>OY979698.1:0-2653750 GCA_963855945.1 Thereva nobilitata | reverse complement strand
TATTCGGAGAAGGCGTGGTTGTTGGCCAAGATTAAAGCTTTCAATATTTTCGTTAAAAAGATGAAAGCTCTAGGGATTTTTAAATTCGATTGATGTATTACATAAACTTGGGCTGGGCCTAGGGTAAACAAATTTGAAATTGTTTCAAAAAGTCCTATTTACAAAACTGGAGAATAATGAAAATGAAAGTACTTTTGGGGATATCTTATTTCTTTTTTTCTTTATTTTAATAGAATATCGGATTTTAAACTACAACAGCTGCCCCCTTGGATCTATTGTACTTTAAAAATCGCCTTTATCTCAGATGCCGCAAGTCAACCGCTTAAACAAGGTCAGAAGATTTGTCTGTAAGAAGAACATTGCATCAAGTAACGAGAACTCGCTATCACGGGACGGAACAGGCAAATTTTTTTCGAGCTGACTTTCGTTCATGCGTAGATCTCCAATGATCCCTTTTTCACCAAGCTTGGCTCAATACCCGATTCTGGACCAATCGCAGTCCCAAACCAATTTAGATAAAGTCCGCCGAGGCTTATATCGCTCTGATTGTCGCTTTGCTGTTAAATGCAATAAGAATCCGCTTGGTAGCGTAGGCCAGGCAGTATGAGATATACCTTTGCTTGAGAGATAGCAGCCACGGAAGCCTGCTCAGCTTAGCTTAGCCTGGGTTTTTCATCCTTGATACGGCCACCCATATCTACCTCTGTCTTGGAGTTGTCAGTGTACCATATAAATTCAGCCCATGGAAAACTTTGGCTATCCTATTTTTCAAGCATGCTCATGGGAGCGCCTTAAACTTCAAGATCATAGTGGGCATGTAATCCTATGTCAGTCCTATGATCCAGCCACAAGAAGTGTTGTTAGCCAGAGTAATTCGTTTGTATAACACTCCACTACCACTTAATAGCTTGAGGATTAGATTGTGAAGGTCGGCCTCAGTGGGCTTGCCCTCCTGATACGCGTAAGGAGCAGAGTGGTTGCTGCGGAAGATAAGTGTCTTATATCTCTTCTTAATTTTAGTGTAACCTTCCTTTGTTTCCTTGTTAAAGAAAAATATCGTGCATTTACACTATAAAGTCCCAAAAAAATAATGCAAATTACAAAATTCCGAGAAAAAGAATCGAAAATCTTATCTAATCTGAAAGACGATAAATTCGCACCATTAGAAATTTACCTTGCTAGTCCAGACATAATTTTCGTGTGTTATCATTGAACATTCAAAAAACCCAACTCAGTTTACTTTTGATCTTTGATAAAATCGAATTGTTTATTTACGGTACTCTCGACCTGCGTAAGTTTATCAATTAAGATGCAAATTAAATTTCAATTTCTTTAGCAGAAAAGAAAAATGCGGATACTACTAGCATCATTTCTAATCATCGTAATATTTGCGATATCTGTCGATTTTGTTGACGGAGCAAGCAGCAAAAGTGGAATGCTAACAAAGTTTGGAGACTGGGCCAAACAACTTTTGGAAAAGTCATCATTTTCAGATTTAATCAAGAAGGCAAAACCTTTTGTTGAGAGTTTTTATTATTTCTATCAAGTTTTGTATTTGTTTGCTTAAATTAAAAATAAAAATCGTAGTTTAATTGCATTTTTATAGATAGTGAGAAAATGTTTGATCAATTTCTAAATAAAAAAACGCTTACAGATTCGTTATCGGACTTTAATCAAAAGATTTGGTGCTATTTTAATACATTTTTCTAAGAAAGCTCAAATCAGCTGTTGACGTGGAGTTCAATGATTAGATTGTTTATAAATTACTTTAAATATTAATAGATTAGCAGATTGTGATTCTTGTGAAATACTGAGATAAATAAATGATTGATAAAAGAATGATAGTGTGATCGTTTTTAACGAAGAATATCCTAGGCACGAACCTGATCTAAATCGATCGGTTTCATTTATTCAAATTTTATCATTTAGTCAATTAATTTGAAAACATTGTGAAGCTTAAATCAATGGATTGAAAATTTTCAATAATATAATGGGGTACGTGCGGAGCTATCTCAATCATTGACAAGAAATAGAAAACAAATAATATTTCCAGATTTGTTCAGATGGCTTCAATAAGTTCCGCACAAAATGTCTGTGTTATATGTTTACACTATTAATCATGTTCAAGCTTGAATAGTGAATCTCTCCTCTGTGTACTTCTGAAAAAATCAAACAATTTGAATAGGTTGCTTATTTATTACGAGCGCATTAGTTGCTGCTCTGAGACTAAGATAGAAGGCCACCTGGGTGATTGTCTTCAGCCAGGCAACTTTCAGCGTAATAGCAAAGAACGAAGACCTGCGTCCAGGCCAGGTGTAGATCCCCGGCGTTGTCTCCTGTTTTTAGGCATGGGATTAAGGCGCGACCTTCTTTGGCCAAACAATTCTAAGTGAGAAATATTTAGGCAGATTGCTTAATATGTTCGAACGGTCTGGTCCATACCTATTATGGGTCAAAGTTGCGGCCGACTCCTTGAACCCGATACCTTACTAAAAAAAATAATGGAAATGTATCCTTGTCGCACATAGCCAATACTTCCAGAGCAGTGGTTGGAACATGCTCTCCTAGTTCCCTTTCATGATTTCTTTCATCTCTCCACGAAGGGCCTAGTCAATTAGCAAATATTTACCCTATCCAAGGTAGTAAGGCTTCTCGCCGGCTTAACGGGTTAATAATAGGTTACTAAAGTTCCGCTTAGGTCGGGTCTTCACCTAGCGGAAGGTGCACCTCTTTGTTCACCTGCTAGCCTGATACTGCCTGCGTCACAACTTTTGTCGGCTGGCTAGTGGCATTAACCTATCATAGCCTGCACCATGACGGACTGGTAGTATAGAGGGTGACATCTAAGCTTAGACTTTGACATAAAAAAAATTCTGACAGTCAAATGGCAATCAGAGCGGTAAATTCCCATAGGGATAAGTCCAAATAAGTTTTTTAGAGCAATCATATAAACAATACTTCTTTTCTGTTATGTGGAAATTGAGCCAATTTCTTGATTTATTTACATTTCACATATAAACACAAGTATTAATCTCCTACAACGGCGTTGAGAGTGGCACAAGCTCCAAACATTAAATATTTTTTCCATGAGTTACAAAATTCTTTCGCCCCATCAACAAAATCTGCCGACTTGCCAATCCTGCCTACGGGCCCAGTCTCAGGATTTAGCAAGAAGATCTTAATCCTGGAAAGTTCCTTATCACTTAAATGATGTTCCTTAAAAGCTTTCGAAGCTAGGTTAAATATATTCGTATGTTCCTGGAGCGTCACTTTGTGGTCTGGGGTGACTTTGTTTAGCGCAGACATTAGTTCAACAAGTATTGGCGCAACGGGCTTCGGTTCTGCGCCAATAGTTGCGGAAACAGCTGCAGTGAGGAAGAATACCACGATGAGTTTCATTTTGCTGCAATGAAATTAAAATGATTTTTGTTCAATATATATAAAACTACACAACTCCAACTTTGGTCTTACCTTATTACTTCAATCAATTGGAGGAATTGATAACCAACTGAGGTTTTCGGCGAATATTTATAGGACCTCTCAGGTGTCTGAATTTATTTATATAACAAATAACATTAATTTTTGCAGTCTTGGTTTTAGAATCGCGTATTTTATCAAATCTGTTTAACAGTTTCGTAAACAGTCTATGTTTGCATAATACTATTAAAATGTATTTCTTAAATCAATGGTAAACTCAATTTAACCTTCGGGCAATTCCAAAACAAAACAAATGTTTTCTTAGTAGGTGGAATACATTTTTATCTGTTGAATATATATTTGGCGTAAACTTGGGTTTTCCAAAGGCGGCTTTTGGCATAGAAACTGGGAAATGGTTGAAGTTGAAGCTAGACGAAAAATTCTACTTATTTAGCTGAATAACCGAGTCCTACAGTCTTGCAAGCGCCCTCTTGCCTGTTTCTAATTCTGAGTAGATTTCATCCAATTTTGGCACTCCTAAACTCTGCGCGTCATGGTTTATGCCAATATTTCATTGTGCCATTCCATAAATCATAACGCAGAAGAATTTCCGACGGCGTTTCTCTTCACTAATTCGAGATAGATGCCCTGCAATACATATTAACATATATATGTCACGATAGTGCCCGTAGTTCTCACCATTAGTCTCCTTACGGCTCAGAGTGCCTTTTGTCTTGGAAGGGTGCCTTTAGTAATACCAAGGTTTTGTTGGCAGCTGGTCTCCTTTGTAGCCTGAAAGTCTTTACTTTTTCACCTTAGTACACTTCCCTTATCCAAAGAAAGTTTTGCGTCGACAGCAAACATCCTGGTGTATTAGCACTATAGGCCCATTATTGACGAGGACACGACGCTGCAAAAGCGCTTTCGTTCGAGGAAATGAGGGCGTGACGTGAATAAGGTGAATTTTGTATAAGAGTAGATACTTTTTTGCTTCATTCTTAAGTTTGGTGAATGGAAGCTTGCACACAAATAAGACATTATTGCTTTGTTGGTCATTTGAAGAATTAATTGTCACAACCCACAAACCATATCATCCGTGCTGCTTTGATCGGATCTAAAGCTTGATCCTCTTGCTGGATTTTCAGTAAACTTTTAGAAAAGCTTTCGCGTCTGAATGCACATGTAGTCGTCTATAATGGGCCTTACAGCAGCAGTTTCGTCGTTTTATTTAAGTCGATAGCCAGTGTCTGAAACATAGACCACAGTAAACTTCATCCATGTTTGGAGAAAATAAAGTAGATCTTTCATACAGCAAATAGGGATTTCCAACTGACTTTTTCCTCAAAAAAATTCCCTCATTTTTTATCCTTGTATCAAGCATTTCGGCGCAAGTCCAGTCCGGAGCAAATATTAGTCCGGAATTGTGCATTTTGCCCTGATGAGGCTTTTTTGGATAGTGGATCCGCTGCTTTAGGTTCTTGGATTTGAAGCGCATTGGCAGACCTTAGCCCAAAATACACCAAGGAAGTGTGCTTCAGAAAAAAAACGCTATTCTACCGTCCGTAAAATTTGTAAAATATTCAATATTTTATTTTTGTTTGTTTTTTTTCTCTGAAATGGAGATAAAAATCTTTTCTGCAATGTTTTTCATTGCCTTTAAGTAGCGAAATAAATCGATTATGCCAATTTTTTCCGCATTCAACACTATTTTACTTAAGCTAATTTAGGTTCACTTTACAATTCAGTATAACAAAGAAGGTGCAACTATTCATACCTGCAGAAATATCACGCTGAAAAATGAAGTTTGTTGTGATTTTGTGTTTATTGGTTTCAATATTCGCAATTATTTCACCTGCGAATGGAAAGCGATTTAAACGCAACTTAACCCTTGACACTGTTGCAGTTTCTGTACAAATCCTTCGGAATAATGTCTGCGATGTTGAAAATTCGATCTGCAAAAAGTGGAAATTCGTAGCTCTCGATGCTGATAATGTGATAGAGGCCGGAAAAGAACTGAGGCCATTAATAACATCATATTGTAAGTCTCACGGTAATACAAAGGAGAGTTTTATTAATTGTGGAATTTACAAGATTTTCTTTTCAAAATAACTTTGAATTAAATTGTTTAATGTAAACTTATTACGATAATAAAATAATAAGTAATAGAAGTATAGAGTTTTCTGATGGCGCTCTCATATTTTGTTTTAAATGACGTTTTCCGATCTGTCCCTAAAAGACTGATCATTTTAGACACGCATTAATTTCATCGGCCCGCGTATTTCTAGGACATCATTTTTGAACCGGGACATTTTAAAAATTTAAGCCTCAGTACAATTTACCATGGTTTAAGGGACAAATGTGCTGTCTCGTGTAAGTCCGGCTCAAATCTACTTACAAATAAGTGGAATGAGGGTATCATAACCAAAGTCGCAAAAAACGATATGCATTTGATTGTAAGAACTGGCCGGCTGTAGCCATGAGCTGCTTGTAACCATTTTAAAGAAAGGCTGTATATTGAAATATTTAAGCGAGATTTAAAAATAAATTTAGGTCACTTTCAGAATCTTTCAGATTTAAAAATAAATTTAGATCACTTTCAGAATCTTTCAAATTTAAGCCAGATTTAAAATGCATTTAGGCCACTTTCAGAATCTTTCAGATCACCATAATTAACCGAGAAAATAATTGAAGTAAAATTAATTTTATTGAAAATTTTGAATTGTTCTATTTTTTGATTTTTTATTTGTTTGTTTTTTTCTTCTCTAAAATGAAGATAAAAATATTTTCTGCAACGAAATACATTTCGAAATCAGTGCCGGTACGTGGCGAAATAAATCGATTTAGCCAATTTTTTCCGCATTCAACACTAGCTTACTTAAGCTAATTTAGGTTCACTTTACAATTCAGTATAACAAAGAAGCTGAAACTATTCATATCTGCACATAACGCTCGACGTTTCACTTTGTTTCCTGCAATAATTTTCAACCAAGAGAAAAATGAATTTTGCTGTGATTTTGTGTTTATTGGTTTCAATATTTGCAATTCTTACTCCTGCGCATGGAAAACGCTTTAAACGCAACCCATTAGACCTTGACGGAGTTGCAGGTCCTGTACAAAACCTTCGGGATAAAGTGTGCAGTGATGAAAGTTCGATCTGCGAAGAGTGGAAATCCGTAGATCTCGATTCTGATAATGTGTTGGATGCCGGAATGGCGCTGAAGCCATTGATAGTAGCATATTGTGGATCTCACGGAAAGGAGAATTTTAATGATTGTGCAATTTACGCAACTTTCTTTACATAATAATTTTGAATAAAATGGTTTAATGTAAATTTATTACGAAAATAAAATAATAAGTTATAGAAGAATTTGGTCGTTTTATTTACTGAAAATTGATACAAAAAACGTTTACCCACAAGAAGCCAAATACTTTGAGGTGACACTAGACGACAAACTCTATTGGTACTAGCACATACACAATCTGAAAAACAGGCCGCGAATCGCCGTCGGCAGGGCTGGAGACTCGACACCTGTAATAGGCGAGAACGATAGGTTACCAATTCAACTTTCTGAACTGTGTTTTATTGAAGGCACCTTTAATGTCCATATTTGTGACTCACACTCTCTTGTACATCACTAAGTGCCAAAAGTCTTGCAGTGATGAGCAATAAGTCTGCAAAAAGTCTTGCATGCTTAGCACATTTAGCAAGACCAAGACAAGACAAGACTTTTTGCTCATCACTGCAAACTTTTGGCACTTAGTGATGAGCAAAGAGTCTTGCTATCTTGATCTTGCGGTCTTACTTGTCCTGTCTTTTCTTAGTTTGCTTTTGTCTTGCTAAATATGCAAGACCAGGCAAGACTGCAAGACCAGTCTTGCTCATCACTTACTGAGAGCTGCTTGTAACTATTTTAAAAAAATACAGTCAAGACTCTTAAATATATTAATATTGCGATTTAAAAATATGTTTAGGTCACTTTCAGAATCATTCAGATTTAAGCCAGATTTAAAAAATAAATTTAGGGCACTTCCACAATCTTTCAGATTGAAGCCAGGCTTCAAAATGCATTTAGGCCACTTTCAGAATCTCACAGATTCCAGCCAGGTTTAAAAAGTAATTTAGGTCACTTTCAGAAAAAAAGGATCAATTGGAGTTTTTAAAAACTAACTAAAATTCTGAATAGAGTGAAGTTTTTTAATAGATTTCTATAAGTTCTAATTTAATAGATTTATCCTCCACTTTATGGTAACTAGTTGGAAATTAATTTATGGAAAGACAAAAAAATCTATTTCCATTGTTGATATTAAGAAAAAAATGTATTTCAAAATCAGTGCCTGTAAGTGGCGAAATAAATCGATTTTGCCAATTTTTTCCGCATTCAACAATGCTTTACTTAAGCTAATTTACATACTTTACAATTCAGTATAACAAAGAAGCTGAAACTATTCATACCTGCAGAAATATTACGCTGACAATTCACTTTGTTTCCTGCAATCAGTTTGACGCCAGAGAAAAATGAAGTTTGCTGTGATTTTGTGTTTATTGATTTCAATATTCGCAATTATTACTCCTGCGCATGGAAAGCGATTTAAACGCAACTTATTAAACCTTGAAGGAGTTGCAGGTCCTGTACGAATTCTTCGGGATAAAGTGTGCAATGATGAAAGTTCGATCTGCAAAAAGTGGAAATCCGTAGCTGTCGATTCTGATAATGTGTTGGAGGTCGGAATGGCGCTGAAGCCATTGATAGTAGCATATTGTGGATCTCACGGTAATGTAAAGGAGAATTTTACTAATTGTGCAACTTACGCAATTTTTTTTACATAATTATTTTGAATTAAATGGTTTTATTATGTAATTTTATTGGGAAAATAAAGTATAAAAGAGTTTGTTTTATTTACTGCAAATAAATAAAAAAACGTTTTCCCACAAGAAGGCAAATACTTTGAGGGGTCACGAGACGACAAACTCTATTGGTACTAGACCATAGACGACAATATGATAAGCAGATCGCAAATCGCCGTCGGCAGGGCTAGAGATTCTACACCTGTAATAGAATAGGACGCATACGTCAAGACGCGAAAGTGCTTTTAAAATATGACGCGTACAAAGGTAGATACACAATTCAACTTTGTGAACTGTGTTTTATGGAAGGAACCTTTACTGTCCATAATTGGGACCATCACTCTCCCGTACACAATTTTCTATTCTCACCAGATGATGGGGAGCCGTTTCTGTAGATTTGCCAGCATGGTGAGCATTATGTTGGGTTCTATTTAAAGGATACAAGTTTTTGACATAACGCTCGTCAGGTAGTCTTCTACAACCTCCTCCATTGCTTTTAACATAAAGATTAACCGATCTGAAGGACTTTGCTTCTGTGTAGTCTTGGGTTGCGAGAGGAGTACTACCTGGATTTCTGTGCACATTGCTGGAATGCGATTTGCTGCTTAAAAAAAATTACGAACATTTCCTGCAGAGATTCAAGCTGCCTGGAAAGTAAGCTTGAATGAGGATTTTAATGGTTTCAGAGCCTAACTTGGATGATTGGGTAAAAAACACTTCTATTTAAATGCTCAAAGATAAGTTTTATTTAACATTTTTTTATGGAATAAATTCGATGCCTTTGATGAATAATTCAGCAGGTATGAATTTCTTTAAAACTTCTTAATAAGTTCACAGGGTTTTTTAAATGCCCCTTTCTTTCCTTCATCGGAATCACATAGAGCTCGTACTAAAGGTAGAAGTTCCTTTCCAACTTTCTTAGCATTCTTCCAGGTAATTTTTTCCTTGGCCCATTTCTTACAGACGTCATGGTCCTTCTTATGGCACACCTTTTCGTAGAATTTCTTCACAGCCTCAACAATTGACTTAATTGATGGTCCACGTGGCTCTGCGAAAGGATCTGCTTCAGGATCAGCAAAAGCTTCGGCTTCAGGATCAGCAAAAGCTTCTGCTTCAGGATCTGGTATTGGATCGGCTGAAGCGTATACAGCAAACAGTGCAACAGCCAATAATAGTGCAAGGGTGGTCTTCATTGTTTTGTTTTTCTGAAAAAAAATATTATTACTATTATTACTATTATTCACTAAAAGTTTCACTTTATTTATTAATTATACTTTTGCGTATTTCTCAACTTTGTGTTTAACAGACAAAGATGTTCTGATAACAAATTTCTCTCAAACGGCATCTTTTATAGGAAGACTTCCGTGGTTCGATGGATTATTCCGGTCTTTTCAAATTTTATGAAAGAATGGATTTTGTTTGTTTAATAATTGGGGGATTTTTTTAATTAAATGCAATTATTTTTTATAGAGAAAGAAATGTTTTTTTTGTGTATGGTAAATAACACAAAATATGAAAGTGTTATTTTCCATCCAATCAAAAGAAAACAAACAGACGCTCTTAAAAACAATAACATTACGTCTTATTTCGAGGAATTAGAAAATTTATAAAGGAAATAAGACAATTAATACGGAAGTCATTTCTTTCATAATAGGAAAAATATAAACACTTTTTTTACTTGATCATTTTCAAGGCAAAACGGTTTTAGTGTAATAATAATTAAAGACCCAACCAATCACAAATGAATTTATTAAGATTTATTAAGTTTAAAACAAGAACCAAAATAAACAACTTAAACGTTTTTTGGACCTTCCAAGATGAATAGTGTTAATGGCCTAAATGATTTGATTTGTTATATTTCACCATGAGGTTCATATAGCACGAGAGTTGTCTAAACTTGATAGTGGGATATACTCTCAAATTGGGGATTTTTATTAGTTTTACGCGTTTATTATCATTCTCTTTGAAGATCTTCTGTTCTTATCCAAAAGAGCTATGGAAGGTCATAATATTTTCTTCGAATCAAGGACAAAAAGTACGCAAAACAAAGATTTTCATAAATTTGAATTTCTATTAAACTCGCATCAATTTGAACAAGTGCACAATAATTTTTAAAAATGTAGCTCCTAACACAAACAACTCATCAATTGAGCTAATAACAAAAGAGAAGTTTCTAAATGTTTTTGGGAAGTAATAAAAGAGAATTGTGACAGGTTAGTGACTATATACGAAAACTTTTCCGGTTCTGCAGACATCACTTCCGTCAAGGTAAGGTTTTTGTTATTAATTTTTCTTCCGATTTTTAACTAATTTTTTCCCTCAAAAACAGATGAAAGTTGTCACAATATTCTTAACCATTACTCTACTTGCTTCTCTTACATGGGCTGAAGCTGAACCAGAAGCTGATCCTTTCGCAGAAGCACTTGCAATTGCATTCGCTGATGCAGATCCTACCGCTGAGCCAAATCCTATAAGGGTAATAATTGGTGCAGTAAAGAAGTTGTATACTAAATTATGCCATAGGAATAACAGCAATGTATGTAAAGAATGGATAAAGACAAATATTACTTGGGATAACGCCAAAAGGATGGGACGGAAATTGAAGCCTTTCGCTAAGGCTTTCTGTGCTACACAAGAGGGTAGAAGTCCGGCATTTATGGCTGCATGTCTGATTATCATGGCCTTGTAGTGTACCATAGTTTTTGGTGATTTTTTTTAATGCTATTATTATGTATCTATATTTATAAGTTTCATAGTTTTATTTAATAAATAAAATTTATCCAAATATGTGTTTTAAATTAGTGAAAAGGAAAATATTTTTAAAGTTATTTAGTTAGTCACATTTTAGGGATTGACGACACCTTAGCTCATCAATGGTTAGGTTAAATGAGGCGTCAAATTCCATTCATCCCCGAAAATTTTATCTTATATTTAAAAGAAATTTCAATAATTTAAATCGCTCATCTCTATACTTTCAGTAAATATTTTTGTTTTATTAAAAATCGCTTTGCAGTTTCAACAACACCTTGGCAAATCAGCCTAAAAATATTTTCTTATTCTTAATAAAACAAATCCATGGTCTTGCTACCTTCAAAGATGTGCGCACATTGTAATTAGTGGCCTCTCGCTGCATAAGGAATGGGCAGGCGCACCGCACTTTTTTCTTGCATACCTTCAGGCAGAATATGAACGGCGATTAGTAACTTGGCACAAACACCTATAAATGTAACTCTCATTTCACCTTCACAAAGTTTTACCTGGCAAACTTAGGCATTTCTACCGTTCATTCATTCTCTGTTGGGAGAAATTCACCACTACACCTTAAATCAATCTGAATCATCTATTTTGCTACATCTTTCTCTCTGTAGCTAGCCAGGTTTATTTTTGACATTACACAGGTGTGATTATTACCTGTTTTCTCTTCCTGGATCTTTCGTGCAAACAAACCAGCATTTTTCATCCATTTGTTAGAATGAATGACAAAAACTCTATGTTCACTTTAGTGGTAAACCATACTTTTGGTGCAATTAACGTTTTCGTTATTTTTTCACAATTATTTTTATTCCTGTTTGACGTGGAAATATAATAAGGAATAGAATAATAATAATAATTTTTTTTATAGTTAATAATAGTATGGTAATTTCTAAAATTTTGTAAAGCAGAAAAATTAATTTTTAAAGACGTGTGAGCCCACTATTGAAAAATTTAATTTGATTGTCATTAGAATAGTGTTGAAGTAGTAGTAGTAGAAGTCAAAGGAATCTGCACACAGATCCTGAAAAACTATTTAAACTGAGATTTCCCACTATAAGTAAGATAAATAAATTAGTTAGAGCGGGGAAAAATAATAACGCCGCTGGTAATGTCAGCTGAATGCCTTAAAGCTGTTTCGAACAATATTACTGCTCCTTTTATAATCTGTCCAAGAAAATCCTGAAAGAAGAGAAGCTTTCAAGGGAGTGGGATGAGGGTATCATAATCATACCGAGAGGTGCTTGTAACCATTTTAATAAAATACTGTCAAAGCCATTAAATATTTAAGGTTGATTTAAAAATAAATTTAGGTAACTTTCAGAATATTTCAGATTTAAGCCAAATTTAAAAATAAATTTAGACCACTTTCAGATTTAAAGAATCAATTGCTGTTTTTATAAACCAACTAAAATTCGGAGTAGTGAAGGTTTTTAACAAATTTCTATAAGTTCTAAATTAATAGATTTAACCTCCATATTATGATAACTTGAAAATTTATTTATGGAGAGACAGAAAAAGCTATTTGCATTGATGATGTTAAGAAAAAGAACTAAATACTTTCATAAAAATTTTATAACACATTTATATAAATTAACAATTTCCTACAACCACATTACAACTGAACAAGCCTTGCTATAGTTGTTCAATTTACTTTCAGGCGTTGAGCAAAAGACTTGGGCCAACGATCGCAATTCCTTTCCGGCCTTCATGCAATTCTCCAGCTGAATTGGTGTTTTCTTCCATTTCTTACATACAATATGTCGACTATTTTCACAAACTTTACTATAAATTAAATTTATTGATTCGACAATTTGCTGCTTTCCTTGAGATGGTGACGGGCTTGCTGACGTATAAATGTAACAAAAAATCACAATAATTAACGAAGGAAAAATAATTGAAGTAAAATTCATTTTGTTCAAAATTAGGAATTGTTCTCTTTTACTAGATCTGCTCCTGCACAGCTCAAAACCGGTTGAAGAATAGCAGCTTACCTGCAGCATTGTTCTATTTTGTTCTATTCATTACCAAAAAAAATTGGTGGAAGAACAATCGAGTTAATTGGTATTCTTTATTGTTTATTTGTTTTCAAATATGCGAATAATTTTGAAGTAATTTGGTCTAACGATAATGTGATCTTTTAGTTCTATTTTTATAGACGCATAAAATATTTTTTTTTGTTGGTATATCTTCAATTGAAAAAAAGGTCAATGCTAACATTGTTCTTAGTGACTTAGTCTTTTTAGAAAAACTATGGTTTAGTTCTCCTGACATAAAAGAAAATTGTTTTAGTGGATTTTGTTTGTTGAGCTCTATTAATTTTATACAATAGGAAAAAGATAGTTTACACGTATATTATGAAAAGAAGCCCCTTTCGAATAAATAAAAAAATAAATTTTTGTGATTAAATAAGTATAATCAAAAAAAAGTTTATTAATGCTCAATATCAAGTATTGCTTCAACACAAGTGAATTTCACAGCCAAGCATATTCCTTCGTACTCATTGTATTGCGATTTATCGGCGCAAATCTCCTTGATGAATGGTCTCAACTCCACGTAGATCTCCCTATTTTTCGATCCTTCTCTAAAGCACACCGGCTGTGGATTGGTTGTGCAGATCTTTCGTACAACTTTCACATACTGACTAAAGACTCCATTAAGGCTCAGAATTTCAATACAATCATCTTCGGATGTAAACTCTGCAAAAGTTAAAGATGAAACGCAGACGACGAGGAAAAGTGCAAACAACTTCATTTTATCAAAATTTAAAGAGGACTTAGTAAGTAAGTAGCTGTGCGGGACAATACCTTTGTGAGCTGAATAATTGCTCAGACCATGATTTATATAGTGTTCATTATGTTCATGTGGGTTACTCACAGATGATGGTAATGTTTGTTCTTCTTAAACAGAAAGTCTAAAATTAGTTGTGTACTCAAGCTGTTCAAGCAGAGTTCTGTCAATATTATTGGATTATGAACGCAACAGATGTGTGATCGCAATCAATTTTTTAAAATTTTTAATTAAACTCCGAAAAGAAGTAGAAGTGATATAAAATTTTTTTTTTCTTCAAAACACCTTTATTAAATTTTTTACAAAAATAGTTCAGTTTCTTCTTCACGACAGTATCTTATAAGCATCGCAAAGTTTCTTGTGTAAATTCTCGCTTGAATTGCAAATTTCTGGATTGAATGCCTTTAAAATGTGCAGAATATTTCCGATATTAGCTTTCGCATTTCCCCATTTCTGGCAGGCTTTAGAGTTCGATCCACTACAAATCTTTGGGATAAGCTCCTTTGCATCCCTGACCGCTTGATTTGTCGTTGATGCAGCTGCAAACTTAGCTTCGAAAATAACGATAAGGGCAACTGATAAAACTAGGACAGAAAGTAACTTCATGGTTTTCTAGTAGCTGATATTAAAATCATGTCATTGGAAATCTGTTTCTCTTCTTTTATAGGAGTTGTTATTGACAAATATGAAATGTTGGTAAAATTCCATTTAATAATTGTTGGTGATTTCAATATAGATTTCTATTTGATCAAGCGAGACTGGAATTTGAAAACTTGGGAAAATTTGATATTGCTTGACATTGGGGTTTTCCAGAAATTTTGTTCAAATATTTTCGTAAAAGTATCGCGTAAGATTTTAATACTGTGTTCTGGAGTAAGAGGCTTTCGTTCTTTGGGGCTTAAGTATTTGAAAAGATTGTTCGAAGAGTCGTCCTCCTGCCTTGAGACATCTTATAGAGGGAACGGTGGATTGCACCACTACTTTGATCTCTTTGTTTTAAGGGAACTTTCGACATATCTTCCAAACAATCGAGTCCTGCGATAGTACGCCATCTTCTTGCCAGCTTTAGACCGTGACACACAATGTTCGTCTCAGATTGCCTTAGGAACGGTCAACAGTCGTCATAATAAAGAATTCTTATCAAATTTACGTCTCCCATAACAAGTGCCACAAGTCAGCTGAGGTATCCATCCGGTATGTTCAGGATCTCTCTTCATGCTGTGTCATTGCAGTACTAGGTTGCCTGGATGTCGTCTCAGCATACCACCAAGCCTGTACCAACGATAGAGTATGGCTCAGAACGCAAATAGCCACGTTGTGAACCTACTCGTTTCTACTGATACACTTGTGTGTGCTGTAACTAGGTTAGCGTCACATCATTTTGATTCAAATCTGTGTAGTTTTTGGACTCACTGATCTTACTTTTGCCGATCAGCGATTCTTGAGCGAGAGCAATATCTACCATCTATAATCTCGAAAAGGAGGGGTGTCAGCATCACTATTTCTACCTTCAGTTTACCATATGATGCCACTGATCACGTCATGGTGCAATAACTACTAGTATTTTGAAGGCGCAAATAGAGGATAGAATAGGATAACTCTACGTAGTCCCAAGAACTGAAGAAAATAGAGAAAAACTAAGGGTTTGACGTCGTTAGGTGTTGAATGAGTTCGGAAATACCAAGTGTACATTGACGGTTATTGTACAATAGTCTTGATTGGTTGATGTACACATTTCTTGTCTCGAATGGTCTAAGGTAGTAGCCTGACTTGATCGGGTTACTCTTGGGTTGTGAAATTAACATCATCTTGCAGAAAATTTTCAAAAATAAACACAGTTTTACTTTAACCAACTTTATTAATTTTTCTATCCAACATGGCTTAACCTAAAATATTATGAATAGTGCAAACTTTTTTCTGTACTTCTCTATTCGAATGGCAAAAGTCATCTCGAAAATCTTGCATAAAGCTAATAACATTCCCTAAATTGATATTTTTATTTGCCCACTTTTTGCATGCTTTACTTTCAGATCCTTTGCAGATTTGTGGAAAAATTTCTCTAGCTTCTTTAACTGCGTGGTTTAGGGTTGTTCCTGCTGAAGCTTGGGATGTTCCAAATATAGCAATCAAGGCCACTGGCAGAATTAGCATGGTGGTAAGCAGTTTCATTTTATTTTATGTAATTCTTTTTGTAAATATGTTTAATGTATATTCAAAGTGATTTCTAAACTGTAGAAATTAGAAATATTTTTCTTCATTTATATAGCCTTAAGTTTACTTGGCATATTTGAAATCGACAACTAAATAAACGAAGAAAGAAAAATTTGTATTTGTTCTTTGCTTATGGTTTAAAAATAGATTTTCTGCTTGTGAAGGAAGAGGAATTGGTTTGGGGTTCTGTAGAACTAAGTCTAAAGTACTAACTAAAAAAATCTAGAACTCAGTGAAAAATAATTCACTTTTTGTGGGAGTTAAAAAGACATTTCTATTAGTAGTTTTTTTACTACTTTAAAAATAAGCAGATCTACTCCTAAATTAACGCAGAAACAATCTCGAAAGTTCTCTATATTTCAACGTAGAATGCTAATAATTACAAATATGGTAATCACAAGTGCAAATAAAAAAACCATATGCCTTCCAGTGTCTAAGATCATGACTAACAATAATAGGAATTAAGAACTGTATAACCAGCAAAAGAATTAATTTAAATTTTAAAAAAAGAACAAAAGAAATTGAAACGCACGTGGAAAAAAGAAATTATTGGAACTTACCGTTTGTACAAATGTTCCACGTTTTGTTCTCCATCGCACAGTTCAATAAATTCTAAGTAAAAATAAATAGAGAATTTCCCCAAAAAAAAATATTTTTTCCGAAGTTCTCTTCGAAGAATTAATTAAGACTCGTGGCATTTTGCGGTATAAAAGTAGGAAAAACGCAAACTTTTAAATTAGTTGCAATAAAATTAATAAAAGTAACAGTAATAATTAGGTGATAGCGATTAAATATTTTTTTTTTCATATAAATTTTATAATATTAAAGATGAGATTTTTACCTCTACTTTTTTTACAATTTGTGTTAATCGTTTGTGCAAGAGAATTTGAGAATCTTCTTAGGGAACAATCGAAGGTGGATATTCTAGTAACACCGATTATATCCCATGAAAGATATAATGAGCTTAAGGACTTAGATATTACGTGTGAACAGAAAATGGATTTGGCTTGGGGTGCATTTACTGGGACAGCATCGTTTAAGCCGTTCTGTAAAGATTCAGAAGGTAAAACGAGATTTGTAAGAACTTCGCCGTAAAGTTTTTAAGAGAAATTCTGCTTTGTTTAGTTTATTTATGAAAAAAATAAAAATATGTTTTAGAAACAATCGTTTAAATTTGGTTTTAATTGAATTTTTTGAAAAATAAATCAGTATTTTTGCATATATCAGCACAGTGTTCACTAATTACATTGTAACTACAGTAACTAGCATATTTTATTTTCATTGCTTCTTGGACTATCTATGGTTTAATTTATTGACAAAAGAAGCAATCCTCCATGTTTTATGTTACAATCCAGCCCATAACAAGGTACGAAATACAAAAGAATTTATAGACCAGTGATAGATTTTTTCATTTAAAATAAAACAAACATTTTCTAAAAAAAGAACTTCATACTTTTGTACAAACAAAACTGTTTTGAAAACAGTCTCAACTTTGTAAACATTCAATCCTATAAAAGCAATTCCAGCGTAATTTGCGCTGATATTTCAGTGGCAGTAATAAGACTCTTCTAGAGCACTAAAAAAAAAGAATTTAAAGAACTTCAAAATGAAAATTTTCGCAACAATTTTTCTTTTCATTTCACTCTACGCCGTTTTTGGTTGTTGCTATGTGACTAAAGTAAGACATAGATTGACTTGGGACCATTTCGAAGATATTCAGGCCGCCTGTGGTCAATTATTTTATGATTTTTGTATATACTCGGGTACAGATTGTCCCGAAAATCTCGGAAAACTTCCGGGGCAAGAAGTTGAAGCTTTTGTTATGAGAGAACTTGGAGAACTAGCTACAGGTTGTAAAGATGGAGGTTATGGTGGATGCTGCAAATTGCTTTCAGTACTTTTTTAATTTTCATGTTTGTTTGCTATTGTGTAATGAACTAATAAATATGTTTAAATAATTTTATAGTGAATTTTATTTGTATGAGAGTGAAAACTTAAAAATCATCCTTTGTAGTAGCAATTTTATGTAATTCTTTATCCTTTATACTACCAATCCAAGTCATTCATGTCTTGATGAAATGTCTAGTAGCAAGCTTCGCTGTAAGGATAAATAAGGTTAGATAGGTTAAGAGGAGGCTCATACTGGGTATGCAGGATGATTACGATCGCAGTCTTGGACGTTTCTGTTTTCAGCTAAAGTATTAAGCAACAGCAGTATATAAGAGAAATTGTGAAGCGTTTTAAGAGAACAAACTGCAGTCCACAATCACAAGAAGTGCAGGAGCAAAAGAAGAAGAAGTAGTTGGTAGTCTCCTATACGTGCGATGGTCTGACCTTTTGCCGCTACCACAATGAGATGATTTGCTCTTTAATGATGCGAAGAAACAAGCTACTATGCTTGCTGCAGGGCCAACAATATCTTGGAATTTAAGGAAGTAGCGTATAAATTCATAGAAACTTTTAGTTCTCTAGTTCTTTAGCTGTGTTAATTAGTTCTCGCAACACTCTTAAAAAAATTAAGACAAAATTTCAAACACTTTTTTTTTATTTAGGTATTACATAATTTATTTTTATGCAAACACTTTGTAAAGATTACAGAAAGAATCTGAATGCCCTGAACAATATTCATCAAGTAAAGGTTTCATTTCCTTAGCGAACTTCTTTACATTTGACCATGTGATATGCTGCTTGGCCCACTTCTTACACCGGTTGTCTCCCTTCTTAGATTTGCATATTTTATTATAGATATTCTTGGCGGCAGCAGCAGCTTTATTCAATTTGTCCTTAATATTGATATGTGGAAGATGAATTTTTCTCGATTCATCACTGATATCGGAACTCTCATCTGAACTAGAGTTGGAGTCATCCCTGGGCTCAGCATAGGTTACAGCTGCGAAAAGTGCGAAAGTCAAGAAGAAAATCAAGGCGAACTTCATGTTGATGATTATCTGGGAACTAAAAGTAATGTTTGTTAAAAATCGGTTATTTAAAACTCTAGATTAGCTAACTACCTGGTAAGCGGACCAAGTTGCAGTATGATTATTCCAGATTACGATAATCCTTTTATATAAAAATGTTGAATGGAATTTTCTAAGACGCGTCTAATGCAAATTGAATTTCTTTTAATTACTTTATTTTTCCATCATTTTTTTTTATTGAAAATGTCTAGGAGAAAACATCTGTGCATTGTTGAATCTGCCATGGCAACACAAATGATCGTAATATTCCATTAACAAATTCATGAATTGTAAAAGAGTTTGGTGACACTTTCTTTCACGATATTTTTTTAGAATATTTTACTTAGAATGAATTTTTTGACTGCAAATAGCAACAATGAGGCTAACAATAATTGTAATTATGATCATTCTTTTTAAATTACGTTCTTTCTGTATCGATATTTCTTAGTTTTTTCGAAGTGGTAGTTCTAAGCTAAGGAATCACCCTTTGAAATGCATGGTACAATGTCTAGTGGTTAGCTTAGTGCAAGGGATAGAAGAGGTTTTAGGTTAGGAGGAGTCAGGGGGAGATGGCGTTGAATAACTCTTGGATATTGTAGGAGTTCGGAAATATTGACTGAGAATAATTCCTTGATTGATCGGCAGGAAAGAAACATCTCGATGCAGTTTTTCAGAACTAAGTCAATACCAATAGCTTGGAGTGTAGCTAACAGAGCAGGATGTCAAACTGCATCAAAAGCCTTGCAGACATCTAGAGCAGCCAAATCGATGCATACTTTGGTATTCTATCAGACACTTTTTAATTTAGGATTTTGCATTTTTCCGGTATGGGTTGAGAAAGTTTCCAAGATAATAATAAAGTTTGGAGAAGTAGGAAAGGGCAAAGAGTTCGCGCAGACGTTCAGCTAAAGGTGAGATGCATGTCTTTAGGACGATAGGAGTAAGTTGTCAGGGTCAGTTGATTTGTTAACATCAATCACTTTGGGGCACCTATATACCTCACGAGTCCGGAAGAAAACCCTGTCCATTCATAGACAGCAGCACTTGGTATCGGGCAGAAAAGTACTCGACACGAGCAGAGATGCTAATAAGTCGGCCTTTTTTTTATTTGGCATGGTCAAGCCAAGGAATCACACTTTGAGAGTTTACTTCTCAACCTATTACCAAATAATGATATGAGTTTCCTGATGGTGGATTTACAGGAATTCCTTACTTTGATGTACTCTCGACGGAACGAATCACTCGATTCACTGCGCTATGGGTGAAAAAGTTATGCTTTAAGGTGTTCTCTGGCACCCGATATGTATTGACCTAAATCATCAGCCAGTGATATCCGAGTTTCCCTTAGTGCAAAAATAAGAGGTTGGTTCCTCTACAAAACAAAAATTCTCATGAAAACCTTGGATTTTACAAAAAATTATACAAAAGTTTTTGCAACGGAGCCTTGATAATTTTGCCATAATTTTGTTTTGAGATTTAGAGTGATCTACGACTCAAAGCCCCGAAGATGCAATTTACTCGTGAATTTCTTTTTGACGATTTGTACTCAAGGATTTAGCTGTCCATTTTTTAAGCGTTTTAATCTTTTAAAAAAATTCAATACTTTTTAAATTTGTTGAGCTTTTTACGCCATATCCGGTTATTTATACACGAACCAGTTGCTCAATTCCTAACAGACAACAGCTTTCACCTGTTAAAAATACCTGAACAGAATTCAAACTCACGAACAGAACTTGTTTGTAGTTCTGAAGCTATAAAACAGATGTCGTACGTTACTAGTAAGAACAGGTGATACTGAATTATTGATTAATTTGATTTGGTGTCAATTTTTGATAGTTTCTATTTTAGTGGTCTGACCTGCGAATCCCCAAAAAAATAATTGAAAACTTAATTTAATTGGTTATTAACAAATACTCCAAAAGAGCAAAATTCTTGAAGGTCTTACAACTTAAAGCCCAAGTCCAGGAATGTCTCTCCATGAAGATCCCACATCCATGGTTCATTCCAAGTCCAAGAACTCGCAACAAAAACATGCCAATGACCACGCGGGCCAATGAAGATGGTAAGTGCCAGTACGACGTTAGCGAAATGGACCGTATCTTAAGAAATGCGCGAGGATGGAAGAAAAACCAGTTCCAGCCTCACCGTCTGAGTGCGGCCAAAGAAAAAACACAAGACTGCGGCTCATGCAACCGATTCCGATTGTGTTAGAAGAATCCCTCCGGGGCCCGAGTCGTGCTGCAGAAGGCGCACATTGAAGATTGTGAACAGGAACCAAAGGTAGGAGACTCCGGAGATCTAGATCTGCCAGAAATAAGAGCAAGTGGAGCATCCAATTGAAATTCAGGTCCACTAGCTTAACCGTGCTGTGATCATGTCCCCTCGGGGGAAACAATGCGCCATCGTCATCATGATGACAACAAACTGGAATGCCCCGAGTGGGTTGACTTCGTGCAGCTTTTTCGAAAAAAATAAATAAATCCATGTTTCTTAACATTTCTTGCTAACTTCAGAGACACAGCGACATTTTCCACATGAGAAGTCGAAATAAAATGTTTCCTACCTTCGCGACTATTTGCAGCGCGTTTGCTTACCGATGATGATTTTGTGCGAAGCTCCCACCAGCTCCAGCACACAGCTCCTTTATCTCAGCCGCCATCACCTGGAGACCACCTCATAAACATCTTAGCTGATGCAAGCTGATTTCTTAGAATTCAAACTTTAAGACGATTACCAAGATTTACGTGCTCCGATTTTTAATTGTTGATTTTCGGGTGTGTACAGAAAAATCGGAACTTTTGATGGGCTTACACGAGTGAGTAATCATTTAAGCAAAACCGATCGGCGGTTTTTAACCGAAAAAATTAGAAACTCTCGCAAAGTATTCAGGCTTAGATTCAAGCACTTATAGATGTAAGTCAATGCAAACAAGCCTATAACGGAATATTTATTTAGATTTCGAATAACGAGTATGAAAATGATTCAACCAACTTCTGCGACGTGCGTCCTCTGCGGCAGATGATATCATAGAGACTATTGTTTAAACAATTGAGTTTGGTGTTTGCATTCCGTTCACGTAGGATTGGTAATAATTTGGACCAAGTACAGGGAAAGTACGAAACCACAGGAGTACATGCAGGAAAAAGGAAAAGTGGGTTTTCTACACATAGTATGTGTTTGTACTTCAAGAGTTGACTCACTCAATCCAAATGTTTACTCTTAAAATTATGACCACCCAAAATGCGAAAAAGTTGCTGGGTTTTTCCTGTTGCTCGTACAGGACGTGATGGATGCTTTAAGCTGATCAAAATTTTATGTTAAAACATGTTTTTGCGTTTTAATCTCCACATCATGGTAAAAAAAAGTCTGGACACTAGTAAATGTCTCCAAAAAGAGGATAAGATAGTCCGAGCTAGTCCTTTCTGAGAAATTAGCATCACCCGTAAAACAGGGTATTATGGGACGAGTAACAAGTCTCGGAGGCGGGATTAAACTGCGACTACCACGGCAACGAAAGCGACCACCACGAACGAAAAAAAGAGTTCAAGGCAGCTTTAAAAAGCAAATATATAAGGTGTGTAGAGACAGTCACCACCTCTTAGGCCAGATGACGGCATAAACTTACGTAGTACCAATTTCTACTTAGATCACTATCTTGTAGGCCTACGCGTTTAAGCGCCCGACTACCATCTTGGGAGTCCGCGGTTTGCATCTTTTATATAGTACAGTCTTTCGTCTTTTAGTTTCGTTTCTTTCTTTAGCGTTTATTTTTTCTTTATAGATAGCCTAGCGGTTAAGCCGTCGTACTGCCATTCCCGGGATCTGGGGTTCGATTCCACGCAGCGTCGTGGTTTTAGCCTTTCCATCCGGTCTGCTTTTCTCTGCCTGCAGCAATTTCCTTCCGTCCCTTTTGCCATCGCCTATAAGCACAATAAAGCAAGCAAGTTATTTCCTAGTATTAGATAGAAGCGGGTGGAGTAAAACTGCGTATTGGCGTTACCAGTTCTGCTATCTTACTGACTAGAGCTTGCCGTTCAACACTGTACTTTAGATAGATAGAACAATGACAGTACAAATATGAGCGAAGCCTGTTGTAGTCTGTCAATGGTCTGCAACCCCAAGTATCTAACCAAGTCATCCAAACTGTTGTTGCATAAGACGATGACCTGAGCAATACTTCCATATGTAGCCGCGATTTGGGTGCTTGCCAAAAATCACTCTCACCTCTTGACGGATTCGGTAGCCTCCAGTAAGCAAGACAACTACCCAGATAACCCTATGGATGTAAGGCTGAGTAAGTATGTATTTAAGCTGCTATAAATTTGAAGAGGCTCTGTATATTGACTACACTTTACTAAGCGTTTAGAGTAAGCAATTAAGAATACTCAAGGATCTGTGGTATTGCAGATTTCCATTGAAAGCGAATTAATACTTGAAAATAAAAGTGGTCGAGGTTTTGCACAATTGCAATGGTTGCTCCAACTGCAAAATATTTTAAGGTATCAAGTGTGCTCATGGTCCCAAATAATAAGTACATCTTCTTGCGCCTACCTCAAGCTCATCACTATACCTTCGCTAAGTAATTTCATAATACAACATTCGCTACAAAGAAGATGATTTATGACATTTGACCCAAAGCATGGCTCCATTCCAGAAGGAAAATCCTTTTGGGAAAAAATCAACTTTTTTTTCATAATCAACCTAACACGAAATGCTGGCAAAGAAGTAAGTACTTTTCGTGCTCCATTTAAGATGGTTTCCATAAATAAAACCTTCTTTTACCTACTGACAGATCAGGTAACACGTAGGCGTTATTGGTACTTCTTGCAGTGCTTGCCGAGATGTTTGGCTGCTAAAGAGGGGCCCACGATCGCCTCAAACTGTCTATGGGGACTCCGTCTCGAGTGGGAAGTTGGGACCAGCCTAATGACATGTACGTTGGTTACCGAGTGGCGGTAAGATATTAATTTACAAACGAGTTATTTAGCCGATATGTCCACCATTTCTATTGCTACTGATCTCTGCTAAAAAAAAGGCCAAAAAACAAAATAAATAAAAAAAATAAAAAACCCGGTTTCCAGTCCATTGCGCGACGACTATACACGGCGGCTGGAAGTTGATAAAATGTCACTCGGGTACACCGTGTCGGTACAGAAACCTGAAAACTCCCGTCGTTGGCGAGCCTCGGAGGCATTCGAATTGCATCTCTCTGGGATTATTTCTTAGGTGCAAGTTATAAATTCTTGTAAAAAAGAGAAGAAACAACACCAAAGGAAAATATTTTAACGACAATTAATCATGCCGGAGATTTTGAGTCACCTGATAGGTAAGTAACCTCTGGGCTGGTTTCCAGATCTCGGGCCTCTGGAGCAGTATATGCATATTCACGAGAGACCTCTAAGTTCAGAGCCAGGCCCCAGAGATTCTTCGTGCGGATAAGCGGATCAACATTTTTCAGAAGATTTCCATGCCGAACAAGCTCCATCAGCTACTGATACTTAGGACGCAGCCAGTTGACGCATGTTAACTACGATACTTCCCAGACCTGAGGGGAACAGGATAATTAAAGTTGACGTGATTAATTGTATTTACATGAAAATATTTCTTAAATGCCTGATCTCGTCCATGCGATCATGGGGCTGGGTGCAAGTGACATTTTTCAGTTGATCAACGTGGAAATATTGAAAGCTTGGATGGAATATTAAATTTTAGACCAGGGAACACCTCGGTTTAGATGAAACGACTGTATGAGACCTCCATAGGTTTTGATGTCGAGTTGGTGTTTGTTTCACTAAATTCTGGGTGATCCATCTTACCAAAATAACGCGGAAACTAAATTCCACTATAATATCAATGATATGGTGATCATTTGCAATTCGATAGACAAACACGCTTTGTGCCTCAATGGAAGGTCTAAATTGGGTCTTGAAGATGTATAATGGACGTTATCCAATAAGACGTGGATCGACTTAGGGATAAAGTCTCACACTTTCAACTATGTTCTGGAAATCTTGGACTACTAAATCTTGGTTACCATTATATTTTCCTACATACGACACGAATCTTTTGCCACAGAGCCATTTGGTTCAAGTTTGGAAATACAAAAATGTCCCTGGAGGCATGATGTTCAATCGACTATGAAAATTAAACCACGTCATGGATATAGCTCAAACTTCGGCAGAAATATAGTGACAGATGACGTTTACTAAAAAGAAATCGGTTTCGATGCTAACGCCATCTATTTAATTTACTAAGAACTTATTGAACGAACCTCGTATGGGCAGTTCATATCGAAAACCTTTAACATTCGGTGTTGCAAACTCGCCGGACTCTCCGGAGTTACGGATAACAAACAGCGTCCTTTTACCTGATCAGTCTCAAAATGGTTGGTTCAGCGTCAGTGAATCCGTTATACAACGATGCGTAACGCTATGCAACCTTCCAGCTTTTCTTGTACTTTCAATCTTAAATTTAAATTTTTCTCACCATAATGGCCCTATCTAAACTAGTATTGCTTCAGCAGTAATAGAACCGAGTTTTTAGGAGAGGTATAGAAAGGGCAAGCGGGAACTGTAGTAACCTGTTCACGAGAAAATTTTGGCGTGAAAACTTAACACATACATTTAGATTCGGCGCTGTCGAATACTACCTTGTTTGAAAGGCCAGAAAGCAAACTCTGAATCCAGTTCTGTATTTAGTCAGCAGAACGATATGCCGTGCCCTATCAAAAGCCTTGGAGCCTCGGATATCTAAAGCAACCAGACCAAACTCAATAAAGCGATGTATGCATATATGGGGAATCGATACGAAAGGATTTTCAATTTGTTAAATCCTTTTCAGTCAGCAATATTTCGATACGTAATTCAAATTTTAAGTATAATTTGAAATTCCTTGCGTAAAAAATGGCTGTGTCATGAATTTTTCCATGACCATCAATCATTACTGAATAAGTCGATTATTCCTCGAAAAAATGTGTGAATAGCAGAGCAAAGTCCAGATTTTTTAATATTATGCAAAAACTTCTATACTTTTATATTGATAGGTTTTTTTCACCGCAGGTTGATTGATAAAACGAATCGTGTAAGGAATTTTAAGGCTGAAAAAGTCCCCTTGACATTTTGCAAAGTTCTTCAATGTTACCTTTATTGTTTTTTTCTTCATTTTTTAATATTTGAATTAAAACAATTCTAAGCAATGTTAAAAAGACTTTTTTCACTATTTGTAGCTCAATTTATAATAATATGTAATTGCGTTTTTTTGAAGGGCCTTATTACCCTGTACCCAGAGGTGACGATACCAACAAGTACCTCTTAATCGACATCACACGTTTCATCCTTCGGCACGTTTCTTATGATATGTTGGGGTGGGTGGGAAATCAAATGTAATTCTTTGATCGGACCAATATAGCGGGAATTCGTCTGTGATTCGAAATTTTAATCTCTTTTTCGAATGTAGATCTCTCCTTCCTACTTCTATTTCAGTGAAAATCTCAATCATAGCGTAAATCTCACTCCAACATTGCGAAAGCTTTCATGTATGTGGAATTTGACGGAAACGGGCTATCAGATTTCAAATTCGAGGTATCATCAAACTATCTTCAATCTTGGATTTTACGCAGCATAAACTAGTTTGATGTTTATGATAAAATTAAGATTAAGGATTAACTTGGTTGATGTATACGACGCTTGAAGAACATTTGAAAGAATTTGTTTGTTGCATTTGTGTATAAAAAAGGTTTCAAATCCTTTTCTGTTTCTTTAATAATATCCTGTATCGTAAAAGTTTCAGTCGAACTGCACACAATAGAAGATCTTAAATATTTACAGCCGTCTGCGAATTTCTTACTTCTCCCTCGAAATTTTTCACTACACATTTAATTGGGTTGAAAATAAAGTAAGTCTTGCCTGAACTTAACAAGAAATCGCCACCATTATTTCCATCAATAAAAAGTGCTAAAATCGCTCATTCAATCTTCGTGAACAAACAGCCATAAACCAAAAATTCTAGCATTTATGACAGGCCACCGAAGTTTAACGCGTTTATTGCAGTCTTTTGAATGCCGTTCAATTTAATTGAAATTTTTATTGCGACCTGCCCGTCCAGTAGGAGTCGTAAAAGCGGCATGGAAGTACGGAAGTTGAAGAAGAAGCACTATTGTTGAAATCGATTGATTGTTGCCTCATATAACTCTCGACGTACTCGGGCAAAACGTGCGGATTTTACAGCCTGGCCGATTGTGAGAACTAGCATTGCCATAATTTACGTCTCTCTCTCTTTCTAATAATCACCGACCAAACTAAGGTAAATAAATTTCAGAGCATGTCAGTGAGTTTCCTTTTACCACGAATGCGCTGCTTCACTAATATTGCCGTCGAAGATTGGTGGTATCTTCAGGCATGCAAGATGCTGGACATGCCGCTTCTCCTCTGGGGCGCGCGGGGACAGGGTCTCGATAAAAATGCTGCTATGGAATGAAATATTTGCAATAACCGCACAAGGTTCCACTAATGATAAGTAATGACACTGCTCTGGGGATCTGAAATCTACCTGGCTTAACAGGTACTGAATTTCCTGCTAGCTTGGATCCGTGCACGAATGCGATGTTATTGCACCACAACGAGAAGATTGCCCGATCCGCATCGGGATTACCTGTGCAGGGCCAGGTGGAGAGGGGGTCCGCTGCTTCCGATGATTGAGCTCGTGACGATCCAATCAGGTGGGTTTCAGGTGCCACTAGTCATCTGATAAATTTCAGCATTCCGTTTGGGCTCCCATGCACTTGCCTGTCGGCTATAGTTATCGGGCCGCAATGACAAATTGTACAAGCCTTAACGGGTATACCTGGTGGCACTTTGCAGATGACAGTGTGTTAGCCACTTGTTAGCTGCTCTCTTGATTGGATCAAATCACCTGAAATTGCCTGAAATGGTAATACCCGAAGACCAGTTTCCCACCGTTTCGAGCCAAATCGTAATGTATTGCTGCCGCCGCTGCTGCTGTTGCTGCTGCTGCAACTCTTTCACTACATACATTTCTGGCCGATTTGATTAGAGCTGCTGTTACCAAGGACAGGTTTTATCTTTGGCTTCCTCCATGGACAACGTTTCAGCCTAATGAACAGCGGAGATCGTAAATGGACACATGATCATTTTAATTGCAATCAAGTTTTTTTTTATGCACCAGAAAGTAGACTTCATACAAAGATGCAACTTTTGATTCTGAACAAATTTATGATTCCAATTTAGTTAAGTTACTATTTCTAAATGAAAGTACGAGAATAGACCTCAGGGAAATTTATGTGATTGGATTAGAAGTTGTTCAAGCGAGGCAAATCTTAATGTTTGTGAATTACGTGGAAGTGCCAGATCACCACCAGAGAGAAATGGGAAGACTTTTATCCGGACAAGAACTGTGAAATAGTGTGAAATTAGTTGTGTATGACGGCGGTGATGCTACGAGAAGCGCACTGCTGGATCGAGAAGATGTATGGACACAGAAAATAGACTGCGCTCTTTACTACAGTGAATGCTAGAAGGGCCATCTGACTACATTACATCGAAACTGAATTCCAACTTAGATTTCGATGTCCAGAGAGGAATGGGAAAAAGGTCGGCCCAGACGAGAAGATCTATAATCAGGGGTATAGGCACTGGAGTTTTCTCCTCCTCGTTAAACCGGCTAATTCGCCTGGCTAATTCTACTAGGGTCTTCCAGGCAGAACTGCTGAAAATATTAAAAAGCTGTTTAGCAATACAGATGCGCCAAATACATGAGCCAGGGCAATCCTGTTATCGGATAGCCAAGCGACTGCCTAGGTACTATGTGTGCGGTCTAAGTAACATCCATGCAGATCGAAGCCTGGTACCGGACCACAGGAATGTCGTCTCTTTCTTCTCGTGTTCTTCCCCTTTAATCCCTCATGGGACATAGGGCGGAAACAGTTGCGTTCCAGTGAACTATGTTTTCCGCGACAGCTCTCAGCTCCGTCCACGATCTCCCAGTTCTTGCGGCCTCTGCGAATAAGGTTCTCCCCCACGTTGTTCTCGATCTTCCATTTCGACGGGTTCCTTGCGGGTTCCAGCAAGGTCCTGTTTGGTTAGATTCTCGTTTTTGCGTCACAATGTGTGCCCAATCCAATCGGTCGAGCAAAGATGAATTGATCAAACTTGGAACAGATCTTGTCAGAAGCCGCGGTGTGAAATGAAGAGAGATATGATCAAGTAGTTGAAGGAGTTTAACATCATGCGCCAATTCAAGAAAGACTTGGGTTAACTAGAGTAAGTAGAGATCACCCGATCTTTTGATGATGCCTCGATAGCGCACTAGACTACCTTCCCAGAGGTCGGCAGTTCGATTCCTCGCAGTGCCATGGTAATTCGTCTTTTAAATTCTCTCTCGTAACTTTACAATGATTACCTTCTCTTTTGCAATGATCTGTAATCACAATAAATCGAAGTAAGCATTTTGTCGCAGTAGTCTTGAGTGGGTGAAATAACAGGCGTTGGTGAATCTTTCGGTTTTCTTCTACCATGCTTCCGACTAGAGCTTTCGGTTCGACATTGCACCCTAGATTGAAAAATCGAGCCATCGTCAGAGCAAATGGCAACGCCAGAGTCATGTCGTTCATCATTCACGTGTTCATCATTAAGTGTATGCTGCAGCATAAGTTGCGAGGAGGAATAAGCCAGAGAGAAATCGAAAATTTTCTTTGCCGTTGTTCGACTCTAATTAGGATCAGTCACTGGGCATTTGAAATACCTAACATATGTATAGTGCATGGGAGAGGCTTCGCCGAATAAAATAGGAGATTTGAATGGGATCTGAACATGATGTGCTGGATCTATACTTAATGCAATGTATTTTCAAGAGTATGGCTACATTTACAAAACCGTCTCATTTGAAGCCAGTTGTGTTCGCGTCTTCGACTGGACTTTCAGATACATAGATGGAAATAGCTATGGCATTCAAGACAGTGAACATCAACGGAGATAATCTTTATTCGTGATTTTATCATAAACATCAGCCTAGATTATGCCACCTAAAATTTAAGATTGAGGCAGGGAAATTATATATTGTATCCCATTTGCCACGTGTTAAATTTCGAAATCCGAAATAGTTTGAAGTTGATATCTGTAACCTTTTCGTGTCAAATTGCAACCACTTTACTACGGCGAAGGAGAATGAGTGAAAAAAGCGATTTTCGAAATAATCGAAAAGCATTGCCAAATCTCAATTCTCATATTTTATACTGTTTGATGCTTAAGCATTTAAAATTATCACAAATTGCACCTAAAAGTACAAGTTGATCCGAGGTATGGCAAATCCTGGTTGGTGTTTACCGGAATTATAAAATAAAAACTAGAGTCAAAAAATGAAGACTTCGTAAATTTAACTTCTGGTGCCTTCGATACGAGCAGTTTTTATATTTAGCGGGACTCGTGAGGACTACAAGTTTTGTTAAATTCTTGTGCCATCATTTGTATGAACTAAGTTTAGTATGGGTTGAATTTAAAATTTAGAAGAGACTACGATTGCTGCAGTTTCGTCATTGGTATAAGAAAACTCTCATTCCTGCATACATTTTATAATATTTTTTGGAAAACATAAAAAAAATTTCTACAAAATAAAAATATAATTCTTTATTTCCAAGTAAAATTTTTATATAAAAGTTTGTCTTAACTCTGCTCTAGAATCGCTCTTAATTATAAAAATATTGGAATGATTTTAACTCAATTCTAAAAAGTCTACAAAGTCTTAAAATTTACAAAACTAATAGTCTGTCGTTATCCTAAATAATATTTTACACACAATATCCTTAAGCAACATCTAGGATCTAGCTTAAGTCTAAATAAAGTTAAATCTGTACTCGAGATAAAATTAATAAATTTAAGTTCAATCAGAATCAACATAAAATAAAGGCGACAAGCACTTGGTGCCGGCTTTCACTCAAAAAAAAAATACTTAACACGTAGTCGTAAGACGTAGGAAGCACATTCACAATATTTGTTCTTATATTATTCTTAGCCGAAAAAAAGATTATCTTCATCACAACGAAATCTTAGAAATATAATAAAAAACTTAACTTTTACGGGGAAGAGGGTTCCGCGGTTCTGATGTACGAAAAACGAAGTTCGTCGCTTAAATCTTTTGTTTTTTTGTTTTCATTCTTGTCAACGAAATACTCTTATAGGCGCTTATGACAAAAGGAGTCTAGTCTCTGTTTTAGATTTGTACTGCGAGCTGGATTAAGGCTTATTAAATCGTCTGCCTACACCCTAGAGGGTGAGGAGTATCTATGGATATAAGGGTGCTTTTAAGGGACGTGAAACTTCGCAGGCGAATGATGCGATTTTCAGTTACTGGGCCAACCAGGGCTTGAGTGGGCAAAGTCAGGTATGTCAAACTATTGTTGGGCTATTTCCAAAACAGCCTCTAGCGTCGCATTATGTCCTCTATGCTAAATCCAGTACGCCTTGGTGGCGGGGGTTGTGGCGGCTGTTGCGGTGGCGGTGGCGGCAAAACTTGATGCCGCGCAGACGACGATCCCTCCGATGGTGCAGCAACAACAGATGTTGCTGGTGGTGGCTGATGGAGCGTTAACGGCTCATGAGTGACAGGTGACGTTACTGACGGTGATATCGCTGGTATGGCTGGCATCAGGATTTCATCTGGTGGTTTCATAAGAGGATGTTGTCGCGGCATATTAAGTGTCATGTGATGATGGTGATGGCTCGCAATTGATCTCTGCATAATTGGATGCGGTTCGCCATCCAGTCCGATTGGCCGTTTCCTGATTGGAATGGAGCCCAAGAAGCTGGGGACAGCATCCATAAGGCTGCTAGTTACCGCTGACGGATTTGGCCCGGGCGGAGGTGGTGGTGGTGGCTGTGCCGGAGGTGGCTGCTGTTGAGCCGCTGGTTGTGGAGAAGACAGCGGCTGACTTGAACCGGAAGGCGGTTTGTGATGTAAATCTCTTCGTACATGTAAAATTGGCACATATGGCTCGGGGGGCTTCGAAGGTGGGGTATGGTTGGGAGGAGGTAGTGTTGACACAGGCTGAGAGCGCATTTGCGGCTGTAATGGCACTTGGAAGTGATTGGGATAGTCCTTCATGAAATTCTCCCTTTCGTGTGATGGACGCATAGTATACGAATCACCAGCGCCTTCATGATGACAATGAGTTACTTCGGAATGTTCGTTACCTTGTCGACTTAGTTCCAGTGGTTCTTCCTCTGGTTCCTCATCTATAATCCCCTCGTATTCTTCATCAATATCATCAACATCATGACGTTCAGCTCTATTCGGAGTAGGCGATCTAATTCTTTGCACAGGCGACTGACGTGGCGAATCAACTTCCAGAACAGTATCCTCTTCATCCCCACTCAAATGTCTATCCTCCTCCCCAACATCTAATACTTCTGATGGAACATCTCCAACAGCGTGGGTAAGGGCATGCCGCCGAAGGTCACAATTTCGACGGAAAACTTTTCCGCACGACGAGCACTCATAGGGCTTATGATCCGTGTGTGTTAGTAGATGAGTCTTTAGATTTGATCTTTGATTGAAACTTCGACTGCATACGGGGCATTTGTGCGGTGACTCTTCCATATGCAGAATCTTATGAACAGCCAAGGTGCGTGATTGGCAAAATCCTTTCCCGCATTCTGTACACTTGAAGGGCTTCTCCTTAGAATGGATGTACCTGAAAAAAGAAGAAGAAAATAAATAAATTCAAATACAAATTGCTTTAACACACGGGCAAACATTCTGCCCCATAGAGAGCTTATTATCTTAAGTGCAATGCACTTGCGCCAAGCACTTACGGCATCTGAGCTTATCTTGGTGTATGAAATGCATAGAAAAATACCTGTGAGAGGCCCTCGTGGAATGAAGGTGAAACTAATGGTTGTAGTGGGCTCTTCAATGGGCAACAACCTGTCCGTGAAGGAACTCTTTTTATTTTTAGTTTTTTGTTCTTAAGGGAATTCTTAACGATGTTGTCGGCAGCAAAAAATAAAATAAAAAAATAACGAGAATGAAGAAGGCCGAGGAAAATAAGAAGAGGAATTATAATGGAGAAATAAGAACAAAGTGTTTTGGTGTCTTCTGGCGAGATTCTTATCATATTATTTACGTGGTTTTCTTGGCGACAGTAAAAAAAGAGTTTTTTTAATTAAAAATTGCGGTAGGAATTTTTTAACGTACAAGGATATTTAATATGGAAATTTTTCGTTTCATCTGAATCAGGCAACAAGGCTTAGCTGAAAAAATTTAAGTGGAAGTAATTTTTTGATGAATAATACTTAAGGATGGAAGAAGAAATCGTTTACGGTGAAAAAAATGAAAAAGAACTTGTTACTGCAATGCCTCTAGATTACTAGTGATCAAGCTTTGGTAGACTAAGGGTTAAGGCGCACGACTACCATGTCAAGGGTCTGTGGTTCGATTCCATGCCCTGATAATATCGCTTCTTTCTTGTCTTCATTCGTTATATAAATTCTATGCTCAATCTTTTGTTATCACCTCAAAGTATAATAATCGAGGAAGTCATCTCCTGTTCGATCGTCACAGACAGCCTCCTGCCGCGGTAGTATATAATGGGAGCGGGTGGTATAAAACCACATGTTGCGATTCAGCAGTTCTTCCATTATTATCTGTACGACCTTTCGTTGCTCCACAGCTCTCTTTTTAAAGAAGGCTAAGCGTTGCTATAGTATATAAAAAGAAGATATATCTAGGTACATCTCTGCTTGCTTTTTAGAATTTTTCAAGTATTTGTCTTGTGTTGAGCCTCTGGTATAGCTGCTGTCATAGCCTACTTGGGTTCCACCCAGCTGGATCCCACAGTCTCAGTCTCAAAATCTGGTCTTTTGTCGAACTGTTCTTTCTTAATTCTGCCTGATAGCCCCCTACTTTGCCTTCAATATATAACTTCAGTTAGGTCTGTCATTTTTCCAGTTCATCAGTTTAACTGGTTTTGTACCAGTTCCCATTTCCAGAGATATTGTTTTCCTGAGTAAAATAACACTCGCCCCTTGTACAGAACAAAGAACACTGGCAATTATCTCAATGACTGGAAACGGTGTCATTAGTGTACTATTTGGATTGCGTAGGTCAAGCAGCATTGGACATGATTTGTACTTAGTTGGGGGACCGCTTGGTAAAACGACAATCGCGTTTAGAATGGTCGATTGCCAATACATTCATATCTGTAACAAAAGCGTGCATACCTCTGGCGGGTGCATTGGTGCCTGTAGGGGGAGCGTGCATACGTATGGTGTGAGATCTATGACGTTACTGGTTAGAAATATTAGTAATCTATTAGTAACCACAAATTTAGCTTAAAATCCACCCGGAATTCAATGGAACTAATTACTTTGTGGTCCGTACACCCCACCTTACGAGCTTTGCTATTTTTTGACCTTAGTTTGAACTTTTGTCCTCTTGTGTACACCGAAAAACCCATACAGCAAACATGTTTAGAAACTTTCCCACGATTGCCTAATTAGTTTCCAGTTAAAAAAACGATTCAACCATAAAATTCTTATTATAATATTAAGCAGGCAGCAACAAAAGCTAGAATCAAGACAAAAGTATTCAGAAACTCATTAGCCATCGAATAATACAGTTTGATTCGCTTTAAGTAGTCTGAACCCGTCACAAAACGAACAACGAGAACACAGGCATCACAACCTACGAAATATCCATCATTAGGTCATAGCGTCTCTACGTCGGCGATAATTATTCATCATCTCTCTCTCTCTGCAAAGGTTCAATCAAAGACGAGATGTCTCAAATGGGAAAAAATTATATCTTCTTCGAAGCAGCTTCAGTCTCCAGACAATTTCCAAAGATGAATTCCTAACCGCATCCAAATTAGATTCAGTCACACAATTTCTGAATTATCTGTAATTTATTTCGGCACTTCAAAAAAAAGCGAGAAAAAAATGAAGTTTGGCACGGTCGACGTAGAGACGGATTTCGGTTTTTGGTTCGTCCCAACTGGAACTACGCCCTGAAGACATTTCGGAATTTGATAGGGAATAGGTATGATTTCTGGCGAAAATAAAAAAAAAACGAAACCCGGAGTTGATGTCCTCTACGGCAGATTTGATAGATATCCTTGATTTAGTAATTTACGAGATCGACAGTGTTAGTGTTATTAGGCCACCAGATTATAGTGTACCGCTTTAGACCAACTGTTTTTAGTCGTTGGCCGATCGAACGTCTCGTCGAAGCCAGTCTTGAAACTTAATCCAAAATTACGACACAGCCTCTGACAATGTTTATGACAATTTTCAACCTAAGCGAGTTTTTATTGTAATTTTATTCGAAATTTATTCGAAAATTCGACTCCAGCCCGGTGCCATTGTGAATGCCGGGACACACTGATATCGGCAACAAAACTGGTAAAGAGATAAACCGAATAAAAAGAATCAGTTAAGCCGATTACTGGTGTTTTTCTTGACACTAAATAATGAGGTTATAGCTCCTGGAGCTACTTCTGGGTTCGTTAGTGGGCCCCAGACCTGGGCGCTCAAGGAGCTCGGCCGAACACACGGTCGCAAAGGTGAAAATTTTAGGAATTAGTGCGAATCTTTTAACGACGACGATTTTTATAGCCATTCTGGTAGCTTAAAGATCGTGTGAAGCAGCCACCAGCAGCCAACTTTGAAATATGCACTTTTTACTCGCGACTGTGGTGGAGATGGGTCCAGCACATTGTTGTGTCCTTCAAAATGCCATATTTCCAAACAGTCTTAACTCGCCGCTCAAACTCGACGCCAAATTCTCGTTTTGTGCAAACTGGTACATGGTTCACTCTCGCGGTGATGTTTTAAATGGAAACTAAACACACGTTTAGACTACAACATTATTTCTTTTTTTTTGTTTTTCGGGTCTACAGTAAAATAAATTTACATAACTTGCGCATCACCACGAGCATGTGAGGGAATGTGTTTGCGCAAGCGAAAAGCAAATCCAACGTCAAGTAAAAGAAAACACTTGATCATTTTTTTTTGTTACTGGAAGAAATATATGAAAAAAAATTGAAGGAGTTTACCTTTTACGTCTTTCTTTTCTTGTTGCGTTGTGTGTTTGGAGTTTTTAAGAAGAAGCCGGCAGCGGCGGCGGCTAGCTTTCAAATCAATTTTTTTTCTACTTCTTGTTCCGAGACCTTCTGAAGATGGTTTTTTTGTACCTCACTTCTCTCGTTGCTGCTAAAAGCTTCGTAAATCACTTGAAGACGCACACTAAAAGTTGATGAGTGTAGATCTTCAGTGATTTGACGGTATATACTAAACGGTAATGGATAGGCACTATGGTATGAATTTTTTGGTATGTGCTCCTATGAATACTAATTAATGGCTAAGAGATCTCTTTCAAATTGAACAATTTTTCTATTTCGGTTTTTTTCTTCTCGTTTTTAATGTGTACTCGTATTATTATTTCGTTCGTCTTTATTGAGGCACTTGTCATATTTCGAGATCGTAAAAGATTATGGAAGTGAGTTGCTAGAAATATTTCGGACGTCTTTGATCTATTTTCAATCTTGACGCTAAGATCTTGACTTCAATGAGAATTATTCACAGACGGCTTTTTTTATGTTGGGCTTTATTGTCAGTAGTCGACGATTGTATAGAAGAAAGCTGCGCAGCATGCGCAATTGGTTCATTGATTTTATTGGCTAGATGCTTGGAATTTTATGTTTATTGGATATGAATCTGAAATTTTATAAGTGGCGTTGAACTGAGTTTCATTTTAGATATTTATTAATCCCTCCGAATACTGGGCTGGCGCCGCTACCCCTGTACTAATTGCCGCTTGGTCACAATAACCATAGATTACAGTAGATGGCAATAGGATCGAGAACTCGGAAGAAGCCTATAATGAGATTCAAATCGATTTTCCATATCCCTTTCGGCACTTAGAACGGAGTAGCAAGGTGCTTCTAAGTCTACGTGGACAATTTCGAGAGATACCGAATCGGTCTACGGGACTACTTTTCGTCGCTTTAATTAGGGTTTCGATTCCCCACATTCGGGATCGGTTCCCCACATAAGTACTAACTGCACTTAATGCTGCTTAACTTCAGTGATCAGTAAGTGATCCGTTATTTCAGCCAACTGGATGACATCGGCCCAGAATCGAGACCGGTAGAGAGAACAGTTGCGATAGGCCAGAACCGGATCCCGGTTCTAGAGCCGTTAAAGAAGAAGAAGAATTACACAGTAACGAAAGCTTTATATTTGGCCAGCCCTAGCTTGTTAAGTTGATACTTAACAGGACAATGACCAGAGAAGAGTTTTAGAATGCTTTTGTGTTCTGGTTTCTTCAATAACATGAACGTTTTTTGTTGACGGCATTGATTTCAATCAATCTTGTCGTTTGGCGTCGTCCCTATTGATTGACCCTCTTCTAGTTCTTTTAGTTGATAAGTTTAAGTCAGGCAACCAAGAATTGTGGGGTGGGGGGTTTAGCCGCTAGACCAATTGAATTTTTTGTGTTAGAGTTTTACATATCACCCTGTACCGTTACGATGCCCGTCACCCTCTTCACCCATACAATTTTTTGTTTGTCTCTTCAAGACCTATCCACAGCCGGCCGTTTTGTAAACTTAGTGTATACGCTATAAAATTTGTTCATCTTTTGCAATCGCCTTTTCCTTACCAAAAGCGAGTGTGATTTTACCACAGCGGTCTCCCAACTAAGTATCAACCACGTCCAATGCTGCTTGAAATGCGTATCGAACGAGGACCGATCTATTGAGTAGGGTGATGTCAATTTTTATGGTCACCAAGATAATCCAGCATTTTACTCGCTCTCCAAAATTTCTGCAATCTCCAGTAATGCTCCCTTGGGAGCATATTTGACAGCGCTAAAAATTAGTTCCCCTGAGCAGCGCTCTTAATTTTTCCAGCTGGGTAGTTTTACCCCGATATCTGCATTTGAGTCGTCTGTATACCTGGAAGCAATACTTAGGAAGTTCTTATCCAACTTTTGTCTCTAAGTAAGGCTCTTGCTTTAACATTTTGTATAAGTGGGTGTATATAGGTAGAAACCAGAATTGTGTTAGCAGTCATGAAGCTTACGAAAAGAAGTTTTAAAATTGCAGTAAGCTAAAAATGCTGATGCTTCGGAAGGCTCTATACCATTTTAATAACTTGGTCAATCTTTGAAAGCTCTGTGAACTAAAGAAAGATTTCTTCAACACTAGCCCAGTTTTTTGATACCATTTCTCGAGTCTAATTGCCTCCGAATCCCGAGGTTATTTAGGAAATAAAACAGGCCATAACCTTTGAACAAATCAATCTGAATTAGATATAAGACTAAACCTGAACTGTTGTGCGAGTAATAAAGACCATTTGGGTTTCCGCTTATGACAATAAATTTCACTTAACCAGTAGACCAAATTCCGTTAAAAATAGTCCATAAATCTCTCTGGCTAATTTCGCATTCAGTTTGCAAAAATGCAAATGGACATTCGTAAACCAGCCAAAATCTTTGCAAACTATTGTAATTCAAAAATCCTAGTTACTACTTTTCCGCCAACTGAACCCCTGGCAGTTTGTTCACTAAAGCCAAATGAATAATGAACAACAAGGTTCTGCAGATAAGCTTCAAATCGAGTAACTAAGAGAGAAATGGACAAAGCCAATCCATCAATACTGGACTCATCAATAATTCATTGAAATCCAGAAGATTTCCAGTTCGGCATACAAGCCATAAAATTTCATTCGAGCACTTATAATAGAAAACCTTCAGCTACCACCTGGCTGGACAACAATGAGAACAGACCATAAAAGTCGTTCCGAGCATTGAGGCATGACATCTGGGAAGACGTCTATTAAAGAGACGCTGAATCCGGCGCTGCTGCCCGGACCGCAGAATTTACTTGCAGCCATTAAAGAAGATGCTGCCTAAGATGCTGTCTAGAGTCGCCGAGATTCATGTTTATGGCAGTGCTGCTGAAAGGCGAAGTTGTCGGTGACGCTTGGCTCCGCGACTGGAGGAGTCATCGCTAGATTATTGAAGTTTGATTGTCTAATAAATTTCCAAACGGTGTCCTCCCGGCCGCTTGTGTTCAGCTTCCATTGCGATGCTAATAATATAGCTAATGGCGCAAGCACACCTAGCGCGAAACAGGTCGAATCAGGGGCTCCATAAATCTCGTATGGAAGCTTCCACCATTGTCGGCAGGAGATTTGCATTTGAATTTGCAGACACCGCGACTCCGGCCATCGAGCGGGGGGGAGGAAGAGGAAGGTACCGAAGTATGAAGCTCAGGTGATGTCCAGGTGATGCGACACTTCACAGTAGGTAATGCCGCAATAAAAATGGTCGACCAATGCGCCTCCGCGGAGAAATTAACATTTCCAAGAAGTAGCTAAATAGTAGCCGCAAATTTAGCATTAAAACGGCTGCCGTTGTTGTTCAGCAAAACCCGTCTGTGTGCCCATATTGCACGACGGGCACGGTAGAGGTTAACGAAACCCATGCCGTCCACAAAAGATAAAAAACCCATCGATTGTTGCTAGCGGAGTGCGAATATATGTGTGTGGGGACAGGTAATGCGCTGCTGACGTTGCGAAAACGCGGACAAGTACACGTTTTCAGGTTGGCCAGGTATATGCTAGACTGGAGTAGTTGGTCCAGCATTTAAACGGGCATCTAGTATCTAGAATGCGATATGCCTTTCTAGAAGGCTGCAGTCGCGACCCGTAATTAATGCGTGCTTACGTGGGAGTTTTACGGATTCGAGCCACTTTGCTGATGTGGGTGGAAACTGGTAGTTCAGCCTGGAATGCTGGCAATTTGTTTCACATTACTGATAATATGCGTGGCATTTATGGGTTCTGGCATGGGCTTTTTGATGTAGGAGCTTAATGAGTTTTTTTTTCACGAAATGAAAGTGTACGACCAAAGAACTCCTAAATTGGAAGAAAGTTGTTGTTTTTTTTAACATTTATATCACCGCAAGATTTGAGTTTCGCCATCTCAAAGCCAATTATTTGGATGCCACAAGAAACGTGGTCGACTCAACAGGGTTATCTTTGAGCTGGTCTAATAGAGATCACACAAAAGATCTAAACCTTGTCCAAATGCACACCTATGCTTCAAATTTATATTCGGTCATTCGTGAATTGAGAAAATATGCATTAAGAATCGATTCTAGCACATCAAAGTTGACTCTACTTACTAAAAGAGAACCAAGCGAAGATAGAACTATGGAAGCTGTGCTGTGCTTTCAACCTGGATGAACGACAGCTTACCCAAATATGAAATTAAAGCTTTGTGAAGACATTAGCTACACAAAAGCTTCCCTATTTTTATACAGAGCTTTGCTCCGATGAATTCTCAATAAGCTTTCAGAAAAGCTTTTGCGTCTGGACGCACACGTCCTCGTCTGTACCGTACTCTTACAGATTTTTACCCGAATTCTGCAATATTTTCCAAAATTCTTCCGTTACGGAAAATAATGTTTACAATGTTGGAGCAGCTTGAATTGTACATTAAAGAAGAAGTAGGACTGAGAGGTTTACATGCGAAAAATAATGTGGAAGTCGTAGTACGGGTGTTTTTTTTAATTCAAACTGACATTGTAAACGCTTCTTTAGGCTTAATTGGGTTTTATGTGTAACAATTGCGTGGGCGTCGTATTTCCTGTTTCCGAGAGATACGACGATTAAATTAAGAACAAGCTGTCAGTTCCTTCAGGGTAGAAAGTTGTGTAACGATATGTTAAAGGCACAACATAAAGCAGTCAGGTGAAAATGTGAAAGGGGAAAAAACTGTTCCCAAGAAAATATTAACTCGAGGAAATTAATCAACAAAATGCATCAGAAATTAATATTTTCCACCTTTTCTATAAAATTTTTAAACGATAACGAAGCGAAGAATTCCCAAGTCATTGAGGCTGATCACCGAGGCAATTTAAAGAGTGGGTCGCACATGAAGAAAAGGTGCACACAATGACTACGACAGTTTACAGCGTTAATTAGTGACAAAGTGCTGAATCTGACGGCAACACTCTAATTAGCGGTGTTCTGCCATTTATACTCATACCTGCCCATGACTTTTATAAAAGAAAAATACCAGAAAAAAATTCATCTTTCATGTTTTTCCCCTGTGGCATGGCCTTTTGCTTGTCGTGCAACGACAACCAACAGGCACACCGTCGTCGAACTGGAAGTCAAAGATACTGAGTAACTGGAGGCAGTGTTCTCCTCAAGACTGCTGCCCCAGCCGTTGCGCCCCAAATATGGCACAGCTCCATCGGTGCCGGTCTGGGAAAGGTAAATACTATATTTTTCATGCAGGCATTTTTATATAACCGTGCAAACACTGTAATTATGCTGATGAAAACGGTGCCCAGGTAGAGAAACGGGTAGGGGGCGGCCTAGTCGTCAGTTTTGCTGAATTTTTTTAGCTTTTTGAATTGAATCAATTTGAATGGAGCCAGATCGAAGTCGATTTATTGGAAGAAATTCAAATTTCCTGCCGTAACACTTGCTGGGGCTCTGGGGGAGCTGCCTAATAACCAATGCATATAAAAGCATTTAAAACGTCCTGATTTGCATATAATAATCTGCAGGTTTTGAAAGGCTGCTATTAATTCACTTTAAGCTCCGGAGACATGCGCCGTACACTTCCAGGTAGACAACTCAGATCCGCGTCCAGCATGACTGTCGAAATCGAGCATGTCGAGAAGAAGTCTCGGATTTCATTAAGAAAATGCACACCCTCAAGTCAGTCTCTCGCGTTGCGTTGTGTAAATCCCAGCCTTCCTCCAGTGCATGGTCATTACTCTTCCTTGAAGTCATGGTCACTTTTTGTTGCAGCATACAACAACAGAAAAAGTACAACAAAAACAGCAACAACAACAACAACAGCAAAAAAACATTTTAAGAATTGCTTGAGGAAATCACCTGCAGTCCTTCTTCTTGCTTCTCAGAGGTGTGCATCCCCTTCTACGTTGTAAAAGTCCTTAATGCAAGCCTTTTGGATGCCAGAGAATTCTTGGGGCTAATAGTGGAGTTAATTATAGAGAGAGAGACCCGTTCTGCTGTTCTGGTCAATAATGCCGACAGCGTTATTAGATCGTCGTCGACGTCTTTGCTTGTAAGTGGACTAAACAACAGCAGACCCAGACGTGCCCGGCCAAAGAGGTTGTTACCTGAGAGAAGGTTGAAACTGAACACTCCCTGGACTTGAAGTAGTATTGGATGCAGCTAGCAGAGGACGAGATTTTTACACGGAGCTTTAACGCCATGTTTTAAGGAGGTGACCATGGAAGTGCTCTTAATTACAGAGGTACAAGAGAGCTGCGGATGTTATTTAATGAAAAGTGTCATTTTTTTCCATGGAGGAGGTTGGTGAGTTTTAAAATACACGGAATATATTATGATTGTTTGATAATGTAAACGCAGCTATGATGCTTACGAAGTTCCTATGTAATGGAAATTGGGAAATAAACACTAGTACTAGTTGAGGGCATTCTAGAGTTCAGCTTACATTGTTCGACCATTTTGCATATTTTCTTCAGTATAAGTGTGTGAAGTGCTAAAAACTAAATTCCTGCACGAAAGACAAGTTGTATATTTTTCATTTTTTTTCCAAATCTTTTAAATTAAAGCTTCATTCTTCCATCTTCACGAAACACCGGCATCTCTATTTAACATTTTCACAGAACACGCAAACTTTAAATTTAAAAAAAAAATGTTCGTTAATCAACTGGCGAACGAAGCGTTTATTAAGAAGTTTATCTTATTCCTAAGAAAATTGGACAGAATTCCACAAATGTGTAATTAATTAAAAAAAAGTGAATCCCAAAAACTCTTCAAAAGGAACACATTTTTTTTTGTTACCTTTTACAAACACGACAGTTTTTTTCCATCGAGATTCTTCTTTTAATTGGACGAAGCCGAACGCGACTTGTGCTCTGACAAACAAACAAAATCTCTTCGATTTTAGAAAGATATCGTCGGACCTGTCTCGTGTTTCAACTCTTTTAATGATTTGTTAATTATCAGAGCAGTTGTTAAAACCGTCGAAGGAATTTAGTATGGTATCGAGATTTTTTAGATAAAGATGCATACATGTTTTATGACACCATAAAAGTCTTCGTTTTTTTTCGGGGGGGTTTTGTCTTTGTCGTTTTATTGAGCTTTTATGTAATCCGAAGTAAGAATTTCGGTTATAGGCCAATAAAGGGAGGCTATTGTGGAGTTTGTTTGTATTTCTTTGGTTATAGTAGGAGAAGTTTGTTTATTAAGTTGGATATAAAATAAAAACGGAAATAAAACATTTAAAGAAGATTTAAATTGGACCCGAAGTCGTTATTTCGATTTGTTGGTTTAAGTAATTTGAAGTTCCGATTCAAATCTAGGTGTTTCAGTATGTAGATAAAGATTATGGGCAATCAGGCATATTTCCAATCCAAAAAAGAAGCTTTTTCAGATCCTGCTTGAATTAGGTGCACCATCCAAACTGGTCCATTTGATAGAACTAACCCACTTCGACACAAATGCCCGAGTCTCGTTGAGAGTGATGTGCAACCTGATAGCGGATTCTCGGATAGGACGCCTCCCACCTCTCACTCCAAATCTCCTACTACGACTTTCAAATGGTGACACTGTTAACTCTGAATAGATGCTCGGCAACCAGCAGAACAAAAGCAGTAGGAGAGAGCGGGCACACTTTTCAAAGCCTACCAAGCTAAGATGTAAAGCTATCGTGTCGAGGGCTACAGAGCAGTGTGTAGTTTTTGCACTGTCGTTTTAGGATCTTCTATGGACACCGAGTTTGTAAGATCTGACATGGAAACTCCTTCAGGATGGATCTTCCTCTTCCTACCTTACTTATTTAACGGTTGGTCGGGAACCTATTGAGGCATCCATGAGTTTGGTTTGGTCTATTGAGGCATCCATGCGTTTGGTGAAGAAGGACCTTGCCATTCGGACTTTGATGAAACACACAGAACGCTGTAGGGCCGCGCCTAGATTGGCCAACACTAATGGTTCTTTTTGTGCCGTCAAACGTGGCTGAGGAATTGTCGGAGCGCACTAGAAAGATATCAGGTCACTTGTTGGCTTGATGTCAGGGCATTTGTTGGCTATAGTTGTTGGGTTGGTGTCAGGAGACTTGTTGCCTCGATAGCGGGACACTGCGCCGTGAATTATCACTTATGACGGATAGGAAGGGCGGAGGACCCCACTTGCAGACTTTGCCTTGAGCAACATCAGTCTGCCGAGTAGGCAGATTGCTGAACCTGTTCAAGTGGTCTGGCCTAGAAATATGAGGTAAACGGGTGTAGTACAATAGGTCAAGTGAAGTGATGGCGATACTTTTGGACCCAATACCTCACCAAAGAAGAAGAAGAAGAAAATATGGACTCTAATCTTAGCCATTGGTAACAATTTCACTGAGTGAACAGAAAAGTTACACTGCATTCAAGACTGGACTAAGAACTGCCAAAATTTACTGAAAGAGACTTTGTCGTTAAGTGAAAAAATACGTGAATTCGGTTAGGAGGTTCTATTTTAAGCCCCCCATGGTCCGGACATAAGTTCACCAGAGTTTTAATAATTCCCAATGGTGAAACAACCTATGAGTGGATGTCATTTTCCTTTTCTAGAAGAGCTTCCTGTCGGCACTATCCCGAAATACACGAGAAAGCATGCTTCAGACGCAAAAAGTCATAACCACGAAAGGTGGATTTGTAAGGCCAAAACACAATCAAGCTCGTTTCTAAACGATCTTCATATAGTTTCGCAAAGCTGGCGGTCATAAGCACAAAGACTTCCTCGCTCACATACTTCTCCATGTATTTTCTGTAAACTTGAAGCAGATCTTGAAAACTCTTCTCAAATTCAAGTTGAACTTCAGTCATGTAAATAAACTATTGGTAAAACTATACCAACATAAAATAGATTATACCGCTTATACGTAGACATTTCTTCTAAGAAACATTAAAAACTACACCCACAGGTGCCTACTATATAAAAAAACGGTAAATAAAACTATTTTGTATCCAATTAAGAACCTGATGACAAAACTTGCACAGCCATTAAAATATTAACGACAGCATCTGAACATGGATGAAATTTATCGATATCGATTTTACAACCTAGAACATCTCAGATTCCGACTTTAAGAAAAAAACAACGCCAATAGCTCTTAAAGTAATCCCACACTGTCCATGGGAACTCCTCGACTAGAAACTACTTGCAGAAGCGCATTTCTTTCTGCCATTTGATTTAATTAACGGAGAGATTTCTCCATAAATCCATAAACATCCCGAACAACCACCATGGAAACGTCGTTACCTAAGAGACTACATTAAACAGCAATAAATTCCCAGATCGAACACAAATTACCTTTAAATTTGCCTACCTAAAAAACGACCATTTTATAAAATTGGAAGACCTCACAAATTCGACAATAACCAAAAAATACCGATCGTTTTTGGAAAGGTCAAAATGGTTAAAAAAAAGAATGGCGATTTTCTGGACCAACTATTTTCCACCGATCAAGATCCACTTCCAGCCCCGGCTAGCCACGGCTAGAAATTCTATTATCAGTGTCATTAAATTTATGCAAATGCCGTCTCCTTCCTATAGGGGCTTCGGATTCGGACGGCCAAAGCTCATATCTTGGCAAGTTTACGACGTTCGACAGGTGACGAGGCCGGGGGGACTTTATCATTTCGCCTCCTTCAACTACGATTTCTGATCGTTCCGATAATTTTTACGATCACTTTAAGGTAATTTAGTGACAGCCTGATTATGCTTCTAGGCAGCTCCATTATGGATGTTGATTGGGGCCGAAGAGCCGGACGAGGTAAATAAATAAGGGAAGAGCGTTTTATATGTTTGGTGTACGGGAATAAGAAAAAATCACCCGGGCGGTTTCCTCTCGGGCGGATTGTCTTAGGACAGGTTGAGAAAATGAGGTGTTTCCAGTTTTTGTATATGTTTGTTATTTTGTGGTTTTTGAGATGAGATACGTCCAGGGCATGCTGTCGGCTCTCTCTTTTATTTATAACGAAACGTGATGTCACATTCCTTCTGCAGCTCGTGGACTGGTCAAATATTTTGAATTCTTTTGGAGCGTGACTTTAAAGTTATTCAATCTCATAAAAAAATGCCAGACCTAAAATTTCATCGCGGAAAGATTTTTAAATGCTCATCGGGAATAACCTTTTGTTTTTGCCGTTGTGAATCATGACGATTTTCTGATGTGGAAAGAAGTTGATATTTAATTTGGCTAGTTAAATTGCTAAATGATGTTAAAATTCTGACTGGTTTAGCCTACACCACGTTTTCTTATTGCAGTGTCATCCGTGACTACCAATCAAGACTTAATCAACTGACTTTCAATTATACTTGCTATTTTGGTCTACTTATTGATACCCATACCTTGCCGATACCACTTGGTGTTATTAAGCAGTCTCCCATCTAAGTACTAATCGCGCCTAATGCTGCTTGACTTCGGTTATCGAGTAAAAATCGGTCTTTTCGTAAGGTATGCGGACGTCTACATGATAGAGTGGGATGGGAGTGCTGAGATCTAGAGTAAAAACGTCAGGACTAGTGGATATCAGTTTTATTACCCTGGCTACTATCTCAATCAGAGGTATATACGTCCGTTTGGTATGGACCCATGAAGATTCAAGCCAGTCAATGAGCGATTAGGTATCGTAGAACCATTTACGAACTAGTTTTGGGACTGCTTTGAGAGGGCGGACCCTGTGGTAAAACAGGGCTATGACAGTGTATTCATCGGTACGGAACTGGCTATTGGGCTACCCACTAGTTTGGTAAAGAGCACCCCAGACGATCGGATACTGATGAAATATGCCGAGTGCTAGAGCTCCACCTCTGGTTTGACAGTACCAGCAAAATCATTTCAAAATTGATCACATCTCAAGGCCAATCTGTGCTATTCTCAACCAACCTTTGGTTTTTAACATTGCTTGCATTATAATCCCCCCAGCCCTGATGTGGCAGATGCACCATCATTACTCACGATAACAAGGTATTTGCATGCCATTACAAGGAAGAGTCGCAAATATTTTCATTACCGTATTATTAATAAGTGAAAAACATTTTAAACACCTCCGAACGTGTAGAACCAGAAACGTGTAGCAATCAATTTTATTTGGTTACAAGCAACTTCTACATCGGCCTTAAGTAGTTTTATCTACGTAAATTGCTTCAATCCATTAAAAGGGATGACTGAACAGAGTCCACATAGTACACCGAGAGTCCATCGGCATCTAAAGCCGGGCAGAGGGAATGGGGAGGGGTTGTTGGTGCTTAGGAGATACCTGGAAGGTAGGTAATTGATGCAGTATGCATTTTAATATTTCTTCATGGATGAGGGCGATATTCTAAGCAATCTTCAGAAATTGTATGAGCCACGATTGCAATCTACCTCAGCTCAGGAGGTGGGTCCAGATCTCATTCTATGAAATCCATTAGGATAAGGAGTATGAAACGAGATCATTTTCTTCCGAGTGCAACGATTGAGATTGAAGGTAGGGAAAATGCCTTGTGCTACGGCCGTTCTTATAATTATCAGAAAATTAAGTGTAATTACTCTGGAACGGCACAGCAGAGCGATCCAAACATTGCCGAGGAGACGCCAAGGAATATGAGGAATCGCATGTGGAGCTGAAAGTGGCCGCGATGAGTCAAGTGTTTTCTTTCAGTGATTACGATTTTCTTTTCTCATTTGGTACAGTTTGGATGCCATCAGAATCATCGTTCTACAACCGTGATCTGGTCGCTGGAGTCGCTGGCTGAAGGAACACAGCTAAAGGCAGGAAAAAAATACAAATCTTAAGCTGTGAACCGGTTTTTGTGTACAGCGGACGTTAATGGACATTCTTCGAAATGTGTACCAGAGGAAAGCAGCAAGATCTTAGCAAGTACATTCGCTGGACCTGGCAGGTATCCTCCGATCAAACAAGTAAAAGTTTGTAAGAGACGAGTTTTTTCTTGTGCGCCTTCGTTTCTTCTTCTACTACTTTTTTCCCCTTTAGCCAGTTTTAATCTGCTTCTTTTGCATAAGTTTCTCTGCATAAGAAGCATTTTGTTTTTATGATTTTTTTTCCTCTCTTCCGCGAAGCACACTTTATGTTAACGTTAATTAAGATAGCCTCCGTATAATTTATGGCATTAATTATTTTAAAATAAAACAAAAAATTACAGAAAAAAACACGTGAACGACACTTTTGGTAGTATACGTATAAACCAAATTTCTGTTCGAATCAAAGGCACACGATCGTTCGACGGTTCGAGAGATTTGGGAAGTGTTTCCTCGGTTATGGTAGAGACTGGAGGAGATGCGGTCCATCTCCGTCCAAAACAGCTCCAAAGCATAAAATTATATCGGCAAAATGGGGAAAGGGAAAAAAGATATTTCTTAATGATTGAAAAATTAATGCCATTTGCATATTATATATATACGTCGCTCGAGGAGCAACCATCTTGAGGCGCTTAAGTTTCACCTGATTGGAAGGTGACTTCTTAGCTCATGCACAAAAATATGGTGAGAGAGAGGTGAAAAGCCCCGAAAAAAGCCAAAGTATTATAATTAAATGCGCTTAATGGGCCTGTTAATCGCTATCTGAACTGAATCGAAATATTTAAGGTGTGGTTGGACCGTTTACATTTTATTTTAATCAATTTTTTTTTGCTGTCATTATTTATTTTTTTTTTTATATTTTATATAAATATATTTACTTTTTTTTGCTTTTCGTTAAACTAAAATTATTTCAAATTTTGTGTGAATCAGGTTGTGAACGGCTTACATGTGTACGACGACGACGACAACGACGACGAGGATGAGTCGTTCGTTCGCATATAAGATTATGGAGATTTATTTTGATGATGATACGTTTTTACGGTTTTATGTTTAATATACCGAGAGAGACAGAGAGAGAGGGGAAAGATATTCATAGTTTTGGTGCATTTTAAAGGAAATTAGATTTGCTAAATCCGTATCTTAAGATGTGCGTTCATAAAAACTTAATTTGATACTTAAATATGTTAATTTTTAATACCAAATTTTATTAGATAAAAATAAACATCAATAAAAAAATGCCTTTCCTTGTGGGTGATATTCAAAAGTATTCCTTATTAACATAGTCTTTAAGAATTTCGGTATAAATTGCTGAATAAAAAATTTTACATTCTCTAATTGATTTTTTACTGTCGGATTCCCTGAAATTTTGCAAGGAATATGCTTCGATTTTAATAAGTTCGACAACATGGCTCTAGACAAAAATGGTCTACTGCCGAACTTCGTGTGTGTTTAACAGAGCGCCTTTAACAAAGTATGCATTGCTTTGGGAGGTCTGGCCTGGTTGCTTCACATGTCTCCAAGGCTTTAGATGAAATATGGCAGCTTGTTTTGTAGACTAAAGTTCAGCTATTGGTAACGATTGGATATGCAATTAAGATGTCGAGTCTAAACCACACACCAAATCTCCTGGTGCTCCTCAGGATTCAATTCAATCACCCATTTTTTTTCAAATCTTTGTAAGAGAGCTTCTCTTAATCCTTGTCAACACTAATAGCACTTTGCGTTTTTAATGAAGTTAGTCTGCGTAATTCCTACGCACTTCGTAAGCACCTGCCAGATCTTGCTTACGAGATCGTGATGATCGAGACTTCGAACTCACGCTTGATTGCAGTCGTGTCAAATACGAAGTACTATCTAATCACTAATAAAACCTACATTATCCTGCCTCCTTTATCTAGAGACAATGTGGTACTAACAGATAATCATTCTCTAAGCGTAACATTAACTGATGATCTGCCGTCTTCCAAATAACACAACAAGTATTCCAGAACCTGATCACAATCCGTTTATCTTTGCAACGAAACCTATGCGGTAATAAAGCAGACCAGTATTCCGGCATACTTCCTACTGCGTACCAATAAATGCATTGCCATGTTAAGGTACGGTGCAGAAATAATTGGATTTTGGCTGTTTTCCCCATCTCACGCTCTACCGCAGGCATCCAAAGATCTATGAGTCCTACTCCGCAGATGATCTATGTGCTGGGACTAGTGGTGGTTGACATCTAATGAAACCCCTAACTATTTCGCTCTGCGCAAGAAGCCTTGCCAGCGACGCCCAGAAGTGATCGTGTACCGATCGCTGAAGTGATCGTGTAGGGGTAAATGTTACCCAAACCGTTTTGTCAGGATTGACACAAAATCCAAATCTAGTGCACCAGCTAGAGACCAAATCGAATGAGCAGTTCATAACTTGGTACTCTCTGCTTCACCGGTTACCAAAATAATAACATCCTCAGTGTAACTTCCACCCAAATGCTCGCACGGCAATGTTTCTCCGTCAACACAAGACTACTTCGATCGGTACACACCACAGCCTCAAGCCCTTCTTTTTGATCACAAAACAGACTTGGAGTTTGTATATAAATAGAACTACTCGACTGTAAAACAATCTTCCATAATAAATTTTTCCGAACTTCTACAACATCCAAGAATTCATCCAACATCCAACATCCAAGGTTCATCAACTTCTCTTCTTTCTTTAGTACCTTCCCTATCGATCAACGAGGAGTTAAAATTTTTATCAAGGTCAAAGGGTCAAAAGGACGATTTTTCCCAAACATCTCTTAAAAGGTAAGTTATAAATTGTAGATCATGCAATTTCCTATACCCAACCCATACTTTTTTTACGAGTGAGCATTAGTGAGATATAGTGATCTCGAAAAGTGCTCGGTACAAGACGTGATGTTTTTGTAGTCTGTACCAAATTTAGATTTCGACGATTTGTTCCGAGGTTGAATGTCTACTTTGATTCGACTTTATATATACGACCAATAAAGCTTGACTGTCAACCCAGGAAAAAGGTTTAATTTGATTTTTCCTACTACCCGTTAGACTTTTTAATATTCTCATTAGCTACACTGTCATAAATTTTTAATAACATCAAACTATGTTCATCAGCTTCAAAAGCAAACTCTATTTCTACACAGTTAAAACGTCTGACATTTTCCAAATCTTATGATTCATTTAAAATATTTAGCAAAAAACCTTGCCGAAATTAGTGTAGCCCAATTCCGATTAAGACAGCCCAGATTAAATCGATATGCAATTTGCATAATTTCAAAGTGTAACGTGGCGACAGCACCAGTCCAAGTCAAGTCCAGACCAACTTATTGTTTTCCAAATGAATATCGACAAAAAACTAAATAATAATAATAAACCATCCGATGATCGTGTGTCATTAAAAAAATAAGCTGATATTGAACAAAACCTCAAAACTAAATTTGATCTGCATCTGTACCCTCATCTTACATTTACGATCGCGTAAATCCAGACCCGATATCAATGACAAAGCCGCACAATATAAATCGAAATCGATCATGGCTGCCTGCCAATCGACGACGACGAGCCAATCTAACCCACCTGAATTTCGCCAACCTTTAAGCCAATTCGATTTCGATCAACTAAGCGCGATTATATGTTGAGTATAACACGGCAGATCATCATGGGTTTGTATGTAAGAAGCCATCAAGAATTTGTGTAGTAATTGAAGAAATGCGGCGGAAAGGTTGTAAATCAATTTTATTGCAAATCGAACCCAGACCCTTCAGTTGCCAGTGTTCAGCTATGCTCCGAGTTTGACGGGGGGAAAAAGACGAATTGAGACTGGTTTACGCGAGCCTTAATTAAGCGTTTATGTTCGCCACTAGAGCAGCCTTCTCAGGTGGATTGTCTTGAGGAAATGCCAAACTAGAGCGGATCAGAACGATCAGCATTATTTTCGTTATTACAGTGATTTTAGAAATTTATCAGATTTAGCTCGAGGTGCACTCGGCATTTTGGATTCACTAAGCTTCTTTTACGCCGGCGCAAGTGGTTTGGGCTTAAAGGTATAATTTAAGAGAGCATAAATTGGTTATATATAGTACGTACCTATGGTCCCTGAGGTGATCTTGTCGTCGGAATGCCTTGCCGCAGATATCACACGAGTACGGCCGTTCATCGGTGTGCGTTCGCTCGTGTATTAGCAGGTTATAGGACTTAGTAAACTGTCGATTACAAAATTTACATATAAATTGTTTTTTCGGGCGTGATGCACGTCCAGGTGCGCGCAGCAATCTGCGATCGAGGCTAGCATGCATACCTGGTGGTACACCAGGCGGAAAAAGACCAGCGGCCGATGGTGGAAATGCGAAAGTCCCGGGCGCTGTCGGTGATGGTCCGGGACCACCTAAGAATGCTGGCGGTGGATATATGCCGGGAGGTGGTGCAGGACCCTGGCCAGGATTAACTCCCGGCCGTGGTAATAACATGGCCGCCGCTTCACGTAATGCTAACTCTTTTCTCTTGTCTGCCATCATTGCAATTAATTCATAGCTAGATCCTCGTTTCGCAGATCCATCTTTATTAAGTTGATCTGGTCCATCGATCATACTTGAATAAATCGATGGACCACGTAGACTTCTAGATGGCAGCACAGGTACAAATGCGGATGTTTCACGATGATGATGCTGAGGCGTTGTATTGAGTATTCCAGCGGTAAGGTGATGCTGATATGCTAATTGCGCCTCGTAGCTGGAACTGTTCGAAGTCGCAGATGCTGCTCGGCCCCCCGAGGAGCTACGGATTGATCCAGGTACATTTGCTGATGACGCTGCTGATGTTGAACCAGTTGGCGATTGTAGGAACTGATCGATACGTGAAGATCGCACCAGTGGAATGGCACGATCTTCAATCACAGCTGAACCCTCTGTTGGCATTTTCGGGTTACTTAATACGTAAAGAAAACCCTGAAAGATAAAAAAAATATAATAAAACTGTAAAAAAATATCTATTTACTCAATATTTATATTTTGTTTTGTTATCAGTAATATTTGCTCAAGGTAAGCGATAACTACAGAGACTACACAGAAGAAGAAGAAGAAAAACTGGGCTTAGAAAACATTATTTTTTTTGTTATCTTTAAAGATAAAATTTTCACGCTACCTCAGAACGTGAGTTAAAAGTTTTTTTTTTGTTATCTTTATGACGTTCAGACTGTGATAAGAATTTTGAAGAACCGAGGTTGACTTTGCGCAGCTACTAAATTAAATTTTGTCGTTGAAGTTGGTACGTTTACATGAATACCAACAGAAACCAGATAATGCCCGAGTGTAATAAAAATTTTTCCTTTGTTATTGAAATGCGTAGTTCAGGAGTGTTTCAAATAATTGTTTTCAAAGGCATGTTGTCTAAAGAATTTTAATTATTTTATTTTTATGGCATACAACAAGTGCAAGTGCGTAGAGAACACTTGAATGAGCAGTCATGACTTGCATTGATAACAACAATTGATGGTATTCATGATATGGCTTTTCTTGAGCTGAGCGAAGTCCGTTCGTTCAGTGGTAATGAGATTCAAAATCATTATTTTGGGAGATTTATGTTTCTTTAGAAATTAATAATACTTTAGACGTGCATATGACTTGAGGATATTCTAATATGGGGAGTAGACATAGTTAAGAGAAGTAAATCTTAAAATCTACTTGAGAACTGAGTTATGTGGTGAGACTTGGCAACTGGAATTTATAAAGGCAAATAAACAAATGGAAGCGACAATTTCAAGCAAAATATGTGCTAAGTAGACCAAACTTTACTTGTTACAGTCGTTGCCTTGGAAGCCTAGGAGTTAAGGCGCCAGACTACCATCCCAGAGGTCCATGGTTCGATTTAATGCAGAGCCTTGGCACTTAGTATTTCCATTGCTCCAAAACAGATATTATTTCCCGCTTTGTCTTTCGGCTATGCTGTAAGAAATTCAGGAGATGACACTGAGTTCGACACTGAAGTCAGCCTTCTGTATCAGCCCTATTGGGTGGCAGCGGGTTGAGTAAAAGCACGTTTTGGCGTTGGCAGTATTTCATTCTACTTCTACTACATATATTTCCGAATAGAGATTCCTGTTCGACATTCACTCTAGATGAACGGTTGGGGTTTATCTATGAGCTCCAGTCTTTCACATAAAAAAAGTTGAGCATGATCATTTCAGGCAAAATATGGGCAAAATCGAGCCTGTCCTTACTTAGGGAAACTCCTAAGCTTGGTCTTTCACATGAAAAAAGATCCTTTCGGGCTTGGCACTCCCTTTTAAAAACTGATGTAAAAGTACACGCCTTTTAGGCAGAGTCGCCTACTAAAGATTTGAAGCTCTCAAATCTCGTCCAGGTCTTACAGGATAAATCTTTGTTGCTCCGATATTTATGTGAATAATAAAAAATAAGATAAACCAATCAAGAAAAATCCTCCTTAAAACTCCTCTAAATTAAAATAATCTCCAACCCCCTCGAAACAATTAAAGCCACCATTGATTTATTTGAGCTCTGTTAAAATCCTCCTAGAAGGTCCTTAAGCTCAACTTAAATAGATAAATTCTCGACTTACCCTTTGATCCCAACGCACCTAATACCAACCTGTCACCGAAAACAGTGAACACCTGAGTATTTTGTCTCTAATCTCATTTACACAAAATCTAAAGTCCCCTACACACTATAGCCTGGAATCTCTACAGCCACAACAACAACAACAACAAAAAATTATTCTCTGAACCTTTATTCAATCCTTTCTACACAATTTCCCAAACAACAATCACGGTTCTAAGATCAGAGATGACAAAGTTTGATATCATCCTGGCACATAAATATCGACGGATCCCCAGGTGAGTTAAGCTTCCACTGGGCTGCACTGATCGGTAAGATCGCATCCAAAAATATGAGAAGGAAAAAAAATAACGAGAAGAAAGGCAGAAAAAAAGCATCATAAGATTTCAGATAATCCACCGTATAAGAAATCAAGCATGAAACGAAATACATTTGAGGTTGGGAAGGTGCAGTAAGAAGACGCCGAAGATCGCCCGGGTTTAAGAAGAAGAAAGAAAGAAGCGATCGAGGGCTAAGACGACGGGTCTATACCATAGCGGGGGAAGATGCCAGCGCACTGAACTATAGGGAGAGTAAAAAAGTAATCAGGAACCCATTAAGGTGTAGACCAATAGGCTAGCTATGACGTTGTGGTACAGTTGTTGTCGGAGTATGTATAAGTATAAGGTCTGACGAAAATCCATTACCTAGTGGACCGGTAAGACCTAGACCAGATAGGGACTCATTTGTTTCTTTTAACCAAACCAAGGTACCTATCTCTCTACGAGCCGAAGACCCATGTGGTCAAACCGCGAATAGATTTACGACTCGGTAGACTCATGATGTACCAGTGATCTTCTAAATGAGGCCTCTAACTCTTTTCATGGACCTTTTTTGTCTGTTGTTTATTTTTTAAAGACGTTTTGCCTTCCTCATCAGTTTTGGTCGATTGGCTCACCATGCGCGGCGGTAATGGCCTCCTCTCAGGTGCGTCCAGCCCGTACGTGATTTTTTGGTCGGAAATTTTTTACCTAATGCGTAAGATTTAATGTTGGACGTGCGCGAAGAGGTATTTTACGTTTTTTTTTTGCTGGCTGCCTTTAAGAAAGATCGCGTTGGAAGAAATTTCTGCCGGTCATTTCACCCGATCTTTATATTTTTTTTGTGTATAATGTCGATTAGTTTTTGTTATTTTTTTTTTTGGGAGGGGGAGAGAATAAATTTTTATTTAAAATCTAATTCGTTTTAGCTAAGAGCCAAGATCGGAGATGATCATAGATCGCGCAGCCTACGCAGCGGATTTATAACATTTTGAGATCGTTTTTTTTAGCAGGTTCTAAGTTCAGTGATTTATTGGAAGTATTTAAAGTTGTTTATATTCTGAGAAAAACACACCTGAACGTTTTGTAATAAAAAATATAGGAGAGAAATAGTTTCCGGTATATTGATTTAGTTTAAATGCGTTTTTTCTTGTATATAAAATCAAATGGAAATAAATTTTAAACGAGCATATGAATTCGTAAATGGATCGATTTCTAAATGAAGCTATTCGAATTGGGTTGGATTAGAGAATTATCCGTGATATTGATAAATCAGGCATGGACTGATCAGTACTCAATCAAAGACTAGTTTTCCAAGCTAAGAGTAACTTTTATCAACTACGCTTAGCCTGGTTAATGTATGACTGAACACACTTGGATCGTATCTTTAAAATTACACTAAACACGAACCTGAATTGGCGTTTTCAAAGCTTTTTCATTGATCTAGTAAATCGTTGTGTGTAGTAGAGTTAACAACAAAATCGTTGAAGATCCATAAGGGTTCGGATTCAGAGTTTTACAGGCCGAAAGATATCTAGTTTTTGAAGATCATCCTTATGCTTATGCTTTTTATAGATGCCACACTAGGCACCACCACGAGGTGGAGGAATGTTCGTCGAGGCGTTGATAAAGCTTGATACATCGAAGTACTTGGGCGCACAGGACAACTTGCGGGGTCCCACAAGGCTATGTCCAACACCTGTGGATCATCATGTATGATGAGGTGCTGGCGCTAGACTCCCGCGAGAAGCGGTCGCTATTGGGGTTGCCGTTGACATCGGAGCCGCTGTAGTAGGAAAGCGACTCGACGAAATCCTCATATTCGCGAACGAAGCCATATGGGAGATAAAACCCTAGATGGCTAGACTATTCCAGCTCTGGTGAGCACCTTTGAGGGATCCCTTTTTAAGGGTCATGCTGATAACTGCAGGCTGAAGAAATGCCTTTACGGCTCATACCGGTCTGGACGTCATGCAAAAAGGGGTGGGTGAGTTTAGTCAGTAGGAATCTGACACTACGCTCACATTCCCTGCTGCTACACCGATGTAAGATTCTCACCACTCCCTTGTTAAAAAAGGTGCTACCTGACGAGTACCCAACGAGGCATGGTCCTTTCGGTACTTTATCCACTCAATATCCCCTCGGACAGGCTTGTGGACCTCTACGGGCGAAGTGTCACGATCCACCTGGTCCTGCCAATGGCAAGGTAGTGTTGCCGGAGAATAGACCCGATGGAACGGAAGGTGATACTTCTGGAGTGATTGTGTCGAGGCTTATAGGAGCTTGGAAGGGAATATGAAATTCTATTCGGCCAGGTCCGAGATTCCTCTCTGAGAGATCATCGAGATTCCTCTCTGAGAGATCCATCCTTTAGAGTAACCCTTATAAGGCTTCCCAACGGTTTAACCGGTTAATAATAGCGTGTCAAAATTCCGAGACCTGAACAAAACAACAGGCTGTGGGTAGTATAAAGGGTCACACCTAAGCTTGGACTAGTAATAAAAAATGTGATCTTTAAGCTTGATTTTCCACATAAAAAACAAAAAATATCGATTGAAGCACCACCGTGGTCAGGCGAGGAACTGTCCATACCAAATTTTTATCACTGAATCCAGTCTTGTTTCTTTGAAATATAAGGCGTTTGTTTAGCATCTTTTGTTCTTTCAGCCTAAATCAACATTGTACAAGGAAACAACAGCATATCACCACCACGTACAATTTAACAAGCAATAGTTTCTTTTAAAGAATGAATCCTTCAAGCATAAGTAAATACCAAATGGTATCCAAACTAAACTCAGAGACCAGAGACCACCAGTGAATATTTTTTATTTGAAAAAAAGTGTCAACATTGAAACAACAACTCAACTTTACTTTGTGTTTCATCATCAGTCTCCATCTTTTAAATGCAAATTCAGCATAAAGGACCAACAGGTTACCAGCCGCATTGCGTGTATGTTTGTTCAGTATTTACTGGGTTGAAACGAAACGAATTCTCTGGCAAACTGCAACAATTTATTTATTTTTTGTTTTCAGTTTGCTGTCCAAAGAAATATGGTAAACGAGTCCAGTCACGACTACAGTAGAGAAACTACTTAAAAAAGGGAGAACAATAATTTCCGGACTTGTTTTAAGCAAGATAAAAATGCAATATCCGCCAATTCAGGTATCCGGAATGGAGGTAATATCTTCTGAAGTAATCAGCTTTAACTGAGGGTATTCGATGGAATCAAGGATATTAAGAATGCCTCTTTATTACGGATAATCCCTGTCAAGCCAAGTGACAGTTTCATAAAATCTTAAAAGAAATACTTAAAAAATTTAATGAAACAATTAAAAATCTCTTTTTGGGCGTAATCATTAACTTAAGAACTGATATCAGATAACCCACAAGCATCGAGTCATTGTCCCCTCATTAAGTTTATCAAAAAAAATCCTCAAGAAGTCCACGGAAATTCTTGAGAACTTCTTGTCTTTTTATCTGGGAAACTAAAAAATTTCTGAATGCCGAATAATTAACAAAGACGTGTTTCCGTGTTGGGGGCTAATCTCTAATTTCCAAGTCGAAATGAATCAACTCAAGCTCAGCACAGTTCGGACATAAACTGAAGAATTTACGATCGACCAGTGTCCAGTTTTCGATAAGCACCTTTCGTCGCAATTAGACACCGTCTACGGCCGACAAGAGAAGACAATTCTACACAGTCGTCTACCATGGCCACAATGACCACACCACTCGTGCTTGCCATTAGATGTGGGCGTACAAGACAAAATCGCCTCGGGATTAACACATAATCAAAAGCAGGTGGCTTCTGCGCACAATAAAAATCCAACAGCAGCCGAAACTTTTAAATAATTTACAACTCGCCCCATTTGCTACTTTTAAATTCGCCATTTTTTCGCAGCTACTGGATACTTGCTGCCTTGCTGTGGTGCCTCTAAACCTGAATCTCGTTTCGTATAAATACAGGTCTAGAAGCGGGAAGCCAGCGGACCAGCGATCGAGAAAGCCAGCGGAGCGTTTCGCTAGCACACAACCGGCGCGATCACTTCAACTGGAAAAATTTACATCGAATTAAGGTGAAAAAATACTCTGAAGATCGCCAATGCCTGGTAGGTGTCTTAGATATGAAGGTGTCAAGACTTCACTACTGTGCATTCCCACGCCAACCCGGCCGGAATATATGAGCGTCGTGGATGCGGTAATTGCCACTGAGCGCTGGGCTGAGACTTCCACGGCTCCAGCTACCAGAACGGATTTTTTTCTTCTTAATTATGAATTCATATTTAATCAGCGCCGTACCTGGCCGTCTTTAATTAGCATTCCCGAGGCGGTCTTAATTAGAGTGAATTCTGTGGATCGTGTGGGCTGCAGGAGTTCAAATCTTCAGCTGTGGAGGTGTTCTGAAACTTGAAAAAAAAACTTTTCGAACGCCACGCTATAATTATCGAGATTGCGTGAAATTATCGTAAATTGCTTTTGTGTGTCACGACTTGAAAGAATATAAAAATTTTTTGTGGAGGATATTAAATTCTTATTTACGAAGGCGAAGGAGGTGTTGGACCAAAATTCTTGATTTTTTCGTTTTGGAGAAAGGTGTTCTTTATAATGGGGTTGAAGTTATGACCATCATTCCTGAATATATTCTCGAGCTTTTATTAAATATTACAAAAAATATAACCACAAAGAGACGAGGAAGTCTTGGTCTGACTATATCGAATACATTGTCAAGTATACATAAAGGTTTGCGTGCTGTTAATTACTGTAAGTTAATTCAGCTTTTAAGTAGAAACATTTTGTTTTTTTTCTTGTAAAGTTACGCCGAACGTATGTTAGTACAAGCAGTAATTATGGATGGAAATGTTAAGGGGGAATAATTCATTATATCGCAGCTACTGACTACTGTGAGGTCTTAAAGATACATGGTTTTATCTAGTCTAGCAATAATTTAGAAGGCAGTTATTTATTGTGGAATTCGCTTCAAGATACGATATAATTGCGTTTGTGTTCGTGACTTGCTGCAATCACTTTTTCATTATTCTACTCATAAGATAAAAGGAACTATTTTCAAAATCAGAAAAGGCATCCACCGTCTATTCTATAATGAAAAAAATCTTTGCGCAATCAAAGTCAGATGCGTGGTCAGTAAACATAACTCTAAGGCCGGCCGTATACCAAACCAGCATATGCTTCATATGCAGCTTTTCGTCACTTTTTTCTTGGAGAATTATGTAGTACAGCGGCATGTGACGATTTGCTGCAAATAAAAATGACGAAAAGCTGCATATGCAGCTTTGGTATACGGCCGGCCTAAAAGTAAAATATACATTCATGACGAAGATAACCAAATTCTTGATTTCCCAGCTTTTAGAATTATAATTACAAAAAATTACCCTAAAACCGGACACGGCTATACACGGGACTGATTAGGCCAATGTTGACATATGGCTCGACTGTATGGTGGCCAGCTCTTGCCAAAAAATATATCAGGTCCTTGACTAGGCCAAGTCCAAAAATTTACTTGCTTTGAAATAACGGGCACCATGTGTATAACCCCGACGGATGAGCTCAACGTAATTCTCGACCTGCTCCCACTTGCTACACAGCGCTCTCTGTCACAGGAAATGGTAGTAGGGCTTACTGACTGCATGGTCACAAAATTAAATTTCGGCAGAAGCCTCAATATCCAGATGGCTACCAGAGAGGAATGAGCAGATTTCCAACCCAACAAATCAAGAGTCAAGATGTAGAGGCTGGAGTTTTTCCTACTCGCTTAATTTCTAAAAATGTCATCGCTTGCATAACTTCGCCAGCGTTTTCCAGGCATGCCTAGCACTACAGTCATTCCCAAGGCTGAGATTCAGGGTAATCCTGTTATCAGATGGCCCACAGAGAAGCTACGTCGTTAATAGATTTGATTATTTTTTTACCAGTTTTATTGTTTTTACTGCTTTCAAATACTACTTATTAACGTATCCCAGATATTATGCCCAGGATACGGTTTGGCAATACATTCATATGTACATGAAACTGGGTAGGCTACGTTGACCGAACATGTTAAACATAGCTTTATTTTCTCAATTTTTTAAAATGTACTGCCTCAAAGGAAAAAAGAGGCACATCTTACAAACTCTTTTTATAATCGTGTTCTACTCAACACTGGACACATTTCGGCACTTCATTTTAATACGAAAAACACGTGTATGTAAAGTTAGGTGGTTGTCTGACCTATTTGACTGACTGTGGCGGATGTCTAAAGCCATCATGTGAAGTTTAGGAAACTTGTTCGTGCTCTGATCTCTAGTTTGAAGACATCTTTCAAGTGTTCCAGAACGTGCAATTGCCTAGTATCTGCCTAGCTTTGGCTAGAGCCGGGCACTTACACAGAAGGGGGCGAGTGTTTCCCTCTCGTTCGTCTCCTTGCAGTTATGGCATCAGACTTTGTGTGGGATTCCCAGCTTGGCAGCTATAAGAATGATAAATAACAAAGTGTAGACTTATTAACGGCTCAATGGAGTTGTGGGTTGGTTTTATTTTGTTTGTGAACAAATTCCTTGCTATAAGCAGTTTTTGGGGCTGGTTTCCAATATACATACGTCCTTTGAGAAAAGGCATACCTACACACAAATTCTTTTACATACTACCCAAGTTAGCCAGTAGAGAATCCTCGTTCTAGTTATCGCTGCTGAAACTAGAATCCATATATTGATAGTGTGCATAAATTTATTTGTTTTTGGTGTAGTAAAAGTCGTTTTTGTATGAACTTTTGTAATCTAGGCCTAAACTCAAATTAGTAAAAAAATAAAGTGATTTAGTTAACTATTATTCTCTAAATACTGAGATGTGTTACTTTTATAGAAAATAGAACCTGTTTATTGGTAATTCAAATTTAAAATGGAGTTTCTAAACTTTACATATAAAATATCTCGTTTAAATTGATATTAGTGAAAGTTAAATAAAATTCGGTCTCGTTTAAATATCATATAATAACTAATAAAAACAAATATCTCACCTTTTGCGAAAATATATCCAATAATCAAAAAAAAGTAATCCAAAAAAATAAATTATCCAAAAAAGTTGCTATTATAAATAAACATTAGAAAAAAATATCCATAATATTCCGAACGAGAAATGTTAATCCACCACAAGAATTCGTAGATCATGTCACATGTGTGTGCAGGCTTAGTTTTCACACCAATAAATTTCGATAAAATACAAATACAAATCACAACAAAAATGTGTAAACCAACACTGGCGAATGATTAGTAGCACAAATTAAAATCACATTTTGATATTTCACCTAATAAAACACCGGAGCACCGATCGCCAACGGTAGAGATCATCGAGCGGTTTCCTAAACATGGCATCACACTGTGAACGGTGTGGATATACCTTTTTCCCCCCGCGAACAACACCTGGAGAAACCGCTACCTCTTTCTTCGTGTCGCGATTTCTATAAATTAATATCTCAGATATTCACACTATATCGGCACTTTTACTAATTTTGCACAAAAAGCCATTTTTATACGTCATATTTTAGTGCATCAAGAATAATTATTATCATCAGCTTTGTTCTATTGGCGACATGAACATTATCACCGCTCGCTCAGGTGACACAACTGTATTCAGTCGCAGCAGGCAGTGCCACCATAAAATCTTAAGACTTTTCCTTAAGATACTCGAAAAGTCATAAAAGACACGTTGTTGTAATTACTTGGGTTTTTGCGGTGCGACTTTACGAGTTATCTTTTGTTGCATAAAAAAAAAATTATTGTCACTCGCGTCGATAATCGGACGAACAAAAGCACCGATCGAATCGTTAACAGTAGTGACGCTACCAGCTCCCGAAGTAGCCTGGCTGGCTACTCAATAAGCAAGACAGAGACAAAGGATCGGAATTCTTAAGTCAACACCTTAAGACGTACACACAGGTGCGCAAGGTACGATAAACTCTTTAAGACTGAGCCACTCTGTCGGGGGCATAGAGTCGGGTAGCCGCATTGTTCCGGGCTCGGTTCCTATGCGTTTTTGTGGCTTGTATATATCGCTCCCAAGTTGGACCGTGAACAGAAAGAAGAAGGCAATATGTCTTGGGATTTTTTCTTATTATTATTTTCCTCAACCACTGTCCGCTGGCTCTTCTGGACTTAACTGGCAGTCGTCGAGCCAGGCATCTCGGGTGCTTGGGAGTAAAGCTGCGCGTACAGCTTAGCTGCGCGATCACTGATCTTGTGGCTCGGCACTAGCGGAGATCTCAGGCAAAAAACTCGGGCGGGTTTGTTTTTTTTACTTAGGATATTTTTTTATCATGCGCAGGTCTTGTGCTAAACTAAGTGCCACAGCCCGGAGTTTGTGGCTTAAGACGATAGAAAAGGAGAAGTATGTTGAGAGCTGGGCAGGGGTGTCAAGGAAAAACACGAAGGAAAGAAGATGGAACGCATTAGGTAAGAGAGATAAGCAATAGCCGGTTTTGGAACTTATTTTTTTATTACTGATATGCTCGTACTCCAGGTTGTATTCAACAAAAAATTGAATTTCTCGAGCTTTGTTACCTTTTTTTGGCTCCTGTAGTAATGCCCAGTGACGGGGCTGGCTGGAGGGGCTCAAGTTGAAATTTTGATACCAAGCAATAAAATAATTTACCTCAACGTAAAATTGCTTCAAGAGGAGGAATGAAATTTACTCGCGGGAGACACGTAAGAAGTATATGATTTCATGCAATGAACTTTACTTAAATATTCCGGACAGTTTAAGCGATTCTTAATAAACCTATAGGCAACCCTATTTTTTATTGATCTTTTTTTAGTCAGGGCTGCGGATAGTACGATCAAGATTTCCAAAGGTTGCAGTACAGCTTTAAACTTAAAATATTTTCTGCTGACGTGTCCTTATGTACCTCCTAGAGTACCTCATCCAAAGTATTCATCGTTTTGGTGAGTTTGAACTAATTTCTACAGCTATCTCCAAGGGTTTTGAAAGAGTAGGGAATTCTGCTGTATTGACGACTAAACTCCAAGCCAAGTTATGGAAACTAGATTGAAGAGGTTTTGGTTGGGTTAAACCTCACTCCACTTTGTTTTCAATATCATGAGCTTATGTCCAGCTCTATCAATATGATAATCGAGCTGATTTATGGATGAGCTGGCGACTGAACGCCTCCAAAACGACGTACTGTCGCATCTGTAGTCAAATTTGCACCAACATTCTTTCTGTCGCAGAAGACGGTGTAGTTATAACAGCTAACCAATTTTTTTAACATCCTAGTAATGAAAAGTTCTTGTAATCCAAAATGCTGAACAAACATCGCGGCTGGGGCAAGAGATGTAAGTTCCTCCTTCAGCTACCTGGATGGGCTAAAATCTAAAAACCCTACGTAAGGCCTACCTTTAAAACAACTCATTTATTTGAGCAGAGTAGGAGCGGGCTAGTGGTATTTTAGTCAGGCGTACCGTGCCTGTTTCGGGCTCCGTGCAGGCTAGTGCGTGGCTGGAGCCGGCGAGTTTTATTTTGAATTCGACTTCGTAGAACCAACAGGAGCGTTCTCCCTCTAGGCGATGACAGTACAGATTGCAGGGAATTGCTGTAAAGAGAGAGAACAATAGAAAAGGGAATTATATTGGTGATAAAAGTACAAAGGTAAAGGATCGAACCACAGACCTTTGGGACTCCTATTATACCGAGACTCCAAATGTATGTTTACGTCATTGATACTTACTATTGATCTAGCTACGATCGTCTTATATTTCTCCGTCTACTTTTCAAAAAGAATTCCTTCAAGCCCCATCCATCTATAAAAACGGCGTCACTGTATTTAATACCTTTAGAAAAATACCTACACCCGCCAGTTTTCTTACGGTAAAGAAAAATGAAAACGAAAAGCATGAGTGAAAAAAAACAACATCCAAAAGATATTCGTCGCTGGCTTTAATACCTTCTGGTAGGAGAAGGTGCAGCTACCTCAGGAAGCCATGATGCTTGCTAAGCGGAATCAAATCCGACACAGACACTCTTGTGCATAAGTCCCGCATAAAATGAACAACGTTCAACGACGACGACGACAACGACGACGACGGCAACAACGGTGCGGTGCGCAACTTGCTTGCTTGGTGGCTTATTGTTCTTTTTTTCGGTTAGAGCCACTTTGAATACATTTCCATACTCTTTAAGATGACTACGAAAAAAAAAACATATAATTTCTTTTGCTGGGCACACAAACACCTTAACATCAGCTGGAAAAAGTAGAATTTATGATTTCTCTGCGGTTTATGTAGGTATGTAGATGTTGTTTATCTGTCTGGTCCATGCTTCTATACATATAAGCAATACGGGATACAGTTGAGTTCCTTGTGGTATTCCAGAATTGATATTACAGCATGTTCGTGATAAATCTTCTTACAGTATTGTTGCTGTAGATTACTGTGGCTGGATCAGATGTTTTTTATTGCTTTATTTTTAAATGTTAAATAAAAAGTAAAATGGAATCGAGTTTTTTTTTAATCTTTTCCTTCCTTTTCTTTTTCGTGGATGGCCGATGTCTCCAAAAGGTATGAGCGCTGGAGTAAGATTGATTGTGTATCGAATCAGAATATGGTTTCCATTTGTAATGGGAGCACGATGTAAGATCCGAGATGCAAGATTGACGGCTTATATCGCCTTAATAATCACTACAGGGGCTACTATAGGTGTGGGCAGGTAATAACTTATTGCGTCTCGATGCCTTATAATCGTTTCACTTCTTCAGCTCTGCTGCTGTCACGATCACAATCAGAAATGAAGAATATAATTTTTTATCACAGTCAGCAAATCACTGTTTATGCTTGATATCGTTTCGGATTGGCAATCTGTAAACAAACGTCATTCGGGGAGACTAATCAAGGATTTAATCTCACTCGATATGAATTTCATAAACAAACCCACAAAATATTGCCTCAAGCTTACAATAACACGGACTCCCATCTAGAACCAAGAAAAAAAGAAACACTTGTGATAACGCCACCGAGAGACTTTAATCTTTCCAACATTGTGGACCCACAAAAAAAAACGATTTTCATGATCGTCTCTGGGTTTTTGCCCACCAGACCGAAATTAATGATTTTTTGGTTTTGGACATTGTTTCTGGCTTAAAGCTTATCTCGAGGAGCATTTAAGATCAGGTAGACGACATCCTATCAAGCTGGACTCACCCAAGACAATAGGAAAAGATCCGTCCTAAAATGTTAAAACGGTCCAAATGGAATGCGCTTTGCTCTTTCCAAATCTTCCGATTTGATCGGGGGTTGAAGGATTTTTGGTGGAAAAAAATTTAAGGTATTTCAAGTGTAGCCATTTTTTATGTTCCGTTCGGCTGAGGTGTATTTTTCGTCTGTCAACATGCCGGTGGATATTTGATCTTTTTATGAAATATGAGATTTAAGGATATAAGAGTTTTGGGACCATCTTGTAAAAGTGTTGAATTTCAGCCAATTTTATGAAGCTCTTGTAGTGTTTGGGGATTAGAGTGATAGAGTGAAAAGTGCTAATTTTGTTAACCTTCTAGAATCACCTTGGTAAGGATTTCTTGTTAAAAAATTAAGAGTGAATAGAATTGAAAGAAGAAGGTTTTTTAATCCGCTAAAAGCAGTTTTTAATTAATTTTCGGTATTAAAGGAAATCCGTTCGTTATCTTTTAAATGCGGCCCAGTGCTTGAGAAGTGCTTACAAAGTGTGCTTATAGTAATCTGTCTTCTATATTTACTTAAAAATAGAATAATAGCACTGAAAAAGAGAGAAGGAGAACAATTAGTAGTTATAATCCTTATTTGGTTCTACAGCTTGGAGTGATCTTTGATTTTATTTACTAGTTTTTTCCTAGCCTCTGTTCTGCGCTAATCTAGATACTGAAGCCACTATACAAAAAATAGCAGCTTTTTTCAACATTTTCCCGTCGGCGCAATCTCGGACAATGCGTTGGTGGGAACTACAGAAGTCAACGAAGAGCTCACCATTGTAACTTGGCTTGTGCTTAGCTTTCTGATTGTGTGTTTAAGCTCGGTGTTACTGTGGCTGATCGGTGGGTTTAAGTCAATCCTTGGAATACAACGAAAAAGTCTATTCAGTGTGGGAATCTCCAGGATTATTCCTTACCTATTATAAAACCGGTTCTTAGGCAAGAGAAGCAAAACGGAAAGAAGAACTCAAAATGTTTGCCATGAAAACTAACACATGCACAATGAGCTTCCTTACTTGTTATCTTCTTCTTTCTTGGCTCTGAAATTTACAGAAGGGAAAAAGAAGAAGAAAGAAGCATTACACACACAAGGCAAAGACAGAGAGCAATGGCTGAAACTGGTTTAACAACATGTAACGAGAATACTCGTGAAGATACCCTCAGTCGCATATAAAATTCGTCCTTGATGAAATCGTTTGCGTCTGCAGTTGGAGCGTAGCATTGGACTACCGTAGTGATTCTTAGTCTGGTACGGAGACGCACAGTAATAATCTTCTCAGAAACTGGAGACCGGCTATGAGGCTGGACCTGGCTTCGTTCTTACAAGGATTCTTGCCATCTATGAATTAGTTTACTCTTGTCACAGGCCAGCTACAAACCTGCGGGGCCTAGGGCTAAAATATTATTGGGACCATCTTAACAAAAGAATTTTTGGGGTTTCAATCTATTTTCGGAGGGCCTTCTGATCTAGGAGCAATTCGTCCAAAATGGCCCCCTTGTAGTTGACCTCTTATCAGCTATAACTTCAGTACCTTTACTTTTACAATTAACAAGCCTTGCTATAGAAAAACTTTCGTTTTACGTTTTTATGTAATAGTTTCTTAATTTCTTTTAAATTATACCTATTAATTCTTTAGTTATTTTTCATTTATGCACGTTTTTTTTAATTCTTTTTAAACAATTTAATTCAATTTAACAAATACACAAAAACAAAAACAAAATTCAATTGAAATTCATATATTTGCTTTGGCAGTGCTGAGCATAATACAATTTTTTTCTTATTTAACATAACAAATGTAATTAGAGAGAGATGAATTTAACAAAAAACACGATGAATTTTTAACAACAAAAACCAAAACACAAAAAAATGTACAGACTATCTACACTATTATTATTTGATGTGGATTAAATTTCCTTTTGTTTGTTTTTCTGTGTTTCATTTCACTAAATTTTATTGATTTTTACACAAGAACAACATAAAAACGTTTTGATAAGCAAGAAAAATGCTATTTTTTTCTTTGGTTTTGATTTTTTTATTTAAAAATTGGTTTTTTTATATTTTGTTTATTTAGTTTTTATATTAAAAAAAAATTCATAAATGGTTGTAGAAAACAATGTTCTTTTATTTTGAAAAAAATGATTAAAGATTTTATTGAGTGAAAAGTAAAATACAGAGAAAATGTTGAATGCTGGCTTATGGACAACTAAATGAAAATAATATTTAACAATAAAAATTAAAATCAGCACAACCACGTAAACATAATGAAAATTAAAATAGAAAAAAATAGAATTTATACAACAATTGAATTATAAATTTCATTGTTTGCTTTTAGTAAAACGACTTAATACCTTAAAAAACGTGTTCATGTCTTTTATATTATTTAAAAAGTGGCAAACTGTTTTCTTTTGTTTTTATTTTTATTATCAAAAACCGAAACCTCAATTAATATAAAAACTCTTTTTATTTTACCTATTTAACATTATTCTCTTTATTTTTTTAACTATTTTATATTTATTTAAAAATTGTTTTAATTTAAATTTTCATTTTTACTATGTTTTTTTTAAATCTCCTTTTTAAAAGCACTTGTTTATAATTTTTTTTTAAATTTACTATAAATATTTTAATATTTATTTTTTTTGTTGTTCTTTTTTTAAGGTTTAGTTTTTATATGTATTTTATTTTAAGTAAATATAAAACATTTTTTTAACAACTTTTTGGTTTAATTTTTTGTTAGCATTTCTCTGACTTAATAGTTTTTTGTTTGTTTTCACTTAAAAATTGAAAAGTTATTAACGAGTTTTTTTTATTTTTGTTGGAAGGATATAAAACTAAATAAATTTAAATAGTTTTTATTTCTTGTTAAAATAGGCATGATATGAAATGATAACATCAATATTTAGTTAGATCTTTCTCTTTGTGTGTTTTTTTTCTATATAGTTATTACGGAGTTTCAAAATCCCACCAATTTTTTAAAATGTTTTCTTTTCACTTATAATTTTATTTTTTTTTTATTAATTTCTAGTTTTGTGTGAAATATTTTTTTTTAAAATTGAAAGCATTTTCTTTCAATTTTATTTATTAAATAATTCAACAATTTTCTCTTCTAATTAAAGCTCATAAACATTAATTTTTTTTGCTTACTTTTTATTACTTTACATTTTATTTACTTCACATCTACTAAATATTTTTTGTTTTTTCATTAAATTTTCTAAAGTGTTCCAAATATTTTTCAAAACGTGTAAACATCGTGTGTTGTGTTTTATTTTTTGTTCCATTTTTTTCCAGTTTTTTTATATACTTCTTATTGAAGGTATTAAACATCTAGTGGTCCTCCCTAAAGGGCTCTTTCGTTACAAATAGTATTTATCTACAATTTCTACTTAACTTTTTATCTCTTAGGTACGCACATTTAATTTAAATATTAATATCCGAATTTTGTGTTCATTTAATCCGGTTTTTGTTTTATTTATTTTTTTTCGATTTTCACACATGCTTCATTAAAACTATTAAATTACTATTTTTTACGAGTATATATATATTTTTTCTTTTTCTCTCAATAATATTCTTGTATATTCAGTTTTTTTTGTTTAAATATAAGAAAACTTAAACATTCTAAACGTTGCATAAGACATTTTAATAAGTCACGCGTATTTTTAACGTGTTTTTTGTTTTATATTTATTCATATAATTTTTGTTTATTTATTTATCTATCTTATTCCCTAATTTTTTTTCTTTCATTTTTAATTAATTTACTCATAACTAAATACAATTATTATATTTTATTTCAGCTCATAACGACATCATATCATTTATATTTATATATAGATTTTCTTACAAAACAAATATCTTTATTACTTTTGATTTAATTAGAATTTCAAAAACACTTTTTTCACAAATAAAAAAGTGTGTTGATTAGTAATATTTTATTTGAATTTTTTTCCATTTTTCGTGTGTGTGTGTGCAATTATACAACTTTTTTTTTAAATTACTAATAAACAACAATTATAAATCTCTTTTATTTATTTATTTCTTTTTTTTGTGTGTGTTTAATCTTATATTCTCCTTTACTACATTTATACAACAAATTATTTCACAATGTGCGAAATATTATATTTTAGTGTTTTGTTAGTAAAAGGATTAAAAAATTATTAAACAAAAACAAAATTGTAAATAAAAAAAAACATGCATAAATAAAGACAATTTCAGATTGAAAACTATATTTTGAAAATATGATAAAATAATGTAACAAATAAATAAAATTAATAATAGTAATAAATAAAATTGAAAAAATTAAAAATTGTTTTTGAACACATTTTCTTTTTTTTTTAATAATTTAAAAAAAATATATTTATTTTGGGGAACATTTTATTTTCTTGTTAAAGTTTTTTTTTCTCCTGGTAATATTTTGTATGAGTATATTGTTGCCTATTGAATAGGATCTGTCTTAAACTTATATTGTATCGAAGGCATAAGTGTAGGCGTTCATTTTGTTTTAATCGAGTGTTTTTTCTTCTTGCTTTGTTTAAGCATAAGCTCTAGTTACCCAGCTTTTATCCAACGATCTATCGAATATTCTAGAGCTGATATCCACCTAAAATATGAAAATAAAATTGTCTTAGATAGAAAGTCACATAAATTTAGGCATAAGATAAGCCAGTGAAGATCAGTTAACTCGTTCGCTACCAGGGTGTCAAGGGAAAAACGTCCACCAGAGCCCATGATTTTTTTCGGGATATTTTGACACCAGTTGCAATAGATTTTAAGCATATATATTGAGAACGTTCTAAAAATGTAAAATAAACCTTATTTTAAACTGTCACACATATGTGTCACTGGGCTATAGATAAAAACTAAACGTTGTAGCCCATGCGTCATATATATGTGACACATCAAATTAGAAGGAACTGAATAGGATTGGAATACGAAATATAAATAAATATAATTATTAAGTGAAGTACACGATGTTCGTACACGCTAATCTCCGATACCGCCCAACTGCTTTCAGTGAAATTTCGTGACTTTGTGTGGTTGGTTCCAGCTTGAAAGATAGGATAGCTTTGGACCCGATAAGTAGCCCTATTGTGGAGATCTTAAAAAAAATACAGGCAGTCATTGGGGACTGCCGACAGAAGTGAAAACTTAAAACTATGAAATAACAGGGTTTTTTTTTGGTTTTTGAAATTTATTTTAGTACCAAAAATTTAAATTTGTAAATTAAAATCCTTAACATTAGGGTGGTTTTCACATCTATCGGCGCTCTGGCATATTTTTATATGGTTTATAGATAGTATTTGTATTTCAATGAGTTTCAATGAACTCTGCATATACGTGTTCACAGGCCGCTTTGCCCGCACCAGTAGGTATTGTATATACAGGGTGTATTGCATAAAGTTACAAAACAGCCGGCTGTGGATAGGTTTTGAATAGACGAACAAAAAATCATATGGGAGGCCTTTCATGAATAAGGTATCTGTGTACGCAGAATACACTGCTCTCAGTGGTCTCTCCTACTCAGTCATCAAAGTCAAAATTTCGGTTTTTTGTAACTAAAATTTCAACTAAAACCACCCTTTTCTCCATGAAATACCTAGCTAACTAATTTTTTTGCTTGCAAAATTGCAAAGCTTGGACAATTTCCTATCAATAATGTCTGGACAATTTTTATGCTACGGCCTTTACTTTTGAAGCTATTGGCAAGTTTGATGTTAAAATTGGCCTTATTTGGTGCTTTTTGGAAAAGCTTAGGTAAAAAAGTACTAAAACAGTACGAAATAGGACCAATTTTAGCATTAAAATTGCTTATAACTCCTAAAACAAAAGTCGTAGGGTAAACATTTTCCAGATATTATTGATAGAAAATTGTCCAAGCTTTCCAATTTTGCAAAAAAAAAAAACATTTAGATAGCTAGGTATTTCATGGATAAAAGGGTGGTTTCAGTTGAAATTTTAGTTAAAAAAACAGAAATTTTGACTTTTATGACTAGGTGGGAGTATTCTGCGTACACTGATACTGATAAAAATACAGGGTGATACGAAAAGGTGTTCTTAAACATTACTCAAAACTACTAACATCATGTTTGGTTGAGCGAACGTGCGAAATTGGCTGCGAAAACATTAACTTCAATTGTGACTTAAAAAAAATACTGACTTCAATTGCGACTTAAATTTTAGAACAAACCCGCATGACTACAAGTCGATCACATTACAGGCACATCACATATTTCCAGCAATTCAGCCATGTATTGCCGATATAACTCTTCCTCAAATTCCTCCTCCCTGTACTCCTCCTCAAATTGAATAGCCACAATCATTAATAGATAAATATGTACATTGATCACTCAGAAATTCCTAAGGACTACTGTCTGTCGGGTCAGCTAGTATTCTTATTTATACAGGGTGCGTTTTATGTTTCATGTTTGGCTGTAATTTGTCACATGTTCATATATGACAGTTGTAGATAGTAGTCGATAACAATAACTTTGCTTTTTGACTGCTCCAAAAGTTCGGAGCAGATCAGCTGGGAGCAGCTTTAAAATTGATATCAAAGCAGAAAAAGGCAATAAATAGCATCAATCTCAAAGAACACTTTTACTGCTAAACTTGGTCTAAATTGCACTATTAGAGGTTAGATATTTGACTGTCAAGCAACCAGTTTAGAGCAGAGAAGAGCAGTTAAAAAATCTCAAAGAACGCAAATGACTGATTTTTTCGGCTCCAGGTTGGGCTGGTGTTAATCATATGCCAAGTGTAACCATTCAGCGTGTAATAATTAATTTTGATATTTTGCGTACACTGCGAGATAAAGCAAAGTCTTGGCGACAACGCAAGCCACTAAATATTGATGCAGTCAGTCAGAGATTATATGAAAGTCCGAGCACCTCTCATTGAATTGATTGCGAATGTGGAAAATTTGCTAGAAATTGCTCGCATTTGCGCCCCGGTGAAAGGGATCACTTGACTGACACCATATTTCATAAAAAATAGACCATATATTCAATTGATAAAATATAATTTATTTTCTGTTGCATTTAAAAGTTTTAAAAAAAAAACATCGGCATGGAAGGGAGAGAGATAACTACAAAATGTTTTCATACATATATTTATAACTTTTAATATAATATATATTTTAATTTAATCAGAAATAACTTCAATAAAAAGTGCGTAGAACTTTCGCTTCTGGCGGGTATATCCCAACGCAACTTGTTTTTTGAATTTTTTGAATGCGCTCGCCCTGCTGGACCATCCTATTCAACTGCCGTACAAACTCTAAATAATCGAATATTATCTCAGACCAAGCACATTCTTCATATATTTCACCGTTTTAGAACTTAAAAATTCTATTAAAAAAACAACGCGTTTCAACGCGTCTTCATAAATTGGCCTAAAAGGTCTGTCACATATATGTGACGACGGGCTGTCACAACAAACCCATGTGTCACACATATGTGACGGCTGGTAGCGAACGAGTTAAAGTTGATTTTCAAAAGCTCTCAGAGGCTTTGTCTTAATATGATCACTGATCTTACAATACATTTTTTTTGACAAAAATGATAGGTAAGGATTATTATTATTTAAGGGATAGTGTGCCCTTTACTATCATGTAATAACTACAGAGGAGCAACGCTATTGAATGTATCATACAAAGTGTTTTCATAGCGTACACATGGTAGGCTACAACCATACGTAGAAAGGATACTAGGAGAGCTTCAATGTGGTTTCCGTCCTGGAGATCACTAGCTACCTGTATTTATACTCAGAGAACCCCTAAAAAAAGCTGTTGAATGTAATCCATATGTTTTTCATCGACTACAAAGATATGCTTACGATAATGTTAACCGTAATGAGTTATTTGATGCTATGGAGCAACTTAGATTACCTATGCTCCAGCATAAATCTAAAAAATATTATTCGGGCTCTTTTAAGCTATAGACCAAAAGAACTTTTTGGGTTACAATCTATTTCCGGGGACACCTCTGACCTGAGGCCTGGGGCAAATCGTCAGGCAATGTGTAAAGTCAACCCCCACCCCCGCTGAGAAGAAATACTGGATTAAGGCATGGTGACGCAGCCTCCTGATTGTTATTAAACGTGGCCCTAGAAAAAACAGTAAGAAATGCATCGATTAATACATCAGCCTGTATCTTGCAAATATAATATTATGCGGACGATATTTCTATCATTGAAAGATCATTCGAATGTAGCACAGGCGAATCCTTGATCTCGGTAAAGGGATCAGGAAGCTGACAATGTTTGTAGAAGGAATTTTGAAAACGAAGGTGCTGAGAGCATGCAATTATCTGATAGCGAAAACTTGCCGGATGCTGCGCATTGGCTGCATCTGTTTCTATTATGCCGAAAAATGGGTCGCCGAGAAACATTCATAACCATCACGTGCAAACAGATTCAGGTAGGGTTTAAGCTGTCTAAGAGATATCAAAACAATAGAGCCCGGTAGGACCAAATCCATACTGCTTTGTGAATTTCAACGGGCTCCTCGATGAGTTGGGTTTTTTAAATAGTGTCACCCTTGTTTGGGTCTCGGGTCAGCAGGGCTTCGAAGGCAATGAAAGCGCATTCTGGCACTGTATTCATCTTTCTGGAACCGGCTATTGGGGCACCCACCTTTTTGGTGGAGATGGTTGATTGGATCCTAATAAAATATATTGAAGAATGAAAGGCCACACGTGGTCTAATGAAGTCCAAGCCGCTTCTTCTTGTTCCTCTAGTAAAGAGGCTTTAACTCGAGGACGATGCGTCTGCCTTTAACTTTTTCTGTCGCTGTCTTGCGATAGCCAAATAGCAGTCTCTCGATGTTTATTTGCTCGAACGCACATATCTTAGCAATAAATATTTAGAGCTGAGCTCATTCAAGCGGTCTGGCCTTTAAATTTAAGATACAGTGGCTGTCAATATTACCTACGTAAGGTCTAATGGTGACCTCAGTGAACTCGGTACCTTATTATAAGAAGAAAAAAAGAAAGAGGTTGACCAGTTCTGCAGCGAGCCGAGAAATTCTGAAAGTGAGAGTTCTTGAAAATGACACCTATCGATTATGCCTGAATAGGATCCGAGACGGCTACGCAAATCATGTAATTTCACGATTCACTATTAAATGAACAATAAAAATTCGATCGGGAAATATTGAAGAAAAAACTGTTGATTCAGGTGAAAAGTGTGTATTTTTTAAAAAGCTTCGCGACCAACAAAATTTTCAGATCTACAAACACTTTTTCGCTGTAGTTCTAAAGATGACAGGAGTGTAAACTAACAGTTTTGAAGTTTCATAAGGAATAGCGTGTTTAACTATGAGGTGGTTTCTATTACTATTGGGAATATTGCTGATGTCTACATCTGGTGTGCCAGCATTGTTTAGATACAAGGGATACATGCGCGACCGGTTATATAAAATATGCACTGCTGCAACACATGAGAGTATTAAAGAAATTTGCTACAGATATGGTTATTCATTTAATTAATTAAATATGATTTCGTAAATGATAATTTTGATATTAAAGTGTAAATTAAATTATCAATTAATGTTTGTATGTTTAAAAATAAAAACTCAAAATTATAAAATGCTTTTTTTATCAAAACTTACAACTCGTGTTTTTATCTCAATAATATTTTATAGAACAAGTTTTACTTAAAATTACAATCAATAAAAAAGTTTATTTTCCTTTGCCTTTCTGTTTACAATAGGATTTAGTCAGTGCGTTATAAGGAATTTTACATAAGACATCAAGAGGTTTTCCCAATTCTTTTTCAAAATCCGCTGCAGTTTTTCCTGCTGCTACAAAAGTGCATCCAACAAAAACTAATACAAAAGTGAATATCAACGAAAGGACCTTCATTTTCTGAAATATAAATATTTTCGAAGAGTTTTAAAGGAGAATTTATTTATTTTTTGTCAAACCTTGATTATAGTCTGTATAAAGTCTTTGAAGATACTGACAAGAAATCACAACAAACCAAGTTCTTTTTATAGAGTATTTATTGCACCTTTGCTAATCTGTTAACACCTATGTATAAGCTGTGCGTATATTAATGATTGTCGCAAATTGGTTTGTTGGTTTAGGTGGTTGACTGTTTCGCTAGATTTGTTTTTTTTTTAATTTGATTGCAGATTTCGGCTCGTTTCTATTTTTTGGCAAGTTCTGTTAATATTATCGATACAAGACGTGGCCTTGGAATATTGATGGAGACATTTGTTAAATGGGTTTGCCAACATTTGTGAAATGGATTTTGATGTTTAACTTCTTCTAGTTTAACCAGCTTGGTGATAAAGATGTTTTCTAAAATGTCCCACGTGAAAGCAGTGTGACATTTTCTTTCATCTAAACTAGTAAACAAGGTATCGATCGTTGACAATACATTTTCAATATTGACTTACTAAAAATAACAAAATGACTACAAAATTTAAAATACAAATTTCACAATTTTTCAGCTAAACTAACAAATCATTTTGGTGGCGTCAATTGAAATAAAAAATTGTGACGGAATTGAAAAGATTGTCTATAAAAACCTGCAGATTATTGAGTCTTGAAATCAGAGTTTAGATATATTTAACGAGCTATCAAGGTAAAATTAATTTTTGTTTATATACGCATTCACATTTACAATTTTATGCTTTTGCAGTTTTTCTCTACTACAGAAAATGAAGTTTCTTCTATTTTTATTATTGGGCATCACCTTGTGCTTCTCTGGAAATGTGCTTGCCGATCCGGATGCTGTAAAATCTGATTTTGATTTATGTAAAAGTCCAATGAATCGTTTAACAGTTAAATATTGTAACAAAATAAAGCAGAAATAATAAATAAAATTTAAGTTTCATTTTTGTTTAGTAATCACAATATTTAGTGAATATCGGATTTTTATTTTAGGTATATTAAAGGTTGTCGACAATTTGTTGGTTTCGATCGATATCCGAGCGCAGAAAATACTATATCATCTCAACAATTGTAGGGAACTTTTACGTGGTGCTAAGAATGCAATTTCAATTAAAATATTGATTATAGTCTTAAGAAATATAAGTACCTAATCTTTCGATGGTTTTCAGTATCTAAACCCTACGTCCACTTCATGAGAACTGGGCAACTTATATAAGTACATATAAATTGTGAACAGGTCTTATGGATCAACAGCTCTTATGGACCATAAGCCGTCGCTGCTAGCTAATAGCCTACTGATTATAATGGTACCTACTTCCCACGGGAGAGATATAGCCAAGGCCTAAGCTTAGGGACCACATTTTTTACTACCTAGCCATCAGGTCTTTCACGTCATGGTGTAATGTCTAGTAGTAAGTAAGACTAGCTTCTAGATGGAGGATAGAATAGGTTAAGGGTAGTCTGGAGGGTGCTGGACGAGAAAACAATGAACCTCGCCTAGGATTTTGCATGAGTTCGGGAATACAGACTGTGATAGATTGTCGCGTAGTCAAATTGTTCTGTTTACAAATGGCAAATAACATAGGCCATATGTGAATGTTTCTTAAACTTCAAAAATAATCCAGCACCGACAATTCAATATTTTTCTTGGACTTTTTGTAGCAAAAATTAAATTTTTAAATTAAACCTATTAAAAACAATTGTAAATTTTTTTTTAACACGGAAACTTTCAAATGATATTGCCTCAGCATAGTTTTAAAATTTACCTTTTTTTGTCCATTTCGGACTCAGTACTGAAGTAGTAATGTCTAAGTTTAGGCTCTGGTGGAACTATTTCAAAAGCGTTTTTTCGTCCAGCTGCATTACTAGACATGGCAACAACCTTATATCCTTGCAGGCATGCCATTCCTTTAAATAAAAGTTAATGAATTGAAAAACGAACGAAAAAAAAACAACATTCAACTAATACCAAAAGCATTTTTGCTATTTGCATCCTGATAAAAGTAAAGACAAGCATCTTTTAGTACACAATATCGCTTAGACCAGCCACACCAACGACTTCCCAACTTCATAAGATAACCGAAGCAATCTGGCCTATGAATAGAGTTTGGAGGTAGTCGAAGATTTCTAGCACTAAAAATAATATAGTATTAGAATAATTTTTTCGCAATAAAATCCCTTCAAATAAATATGTTATACGTCATTTCTAGCCAAGGATCGGGTTGTGATGAAGCATGACTCATAACCGCTATCCAGCGATTAGCGGCCTCTTCAGTATCTGCAGCTAAAAACATTGGAATTCCTTCACCAGAATCAACTTTAAAGGCGAATTGTTTTCCAACATCTGTGGAACAATTTTCTACAGTATGATTAGTTAATATAACAGCACCAACAGGTTGTGTATCCTTTTAAAATTAATCAAAATTAAAATTTAAATTAATAAATTAATTAATAAAATTACCGAATCCGTTTTATAGTAGTAAAGGCAATGGTCAGGCCGTAAACAAAACCATCTTCGTACCCATTTTTTAGTGTTAGGAGATCCTTTCGCTTGTCCACTTTGCCTCCATAAATATCCTGTATATAGTGCTGGACTAGCAGATTCCTGCTGTTCGTTCATTAGGACACCTATTGTTCGGGCAACTTCCAGCTCTAGTGTTTCACATCCAGCATGTGCGATCTTAACTACTTCCGTATGATGTTTGTCTAGGACTTGTATACCATTTACTGATATGATTATATCTCCTACTTCTAAGCCAGAACTTTCTGCTGGGGTATCTGGTTCTATAGCTGCAACTACTACCGGTTTTGAGCCATGTATTCTAAAACCAAATTCACCTGAATCGCTTTTTACAACTACGGTTTTATCGATTGCTGTAAGAAAATATAAAAAGAGAAATTTTGAATATCATCCTTCAAGTTTATAAACTTAAGAAATTATTAATTTAAGAACAATTTAACACACTGAGAAGAATACTAAGATATTAAAAACTTAATTTATTAATATTATTCTATGATAACTAAAAGTTTTATACGAAAAAAAAATATTATTTTTAAGAATTTCATTAATTCCCCACAGAGTATGGTTGTTGCAAGAAGTGAACTGAGAATCTTTCCATTATTTACTCAAGTAAAATTAGAATCGTTACCAATATTGGCTTTTCGCAATCTTCAATAAGTTATGCAGTTGTGCAAATTTCAGGAAACCTTCAAAGCTCGAAAACAAATTCAATTTGCACTCGCATTTGAGCAAGTGGCACTTATGTCAATGGAAATGTGCCGCAGAAATTACGTCTTTTTTAAATTTTATTCAAATTGGATTGGCAATAAGAAAACGTTTATGATGATGGAATAATTTTAGTTTTTTATATAAAATTTATGTAGATAAGATACTTTACTTTTGTAGCCAAAAAAATACACTGTAAAATTATTTTATATTATTTTTACTTATTTTCAATTAAGGGAATTTGTAAATTTAAATTAGAAGCTTATATCTTACTATGACAAAATTAATTTAGTCCACCCTTTTCAGCCACTTTATATTTTCGGAATATATTAACCGAGGTCCACCAATGATCTAGTGAACTCCAAGCGGTTATTTTGTACCCTATAGTAACTTAGTCAGAAGTTGTTGAGATGAAATTGCAAGAAAGCAAGGAACTGGTTGGCTTTGAAATGATCACTTCGAAAGAAGTGCGTCTAAATTTTCTACTAGTTCTCTTTTAATAATCTCAAAAGATGTTCCGGGGTTTTAGGGTATATTTTTTTTAAAGAAAATACCACAATAAATTCGTTAATTCCTACTCTTTTAAAACTGTTTTATTTAAACAAATGCTATTTTTGTTTTGAATCAAACTTCTGGGTTGTTTGTGTTGTATTCAAGAGATAACTATAAAAGAAAAACTTAAGCCTACTTTGGTGATTCGTTGTTGATATCAATCACCGGAACTGCTACAAACCCCAAAAGAAGTTCGAAATACAAATCCAGAATTTTGAAGCACTAACAGTTTTTTTTGTAATCATGAACTTCTCAAAAATTTTCATGAAATTCTTCATGCTGTTTGCTATTTTTAGCTTAATGGAAGCCTTTCCCCAGAAAAAAGGTGGAAAGAAAAAGGGCGGAAGAAGAGGTGGAGGCGTTAAAGTAAAAATCAATGTCGGAGTGAAAATCAAAATAGGATAAAACTAAGGAATGTATTGTTTTATACCTGAAAGAAAAGAACTTAGTTGAACGTCATGGAAAATTACGTTTAATTTATTTAAATTTGTTAAAAAAATATATACGTAAATGAGTCTTGTCTTGATTACTTTGTTCATTATTATAATAAAAGAATTAATTTTTTATTCATCAATGAAAAGAAAGAACTTTTACTGCAGAAATTCTCCTCTTTGAATGAAATTCTTTGTATCTCTAAGCTTAAAATAAATTCTAGTTTTTTTCTTGTCTGAGAATGGTTTTATTAACGATAGTAACAGGCGCATGTACGTTCGTAAGTACATTCCACTGTCGAAATTTCGATAAAAAATTAATACGAAATTAATTAATAAAAAAGAGCATTTTATTTGCACAAATGCTAATAATAAATTGTGTCTTCACATGAATGAATATAGAAGTTATAAAAGGTAACAAACTTCATTAGACTAGTCTCACTGATAACTAATCCAGGAAGAGCTGCTAACGGAAAAGGTACGACGGTCGGAAATATAATTTTAAGGATAAACATTTATTTATTTAATTTTTTTTTTTACAGAATCATGAATTTTTCAAAGATATTCATCGTAGTCTTCATGCTACTGGCTGTGTTTAGCTTAACCGAAGCTGGCGGTAAAGGAGGCAAGGGCGGAAAAGGCTGCGGCGGCAAAGGTGGAAAGGGTGGTGGCGGCGGTAAAGGCGGTAAAGGTGGAAAAGGTGGAAAGTGGGGATAAACATAATGTTAATACTTTGTTTTAATATTTTAATAAAGTATTAAGCTTGTTTGAACTTATTTTTCGATAACCGAAAAAATGGATTTTTTTTATCATCGTTTAAGTTGTTACAGAAAATTATTTGGAGCAATCCAACTAGTGCAGATTCCGTAAAAGTTTCAGTAGTTCCAAGCTGTGCTAGAACAAATAAGTTCAATTATAGGAGAGAATATCCCTTTGTGTATTAAACAACTGAATTAAAATTTTCACTGGCAAAAATCTGGTAGCAGAGTTCCCCCCATAAAGTGGTTCATTTAATACAATTAAAAAATTCTAAAAGTATCTAGTGAAAGTTGAGTGAAGCACCCAAATTAGTAAAACTCCACACATATCCCCACAAATAAAACATTTTTTTTTAAATTAATTAATCAAATTTTATTAAAAAATAAAAAGAATTTCCAAAAGTCTCAATTTATTGTTTAGGCATAAAATCATGATTGTCTGGTTTTAAGTCACATATTCCTTGAACACATCTGCTTCTTATCTTCAGCTTCCCTTCTGTATTTGCAAAAAGTACCAGCAGAAAAATGAAAATCGAGTAAAAATTAAAAATATTCATATTTGTTGCCTGCTTTTCTCCAGTGACTATTGTTAAATTTTATATTTTTGTCAGTTTTATAGAACAGAATCTACCAAATTACTCCGAAACAAAACGTGTGAACACTTGTTTAAATATTCTGGTTGGAAAATGAAATGAATAGTTTAGTTTATTTTGCGGTATCCAGCTTGAAATAATTATGTGGATATGCCCTCTAACGCTTAATTTACAACAACAACAAAAAGAAAAAATTTTAACATTATTTGTTCACTTTTGACCACAACCATACTTTTTAATTTAAGATGCGAAGAAGTTACTTTTAAGGCCCTTTTACTTCCCAAACGGAAAGCGGAAACGAAAATTGGAGCTCTTTTATTGGCCAGAATTTCGTTTGGTGTTCTTTCTGTTGCACGAACGTGGATTCCAGACAGAGAGATAAGAATATAAATTTTTGTGCGAAAAAGAGCTCCAATTTGCGTTTCCGCTTTCCGTTTGCTATATAAAAGGGCCTTATGCGTAAAATTTGGGAGTGTGGCATTCATCTTTTTCTTTTTAATTAGGTGAAGGCTCCACAAGAGCTGTGGCCGTCATTTGAATCACCTTGACCAAGCTCAGCAGTCTGTCTAGATATTTGCCGCTTAGAATGGTCTGTTCGAGCAAGGATTGCTTCTTGCTATCGCGAGACAGTGACCCAGATCGAGATGGGCAGACTCATTCTTGTCGAGCCAGAGGCTACAAATTGGCGTCTCTTTAGCTCTCCCAACTCAACGCAGGCGGTAATTTAGGTAATTCATCAGATCATGTGTGGATATCTAGTTCTGTATAATTCAGCAGAGTCCGATGGCCTTGGGCACTCTTCATCAAAGTGGCGGGTGCCTCAAATCAAGCCATCAACATACCTTGTCCTTTGATCTTGTCGAAAGTGTGGACTTCATTTAGAACTGATTCTTTTTTAGGAAAAAGTAAATAAATAAATAAACAGTAACGATTGAACAATTTATTAGTGATTTACAATTACTTTTTGGTTGATTTACAATGATCAAACAGAATTGGCCAAGTGAAGAAGAACGTCTTTGCATTGCTGGGACAGTTCTGGATATTTTTCACCTGTATGACTGCAGAAACTCTGAAGCTTGGGGCGAATTTCTACTAAAAGAGGAATAGTTTGGTCCCACGTCGGCCGCTCACCAACTTTTGAACAAAATTGCCCAACGAGTTGATCTCCTGTGTTAGATGCACTACAGAAGATCGAAAATAGTTTCACTCCTCCTGTGAAATGATCATGCCCATGATAGTGCGGACCATGCATAAACGGGTGCGGTCCTATTTGGTGTTGGGGAGGATAAAATGGATAATGTGGCTGTGCGAATTGCGGCCTGTACTGGTTGTAAGGATAGAGCTGTGGATAGGGTTGAGGGAACGGCTGCATTTGGTGAAGGTGTGGATGTGATTGTTGAAGAGGATTTTGGTTGATGATCGTTGTGTAAGACGGATGATTTTGTTGAGGCGATGGGCCAAAGGATTGGGGATATGGCCAGCCGTAGGGTGGAATATATGCAGGCTGATAATATGGATTATATTGTGGGTACATTGGGTGGTGCAGTGGTCCTTGTTGATATGTAGGGCGATGGAGATGTGGTGGGACAAGGTTAAGATTTTGGCATTTCTGATTATTGAATAATAAATCAATCATTGGACACTTGGGTACAGTAGGGGCGCAGGGTTTTACCTTTTCTCCCGTTGTCTTCACAGTAGTTATTTCAGGGCGGCGAGTAGTAGGTTCAATTTTGGCTGGCGGAGTAGTAGTTAACTGAGGTTTAAAAGTGGTTGGGTTAGCTTTAGGAGTGGTTGGTTCGGGCTTTGGTGTAGTGGGTTTTGGCTTAACAGTGGTTGTAGTTAACTTCGGTGTTGTTGGAACTGTTATTGGCTTAGGAGTGGTTGCTTTTGCTGTAGTGGTCGGCATCTTGGTAGTTGTCGGCTTCTGAGTAGTTGTTGTTGGCTTCTGGGTAGTTGTCGTCGGTTTCTGAGTAGTTGTCGTCGGTTTCTGAGTAGTTGTTGTCGGCTTCTGGGTAGTGGTCGTCGGCTTCTGGGTAGTTGTTGTTGGCTTCTGGGTAGTTGTCGTCGGTTTCTGAGTAGTTGTCGTCGGTTTCTGAGTAGTTGTTGTTGGCTTCTGTGTAGTTGTTGTCGTCGTTGTAGTAGTTGCAGGCGTCGGGGTAGTCGTTTTCGGCTTCTGGGTAGTTGTTGTCGTCGTTGTAGTAGTTGCAGGCGTCGGGGTAGTCGTTTTCGGCTTCTGGGTAGTTGTTGTCGTCGTTGTAGTAGTTGCAGGCGTCGGGGTAGTCGTTTTCGGCTTCTGGGTAGTTGTTGTCGTCGTTGTAGTAGTTGCAGGTGTCGGGGTAGTCGTTTTCGGCTTCTGGGTAGTTGTTGTCGTCGTTTTAGTAGTTGCTGTAGTCGTAGTAGTTTTCTTCGGTTTCTGGGTAGTTGTTGTCGTTTTCTCCTGTTGGTTACAAGGGCCTTGTCCCGGAAAAGCTGGATTAGATATAGGATTACCTGGTTTCGTATTATTAGGGCATTCCTTCGGTTTGGTAGGGTTCGGTTTGGTAGGGTTCGGTTTGGTAGTGCGCCTACGTATTCCCGGTCCGGGTTTTTGGGGTTGGGTGGATGGGGTTGGGGTTGTGGTGGTGGTGGTGCTTGTGCGCCTAAAAGTAGTTTCAGTCTCGGCCTGAATCATTCTTTCTAGCTCATATATGGAGTTGCTAAGTTTATAAATTGTATCTGTAAAATCAGCTTTTGTTTCTATTTGCTGAATTTCTAGTTGAGCTCTCTTAATTTTTAGATCAGTGAGATTTCTGTTCGCTTCTGCTTCTGGGCTTAAAAGATTTTGTCTTTCGGCAGTTAGTCTGTTAAGTTCATTGCCCCAATATACTCTGTTGAACTCTTTGTTGGCCTGATCATATGCTTTCTCTAATGCACCACCTTCTTTTTTACCACCTTCTAGCCATCGATAGTACGACTCTTGTTTTTTAAGTTCCAGATATTTCTCCTTTCTGAAATCTTCGCTGACATTGTTCAGACTTTCGTAATATTCCTTTAATTCGTAATATCTACTCTTGTTCCATTCTAAGTCCAATTTCATTAGCTCCTCTTGTAGCATTTGCCTATCATTTACGGTCGCCATCGCGATTTGTGCATTTATCTCTTTCATCTTCTCACTGATTTTGCTTTGTTGCAAAGCCCACCCAGTAAGTTCGACTTCAACGGCACGAGGCGCTTCTCTGATGTTGCTCTCTATTTTCTCCCCATTGCAGAAGAGAGTGGACTTTATGTTAAATGCGTTATTGCCCAAATCCTCCGTAAATACGTTTACTTTCAACCCTTCCGCTTGGCAGTTCAATTCCTTTATTTTTTGATTTACACCATTTTCGACTAGATTTTTTATTTCTGCTTTTTCCGTCGCCTCAAAATCATCGAATTCTTTCGGAAGCTTTATTTCATAGCCAAATGTAAGGGCTACGTAAAGTAAAACGATCAAATATTTCATAGTTCTAAAAAAGCAATGCTTTCGTTATTTATTCTAAGAATATTTTTGTTTTACTGCCAGAACAGTACCTTGACTATATCGAGCGCTCTTTTGCGGTGCAATTAGAATGAATAAAGAAAATATACTGAGGTTTATCGCAAAAATCTGAAACTTTTTATATTAATCAATTTCTTCTGTTCTTCGGGTTAATATTTGTCACTTTTGTTTGACTAAAAACAGATTTTGTTTGATGGTGAAGGATTGACAATAGAAATCAGCCATAAAACTTTTTTGCGTATTTTTTTACGTATTTTTCAGAAAAATCTGTTCATATACTCAGAATAAGTTTTCTGTTTGTCTTTCTGTATTTTTAGAACGTTTAAGCTTCGAGTTTTTTTACTTCAAGGCCGAGCATTTCTCAATGCTGTGCGACTTTTTGATAGGTGAGATCAGGTTATTTACTTAATACAAAGGATCGTGTATGTTGTAGCCGCTGCTTAAATAGGCTTGTTTAGACAGAGGTATGCTAACAAACCAATCTTTATCTTATTCGACAACCGCGTCCTGTAGGACAAAGTCCAAATTGGTTTGATACCAGCACTTTAGTCATTGGTCCGGAGCCGACCATGTATATATTTATATTGAATACTGGACGTTCATTCCTGGTCGTCTAACTAAAAGCAATTCGTTCATCTGCCCTTTCGTAGCCAGAGATTTGTTTTGTAGCACACTGGTTGACTAACCTACCACCAATGAAAGATTGAGAGGACAGAAAAGCTAACCTGTGTGCTTGGCCTCAAAAAAGATGAGTCTGTCCTACGTTTTCTGTCACTGACTCGTGTGAGCGAGGAGCAGGGATTCGTTGTGCAACTCCACCTATCTCGAGCTGTCGAGTCTGAACACAAACCATTAGGCAAACTGATGAACCCCTTCAGGCGATCTGACGTACAAATCTAAGGTACAGGAGTTGCAGTCCAACAGACTAAGTGTTGCCCGCGGTACTCTGTGGTCCGTCAGAAGATCGGAGGGTTTATGTGCATAACTTCATAGCAAAATTACTGGACTCAGTGCACTCTTTTATGAAGACTATGAACGCACTCTATACGATCAGCGCCAAAATGATCGTGGTGAAAACGCTTCTGTCCAAAAAATAAGCTTGCACAAGAGTTATGATAATTTGCAGCCCTCAGAGTAGCAACACGTTGCACTCGCTATTTTTATTGAGTCTGTTGTAAATATTGTGAAGGCGTATTTTTTTCTGCCACCAAGCTTATTTACCACGATCATTTCAATGTTGATCCTCTTGAATGCCTTTCGAGACCTTATGTTAGAGTTCTGTGTGTTTCGTTGATATCAAGTCATGCGCAGTCCACATACAATACTCACATAATACCTTGTTTGAAGAAGAACAAGAAGACATAGTACAATGTCCTACTAATCCCAATTCTTCAATAATACGTGCAGGTATACTGATTAGATTAGATTAGAGAATGGACAGGCAAAACTTGAGACCATACATTTCTGAAACTGAATGGCAGTAGGGGTTATAACATGGTCAAATAAGATGCAAATAAAGTAATTAAAAAGAAATGAAATATGAAAGCATACAGTGTTTATTTCTATTCATTTTACAATTCATAAGTTTAACCTTACAACGATAGCAGAACACCTTTACATGACTGAAGAAGATCTGGCTGCTTAGGTATAGCAAAGCTGCAGAAGTTCTCAAGTTTTGGTCGCAGTTCCACCAGCAGCGGAACAGTCTCCGCCCAGGAAATATGCGTTTTGATCTTCGAGCAAAAGTGTTGAACACTTGTTTCCAATTCGTGCATTGTTGCGCTGCAGAATGCTGAAAATAACTTCGCTGTGCCTGCAAAGTCGTTATTAGGGCATCCGTGGATGTAGCATGGATAATGTACTTGCGGATAATTAGGATAGGCTTTTGGATATTGGGGGTAATATTGGGGATAATATTGAGGATAAAATTGGGGATGATAGGTTCCATAGTGCGGATATGGATACTGCATATGCGGCTGATATGGCATGATTGGTGGGTAAGGTGCTTGATGAAGGGATTGCTGGTGCGGAAGGGGATGCTGATTAATAATTGTAGTATAAGCTGGTTGATTTTGCTGCAGTGCTGGAGCATGGTGTTGTGGATAAGGGTTTAAGTATTGAGGATTGTAGTGAGGATACAGTGGATAAGGATATGCTGGTCGATATAACGGGGGCCCTTGAGGATGTGGCACAACAAATTTGAATCCTTGATCATCACATTTCGTAGGAACGGATAGGCATAGCAGACACTCTAGTTTCATAGTCACATCTTCACACGGTGTTGCGACAGTAGTCGTTGTTGGTGGTGTTGTGGTGGGGATTGAAACTGCCTTTGTAGTTGTTGGTGTTGGCCTTAAAGTTGTTATGAGAATAGGAGTGGTGGTGGTCGGCTTAGGAGTAGTCGTAGTTGGCTTAGGAGTGGTGGTAGTAGGTTTTGGAGTAGTAGTAGTTGGCTTCGGAGTAGTAGTTGTGGGTTTCCTCGTGGTTGTAGTTGGCTTAGGAGTAGTAGTAGTTGGCTTAGGAGTTGTAGTAGTTGGCTTTGGAGTAGTAGTAGTTGGTTTAGTAGTGGTGGTAGTAGGTTTCGGAGTAGTAGTTGTGGGTTTCTTCGTGGTGGTAGTTGGCTTAGGAGTGGTGGTTGTAGGTTTTGGAGTAGTAGTAGTTGGCTTAGGAGTAGTAGTTGTGGGTTTCCTCGTGGTTGTAGTTGGCTTAGGAGTAGTAGTAGTTGGCTTTGGAGTAGTAGTAGTTGGTTTAGTAGTGGTGGTAGTAGCTTTCGGAGTAGTAGTTGTGGGTTTCTTCGTGGTGGTAGTTGGCTTCGGAGTGGTGGTTGTAGGTTTTGGAGTAGTAGTAGTTGGTTTTGGAGTTGTTGTAGTGGGTTTTGGTGTAGTAGTAGTTGGCTTCGGAGTGGTAGTAGTAGTAGTGGTAGTAGTAGTTGTAAAATGAATTGAAAACTGGCCGCTTAATCTACTTGCTATAACTTTTATCTCTTCTATAACATTTTTCAGCTCTTTTTCCACCTCAGATGAATAATCAATTAACAAAAGAAGCTGGAGCTCATAGGTCTCAATGCGCTTTCGTGATATCTCGACTTCATCTTCATATTCTCTTAATTCCTTTACGCTAGCCTTACCTTGGCTCTTAATTATTCTCAATTTTTCAACAATTTGTTCATATTCCTCGAATTGCTGTATCAATTTCGTCCTTAGGAAACGTTTTTCTTCAATTTTACTTATATACTCCTTAACCTTAGTTAATTGGACCGTGACCACCATGCCTTTTTTCTCTTGAATTTCAAGCTCTAGCCTTTGTACAAGTAATCTCCTATATTCAATTTCTTCAATATCTGTTCCTTCAATGGCTTTTGCCAAATCATTTTTCAATATTACAAGTTTGTGTTCATTTAAATTAATGTCAACCCTTCTGCTAATGCTTGCCAACTCTATATCAATGTCATCTACTAGGGAGTAATCCATTGCCAGTAGTGTGTCCATTTCCTGATCTTCAACCTTGAGTTTTTCTCCCTCATGGGCCAGTTTATCTTTGGACCGCTCCAATATTTCTTTGTAATATCCTCGTATCAGCTCTAGCTCAGCTATATTCCACAACACTTTTAATTGTTTTCTCTCTTTTGCTCCTTCCGGACCGGTAACACTTCTAATTTCTAACTGCCTTTTTTCTATTTCGGCCTTGATTTTGTTGTAGTCGATGTTCTCCTCTTTCTTGAATACTTCAAAGCTCTCCATGTTATTTGTAATTGTAACATTGTTACAATTGAAATCGAAGTTTACGGTGAGTTTTTGCTTGTTAACACTATCGACGGCAACTGTAACATGCACTATTATCGGTTCGGTACAGTTGTTCTTCGTCAGCTTCTTCTCTACTTCTTGTTTGGTTTTGGCAATGGTAACTTCTTTTTGTTCTTTGGTCAATCCATCAAATCCTTTCTCTATTAATTGATAACCAATAGCAGAAGCCAAAAACATAAGTGGAATTAAATATTTCATGGTTGTCCTAGAATCACAATAACATTAGTATGTGTTCATTTTCTTCTATTAAAATCTTTATTTCTTACCTCATCTTTAACAGATTTCTGTGGCAACAACAGACAACGTGCACATATCAATCTATGACTTCAGATAGAATCTTTCAATCTTTTTATAGAAATTTTACTATTTGCCTAAAAAAGATTGTTTTCGCCGGTTTTTTCCAACGTAGTTTGCTTCAAATTTGCTTAAGACTATTTTAAAATGCATTTGTTTTCGCAAGTGCCAGATTTTAAGCGATTTACGCTATTATCTCGTTTTGGCATAAATCTTTGGGTTTTGCGTCGATGGCTTATGTACATTTCAGCAGCAACACATGTTCGGAGAACTTTTTTCAATTTCAGTAAACGCGATTTGAAAAACATTTTAATATTTTTGTCGTATATTATTAAATAATAAGGACGAGTTTAGTTATCGGTTTTACATATTAATAATTTAATATAAAATAATATTAATGAATGGTATTTTGAAAACTAGTCTAAAAACTGAGTGATAAAAGACAAATATCAAATATCTCTCTATTTACAAATTTGACGAGTTAATCCCAAATATGGTGGCGGTTTTTAATGCCTCTACACATGTACCGATCGGTTGAGGTTGTCGCCCGACAGACTTCGTGATGTGAGGACTTGTCGGCCGACGTATTTTATAATTCTTAAATGTCGGACGGTTGAATAGTAGGCTTAGAAAATCAACACTGCCTTTTTTTAGTGTTTATAATGAACATGGTTTTCCTTAAAAAACAAAAGAACAAAAGGAGAATGAAATTCTCGGCAACAGGACGGGTTCATAAATCAGATAATGATGGGCTGAACCCCAATATTTCAGGGCGGAACAGAACGGCTTTGTTGTCGCGGTCGCAACCGAAGGCTAGCTTTAGCCTGTCAATAGATATGGGCTTCGTTGAACCTTTCCATTTGACGACGCCATGTCTTCGTAACCGTTAAAGTAGTTGGTGTGGTCCCGTATGTGGAGGTTCGAAAGGCTTTCGTACACGATCGACCCGTATGAAAACGTAGTCGGCTCCACCATCTACACCCGACTCTGATTTAGGGTCTTTTGTGTATAAAACTATAACATGGTACTTTTCACGGAGAAAGTCTTCCTATTCTTCTCCGCTGGACATCGAAACCTCTGAAAAGTTGAGTTTGTCTGGCGTGAAGTCAGATGATCTTTCTCTGTGGTAAAGAGTGCAGTGTATTGCTGTGTTCATATATTTTCTCGATCCAGCTTCCCGATTTTCGTAGCCTCAGTGACGACCAGGTAGCAGCCGAATGAGAATTACGTTCAATGTTTTAGAGGCGGTTTCATAGAAGGCTTCTGTTACTTTGAATTATGCCATTCTTTCGACCTTAAGATTTTGTTTTGTATTGATGGATGGTCTATACCGTGTATGTCAGCACTGGTCTAACCAGCCCGCCACGTGTAGCTTAAGATCCCATCTATTGCCGAAGGTCTGATTACTGGCATGAAAATCTATGCTGACCAGAATTTAAGTTGGAGTGACACGTTGGCCACGGTTCGGCAAAATTCGACCGTGTAATAAAGATACGCTTTACTCGTTTACAATTATATTTACCTTAATGCATTTTTTAATTGCTTAGAGTTAAGCCGCGTTAAGTAATCTCCAATAGTTGGTCCAAGGGAGGGGAAGGGGTAAAGCAAACCGTCCTTTCCTCGTAGTGCCCCTTGGACCTAACGACGTGGGTAGGGAACATACCCTTCAAAACCTACCAAGTCAAAATCTAAAGTGGCAGTTGATAGTTTATTCACTTATTGAAGACTCTGTAAGGATGGACCAATTTTTACTATAGTCATTTTATATTGCATTCATCGGTCCGGAGCCAGTTATTGCAGCACACACCAGTTTGGTAAAGAGGGCCCTTGGTGATCGGACCTGGATGAAACACACCGAGCACAGGAAGTCCGTGCCTGGATTGACCAACTCTAAGCGGCTCCTTCGTGTGCCGTCTCTTACCGCGGCTAAAAAATTGTTGTGCGTAGTAGAGAGGATTTGAATACACTTGTTGGCTATATTTGTTGGCTTGACGTCAGGGAACTTGTTGGCTCGATTATTACCGGAAACTGCGTCCTGAATTACCATGCAGGTTTTCCTTGAGGAAAATGAGTCGACCTTTCGAACAGTCAAGTCTAAGCGACAAGCTATTCAGCAGACTGCTGAACCTGTCAAGCATTATAGAGGTGTTGTTCAAGAACCCAAGTGAGTAGTGGCAGTACTTTTGGATCCTATATCTCACCAAAGAGAGAGAGAGTGAGAGAAGAATGATTGGATTAACATGGCCATCAACCAGTCTTAACTCATACACTCCTATCCAATACTACTGTGACAAAACTCCGACTTCGGCTATCGCACATGAGATGGCGTCCTCGTTTATCTGATCTTTTATTGACGTAGCATCTCTGTGCGCCTGTTAACATTTTGCATACTTTTAGGAACAAGTGTTTTTATAAATTTCCGATTTATAATGCATACTTTTATGAGTTTTTTAAAGTTATTTTAAAGGATGAAAAATTTATTCCTAGTTGTCCTTACAGGCTACGGCAGGGCACATTTAAATAAATATTGGTTGTACCAATTGTATAGAAATCTTTATTTTACATTGTAACAGCAATTTCAATATGAATATTTCAAATTTATAAGTACATACGATGATAAGGTTTTGATGATAAGGTTTAAAGTTCCTTACTTTAAATTGCCGTATATACTACGTTGGAGATTTGTAAAAGGAAAATGGAAAAAAAAATATTTTTAATTTTTTTTAATTTATTTTATTAATAAAACGGTATAACAATTGTCTTCACTTAGTCTAGCTTAAAACTAAGAGTAATTGAATAAAACTACAAGGGTATCTAATTTCGAAAACAATTTATTAAATTAAATTAAAAATATACAAAATAATATAAGGTGATAATTCTTAAGACATATTACACAGGATTAAATGGCCAAGACATTGCTGCAGGCGTACCTTAAATCAGCATGCCTAAACCCTACATAGCTGCAAAATGCTTGCAGATTTTCGCGTAAATTATTGGCAATTGTAAGTACTTCTTCTGGATTCAAATTCTCAACTTGTGAGCACTGCTCCGATATATGAAGTTGGCTCTTGTCCTTTGTCCAGCCGCAGAAACTTGTCAGTAGTCGGACAACGCATTGTAAGCCATCTGGCAATACTTCTGCACTTGGGCTGATCACTGGATATTGTTCTGGATATATATCTGGATAAGCCTCACCTCGTAGGTGGTAAGGATAATCTATGTAGTCATAAGGATAGGGCGGAGGTTGGTAGCCATCTACAATTGGGTAATGGTCATACATTGTATAATATGGTGATTCCTGCGGAAGATATGATGGATGGTACATTTCACTAAATGCAGGATAATCTTCTGGATACTGAGGTGGCTCCGGATGGTACATTTCACCGTAGGCAGGATAATCGTCTGGATACTGAGGTGGCCAGTAGTAAGCACCATCATATGTAGGAGGGTATTGATCTACATTTTCTACGTTTCCATAACCATCTAAATCAATCACAGGACTGATCAAGGCATCCGAATCAGGTATAACCGAAATGCATGCAATGGAAGACCCCTCACAGTCTCTAGATGGTGTCGAAACTGGGGCATCTGTGGACGCTTCTGTTATAGTAGTCGACTCAGGTTGTTCTTCGGGCAATGGAATTGGCCCTTCTTGTTCATACGGAATTTCTAGGATAGACTGATCTGTTGGGGGTTGCTCTGAGACAATATTTTCTTCAGTTATTTTTGAAGTTTCAGGCGTGTCTGTTGTTGTTTTGAGCCAAATAAACACTTTAATTTGTCGCCATTTCGGTTTCTTCAAATTGTTCCTTGGAAATCTTTGAAAGAACTTCTCGTAAAGTTCCGAAAGTTCTCTAACTTTTTGCTCAACGTATTTCTCAATTTTATCCTTTTCACTTTCCGACATATCCTTGTTGTGAGCTAAAGTTTGGATCTTCACTAACACATCAATTTCTGAAATAGTTAGAACATGTCTTTGATATTCACATATCGCGTCCTCAGAATGATTATTTATCATGTTGAATTTTAAATCGTTCTCGCGAGCTTTTTCTGCTTCGAACTGTTCTAACATTTCAGTGAACTCCGAGTCATCAATGCAATGAATCCTGGACTGCGGTTTTACTATAAATTCTTTAGCCAACCTTTCTATTCCTCGTATTTCACATTCAACAACAAGGTGCGTTCGGTTCTCAATGTGCTTTTCTGTAACAAAGAGAGGGCCTGAAATTTGATAAATTTTTCTGACTTCATCTTCCAGGAATTGTTTGGCATCATCCATCGTCTTAATTGACGGATTCTCACTAATTTGAACCACTTCTTTTGATATGGCCACTCCATTATTTAGAATTACATCAACAATTTTATGGGGTTCTGCCGTTGCAGTTTCAGAGTCAACAATAGATTCCACTAACGTCATAATCACCCGCCATCTCGGCTGTTGCAGTTCGTTCCTTGCGAAAGCTTCACAGAATCTGGAATAAAGGTTTCGTAGATCGTTGGACTTCTCCTCCACCTCTCGTTTAATTTCATTCATTCTAGAGGTCGACATATTACTTTCATGTATAATACTTTGAACGCTTGTGATTATGTCCAACTCCATCATATTTATTCTGTGCATTTCATAGTTGAAGTGCGCTTCAGTTGACGGATTTTCCATCCTTTTTTCGAGCAGCAAACTTTCTCGCGATTTTTCGTTTTCATATTGTTTCTGCAGCTTCCTATACTCAGCCAAATTCATCCGGCGAATAGTTGCTGCAGGTAAGATTTGAAAATCTATTGCTTGCCGTTCAACTCCTTGAGTTATAAAACTGGTTACAGAATGAGTACAATTTTCCTTGGTTTCTACTAAAATATCCATCGATTCTTGAATTTGGAATACTCTTCTAAGTTCCTCTTCCAACATTTTTTTTATATAATCCAAAGAATTCAATATCGAACCTCCAACAACTTCCACCAGATCCTGTGTCTTTAAGTGACCAACGTCCGAAAAATCGTAAGAGTTTGCTTCTTTCACAAAAAATTCCACGCGTTTCAATATTGCGTGACCTGAGCGATCTCTTGGGAATTTCTCGTTGTAGTTACTGTACTCTTCTCGGAGTTCCTTCTGCTTCGTTTCTACCAAGTTCTTGATTTTACTTCTTTCTGACGCTGGCATATTGTTTGTCTGCACGAGGTTTTGCAGCTCTTTGATAATGTCAATTTCCAACATAGCTAATCTGTGATTTTCATAGTTGAAGAAGGCATCTTCAGTATTCTTCTCTTTCTTTACTTCTAAAAGAGTTTTGCCGCGTGCTTTCACGTCTTCCAATTCTTTTTGTAGTTCACTGTACTCTCCAGGGTACATCACACTCTGTAACACTTGGATATGCATACCATGCCGCTCAATATCACCAAATTCAAAATCGGTTAGCTTATGAGTTGCATTTTCAGAAAACTGTTTGGAGATAACGCAGGATTCCTTAATATCGTAAACTTTCCTGACGTCATTTATCACATTATCCAGAAACTCTTCTATGGTAGTTGGTGTCTCAATGATCTTCTTGGGGTGTTCCAGTTTTTCGGCAAACACTTTCACTTGCTTCCACCTTGGTTCCTCCAACGTATTTCTTGGGAACTGCTCATTGAATTGCCTGTACAGGTCCGTCAACTCCTGCTTCTTCTTTTCCACCACGTTCCTTATTTTTGCTTTCTCCTTTGCTGGCATATCCTTTTTGTGGACGAGGCTTTGAATGTCGTTTATAATGTCGAGCTCCAACATATTTATTTTATGGTTTTCGTAGTTGAAGATGGCTTCTGGGGTATTCTTAGCTTTCATGGTGTCGCGAAGGGTTTTCTCTTGAGCTTTCTCCAACTTGAGTTCCTTTTGTATGTCCTTGTACTCAGAACTAGGCAACACATGAATCCTGGCATCATCCTCGACTTCGAAGTAGGCTGCTGGACGCTCCATTCCTCTAACTTCCAGTTTGTTCAGCTTGTGCGTGGCATTTTCAGAAGCTTTCGTCGTAATAACCATAGGCCCCTCAATATCGTAAACTTGCCTGACTTCGTCGGCCAGCATTTCTTGAGCTTCTTCTATGGTAGTTGGTGTCTCAATGATCTTCTTGGGGTGTTCCAGTTTTTCGGCAAACACTTTCACTTGCTTCCACCTTGGTTCCTCCAACGTATTTCTTGGGAACTGCTCATTGAATTGCCTGTACAGTTCCGTCAACTCCTGCTTCTTCTTTTCCACCACGTTCTTTGTTTTTGCTTTCTCCTTTGCTGGCATATCCTTTTTGTGGACGAGGCTTTGAATGTCGTTTATAATGTCGAGCTCCAACATATTTATTTTATGGTTTTCGTAGTTGAAGATGGCTTCTGGGGTATTCTTAGCTTTCATGGTGTCGCGAAGGGTTTTCTCTTGAGCTTTCTCCAACTTGAGTTCCTTTTGTATGTCCTTGTACTCAGAACTAGGCAACACATGAATCCTGGCATCATCCTCGACTTCGAAGTAGGCTGCTGGACGCTCCATTCCTCTAACTTCCAGTTTGTTCAGCTTGTGCGTGGCATTTTCAGAAGATTTCGTCGTAATAACCATAGGCCCCTCAATATCGTAAACTTGCCTGACTTCGTCGGCCAGCATTTCTTGAGCTTCTTCTATGGTAGTTGGTGTCTCAATGATCTTCTTGGGGTGTTCCAGTTTTTCGGCAAACACTTTCACTTGCTTCCACCTTGGTTCCTCCAACGTATTTCTTGGGAACTGCTCATTGAATTGCCTGTACAGGTCCGTCAACTCCTGCTTCTTCTTTTCCACCACGTTCCTTATTTTTGCTTTCTCCTTTGCTGGCATATCCTTTTTGTGGACGAGGCTTTGAATGTCGTTTATAATGTCGAGCTCCAACATATTTATTTTATGGTTTTCGTAGTTGAAGATGGCTTCTGGGGTATTCTTAGCTTTCATGGTGTCGCGAAGGGTTTTCTCTTGAGCTTTCTCCAACTTGAGTTCCTTTTGTATGTCCTTGTACTCAGAACTAGGCAACACATGAATCCTGGCATCATCCTCGACTTCGAAGTAGGCTGCTGGACGCTCCATTCCTCTAACTTCCAGTTTGTTCAGCTTGTGCGTGGCATTTTCAGAAGCTTTCGTCGTAATAACCATAGGTCCCTCAATATCGTAAACTTGCCTGACTTCGTCGGCCAGCATTTCTTGAGCTTCTTCTATGGTAGTTGGTGTCTCAATGATCTCCTTGGGGTGTTCCAGTTTTTCGGCAAACACTTTCACTTGCTTCCACCTTGGTTCCTCCAACGTATTTCTTGGGAACTGCTCATTGAATTGCCTGTACAGGTCCGTCAACTCCTGCTTCTTCTTTTCCACCACGTTCTTTGTTTTTGCTTTCTCCTTTGCTGGCATATCCTTTTTGTGGACGAGGCTTTGAATGTCGTTTATAATGTCGAGCTCCAACATATTTATTTTATGGTTTTCGTAGTTGAAGATGGCTTCTGGGGTATTCTTAGCTTTCATGGTGTCGCGAAGGGTTTTCTCTTGAGCTTTCTCCAACTTGAGTTCCTTTTGTATGTCTTTGTACTCAGAACTAGGCAACACATGAATCCTGGCATCATCCTCGACTTCGAAGTAGGCTGCTGGACGCTCCATTCCTCTAACTTCCAGTTTGTTCAGCTTGTGCGTGGCATTTTCAGAAGCTTTCGTCGTAATAACCATAGGTCCCTCAATATCATAAACTTGCCTGACTTCGTCGGCCAGCATTTCTTGAGCTTCTTCTATGGTAGTTGGTGTCTCAATGATCTTCTTGGGGTGTTCCAGTTTTTCGGCAAACACTTTCACTTGCTTCCACCTTGGTTCCTCCAACGTATTTCTTGGGAACTGCTCATTGAATTGCCTGTACAGGTCCGTCAACTCCTGCTTCTTCTTTTCCACCATGTTCCTTATTTTTGCTTTCTCCTTTGCTGGCATATCCTTTTTGTGGACGAGGCTTTGAATGTCGTTTATAATGTCGAGCTCCAACATATTTATTTTATGGTTTTCGTAGTTGAAGATGGCTTCTGGGGTATTCTTAGCTTTCATGGTGTCGCGAAGGGTTTTCTCTTGAGCTTTCTCCAACTTGAGTTCCTTTTGTATGTCCTTGTACTCAGAACTAGGCAACACATGAATCCTGGCATCATCCTCGACTTCGAAGTAGGCTGCTGGACGCTCCATTCCTCTAACTTCCAGTTTGTTCAGCTTGTGCGTGGCATTTTCAGAAGCTTTCGTCGTAATAACCATAGGCCCCTCAATATCGTAAACTTGCCTGACTTCGTCGGCCAGCATATCTTGAGCTTCCTCTATGGTAGTTGGTGTCTCAATGATCTTCTTGGGGTGTTCCAGTTTTTCGGCAAACACTTTCACTTGCTTCCACCTTGGTTCCTCCAACGTATTTCTTGGGAACTGCTCATTGAATTGCCTGTACAGGTCCGTCAACTCCTGCTTCTTCTTTTCCACCACGTTCCTTATTTTTGCTTTCTCCTTTGCTGGCATATCCTTTTTGTGGACGAGGCTTTGAATGTCGTTTATAATGTCGAGCTCCAACATATTTATTTTATGGTTTTCGTAGTTGAAGATGGCTTCTGGGGTATTCTTAGCTTTCATGGTGTCGCGAAGAGTTTTCTCTTGAGCTTTCTCCAACTTGAGTTCCTTTTGTATGTCCTTGTACTCAGAACTAGGCAACACATGAATCCTGGCATCATCCTCGACTTCGAAGTAGGCTGCTGGACGCTCCATTCCCCTAACTTCCAATTTGTTCAGCTTGTGCGTGGCATTTTCAGAAGATTTCGTCGTAATAACCATAGGCCCCTCAATATCGTAAACTTGCCTGACTTCGTCGGCCAGCATTTCTTGAGCTTCCTCTATGGTAGTTGGTGTCTCAATGATCTTCTTGGGGTGTTCCAGTTTTTCGGCAAACACTTTCACTTGCTTCCACCTTGGTTCCTCCAACGTATTTCTTGGGAACTGCTCATTGAATTGCCTGTACAGGTCCGTCAACTCCTGCTTCTTCTTTTCCACCACGTTCCTTATTTTTGCTTTCTCCTTTGCTGGCATATCCTTTTTGTGGACGAGGCTTTGAATGTCGTTTATAATGTCGAGCTCCAACATATTTATTTTATGGTTTTCGTAGTTGAAGATGGCTTCTGGGGTATTCTTAGCTTTCATGGTGTCGCGAAGGGTTTTCTCTTGAGCTTTCTCCAACTTGAGTTCCTTTTGTATGTCCTTGTACTCAGAACTAGGCAACACATGAATCCTGGCATCATCCTCGACTTCGAAGTAGGCTGCTGGACGCTCCATTCCTCTAACTTCCAATTTGTTCAGCTTGTGCGTGGCATTTTCAGAAGCTTTCGTCGTAATAACCATAGGCCCCTCAATATCGTAAACTTGCCTGACTTCGTCGGCCAGCATATCTTGAGCTTCCTCTATGGTAGTTGGTGTCTCAATGATCTTCTTGGGGTGTTCCAGTTTTTCGGCAAACACTTTCACTTGCTTCCACCTTGGTTCCTCCAACGTATTTCTTGGGAACTGCTCATTGAATTGCCTGTACAGGTCCGTCAACTCCTGCTTCTTCTTTTCCACCACGTTCCTTATTTTTGCTTTCTCCTTTGCTGGCATATCCTTTTTGTGGACGAGGCTTTGAATGTCGTTTATAATGTCGAGCTCCAACATATTTATTTTATGGTTTTCGTAGTTGAAGATGGCTTCTGGGGTATTCTTAGCTTTCATGGTGTCGCGAAGAGTTTTCTCTTGAGCTTTCTCCAACTTGAGTTCCTTTTGTATGTCCTTGTACTCAGAACTAGGCAACACATGAATCCTGGCATCATCCTCGACTTCGAAGTAGGCTGCTGGACGCTCCATTCCCCTAACTTCCAATTTGTTCAGCTTGTGCGTGGCATTTTCAGAAGATTTCGTCGTAATAACCATAGGCCCCTCAATATCGTAAACTTGCCTGACTTCGTCGGCCAGCATTTCTTGAGCTTCCTCTATGGTAGTTGGTGTCTCAATGATCTTCTTGGGGTGTTCCAGTTTTTCGGCAAACACTTTCACTTGCTTCCACCTTGGTTCCTCCAACGTATTTCTTGGGAACTGCTCATTGAATTGCCTGTACAGGTCCGTCAACTCCTGCTTCTTCTTTTCCACCACGTTCCTTATTTTTGCTTTCTCCTTTGCTGGCATATCCTTTTTGTGGACGAGGCTTTGAATGTCGTTTATAATGTCGAGCTCCAACATATTTATTTTATGGTTTTCGTAGTTGAAGATGGCTTCTGGGGTATTCTTAGCTTTCATGGTGTCGCGAAGGGTTTTCTCTTGAGCTTTCTCCAACTTGAGTTCCTTTTGTATGTCCTTGTACTCAGAACTAGGCAACACATGAATCCTGGCATCATCCTCGACTTCGAAGTAGGCTGCTGGACGCTCCATTCCCCTAACTTCCAATTTGTTCAGCTTGTGCGTGGCATTTTCAGAAGCTTTCGTCGTAATAACCATAGGCCCCTCAATATCGTAAACTTGCCTGACTTCGTCGGCCAGCATATCTTGAGCTTCCTCTATGGTAGTTGGTGTCTCAATGATCTTCTTGGGGTGTTCCAGTTTTTCGGCAAACACTTTCACTTGCTTCCACCTTGGTTCCTCCAACGTATTTCTTGGGAACTGCTCATTGAATTGCCTGTACAGTTCCGTCAACTCCTGCTTCTTCTTTTCCACCACGTTCTTTGTTTTTGCTTTCTCCTTTGCTGGCATATCCTTTTTGTGGACGAGGCTTTGAATGTCGTTTATAATGTCGAGCTCCAACATATTTATTTTATGGTTTTCGTAGTTGAAGATGGCTTCTGGGGTATTCTTAGCTTTCATGGTGTCGCGAAGGGTTTTCTCTTGAGCTTTCTCCAACTTGAGTTCCTTTTGTATGTCCTTGTACTCAGAACTAGGCAACACATGAATCCTGGCATCATCCTCGACTTCGAAGTAGGCTGCTGGACGCTCCATTCCTCTAACTTCCAGTTTGTTCAGCTTGTGCGTGGCATTTTCAGAAGCTTTCGTCGTAATAACCATAGGCCCCTCAATATCGTAAACTTGCCTGACTTCGTCGGCCAGCATATCTTGAGCTTCCTCTATGGTAGTTGGTGTCTCAATGATCTTCTTGGGGTGTTCCAGTTTTTCGGCAAACACTTTCACTTGCTTCCACCTTGGTTCCTCCAACGTATTTCTTGGGAACTGCTCATTGAATTGCCTGTACAGGTCCGTCAACTCCTGCTTCTTCTTTTCCACCACGTTCCTTATTTTTGCTTTCTCCTTTGCTGGCATATCCTTTTTGTGGACGAGGCTTTGAATGTCGTTTATAATGTCGAGCTCCAACATATTTATTTTATGGTTTTCGTAGTTGAAGATGGCTTCTGGGGTATTCTTAGCTTTCATGGTGTCGCGAAGGGTTTTCTCTTGAGCTTTCTCCAACTTGAGTTCCTTTTGTATGTCCTTGTACTCAGAACTAGGCAACACATGAATCCTGGCATCATCCTCGACTTCGAAGTAGGCTGCTGGACGCTCCATTCCTCTAACTTCCAGTTTGTTCAGCTTGTGCGTGGCATTTTCAGAAGCTTTCGTCGTAATAACCATAGGCCCCTCAATATCGTAAACTTGCCTGACTTCGTCGGCCAGCATTTCTTGAGCTTCTTCTATGGTAGTTGGTGTCTCAATGATCTTCTTGGGGTGTTCCAGTTTTTCGGCAAACACTTTCACTTGCTTCCACCTTGGTTCCTCCAACGTATTTCTTGGGAACTGCTCATTGAATTGCCTGTACAGGTCCGTCAACTCCTGCTTCTTCTTTTCCACCACGTTCCTTATTTTTGCTTTCTCCTTTGCTGGCATATCCTTTTTGTGGACGAGGCTTTGAATGTCGTTTATAATGTCGAGCTCCAACATATTTATTTTATGGTTTTCGTAGTTGAAGATGGCTTCTGGGGTATTCTTAGCTTTCATGGTGTCGCGAAGGGTTTTCTCTTGAGCTTTCTCCAACTTGAGTTCCTTTTGTATGTCCTTGTACTCAGAACTAGGCAACACATGAATCCTGGCATCATCCTCGACTTCGAAGTAGGCTGCTGGACGCTCCATTCCTCTAACTTCCAGTTTGTTCAGCTTGTGCGTGGCATTTTCAGAAGCTTTCGTCGTAATAACCATAGGCCCGTCAATATCGTAAACTTGCCTGACTTCGTCGGCCAGCATTTCTTGAGCTTCTTCTATGGTAGTTGGTGTCTCAATGATCTTCTTGGGGTGTTTCAGTTTTTCGGCAAACACTTTCACTTGCTTCCACCTTGGTTCCTCCAACGTATTTCTTGGGAACTGCTCATTGAATTGCCTGTACAGTTCCGTCAACTCCTGCTTCTTCTTTTCCACCACGTTCTTTGTTTTTGCTTTCTCCTTTGCTGGCATATCCTTTTTGTGGACGAGGCTTTGAATGTCGTTTATAATGTCGAGCTCCAACATATTTATTTTATGGTTTTCGTAGTTGAAGATGGCTTCTGGGGTATTCTTAGCTTTCATGGTGTCGCGAAGGGTTTTCTCTTGAGCTTTCTCCAACTTGAGTTCCTTTTGTATGTCCTTGTACTCAGAACTAGGCAACACATGAATCCTGGCATCATCTTCGACTTCGAAGTAGGCTGCTGGACGCTCCATTCCTCTAACTTCCAGTTTGTTCAGCTTGTGCGTGGCATTTTCAGAAGCTTTCGTCGTAATAACCATAGGTCCCTCAATATCGTAAACTTGCCTGACTTCGTCGGCCAGCATTTCTTGAGCTTCCTCTATGGTAGCTGGTGTCTCAATGATCTTCTTGGGGTGTTCCAGTTTTTCGGCAAACACTTTCACTTGCTTCCACCTTGGTTCCTCCAACGTATTTCTTGGGAACTGCTCATTGAATTGCCTGTACAGGTCCGTCAACTCCTGCTTCTTCTTTTCCACCACGTTCTTTGTTTTTGCTTTCTCCTTTGCTGGCATATCCTTTTTGTGGACGAGGCTTTGAATGTCGTTTATAATGTCGAGCTCCAACATATTTATTTTATGGTTTTCGTAGTTGAAGATGGCTTCTGGGGTATTCTTAGCTTTCATGGTGTCGCGAAGGGTTTTCTCTTGAGCTTTCTCCAACTTGAGTTCCTTTTGTATGTCCTTGTACTCAGAACTAGGCAACACATGAATCCTGGAATCATCCTCGACTTCGAAGTAGGCTGCTGGACGCTCCATTCCTCTAACTTCCAGTTTGTTCAGCTTGTGCGTGGCATTTTCAGAAGCTTTTGTCGTAATAACCATAGGTCCCTCAATATCGTAAACTTGCCTGACTTCGTCGGCCAGCATTTCTTGAGCTTCCTCTATGGTAGTTGGTGTCTCAATGATCTTCTTGGGGTGTTCCAGTTTTTCGGCAAACACTTTCACTTGCTTCCACCTTGGTTCCTCCAACGTATTTCTTGGGAACTGCTCATTGAATTGCCTGTACAGTTCCGTCAACTCCTGCTTCTTCTTTTCCACAACGTTCTTTGTTTTTGCTTTCTTCTTTGCTGGCATATCCTTTTTGTGGACGAGGCTTTGAATGTCGTTTATAATGTCGAGCTCCAACATATTTATTTTATGGTTTTCGTAGTTGAAGATGGCTTCTGGGGTATTCTTAGCTTTCATGGTGTCGCGAAGGGTTTTCTCTTGAGCTTTCTCCAACTTGAGTTCCTTTTGTATGTCCTTGTACTCAGAACTAGGCAACACATGAATCCTGGCATCATCCTCGACTTCGAAGTAGGCTGCTGGACGCTCCATTCCTCTAACTTCCAGTTTGTTCAGCTTGTGCGTGGCATTTTCAGAAGATTTCGTCGTAATAACCATAGGCCCCTCAATATCGTAAACTTGCCTGACTTCGTCGGCCAGCATTTCTTGAGCTTCCTCTATGGTAGTTGGTGTCTCAATGATCTTCTTGGGGTGTTCCAGTTTTTCCGCAAACACTTTCACTTGCTTCCACCTTGGTTCCTCCAACGTATTTCTTGGGAACTGCTCATTGAATTGCCTGTACAGGTCCGTCAACTCCTGCTTCTTCTTTTCCACGACGTTCCTTATTTTTGCTTTCTCCTTTGCTGGCATATCCTTTTTGTGGACGAGGCTTTGAATGTCGTTTATAATGTCGAGCTCCAACATATTTATTTTATGGTTTTCGTAGTTGAAGATGGCTTCTGGGGTATTCTTAGCTTTCATGGTGTCGCGAAGGGTTTTCTCTTGAGCTTTCTCCAACTTGAGTTCCTTTTGTATGTCCTTGTACTCAGAACTAGGCAACACATGAATCCTGGCATCATCCTCGACTTCGAAGTAGGCTGCTGGACGCTCCATTCCTATAACTTCCAGTTTGTTCAGCTTGTGCGTGGCATTTTCAGAAGCTTTCGTCGTAATAACCATAGGTCCCTCAATATCGTAAACTTGCCTGACTTCGTCGGCCAGCATTTCTTGAGCTTCCTCTATGGTAGCTGGTGTCTCAATGATCTTCTTGGGGTGTTCCAGTTTTTCGGCAAACACTTTCACTTGCTTCCACCTTGGTTCCTCCAACGTATTTCTTGGGAACTGCTCATTGAATTGCCTGTACAGGTCCGTCAACTCCTGCTTCTTCTTTTCCACCACGTTCCTTATTTTTGCTTTCTCCTTTGCTGGCATATCCTTTTTGTGGACGAGGCTTTGAATGTCGTTTATAATGTCGAGCTCCAACATATTTATTTTATGGTTTTCGTAGTTGAAGATGGCTTCTGGGGTATTCTTAGCTTTCATGGTGTCGCGAAGGGTTTTCTCTTGAGCTTTCTCCAACTTGAGTTCCTTTTGTATGTCCTTGTACTCAGAACTAGGCAACACATGAATCCTGGCATCATCCTCGACTTCGAAGTAGGCTGCTGGACGCTCCATTCCTCTAACTTCCAGTTTGTTCAGCTTGTGCGTGGCATTTTCAGAAGATTTCGTCGTAATAACCATAGGCCCCTCAATATCGTAAACTTGCCTGACTTCGTCGGCCAGCATTTCTTGAGCTTCCTCTATGGTAGCTGGTGTCTCAATGATCTTCTTGGGGTGTTCCAGTTTTTCGGCAAACACTTTCACTTGCTTCCACCTTGGTTCCTCCAACGTATTTCTTGGGAACTGCTCATTGAATTGCCTGTACAGTTCCGTCAACTCCTGCTTCTTCTTTTCCACCACGTTCTTTGTTTTTGCTTTCTCCTTTGCTGGCATATCCTTTTTGTGGACGAGGCTTTGAATGTCGTTTATAATGTCGAGCTCCAACATATTTATTTTATGGTTTTCGTAGTTGAAGATGGCTTCTGGGGTATTCTTAGCTTTCATGGTGTCGCGAAGGGTTTTCTCTTGAGCTTTCTCCAACTTGAGTTCCTTTTGTATGTCCTTGTACTCAGAACTAGGCAACACATGAATCCTGGCATCATCCTCGACTTCGAAGTAGGCTGCTGGACGCTCCATTCCTCTAACTTCCAGTTTGTTCAGCTTGTGCGTGGCATTTTCAGAAGATTTCGTCGTAATAACCATAGGCCCCTCAATATCGTAAACTTGCCTGACTTCGTCGGCCAGCATTTCTTGAGCTTCCTCTATGGTAGCTGGTGTCTCAATGATCTTCTTGGGGTGTTCCAGTTTTTCGGCAAACACTTTCACTTGCTTCCACCTTGGTTCCTCCAACGTATTTCTTGGGAACTGCTCATTGAATTGCCTGTACAGTTCCGTCAACTCCTGCTTCTTCTTTTCCACCACGTTCTTTGTTTTTGCTTTCTCCTTTGCTGGCATATCCTTTTTGTGGACGAGGCTTTGAATGTCGTTTATAATGTCGAGCTCCAACATATTTATTTTATGGTTTTCGTAGTTGAAGATGGCTTCTGGGGTATTCTTAGCTTTCATGGTGTCGCGAAGGGTTTTCTCTTGAGCTTTCTCCAACTTGAGTTCCTTTTGTATGTCCTTGTACTCAGAACTAGGCAACACATGAATCCTGGCATCATCCTCGACTTCGAAGTAGGCTGCTGGACGCTCCATTCCTCTAACTTCCAGTTTGTTCAGCTTGTGCGTGGCATTTTCAGAAGATTTCGTCGTAATAACCATAGGCCCCTCAATATCGTAAACTTGCCTGACTTCGTCGGCCAGCATTTCTTGAGCTTCCTCTATGGTAGCTGGTGTCTCAATGATCTTCTTGGGGTGTTCCAGTTTTTCGGCAAACACTTTCACTTGCTTCCACCTTGGTTCCTCCAACGTATTTCTTGGGAACTGCTCATTGAATTGCCTGTACAGTTCCGTCAACTCCTGCTTCTTCTTTTCCACCACGTTCCTTATTTTTGCTTTCTCCTTTGCTGGCATATCCTTTTTGTGGACGAGGCTTTGAATGTCGTTTATAATGTCGAGCTCCAACATATTTATTTTATGGTTTTCGTAGTTGAAGATGGCTTCTGGGGTATTCTTAGCTTTCATGGTGTCGCGAAGGGTTTTCTCTTGAGCTTTCTCCAACTTGAGTTCCTTTTGTATGTCCTTGTACTCAGAACTAGGCAACACATGAATCCTGGCATCATCCTCGACTTCGAAGTAGGCTGCTGGACGCTCCATTCCTCTAACTTCCAGTTTGTTCAGCTTGTGCGTGGCATTTTCAGAAGATTTCGTCGTAATAACCATAGGCCCCTCAATATCGTAAACTTGCCTGACTTCGTCGGCCAGCATTTCTTGAGCTTCCTCTATGGTAGCTGGTGTCTCAATGATCTTCTTGGGGTGTTCCAGTTTTTCGGCAAACACTTTCACTTGCTTCCACCTTGGTTCCTCCAACGTATTTCTTGGGAACTGCTCATTGAATTGCCTGTACAGTTCCGTCAACTCCTGCTTCTTCTTTTCCACCACGTTCCTTATTTTTGCTTTCTCCTTTGCTGGCATATCCTTTTTGTGGACGAGGCTTTGAATGTCGTTTATAATGTCGAGCTCCAACATATTTATTTTATGGTTTTCGTAGTTGAAGATGGCTTCTGGGGTATTCTTAGCTTTCATGGTGTCGCGAAGGGTTTTCTCTTGAGCTTTCTCCAACTTGAGTTCCTTTTGTATGTCCTTGTACTCAGAACTAGGCAACACATGAATCCTGGCATCATCCTCGACTTCGAAGTAGGCTGCTGGACGCTCCATTCCTCTAACTTCCAGTTTGTTCAGCTTGTGCGTGGCATTTTCAGAAGATTTCGTCGTAATAACCATAGGCCCCTCAATATCGTAAACTTGCCTGACTTCGTCGGCCAGCATTTCTTGAGCTTCCTCTATGGTAGCTGGTGTCTCAATGATCTTCTTGGGGTGTTCCAGTTTTTCGGCAAACACTTTCACTTGCTTCCACCTTGGTTCCTCCAACGTATTTCTTGGGAACTGCTCATTGAATTGCCTGTACAGTTCCGTCAACTCCTGCTTCTTCTTTTCCACCACGTTCTTTGTTTTTGCTTTCTCCTTTGCTGGCATATCCTTTTTGTGGACGAGGCTTTGAATGTCGTTTATAATGTCGAGCTCCAACATATTTATTTTATGGTTTTCGTAGTTGAAGATGGCTTCTGGGGTATTCTTAGCTTTCATGGTGTCGCGAAGGGTTTTCTCTTGAGCTTTCTCCAACTTGAGTTCCTTTTGTATGTCCTTGTACTCAGAACTAGGCAACACATGAATCCTGGCATCATCCTCGACTTCGAAGTAGGCTGCTGGACGCTCCATTCCTCTAACTTCCAGTTTGTTCAGCTTGTGCGTGGCATTTTCAGAAGATTTCGTCGTAATAACCATAGGCCCCTCAATATCGTAAACTTGCCTGACTTCGTCGGCCAGCATTTCTTGAGCTTCCTCTATGGTAGCTGGTGTCTCAATGATCTTCTTGGGGTGTTCCAGTTTTTCGGCAAACACTTTCACTTGCTTCCACCTTGGTTCCTCCAACGTATTTCTTGGGAACTGCTCATTGAATTGCCTGTACAGTTCCGTCAACTCCTGCTTCTTCTTTTCCACCACGTTCCTTATTTTTGCTTTCTCCTTTGCTGGCATATCCTTTTTGTGGACGAGGCTTTGAATGTCGTTTATAATGTCGAGCTCCAACATATTTATTTTATGGTTTTCGTAGTTGAAGATGGCTTCTGGGGTATTCTTAGCTTTCATGGTGTCGCGAAGGGTTTTCTCTTGAGCTTTCTCCAACTTGAGTTCCTTTTGTATGTCCTTGTACTCAGAACTAGGCAACACATGAATCCTGGCATCATCCTCGACTTCGAAGTAGGCTGCTGGACGCTCCATTCCTCTAACTTCCAGTTTGTTCAGCTTGTGCGTGGCATTTTCAGAAGATTTCGTCGTAATAACCATAGGCCCCTCAATATCGTAAACTTGCCTGACTTCGTCGGCCAGCATTTCTTGAGCTTCCTCTATGGTAGCTGGTGTCTCAATGATCTTCTTGGGGTGTTCCAGTTTTTCGGCAAACACTTTCACTTGCTTCCACCTTGGTTCCTCCAACGTATTTCTTGGGAACTGCTCATTGAATTGCCTGTACAGTTCCGTCAACTCCTGCTTCTTCTTTTCCACCACGTTCTTTGTTTTTGCTTTCTCCTTTGCTGGCATATCCTTTTTGTGGACGAGGCTTTGAATGTCGTTTATAATGTCGAGCTCCAACATATTTATTTTATGGTTTTCGTAGTTGAAGATGGCTTCTGGGGTATTCTTAGCTTTCATGGTGTCGCGAAGGGTTTTCTCTTGAGCTTTCTCCAACTTGAGTTCCTTTTGTATGTCCTTGTACTCAGAACTAGGCAACACATGAATCCTGGCATCATCCTCGACTTCGAAGTAGGCTGCTGGACGCTCCATTCCCCTAACTTCCAATTTGTTCAGCTTGTGCGTGGCATTTTCAGAAGATTTCGTCGTAATAACCATAGGCCCCTCAATATCGTAAACTTGCCTGACTTCGTCGGCCAGCATTTCTTGAGCTTCCTCTATGGTAGTTGGTGTCTCAATGATCTTCTTGGGGTGTTCCAGTTTTTCCGCAAACACTTTCACTTGCTTCCACCTTGGTTCCTCCAACGTATTTCTTGGGAACTGCTCATTGAATTGCCTGTACAGGTCCGTCAACTCCTGCTTCTTCTTTTCCACGACGTTCCTTATTTTTGCTTTCTCCTTTGCTGGCATATCCTTTTTGTGGACGAGGCTTTGAATGTCGTTTATAATGTCGAGCTCCAACATATTTATTTTATGGTTTTCGTAGTTGAAGATGGCTTCTGGGGTATTCTTAGCTTTCATGGTGTCGCGAAGGGTTTTCTCTTGAGCTTTCTCCAACTTGAGTTCCTTTTGTATGTCCTTGTACTCAGAACTAGGCAACACATGAATCCTGGCATCATCCTCGACTTCGAAGTAGGCTGCTGGACGCTCCATTCCTATAACTTCCAGTTTGTTCAGCTTGTGCGTGGCATTTTCAGAAGCTTTCGTCGTAATAACCATAGGTCCCTCAATATCGTAAACTTGCCTGACTTCGTCGGCCAGCATTTCTTGAGCTTCCTCTATGGTAGTTGGTGTCTCAATGATCTTCTTGGGGTGTTCCAGTTTTTCGGCAAACACTTTCACTTGCTTCCACCTTGGTTCCTCCAACGTATTTCTTGGGAACTGCTCATTGAATTGCCTGTACAGGTCCGTCAACTCCTGCTTCTTCTTTTCCACCACGTTCTTTGTTTTTGCTTTCTCCTTTGCTGGCATATCCTTTTTGTGGACGAGGCTTTGAATGTCGTTTATAATGTCGAGCTCCAACATATTTATTTTATGGTTTTCGTAGTTGAAGATGGCTTCTGGGGTATTCTTAGCTTTCATGGTGTCGCGAAGGGTTTTCTCTTGAGCTTTCTCCAACTTGAGTTCCTTTTGTATGTCCTTGTACTCAGAACTAGGCAACACATGAATCCTGGCATCATCCTCGACTTCGAAGTAGGCTGCTGGACGCTCCATTCCTCTAACTTCCAGTTTGTTCAGCTTGTGCGTGGCATTTTCAGAAGATTTCGTCGTAATAACCATAGGCCCCTCAATATCGTAAACTTGCCTGACTTCGTCGGCCAGCATTTCTTGAGCTTCCTCTATGGTAGCTGGTGTCTCAATGATCTTCTTGGGGTGTTCCAGTTTTTCGGCAAACACTTTCACTTGCTTCCACCTTGGTTCCTCCAACGTATTTCTTGGGAACTGCTCATTGAATTGCCTGTACAGTTCCGTCAACTCCTGCTTCTTCTTTTCCACCACGTTCTTTGTTTTTGCTTTCTCCTTTGCTGGCATATCCTTTTTGTGGACGAGGCTTTGAATGTCGTTTATAATGTCGAGCTCCAACATATTTATTTTATGGTTTTCGTAGTTGAAGATGGCTTCTGGGGTATTCTTAGCTTTCATGGTGTCGCGAAGGGTTTTCTCTTGAGCTTTCTCCAACTTGAGTTCCTTTTGTATGTCCTTGTACTCAGAACTAGGCAACACATGAATCCTGGCATCATCCTCGACTTCGAAGTAGGCTGCTGGACGCTCCATTCCTCTAACTTCCAGTTTGTTCAGCTTGTGCGTGGCATTTTCAGAAGATTTCGTCGTAATAACCATAGGCCCCTCAATATCGTAAACTTGCCTGACTTCGTCGGCCAGCATTTCTTGAGCTTCTTCTATGGTAGTTGGTGTCTCAATGATCTTCTTGGGGTGTTCCAGTTTTTCGGCAAACACTTTCACTTGCTTCCACCTTGGTTCCTCCAACGTATTTCTTGGGAACTGCTCATTGAATTGCCTGTACAGTTCCGTCAACTCCTGCTTCTTCTTTTCCACCACGTTCTTTGTTTTTGCTTTCTCCTTTGCTGGCATATCCTTTTTGTGGACGAGGCTTTGAATGTCGTTTATAATGTCGAGCTCCAACATATTTATTTTATGGTTTTCGTAGTTGAAGATGGCTTCTGGGGTATTCTTAGCTTTCATGGTGTCGCGAAGGGTTTTCTCTTGAGCTTTCTCCAACTTGAGTTCCTTTTGTATGTCCTTGTACTCAGAACTAGGCAACACATGAATCCTGGCATCATCCTCGACTTCGAAGTAGGCTGCTGGACGCTCCATTCCTCTAACTTCCAGTTTGTTCAGCTTGTGCGTGGCATTTTCAGAAGATTTCGTCGTAATAACCATAGGCCCCTCAATATCGTAAACTTGCCTGACTTCGTCGGCCAGCATTTCTTGAGCTTCTTCTATGGTAGTTGGTGTCTCAATGATCTTCTTGGGGTGTTCCAGTTTTTCGGCAAACACTTTCACTTGCTTCCACCTTGGTTCCTCCAACGTATTTCTTGGGAACTGCTCATTGAATTGCCTGTACAGGTCCGTCAACTCCTGCTTCTTCTTTTCCACCACGTTCTTTGTTTTTGCTTTCTCCTTTGCTGGCATATCCTTTTTGTGGACGAGGCTTTGAATGTCGTTTATAATGTCGAGCTCCAACATATTTATTTTATGGTTTTCGTAGTTGAAGATGGCTTCTGGGGTATTCTTAGCTTTCATGGTGTCGCGAAGGGTTTTCTCTTGAGCTTTCTCCAACTTGAGTTCCTTTTGTATGTCCTTGTACTCAGAACTAGGCAACACATGAATCCTGGCATCATCCTCGACTTCGAAGTAGGCTGCTGGACGCTCCATTCCCCTAACTTCCAATTTGTTCAGCTTGTGCGTGGCATTTTCAGAAGCTTTCGTCGTAATAACCATAGGTCCCTCAATATCGTAAACTTGCCTGACTTCGTCGGCCAGCATTTCTTGAGCTTCTTCTATGGTAGTTGGTGTCTCAATGATCTTCTTGGGGTGTTCCAGTTTTTCGGCAAACACTTTCACTTGCTTCCACCTTGGTTCCTCCAACGTATTTCTTGGGAACTGCTCATTGAATTGCCTGCACAGTTCCGTCAACTCCTGCTTCTTCTTTTCCACCACGTTCCTTATTTTTGCTTTCTCCTTTGCTGGCATATCCTTTTTGTGGACGAGGCTTTGAATGTCGTTTATAATGTCGAGCTCCAACATATTTATTTTATGGTTTTCGTAGTTGAAGATGGCTTCTGGGGTATTCTTAGCTTTCATGGTGTCGCGAAGGGTTTTCTCTTGAGCTTTCTCCAACTTGAGTTCCTTTTGTATGTCCTTGTACTCAGAACTAGTCAACACATGAATCCTGGCATCATCCTCGACTTCGAAGTAGGCTGCTGGACGCTCCACTCCTCTAACTTCCAGTTTGTTCAGCTTGTGCGTGGCATTTTCAGAAGCTTTCGTCGTAATAACCATAGGCCCCTCAATATCGTAAACTTGCCTGACTTCGTCGGCCAGCATTTCTTGAGCTTCCTCTATGGTAGCTGGTGTCTCAATGATCTTCTTGGGGTGTTCCAGTTTTTCGGCAAACACTTTCACTTGCTTCCACCTTGGTTCCTCCAACGTATTTCTTGGGAACTGCTCATTGAATTGCCTGTACAGTTCCGTCAACTCCTGCTTCTTCTTTTCCACGACGTTCCTTATTTTTGCTTTCTCCTTTGCTGGCATATCCTTTTTGTGGACGAGGCTTTGAATGTCGTTTATAATGTCGAGCTCCAACATATTTATTTTATGGTTTTCGTAGTTGAAGATGGCTTCTGGGGTATTCTTAGCTTTCATGGTGTCGCGAAGGGTTTTCTCTTGAGCTTTCTCCAACTTGAGTTCCTTTTGTATGTCCTTGTACTCAGAACTAGGCAACACATGAATCCTGGCATCATCCTCGACTTCGAAGTAGGCTGCTGGACGCTCCATTCCTCTAACTTCCAGTTTGTTCAGCTTGTGCGTGGCATTTTCAGAAGATTTCGTCGTAATAACCATAGGCCCCTCAATATCGTAAACTTGCCTGACTTCGTCGGCCAGCATTTCTTGAGCTTCCTCTATGGTAGCTGGTGTCTCAATGATCTTCTTGGGGTGTTCCAGTTTTTCGGCAAACACTTTCACTTGCTTCCACCTTGGTTCCTCCAACGTATTTCTTGGGAACTGCTCATTGAATTGCCTGTACAGTTCCGTCAACTCCTGCTTCTTCTTTTCCACCACGTTCTTTGTTTTTGCTTTCTCCTTTGCTGGCATATCCTTTTTGTGGACGAGGCTTTGAATGTCGTTTATAATGTCGAGCTCCAACATATTTATTTTATGGTTTTCGTAGTTGAAGATGGCTTCTGGGGTATTCTTAGCTTTCATGGTGTCGCGAAGGGTTTTCTCTTGAGCTTTCTCCAACTTGAGTTCCTTTTGTATGTCCTTGTACTCAGAACTAGGCAACACATGAATCCTGGCATCATCCTCGACTTCGAAGTAGGCTGCTGGACGCTCCATTCCTCTAACTTCCAGTTTGTTCAGCTTGTGCGTGGCATTTTCAGAAGATTTCGTCGTAATAACCATAGGTCCCTCAATATCGTAAACTTGCCTGACTTCGTCGGCCAGCATTTCTTGAGCTTCTTCTATGGTAGTTGGTGTCTCAATGATCTTCTTGGGGTGTTCCAGTTTTTCGGCAAACACTTTCACTTGCTTCCACCTTGGTTCCTCCAACGTATTTCTTGGGAACTGCTCATTGAATTGCCTGCACAGTTCCGTCAACTCCTGCTTCTTCTTTTCCACCACGTTCCTTATTTTTGCTTTCTCCTTTGCTGGCATATCCTTTTTGTGGACGAGGCTTTGAATGTCGTTTATAATGTCGAGCTCCAACATATTTATTTTATGGTTTTCGTAGTTGAAGATGGCTTCTGGGGTATTCTTAGCTTTCATGGTGTCGCGAAGGGTTTTCTCTTGAGCTTTCTCCAACTTGAGTTCCTTTTGTATGTCCTTGTACTCAGAACTAGTCAACACATGAATCCTGGCATCATCCTCGACTTCGAAGTAGGCTGCTGGACGCTCCATTCCTCTAACTTCCAGTTTGTTCAGCTTGTGCGTGGCATTTTCAGAAGATTTCGTCGTAATAACCATAGGCCCCTCAATATCGTAAACTTGCCTGACTTCGTCGGCCAGCATTTCTTGAGCTTCTTCTATGGTAGTTGGTGTCTCAATGATCTTCTTGGGGTGTTCCAGTTTTTCGGCAAACACTTTCACTTGCTTCCACCTTGGTTCCTCCAACGTATTTCTTGGGAACTGCTCATTGAATTGCCTGTACAGTTCCGTCAACTCCTGCTTCTTATTTTCCACCACGTTCCTTATTTTTGCTTTCTCCTTTGCTGGCATATCCTTTTTGTGGAGGAGGCTTTGAATGTCGTTTATAATGTCGAGCTCCAACATATTTATTTTATGGTTTTCGTAGTTGAAGATGGCTTCTGGGGTATTCTTAGCTTTCATGGTGTCGCGAAGGGTTTTCTCTTGAGCTTTCTCCAACTTGAGTTCCTTTTGTATGTCCTTGTACTCAGAACTAGTCAACACATGAATCCTGGCATCATCCTCGACTTCGAAGTAGGCTGCTGGACGCTCCATTCCTCTAACTTCCAGTTTGTTCAGCTTGTGCGTGGCATTTTCAGAAGCTTTCGTCGTAATAACCATAGGTCCCTCAATATCGTAAACTTGCCTGACTTCGTCGGCCAGCATTTCTTGAGCTTCCTCTATGGTAGTTGGGGTCACTATGATCTTCTTGGGGTGTTTCAGTTTTTCAGCAAACACTTTCACTTGTTTCCACCTTGGTTCTTCCAACTTATTCCTTGGGAATTGCTCATTGAATTCTCTGTACAGTTTCTTCAATTCCCTCTTCTTCTTTTCTACCGCGTTTTTTATGTTTATTTTTTGGTAAGCTTGCATATCCTTTTTGTGTACGAGGGTTTGGATGTCGTTTATAATGTCGAGTTCCAACATATTAATTCTATGATTTTCGTAGTTGAAGATGGCTTCTGGGGTGTTCTTGGCTTTCATGGTGTCGTGAAGGGTCTTGTTTTGAGATTTTCCTAACTGGAGTTCCTTTTGGATGTCCTTGTACTCATCACTAGGCAATTCAAGAATGCTTGATTCGTCCTCGACTTCGAAGTAGGCGGCTGGACGCTCCATTCCCCTAACTACCAATTTGCTCAACTTGTGCGTGGCATTTTCGGAGGGTTGTGCCGAAATAACCATAGGTCCCTCAATATCGTAAACTTTCTTGACTTCGTCGGCCAGCATTTCTTGAGCTTCCTGAATGGTAGTTGGGGTCTCTATGATCTTCTTGGGGTGTTTCAGTTTTTCAGCAAACACTTTCACTTGTTTCCACCTTGGTTCTTCCAACTTATTCCTTGGGAACTGCTCATTGAATTCTCTGTACAGTTTCTTCAATTCCCTCTTCTTCTTTTCTACCGCGTTTTTTATGTTTATTTTTTGGTAAGCTTGCATATCCTTTTTGTGTACGAGGGTTTGGATGTCGTTTATAATGTCGAGTTCCAACATATTAATTCTATGATTTTCGTAGTTGAAGATGGCTTCTGGGGTGTTCTTGGCTTTCATGGTGTCGTGAAGGGTCTTGTTTTGAGATTTTCCTAACTGGAGTTCCTTTTGGATGTCCTTGTACTCATCACTAGGCAATTCAAGAATGCTTGATTCGTCCTCGACTTCGAAGTAGGCGGCTGGACGCTCCATTCCCCTAACTACCAATTTGCTCAACTTGTGCGTGGCATTTTCGGAGGGTTGTGCCGAAATAACCATAGGTCCCTCAATATCGTAAACTTTCTTGACTTCGTCGGCCAGCATTTCTTGAGCTTCCTGAATGGTAGTTGGGGTCTCTATGATCTTCTTGGGGTGTTTCAGTTTTTCAGCAAACACTTTCACTTGTTTCCACCTTGGTTCTTCCAACTTATTCCTTGGGAACTGCTCATTGAATTCTCTGTACAGTTTCTTCAATTCCCTCTTCTTCTTTTCTACCCCGTTTTTTATGTTTATTTTTTGATAAGCTTGCATATCCTTTTTGTGTACGAGGGTTTGGATGTCGTTTATAATGTCGAGTTCCAACATATTAATTCTATGATTTTCGTAGTTGAAGATGGCTTCTGGGGTCTTCTTGGCTTTCATGGTGTCGTGAAGGGTCTTGTTTTGAGATTTTCCTAACTGGAGTTCCTTTTGGATGTCCTTGTACTCATCACTAGGCAATTCAAGAATGCTTGATTCGTCCTCGACTTCGAAGTAGGCGGCTGGACGCTCCATTCCCCTAACTACCAATTTGCTCAACTTGTGCGTGGCATTTTCGGAGGGCTGTGTCGAAATAACCATAGGTCCCTCAATATCGTAAACTTTCTTGACTTCTTCGACCAGCATTTCTTGAGCTTCCTTAATGGTAGTTGGGGTCTCTATGATCTTCTTGGGGTGTTTCAGTTTTTCAGCAAACACTTTCACTTGTTTCCACCTTGGTTCTTCCAACTTATTCCTTGGGAATTGCTCATTAAATTCTCTGTACAGTTTCTTCAATTCCCTCTTCTTCTTTTCTACCGCGTTTTTTATGTTTATTTTTTGGTAAGCTTGCATATCCTTTTTGTGTACGAGGGTTTGGATGTCGTTTATAATGTCGAGTTCCAACATATTAATTCTATGATTTTCGTAGTTGAAGATGGCTTCTGGGGTCTTCTTGGCTTTCGTGGTGTCGTGAAGGGTCTTGCTTTGAGATTTTCCTAACTGGAGTTCCTTTTGGATGTCCTTGTACTCATCACTAGGCAATTCAAGAATGCTTGATTCGTCCTCGACTTCGAAGTAGGCGGCTGGACGCTCCATTCCCCTAACTACCAATTTGCTCAACTTGTGCGTGGCATTTTCGGAGGGTTGTGTCGAAATAACCATAGGTCCCTCAATATCGTAAACTTTCTTGACTTCTTCGACCAGCATTTCTTGAGCTTCCTTAATGGTAGTTGGGGTCTCTATGATCTTCTTGGGGTGTTTCAGTTTTTCAGCAAACACTTTCACTTGTTTCCACCTTGGTTCTTCCAACTTATTCCTTGGGAATTGCTCATTGAATTCTCTGTACAGTTTCTTCAATTCCCTCTTCTTCTTTTCTACCGCGTTTTTTATGTTTATTTTTTGGTAAGCTTGCATATCCTTTTTGTGTACGAGGGTTTGGATGTCGTTTATAATGTCGAGTTCCAACATATTAATTCTATGATTTTCGTAGTTGAAGATGGCTTCTGGGGTCTTCTTGGCTTTCATGGTGTCGTAAAGGGTCTTGTTTTGAGATTTTTCTAACTGGAGTTCCTTTTGGATGTCCTTGTACTCATCACTAGGCAATTCAAGAATGCTTGATTCGTCCTCGACTTCGAAGTAGGCGGCTGGACGCTCCATTCCCCTAACTACCAATTTGCTCAACTTGTGCGTGGCATTTTCGGAGGGTTGTGTCGAAATAACCATAGGTCCCTCAATATCGTAAACTTTCTTGACTTCTTCGACCAGCATTTCTTGAGCTTCCTTAACGGTAGTTGGGGTCTCAATGATCTTCTTGGGGTGTTTCAGTTTTTCAGCAAACACTTTCACTTGTTTCCACCTTGGTTCTTCCAACTTATTCCTTGGGAATTGCTCATTGAATTCTCTGTACAGTTTCTTCAATTCCCTCTTCTTCTTTTCTACCGCGTTTTTTATGTTTATTTTTTGGTAAGCTTGCATATCCTTTTTGTGTACGAGGGTTTGGATGTCGTTTATAATGTCGAGTTCCAACATATTAATTCTATGATTTTCGTAGTTGAAGATGGCTTCTGGGGTCGTCTTGGCTTTCATGGTGTCGTAAAGGGTCTTGTTTTGAGATTTTCCTAACTGGAGTTCCTTTTGGATGTCCTTGTACTCATCACTAGGCAATTCAAGAATGCTTGATTCGTCCTCGACTTCGAAGTAGGCGGCTGGACGCTCCATTCCCCTAACTACCAATTTGCTCAACTTGTGCGTGGCATTTTCGGAGGGTTGTGTCGAAATAACCATAGGTCCCTCAATATCGTAAACTTTCTTGACTTCTTCGACCAGCATTTCTTGAGCTTCCTTAATGGTAGTTGGGGTCTCTATGATCTTCTTGGGGTGTTTCAGTTTTTCAGCAAACACTTTCACTTGTTTCCACCTTGGTTCTTCCAACTTATTCCTTGGGAATTGCTCATTGAATTCTCTGTACAGTTTCTTCAATTCCCTCTTCTTCTTTTCTACCGCGTTTTTTATGTTTATTTTTTGGTAAGCTTGCATATCCTTTTTGTGTACGAGGGTTTGGATGTCGTTTATAATGTCGAGTTCCAACATATTAATTCTATGATTTTCGTAGTTGAAGATGGCTTCTGGGGTCGTCTTGGCTTTCATGGTGTCGTAAAGGGTCTTGTTTTGAGATTTTCCTAACTGGAGTTCCTTTTGGATGTCCTTGTACTCATCACTAGGCAATTCAAGAATGCTTGATTCGTCCTCGACTTCGAAGTAGGCGGCTGGACGCTCCATTCCCCTAACTACCAATTTGCTCAACTTGTGCGTGGCATTTTCGGAGGGTTGTGTCGAAATAACCATAGGTCCCTCAATATCGTAAACTTTCTTGACTTCTTCGACCAGCATTTCTTGAGCTTCCTTAATGGTAGTTGGGGTCTCTATGATCTTCTTGGGGTGTTTCAGTTTTTCAGCAAACACTTTCACTTGTTTCCACCTTGGTTCTTCCAACTTATTCCTTGGGAATTGCTCATTGAATTCTCTGTACAGTTTCTTCAATTCCCTCTTCTTCTTTTCTACCGCGTTTTTTATGTTTATTTTTTGGTAAGCTTGCATATCCTTTTTGTGTACGAGGGTTTGGATGTCGTTTATAATGTCGAGTTCCAACATATTAATTCTATGATTTTCGTAGTTGAAGATGGCTTCTGGGGTCTTCTTGGCTTTCATGGTGTCGTAAAGGGTCTTGTTTTGAGATTTTCCTAACTGGAGTTCCTTTTGGATGTCCTTGTACTCATCACTAGGCAATTCAAGAATGCTTGATTCGTCCTCGACTTCGAAGTAGGCGGCTGGACGCTCCATTCCCCTAACTACCAATTTGCTCAACTTGTGCGTGGCATTTTCGGAGGGTTGTGTCGAAATAACCATAGGTCCCTCAATATCGTAAACTTTCTTGACTTCTTCGACCAGCATTTCTTGAGCTTCCTTAATGGTAGTTGGGGTCTCTATGATCTTCTTGGGGTGTTTCAGTTTTTCAGCAAACACTTTCACTTGTTTCCACCTTGGTTCTTCCAACTTATTCCTTGGGAATTGCTCATTGAATTCTCTGTACAGTTTCTTCAATTCCCTCTTCTTCTTTTCTACCGCGTTTTTTATGTTTATTTTTTGGTAAGCTTGCATATCCTTTTTGTGTACGAGGGTTTGGATGTCGTTTATAATGTCGAGTTCCAACATATTAATTCTATGATTTTCGTAGTTGAAGATGGCTTCTGGGGTCTTCTTGGCTTTCGTGGTGTCGTGAAGGGTCTTGCTTTGAGATTTTCCTAACTGGAGTTCCTTTTGGATGTCCTTGTACTCATCACTAGGCAATTCAAGAATGCTTGATTCGTCCTCGACTTCGAAGTAGGCGGCTGGACGCTCCATTCCCCTAACTACCAATTTGCTCAACTTGTGCGTGGCATTTTCGGAGGGTTGTGTCGAAATAACCATAGGTCCCTCAATATCGTAAACTTTCTTGACTTCTTCGACCAGCATTTCTTGAGCTTCCTTAATGGTAGTTGGGGTCTCTATGATCTTCTTGGGGTGTTTCAGTTTTTCAGCAAACACTTTCACTTGTTTCCACCTTGGTTCTTCCAACTTATTCCTTGGGAATTGCTCATTGAATTCTCTGTACAGTTTCTTCAATTCCCTCTTCTTCTTTTCTACCGCGTTTTTTATGTTTATTTTTTGGTAAGCTTGCATATCCTTTTTGTGTACGAGGGTTTGGATGTCGTTTATAATGTCGAGTTCCAACATATTAATTCTATGATTTTCGTAGTTGAAGATGGCTTCTGGGGTCTTCTTGGCTTTCATGGTGTCGTAAAGGGTCTTGCTTTGAGATTTTCCTAACTGGAGTTCCTTTTGGATGTCCTTGTACTCATCACTAGGCAATTCAAGAATGCTTGATTCGTCCTCGACTTCGAAGTAGGCGGCTGGACGCTCCATTCCCCTAACTACCAATTTGCTCAACTTGTGCGTGGCATTTTCGGAGGGTTGTGTCGAAATAACCATAGGTCCCTCAATATCGTAAACTTTCTTGACTTCTTCGACCAGCATTTCTTGAGCTTCCTTAATGGTAGTTGGGGTCTCTATGATCTTCTTGGGGTGTTTCAGTTTTTCAGCAAACACTTTCACTTGTTTCCACCTTGGTTCTTCCAACTTATTCCTTGGGAATTGCTCATTGAATTCTCTGTACAGTTTCTTCAATTCCCTCTTCTTCTTTTCTACCGCGTTTTTTATGTTTATTTTTTGGTAAGCTTGCATATCCTTTTTGTGTACGAGGGTTTGGATGTCGTTTATAATGTCGAGTTCCAACATATTAATTCTATGATTTTCGTAGTTGAAGATGGCTTCTGGGGTCTTCTTGGCTTTCATGGTGTCGTAAAGGGTCTTGCTTTGAGATTTTCCTAACTGGAGTTCCTTTTGGATGTCCTTGTACTCATCACTAGGCAATTCAAGAATGCTTGATTCGTCCTCGACTTCGAAGTAGGCGGCTGGACGCTCCATTCCCCTAACTACCAATTTGCTCAACTTGTGCGTGGCATTTTCGGAGGGTTGTGTCGAAATAACCATAGGTCCCTCAATATCGTAAACTTTCTTGACTTCTTCGACCAGCATTTCTTGAGCTTCCTTAATGGTAGTTGGGGTCTCTATGATCTTCTTGGGGTGTTTCAGTTTTTCAGCAAACACTTTCACTTGTTTCCACCTTGGTTCTTCCAACTTATTCCTTGGGAATTGCTCATTGAATTCTCTGTACAGTTTCTTCAATTCCCTCTTCTTCTTTTCTACCGCGTTTTTTATGTTTATTTTTTGGTAAGCTTGCATATCCTTTTTGTGTACGAGGGTTTGGATGTCGTTTATAATGTCGAGTTCCAACATATTAATTCTATGATTTTCGTAGTTGAAGATGGCTTCTGGGGTCTTCTTGGCTTTCATGGTGTCGTAAAGGGTCTTGTTTTGAGATTTTCCTAACTGGAGTTCCTTTTGGATGTCCTTGTACTCATCACTAGGCAATTCAAGAATGCTTGATTCGTCCTCGACTTCGAAGTAGGCGGCTGGACGCTCCATTCCCCTAACTACCAATTTGCTCAACTTGTGAGTGGCATTTTCGGAGGGTTGTGTCGAAATAACCATAGGTCCCTCAATATCGTAAACTTTCTTGACTTCTTCGACCAGCATTTCTTGAGCTTCCTTAATGGTAGTTGGGGTCTCTATGATCTTCTTGGGGTGTTTCAGTTTTTCAGCAAACACTTTCACTTGTTTCCACCTTGGTTCTTCCAACTTATTCCTTGGGAATTGCTCATTGAATTCTCTGTACAGTTTCTTCAATTCCCTCTTCTTCTTTTCTACCGCGTTTTTTATGTTTATTTTTTGGTAAGCTTGCATATCCTTTTTGTGTACGAGGGTTTGGATGTCGTTTATAATGTCGAGTTCCAACATATTAATTCTATGATTTTCGTAGTTGAAGATGGCTTCTGGGGTCTTCTTGGCTTTCATGGTGTCGTAAAGGGTCTTGTTTTGAGATTTTCCTAACTGGAGTTCCTTTTGGATGTCCTTGTACTCATCACTAGGCAATTCAAGAATGCTTGATTCGTCCTCGACTTCGAAGTAGGCGGCTGGACGCTCCATTCCCCTAACTACCAATTTGCTCAACTTGTGCGTGGCATTTTCGGAGGGTTGTGTCGAAATAACCATAGGTCCCTCAATATCGTAAACTTTCTTGACTTCTTCGACCAGCATTTCTTGAGCTTCCTTAATGGTAGTTGGGGTCTCTATGATCTTCTTGGGGTGTTTCAGTTTTTCAGCAAACACTTTCACTTGTTTCCAGCTTGGTTCTTCCAACTTATTCCTTGGGAATTGCTCATTGAATTCTCTGTACAGTTTCTTCAATTCCCTCTTCTTCTTTTCTACCGCGTTTTTTATGTTTATTTTTTGGTAAGCTTGCATATCCTTTTTGTGTACGAGGGTTTGGATGTCGTTTATAATGTCGAGTTCCAACATATTAATTCTATGATTTTCGTAGTTGAAGATGGCTTCTGGGGTCTTCTTGGCTTTCATGGTGTCGTAAAGGGTCTTGTTTTGAGATTTTCCTAACTGGAGTTCCTTTTGGATGTCGTTGTACTCATCACTAGGCAATTCAAGAATGCTTGATTCGTCCTCGACTTCGAAGTAGGCGGCTGGACGCTCCATTCCCCTAACTACCAATTTGCTCAACTTGTGCGTGGCATTTTCGGAGGGTTGTGTCGAAATAACCATAGGTCCCTCAATATCGTAAACTTTCTTGACTTCTTCGACCAGCATTTCTTGAGCTTCCTTAATGGTAGTTGGGGTCTCTATGATCTTCTTGGGGTGTTTCAGTTTTTCAGCAAACACTTTCACTTGTTTCCACCTTGGTTCTTCCAACTTATTCCTTGGGAATTGCTCATTGAATTCTCTGTACAGTTTCTTCAATTCCCTCTTCTTCTTTTCTACCGCGTTTTTTATGTTTATTTTTTGGTAAGCTTGCATATCCTTTTTGTGTACGAGGGTTTGGATGTCGTTTATAATGTCGAGTTCCAACATATTAATTCTATGATTTTCGTAGTTGAAGATGGCTTCTGGGGTCTTCTTGGCTTTCATGGTGTCGTAAAGGGTCTTGTTTTGAGATTTTCCTAACTGGAGTTCCTTTTGGATGTCCTTGTACTCATCACTAGGCAATTCAAGAATGCTTGATTCGTCCTCGACTTCGAAGTAGGCGGCTGGACGCTCCATTCCCCTAACTACCAATTTGCTCAACTTGTGCGTGGCATTTTCGGAGGGTTGTGTCGAAATAACCATAGGTCCCTCAATATCGTAAACTTTCTTGACTTCTTCGACCAGCATTTCTTGAGCTTCCTTAATGGTAGTTGGGGTCTCTATGATCTTCTTGGGGTGTTTCAGTTTTTCAGCAAACACTTTCACTTGTTTCCACCTTGGTTCTTCCAACTTATTCCTTGGGAATTGCTCATTGAATTCTCTGTACAGTTTCTTCAATTCCCTCTTCTTCTTTTCTACCGCGTTTTTTATGTTTATTTTTTGGTAAGCTTGCATATCCTTTTTGTGTACGAGGGTTTGGATGTCGTTTATAATGTCGAGTTCCAACATATTAATTCTATGATTTTCGTAGTTGAAGATGGCTTCTGGGGTCTTCTTGGCTTTCATGGTGTCGTAAAGGGTCTTGTTTTGAGATTTTCCTAACTGGAGTTCCTTTTGGATGTCGTTGTACTCATCACTAGGCAATTCAAGAATGCTTGATTCGTCCTCGACTTCGAAGTAGGCGGCTGGACGCTCCATTCCCCTAACTACCAATTTGCTCAACTTGTGCGTGGCATTTTCGGAGGGTTGTGTCGAAATAACCATAGGTCCCTCAATATCGTAAACTTTCTTGACTTCTTCGACCAGCATTTCTTGAGCTTCCTTAATGGTAGTTGGGGTCTCTATGATCTTCTTGGGGTGTTTCAGTTTTTCAGCAAACACTTTCACTTGTTTCCACCTTGGTTCTTCCAACTTATTCCTTGGGAATTGCTCATTGAATTCTCTGTACAGTTTCTTCAATTCCCTCTTCTTCTTTTCTACCGCGTTTTTTATGTTTATTTTTTGGTAAGCTTGCATATCCTTTTTGTGTACGAGGGTTTGGATGTCGTTTATAATGTCGAGTTCCAACATATTAATTCTATGATTTTCGTAGTTGAAGATGGCTTCTGGGGTCTTCTTGGCTTTCATGGTGTCGTAAAGGGTCTTGTTTTGAGATTTTCCTAACTGGAGTTCCTTTTGGATGTCGTTGTACTCATCACTAGGCAATTCAAGAATGCTTGATTCGTCCTCGACTTCGAAGTAGGCGGCTGGACGCTCCATTCCCCTAACTACCAATTTGCTCAACTTGTGCGTGGCATTTTCGGAGGGTTGTGTCGAAATAACCATAGGTCCCTCAATATCGTAAACTTTCTTGACTTCTTCGACCAGCATTTCTTGAGCTTCCTTAATGGTAGTTGGGGTCTCTATGATCTTCTTGGGGTGTTTCAGTTTTTCAGCAAACACTTTCACTTGTTTCCACCTTGGTTCTTCCAACTTATTCCTTGGGAATTGCTCATTGAATTCTCTGTACAGTTTCTTCAATTCCCTCTTCTTCTTTTCTACCGCGTTTTTTATGTTTATTTTTTGGTAAGCTTGCATATCCTTTTTGTGTACGAGGGTTTGGATGTCGTTTATAATGTCGAGTTCCAACATATTAATTCTATGATTTTCGTAGTTGAAGATGGCTTCTGGGGTCTTCTTGGCTTTCATGGTGTCGTAAAGGGTCTTGTTTTGAGATTTTCCTAACTGGAGTTCCTTTTGGATGTCCTTGTACTCATCACTAGGCAATTCAAGAATGCTTGATTCGTCCTCGACTTCGAAGTAGGCGGCTGGACGCTCCATTCCCCTAACTACCAATTTGCTCAACTTGTGCGTGGCATTTTCGGAGGGTTGTGTCGAAATAACCATAGGTCCTTCAATATCGTAAACTTTCTTGACTTCTTCGACCAGCATTTCTTGAGCTTCCTTAATGGTAGTTGGGGTCTCTATGATCTTCTTGGGGTGTTTCAGTTTTTCAGCAAACACTTTCACTTGTTTCCACCTTGGTTCTTCCAACTTATTCCTTGGGAATTGCTCATTGAATTCTCTGTACAGTTTCTTCAATTCCCTCTTCTTCTTTTCTACCGCGTTTTTTATGTTTATTTTTTGGTAAGCTTGCATATCCTTTTTGTGTACGAGGGTTTGGATGTCGTTTATAATGTCGAGTTCCAACATATTAATTCTATGATTTTCGTAGTTGAAGATGGCTTCTGGGGTCTTCTTGGCTTTCATGGTGTCGTAAAGGGTCTTGTTTTGAGATTTTCCTAACTGGAGTTCCTTTTGGATGTCCTTGTACTCATCACTAGGCAATTCAAGAATGCTTGATTCGTCCTCGACTTCGAAGTAGGCGGCTGGACGCTCCATTCCCCTAACTACCAATTTGCTCAACTTGTGCGTGGCATTTTCGGAGGGTTGTGTCGAAATAACCATAGGTCCCTCAATATCGTAAACTTTCTTGACTTCTTCGACCAGCATTTCTTGAGCTTCCTTAATGGTAGTTGGGGTCTCTATGATCTTCTTGGGGTGTTTCAGTTTTTCAGCAAACACTTTCACTTGTTTCCACCTTGGTTCTTCCAACTTATTCCTTGGGAATTGCTCATTGAATTCTCTGTACAGTTTCTTCAATTCCCTCTTCTTCTTTTCTACCGCGTTTTTTATGTTTATTTTTTGGTAAGCTTGCATATCCTTTTTGTGTACGAGGGTTTGGATGTCGTTTATAATGTCGAGTTCCAACATATTAATTCTATGATTTTCGTAGTTGAAGATGGCTTCTGGGGTCTTCTTGGCTTTCATGGTGTCGTAAAGGGTCTTGTTTTGAGATTTTCCTAACTGGAGTTCCTTTTGGATGTCCTTGTACTCATCACTAGGCAATTCAAGAATGCTTGATTCGTCCTCGACTTCGAAGTAGGCGGCTGGACGCTCCATTCCCCTAACTACCAATTTGCTCAACTTGTGCGTGGCATTTTCGGAGGGTTGTGTCGAAATAACCATAGGTCCCTCAATATCGTAAACTTTCTTGACTTCTTCGACCAGCATTTCTTGAGCTTCCTTAATGGTAGTTGGGGTCTCTATGATCTTCTTGGGGTGTTTCAGTTTTTCAGCAAACACTTTCACTTGTTTCCACCTTGGTTCTTCCAACTTATTCCTTGGGAATTGCTCATTGAATTCTCTGTACAGTTTCTTCAATTCCCTCTTCTTCTTTTCTACCGCGTTTTTTATGTTTATTTTTTGGTAAGCTTGCATATCCTTTTTGTGTACGAGGGTTTGGATGTCGTTTATAATGTCGAGTTCCAACATATTAATTCTATGATTTTCGTAGTTGAAGATGGCTTCTGGGGTCTTCTTGGCTTTCATGGTGTCGTAAAGGGTCTTGTTTTGAGATTTTCCTAACTGGAGTTCCTTTTGGATGTCCTTGTACTCATCACTAGGCAATTCAAGAATGCTTGATTCGTCCTCGACTTCGAAGTAGGCGGCTGGACGCTCCATTCCCCTAACTACCAATTTGCTCAACTTGTGCGTGGCATTTTCGGAGGGTTGTGTCGAAATAACCATAGGTCCCTCAATATCGTAAACTTTCTTGACTTCTTCGACCAGCATTTCTTGAGCTTCCTTAATGGTAGTTGGGGTCTCTATGATCTTCTTGGGGTGTTTCAGTTTTTCAGCAAACACTTTCACTTGTTTCCACCTTGGTTCTTCCAACTTATTCCTTGGGAATTGCTCATTGAATTCTCTGTACAGTTTCTTCAATTCCCTCTTCTTCTTTTCTACCGCGTTTTTTATGTTTATTTTTTGGTAAGCTTGCATATCCTTTTTGTGTACGAGGGTTTGGATGTCGTTTATAATGTCGAGTTCCAACATATTAATTCTATGATTTTCGTAGTTGAAGATGGCTTCTGGGGTCTTCTTGGCTTTCATGGTGTCGTAAAGGGTCTTGTTTTGAGATTTTCCTAACTGGAGTTCCTTTTGGATGTCGTTGTACTCATCACTAGGCAATTCAAGAATGCTTGATTCGTCCTCGACTTCGAAGTAGGCGGCTGGACGCTCCATTCCCCTAACTACCAATTTGCTCAACTTGTGCGTGGCATTTTCGGAGGGTTGTGTCGAAATAACCATAGGTCCCTCAATATCGTAAACTTTCTTGACTTCTTCGACCAGCATTTCTTGAGCTTCCTTAATGGTAGTTGGGGTCTCTATGATCTTCTTGGGGTGTTTCAGTTTTTCAGCAAACACTTTCACTTGTTTCCACCTTGGTTCTTCCAACTTATTCCTTGGGAATTGCTCATTGAATTCTCTGTACAGTTTCTTCAATTCCCTCTTCTTCTTTTCTACCGCGTTTTTTATGTTTATTTTTTGGTAAGCTTGCATATCCTTTTTGTGTACGAGGGTTTGGATGTCGTTTATAATGTCGAGTTCCAACATATTAATTCTATGATTTTCGTAGTTGAAGATGGCTTCTGGGGTCTTCTTGGCTTTCATGGTGTCGTAAAGGGTCTTGTTTTGAGATTTTCCTAACTGGAGTTCCTTTTGGATGTCCTTGTACTCATCACTAGGCAATTCAAGAATGCTTGATTCGTCCTCGACTTCGAAGTAGGCGGCTGGACGCTCCATTCCCCTAACTACCAATTTGCTCAACTTGTGCGTGGCATTTTCGGAGGGTTGTGTCGAAATAACCATAGGTCCCTCAATATCGTAAACTTTCTTGACTTCTTCGACCAGCATTTCTTGAGCTTCCTTAATGGTAGTTGGGGTCTCTATGATCTTCTTGGGGTGTTTCAGTTTTTCAGCAAACACTTTCACTTGTTTCCACCTTGGTTCTTCCAACTTATTCCTTGGGAATTGCTCATTGAATTCTCTGTACAGTTTCTTCAATTCCCTCTTCTTCTTTTCTACCGCGTTTTTTATGTTTATTTTTTGGTAAGCTTGCATATCCTTTTTGTGTACGAGGGTTTGGATGTCGTTTATAATGTCGAGTTCCAACATATTAATTCTATGATTTTCGTAGTTGAAGATGGCTTCTGGGGTCTTCTTGGCTTTCATGGTGTCGTAAAGGGTCTTGTTTTGAGATTTTCCTAACTGGAGTTCCTTTTGGATGTCCTTGTACTCATCACTAGGCAATTCAAGAATGCTTGATTCGTCCTCGACTTCGAAGTAGGCGGCTGGACGCTCCATTCCCCTAACTACCAATTTGCTCAACTTGTGCGTGGCATTTTCGGAGGGTTGTGTCGAAATAACCATAGGTCCCTCAATATCGTAAACTTTCTTGACTTCTTCGACCAGCATTTCTTGAGCTTCCTTAATGGTAGTTGGGGTCTCTATGATCTTCTTGGGGTGTTTCAGTTTTTCAGCAAACACTTTCACTTGTTTCCACCTTGGTTCTTCCAACTTATTCCTTGGGAATTGCTCATTGAATTCTCTGTACAGTTTCTTCAATTCCCTCTTCTTCTTTTCTACCGCGTTTTTTATGTTTATTTTTTGGTAAGCTTGCATATCCTTTTTGTGTACGAGGGTTTGGATGTCGTTTATAATGTCGAGTTCCAACATATTAATTCTATGATTTTCGTAGTTGAAGATGGCTTCTGGGGTCTTCTTGGCTTTCATGGTGTCGTAAAGGGTCTTGTTTTGAGATTTTCCTAACTGGAGTTCCTTTTGGATGTCCTTGTACTCATCACTAGGCAATTCAAGAATGCTTGATTCGTCCTCGACTTCGAAGTAGGCGGCTGGACGCTCCATTCCCCTAACTACCAATTTGCTCAACTTGTGCGTGGCATTTTCGGAGGGTTGTGTCGAAATAACCATAGGTCCCTCAATATCGTAAACTTTCTTGACTTCTTCGACCAGCATTTCTTGAGCTTCCTTAATGGTAGTTGGGGTCTCTATGATCTTCTTGGGGTGTTTCAGTTTTTCAGCAAACACTTTCACTTGTTTCCACCTTGGTTCTTCCAACTTATTCCTTGGGAATTGCTCATTGAATTCTCTGTACAGTTTCTTCAATTCCCTCTTCTTCTTTTCTACCGCGTTTTTTATGTTTATTTTTTGGTAAGCTTGCATATCCTTTTTGTGTACGAGGGTTTGGATGTCGTTTATAATGTCGAGTTCCAACATATTAATTCTATGATTTTCGTAGTTGAAGATGGCTTCTGGGGTCTTCTTGGCTTTCATGGTGTCGTAAAGGGTCTTGTTTTGAGATTTTCCTAACTGGAGTTCCTTTTGGATGTCGTTGTACTCATCACTAGGCAATTCAAGAATGCTTGATTCGTCCTCGACTTCGAAGTAGGCGGCTGGACGCTCCATTCCCCTAACTACCAATTTGCTCAACTTGTGCGTGGCATTTTCGGAGGGTTGTGTCGAAATAACCATAGGTCCCTCAATATCGTAAACTTTCTTGACTTCTTCGACCAGCATTTCTTGAGCTTCCTTAATGGTAGTTGGGGTCTCTATGATCTTCTTGGGGTGTTTCAGTTTTTCAGCAAACACTTTCACTTGTTTCCACCTTGGTTCTTCCAACTTATTCCTTGGGAATTGCTCATTGAATTCTCTGTACAGTTTCTTCAATTCCCTCTTCTTCTTTTCTACCGCGTTTTTTATGTTTATTTTTTGGTAAGCTTGCATATCCTTTTTGTGTACGAGGGTTTGGATGTCGTTTATAATGTCGAGTTCCAACATATTAATTCTATGATTTTCGTAGTTGAAGATGGCTTCTGGGGTCTTCTTGGCTTTCATGGTGTCGTAAAGGGTCTTGTTTTGAGATTTTCCTAACTGGAGTTCCTTTTGGATGTCCTTGTACTCATCACTAGGCAATTCAAGAATGCTTGATTCGTCCTCGACTTCGAAGTAGGCGGCTGGACGCTCCATTCCCCTAACTACCAATTTGCTCAACTTGTGCGTGGCATTTTCGGAGGGTTGTGTCGAAATAACCATAGGTCCCTCAATATCGTAAACTTTCTTGACTTCTTCGACCAGCATTTCTTGAGCTTCCTTAATGGTAGTTGGGGTCTCTATGATCTTCTTGGGGTGTTTCAGTTTTTCAGCAAACACTTTCACTTGTTTCCACCTTGGTTCTTCCAACTTATTCCTTGGGAATTGCTCATTGAATTCTCTGTACAGTTTCTTCAATTCCCTCTTCTTCTTTTCTACCGCGTTTTTTATGTTTATTTTTTGGTAAGCTTGCATATCCTTTTTGTGTACGAGGGTTTGGATGTCGTTTATAATGTCGAGTTCCAACATATTAATTCTATGATTTTCGTAGTTGAAGATGGCTTCTGGGGTCGTCTTGGCTTTCATGGTGTCGTAAAGGGTCTTGTTTTGAGATTTTCCTAACTGGAGTTCCTTTTGGATGTCCTTGTACTCATCACTAGGCAATTCAAGAATGCTTGATTCGTCCTCGACTTCGAAGTAGGCGGCTGGACGCTCCATTCCCCTAACTACCAATTTGCTCAACTTGTGCGTGGCATTTTCGGAGGGTTGTGTCGAAATAACCATAGGTCCCTCAATATCGTAAACTTTCTTGACTTCTTCGACCAGCATTTCTTGAGCTTCCTTAATGGTAGTTGGGGTCTCTATGATCTTCTTGGGGTGTTTCAGTTTTTCAGCAAACACTTTCACTTGTTTCCACCTTGGTTCTTCCAACTTATTCCTTGGGAATTGCTCATTGAATTCTCTGTACAGTTTCTTCAATTCCCTCTTCTTCTTTTCTACCGCGTTTTTTATGTTTATTTTTTGGTAAGCTTGCATATCCTTTTTGTGTACGAGGGTTTGGATGTCGTTTATAATGTCGAGTTCCAACATATTAATTCTATGATTTTCGTAGTTGAAGATGGCTTCTGGGGTCTTCTTGGCTTTCATGGTGTCGTAAAGGGTCTTGTTTTGAGATTTTCCTAACTGGAGTTCCTTTTGGATGTCGTTGTACTCATCACTAGGCAATTCAAGAATGCTTGATTCGTCCTCGACTTCGAAGTAGGCGGCTGGACGCTCCATTCCCCTAACTACCAATTTGCTCAACTTGTGCGTGGCATTTTCGGAGGGTTGTGTCGAAATAACCATAGGTCCCTCAATATCGTAAACTTTCTTGACTTCTTCGACCAGCATTTCTTGAGCTTCCTTAATGGTAGTTGGGGTCTCTATGATCTTCTTGGGGTGTTTCAGTTTTTCAGCAAACACTTTCACTTGTTTCCACCTTGGTTCTTCCAACTTATTCCTTGGGAATTGCTCATTGAATTCTCTGTACAGTTTCTTCAATTCCCTCTTCTTCTTTTCTACCGCGTTTTTTATGTTTATTTTTTGGTAAGCTTGCATATCCTTTTTGTGTACGAGGGTTTGGATGTCGTTTATAATGTCGAGTTCCAACATATTAATTCTATGATTTTCGTAGTTGAAGATGGCTTCTGGGGTCTTCTTGGCTTTCATGGTGTCGTAAAGGGTCTTGTTTTGAGATTTTCCTAACTGGAGTTCCTTTTGGATGTCCTTGTACTCATCACTAGGCAATTCAAGAATGCTTGATTCGTCCTCGACTTCGAAGTAGGCGGCTGGACGCTCCATTCCCCTAACTACCAATTTGCTCAACTTGTGCGTGGCATTTTCGGAGGGTTGTGTCGAAATAACCATAGGTCCCTCAATATCGTAAACTTTCTTGACTTCTTCGACCAGCATTTCTTGAGCTTCCTTAATGGTAGTTGGGGTCTCTATGATCTTCTTGGGGTGTTTCAGTTTTTCAGCAAACACTTTCACTTGTTTCCACCTTGGTTCTTCCAACTTATTCCTTGGGAATTGCTCATTGAATTCTCTGTACAGTTTCTTCAATTCCCTCTTCTTCTTTTCTACCGCGTTTTTTATGTTTATTTTTTGGTAAGCTTGCATATCCTTTTTGTGTACGAGGGTTTGGATGTCGTTTATAATGTCGAGTTCCAACATATTAATTCTATGATTTTCGTAGTTGAAGATGGCTTCTGGGGTCTTCTTGGCTTTCATGGTGTCGTAAAGGGTCTTGTTTTGAGATTTTCCTAACTGGAGTTCCTTTTGGATGTCGTTGTACTCATCACTAGGCAATTCAAGAATGCTTGATTCGTCCTCGACTTCGAAGTAGGCGGCTGGACGCTCCATTCCCCTAACTACCAATTTGCTCAACTTGTGCGTGGCATTTTCGGAGGGTTGTGTCGAAATAACCATAGGTCCCTCAATATCGTAAACTTTCTTGACTTCTTCGACCAGCATTTCTTGAGCTTCCTTAATGGTAGTTGGGGTCTCTATGATCTTCTTGGGGTGTTTCAGTTTTTCAGCAAACACTTTCACTTGTTTCCACCTTGGTTCTTCCAACTTATTCCTTGGGAATTGCTCATTGAATTCTCTGTACAGTTTCTTCAATTCCCTCTTCTTCTTTTCTACCGCGTTTTTTATGTTTATTTTTTGGTAAGCTTGCATATCCTTTTTGTGTACGAGGGTTTGGATGTCGTTTATAATGTCGAGTTCCAACATATTAATTCTATGATTTTCGTAGTTGAAGATGGCTTCTGGGGTCTTCTTGGCTTTCATGGTGTCGTAAAGGGTCTTGTTTTGAGATTTTCCTAACTGGAGTTCCTTTTGGATGTCCTTGTACTCATCACTAGGCAATTCAAGAATGCTTGATTCGTCCTCGACTTCGAAGTAGGCGGCTGGACGCTCCATTCCCCTAACTACCAATTTGCTCAACTTGTGCGTGGCATTTTCGGAGGGTTGTGTCGAAATAACCATAGGTCCCTCAATATCGTAAACTTTCTTGACTTCTTCGACCAGCATTTCTTGAGCTTCCTTAATGGTAGTTGGGGTCTCAATGATCCTCTTGGGGAGTTCCAGTTTTTCAGCAAACATTTTCGCATGTGTCCATCTTGGGTCTGTCAACGTATTTCTAGGGTATTGCTCATTGAATGTGCTGTAAAGTATCTTCAACTCGTCCTTCCTTTTTTCTACCATGTTCTTAATTTTCCCTTTCTCAGTTTCTGTCATATTCTTCGTGTGTACGATTCGTTGAATGTGACTTATAATTTCGAGCTCCAAAAAATTTATTTTAGCCTTTTTGAAGTTGAAGTTAGCTTCTGGGGAGTTCGTAGCTCTATTGATCTCGCGAAGAACTTTCATTTTACTTTTCTTTTGATCGAGTTCTTTTCGTATACCTTTAACCTCAGAAATTGGCAATACATGAATGCTTGATTCATCCTCGACTTCGAAGTAGGCTGCTGGACGCTCCATTCCTCTAACTTCTAATCTGTTCAGCTTGTGCGTTCCATTTTTAGAAACTTTTGTCGAAATAACTATAGGCCCCTCAATATCGTAAACTAGCCTGATTTCGTTGTCCAGCATTTCTTGAGCTTCCTCTATTGTTTTTGGGGTCTCAATGCCCTTCTTGGGGTGTACCAGTTTTTCAGCAAACACTTTGACTTGCTTCCATCTTGGTTCTGTCAAAGCAATTCTTGAGAATTTTTCATTGAATTGCCTGTAGAGTTTCTTCAAATCTTTCTGCTTCTTTTCTACCACCTTCTTTATTTCTGTTTTTTCCGAATCTTTCATATTCTCTGGGCGTGCGAGTCGATGAATGTCGCTAATAATATCCAGCTCCAACATATTTATTTTATGTTTTTCGTAGTTGAAGATGGCTTCTTTGGTATTCTTAGCTCTCATGGTGTCAAGAAGAGGCTGCTCTTGAGCTTTCTCTTGATCGAGTTCTTTTCGGATACTGTTGACCTTAGCAATTGGCAATACATAGCCCGGTTCAGGCTTGACTTTGAAGTAGCCTGCTGGACGTTCTATTCCTCTAACTTCTAATCTGTTCAGCTTGTGCGTCCCATTTTTAGAAACTTCTGTCGAAATCGGAATTGGTCCCTCGATTCCGTAAAATTTCCTGACTTCGTTTTTCAGCCTTTCTAGAGTGTTCTGAATTGTTTTTGTTGGCTTATTAGCCATTTTGTTTTTTTCTGTTACGTCCTTACGCGTATTTCTCACGTTTGATTTCTGCTTAGGTTTCAGAGGCTGCTTTTTGAAATCATTGTGTAAATGTTTAATATTCATTTTTTTCCCTTTCATATTTTTGCTAATTTTTTCCTTACCCGCTTTTATGTTCTTATTCTTGTCTTTCGTTTTTTTTTGATTTATACTTTTAGTCATATTTTTTCGCTGAATGGCGGGCGATGTTGAAATTGATGAATGCGGTTTCTTTTTCCTTCTTAGCAGACTTATTGTGAATTGACCAGATATTCTTTTCTGTATTTTACCTATCTCCACCTTAACTTTCATTAGCTCATCCTTCACCTCGGGCGAGTCTTCTATGTTTAGAAGGAATAACAGCTCATTCTTCTCAATATTCTTTTTTGATAGCAGCAATTTATCCTTGTACTCGTCGATATCTTCGGGCGTAGCATCAGAATCCTTCTGTTTTAATTCTAGTTGTTCTAGATTTATTTTGTACTCGTCCCAAAGTTTTTCCAATTCAACCTTTATTATGCGTTGATTTTCAATTTTTTTAATCGCTTTCTTCTTCTCTTCAAGATTCTCTACATTTTGTTTTGGTTTTTTGCCTTCAAGTTTTTGTATGTAGCGATCCTGTTCTTCGACGAGCAGTTTTCTATACTTCGTTTCCTCTTCATCCTCAACTTTCTTAGCTTTCGCTAGGTCCTCTTTGCGATCGAGCAGCTGACGCTTGGCTAGATTGATTTCTATTTGCTTATTTACCCGTTTGGTTGCAATTTTGGTCTTTATTTTCATTCTACCCTTTGCTAAATATGTAAGAACCTTTAGCTCCGCCCTTTGAACGCTTAGCTGAGTGAATTCCAGCTCAATGTCATCTTCGTCTTGTCGCACCGCCGCCATGTGACGTTCTCTGCATTCTGCTAGATCGGCGACAGCCCACATCAAGTTCAGCTGCTCCAATTCTTCTTCTAATCCTTCCAGATCGCCTTCATCCTCTTCACTTTCTTCCATAATTGCAGCACTTTTGGCTTCTTGCAATTTGAATATTTCGTCCTTAATTTTCGCATAATCAATGAAGATATCATCATCGTCGTCAAGGTCCCCATCAAAACTACCGCCAACTGTGATTATCCGTCCGTTACAATTCAAGTCGTAGCTAACAACGTGATCTTCTTCACCTCGGGGAGTCTCAATCTTAACATTCACCACTATTGGTTCAGAGCACTTTTCTGAGATTAGTTTCTTATCAACGGACTGTTTTGTGGCATCGCGAAGGTAGTCCCTTTCCACCTCATCTAAGTCGTCACAACCTTTTCCTAGATTTATTTCATAACCAATAACAGCGGTAAGAGATAGCAGCGTGATTAGGTATTCCGCGTGTCTATGGTAAAAGAATTTTGTGTCAATAAGGATGTTTACTCGCTTGAAATCCACTACATCTTACCTCATGCTTTGTTAATTCTCGAAGCAACAAGAACCAATTTAGATATCTCTATGACTTCATCCTGCAATCTTGCAATCTTTTTATAGACTTTTCATATTTACGTTAAAAAGATTCTATAAACTTGCTATCGGCTCAATTCAGTTGTGCAAATCTTTCCAAACTCGTTTGTTTTCTTAGCCACCAGATTTCGTCTTCTACGTTATTAGCTATTTATTCACTTTGCAGCGATTGCTTTGGATTTTGCGTTTGATTGGATTTTAATTGCTTTCTTCCAAAATGGTGTTTGTTAAAATGAATTCAAGGTCATAATTTTGAAAATAACAAAGGAGTTTCCAAGGCAAAATTTTGCAAATTGAAAAGTGTGTGCGCACTTGTACCTTTGAAACAAAACTTTGGTTCACTTTGTAAAGCCTGAAAGGCTTCGTATTATTCTTCCCAGTAGACTATGAGCACTTCCCAATATATGCGCACTTCCATTCTCAACCGATACTAGTATTTGTAACGAAGCACCTCAACTATTCGACGAAACACCTTAACTACACGAAATTTGTGCTAACACTGTTCAAAGTTGTGACAAAAAATCAAACCATAAACGACAAACTTGAACAGTTCTTACCATCTTAAATTACGTAAATAGACGCGGTATGGTATGACGCCTTTATCAATATTAAATCACGGGAGAGCCAAGGCAAACAGATTTTTTTAGCATTTCTAGGCATATTGAAAAATTTCAGCAAACCCAAAAAAACGCTCCTCATGCGTGTTTTATTGTCACAAGTTAAATAAAAAATTGAGTTTTGATAAAACCCGTGCGTTTGACACTTATAGTATCTACTATTAAAAATAATTCAAAAATTGTGGCTTGTCGCTTACACTTGACTGTTCAAGCTTCACGGGTTCCTGACTGCAATCCTGCCTTCGGTCTGTTCGGAAGGAGTTCACGAAAACGGGCTCGGGTGTGCTCCGAGGGTTCTCCAATTTCACTCCGGCCCTCCTTCCCTTGGTCCTTTAGTGGATCCAGAAACTTAGGACAAGGCGGCGGCTGTCTGGGTCTGCTTGTTGTCCCGGTAGGAAGATAGTTGTGGCTCCATACTTTTTTGCTATTCTTCTGAGGTCCCTGGATGATGGGAATGTCCTCCTAGATTACATGGGAGCAGGTGCTGGAATTTTCTGGCGGGTCCAGGTACTTTGAGCAAAGCGGCGCGGCCGATGTCTAGGTCTGCTTCTTGGATTCCGGGCAGCCCTCGACCCACATCTGGCTACCCTAGCTGCTCCCTTTAAAGCAGATGTGTAATGTTGGCATGTAGCTATGCACACTTAAGGAGATCCTACGCTAAAATGTGGACCCCTGCCCTATGTACAATCAATTGGCAGTCATAGCGGTAAAGTCCCACAGGAGAAGTCCGAATTAGTTTGAGACTGCCAATCCGCCATTGATGAATTGGCTCCATTCAATCGACCACTCTTTTGTGGGGTTCCGGGTCATCAGATCGTAGGAAATGAAAAGGTGGACATCTTGGCTAGAAAAGGCTCTGATACTATTGTTTGTCGGTCCAGAACCGCCTATTGGACCACTTTTCAGTTTTGTGAAAACCCTCTTCTAATGAAATATACATCAACCACTGGAGGTCCACACCTGGCTTGACGAGCTCCAATCGATTTCTTCTGGGGCCCTCTTGTAAATCGTCGAGAGAATTACTGTATCGGAAAGAGTGTTCGGCCATCGGACACTGCGACCTATATTACCACCTTAAAGAATCGGAAGAGCGATGGATTCCACTAGCAGATTCTGTCCCAAGGAAGACGACCTTGTCCTTCATGTTTTCTATAACTGCCCTGGATTAGCGAGGAGAAGGATCCTGTTGTGCTGGTTGATCTTGCTGGACGAAACAAGTTTAAGTGACAAATCAGTGCAATAGGTTCAAGTGGCGGGCACTGTACTTCACATAAGTCCTGAATTCCTTCAACTAAGCAAAGATCAAACCATAGTTAGTTTGATCAAATCCGTGAGAATCCGGTGGATTAGTTACGTGAACAGGATGCCCAATAGAGTGTTTTAGAGTAGATCACCTTAGTAGTAGAATACCAGGTAGATCTTGAACGAGGTGGCTACATGCCCTAAAACGTAACTTAAGAACTCTTAATATCGAGATATTGTGACGACGTAAAACAATATAAGTCAAAAAATGGAGATTGACAATTGGTATTGAAAAATACCCAGGTATAGATTGTGTGGCATTGGTAACAATTGGATCCAAGTTTGGTTTCACCTAGATCTTTTGCCAGCAGCCTAATGATGGTTCACTTGAATCAATAAATTTATTTTTGGTTTGATTAAACTGTCGATCGGTATCGACTGATCTTAAAAAAATACGTTCGTAGATCGCCTTAATAAAAATCGCAGTGTTTTATTGATGGATTTATTTAAATGGTTTTGTCAAGTGTTTGCAAATGTGTTCAAGCAGTTTTTTTTAGAAACGAGACACTGTGTGTCGTATGAAGGAGCGCGTGTAAGAGATATTAGGTAAATAAAAAAAATGGATTACTTTTGGAGCTTCAATTGTACAGAACAGAATAAATTGTAATTGTAATAGAATTACAATCCCAATACTCATTTTGAAATTTCAATTCTTTATTGTAAACTAAAACTAGATTAACAAAACGAATTATTCACAATTGACTCTTGGCGTTCCGAAATTTTTCTACTAGCACCAACAAAATTTTTTTATCTTTCAATGATACCTTTTCCATGTAGAGATCATGGAAAAATTTCACCAAACCCAGAGGAGTTTCTAAATTATCTTTTCGAAAATGCAAATCGATATCGAAATTAATTTGAAATTTTGCAAAGAGTTTTTGAATAAAGTCTTTTAAATTTGGTTTAATTAATTTTATTATTGCTCGACGGTGGAAATGTTGTTTTCTTAGCTATGTCCTTGATGGTTGGTGATGGTGGCATAAATTTTCCTTTTCTCCAGGTAGTCGCTAAACTATTTTCAGGTGCATTCTGGTCTTTAGGAGCAATTGTTGAGTCCGTCACTTCAGCTGCGGTTATAATAGGGATGTTGATGTTTTCCTCCTGACTATTTGATGTCCATTGAGGTGAACTAGAAGCAGTTTCATTATTTAAATTAATAAGGTTGGCCATGTCTGTTTTTACCAAAGAAAAATCAGTCTCTTCACCAGATAATTCTATTTCTGGGGTTAGTGGAAAATCAGTTTTTATGAAGGAAGTCGTGGTTTCTGTGGGAGCAACTGAAGAGTCAGTTGTGGAAATCATTGGTTTGTTTTCCGAAGCTGTGTCAGATATTGAATGCTCACTAGATGTAATTATAAATTCGGTATCAATATTGTGGGGATTTGTAGATGAAATTTCGGATGCTGAAGATATTATCCCAGTTTCTGGCTGCAATGCTGTTTTTTCTGAAAACGAAGGTAACTCTTGATCGTTCAACCCAGCATCTGGGTCGATTGTAATAATTTTATCTGCTGGAGAATGAGGTTCAAGTGAAGGAGAACTGTTTGTTGTATCAAATTTCGAAGAAATATCCTCTGTAGTTGAAAAATTACGATCATTTGAAACAATATCTGCTTGTACAGTAGAAGTTTGATTGTCAGTTGAAGCAAATTCAAACTCTTCATTCTCCTTTGAAATATTTGAATCAATCATGTTACTAATTTCTTTAGTTAATCTTTCTGTAATTCCAGAATTAGGTATGTTTTGTGTTTCAATGCTTTCATTTATTAAATTTTCTGAAGGATTTTGCATTATTGTATCGGTTTGCGTTGATGCAACTAAATTTTCTGTGGTTATATCAAAAGGTTCTATAAAAAAAGAAAACTCTCTCCAAGGCAGCCTAAAATCACTAACTTTCAAGCTACAATTTTCATTTTCTCTCTGAATAATTACTTCCAATTTCTTTTTATTAATATCCAAATTTCTTTTAATTTCTAAAATCTTATCTTCAGTCTGATCAGTATTTTCTAATTCATCCTCAAGAATCTTAATGAATGTTTCAATTATTTTCTTATTTTGATTATGATGCATTTTAATCATATTATTCGAATTACTATTTTCCAATAAATTTCTTAAAGTTATTAATAAATTATTTTGTTCTGCATAAACTCTCTGTAATCCGCTCAATTTATATGGATCCATTTTAGGTAATTTCTTGATAGTATTGCTCAGATCAAAATCCGGATGAAAATTGGTCGAAATCACATCTTCGCCGCGTGCTTCAAAACAAATTATTTTCGGGGTTTCATTACGAACAATTGTTACTTCAATATCAATTGGATCTTTATGTATTCTTCGTAAATTATCTTCAAATATTTTCATAGCTTTATCAGCAGTTTCTGCCTTAATAACATCATAACAATTCACATACACAAACGTGATTAGAAGAAAAAATTTAAATGGAATATTTTTCATTGTTTTTTTTTTCTTCTTCAAAATAACAAAACACTAATTATTTTAACACTTTTATTATTAATCACTAATTTATGTTAATTACAAAAAAACAAATTTATTTTCAACCTTTTATAGTGCAATTTGTCTCTAGATTTTTTTCTTCTAGATTTTCAACAACACAATTTCAGTAAACAATCCTTGAAAATCTTGCTTGGAGGGAAAGAGTGTTAAATTTAAAATTCATTTCACTTGAATAAATATAGGTGGTTTTTCGATTGTTTTAAAACTGGATGAAATTAGCTCTTGAAAAAGCTGTGATGTTGGTAAATTTTATCAGTCGTATGTGCTTTAATAAATGAAAAACATGTTTTTTCTGCCATTTTTTCTATTTCAAGAGATATTGTTGATTTTTGTTGATAATATATGCATATTTCGGGTAGTTGAAAATTTCCAATAGAGTATGAACTAACACTGAAAATCCAATAAATCAAGGAAATACCAAAAGTATGAATAATAATTTTTGTTCTGTTGTTCAAGATTGTTTTGTAAAGTCGAAGTGCCTGGTGGAAGGTCTTTTAGGTCCTTATGTCAGTTTTAAAAAATATAATAATTGATCTTACACCCTTTAAAATATATAGTCATATGCATAAAGCTACAGACTTCAAATTGCAGAATATTTGAAAGCAACTACATCTACATCCATTGAGTTTTGAAAAAGCCCTATATTATTAAGCATGCCAGAAAACAACTAAATAAAACAATTTTCTGTAATAATTCAATATTTGCAACAAACAAACGATTTATTTATATCAATTGTGTTTCTAAAAACGTGCAAACACCCACAGTAAAAGCAGTAGAGTCGCCAAAAAGAACATTGATCCAAGTTTCTTCGGAACATCCTTTTTTGAGTCCCGTAATTAGTTCAGACCATTCAGTCAGCACCACTGTACCATTCTTCTTCGGCAGATGCTTACAAATGACACCAATCAATCCGTTTTTCGGTACAAAGGCACAAAGTTTTGATATGGCTAGTTTTAAGACATCATCCAAGCTCGGTACCGTCTTTAATTCTGTGTTGTCTGTGGCATAAACTGTAGATAGTCCTACAGAAACTAGCACAAAAAATACAGCAATTTTCATTTTGAAAAATTTATTTTAGCCACTAACTCTATGCCTTGGTAAACTTTTAGCTTAAGACGAAAATTTCTAAATGGTCTTAAGTAAAATTTTAACATCAACTGGATTTTTCAGGCTGTTTAAAATACAAACAGAATTGAAAATGACGAAAGTTAATATTTGACGTCAATATCTTCGAAAGTTAATATTTGACGTCAATATCTGATGTAAGCGAGAACAAATTGGACCAATTTTTGAGAACGTTGGGAATTAAACTTATTTGAAATATTTATACAAAATATGACGTTCTTGTTGCTTAAAAAACAACACTTTCAACCACGCATGGATTAAGACAAACCTAATTTAAATTACTTATACAGTAGACAATTTTCGACGTAGTACAATAACCTTGTGCGCATGATATTACCGCTTTTGCCATAATGACTCAGTTCACTTGAATAAACAAGACTTACACGTTTGCAAAATATGGTTCAGTTGATACTAAATGATCTACACAGGTACTTTGTAATTACCCGATATTTTGGATATATAACTTCCTGAAAAATATCATCGCATAAGAATGTTGTTTGTACAGATAGCTCAGAAATACCTCTTAAAGTTGGGTTTTTCAAATTCTTCTTTTGTGATAAAATTACAAAAAAATTTGTTCTTCTCAACATCAATCAATGGACGATTTTCTAAGGCAGTCAGTGATATGATAATAGTTTAGTTGACACTATTGACTTAGCCTATTTAAGTAATTCCAGCGTAAGACAATGATACTTTGATCTGATATTGCGTTCCGGATACTTTGACAGGTTCTGCGGTGGGTATTTGACTGGTGTAATGGCGTCGGCGTCGTACTTTTCCGAAACCCGATTGTCAACAAAATAATGAACTTCCCTAACCTAGGGAATAATGTGATCGATATGGTACAGAAAGTATCACATCTCGATCTTCAGCAGGTACTAAGCACGGTGAGAAAGTATCATCGTGTGAGGGAAGCTTAAGCAATCTTCTTTGTACAGACTGACTCCATTTGGATAAAAACCAAGAATCAAAAGAACCACAGATAAGATGAAGCAAATTAATTCTACTCTACATAAGAATGAGTGTATCAAGGACGGCGGGCTAGGCTGGAGCTTCAGATTTCTCTTAGTATTGGAGTTTTGGTATTCTGAAAATCCTTAAGCTGAAAGCCTAGACAGTTCTCCAGTTTAACCAACCAAATGTTGGCAACATACTGGTTTTGCTTAGTCTTAAAAATTACCACACTGAAAATTCTCTAAAGAACAAAAAACTAGTAGAGTCTTTCGTTGAAGGGCTCACGACTAATTTCAAATATTCAAGTCACCCATTTTAGTTGAATAGTGAATCCAGAATGGCCGAAGAACGTGAATAATAATTTGCATATTTCTGTTTAATTCCTAGATTTTTTCTAGTTCTTGCACTGTTTCCGAAAATTACTTACAAAACATGGTTATTACCAGAGGTAATAAAGGGATATTAACAGGGTAATAAAAGGGTAATAAAACAAAACATTATAAAAATTTGTGTTCAACCTCATAGTTGATTTCTTATATCTTGAAAAACATAAAAAATAAAGTGCGAGGCGTAGATGGTTCACCCAAAATCACGTTTTTCATAAGCAGTGAGAAAGAGAATGTGACCTTGTTATGGTTAGATGTTATGAATTGGTTGGAGGCTTATCTTCGAGAGCTTAAAGAATATAGGTTAAAGATTATTGTGTTTCTCTGTCTAGTACTATTGTCAGGACCTTACTGTATTCTTGGAGCTAGCCTATAATGAGCTGGGATTCTTTCGGTATTAGCAAGATAGCTTGTTTCATCATAAGGCGGTTGCAATGTTCCAGAGGGAGCCTCTTCTATGACTCTGCTGTTCCAAGGGACAGGTCTACCATATCCTTATGGCTGCAGTAGATCAGATACTCCCCGCACCTAATTCAATTATTTCTCCATTCATTGTTACTGTGGACATTCCGATTAATTAGGAAGTCAGGAAAATGAGTTTCCAAAAGCCCTCCTATCTCTCAGAATTTATGAACAGAATCTCACTTCACTATCAAAAAATTGGTTTTAGAGGGATAGAGTGAAGTAAATGAACTGAAATTCGACGACGTTTTTCCCAATGATCTCTCAATTCGTCTTAAATACATTGTCTTTGGTTTTCGCACAAATTTTCTATTACAAACAACAAATGATCAACATAATTGAAAGCTTTTTATTTAGGAGAAAAAAAGAACTTTAACAAAAAAACATTACAAATGGGGAATAACTTTTTCATTATTCATAATTTTTTCATTGTTTATCAAGTATCAAAACAGTTGCTTCTATTGACATAGACGTTGCTACCCTATGCCTAAAGAAGTCCTATATAAGAACATCTTTCTTTCGATTGATGTTACATTTAAGTTTTGAGCTCATCCAGTTTATCATAAATTGTAAGTAATAGTAAGATTTTTATATAAAAAATGTTGAAAATAAAATGTTTACTTCTACAGAAAATGGCTGTTTCCTTTGCATTCTTGGTAATTTTTGCTGTTATTGGAGCATCATTGGCATATCCAAACCCACAAGCTGATCCCCAATTTGACAAGATAATCTCAGATGGACTTAAGAATACTGTCCGAACTCTATGCGCGTATTTCCCAGGTGATTCAATTGTAGGACGTACATGTGCTGGATTATCAGAAAATTTTGACTGGCAGCAAATTGGACCAGCTTTCAAGAAGGCATGCGAAAGTGAAACAAACTTCTTCATAAAAATGATATGTCAAAGTATTCCAACTGCGCCAGCGGCATAAGCAATAAAACAATGAAATTTTATTCTCATATTTTTTATACTATATTTAAAATAAACCAGATTTCGAGCTGAAGCCAGCTATTTTACATATGAAACTGGCTAGCATGCTTGTACTATTATCGCAGAGGCCCTTGACTAGTTGGTAGGCATTCGCTAGGGTCCAGTCCCAATCGAACTTTTCAGGAAGTTTGCTGCAGACATTCTTGACACCTTCGTCCTTTGTAAGTTGAGTGTTGCTGCAAAGATGCTCGAGAAACCTCTGCACCATTCTTTTCAAAACTCCTTCAGCTGAATCCATGGCTTCTGGTGTTTGATGCCGAACTTTAATGTCATTGGCATTGGTGTAAAAAATTAATGTAATTACAAGGAAAACACAAGCCAGATTCATTGTTTTATCGTGTGGAATTTAACTAAGATTAAAATTATGACAACTTGCTAAACCCTGCAAGAAGAAGCAAAACAGACTACCACAATTTATAAATATGGGGTTTCTTGTTTTTATCGCTATACTGTGTGATAAGAAGCTGGTAGAAGTTTGGCAACAACTGTGTAAATAACGAAATAAAGGTGAGGAACTTTCCGTTCTATATTACGAATTTCTATCACCGATTAAAATATTCTTGGAAAAGCTTTGTGTACGTCATTTTTAATTCGGCTGCTAGGGTTAACTAAATTTGTAGTTCCAAACGCGTGTTTCTTTAAAAAAAAGCTGAAATCCGTCTTGAAAATGTTCTTACTACGTCATAATTACGAAACTTTCGAGAAATTCTCAAGAGTTTTCTAGATTTATGTTCCACTTTGCGTCAATGATGTGAAAACAAACATATCCAGACGAAATCCCAAAAAAATGTTACCATAACGAACGAACCAATTATAATTTGCAATTTGAACAACTGAATTTCAAGTGTTCTTTTCAATTTGCTTCAAGTTTTACATCATTGTCTTTCGAAAAGGTGTTTTATTTCATGAAAAAACTTTTCGTATAAAGTTGAATTTTTTGTGCTTTAAAATTGTTAAAAAAATATTCCCTCCCAACGCAACAACCAAGTAAGATTTCCTAACGATCAACTAAGAATTAAAAATATTTACCAAACTTTACCAATTTATTTCAGAGTTTAGCTATGAAGATCGCTTTGTTTTGTCTGTCGCTAACAGTGATTTTCGCTATAGGATGTTGTGGCCCAGCTGCGAAGCCAGGACCAAAACCAATGCTGGCGTACATGTCGCAAGCAATGAAGAAATTTATAAAAAACTCTTGTAAATATTTCGCTGAAGATTCGATTTTGGGAAGGGCTTGTAGAAACTTAAAGCCGGATTTTAATTGGAGCGAAATAATGCCGGAGATTCGGAAGAGTTGCGAGAAGGCATCAGCTTTTGCCTCAACGATCTGTGATGTAGCGTTTACTATGTTCAGTGGGTGATTGGAATGAATAAATATTAAGAAATTAGTAAAAGAAATTTGGTTTTAATTTTAAAGGGAATATACTTAATTAGAAAGATCTTTAAAAATGACAAACTTACAATGACGGTATTCTTAGGCCTTTGATAATGCAAGTTAAGCATGTGCCAGATCTTGATCTTCATGCTCGACATCCGACGCAATCGTCGAGTATTGAGCTTATTCTTGTTTGAAGCAAAACGAAGTACAGTCTTATCTCCAACACAAAACCTGCAATATCTTCCAATACCTTTCAGTTAACGGCGTAGAATCAATGGCTGACACTTCTCTGAATATTCTAAATATAACATTGGCTTACGATTTGCAATGGCACGAACCCGTACGACGATAAACTAGATGACTAGATAAAGTACGAAAGAGAGGCTATTTGCTTCAGGCTTGACTATTAGCGCCAATGCGGGAATGTAACGCTTAAGCTGGAGACAGGTACGTGCGTGCGCTCGTGGAGTGCGTACGTGCCTCGCGTGCGGTAATATATAATACAGAATTGCATGCATTCAAATATGAACTGACATATAGTTGCGTTAACAGAACGCACGCAACGCAAAAGTTGGTATACTTTCAATTTTTCCGCATTCGAGATTACAATTCCACAACACAATCACATACAACAACAACATGCACTCGTTACATACATTTTTGGTTTATTTGTAATAGACGAGACGGAGCGCAAGCCCGCAATTATTTGTCAAGCGTACAGCGGCATCGCCGCACGAATTGCACGCATGCACCTGTCTCCTTTACTTTACTTTTAATTTACTGATTTACTTTACTGAATTACTTTTCGTAAACTAAGGACGAGTTCCAATGCATAGCTAATAGCTTTTATGGTCGTTTCATTGCTAGTGGTAGCTGCGTTGATGCCAGTTTGATTCCTGCGATGTCATACGTTCTTAGAGCACCATACCCACAAGATAGTGATCCGAATCGAACTTGGCTTGGTACGTTCGTATCGTCATCACCATCGAAAGCTGACAGCGGTATATCAACACGTGGTCTATTTGATAGGAATGAAACAACCTTAACAAGGCCTTATCTCATAGGACCAGCCTATCCTGCCTCTACGACAATGTTATACCAGTGAAACCCGATTGGCCCACTCAACTCATTCTCTTTGCCTATAGCTTCACATAAATTACATCAACGATTTTAGCAAAATTACTGTTTTTCACTGAATGTTTTAGCAATAAAGAAGTAAGCATAAAAACAGGGTCATGCAGCTACATTTAAACAGCAGAATGAACTACATTTTAGTTTAACCGATCGTTCCAAAAAAAGACAAGATTATGATAACCTCAATATTCAAAACAAATATCGGTTCTTTCAAATAAATGGCATTAATAGATAAAATACTGAAGATTGGTAAACGACAGAAACACTTCATAAGAAATATTATCGGAAAAAAAAACAAACCCAAAACTAAATATAATACCGATTGATTTTATTACTTAGACGAATAAACTTAATAAAACTCATATTATTAAATAAAAATGCTTTAAATACCGTCTTTTATAGCAGGAAAATGATGGAAAAACTTAAGGGCTTGACCTTCACGCGCCCATACTAACAGCATCAATTTCAAAATATCTTCCAGTTTCCGCCTTAGCGAATCTGGTGGAGACGGAGGCGCTATAAGTTCTACAAAATAAAAATAAATATAAATAATGACCCAAAAAATAAACATCTTCATTAAAATAATATTAATTTTTATATTTGATAAAATTCAATATTTTTTTTGGTTTCATATTCTCTAATTAAACAAAAAATTGACCGTGAATTTTATTTGATACATTTGTAAACGATTTGTCTTCCGTCTCGACTGTGGTTTATTTTAAGAACTTTAAATTTGAAAATCAAAAAAAAAATTATTTCGATTTTTTTTTGTTTCTTTTAATAAATAAAATTCAAAAATTACTGAAATATACGAGAAACTATATGATCAGCACATGCAAAGGAGTTGCTTAATTTAAGTTTTTAAATCAACTGTTGTCATTTTACCTATCATTTTGTTGATTGCCGGCGATTTGTATGTTCGTTAGAAATAATTTCACATTGACACACTTTAACTAAATATTTATTTTTTTTAATTTTCACTTTTCTTTTTATGATACTTTCACTTTTTTCTTTCACTCTGTTTCGTGACACTAATACAAAACACTAAAATTTCACGAACACATTGCCCTAAATCGAAACACTTAAATCATATTTTTCATCTGTGGACTAATTATAAATAAGATGAAAAAAGGAAAAATTTTATCACCACGTTTTTCACGCGAAACACGGGAACGGAAAAGCCGGAAAATCTCACGCACTGCGGACTTAAGACATTTGAAGTTCACGACGAAACTGAGAAAGAATTTTTGTCTAGCGTAGGAAAAACTTTAAGGAACCGAGATTTTCTTTGAAATAAAATTTCATACGTCTTGGTTTTTTTTTTGTTTTTCTTTATAGAGCGACTCGGAGATAGATTCGCTAAGGGGCAGTCTCCTCTTCACGAATTTTCATCGATTACGTCAAGCTAAGGTGCGTGTTCGCATTGTTTTCTTTCATTCAACCGTTTTACGATAATTTGACCTAGTCGGGGTTTATTTCTGAGTTTTATTGGATCAATTTCTAGATTATTTTGTTAATTGTTTTGAAGACTACATTAACTTTACAAAGTTGCTATCCGCTCTCTAATGCATTTCGATGCCATAAAATAGAAGTTCGTTTCAAGTCGACGAGTAAAAAGATTACCACTTTCAACAAGTTTAATTTAATCAAAGGCATTTAATCTTTCAATCGATCTTTCTCCAATAATATAAAGTTTAAGAGTACGAGTAACGAAGACCTTCAGTTGTTAGAAGAACACAACGCAACGTCACAAAACATCTCCCAATTTGCGTAGATTAAGTTATCAAAAAGCGTCCTCGTGTCATTTTGATTAAAATAATTAATTCCAGTGAAATCAAACCTCTTTTGGTCACACAAAAACATTTAATATTAAAACAATTTACAAAAAAAACTTACCTGTTATGCTATTAATAAAGAAAATTTACAATTTGTTTACGTTTTTTACAATTACAAATCCACGAACATATTCCAAAAATATTCTCGTAAAACACTAACGAAATCAATGACCCACAATCTCAGTATTCTTCTCGCAGCAAACAATTGATCACCCAGTTTCAAACAGTAAACATCAAGTTAATCTTAGAAATTAGTACTATCCCTACACATTAATCTTAATCTATTTTTAAACGTATGCAGAAATAGACTTACAGAATGAGTTCGATTTCTGGCGGTGGTACATTTCAAGTGTGCATCTACGTTGGACCAGCCGATGCAGTATCACTTGGTATTTTTGATGGAAAGTCTTTTCTGAATCAGTTGAACCTCGTCGATCACGATGACGATCTACAAGAATGAATTTTTAGTTAATAATTGCCATATTTAAAAAAAAAAAGAAAAAAATTACCGAAACTTTGGTGGTCAAGTTGTATCCAAACATCGCTATCAGTGAGTCTAGTGTAGAGTCCTTGTCGATAGTTGCCTCGATATATAATTTGATCTAAATCGCTTGGTTGATCTCCGATCGTGGTAGCACTGTCTTCGGGCATAACACAAGGACTAGATCCAGCTGGTCTTAATGTTGGAGGACTATGAGTTGTTGGATCCTTACCACGTTCCTCACTCTGAATTATTTTAAAAAAAAAAACTGATTACTAAAAAACATTTCTAAAAACACATCAACCAACCTTTGCGCGAACATTTTCTTGTCGATTTCTATAATGTCGTCTATCACCGTGCCTTTCCTCTGATCTAAACCGCTTATCCATTTTCTTGTAGAGCCTTTGTGATGTTTTCGTGGTGACTGGTGAGTCAGCGAAGTCAGCTGGGGGCTTAACAATGTCCGGTCCGTCATCCTCGATAGCTGCGATCGAATCTTGAGATCCAGAAACTGCAGTCACGATTTCAACTTCCTTACCACAGTGTAGACAATGCACTTGCTGATCTGGAACAGCATCAGCCTCGCTATAGAATACCGAATCTGATCCTGGTGATACCGAGCGCAGCGACTCGATAGATTTTGCTTTTAAACGTTTCGAGCCTGAGTCTATTATCTGTTTTTTGGGACTAGTATGACTAGAATGTGGCTTCTCATATTTAGGCGGACTGATCATAGTTGGCGGCGGTACAGGACGGTCAATCGATTTTTCTGGACTTCTTTGACTAGGAATTTTCGCTTTTCTAGGTGCAGTCTCTTCACGCGAAGCACTTACTTTACGAAGTTGTCGCCTTATTTTCGGTCGAATACGTTTCGACTTACTAGTAGGACTTGTCCCGTCCAACACATTCATAGCAGTTCTATCTTCAGGAGATATCTGATTGAAGGCTGGACTGGTCTTCTTAATAGGGGAAGTGAGTGCGCGAATGTTTTCTCTTTCAATATCCAACTTCATATTGTTTTTCCGTCTTCGTCGTTCTTCTTCAATTCTTTCTCTTGTCCGTCGATGTTTGGCAGAGCGATGTTCCTCATCCTGGGGGCTCTCGTAGTACCCAGATGAAGAGTATCGCTTCTCGCTACGTTCATCATCAGATATAGACTCAGGCTTCTTCTTTAAAACAAGTGGACTGGGACGAACGATGACGCTCGTTCGAGGAGGGGATGTCTTAGCAGCCGCCTTTGATCGTGCAAGATCGGTTAAATTATAGCTACCTGAGGAACTACTACTCACAGAATGGGACGGAGATAGTTTTCTTGTTGATGTCACAGCCGGATCGCTTGATGGTATCTCTTCAATTTGTGGCATTTCTTCAGACAAACCATCCCCTCTCGTTGAATATAACGATGATGCACTCTCGAACGATGATCCATCATGAGTCGCTGTCTGTGAACTTTGGGCTGAAACTTTAATTATTCAAAAAAAAGAAAAAAGAAATTATTAATAAATTAAATAGTAAACAGCTTTTAACACGAAGAATACACTAGCTCAAGCCATTCATCACAACAGCAAATACCAATTAAGGATGGAGAGAGTATTAATCGGTCACTAGCAGGGGATACTCTTGCACAAAAACTTGGTGAGCAGTGCTAACATGGAACAACATCGAACCGGAAAGCTAGAACCAATAAAGGCCTCAAACCTGGTACTTGTGTAGATGATGAGCTTGCAGTCGTTGGTGTCTTCATACCTGGTGTACGTTTCGAGTTATCGGTACAGGTAACGTAATCATCAGTATTGGTGCTACATTCTGATATGTCGGTATTGTTCTTGGGCCCCGAGTCTACACGACTCGGGAACTGTTCGATCGGAGGTGGTGGGGCTATTTCGGGTGTTTCTGGATGCCTGAAATAAACTATTGTAATTCCGAATACCAAATTTTGTAAAGGTAAAAACCTTTGAGGGCTGTGCGTATGCACTAGCGGCTCTATTTTCCTTCTATCTTGCAGTGCTGGCGAAAGGGTTCGTGATGATCTTCGAGAAGTTGATGGCATGCGAAATAGGACCTCTTGATCTTCTCCATCGACACTTAGTGAAGGTGTTACAGCTATGGAGGGGGCGGAAATATTCGAAACTGTCGTTGTTATCATTGGTTCACTTTTGTGTGGAGAGATTGTTGTCGTCTGTGTTGCTACTGGTTTCAGCAATGGTGGAATTGCGTGCGGTACGCTCTAAAATTCAATGTAATGACAACATTAGATATAACTTATATTTGAAAATGCATGAAATGTACACGAAAAAAATGGTATTTAAAGAAAAACTGAAAGTGAAACTTCTTTGGGCGTGTTGAGAGCCGAAATTCAAGGCCGTGGCGTATAAGTTGAAGGTCCGAATAGTCCGGAATAGAAAACGAGGGCACATATCGGACCAAGTCGGATCGGATTGTGGGAATGATTCCCAACGATATACTGGTAAGCGATGGCAAGACCCTCTAAGGACTTAACAGCCGCCTTTTTTATGAGCTGAACTTTCTTTTAAACAGTTGAATAGTGAAAGCCTATTAAAAACTTTCCGAAAAATAAGAAATATTTAGAATAAAGCCAGCTACATTTCTTTCAACCCTGAATCTCCTTCAAGCACGAATCGCGATACATTTGAAAAACTTGAACCTAAAATCCAATGTTGATGCCATAAAATTTATTTATTGCGAGTTCATAACTCCCGAAAAATCTGTTCCACTCCTTCAGTAACAGTCGTTGCCACCGTGTTTCACAGATCAACGAACTTTATTAACTCCATAACCTCTAAATTTCGGCACAATATCACGGGGAGCAGAAGGAAGTTTTTAGTAATAGCGCCTCAACGACTTCCGGGACTTCGATTTCTTTTTCGTTCAACATCCTTGGCACCACCAGCAGAATACGGCGAAAATCTGTGCGGGCGAATCATCCCATAAATCATCATCATTTTGAGCAACTTTGAAACAGCACGAAACGAAATGATGGCAACTGTGGAACGTACACCCACAGCTCCACTTGCCGTTCTGGTATAAAGGAGAAGGAAAAAAAAATAATGGCGGTCGGTGGATTTGCAATGCTCTCAACAACGCCCTAGAAGAATTCTTAAAAAGTTATCCTGTCTCCCCCAACATAATTACCGTCATTAGGAGGCATTCCAGCAGGATTTTTTCTCGCTGAACGATTCGAGTCCATCATATTATGATCCCCATTAGACGCTCGGGAAAACGAGAATTGCTCTTGTTCCATTTGCACTAATCGACGCCCTATTCCTGCCTTAATATCCTTGAAAGAAAATTACAAGGCATATGGCTAGAAATCAACGACGCCATTTTCTGCAGTAACCGTTAATTGGTCGCCAATGATGCCAATTTTCGCACAATAACACTAAAAAGAAGACAACTACCACCACCATCATCGCCACCGCGCCCGCTTTGAGTCCTTGAACGGAAAGATGATTTGCATTTCAAAAAGCGAAATGGGGTCCTTTTTGGAGAAGTTGTTGGTGAAAATTCTTCGGGAAATATACTTGAAACTTTCGTCGACAAAACGAGCAAGTAAATGTAATAATCCTTGTCGTCCTTCAGATCTTCTAAAGGCGGTGCAAAAACAATTTCTTTACCGAATCCTGTCGAGAAGGGGCTTCAGAGGTCCTTAACAATGATCTGAGGTCAGTTATTCATATGATTATATCGGGGGACCTCATTTACATACCTAAAGGACCGCATTAATGTAAATATATTCAAGTGGAACACACTAATACAGACGTCTGCACTGATATTGATAGTCATGTTGTCTGTCGTGTTTTTTAGGGGGGGCGGGGGACTTTAAATTACAAAGGATAACTACAATGGCCAATTTATTTGCTCATTTGCTTGTTAACGCTGTGCTACTACTACTGGCTACGGGTTGGGTGCCAATAGCAAACGACTTCAGGAAAGGATGCAAACGACTTCATCAAGGCTTTTCCTGGAAATTTTTGCATATTTCATTTAAAGAAGGGAAATGGGATTTTTATTCCGATAACAGTTGAAAAGGGGAGAATTAAACATTTCATTGTGAAAAAAGGACCTTTCGTTATTTTCCGGGGGTTTTTTTTGTCTTGCCTCTCTGACTGTTTTACAGACGGTTTGAGTTAAATGATTTTTCCGTTTCGGAAAGGATGTTTTTGTTTTAGTGTTTCTTGGTTGTGAAATTAAATATTCACGAATTTTAATTAACAAACAGCTTGACCGTTTAGAAAGTCAGAATAATAACAAAGAAAATTGAAAAATTCCAAGTAACCAGCACCGCCTTGGGCTGCATGAAAGTTTACCAAAAAAAGCGTCTTCTTTTTAAATGAGACTCGGGTCTTGAAGTTTCTTCTTGTGGTTTGCCTAGTTCTCTCCAATTTCTTTATACGAAGTTTCCCTATTTCTTCAAGAACCATTAATCATTGCTGGCTTAAATATTCTTTCCAAGGTTTGAGCTAATTTGCTTGGTTTATGTGCAAGTTTCAGTGCCGATTCTTGTTCGATCGCCGAAGTCAAGCAGCATTGAGTGCAGTTAGTACTTAAGTGGGAAACCACAGTGCCAACACTCGGTTTTATTCGACAAGCTGCCGACAGACAAGAAATAAAGAAAGCTATTTGGTGGAAGTAATAGAAAGACGAAAGCCAATAAGGGAGTGAATTCAAACCATGGACCTGTGGGATGGTAGTCATGCGGCTTAGCTCCTCGGCTACCGAGACCGGTTGTATTTCGGTTATTTAGGGTTCTGATATCTTTGAAGAAGTCTCTGAAGTATTTATCCAATACCTCAAGTACTTCTTGGATACTATTGGCTATGGAGACTCCTAGCATCGTTATGATTGTAGTTTTTCTTAATTGCATTGATTCCATTTCTGAAGTAGTTTTTTTCCTTAATAATGTTTTCGAGTCCCTCTGGAATGCTACGAATTTTTGTACTTTCATCATGTCCTTGTTGTTAAGTACCCTTGTCCTGCTTGGTTTTTATTTCAATGCTTTTTTCACATTGATCCATTGACCATCTAAAAAATCGTCATAATTTTGATAAACTGGGTAATTGGATAATTAGTGGAGATATTTCATCCCTTTATCATTCATCCCAATTCCAACGAGAGATGAAACTACGAAACTAAAAACGAATTTTAGTATATTTATTATCACAATTTTTTGTTTAATAACAGCGATTTTCCACCACCACACCTGTCAATCGCAGCAGACAATTTCAGTTGAGAACTTCAAATTAAACATTTCTGTTCCACTGCCGCACCCGCAATCACCATCAGGCAGGAAAGTTTGTGCAAAATATTCATTTTCCATGTTTTTTTTACCACAATAGATTTTGTGGTCGGGTACAGGTGTACAATGGAATACCTGTACGGAAATTAAAGCCAGCATGAGTCCACCTCTGGCACAACAAGATATTTTTTTTTAAACAAAAATGAGGCAAAAAAATGAATAAAGGATCATTCAACAAAAGCAGTAGCATTTCTACCTGGTCGGAAAATTGTTCGTCTAAGTCCAGAGCATCCGTATCAATCGAGCTTCGTTGTTGATGCTGTAACAAAAGATGCTTCCTCCTCGAGGAGGGGGTGAGCAGGGGCGGGAACGGCTCCGTTTCTCTGAAAGTAAAAGTTTTTTTTTGAAAAGACCACGTTATGATGAGTTTCTATAGAAAATGTCAGATTTTCTAGAGAATAATACCTGGCTTCCGCTGGCAGGACTGTTGCCTGGGATTCATTCCAAATCCCATCAGAATGATCCCGTGTTAAGTCGTTTGCAAGGGAATCCGAGGATGGATAGGCGGACTGGACATGAGTTGAAGCATCTTCCTGGCACGGTGAGGGCGGAGCAGATTTAAGTTGACGTGTCTCGTCATCAGCCGTCGGATCTTCTAAGCTGATGGATCTCTTTCTGAAGGCCTCTCGCTTCGAGCGGAGACTGTTATCGGCATCCACAGGAAGGGAAAGCAAATGCTGCTTATCACATATACCTTCGTCCTTAATTGGAAGGTTTTGGTACTGATATTCCTTCGTTGTGAGCACATTTTGCGCCTTTAAATCTTCCTCACTGGCTGACGCTATCAGAATGTTTTCGCGGATGTCCTGTCGTTTCTCAAGGAGAATCTCGCCGTCAGACAGTGTCTTCTGGAGCTTCTTCCGACGTACACGTGGGCTGGGTGTAGGCGATACATGAGGCTTAAAATCAATAAAAATTTCCTGCTCCTCCTCCGTGGATTTTGTTTCCTCTGCTGACTCGCTAGTCTTCTCCATACTATGGTCCCTCCTGTCCTCGGACGACATTCTTCTCCTGACATTCGCAGGGATCTGTATAGCATGCAGTGGCATCGACTGTCTTCTGAGAGTGGCGTGAGTCCTTGGGGTTACTTCGATCCCCGTAGACGCCCTGCGCTTCTCAATGGGTTGGGATGAGTCAGTGGAACTTTCACGTGACACTGAATCCTTATGAAATTGGTGGACGGTCCCATTAAGAAATTCTGCACATTCAGTCACATGCCTGCAGATTTCGTGCTGGTGATAATGTTCCCTTCGCGGCAAGCTGTATGTATAGTACTCCTCCAGGCGATGGTGACCACAGGTACGCCTCGGCAAGCTATTCGACTCGTAGTCAAATCCGGAATGTCCTTCACCTCCATGACTGCTACTTGGTCGGGATAAACTTAAAGCACCTGACATCATGCTCTCGTAGGAGAAATTTAATTTCGCGTCCTGGGAGCTTTTCGTTGCTGATGTCGTGGTTGTCGCAGTACTTTGTACCGAAGATATTGGTCCCAGAAATGAAATGCCACCAGAGGGTGATGGTGTCATACAAGTGGCATCTGTCGACCGATAGGACATGGCGCTATCTTGAGAATGATTTCGCGAATGGCCACTTAAGTGATCTAATGATGATGGAGGATGCTCGCTAGTACGTGACGATGTCCGCGAATGCGGCGGCTCATAATATCGTTGTAAGTGGTGCGGTGGTGGGACCATTAATGGCGAACGTGGCGGCTCTTCCGAAAGTGTACGATGAAGATGCTCGTGATCGGTGGGCCTGTGGTGAAAGGGAGAAAATATAGTTATAGCAATAATTCAAAATTAATATGAAAATATTACGTTTTCGGCTCATCCAGTCTTTGAGCATCAATAACTTGGCCCGCCGTCATTTCTGATAAGCTCTTAGTTAATTTCCGCCCATTCAGCAGTCCATTTGTCTGGGCTCCTTGCGATACCATTTTCACCTGAAATTCCACAAGAGAAGAGTTCATAAATCCCGACATAGAGCCGTGGAAATCAATTTCAAAATCCCCAAAAACCTCATTAATATTCAAAGCAGGATGCTGGGGCTTAGGCAGTTGGCTAAAGTAACGATTATTATCCCAATCAAAATCAAAACAAAGGCGGAGGAGAGATGATTTCTGCTTTCTTCCTTTTCCCTAATTAAATCGGTCTATTCTCCTAACGATTTGAGGACATTCTGTTGCCGAAAAGACTTAACAGTCAATCTTCATTAAACATTAAGCTCGGCTTTGGATGGGATTTAAAGGACGTCCGAAATAACTCATATTAATTATAAATGGCTGATAATTAATCCCTCTGAGGACTGACGTTCCCTCACAGAAAATCAGTAACTAATTCTAGTCCGCCCGCCCCCAGACTGGCGCCCAGACCCCGATTTATACAATATGTAAGGCGTGTGCTGCCAAATCGTATCGTGGTCACGGAATTACTGTCAGCTACATAAGTACTAAGAGGGAGCAGTAAATTTGCTTAATATTTACTAAGGGCTCCACCAGCGCCAATACATGAGGAGAGAGTGTGTGACATTCAGGAACAGAAGGGTCGGTCCTATGGAGTTAATATTCGTCAAGTTTTTGGGGATGCTTTTAACTCGGGGCAAATCCTTTCTGAAGATTACTAGATATAATGATGGCGTCAGATGCATTCACAACTTCAATATGGGCTCCAGTACATTGCTCCTTTAGCCCAGTTGGCCATGTTTACAGGCTTTCACCCGCAGAAGCTATTCCCAGTGTGGGGACTACAGAGGTCGTCCTGGTTGGTTAACATCAGGCCTCTTTCAATTTTCCTTTACAGGATAACATAAGGGACAAAGGGACGAGAAATGCAGAAAATATAAAAAATTCCTTGCCATTTTGCTCTGGAGTGTTTGTAGTTATTAAAAAAACGCTGTAATTGAGGAACATTTTCCGTGATACTTGATTTTTATTGAAGTTTTTTTTTAGAAAAGTTAATTGGTGTGAGCCTTCAAAATGGCACAAAGAATTTCATAACAGCAGTATATTGCCTTTTTGCAGGGTGAGAAAGAATTTGAGTTTTTACTCTCTGTAAAAAATATGCGCAATTTTTCATTTGAAAGGCGTACTTAAAAAATATTGTCAAACTTTTTTCTGTAAGCTAGTATCGAGTTAGAACTCGGAATTTCTGCCCCGTCTGTCACAGCAGTCGTTTATATCAATCATACTTTTAAGTGCTTCCGATTTTTTACAATGGAAAAATTAATTGAACATAATTTTGTATTTTAAAGAAAATTTCGGATGCCGAATCGTTTAAAATGTTGGAGAAGGTCTATTGTGGAACAAGCAGAACTCAGGCATATGACTGGTATAAAGCGTATAAAGAATGCCGGAAGTGGAAGTTGATTAGCCACCTTCAGGGCGATCTTCAACCGACTTTAGCCGATAATTACATATTATCACACTCTATTAGTCCACCATTTATCACACCCAATTAGACAAGGTATCGTAATTGAATTCGCGACCCCCGACGCCCCCTGACACGCACCATGCGCTTTTTCCCAGTCTCAACCGACCCCATACCTACTGTTTACGAACAACGAAAACTTCGACAAAATCAAGAAGTTAATGCTCGCAATTCGTTGTATGAGTCTTAGAGAGTTGACTGAAGACGTGAACATTATATCGGTAGTTATGTAGTTGGAACATTATACCCGGTATTTTGGGTATGAGACGCATCACCACCCGACTGGATCTGAAGGATCATCGATCTTCGAAAGAAGACATAAGAAAGACATTTTGCGTGTTTCGAATAGCACCATTTTTGGAAGGAGAATTCATGGATTTTGCACCACGATGCGCGCCATTGAACAAATTCCTAGTTGTGCAAGAGTTTTTGCCCTAGCATCATACTCGTTAGATATAGCCCAGTGGAATATCCTTCCGTTCCCGAAGGGATGATTACTACTTCGAGAAAAGTGTTTTAAGTCAATTGATGACATTAAACGAAAACTTCTGAACGATCAAATTTTAAGTGGAAAACCCAAGCTTAGGAATCACCAGTCTGTTTTGTGGTTCAGGCAATGGTACAATTTCTAGTAGTCAGTTTGTCTCCTTAGACATGGTAGTCAGGAGAATTCGGTGAGGTATTGCTTTGGTGACACAGAGGGAGAAACAGTTAGCGTTAGCACTACGAAAGCACAAATCCCAGTCTGTGGGTTGAAGAAGTGAATAAGCCCCAGCTAGTAGGCTTTCCCATAGTAACAAACAGTTCTTTTCGGAGTTGTGTTTATTGGCATAAGGCGGAGTTGAATTTCATTCTTATTGCAGCATGCAAAAATTGTATGAAACACTGGGTCAAGCGCTGGCCTAGTCATGTAAGACTGGATGGAACGACCTTGAAGGCGACAAACAAGAATTTGACGCATAAAATATTTTCTTGTTTTCTATTAAACGATTTTGTAAGGACTTACCATAAAAATCAATCTTATATTCTCTTCCCAAAAACCCAAAATCTTAAAGTACAACGCCTAACACCACCACTTTACTGCTAAGCAGAAGTCATGACATCTGCACATCTATAAAACAAAAGTCAAATTCGAAAGAATGTTAGCCATTTCAGTGTTATCCTTTTCGAATCCTTATTTTAAGTAGCTAAGTCATCTGTCAAATTGGTAGATTGAAGGCTGAATCCAATCAACGTTCAATTGACTGAATACAGGAGGAAAACAGTTGTGAATGCCTCCAAATTCACTCCTCCAGGGACTGAGAGAAATTCTTTCTGGGATAAAAGTCCTCACGAATCAGCGCCCGCAAAATCGATGACATTCCAGTCCGTTTGAGGATTCTGTGGTGTCATTGCTTTTTGCTCGATTGTCAATTCCACTTTGCTGTGGGGATGCTGTAGCGACTTCACCGCCGGGAGCACGTATCCTTGTAGGCGATAATTAGAGGTTAGAGCACCCTGTCGAGACGTCATTATTTACTCTCTGATCTTAGCCATCTTAATCGAGGTTTTATGCGATAAAGAAAATTCCAGACAAATAAATTTCGCCTTTAATCTTGGCCTGTCAAGGTTGGAGCGATCCAAGTGCCTGTGCTGGTTGGGGCTATGTAGCACATTCCTCCAGATTGTATCCAACGTTCCGTTTAGGAGCTGCCGTGTATCGGGGGCGAAACAAGATGCCTTGTCAACAACTCAGCACTTTTCCAATTTTCCGCGCTAGCGTCAGCACAAACAAGGATACACTGCCACCGCAAAATTGATTCTCGCCATAAAAAACAAACAAAAACCTTATCTATGTGTGATCAATAGAATGGCATACCCTGACACCCCTGGATCCTTGATAAATTTGGATGCGAGACCGACATTATTGAAATCCCTAAAAATGTCTGGATGGGTACACAAGGGTTCTCCAGCCCGGCGGAAGGCCTCTGTGTATGGGGCTGCTTTATTATATTGGGTCGGGAGTAGAGAGCTTTGTTGTGTTTGTATGGCGGCGAGTAATTTTCGGGTAGAAATTCGGTTCGGAGATTTATAAGAATGCCTTTGTGTGACACTTTTGCTCAATTTTGGGGGCTAATAGTGGGTCTTCGTGTAGTTTAAGCAGATAAGTTTCGTGGTGGATGAATAGTAAAAGCTAAAAGCCGAAAATCGTCAGTCGGCCCTTTCTGTTTGGGCGTGAATTACGTCCTAAGTGACTGGATCCTGATATGCTGGGATTGAAGTCTGTTTTTGGGGGCGACATGGATCAATTTGAGCACACCCACGCACCTTAAACAATTTGAAAAGGTTATTTTCGCTTATGAAGTGGCCTTTTTGCCGCCCAAGGATTCTGTTTAAACAGCGACGAGTTTTTATTTTTAATTTTGACTCGCACAGCACAGCTTTAACATGGATTCAGATTTTAATTGAAATTTTCCGCGTTTTAAACAGAAATTTCTCCTCAATGTGCTGCGAGTACTTTAAGATCTTAGTTTACAGGACTTTAAGATATCTAAAATGGCGCCGTGTCCCATGAGGTTATAAAATGGCCATTAACCCTGCGGGTAACAAGCTGGCGAACCTTAATTATGGAATGTACAAGTCGTTGCTCCTTTCGGCTCTAGGAATAAACACATTTAATCCTTTGTCGCACGGAGCTGGCTCCTCTAAAATTCTCCCCAAAATTCGAAATAATCACAAACGCAAATACGAGACGGAAAGAGTTGCGCCGTAATTATGCCCCCGAAAAGAGTGGGCTTTAATGACAACATATTAAAATATTAAACGTCTGTCCGAATACGTAAAAGCATCCTAATTATTGTAATTAAGGAACAGAATCATTCCGGCCATAGTTGTGGCATTTGTCAGCCCATCAAAGCCAGATGGAGGGGGGAGTGCCTCTAGGTGAAAGCATAATGAGAAAAAAACATTTACAGAATCCTTCAGGTTTGTCAGAAGGTACTTACCCTGTGTATTGTGCGAGGACTCAAAGACAAGTGATGTGGTGGTATACCTTTTCGCCCCAGGTAAACTTCCGTTTGTGTTGCCTGAGTTTTCATGGCACTTCGCTTGAATTTCTCGACAACTACAACTTCTGGCGGTAATGGGGGCTGGGGCTGCTGCTGGATGAACATGCCGCCACCGGCCTGGGGGATTGTGGATTGCTGCAATTGGACCTGTTGGGGCTGCTGTTGCTGCGGCTGCGGCTGCTGGGACGGGTGCTGATGTGGCAGGAGTTGCTGGTGCGGATGATGGGGATGAAACGCCGCCGTAGACTGGAACATTTGCTGTGTTTGCTGGCCAGTGAGTGATATCTGCTGCTGCTGCGGCTGCTGGAGGGATCCAGTTGTAATTATGGGCTTCTTACCACCTATTAAACGCTCTTGACTTCGAGCACTTTTCAGCCGTCCTGATGACCTCAGCCCAATCGAGGCCTCATCGAACGAGGTCAGTGTATGCGAACGGGCAAAACTGACGTGCTTTGTTCTGAAAAAAAAGAAATGCCAAACAAAACAACCAATTATTAATTCTGAACAACACGAATTCACCTTAACAATGCACGATGAGTTTCATTAAAATTTTTAATCCTTTTAATTAAAAACAGAGAGTTTTACACCACCAGAAATCGATAAAACCGAAACCGGTAAGACCCAGAGAAATGCAAATGTGTCTTTCAGTTTTGAGTTTTGTTTGACAAAGGATAACGGCAGACATTCATCAGGTAACGAAATTGCCTCTAAAATTTGTGGGAATGGTTGCTGTAATCAAATGCTTTTGAAATGATTCCTGCCCCGGCTCCAACTAACAATTTCCTACCGTAGTTGCTAGATAGCTTTGGGCTTGATAATAGATTTCTAATTGGCACAAGGTAACAAATTTCAGTGACAGTTTTAGTCCGTCGCATTACTCAATTTGAAACATTTCAGTTTTCACCTGTTTTGGTCCACTATTTCTGCCCCTTCTCTTTGGTCCACCGTTTCTAATCCATTTACAAATTGGACACGGCTGTTCTGGATGGATTTATGTGATACTGAAGTACGAAATTTAAACTCAATTTAATTGCAGCAAAAACTTCTGAAAATTGTTTTTTTATTCTAAACCCCATAAATGCATGCCAGTTTTTTAATGTAAACGATTAGGGCTTAGCTTATGTGAAAGGCTAGAGATGAGCAGCCCCTATTGACTATTAAGGTTCTTTCTTTGAGAACAACAATGGGCAGAAAGCTCTAGTCAGAAAGATAGTTGTGAACCTCCAGCGCCAAAACGTGATTTTACTCCACCCGATCTCATCCAATACAACCACGACAAAGCGATGACTTCGGTGATGGAACAGGAGATGGCTTTCTTGCTTATTGTGCTGATAGGCGATAGCAGAAGAAAGGTCTAGGAACTGATTTAAATAGGGAAGACCAAAAAAAGTGTGTTAACTACGCTCACTACGAAGAAAGACGGAAGACAATGAGGGAGTGAATTCGAACCTCGGACCTCTGAGATGGTAGTCGGGCGACTTATACCCAAGGCCACCGAGGCCGAAGCCAGTACTGAATTAAAGTTAGGTAGGTAAGATAAAGGCGACAATCCCGTCTAATGATCAAGGGCAAGAACACAATTGAGCTGAATGGAGCAGTTTTATAATCTCACACGTAAAAAACCCATACGTAAATATTTGACAATATCCTCTGTCTGACTTTAGATCCAGATCGTCAAATTCAGTTGTCATACGTCCGATTTTAAGTTTCGAACCCCTTTGCTCAGTAAGAAAAGGCTACGAAATACACCCGGTCGGGATTCACTTGTTTCAAGAGGCGTAACACTCCGATAGGTTGTTATCCGCTAACACCGACGGTAGCATTTCTGACTTAAAATAAACTCATACAACATCCAAGATTTCGGACGCTAGGTTCACCGCCTCCTCCTCATACATACACCAGACTCCCCTTAAGTAAAATTAAGACTTCCAAGGACAAAATTATCTCAGCTTTTTGTTATTATTTATTACCGTGTCCTTGAAGCCATTACTGCATTAAAGTATACTTAACGCTGGGAATAATTAATTCCAGTTACTTTGGACTAATGCACAGCTCGTAAATAAAATTTTTAAAATTCAATAAATCTCAATTTGAGGTCGTCATCCACCTAAAAATCTAATAAAAACCCATCACCACTAGCTGATGTTAAGAGATAACATCAATCTTGGTCTATTTAGTAACTCCTAAGACTTAAAGGCGCATATCCCGTTGCTAATGGGTACATAAAGTATCATTATGCCCCCACCCCGCCAAAGACAAGGAAAAAGGCCAACGGCACCTACTTTTACCTGTATTCATGGTATATTCCGACTTTTTTGCTCCTTCGTAAATTTTCATTCCGATCCACCCCTAAAGCTGCTCCCCAAAAACACTGTCATCATCCCTTAACAGGTGGAAATCCTTTAAAAGAAACCATATCATAAGCTATCAAACAAGCAGGCAAGAAAATAAAACACAAGAACTTAAAGATGACGAAGAAAGGATAAGGGTGGAACCAGCCCCGGGCACCGCAATGGCGGCATCCCCAATATCGACTGAGCAAGAGACAAAGCTACCGCCGTTTAAGACCGTGGATGGTGAAGGCGGGGGTAGAGGGCGCATTAATAATTCATGGGCCCCAGGTCCCCTCGCCGGAGCCTCCTTTCACTCTTAACTTTCTGCACCCTCAAATTTTGTTAATCCCGAGCAAGAAGCACGCGGGGAATATGATGGAGGCTCATGTGGTCCTTTCTCTAATCAGGTGAAATTTTTGCGCTTTCGGCACAAAAATGGCAGCGAAACAAAAGTTTTCCATGCGGTACCCGAACGTGGGGAGTTGATGTATGAATAATGACAAAAGTTCAATTTTGAATTAAATTTTAATTGGAACATTCGGGCTAATGCCGCTCTAAAATGCAAACGGACAATTTAAGGCCTGCAAAATTGTGGCCAGAAGGCCTTCCACGAAAGCAAAAAAAATGAAAAATTTGCAAAGGAATTCATTTTCATAATCAAATGGAATTTACCATTTCAGTACGTTTGTTTAAAAAGGATGTTATGCAGATTTATGAATGCTCTGAATAATACAGGACTCGCCCTCCCCAGTTTTAGTGCATATTTAATAGCCTGTTGCTGGTGTGCAAATCCTCAGGTGAAATAATCATAATATTATGGCTGTTTGCATTTCAAATCGGAATTTCTTTTTACTCTTGGTGAAGCAAATATTATCACAAAGGAGGAGTTTCTATGGGATATTAATAGCTTCTCCCTCTTTGAAGCCCCCGGGCCCGAAGGCATACTACCAGTCATGGTGCAGAAATTACCTGAGTTAATAATACCTTGGCTTGTAATCATGTTTAAGAGCTGTATGTGACTCAGTTACATCCCCGTAAGCTGGGTACGAGTGGGTACTGGATCCCCAAGACAGGAAGACATGCCCACGAATCCGCGAAGGACTTTACGCCAGTTAGCGTAACATCCAAGACTCTTGCAAGGGCCATCGGATCAAGCTAGTGGATCGATGCAGAACTGAACTAGATAGGCTCAAATTGGTAAACAAGGAAGACAAACAATAACGTCGAGTGGTGATCTACTAACACCACGCAATTCTCGATTCAGCACAACAATTCATCGGCTGACCCTTTCAGATAATAAACTTTAAAATTTAAAAAAACAATGCATGAGTCTTTGAATTTATCACTTTAAAAAGCCGAAGTCTGAAACAAAGAAGCTTCCCTTGTTTGCAGCGTTAGACTTATCACCAGCAGACCCAAATATGGCTACAGAAGGAAGAGATCATCACTGGCCTACACCTTGGAGAATATTATATTTACTTTAGCCCGCTGCAGTCGATCAACTTTAGAAACACGAGGTTACGTCACGAAAACCACGTGCTAAAGCGTTAATTGGGTTTCCGGTTGCACTGGAGGCAGCCCTACACATAACCTAAGCTAACCTTTTGAAGAAAAATATCCTTGTGTTTTTGTTGTGGCAGATCTTAAATAGTGTTGTGCTAATCGCTCATTGGTATAAAAATTTCAAGCTTGGAATATATTTAAAGCAATTTTATAAACCCCGGAGATAAAAAGTAGAATTTTTCCGTGATAAATTCCTTGTGAGCTGGATTTGAGTACAGACACAGAAGTAAACCAACTCTGGAATAATATTACCACCCAAAGCACACTTCAAAATATTTTCCTTTCTGTAAAACTAATCCTGCCAGGACTCGGGTTTTTCCTTCAGGGTAGAGTAAACATCAATTTTCAATTACTGATAGACAATAAAATTGCACCAACTGAATAGGAAAATACTACTCGGCTCCTTCCATTTCTGATCCCTTATTTACGTGAAAAATAAATTTTCTAAAAAATGCATCTCCACGGCAGCCACTGAAAATTCCATATCAGCCAGGAGGACACTGCACTATGCGCTTCTTCTCATCCTTTATCCTTTATTTTAGTGCACTTCTGGAATTCCCTCCTTTCCACTAGAGAGGAAACGAAGCTCCTTTGTCTGCCACACCAACAAGGAGCAGAGTACAGCTCATGTTTCGCTTTGTGCTCGCCTGCAATAGCAATAAAATTTTCATCTCTTATCTGTTTTTGAATAATACAAAGGAAACGTGGGAAACGGCTCAACTCCAAGGATGCACCATCGCCAGGAAATAATCTTTCGCGGCTGTACTGCTCTGAGGCTAATACGAGGGCGAAATGAAAAATTTGTTCTCGGTTGCTTTCATTTTTTGCCGGTTTCATGAATATTCAATAATTTTTGCCCCTGGGGCCAGGACTCAAAAAACAAGGGCAGATATAGATAGTCAACAACTAATATGTGTTATACGAAATTAATGGATTCTGCATTTACCCCGGAGCACAATGTTCGCTTGGGTGGATTGAAAACGAAGATTTCATGTGGAATCCGTGATTTTGCTGTGCTTTATTTGTTATTTGCAGTTTTCTGTTTGGGATTGCTAGATTGCTTAAAATGCTTTTTCTGAAGATCTTTAGTAGTTTTCGAGGTTGTGCGACTGTCGTTTTCTAAGTGAAATCTCGATTTTCACGATAAAAAAAACTTGGATAATACCTAAACATCAATGCAGATAACATTGATTTTTCAATTTTCCACTACTCAAGGAAGCTATGTTTGTTCTCAACATCCTCTCCTCGTCGAATTCAAATTATTTCTACCTAATAGGAATTTGAAAGTTCTGCTTTTGCAATATAAAAACCGTCCTGCTCGCAGCTCCTCTGTGTAATAACGTAGTATCGTGAAATGTACACAATTCAGCAGAAGATTCTCCACGCCAAACCCCCTTTCCCCACCAAAGGAGTTTTATCACATTATCACAGTCTTGCATCTTTCATCATCATCCTTTCAGATCCTGTACTTTTTTTTCGCTCCTCTGTTGTGTATCACGGGCGATATGACTTGAAATTGATTCAATAAATCAGGATTTGATGTTTGCAAGATTCTCACGATATTGCAAGAGTGTGCTGCTCATAAAGCGAAAGGAGGAAAGTCAGACGTTAATATTTGAAAACAGTTTCAAAAGGAAATCGGAGTACTTACGATTCTCGCAAAGCAAGTATCTATAAGTTTTTCTACAGAGTATTTTCTCCACTCTTCTTACACATTCTACTGAAGACGTGGTGAGGGGATGATGAATTCAATTTAATGACTTCGTCAGTTTCCATCAAATTCAATTATCGATTACTCATAAATCTACTGAAGTGTTCACCATGAGTTTTAAGTAGATTAGGGTTGTAGTAAAATATTATTTACTGAAGATTTAATAAAAGTAAAAATTTAATATTTCACGTTTCTTTGATTAAATACGAGCAAATATTTACTCAGATGCTTTCTGCTTCTTTTGAAGTAGAGAAAAATATATGTCCGCTTCTGTAAACGAAATTTTATAACCGGATTAAAGTAGAGACAGCAAGCAATAGGAGAAGGCATAGCAATTTTATGCTGAAAATATTATGCTGTTAGACTACAGGAGTTGTTTGATGGCAAATATAAACCTACGACTTTAATTTAATATTTGAGTGTGTGTTAAATATTTGAGTGTTAGCTCCAACTATGACCTATAAAAATTTTATCGGAGTTAAGTGCCGACTGCCTGGCACATATGGTACTATATCTACAACAAGAAAGTGACCAGCGCAAATCTAGATCTGAGAGAGGGTCTATCCTAAATAATATTGGCACCGTAAACATAAACTAGAACAATTCTTATTCGTAGTTTTATCATAAACATCAACCTAGACTATCCTGAATTGCGCGGATGATCCCCATAGACGTTCTGGCTAGAGGAGGAATGAGTCTCTATGATCCAGAATGTGTTAGAGAGGACCCTAAAAGCTGTGGCGGCAAAAGGCACGCTGAGAGCCCGTAAAGGAATAGCAAGGAAGTGGGACGCGCCCGTTAAGCGTCGGTGGACTCACAGAATTACCCCAAACGTGGAGAGATAACTTACGAAGGATCGTGGTGAAGTGAGTTACGGCGCCTTTGCTGGAAGCAACAGCAGAGGTTGCGTGACTACTCCGAAAACAATTTCTCAATCGCTTTCCTGACCGTTCAATAAATACAGCTTTTTAAGAATTAAAAGCTTAAAAGCTTTCATTTTGCGAGCAAAAGCTTGGTTCCCTTTAATTGTCAGTAAGCTTTTGAAAAAGCTTTTGCATCTGGCTGCATACATCCTCGTGTATTAATGAGCCAATAGGATTAACATCTAAAGACATTGCCGGCAAATCTATCACAATGAGGTTATTGTGCTGTTTCCAAGGCTTGCACAGTCTGCTATGATGTTTCGTACAATGTAGCACAAAATTGATCCTCGGAAATTTTCTAGGCGATGGTAAATGAGAGAAGTCAAGAGAATTTCTTTGTGGAATGAAGACAAGCCAGAAAAAATGATTTATAGGCGGTAGAAAATGCAGAAGGGTTTGACAAATTGTTTTTATGACGACGTGAATTCTGTTCGTCTAATCTTTCATTTTGTATAAAGTTTGACTGAACGACACACATGAACACTTAATACTCTTTTTTTTCTCCTCTCCAATCCGCAAATTCAATGCTTTTTCGCGGTAATATTGAATGTGAATAGCTGAAGTAAAACCACGTGTTAGCGTTGGCGAATTACATGACCAAAATAAGACAAATTGAATCGTGGTAATACCATTATTTTTCAAAAAGCACTAATAAAACATTTGTAAACACCAAAAACTATCAGCTGCCCACGGCGATTTGCCATTTCGCTCTAATTAGGTTAAAATTTTTAAATAACTACAAAAGTGGTGGGAAAACACATTTTATACATAAACAAGTTACCTGGGCGTAGCTGGTTCTATAGGCACAACAGGTGGTGGCGGTGGTGGCGGTAAGCCAATATGGGCTGGACATCGATATAACCTGTTCGAAACGAAAATAAACAAATCCCAATTAAAATGAAAAAATTCTGGTGGAAGCCAACAAATGCAAAAAAGTGAGATTGCAGGGAAATTTGATGCGATTGTGGAGCATCAGTGACTCTATCTCTGTCTCTCTCTAATGTGCATTTGATGACTTTAAATGCAATTTTGCTATCACTAAGCTTGAATGCAAACAGAATTTAGTTACCCAGCAATTTGTTCAGTGCTTTGGCTTAAATAGGGCTTCGGAGGATAAGATCCAACGACGTATGGTCCCCTGTGAAAGTCATCATACTCCGGGCAGATGGGCCTGAAAATTCGATTAACTTGAATTAAAATTTGAATTTTGAGCTGAGGATGAGAGATGCTAGCCAGACATGTCAGGAAGCCCAGGTACCGAACACGAATTCCTGATTGAGTTTAATCATACACCTTTTGCCCAACAGGTCTGGCCAGCATCTTTCCACGCGGAAGCATATAGTATAAACAGCGTTATGTGCATTATATAGAGAGGAACATAAAGAGTGACATACATTCTACATATATATGTAATAAGTGGCAGCTGCAGTAGCAAATCTGAGAGGAATACATTCAGTCCTTACCTTGGTCCTTCTAACCTGACCGCGTCTTCGTCAGCTTGCATCCATGTGTACCGCTTAGCGTCCGTTGTGCTGCTGCTTAAAATAGACGTAGGTCGTCGACGAAAATAGGAACTGTCTAAGTCTTCATCGTATTGCAGTAAGTCGTGGGGATGATATCTGTTTCGGTAGTAGAACAATAAAATTTCGGACTTTTATCATCTTTAAATCTTTTCTGGCTCTGAGGCTTTTGTGCTTTATCCGCGGCAATTAATTGCGACGAATTCGGGAATCTCGCTACTGGATAGAAACCATTGTGGATAAACACCAAAGTACAAAAAACAAAACAAAAACGAAAAAATTTAAATGAATAAAAAAAGTTTTTATCTTAAAAAACGTCTACTGAACACGGGCGTTGGTCGGCAAAAGCCAGGAGAGCCAGACTCTGGAACTAAGAGCTTCTGTGGAACATTGGCGATGTTTTATAGACTTGTTTCCTCCATTGTTTAATTGTAAAAGCTCGCCGCCATCCGGAATCTTGGTCTCTGATATAGAAACATAGAAGGAGGCTCTCTATATACGCGTGTAATTATCTAAATGGTCATTAAAATTGTTACTTTGCTCGAAAGGATTTCCTTGAATGGAAGATCCCTTTCGGGGGCTTTCATGGGTAGAAAATTTCATATTGTTTTATACGCAAGAGATAACTCGATTAAGGAAAAAAGGTACAAAGGCAAAACCGGCAACCATTTAAGGACCAACAATGTCTTACGCTGTATAAGGAACAAATTTATAGTGTGGGGGTGGAGGGGAATAATATCTTTTGGGGATCTTTTCTGCAAACATTTTAAATTTATCTCTCTGGCATTTAGGGACCAACATTCTAATTTTAAAATGTCACCAGAATGCAAATAGAACAAATCACAACAGAAAATTCCCTCTTCTATTTTTTTTATCCCAAAAGGGTCTTTTTAATTATGGCTAAGGAATTTACACCCGATTGAGAAGGAGAAGAAAACATAAGAGTCTTAATGGGATAAAGAAAGGATTAAGGGTATTTACTAGGATTTTATTTGTTTCTTTAATTTGAAGGTGAAATCAATATTGTATGCATAACTAAGTAGTTTTGGTTTTTTCTTTTCTTTCAGTTGTTTACAATTTTATACACGGACATAAAATGGGTATTACACAATATTACTTTAGTCAAAATGTTTAAAGAAAATTAATCATCTTTTGTAGAAACTATTACGTAGATCAATACTGATCGACGGTCGGGATAAGCCCACTGAAAAGGCCCCTTACATCTAAACGGGTATTCCTTCATCACGACTAACTTTCTTGTCTCTACACGGAGATATCTGCGTGTGTGCCTGTGAAGCAATTGTGTTTTCACGCCAAAATTTTCTGGTAAAGATGTTACTACACCTCCTTCCTGCTGTTTCTATACTTCTCTCCCAAAAAACTGGTTCGGTAACAGTTGAAGGAATACCAGTGTAGATACCCTCATTGAGAGATCCTTCGACACTGTGGCTACAACTCTAAGAATTGGACTGTAGTAACAAGGATTTCAGAACGCAGGTTTGGTTGATTCACGAACACTTTGGCTTCAGTTATTCGACAAGAATCATCAGCAGAGAAACCAACTTGTAACATTTGCGTCAAGGAGAATAAGTCTACTCTTCATATTCTCTACCATAGCCCCGTGATAGCGAAGAGCAGAATATCGCAGTTTAACACGGCTTATCTCCAACAGTGGGTCTAAGCGACACACCAATAGTCAAAGTGCCGAACTTGTTCAAACCAGTCTGGCCTGAGCTGTAGTACAGTAAGCCCACGTGGCGATCGCAGTAAATTAGACCTATTACCTTTTGCAAAGAGGAAAGAAGAAAGGTTTACCGATTGAAACAGTATAATTCAATTTTTTACTACCATTTTGCAGCTCTTAGTCACTACAGAATAATACGTTTCCGGAAAACTTTTCCAACCTCGATAGTGAAAATTTGAGCTGAACTTAACGTGGCCTCGGCATAATTGACCATAAGACCAAACTACTCACCGATTTAATTAGTGTTTTCAAGCCTCATATTTCTCGGATATGGCGTGACGAAGTATATTTTCCAAAACGATTTGCATTTAGTTCGTATAACTTTCAAATGGTGCAAGTACTCACACTATATGAATATTTAATGTGCCATGGGCTGGGCTAATGGAACAAATTAAAAAGCGATGGTCGTTCTATCACAAAATTGCGCTCAGTGACAAGATTGATTTTTGATTAAATGTGTGTGTTACCAGACCATATCTAGTACTAGTATTCGCAATGAAGCGCACTTGAATTAAATAATTTAGTATACCGCCACTAATGACAATGAATGATATTTCGAATAAAAAGTGAGTATAAAATTCGTGCATGCGTAATTTTGTTTATTTATTCGATTAAACTTGACTCCCAGAACGCCTTGGCGACTTTAGTATTTCATAAAACTGTTTAGATTTATTCTCTATTACTAAAATGGACTTACCCAATGACCGCTTAACAAATTCTCTTAAATCCATGCACTTTAAGGCAAAAATACTGCATAAAAGTGCATTTCAACAAACCGCAATGCAGACTATGGAACTTCTCACTCAACAAAATGCGCAACAACAGCGTAAAAGTGGTTTTGTTAGTTTTAATATTGTATTTACATTATTCTCACACCTTTTTCAATAACGAAGTAAAGAGCCGAGTGATTTTTCGACAACAGACAGAGAAAATAATTGAACCTTATTTTTCCATAGTAGTAACCGAAGCTTTTTGTTTGGGGTTTTTTGTTTGATCGCATTTCTTGTTGACACACAAATGTTCCATGCTCGGAAAATTTTAAAATTCCGTAAACAGTCTGGGTTTGAAAGCATTTTCGTTTAGAAGTTTCTGAAGGCTCTCTCAGCTTATCACAACAAAAAGTTTTCACATACACAATTTTAGATAAAGTTTTGTGGCTGCATTTAACCCTTCTACAAAGCCAAGATGGAGTGGTTCTTCATTTTGTTATGTTTGCCTGGAATTTACCACAAATTCACAAATTGGAGTATTGTAAGTGAATTTTTATAAAATTAAGGTTTTGCTAATAACCTTTACATTTTTTTTGTCACAGTGGAGTATAATATCACATATATTTGATGCCTGGTATCGCTATATTGTTCTGTGTACGTTGGTTGTGGTTATACCGAAACTTTGGAGAAATATTCCAGACATGGCACCGGTTACAATTATATTGCTCGGATCATCGACACCTGTGTTTTTATTGACTGCTTTCGTAACTAGTATAATAGATAAATTTAGAATAAATGGCTTTTGGTGAATACCTTGACTTTTTTATTGGAGAACATTCAACCCAAAAAACAAAATCCTATTCTTTCCTTGGGTGATTAAATTATTTAGAGTTGCCCAAATTTGCGGTACAGATGTCCACTAGTTAAGAATTTTGTTTCTTACGTGAAGGCGGAATTTCAAAGTCTAGAACCTAACTGATGAGAAGACAAGTCAATTTTTTAAAATGGTTGAAAATCACAACTGTCGATCGAAGTGGGCTTGAGAGGTTTCCAAAGTCGCAAGCCGCAATGAATGTGCTAATGGCCGAGAATAGTACTTTTGGATAAGGATGCGCAACCTTTTGGCTAAAGTGTAGTTCGCAGTTCCCCTATATTTCCCCCAACATAGCTCTCATCACATTTTCACCGATCGTTTGGGCTCTGATTCGTCATGTTTAAGCCTGCACCTTTAAGGCTGATGACGAAGAGGTTGCGTGCGTATTTGATAGTCTGGCATTTGTCTTCTCTTCAGGTTCGAAAGATTAACGTACAAGATCGATTCATGCAGAAACGTAATAGACGTTCTTCAGGGCTGTTTTTCAGATAATAAAAGTGAATTCCTTTAGTAATATGAAATTAAATCACAGAAACACAAAAATCTTAATTTCTGAAATTGCAACCGTGCCATTGCGCCCGGTGCAAGTGCACCATTCGCACCTATGTAAGGGCCGCCCCTGTATCCGTGTGGTATGTGATCGGAAGTTTTAAAATTTCGTTGACACACCATCTAACTCGAAACTTTCGACTTTTGGCAACTGAGGCACGAACAAGATCGCTAGCCTATGAATACCATGGTGTAGCAAGTTGTTTTCAACGTCGAGGATAAGCTGCATAAAGGCTAGTCTCACTAGTATAGTCTCACACCAAACTTGAAACTACTACTTGAGTTGTAAAAGGTATTACTAGCTATACCTAAGTGCCGAAATTGTGATGTTTTTGGAGCATTTGTAGCTCTGCTTCACTTTTTTGAACCAGTGCCGACCTGTGATGTTCGAAAATAGCAAACTCGACATTGTCATTCGCTAATCTCCCTAACGTTCTTTTAACTGTGCGCATCGTATACATTAAGACATTAGATCCAGTTGCCTAATCTGATCTGGGTGTGAAGGCGCATAGGCCCGGATTGGTCAGTAAAGACCAGAAAATTATGGAATTCTACAACGTAGCGAAAGTGCTTGATGACTGCATAAATCGAGGGAGAAGTTCGCGATCGATTGCAGAGTACTTGTCTTGTGATAGTGACAGCTGTTTCAAACGATAGCGATGATAGTAATATTCCAATTCATCCACCCCCAGCTACGATTAGTATAACTTTATTTCCTTTGTGAACCAATACTTTTAAGATCTATATATAGAAGAATTTGGAGCAAGCTACTAGTGAAATCAGCATTGTAAGATATTCTCCTCCATGCGTTTACAAATCTTTTAGTTTTTTAGTCCCACGATCGATTAGCTGTGCATAAGTGATCAGTGATTTGAAAAATGGATCATTCAATGGGAAATTGTCGTAGGAGAAGATTGGTAAGATCGGTGATCGGTATCTTGATCATCTTTATTCGTGGATTGAGTGAGAATCCTAAAATTTAAATGAACTTTTTTGATACCTAACTTAGAATTATATCTGAAATTATTTGATAATAGGTTGGTGTGTAGTTTTTTAGATCAGTAACTGGAGCTTTGAACGCTTCTTCTCAAAAACTGATTAGACTTGAATACAGCAATTTTCCTGTCATAAAGTGAATAATTTCTACAAATCACTCATGCTTATCTAATTTTAAATTAAAAACGTCTCGAAAAAAACATGTCACAACACAAATGTAATACTATATATCAAAATATAAATCCTGTTGAAAGGATCCAGAACTTTTGTATTACAGTGGCTTATACCAAATAAAAAAGTCATCAAAAAAATAAATAACTAAAACTTCCATCAATATAATAATAGACGAACAATCTAGCCAAGACAAGATAAAATCTGGTTCAATAACTCAATTTGTAGGCCCGAATAGCCGCCATAATCAATCGCATCCGGAACTCTCTGCCAGTCTTCCATTAATCAAGTCCTGCCAAATTGATGTAATTTACCTTATCATAACAAAAGCGTATCTCCATCGACAGCAGTACCAAAGCTGTGGTCCGATAATAAGAATCTCAGGATCTCAGCTTTTCTTTATCGTTTCGGACGTTTTTTTTTTCTTTTTGATGACACACACGAGGATAGAAAGTGCTCAGGCTGCACATACTCATATAGAAATATATATATATACATATATATGATGTATACAAACACAAGTATTCTTCAGAAATAATGAAAGCGTGCATTTTTCACGTTACATAAAAAACAAGTAAGAAGAAAGAGGTAAAAGGGTTTTTTCTTCGTGATCGGGAAGATTCCCTGAGAGTCCTTTGAGAGGTGGGAGTCAGGTGAAAGCCAGGTGGAAGTTAGGTGGGATTCATGTGGAAGTCATGTGGAATGGGACGCAAAGCACTTTGGATTTGATAGACCGACAGTCAGGCACACGGTTACGGCACCACAGTCATACAGAAACATGTGTGAATTCTTGACGACATATTTTACCTGGGATACTTGTAGAAAGGTGCATAATCCGCGATGTTCTCGTCTGATGGGGCCCGCCTGCCCACGCATACCCCAAGAAAGGACTGCGGCGCTCCCCGTCCCGACCAGCATCCAAAGAACCGCTCACGTCTTGGCCTCTCGATTGAATTCAGCTGCCGATCCGTTAGGCAGTACTGCAAGTAAAATGGAAGTATGATAACAAAATTGTCCACACTCGTAAAGCAACAACAACAATATAACAATAACAACAACAACAACAAAAGCAACAACAAAAACCTCAGCATTGAGCACACCTCGCCGAACAGTGGAGCAGCAGCGGAAGTATAATTGGGGCTAGAGGAGGATATGAGTGATGGTGATATAGGAACGAGCGCCAGCTCGCTTCCTTGCACGGAGCTCCAGCATTTCCCCAAAGAAATTCCCGAGGAAAAGTTAGTTATTGCCGAGTTGGAAGGGAGTCAGTCGTTGGTGTGTTATGTGCCAGGATGCTACGGATATATGGCATTCGGGGGAGAAGTTTTCAGATGAAAATCAATGAGGAGTGATGCTGCTTGGGGAAATGAATGAATGGTCTACTTTACGATGCTCATTCGGGGGGCGGCTAGAGAGTCTATTGGATCCTTACCTGTTCTCGAATATCTCCCTTCGAGTAGACCGATGCTCTTGGATACAAGCCAGCTGTCTGTGGCCTGGCTTTTCTTCGGCCCATATTCTCATCTTCTGAATCGTAACATCTGGTCGGCGTGTGGATGCTGTTTGTCTGTTGATATGAGAGCGAGAGTAATCGGAGAAAAGTAATCGTTTAATTTACTTAATTAAAGATAGAAAAATAATTTTCTTAATGAAATTTCTTTTATTTATTAATCAACACAAAATCAAATAAAAACTTTTCTAGGGACGTGCGTTGCGGAAACATAGATTATGATTGAGTGATTACAAAAAAAAATGAAAATAAATGGGGAATGTAGTAACTGTCAGTAAAGGAGAGTCGTGACAAGGAGAAAAATTAATGAGTTTCACTTTATATCTGAAATTAGTCGCGAATTCGATTACTCCTAGAACACGAACATCAGTACTTGTGACTGCGACTGTTTTTAGGACGAGTTTCATGCACTTGTCGAATGCTATCGAGGAGGATACTCCGCCTTTGGAGATTCTTGCTGGTTGTTAGTGTTCCTAGGAGGAATTCTTTTGTTGCAAATTGTGAAAATGTTTTTTGGTTCTAGTCATATTACATAATACGTGACGAAAGAGTTTTTTAATGTGACAATACTACCAGTACTGTGACTCCGTCATGTTTTTAGTCACGTCATGATGCAATGTCCTGTTGTAGGCTTAGCTGGAAGGATAGAACAGGAAAGAGCCTCAGGAGTGCTGAAGGAGATAGTATTAGAAAGTTTCAACCTTAGATCATCGCTGGTTAGAGGACTAACTTCAATATATTGGGCTTGTAAGAGTTAACCAAAACGATTGGCGCATTAGAACGACCAACGAAGAGCTTGAAGAAATGTTGCTTGAAGAAAATGGGGCTTCGTTAGCGTAGCAGAAAGTGTGGACTAAGGAGTGATATTTTACCGAGGTCAGAAAACTGGAGGTGAGGCCGCTAATAATGCAACTGGACAAAAGTCACACAAAAAACTTTTAAGTGGTGCTTGGACAAGGGATAGGGAGTCGCAGGCATGGGTGTATAAGTGGTGCTTCTCGCACCACATCCACTACAGCAGCCTTTGCGCTTTAGATGAAACAATATGGGAATATGAAGTTTTTGCATCACGTCAAAGGGATCAGGGAACTCTAGAGGAGGTGCGGGGGACCGGGGGATACCATAGAACGTTCATAGATCATGAACCGATCCTTGAAAGAAGAACAGAAGATTATATATATTTTCAAGGACAGGTCGGTGTGGGGAATGCTGGCTCTACTTCACGGGCTGATGCTCCTAAATAAAGGCAAGGTGCAGGGTAATAGCATTCTCATAGCACATAATAATCAGGCTGTGATTAGGACTATAAATCAGAGAGAGAGATTAATGTATTACTTGCGTTGGGGTGTCTCCAATAGCTAAACAGATATGCAAAGCAAAATAAGGCGCCTCTAGCGTGGGTTCGATGCACAGAGCGATCAATAAAAGAAAGAAAATTGACAACTTGACCATACTGGGGTCGACTTCGGAGTTCTGATGGCCGGATAGAGATGGCCATGCACATTGCGTCTCACTGTTCGGCGCTGTCGAAGAGAAGTGCTGCTATTAGTGGAATCCGTTTGTCGGACGACATGATGGGTTCATTTGAAACAGCGACTGGGGATAGCTAAGGCAATCTAAGCAAGTAGCCCAGCCATGCCCCTTGGTTCCCAGGCCCAAGTATCCCATTACCTACTGAAGCAACTTCACTGTTATAACTCTGGACAAAAAGGCGATAGTCGATCCCCGAAATTCGGATTAATCTTTAGCTAGATAGCCATGCTGTTAGTCTTCCGCTTTCGCATCCATCTTGAAGATCATCGAGCATATTTAGGCGACCTAGTAGATTTCAAGGGTTACAATACTTTGCCTCTGCTAGTCTAAGGGCATTTCTGACCCTCTTTTTCTTTACCTCCAGGCGGAGTGGAGGTTTATTTAGCATTGTCCCTAACAATGCACCTTTTCATCGCTCCTGTTATTAATAGGAAGACCATTCAACTTCCTTGTTTGTTGACCCTGCGGATCTTCTTCCTTTGGATATTTGACCACCAACTTAAAGCTGTGTAGCTGACCATGGGTTTGATGATGGTAATATATGACCAGTGGGTAACATTTCAGTGGGTCAGAACAAGTACATACTATAAAATTTTGAGTAGGGTGCCATTGCCGTACTGAATACATCGATTCTCGATTGATCGCCGAAGTCAAGCAGCTTGGACGCAGTTAGTACTTAGTTGGGGGACCACTTATTAATACCACGTGCAGTCGAAAACCCCTGTTTAGACAAAGGATAGGGACTCGATAAAGCTGGTCTGAATCGGTATCTCTCGAAACAGTCTATTATTATTGTATAAGAGTGTGAGTAAATTTCGAAGAAGCATGAGACTAAAAGATGCATAGGATTTGATGTATTGTCGGGTTGTGAAAAGATTGTATTATAAATTTGCGGTCACTGCAGAAGACATTAAGCTTTGCATTTCATATCAAGGATATATTACGAAATACAATCTTAATTTAATCCTTCTGTAAGTGTCACAGTTCTCAGAAGTCGTAATATGGACGGAATCCTTAAAACCTTGTTGATTGCCTTGATATTATTACATTAGGGTATACCCAAAGCCGCATAATCAAATCGTGTAAGCAGCGACTGTACTTGATATTCTCGGAAAGCATATCCGATTCCAGGCAATTTCATCTTAGTTGATAACACCGCAATATTAATGTCATTGTGGAATTTCAATTTTGCCAGTGGAACAAAACATTTTGAAAGCTATCCTTAAGAACGGTAGACGTAAGCCGCTAAGAACTCAATTCCAGGTAATGTAAGGGTCTCGGATTTGCAGGTTTTTATAAAACACATTTATATTCTCGAATTAATCGCAGCGTAAGCCTCTTCTTACTCAGTCCCATAGTCAGTGCTACTAGATATTCCAGCGTGGTAATGAAGGAACAAGCAAGTGCCTCAGATAGATCTTACTACCTGCCAGCTGCAGATCGTAACCCTTCTTGTAAATCCTTGTAATTCTCTTAATTACTAAATTAAATCATAAATAAAAATATTAAGACGAAATTTAATTAGCTTGAGACTCGCTAATTTATCAATTAAAAGTTTACAGTCGTTACTCACCTTTGTCGATACCTCGATGTTTCCTAATGAGATCGCATGCTGAAGTCCTGTAAGTAATTAAAAAGCGGAAAAAGTCATTAGTACCTGGCTTGATTTAATCCGGCGGAGGCTTTAATTTAATTTAACGAATAAATAAAGGAGGACTTGAAAGTTTGAGGAAGCAGCGTTAACAGCCGTCTTGTCTATCCGTACCCCCGCCCCGACCCCAACCCTATTAAAGTGAGTTTTCTTACCAAAAGCCGGCCTCGCCTCCTTGGCACCTCTAGCTGCCGAGATATCATCCAAGTGCGTATGAAAAGTGTGAAAATTAGGGGCTTTCCAGGCACATTTTTGGCACATAGACTTTCTTATCCTTGTCTCATTTTGTTTATGAGGAAAGGCGGAAAAAGAGCAGATCTTAAAGGAAGACGGCTCCTGCTCCTTTTGTGTGATTGTGCCGCGCGGAAAAGTTGAAAATCTTGTGACAAAGCGTTTTGCACACTTTTCAAATCCTCTCCTCCGTGGAAGAAAAGTCTTGAGCATCACTTCATTTTCCGGGATCTTTAATGAGTTTTAGTTCTCGAGATTCTCTGGAGCAGCCTTAAAGGGTTGTTTATAAGTGATAATTGAAAATAATGAGATTGAGGGCACTCATTAATTATGGGATAAACTCGCAAGGCAAACTAACGCACCCTTTTCCGCTAGTTGATATCGACTTAATGAATGAAAACGAAATCGAGGCGTTAACGAGGACTTTTTTTGTTGCGCGTCTTAATTTCATTTTTTTTTTAAAGCAGAAACTTTGTCCGCCGCGAATCTCTTCCTGGAATTGAAATTAACTCAAAATTCAATTATTGTAAAAGGATCTGTTTGGCGGTGGCTGCTTGTCGTCGTAGTCGTCAGTGCGCGCCTACAGTCGTTTCCTTTCGGCAAATTAATGTCGGTGTAAATAATTTATCTGTTTAATGAATAGAAAATTATAATTTGCATACTTTTGCTCCGGGGACTTTATTTAATCATTTTGAAAATTAAATCATATTTATTTAATGACAACAAAATCAAAGTCGCCCGAACGAAATTAATCCCCAATTTGTCATCTAATTATTTGGGATTCTTGTAAAGTGCCTATTTCAATTTCTTTCACCGATACCGATTGATGTAACGCAAAATTATGCATGGCCAAATTAATTCAATAAGTTTCGTTATTGATACCTTTGGGCGTTTCATGCAAAATTTGATATAAGAAGAAGTCGACTTTTTCGTAGTGAATATGCTCCATGTTTTTTTTTTCAATGGAGGGGGAATGGCCTTGTAATTTAATATTCGGTGAAAAATGTTTTTTTTCTATAACAAAAAAATTCTGCTTTTGATTTTATTGAAACTCAATTCATTCTTTGATGTGGGTGAGAGTGTTAAATGTACTGAAAAATAATGTAAAATTATTACTTATAATTTGTTGCTGATGTTTGAGAGCGGTTGGAGTATATTAAGTAGAAAGTTACTGTATATTGCTTGGATCTTAAAAGTGTGGCAATGAAGGCAATCGATTTTTTTGCTACGCAATTCCCAAAATTTAGGCTTAATACGGGTTTGTAAATACGGGCGTGTTTCTACTTAGTTTAATACAAGGTCTTTCAATAAGAGGTGTCATTTTAAATCAATAGAAAAACGTAATATTTTCAAAAAAAAGTGATGTTATTTTTATTTTAGTCTAAAGTACAAACTATGAGGTAAATAATGGAATACAATATCTGCCGAATGTCTGCTTCGACTCTTCTTCAAACGGCTATCCTTTTGATGAAATTTATCATCACATTTTCACATAATAGGGTCTATATTTCGCCAATAACCGCTCTAAAATTGTCTTTGAGTACTTGAACCGTTGCTGGAGCACCCGTTGCTGATCCAACGATCTTCGCCTATTTCGGAGCAAATTCACCCTGTGCCTTTCATTGATTTAATTGTTGTCTGAGCAGTGTGATGGTTGACCCAAGTTTCATCACCAGATATGAATGGCGCAAAACATCCGAATCGCAATTCGAATGCAATTTTAGTACAAAGTAAGCATGCGCAGAGTCCAACGCGCAAATACCAAACGCATGTCCGATTCTTCAGTCAATATATGACAAATTCTTTCTTTTATACTGACAGACATACTATCCATAGCCTCTGATATATCTCTTAGCTTCATTCGATAGTCGTCCAGTACAATTTGGCGAACGTTTTCGATGCTATCGGCAGTGGACGCAGTTCTTGGCCCTCAATGTTTCAACATCAACCAAGAGAAGCTAAGTCGATGATGGGCCAGAGAATTGTTAAAAATGTTCAATTCGAGTTTAACTTGCGCAGGCGTATGGTCTTTCAAATGCAAGGATTTCATTACGGTGTGGTATTCGAGTATTCCCATTTTTATACAAACACTACCATAGACTGACACAAGCGACTTTCAAAACAACAACTGAGTGTTGCAAATGGCTGAAATCCTTATCTTTCAAAGCATTATATCATTGCGGTACGAGAATGGTCAAGTAGCGCTATTTTTTTATGATAAGCTTCAAAATTATTCAGACTACCCTCTAAGACGTTCCCGAGTAAAAATAGTTTAGTTGGTTAACTTTTTTGAAAAGCTTATACGCACCCGCAACTAGCACGCGTAGAGGCTACCATACTCCTACCGTATTTACGCTTCAGCTACAGGCATGAACATCTATAAATGCACCCGCATCGACATAGACCAGCCAGTGTCGTTTTACAAGCGGTCTCCCTACTAAGTACTAACCACGTCCAATGCTGCTTGACCTACGAAATTGAACGAGAATCAGTCTCTTATTATGCTAATGACACTCTTTATGTCATCAAGATAATTGGTTTATTTCATAAGGAGTTATGTAGATATAGGTACCTTACTGATAAGAAAAATTGCATCATGACTTGTATGATATGACACACTGGTATTACAAAGAGTGACTCCTAAGCTTAATTCTGTCATACCAAAAAGTAAGAAAGTTATATTTACTGAGTAGAGGTTGAGTATTGTACGACTTTAGTGAGTCCTGAAGGACAGCCTTAACTGGCTTAATTAAGATCGCAATTCCTTCAATCTCATCTAATTTTCCTCTAACCAAAAATATTCACAAACAAAAGCAAATCACAACTTCCAGCTCAGTTCTAATTGCTTCCGTCTTGATTAAGCTGAGCGCTGCAACATCTCTTTAATTCAGGACGAATCCTTTCCTCCTTCTGCAATACTACAGCTGATGCAGGATTAGAATTCGATTCATTTTTCTGTATACCCTGTGCAATTAGTCCTTTGTTACGTAAGGGCACAGCAACACTTTTCATTGCTGGCCCCCATTCCGTTCGGGATGCTGCAGCTTAATTGAAACGCTAGAAAGTAATTAAATGGAAGCTGTAAAAGATTCACCGTTCTTACTGCTAATGACTTGTTATAAATAACCTTTTTCGTCCTTTTCATCCTAATGGGAACCTGCACGTGTAAATTGGACCAAAAAACAAGCCTGTCTAACTACACTAGGATAGAAAGCAGCAGAAACTATATGAACGCAAAAACAAGACCATAAAAGTAAAAAGTATCCTTCGACCCCCATTTCTGTGGGAGTAGAGAGGACCTAGTGCAAATCTGTTAATCAATAGGGCAATGAAGAGTGTCTGTGAAGAGACCGAAATGATCCTTTCCAGGATAATTAAGGCAAGCATCCTAAGAAGAAAAATGATGAAGTGGGAAAGTCTACATGCATTGATGTAATATGATACATGACCTGACCTTAATACTATATTCATCTTCTCCGTCGTCGTCGTCTCCATTAGTGAAATGCCCTCTTTTTAATATCGTTTGATGGGAGAAAGATATTGCCTCAAGCATCTGACAGGACTTGAATGAATGCTTGTTATTTTTGAAATGTGCCTGTGTGTGGGTGCCAAGGAAATAACGAGAAAATTATTAAAGAGAGAAAGAGAGAGAGAAATTTATTTTTCGTTTTAATAATAATAATGATAATAAAAAAAACGGAAGAAAATTGATTCGAAATTATTCATGATTTTGAAATATCGAAATTAGAAAATTAAATTGGGGAAGTTTATTGAGGTGGTATTTCGGAAGGAGGGGAGACGCTAGGAGAATGTAGGATTTGCCAAGTATTTTAATCGAGAAATTATAATCTGCGATGGTAGGTAGTAATAAAGCCTGGTGATTATATTTTGCGAATGAAGCAAAAATAAAGAAATATTGGAACGTCACCACCTTAGTTTCAGGGCGGTTTGCGATACGTTATCAGTGTTTCGGTGGTAAAAGTTCTCAGTTCGTAAGAAGTTCTGTTTTTGTTTAACAGAAATTAGGTGTGGAAGGTCATCGAAAGCTCTTACGCAATATTACACAATATTTCATAAATACATACTTTCTACCGTCAGATTGGAAAGTATTATCTAAATTTTATATCGAATAAAAAATGTTGCTCGACCTGTCCAACCTAAGACGCTCCCCACTTAATCCACCTCTCCTCATTTCATAATTAATATTTTTATTACAACTCCTTTTCAACTCGGCTCTATAAAATTCTGCTATTCCATTGCTCGAAGGTAAGCTTCAATTTCATCCCTTTAATGCGTCTTTTGTGCCGGTTTTATTGCATGTACACAGCGTGAAAAGCCCACTTAAGGGCGCACTTTCAGTTGTAAAAGGTACTTTCAAAATGCATATAGCACAGCTCCCCAAACATACAGATAGACCTACTTCAGAGGAATTCACAAAGGACATAAGACATCATTACCCCGTGTTACACTAAGGATAGAAAAGGATTTACTTAATCGTCACAACTACCACAAAACTTTCTGACAGAAAAGGTAACGGAAAAAAAGAAACTATGCATGAATAAACACTGTTCACGGATATTGAAGAGGAAGAAGGAAGCAAACGACTTTAGATAAAAAGGAACCCATTCAACAAGGATAATGGTAACTCCCACAGGAGCAGCACAGGCTTAGATCCTGGAAGTAAATAAAAGGAACATCCCATGAAGCATCAGCTAGGATGAAACTAGGCCTGAATGAGAAGCCTCCGGCAGGTTCCAGCAAGGCTATGCGAATCGAGGCGGAGTGGCGTATGCTAGCCGTAAAGGTAGCACACGCTGCGAAAAGTGCCAAAGATTAAGGACTTCTCCATCTCCTGCTCCTTTTTTGAACAGCTTTAATATAGACTGCAAGGAAGTGTTCGGAAGCTACCACGTCTCAGGACACCATGTTTGCTGTAAGTTTTGTTTAATAAAATATTCAGGAAAAAAAATTACTCATTCCCTTCATTACAAGGGCAACAGCAGCTGTGACCAGTTTTAGAGCCGGGCGTGGTGTGTGTTGTGTGTGTGGTGGCATCAATGGGGATCGTAATGAGGAACTTTTCTGCAAGGAACATTTTCAATAGAAAGTTACTTTCAAATTCTTCAGGGACATTCAAAGTTCGCTTTTAAACTTTTTCCTTTTTTTTTTTCTTGCTTGTTTTAAACTTTTGACATCAACCCACGTCGATACGATAAGGGTGGCTCTTTGGGGTGTGCTACAACTACTAAAAAAAATTTTGTGTGAATAAAATTTTAATTCACAAGGACAAAATTCGAAAGTTTATTTCCGGAATAAATATATTCGTCATGAAATTCCTTGAAATTGGGAGAGGGAGTTCGACTGAAGCCCTTGAAAGTCCCTTCGCTGCATTATGGCAATTAAATAGCATAATGCCCTGGTAACAATACAGGACAGAAGAGAAGCCCTTTTTATGTCCTTTCTACCAAGTAATACTACAATTTATTCAATTAAGCGAAATATAATAATAGACAACACAATTTGAGACGTTGAAAGCGAGTTGAAGACGCAAAAAGGACCCTTTCAATAACACAGAGTAAGTAACATTTAATTGAAAGTAATTTGTCAAGGAAAAAAAGGATCAATATTGAGGTTAATTAGCACACAGCAACCCGGCGGCACACTGTAACAATTATCTTGGAAAAATAACATTTAATATCCTTGAGCAGCGAGAACAGCATCCTCTTGGTTTCAGGTGGTTGCCATGCTGTCACACAGTCACATCTCAGATAACATTTAGTACTGTACAGTTATGCTGGTTTATTATTGTTATCACTTTTGGGAATTAATGTAAATCCTTAGTAAAGCTTAGTCTAATGTGGTTATGACATGCAAATGACAACTTTCGAGAGGATATCACACTACCTACACTCAAGAGGAGAATGACAGGGCTGCGAAAGTGACAGTAACAGGTGGGATACCTTGAGAAGGAAAAATAAAATATCCTACAGAGTGTGTATCACATCACTACATTATAGCACCAACGAGAAAAGAACCACCCGCTAAGATGCTCTTTTCTAAGAGGGTCACGAACCACCCTAAGCTGTGGGAATAAATTTTTAAGGATACCTTTATGGGGGAAATTTTATTCTTTTGCCGATATTGCTTGGGCGGTGATGAAATTTCTTTTAAAAGTTTTGTGGTTGATTGTTGTTATATGTATGTATTGGTAGTGATATGGACAAGTCTCAAGCGATATAACAACTCGTGGAGAGTGGAGGAGTAATATTCACACCAATAGTGCAGAAATGTCTTACTCCCCCACAACCAATTTTGGACAAGTTCATTCTCCAGAGTTCTTTTTCAACATCCGCTCTCTTTCTAATCGTTTTGAGCTACGTTCTAAGAAAAAGATGCCAAACAAAATAACCTTACAAGTAATCAAATCAATAGATGGCGCTGTAATCTAAAAATTCGAAAAATACACTCAAGGTAAATTCGCCGCTATTCCAATTTGAACCTGGGCTCATATTATGACCAAACACCACAGGCCCATGTGGACTAGTAAGGGCCAAAAGAAAAGATCGCTATGAAGAGAAGAAGGTGTGTACCCCAAATACTCATGACCAGGTATAAGTTATAGATCGACTGACTTCATGAACCCTTGGGTAAAAGTATGAAAGCGATTTTTTTAGCCAGACAATAGCCAGGATAACAGCCGCAGCTGAATGTAGTGTAGTCCCACACCACGATCCTCGATCGACCCAAGCTGCGACTGCGATCCTTATTAAGTCGAAGATCGAAGAAACTCAAACGACGCAAGCTACGATCTTTTGATTCAAAGTGTTATATTTTGAGATATTTTTGTGTTACAGTTTGAGAACGCGACGGATTGCGATGTTGTTTTTCATTTTTACTTTTGTTATGTAAGAAACCGCTTCATGCTGTAGGGGGTATAGATCGCTGATCAAGTCCATATACTGTCGGAGTTTTAAATACAAGATTTTTTTAACTTTTCCGAAGCTCTAAAAGAAGCAAAAAGAGAATTTTTCATAAATATTTCCCTTTTATAATTCTTCTACCTCCCTGCCATTTGTAACAACAAGGTTAAGTTTTGCACTCACCCTTAGCTCAAGTATCATTGGCCCTTAACTTACGCTCTACAACCTTACTTTATTCAAAACCGGGTAAACTTTCCACCTTTCTACATTAATGAAATTAATTTCCAGAAAACACTGCAAAGCGTAATTTTCCCAACCAAGAAACTTAAAACTTTCTTCAATAACCTTTAATCCCAGCCGCAATCCCGACGTAACAAAAGACCTCGGTTATCTCACATTTTACTCACATTTGAAACACTTTTAGCAGTAGTTATTAATTTATCGATCATCTGATAACATATGTAAGGATTCTGGAAGCACAAGAACACATCACAAAGGACTTAGATCCTTATAAAGTAAGCATCCTTACCGAGCTCATCTCCTGCAAGTATTATGTGTAAAATGCACTTGTGTCGCTTGCTTTGTGGTGAGGGTAGCATGTTTGGCATAAAGATACTTCCATCTAGGGATAAGCCTTGTGATATGTGTAACGTAAGGTGAGTCTGTAAGGTTACTGCTAAATATTTATTTATTTACGTTAGGTTAACACAGAAGAGGTGGGCGGGGGAGAGACGTGATGACATGAAAAAAGAATCCCTTTTCGTATGTATGGTAATTTCAGGCGGCGAGAATGAAGTTTGCAAAAACATCGATTTTCATCAGACTCAGTTTTTTTGGGGAGGGATACTTGATATTCGGTTGAAATCTGATGAAATGAACCTCTCCCAGAGTCGAGGTAGATTGATGGGTGGTGTGTGCACGATAATAGGTTATCTACATACTACGTGAGTTAATCAAGGTATTGTGAAAATGTTAATCCAACACTTTTTAAACTAACAAGCTACAAAAAAAAATTCCCCTATCACGACAATAGTTGTGCAACGACAGGAATAGTGTGCAAGGACAAGCTAGCATACATATGTATGTATCATAACCTTGCTATCCTAGAGGAACCCGAGAGGACCGACAAGACTTATGCAATAGCTCCATAATCCTCCAATTATTTAAACTGTCATGCCTAACCATAAGCCGATGATCGATGGTGATGCAGTTGCTTGTGGATATAACAAGGTTGACGCCTTGTTGTTGTATGTGAGATTTATTCGAAATCCGAAGGTGTTTAATTTGTCACCATCAGGCTTGCTTGTAAATTATGCGGTGAACCAGAAGAATCAGGACGAAACTTTTATGATAAAATATTTAAGTAGTTTTCAGCTGGATTTTTATTATTCCAGCAACGTCGAGTACAGTAGTTGATGTCATCCGTCATTGCCGAAGTATTGCGTTTATATTTTTAAAAAAAATAACTTCTATCAAACCAGCACATTTCCTCGAGACGTGCTCCTTGCCAGGCAACAAGTACCTTGCGGCTAACCTCCGTTCCAATTTAATTCCACCTTTAAAATTGACATAAAGCCAAAAATTGTTATCGGATGATAACCGTCATTATAAAAGCCGCCCGCAAGCCCCAATGATGAAAAGACGACAAACAATTTTCCACATCAGAACTTGTCAGCTATGGCATGATTAATTGCTTTAATTCAGGAAAGCTTTTACCGCAAATGCCGAATCCTGCTATTTAAAGGAGAGCATTAGTCTTTATGCCCACATTGCCGGTGTCCTGGCCAACAACCATCTATCGGGAAAGTATCCTTCCAGTACACCGCCGCCACCGCACCACCACCACCTACCACCACCGCCACACAATTATTATTCTTCCGGGATTGTGCGGCCGCTCCCCTAAAGGCACCTGGGGGAACAATAGATCAGACATCCTTTTAGTTCCTTTTGCAGAGGCTCATCCACATTTTTACTTTTTTTTTTATTTTTTTGTTTTTGATTCAAGGAGAAAGTTCACTCTCCAAGACAATGGCGTAATTCACGACTCATTTTTTTCCTGCTTTCTTTTTAAACTTTTTTTTCCTATCTTTTTTCCTTCTTTCTGTAGCAACAAGGTAAAGTGACTCACTTCCGGTTAGTTAAAGTGTAGAAGAAGACGGCTGGGAATAGAGAAGGTGCTACAGTGCCCCTTAAGCCAAAGAAGTTGATGTGGCATTCATTCCTCCTCCTCCTCCCCCATCTCCCTTAAAAACAGCACAGGTCCTATGTCCGGAAGGACGAGGACAAAGGAATGACCAAAGCTTTTTGCTGGGCTATAAAACTTGGCTATTTCTGTTTTATGATTAAGGTTTGCTGACATCAACCAAATAAACAGTTTAAGGTTTTCGCCATTTTTTTTCCTGGCTTGTTTTTATAGCTTATCACCAAGTTGCCTTAATTAGGAATAAAAAAAAACATCTTTTAAGGAGGCCACGATGGCAGGCAGCCTTTGGGGAGGGAGAGAGCAATCTTTTTTGGGGAAAATTTAATAAAGAGAAACTGTCGTTCAAAATTTAATTAATTTTAAGTGTTGCTGCTTTTAAGCAATTCAAAACATCGAAATTTTTTCTAATTAGGGTCGAAAATACAAAACTGAACCTTTGAATTTTGAGTATATTTTTGGTTAGTGGAGGCTGGTTTTACATCTCGAAATGCTAACTTAAGGATTCTGCACAAGTTTCTATCTTTGCTACAACCGATGACCTTGAAAAATCAAAACTTCTATGGCATAAGTCGTAATATTACTCGTTCCGTTATCTCTAATAAAACGGACAAACAGGATATGGTCCAAAGCTATCGTAGCTACTCCTTCTACCTTGTCTGGATTCCGAAGCGAAGTCATCCAGCTCTGTGCATCCTGGATCTACGCCGTGGAAGCTTGGTTTACTCCACTGTAGCTCCTGCAAAAGATTCTAGACAAAAGCAAGTTCCTTTTCGCTGGAAGTTCTTTTTGGTCCTCTCAACATCCAAGTTGCAATAACTCACGCAGTTCTCCAGTGTCTGGAGTTGTCCTCCTTACATAAGTTACTAACAATTCTCCAAAGGGCTTTACTTAAGAACATGATGTTAGGGTGCTTCCCGCTAAACACCCAAGTCTCGAATGCATGAGTGAGTACTCGCAAGACTTTTGTTTGACAAGCCTATTATAAACGAGGACGTATGCATCCAGATTGGAAATTTGAAGCGAGGGTAACGAATTCTCCATAAACGCAAGAACTCTCCAGTTTTCAACCTCCGCTTGCCTTTCGAAAAAGCATTTGTGTTTGGAGGCATTCATGTCCTCGTATATAATACGACATATAGTTTGGATAATATGGTTACATACTGGAGTTTGAAGAGACTTTTGTTGACTTTTAGCAACCATGCACCTATTTTGGGTTCCATACTTGGGTCATCGCAGGCTATGTACTTACTGATCCCGGGTTGGTGAATGATTACACTAATATCTATCTTGATTGGGCGACCAGAGCTCGATTGTCTCACATACGGAGCAACTTAGTACTCTCTGTACAAAGCACATTGTATGCCTTAAGAAATCCCAAACAGTGGGATTCTTGTTTGGCGACTAGGAATATGATGTCAATCCTTCGAAAATTTTCAATTACCCGTACTATGTAAAGATCCATACCGTCTATTGAAATAGAAGGCAAATGCTGCAGGTTTCAGACAATGCTTCAGTTCGGAGGCTATTAATTCGACCTTCAAGAACCAAAATTGAGCTCAAAATGTCTCTGTTGATAGAGTTGATGAGTTGCAGATAGTGACGGCAAGGTCTGGTATACGTACTTGTGTGGCATTATCGAAGCCATAAAGTAAAGGCAAGTACCATAATCAGAGTAGCTTTGAAATCGTTTTGGGTTCATTTTTATACTCTGCATATTTTTCCATCGATTGCCTCATGGTAAAAATCTGAGTGGGATTAAGCCACATTACTACTATTAGCCTAAGATGTTTCTAGCGTAAGGAGCGTAAGCCATTATTGAACAAGGTTTTATAGCCATAATTGCTACACACCATATCTTCTTTTCAATGTACCTACGGAGGCCACAACTACTCTTTTCGAGTGCTCTGGTTTCCCAAAAGATTAGAACTATCGATCTTATGATTCTTAAATTGAGTTAGTTGGTCAGGTTCAAGCCATCGATCAGTTTGGGGTCTAAATCTAAAACAGGGAGTAATAGGGATTCATGTTGAGGTTTCTCATCCGTTCTAGTTAGATTCTGTTATGACGATGACTAAGAGCGAGTACCCCCAAGCAGCTTGCTCAAAACATTAAGAAATCTTCACTAAAAAAACAACTCAGTCATAATTTTAACAAAATCTAAATTAATCACCAATAAATAAAACATAATCCTTATAAATTGTCCAACACTTCGTCCACATCCCCCCCGAATCTCACTTGCATAGCAAGTAAAAGTCCTTCGGGATATTTTATTGCACGAATCCAGCACAACTGCAAGTTCAAGCGCACATTTTCTTGCATAAATTCGTTTCGTCCCTGCTGTGCAATATTTTCCATTTCATATATGTATGCATCCCGAAGGAGCAAGTTTCACTTAAAATTTTATCTGGTTGAAGCTGGTCGTTTCAGGATGTCTAAGGACGCTTTCGACGCTCCTTACACTTTATGAGTGTGTGTTTCCATACAGACACGAGAAACTTTTTCTGTTTTTCTCTCTGGTCCCTAGGGCGACAGTTTTGAAAATCTTAAATTTCTTGAAATCCTTGCTAACGAAAGCAGTAAATCCCTTCAAATGCGGCAACTGGGTCCTTTGCGATAGCACAGCGCGACATTACTACTATTTGCGCTTTACGTTAAATGGATGGAAACTTGGCCGTCGTAATTTATGGAGAATTTGTTGCTTCTGCATAATCGCGTTTTGGTAGCAGTTAAGAGTGCAATTATTTGTTGAGCTTTTCTCATAAGGGTTGTCTGCACTTTGCGAGTTATGATATTAATACTGTGATACTGTTGAGTTGCAAGAAAGTTATTCCAAAAACTTTTAGTCTAAAATGATACGAAATATGGTGTTTAACAAAAAGTGAGTAAATTGGCAAGCGGATATACGAGCAATCCATTTGACGGCACATTCATATGTACATAAGTATATATAGATAAAGAGGGTGATATACAATTGTCTCTGCTGGTCAGACGACAATAAAAGCTTTCTCGGGTGACATAAATTCATTTGAGGGGTAGTTTCACATCCCTTGAATCCATCTGGACAAGCAAATTGAATTGGCCATTCTGCTGCTATCCTGGCGCCTGGTATCCTTCCTGAAGATATATATGCCATCTGTGCTAAGCATAGCTGGTGTCAAAGTTTACACATCTTCGACAAATGCACAATGGCGAAGAAAAGTCTACATTCTACTCGATATGTAGCAAAACAAGTGGGGGCTACCACCTTAGACTATTTTCTCTTATCTATGGGTTTTCACACATGATGGCATCACAGAATCCATTACGAAGGTGCCAGCAGGTCCTGAAAGTTAAATTTAAGCCGTTCACGTGTTTTTCCCAATATAGTTTCTACAGAAAAGCCCTATTTTTCTTGTTTATTTCAATGTTTCCATTTCGAAAACCATTCCGTTAACCAATTTATTATTTTCACCACACTAGAAAACTCTCACACACACATCCTGGTCGAACAGGTCGGAAAGGATCAGTTTATGTTTCTACTGAACATATCTCTCTTTTTCCACCCACTAAACGCCTGAGGACATTGAGGCTCGAGGAGCCAAAGGTAGATTTATTTTTTTGTTATCCTTAAAGGAGCAGGTTTCAACATTTTGAAACTCTTGATAAATTGTTGTTGACGAGTCTCAACTTTTGCGTAAAATTCATGCTTTACGAATATTTTCGCTGAATCGCCGCCTCGGTTTTATTTGTGTATTTTTATAGCAGAGCTTGTTTGCTGCTTTTTGATAAACAAAATTTTAATAATGTTATTTCTACCTAGTGAGTCCATTTGTCAAGATCATTGAGTTTTTCTCATAAAATGGCAAGACTGATGCTCGTTTTTTAATATGCCAATGGTTACCTGGTTGTTGTTATAGTTTTGTTATCCTAGGAAGACGTCGCAACATAATATGAATCTCTCAAGGTTCATGTATTTAAAAATTGAGAGAAAAACATCATATTTAAATATATTCTATTCAAATATAAAAAAAATGTTTCCATAAATTTATACGTAAAACGAAGGTTTTTGCAGATATTTTAAAATTTATTATCGTTCACAAAGCACCGGGGGAAAAAAGCGTAGATATCCTGGAAGATATCAAATTTTGCCACTCTTATTCCTTCAATGTTTTGCTGTCATTCAAAATAAATCATTTATTGTGCATTTCAGCATAAAAAATATTTTCCATCTTTTCCGTGGAAATTGTGCCATGTTTGAGGAGTCGGTGAGGAGCACGGTGGTGGATACAAAATTCAATTTGCAGCGAAAACAACGTAGATTTACTTCCCCAAAGCAAAACTGCAGCAATGACGCCCAAGGATTTATATACTGCACACATGGACAGGCAAAGGACTGCAAAGCCACACTATCAACTACGTTCAATTTATATAATGAAGTGAGAGATTTGTGGGATTTGAAGATAATTCCACGAGAAAAAAATTTCTTTAATCATTTCAGATCGTCTTTGGCTTAAATGAAGGTAATTAAAAACGAATGAACAAAAAAAAAATCTTAATCCAAAATTTCAATTAAAACTTAGCAATGGCCGCCAATGCTATAAGAACGGAAATTTTTTCTTAAGAATTTTATAAAATCGTAGATGATTATTGAATTTCCTGTAGGAAGCAAAAAAGTTACTCGTGCTTAATTGAAGGCTTAAAGACTCATTACAGCACCCCTACACGAATTAAATGAACGCAAAACTCTTACCCTTTTCGTATTAGGTCCTTCAGAATTATTACTTTTTTTTTGTTTTTTGAAAAATGTAAAATTACATTTTAAATCTTCGAACATCTAAAGATAAATCAAAAATTTCCGGGAAAAAAATAAAACAAAATTAACAAAAGATTTTCATCAAAGAAGGGAAAATTTTTATGCAAACAATGAAGGCCGAGATAAATTAGGCCCGGCCCCACTCAAAAATTATCTGAATTTTATCAAGATGAATTTTTATCTGTGAAATTTTTTTCTGTTTCGTTGCGCCTCAGATTTTCATGATAACCCAACATTATTTTATCAAAATAGATCAAATATAAATTTGTTTTACATTTAAAAAGGCAATTGTGGGTTGAGAAAAGAGTGTACCTCAGACCAATGAAAATGTAAACTGGATCCAAGGACCAATATCTGTTCTGATGAAGGCAATGGAAAGAGTGGTGGCAAACTATCTGGAGAACAAAATGTTAAAAAGATTTACTTTAAATAAAAGCCAGAATGTATGTACTAGTCTTGATCTACAGAAGCAGCTCCACACTAACTGATAAGAATGGCTAAGAAGGAATTGTCCAACTCAAATCCAACTTAATCAAGAGATATATTGCAATGAATTACTATTCCTCCTACGACCAAGTTAGACCATCTACTATCGGTTGTCCCTTTCTTAATATCTTTGGCGTAACATTAGCCGCAATTCTGGTAATAAGTCCAAGTTCATCCACCGCGTATGTCCAAATTTCGATCATGTCCAAAAATTTCCTTGCTGTTTCCAGTTCATATAAAACACTTCTAAGAACACACTCCCCGTGGCAATTATTTAACAAAACACGTAAGACAAACAAAAAACCCGCAACATTTTATTAAGTATATTTGTCCGCAATTTTATGCAATATCGTGCATATCATAAAATCATGAAACAAAGTAAAATGTTACAATAATAATGAAATGTTTGGACGTGCGAGAAGGCATATCCTTTCCAACTCCAGCGAATCTCTCCCGCACACGGCTGTAAAATAAAGCGAGAAGCATTGCAGCGCGGCCCTTTACGACACGGCAATAATAATTCTTCTTTATGATAAAAAACGATAAAATTGCACTGAGTGGGAGGCGATATGTACTAAAAGTCGAGCCGTGTTACCATAAAAGTCCTCCCATCGCCCTGGAAGGACCCTTGAAAGGAGCCATGGTGTAAGGATCGAAAAGTTATAATATTGATGGTGGTTGTTGTTTCCTTTATGCAAGAACAGCGTGTTTCTCCTTTAAATCTTCTGTTTTATTAAGCAGGATACATTTTACTGCATGCCCCCACTCAGGGAACTACTTCAGCTGCAGCTACACACTTGAGATTAAAACAAGAACCGCTCGAGTAATATTCATCCTCGTCCTGCACGGTAAGAAATGCTTCGCCCAATCTTATCGCATTGCCGCCATAAGTCAGACAAGTTTTAATTTATTCATGAAAACTCCTCGAAATTATTTCTAAGCTCTCGAACAAAACAGATTTTAATGCAATTAAATGAAAAGATTTCCATCGTTTTTAGCGCTTTGATAAGAATTCAAATTTTGTGCAGTCTAATAATTGAAATTTGCATTTGCCCAACCTAATCGCATCCAATTAGCATTTTAATCAAAGCAAATTTAAATAATTACTCAAAAAGGAGCACACGTCCTTGCTACAAACCAGCACTTAACCCCAGCTTAGTGCAACTTGGAAAAAGGGTTAGCATTTGATTCTGTCTCTCGTCGGGAGTAAACCTTTCACTTAGCACCAGAATTTCGCAATGCCGAATGCACTCGATTGTGAGGAGGATCCTGGATGTGTATCTTTGTATGTACGAAGCATGTACATCGAGAATGATAATGCTCCTGCATGATTTCAGAGAACGAATTAGGATGCATGGAGATTTATGTTAAGGTGCTGCTCTGAATCTACCCCACCAAACCGAGAAACCTCGTTCGTCAGTAGCAAAACAATCCCATCCCATAACAGCAGACAAAATTGCGATCCTTGAGAGATTCTATGAAATTTTTAAATCCCCTTCAGCATTGCAATGGCGAAATTCCAGGATTACCAAATTTGCTGTGTGTAACTGTGTGGCGGTGTTAAGCAAAAACACGTTATCCCCGTAATGTGGCAGAATGCACAATTCACTGTAGTAGCGGATTCCACAGAATTAAATTCATCCTTTTTCACGATTCTCTCGCTGGTTTTAAGGACAAAAAATCCTGATTTGGTTGAATTGATTTCATCCTTGCCGAGGATGTTTTGTCGTCGTGTGTGTGTGTGTGTGTTTTTCAAGAAATGTTTTTATTTCTGACTTTAATGATGTGAAATCGCTTTACGTCTAGTGTGATTTTGTATGCTAAGTGGGTATGTAGAGCGAAACAAGAATCTCATCGTCGTCGAGCTTGTTAAGTGTGTAAATCCATTTTTGCTGAATTTTTGATGAAGCGAAAATATCATCCACATACGAGTACAAGGGTATTATGTGCGGCAACGAGTCATGCTTACAAGGCAACGGGTTGAAACTGGACAGATTGGTCTGTGAAGAGAAATGTATGAAGATGTTGATCGTAACGTTTCTGAAGATTGTAATCCTCATTAATATGCTGTCCATTTCTGCTTTAGATGTTATTTCTAGAACACTAGCCCCATTTTCTAAAAGCAGTAACAAGATAGGGGTGTAGAAAAACTTTCTTTAAATGAAGGAGAAGTACGGTCACAGTTTTTCCAGACTAAAGGGAGCAAAATTGAGGCTTCAAAAAATTGTATAGGACGAAGAGAACGGGCAATTATCTTGGTGACCATAAAGGGTGTCATTAGCATACTCAGTATACCGGTTCTGGTTCTATTTCGTAGGTCAAGCAGCATTGGACGTAGTGAGTATTTAGTTGGGGGACCGCTTGATAAAACGACACTCTCGTTTGGAATGGTCGTTTACGAATACATTCATATCTGTAACAGAAAACAAATTTACATGCCTATAGCGGGAGCATGTCATAATAGTACCGGGCGCATTTGCTCGCAATGCTGATATTAAAAAATTGGAGCTGTTAACTTTTTGGGCCTTAAAGGAAAATGCTTTTATCAACAGTAAAAGTGGAGGTCAATTAAATGACCAACATATTCGATGTAAAAAAAGGGATAAAAAGGAGGATTGGAGTTACAAAAGTTATACATGCATTTTACATCAATCAGTTCAGCTTGGGGACTACCCTGTACGAAAAAATGCTCGGGACGAGGATTTTCATATAAAATTTCTCTTGATCCTTTGCAAGTTTCATTTTTAATGTGAATTCCTTTGGGAAAAATTTAATATGTGATTTTTTCCCCTCTTTAAAAACTGCGTAGAGAATATTCGAAAGTGGAATTTTGTTGTGAAATTAGTGTAGTTACAAGAGTACTGAAATTTCTGTTAAAGAGTTCCTGGAATTTTTGCTATTATCGTTTTTTTAAGGATGCAGTTATGAAGTAGACCAAACATTTTTACAAGAGTCTATAGTATGTCATAGTATAGTATTAATTTATATGGTCGCTCTTTAAACACTGTACAAACAAAAATCCACAGGTTTTAATGTTCAATTACCATGTGAAGTGGCAAATGTTAAAAAAACACTCTGTAGTTTTCTGTTTTGAAATTAACACCTTCACAGTCCGAACATGCAAGTATTTATAGAGCAAATAATTTAGAGGTTTACAGAGAGCGCAAAAAACAACAAATACCAAACTCAAACGTAATTCAGCACCAATGCCCATGAATGTGTATCGAAACGAAATTAATAAAAGCACCTGAGCATAAAATTAAATCGCAAATTAAATTGCATTGAAAATTTACTTCAGAAATATTTTTCGCAAATTTTGTTTTAAGAACTCAAGAAGAAGAAAAGGCAACCAGCTCCAAGTTGCCCATTAGCAGCAAAAGTTGTATAATATATTTTCCACATGCTACACACGTCCTCATGTTATATCCTTGAGAACTTGTTTCCGTAATTTACTAATGAAATTTTTTTTTAAAAAAAATAAAAAAATAAAAGAGAACGTTCTTTCATCCACGCCTCATAGTATTTACCAGGAAAAAGAACACGTCCTTTAAAAAAATCCTTTTTGGTCTCACGAAGTACGCCTTAGTCCTGGAACTTCCTTTTGAGGTATGCACTGTATGAACCACTCTCAGTAATTTCTTGCACTTATTAATTCACTTCAATTCTACAAAATAAATTCCTTCGCTTAAGTACGCAACTTGAATATTTTTTATTCACTTAGAAAGGATCCACTAGAGAAAGTCTTTAAACATTTCACATATTCCATAGCCTTGAAGAAGAAAGGATGTACAAAACTTAGAGAACCACAGAAATGCCTTTCGCTCACATAGATGCCTCCTTTCCGCATAAAATCAGCATCGCTTTATTAAAAGGACCTTCAAGCAAACTTTTCCAATCATTCTACTAAATTTTCCACTAATAAAACTCTCGGGAATTTTCTCACAAGCACATCCTTTTTTGTTCTCGATATAAATTAACGATTTTGCTCCTTACTGAATGAAGTGACGTCATGGACTGATTTGAATTTTCCACCGATGTGGCGTGGTTGAATCGGAGAGGAGATCCTCTGTGAACTATGGCGCTAAGGATATCTAACTGAAAACGTTGCGGTACACACGACCACTGAAACGTAAACTGTTGAAGCCGTTTTACTAGGATCGTGTGGGAAATAGGATACAAGTCCTGTCAGCATCCACTGCAAAAAGCTGAAGAATTCCCTCTAGAGTATTGGAGTTGCTAACAAAGCAAGGATGTACTCCGATGCTGTACGTGCGATGCTCTAGTCCTGAGATGGTGAATGAGAGGCTAGTTAGAGTTGTAGTGGTTGGTTGGGTTGGGTTATACGAGGCGCATCCTTTCTGACGTGGAATTCCGACATTTATATTTTTTTCTGCCAGTCTACTTCTGTCTACACTAGATTTACAGGCTTATATGTGGTGGGGACGGCACAGAGCTGCCAGATTTGCGAGGGGAAAATGTTTCGTGTATCTTTTTTGCGTGAAATTATTTTTGAGCTTTTCAAATAAGGCATGTATAAAAGCTTAATTGTGGCTGAATAGGGTGAAGTTGTCACTGGTAATTAATGGTAATTACATAGGGTGTCCCTATTAAATCAACATTTAGCTACTGCACGGGATGATGAGCTCGATATAACATTTTGGCTGATGGAAGAAGGAGTGTCGCGCTGTGGCTTATGTGATAGACATATTTTTACGAAATGTTTTGTACCAAAATGATTGACACCCTCGTGTTTGCAATTAGCGTTTTTGGTTTAATTTTCACAATAATGGAATTTTTTATCAGATGCTTTCAATCAATCAAACCGGAAAACAATCAATCCTGGTTTTATGCCCAGTAAACTCATCAGCTTTGGTTAGTCCAATGGTTTTACTATCTGAAAGTGCGAACAATATATTCAATAAGTACATAGAAAATTAAAGAGATGGCGCTCGTACTATCAAAAAAAATTTCGTTTTAGTAAACGTTGTCTATCACTAGATTGCTGTTAATTTTCATCTACTTCCGTCACATTGGTCATGTCGTAATCGTAGTGGTGCAATGTCAGGATACCCTATACCATAGAGAGACAACCTCGTAGAAATGTTATGCTTCCTGAAATAAGCCCCGGCAGTACCAGACTACCAGATGAACAAGAAGTAGTTCCGCCCGCTAGGTGAAGACCCGACCTAAGCGAAACTTTAGTACCATATTGTTAGCCGGTTAGTCCGTGGAGATGTCTTATTAGGGCTACTCGTAAAATAATTTCCTACGCATGCATAGTTTTCTATGGCGGTAAAACGCCCTTCGCCAAGAGTTGGGGTCTCAAGCCAAAGATGGTCAAGAGGATGTACACAGCATTTCTACGTCCAATTATCACGTATGTCTCGCTGGTAAGGTGGGCAGCGGTGAGCAGGATTTATAATGTAAAAAATTTGGGAAGGGTCCATAGTATGGCAACAATAGGGACAACAGGGGCCATGAGAATATGCCACATTCTCTGCATTAGCTCCCTCCCGACCCTTACATCAAATACCTGGTCTCGTGCTCTTAGACTAAGGGAGTATGGGGCCTAGATCACAAAACTCCAGCATAAACTCTACTAAATCATAGCAATATCTTGGCTTGTTACGGGAGTATATGGTTGCCACAAACACATATTACCTTCCACATAGATTGACCTGCAGGAGAGACTATAGAGAACCACGCTCTAAAGCTGAGTATTCCACACAAAGTCTGTTATGGTATCTAGAGGAAGACAAACAAGAAGCAAACACTCCGCATTTCCTGTGCATAAGCTCGGCGCTAGCAAAAGCCATGCGGCGCACACTAGGCAGTCACATTCTGGAAAACTTAAAAGAAACCGCCAGACTATATTTTGGAGCACTGATAAGCTTCTTCAACTCCGCAGAATGGCTTTCGACGTCCGCCACGGTTGGTCAAACCTTATGTAGACAATTTTTGGGAATCAAAACGGTGCACCAAAGCGTTAATTTTTGGCCAGGAGGTAGCTCTACACCGAACCTAACTGCCACAGAACGCTGACTTCAGCTATTGCATTGGATATGGCATACTTAATTATTGTCAATCGAAGACACGATAGAATGTATGCTATCTAGGTGAGAGAAGCGGGAAGACAAAGTAACAACCCGTTGCGTTGAATTGAACCGCGAACCTCTGAGATGGTAGTCATAGTCAAGCTTCTTAACCACATTTAACCATAGAGACCGACATTCCCCATACTATGAATAATAACAAGCTCTAGAGTCTGTATTCAAACAATTAAAAGAAGAAGAATTAAAAATTGTCAATTACGACCCCACAATTTATTTGTTGACAACTTTTAAGCCCATGATCACAACTAATCCGCCACAAAAACCCCGGTTTTTATTTAAAATAAATCCAATTAATATAAAACGATAATTCCTACCAAATACTTGTATTAAAACCAATTGATTAAATTTTACATTGCACCAAGCGATGAATGATTTTACGTGCAAAATTGGAGCAACTATTGTGCCAACTGGTAGTAATAGTGAATGCAAACAAAATAAAATTTTCGCTGAATCACTGAACACCGAACATATAAGCAGTGCTTAACCCACGTATCAATTTGCTGTTTGTGTACAAAAAGCTCCTATAAAACTCTCGTAATATTGCATATATATGTAGGTATGTATGAATAAGTATATAAATATAACACGATTTAATCATGCAAGCAAGCATCACGTAGACGGCCCTGTTTGCGGTAGATACTACAAGGCTTAAAGGGTGTTAAAACAGGGTGAGACCGAATAAACAGATTTTACAATAATCTGGTCTCTCTCTATATCTGTGTGTGCGTGTGGGAGCTATAATAAACCAGTTTTAAGGATGCTTAAGTTCAAATTTATTTTTAGAAACGTACCCCGCGCCATGCATTATTTATGCGATGAAACTATTTTATATGAATTTGATATCAACATTAAATACCAATCGTAACATCTGCCATCTCTTTCTATCTGCAGCCTAAAACCGACTTGAATTTATCTAATTTAATTCCGTTGATAAAAGCCTTTTAATCTTGTTCACACGAAAGAGCGCAATAAAAGCGAAGGATGTTACCCGGCGGCTGCTATTCTTGTACCATAGTGGAACGCGAATCCTCTTACTTAAATACACACAGCTTCTCCAAGTCCTGGCGCCCACTACTCCTGGCACTTTGGAATGCCACACAGTTACAAGCATAGGCAATGCCTTTACATTATTTTTTTTACAACATTCCATTAAAGAGCCCCCGAGCCACCCCCGCCACTAACAAGGAAGACGGAATGACCTTTTTGCTAGGACTATGCAAACTCTCACATAAATGAATGAATGGGTCTGCACAAAAGGGAGCTTTCTCCAGAAGGAGTGCAAATAACATATAAAAAACGAGGTCCTTTAGGGGAAGAAGCTTAAATTCCATGTGGAACATGACTTTGTCTGACTTTTAATCAGCTTACAAATACTAATGTTATAGAATGGCATTATAAGGTACATATACACTCAGGAACACACACACACCCCTAGAACTGAGAGAGAAAGAGAAATAAAAAGAGCGAGCTTTGGGCTACACTACCATAAGGATAAGGACTTAAGGGAATCCCACTTAATCCTAGAAACTTTTAGTCTTTTGCATTCAACTTTTGGGTTTCTAGGTCTATTTATTACAGGACGTTTTGCAGGGGGCTTATTAGGCCCCTTTTTCTGAGTTATGTTGTCAGTCTGCTCGAAGGTCCTTTCAAGACACGTCCTGGTGATGTTTAGATTTTCACCACCACCCTCTAGCTTAAAAAAACGTACCGTTAACTTTAGGTTTTTAATTAATTTACAATAAATTGAACTTGATCTAAGAGTTAAACGCGCCAAATTATAAAAGGGCGCTGCGTGATGAATGATACACAGTTGAAGAGTGCTCTAAAAATAAATGAAGAATTGAAAGGGTTGAAAGGATGCAATAAATTCCAAAAACGTTTTTAAAATTGAGATCGGACACCTCCTTGTTCACCAAAACATTTATATCCTTGTAATGAATCACAAAGGACGAATTTTTTTTCCGGCTGGCTTATCTGTGGATTTAAGGATTTCAGGAATGCAAATTTTCGCTGACCACAAATCGCAGTAATTTTTTGTTGTTTTTTGTCAGGTAAATGGAGAATTTTAATCGGTTTTTACAATTTACAAAGATTACAGAAATGATGAAGTATTTGCCTACCAAAAACGAGGACTTTATTACTCCGGGAGGAAAAAAAAGTGTAAAGGACCAACAACAAAGCTTCACAATACAGAACGATACTTATGAAATTAAAACTTTTACGTTTTGTTTATTAAAACTGTTTTTTAAAAATTTTTTTCAAAATACTGTGACAAAAATAAATTTGCGCGGTTTGGTGGTATTTAACGTCTGGTTTGAGCTAATGATTGTCAACTGTTCAAATAACTTCTTGGAAACTTTTCTAAATAAGTCTGACGATTATTATTCTTCAGGTGATCGGGGTAATGTCACCAGATAAAATTAAATGTTTTTTATTTGATTCTGGCAAATAAAGGACGTAATTTTTTTATTCAGATAATAACTGCAAATTTTTTTTTTTCGTATTATGAAATAATTTTCATGATTTTTTAAATATTTTGTATGATTCACAAATCCTTCTTCCTGCCTCTAGAATAGACCCTATCAAATGCGTTACAATTATGCCAACGCGTGACCTAATCTAATCCTCCATATATTTCTCGTAAGCTGATTAACATTATAACCTTCAGATACTTCAGTGAATTTCCATTTGTAGCGAAAACGTTTTCCTCGAAAATGTAATGGGAAGAGGGAAAAGTCACACGAAACCATATAAGGCGAGTATGTTGCTTGATCGATGACGTTGGTCGAGTTGTTTACCAAGAACTGTTGCACAACGATGGCTTTGTCCAATCTAGCTGTTTCGAGGAATATTCCGGCCCAAACACAACATGACACTTCAAAGGTATGTATTCCTTTTCCTTTTTTCAAGAATTCGGAGTGCACCAGACCACGGTAATCAAAGAACACTCACCTTGAATTTGAAGCGAATTTTACGTGTTTTGTTTCGATTTTGCCTTACTTTCAAAGCGCCATTTCGAAATCTGTAGGCTTGTGAGTATGTCGTACTTGTACACCCATGTTTCGTCAACATTTATGATGCGTTTCATGAATGTGGGTACCGAGAAGCTTGAGAAATCGTATCTTCAGCGACATAGAGACCCTTTTTGAAAAATAAAATTTATCTCTTTGGGAAGCAGTCCAGTGGCGACGCGTTTCATGCCCAAAAGACCATTAAAAAAGTTAGGAATGGACTTAAAAGGCGGTGAGCATGTCTCTAGCTAATTCCATCAATGGACTTAAATTACACAGGCCTACAAATTTTTAACCCAGAGACTAGACCTATCGTACCCGAAGGATTTTGATGCGCTGAATCCGAATCCGTATTCAGAATGGCTCCTACACGTCTGGTTTTCGAGATATCCTAACCTAAAAGTGCAAAAAACGCGTTTTTTTGTAGTTTTTGAGGTTACTTGACGTAAGGAAAAAAATTATAATCAAGAAATGTTGTATGGCAATTGAAAGTACCACCCTGTCCCTTTTAAACCTATTTGGATTTTTTGAAATATCTTTTTTTTTCACCAAAATATCGCTATTTGAAATTTTACATTTTAGCGTATTAACCCAACTACAAAAAAAAATCGAAAAAATAGGTAGGTAGGTATTAGGGGGGCTGAGGGTGGGTAAGTAAGCTCGCTAGTATTATGGGATCCAATTTGAATAAAAATAGGAGTTATTTCAAAAGAAATAATCTACTTAACTCCCTGTTCCCAAGGTCAGGTGGGTTAGCCTGGTTATGGTTTGGTAGGGGTGGTTTTTAGGGGTTGTTTTTTGAGCTTACGAAAAATTCTGACCTTATGGGGTGAATTAGACCTCGGATTCGGAATCAGCGACCCCAAAAACACAAGATCAACATGGTCTGGTCTCGGGCAGAATTTTTTCGATTTTTTTTTGTAGTTGGGTTAATACCCTAAAGTGTAAAATTTCAAATAGCGATATTTTGGTGAAAAAAAAAGATATTTCAAAAAATCCAAATAGGTTTAAAAGGGACAGGGTGGTACTTTCAATTGCCATACAACATTTCTTGATTATAATTTTTTCCTTACGTCACGTAACCTCAAAAACTGCAAAAAAACGCGTTTTTTGCACTTCTAGGTTAGGATATCTCGAAAACCAGACATGTAGGAGCCATTCTGAACACGGATTCGGATTCAGCGCATCAAAATCCTTCGGGTATGTTAGGTCTGGTCTCTGGGTCTGGACTTTTGTTAAATTTTGTCGGCCTGTGTTATCATTAGGCAAGCTGCTTACAAAATTCGAAGCTAGTAGTATCGACTTAGTTCCTTTATAGAAACACAGAGCCACCATAGGAATGTAGTAGCCTTGACAAAATTTTATACTCGAATGCTCCACCATATTTCGCGCCTCCTTGCTTTCTCGGCAATATATTTCTTGCAGCACACTTGCTGGGTTCACCTTTTTCCCACCCCATCGTCTAAAAGTTCTGTTAAATCGTACAACATACTAGATTTCAAATACAAGGTTAATGGCCGTCTTCTGGAGCACCCACCCAGTACTAACCAATTCAATCCTCTACTATCCTTCAAGCTAAGCTTCCTACTAAACATTGCCTATTGCCCTGACAGACAAAAATGGTACAAAGCATGATTTCTAAGCTTGGCTTTGCCACGCAAAAACAGCTTTAACTTGATAAATGTACAAATCAACTTTGGTTTATCGGAATCTGTGGTTTTTCCTATTCTGTTATTTATACATATCAAATATAAATCTCAATAATTTTTTCTACAGGTTAATACTTAGCAACTATACTTGGAATTTACGCAAAAGACCGAAAATAAATATTAAAATCCAAAAGTGGCAGTAGAAGCAACAACTCAACCAAAATTTGTACAATTGTTTGACGTGGAAATAACAACTTGACGAATGCCCGAGTAAACTTAAAACAGGTAGGGTAGGATTTTTCGTGGAACCTGCTAGAAAGCTGCATAAAAAGCTTGGATTTTTTCACAGAATCACCACTCCTTTTCTTGAATCGTAAGCAGAGACTTCCCAAAAAAAAATTTGGTTTGTTGTGCAATAGCTTTTTTTAAATTCCAAAAAAAAAACTTTTATATTTCCAGAAAATGAAGACATTTTTCTTAGTATTCGCATTCGTTCTAGCCATTAGCTTTGCTGAAGAAGCTAGTGATTCCGAAGCTGGCCAGAAATATGATGCAGCCCTCAATGAATTGCATGAGCTCCACCAGCAAATGGAATCGGGAGCCACCGAAGAGCTCGAGAAGCAATATGATGAAAAATACGGTGAAGTACTGAAGCTGCAAGGTGAATTGGCCAAGGAGCAACTTGCTGGAGCTTCTGATGAGGACAAGCCATTCTTTGAGAAGTCGCTTGAGTTGAATAGCGTTTCCCAACAGCTTCACAGTGACAGGGACAATGCTGAACTTATAGCAGCTTATGACAAACTCTTGGCGGAATTAAATGAAATTGGACCTAAATAAGGAATAAATAAAGAAATGCATTTGAAGACTTTATTTGGTTTTTTTTATATTTTTCTACTATTTTTGATTAAGCAAAATTTTTTTCATACATCTTCGAGAACCTTCATACATCCACATTCGGTTCGTGGTCGTTTCAAGCATCTTTTTTCTGTTGGCCTAACATTAAAAATCCGCGCTAGCACTTTTTCTTATTATTCAGATTCCTCTGTTCTTGATATAAACGAATCATCGTAGGTCTTCTATACAACATTTTCACCGTTTTGGCAAAGAAATTTCTTTTGAAACACAAAGCTTAGGACAAACTCTTTATTCATACCAAATTTCCATCGAAAGAATCGCGGAGTCTTCAAACATAAAGAACTGCTGTGAACACATTAAGTGACAGACGGAGCTCAACTTCTTCCTGGTAGCTCGGTACAGCATTACCAGATTACAGTTTAGCAATAGCGTTTACGTGCCTTTTTCTGACAAAAGTCCAAGCTGGTATTGCTATTGACTTAGTTTATGGAATTGATTTGATAGTTTCGTTTCTGGTAGTACAATCAAGGCAGCATTGAAAGGCGTCGAATCTGAACAATACTGAATCTCGGCTGATGTTACTTATATTTATAAAAGATATATTTTTTAAGCACCTACATATAGTTTATAGGTTATAGGTATAGTTTATACGAGTCCTGAAGACGAAGTGTCCATTGATTTAGAGAGTAACACTCGACTTCGGGCCGAGGCGAACTGAGATGCAAGTAAGTCGGCCTTGGATTTTGTTAGCACCTCCCCTCCAGTAAATGAAAGAAGTCGTTGCGGATAAGGTAAATTTTTCTTGATGAACGTTACCAAGGACCAGAAGTTTTTTCTTCCAGTATAGTCTCTAGTGGCTTTTCTTATTTTATTAATAATTCAAATAAAAATCCCAGAAAATTTTTCAACAGTGTCAGGATTAGCAAGACCGAAAATAAATATGGAATTCTAAAAGTCACAACTTCTACCCCACCAAAATTTGTACAATTGCAGGAAGCCAGTCTTTTGTAGAATAAGCTGGATAAAAAGCTTGAATTTTTGCACAGTGTTATCAGTGCTTTCTTTGAAATTTAAGCAGACACTTGACAACATAAACTTTGTATGTTACAATTTGTTTCATTTTTTTAAATCCCAAAACTTTTATATTTTCAGAAAATGAAGACAATTTTCTCGGTATTCGCGTTTGTTCTAGCAATCACCTTTGCTGAAGAAGTCAGTGATTCGGAAGCTGGCCAGAAATATGATGCAGCTCTCAATGAACTCTATGAAATCCGCGACAAAATGGATACGGGAGTCACTGAAGAGCTCCAGAAGCAATATGATAAAAAATTCGATGAAGTACTCGTGTTACGTGGTGAATGGGAGAAGGAGGAACTTGCTGCAGCTTCTGAAGCAGACAAGCCATTCTTTGAGAAGTCGCTCGAGTTGACTAGGATTACGCAACAGCTTCGCAGCGACATGGACAATGCTGATCTTATAGCAGCTTACCACAAACTCATGGCTGAATTAAATGAAATGTCTATTTAAATAAGAAATAAATAATTTGAAAATTTTATTTGATTTTTTTTTGTATTAATTATTCTAGTATTTTTGTTTCAACATTTCAATATAAGCAGCAACAAAACGACCAACACGCTATTTTTAATGAGAGATCTTTATTTAAAATTCATTGTTTTTTATTTTGAAAAAAGAGAAAAAAAACCAATTCAGACAGACTACGCCTAAGCACGTTACCTGGTGAGAGCGCCTTTAGGGTTTTCCTAGAAGCGCTTACAGGACCAACAGTTTAAATCATAGTCAAACGTCGCATTGTGACAGCAGCGTCCTAATCTATCTTTGTATCATAAAAAATCTTGTAACACTAGAGCGCAAAGGTGAGGGTTCTGCCATAGAATGTAGAAGAAGGAAAGTATAGTGGCAACACCGTAGCGCCGTTGTCAATGCGGACTAATTGCTATTACATAGGCGGTTGAAGAATTACCAATCAAGAGGTTTCTGTGGATAGGAAGGACATTTAAGAAGGAAATATAACTAGACAGAAAAAGCGAAGAGGAGAAAGACTATTTTTCTGAACAAGACTCGACCCCACTACCTTCAGGAGGGTAACTGGAAGTCTTTTGGCTAGACTATCGAAACCGAAAGAAACGCCCCGGATCAATTTTTTACAATCACTATATTTAAAGTGTTATTCGTCCTATTATATTTAGTACTTAACAATTAGGATCATACTTAGTTCTGCCATGAGATAGCAGAACTTCCAGCCAAAACAAGTGCTCCTAGAATTTACTGAACCAGAACCAACCTGTGTCATATCGAAATGCTACTTAATATTGGGTCTACATAATTTGGAGAAGGAACTAGTCCAATACTGGGTCAACCTACAAGGTCTAGTCCAGACTAAAAGATTTATTGAAGTCGTTAAACGCTAAAATTACAGCGGTCCTATTATTGAAGAGATCAGAGATTGACATTTACAAAAATAACCTTTGAATTAGGGTAGATGAAAATTAAACCCACTGAACCTGAACAGAATAACTATCTGGTAAAGGTGCGCAAAAACTGCGTAGCAACCACTCACTAACTAAAACTATTACCATAATTACAAATTCCAGCTTGAAGTCTAATTCTAATTATAATTATTATTTACATAATGTCTATTACCAAAGACAGACAGTTCTTCAAACATCACCCCTAGACGCGTGTTGTACCAAAAAGTAAATTTGCAAAATTAAACCTAAATTTTCCAGAGTTACATTCTTCGGAAGCAGCCGAGAAAGCTCTCTTCAATTCGTATAAAAGCTCGGGAATATCTTAGAATCCCCACTTGTTTCCTTCAATCGTTGACGAGAAATTCCCATCCCTGGTAAGAAAATATTATTAAATTTTTTTCTTCTAACTAATCCATCTATTTTTTTCCCTGCTGCAGAAAATGAAGACCTTCTTTGTACTCGTAGCTCTTGTGCTTGCCGTCGCTCTTGCAGAGGACCCAACTGACAGATATGTCGAAGTCCAAAAGGAACTCTCTGAACTCCGTGAGAAAGTCGAAGCTGATCCTAGCGAAGAAAACAACAAGGCCTACGATGAGAAATATGCTGAAGGATTAAAGGTTCATTCCGAGCTCCTCCAATTCAGTCTTGATAATGCTGAAGATGGTGATAAGGCTTACCTTGAGAAGGCTTTGGAATTGAATGGCATCATCCAGCAGCTCCATGGCGGTGAAGATTCTGATGATCTCCGTGAATCATACGATAAGGTTTTCGCTGAATTGTCCGCTCTCCGTGGGGAGGATTCTGAATAATTTAAGGGATGCATGGACGAACACTTTTCGATTTTATAATCGCAGAAATTAAAAGTCTTATGAAATCTTAAGAAAATTTGTTTTTTTTTTGTTTTAATTGAAGATTACAGGTTGTAAACTACAAAATTTTGTGGGAGACTGTGTCTTTGGTAACTTAGTGATCGGGGGTGAGATTATATTTAGGTGATGTCTTTTCACATATTTACATATATTGTGAAGCAATAAATTTTTATTTTCAAACATTTTTAGAATTGGACAGAGGAAAATAGAGTCGCTAAGCTAGAAAGTCAATCAATTTGTAACTAAATCCATCGGTCTAAATAGGGCCTGGACACGATCAAGAGATCTTCAGTTCACTTATGGTTTTTATCATTCTCACTATGAAACACTATTTAAAAGGAAATCTTCTTAGTCCAAGCAGAATCCACATTTCATGAACCCAAATTTCTTACCATTTTTTTTACTAAAATCAAACCAACCAAACTTGCATATGACATTATTCTGTACGAAATGACACAACATTTTTTGAACACACAAGTGAGCATTGCAATGATGAAAACACGAACAACAATCTTCCAGTAATGAAAACTGCGTAGACGCAGATTTTGGTTAAAAAAATAATACATTCATTAAAAGCCGTAAACATCAACGAGAATAATCCTTACTCTGGATTTTATCGTAAACTTCATTATCTTTAAAATATTCAAAAAGCATTGTCAAGCCTAAAAAATGTGTTATACAATGATTTAAGTTAAAAAAAATTAAAAATTTTAAGCATTACGGCTTAAGGTAATCCTTGATTGAAGGTGTGGGCAATCTACGTTGATGTTTACGAAAATTGAAATTGGGATGATACTCATTCTCACAATGGAAAAATTTGTTCTACTTACAATCTCGCCTCTGATATTTTGCTATGTCCTTTATATTTCATATTCTTCCGTTTTAGTGTAGTTTAGGATTTTTTTAAGGATTTATTATATTGGATGTGATGTGATGTAACAGTTAAAAAAAACTAATCAAACGATTGTGTAACTATTCCGTTAGATGTACGATTATTAAATATTTTTCATTGACTTTTAAATATCCCAAAAATACATTAAAATTTTACTTATTAGTATCAAAAATATTAAATTAAATACTATTAGTCTAAACACATCATAAAAACTTCGTTTTCCCTTTAAGACTAAGTGGTGAAAAGTGGATAAGGCAATTTCCATAAGAATAAAGATTATTAGTAACAAAACAAACTATTTTACAACGTTTTGCCAAATTGTTTCATTTCTATTATTGCCTGAAAAGAATTTAAAATCTTTTGTCTAATACGCAATAATTTCGCAAAAAAACACACCTGATTAATCAATAAACACGCGAGTGTCCATATTTGCAAGGTAATATGGCACCATTATATTTGTTATCATACAAAGAGAACAATTTTTTCACCTGAGCATATTGGCATTAAAAGAAACAAAAAGATTTCTGTTTTTTTTGAAAATTGAAAAGAAAAACGTTTGCAAAATATTTGGTCTAATACTGACGAAAATTACTAAAACATGTTTTAAATATTTAGTTATGGTTTTAAGTCATTCTGTATAAATACTCTGAATAAGCCAGGAATCGTTCTAGACGTCTTCTATAGCACGGCCAAAAAAGATAGTAAAAAAAAGGTTTCTAGGAATTATTAAATAAAATTGACCTTAATAAAATTTTAATCCTTTTTTTCCAGTAAAAATGAAACTCACTGTATTTTTCTGCCTTTTCGCCGTGTTTGCGGTAGTTTCTGCTCAGGCCCCTGAGTCTCAAGGCTTAATGGACAAAATTGGTAGCTTCATTAAGAATTTCAAGCTGCCTTCCATTCAGGAAGTTTTTGAAAAGGTCAAGAGTTATTGTGCCAACCAATCTGCAGAATCCACCATTGGTAAGCTGTGCGCAAGAATGGGCGATGCAAAAACACCTGAAGAAGCCATGAAGAACGTCTGCGCAGGAGCTGATAACAGGTTCTTGAAGACAATTTGTTCATATTTCGGCAAATAAATTTCTTCTTTTTCTTCAATACTTTGATGCAGATTTGAAAATAAAGTTTTAATTAACAAAAAATTAACGAATTTTATTCAATATTTCATGATTTGGTGAATTTTTTTAGGCCACTGTCCGAGATTTATAATTCTATGATAAAACTGTCAACGAAGTAAAACAAGGTCTATCTTTTCGCTCTAGCTTAACAAGAATATGTTTTATACTGAACGCCATTACTCAAAATTTAAACAGTTGTTAAAAAATACCAAGTTGGAAAAAATATCTGCTCCGAGATTTATATACTTATAAAACACCCATGAAAATACGTGCGTGAATTGAAAACAAATTCGAAAAGTTTCTTTGTAAATTGATGGTTTAAAAAGAAACCATTAAAAAAAAGTTTCAATTCAAGTAAGAACATGGAGGATAAAAAATTTCTCCTGATTTTTATTATTATTACCTTGGCACTAATTCCAGCACAAGAGAAAGTCAACATAATAAATGTGAACAGAATTGCACGTGACTTTTGTTCTACACAAGTGGAAGAAACGTTGTTCGCGAATTTCTGTGCCGAATTGAGTAAGCGAAATTTTGAACTTTTGCCAATTATAAAGGAGAGGTGTACAACAGGACCAAAAACGTTGGTGCTGAAATTAATTTGTGATTTTGTATCTTTGCAACAAGTTTAATAAAAAAAACATAATATGATCCTTTTTTTGGGTTTTTTTTTATCCTGCTAGATAATTTATTATTTATTTATTTTTGTTTGCAAACTGGTACAGGTATTCTGGTTTGCTCAATATTTCTAGGAATATACCACCCCTGTTACAATATTACCGCTTTTTCCTACCGGAGTAAAAAACCTTCTGACTTCACGGCTATGTTTTTTTAACAAAAGTGTAGACCGCTCGGCTAACTCTCGCAGGCCGCCACCCTTGTTTTTGCACGCAAGTTGGTCTAGAAAGTCGTTTATAAGTAAAACAGTTAGACTGCGGAACAACCTTTCACAGTAAGTATTCCTGAACTCATAGAACATCCAAAATTCTCTCTTCTCTAGAATGAGCATAACGAAAGCTAGAGCCATCAGATAAAGCTGTTAAAGTGGTTTTACCCTGGCGGGCGTGTCGTTTAATTAGATATAAAATATTGGCTAAGGCTTTCAGGACTGAGGCTGTAAGCAGCGGCTTAATTTTTAGTGTGCACTCCCACCAAATTTATCAATGACAAAGTCTGCGTCTTTTGCTCCAATTTTGTGGACTATCAACAAATGAGATTTTCTTTTACCAATTAACCAAATCAGGATTGATACCTCCTCTAGAAAACAAAAAATAAACGCTGCCTTGTTTGCAATCCCAAGGAGGACTTGCATCATTGGATTGATGAATTGATTGATTGCCACAACTGATGAACTTAAGCTGAAACATCCACTCGTATTGTTTTTAAAAAATTGAACAAAACAAAACTCCAAAACAACTTTAAAACCCCCCTTTTTACCATTCCAACTCATTATCACTGTAAGCACTTGCAATTTTATGTAAACACACCTACATGAAGACCTTCTCCTCATATAATTTTCAAAAGGCACACAAACAAGACGAGACCAGCAAAATAAATATTTTTTGACTTGCAAAGCTCCTTATTTGCCTTCGTCATTAAGAACATATCTTCAAGAGAATACACACATATGTACTTTTCTATATCAGCAAAAATAATAATCATGGGACAGGATCTTACCCGCAGACATGGTTTCTTGTGTGCACATGCTTAGTATAATGAAAAATAAATGCTTTCCACCATATGAATTCAGATTTATTTTGATAGAAGAAGAAAAAATTCAAGGAAAACAATATTTTTTTGAGGAATTATCTATGAAAAATGATTGTAAAATGTCCTTAGAGAAGGAATTAAATGTGTGTGTGTGTATTGGGGATAGTACTCTAAGTAAGTGATATTTAATATAGTAGATGGAGAAGAGGGAACAAATAAACATATAAGTTTAAAAAGGACAGTGTATTTTTTGCATAAGAAATTTATTGTGAAAGGTTATGGGAAAACGGTAGAGAGTATGAGGAATTTGAAATAGTATCCTAATCATTTTTTTGTAGTCTAAGCTTCTTTCGGTGCTATAAGTCCATGTGTTCGTGGGGCAGGTCAAAAATTGCTTCTTTTTCTTCTTCCGTCGCCTTTAATCTCTCATGAGGTTAAAGGGAAGAACAGCTCCCCTCCAACAGGCTGTTTTCTTTTTGTGGGCTGCTTGCAGTACCATTCAGGATTTCCCAACAGTTTCTGCGGAGTCTGCCAAAAATGATCTTCTCCAAATTAGTTTTTAGGTTTTGTGAGTTCCAACCGAGAGGATTGACATGGTGTGACCAATCCAATTCCACTTTTTTGGGCCAAATTTCGTCGTCTATACTTTCATTGCCAGGCAATGTGCCATATTTTTTAATTTCAAAATCTGTTTTTGCCAAGGAAATGTGATGTAATCAGATTTTGATAACTACTTCGCGGCACTTTGTGCCTTACAAGTTTGGCCACCGTAGGCCACCGTATTAAAGTCAAAGTCAAACCTTGAAGTTGAGCAATCACAACTGAGATTTTTGTTGATCACCATACGTGGAAAAGTTTGGAATTGGCCTCCCTTTTCTTCAAGTAGTTTTGCTGCCCAGACATTATCATCCAATTTTTACCGTGGTTTTCCAAATATCGGACAGTAATGACCCTGGTAATAATGCACGATATCTGCCATTTCAGGCACTTTCAGTTTTGATCTTGTTTGAAAAATAGCAGACATACTTTTTGACCGCCTAAACCTTCAGAATCATCTAACTAAACCACGTTTTAATTTAGCAAACCACTTTATTGATGAATTCGAGCGGAGTTGATGTAAAATAATTCCACAAAGCCGATGACATTTGCGCATCAAGCAGAAATATTAAATGAAAACTTTTGATAATAAAAGTCAAAAGTTCGCTTTTTAATTGTAGCAACAAAATACAGCTTCACAAATACTATTAAAGGTACGCATGGAAAGCAACTGATTAATCATCAAACATAGATAATTGCAAATATTTGCATCGCGAAAAAAATACTGCGTCTTAATTAAGTGTATTAAAAATTTGTTCAAGATAAAATTTCGTATAAATAGGCTGAGGAGTTTCACATCAATAAGTGTGCAAACGTGTTTTATACTGAAGCTGAAAGTTTTCCTCATTGAAATAATTTTTTTTTTCATTAATAATAAAATGAAGCTAAATTTTGTTGTTGCGATTTTCCTCAGTGCAGTCCTTGTTGGAGTTTACTGCAGGCTAGACGATACTACAATCAATGATAGAGCCCGAGGCAAGCTAGAGAATATGTGCAGAGATAGGAAACCAGGATGCAAGATTGAAATTGCCTGTAGAAAAATCTATAAAGCTCTTCATGAAGGTACACTGGAAGATTTGTGCGCAAAGGTCGTGCCTAAAAAAAATGGTTCCGAATACATTATATGCCAACTAGTTATCGGCGCACAAAACAATTTATATTAGTTATGGAATATAATGGAGCTAAAAATTGATATTTTGTTTGTTTTGGTCATGGTCTATATTTCACCATTTTTTTCTCTATGAAAACCAAGTTTAAGAGTCACCCTTTTGTACTACCATTCCGTCATGTCGTTGGTCACGTCATGGTGCAATATAGAACCTCTTAATAAATCCCAGGCACTGGGGCGCTTGTTTGGCGATTTGAAATAATACCATTGCTCGACTTTGGGCAATGTGACGCCTAAGATGTTAAGAAATGGGTCAGTCATTAGGTCTACACAATACAGTGACGCAGATGGAGAGATGTTGCGGGCTTTACTGGAAATAAGACAGTTCTTCCTTTTGAAGCCATTGAATTCGATACGATTCTGGCGGCCGCCATGGAAGATGAGTTCAATGTCCGTGTTGATCGAGTTGGACATAAGTCCGCGATCGCCAAGACAGGATCTGGCACGTGTTTGCTATGCTTTGTCGAAGACGTATGAGTAACACAGAGCACCGTCATCAGCAAAGCTGTGAAGTGGCTTGGAATGGACTTAGAGTAGATCATTTATGAAGATTAGGAAAAGAACGGGTGATAAAATTGACCCCTGGGGGACACCGGTAGAGATGGTGTTGGTCTGAGACTGTACGCCATCCAATACTACTTTGATTAAACGGCCGGAAAGAAAACTTTCGATCCCGTTCTTCAGAAATGAGTAAATACCAATAGCTGAAAGTTTAACTAACAAAGCAGGGTGCCAAACTCTATCAGAAGACTTGGAGATATCTAGAGCAACCAAACCGGATTAACCAAAGTGGTGCATAATTTGATTGAATTTCACCCAGTGGATCTTAAATGTTTTGATTTTTTTTAGAATAAAACAAATTATAATTTTTTTCGTTTTTAAATTTATATTTATATGAAAAAGTATTTAAAACTCTCGTGAACTCCTCTGGGCTAACCTCACAATGTAGCCATGGTCTTCTCGCAGCTCTTGGCAAGATGTGGATTCTTTTCGCAGTATTCCTTAAGCTGTTTGATCATAGCCTCCTTATCATAAGCTGGAGTAGCGAAAACAGCCGCGAAAATAGCCACGAAAAAGAAAAGAACCAAACTGAACTTCATTTTGCTATAAAATAAATATAAAAAAAATTAAAAGTAGAGACAAAAAATAATTTTAAATCAAAAATTGTTTTTACCAACCTTGTTTTTTTAGGATTGTTTTGATTGGTGCTAAAAGACACTTCTGATGCTGTTTGAGAAACGAGCCAGAGTATTTATACGAAATTTTGTATTCACAATTGCCTTGAAATTTCTACCACCGCATTAAAGTAAATATTTTTACTTATTTAGTTGACTGGATTTTTTGAGAATTTCTAATTTTATGGAGGTTAGCTCAAAACATTTCTTATTTGCTACGTACGTGGTGTGTAATCAGCTTGCGTTTAAAATGAGAAAGCTGTTCAATTTGGAAATACTTTTAAATTTTGTTAAAAATGAAAATATTTTATGACACACTATGTGAAGGTCACTAGACGAGCCTCATGGTGGGTCCACACGATAGACACTTTTGGTTGTAAAGACTTCTAGAAATTTTTGTCTGTGCAACAAAGCAAAGTCGCTGGAAAAGTTTGCATCGAGTCCCCAGAAACATTCCGTCGGCCCTTGCATTCCAACTTCACAGTCTGTATAGAAATCGCACGGAAAGTTGGACCGGCAAAAGTCCTTATGGTGTGGACCTGCAACATGCTTTCAAAGCGGGATTCTTTGAAATAGATTGCAAGTTAAAAAAAAAATTAATTTAGTTTTATTGCTTCCAGTCACAACATAAGTTTTATTGGAAAGCTGAAAATCCTGCTGAAAGTCCTTTTTGATTGGAATGGGCTTAAAATATTGATTGGAGGCCAACGGTTAAAAATTGAGGTTTTATTGCAAAATAACCTAGAGAAAAAATGTATATCATGGAATATCATGCAAAAAAGATCCTATCTCTTTTTTGTACAAATAAACATTCAGTAAATATAGCGATTCCAAAAATCTTTGACTTTGATTAAATTTTTTCCTACCGTGATCGTGAGGGACACGGATATTTCTTCAGCTTTTGTCAAACCAGTTTTTTAGTGGAGAGAGGTAGACTATAAAAGACGGACGAGGTGTTGTAGCGTTTTCTACGAACATTTTTGGTCTTAAAACTAACACATATAGGCATTTGCTTCTTCCTTATAACTCTCATCGACACATATACATTAATGTCTCCTTGAGAATGACTCACTCTTTATTTTCATTATTTTTTAATATATTCAACAAAAACTCAACCTTATAACGAGGTCCAATGAAAGATGCGCTTGATTTTGACTAATTCCTAGAAGCCCGAGGAACACAGCAAAAGAGAATCAACTTTTACAGTTTCTATGTAGTGGACTTTTATGATGATTTGTTTTATTACCCTTTTATTACCATTTTATTACCTTTCATAATAATGATGTTTGGTAAGAAACTGTGAAGAATTTTTATTGGCTTACATATATATTGACGTTTCTATGGCGGATAAAAAAAATCACATATCTCGGTTTTTCGTTTCTTCCCATAGGGTGTCAAGATTGATACTTTGGTATATTTCTTGGTGATCTTCCAATATCTTTTTTGTTCCTAACGTGATTCCTAATGTAATTTATACTGTACAAACGAGTATGTAATCTCTTTGGTTTTGTAAATTGTACTCACGAGAATAACTCCACGTAACCTTATGACAGTGACTATGCAAAAAAATGGTTCCAATATTTTTCAATCTGTGATAAAAGCTGATATTTCGATTAGAAGATCCCCATTCTCATTTTTGTGTTGCCAAAACTGTTTTGATCCATTGCATACTCAAGTCCGTCATAATACGCACCTAATTTGGCATGACATTACAACAACGTCACTTTTATTGATCCCTCTGAACGTCCTATCGAATAAACTATCATGATTATGAAATTTGCACCAACGCCGATTGAAAAATTGTTTACTTTGAAATAATAATTCCAAACTGTTTAACATATGTTTTACGTAATATGTATCGATAAAAATATCTTGAGACAGAAAGATCAAACAAAAAAGTTTCTTGTACCAACGCACGTTAAGAAGGAAAAATTAATTTTTGCGTTTTTACAGAACTTTGAAGAAAAGCGGTTCGTTTTAATATTATAGTTCCCATTAAAAAGTTTAATATTTTTTAATTAGTGAAAAAAACTTTTAAAACCATGAAAATTTCGTTCATTTTGTGCATTTTCATTGTTGCGCTAAGCTACGTATCAGCTAAGCCCTTTATAACTGACTTGCTTTTTGGTAGAGCTAACAATGGTGATCAATCAGTCGATGACTTAGTTCGGAAATTTTGCAGAGTTCGTCAAAACACCAGATCAAGTGTCTGCAGGTATAATCGATTTCGTGTGACTTTTAACTAAGTGCAACCGAGTAACAATCTTCAACAAAGTTTGTCTTATAAATTAATAAAAATGATTATGAAAAAATGTGTTCGTTGTGATTTTCTTTCTAAAGAAACTTTTACCTTGGTTAAAACTTATAATTTTTTATTACAGCTTCTAGAAAAAGGCAAAATGCAGAGTGAAAGAAAATTTTCATCTTCTTTATACCATGAGTTTTTGTGCTATTAATTTTTTTAGTTTTTTTCTTTTACAGGGAAGCAAACAACAAAAAAAATCATTTCCCTTTCCGCATTTAAAAAAAGAAAAGCTGGTTTCTATTTTCTTAAATTTCTTTAAAGTACATTTCTTTCTGCACTATTCCATGTAAAAGGGGGGAAAGGCACACAAAAAGGAACAAATCTCCCACATCCTTACAAAAACTTGCAAACTTTTCAATGAACTTTTTTCTACGATTCCTTTTTTTCTTTTGGCCACAGAGCACACTTCAGATACTGGCTAGACTGTTATGTTTACTTATTTCAGTCTTTTGCCCCAAGTTATTCTACTATTGAGCCACCGCCACCACACTCCGGCATCAAACGAATTCCCAGAAAATTCATTTTATCAGACAGTTGCGAGTTTATCCAATTTCCATTAGGCCTCTCTAAGTTAAGGGCTATTTTGCACCATAGATATGAGACGGCTGCTGGCTATGTGTTTGCCTTTTGGGTACGTCATGTTAATTTTTTTTTCTGACCCCAATTGGCGCCATGTAACCTACAGAAAGGCTCACATTTTCCGACAGATTTGAGAAGGAAATGTTTTGACAAATTCTCTGGAGATTAGAAAAGAAAACTGGGATATACTGCTGAATTCCTCTCGGGCATAAGTGTTGGAATGGAAAAGAGTGGGAGATAAATTGTAAAGAGCAATTAAGTTAATTAATGTACTCGCAAGTTGTAGGAGAATGTCAATAAATCGCAGCAGATTTATCGGTAGGGTTGTAAACGACAATAGGACGACTCATTTTAGCCAGGATAATGGGATACTAATTAAGTTAACGAATCTGAAATTCAGTGAAAGATACAACTTCCGATTGAAGGCGAAATTGTTGTCCTTTGTATCCTAGTCGTTAATGCGCCCGACTGCCATCCCTGAGGTTCGTGGTTCGACACCACCACTATGGTTTGTTGTCTTTTCACATCTCCCTCCCAGATAATATTCCTTAGTTCTTCTCTTCCTTCTTTACAGCAATTTCCGACTCTTTCTGCTATGAGGAAGACCATCACCTATAAGCATAATAGCGAGGAATCTATCTCCTGTTCGGTAAGTGACCATGAGCAGTGAACAGTAGTGGGTGTCTGACGCTACTCCAGTAATTGGCGATGATCCATATATTTGAACCTAAATTGAGTTTGGAAATACTAATTGTGGAAGATTGTTCCACAGATTACAATTTTTATTCATAAATTTTATGAATAAATGAATGTAGTTCTTTGAGACACCTATACATTTCGAAAGTCCACAAGAAAGCTCTAACCATAGCTGTCCTACGTAATCATGAATTCAGCGCGAGATGCTAATATATCTAATAAATTACCATCGGATGTGCGAATTCCCGCCAGTATTATTCTGAAGCGACAGAGACTAAGAGAACTGGCGTTCTTACTATGGAAACACAAATCCCAGTCAGTGATTAATTTTAATATTGGTAAAGTCAGAAGACCTACAGACGCACACACTCTGGAGGGCTGCGTTACCAAATAACATATATATGGCAATTCCCGGTAGATGTTGTTTACACCGATAGCTGGTAATAATCATCAAGTTTGATCTGGGTTTGCATTTAGTGAAAGTATTGAAATATTTAACAGCAAGAAAATAGTATGAAGCCCACGAATATTGCAAAGTGATAAGTATCGGGCTTCACTTGCGCAAAATTCAATCGTGTGGGAGTCAGTTGGTTGGACTAGTTTTATCAGATTCAATGGTAGCGTAAATTCATTTCGAGTCTTAGACAAAGAGAAATGTCTAAAGCTCTTAACAAACATTTTGTCCAGCTCTCAGTTACCAACCAATACATACAAGAAAAACAGCTTTCCAAGATGGCTGAAAAACAACACCCAAAATATAAAAGAGATCTCACTTTCAACTCCCAACAAACCACCCTAAGCATGAAATGCGCCGTTGCAAGTGACTCAACTCCAAGATAATTACAGACACCCTCTCCCCACCTACACAAAAGCTTATCTTATTAGGAAACAAGAAGTCAATGGAGTCTTTATTCAGCTCGTCTCACATGATCCACTTATTGATAATATTTACAAACTAACTGAAAAACTGGCTTCTGATTTTGTAAATTCTTGCACCTGTCGCGGATCTCATTGACCATTGCGTTGGGATTGTAGTTGGCATTAGGGTTTGCATTGTAACTGGGATTATAGCTGGGATTATAGCCGGGATTGTAGTTTGGACTATAGCTAGGATTGTAGTTCTGCCTATTGCCTGGATTGTAGTTTGGATTGTAATACTGAGCCTTGGCTGGCAAGGTGACTGCAGCAACTACAACCACCAGAAATCCCAACAAAAATGTGATCTTCATGTTTCTACAGTAAACAATAAAAAAAAATCTTTGATTTAAATCTCAAAGTCGCAATTTCACACAAATATTCTTACCTGGAGCTCGAAACACTTTCTCGATCAAGAAGTCAAGCTTAACTTGCAGCTCTAAAGGCAAGACAAAATGTTTATATAGGTTTCGCAGGTAAGATAGGTAAGACGTTAAGATTTTGCGTTGAAGAACAAATTTTTAAAAAATACATTCGAAGAGCTCTCCACACACAGTCAAGCAATTAGTTAATGGCTGATAAATATTTGCTTAATTATGACTAGGTCGGAAATGATGAATGGGAACATGTTTTACTGGTGATAAATTTTTATTTATCTTTATTTGAAACACTTACAGTGAAGTGTGATGAAGAAAATTGAGCAATTGAAGATTGGCATGAGGAAGTTTTCTTTGTCATCAATTTATTAGGAAGCGTAATTCATGAAATCGCATAATTGCACACCTGTGGTGGAATATCCGTACATGGATTACATTTTCTGAAATGTTATTTTTACATTGTGATGCAAAGAACATTGAAGGCAGTCAACTTCTAATCAATTGAAATTACATTTTTGTGTAAGATAAATGAATCGGAACATTACCGATAGGTGTCGTGTTGTGCATTGACCAGCCAACTAACAATGGTATTAGTGAGTGTGGGATACTATAAGACACCTTACAAGGCATTATCAAGCAATATGAAACCAGCACATTAACACGACATCGAGTCAGAACGTTCGATAAGTATTCTAAATTAAAATTGTATACCTAGAACATCATAATTGTACGGGTATACAGCCCCGATACCACGATGCAAATCCTTCAGCTTCCGATCTGAGAAACAAACTGCAAGTCTGACATTGGTCCACGGTTTCGGTCTAGGAATTCGTTTTTAGTCAGAACAACACGACTGTGGAACAATCTTTCACAGTTAGTATTCCCGAACTCATACAACATCCAAATTTCAAAGAAAGGGTTCATCGACTCCTCCTCTTGCGTACGCGACACTCCCTTTTTTATCCTTCTTCGTAGATGGATCGAACTAAGCTTGGCTCTAGACATTGCTCCATAACGTAAAAGACATGATGCACTGTTAGTGGTAGTGGTAGTAGGGGGTTTTCCATAAAAAATGATAGTATTTTTTGTTGTAATTACAGCTATTCGATGGCCAATTTAACTTCATCCTTCGTGATGGGGTGAGTCCATGTAAGAAAAATTGCTTACAACGCATAGATTCTCGCGTTACATTCCCCGAAAACAAATTTTTCACTCGCTTCCAGTGCTCTGTTCTGCACGCTTGATTACAACTTGATTTAGTTCGCCATTTGCTCTAAATTATGCTCCTCGTCCTGTCTGACCTACTTCTTTGGGCAAACAGCATCCTTGTAATGATATTAATAACAATTCGACGGGATCGAATTCCATTTTAAAATCTCCATCTTATGCTGAAGGCTATTAAATCAAATGGAATCTCGCAGAGAAAGCGTACAATCCCAGCTCCATGGCCGGATTGCCTGGGTATAAATATTTCCTTTCATAAGAAATGCACTTAGCTTATCGCAACATCTAAATCACCGTCTTCCTGATTTGAATTTTTCATCATCCGCGAAGTGGAAAGTTTTGAACGAAGGCAGGATAAGTGCCATAAATTTGCCGCTCCATAACTCGCTGGCTGGGATTTCTCTCTTTTCGAAAATATTGGTACAGTGAACCTTTTACAAGTCATTATCATACATCTTATCCAGAAATAGCACGCGTTGTACATTTTTGGTTTTGCATAAAATCGAAACACAGCCAGAGCTACACCGCCACCTTCCTGCAAGGATTCGAGCAGGGACAAAGCTGCCAAGGATGTCTCATCTGCATATAATCAGCATAAGACGACAGCAGGATCTTAAAGGACTTCTTAGTACATTTCGATTGTCATTAGGGTCATTAGCATGAAACCAAAAGGAATTACGTTGTCTCGGTGTAGAAATGCAGCCGTGGGGCTGAGGGGATGGTCTGGGTGGTTTTTATGAGTTTCCCTTAGACAGAGCTTAAGAGCTTTTCAAATTAGTATCAGTAGGGCGTTGGCGACACCGTTGAGTAGATCCCTTTGTTTTTTTGTATGTAATGTCATAGGCACCTGCAGACGCATTGCCGAGCCGGTTTTTTGCTATTCTCGGGAAAAGTTTCGTTAAACAGAAATTGAAATTCCACATTAAGTATTCACCGTCGTCGGGCTGTGTTGAATAGACTTCGCAGAAAGGATCTCTTGGGATTATGTATGAAGAAATCTCAAAGGTGAATTTTTTGTGATGGGTGTGCCTTGGAGCTGATTCTTTCTTCTGGAATCACTTGTCCTTCGCATCCGTTTTATGGCAACATAAACTTACGACAAGCTGTCGAAGATATCAGGAGTTAAGTTGCTCACTTTCACATGGGACGTGACCAATTTAAATCACTGAACGTTATTCCACACAGCACAAGGAGCGTTTTCTCTTTAAGGTTCTCCTTGTCATGTTAACCCCCAATTCGGTGTGTTATTCAACCCGGCTGCCTCCCAGCCGCCCCAAAATCCGCCCTCGCAGCCACTCTCTAAATCCGAACAGCAGAATTCCTTTTGTATGGTTAACTGTATATAAAAGTATTGGCTCCTGGCGCAGAGGACATTCTCCGAAAATAAAATTCACAACGGCTGCATACAGTTGGTGCGCGGGGAAAGAGGGTGTTTCAGATTTTGTTACCTGTAAATGTGCAAATTGAGGCCAGGAGGCTCCAATGTAAACGTGGCCCACTTCACCTTCAATCCCCAGCGAAACTGTAAATCTGTCAATTGGGAGGCATTAAGGCAATCTGTAAGGGAGCCTTCGAGGATACTTAAGCAATTATTATCAAACTGACAATGGATTCCACTAGCATATTGTCAAGCTATAAAATGCAGAAAGCGATAGCCTCACCAGTTTCCTTTCTTTTGGGACTTAATGGCTTCGTGGTGGCCCTGTGGTGGGTGCCTACGTTTGCCAGCCGGGGTTAATGGATCGGAACTTTGTGCGAAGTTGAATAACACGAAATGAGAGGCTTTTAGCAATGGCTACTCGAGTGGTCGTTACTTGAATGTGAAAGTGCTCTGTCGATTATTAGTGTTGTTTATACCAAACGCAGCATAATAATAGAAATAAAATTGGATCCTTTTTTTGTCAAGTTGGGTGCTTTTATCGATTTGTGTTAATTTTTTAGTGGGGAGAAGCGCTTATGCTCTTTAACGAAATGATGTATCTGCAGGGCTATTTGCGGGAGTACTTTCGAAATTCATTGGTCCTCTTTTCTTTGTTCCTGTAACTATAGCACTCCGTGGGCATTTCCCCGTCCAACTAATTCGGTTTTGTGCTTCAAAATTCCTCTGATCTCGCACTCGATCGACCCGTAGTTCTGGATCATTATCCCATATAACTAGGCATCTTCTTATCTACGTTCAACGTGTCCACAAATTTCGATCTGTTGTCACCTCATCCACACATAAAGCAGCCTACAAGACATATGCACCATACAGTGTACCTTACACCTAGGAAAAAACTACGATCTGCTGAGCTGCAGTCAACCGCTTTGGGTAGGGAAGATATGAAGAAGTTAGGCCCCTTAGTCGCGTGAGACCATCTATAATTTGATACGTCTCTGCCTAAAATACTGATACCATTCGACTATTCAGCCAATTTACATTGTGAACGTTGAAATCATTCGACTAATTCAGCTAATTTACACTGTGAACGTTGAAATCATTCGACTAATTCAGCCAATTTACATTGTGAACGTTGAAATCATTCGACTAATTCAGCTAATTTACACTGTAAACGTTGAAATCATTCGACTAATTCAGCCAATTTACATTGTGAACGTTGAAATCATTCGACTAATTCAGCCAATTTACATTGTGAACGTTGAAATCATTCGACTAATTCAGCCAATTTTCATTGTGAACCTTGAAATCAGTCGACTAATTCAGCTAATTTACATTGTGACCGTTGAAATATCCCGAAAAAATGATTTCACACTCTGGATGAGAGAATAAGAATTCGAGCATACTTTCTGGAATAACGTCAATTCTAATATTAAAATCATTACTAATATTAGTACTAATTGGATATAGAAAAAGACTTCTGCTAGGCTACGGCTTCCTAATATACATGAAAATCACGTCATTGGAGTGTTAGGCCTCCTGAAACGAGGTGACTCCGGTCAATGGACCGATGACGGCTGTGACACCCAACATGGCGAGTTGTAGCTGCAACAAGGGAGTAGGAGACTTATTGGTGCTATCTGTCTGTTAATTTGACACGTTAACTTACTTTTTTACTTTGACACAAATATTTGTGTTTGTAAGGCTAGCAAAAACACATGTCCGCACACCACTTTGGCTCTGATCACACTATTTGCAATAAAACGTTGAAAATACACTTTTTGCAACAAAAAAAAACACTGTTTAGTAGAAATAATATTCAATCACCCGAGGAGCATTCACTGCATATATGTGTGCTTGCAGCAAATAACTGTAATGCGGGTATAAATGTAAATTTTCACAGCCAATTAAACTCAGTGGTGCTCAAATATTCATTTTGAAAAACAGCATTCCCTACGCTATAGCTCCCGACCCATATTCGCCCTCAAGGTGTTCATAAAACAAAGCAAAATTTAGTCAAAAACATGAACACCTTCAGTCAAACTAGAATGGATGCTGTCCTTCTACCACGATCCTGCGACTGTGAAAATATTACCATACATAAAACCGGTCAGCAAGCTATCATAAATCATCTCCCGCTGTGTGATATGACATGTACGACGGACATTTAAAATTTATTAACAGGACATTTTAGGTCCCTTTTTACATCCTTCATTAAAAAATAATAACAAATGCATTGATGATAGTTTGTTCACTGTATGCATACTGTACATAAATCCTTTGGAGAGAATAAAATATCCTTTTCAGCATTGGATTAAATATTAATTAAGGATGCGTCCCTGATTTAAATAACTCAGTATAATAAAAGGAGCAGCAACAACAACAACGAATACTTTCATCCTTAAATGGGCCGAAAGCAGATTTATGGACCTTGTGGCCTGGTCGTTTATCGATTAAGGCATCCTCTGCACTATATCTCAGCTCTGGGTGTATGGGTAACTTTTCTAAATTAATAGCGACCAGAAAACCGTAGCAGATTGTAAATCAGAATTAATGTCCTTCAGCACGAAGTTATCAAAAGCTCACCCATGGGAGCACGGAGACGGGCTAATGAACTCCGTTTTATATTATTGGCTTCTGGTGTATAGTCATTGCGTAGTCTCCCATGGGTTTTTGCTTTAATTATCTGTGTCAAGTCCTTGATTAATAAACATGTAATTCTAATTTCAGATATTTGCCATTAAATGCTTCCTGTGGAGCTTATTGTATTTTAATGATATTGCTCTGTATGTTAGTTTCCATTTTTATTTATTTGATTACAACCGAAAATGTGTTTGTTAATTAAATTTTATCATCAAATTTAAACGATAATCGTACAGGTGTCTTCTTTAGCTAGTTAACACAAATTGGTAGCCGCAAGATGATAGCAAAGGAATCACTTTCAAATTTAGAACAGGGTCTTTCAACAAAAGGTGTCATTTCAAATTTTTCCCGCAATAGAGGCGTGGTGGCAGGTGGGAGCGCCTGTTGAAAATAAACTTCGTCCACATGCATAGCATCAATTTCAGGCCAAAAAAGTCAGTCAACATAGTTTGGTAACGCAATCCATTCACTATAAAGGTCGAACCAGTAGCATTTTAAAAAAAAGTATGCCCCAATTACACCGGGAGCTCGAACACTGCACTAAACTGTCAATCGTTGTGGTCGGAGAGGCTGATCGACAGTTTTGCTTGTTTGACAAACGAAAATGAGCCTAGACTGACTAAAATCACTAAAACTGTGCGAGAAGGCGCTTGGTAATTTCCACAAGCAGTACGAACTTTACCGCGATATTTTCACCTATTTGGTAGTGAATTTTTGCTACTTCAATGCATTTTGCGAGTATGTATCGATCCATATCTGAAAATCTCCTAGTTTTTACTTGTCAAATATCAGCATAAGGACAGTAGAATATTGACAGTTCAAAAATGGCGCGAATTCTAAAATGACACCTCTTGCTGAAAAAACCTTTATAATCATCGATACTAAGAAAATTTTCAATAAATCATTCGCAAATTGCAGGTATGAAGTTGGTAAATTTTGTGATCCGTTATGGCCATGGGTAGTTCAGTTGCGCTGAAAATGCGAAGGATGAAGTATCATAAATCACTTGGCTTTAAAAGTTGAAAACTCATCAGTCATTAGCAGCTGTACGGAAGCTAACGTTATACACCGAAAAAACCAAAAGGAGGCATCCATCCACGGCACTGGATTTATTTATCACTGAATTAAGCCGAGTCATCTGAAAATTTGCAGCCGCCAAGGGAACTGTATCTTATCACCTAATCCTTTCTACAAGTCAACTAACACCGCATATTTTAGGAACTTCACCCGCTGTCTCCAGTTCTGTTTACCCTCTTCACTTCCTCACCCACCACCGACACTCGCCTAGTCCTTAATGCAGTCCTTGTAGCTAGCAAAAAAAGTGAAAGCTTTAAAGTACCAAAACATTTTTTGAAAAGGGTTCATCATCTATTTCCCTCCTCCCCCACTCCAGCTTCGTCCTGTGCTACAGTAACTATCATCCTTTATCCTATTTTCAAAGGAGAGTGAGAAAAAAAGCTTTTTTTAAGATCCTTGACAAACTCCAAACTTCCTGGCGTTACTTGTGCGTAACAATTTAACGAGGTTCGGTCTGTGCTTACACCTTCGATGACGTGAGATTGTCCTTTCTACCTGTGGCCACAAATACCACCGCAACGAGCAACTTCCCCGGTTTAGTTTACACTGACTTACGCAAGGGGACAGAATTTCTAAGGAAACTTTTGAGAAATGTGTTTTTTTATGGGCACATGTTAAATAAATCCTTGGCCAGCCCGACGCCCTATGTCGATTTGGCCGCCCGCCGGACGAAAGTTTGTTTTATTCAGCCAACCTTCTCCTTATTTAACTTTTCGATTTCTGGGAACAGATGAAAAGTTTAAGAATAAAGGATCATAAGTCGTGACAATGCCCATTGACAAAAAACTGCTACCCTTCTCCCGAAAAGGGTTCACCATCAGCAAACTGAGCGATGGCTAGAAAAAAGTTGCCGGGAAATGAAAACCTTCCGGAAAGTTAAGAAAATTTTCTTTATTGAATTTCCTGCCTCTTGAGCCGTGGCACGTGTGCTCTGGTAGGGATATTGTTATCTTGGTCTAATGACGCGTGATTTTTAATATCCCACCCGAGCCAGGATCAAGGATATTCCCAGTTGCTCTTGCAGATGAAGAATTGACTCGGTGCTGGGGGGCGGGGGCCATAGTTCAGTTTTATCCTACATATAATATAGTAAGTACTTACCATTTGCACGAATTGTTGTTGCCATTATATCTGATCGGTGAACCTGAAACGAAAGTAAAGAAAACTTATTGTGAAAAACGGGAAAAGTCAATTATCGATAAAAGGAAATATGCTCAGTTAATTTGCTGCTAGTGTTTCACTTTCTAGATTGTATGTATATATGTATGTGTGCTCGTCGTAAAACCAGTGACCTTAACTAATCAATTCCTTATCGCAAAAACGTTAGCATACAAGTATTAAAGGGGAAGTTTATTTTTAGGGTTGATTAAGTAATTAGGGTGATATTTATTTTAGTGGATTAATAGAAATTTTCGATAGTAGAAATATACTTAAAATAGTAATAATGATTATCATAAACTTTTCGAAACGCTTGCTCGTATGCTTTCGAATTGCTTATCGTAAGTGTAATTCACAGTTTGTGGTAACTACATTAATTCTGTAATGGCCCATAACACTTCAGGCTTTCTATGGTTAATATAGTTCTGTAATGCTTTTCAGTAACCATAACGAAACTAAGGGGGCTCCCCAAAAGCACCAGCATCTAGTCGATAATGAAATATTGTTGGATGTGGTGATGGTTTGAACATTTTCACTCCTATTTGTATGCAATTTTAGAAAACCAAAAATAGCAAATTAAATGAATTTTTTTTCCATTTAAAAAGTTTTAAATTTAATTTTATAAAAAGTGTAATTATAATAAAATGAGAAAATTATTCCCAAGAATCTTGTGTTTGTCATCTTCTTTAGTTTATTAAAAATTTAGAACATTTTATTTTCTATGAATAATACTTTTACCCCAGACTAATATTCTTAAAGTTCTCCAAACTTGGGATAAATTCACTTGATTTATTGTAACCACCTTCAGTTTACGTCCAAGTCCACGCTAAAAAAGTTATTCAAGGTCACATTCGTGGTAAGTGATTTTTTTGCGAATAATTCCTTTTCTATTGATCGGACTTTATTATAGATTTAAAAAAAGTTCATTAAATTTTTTTTCTATAAAAACATTATAGGCTTATATTACGCAGAAGCTACCGGCTCTCATGTTTTATGAAAACAAAGAAGTCAAAGTCATGCTTACACTTCCCCATTAGTATACTAGGAGAGGTGAATACACGGTGGATTTTTTTATAGCATCCCCACAAGTCTAGCCTATGTTTTTCTGGTTTTAAACAAAATATTAAAGATTTTCTTCCTCTATCCCAGGGGTGGCCAACCCAAGTGTTATCGCGGGCCACTTTGAAAATGCATTATGATCCCGCGGGCCGGGGTGATATACAGGGTGCACTCAGTTTACAAAACGGCCGGCTGTTGATAGGCTATGGCCAGGCAAACAATAAATTGTATTGTAGGGGAAATCTTAAGGTGTAGCCAATAGGGCCCTTTGAAATTTTTTTGATAGAGTTTTACATATCAACCTGTATTTTTTGTAACCCTATATCCTATTTCCATGAATAAGGTACCAGTGTACGCAGAATACTATCCATTATTGTGAAAGTGACGGTTCCACCTTGCCAAAGGTTTGTTGTTTTTTAACAAAAATTTCGCTTTCAACAACCTTTTTCTCCAAAAAATACTGAGTTAACCTATAATTTTTTCCAAAATTAAAAAAGAAGTTAAAATTGGCTTTATTTATTTCATGCAACAAGTACGCATAGCGAACAAATGCGCCTGCCACACGGGAGCGTGCTACAGGCATGAAAATCTAAAAATGCTGCCGCTATAGAGGTATGCCAGCCCCTGTTGCACATATTTATTTATTTATAATCGTTCATTCCAAAAGCGAGTGTCGTTTTACCAAGCGGTCCCCCGACTAAGTGCTAACCAAATGCAATGCTGCTTGACCTACGTAATCGAACGAGAACCGATCTCTTGAGTATGCTAATGGCACACTTTATGGTCACCAAGGTAATTGCTCGTTTTCTTCGTACTGTACAATTTCTTACAGCTTCAATTTTTACTCCCTTTAGTCTAGAAAAGGACTATTCCGTACGTCGGGCGAGTCTTAGGGTGTGTTTCAAGTTTCATCATAATCAGTAGTCAGAAATCAGTGATGTAAATTAAACCTAATCATTGATGGACAATTGTTCGGATCTGACAAAAAATTATGGAATATGGGACCTATGTGATGTTGACAAGATGGAGTGATTGCAATAATTGATGGAACTTGAAACACACCCTTATTTTTACTCGGGAAAAGCGCTCATAATTTTTTTGCCGGACATCTCAACTTACAAAACTTTTCTTTTGTAACATATTTCTTATAAAAATCAATTTTTAAATCTGTGCCCTGAAAATGTTTTTAGTTCATTATAGCCCTGTAAATCATTAGTAGTTCCATTTGCAGATTTTCTCGAACTGTTATAGAGTGCTAGCTACATTTTTTCTTTTTCGTGTGTTGGAGGAACCCTCTAGAACAGTGATTCCCAAAGTGGTCCATATGGACCCCTGGGGGTCTATGGGATGATCCAGGGGGTCCGTGATAATTAAAAATTATTTTGGGGGTGCGTGAAGAACTACCAGGGGTCCGAGAAAAAGATCGAAAGTTTTCATAAAAAAAAGCAAAAATTTAAAAATCTATGTTTCCCTCGTGACCACGCGGCGCGGACCAAATCGAAAAGCAAACAGCTTATTTGACTGACTTATTCGCCAAATTTGATGAAATAAATTTAAAGTTACAAAACTTTTGTTATACAAACAGAATTTGGGCAGAGGAGAATGATCGCAGGTGGCACGCTCCTTACCTATATTCTTATTTTGTTTATACTGGAACTTTTCGTTAACGCCCCACGCTTTTTACATTTACATAAGTTATATTTATAAATTTTACCAATAAATTCATTAATTTCATTCTGAGCTTGATTTTGAAAGGTAGGTTGTTCCCATATACTGGCTTGAGCAATAAAAACTTACTACTTTTTAGTTCATTTTGAAATAAAAGCGTATTTTTTAGTTTTTTTAAACTATTTATTTTTATTTTCTACTTTTTAGTCTATTATATGTCTTCCGTCGTTTTGCCGCGCCCGCCACTGTCTTCTAATCGTCATACCCTTTCATTTGATACCCATATTGAGCGGGTTGTAAAGAAAACGTAATCCGCTATTTTGTATTGGTCGCCAGTTTGACTTTGATACAGCTAATTCTATTCATTTTCATTTCATACCCATTTCGCGGGGTCGAGGAACACCATTGCATAATTCTCACGCCATCTTGGAACCGCCATATTTATTTCTTTACAAAAAAATCAGAGTCCATTGTCATGCAAACTATGCATATGTGCAAAAATTGAAGTTGATAGGTTATATTTTCTGCTTTTTAGTCTATTATGCCTTCCGCCATTCGGTTTTGTCTGCCATTTTGAATTTAGAATGACGCCACACAGCCAATTGTATTTACCTGGCATAGCACGCTTTTAAATTATCGCTGTTAACTTAGCACCGTTCCTAGCATACCATTCTCATTTTACAGTTCTCATTTTACAACTAATAACAACCAAAAATTATAACATTTCTCATTTTATAAATAATAACAAGCAAAAAAAAATTAATAATAATTATAATATCTTCATGCTGTATTAAAATATTGCTAAATTATTTGTTTACCCCAAAAATTCACAAGTAAACGGCAACTCCTTTTGCCAGTTAGAAGCTGTGCTACATTTTAGCCAGGGATCGGAAACGCACGCTCGCGTGCGCACGCACCCACGTGCGTTTGGCCACGAGCAAATGTAATACGAACGCACTTGTGCGATGTGCATTAGGAAATTTCAAACGCACGCGCACTATGTGCGCGGACGTTTGAAAAATTTCGTGTGCGCACGCGAGCGTTCGTTTGAAAAAATTTCTAACGCACGCGCTCGCGAACGTGCGGGTGCGTATACGAGTTGTTTATTCGACTCGTGAGTCGGGCTTAGATTTTTTGGGGCGATTTTTTGATAGAACGAATGAATTACTTAGCAGTGATTTTGATGGTTGTTTTGCTAAAATGTTAACATTTTGCGTTTGTGCATTATTTTGTATTAATATATTTTCGTATTTTTAAGGGTTTGTGGGTTTCACAGGAGGAAAGGTATAAATAAATTATATTTTGCTAGAACAGTTTTTACGATAATGGATAAAAATCAATTACAAATTTGTAGGTAATTCCATACATTTTTGTAATTTTTTTTAACTTGAATAGCTTGAATGAAATAGTAATATTTAGAGTTTCAGACATGTGAGACAGACAGCTGCTTACTTATAAAAGTTAGGGAATAATTATTTTGTAAATGTTGCATTACTAGAACAGAAATTAATAGAAAAAGGCTAGTTCGAATTGTTTAATCAATTCGACTAGTATTATTCATTCTTTAAAAATTTTACTATAAATTTTCTTTTGACTATTTCAGTTTTCAGTCAGACAATAATTGTCTGCATCTTTAAATTCCTAAGAGTCAAAATTATCTATACTTGTAAGTTTTCAGTCAGACAATTGTTTGCAACTTGAAATTCCAAAGAATCAAATTTAATGCTGTTAATATGAAGTAAGCATTTATGATGGTGAGAAAATTCTTGTCCGTTTAAAGTTCCCATCATTAAGAGAAATTTATGTCCCATTAGAACAATTAAATCAGAATTGTTTAGGAAATGAAACCAGTAAGCCTTCTTTTATTCTAACAGGAGGCTGCGTTGCACCCTAGAAAATAAAGTTCTAAGCGGGTAAGCAAAATAAGGTTAACCGCTATGAACACAGATTAAATAGTTTTTCCCTATACATATTACCAGGGATAAACTCCAAAATATCTTAAGATTGATTAATTTTTCCAAGGAAAGCGGTCAGCGTATATGGAGAATACTTCCAGTTATAAATTAGTTCATGGAAGAAATTTAGTAATATACTCATATCAACCACACAGAGAATTGTATATAGACGAATCGCCTATGAATTGACAAATAATGTCTTTTAATATTACCAGGTCTCTTTCCCGATAATATTTTTTCACAAGTCAAACACATTGACTTCGCCAACTCACTATTATAAGACACATATTTGTTAATGTCAAAACTTGAAATTCCCATAATTTTAAAGTTTTAATTTTTATTTAATAATCCAAAATTAATTGTCATTTTCACCAGTTTTGCTTCACCAAAATTAAAGCTTTCAAAATGAAAAATCATCCTTTCCTACTTTTCCCTTTTATACAGCTCACGAGTCATTTCTATTAACTCGCGTGCGCACGCGTGCGATAGGCATGTACTCAACTCAAAGTCTCGCGAGCAGTGTGCGATACGACCGCACTCCTGCAAACGCACGCGCACACGAGTTTTACCTAAGGACTCGTGAGCTGTGAGTCATTAGAATGTGCGTGAGTCGTATACGTGCGCACGTGAGCGTGCGTTTCCGATCCCTGATTTTAGCTAAGCCAAAAAGCACAAATACGTTGCTAACAGCGCTAAATAAATTGACGTTTATGCCGTTGTTAACACGCCTATTGCAAAAATCGGCTGCCATCTTGATTTTTTTTTAAAATGATCAGACTGCATTGTCACGCGAACTATATATAGACATACATACTATGTGCAAACTTTGAAGTTGATGGATATGTGAATAAGTTCCGGGTGTCGAAAAGCTTTTATTTTTGTTCACCTTTTGCAATTATTGTTTTTTCGGTTTTTTCCAACGGCAAGTGTCGTTTTTCCAAGTCGGCCCCGCACTTAGTACTAACCACGTCCAATGCTGCTTAACTTCTGTAATCGAACGAAAACCAGTCTATTGAGTATGCTAATGGCACGATTTATGGTCATTAAGATGTTTGCCAGTTTTGCTCGTTCTATAAAATTTCTGAAAACTCCAGTAAGCTCAAAATCAGCTCCCCTGCGCAGCGCTCCTAATTTTTCCTGCTGAGATCCTTCTCACTTTAAAATTATTTAAGTATTAAGGAGTATCCACACACATCAGGGTCGTGCCAGGGACGTTCGATTTTTGCTCCGGCCGGGACACGGACATGTGTGAACGAGTTCGTATAAAATGTACGCACCGATATTTTTTGAACACTTGTATGTGTGGATACTGCTTTACTCGTAATATGTGTGGATACTCCTTTACTCGTTCACACATGTCCGTGTCCGGGCAGGGGCTCGTTCACACATGACAGAACACGGTCCTGTGACGTCCCGGGCACGGCCCTGATGTGTGTGGATACTCCTTTAAGTACCTATGTACCTATATTTTCAAGCACAATTGCGCAAATGTCTTCTCGGAGAGAACAGGGGGGTTATTATGGAATGCGATTCGAAAGTCATAAAATTCGGAAATAAGAAAATGATATTCGCCAATGCGAATTCGAATTAAATTTGTCCGCCTGTCATCGGATTTCGGTCCGTGAGTAAAGTCATTGACGGATGCGCTGAATTTATTTGTTTGTTTTAAAATATTCTAAAAAATCTTTTAATGTTCTTGAAACAATTGTTCGCATTAAAATGTCAAATTAAGTCGACAAATGAAGTTGGTTGGTTGAAAATAATTTCTTTTCAAATATTTATCAGGCAATAATTTCAATTCGATGCGATCGCACTCAACGATACAAAAACTAAATCGCATCGCAACTGGCTTCCGTTTTCATCTCACTTTCGGATCGCATTCGAGGATAACCCCCTAGATTAAACCACTTTTAGTAGATTTTATTATATCATAAGATTTGATTCATTTGGGTTTGGGGGTGCATGATTAAGTTTTTGTTATAGTAAGGGGTCCATGGCCAAAATAAGTTTGGGAATCACTGCTCTAGAACAAAATATTTTGTTAAATCGTTTTGAATCTCACGGGCCGCAACATTTCCTGCAAAGGGCCGCATGCGGCCCGCGGGCCGCGGGTTGGCCACCCCTGCTCTATCCGGAAAATAACTTCTTCGTTCCCTTAAAAATTGGTTCAGTGTTCCATACAAAATAAATTGTTACAAAATATCACTACCACACCAGAGGTCCATGCTTCGATTCCAACCAGTGAAATGTTCCTTCGCCTTTCCACTTGGCCTACCTATTTAATAATTTTTCTCTTGATTAATTAATTCTAGCATTAATAGTTAGCCTTGTTGGGCTTATAAATAAATAAATAAAATGATAGTAAAACAAATTAAATGGTTGCCCCGACTGCGTAACGACCTAACATTAAATCTTCAAACAAAGTAAGGAAGTAGAGTGCCATTAGCTTACTGAATAGATCGATTCTCGTTTGGTGACCAAATTTAAGCAGCTCAGGGTGCGGCTAGTACTTAGATGGCGGACCATTGTTTGGAGGGACAAAAAGGAGCATTCAGTAAATTGTCCGATTCAATATATCCATCAAAGCAGTCTATTATAATTATTCTTATTACTATAGAAAAGTGTGAGGATTTAAAGTTTTTGTGAGTTTGGTCTGCATAATGAGAAATGGATCAATATCTTTGATCTTTTAGTGTCTGTTGTAGCAAGCTTAACTCAAGATTTTATGATTGATCAATTTTGTAAATGAACCGGGGAATTCCCGGTAAAAGAGCATCTAAACACCTTGACCCCATCTGGATTTGTCCAGCGGTCCAATTTGCCGCAAATTGAATTCCATCGGATTACGAATTCTCATTCGGGGCCATAAGTCATATCGAAAAAATCTCAGGTTCCATATAAAACCTGTCACGTGTATGAATCATAACATCACCAGGTCAACCGTAATTGATTCAGCAGGAGTTGACCATACTGGCCTCTAGGGAATTAATTTCATCACTTCCAAAGATTCAGGACTACATATATGTATGATTGTGTGTGATTGCGGAGGCTCCTTACAAATAACTAAGCGACATTACTTTTATTCATTCCATGACTTTCCCGTCTCTGTACGGTGGCGACGGGGGTTTAAGTTTCTGTTTTTGGTTTCTGGGCCCCTTACGATTTGTGCCCTGGAGAGTCTTATTGTTTCCGGCACAGCTGCTATTTTATATATTATTTATATATATCTTAAGGGACTAGAAGCCATTAATCATTACAAAAGCCGACATTGCTGACTAATTCAAGGATTGAATTCCTATATCGCTCCCCTGCGGAACGACAACAAAATCACAATTGTCATGAGTGATCAAAACACTTCCATTGTTGAATTGAGCACTTCTTTTGGGGCTTTTTGGGGGGAGGGGGGGATGTTTTAATCTCAAGTGGATAAAAGGAAATTTATGTAACTCAGGGTCTTATCGTCGTTATTGTTAAAATTCTACTTTCTTTGTGATTCGGTGAGTGTGGCCAAAGTATTCGGAAAGTAGTCTCTAAAACGATCAATTGTTTGCGGTCATCTTCGAAATCCATTAAGGGGAGGTTAATTAGCATTGAAATGAACTGTTTTTAACTAATAGATTTTATTGATTTTTCAAGGAGTACTTTGTCACAGGTTCACCTACGACATCGTTCTCTTACATTTAGTATACATATAGACACGCTCGATTGCATTTTATTTTCCCTGGAATGACGTTTACTTTACAATTTTCTGCACTGATTTTCCGCATTAATCTTTTTAACTTCTCACAGAAATAATTCCTGCAATAAAAATAAAATATCCCGAATGCTTTCTACAATAGTAAAAACAAATAAAAATGCCAACCATGTTTATTGCCATGTCAAAAAAGTGTCATATTTCCCCCGGTATACCGAATACCTGCAAAACTGTTTTTGTCTTCGTTTCCTTTCTCTCAGGTAACAGGAAACTCTGAGTGCAGGACAACAGCATTTTCCCGCGAAGAGAGCATTTTCTTCTAGCTGTGCTTTTGTATACCTTATACATCATATAAAGTATTTTTACCTGCAGGAAGGTGAAAAAAAATTCGACAATTTCCATCTCACGTTTCCCCTGCAAAGGAATTTTTGTGGTACGTATGACAAACGTATATATGGGAGAAGTCGTTGGGCGTTGGTTGTTCGCTCAAAGTTATCTCGTCTTCCATTTCAGTAGATTGAAGAGGTCTGGCGGTCCTGAATGATTGATTGTAGGCTGAAATAACAAGGACTCGGCAAATAAAAAAAGGTCCAAAAATCAAATTATATGGATTAAGTCGTCCTTTGAAGCTCTCACAATTTTTTGACTCAATAAAGGCAGAAGGTTGACTGCTAGGATGTTTATGTACTTTAAGCAAGCAACCGGAATCCTGTTTCACGTTTATAATCCATCAGAGCTTCCCCTTGTAGGCAATCGACCAAGCACAGCTTATATAGAGTGTATCGACTTTTAAAGCTGCGGCACGCTCAGCTGCTGCTGCTGCTGGGGAAATATTGCGAACCGAGCATTTTAGAGAGAGCATCACCAGGGCACAACCTTAAAGATTTTCATAATCTTTTCGCAAAGTTGAAACTTGATATAAATAAGTAAACAGGAACTCATATAAGAGTATACGAGGATACAATATTGGCTCACGCTGGCACTGCTGTAGGCGGATTTATTGGATTTGATGGGGAATCGGAGCTCGATATAGAAATCAATGTCAAAGTGGCTGCGAGAATTGACATGATATTCTTGAGATGTGTCAGGAGCACTCATGCAGGGATGAATATTTCAAACACAGCATATTGACTTAATTTCTTTTATCATAACAAGTTAACCGTATCCTTTTTTTGTCAGCAAGTATTTTGTTAGATTTGGTCAGATATGCAGTGGAGGTGTGCACTATACAACTACATATAAACTTGGCAAAGGATTCCGACTGGGGTATGTTTTGGGTTTTAGATGAAATATCCAACAGTAATGGTGCATATTAAATTAAACCTTTTCAGGATTTCGTTTTTTTTTCATTGCTCCGAGCCGATATAAGGTTAGTTAGGTGTTCCAAAATGGATCGGAAAATGTCTGAGTTACTCTAAACACACCAGTGTTTCTAGCAAAAGGTCTTTCCCAACACTAATAATGTACATCAAATTGTCAATCATCATACGAGAATCCCTGACTTTACAGGCCAAGGAGCACACCGCCATCATTTGATGAGGATTCAGAAACACGATTTCCAATGCCACACCTGCCAGTAAAAACTTCTGGTCCTTGATGAGTTCTATTAGGAAGGAAAAAAAACGCATCAAAAGCCAGTCGCTCAAGATATGATTTCTTGAGCATTGATGCGAAACGAATCATAACTGGCGATGAGACCACATTCCCTTGATATGAAACAGTGTGACTTTTTTATATTCTCCAAGCTGAAATTACCACCATTACCAAAACAGCAAATAAAATTCGCTGAAGTATCTCAAAGGGTTATATACCTCGGTCAGCCTACGAAAAATGTATGGAAGATTGAATCAGACACTGGATAGTTATAGTACACTCGATTTGGATAAATTTTGTTGAACAAACTAATTTTTTTGTGTTTTTTTAACAATTCCGGGTACTTTTTACGCAGAAGGTATATGTTATCAGCTTTAACATAACGATTACCGGACCCATAACACGTGCTGTATGATAATCACGTGCGACACCACTTTAGTAACCCTGAACTTACCTTTAAACTTAAGTTTGTGGTACTAAAATGTTTAGTCGATTCCTAATAGTCGAATGAATCATAAGAAATAAGAAAGTTATTGAGAAACCAAAAGAATGATATCAAATATTGTCGACTCAATCAGGGCCAATAAAAATACAAGAATTTTATATAATCACTAAAACGCAAATCTTCCGTAGAGAATAATTATATACTAAAGAAGCGCGTGCCATATTCGGACAACTTTTATTACTAGCACCTAAAACTAGTTACGATTGTTAACTACGCGTAAATTCTGCTTCTCAATCGGAAACAATATTGCAGAGTCACGGCCTGCCTATACAATCATAGCAAACGTTCCCAAGAGACTGGTTATCTAAGGCGCCTAAAAGAGCTTCTAGTCACTCCGAACATCCGCGATAGCACAGTATGTTCGAGCGTGTACCAGAGCGACCAGTTATTAGCTACTAGAGTACTTGTATTAACGAAATCTAATCCAGCTGGAACGTGACAAAACACTATTGGCACACGAGACACTAATCGTTGTAGCATTTCATAATTAGCAGAAGATTCAGAAATCGAACAGGTAATCCTGAAATCGGAAGTCTTTTGGCAGCGTTGTAGAGTAGTGAGGACAATCAAGGAATAACCAAGTTTGTTTTTGATAAAAACTACTTCAGAAAGTGCTTGAGTGAATTTTCAAAATCTTTGTGAAGAAAAATTGAGTTTTTTTGAAAAATTTAAAAAAAGCTTGTTTTGTTTATTTCAAATCTCGCAGTAATTACAGCAACTTAAGGTAAAATAATACAAATATAAATAAACACTCAAAGTCAACTTGAGACTATTCAAAATAGAAATTCCTGCGACTGACACAGAGCTTCAGTATGTCAATAATTTACAGGTGTGCTTCACAAATGATAAGAATTAATTCTGCAAGCTGGTATCGAACTTGTGAAATTGCATTCAGTTTTATCTTTTGTGTAGTGACTTGAGATTTCTATCAATTTCAATATTGTTAAACACAAGAACCAAAGTTTATTTGTAGTAAAGACACACTTTGATAATTTCACATATTTAAAGGATTAGTGCTGTCCATAAACTTTACCATAACTGAAATTTAATGAGTTGTACTACATTCAACATTAAAGTGGATTTGTTGTAATTGATTAATTTGAAGTACATTAAGGTGTAATTACGACGTAAATTGCTTAATGACAAGCAGATTTAACATCAGATAAATTTTTTTTATTATTTCAAAATTAAGCAATTCACGTAATTCCGGTTTTATAAGTTCGAATAGTTATTTTTAACAAAAAAAATATTATCGAATATTGAGCAATTTCACAACTGATACTGGGCATTACAAAATGAAATTTTTAAGATTAAGAGAGGGCAGGTACAGTACTTGTGGAATTATTTAGCGTTATCAGTTTTCACACAGTTTTTGAAAATCATGCACTCATAATTTTTATTATCAAACAACAAATATTTGATTTTAATTTCAATTATTGTATTTTAAATAGAGCTTATCAAGATTGCATCATCTCATAACATTGAAAAAACAACAACACTAACAGTTTCAAAATATGATTAACAATTTAATTTTTAAAAGTGAAATGTTTACTTAAAACGAAAAGTGATATGTCCCAATAAAAATAAAAATTTCAAACAAAACTGAAAACAAAATTCAGTTGAACGAAGGAGATATCGAATACCTCACTTGGACCTATTGTACCCTAGATAAGTATTTCTCAGATTCGTAGTAGGCCAGACCACCTGAGCAAGCCAAGTAGCGAGACCCGATTCTAGCTATCACACTACAGTGGCAGATGAGTGGTCGCAATGTCCTGACATTCTCTCTAGTTCGGTTCAACAATTCTGTGACCGTGTTGTAAGACGACTCGAGAATAAAACGCCAGGAGTTAACAATAGCAGTTGTCGACTTCCAGTGTTCGGCGTATTTCATCAAAGTCCAATCGTCTAAGGCTCCTTCTACCAACTGATCCCAAGCCCAACTGGCCCCAATACCCGGTTCCGGACCGATAAAAAGGGCGGCAGAGCCCTTTCAGTGCCATGAACACTTGATGGCCCGAAATCCCCTTTGGAACTTTGGTGCTGTGCGATTATATTAATGCTGATGTAATCTTGGGGCTTATAGTGTTGGTTTTAGACCCCAGTGTGGATCCAAAAATTATTCATACTTGCTGATCAGATTATTCATGAGCTCGTATGAATCGAGTTTAGCATCTGGTGTCACTCCTCAATGTTTACCAAATACTTTTCCCCCAAGGTCCAGTTTAGTTAATCCTATCCGTTTTCTGTATAATGATACCAGAACAGCTTAGTCAGAATTGACACTGAATTTAAATTCGAATTTCGAAATTTTTTGCCCGGATTGCAAAGTCACTATCCTATCCTAAATCTTGGAAGTTATCCGAGATAATCTCAGTTGATGTTTATAATAAAATCTCGCAAAGGATTACCCTGGTTAGCGTTTAAAGCCCCAAAAGCTCAAGGCAGTTATCAGCAATAGCTATAGACGCTGGAACGGAACACTTATTGGTAAACAAACAGTACTCGCTCTCTCTATCCATAACATAATCGCAGATGGGTTCACTTTTTTAAGCTGTAATTTCGGAATACCTTTAACCGAAGTCATTGAACTGACTATTTTATACTTATGACATTACGGAAGAATATCGACCAACAAATTCAGTGAAACTTTATATAAGAAGCTGAGTTTATGACAGAAACTTTATCTAATTCTGTCCATTTTCCCCACCACTAGTACGTAATGAGAAATTAATATTCTCCGTAGAACTGATTATGAAACTTGTTAATAAAACGAGATCAAACAGCAAGTTCCATCAGCACGCGATACTCGTATACTGTCTGGAAAGCATGCCGAGTTCTGCCATTGATAAAACACGCTCTCTCAGAAAAAAACCATAATTTTCTAATTACATTTACATAAACTCACGTTGATTAACGCTTATACTACTGTGCGTTGATTTTGTTGTTTTTTGTTTCTTTTGAAAATAATTTCGTAACAAGTTAATTATAGGTATTCCCACCCAGCCACTCTCATATCTCACTCCGTTGATCAAATTAAGTGAAATTACAAAGTTCGTAGCTAGTGCTAAATTGTAATTAAGTCCTTATTAAAAATATCAAGCGTATTCAATTCCTCTACATTCGAGCGGTGTTAGCACAATAAATTCTGGACCGATCTCATTAACTTTTAGTTGTATTTATTAATGGCGATATTTAACACTGTCACTTGAAGCGGCATTAAATTCCGTGGAAACAACAATTAAAAGCCATCGGTTTACATAAAAGATCGAGTAACAAATTGTTTTTACGTAATTTTAATTTGAAAGGCGATTCATTCGCCGCGCCGCTCTGATATGGGGAAGCTCACTTTTAATTACTTCGGAAAACACCTCACCTCTTCCTACTAAGGTATGGTGTTCACCCCCAGCTCCCCTGGCATCCGGGGGGGAATCCAGCAATCGACCTTTGGCATACATTAATCAATAGAGTAAACAAAAATTTAAATTAGGAATATTTTAACCCTTCGCTGTATTTTAGAGCACGATGAAACCCTCAGGACGAATACTTTGATATCGGGGAAGGTGTTCCTTTTTGCACCTTCCATGGAAATTCTTCATTTTGTGGAACTTTCTCTCACAGCAGTCCCTTCTCATTTTTTTCCAGGCATCAGGACTTGATAGGCACCTGACTCAACATAGACGCTTAAAACAAACACACCGTAACCAATCCCCCGCGGGCGGAACCGAAAGCAATGCTACTAATTTCGCTTCTATTAACCGCCGCAACCCTGCTGTGGCTGCTGCTGAAATATTTCTACTCCTATTGGGAACGGACAGGATTTCCTTCCATAAAAGGCTCCATTCCATTTGGAAATTTGGGAACAATTTTCAAAAGAGATAAATCCTTCGGGGTGGCAATTTATGACCTATACAATAGCACAAAAGAGCCGCTTGTCGGTATTTATCTCCTCTTCAGGCCGGCCATTCTTGTTAGGGATGCGGAAATGGTCAAAAATATATTGACGAGGGACTTCAGCAGCTTCCACGACAGGGGAGTCTTCGTCGATGAAAAGGACCAGTTCTCGGCCAATTTGTTCGCGCTCGAGGGCAACAGTTGGCGGACACTTAGGGCGAAATTAACGCCGACCTTCACATCCGGGAAGTTGAAAAATATGTTCGTGACCATCGAGGATATCGGCAAGGCCATGCAGAATCACCTGGAGTCTATCATCCCAGAGAACGGGGAGGTCGTTTTCGAGCTCAAGGAGCTCATGTCCAAGTAATTCACAAATTATCACATAATACAAGTCGAGCTCCTAATGTTTTCCATGCATGTTTCAGGTACGCCATGGACATTATCGCCTCGGTGATATTCGGGCTGGAGGTGAACAGTTTCATTGACCCAAATAACGAATTCCAAAAAGCCAGCAAGGCTGCCAACGATCCAGGGATCAGGAACACCATCGGAGGACTAGGCGCCTTCCTCTGCCCCAAGTAAGCACTACCTACAGCCCAAGCCATACAACATAGAACATGGCCGTCGTCTCCTTACACATTCCTGCGACACTACAAAGCACTTGAAGATTTTTTTAATGAATTTTCTTAAAGACTTCTGAAGCTGTTCCCGTTCCTGAAAGGCACCGAGGAGGTCCGTGAAATTATGGTCGGCATTGTCAAGAAAACAATCGAGTTCCGGGAGAAGGAAAAGGTTACAAGGAAAGACCTTATGCAGCTTTTGTTACAATTAAGAAACACCGGAAAAGTTGGCGGTGACGGCATTTGGGATGTTGAGACTGTTGCTGGTAAGTTTTACGAAAATGCTTATTGTTATGGGCCTGTGTTTATGCGCCCTTAACAGGCATTGTTTGTTTGCAATTATTATAAAATAATAGAAGGCTTTGCTGCTCCTCAGTCCTCCTCGTTGGTGCTTTACATTTTCATAATTTCGAAATAACCCACCAAAATTTTGTTATGATATTAAAATTCAATTACCTTGTTTGTTGCTTTAAAGACCGTATAATATCCTTACTTACACTTTAGCTTGTTACTTGAAAATTAATGAATATTTGATCCTTTCTTCCTGTTTTTTGTTTTGCTGTGCTCCAGAAAATTTGAAATCAATGACCATCGAACAAGTTGCTGCACAAGTGTTTCTCTTCTGGATAGCCGGATATGATACATCAGCATCGACAGCGTCCTTTTGTCTGTACGAGTTCACGCAGAACCCGGAGGTAATGAAAAAAGTCCAGGATGAAATCGATGAAGTATTAGAAAGGTATAATGGCCAATTAACCTACGACTGCATTCAGGAAATGAAATACTTGGAGCTCTGCATCACGGGTAATAATTCAATTAAAAATTTCTAATTTCCTGAACAATATCCAAACTCTATTAACACACATATTTTTCCTATCTGAACTACCAGAGACTGTCCGAAAATATCCTGGATTGCCGATATTGAATCGAGAATGTACTGAAAATTATCCGGTGGAAGGCACAGATTTAGTAATTGAAAAGGGCACTGCAATTATAATTTCCTTAATGGGATTACATCGCGATCCAGAGCACTTCCCCGATCCACTAAGGTTCGACCCAGAGCGATATACCGAAGGCAACAAAAATTTCACAGATGCCGCCTTCTTGCCGTTCGGGGAAGGGCCTAGGGCGTGCATTGGTAAACTAATTTTATTAAAGTAATTTATATTATGAACAAATGTTAAACTAATTTATTTATTTACAGGAATCCGTTTAGGCAAAATGAATGCTAAAGTTGGTATTGTCATGATGTTGCAGAAGTTCCGTCTCGAGGCAGAGAAGAAGGAAGTAGAATTCGATAATTTTGGTGTCGTCCTGAGGCCAAAGGATGGACTGAATGTGAAAATTTCAAGGAAACATTAGAATAGGAAAACATTAAGCGACAAATAAATTCTTCTATCGATTCCCTTGCGTTTAATGTTTTTAAAAAAAAATTCAGAAAAGAAAATTTTCTCGGCCTGGACACAGAATCCTTAAGTGCTCCTCTGCTTACGACCAATTCAACAATCAACAATTCCTTTGGATTTTTCTCCAATGTCTTATTTCTAATAGCGTAGCAAATGTCCAGGATGACGACGAGGACGACGACGACGTTACCAGGCAAAATACTCCCATGTCTGCCCTCAGAAGGAATGTCCTCCCTTAGGGCAGACACGGAACATCGTTGCTCTGGATCCGAGTGAAAAGGGGGGATTCCGGGGGACCTACCCTGTTCTGTTTGTTAGTAGAGACAAATTTTTGGTTTGTTTATTGCAAATAAGGTTGAAGATTTGATTCAATTCCGTTTTAATGAGTCGACAACAAAACTTTTGTTCGGGCAAAATGTTTCCGAATTTATTAATAAACTAAGTTTACATTCAATGTTCCAAAAAACAATTTTTACTGCTCCAATTAGTTGCTTGTGGTTGTTTGTGGAATTTTTAGGCTGTAGAAAATTAGAGGAGTGCCATGGATTAATGGTAGTCGTAACCATTGATTTCTTAGATAAAATAAAATTGCTTAGTGTACCTTAGCGTTATATCTCCTCGCGTGTGTTGCCTCGACTCGGATGAACTCCTAGAACTACTCGGTACAAAATACGTCTTCACCCAAGGTTACGCAGATGATGTTGTCATCGAGGTAACCAGTGAAATATATAGGACCACATTAAGGAACATGTAGCAAGCACTTGACTTGACCTGCAGCTGGTCTAAGACTATCCAAAACGGTTGTGGTACCATTATCCAGGAAACGGCCATTACCAGGCCAATGATTGACTGATCTGGTAACGGTGCATGATGAAGTAGTCAAATACGCTAGAAACGCCACACTGAGGTTTACAGCGAACTGTATTTTGGGCGATGGCCCTTAGCGAAAGATTCTACAATTGCCTGTGAAATGACGGAGACTCATAAGCGAGAACGCTATCGGATTTCGTATCAGCGAAGTTCTCATGGTTTCGGCCTTCCTCGATGAGCTTTCAAGAGAGAGTATCTTGGGTTTTCTAAAATGTCTCAAAGACAGATACAAGAGGTTCAGTAGTGCGTTCAGCTAGTTACTATTAGAATTTTAATTTGACCATGAAAGGCCTAAAAACCAAGCCTGTGAACGTAAAAACGGTTTGCCCACTGATTCGACAAGAATACAAGTACAAAGCGGCCATAATTACTCCTCCTCTCGAAATCCACTAAAAAAATGTGGAATAAAAATCGATTTTAATAAAATAATTCCCCAGCAGCTGCAGGAATTTCATTTCATTCAACGCTTCGTTTCGACTTCAGCAAAAAAGAACCAAACGTAAAAAAAATATATCGATGACAATTTTCCAGGATTAAGTGCAGGATTTCAATAAAATAGCTTCGTTCTGCACACAGCACATCTGCGGAATTGGCGTCGCCTTCTGCTGTAATGGTGAAATCGACTAGAATCCCCTTTGGATACCTTCGTTTTACTGCAATAATTTTCTGCTTTTATTTCACTAAATTATTGCGATCCAATTATGATATTGCATTCTGTGGCAAAATTCGCACGCATCACAATTTATACCATTATCCTTGCTAGAGCCATTCCCAGTCCAAGCCCAAGCACAACAACCCGACCGAGTCATCATCAAATGCGAATTAATACTGAAACAGAACTTAATGAAATTATCCTAGTCAAGTGGAAATTCAATTAGCTTGATTGGTATTGTGGTAGTTAATCACTCCAGGAACGACTTGAAACGGGGTTGGGTGCTTTAACCTAAACAAAGGCAACACAAAGGATCAGGAATGACTGGTTGAACTGTTTGATGTTTTTCCCGCTTTTATAAGGACTTTTTAAAATGTTGCTAACACAAAAAGTGTACCCAAAGATTTAATTTGCATTTGCTTCGGGTATCCTTTTCAAAAAAAAGGATATATAAACTCTGAAACTCTGAAAGCATGAGCAAAAGGCACAACTGAACCAATAAAAGGACTCCCAGGAAGAAAAAAAAGGAATCAAAAACATTCCTCAGCAGATACAACTTTGATGCAATAAAAAAAGGTTTATTGAGAGAATCAAGGGAATCTTCCAGACGCTAAAAGCTGGTTTTTATTAAAACGACGAAGAATTCTGGATGAATTTCTGTAAGTAGACAAAAGTCCTTTGAGGGAAAAAGGTGGTAAAACAGGGCATTAATCTGCCATGAAGAAATCCTGCCATAAAATGCGATACGATGACACAAATAGAGTTACACGACATCGTGGAGTGAGAGATGCTCGCCTTACTCACCATTTGCGTTAAATAGAAAGAATTTCGCTCGTTTTTTTAGCCTAGTTGAGTTTAACTGCCGAAGTTCGGACAGGAGCCATGCTAAAAACAATTGTGATAGTTATTTTTGACCGCAACAATCTGTGTGGAAGTCAGAAAATCAAGCGGAAAAAATACTAAACTTCAATTACTGTTAGAATTCACATGCTTGAAATGGTAAAGTAGATTTTCCGAAAACTCAGGGCATATTTTTTAGAATTGTATCACTAAAACGACCCTTGATTGATAAAGAACCCTTATTCACGCAACAGAAGCTTTTTTTATCAACATTTTCTTAGGATAGAGTAATCCTCTTTGCAAGTCACAGGTGTAGTCCATAATTCAGTGTTCCTAGATCTAAGGCTGTAAGAGCCATACCACAAAAAAGTCAACAAACCTTTACACCTTGATGCTACCAGGACTATTTAATCCATAAACGACGTGGAGACATTGTGGGCTGGTTGTGTCAATTTTCTGCATAATTTTTGGAGCAGATTTTTTAAAAAATATATACACTTTACTCTGCATACTTTTAGGAACAAAATTTTTTTGCATATATATTTTTAAAGGATGGGAAATTGGGTGAAATCCTCAGCGTTGGTTCTAGTAGATTTTGGAACCTAGTCCAACCGCTTAATATTTGATTTTATATGGAAAACACAGATTTGTGCCTGAGGGGACCGGGTTTGTCAATCTTCGTTCGTTGGAACCATTTTCTTGGGACTGAAACTTAGTTAGGCGCTTCCCAAAAATGTTTTCACATGCTTTCATGTGGCACTGCCTGTTCCACCTATTACTACGATGGCGACATTATCCGCGCAGCTCAGCAGAAATACTACTAATACTATGAATATAAAAAAAAACATTTTCAAATAACAAAACCATAAAAAAATAATTTTTTGTCTAAAGCCCATGCAATCTGTAACGAAAAAAACCCCAAGAAACTGTTCAGCATTCTCAGTCTATATTTCCCCAATAATACCCAGGGATCATGTTACAATCCTAGGAAAGGGTTCTCCTGCACACTGCCATAAATTGTTCTCACCAAAAATCGTATGTATATTATCCTGTCAAGGAGAGAAAGGAAGCATAATAATATCCACGCCGTAACAACGAGTACCTGAGCTTAATACAAAGCCAGATGGTCTTACCTTTAAGACAGTTTTGTGTTTACACGAAGAACATTGTCTCGCCTTGATTTATATGGGGTTCACACTGACGCCCAAAACATGTTTTATGAACCAGTCGTTTTGAAAAGCTCAAAAGTGTTCACACTGACTCGACATGTTTTAAACTGTTTTCAAGTGTCAGTTTTCATAGCTTCAAATATTCGGAAATATTTTTTACCGCGAAATAGAAATCGAATTAATATTAAAAATGTTATTTCCATCTAGTTTTCGATGGAAACTTGTAAACAATATAAATCACCTATCAAAAATTCAAAAATGACGTACTGATTACAGCTGAGCGAGTATTCAGCATTGTCAGCAAGTGTTTTGTACGTGTTTTATTTTAAAACACGTCAAAACCTACTTGTTTAAAAAAGCTCGCTCCTTATAAAATATATGGGTAAAACACAGGTTTTACCCTGTTTTGCACCGAACTTTGAAGAGCTTTCTAAAACATGTTTTGAGTGCCAGTGTGAACCCCATATTAGGGGCAAACAAAACAAATATCATAAATAACACGATAAATTATCCTTAACAATACATAAAAACTTTTAAAAGGAGAAAAGCGTTGCAGTTTCTCTATGCTCCTTTTAAGCGAAGATTGATTAGGCTGGGGCTCATGTGTGGCTTATGTTTTTCTTGTAATGAAACGAAAGTTGTTTGGTCTGATAATATTTGACGAGGCATGTGGAATTGACTCAATTTTCCGAGTCACTGTGTGCCATCTTATGGCGTGAGCAACTCTCTCCTTCCACGACTTAAAGTTAAACAAGCGAACGGCGACAGCCCATGAAAAGGGGATTAAGACCTGATTGTTTTGGTAAATTGAAAAATTTGATGGAAAATTGCGCTTCAGTAACAATACCTTCACCACAGGAACATCTCCATAAAAGCAATTCATTTCGACGAAACAGAACGATATGGCAAACTATACAAGAACCACTCACTATCCTTCGGGGACAACGACGGAAGCAATAAAAGGTAATGGATGCACTGAGGCCATTATAGCCGCACTCAATGAGAAGACATCGACTGGTGCCTTGAAGTCTTCTTCCCTCTATTCCACCTCCACCTCTACCTAAATGAAGATTACAAACGACCAAAAGTCGTCGCTTTTGCGGAACTGAAAATATCCATCCACAAGTGGAAAGTGGAAAGTAATTTTCATTCCATTCTGAAAATGAGAATTTTAGAAGGTGAAACTTTGGCATGAAAAGGATATTCTGCAGGAAATTCACAAGGTTTCTTGATATTCTGTTAGGTACCCCTAAATTGGCATTCAGGTAGGCCACCATGGAGAATTAATTATCCTGCAGGAAATGCTTCGGATTAGTAGCATTGTAATCTTATGAATTAAATATGATTTTCATATGATAAGGACGCCATAAGGGTGTTCGTGTGTGCGCTATGCTTGTGCATGGTAGTTATGTTTATATTAAAAGTCTTTACATTTCTGACTGGGCACTTGGGCGCCTTAAGGTTTTGCGTTAAGGTGAACTTTAAGGTAGTTTCATTAGGTTTGTTTAATGCGTTCGGTAAGGGGATTTAGTTTGTAGTGGTTTTAATGGATGCAAAAGATTCTCTTTATTAAAAACCATAAACTAGATGTAGTTCGTGCTGGTCTCTCACCACTGTTTTCACCAACGGTCCCGATTTCAAGCCGATATTTTCCAACACAAAGCTTTGATTGTCATGGTGGAGTCCATTCTTACAACTGAGATTTAGCCTACATTGTTAAGGTCTCCCAAAAATCCTAACCCAAAAGGCTTCCTGAGTTTATGGCAGCCGAATGTCCTCTCCAGTGGAACCTACCGACATGTCGTGGTAGGGTTCGTTGGACAGAGTTTTCCATAAGAAAATATCTAAACCAAAAAGCCGTCGTTGTCGTCATCGTTTAATACGGTCTCCAAGGCCTTTTGTCGTTCAGTAATAGATGGTAACGAATGCTAGGTATTAACCTCACGCCAACCTTATTTGGAAGGGACTATTCCGATAGCTTATACTCTCTTTCTAGTTACTACTGGCTATGGTCACAAAATACTGTGATGATTTGAGCGCCATCTATTAGAAGTTGGAACAAACTGTTATTTGTAACGGTTTAGTTAGAATTTGAACGAACGATTTGTAACGGTTTATGCAGTCAGTTAACATCACGCCATCTATTGGTCAGGTTTTAAACGAACGGTAATTGAAGGCATTAAGGCCCTTTTACATCCCAAACGCAAAGTGGGAACGCAAATTGGAGCTGCACAGACATTTGTATGCCTTTCTCTCTGTTGCACGAACGTAAATTCCAGACAGAGAGAAAACATACAAATTTCTGTGCGATAAAAGAGTTCCAATTTGCGTTTCCACTTTGCGTTTATGATGTAAAAGGGCCTTTAAGCTTCTCAAAGTTTTTGGAGAGTTCGAAAACAAAAGTATCGGATGTTTTATTAATAGAGGGCCCTAGGCTGTACGGGAAAGGTCTAGAACTTGGATTACGATGGAGCTTAGATATATAAATGCAGTGGCAGCGGCATTTAGAGTCAGTTTTTATTTGAAAATCGAAAGTGTTCTAAATGATTAAAGTGACCTAAAGCGAAAAGTAGTGATTAAATAGTGAATTGAAAGGCGATAAATACAAGTTATTAGTGAGAGATATTAGATTGCAAGTGATAATAGTGAGATATAGGAAGTGTGTGTAGTCATTGAATTGTGTTAATAAAAAGTTAATTGTGTTAAACATTTTTAAGTGTTTTCCTTAATTAATCCTACGAATCCGTTAAGCCGTAAAAACGGAACAATACTCATGACCGTGTACAAATATTCGATTTGTACTACTAAAGCTGAGTAGATATCATTCAAAAAAGTTCAAGTCAAGACATCAGAAGTTTAATTTACAAAAGAAGATTGTTCTGATGGGTCTAAAATTACTACGAAACTACCAGAAATATCTTTAAAAAGGATCAAAAAAATTACTTTAAAATAATAATTACTTATTCATCAGTAAAATGGTTTTAATGAACAAACATTTTTCACAATCAGTTTTGCACAACAAAAAATTCCACGAAATGGATTGCAGTGCAATTAAGGTGCTGCTCATTTACTTTTATGTAATTTAACTCAGACTGAGCTTCCATAATCACAGCTTCCACAGTATACAACAAAAAGGGAATTTATTATTGTAATTCCTACAAATACTCAAAAACTCAAAATTATTAATATAAAATTGATGGAACAGTTTCATGAAATTAATAAATCAGTAGAAACCAAAAATTTACCTTTAAAAATCAATGTGAAAATAATTAATGCAATTTTTGTTTTAAAATTAATAAAAATCTAATTTCAACCACAAAAAAAAATTGAAACTAATTAACATAAGCCAAAGAATATTAAAATTGATTAAATTAATTTATCCTTTTCGGCTCCTTTTGTTTTATATTATTGCAACAGGATACAAAGGACATTCAACTGTTAAGTAAAACAAAGTAAAACTCAAGCCAACAACCACGGATTTATGCACATTCCAACTATGGTCTTTTATGCTTTTGAAGCAATCCCGAAAATAAGTTTCTTTATATTTATCTGTGAAGAATATAAAGGTTTTGTCTGCAAATGACTGAAAAGGACCTGAGTTTGGGACAGCATAGTGGGTTTGACATAAACACGACTTGGGGTCCTTCGACATCTGCATAGCTTTATTACGAGGGGAAAAGGATTTCACTGCCATTTATTGACCCAACTTTAGTTGATGAAATTTTATCTACGTGCAAGTTTCGAAATGTAAAACTTTTTTATTATCAAACAAGAACTATAAATGGGTGTTTGGTTAGTTCTCTATATATTCAGGATGCTGTTCTGTTTATGTTCGTTGTTTTCAGCATAGATGCAGGATTTGAAAATATTATTTCTAACAAACACTCAGAATATGGAAAATCGCGGTGTGTATGCGAGATCTAATCAAATCCTGGAGGCCTTATGACTTTTTTAAGACATTATTCCTAGGAAGGTAGCGATATTTTTATCAGGATAACAACAACTAATTTAGCAACAGGAGTTTTCCATTGAGGTTTGAGCAGAACCAGTTCCCTTATGCTTATAAAAGCTGACTTGGCTTCTTACTGCTCGCCTACACCTAGTGTGGCAGTCAAAATGCCTGGCAATTTTCAGTCTCTCAGAATCTTCTAGGATCTGAACCCTGTTTCCCTCTAATATGAATATTTCACTCTCCATAAAAAAAACTAAAAGCAAATTGACGTAGATTATCTCTACTCCGCTATAATTTAACAAACTTAAATCTAAACTTTTTGTACAACTTTTGAATTGAACATCTCGCCGCCCCCTTTACCAGCTAAACTCTATGGACGAGAAGCTACTACGCGTTTATGCGATGTCTAGAAGCTCAAAATTTAATTAAAGAATCCACCCCCGAACGAAGTTAGTCAATGCAATGCTATTTTTTTTATTATTTTTCTACATCATCTCAGAAATGTTGAGAGGCACCCTTTAGGAAAAATATGTAAAATTATTTATGGCAGCTTGAAGATGAAACTGAATCTGAAAGTTTCCAGCAGGAATTTCCAACTTTCGCTCCCTCCAGTTTTAAATCAACTAATTAAGAGATCAATTAAAATTTAAACAAAGTTATAACAAATTTTTGGAAGTTAATATTTGATCGTTTTGCAAAAGGGGTTGTTTTAAGGATGGCACAGTAAAGTAGCTCTGGTGTATCTGCAAAAATTGTGAAGTGGCTGGGAATTTTGTTTTTGATTTTTTTTTCTCTTCTGTGTTTTTTGTATTAAAAACCTGTTTAAAAATTCATCAACTTACCTTTTCAGATTTTGGCTAAGCACAAAGTTACGAGAGAAAACGAAAGTCGCCTTAAGCGGTAATCCGATCAAATATTTATAGAAGCTGACAGGGATAACCTTTTTATATCCTGGCGCTTTCTTTCTTTCCTTCTTGTTTTTTTTTTTACTTTCGTTAGACACAGAGAGCAGTGTATAATGGTTAAATATCCTCGAGGATGATATAAATAGACGAAGAAAGAATTATATTCGTCTTTTCACGCCGTTCACAGATTTCGTTATTTTATTTTTTTTTTAAATATTAAATATAGATATCACTACACACTCACGGAGATGCTTACACTCACATAAGAGATTAACCGCAGCGGAGCAGTCACAGCAGGCATTTGTGACACGGACAAAATCAAGAAAATCATAAGCTCGAAACGCCCGACAACTGAACTATGCCAAAAATAAGAAGGATCCGTGTCCTTAATGCCTTTGCTGCTGTGGTCTGTTGGTTTCTTTTTTTTGTTTTATATTTATTTTTTTATTTTATCTAAATACACTTTTCCACGGAGTGCCGTAAGGTAACCACTTAGGGCCAAAATTTGTATGCGAAACACATCCCTGGGTGAAAATTTTGTTTTTCGTTTTATCCCTTTTTTCCTTCTTTATTTATTTATGCAAGATTGCTTGTATTATACACAGTTCAAATTTGCACTTTTATTTGGGGAAATAAATTCCGATTCAACACCCCCAAACCGAACAATTTTTAGCCCTCGAGGCCACTATGACTCTGCCCGTGTATTGTTGTATACTGTTGTGCCACTATAGAGCGCATACCGTGGCCATGGAGCGCAAGAATATTACACAAAATAAATTTTTTTGAAACGTTTTGCACTTTTTTTGAACAACACTAATTCAACGAGACTTACATAACAAAAAACAGGACTAACCAGCCAACAAAAAAATTTCGCAAGCCACTGTATGTGGTGTAGACGTCGGGCGTGCAGGGAAATTTGATGGATGCAGCAGCAGCAGCGAGAGTAAAGGACGAAATTTCCAATTTGTATCTACCTAATGAGTTCGTAAGTGGAAATGTCGTTGTATGCAACATCCACCAGCAAATATACACTATCCGCTGGCCAGACACAGATGACTTCGAACAAACAACACAAAAAAAATAGAAAATTTCCACCCGATTTTCCAGACAAATCCTTCGGGGATGATTTTGAATGTCGATATCTCTCTTGAAGGATATATTGACAGTTCAAGAACAGAAAAAAAATTACGTCACCTTCAATGTGATCAGCAAACCTGGACGGATTCCAGGCTCTGGATAAAAGAATCTTCCTTGCGGACTTAACTTTTATATAATAAGGATAATCGCACTGCACTTATAAACTTCAACTAATGGACACTAATTTGTGGTAGAATTTTTTTTAGTTTAGTTCTCCCAGAAGCAATATTGAAGGTAGCAGTGGTAGCGGACTTCCGTTGTTACAGGGCTATACGCCCTTCGCGCGAGTTCCTTTACGACTGGATATCAACCGGGGTGGAATTTTATCTCAACTGGGGCTCAATTCTATCTAAAAACCGACACACATACACAGTAACAGGATTCATCTTTTTCTTCTCAGTAAAAATTTCACCATACAAGGATCAACTGGCCGGATTCTGTGCAGCAGGAAGTTTTTTTAAAGGATGGTGTTGGGAGGTGTTTTCGGTATTTATAAGGTAAATTTATATTTCGTTTTCCTTGCAAAAAAAAATCGCAAATCCTGGATTTGTGTAATCAGTATCTCCTAGGGAAATTTTTTATAACGCATATTAGATAAAATCGGAAAGTAGTAGTAGTTTTATGTGAAGGTCCAACCCTTTGTACTACCAGTCCAGCCATGTGGCACTCTTCATGGAGCAAGGTTTAGTAGTAAGCTTGAATACTTACTTTGGTGTGTCTTAGTCTGGTTGCTCAAGGTATTTCCAAGATTTTGACAGAATCAACAGAGTAGGATGACATAGTTCTATTGACTAAACTGTAGGGTGTCGACCCAGTTGTAAAAAACCTAAATTGGGAGTTTCCTTTCTAGCCGTTCAATCCAGGAAGTATTGGAGGGAGTCGAATCTTAACCCTTCGTTATATCTGCCGGTGTACCTCAAGGGTCAATTCTATGACCAACTCTTTTCCTATTTTTTACAGACCCCATCTTCTTCCAGTCCATTCCAACCCGCTATGACGGTATTTTGGGGTACTCTTATGGCTTCGATAATGTAAACTTAAGATCGTAAATTCATATTCAACTCTTCTTGATTGGGGCCGCAAGAATCGTCTCGAATTCAACGCCTCCAAAACAAAAGTACATTGTCTCATCTCTGATAAAACCTGCACCAATCATTTTCATAAATTATTTATCCCGAGCTCTACTGGAAGAACAGCTTACATAAAAAAGTCCAAATATGTAACAAACTAATACTCGACCATGTCTATCCTTCGTCCGGGACATTTTACTCAAGGATCGCCATTCCACAGTCACAGAAACTCACCACCTCACGAAATTAATCCCTATACGTCTCCCCTTCGTTGAGTTTCCATGCCAACCCAACGACAGAGCATCCGACTCTCTAGGATGCTCTAAAACACTTACAATGGCAGGGATAAAGCCTCCCGTGAGTCCTTTTCACAGAAGCCCAGTAATAAATCCTTTGATTTGAGTGTATTAGTTCGAAACACATTTTGAGAGCGTAAAATTGCCGTAAAAAGGCTCCTTAATGTCAAACGGAAAAACATTACGACTGCGCAAGCCCAGGATGAAGGGATATGAAGGCAGCCCATGCCGTGTTCTAGGTTATGTTGAACTTGCACCACCCACAGGGCCAACGCCACCCTGTCCCCATCAGCACTAGCTGGTTGCCCTCTGACCCGGTCGTTGTTGGAGGCGACTGTGTATATAAAAGCACGCATTTCTCCATTGTATCTGTGAGCAGCTCGTCACACAGGATCCCGTCGCAGGACTTTGTACAGGATCCCCATATTCTGTAGAGAATGTCAAGATATTATGATAAACGTGCCAAGAATTAGACTTCGTGACGTGGGAAAGATGATATCCTTGGAAACCTGCTCCAGACGGAAATTTACCTCGGTCTCATCTGTTACGCGCCTCTTTATAGTCTGGTGACGAAAATCAAGAAAAGTGGAAACTTCGGAAAAACTCGAAGCGAAAAATTTTCTATGAAAATTTTTTATGAATGTGCATGGGAAGAAAAGTTTGTCGAGCAGGGACGGGGGAGGGAGGCGGCGGAGACGGATTAAGAATAAACACAGAAAGGGGGGCCGTGGCAGATGTAGGCCAGCAACAGGATTTGCGGCGGGGGAACGGTTTGTTTTTCGTCGGGAGGCTGCCCCTGGTGCTGGTGGGAATACGCACCTAAAGTAAACGAGAAAATTGAAAGAGAAAAGTTTCCTAAGTAAACGAGACAAGTTGAATTGCCGCCCCCGCCCTCTCTCGCTCCTTCCGCTTCGCCCTTACCGCGTGCTTCATTTTAATTAATCAAACGCTAATAAGATAATTTATTAAGCCACTCGAGCTTGCGCCCAAAATTGAGTCTCCAGCTCCTCGACGTCGCGTCCTGTCCCGCGCAGCCCTTCAGGTCAAGATATATTGATTTATGACATTAGACGTCGGAAATAGTTTCAGGAAAAGGCTAAGGACTAAGGAGCTTAAGGGCTTAAAGGAATTTATTTATTGTTACCCGGATGTGGTCGATACATTTTCCTTCCTGGGCCCTGATGCGGGTAATCCGGAGACTCTGTCTCCCGTCCTGCCCTGCCGTGCCCTTTGCCGTACTAGCTGGGGGTGATGTTTGATTTATGTTTTCAACATTTTTGGAGGAAATATCCAGAGGTTATTGTGGAGTAATTTTCCGCAGTGGTTTATTGTTTTACGTATAAGAATGGGCCTTGGAATGTTTTCTTAGTGTATATTGGGGGTGGGGGGAATGGATAATCCAAAAACATGACCTTTTTCGCAGTTACTTAAAACGTATAGAAGCTAAAATGTTGAATAATTTCTGATTTCTTTTAGGAGCGTGTTGTGAATTACGGCTGTAAGCTTTCATTATCTTAGGGCCAAGAAAAAGGAACTTAAAGGAATTTCACTGAGTGTTGTTGCTGAGGGCTTTTTTTATCAGATTTTCTTATAATTTATTAAGCGTGATATATTAATAAATTGTTTTTAGAGAACTGAGAGTGTGAGATACAAACATCTGAGCCGAAGCAGAATTTACCAAAACCATATGCCTATCAAACAAAAAAATCATATGGCATACTGCAATTTGGGTATAAATGCGTTATTTTAAGACAAGGTTTATTTTTGTAGAGTGGAGTACCTGCAGTTGGTTGGTAGTACGATTCATGTACGTGTATGTACGATTTTGTAAGGCCCACGTCCAAACAGGAGAACCCTGCTGAGGTCCGTACTGAAACGGTAGTGTTAGATTGCTACTAACTAAACTCGCCAATCCTTTAAAATGACGTTTGAGACCAGACCGGCACAAGCCGTAAAGGCATTAATTTGGCTTGGCTTGGCATGATCAACCGTTCACTCGCACCCATCGAATGAGTGCTCAGCGGAGCTCAGTAATCACTCTTAATACTACCAGTCCATCATGTTGTTGGCCACGTCATGGTGCAACGTCTAGTAGTAAGCTTAGTTCGAAGCATATACATAGAATAGGTTTTGGGGTTATGATGGGTCAGGAGATGGCGATGAACGTTTGAACTTTTGGATGTTGTACGAGTTCGGAAATACAGACTGTGAAAGGTTGTCCCACAATCGAGTTGTTATATTTATGAACGAGTTCCTAGTTTATAGACAATTGGGATGCAAGTACACTCCATCTCATAGTAATCGTAAGACAAATAAAAAATAAGAGGATGAGCTTTAAATAAAATATTAAATAATGAAGATTTTGTAACGAAATAACGCTGCCATATTTGTCATGCAATCCATCTTAAGAAATCACCAAATTCTTGTTAATTTATTACATAACCAAGAAAAACCCGCAAAATCCATAAATCTTCATCCAGTTTCGTGATAACTCCCTCGCAGCTCATCCGGCATGGATTACTTCACAAGTGTCTAGAATTGCTCTTATAATCAAAAAAAAAATTACGGTGGATCTCGCCTGTAAGTAATTTCAAAATCCGCAATCATCTTTTAGCGTTTTCTGTAGAATTTCGCAAAGCTAAATCCATCCAACGAAAGGTAAGTATCCTCGTTCGCCGCCGGACACGCAGCACACAGCTACCCTGAAGCATCTGCAAATTATACTTAAAGAACACAGCAAAGAAAGGAAACCTTAATCCTTTAAGAAGAAGCAAAAAAAAGGACTGGCATAAAAATTAACCAAGGGTTAAAGATGGGGCGGCCCAGAAACATACCACAGTGTCCTCGACCAGAAAGGATACCCAAAGGCGTAAAATTTATACTTTTTCCACATTTTAAATTAACCACAGGAGCACGAGTCCCTAAAAACACCTGCACGAGGTCAAACCTGTCACATAATCTGAAAATGAATTTCGGTGGGGCGCTGGTGGTAGGGGCAGGTAGGTGTACCACATAGAGCAAGGTAGAGGATGGTTTTCTGAAAGTGAGTGGCTGTGCTTGTCAGCATGCTGCTTTGCCTGAAAAAGCATTTTTTTATTGCGTCCTTTTTGCAGAAATATTACGTGACCAGGACGCAATGCAATTAGGAACCTTGTGAGGTTGGTGCACTGTCGTTGTGCATAGTGCGGAAAAATCCTTTTTAATAGATTTTTTTTTGTTTGCTGGTGAAGGGAGATTTAATTTTGTTTTTCCGTACAGGAAGGAAATTCGCAAACAAAGCGGAATTTTAGTTGAAAATGTCTGCATTAATTTTAAAATAAAAATTAAATTACAAAAATTTTACCGATAGTAACGAAGTTTTAAAATCAGTTTTTCAAAAGGAAATTATGTTTTTGTTTAATCTTAACATCAGCAAGGATCACATGTTACTTTTGTCTACGGAAAGGTTAAATTCCTCTGCCAGGAGTGCCAGGGTGGCAAAAGCTTTGTATATAACAGCTATTGAAGATCTCCCTTGTTAACTTCCTGAGTTTTGAAAGATATTCAGTTCAGTTTTTTTTACTCAGCCTTACTGAACAGAGACCTTATACACTAGTCGAAAGTGTTAACCCTACCTTCGATTGTCTATACTTTCCTCTAGGGTCTCGCTCTTGGGACTTGACCAAACTTCTTTCAGTCAATCCTTCTTGGGTTTCTATACGGTTGAGGACCTTCAATCTGCTGGTTTGCCCTGAAGCGTTTCCAACGGTGATCCGATAACGACGCTTACTATCTAATTTTTTATTTTAAATATTTCACTCTACATATACAAAAAGATGTCCAAGACCTCCTCTCAACCTTGGAAATCCTTCTATGGAAGCCTAATACTATGAAAAACAAAAAAAGGATTTTTTTTTTAAATTTTCGAAACTTATTTAAAACCAATCTTGAACCAAGACGATTAATCCCTAAGCTTGATGGACACCAATCTTAGGAAAATTAATGCCCTTACTACGATTTAATTATGTCACAATTAATTAGTATTTCACTGTTGACTAAGAACAACTAATCTCCACAGAATCGCCTCCTGCAAAACAATTAAACGAGAGAGCTTTAGTAAATTGGGTCAATTCAAGCTAAATTTGCTTAAATCTTGATAAATACCCATCAAAGATCGCCACAAAATACTCACAGCTTCCAAATTGAAAATTTAAGCACAAGCCGCCGCCCCACCCCCACCACAAGCGTTTACAGAATTCATTATTATCACCCCCACCCCGTCGGCGGTTTCTTGGAACTAAACAAAAAACCTCTTAAAAATATAACGAGTAGCAGGAACGAAGGAAAAAACAGAATTTACATGAAAGTAAACACCGAAAACCACCACGAAGCTGGAGGAGCAGCCATCCTCCGTCGTAGTATATGGTCGTACAACGCCCACAACGAATATGTCCTTGAGAACCTAACTCAAGGACATTAACGAATGCAAATAACCCCGAATGGCGGCCAAAGTCACCCCAATGAGACACAATGCCATTCCTTCCCGCAAAAAAAGAATTATGGTAATTATTAAAGTACCGACAAACACCACCACCCAGACATCAATCAGGATCCAGGCATTTGCCACCATCACAACTAGACCAAAATTAAATTATGAGCGTCTGAGGTTTTTTGCGGAAGGGCGGGGGGCGCCTCCGCTCATCTGTAGGGCTGGAGGTCCTTCAGAAAGGTTCCTTTTACGTTAAAAATTGATTGTATTACCTTAATGGATTTCTGTAGGACTGTCAGGACTCTAAGCCATGTCATTCTCTCTTTACTAAAGCGGTTAATCCAATAAAAAGAGTTTGTGCTGACGTCTTCTGTGCATAGCTCGAGAAATCCGATGTCCATGGGAATCCTTTGAGGAGCGGCTCTGGGTAGAGAAATGTCTCAAGCTAGTAACTTTCGTCCTTATTTTTTTTTTGTTGTTCGTATTTTGTATTTAGGACTTTTCTATTCAGTCAAGTGGAAGGATCTCATCGATTAGTGGATTGGAATGAATTTCGAGTCCGCTTGGGGAAGTTTGTCTGAATGTCCACGGGATTAAAGTTTTGAAACCCTTTTTTTGAAGGGATTTTAAAATTATATTTTCATGTAATTTGTGTTGAGTATTCAAATTTTGTGGAGGGAAAAGTTAATTGCTTTTTTAAGCGATTTAATTTCGAGGAACTTTAAGTATTTTACTATAATCTTGCCAAGAATAGACCACAAAGTTGTTTGAGTAATAATGAAAAACGGTTTCGTAACTTCGGTCACCACCACCACCAGCATAGAAGTTTTCCCTTCCGCTTTTTTGGTTAGTGAAAAGTTTTCCAAAATAATAAAGTTCTCTTATAACATTAAATTTCCCAACAAACCTTCCTTGTGAATGCCGTTACGGAGGCGGAAACGCTATTAAATTGCAAGCTAGCAAAGATCTCAAAGTTTTAGCCCACTTCCGTGAACCTATAAGAAGGTTATCCGGGGTTCTTCATACTATACCTTAGAGTAGACTGTGGTGTGGATGGCAGGATCTAGTAAAAAGCAAAGGGCACCCTGGCTACTGTCTTACAAGCAGACGTGTATGCTATACTGACATGCACATTCTAGAACTTAAGACGACCCGACCATAACAAGCGGGTCTTGACCTTTGTGACAGAAAAGCGGTAATCAGAGCGACAAAGACACATAAGACCGAGTCCAAATTAGTTTTGGACCACCAAAGCACAGTTGATGAACTCGGTTGTCTGCGTTACGGATTATTGTGGCCTCGAGCCAACGAAAAGGTGAACGCATTGGCCAGACAGACCTCGCAGATACTCCCTGAATGACGGCCTCACCTCGTCTTGAGTATACTAAGTTAAGAAGCTTCTTTAGGTGAAATAATCGCATAAAGCATATGCAAAGCCAACTTACTAGCATCTCTGTTCGTCTTGAGTCTGATTTATCTGACACTTGTATACCATCACTCGTTTCCAAGTTTTTCAGCGCTCGCCAAGAGTACAGGTGTCCCAAAAAGCATGTCGTCCAACAATTGCGGGCCATGCCATTATACCCCCTATCATCTTAAAGGAATATGCCTCAACTTTGGCTAAACATCTGCGCAAACTTTAGGCTCTGTCATACTTCTCCGGAGTTTACCCAGTTTTTTGAAGACTAGCCCATGTTTAACCTATACCGGTGACTTCCAAAACTACCATAACAATCGACCATTTTCAATTATTTCTATTCTCACAACATGGAGTCAATAATCAAATTCTATATGACAAACGATACAGCTTTAAACCACAAAACTCGACTAGCTTCTGCTTTTCTCGCAATACAAGATTTACCCGCTCGCCCCACTCCGCCAACTTGAGGTCCTCTTTTTCGTTGCACATTAAGGTCTAGAAGCTCGTACATTCGAAGAAGAAACAATCCTCCGCAGTCACTATTCCAACATCGTAGTGTTCTGAAGTGAGACTCATCGCTTTCTACTTGTGCACGCCCGAGACGATTAACCGATCCAATCCTCTTCTAATTCTTCTAATCTTCAAACTAAGCACACTACTAGATATTACAACATGACATGAAGGACATGGCGGACTAGTGGAACATTCCTAAGTTTGGTTTTACCACCTAAGAAATCTACAAGGCTCGAGCCATAGGTTAAGAACCGGCTTTTGGGGAACTCTAGCCCTACGCGATGGAAGCTTCATAAATAATATCAAACACTGAAGGTCCACACCTAGTCTGGTGAGCCCAAGCGAGTTATTTCTCTGCTCTCTCACAAAGTGGACAGAGTATTGTTGGGGGGCAGTAGAGACGATGTCAGCACACTTGTTGGCTTGATTACCGATCACTGGACTATAAATTCCCATCTATGGAGGATCGTAAATGCAGATGACCTAACGTGTAGCCTTTTGTAAAAGAATGGGTCTGCCCTTCACATTCTGATCTAAAAATCAAACAAAAAGGGGATATTGATGGTATAATAGCACCGAAATAGGGACCGCGTACTCTACACCTGCGACTTGATCAGCGTGGAGCAATTGTCTATCGAAGAACGCCTGCCAAAATGGGAAATGTTTTGCTGTTATTGCAAGAAGATGTTTTTGAAGAAATTCGAACAGTCTGGTTCAGTAAAGCAAAGCTAAAATTTAACATGTGTACAATCGTAGTCCTCGTTCACAAGAAAACGTTGGCAGGGTAAAGACTAATGAGAATGAAAACCGGAGATTGTCAGACCGTAAACGTTGCTGGTTACTTTGAGTACAAATCGATACAGAAAAATGCAAACAGATTATTTGTGGAATGAGTTGGAAGGCATAGATGTCCCAAACATATGGTTTCAATCAGACAGTGTTATTTTTACAGCCATACACCACTAGATTATTTCTTGTTTAATAAGGCGAGCCAAATTTGGACACGTTTTAAAATACAATTTCGTTCCTAAATGTATAATCCCTATATTTGCACAGATAGCATCATATATAAAAATATTAGAGTTTAACAATTAATATAGTTATAATAAATACTATTCCTTAGCCCTAATTACATATCACAATTCACAACTTCCAAGAAAAGACCATAAAAACTAAAAATCACACAAAAATATCGAAAGTTCAAAATTATACATTGCATCGTTTTGTTCTAATCATTGCACCAAAAAGACGACTTCCAATAATACTGATTAAAGCTGCTCCACTTGCAACCACAGTCCACCGAGAGGTGAGAGTACAACACTTTTGGTTGAAAACGTAAGTGGAATTGTCGTTTTGGAGCAAGTCTTGAATCTGAAATTTTTAAGTAGCGTCACCAATCCAATTCGAGCCTGCATCATCCCAAACCGAAGCCCAATGCAGTTTCTCGGCCCATCTCCGAACGGAAGGAAGGCCTGAGGATGGCGATTCCTCACTTCCTCAGGTGAAAATCGATCAGGATCGAAAACCTCAGGATCTGGATAAATCTCTGGATCATGCTGAATCGCATAAACCGGTATCCAAACCGTAATCCCCTTCTCGATCACTTTATCGGTTGTTGGAACTGGATAATCTTTGGATGTTTTGCGAATTATATTTGCCCCAGGTGGGTACTTTCGAAGCGATTCTAAAATAGAGAAAAGAAAGTCTGAAATCTTAAGACTCATCTTTTATATAAAAAAGAAAATACCGTTAATAATTTGGTCTATATAGGTCATCTCCATCATAGCTTCATAGGTAAAGTCTCCATTGTGCCTTTCTAGCACTTCGTTTATAGCCTTGCGGGCTTTGTCTTGAATTTCTTCATTAATTGCCAATTCGTACAGACAGTAAGACATTGTTGTAGACGACGTCTCGAAGCCGGCTAAGAAGAACACGAAAGCTTGTGCCGCGATCTCTTCCAGTGTCAAAGAACCCGAGATGTCTTTGTCAGTATCGCCATCAAGCTTTCCGGATTTCCTCAATTGCATTAACAGATCCATGAAATCATTCCTCTGGACGTTGTTCTTCTCACGGTAGTCAACGGTTTCTCGGACGATCTTCATAAAGAATTTGGCAACATCTTCGTGGACCGACTTGAATCGCAACATGAGCGCAAATTTACGGAAGGTGATCATGAAGAGTTGCTTGATCGCAATATTTCTAGGCACTTCAAATACTTTCTTACCCATTCTACGAAACTCAGCTTCGGGATCTTTGAGACTGTTGCAGTCAATACCGAATGCACAAGTGCCGATCACATCGGTTGTGAATCGCGCCAGAAGATCTTTCATTTCGATCTCTTCATTTTTGAATGTGATTTCTTTCAGTGTGTTTTTGAAATGATCAGCCACCTCCACTATTGTCGGGAACATGAATTTCATTCTTCCAGATGTGAATGTTGGTGTCAGTTTAGATCTCAGCGACTTCCATTTGGGCCCATCTAAAGAAAACAAGTGGGCCGATAGTGGATCGTCTTTTTCATTGTAGTACATTCCGCGATCTTGGAAATGGTTGAAATCTTTGATCAGAATGTTTTTCACTAGATCTAAGTCTGTAATTAGAGCTGACGGATTCGTGAAGAAGTATATCCCACAGAACGGCAGTTTGCCCTTCATTTTATTGTAGAACCCCATCATTAGCTGGGATGAATGGACTCTTCTGCCGATCCCTTGTATGTTGCCAAATGGAATCCGAGGTTGTACATATGGAATCCCGTGTCTAGCCCAGTACGAGAACTTGTATTTAAATACGCAGTAAATTATGGTGAGAATGCTAATGATAGCGTAGACTGGCCAAGTAGGAATTTCCATGGCTGTCGTTGAATTGTTAAGTTCAATGTTATAAAACTGCACTCAAAACTTTATAAACAAACTATACACGGTCAAGTTACACAATCGAATGTTGGTGTTGTTTTCTATTTTGCTCAAAAGCTTGCGTCAGACTGGTTCCCCGTGATGGTGACACTTCACATATGTTCGCGTTTCAAATAAAAGCTTATCATTTCGCCATCGCGCTTACATTTTACAATCTGATTGTGGAGCCTCATTAAACAAAGCGCTTAAGTGTTTAATGGAGATATCCAGGTTTAATTGCCGAGTCACTTTGTTATGTCTCACACGTCTAGAGTCGTAAATTCTTGAACAAAGACCCAAAACAAACGAGTGCTCTGAGTACGCGTGATTCTCTGTGCACCACCGTCCTAATGTCATGCGAACTCAATAAAAACTGATTGAATACAGAGCGAATGCGGCCCTCCTTGCCGCACCAAGGCGCACTCAAGAACTATTCTCGTGGAGTCTCAGCTGGCAGCTCCCCTTTGGCCCCACAATAAGCTCTCGGGCCCAAGCTCCACGGCGCGGTGTGCTCGCTCCGTCGTCGTTTGAAAAGAATTTCAACTTGTTTTGTTTTTGGATTATCCGCGGATAAAATCTTGAGCGGAATTTTACTCAGTAACCGAAGCGGAAGTGCTTGTTCCCCACCGCCGCCGCACACAACTGAACGACGGCCCTATACACTTGTTTGTGTGCTGGTGGAGCTCAGAACTTGGGGAGCATATCGATAGATAAAGCCCTCGCAACAATGAAGGGATGTGGGTCAAAGCTTGGGCACTTTAAAATTCTTGACTTTTTTTTGCCGGACTCTTCACACTTAGCACAAAATGTGGAGCTTTGCTCGATCAATGTTTTAAAGAGTGTGGCGGTTGGTGCGCCGCGGAAAAGCACATAGTTTGTTTGTTTTTTTAATGTACGCAAACATGTGTGCCCTGCAATTTTACGCTACTTGCGGCTAGAGGCTTTAAAGTCGAATGAAGGCAGCTCTTTGCCCTCTGGCCCAAGCCGTGGTGGCAAATTGTGATAAGAAAAAGCACCAACATATGTTTTGGCGACGGCAACTTTACTTCAGATGTGTTATGTGATGAAATAAATATCTTAGATCGCAGATTTCAACAACACCACAATTAAATCTAATTTTCCACTACTTAACCCTAAATTGTACGTTATTTAAAAAAAACTATTATGGGGTGCTCAATTAGCGACCACTGAAGCTTAGGAAACAGGTTTTATTGAGAAAAAACTTCATTACCAAGGGTATCAGTTTCCATCCCGTATTTAATCTGAATCTGCATGTGACTTGTACGTAACTTCAACAATAAATTAATTCCACATTAGAATTCCATATCCCAGTATTTACAATGAAGATAGGTTGCTCAGAACACCGTGTAAATCGTCCATTTTGAAACCCAAAACCGTGTAAATCGCAGACAAACTAAAATTTGCAAAATTTATTTCAAGGTAAAAAAAATTATATAATGTTGAAAAATATAAATATAATAGAAAATCATAAATTGACAACTATGTAACAGTTCTCAGTTGTGGACTACCATTCTAAAGATGTGTGGTTCGATTCCGCGCAGTGCTTTCATCCTTCTTCGTTTTTTAGGATTGTTAATTATCCAAAAAAAGGTCTAGAAGTAGATTAGTATTGTAGCGGTATTGCTGTCAATTGGAAACTGCTTTCAGTTTGGTCTTACAGCCGTAATAATAAAGCCATTTTCCATATTTTTCCTTCCTGTAACATTCTTACGTGTGAAGCCTATCGTATCTTTGCAAAAGAACGAAATGTTGCACTTTTCTAATAATAGGTAAGTTAAGGTGGCAGCCCCGTCTATAGATAGTGGTCGAGGACACAACTGACACTGAAATCATCAAAAAACAACCTTTACATAAGTATATATGATTTTGTGCTTGGGGTGACTTTAGTCTGTTATATTCAGCTACTGGCCTCTCCTAAGCCCATTCGAAAATAGTTTCCAAATACATGGCTGTCTCTATGGCTTGCTTCTCCTCATAGCTGGCGCAATCCGGAGGCATGTTCCCAAATTCACGATTCAGGCTAAGTCAGCACGACGTGCGATCTCTGCTTTCTTGTCATGGCGCATGCTCTTAAACATATCTATCTGGAGCGTGCTATTCAAAAATAAATAATACTGTTCACCTCATCATACAGCGGCTTCTGCACATTCTCAAGTGGTATGTCTACGAGATTTGATCTTCGTCTTGCCAATTCATCTGCCTTCTCGTTGCTCTCGATGTTCCTGTGACGCGATCGATACTCACTGAAGAGGGATCCGACACAGCTCCTTCTGGCAGATGTCGAACAGGTTTATGCGTTAAATATACCACCATAGACCAATAGATCTCGGGTCATAGAGTAGAGTTTTCCTGTATTGCTAGGCGAGCTTGGTCGATTGCCAGTAGCTCCGCCTGGATTACTCTGCACTGAAGACATCTGTGTATAAAACTATGTCACAGTTCAGTTGTAAGGCTTGATGTTTCCCCATATCTCTCTGGTGAGAATTCCTGCCAATCAAAAGTGGTATAATTAGATCACCTGTCAATCAAAAGTGACGATGTAGATCACCGCTGGTTCCCAGGCTCAATCGTCCTAATACCTACTCATGTGGAGGTTCTATATTTATGCCATTGAGGATGCCGAATTTCACCAGGGCCTCCTGCTGATTTTGTTGAAAACGGCTTCTATGTCTAGTAAGGTTATTAAGGTAAACTGTTTGTATTCTAGGAATCGATTTCGCCTTGAAATATGCTACATCTGTTATAGATAGGAGAATATATGAGTCTAACAAGTCTTCAAGGGTCTCATAAACGATGTAAAGCTGTTGCTGTTTCATTCCCGCGTCTATCTACCTCTGGAATGTAGATTACTTTGCCCCTTACAAGAGCTAGGCACTTAGCAGTAATGTAAGCAATTCTTATAGATAAACATCAGCCCGCATCGTAACTGCATGCGTATTCTGGAGCATAATTATATTTCCAATGCCTGGCGACTTATAAAGAGAGGAACTGCTCGCGTATCTTGTCCATAGTGACGTTTTGGCAGGATTCCTCCGTAGATTACGCTTTCTCTAAATTTTATATTTATTATTGGCTTGTATTCGTGCTAAGTGAGGAGTAGGTGTGCTTTCAAAACATACAATTTACGCAGACAAATATCCCCATTTTTTCTCTTTATAACGAAAAAGGTTATAAATTTCCTAAAAGGCAATTATTCTAAAAGCACTCAACAGTTAAAATAATCTCTAAAGACCAATCCTAGGAGAATGTTCACCTTTTATACAAAGATTGCCCTTATCGTCCTGCAGGCAATTAAGGATGTGCTGAGCAAACTTTTGGGGGATATTATGTCCTTGTGATTAAAATCGGAACCATCGACGAAACATCGTACCTCAGAAGAGTTCAATGGGTAGGTCCAGGCAGACCGAACCATTGCTGAAGGTTGTTTACACTAAAAACAGGAACACTGCAGCAAATTTAAACAGGCGTAAATTTTATCACCTTTCCCTTATCAGAGGCTCTAAAAATACTTTAAGAAAAACTTAATTGATATCATTTAATTTTATTTATCGCTGTTTAATAAAAATCTTGGTCTTGGGGCCATTGTGGTTTGTTGATTTCGGCTTATCGGATGTGAAAAATTGAAATTTTGAGTTTATTAGAAAATATTTTTATTATTTTTATTTTCTTCTTAGTATTAGGTAATAATTAAAAAATAAAGTCGAACTTGTAGTAATTATATGAGATAAGATAAAGGTGTGCCAATCGAAATCCAGTAAAAATGTTTGTACGGTATCTTTATTGTCACACTAAGCCATCGTTCATATCAAAGTTGCATTAGTTTGTGATTGATTTTGAATTGTGCTGTCGCGGCATGACATTGTGACAAAAACACTTGTAGTATAAGAGATATGAGCCAGGCACAAATAGATTAGATAAAGTCTCTTACGATGACTAGTGAGATTGTACTAATTTGTTAGCAGGCAAATATTTGAATGAGTGCTACACACACCAATGGAGAAAACTCTCAAATTACTAACAAAGTGTCGCTTTTACAAGCAATCACGAAAGCAGAACTTTGTTTACCATAAATACTTGCTAATAAGAAACTCCCTTCGAGCAAGCTGATAACAAATCAATGATTCCACACGCATACATCAGTTATTTATTGTTTACTAAAGATTAAAACAATTCCTGACACTTAGATAAAGTTTTGACATAATTATCTGCGGTAGCTGGAGGCGATAGCGATACCTTATCAACCGTCGGTAATTGCACACACATTTGAACGGAAAATATCTGAACAGCATAAAGGACCCCTACGCAAAAAGTCTCCAGTCACTCCAGGTGAGTCGTTGTTTTTGTGCTGTGTTTGAATTGAGCTATAAAGTAGATAGTGGAGCCTCTTTCAGCCATTCTTGCTGAGTTAACGTGACTAGACACGCTAAAAGCCACCCCAGACAAGGTTTAATAAAAAGCTCCAGCCCACAAAATTAATTTCAGTCTTATCTCCTTACCGGAGAAGTCAATAACGAGAGGATACAGTGAACTTCTGAATCTACCTTGTATAATAAAATTTACGAAGTTAATCCTAGTTACGGTTCGGCACGTGTTCATACTAGGCACAAAATGGATTACCTCGGATTTGTTGTATACCTCACGATAGGTCTGCTGTCGCTGGTGTTTTGGCTGTTCAAGGTGCGGTTCAACTATTGGAAAAGTCGCGGGGTACCAGCCCTGGAGCCTACAATTCCTCTGGGGAATTTCGCTTGGGGCAATTTTCACCTGACGAGCACCATTGCGAATATATACAAGCAACTCAAGCGCCAGAACCCATTCGTGGGAGTGTACTTCTTCACTAGACCCATCGCACTCATAACAGATCTTGATCTAGTTCGAAACGTGCTCATTAAGGACTTTCAATACTTTACCGACAGAGGAACGTACTACAATGAAAAGGACGACCCGCTTTCAGCACATCTATTCAATCTGGACGGTGATAAATGGAAGACTCTGAGGGCCAAACTTTCGCCGACTTTCACATCAGGCAAAATGAAGTTCATGTTCTCAACTGTTGTGGACGTGGCCAAGGAGTTCCGAAGCACTCTGTCAGAGCTGATTAAGAAGGAGGATGAAATCGAAATGAAAGAACTACTTGCAAGGTTCACCACTGACATCATTGGGTCCTGTGCATTTGGTATCGAGTGTAACAGTCTTAAGGATCCAAATGCAGAGTTCCGCTTAGCAGGGAAGAAGGTCTTCGATCAGCCCCGTGTGGGTAGATTCGGACGACAGTTTAGACTACAATTTAGGCATTTGGCCAGGATGCTGCATCTAAAGAATGTCAGGGACGATGTCAGCAAGTTCTTTATGGGAGTCGTACGAGAAACGGTGGAGCTCAGGGAGAAAAACAACATCAAACGAAACGACTTCATGGATTTATTAATAGACTTGAAAAACAAGAAGTCAGAGTTTGGCCAGTTGACGTTGGAAGAAATCGCTGCTCAGGCGTTTGTCTTTTTCCTCGCTGGCTTTGAGACTTCTTCGACAACAATGCTGTTCAGTCTTTACGAGCTCGCACTGAACCAGGACTTGCAGGACCGAGCACGACAGGAAATTGAAACTGTTTTGGAAAAGCACGGAGGGAATTTCACTTACGAGGCAATGATGGACATGGCATTCATCGACCAAATCATAAGCGGTAGGATTTTTTCTAACTATTTTCGAATTTATTTTTAACTATTTAAAAACTTTTAGAATCCCTTCGCAAGTATCCTCCAGTATCACTATTGACACGAAGATGCGTCAAGGACTACCCAGTGCCAAATACAAAACAAACAATTGAAAATGGCACGACAGTATTCATTCCAGCCTTTGAGATTCAACATGATCCTGACGTTTTTAAGGACCCTGAAACTTTCGATCCTGACCGGTTTTTACCGGAAAATATTAAGGAGGTGCATTCTCTTGCGTTTTTGGGTTTCGGTGATGGTCCTAGAAATTGCATTGGATTGAGATTCGGAAGGATGCAGTCGAGGGTCGGACTTGTGATGCTGCTCAAGTATTATAGGTTTTCGCTTGGAGAGGACGCTCCTGTTCCTATGGTGTTTTCCCGGCAGAGTTTCGTTTTGTCACCGGAGGCTGCATTGAATTTCAAGATTGAAAAAGTTGCCTAGTATTATTTTATAGTTTTTCTCTTTAAGAGCCAAGAGACATTTTTTTGAGTTTATATGTTAGAAATTGTTGCCCTGTTGATGAATGATGATGATGATGTATTAATTGTTTATTGTTTATAATTAATTATTTAAATATATTATTTATAATAATTCGATGATCTTTTAATTTTATCAAACGCCATTTCCACGATAATTTAATTCTTCGTAATTCATCAATGCACCACGGGCATGCACGGTGCCGCTAAAAGTGTGAAAAACCAAAAATAAACTCTCCAGAAGTATACACACCTCTGTTATAGACAAGAATCTATATTCGTAATCGATCAGTCCAAACGCGAGTGTTGTTTTCCCAAGCGGTCCCCCAACTAAGTACTAAATACGTCAAATGCCGCTTGACCTACGCAATCGAACGGGAACCGGCCATACTGGACTCTCACACTATACTGATTGGTCCAGAACCGACTATTAAGGCAGCTGCAAGTTTGGGAAAGATAACGATTGGACTCTGTTGGAAAATACCAAACGCTATAAGTCCATGCCAATGTTTTTTTCTGTTTTATCTCTAGGAAATTGTTTGGGCCCAGTAGGAAGAAAACGATTCATTTTCATTTAATTAAATTTAATTATAAATATATAATTAACTTCATACAAACACACACATAAAACTGAATTCTAAATAATTTCGACTACATCATTATAGTTTCTCAACTTTCAATTCAATGCCAGATTTCGGCGCCAGAACGAACTTCCGTGGCTCTATCTTTAAAGGGATTTCGGTCCTTTCACAAGTGGTAAACTTGAATTTCCTCAACAACGAAACTAGACCAACACGAGCTTGCATCTTTCCAAATCTCAATCCCATACAGTTTCTAGGTCCATCCCCAAACGGCAAGTATGAACAAGAATGGCGTTTGTTCACTTCTTCTGGAGTAAATCTTTCAGGGTCAAAAGTGTCTGGATTAGGATATATCTCAGGATCATGGTGTATCGCGTGGACTGGGATTACAATTTTGTCGTTTTTCTCGAAGTACAAGTCTGTATCAGGTACGCTGTAGTGTTTGACTGCTTCCCGGAATAGCACCGTCACAACCGGGTACTTTCGAAGTGTTTCTGGAATAAAGTAAATATAGTAAGATTTTGTTAAAAGTGAATATTCACAAGACATACCATCAAAGACTTGGTCCATGTACTTCATTTCAACCATGGCTTCATAGGTGAATTTTCCGTCGTGCTTTAGTATAACAGTTTCAATTTCATTCCTCAATTTCTCTTGGATGTTTGGGTTTAGCGCCAGCTCGTACAGGCAGTTACTCATTGTGGCTGATGACGTCTCAAATCCAGCCAAGAAGAACACAAAACACTGAGCAGCAATTTGTTCGATTGTGAGTCCTTCAGAATTTGGATCATTCTTCTTCTCCTTCAGGGCGATTAGTAGATCCATAAAGTCGTTTCTGTGTATGTCATTGTCTTCACGTAGCGTCACTGTTTCTCGCACTACTCGCATGAAAAAATCTGAAGTTTCAGGAAGGGTTAGCCTCATTCGCAAAAATCTAGCCAATTTTGGGAAGTCATTCAACAAAACCCGTTTAATCGGCTCAACTCTTGGACTAAATATCTTTTTTCCTTGAGCGCGAAATTCAGCATTTGGATCGTTCAGACTGTTGCAGTCTATACCAAATGCACAAGTCCCTATGACATCTGTGGTGAATCTGGCTGACAGCTCCCTAATTTCAACTATTGGATCTTTAACGATTGATTTGGTCATAACGTCCTCGAAGTGATGACCAACTTTAACAATAGTCGGAAACATGAATTTCATTTTACCCGAAGTAAAAGTTGGTGTCAACTTATTTCTTATGTACTTCCACATCGCCCCTTCCAGCCGGAATAAATGTCCCGATAGAGGATCATCGCGTACGTTGTGATAAAGTCCGCGATTTGTGAAGTAATTGAAGTCCTTTATAAGAATGTTCTTGACTAGGTCCAAATCGATTATCAACGAAATAGGACGAATAAATTGAAAAACTCCACAAAATTTTGCAACATTCTTAAACTTGTGGTAGTGTTTGCTGAGTACCTCGGAAATGTGATATTCTCTGTTGATACCTTTTGTGTTTCCGTGTATCAAACTGGGTTCCTCGTGAACAACTCCACGTCTTTTAAAATGCGAAAATCTATGCACCAAAAAATAGTAGACCGATGACAGGAATAAAATTAGAAACAATGCAACACTTTCTAGCAGCCCCATTATTTCGCGGGTTGAATAGTGGCAAAATTTACAAAACTAATAAAAATGAAACCGGAGATCTTCCGTTTGCGAAATTTTATGCGACACTGAATTCAAGTTTAGAGACTCTTTAATAATAATCAGAAGCACACATTTGCAGCTGGTTTTGTTATCTTTATCTGAGGTATACATAGTAATGATATGGACAGGAAACACTTGTGCGTGAATTCGGCGTAAAATTTCATCACTATCATTAGGTACATAACATTTTTACCAGTCAACAAGTTGAGATAGAACTTTTATGGAAGTGACTTGCAAGAAGATCTTTATGATGTAAAATCATGATTCGTTTGTGAAATCTGAAAAGCTCTGAGAGTGCTAGAATGCGAGCTAGGTGCAGGCGGGTGTATTACAAAAATCATATTCAGTAAAATCAGTAATCAATTGAATCGCTGATTGTAGAAACCACATAAGTCAATAATATCAAATTTTTAGGGAATTAAAAGAAATGATTAATTTTTTAAATCTATTATAAGCTGTCAACAAGAAAAAGTATCAATTGGAAAATTTTTTTTCGTTATCAGGTTGTAAATAGCCAGTACTGCGACCAGCTATAGGTGTAGAAACAAGATTAGTCATTGACTGGTGCGGTTTCTACATTAACTTGAGTTCCAGCACATTGCGCTTAAATGTTTCTAATAACTAGACTCATGCCATTTCTTCACTCCTGGTGTAAATGCCCCTTTATAACGTGAAAACCGTATAAAAGTCATTTTGAAAAAATATTGACTCATGTGGTTTCTGCAATCAGGGATTCAATTGCAGAAGATTTACATGAATAACAATTAAGCGCTCTCACTAGAAGTACTAAAATCTAAAAATGAAGGCGCCAGAGGTATACACGCGTCCGTTACAGACTTGAATGTATATTGGTAATCGACCATTCTAAACGCGAGTGTCGTTTTCCCAAGCGGTCCCCCAACTAAGTACTAAACACGTCCAATGCGCCTTGACCTACGCAATCGAACGAGTACCGGTCTACTGAGTATGCTAATGGCTCCCTTTATGGGCACCAAGATCATTGCGGCTAGTGCGTGCCTGTTGCAGGCTAGTTGCGGGCTACTTTTTTTTTACTCGCGTAGTAGTCGATAACAATTTAAGCCCTTTCTATAAGCATTCAAAAGTTTTCTCTTAGATACTGCAGAGTGGACTCGTATGGTACATGGGCGGCTTAGAGATAGAGACAGGTGTGGGTCAAGATGTTGAGTGAAAACCGTAGATGTACAAAAGTGAAGAGCTTGTGCACCCTGGGTCCTGCCTCTCAAGAATTGGTGTGTGCTATGTTGACGTATATCTACCTATAAAAAGATAAGAAGTGACTGGGCTAACAAACAGATCTTTATCTTCCTTGATATCAAGCGGCAATCAAAGCGATAAAGTCTAGATGAGCTGCGTATTCTCAATCAAGTAGCCTCGTTGTATGGGTCCGGGCTCATCGGGGTTTCATAAATAATGAAGGAGCGCACGCCCTGGCCATACAGGACTCTGACACTATACTGATCGGTCCGGAACCGGCAGCTGCAAGTTTGGGAAAGATGACGATTGGTGTCTGTTCGAATATACCTAACGCTGTAGGCCCACGCCTCTTTGGTCAACTACTCAATGTATTTTTAGTTCTATCTCTAGGAAATTTTTTGGGCACAGTAGAAAGAAAACGATTCATTTGCATTGAATTAACTTTAATTAAAAATACATATCTAACTCACTTCTCACAAACACACCACTAAACTTAAAACTTAATTCTAAATAATTTTGACTACATCATCACAGTTTCTCAACTTTCAATTCAATGCCAGATTTCGGAGCCAGAATGGGCTTCGGTGGATCTAGCTTCAAAGGAATTTCGGTCTTTTCACAAGTGGTAAACTTGAAGTTCCTCAACAACGAAACTAGACCGACGCGAGTTTGCATCTTTCCAAATCTCAATCCAATACAATTTCTAGGTCCATCCCCGAACGGCAAGTATGAACAAGGATGACGTTTGTTCACTTCTTCTGGAGTAAATCTCTCAGGATCAAAAGTGTCTGGATTAGGATATATCTCAGGATCATGGTGTATCGCATGGACTGGGATTATAATTTTGTCGTTTTTCTCGAAGTACAAGTCTGTATCAGGTACGCTGTAGTGTTTGACTGCTTCCCGGAATAGCACGGGCACAACCGGATACTTTCGCAGTGTTTCTGAAATAAAGTGAATATAGTAAGATTTTGTTTAAAGTGAATATTCACAAGACATACCATCAATGACTTGGTCCATGTACTTCATTTCAATCATGGCTTCATAGGTGAATTTTCCGTCGTGCTTTTGTATAACTGTTTCAATTTCATTCCTCATTTTCTCTTGGATGTTTGGATTTAGCGCTAGCTCGTACAGGCAGTAACTCATTGTGGCTGAAGACGTTTCGAATCCAGCCAAGAAGAACACAAAACACTGAGCAGCAATTTGTTCGATTGTGAGTCCTTCAGTATTTGGATCATTCTTCTTCTCCTTCAGGGCGATTAGTAGATCCATAAAATCGTTTCTGTGTATGTCATTGTCTTCACGTAGCGTCACTGTTTCTCGCACAACTCGCATAAAGAACTCGGAAGTTTGAGGAGTGCTTAGCCTCATACGGAAAAATCTAGCCAATTTCGGGAAGCCATTCAAAAAAGCCCTTTTAATCGGCTTAGTACTTTCACTAAAAATTCGTCTGCCTTGAGCACGAAATTCGGCATTTGGATCGTTCAGGCTGTTGCAGTCTATACCAAATGCACAAGTCCCTATGACATCTGTGGTGAATCTGGCTGACAGCTCCCTAATTTCAACTATTGGATCTTTAACGGTTGATTTGGTCATAACGTCCTCGAAGTGATGACCAACTTCAACAATAGTCGGAAACATGAACTTCATTTTGCCCGATGTAAAAGTTGGTGTCAATTTGGTTCTTAAGAACTTCCACATCGCCCCATCCAGCAGGAATAAATGTCCCGATAGAGGATCATCGCGTACGTTGTGGTAAATCCCGCGATTTGTGAAATAATTGAAGTCCTTTATAAGAATGTTCTTGACTAGGTCCAAATCAATTATCAACGAAATAGGACGAATAAATAGAAAAACTCCACAAAATTTTGCAACATTCTTAAACTTGTTGTAGTGTTTGTTGAGTACCTCGGAAATGTGGTATTCTCTGTTGATACCTTTTGTGTTTCCGTGTATCAAACTGGGTTCCTCGTGAACAACTCCACGTCTTTTAAAATGCGAAAATCTATGCACCCAAAAATAGTAGACCGATGACAGGAATAAAATTAGAAACAATGCAACACTTTCTAAGAGCCCCATTCTTTCGCGGGTTGAATTGCGGCAAAATTTACAAAACTAATAAAAATGAAACCAGAGATCTTCCGTTTGCGAAATTTTATGCTACACTGAATTCAAGTTTAGAGATTCTTTAATAATAACCAGAAGCACACATTTGCAGCTGGTTTTGTTATCTGTAACTGATATGGACAGGTAATACTTGTGTGCGAATTCGCCGTAAAATTCCATCACTATCAATAGGTGAATCACATTTTTACCAGTCAACAAGATGAGGTAGAACTTTTACGGAAGTGACTTGCAAGAAGATCTTTATTATGCCAAATCATGATTGGTTTGTGAAATCTTAAAAACTCTGGGAGTGATGGAATGCGAGCTATATAGGTGAAGGCGAGTGTATAAAGGCCAAACATAAATGAAAAGCAACGCAGAAGTGAAGTACACTGGCTTCCACTGAAGTAGATGTAACTTCCACTTCACTTCCATTTTGGTCACACTCATACATTCATATGCAATGGTACCAACTTCACTTCCCATTTCGGTTTGGTCATAACAAGAATCATATTCAGCAAAGTCAGTAACCATTCGAAGAAGATTTACATCAACGACAATTAAGCTTACAAAACATAGTATTCTAGTACCATTATTTACTACATAGAACACTTACTTATAGTACTTACAGGTCTGTTGTTACTGCGCATAAGCTTTCAAGATTTTTGGCCTACAGTGGTTCAGAAAATAGATAAAAGTTAAGCCGATGAGGAATTTGTTTTTAAAAATTTTTTTTCCTAATGCCATCATTCGAATTTCAGAATGTTTCTTGTAACTTTCTACGGATTTAAGAAACTGGTTTATTTAAGTGCCTAAGCCGTCTAGTCTGAGAAACTGGAGAATCCAGATTCGAGATCGGAATGTGGGTTGCAGTATTGTATCCTCTATATTCGGCCAGCCTCGCTTGTTTGTGGGTTCCAGAGGTCCTTGGTTCCTATCCATTTGGCGACCTAAATAACTTTCTTTCTTTCTTTCTTGTCTCCCTTCTCTCCTGCCATCGCCTCTAAGCATAATAATCGAGGAAGCCAGCTCTTGTTCGACCACCGAAGTAAGCGTTCTGGCGCGGTAGTATGCGATGGGAGCCATTGGAATAGAATAGGCGTTGGTAGTTCTTTCACTCTTCGCTCTCCCATCTTTCCGACTAGAGTTTGGTGTCTGAAATGAAGGGGGTGACTGTACAAAGGGTGACTACTAAAGTTAATTCTGTCACTTAAAAAAAGATGGAAGAACGAGACACTAAATTGACTGTATAAATGCGTGCGTAGCAAATGGATGTATTCGAAACAACGTTCGCACTTCTAGAGGAGCCATAAACATTTTAGACATTTTTTTTAGTTTATATGTTAGAAATTGTGACCTTGTTGATGAATGATGATGATTGTTTTTGTATTAATTGTTTATTATTAATAATAAACATTTAAATATATTATTTATAATAATTCGATGATCTTTTAATTTTATCAAGAGCAAATTTCCACGATAATTTAATTCTTCGAAATTCATCAATCCACTACAGGCACGCACGCTCCCACTACAAGCACAAAAATCTGAAAATTAAGCCGCCAGCGGTATACAGGCCTCTGTTACAGACACATGTATATTCGTAATCGACCATTCCAAGCGCGAGTGTTGTTTTCATAAGCGGTCCCCCAACTATGTACTAAACACGTCAAATGCCGCTTGACCTACGCAATCGAACGAGAACCGGTCTATTGAGTATGCTAATGGCCCCCTTTTTGGGCACCAAGATAATTCCGGCTAGTGCGTGCCTGTTGCAGGTTAGGGGCGGGCGAGTTTTATGGCGCCGTGCAGGCTAATTGCAGGCTACTTTTATTTTTACTCGTTTAGTAGTCGATAATAATTTAAGCCCTTTCTATAAACATTCAAGGGTTTTCTTTAAGATACTCGTATGGTACATGAGTGGCTTGGAGATAGAGACAGGTGTAGGTGCCAAGATGTTGAGTGAAAGCTCTAGATTTACAAAAGTGACAAGCTTGCGCACCTTGGGTCCTGCCTTTCAAGCATTGGTGTGTGCTATGTTGACATATACCTATAAAAAGATAAAAGATGACTTGGCTAACAAATTGATCTTTATCTTCATTGATATCCAAGTGGCAATTAAAGCGATAAAGTCTTAGTGAGCGGCGTTTTATGAATCAAGTAGCTTTGATATATGGCTCATCGGGGTTTCTAAGATAATAAAGGAGGGACGCCCTTGCCATACGGGACTGTGACACTATACGGATCGGTCCGGAACCGACTATTAGGGAAGGTGCAAGTTTGGGAAAGATGACGATTGCACTCTGTTGGAATATACCAAACGCTTTAAGTCCATGCCAATGTTTTTTTCTGTTCTATCTCTAGGGAATTGTTTGGACCCAGTAGGAAGAAAACGATTCATTTTCTTTGAATTAACTTTAATTAAAAATATCTAACGCACTTCATACAAACACACACATAAAACTTAAAACTTAATTCTAAATAATTTTGACTACTTCATCACAGTTCCTCAACTTTCAATTCAATGCCAGATTTCGGCGCCAGAATGAACTTCGGTGGATCCATCTTCAAAGGGATTTCGGTCCTTTCACAAGTGGTAAACTTGAAGCTCCTCAACAACGAAACTAGACCAACACGAGCTTGCATCTTTCCAAATCTCAATCCAATACAATTTCTAGGTCCATCCCCGAACGGCAAGTATGAACAAGGATGACGTTTGTTCACTTCTTCTGGAGTAAATCTTTCAGGATCAAAAGTGTCTGGATTAGGATATATCTCGGGATCAAAGTGAATAGCTCGGACTGGGATTACAATTTTGTCGTTTTTCTCGAAGTACAAGTCTGTATCAGGTACGCTGTAGTGTTTGACTGCTTCCCGGAATAGCACGGGCACAACCGGATACTTTCGCAGTGTTTCTGAAATAAAGTGAATATAGTAAGATTTTGTTTAAAGTGAATCGTCGCAGTGCATACCATCAATGACTTGGTCCATGTACTTCATTTCAATCATGGCTTCATAGGTGAAGTTTCCGTCGTGCTTTTGTATAACTGTTTCAATTTCATTCCTCATTTTCTCTTGGATGTTTGGGTTTAGCGCCAGCTCGTACAGGCAGTAACTCATTGTGGCTGATGACGTCTCAAATCCAGCCAAGAAGAACACAAAACTCTGAGCAGCAATTTGTTCGATTGTGAGTCCTTCAGCATTTGGATCATTCTTCTTCTCCTTCAGGGCGATTAGTAGATCCATAAAGTCGTTTCTGTGTATGTCATTGTCTTCACGTAGCGTCACTGTTTCTCGCACTACTCGCATGAAAAAATCTGAGGTTTCGGGAGGGGTTTGCTTCATTCGAAAAAATCTGGCCAATTTTGGGAAGCCATTCATAATAACCCGTTTAATGGGATTAGTACTTGCACTAAATATTTTTTTTCCTTGAGCGCGAAATTCAGCATTTGGATCGTTCAGGCTGTTGCAGTCTATACCAAATGCACAAGTCCCTATGACATCTGTGGTGAATCTAGCTGACAGCTCCCTAATTTCAACTATTGGATCTTTAACGATTGATTTGGTCATAACGTCCTCGAAGTGATCACCAACTTCAACAATAGTCGGAAACATGAACTGCATTTTGCCCGATGTAAAAGTTGGTGTCAATTTGGTTCTTAAGTACTTCCACATCGCCCCATCCAGCAGGAATAAATGTCCCGATAGAGGATCATCGCGTACGTTGTGATATAGACCGCGATTTGTGAAGTAATTGAAGTCCTTTATAAGAATGTTCTTGACCAGGTCCAAATCGATTATCAACGAAACAGGACGAATAAATAGAAAAACTCCACAAAATGCAACATTCTTAAACTTGTTGTAGTGTTTGCTGAGTACCTCGGAAATGTGGTATTCTCTGTTGATACCTTTTGTGTTTCCGTGTATCAAACTGGGTTCCTCGTGAACAACTCCACGTCTTTTAAAATGCGAAAATCTATGCACCCAAAAATAGTAGACCGATGACAGGAATAAAATTAGAAACAATGCAACACTTTCTAGCAGCCCCATTTTTTCGGGAGTTGAATTGTGGCAAAATTTACAAAACTAATAAATATAAAACCGGAGATCTTCCGTTTGCGAAATTTTATGCGACACTGAATTCAAGTTTAGAGATTCTTTAATAATAACCAGAAGCACACATTTGCGTTTTGTTATCTTTAACTGAAATGGACAGGTAACACTTGTGTGCGAATTCGCCGTAAAATTTCATCACTATCATTAGGTGAATCACATTTTTACCAGTCAACAAGTTGAGGTAGAACTTTTATTGAAGTGACTTGCAAGAAGATCTTTATTATATAAAATCATGATTCGTTTGTGAAATCTGAAAAGCTCTGGGGGTGCTGGAATGCGAGCTAGGTGGGTGCAGGCAGATGTATTAAGGTCAAACCTAAATGAAAAGTAACGCAGTATTGAAGTAGAGTTACATCCACTGAAGTAGATGTATCTAACTTCCACTTCACTTCCATTTTGGTCACTTGGTACTTAACTTCACTTCACTTCACTTCATACTCCACTGCAGGGAATCGAACCCATGTTTGTGGGATGGTAGTCACACGACTCTACCTCCAGACTACAGGGGCTTGCTAGTGAACAGCTTCATTTACCGCTGGGATGTTTTCCACTGATTACAACGGACCGGGAACAGAATCAATTAACTTCTGTATTGCCATCGAAGGGAAGAAAATTTTACTGCTTCCTTGGTAGTGCATTCCGAATCGAATATACTAATGTGAGTCTGTGAACTAAAACAATTTAAACCATAGTTGGCAGCTGGCATTATTATGCATCATAAATTACGGTTTACCTCCTGGTGGCAAAATTTCAAATTAATTTTTAAACTTTGTTTATTTTGTTGAAAGTGCACAACCAAGTACTCCACAACCATCCATTTCACTTCACCTGATTCTGGCACAATCCATCAATTTCTGTTGGATAACGTTATCCACGTTTATCGCAAATTATTCTTTCTCGCGTTTAACATGCGAGCATTAACCACCTGTGAAAACCTCAACCCACCACCAATATGACATCGAATTTTAATTCAATTCACTGAACCTTTAAAAAATGACGCCATGAAAACCAATGACGATGAAAATGATCTACCAGAGAGATGAGAGCTTTTCCAGATGGTCATTGATACCAAAATGGAAGCTTTTGTTTAGTCGCGTATAACTATTAATCCGTCACAGGTAGTGATTGTGATAACCAACAACGAAATCAAGTTTAAACCCAAATTCCGGAAGTGAGGAGTTGCGGGTGTAATTGGGCCGATGCACGTGGGTGACGTCGTTCCACGTGGATACGGCATTTTGTTTTTTTGAAAAGTCAAAATCGCGACTTTATTACGAAATTACTAAAACTCACGGTCTTCGATTGATTCATCGAACTTTACGAGGTCGAAATTTTATAATTTTTTAAAGTAGGTTTTGAATTTTTAATGAAGATAATATAGGAAAGCGGTTTTTGATGTGTTGCACAAAACCAGAGAGGCTTGAGAAATCTTAGCAAAATTTATACATATGTGCACTTATATGAAGCCAAAACAAAACTATGGAAATATTCTGGGGGAAGACATATAAACATAATTGACTTATCGTAAACCGCACACACTAGTAAAGCAGGTTTGGTAAAGCAATTTATAATTCAACAAGTAAATGATTAGGAAATCCCAAAAGCCATTGCCTACGGAGTTCAATCGCACTCTACAATAGAGATCCCTGAAAATCGAAACTCGTTCTAATAACACCCAAGATTTGGGACAAGTTCTGCTTGAAAAGTCTCTTGACTCGGTCATACTATCATTAGTTTTGGCATAACAAAACAGTTTTAATAATAGTTTGGATTAAGGATTGTCCTGTGTCTTTAAAGTACTGTACCATCACAGTGCAAACCATATGTGGGGAATGTGTCCCAATCCAGAAAATTGGGACAGTTAAGGACAATATCGTTGGTGGTTATAAAAAGTATTCTAAGCCCGGAATTTACCCTTTGTGCAACAAGACATATCTGTTTGGAGTGGCATTACAGTTGCTGGGAGGTTGCGACCTAAGTAACAAGGTAGTATTTGGATCGAGTCTGAATGTAGGATTTGTAGATATCAGCCCAGATCCATAGTTAAAGTTGTAATCTCAATCTCTTGAGAAATCGAATATAAGTTCATTTCATCGAATGCCCTCGATCAAGTACAGTAAGTAGTGCGTCATAAAAGGCGAGCTTCATGCTATTATGTCTCGATTGAACGGTTGTCCAGTGCAATAATAATTTTTTTTCCTACATCTTAGCTTGGTTCAGGCAGTCGAACACGTCCAGCAGAGTCAATATTTCCACTTGGAGGCACAATGACCGAGATACAGCGAGTAAATTCTCAAAGAAGACTCGCTCTGCCACTAATCATGGGCCCATTTGTGAAAATTACTACGTATACATGATGAGTTGAACCCAGGTTGAACCCAAGTTCAAATGCATGTAGACGCTAGTCGAGTTGAGATGGGGTCGACTGAACTCGACTTAGCTCTGCTACCTGGGTTGAGTTGAAATTATGTATATAGACGAAAGTTCAGTAGTTGAGTGATTGAATTTAGTTGACAGCAGCATCTCTGTGTTTTGTTTGTGATTTTTGTCGAATTTTGTCGATTGTCGGAAATTCAACTCAACCTCAACTCAACTATTCAACTCATCATGTATACGTAGTAAATATATATAGTATATCTCCTAGCACCTTTCAGGAAGTGGTAAATAACCTATCCTATAATAATTCTCGATCTACCTCATTTTTGGTATCCCTTTCGTACCGTGAGCTCCCTGATCTGTTTAACATGATCTTTGATTCAGTATACGTTTCATATAAAGCGGCAATACCTTTGAAGATTATAGACTATATAAAGATGAAGCAGCTGCAAGCGGAGGAGCACTTCCATTGCTGCACTGGTAATACGGCCACATGGTTTTCTCTGTACAGTTTGCAAGTACCTCTTAACCGGATTTTTCGGCGTGTCTTTAGCTTGCCAGATCACCGAGGCATCTGTTATGATCGGCCTTACCATTATGGTTTTATGTCCAGTATTGTTGACTTCGATGAGATTGCCGATAGTCCTTTTATAGACTCTTTTACATTTCCGAAGCGCCATTTTCGCCATCCTGATCTTTTATCAAAGTCATGCTTCTAGTTCAGCCACGGGTCCAAATATTGCGTTCAAATAGTTGATCGTCCCAGTCCTGTTGATCTCCAATCTAAAGAGCGTCATGTTCTGAAATTTCAAACTTCTGATCTTTAAAGTGAACGCAATCAATATCGTCGGTCTCTCCCACTCGTAGGAATTATGTGGTGGCATATCAACTGTAAACCTGTTAGTCGACAGATCCATAGCTGAAGTTGAGATTTTACAGCTCGTAGTATCATTGAGTATTTGAACTCTAAACCTGTTAGTCGACAGGAGATATCAATTCAAATAAGCCGGCTTGTACCCGATCACTAGGCAATGACCTAACTAACCGGAAGTTGAATCGAGTTCGACAGATTACCAGGCTAGGTTAGAAAAAAGACAAAGATTAAAGATGTGTGCTGCCTGACTGGTATTGTTCATGTACGAAGGTCAAATGTGCCAATTGTAAGATATCTTCAATTATAATGCTTAAGGTGCAATAATATTATGATCGTATCTAGACTGTAGTAAAACAAAGACGCGATCGTTGAGGAGTGGATGATCGGCAAGAGGAAGAGTTGAGAATATTCCGTAATTGTATTTGTAGTCTGAAAACGGAAATGACTAGTGCGACTTAAATTCGAAATACAAAGCTCTATTTTCGAAGCTTGTTTTGTCTAAGATTTGGGTTAGGTCATATTCCGTTTTTGCATTTTATATAATAGACTGCTTTCTCTCAATTTCGTGATACGTATGAATGAATTTATATCAATATGAAGGGGTTGTGAAAAAAGATTATAGAAATATCAAAAGATACACACTGGCATAGTTGAGAACCAGTTTTCAAATTGATCCATACAACTGCAACTGACATAAATCAACTGTTTGGCCAATACAAATCCTCCGCAGCAAAGTCCCATTCATTTCACATGTGACTTATCAAATTTTTTGGTCAATTTTTTTTTGTTATTATAATTTTATCTAAATACTGTTACTATGGCGTTGTCTTAAGATTTCAATGAATTCCTTGCAAATCGAAACCCGATTGTTGAAAACTCGTGGGAAACTCCCCTTGTCACGTGACTAGTAAGACAAGTTTCCACCAATTGAATTGGGTTGTTGTTCTGTTTTTGATGCAAAACGCTTGATAATAAACTCGTGTCTTCTACGTTTTTATTATATTGAAACAGCATCAAAAATGTGCATAAATTTATTAACGATTTTTTGTTTTAAGTGTGTGGTAATGGGTAGAAAAGCCACATTAACACAGTTTTATTCAAATGCATCTGGCCAAAAAGAAACATAACAACATTGTCTTGGGCAATTTTTATAGAGTTTCGAGACTAGTTTTTGTGGACACTTCGAATGGTCTAGACTGAAAATTTTGATTTTTGGTGTGGACATATGAAATTTCGGCAAAAAAATGCACAATATTCATCGAAAAGTGAAGGTTTTCCGTGCGATTTTATAATATTTCGCGATTAATTTTGTTGGGATTTCAGTTAAAGTGAACAAACTCTAAAGTTTCCGGTGTAAAGTAGCGATAATAACCTTAAAAATGGATAGTTACCTAGTTTTATGCTTTTATATTACGGCCATAGTGTGCCTGATAATTATGTTTATAAGATCGCGATTTTCATATTGGAAAAGACGATCGATACCTTCTATACCGCCAATTTTTCCCTACGGTAATTTAAAAGGATTCGGAAAAACTAAACATTTGTGTGATATTTTGCAAGATGTTTACCTGCAATGCAAGGATAAAGCACCACTAGCAGGGCTGTACATGTACGTGACTCCGGTAATTGTAACGATTGATCTTGATTTAGCGCGTGATATCCTCGTTAAGGACTTCTACAATTTTACAGACAGACCGATGTACTACAACGAAAAGGATGAACCGCTGTCAGCACATCTATTTGCCTTGCAAGGACAAAAATGGAAATATATGCGCAATAAAATAATACCGACATTCTCTTCTGGCAAAATGAAGTACATGTTCCAGACGATCGTGGAAGTTGGACAAGAATTTCAGAAGACGTTAGAAAATACCATTGGCTCAACCCCAATACTGGAGCTGCGAGATTTTTGTGCTCGCTACACAACTGATATAATCGGGACATGCGCGTTTGGAATAGAGTGTAACAGCTTAAAGGATCCTCGTAATCCTTTTCGAGTGGCTGGTAAAAATTTCTTCGAAAACACGAGACACGATCAGTCAATCGAAGTGTTTTTTCATATGTTTCCAAAAACTGCACGGTTTTTCGGTGCGAAACTAATGCGTGATGAAGTCCATAAATTTTACATTGATATGGTCAAAGAAACTGTGGAATTTCGTGAAAATAATAACATACGAAGAAATGATTTCATGGACATCCTTCTACAGCTTAAGAAAGAGGACAAGGATCTTACAATAGAACAAATTGCAGCACAGGTGTTTGTGATATTTGCGGCTGGTTTTGAGAGCACATCAAGCACCTTAAGTTTCTGCCTGTACGAACTTTCACGGAATCCGGAAATGCAAGAGAGACTTCGTAATGAAATTTTAGTAAATCTCAACCGAAACAATGGAATCTTCAAGTATGAAACCTTCAGTGACATGAAATATATAGACAAAGTGATAAGTGGTAAAAGAATGTTTATTTAGTATTATATAAAATATTTTACTTTATTTCTTTTTCATAAGAAACTCTCCGTATGTATCCACCAGGATCGCATGTATTTCGTATAGCGAAAAATGATTATACTCTCAAAGATGGAATTCGATGTATTCCTGGCGGTACCATTGTCTTAATCCCAACACATGCAATTCATTACGATGAAGATATTTACGAAAAACCTGAAATTTTTGACCCAGAAAGATTTTCACCTGAGGCGATTAAAAGTCGTCATCCAATGTCGTTCTTGCCATTTAGTGGTGGTCCACGAAGCTGTATCGGATCGAGATTTGCGAAATTGGTGCTCTATGTGGGACTGGCCAGCCTATTATCGAAGTTCCGGTTTTCAACATGCACACAGACACAGGATCCAATTGTTATTGATGTTAGCACGTTTTTGTATATACCTAAAGATGGTATTGTTCTTAAGGTTGAGAAGTTGTGATATTGTTTAAATAAAATCTTCGGAATGTGTATTTATTAAATTAGCATTATTATTGGCTTCACATGGTGTTATTTGGCTTGGATTTTCGCAATATCCTCTTATCAGTCTCTGGATGGGTGTTCCCAATTCCTAATTTCTTGGGGCTATAAATCTTCTTGTTTTTGTCACCCTGTGCCTCGTTGTCCATCCGGTTTTGTTCATACTACTACTACTTCTACCTTGAATATGTTCTACATTTCGAATTCTGTTCATGTTTTAAGTTTTTATGGGGTTTGGAATTTTATACGTTTAATATTGGAGAATGAGTATTGGAGATTCACCACCATTATAAGACACAGAACTTTCGTGTAGTGATACTGAACCATGCTTAATAGTTTTATAAACAAACTAAGCAAGATTTAGAGAAAAGGGAGCGAGAATGCTATCAAATTGCAAGAACTTAAAGGTAAGGCCCTTCCGTGAAAATACATGGAAGGCTATAGTAGGTTTCCCGTTTCCCTTAGGGTGGACTCGAAATATTTATGTTTGGCACATGGTCAGTTTTTGGTACCAGCATGTGGAAAGAAAGGCCAAGTATTAGTTGAGCGATGAGATTGGGTACCCTAACTACTGTCCTTCAAGCAGAGGTGTGCGCTACATTGGCATACACTTACGAAAACTTGACCTAATCCAACAAACAGCTCAGAATCCATCAGGATGATTTCTCTTATATCCAAATTGAAACTGGTCTGAAACTGTTAAGGTTCCTAAGGTGGATATAACAAATCACACTTGGTTGAGTTTTGTGTCATTTCGGGGCTTCAAAAGCAATGAAAAGGCCTGACAGGGATCTAACATTTTATTTTTTCGAGCAAGGGTCTGTTGTTGGAAACACGGTGCAGAATGCCAGGCGTGCGTATTTGCAATGATTTTCGAACCGCACTGCAGCGAGGGAAATAGTGTTCAGGTTACCGCCGTTAGAGCTTCGTATAGTAAAGGCGGCCGGATGCTGTATGACTTTCGACGGGCACCTAATATGAGCACGTGAAGATCGTGGATCAAGCAAAAAGGATCAAGGAGCTCATGATCCCTATGGAATGATTTTTTTAAATGGGGAAAGTAAGATTGCAAATCAACCTTCATACTACCAGTTTTTCTGTCTATCTCTAGTTTATAATAATTTTCTTGTTGTTTTTTGCTTGACAATTGGACAGGCGACAAACCCCATATTGAATGACCGACAAACGATTACGAAAAAATATGATCCAAAATTTCCTCCTCCGTGCTAGTCTCCATTTTACTACTACTGGGGATCATATCACCTTTTCTATTGCTTCGTTAAATAGTAAACACAACTGTATCTCATCAGCTTAGTCCTGCTTCTGTGGTTGCATAATGGTTCTGGGTCTGGCAACTCAATTCTTATTCTGCAACTTATATCTATCTTTCTTCGTCTTTTTGGTGACGTCTGTAGGTGGTCGGGGAATCTTGCTTACTCCAAAGCTTTATAAAATTTCGTAGTATTTATTTTGTTTTAGAAGTAATTTTTTTTAATGTTTTTTTTTGAAAACCAAAATTCGACAGACGGGAATTTTTTAGCAAGCGATGCAACTTGTTTGTGGATTAAATTAAACCTGATTTATTTTAGAGACACTTTTAAATATTCCAAAAATCTTTAGCGTTATTTTTAACTTAATTTAACAAAATAATTTTTACCAGAAATTTCTTAGTGGAAAACAGATATACATAATATGAAAAAAAAGGCAGAAAAAAAATTTTGTTTTAAAAACTTAGAACGGTTCATGATCCCGTAGAATGTTAAATAAGTATATACAATTTTTTTGTAAGTCAGTGACTGCGGCTTATCCTCACCTTTTTTGGGTTGTAATTAACTACTTTTACATAATTTGATGACGAAAGAGACAGTGATCGATGATTTACAAAAAGCTTATAAAGAAATGTCGTTTTTTTATCTAATAACAATAATGATGCCCACACATGTTTTTTGCATATAGAATATGAATATAATAAAAACGTGAAGTTTGAGCAATGAAAATGAAACTTGGCGTATGCCCTGCTTAGTTATAGCAACTTTATGTTAAAATACATTGGTCCAAAATTCTCAATATCGAAGAGTTCATAAAATAGCATCTGCGGGGCAGCTTGAAATTCAATAGAAGTACTTTTTATTAAAAAATAATATAGAAACAGCATAAAAAGTTTTACTCGCAGTAAACCGCAACCTCAAAGATATTAACAAAACCAAAAAAAAAATCGATTTCAATGAAATATTCACATCGGCAGCTCTTTAAACATGAAAATTATATTTACCTTATTTCCTAAAAATTAAATCCTTCATCATACAAAAAGGCTTCGGGTACATATATGCAGTGCTTGAGGGGATTTAAATGGAAATCCCTGAATTACCTAGAATTTGCCCATAAAATGTGTAAAGGTATGACTTATGAAATAGTTGTGCCTATGGCATACAATATAATGATGTAAACATCCCGGAAGGATAATGTTAAATTGACCTAATATGTGAAAGAGATTTGTGTTATGTTAAATATTTTATTAGTATTAAATAATGGACAAAAAGGTTAACACTGAATTATAATAATACACGTTGATGTTTTGCTGCTTACATCGGATAACATGCTTGGAAACGTTCGTAATAAAGAGTCGGAAGGAATTAGTTTAAAGCGCCAAAAAACGAAGAAATTAACAATAGAATGGAAAAAACTCACCTTGTTAAAACATTCTAGTAGGATAGATATGTTCAGGATGTATAGTAGGCTATAACCTCAAATTATTTCAAGCTTCATGATCGAATCATTAACCATTTTCTGCTAAGATAAAATCAATTTAAATTCTTGTAAAACATACATGCATAAATTCCAAACTAAAATTTATAAAATCGCCTGTTCTTAAAATTTATTCTTATTTAACAAATTTGTGCACAATAACAACGTAAAAAAATAATATTATTTAAAACCAGATTAGACTAGAGAATTACCTTACTAACCGAACTTATCAATAACATTTTTTTGCAAAAATTGTTTAATTTCTTTTCTTCATAAATTAATATAATACAAAAATTAATTAAAATTATAATTTGTTTACTTTCAGGTAAATACCATCTCTTGGTAAATATTTTGAACTTGTTAGATCAATAGGAACAGGATCTTGTGTTGAGCCACTAAACGAAAATTGGAATTTGGACACTAGACTAACAAGTCCAACATAAAGCATCATTTTGGCAAAACTAGATCCAGCACAATTGCGTGGTCCATCGAAAAATGGTAAAAACGAAAAAGGATGACGGTTTGCCATTTCTCCAGGTGTAAATCGTTCGGGATTAAATGTTTCTGGGTCTTCGTAGATTTCTGTATCATAATGGAAAGCATGTATTGGTATTATAATTGTTGTTCCTTTTTCAATTTTTCTAATACCATCCGGTAGTGGATAGTCTTCGATTGCTTTACGATACACATTTACTAATATTGGATATTTTCGTAGAGTTTCTAAAATAATAACAAAAAATAGTAACTAAAAAATTAAATAAAAAAAACTATTATTAACTTACCGAAAATAACTTTTCGTGTATATTCCATTGAAGCAATTTCTTCAAAAGCAAATTTACCACCATTTTTCTTCAAACTTTCTTGTATTTCCTTGCGGAGTTTCTGCTGTATTTCTTGGTTCTTTGCTAATTCAAACAAGCAGAAGCTTAAACTGAGTGAAGATGTTTCGCAGCCGGCCACAAACATCGCAAACAATTGCACAGCCATTTCTTCAGTTGTTAATGCAGAATCGTCCTTTTTCAATTGTAAAAGGATATCGAGGAAATCATTTCGACGCACTTTATTCTTTTCCCTAAATTCAACAGTTTCTTTAACTATATTCATAAAATAATCATGAACTTCTTGTGGCGTTAACTTTATTCCCAAGAACTTAGCAACGTTTGGATAAAATTGGCACAATGACGTAATAAGTTGTCCATGACGCTTTTCGGTTAAGACACGTTTTCCCATGATGCCGAAGGAATTGTCTGGATCTTTCAGGCTTTTACAATCTACACCAAAACCGGCTGTACCAATAACATCAATGACGTATCTTGAACAGAAATCGGTGATTTCCAAATCTGAATTGGTTGACACTGTTCGTTCTAGAGCCTTCTGGAATTCTTTACCGACATCAACTACCGTTGGGAACAGGTACTTCATATTACTAGAGGTATAAGCTGGTGCAATTTTATTGCGTAAATTTTTCCACGATTCTCCGTCTGCGGACAGAAGATTAACACACAAAGGTTCGTCCTTTTCATTGCCATATAATTCTTTATCCGTGAAATTTTTTGCGTCATTAACTAAAACATCTTGAACAAAATCCAAATGGGTACCAACTGCCACAGGTTTTATATAGAACCACATCCCACAAAAAGTGGTCTTGTCCTTGCATGTCGCGTAAATATCCTTAATTATATCAGAAATATGACGAGTTTTGCCAAGTCCTTTCAGATTACCATACGGGAAAGATGGCTCGACAATTGGCACTGCATTTTTAAACCAATACGAGTATATATGATCAATTGTCAAGTATATCACCCAAAGCACAAAAGCAATCGAAAAATACCACACCATGTATATATCCATAACTGTCGATTATAATTTAGCACTGATTTAGCGAAGAAGATTAGCAATTTTCGATTTGTCACTATCGCGGCTCGCGAAGAACTAACTTAAAAATTCGCGTTAGCTTTGGAAAAAGCATCACAAATACCCTCGTATATTGCGAAATGCGAAAACACAATCAATGTCTAAGAAATTGCTTAGCTTAATGACAGGTTAATCAGGAAACTGTGCTTATAGCGGCTCTTCTATACAAACAGAAACTAACACAACACCCAGTTATCTGGAGAAATCGTCTCAGGTGTAGCTTGAACCGTAGAAGCTTTAACCTTGCATGGGCAATGATCATATGACATAGAAACTCATACTGATCATAATTTATGCAGATTTTTGGGACTTATTCAAATATCGAGATTTTTTTTGTGTGGTTCTAGCCTCGAGCTGATGATGATGAGATTTATTTTGTTCTTATATTTCAAGAAAGCGACTGGCACTTGACCCCAAGATATTTTTATCTTTGATTATAACAAAAAATAAATTCAAAACAAAAAATATAAAAAAAATATTAAAAGAATCATAGTTGAGTTTTTCCTATTTGAAACGGAGACTTGTATAACTGGTTCTATAGTTATATTTTATAGAACATACAAAATCGAATAATAGATTCGCGTCTTTGAATTGTAGTTTGTTTAACCTTCGCGCGAAATTGTTGCTTTATTTAGCTTTTCAAAATGTTGTTACCATAGCGATTTACCCCTAGAACTACAATAGTGATCTTCGTAATCTCTATGGGCTTTATTTGTGATCTTTCTCTTACAGGAGAAGGAAAATTCCGAAAACACTCATGTGCGGTATACAGGTTTGTTTCATTGACGCAAATAACATCTAGAAATTGTAAATTCGCTAACTTTTAACTTTCAATTCTAAATATGAAAAAATATTATTAATTAAATAGAACGCTAAAAAGCTAGCAGAGTCCATTATACTCGTACTTCACACACACTTCAATAAAATTTTTTCTTCGCGAACTTTTTATTTTAATGGTTAAAAACTTTCCAATCGATTATTCGAATCCGTAAAACAATGCGTAAAACAAAGCTCAGATCTACCAAAACTGGATTATTCCGATGACAAAATAAAATCTCAAAAAATATATCCTGTTTGATATTTTTTTTTATTAAATCCATAATGCAGTTTTTGGATCACTCTTGCTACCACATCTTCAGAGCAGAAATTCGAAACAACCACAAAATTCTGGGAACCGCAAAAATTATACTTCTTTAGGCACAAGCAAAAAATAAAAAAATTATGAACGAGATTGTAGAATTGTAAAATAGGAATTGGGGGTTCACGAAAGTTGTTTTTGTAGTATTTATCCCACACTACGATAACAACCAAGAGTTTTAAAAAAGAAATAAAAAGAAATAAATTCCATGAATATTCTGAGAACAAATTATGTATATGTTCGTACGAGCCATACTTTAAGAAAAAAATGTCCACAGCAGCTGATAAATGCTCCTGTTTTATTCTTGTGTCCTTAAAAATGCTTAATGGGAACGCAAAAAAAAATATAATGGTGTTTCCTCAGACACTTCATTGCAAATCCCTAAAAGAACGTTTTTTGAAATTATTACTTTTACTTTCTAGCTTAAACCCTGAAAAAGTGCAATTTCACACGTAAATTCTTTACTCCAAAAAATTAATGGAATACAAATTTTTTAACTTAATTTTTACTCCGTATGAAAACTCAAAATTTCTAAAGCTTTACGTACCTTTTCTCTGCACATAAAGTGCAATTCTCCCGAGTGCAACAAAAATGCACTCTCTAAAAGCTTTAAGCCCCTGTACAGGCATCGCTTGCCGAAAAAGCTCTAAAATCACGCCAAATGGAAAGGGAAGCTTAGCCTCCCAAAAAGGTGATGCCCATTTTCAAAAAAGCATAATTTTTGGAAATATGAATTCACAAAAGAGTGTTTCCCTAAATCTACACCAAATTCGAGCACGTATTCGTTTAATTTTTATACCAAATTTCACCTTAAGCTTTCATGGATGATACCTAAAACTTTTTAATTGTTTTTTGCTGTTGTTTTATTTAAGCTTCAAAGTTTAAACCAATTTCAAAGCTTTTCACAATTTGCACTCTACTTTTCAATATGGGGAGTGAGCTTAACGCATAACTTGAGTGGTATATGCGAAATGTGAAAAAGAGAGTAAAAGTCGCAGTAGAAGATCTCACTCAGGAGTTTTTCACTCGAACTTAGCCCTTTGAATAAAATTTATCAGTTTGCCATGTTCGACGAATCAAAGAATATACAGGTCTGCCGTGCAAAGGACAAATGACCTATGTGCATTATAGGTCAAAATGGCTTTGTACGCATTTTTTGATACAAAATATTCATATTTATCCTTAAAAAAAATTTCAGACTGATTCAGACATCGGGTTTGGTAACGCAATCCATTCACTCGAAGCAGCATCATTTTTAATAAAGTATGGCCCAATTATACTCGACCAACCCAAAAACCACAACAAACTGTCACTAGTTGTGGTTGGAGAGGTTATTTCTCTTGGGTTTTCGGAGCCCCAGATGCGACAGCTTTGCTTGTTTACGTACCCAAAAAGATGAAAATGAACAAGAACAATTTCATTTTGAAAATCATAATTTTGGTCATGCATTTTCACCAGAGTTCTGCGAGTGTGGATGGATACTTATATGAAAACCTCCATTTTACTTGTCAAATGTCATTGTAATGTACGTTGACAGTTTTTAAATGACGCGGAATCGAAAATAACACCTCTTGCTGAAAGACCCTTTACATGCCTTGAAAAACCTAGTTATATCGGCAGTTTGATAATCGGAATATTTCTAACAGATGATGATGTGTGGACTAAACTAGAATGTTTTGTACTAGACCAAATGATTTTTTCGCAGCTTCTCAATTATTTAATGTCTGAGACACACGCTTAGATTTTGTCATCGTACGATGATACCGTACCAGGGCCGACAATAGTTAAAGCCTGGGCTGGAGAAAACTGAGGAACTCGTGTAGCTACTGTGGCTTGTGTAGCTACTGCCGAGCCCTGGTCTAAACCCCAAACAGCCGTTTATTTCCGGCCATCTTTATACATATAATATTTATAGTTGGAAGTCAGTCCACCGCAATTAAGGGGGCTGTCCCGTTTTTCAATTTCAAAAAATCGATTTCTTTTTATTACGGAAATCGATGCGTTATGGAGGAGGAGGAAGGTCTATTTTATGGTCCTGGAATCGACGATGACATGTAAGTTGAAACATGTAATCGTTATCAGCAAATTTACATTGATAAAAACTTCAAACGCGTTTTTCTCAAAACTACTTTTTCTCAACGCTCGTGCAGTTTTTCTCAGGCACTACTGAGCCGATTTCAATGTTTTTTTTTTATGTTCAGAAACTCATAAACTAGGGAACAACATATCACTTTTTTGATATTGCAAAAATTCGATTTTTTATAACAATTTAAAGGGTTAAAAATGAGGTGAAAAAAGGCACTTTTTCGTAAAACTTGCGCCAAATTGCGAAAAATGAAAATTTCAAAAAAGTGATATGTTGTTCCCTACATTCAATCATATATTTTATAAAAATGTTTCATTTTATGATTTCAGATGATTGGCGTCCACAAAAAACTGCACTAGCCAATGGCCGTCGAGCAAACTTGGTCGCGGTTGAGATTGGATGGACGGCCGCCATTTTGTATTTCTTTAAAAATAAAAATATTTGTGAAAAGTTCATGTTTTCCCCTTCAAATTAAAAAAAAAATCACCAAAATCCGTCCACTTATTGCCTCAGAAAAAAATCCCAAAAAAACGTTCATTTTCATGCCGAAAAAACGGGACAGCCCCCCCTCTCTGCTCTAGCATAAAGAGTATATCGGAGGGGAGGTCAACAGACTTTGAGAAAATTAACGTATGAGTTGAACCAAAGAAGCGGTTTGGCAAGCCACCACTCCTTCGCTAAAGCCGGCCCTACACGATGCGGTGAACGTTTGATTCGAATCTTTGCTTCCATCAATTGAGTCAATACCGGCATCGCCCCGAACGTGTCCATATACGAACGTTGGACGCTTGACATTGGACACTCGTAATTCGGGCATCCATTTAATGATGATCGTTCCTAACCCCATTCTGAAGTTGAAAATTGAAAAACATGTACTGTAAAGTACGCATTTGAATAAGAAGGCTGTACTAAATTGTTCATGAAAACACTACACCACTTATAGAACGTTTCCATTCTCCCCAAACTCTATCAAGCCTGGCACAGCAAGTGATCGGAAACAATAAAGTCGTGTAAGGTATGCTCTAAAAACAATTGATCGTCTGTCAACAAATTATTGGATTACAAAAAATTAAGTCCATTCACAATCAAAATTACATATCTAAATAAATTCATAACTACAAAGACTTTGTCTGTCCGTCCGTCCGTGACCCACTTTCATTTCCGAAACTACTATAGCTACAGACTCGTGCTATATCTCAAATTGTAGATCTCAGTTAGTAGATCTAAAACTCTTCAAAACTTGTTTCGGCGCAACTGCAAGAGGCACAATGGCACTGATAGATGTGCTGTGAGCTAAAAGTTGTAAACTTTTTTGGTTTATGATATTATTTAACTTTCGTTGATGGGAATAATATGTTGCTTCTTGTTGATGCTTCTAAGGGAAGAGCACATATCAAGGGTAGACTAAATGAAAGCATCGGCAATCAGTAGGTCTCTACTATTAATGTTGCTGTTAAACTAATATTTAAGATGCTTTGTTTTGCTTACTTCTGGCTGTGACGATGATTTGTAAGAAATATTATTATAATTTTCAAAAGTTATGCAAATGGAATTTTATTTGTATGTCCATCTTTATTTTCTATAATAATGGTATGTACTGAAAATTAACCAAAGTCTTTTTAATTTATCGTTTTCTACGCACTAACAAAATGCAGTAAAAATGCATAAGGAACATTTCTGTGCAGTCGTCAAAGTATAAGAAATGCCTAAAATATTAAAAAGAATAACCTTTTATCAATTTTTGTATAAAACTCAAAAAAAACTGTAAAGAGATAAAACTAATCTTCAAGATTTTGGTTTTTATCTAAAATAGCATATTCAGAAAATACTATTAATATTCATCAGTATTGTAGTATGCCAAAGTTTTTTAATCAAACATTACTGGTAATTACGAATATTTCTAGTCCATGGATCACACCACAAACTATACGCGTAAGTCAGATCCAACTAGAATGGAAGTAAAACACTATCAGAATACCTAAAATATTCCAAGAGACGGGTTTAATCACAAATAAAAACTGTACAATCAAAACTCAGACGTCTATTGTAGCATAATTGTGTTTAGTCAAATTTTTCGCATCTGATCAAACATCTACAAAATATTTTGACGTCGATAACAATATATTTGACCAACAAAGATACATACGCAAAAATGTTTAACTCGTGTCGCTTAATTGCGAGAAAAATTTTGTATATAAAAAGTTCACGAACTCTGCTTAAAAACACTTCACCTTTTGTTCTTCAGCATCAAAGGTAAGGATCCGATCCTTCTGCACAGAAAATTATTTTTTTTATTGATAATTTTTTTTTGTATTTTAGTTTCAAAACTCCAAGATGAAAGTTACAATTGTCTTCCTTACCGTTGCTCTGTTCGCAGTCTTTGCCAATGCATCCCCAGTACCAGAGCCTGAGGCTGAGGCAGCTGCACTTAAGATCGGGAATCCCTTGAAAAAGGTTGCTGAAGCTGCAAAGAACTTGTTCAAGAAGATCTGCAAGAACAAGGAAGGTGACAACAAGTGCAAGAAGTGGGCGAAGAAGAACATCACCTGGGCTAATGTACTGACATTCGTTAAGGAGTTGAAGCCATTGATTAGTGAATTCTGTGAATCTGATGAAGAAAAGGAAGAGATCGTTAAGGTCGGTTGCACTTTGGCCCAAGCATATTTGTAGATATGCATTTTAAGTCGTAATAAATTCATTTCTTGACAGTAATAACATTGTTCATTTTGTTTCTGAATTCTGTGGATCCTTTGTTACCATTTTCCTGTCTTATATTTTTTTTGTAAACAGACACAGCACGATTGTCTTTAACGACTGAAAAGAAGTGTTGCACAATTCTAAGAACACCCAACCAGACATACCAACAACATTCATGGCATTATGGACATACTCGATTGCACTTTTTTTTGTAAAAATCAGATGTAAGTGCACACAACTTGGTTTAAATTCGATACCACTCTAGGCAGCAACGTAAGGACTTGTCGAAGTAATAGTTTACAGTTGACCTTAACAACTCTTTAAAGACATTAACCACACCACAACTTCTTATTTGTACGTTTTTATTATGTCACAAACATTCACTACATTTTCGTCAGTATTCCGACAAAACTCTAAAACTTGAAATTGAAAATGCGTTACCCATCGGTCGAACACTTCATACAAAGTCATCGGATTGCGTCCGTGAAATATGACCCAGCAATGCGGTCGAACGTCCTGCTTGTAACAAACACCCTCATAAACAAGTTCCAACTGATCCCTGTATTTTTCAAAAATAACTTCAGCCTTGCGAATATCCTTAATGGTAACGTCCAAACCGGGTTTCGATGGTTCTGGCATAGCTCTACCATCTTCTGTCACATCCATCTGGTCCATAGTATCTGGATTGGTGAAGTTCTCTTCACCATAATAATCAAATTCTTCTTTTGCTTCTCCTGTTGATTCGTATTCTTCGTAATCTCCGTACTTCTCAATGTCTGCAAAGTCCTTGTCCCAGTCGCTTGTGTTAGAATCATCAGAATGTATAAAGTTGGTAGCTGCATTCAGCACCAGTATGAAGAGGGAATACTTAAACGTATTCATTACTTAACTTTAATTCTATTTAATCAAAACTTAAACTTATGCCTAACCTTTACCTTGCTACTGCAGGAAGTTCTTGAAATGCATGCCTTTTATATCTGGAGCGCTTTTACCGCCGGGCGAGTTTAAAAGGGCGCATTCGGTTGGTTGTATTATTAAACAAATTTTATTTACACTAAAAAATATGTTTTGTTTCGATTTCTCAATGAAACTGCGTTTTGTATACGCATTCTTTTATCTGGAATTTTTTTTATGCAGATCTTCAATGATTTACATATTTTCAGTGGTGGTAGACATGAGCATTTTTTTCTGACATTACAATTTCTTAGAAAGTAATCAACTTCCAAAGTGAACTGTGGTCAACGCTTGTATATTGGTGGCATTTGCAGGTTTGTTATTGGTATTTAATGGATGCAGAGAATATGTTTGGGTCTCCCAGTCACGAATTAGTTCGTCAAGAGCTTCGTCATCAGTAAACTTGTTTAGTCGGTTTTATATTCATATGAGTTCTAAGCTTAGGAATCACGCTTTGTACTACCAGTCCGTCATGTCGTTCACGTCATGGTGCATGGTCTAGTAGCAAGCTTAGATCGAAGGATGGAAAAAGGATAGGATAGGTTAATGGAAGTCTGGGAGATACATGAGGAGAAGGCGGTGAAGATCGCGTTTAGATGCCATTCGGTACACTGTTTATAGTTTACCATTAATCCTTTAATAAATTACCACCTATGAACGATCGAAAGGGCGAAGGACACCACCTAACCCTGTAGCTTAAAGGAGTAGTCTACCTTTTAGGTTCTCCGTGATTTTTTTTCGCTATAGCGATCGTGAGGCTCTAAGTAATAAATATTTAAACAAGCTGTTCAAACATTATGGTCTCCAAACCTAAGGAATAAGGACTGGTAAGAGTACAATAGGTAAAAGTAACTAGGTAATATAGCCTTGAACACAAATGGTCTTTAACAAATTTATCGTAGGATCCGAGATAATATCGAAAAAAGAAAGCACCTAAAACTGGCACCTTTCCAGGTAAAATTTTTGGGTTTACCCTTACAATGCATCCCCAGTCCCTATAATCTCTCATGAGAAACCAAATACTACAATGTTTGTTTAAAAAACTATAGGACACTTTCCTCGTGCAATCCACTACCGTGCACTCATAGTGTAATCCACTACCAACAACATTATTTTTAGTTGCATGTGCATTTAAAAAGTTGCAATTTTAATTAATTGATTTTTTTTACTTTTTATTAAATATTAAAACTTCTCTCAATAATTTTGCAGCCTTTTACTAAAACTACATCCTCAGAACTTAACTCATCGCAGAATTGACGAACTTCCCCATTAAACGATGGGATGCGATCCTTAATATCATTCCAGCTGCTCTGCTCCTGCGACCATTTGGCACACCTTCCCTGGTCACTACTTTCGCAAACTTTGTTGAAAACTTTTATGAAGATGTCCCCAGCTGTCTTATAAGGACTTTCCCAGCGATTAGCCGCCGCGACTGAGATTATGAAAATGGCAGAGAATATTGCAATAAATTTCATTTTTTTCGAAGTGAAGTAACTAAAACGGAGCTTCTAATATTAACTGCCTTGAGTGCTGCCTTGGGATTTTATAGGAATTTTTTTACCTGAGATTTTTTCCACATGTTCAAATTTGCTTAAAACTGGCATTTTTGCACCTGCATGAAGTATAAATAGAAAATTTGTTTGAGTTTTGGAAAGTAGATGAAAATAACAACAGTTTTAGGAATTTGTAATAGAAAACATTAGAATATTAATTGAAGAGTTTTGAGGGTTTCAATTGCCTAATAAAACATAGTTGGGGGAGACTACATTTGCACAGAATCTTCGTTTGGGGTTTTTTGTTGAAATGCAAATTTCAAGGTGAAATGAGTTTTGTGTTCTTGTAGTATGAAGGGTTAGAACCCGTCCTGTCTATTTCAGAGGTCAGGCGATTATCTTTAATTAATTTTGGAATAATGTCTTCAGTTGGATATGGATTATTTTCGTCAAGATTCATTCCATTTAACTAATCGTATTTTGGCAACATAACAGCAGCTCCTTAGCAGCAAGATTCGAAACTTCCACAAAACAAAGAGAAAACATTGAAAATACAAAGTGTTTATTTAATTTATTACTTTGTTTATTATTCCAAGAAATGGTCCTCGAATAACATGCAGCCGATTTTGACTTCAGGTACTTCAATTTCGGCACAGTATTGCTTGATTTCTGGCTCGAAATTGGCGACATACTTCTTAATATTTTCAACGGTGAAATTCTCCTTCTCACCCACTCCTGGCATCTGTCCTGTTCCTTATCAATGCAAGCTTTGTCATAGGTAGTCTTGAAGATATCCTTAACAGCATTTGCAATTGTTTCTACTAAGTCTTCGGCTCCTGCGCTGGCAGCTGGGTTAGCACTGGCAACTGCTGCCAGCAATGCAAGTCCCAAAAGAATAAGAATAGTTTTCATTTAGAAATGACGAATTTCTGTGAAAATAAAATTGTTTTATTTGTTATAGAAAAGTAACACTCCAAATATTGTGTTGTCCCCACCTTCAAGCCAAGAAAAATCTTGCTGTAATATTGGGTCTTGTGTGAAATCAAAACTTTTATAGTTCAGTATTTTGTTTACTTACAATCTCGACCACGTTGCTGCCTACATTCGATTCACAATTCGATCTGGTTGTTATCGGAAAATAGCATATCGACGGTGAAGTACTAATATCTCGTAACCCACAATTTTTGGTAAAAACTGATTTTTACATAAATGTATCGCGTAACCCATTCTGCTTCATTCTAGAAATAGCCCGTAAGCCCGTAAGAAGTGTATGCAATGTGCCCTTTTAATTATTTTGCAAAGAAAGTGGATACTTCTCTTTGAAATTTTCATCTATTCTGTTTTTTGTTTCCCCTGTAAAAATAAGTTTCGCAGGGTTACAAGATATTAGCACTTCACTGTCGATATGTAAGTTTTGCACTAAAATAATTTTTTAGACTATGGAAAAAAAAACCTTCAACTTACCTGAAACAACTGTTCAAATAACTTAAAACACGAAGAATTCTGTTTATCACTAAAATAGTCACTTTAAAGGTGACAAGCCAGAAACTTTCCACAAATTTATTTTTATAGTTTGAGTATTTTTTGTTGTTTCAATTAAAAAAATATTTACAAACGAAGTTTTATGTTAAATCTGAAAAATAATAAGACTTACAAGATATGACCCAACATGTTCTGTAATGTAAAGAAGTGTCTACGTATAACCCAAGTCATTGAAGTAATATGCTGGCAAAACACTGTTTAGTTAGATTTCTAGTTTAGCTTGATTTACCTAAACTACCACAACTAAACTAACTAACTGCTCTCGAGATAGCGAGGAGTAGGATGTTGGTGTTTGTTTCAACCTGGCTCGATCACTATAATCTGAGCGACAAATCTTTGGTCAGGGTTTTGAACTTGTCCAAGCGGTGTGGCCTACAAATCTGAATTACAGAGCTGCTAAGAGTACAGTAGGTCCAGGTGGCGGGAGTAGCACTTGTGGGCTCTATACCTCATTCAAAGAATAAGAAGAAGACAAACTTGCATCGATAAATTGGTTTCACCCTACTGGTGGCAGTTGCTCATGGCCTGAATGGCCAAAGAGAATCCGATCGCCAATCTCAACGGCACCTGAAGCATTACAAAGACCACTTTGATGAATTTCTAAATGGCGATGCTCGTTCAATCACCAAAGTCAAGCCACATCGGGTACGATTATTATTTAGATGTGAACCGCTTGGCAACTCTGAGTAACTTCAAGTAAAGCAAATCTCGGGAGGCCGAAGAATCACCGCTGGGAAAATGGCATAGACCAAATGGTATAGTGCTAAGGGATGACGAACTGGATGGTGTATTCTCGGAATCAAGACCGACGGACATAGCAGCTACGAGAGGATATAGCTCCTGGATTATTTCAAACTTGTCTATTTTCAAAGCAGCTACATAGAAACTATGAATCTTTAAAAATTTTCCAGTCATCTTGTTCTTAGTGAAGAATTAATTAACTTACAAGTAAACACCCAAAAATGTCTAGATTCAAAGACGTAAAAATACGTAAAATGTCTATTTCGATTACAAAGCAAACGACGCGTGTTCAGACAGATTTAAACAAGTGTCTCCAGAATATTCCTCTCCATTTTAAACAATAGCAATTCTTTCAAACAATTTACACAAACACCAAACCAAGCATTAACAATTAGGATCTTCACCTGACAAAACTCATTAACAAACAAACCCAGTAAAATAAAAAGGGGTGGTTTCTGTAGAAGGATCATCATTGCTAGCTCATTGCTTGTAGGAGTAAGTAAAAAGCTTAATTAATAAAATTAATTTCCATTATTAATTTTCATATTTCTTACAGGAAAATAATATAATCTTCCAAAATGAAAACAATCCTTATCCTTTTGGGCGTTGCCTTATTAGCGGCTTTTGCCAATGCCAAGCCAGAACCAACTGCTGAAGCTGATGCGTTAGCAGAGGCCTTTGCAACAGCATTTGCTGATCCTGCCACTGCACCATGGAAGAAGGCCAAGGAGATTTTCAAGACCATCTATGCCAAGGTTTGCGTTGATGAAGAGCAGGACAGATGCAAAGAGTGGGTTAAGGAGAAGGTCACCTGGGAGAACATAAAGAAGTATGGAGCTAAGTTCGCACCTGAAATTAAGGAATACTGCACCGCAAATAAGGACCAGACCGTCGTTAAAATCGGCTGCAAGCTCTATGAAGAAATTTTCCTATGAGTGGAGAGAAGTTATTTTTTGTGAAGAAGATTCGAAGAAATAAATTTCGTGAGCGTTAAAAACTTTTTTGTATATATTTTTTTTCGTCGGTTTTTAGACAGTAAAAGTAACTTTAGAGGGAATGACTTTTCACGGAGTATATATTTCACATTTTGGCACATCAGATACAAATGCTTCTGCAAGGATGTGGTACTAGGCATCCCTAGTTTCAAATTTCCTCAAAATGAATAGTCATAAAATCTGATGGAAGGCCGGCCTCGGTAGTCTAAGGAATAAGTTTACCGATTACCATCCCCGAGGTCCGTGCTTCGAACCCACTCCTTCGCTTTTCCATTTTCCGACCTTACCTTCTTTCTGGCCTTCCGTCTTTACAATCAAAATAATCTATCTAAAACCTGGGACTTATTCCTAATATACTAGTTTTAGTTCCTTAACCCAGTCCACTATGGGGGACTTTGAGGTGAACCTCGAGATGCCACAGAAAGGAGATGCCGAGGGCCCAGCACAGCGAAACCCTATTTTCTTGGCCAGATCAGGCAGATCAACAAACGATCATTTTGAGTTCGCATTTACGCTCTCTGTCACTGCGCCGAGATGGCAAGTAGCACGATCTTGTTAGTTTCAACCGGGCTCGATCAGTATCATCTGAGCGACAAATGGCAGTTCACCTACCATATGCTTGGATACGTGGCAAACGTGTTTAGGATACCGTTGAGGATCTCCATATGTCATTTGACTGCATAGCACCAGTCTAATAATATCTGAAGTCTCAAAGACATCTGTGACCACGGATTTCCATATGAAGATGTGCAAAGAGATTGCCTTCATCGCAACTGTGGAATAGCTCCGCACAGCTTCAGTAAAGGAGAGGCAAACAAGGCTTTGTGTGTGCCATACTCTATTAAAAGGCGTATGCATTTACAAACAAGAAATATACAACGTTTTTCACATCTTTATTCATAATACTTCAACCTTCAAATATATTCCATTCTTAGATGTTAACAAAGCATTTGTATGATCAATTTCTAAAGGAATTTGAGTTTTTTCACAAACAGATATTTTAAACGCCTTAACCAAACTGATGAGACCAACAAGAGTCATCATTTTAGCAAATCGAAAACCAATACAGCTCCTTGGTCCAGCCCCGAAAGGAAGGTAGGCACACGGATGACGTTTGCTAACTTGATCAGCTGCGAATCTCTCTGGATCAAATTTTTCCGGTTCGGGATAGTACTCAGGATCATGATGAATAGCATAGACAGGAACCATGACATAAGTGTCCTTTTCAATGCACGTCGACACATTATCGATTTTGTAGTCTTCATTTGTTAATCTGAATAGATTTGGCGCTGATGGATATTTTCGAAGCGTTTCTTAGAAAAAATAATAAAATTAATAAAATAATAAGTTTGACAAATTTAGTTAGAATTACCACAAAACACTTGATCCAAGTACGTCATTTCGGTCATTGCCTCATATGTAAATTCACCTTGATGCTTCGCTAGCACTGCTTCAATTTCTCCACGAACTTTCTCCTGTATATCCTGATTCAACGCCAATTCGTACAGGCAAAATCCAATGGTACTTGCCGATGTTTCATAGCCAGCAAACAAGAAGACGAATGCTTGCGCAGCTAATTGCTCGACAGTGACATTCTTCTCATCATTTTTAACATCTCTAAGTAAATCAACGAAATCATTTCGTCGTACCTGATTTCGTTCCCTATAGTCAAAACCGTACTGTATTAAAGTGAAGTAGAAATCGGTAAGCCGTTCTGGAATGAATTTCATTTTCAGTTTCTTTGCTGCATTTGGAAATGCATTTGCAAACGTCTCAGCATTTTGTGCATTGCGTCTTTGTGTGAGTAATTTTAAAATGTTAACTCTGAAAATATTTTTTGGATTTTTTATACTAGTCGAAGAAAATCCAAATGCGCAATTTCCAATAACATCTGTTGTGAATCTTTCTACATAATCCTTCATTTCCAATTCCGATTCAATTGAAGTGTCTTTCAACAAAATTTCTTCAAATAACTGACCGCATTTCAATGCAGTCGGGAACATATATTTCATATTACCACATGTAAAGGATGATGTTAGCAAGTCTCGCATTGTCTTCCATGCCTGACCATCCAAGTGAAACAGATTCGCCGATAAAGGATCATCGTTTTCATTATAAAATAGTCCACGATCCGTGAAATAATTGAAATCTTTGATCAGTATTTTTCTTATTAAATCCAAGTCTGTTGGTACTGATACAGGTGTGAAAAACCAAAACATTCCACAAATTTGTGATTTTCCTTTCACTTTTTCATAACCTTTCTTAACAATATGCGCAAGATGTGCATTTTTGGTCGATGCACCACGGAAATTTCCATATGGAAATGTTGGCTTTAAGTATGTCACACCTCGAATTTTCCAGTAAGAAAATTTACGGCTCACGAACACGTATAAGACTGTCGCTAGTGTTACAACTAAAGATAGAAAGACAACACTGAAAGTCATTTTGAATATTTTTGAATTGAGACTGAAACGACCGATTAGCACCAAAGACGGCACACAACTGATTCCAAAAATACCAAAAGCCTGGACCAATATACCCCAAGCCCTAAGCTGAGTTCCACACAAAATCGAATTATGCAACGAGAATTAGTAACGCACCTTTTCCGATCTGCATAAAATATCCAAAGGTAAGTTTTACTACAGGTGCAAGTGCTCAAAATTTCGCCAAACAATTGTTCTGTAATTGATCCGATTTCAAATGATTGAATAATTTCGTTCAAATATTGTGAAATTGTTTTCTTCTTACAGTGCTGAAATCGATTTATCTACTCTGATTCACAAACGCTCAAAAAAGGTTTAGGTGCTGCATTCTGGGGCTTACACAATACCTTTCTTTCTGCCGAGATCAATATAAAACTACTATAATTAAATCGCTCTTAAAACTACTATAATTAAATTAAATTGTTGGTCGCAATAGTTAAGTAATTGTCACTGATCGATGGACTTGTTTACAACCGAAGACATGAAACTTGAACTTGCTGCACAACACCTTAATGTTATTGAAGCTTTAAGCTCTCCAATTGCAGGTGGCAAGCGCAACACAGATATAAGTCCAAGAGGAGTTTACGGGGTTAATTACTACCTTTAGCTTGGAAATTATATTCGATTAAACGCTAATTTTGTATGTAGTCATTGAACTAACTAACACAGAAGAAGCACGACCTTTAACTAACAATCATGCTTGTGTTCACCAAAAAATCCCCTGCGAGTTTTTGCGTTCGTTGCCTGATTCCTTTTTTTAGTAGCGATCCACGTTTCTGCAGACTTCTTAGAGTAAGTAACTGTCTTATCGTAAGTTAAAGCATATTTAAATCCGAAACCCAAAGCAGCAGTCAATTACCTGTAAAAAACTTCAAAACAAGTTACCTGACCTCCAGACGATGCTTCGTGACATTAGGTGCTACAAATCTTAGGGGTCTAGTTCAAGATCTCTTATTCGAAGTAATCGAGGGCACATGGCGAGAAGTGCATGAGATTAATTCAAGGTCACTCATTGTTGATTACTAGCGAGTACAGGTACGGATCGATTTCAGAAAAATAAAATTCTTTCGAGGTTTTATTTTATTGGTGGATCACGGTATACAGAACCAAGGTAATGTAAAAGAGAGAGACCGAAGTGGGAGTCGAACCCATGGTCACCAGGTTGAGAGATGGATGCCAAAACTGACTGATAGTCACTGATCGATGGATATTTTGAATGCGAAATACTGGATTGCAAAGGCTAACAGGTTTAATGTTCTATTTGGAAGGACAAATTTATAAATATAGTTTAATGAGTTCGATATCCCTATTGACGGTGTTATGTGGTGGAATGTGTGTTCGACAGGACTGTGACAAAGTTAATTATAAATATTAGGAACAAAAAACGGGATAGAATAGGGCCCTTGAATACCGGCAGATATGCCATGAGGTTTAAAGTCGATGTTATACAATACTTTGCATGACTGATATCTGCGAGTAAAGTATGCTCATTTTAGGATGTACGAAGCTATAGAGGAGGTGAAGTCGAATCTGATCACTACCTGGTTAAATGGAACTTCAGATGGTGCATGTCTATGGGTCGACATAAAACAAACGCGGGAACAGAGAAAAACTAACATCTCAAGATTGAAAGAAGAACAGTTGGGAACAAGCAAATGTGAAGGCGATCGTAGGCATAGTCAAATTTAAAAAAATTAAATATCTGTGTTATTTAGAGCAACTTAGACGTATTTCAAAGTAAATCAAGAACAGATACAGAAGGGGAGGAAAATCGCAACTTAACTTAAAAGTAAAGAAATCAGGGCACGAAATCGGTATAGATGAAATGTCGACACTAAGAAATGTCGAAGATCGAAGAACTAAACTGTATCTAAAATTTCTGAAGATAATTCGTCTAAGAGCTGTTTTAGATGGAGCGCTCCAGCGCATGTGCCTCACGAACGTTTGGCGATGAAGGGATGAGTGGGGATGAAGAGAGGTGTCACCCCACTTCTCGCTTTATCCACAAAGTTCGTGAGGCAGATGCGCTGGAGCGCACCGTCTAAACCGGCTCTAAGACCTTTGCCAATATGTACCCATATCAGACGCAATAGTAAATGATTAATTAACAACTCGATTTCGCAATGTTTCAATAATTATTATCGCATGAAAGCTCTTCACTCTGTTTTTTTTTCAATAGATAACAATACTCAGAAATTTAATACGACAAATTAAACCAATATTTATTTTTTTATTATTTATTATTATAATTATTTAAATATTCATTTCATAATCTTATCACAAAATTAAATTTCAACAAATCACATTTAATATTTACGCTTGTTTTTCTTTACATCGAACACGACCATTTTTAATATACAAAATCTGGTGGTAGATCCTATAAACGAACCTCGTCAATGGATTTGTAGGATTTGAAACTCCCACTGAGCCCTGATTCGAAGAAGGGCGAACATCTGAATAAATATGTGCATAAGAAATTTAAAAGAAATTTTAATATTGATTGTATAAAGACCTTCCATTGTGAGCAAACTTAGTCAATCTTATAAAAAAAACCCACGGATTTACGGTATACGTCAACTTAATCTGAGCCACAAAAAAAAACAGATTAAAGCCAAACTCTGGCCAAAATTAAGACGGTTTTGGGGAAAATTCTTTGCATTCGTATCTATTAAAGCTCGAAATGAAACAGATAAAAACTGATTAAACAACGTTGAGTAAATAAAGAGCTTTTCGCAGCTTGTGGTGGATTTTGGTGAATTTAAAATTTGTAATTTCTGTTTTTAATTATTCTAGAACACATTTTGAAACAAACACATTTAATTTGAACTACTAATTTCGGCCTATCACTAACTAACATCAATCCTTCTTGAAGTAGCCACAAGCTCTGCTTAAAAGTCCAGTCTTGGCTTCCTCGTGATTTTCGCAGAAGTCCTTTAGTCTAATCCGAAAATCCTTGGCGAATTTCCGAATGCCGGTGAAGCTGAAATTCTCCGTGGCCCACTTTTGACATAGGGAGTCACCATTTTTGTCAGCACAAACTTTCTCGTAAACGGTCTTCAAAATATTCGCGGCTTTTTTATAAAATGTTGCTCCACCACCATTTTCGGATTTGGTGAAATTAATACTCGAGAATAGAGTCACAGTCAAGAGGAGTATAGTAGCTAGTTTCATGTTGAATCCTTGAACTAAACTTTAACTGAGTTTCAGTCACCGGGAAGATGTGAAAATGCAAACTAGTAGTGAACCTTTTATAGAAGAGTCTTAAGGAAACTTCTTCCATGAATCTATGAATAACTACTCTAAAAAGTTATTAGGAAATAAGACACAAGTGTTCAAATATATGCAAATTTCTCGACAAAAGGGAGAAGAATTGAAAGATACAAAGTAATTGTGAAGTAACAAAGGCGAATATTCCATTTTTTCGAATTGAATTGTTAAAAGGAAATTAATTGATTGAAAACCTTTTGTGACGGCAATAATTGAAACTGACAATAGATACGCAAATACATTAACAACCATGTGGCGAACGAAATGGTTTAAATTTGGAATACTTAAGACAAGTTGTGGAGTAGATTTGACACTGATCGTTACTACATTGGGTCGTGTATTAAAACTGGTGGACAGAGGTTGTATTTGTAACTATTTATAACCTTTTACGGTCCACAAAACCTTCAACCTAAAAAATGGTCCCAGTTACCGGAGTCTCGCACCCTTTGCTACGTACTACGTAAACCACTCTGACCGTTCACGAAAACTGCAGCACGGCATGTTTAAAATCTTCTTTCTAAGTAAGCGTCTTTCTAACATGATTGTCAGTAGTATCAGAGCTCTAGTTTCCCACATAGTACAAAATAACACCTATGCTCCGAAGAGACAGAATGGTTTTTGTGCCCGCAATCAAATATCACTTAAAACTTAATATGTAACAGTACTGTAGGTGGTTATAAAATATATTTGGGATACCTCTGTCCCTTTTTTTAAAAATGATATCTAAGAAAATTTCTAAAGTAAACCTCTATTCGACATATAGTTGATCAAGAAGATAGAGAAAGGATTATTGAGCCTGACTACCATCCCAGAGATATGTGGTTCGATTCCACGCATCGGTACGTTCCGCTGGATGTCACCATTTTATATAACTGAGCGAGCGAGTACCACACCCTATTAGGGACTATCTGGGAAACTTCAATACAAAAGAAACCAGTAAAACTAATGCAAGCGATACAGATGTTATACGATAGTGTAGACCAGGACTTTCAGAGCTTAGGGATGCAAAACTGAGAACTTAGGGATCGGTGGAGAGAACAGTTGCGAGAAGCCAGTACCGGTTCCCGGTTTTAGAGCCATCTAAGAAGAAGAAGAACTGATCCTTAATGGCATATGGATATGGTACAATTCGGTTCCAGTCCAATAAAAATTGATCGTGCACCATTTTTGGCTACGTAGTCCATTTCGGAATAAACGAAATAACTAGTGAGGAATTGAGGCATGTGATTACGGTTGCAGACAGTTTTTGGTTCAATTTCAAGAGCACCTTAGCACCTACTGACAGACCTGACTGTCTGAATGTTTAATGATGCAAGCCATTTATACCACCGGAGACATGTTTCGGCGCATTCTTATATGACCATAACCTCAGCTTGAAAAACGATATGGGAGTGGCACAGTACTTTTTAACTACGGCAGTTTGATCATAGACACATATTTCAACTCCCAAACCGGGTTTTGAGCCGTCTTTGTAGCAGGTCATAGATCCAGAAAGTGAGGATCTGTTAGGCTTCCATTCTTTACGGCTTCCATTAGCAACTAAAAATAGTTTGTCAAGCTATAGCTTGGCTTCTAGCATGTCAGAGTAAAGTTGGTCATCGACTTTGATGCTTACATAATGAAATAGGTCATCCGGCTCAAAAGTCTTGCCGTCGAAATCCACTAACTTTGAAGGACACAATGGGTAGTGCTACGATGGCGATGGTTGCTTCTGCAAAAGACTAGAGCTCGGAGGAAAATACTTTCTCTTCCGATGATTCAATCATAGAGTGCAACGCCCGACAGTTAATTCCAGTTGATATAGAGTACTACAGCAGTCCGTCAAGTCAAGAGAGAAATTTATTTTAAGAAACAACGAATAAGCTAATTTTGAAATGGAATATTATTAAACAAATATTCTAATGAAAGATGTAAATACTTTAAAGTAATTTTATGGCTTTTAAAATCCTTACAAGCTATTCACCAGCCATAAAATCTCGTTTATGAGCGTTAGTAATAAAATTTAGGTAATTCGTGCATTATTGGGAAACACGCCTGCAAATCCATAAAATATCAGATAAGCCAGAAAAAGATCAGAACTGAGTCTTGGAATGGCTTATAGTATTTATAAGTTCTTCGGGAAAACAATCGATCCAGTGTACAACGGTTCGTGCTAGAAGCAACTTGACTTCGAAAGGTGTAAAAAACTGAAGAAATTAAGATGGTTACCGTGTTTTTGTGTTTGATGACTGCGGTAGTGACTCTAGTATACTTTTTTATACGGCAAAAATACGCATATTGGAAACTGCGCGGAATACCATATGTTGAGCCGACCTTTCCGTTTGGAAATGTTAAAGGACTCCGATCTAAGATTCACATGAACGACATTTTGCAGAACGCGTATGATAAAGCCAAAGGCAGCTCAATGTTTTGTGGACTGTTCATGTTGCTTAATCCAGTGGTGGTTCCAACCGATTTGGAATTGATTAAAAAAATTCTTATAAAGGACTTTAACTACTTCACCGATCGAGGATTCTTCCACAATGAAGAGGATGAGCCTTTGACGGGGCATTTATTTCGGATAGATGGAAAAGCCTGGAAGACGATGAGGGCGAAATTATCGCCAACATTTACTTCAGGGAAAATTAAAAGCATGTTGCCGATTGTAGTGAAGTGTGGAGATCAGTTTGAAACCATTTTATCTGAAACAATAACAAAGGATTCGGTTGTAGAAATGCGAGACTTTTCGGCGAGATTCACAATCGATGTTATTGGAGCATGTGCCTTCGGTTTTGAATGCAATAGTCTGAAGGATCCGCAGAACCTTTTTCGTAGAGCTAGCATCAGGATCTTTACAGAGCCAAGACAACATCCATTCGCAACGTTGTTCATGGACAACTTTCCACAAGCTGCTAAAAAATTGAAGATGAAAGTGCTGCCAGATGACATCAGCGATTTCTTTATGAGCATCGTGAAACAAACTGTGGAATATCGTGAAAGGACTAAAGATCGCCGAAATGATTTTATTGATCTCCTGATCGATCTGAAAAATAGTGAAGGAAACTTTAGTTTAGGACAAATAGCAGCTCAAGCCTTTGTGTTTTTCTTTGCTGGTTTTGAGACAACCTCGACAGCGATGAGCTATTGCCTGTATGAGCTCGCTTGGCATCATGGCATTCAAGATAAAGTACGTGAAGAAATACGGTCTGTACTACAGAAGGAGAATGGTGAACTGACATACGATGGTATATTTAGTATGAAATATCTAGAAAAAGTTTTAAATGGTAATTATTTGGGTTTTTAACCTAATCAACAACAAAATCATGCTTCTTTTAATTCTAGAAACTCTTCGAAAATATCCTACCGCTGCAATTGTAACCAGAAAAACCGTAAAGGATTACAAGATCGAAAATACACCGTATGTTATCGAAAAGGATACTCTGATTTTGATTCCAGTTTATGCAATACATCACGATCCCGAGTATTATCCACAGCCAGAAATATTCTTACCGGAACGTTTCGATCCAGACCTGGCTAGTCTTCAGCATCCGTGCAGCTATTTACCATTCGGTGATGGCCCTAGAAATTGTATTGGTCTTCGTTTTGCAAAAATGGTCGCCCTTGTTGGACTTGCAACACTTCTTACCAAATTTAGATTTTTCCCTTGTGATAAGATCCAAAAGCCAATTGTGTTTGATCCGAAAAATGTTTTATTATCACCGAAAGATGGGATTCCTTTAAAACTTGAAAGTATTGTTACTTAATAATAGTTAAATGTTCTAGTTATGAAATGGTTGTCAGATTGTTTAGTTGAGCACTCCTTAGGTTAAGAAAAATAGTTCCTTTCTTTCTCATAGAAATAAAAATATACATACTCCTTACATTTCTCTATTGAATAAAGTAGCATTCGTAGTTTTCTTTAATTGCGAGTTCTCTACCAGGTTCAGACCAGTTTCCATTTCCACACTCTTTGTTATTTCCTCTAAATTTCCTGTAGCTTGATAACTCATTAGTCCTGGGATTCTTTGCCGTAATTCCTGACTGTTCCGAGGCTAATTTCTCGATTCTATAACAAGAATTGCTTTCCGAGGTGAGTGTGACAGCCTCTCGCACAATTCCCTACAATCTCCTTGGTCTAGTTAAGTCTTTAAACACTAGGTTTACAGATTTTACTAGGGATTGGTATAAATGGTTGACCTAAACCCTTCTCCTATTTTCCGGGCTTGGAACCGACAGGATATCTTGGCGGAATTTAGTATGGAGTCACCAGCAAGAAAAATCAGATGTAGATAGAAACTTTCACGAAAGCTTTTAGTGCATCTCCAAACCAGTAAAGCTTGAAAAAAGCTTTAAAATAAGAGATCGTTGCAAATTGACTAAGAGCAATAAATAAACCTGAGTAGAAAGCCGGCGCAGAACTTCACTTCTTTTTTGCTGACCTCCACATAGAGTAAACAAACAAAGTGATCCCCAGCCCACGTGATCGAGAGAGAATGATCGCAATTGCCGAAAAATTCTCGAATGAACACTTAACACGCCACAGAAAGACAGGAACGGAGACTTGGGATGGCTTGCGTTAATTAGGCTTCGCTCCTTTCAGGTGTGATTTTCTAATACATAAAATAATTTCACAAGCTTAGCCAATTTAATCGCGATGCAGATCGGTTAGTATTTGTTAGTTCTACGGGAAAAACAAGCGAAGTAGTGTCCAGCAGATCAGTCGGTTTTGAGTCGTGCTAGGAGTTACTTAGCTTCAAAAAGTGTAGCGAACTGAAGCAATTAAGATGGTTGCAGTATTTTTGTGTTTGGTGGTGGTGGTAGTGACACTTGTATACTTGTGGATAAGGCAAAGATATGCATATTGGAAGTTGCGCGGAATAACATATGTTGAGCCGACCTTTCCGTTTGGAAATTTTAAAGGTCTCCGATCTAAGATCCACATGAATGAGATTATGCAGAATGCTTATGATAAAGTCAAAGGTAGCTCAATATTTTGTGGACTATTCATGATGCTAAAACCCGTTCTGGTTCCAACCGATCTGGAATTGATTAAAAAAATTCTAATAAAGGATTTCAACTACTTCACCGATCGAGGATTTTACTACAATGAAGAAGATGATCCCTTGACCGGGCATTTATTCATGTTAGATGGAGAAGCATGGAAGACGATGAGGACGAAATTATCGCCAACATTTACTTCAGGAAAAATGAAAAACATGTTGCCGATTGTAGTGAAATGTGGAGAGCAGTTTGAAACGATTTTATCTGAAACAATAACAAAGGATTCGGTTGTAGAAATGAGAGACTTTTCGGCGAGATTCACAATCGATGTGATTGGAGCATGCGCCTTCGGTTTTGAATGCAATAGTCTAAAAGATCCGCAGAATATTTTTCGAAGAACTGGTATCAGGATCTTTGCAGAACAAAGGCATGGTCCATTCGGAGCGTTGTTTATGAGCAACTTTCCACAAGCTGCTAAAAAATTGAAGATGAAAGTGCTGCCAGATGACATCAGCGAGTTCTTTATGAGTATCGTAAAACAAACTGTGGAATATCGTGAGAGGACTAAAGATCGCCGAAATGATTTTATTGATCTCCTGATCGATCTGAAAAATAGTGAAGGAAACTTCACTTTAGGACAAATAGCAGCTCAAGCCTTTGTATTTTTCTTTGCTGGTTTTGAGACAACCTCAACAACGATGGCCTATTGCCTGTATGAGCTTGCTTGGCATCATGGTATTCAAGACAGAGTCCGTGAAGAAATACAATCTGTAATAAAAGAGGCGAATGGTGAACTCACATATGAAGCAATATTTAAAATGAAATATCTAGAGAAAGTTCTGAATGGTAACTATTTTGTTTCTTAACCCGATAAACAAAAAAATTATTCTTTTTATAATTCTAGAAACTCTTCGAAAATACCCTGCCGCTGCAAATTTAATTAGAAAAACTGTAAAGGATTACAAGATCGAAAATACACCGTATGTTATCGAAAAGGATACTCTGATTTTGATTCCAGTTTATGCAATACATCACGATCCCGAGTATTATCCACAGCCAGAAGTTTTCTTCCCTGAACGTTTCGATCCAGAGCTGTTTAACCTTCAGCATCCATGCAGCTATTTACCATTCGGTGATGGCCCTAGAAATTGTATTGGTCTTCGTTTTGCAAAAATGGTCGCCCTTGTCGGACTTGCAACACTTCTTACCAAATTTAGATTTTTCCCCTGTGAAAAGACTCAAAAACCTGTGGTATTTGATCCGAGAAATGTTTTGTTAGGGCCGAAAGGTGGAATCCATTTAAAACTTGAAAGAATTGTTGAATAATAATAGTTAAATATTCTAGTCATTAAAGGGTTTACAGACTTTTATTCAATAATATCCCTTTTACACTTTTCTTACTAATTAAAATTAAAAAAATGCAAGTGAGCAAAAGTTTGCATTTATAGAATTGCATTTAAAAGCACACTTTTACCTTTGAATCATTTTTTTGGTAAATTGATAAATACTGATTGTCGTAAAAATAACTTAAGAAGTGCCCAAGATTGTATTATCTTATTTTCGAATGCTCTTAATTTAGATGTAATTCCCACCAAGTAATAACACAAGGTTTTTTGACTATCTGACTAATAGAAGGTGTTCCGCGATAATCTTTGTTTATTTGGAGTTTTTTTGTGCAGCTTGAAGATAACAGAAAGTTTGTTATATATTTTTGCTTCGTTATTTGCGATAAGGTAACAAATACAAAATCATTTACTTGGATCGAAAAATAAATGCAATAATCGTCTTCTCACACGCAATTATTTAGTAAATTTTTGCATATGTTGAAGATTAAGATTAGATGACTGACCACACATAATCTTTCGAAATCAAGACACAACCATAAAATCAAAGAGATTACAAGCTTTCTACAATTCCAGAGACTGAACCGGCACCAGAAAGCATTCGGCAAATCTGTTAAAACTATGTATTTCGATTCTACCTGTTTCTTCTGTTCTACCGGTTTCTTCAGACAGGTAAACACATTTCATGAAAGTCGACGATTCTTTCGCGAGAGAGTTCCAGGGGTCAATCCTGTCGGCGGTACTCATTAAGAAATGCAGAGAACAACTTGAGTTTATTATCCAATATCTTTCTTTAGGATTTTTTATTTTTGCCGAGGAATTGAAAATGTTGCAGGAAAACTATAGTACGAAAAACTTATCATCGAGACAATTCGATTGTCCATATAATCAAAAAGAAAAGGGTGTTGCCAAAAAGGAGTGAAGTGCAAATAAAAACTGCAAGATTACATCACCAATACTAAAGATACATTTGATGCAATACTTTGGTACTTTCTAATCTGCAAATCTGTTCAACTCTATCAAAAATAGAAAACAAATGTACATAATTTCGTCATGGTCAGACAAATAGCATCACTTTTAAATTTAATTGCCATTGCGTACCTGGCTTGCCAAAACAGTGCTACTAACTGGAAAGCTTTCAGCTATACTCCAAGCCAAGGTAATCAAAGGTCGCCCACGAGTCAATCCAAGGCTGTTTCTTAGGCCACTTTCATCTTCATTTGCACTTTTAATTTCTACGTAAAAATCTTGATCCTATTCTGTGCTTTTTATAAACTTAAGAAGAAACTTTAAAGCTATTGGTTCCAAGAGCTGCACAAGTTTTTATTATGAGCTTAAAGGAGCTTTTACACGGTAAGCTTGGAGTAAATTTTTTTTGAGTAAAATTTTGTATCACGACTTTCACACTATTTTTTTCGCATATGCTTATTTCACTCTCTCATTCTGCAAATTCAACTTAAGCTCAGCTTAAAGCTCCTCCAGTATTGTAATTGCACCTGAAAAAGTTTTCAGCCCACGTTAAAAAAAAGTTTGAAAAGTTTGTAAAGCTCAACATTTCCGAAGATTCCGAAAACTTTCATATGTCACTCCGATTAACTTTCTGGATTGGAAGCTTTTTACAGTAGCGCTCTGTCATTTACATAAAGCTTCCCGAAAATAATTATTCACGTTTAATTTTTATTTTTATTAAATCAAGTGCTTCAGAAAGCGAGGCCACCGATAAAATATCACCGTAAAAAACGTAGCTTCTTCAAAAAGGTGACAAGGGGAAAGGCTAGGATATAGCAAGGACTATAAAAGTTGTCTTCGTCTTTCTTCACAATTATTCAGCCCAGTGAGGAAATTGGCTTCCAAATCGATCACCGATCATGTCGAACTTTTTTGTGATAGTAAAGTTGCTTTAGAGCAGATGCACAAGAACCCCGAAATCAAAATATCCATCCCTTAGGTGAATCTGGTCTTATTGCTTTAGATATCTCCAACGTTTAATAGAGGTGGGGCTGGCGTTAAATTTAAGCCACACCACACCCCAGCCGGTGTCCCACAAGGTTCAATCCTATCACCACGACTTTTTTTTAATCCTAATAAATTCACAAATTTGCTGACCACGATAATCTGCGTTACTCTTACGCATACAATAATATCAGTTCTTGTCACCAGATCGTGAGCTTGATCATGTCAAACTCCAGCTACAAAGACAGTGAACTCATTCTTGATGAGGGACACAAAAATCTTCTTGAATTTAATACCTTCAAAAACAAGTATTGTATTATCTCCAACAATGCGTCTAATGTTCGCCATGTGTTTCAATAGACGATGTAGGACTAATGACCAACTCAGATTTTAGCATTGTACGCGTAACTGACTGTGATCTGCGCTGGAACGCTATCCTTTAAGGAATGTAGCAGTACGGACAAAACTTTTTTAATAGTGTCATAGTCCAGCAAATAGAGGCTCTGGTGCTTCCAGGAAAGTTTTATACCTACAAAATCAAATTGGGCCGCTCATCTTCGAGTTCGTCGACTTATCCTTTAGCAGGCAGCCGACTCCTAATAAACCAAAACATTTTCTGCCTTTCGAGCTAACGTTTCTACTAGACATTGGACCATGACGTGACCAACTACACGACGGACTGTTGCTGTGATCTTGACAGGAGGATGATACTGAGATGGGATCTCTTAAATATATTTCCTACCTATTAACAGCCAATACCAAAAACAAAACTATTGAACTACCACTGCTTAAAATGGCGAATTAATTGCAAACTTTTGAAAGAAAGAAATCATATTGCATTTACAATATAAATAAAGCTGCTGACGATGGCATGAATCAGATGCTGATTATATAAACGAGTCCCAAATAAATCATATGAAAGCCACACTTTTATCACAGATTTAATATATTCAAATGAATGCCAAAGTCTGCTGCTTGACGTCTTTCTCCGTCTTTGCGTCGTAGTAGTGTGCCGGTAACATTAACTAAATGAAGATATTTGCGTCTTTAAAATTAACGATCAATGATCTTATTGGCCTGTGGGAATCCGAAAGTTCTCAATTTTTCAAATCTAATTACTAATCAACGCATAAACATCTTGACATGCTAGTCGAGTGAGAACAAAGTGCAAATCAGTGATATTTCATTAAGATTCTTGTTTTTAATTCCAAATTAAGCACAAACCAGTTTTTTATTTGTTTTTAGTTTGGTTACATCGAACAAGTTCTGCACTACATAAAATATTCTGATTTTTATCCGAAATAGAAGATCAGTTCTTGCTCAACCGCGACTTAAGATGAATCTGTTGGTCACTTGCATTTTGTTCTGTTTTTAGTGTGATTTACTTTATATTCAAAAAGAACTACAAGTTCTGGAGTGACCGGAATGTCCCGCATATACCGCCAGAATTTCCATTTGGAAACATCAAGGGCGTTTGGAATAAGGTTAGCTTTAGTGAGAAGTACCAGGCGTTATATGATCAGCTCAAGGATAAAGGTGGATACAGTGGCATCTATGTATTAAGCAAACCAACACTATTCGTGACCGACCTTGAACTAGTTAAGACTATACTCGTCAAGGATTTTGATTGTTTTTCTGATCGTGGACATTACTTTAACGCGATCGACGATCCGCTCAGTAATAACTTGTTTCTGCTGGAAGGTAATGAGTGGAGAGATTTAAGACAGAAACTTGAACCAGCTTTCACTTCCGGGAAAATAAAGTTAACGTTTAATACACTCCTGAATGTTTCCGATGATTTGGTGAATTATGTACAAGCAGCTTCGGGCAGTGAGATCGACGCGAGGGAATTGATGGCGTGTTTCACAACCGATGTTATAAGTTCTAGTGTTTTTGGTATTAAGGGGATCAGCTTGATAAATCCAAACTCGGAGTTGAGAGATGCAGCACGTTCAGCACTAGATCAGTCGGTATTTGAAGCAGTGTGCCATACATTGGCCAATAACTTTAGAAGCTTAGCCAGAAGTTTTGGGTACAAAATGTTTCCAGGAAGAATTACGCATTTCTTCACGGACTTGGTTGAGACTCTTATATACTTCAAGAAGACAAAACCAAATCCGTTTCGTGGTGATTTCATGCAAATCCTTCTTAATTTGTCAGAGAAAGAATATGATTCGGAGATGAAATTCACAACTGAAGAAATTACCGCAAACACGTTTCTGTTCTTATATGCTGGATTCGAGGCTACGACATCAACAATGACTTTTGCACTCTTAATGCTGGCGAAACACAAAAACATACAAGAAAATGCCAGAAAGGAAATTTATGAAGTCCTGAAGGAATTTCGCGGAGAACTGACACACGAAGCCATTGGCAAAATGAAACTGATTCACAGAATTGTACAAGGTATGCCAGCAATAGTTCGTAAATCAATGCTTTTGTTGAATTGATTCCTTTCAGAGACGCTGCGGCTGTATCCACCGCTCCCGGTGCTTGACAGGCTGGCAACAAAGCCTTATGTTTTACCAAATGGATCTGAAATCCCCGCAGGGACTAAAGTGATTATACCAGTTTGTGGAATACACAGAGACGGAAATTACTACCCAAATCCAGAATCCTTTGATCCTGACAGATTCCTACGAGAGAAAGTTAACCACTATCATCCTTATGCTTATATTCCCTTCGGTGGAGGCAAGAGAAATTGTATTGGGGAGAAATTTGCCCGAATGCAAATCGTTGTTGGACTTGTGCAATTGTTGACTAAGTTTCAAATTGATCCTTGTTCAAGGACGAATTTCAATGCGAAGCTCGATAGTGTTAAGTTAGTCAATACTCCACTGGAGGAAGTGTGGATTAAATTTAGTAAATTAGAGTAATTAAATTTAAATATTTAGAATTTTTAATTAAACCAAAAAAAATTGTTGTAAAAAAATGAATTAATTCTGAACTTTTGAGACTTGTTTATCAAAGCGTGTTTGCAGCTGCGTTGTAAGATAAATTTTCAACAGTGTGATGTAATGTATCTTAGTGTAGCTAATTTTATTGTAAAAAAAAAATTTAGAATTAAAGGGATTTTCCAAAAAAAAAACTTCTTGTGGTTTAACAAGTTTACAAAAAACGATAAATTTACATAAGTGTGTGCCTCTATTTAAAATTATGAATTTTTAAATTAAAATTCTTTTACAAGAAATATTTATTGTACAAAGATGAAAGAAAGAAATAACTGGTTTCGTGCTGAATAAATTTTTGTGATCAATTTTTAATTGGATTAAGAAACTGACACTGTGTTAATATGTTGCAATTGTATTTTCCCACAGAAAATTGTTTTAGTTGTTGTCATTGTTATCAACAAAAAAAAACTTTGTACTGAATATTCAAATCAAAACACACGAAAAATATAATCACAAGGTCATCCATGGATCGATCATCGCTTCCAAAATTGTGATAAAATTTGCACAAATTCAACGTTTTTAACATGGAATGAGCTTTCGACATTTTCGAAATGTTTCAATGAGAGAAGTTACGTGAAACTAGCATTTACCGGCAGAAAAAAACAAGATCTTTTTTTTGTAAATAACGTTGGTGTTTCTCCAATTTCAGAATTACGAAACAATGTCTCATAATTTCTAGCTTCTTGGTTGCCGAGAACTAAAGGTTAATGGGACAAACCTTTTTTAGAATATAATGATGATAAAACCTGAATTTTTATTGTAATCTATTTTGTAAGACTGGACCAAGGTGGACCATGGTGGATCAAATTATGTTCGATTATTAGCAGAAGACACAACAATAACACACAATTTATTATGAACATGAAATCATTTATCGGTATTGTTGTTTCCAGCTAGAGTAGCTTTACTGGTTTACATGAGTTCTTAAGAGGTTTAACAGATCAAAATTTTTATATAGTCAACTGAAGAAGAATCTTTTATCTCATTTCATCGTTTTAGACGATTTTATATCGGTTTATTACTTAATAGACTTAACGCCAAAAAACACATGAGTTGTGCAGAATCAACTAAACTAGGACACCGGCCGGGAAAAGGTACCAGCAGTGCAATTTGGGTAGGAAGCGTCTTTTTTGAAATTATAGGGGGCTGTTAGTTAGTCTAAGCCCTAGTTTTTGGTGTCGAGATATTAGTTTTAAGTCTGAATTAAGTTAGGTACATGGTATCAGAAAGCACGGCCTACACTAGAGCGGTCTAAAGAAATTTGAACCTAAATAGAAACATGTATTTTTTCGGTTATACATATGTAGTTTTGCTCTTCAACATGCCCCTGTATTCTAAAAGCAGTCACAAGTCACAACGCAATCACAAGTGTGGGGTGAGTCTCAACTTGAAGGCTTATACTAAATGAAAAGTAACGTAGAGCGAAGTAGAAGTGAAGTAAACGTAACTTCTGCCAAAATTGGCATAGAAACAAAAAATAAAATCATAGAAGTAAGGGCGAGGCTCGACAGCAGGTGACTTATGACTGGTCACAATTTTAGAATAGGGAAGATAGTCTCCTTTTAAGTTGAAACGTGTTTTCCAAAGATGGTTTAAGCCTTCCAAATAATAGGCGTTTACGAATGTGATGATACAATGAAAGCCTCTATCTTCCAAGAAAAATTTAAGTGTTGCGCGGTCCAAATTTGGTAAATTCAGTGTAATCTTTGAATTTTAGACATAGCGAAGCTGAAGTGTAAACAAATACGTTGTTTTCATGAAATCGAACTTTCTTCGTCTTCAAATAGGCCGCTTTGTCGAAATTTAGCACCCTTTCAATTATGAGCGTACCAACAGATTAATGGATGGAGTTTTATTTAGGTTTTTCGAAGTGTAGAGGTGTTGCCATTGACCTTGATAATATAGCCTTTATGGTCCTTACCTAAGCCACGCTTCTGCGTATTATGGTCGGCTGTGGAACAACCAGTCAGTTTGTTTTGCCGAACTCATACAACATACAGGAGTTCAAACGCAAGGTTTGTCGCTACCTTCCCATTCAAGACCCGGCCTTTTCCTTATCTATCTTATCCTTTCTCTATCCGTACAGCTAAGCTTACTCCTAGACATTGGGCCATGATGTGAATTACAGACGGACTGGTAGTACACAGAGTGACACCTCAGCTTAGACTTCCAATTAAAAAAAAAACATTATAGGCGTGACACTAACAAAGGATCGAAGATGGAATTACCAAATATTCCAAATCGCCAAACAAGCATATCAATGCCTGAGATTTGTTAGGAGATAGAAAACTGCAGCCGACGTCCAACGCTGTGATCTACCTACATTCGATTCTGCCTTGAATATATCTCGTAAATGTTGGCCAGGGCTTCGAAAGCGACCCTACCGTGGATGGATAAATTGCAGCACCGCCAGGCTCATGGCGTTGCGTGGAATCGAATCACGGAGCTATGGAGTGGCAGTTAGTAGTTTAACTCGCAAGCTACCGAGGCCTCTTTGTAGTTTTTCTGACGTTGCCGGACACGATCACATTCTCCAACCCATAGATGATCTGTTTAGGTTTAAATTCGTGCTTATTATAATACAAATTGCACAAGAATATAAATAAATATCTATAATTGTATAACGTCTTTTCAACACTTAATAAAAGATCGGAAATTTCTGAATTTAATTATTTCCACAAAATTAAGAATGAACACACCTTTTCAATTCAATTTCTTTTCATCACTTATCAAATTGCAAATAATAAATTTCAAGCAGCATAATTATTTATTTGAGTTATCATTGTCACGTAAATTTTTATAATACAATACAAAAATCAAAAGCATTATTGTACCTCACCTAAAATTCCAAACAAAAACAAAATAACAATCTCCACGCGAACGATTTTTGACCTAGTAGAAACCTGTTTGTCAAAGGCGAAGGTTTGGCATCAAATAATGGGACTATACAGAATAGAATGAAAAACATAACTTTCCTTTTCAAAAATCATATAAAAGAGAACCTGTCCGGTACAATAGAAATTTGGTCTACAATATTTTTAAAATAAATCGATGTAAGACAAAAAAAAACCTTAAAATTCTAAAATTATTAAAATTAACTCTTCTCGAATCTGAGCATTACTGGGCCACATGGAACCGTCGTGTCAGCAGTTTTATCCAATTGCAGTGGAAGTTGCGTCTTATCTGATAAGCAAACAGTGTATGAGTTCAGAATGATCGCTAGCCCCAAACGTAGCTGCATTCGTGCGTATCTGCTTCCAATACAGGATCTAGGTCCTTCCCCGAAGGGAAGATATGTAAAAGCAGGACGTTTTGCAATATTCTCTGGTAAGAACCGATCAGGATCAAATTTTTCAGGATCAGAATAATATCGTTGATCGCGATGAATACAGTAGATTGGAACTTCTACTGCAGTTCCTTTTGGTAATACAGATCCATTTGGGAGTTCATAGTTAGCACCAGTTCTTCTGTATAAGAATGGATACGGCGGATACAGGCGAAGAGTTTCTGAAATAAATATTATGACATGAATAAAGAATGAATTGTAACACACGAAAAAACATACCAGAAATGATCCTGTCGATTAAATTCATTTCGGAGATGGCGTCGCTTGTAAAGTTTCCATTATATTTAGCCAGGACCTTTTTGACTTCCTTCTTAGCATTCTGCTGGATTTTATCATGTTCAGCCATGAACACCAGAGCGTAAGTCAAGGCTATCGAACACTTTTCAAATCCAGCCAGAACAAATTGGCTAGTCATAGCGTCAATATCTGGGCGTATAAACACGAACGGACGGACTTTGAAATCGCTTAGCACTCTCATTATGCTATTTTTCCCAGGATCATCGGTGCTTGCTTGTTTGGCGTATACTCGAACTTGGTCCATAAGAAGCATTTCCGTTTCTGCGCTATACAAATTTACTCCAATTTTTTCGGCAATACCTCTGAAGTTTGATGCAAGCATTCTTAAGTACGCCTTTGTTGTGTCCGTAGAAATGATATTCTCAGCAGCTTTGTACAGCTCGTTGTCTGGTTCAGCGATACTCTTCGTTTCAACACCATAAATACAGGAGCTACCAACGTCTGTGAAAAGACGTCGCGTCAACCTCAAAGTATCCACGTCATTCCCTTGGACTCGATCTAAGTACACAACAACTTCATTAATAGCTGTCTGCATCCTGTTAAATAAGGTCCTTAGAACTTCCGGTGTAAATACAGCATTGTACATGTTCCTTTGTTTTCTCCATTCTGCTCCTTCAATTCGATACAAATTCTCGTTCATTTTGCGCTCATGCTTCTTCAATTTGATCAATCCTCGATCCGCGAAGGTATTGAAGTCAGTTTCGAGGCATTTCTTTATAAGTTCTGGAGATGTTGGGATAAATTTTGGTTCAGTTAACAGAACAAATCCTGCATAGTCCGATGACACTGAAACCTTATCATAGAATTGTTTAACAATTTCACAGTAACTAAAATCCGTGAAGATTCCCGATGCGTTTCCAAGCGGTGATGTTGGCTCCAGGCACGGCACCGATCGCAGCTGCCAAAATTCATGAGACTTGCTTATTTTGTACTTGTATAAGAATAGAAGGACAATGGCAGAGCCAATTGCCAAACACAAGAATATAACCATTTCTTACGAGAGCTAATAACAAACTGAAGATCACTTCGATAATTTTTTTGATTTGTATCATTATAAAAATGTTGAAAGCTTATAAAAAAAATTTGAAAAGAATTCAAGAGGCCTTGTGGGGAAATTACAAATAATACCGGATTTTTTGCAACTAGTTTTTTTTTGAATATGTTTTAGTTTTTGGAAGTGTATTCCGCAGGTAATTTTCGAAACCTTTTCGGAATAATTTTCGAAGAACCTGAAAGCTTTTTTTATCTTCTAAGTAATGCGATGATGCCTAAGTTCGGTTACTCTTGATCGCTTAGTAGATTGAGCTTTAATTATAGCTAGAGCTTATGGTTTGGGAATTTGTTTTTCTTTAGAGCTTCCACTCGTTTTATATCACTTCTAAAAGTTATTAACTAAATAAACTTAATTGGAAGTCTTGCTGTAAACATTTTTTTCATATTAAAGATGGCAAGGTAATAGACACACTATCGAGAAATCTGATTAAAAATTATAGTAACTTCGTCCCCGGCACACACGATAGTCTGGATCTGTTAGAATAAACAACTGGAACTTCGGCCGTCAGTATTTCCGAACCTATATAAAATACACGAGTTCAAATGTATGGTTCATCGCCTCCTCGTAGACTCCTCTTAGCTCGTCTTATCCTCTACCTGTAGTATCTCACGGCTAAAAAATGTCAGAGTTAATCAATGTTGAAATACCGAAGGTCCATATGGCGCACCCTGTAGATATGTCTAAAGGCCTTCATTCATATATAGGCCGCCGGCAGGCCTTGGCGTTTCAGGCCAGGTCGGTAGGTACGGCCCGATGAAGGTCATCCATTACTCAGTCTGACTGAAGGATAAGGACTTGGGGCATTCGCTTGACAGGCCGTGGACTGCAAGTGACCTCATGATTCCCTACGTACACACAGGCGAAGATGACAGTGTAGCGTAGCAGGTTGTTAATTCAAGTGCAAAAATGTCCATGGTCTCAAGGAAAATTTCAGATTGAGTAAAAGTTCAGATCTTCAGGCATGGACTGACGATAAATACATACACATAAAGATTTTTTTCCGTTTTCTTGAACTGCAGGCCAGATCCAGTTGGCGGCCGGTGAGTGTGTGGTTATACTTGGCCTCAAGGCGAGAAACCTTTAGGCCATGACCTGCTGACTTGCGATACAAAGCTTTATGGTATCTTATGCCACCCCACATTGTTGACTAAACTCAAAAATATTGTTAAAAACGTAGAAGTAAAGTACTGGATTGAGAGCTTCTTCTTCGGCTATTAAATCAAGCTAGTATTGAATCGAGTTGAATTTAAATCCAATAAAATATTGGCCGGTGTCGCCCAGGGTTCAGTTCTATCACCCGCTCCATTCCTGATATTTATAACAAATTTTATTATAAAATAAAATGTCCAATTCAAAATTTACGCCTTTCTCCTTCCATGGAAATACTTTTCCTGCAATACAAGTCTCTCTCGGTCAGCTAACTTCCGTAATAGTCCAGTCCTCTTTTCGCGCATACTAAAATGTAGAAGTTCGTTCATAAATACAACAGCGCCACTGTGGCACAATCTTCCACTCTCAGTATTCCCGAAACTCTATCACATCCAACACTTGAAACGTAAGACTCATAACCATCTGCTGAACCACCCCAGCACCTCGCTAAGCTACCCTATCCTCTTCTATCCATAAAACTGAGCTTACTAAAAACCCGGAACGTAATCCCATAAATTATGGCACTACTAAAACTATGTTAAACCGTTTTGATTACTGCATGCATAAGCATAGCATCTGCTCTGTTGTATTCCGTTTACCATAAGTGCTACTTATGTTATATAAAAGCTTCCCCAAGTTGTTTCATGAAATTTCTACAACGTATTCAGGTCGTTTACACTTTTTATTCTTGTATGCTTATCGACCTGTTTGCAGCTATCCAACTTCAAGGTACGTACACCAGGTCATTTCCCTATCGATCTTCTAGCCGCATAAAATTTAAAATTAAAATTCTCTTCTCGCCTTCTTACATGCATAATGCCATTGATCGACAATTGACACTCTTGGGCAAATCTTATTACATAAGAATATTTTATCCTATTAGGTTTTGTGGTTTTTACCCCTTTTTGGGGCGATTTGTGTCGTGTTGGTTAATTGGTAGTTTGCGAGAAAATATTTTTAATTATTTTTAACATTTTCAAAATTTAGGGTGTTTTGCTTATAGTTGAGCTGCAAGATATTAAAAGAAGGTTTTTTGGTAGTTTCAGCGAAAATAGATTATCTGAAAAGTCTCGGAATTGAACCTAAACAAAATCACAATCCAAAAGATTTTTCTGTAATAAAAATATTTTTCTTATTAATAACTCAAAAAGGTGAAAAAAATTTGTCAATTTGTAAAGCGATTTGCTTCAATAATCTCAATTTTCCACAGCTCCATTCCTACTGCTATTTTCGTTCCGAATCATTTAGCATGAAGGTTTCATAAGCTCGCATTGTCGTTATTTTTGACTCATTCTCTACATGCATGCTAATGACAGGGTCTATACTAACTAGCAACACAACTAAAAGCAAATAGATTAATTACAAAAATCAAGAAATCGCGTGTACTCTCCACCGTAGTCGTCGTCGCACAGGTATATATTTCAAAATTATGGCCACTGGCGCTCTGGAGGTGGAGCTCTGAAAGCGAATATATTTTAAGATAAATAAATAATTAGATACTGCAATTTCCGCAGAATGCCTAAACAGTTTTGTTATCTTTTGTAGCGATAAAAAGGCTAAATAAATCTCGTAAATAATATATACAACAAAAGGCTTAATGCTTGTCAAAATATAACAACGAAAACGCGTTCAGCTCTCTTTCTATTATCTAAAAAAAATTTCCTTGTATTATTTTTTTTTATTATTTTTTTTAACATATGAAAATTACAAAGTGCTACACCTATGAAAGGCAGAAAAAAAATCCCATTATCGGGAGTAATTAACACGAAAATGCGCAATGTGTGTCCACTCCAATGGGGACGATATATTTCAAGGGAGCGCTTTCATCCAGGTGTCAACAACAAAAAAAAATCTCCTAAGGTGACACTGGATTTCGGCGAAAACAAAAATGTTTTTGCTTGTAATGTTTTTTTTCATTTTTTTTGTTGTTGTTTGACAAATCTCTTATCAGTCGAAAATTACATATATAAGTAAGTAAAAATATCTTCATAACTAAAAATAACAATAAAAACATTAAATGATAAAAGTGCACAAACTGGTGGCGCGGGAGATAAGCGGTATCTTGTCCGGGACAAAAAAAACTGACTTAAATTTTATGAAACTTCAACCAAATTTCATCATTTGGGGCGAAAGTTAAGGAGTTGGTATCGATTGCTGGGGGATGGCTTTGTGTTTTGGGGGTGACATCGATCTGGAAATTCCTTAAAATGCTGGCAAGTCCCACCTTAACCTGCATTTGGGCCAATCGTTGACCGATACACATCCTTGGTCCTTCGCCGTAGGGCAGGTAGGAGTAGGAATGTCGCTTGGATTTATTTTGGTCCGTAAAGCGTTCCGGATCGAACTTTTCAGGGTCTGGATAATATTTCTCATCGTGATGGATTGCATAAACTGGAATTATAACAGGTGTTCCCTTCGGAATCTCGGATCCATTTGGTAGTACATAGTTCTTCGCCGATACCCGATGTAGACTAGGGAACGGCGGGTAGAGACGAAGTGTTTCTGTAAAGTAAACAAATAACTATTTATAGTCACCACTCTCCACGTTTATCAATTGTAATTCAGTAACCTGATAAGATTCTATCGATTAGATCCATTTCAAGCAGGGCTTTCCACGATAGCTTGCCATCGTGCTTCTGTAAAACGGTTTCAATCTCCTTGCGGGCCTGTTCCTGAATATTTTTATTTAATGCCAGACTATAGATTGACCAAAGAAGTGTTATTGAGCACGTCTCAAATCCAATAAAGAAGAATGCGAATGTATTGTAAACAATCTCATCAATAGTCAATCCCTCATCTGACTCATAATCTTGTCTCATTATTTCAATCATCGCTTGAATTATGTCATGTCTGTGAATGTTATTCTCTCTTCTAAATCCGACTTGTTTGTGTACAATATTTGTATAGTACTCTAAAGACTCCCTATCGAATAGCTTGAATCCCAGCTGCCGGGCCTGACTCTTGAAGATCATGGCAAGAAAAACAAAAACGGGCTTCGCCTTATACGCGGCAAGTATCCGTCGGCCCACGTTAATAAAGTCAGTTTCACCATCTTTTAGACTACTTTCCTCTACATCAAAAATGCAAAAACTGAAAACATCAGAAGTGAACTTCGTGAGTAATTCCCTGGCGTCAACATCTTGGTCGGAAATTTTTTCGATGTATTGCACCAAATCATCAACAACATCTGTGAATGTGTGCAGTTGAATTTCAATTTTTTCAGGCGTAAAAGCCGGGTTTAACTTATTTCTTAGGAGCGTCCACTTGCTACCACCATGGAAAAATAGATTCGAGGTTAGGGGGTCATCCTTGGGATTGTAATAGAAGCCCCGATCGATAAACACATTAAAATCTCGGAGCAGAACTGTCTTAGCGAATTCTGGTGATGTGACAAACAACGTGGGCTGCTTGAAGAAGTAAACACCGCCATAGTCACCTTTACCCTTCAGTTGATTGTAAATATTTTGCAAGGCGATGGCAATGTTGACCTTGGAAAGTTCATTCAAATTGCCCAACGGAAACTGCGGCGATAAGAAGGGGACGTTCCTCTTCTCCCAGAACCGATAGCTGTTCTTGAAGCTTAGATAAATCACACTCAAAAGCACAACGACCACAGCCAGTAAATAAATCGCGACGACCATCTTCACGACCTCAATCACAAAAACACAGATCAAACTGCTCCGTCGAACACCACTTTGGGGGCTCTCTATAGTCAATTAACTTTCTACGTTCCAGTGTTCACTCGCAGACCACTACTAACGATTTGACAAAACCCCGAAACGGCCAATTGCACACCAAAACTGAGTTAATTTCTAGATCTTGCGCACTGGAATAGTTCCGCGGGGCAAACGGCAAGTTACTACTGAAACTGCACTTTCGGGACACAAAATACGGGCGTTATTCTGGCCGGATGACTCGGTAGGCGACTTCCAACAGATCCACGGCAACGCTTCTGCTATGCCAACGTCGCGTCGACAAACAATATACACACAGTTGCTGTAATCAGGGGTGTAGGTGGCAGCAGCTCTGTAGAATGCCGGTTAGATTACGTAATTTCCAGGTGCACCATTGATTAGGCTTCTTTCTGTACGGGCGGGCGGGGACAGTGCACAGGCTCTCTACGGAAATTCTATTATTAACGGCTATGCTACCTTCGGATAATCTCGTTAACGCCAAACTGGAAATTAATGCGTACTAATCAGTATGGCCACGGAGGCCTATCAGCAAAGCAAGCTTTAATGGGCGATGGAGCTTGAAGCCAAGAAGTTATAACAGGTTTTTTGAAAAAGCAAAACAAAACTGTAAAAAGCCTGGGTACAATCGCAGCTTTTCGGTAAGTTTTGTAGAAACTTTCAACAAAACTTTTTTCGGAATCGAAGACAACAACCAAAGCTAACTTTCAAACTTGCACAGTACCAAGCAAAAATGAAGAGAACCAAATTTGCGCGGGTGAACTATGCCCAATCTTTGCAGCTCAAATAGAAAAGTATGTTTTAAACCAAGATTTAAGTCTATTGAAGGTAGCCTGAGACTCCTGAGAGTGCTGTAAAATCTGTGGAGTGCGACAGCGAGGGATACACAACCTCCGGTTGAAGGCTGGCGCAGACCAAGAGGCCCAGACTTGCCCGCACTCAGCATGAAACCGGCACGATACTTTTCCAAATGCAGCCCGCTAAAGGCACAGGCACGTACCAAGAAAAGACGCATGGAATAGTCCAAACGAAGCACGGTACACTCAATTGAAGCCTTAAAAAATTGTATAGGACGGAGAAAACGGGCAATTATCTTGGTGACCATAAAGGATGCCATTATTAGAGTCGGCAGACCGGTTCTCGTTCGTTTGCGAAAGTCAAGCAGCATTGGGCGTGGTTAGAACTTAGTTGGGGACCGCATGGTAACACGACACTAGCATTTGGAATGGTCTATTACAAATACAATCATATCTGTTACAGAGGCGTGCATACCTTTGGCGGGGGAAATTTTAGATTTTTATGCCGGGAGCGTGCATATCAGTGTGGTAGTTGCGGGGAGTATATTCTTTTCAAAAAGCTATTTAACTAAATTATTTTTATTCGGGATCAACCTAGATTGCAACGAATGGTCTTGGTCGTATATTTGATTAAGGTGCGCAATTCGAATCTCAATTTTAAATTAAGTTACCAAAATTATAGGTCCTCTTTCTTCTTTACGCTCCTTTAATCCCTCATGGTATATAGGGCGGAAACAGTTGCCCTCCAGCGGACCCTATTTTGCGCGACGGCTCTCAGCTCTGACCAGGATTTCCCAGTTGTTGCGGCCTCAGCTAAAAGGATTCTCCTCCACATGGAGGAAAGTTATAGGTACTCGCCAAAATTGGACAACCTTTGGTAAGGGTATGGTTCAGCAGCCTCCAATGGAGCACAATACTCCTCATTGGAGTGAAGACTTGCCCTTAACCTTACTAGGCATGAAAACCGTTTTGTAATCCTGGTCTACGGTCAGAATCTGAGAATACCGAACTCGATCCAAAACAATTTCAATAGAGTATTCAGAATTCTTAGCTCGCCTTTGTTCTCATGAGCCGAGCCTCAAAGCACGCAACAAGCCTAAAAGAATGTTGACTTACCCATAGCCCTGGGAGACGCCTATTAAGTGGAAGGGATCAATTGATTAGACAAATACTTCGGCTTCAATCTTAACTGAACAACGAAGTCAATATCCATAGATGAAGAATGAAAATCCCCTAATCCAATCTCTCAAAATTTCCCTAAACTTCTTACAATTCCAATCTAGAAAAGTGTTTCTATGTACATATTTCTACCAACTTTCACAGTCTTGTTAGAGTTTCTACCACAAACACAAACTTGCACACTAACTGCTATCCGGGAACCCTTAATATAAAATTTCAATTACAAAACTCCCATTAAGAACCCAAAAAAAAAATCTTAACAATTCATAAGTTGACATTGTGAGTCCCATACATGGCATAATAAATTCCGCCAAGAGGATTTCGACATATCAAGCACATCTCCTTCATATGCCATCAATAAATAATAAGGAAAGGAATTGTTCTTCCCTCTCAACAGCACCAATATATTCACGCAGAGAAAGGATTTATTGCAATCAATATCTCCTTGCCTCTGTGTCCCTGCCGCCACAGTGCCCCCTCCACAATCCAGTGTTTGCCCGGGGGAATGTTATACAGATGACAACTGTGGAAGTGATATGATAGGCATTATTTGACAGGACAATACGAATTGGGGAGCTATCAAAATACTTATCAGTGAGTAGTGCTGATGGGAGGGACGGATCCGTATTGTGTCGTAGATAAAGGAAGGTAGTCGACGTCTCAACGAGGACGGCTCCGGGGAATGGGTAATTTTTAGAGAATCATATGAAGGTGGCATTAGGCTCAAGAGCACAGAGTAATGCCAGACACTTTAGGATGGAGCCTACGAAAGTTTTTGTGTGGCTCATCTTCCTCTTGTGGGTGGTCGGCCTCACTTTAGTAGCACTTACCAAATTGAATCCAGATCAAATGGCTAATTCCCTTCGTTGGCTAACAACACATTCGGAAATTGCATATTTGATTTGAAGCTAAACATAAACTTTGCTCGCCTTGCCATTCTGCATCCTCATCAACCCCAGGACAATTCATGGAAAACTTTGTTCGGTGTAGTTTCCTTTTTTGTCGAAAGCACAGCTTCAATTGCGTTTGGATCCCCTGTAGATGGCTGCTTTTATGTCACATATCATCGCTCATAGACTGCAGAGAAAGGGCTCCCTGCCACACAGCAGAGCAGAAATCCCGATGCCATAGAAAGCAAACACACAGGAGACTGCCATGGTACCTCAACTGTTTGAATTAAAGTTTAATCGGTACAAACAAGATTTTCCTTCCGGCTAAACTCTCTTCAACAGACGGAGGACCTTTATGCTTCCGCATACAGCTCCGATTATTATCTGGGGGCTTTAATCTGCTTAACTAAAAGGTTTTGCGTAACGTTAAAGCAAGATAATCAGAAACCGAGCAGCACAAAAAATCGAGCAAGGAAGATGGCTAACAGCCTCAACAAGTCCCGCTCTCTTGCCCCTAAGGAATATATCACTTAAGGTCAATTAACTTCATTCGCTTAACAAGACATCTTGTAACTTCTGCACCACTTGATAAACAGGACACAAGTAGCTTGTGGAATCAATAAAGGAGTCCATCCATCAAGTCGGTCCTGGGGCCATCTATTCAAAGTTTATCGGGTAAATTAAGATTTAAAGCCGATGGTGTCAGCACTCTGACTTTATGCCCGCCCAGCCGCCGAGCAAGATCTGGTTGACGGCTGACCTCATCCCCGGGGGGCGGGTAAAAGTCGGTGCTCCCGAAAACTGTCCTCTTTCCTTGAAGTACAATCTGAAATTTTTTTCGAAACAAAAGAAGGGATAGAAGATTCGGGGTCAGAAATTTCCATAAGGACATAACTCAGACTCTGTGTCCTGCCAGCGAGAGATAATGGCTGATATTAATATCCACAGGCACACAGTTCCTGGATCTACTTTCGGCCCTTTGCAATATTTCTTTATTTTGTAATTCCTCTCGTCAAGGATACAGCAGCACCAGCTTGAGGTCCTGAAATTGTTTAATATTGGAAATAAATATTGAGTGTGTGATCCGTTATTTCGTGGGTGTGTGTTGGTCTGTGTGTGCGTCTCTGTATTTTTTTCTTTTTTTCAAAGGACCTCAAATGAAATTTATTACGTTTGTCGGGGCCGCCTTCAGCTGGTGTAGTTTTTTGGGTCACTTACGCAAGAAGGATTTTGTATTATCACCAGAATTGGACACGCGGTGGTGGGGTTAATTTATTTTGTCTTTTAATGCATACCAATGTGTCAGGACTATGTTGTCAGGAAATTCTGTGAAAGAATACATTGCTTGATAGCCTAAAGTCGTTACTGAACAAATCGCAATCTACTTTTTTCGTTTTTGTAAAAATTATGATAAAATATACCTCTCGATTCCGATTACAGATTATTTGTAATTCGAATTTTTTATTCTAGACGTTAAAGGAAGACATGTCTGATAAAATGTAAGTAAGCCTGATACCAAAGAAATTGATAAAAGCATCCCCTTTTCGAGGAAAATAAATTGAGTTGTACCAAAATATTTTATATTGGTTATTGGGCTTCCATAACCTAGGAGTTAAGGCGCTCGACTACCATTCCAGAGGTTCGTGGTTCGATTCCACGCAGAAGCATGATCCTTTGACTTTCCGTTTCTTTCATCTAGATAATATTCTTTAAAGGCACTTCGTGGCCTTGGTCGTATTACCGCCTGTAAGCACAAAAAATTAGGAAGCCATCTCCTGTCCTATCGCCGAAATCAACAATCTGGAGCAGTGGTATGAAATGGGAGCCCACTCCACTGGGTGGAAACGTTTTCGCAGAACTTTTCTCACGCTGGTAAAGACGAGAAAGGGCGGCAGTCACATCTATCGTGCGACACAATCATCAACTTCGGCTAGCTAAAATCTAGGATTTTGCTTTGAAAAATATTCCTAAAAACAATGAATCTCCCTACGTTTCACCCGCAGATTTTTTTGCGGTTCTGACGTGTGTGTGTTCGTGAAGTGAGAAAAAACTCTTTGATTAACGCGACAACGTGCTACAATGAGCGACATATTCCATTCTGATAGGATCTCTCGTTTGTTGTCGTCCGTTCGTTGTCTTTTGTAGAAGACGAGTTTGCTTTGAAATCCTGTGTGTGAGATCTGTCACTCAATGTTACATTTTGTTGTGGCGGCATATTGTCGCTCATTTACGGATGACCAGTCTAAAACTTCGCTCTAGCGTTGGAATTTTCACATAAAAAATTTGTCTGTAGGTAGAGCAATCTTCCCTAACGAGTTTCATTCCATCTTTCCATCTTTGGAATATGAGTCTTTCCTTATTGCCATGCCTACCGTGTAAAGGAATGTTCCACTGAAATCAGCCCTCTAATTTAGCTGCTCGACAATCGTATATCCGTAACACCAGATCAGCGCTTACAGCTCATTCCCTCTGACAACAACTCCGCTTATTTAGGCTTTTTTTCATTCCTTCTTTTCGTCTCGCTTGAACCGAGTCTGCTAAAATTTTGTCGCTTAGTTTTGTTTAGTCAAGGCAAGTTCATGGGCGAAGACAGTGAAAGAGAACGTCAAAGCAGGCCCGTTCTCTTCGAAGTAAAGCCCGCGAGTGAGGTTTATGCCGATCCAATTTAGGTGGTAGTTTTAGGGGCAGTATCCGCTGGCCAAGCACATCAGTAACCTGACATTCTTTCTACGGCACCCTAGGATTTCTTTAATCGCGTTGCTAGGCAAGAAGACCGAGAGTTCACCAGGTCAGGTCAGCATTCGATGTATTTTACCAGCTGAGCTTAGGACTACCACAAAAAAGGGTTCTTTACAGTATTTTACAAAAAAAATTCACATACAAACATGAAAAAATAATGGAGTAAATCACAGTCCTTCTTAGGTACTAAGCGAAAATATGTAGAACAACCCCCAAGCAATTTGTAACAGTATCAGTAAACTCGAAAAAGGATTTTCCACATACACAAGCAATCCAATTGTGAATGGATGTATCGAATCGTGTAGGTGTGAATCAGATCCTTTTATTGGCCAGCCAGGACCACGTCGAAAACTTAAGGAGGCCTCACAATGCCCCGATTCATTTGCATAGGAGATTCCTTATGTGCTCGTTTGCAATTATTAACCTCTGATTCCATTATCCCTTCCAATTCGACGGGTGCTAAAAGGGATCGTGAAGGACCATTTCCATTTTATGGCACTAAAATTATTCTAAGTGCCACTTGGGTCAATCGCAGTGAAAGGCTCGGGGCTGTAAAGGCGAACATTGATAAAGCTGTTGCGACACCACCCGATGACGACAAACGAATGCATTCACGCTGGCGCTGATTTTATGTGACCATAAATAAGGCGTTGTTTATGGGATCGATAAACAGGAATCAGATGTCCCATGTTCGATGTCATCTGCGAAAATGTTGCAATCTTTGGTTTTTTTTGGCATACATTTTCGGGGAGAGGAGGAATAAACACAGCTTAATCCTCTTTTAATTTTTATGCAAACCGCTACGACAAGCTGCCTGTATCCGCGTGTTGCTAGGACTCCCATAAAGTCCAGGTAATGAGAGTTGTTGTGGATGCAAATACATCGGATGCAAAATGTTTTTTTTGTAAAGCTTGAACTTAATTATAAATGGCGCATACAACGCTGCAACGGTGGCGAGATGCACGACGTTCTCCAAATCCCTGAAATTTGCCCTTTAATTAGTGAAAATGTAAAAAATAATTAAAGTGTTTGCACTCGAGTTGTGAGTTTCAATTTATCGCCGAAACTTCCTTCTGTTACAAGTGGGGAAAGTTTGGACTGTTTACATTAATAAAAAAAGGATATTCTGCTTTCCCCGAAAGTTTAATTTGAGTTCTACTAGAGGAGGTTGTTTGGTAGGTGGTAATAATAGGGCTTAGGTAGTCTAATTTAAAAGCGCAGTGTGTTTATAGTGTCGTCCGTCATTGGGGTTACTTGTTTGCTGTGTTAAAGTTTACAGCTTTTAATTGCATTGGGGAAAAGATTGTCACAAAGAACTGTTGGTGATATCAAATCGCATTTGCCACGATATGATCCTCGTTTTCTCTCATAGTACTACAGCTTGGTTGTATGTATGCTCAGTGGATTTAAGAGCTGCATATTTTCAATAGAAGATGTCTCTTGTTGGCATCAGAGTTACCAGTTATGGAAAGCAGATGTACGAGCACACTAGACATAAATTAACGCTAAAGAGAATTCCAGAATGACGTAACATAAACACTTGGAGTGGGGATCGATTAACATCACATGAAATGGTCGGTTCAGCACCGAGTTCTGCAATAATTTATGAGTTGGCCCGAAATTGATCTTGGTGCCACAAGAACTGTGTAAACTTTAAAAGGCAACAAAATGCAAGATGAACATTGGCTGACAGCTTGGAGAAGACAAGGGGTACTTTAGGCAGATACCATGTCCAGACAGGGTTGTGTCCACTGCATTCATAGATTTGGTAATATTAATCAGACTGGATCTGCATTTTAAGCTCTGATCTCAAAGCCCATTCTTCGTTGCTGAGGTCTATATTGATTATTCCGACCAGTCTTTAAAAATTCGGTGACAACTGTTGGTTTTATAGAGTGAGGGTATTAACCTCACTTCCAACGCCTTTTAAAAAGTGCTGAGCTTATGATTTTTACCCCATAAGCGGAGTGCCCCAGAACTGGGTTGTACTAGCTATAGGTCAGATATATCCTTTCTGTTACCCAAAACAGTCCCCATTTTACTCAGGGCTTTGGACCAGGTGGCATTACCTGGTGGAATTGTAACGATATGCTATGGCTATTAAAGTTTTGTTAAAAGCTGGCCTGAAAGTAGCTCTGAATCTATCCACAACACCAATACCCAATTTACTACACAAGGATTAAGTTTCCGCATTACTCTAAATCTTCCTCCCACAACCAAAACCATAGGTGTTGTACCCAAAAAAAACATGTACACATTGTCTCCCAAATTTCGGAAAACATTTAAATCAAATTATTATACACAATTTAACAGAAATACAACCGAATTTCAGAAGCCACAAAATAATCATCCCCATGCAGCAAAGTTTAATCCACCTAACATGACAAACATGCTAAAACCACAGTATTAACTTATGCAAATAAAAGGACTATTTATCCTTACCATTAAGAAAACCGAAAACTGTCCCCAGGATTTGCATTTATCTAACTGGCAGGTGTTCAACTGAATACAGTTAAAATGTTTCAGTCAAAGTCCTTAATTAAATTTCTAGACAAGGATCTTAAATTTTCCCACGCATAAGGTCACATTAACCTAAAAAACCGTAATTTGCATAATACACAGCCGACACATTGTGTGTGCCTTGGAAATGTCAATGTCTGGAAGTTATCCTATCCTGGAAATTAAACAATTCAATAACAAATTCATTAAGGCAACAAGGATTGTTAAATTTCGGAGAGATAAACAAAGGCAAGATGGAGCGAGTGACCTGACCTTGTTTGACCTCATGAAAAATTCATAAATTTCTTCCAATACCTTTTTTGGTATACGATGAGCAAGGACCTTTCAAAATTGCCTGCCAAGGTACCTCCCATATAAGAGGATCTTACTAAAAGCGAATACTGCCTCCGTTTGATTTATAAATTCAAAGAAAGGAAATCAACAAAAAACAATTTTTTTAACTTTTACAAGATCTAAATCGTCGTAAACAAATTTGGCAGCAAATGTTGTTACAGAAAATATTCGTTTTATCTTCTTTCAATTGGATAAAATCCTTCAAGTTCGTGCTGTGCATCAAAGCGTGAAGGACAACTCGCTCGCAAAATGCGCCTCGCCCTCTACCTCTCTTCCGGGCATAGGGACTAGAGTGAGCGTGTAAATGCAGAAATGTTTCAAGGACCAATCCACTCAAGTTCATTATCATTAACCCTAAGAGCAGTCACGATAATGCAAATTAATTAAAGATAATTAATTGATGGTGTGAGGCGGAATTCAAAGTAACAAAGTAAACCAAACCCTTCAGGTGTAATTATCGTGATGGTGGTGGTGGAGCTGCTGTGATGATATTGACAGGAATTTAGTGGCGCTACAAAGGATGGAGCTGAAAAGCACTAAAAGTTTGGTTACATTAGAACCCGCACACTTTCGAGCGGCTGCCGAAATTGAAATTTAATAATACATTGTTGTTGGCTTCGGTAGTTGGCGAACAACGCACCAAAATGCATCAATTTCACTTAAACTAAAATTAATAAATCATGCAAACTAAACACCAACTGCTGTCAGTATTAGGCTCTGCAAAGATAGCAGCACCATAGGCACGAAATTCAACAAATAAAGTGCTGTCAGCTGAAGGGACATGGGCAATGATGGCATGAGACTTTGGTGACATGAATCTGGATATTGGCGTCATTCAGGAACCATAGATTTACAAAAAGGTACGATCGGAAGCTTTGCCGGGGGTTTTAGTACTCTCTACGTTCCATATATAAGTCAGAGAGTCGTCGAGCCTACGAGCAAATGAAAAACGGAGTCTAGGCGGATTTACTGCTGCAATTGAGTACAATCGTAGGCTTAGGCATGAGAAACAGAGCTTTTAAACTAGCTTCAGTCTACCTACCATCACATTTAGCAGAACCTATGCCCACAAGGGAACTACCGGTGAGAAGCTGTGATGAGAAAAGCGCTGGACTGATAGTTGACAGTAATCGACGCAATATGGTGTGGAGCAGCACCAATGACCTACAACAGTCTAGCTATTGCAAACAGACAAAACCTGAACTGGTCTAAGTCGATGCTAGACGAAAGGAGGCCTTAGCGGCCGGAACTTACGAAGGCTATTCATATCGGAGATGATAGATTAGACAACAATGTAAAATCACAGAGCCATTTCATTTGAGGTAGCCTTGGGATTTTTGGACAGGCGCGACAAAATCATCACCACGAAAAATCACCGCAACTCAAAAATATCAAAATCTACGGAAATGCTGCGTGTAGACCCCAAGGAGACAGTCCCTAAGGCACCAAAACCCACAACGAATGCAGAATCTCAGTGGCATGTTGTACGGTCAACGGTAGAGCACGCTTGTCGAGTTTTCTACGCCAGTAAAGGACCACGATTTGGAAGAATTAGCAGACCAACAAGAGAAAATTTAAGACAACTCGACGATAACGAAAGAGAGTCATAGAGGAACTTCTGATTGAGCATGGACACCATAGAGAAGGTCAGCAGAGTTCAGAAAATAATCGCAAGTGTTCAATCTCTGATTCGTGTGGAACAGAAAAGATGGTGGAGAAGCAGGATAAAACTGATCAGAAACATTGATGGTGTCTTGATTAAGAAACAATTCAGTGAACTGAAGAATGCTCTAGTGAGACCTAAGGTCAGCCTTATGGCTATAATACAAGGGAACAAGGATTTATTAGAAGACAACAGAGGCTGCCCACAGGGCGGAAGTAGGAGAGGGATCGATGTAAGAAAACAGTGGAGCAACCCATCGCACCCTTGCTAGCCTAAGGAATTAAGGTGGACTGCCATCGCAAAGGTCTGTGGTTCGATCCGCGGCGTGGTTTTAGATAGATGAATTCTTCCCTCTTTCTACTAGAACTTGTTGCCCTATTTGCACTCAAAAATAAAACCGTCCACAATACAATGTAGTTTTAATTCAGAGCCCTAACCCTTAACTGAGATAATTCTTAGCAGAGGGACGTGTCCCTTACAAAAAGTGGTCCGATTCGGGATCCATAGATTAATATTTAGAGATATTTAGGCACGAAAAATTTATTGAATCATTCATAATATTATTTTTAGATAATTCAGTTTTGCAAGTGAACTTTCCGATTTGCACCAAAACTTCTCCACACTAGTATAGTCCAGAAATTCATCCTATTATCCTTTATTAGGCTTAAGGCGAGCACATTTCCCAGGATATTTAAACCTTTGAACTTTCGGTTTCTAGCACAATGTTTCACCCACTCAAATCTACAATTACACATTTTTACCCGAGCTCTGCGCTGCCACCACCAAAAAGCACCCACTTAATTATTCACACGCTTATACAAACCTCTTCTATATCTAATTTGGCCATACATAAATTATAAATGCCCCATTTATGCTCTACCTTCACGAGGCACCACACAACCCTCCATCCCCAAATGACTTGTGTAAGTCATTTTCAACACGAATGTGAAGACGTAGTTCACATCGTCATCCCCACAAAACACGTAATCATCCACTTTTCTGCCTTCGTAATGCAAAAAAAAGTATTCCCAAAGCAATTGCTACAAGATAATTCGAAAAGAATAAATTTATCTTATATCCATCCTCACATCTTATCTCATATAAAAGTAATCAGGACCTCTTAAGATCTATTTCGGAGTCTTCTGCCAGAGCAGAATAATTATAGCCTGTCGTGGAGCACCATCTGCCCTCATTTACATAGGCCCAATGGAGGCTACTAATCAAATTGACAAATTCAGCACTCTTGCCAACCCACTTAGCTGTTATTTATTAGGTCCTTTATCTTGCCCTCTCATTAGGATACCAGACAGCATCGAGTTTTATCGGGGTGGTTTTTCATATCCAAAACTTATTTATCAACACAAGAAAATTCCATATTTTTTTTTCTTGTGGCGCAGAAGGAACTTGTTGGTGACTTGCTGAAATGCGCGCGTCATCACCCACTTGTTGATGGTCCTTTCATTTAAGGACATTGAAAATAAAGGGAAGGACATCGGCAATCAGAAAACTCCATCGGCCGAGGGTATATACTTTCTACTGGCCATGAATGCCTGCTGTGTGACAAACCATCTACTTGACAAACTTTTATCTAGAGTAATGACGACAATAGTTTCTACTCCAAATGGGAGTTTTGCCAATGACAGATCTGGGTCAACTGGGTTGGATAGTATCAGTTGTTGCGGTAAGGAATTGATAAATATTATATACATATATACTGGCAACTGCTGAGTATCTGTGTGCTTGGGAATTTACAAATTTGGGTAGAACAGAAAGTGTCTGGTATTGACATAATCCCAAAACGAAAACCCCGCACCAAATACAAATTGGATAAAATTAAAATATTCCATAATCTTGACAATCCCATCAGAAATACCCACAGACTAAAGCATATTAATTACATTTTGACGTATCTCCTACCATCCAACTTTTTGGCAAGATAGACGACCTGCTGCTAGGGCAAAACCGAGGCCCTGTCTGTATATGGACAGTCTTATCACATTTCTTAGCGCACCCTTCGCAGTGATATTAATAAGGAGATACTAGAATTATTCGGCAACCCTTGTGCACATAGAAGCCACTTCAATCGAACAAAAACCACAACGACTATGAGAGCAATCCTGAAATTTGTTAAATTCACCCTGGGTTATTAGATAACACAACCCGCCCGCCCTGCCCCAAGGGCGAATTAAAATCTCCCATTCAGTCTCTCCCAAAACGGCTGGGAGTTATTAATAGGAGATAAATAAAATGTTTCACTTTTTTCCCGTTGGTCCATAAATTGAAGCGAAGTGAAGAGCGGCGAAGATTAGCCACCCTTCGGCAGTGGTGCGAATGAGTCTCAGTTGCTAGGGATGTTAAGTAGCATTTGATGTTGGACCAGGAGCCTCGAATTCTTCTACAAAGAGGTGACTTCCAACCTTTCCCAGAAGGGATGGGTCGTGAAATATTTGCCGAAGCTTGTTCCAGTATTGGAATTTATGAATAGGGGTTGTTACAGAACGGGAGATAAGTGACTGCAGCAAGTTAAGGGTGGCAGTTAATAGTTTCTTATGGAGTCGCGTGGGTGAACCTTCGTTTCGGTAGAAGCACTCCATTCTAATTTTGCCCTAGGCAATCAATTTCTGCAAAGAAATGAAATTTCCGCGGAAAGAATGAAATTTTGCGGGCGCCATATTTACTTTGCTTTAACAAAAAAAAGGGTTTTGCTTTGGGTTTTTGTCTGCTGAAAGGTTCTGATGCGGTTAAGGTTATTTAATTTTCCTGTTAAACGCGAAATTATAATTTATCATTGGAGAAGGGTTTCAGCAATGTAAATCTGCTCGTTCCTAAAGAACCTACAGAACAACCCAAAGTGATATACCCAAATCGAAATAAAATGTGAAGGAATCGCTTATTTGCACTTTTGATTACTGTGTGTAGACTCTACTGTAGAGCCATTCTGTTTGTTTGATTTTAAGTGGAGCATAAAGCAAATTCTCTTTGAAAAATATTTTCATATTATATGATGAAGGAGCAAACAAGGATCCTATATACGATAACATCAAAGGATATTTTTCAGCGTAGTTATCTGCGTTCAATAGAAAAGATTTTAGGCAACAGGTTTAAACGAATTAGTAAGTTGTCATTGACCATAATCGTTCGATCGCGAAGGTCAAGCAGCATTGGACACGATTAGTACTCAGTTGGGGGACAAAAGAACACTAGCATTTAAAAATATAATGAGCTCGACACCACCGCAGTTATTACTCACATATCCACTCCGAAATTCTCAAATTTTTCAGCCTGTTTTTTCCACTCGGGTCGGGTAGCAATCATTTTTCCTCACGGCGGCCACATGAGGCATTCTTTATGGGGCAAGACGTTAGGTGGCCCACATGGGGCAGTGGAGCTGGCCTCATAGGGGTCCCATCTGCACACCGTAAAAATGAAAGTCAACAAAAACTCCCCGAAGCCTGAGTGCAATGATGTACGTAAACCGAATAGGAGATGGCCTTCTCTATCTATGAAATGGAGAAGCAAAGGATCATGCCACGGACTGGATTCGAACCACGGACCTCTGGAATGGTAGTTGGGCAGCATAACCTTCAGATTAATGAATACTATAGATGGAGTGTAATCGAGTACATAGCTGTAAAGCCAAGCGGGGTTTGCCAAAATTCGTGTCCGATCCTAGCTTTATATAAATTTAGCTACTCTGAGACATTACCCCTAGGCTACCAATACCGGCCTAGGATTCGGCGCCTTATAATGATATCTTGAGTGTAAAATGGAAGGTATTTCCTTAAATTTTAGAACTAAATAAATCTAGTTACATATCTCGTGTTTCACCAAGTAAAGCCGTGTCGCATACTTTATCAAAAGCTTTGGAGCAACCATGAACAGAACATTAAGCGTTGTTGAATTGTCCATTTCTGCGGTTCTAGCTCTCAGTTCAAACGGGCAAAGGTCTGTAGGCTTTCAGGGATTAGATAGGAACTAGTTGAAGTGGATGTGCATAGCAAGAAGCTGCGTTGTACAAGAAGAAGAAGCAATGCGGCAAAATTCCTGATCGAATTGAATCAATTTTAGAGGAGTATTAATGATATAATCGATGAGCTAAAAAATATTTTACCCTTATGTTATCGAGAAGGTGACAAAAAAATATTGATGTTTTCCCTCTTGAAGAAAATATTTTCGATAAATTTGACGAACCCTTCGAAAAAACGTTGTTAAGCCTTGGAAAAGAGTCATTACTTAAGAAAACACCCACTGTGGTTTCGCGAATCAAGGTTTGGTCCTTGAACGGCATTATTCCAGCAACTGGATTAACAAAGGCTGCTCCAATCCTTTTTGTAATTATCTTTTCTTATCTTATATTTACTTTTAATTGCAATTTTTTTTATTGCGAAGCGACAATAGTACGCTCCTAATATATGTAACTTATCTCTTGCTCTAAAAATAGAGTAGTCACGCTCAACTACGTCTCGACATTTCAAAATAGCACTTCATTCATCACATTAAATTATAGCATTCTTTCAGGATTTCCTCCCTTTATATCATCCCACACACACACACACAACACACACTACATTCACGGTGCAAAACAATGTAAAAATTGTCTTAAGTGAAATGCGAAAAAAAGAAAATACTTTTCTTTCGTATCCTATTAATCACCTGAAGATGGGAAGAGGCTCCCCCGTTGAAATGAAGGTGTGTATCCCAGTAACATCTTTCATAAGCGTTTCCATATTTATCTCAAAATGAATACACGGTATCTTATTACACAAGCTTTTAACGAAATTGGACAACCTGACATGGAGTGGCTTTTATGCGAATTTTATTTTCAAATTAAATTATGCAAGTTTTAAGTTTATTTACAGCGGAAATCTGCCGCCCTCCCCTATTTCTCTCTTCGCAGTGGCGGAAGGACACGAATCTGCATAAACGTGATCCTCGTATCCTTTATGTAGTTATGTAAAAGAAGCGAATGAATTTAATTCAGACAAACTGGGATATTACCACTGCACTTTTAGAGTATTTCAATGGCGAAAAGGGAAGACTGGAAAATATTTTTGTTTTTCAGGTAAAGGATTTCACTCAATGTCATGATGTGTGTATTTGTGTGTGTGCGAAGGATGTTTTTCAGGAAAATGAAATTTTATTTGCTAATATCCATTACGGGTTCTTTTCGTTAGTGGAGAATATATATGGGGTTATACCCTTGGGGGGGTATCCACGAAGCGTACGAGTGCCTGCAAGTCACTTTTATGGTATAATATACCCTAATATAGGTTTGACATTCGCCCTATGTTGAGCCCTTTTCGAAATCTTGATGATATGTTTCCTAGGAAGAAAAACTGAGCTACTTTTCTGAGCATTCTTGACAGTCCTAACAAATCGCCTCTAATATACATAGTGTTATTGTAGAGCACATACACAAGCGAGCGATGAGTCAGCTACTGAAAGGACTTAAGGGACTCTGCCTAATTGACGTCCACTCTTTTTGGGACTTACAAACGTAAAAACGATATAAGGGCAGAACCTTAAATAACCCTAAAATAAGTTCAGTTTTTTAGGGTTTTTTTTCCACTTTCCCAGTTTTACCGACTGACTTCGTATTGATTTGCTCTTAACATTTTTTAATTACTTCTCGACCAACGTTTTTTTTTTGTTATTTTAATGCTAATAACTCCAAGTTTTCTCACCAAGAAAATTGTAATTAAATCTTTCTCAAGAAATTAAATAAATAAAAGAGAAATTTTATAAATAAAAATCTGTGAAATAAAATCCGAGAGCGCAAACGAAAAGATAACTTCAAAATCATTCCATTGTAAAACGGATTTGCTCAGGCACAGATCTCGCTCGGTGCAAAAATTTTCTGTAGGATTGGCTTCGTCGCCATAATTTGTTATGATTACCCTTAAAATTTAATTAAAAAATTGCCCCGAATCCTAGGAAACATCTTTAAAATCTTAAGGATGATAACGAGAGAAAAAAGAAGCCAATTATTTGTTGCGCTGTTTCAGGACACCAACGCGTATAGCCCATTGTGTTTGAGAATATTCTCGAAGCGGATAAGGACAGGGAAAAAAACAACAACAACAATCCATAATAAAACGGCAAAGATAAATTCCTTGAAATATTAAAAAAGTTTTTCTTTAAAGGTCGCGCTTTTCTTTACATACACATTCACACAGCAATAAGAAGGGTGTGGTACAAAAAATTTAAACTCAAGTTGGAAATCGGAATTGTGATGAAAAATGAATTTGTGTACGAATATTGATTGGAAATTTTCTCATCCGCAGTGTGGAATTTATCAAAGTTAAATCAATCACTCATTAAAGTTGTTGAGGGAAGATATTAATTTATTCTAGGGCTGTGCACAGATCTTAGCAGAAGGCCCCACAACTGTGCAGGTATGAGGAATTAACAGGGCAGATGGAAATTTTGCCCTTTTTTGTTGTTGGATTACTTCAAGCCCGAATGTTTCTTGAATCTGTACTAATGATTTACAAATTATTGAACGCACAAGTTTAAAGATTGCCTTTTTCTTATTTACTTTAAAATCTTAAATTCTTTTTAATTACAAACTTTGCTCCAATTCATGAAACAAGTGAACCGATTCGATTTTAATGATTCCAAGTGAGCATTCGTTTGATTCTTGTTAGCTTTTCTTATTATAGCAAAAATGCTTGCTTCTTCCAAAGGCGTTACAGCCACCAGTCGTCTCGATTCCTAAGTGAAGTCCTTCGATTCGATTTCTTCCAGCAATGACAATAAGGGCTCTTGAAAAATGCATATATGAGTGACTATGAGTGAATATAGAGCTCAAAAAGTCCCTAATGAAAAATAAGTCAGCAAACTTTCATGATGACTGTAAGCCATCAAAGTTCTTTTATTTGTTTGAACTTGAAAATATTTTAGTTCCTGAAAAAATTTTAATAAATATTTAGTCAAATGTAAATTGTTCGACCTTCGGCTGCCTAAGAGTTAGGGCGTTCGACTATCATTCCAGAAGCTCAGGTTCGAGCCTTAGTAGCGGGATGATACCCAATCGATCGATGATGTATCGGATTTCCAGTTTCCATGCTGTCCGTCTAAACAGGGGTGTCGATAACATGCGATATTCCCAAACCGTCCCCATCTAAGTACTAACCGTGCCCTATGCTGCTTCACTACGGTGATCGAAAGAGAACCGCGCTATTCAGTATGAATATTGCATCCGGGGATTGCCCCTATAGGCTAGTCGGCGAGAACGAAAAAATGATTAAAAGTGTATTATTGGCCCATAGGCGAGATTATTGTTGGAATCGCTTCGTTTTAGGGTGTAGTTAAACACCCTAAGTTTGCCCACAAATTGGTCGACCGCATAACTTTTTAATTAGGTTATTGTGAATAAAATAGGCACTTTTTTTATATTTCTTTCAATAGCTCCGTTCCTGCTAACTTTTAGTATAACATATGCATTGGGAAAGCTCTTCGTTACGAAATTCTCTAAAAAATAAGTCCTGTTAGAGGTCGCTAGGTGCAAGGGTGATCTTGCAAATGGCTTCCAAAGTTTTCAAAACACGTTATTTTCACTATTTGTTTACAGGAAAACAACTGCACATAGAAGGATGAAAATTCGTAAAGATGGTGTTTATGTGGTCCTCGCAATGAACAAAAAATTTCAACAAGATCGGTTCATCACTTTTTGAGTAATTAACGATCTAGTTTTTTTTTTTAGCTTAATTAACAATGCTGCCATTTTGTGTAGGATCAGTTTATAATTGGGAAACTCATTTAGAAAACTTAAGAAACAATTAAAAATGAAATCCCGTTGGAATTTTTGAAAAATCGCAATTTTGGTACATTTTATGAGGTTTTTTAGGCACGTACCTTTTTATATTTGTTTATTTATGTCGCGTATAAAAAGTACGTGCCTAAAAAACCTCATAAAATGTACCAAAATTGCGATTTTTCAAAAATTCCAACGGGATTTCATTTTTAATTGTTTCTTAAGTTTTCTAAATGAGTTTCCCAATTATAAACTGATCCTACACAAAATGGCAGCATTGTTAATTAAGCTAAAAAAAAAAACTAGATCGTTAATTACTCAAAAAGTGATGAACCGATCTTGTTGAAATTTTTTGTTCATTGCGGGGACCACATAAACACCATCTTTACGAATTTTCATCCTTCTATGTGCAGTTGTTTTCCTGTAAACAAATAGTGAAAATAACGTGTTTTGAAAACTTTGGAAGCCATTTGCAAGATCACCCTTGCACCTAGCGACCTCTAACAGGACTTATTTTTTAGAGAATTTCGTAACGAAGAGCTTTCCCAATGCATATGTTATACTAAAAGTTAGCAGGAACGGAGCTATTGAAAGAAATATAAAGAAAGTGCCTATTTTATTCACAATAACCTAATTAAAAAGTTGTGCGGTCAACCAATTTGTGGGCAAACTTAGGGTGTTTAACTACACCCTAAAACGAAGCGATTCCAACAATAATCTCTCCTATGGGCCAAAATTGCAATGAAAATGCCTCACCGACTAGCCTACTAATAGTATACACTTTTTTTTAAATTGCTTCAGTGAATATGCAAAAACATTACTGAAGAAGAAGATCAATGACAGCTGTGTTTCTGTTTTCGCTACTTTGTAACCGCCGAACTTATCAATGCTACAATAATTCCCTACTACCACCATGATCCCAACCATAAAGTATAGCATGAGAGCTTTTGATTGTGTCTTCTTCTTTTTATGTTGTAGGGTATAGAGTCCAAAAGTACCGCGGCCACTCAGTCGGTCCATTATACTTCACCCGAATACCTCATGCTTGTCCCTTAGACTTAACTGTTCGAAGAGCAGACTTATCCTCCTCAAGGCAAATCGTGCAGGTGGGTCCTCCGTCCTTCTACTCTCCATAAATAGTAATTGAAGGTGCAGGGTCCTGTAATAAAGCCAACAAGTGCGACCAAGGAATGTCCTCCCATCAAGCCAAGAAGTGTCCTGGCATCAAGCCAACAAGGATCTTGACATTTTTTCTGCCGCGCATGAACAATGATTAGGCGCGTTAAGAGATGGCACAGGAAGGAACCATTCAGAGCTGTCAAATCCATCCCTTGACCTAGACCGTTAGGTGGGTTTCATCCATATGCTCGCATATACTCTATCCATTGCGTTAGAGTCCATTCATCTTTGATTGCATGGTGTCGAACCTAACACCATATCTACCGATGTTCCCCAGGAGTCAAGTCTATCGCCTGCGTTTTTCCTACTAGCAGTTAGCCTAGGCGATCAACTAGTGTTTACCCGACTCACATTTGCTAAAATTACATTCCTTTGCTTTGGGGGCTACGATGTGGACGTACTCAACAGACTAGACTGCTATCAGACTAGACTAGACTACTTGTGTTGCCAAATTGAATAAACGCTAATCATTTTTTGCAATCACAGAGCCCTATATGCTCTTGAGTCTGAGTTCTGATCTCAACCGTCAGCCCTCATCGCAAAAACATCTACCACAAAGCCAGACGCAGTTTATCAACTCTCCGAAATTCTTTAAATCAGTGCAAATCCTTTTTCGTCGTTATCACTGAATTCCATGAATAATTGGAAGCAATTTTAAGAAAATGTCGAATGCCAAATTTCCTTGCAGGACGTTCTCCGTTTGATGGATATCCGGCCTGGTTCCAGCAAAATGTAAGTCACGTTCTATTTAGTTTCTTTTTTTAAAATCCGAGTAGAAAAAAGGAGAAATTACAAAGGCTAAAACGTCACGTCCGAGAGCACCGCACTGACCTCTTATATCGCCAGTTTCCGGGTGAGAACCTTCAAAGCTTTAAGGCTCACAGATTAATGATGCCGTTTCCTTTCCCTTTCACATCAGTTAATGCCCTATTTGGATTGAAGGAGGCAATGCCTGGCGCAGGATATGCAGGATGTATGGAATCCTTAGGTTCAGCTTCCATCTTCTTCAGAGTTTTGAGGACGGTATTGCTGTGCTGCTGACATAAAGCCATTAGACCTCACCTAATCTCCATCTTCGGAGGCTGCCTGATCGATTTTTATTATTTTTAAAGGAGAATCTCAAGCTTTTAAGGCGTCTGCTTAAAAATTCATTCCTCTTGCACGAGTATTGTTCTTGTTGACAGATCAATGAGCCTTATCAGTTCCATTAAGCGGTGCCCATGAATAGCAGTCAACAGCCGCAGGAAAGCCCCCGTTAATAGCAGTGTATCCTAAGACTGTTCTCTCGTTGGCTTCAACCGGGGCTTATCCAATCCTTCAGGCGACTTTATATGAGGCAAATCCTTGATAGCAAAATGTCGTAAATAACAACTAGAATTGCTCTCTTCGCCATTACGTCGTTACCAGAGGCACGATACCACAGAAATTTGGTATTAAGGGCAATAATGCCACAGTGCTTGTCTATAATTATTACTAGCAACAGAGCTTTGGGAAATATATGTGTATGTCGCACACCAACCCACAGAAGGTCCTTCTAATTTCAAGGACTTTTTTTCCTCCTTGCCGGGACATATACTGTGTACGAACGAGTATATACTGTGGGTACAGTGCGCAAAAGATAAGCCAGGGAAACATTTAACGGCGTTTGTTAGGGGATGTGAACTGAAAGTTTCGGTTTTTCGTTTTAAGAAATTGTTGAAGTTTAACCGAAGTTAACTGCTAGCAAAGAAGTTTCGTGTTTAAAGTCGCTGCAAAGTGAAATGGGAAAACTTTTATTACCCCTTTGCACAAGATTTCAAATAGTTCAGTATCTCTGCAGGAGTCAGATTTGGTCGGTCCGTTGTGCATGCTGGAAAATGGAAAATTTCACAGATTTATGTAATAAGTTTCTCTGACTCTCGGTAAATTTTTATTGGTTCATTTTTTTTTATAAAAAGTTTTTCTTATGAATACTTTTTCAAAACTATGCAGTCCTAAAACTAAGATTTATAAGATTAGCAGGTGTTTGTACTACAGTAGAGAGGTTTCAACGTTGTTCAAATTAGTTTAAGTGTGCTTCACAGCTACCTCCGTTGGTCGAGTGAAAACTTTTCTACCACTTGCCACATGGATAAGAGATAGTGTTGCAAAGTGCGATAAAATATGTTCCAAATGTGCTGCTGTCATTATCTCTACAACTACACACCTGTGATAGGTGTAAGCTGAGGCAGTGCCTCTTAAACGAGGCGTATGTACACTATATATTTCTGAGATAAACAACAATTGTAATAAAAGTACACATCATCAGCACGCACAACACCTAAATCTCGGCCAAAACTAAATTTTCTTACAGTAATACCAACTTTAATATTGTAATAAAAAAGGGCAAGCTCCTAGACGGCTTCGCATAAAACTAAATGAGTATTGGGCATAACACAAATATATGAACATGCATAAAAAGAGATTTCACCAAAATATTATAATAAATTGCTTGAGTTTTGGATAAAAGTGCTTATGTCTAAAACACCACAAGCCGTATACGTGCCGAAAATATGTAAAACTGACCAAAAAGGGTCCGGATGACCACATTTCGGGTCCAGGAGTATATGAGAAACTTTTTTACCAAAAAAAAAAAAAATAATAATAAAAAAAAAATAAACAAACAAAAGTTTTCCCTTTTCCACATCCGCTCGCACTCGTCGCCGTCCTCGTCCTCGTCCAGTGAGGATTGGAACATGTCCTGGCGATATTTTAATAACCCACAGTCGACTTGATTAATGGCCAATTCGAAATCCCTAAAAAGGACATTATCCTGCCAGAAAAACTGCTGAACTATTGCAATAGAGTGACAGTGGTTCGTAGACAGCAGATTTATGATACGGGCATTGTCCCCAATTCCGGCAACTGTAAACGCTTCCGAGTTACTTACAAGTTCAATTAGTCCAGCAAGATAAGTGGATGTGTGGCAATTTGACTATCTGTGAAGTTTGTGAAGTTTTGTGAAGTTTTGCATGAAGTTCGTGTGGTTTTAAAGAATGGCTGAAAGGGTTAAGTGCTTATGGTTGGAAAGTTTTGAATAGTTCAATTCTGTACAGTTTTAACTGCAATTAACTAAATTTGCATTTTGGATTGTAGGAAAATATTCAGGACAAAAGGTAATTGCTTCGCCTTTCTATTGTGGTAAGGAGCTTTGGATAGTGTGGATCGACATTTAAAGTCTTGTGAAACAAGGCTTAAAAACTTCGAAAATGTCAGGATAATGAGACAGGATACTCGTTAGTTATTCCATTATCCGTGAAAAATTTCAGGGGTCGCAAGAATTCGGAAGACTTCTTATCACCAGTTTTCTGTGAAGAAACGAGCTGTTCAAAGTGTGTAGGAGAGTACAGAGAGATGTGGTTCCCCTGCAATGAGCAATATATTTTTGTCATAAAACTCTCGAAACAGAAGAAGTGTTTTGTAAAGCTTTACCAAATACACCATTTATTATTGTTAGCAAAGTACAATAAACTCAAAAGGAAGGCAAGCCTAGAAGTAAGCTCCTTGTGATAACACAAGTTTGCGTGACCTTGGGCTATGTCAAAGCAATTTCAAAATTCAACATCCCCGAAAGAATTGCTTCTGCAAATATCCACTCCACAGTTGAAAATTTTTAATTCAGGCAAACATCGATCAGCCTCAAAAGCATGTCAAAATCATAGGAGCACATCGGCTTTAAGCTAAAGAACATCGCCCACTGGAAACTCTCTTATCGTATCGTAACTTCATAGAGTTTTCTGGGCTTCTTGAGAAACAATTTGTATCATGCCCAAAAGAAAATTCCTTATTTTTTTCCTGTAAGCCTTGGGATTAAACAGCGAAAATATCCTTCTGCCAGGATAAAAATATGTTGACTTTCAGGAGTCGGGCATGTGTCCTGTCTGTGCGGAATATCTCCTTGTACTCCATCAGTTTTTATAGATCCTGCTGCCTTTTGTAACATACACCAGAAACCTAATATTTACAGCCAATAAAAGATACGCCGTCACCCTTAGGGTAATGTGTGAATTTGTGTGGCTGGGCTGTTGGTCCAGGACATTCCTTTCGATTTTATAGACGTTATGTTTAGTGCCAAACGGCAGAAGGCGAGAGTGTGAGTGAGAGTGGGTTGCGAGCGACGACGCATGTTTTAAACACCTGCAATTAGGAGCGATAAGAAAGAAACCAGTTATTTTTCCTTTTAGCCTAGGAAATTTGATATCCGCAATTTTCCTGTTAAAACATTTATGGGCCGCGCTCCGCTTCGAGGAATTTGATTATCTCCGAATATCCTTGAGGAGAAGAAGCCAGCTCAGCCCCTTCCACGTGGCTGCTGTAAGAAGACCATCCTTAATTACTGAAGTTAATTTAAAATTCAACTTTAACAAAGCATGACAAGGAGTCTCGAAAACTGTTGTAAATTCGGGGATAGAACACCATAGAGGAGGAGCGAATTGAGTGGGGATTTCACTTCCAGAAAATTTTAAGGGAAATTAGAATTTTCGGCAGTCAGTTTACATTTTCAGAAAAGTTGAGTTTTATGACAGCCAAATGAAGAAAATCTTGAGAAAACGAAAACTTTTTGCTTGGGACATTGATAATTTAAGGTTTCCTCGGAAAGATTTTCGGTTTTTTCCCCTCGTATTTGTTCGTGTCTACTTCCAGCCAAAACCAAAATGCAAATATTCATCAAAATTGCAATAAAATATTTTGATGTTCGCCAAAGTTATAGAAAAGTTCTTTAAGTGCCACTTAAAAAATCAGGATAACAATCTCTGGGAATTTATTTGACGATGCCTTTTTAGGAGGTGGTAATGAAAATCACCATTAAAGGATCTTTTGTTGTTTGGCGCTATTCTTGAACTGGAATCATTATTTTCCATGTAAATTGAGAAAAAAAATTAACAAATTTAGTGCCGGGCAGCTATAATGAAATAGGAAATTTTTATTATGTTGTAACTATTCATTCAACGAACAGACGATCGGGTGGGGGTGGACATAACTCGAGAATTATGACTACTCGTTGAATGGTTCTAGATTAAATTAAATATTTTTTGGTTGTTTTTTTAAAAAAAATTCCTATTTTATATTTCTTGAAAACTATAAAAGAACACAGTAAATTAAGTCATAATATTAAATGAGTTGAACTGCGAAAGAAGTTTTAATGGGAATAAAGTTCGCGAATTATTCTATAAATTTATATTCAAGGGAAAAGTTCATTGAAAAGTTTGAGAATTAGCCAAGTTTGTATGCCTCTAATAAACAACAGTTCAAGAAAATCCACGGAACTTGGTGGCTTGATGATTTTGAGTTGACTTTTTCAATTTGGAAGCTTTGGGTGATCCACGATCAATATTTGACCAGCCAACAGAAGCTTTCAATACATCAAAATCTTTGGGCTTACGTCATCTTGAGTTGTTGATGTGCTACATTTAGTTTTGGATGTAGATGAAAAGATTGTCAGCCTAGCTGCAACAATCTAACATAACATAAAGTTGAAAGTGGTGGCTGTACTACCTTGAGGCCTCACAGTACAATTAAAGAAAGTAGTTTCATCCTATGTAAATATATCGGTTAAAACATTTCCATATAGCGCCGTCAACATGAACGAGTATAATCGTTATTCCCGGCTTTATTGTAAACATCAACCTAGATTATCCCGGAAAAAATTCTCGAACACTCTTTAGTGCGGCTATCCATATCAAATAAATTCCCCAGTCTTGCTCGTATACAAAGCTTGTTCCCTCCTTAGCTTTCAGTAAAATTTCAGAAAAGCTTTCGAGTCTAGATGCACAAGTCCTAAAATCTAAATACACACGGATGCATCTTTTTTGAAGCAAAAAGCATTTCTGAAAATTAAGTGGAAGCAAAGTGTCGACGGTAATGGTATACTAAGCATAGTCACTCGAATTCAGTGTAATGGTTATTGATGAAGGTTTTAGGGGTATTATGAACCTCACAGTCTGTAGTTTTGTTTTTCTTACGAAAATGCTCAGGTGGAAATGCGCTTTGTCAGTGATCATTGAATTTGTCAAAAAGGGTTGTCACTCTGCTCAAGGAGACGGAAAACTGTTCTACCGTATTCTAAGGGCAAAGAGTACGGATTTAGCGATTGGATTAGCTAGATACAGTATGAGGAGAGGTGTAAATCTTGTTTCAAAATTCGTCGAAGTCTGCGGTTAGAAAGCCCTATTGTGTTCTCGTTGATGTCTCCGGATTTTTTGTGACACTCTGCCTGAGTATTTTCGAGTCATATAGCTACGTTTGCCGCACCGTGTATACTTATTTCAATTACTTAAATTTATCAAAAAGAAAGTTTCAGCCACCAGACGCTTAGTAATAAGTAAAAAAAATTGCACAAAAGAAATTGAACAGCAAAAAAACAGAACATTTAAAATTCCATTCAATTTAATGTTGATAAATCCGATTCTGTAGCAAATTCCTCCACAAGTTCTTCATTCTTGAACACCCCTCAATACAACTCAAACAGGGAAAAAATCCTGATACAGCAGAAGCGGCACATTCCCCCCGAAAGGAAGCCCAAAAGTGACGCAGCATTATTCGGTTTTTAAGAAAATCTGAAGTGTAAGATGATATCAATCACGTTAATGTGATAAGGAATCGCCGGCGCTGCGAAGGGCCGCATACGCATAAAAATTGATGAATCGTGCTAGGCTAATTTTATCAGACTCCCCGATACAAAATGAAGGACTCGATTCCGGTTCAGTGGAATTTTTGTAGATTAATACTTTTTTTTGATAGGCTAAGCAAGCGGGTTTTAGGTGGATCCACCCGGCTTTAAATGAGTAATCGTTAAGGAGCTTAAAGATAACTTTTTGGTTGTTAGATCTTCCGCATTTCGGGTATTGACTTGGTAGGTCGAGGTCGACTGAATAAGAATTTGAATAGTACGAGGAATTCCCGGATTGATCCCTTTGTGTGCGAGACCATTGTAAATCCCAAAAGAAGCCCCAAATTCCTGGCTTTTTCAATAAGCTATGTTATTATGTATCAACAAATCTTTCACGAACCCCAGTGGTGCTGTGAGAGCGGCCCAAAGAATAGCACTGTTGTAATTTCAGCCTAGCTCTCCGATAGATCCGCACACAAAGGCAGTCCACCAGACCCTTTGAATCCCTTCCGACAGCGGACTGCCATAATATTCTTAAATAGTCCCTGGTGTGATATAATTCTGGGGCCCCCCAACAAAAAAAAATACTCCGTGTTATCTCCTCCAACGACTCCAGCCAAGAATCAGTATAAATCTGGGTAATTTTCTCGAGAGTTTTATCTCTTTAAAAATCCAACCCAAAGCAACCTTCGTTCATGAGTTAAATGGGTTGGCCGCCAGGACACTGCGAGATGGCTTTCATTTACATATCCGTTTTCCGAATCGATTTGTTTTTTTCTGCTGGATTGTGAAAAGGGACTGCTCGACTCATCGAGACATTTTAAATAAATATTTGACAACCCTATTCCGGAGCTAACGTTGTCGTCGAGTCGTTGACGCTCTCTCCCAATAAGGTCCTGTTTGTTTCGGTGTGCTTAAGTGAATCTTTCCTGTTCACTGTTGCTTCTTGTACCAGCCACGGCAGGCGCGGGGGAGGCTGGAGTCTAAGTTTGTCGAAAGATTTCCTAGGTGAGCAATCAGGACTTAAATAAATAATGAATCAACGTCTGAGTCCGACCAATATCGTGAAAATTACATTTTCAAATTTCAAGCAGCGAAAACACTTTTCCGAGATAAAATCTTTCTGCGTTAAAATTATGCAAATGGGATAAAAGCTTTTGTAGTGTCTTAAGAAGGACATTCTAGTTATGACGGGAAAGAAGGAAAAAACATTTTTGGAAATAAACGGAGTGAAAGTTGTATGCATAAAAAAAAGGTAAGAGCTGCCAAGGTTTTTCTGGGAAAGACTTTCAACAGTCATTTCGTATTCCTAAAGCGATTCCTGACGATGTTACAACGCTAGGATAACTTTATATGTTTGAAAAAAGCTACTAGTTATGAGGCTGTAAATAGGTCATTCAGTGAATCTCTGAGTGAATTTTCTCGGAATGAATGAGCAACACGATTACGAGACTATCGGATAACCAGCACGTAAATAGAACAAACGAAACTATTGGACAGCACGTGATGGTTCCGGAGTATTAATGTTTCTAATGTATGAGTTTCGGTAAGTATATGTTTTTGTATTTCCCCAAAAATAGTGGAGAGAAAAAGGATCGGAAAAACGGACACAAAAACTAGACGACTTATTTTTTTTTGATAATTCAGAGGAAAAAGATTTCCAAAAAACTTGAAAATCAAGCAAACACAATAATGACCACTGAGAAATTTCAAAAGCGAAAAAGCTGTCCCATTTTTATCAGAAGATAAGTTGGTAAATTTCTGCATACACAAGGTCACAGGTTCAAATCCCTGCTACGGATTCAAACTGTTTCTTCCTTATTTTTCATCTGGTGAGGTACTCTACTATTGAGTCCAAAAATACCGCGACCACTTCGCTTGGTCTATTGTATTCGAAGCCGCTTCATAGAGAAATTTATGTAAATTGACGCCAGATAAAAAAACTAAAATGAATATGCATTTTTTATAAGTTTAATTTGGAAAATGTCAATTCGTCATAGTATATGGAAATTTGTGTCATAGCTCTTGATTTCTGTTCCTCAATAATTGATCCATACAATCGCGCAGACACTTTTTCCCCAATTCAATTTATTTTCTTTTTTTTTCGGGAGATATATGAAATGAAATTCCACTACGAACCATCATCCATCAGCAAAATGCAAAAATTAAGCAAGGATTCATTTTTTATGATTGGCGAATATTTTTGAAAAAAAATCCACTTTATTTAATCAAGACTTTTATTCAATTACAATTATTTGATAAAAAATCTTGGATCGACGTGTAAAGTTACGAGCACAATGTCGAAAAGGATTTGGCCTGAATTGAGAATGTTACAAATTGCTCACACATATAGAATGCACTCAATGTTATTTGTGTTGACCCCGAAATGAAGGTTCGTGTTCAGAATTCGAATGAAGATTCTCTGTTATGTAGGAAAGCAGAAAGGTATGGCAATTTAAACGAGTGAAAATGGTTTATTACCCAAACCTGATTGAGGTAATTACATTTGATCCCCACACTGAGATTTATACACAGACGTGTTGCATTGAGCATATGTGGTATTTGTCATCTTTGGCTAATTGAATAAAGTGCGAAAATAATAATGTGAGAAAAACTATAACGGCTCAAAATTGCCACAGCAATAATTATTTCCTCGTTAATAGCCTGGTGAATTTCCGTAACACATCCTACAGGTAGTTGAAAGCCGGTGATTACTATTCATGAACTTGCAAGGACTTCCTGCTGCTGCCGGTTAAGTGCGCTGTTAATAATTATATTAACTTCCGTCACATGTGAAGGCGCAGGATCCTTAAGCGGCAGTCTTTCTACCGAAGCTGAAATTCATTGATTTTTCATTAACAACCAAAGTGGCAACTACAGAGAGAGAGCAAAGCCCCATTCGGCTGCTGGTGCTCCCCCGCCAACGCGGTAGGGTGTAGTTTACTGCCGTCTAATTACGTTTATAAACCATGAAATTCCCCCCACCACTGAATAACCTGATTCAATTTTCTTGTTTTGTGTTAATTTATTAAATTATTCCAGCGTGAATTTTCACGAGAGTTAAAGGATGTTATTGAATTCCGATAAAGGGAATCTGCGAGGATAACAACGGGCTGCCAGCTACAGCATCCCCTAAATGCTACGCGGAGATGGTTTCCCATCATGGATAATTTTATGGAAGAATTTGAAATTATTATTTCGTTGACATTTCGCGAACTTCATCCCCTCCCCCGACCCATTCTAAAAAGAAATGTGGATAAACTCGAGGTACAGCAGCAAATACTGGAGAGTTTTCGGGTTTACCTTCTTCCTTGTAAGGAGTGCCTAAACAAAGAGGAGAGTTCCTTAAACTTGGCTTTTACACAGTCCTTTTCTTCGTGTTTATCCTCTAGATTGGGATATATTTGAACAGCGGAGAGTTCTGTAAATCTTAACTTCGTTCTAAAGTGTAAAAGTTTTAAGTTTAAGCATTTTTTCTCGTTCATTCTTTTGCCCCCGTCTTAAAGGGGAGCACAAAAATTCGCTACAAAGTCGCAGAAAAAAACGGGGTGAACGCGGCGGCGAACAAACAGAGAAACTGGAGTCGTTTACAACAGATCGTCTTCACATAAACTTTTCCAGCTTATAAGGGTATGTTCTTTTATTTGAGATAGAGAGTTCTTAAAAGTACAGACATTTTATAGCTTTATCTGAGGATTAAGAGTAAATAAAATCGATTCCCCTTGGATAAAAGGAAAAAAATTGTCGGGGATAAAGGGTTTTTCCTTTGTAGAAGGGCGCATCATGCTAGAGAAAATTTTCAAGGCATAAATCTACTGTTGGTTTCAAAACAAAAAATGTGCTGACATAGTCTATTCTTGCTTAGTCTGGTTTAGAAGCAAACACATCACTAGTATATAGAGTTGGATATGAACATCAATTTATTATGATGAAGAAGTCCACTACGAGCCAGATTCGATTTCATGATACGATACGACACAACGTCGTAAATTAAATAGTGATGCCGACAGTGCAGAGAATTGGAAATTATCTGATTTTTCAACAGTAAAAATTTATTTTTAGAATAGTTTTCCTCTAAGCTTGATCATCATAATAATCTTTTCAAATTTTATAAACACACAAAGTTTTTACCACCAAATATAGATTATTTTAGTTACTCACAAATATTCGAATCCATAAGCAGGATTTTATAGAGTCAAGATTAAATTAGCGGAAGAGGGACAAGCTGTCATATCAGAGATGAGGATGCGAAGCTTAGGAGGAGTCACACTTTTTATCAGCAATCCGTAGTGTCGTATCCCAGTAGGAAAGTGAACTCGTTCTAAGACCAGTAGAATAACTACTTTCTAAGGAGGGAGTAGTAGTTCTCAGTTGGATGCCTTTTATATGAAAACAATCCACTACTTTTGTACGATGGAGCAAATTGCCCGCCCTCTGCATTACTTCGAAATACTTCGAGAACTAATTCAATTTGAAGTACTTCGAGAACTAATTCCTTTTGAATATCTTGGAGAACTAATTTATTTTGAAATAATTCGAGAACTAATTTATTTTGAACTACATACTTGGAGAACTAATTCATTTCGAAGCTCTTGGAGAACTAATTCATTTCGAAGTTCTTGGAGAACTAATTCAATTTGAACTAACTGGAGAACTAATTCATTTGAAGTACTTGGAGAACTAACTCATTTTGAATTTCTTGGAGAACTAATTTATTTTTAATTCACTGCAGAACTTATTCATTTTGAAATACTTCGAGAACTAATTCATTTTGAACTACTTGGAGAACTAATTCATTCCGAAGTTCTTGGAGGACTAATTCATTTCGAAGTTCTTGGAGAACTAATTCATTTTGAACTAACTGGAGAACTAATTCACTTTGAACGAACAAAACTACTAATTAAAAAACAAATTATTTAGAAAAATCTTGTGGGCTTACCACTGATATAGTGATTTGGATTAGCTCCTCTCAGGATTACTTTGGCACCAGGGCTGGAACTAATCAATTTCCAACTGGGATTTGTCATGATGAAAGGTGTAGTAGTAAGCTTGGCTACAAGGAATAAGCCAGGATAGGTGAGTAGGAATCTGGAGGGTGCTGAAGGAAGAGACGATGGACTTAGCACTTGAACTCCTGGATGTTGTAGGAGCTCACACCAAAGGGAAGAAATTTACATGAAGCCCACGAATGTAACAAAAACCAAAACAAAAATTTTTTGTAATGGGGTTTTTATTTTGCAAAGTCGATATTTTCAATAGCACCCCGCTGAGCCAGAGACGTAACCATCTGGATTAGCGTAAACAAGTGCATTCCGCCATTAGGAACGAGAAGCGTCTATTAAAATATGGTCTATTCTGCTGAGAGTAATTGCTGATTAGAATATATACGGCTAGTTTTGTGGTGCTTCCAAATCCTGTACTTGCGACGTCCAAGTTGATACATGCCCCTTCTATATCCGTCTCTATAACTGCTTTTGGTGATATGCTTTATTTTTATGTGAACGTAAAAATCGTAGAGATCAGTTTTGAAGATGAGGCCGGCTACGAGCAAGGAAGGTTAATAATCTTGTCGCGTCTAGTTTATTTATTGTAAACTGAACTTTTATTATCGTTGTAATATTTACAATATAAGTTAAGCTTTTCGTCCCCATTTCACCGTAGCTTCGACATTTATTAAAAAAAACTTTCTGATGTCGGCCATGTTGTCCGAAACTTGCGACTTGAATTTATTTTTTTTTTAAAAAAATAAAAACTTAGCTCCTTGAAATTCTCAACAACGCCCGAACACATTTCTGCTCTGTCCCTCCACAAGCACCAACAAATCTTATTTTTGTTGAAGAACTTTCCTAGTTTCACTTCGTGTCAATTTCAGTAAAGAAGTCCTGACAAATATCTTTCCTACTGGCCTCCTTTAAGCAGTAACAATAACTCCTCCTTGCCCCCTTCTGCTGTGTTGGTCGACTTTCGCAACATCATTACAACAATCTCCAGTTATGATTGGGATCGATAGCTGGGAGTGGTTCGGCCGTTCACAGTTTTGCTCCTTAAGACGTCACACAGGATTATATTGGAAACTACTTATTGATATTCTCAAGTGACTACCTATCAAATGGGCAATTCCTCTTACAGCAGAAGGCTATTAGAGCGCTGCTCTTCAGTGGGGCCAAGCACTGGGGGCATAGGGATTTATCAAGTTTACTCCATTAGGTCGAGTCCTAAACACAAAACAAATAAAATTACGACTTAAAGGATTATCTAGGGTGTAATTACTTCTGCCTGCCAAGAATAATTTAAGCAATGCTTCACGGCAAAGTGCGGGGGACTTGAATTAATCGTGATTAAAGGAAGGCCACTTTTAGGCAAGGATCTTGACTTTTTTTTCGAATTTATTCGTTTTAATTTAATTGAAAATTGTTTTTTTGTTAAAGTTGAACAATTTTTTCTATTGGATTTCGCGCGCGTGTGAGATCATCGTTCTTAGTATCTCCCACATACTTCCAGTCGATATATAAACATCTGCAACTTTGGTAATGGAAGTTTTTGCCTGCCAAAAAAAAGGAAAATTTCATATCCTTTTTTTTGTACATTAATTTTCAGGGAGGAAAAATACATTTTCCATTTCCTGAGCAAATTTAAAGTTAGGGAAACCGGAAAACAGTCACTCTACTAGAGTCTGATGACATGAGCCTGTATATGCCGGTGTATTAAGGATATCCATAAGGTTTACCCCAGCAGAGATGAGCATGGATATGTCTTGAGGCAGTTGTTGGATGAAAAATGTGCTCTATTCAAAGGCTCCACTACGATGCTTATTTATATACTTATATTTTTTGCTGTCATACCAACGATTCGGTGGAGTGTGTATGTATGTGTGGGTGTCCCCAGTGGAAGGATTTTCACTACCACAAACAAGTTGAATATGATGAAACTTTTACGAGACACATTTTCTGCTTAATTCAATTCTACACTTAAGGCTGACTTTCATCTGCAATTTTTCAATTCAATTATGTGAATTAAATTTTCGTATTTCCTTATGGGGGTCCTTTCCTAGAAAAGTTATGATGTTTCAACGGGAACATATAAAAAATACTTTTTAATATCAGTTCTATGATTTTCTTATGAGACAAGTTTAGAATGCGGTTTATTTAAATGAAATTGGTGAGAATTCTCTTCAAAATCATATTTAAAGGTTCAAAAATTCTTTTAGCATTTCGTACGCTCCAACCGACCTGTAATTTTATCATTAAAATTCCCACTACGATAGTTGGGTGTAAAATCTAAAATTCATCCCAACTCTCCGGTGTCCCCACGGGTCAATTCTGTCACTTGTTCTATCATAAATCATATACAATATGATAAAGCACCTGCGCGAAGTAATTTTAGTCCAGACCGGCAACGCATAGAAGTGACGGCCTTGGTAGCCGTCTACCATCCCAGAGATTCGTGGTTCGAATCCACTCCGGTCCTTTGCCATACCATTTTTCCGACCTATATAACTTTTCTTCTTTCTTGTCTTCGCTTTTTATAAAAAATTCCCAGACCTTCTCTTGCCATCGCCTCTAGGCATAAAAAGCTAGCGAGCAACTCCTATTAAATCACGGAAGTCAGGGTTTTGTGACGGTAGTATGGGAAAATATGGGAAATCTATCATATACAATCTAACCAATCTTCACTGCCAAGGTATATTCCAATCCGGTTTTACTCAACTCATAGAAATGTACGTGTTCAAAACTTACATAACTTTCCCTTACGTCCAATTCAATGTGGTATGGTTGTAGCTTGAGGCTGTTGTTCTGTTGTTTCGTCATACCCAGTGAAAACACAGCTCATGATAGACCCCTCAACAAGCTCATCACACATTCCTTCCCAATGCATATTTCAAACATTTTCTTGGACCAGTCACCGATAATCATCAAACTACATTTAGTGCCCTCTGGAAGCTTACAAATTATCCTTGCTCCAGGATCAACAGATGCATGTATGCTGATGTCAGTTCTAGTTTCCAATAAATGCAAAATTTAACCTATATAATGTTTTGGCAGATGCAATGTTACCCACATACTAATTGCCAGATTCAGACCGACCCCCCCCTCCCGCCGACCCAAATTTATCTGAGTTCATCGAAACGATGGAAACCTTTTGGCTACACCGCAGAATAATTATTTAATATTTATCTCGGAACATTTAAGTTTTATTGCTTAACAACATCCGGAGTTCTTAATGTATTCAAAACAACACGGGAAATTCATGAAGAAACTGAAAAGATGTTTTCATCCGCCCTTGCAATAATTCCACCGGAAGGTACCCATCGAGCCTGAATAAATGAGTCTTCGTTAAGATTTCATTTATGTTAAATTTCGGGAAGTTCGGCAAGAAACTCAGTTATTTTCTTTCGTGGAATTGGATAACATCATAACATTTCCGGTAATCTAATTATTCCATCAAAGGGGCTTAACCAGCACGAGGAACGTCTTAATTAGAGGATTTACGAAACAAAACTAAGTAATAGATTTCCCATGGGACGCCCTCGATGGCTAGGATACCAAGAAGGGGGAGCGAGATCCCCGAATACTTTCTAAGTCGATACAGAAAATTATGAAACAGCACAAATACTCCTTGGCAAAAGCAAATATTGTTCTTGGTAAACAGCCTAAAAAGACCTTCTTGACAGGGATAACAAAAAAAAATATGGTCAACCATAAGAAACAGATCCCCATTATATCCGCAGGACTTAAAATTAAGCCACTTAATGAAATAAACGTCAACGTTTCACAAAGCGGACCATTTAAGGACCTAATCCCTGCCAAACTCCACGAAATTAACCAAAGTGTAGCAAATTTTAAACATGATCGCACTTTCTTTGAGGTCTCTGGGTTCAATTATTCATGGTGGAATTATGGCTGGTGTATTACGTCGATGATGGAAATCGCAGCGCTGCCAGGGACAATTTGCCGCTAATTAACCACGAATTTTAGAGCAATTTTAATCCTTAATCCTAGGAGCCAGCATCCACTACTTATAAAACATCATCGTTCCATTTGGTGTCCAAGCGCGTTTGTGCAATTGAAATTATTTGTCCAGGGGAAAGTGGCGTTATGCTTGTTGATGCAGAAAGGACATCACCATAAAATGCATTATTTATTTTTGCCATGGAAACGATGCCATTGTGAGTGGTGCAGCCACTTTCGATGTGAAGCTTTGCGGGATTTCAGTTGGCAGTTTTAGTGATATATTTTCATAGCTTACAAACATTAGCATTTCTTTCACTGCTCTAAGCTGCGAGGGCTTCACAGCATCCCCGATGTGCACAAGCATTTATTTATTTAAGTCGATTTATTGGATGTTTCTGTGCACCGAACGTTTGCTCAATTTATTCGATTTAATCCTTTCGAAAGTTAAAAACAGTGAAAACTAATGGCTTACATCGCAGGCGAATTTCGGGACAACACAAAAGGAATTTACACAATTTATTAATGTGTGTTTTGTAAAATCCTTGAATAGCAGAGTCCTACTTACTTATTTACTTTAACGACTCTACAGCCAGGATCTGGTCCTGGACTCTCACAACTGTTCTCTCCACAGGTCCCGATTCTGATACCTTGAGGCCACGGCCTGCCGGCGGCCTATGTGTGAATGGGGGCATTTAGATACCCTGCACGCCGGAGCCTACCGGGTTTTATTTTCTTCACAACAACTATGCCTCAATAACGTTCGTAGATCTCGTCGTTGTCAAGTCTCCGGAATCGTGCCCCTTCATATAGGAGGCCAAAAATTATCCGAAGGACTTTCCTCTTTATTAAAATTTCGGAGGTGTAGGTCTAGCGTGCGTTCTAAGGTCTTGTGGATGAAGGATGAAAAAGTTATCGGCCTATAAGCTATTTCATGATTCAAAACGAAGATCACTTTGATCCTCCTCCGGGAGTCGGCTACTTAGCTGTAGTTTGGGCAGTTCAACGAAGCATTCTCACTACACAAATTAAATATTCCAACAAACACTAAAAATCATAAACTCTAATTTTTAAATAAAAATTCATGTGAAGTAAAACTCTTCAATATTTTATCAATCTTTGAAAAAAAACTACAATTTTGCCTAAGGAGCTTCCAAAAAAAGAAACTAGATATCGTAAAATTTTTACGTCCTCCCCATTAAAGTCTAGCATTGGCCCGAAGTCCTACTTTTCAATGAAGTGTTCATAACTGAAAACTAAGTGTCCATTAAAGAGGAACAAAATTCAAAAGCGAATGAACGAATAAACATGAAAAGCCTCCTTGTTCGCTTCCTAGAATCGTCCTTAAAACGCTCGGATTGTTTCGCCTTTTTAAACATGGAAATATTTAAAGCTTTTCTGTAGGAAACGAGCTTTTGACTAGAGGAGATAGCAAACTTCAAAAGGGAGATTTTATGAGGGTTCCAAGCATTAAAATATTTTGACGGCACATTTGAATGCAAAGGGCGAAAATCCTTTTGTCAGTGAAAAGTAACAAAAGGATTAAAATTGAAGGACATCTCAAACCAGGAAATCTTTGATGCTTTTGTTTTCGTATACATGTCCTTGAATATGAATAAAGAAAAAAAAAGAAATTGCTCTTCATTGGTAAATAAATATATGTGTATGTGTGTTTACTCGTGTATATGAATGAAATGAGGCTATATACTCTGGCATTACCCTTTTCTGTCAGGATCAAATCACTAAGGAATCATGTGCTGTCAAAGTGGGCAATTTTCTCTATGTTATATTCAATGGTTGCACAATTCATTCTCGTCGAGTCCTTTTTCAAAAAACGAAGAAAAATCTTCTCAGTGAATCTTTTTGGTGAAATTTCAACGAAACCCATGTGCGTAGGTCCATAAAATCTGATTCTATCCTTCGCTTTGAAACTGCTATACGAATAAAATAAATCATCCCCCATCCACCCGAGAGCATTTCATACCAAAATCTTGATACTATATAAACAAAATTCTGCAAACATCAATATCCTTGCAGCTGTTTCAGTTATTTGTGATGAAATCCTTGAATAAATGTCACTCTATAAAATGGGCTCCAAATGGCTGGATTCACCCTCAGCTTGTGTCCTAGTAGCTGAAAATTTTCTATGCATTTGTGCGGGGGGTGGCGTTTCCTTTGAGGCAGCAATAATTTACTTGGCTAGAAAAAGGTGTAGATTAAGTGGTGGGAGGGAGTTTTTGGGGTGGCAAAGATTGATTTTCTGGTGGCGAAGTCACAATTCTTCTTTTCAATACCGAAGCGAGATTTAGGGGCACGGAAATTGGATCATTTGTAAAAGAACCTAAATTTTATTACAAAGGGCTTTTAACGTATTTATTTTTGAGTGGGGATGAAAAGGGGATTTCTCTTGGTGATGATAACACCCAACAGCATAATGAGACGATGATGTTTCTTGCTATGTTTTGGGAATTTGTCTTTTCATTGAATTGACAATTGTCGTGCGGATTTTGGGATATAAACAGAAGACACAAGTCTGGGAGTTGTTTAAGATTTTTTCATGGAATACAAACCACACAAAGGATTTATTACAGGTCCCCCCATCCATATACAATACAATTCATAACTCAAGTCTTCTTAACCCCATAGCGCGTAGCTCTGGAGTAAAGCAAGGTTGTTTACTATCCCCTTTACTCTTTATTACCAAAGCAAATGAGGTATTGAAGAAGCTACTTATAAATGCGCATGGAAGGATACCTTAGATGAGCTATTGTACGCAAATGATATAGTGCGGCTATCGCAGAACTTCTTTTTAAAAGTAAAGTTCAGAGTTGGCTTAATGTTTCAGTTGATAGCAAGAAAGAAATTTCTCATGCATTGTATCTGAGGACGGAGACACCTCCAAGGCTATTAAGACGAAGATTGCAAAAGCGAAAACATTAGCCAGATTGAGATGTATCTGGGGCGAAATAAAATAAAAAAATATTTGAAGAATAAAAGAATTTATCAATCCTAAGGACTAAGACATGCTGTTGCTGTATACCTTGCAGATCACCTTGCTAACCAAGTTATCCTGATGCTCATCGCAGTACTCATTCACTTCCTTAGCAAACTTGACACCCCACTCCTTAATATTGCAAATACAAAACTTCTGCGGGGACCATTCCTTGCACTTTTCATCGGATCCATTATCATTTTTGCACGCCTTTTCATATATCTTTACAAAAATTTCCTTCGTCTTACTGCTGCGAGTCGATGGTTCCGCGAACGATTCCGGTTCAGGATCTGCATTGATTAAAGACATGACAGCAAAAAGTACAACGATTGCGATTTTCATTTTGAAAAATCTAAAAAATAATTTTATTAATTTTAAAACATTTTTATTAAGTTTAAATATACTTTTGGTTCCTTTGCGAAGTCAGGAGACGTTCTTCTAAGAAATTGTGAATTTTAAATTAACTCTATTTATACTAAACTCAAAGAGTGGAAAAGTACCGCGATTTCAAGGTTAGTCACTTTTTAGAAACAATTCAAACTCTAGCATTTGATCAAATATGGTTAGTAGCGTCATACAGACTTTTCTTAATGATCAAATCGCTCTCAACCATATTTTTACTTGTGGCAATAATCGGAATGTGCAATCAAAATTGTTAATATTTGCACAACTAAAGATTGTTAATTTCGAAAAAGGTGTAGTAAAATGGGACAAAAATAAGATATTTGTCATCCGATTAACGCAAATAAGTGGCCTTGTTGTTCCATTACTTTAATACTATTGGTAGCAGTCCAGTTGGTCTTAAAGACTGTATTTTTTTATCCATCATAAAAGATTTTGAAAGCTTTAACCTTCAAATAAATCTATAATAAATATCGTAGTGCTTGAAACGAACTAGAAATATGGAATTATGGTGCATTGGTTCTTCGAACGAGGCTTCTTACTGGGACATTAGGACTTCAACTTGGTCTAGTTAAATGAAATAAAAAAGTAAGTCTAGGGAACCCCTTTTGTGTTAGTCGTACAAAAATAGAGTCAACTTTATCAAACAAGGGTCTGTCTGTCAAAATCAACCTAAAGCGAATGGCCAACGTTTTTGGTCCTATCTTAAAACACCTTCCCAACAAATTGTTAACAGAAAACGATCTCTGGTAGACATGAAGAAAAAAATTCATTTCAATGGGAAAAACTTCATATGTATTTTAAAATTCTACAACGAATAAATTATTTATTTCCAAGAATGAATCTTTCATAAGCCTTGCAAGCAGATTGAATAAACTTCTTGTCCTTCTTCTCCTCACAATATTGCTTTACTTCTGGAGCGAATTGACTTCCCCATTTCTTCAAGTTCTCCCAGCTGAAGTTCTCATTGAGCCATCCCTTGCACCTGTCAGCACCCTCGTCATTAACGCATGCCTTCTTGTAGATTGGCTCGAAAACGCTCTTTAGTTTTTCAAGAGGATTCCATCCGGGATTAGCAAGGGCACTTGACACAGCTGCAGCAAATGCATCGGCAAAAGGATCAGCTTCTGGTGTTGCATAAGCTGAGGCTGCAAAGATTGCAACAAGAACGATGGCGATTTTCATTTTTGGAATTGTGCTGGAAAATTTAATTTTATTTAATTATTTTTAATTTATATTTTTAAAATTATTTACTAATTACTTTTATCTTTACTTCAGGGTACTAAAGTTAGAATGTGAATGAATGAAGTTGTGCATGACATATTTATACTCGGCGAATCCACACCAAAAACAAGAAATGAGAGAATGGTGTTTACTTGCTTTGCGAAATTTTATTTTGAAATTTGATAACATTTGATCAAATTTACACAAAATAGCAACAATGAGATTTTTGTGTCTAGTACTGAGCTGCTTTTCACCTGTTTATATATTAGTGCAAAACTAAAAATAGGAATTGGTTTCCAATATTGAGGAAAACGCAAAAAACATTCCTTTTTATTTTTAGGAGGATTACAATTTGGTAGATTTGAGCTAATCTTTCGTATACGTATACAAACAGAATCTTCGTCGTATCGGGGACTGTATGACAATACGCATTTCTGCACTATCGCCAACGATCGCCTTTGGAAACTGCGCACACCCAGTTGTAAACACATGCTTTGATAATAATTATTAATGAGGTTCATATTCGTAATAAATAATGAATCTTCGTCATAAATGGGTGAGTGAATCGAGACTATTACAAATTCATTTTATAATCGTGTCCTACACCCAACACTATAAGGATGGAAATAAACCGAAATGTAGCAAGAGCATGACTACCAAATTCATTTTTTTGTCAGTACATACTAAATATTCATAGTATCAATTCTACCTCAAGAAGGACGAATGGAATTTTCTTACTTAGTCAATTTTGATTTTTAAATTTGCTTCAATAAAAAATAACACAATAAAGCAATTACACTGTTGTGTTTCAGATCCAGCAGCTGTTCACCTGTTTAAATTTGTGCAAAGTAAAAATTCACATTTTTATTCATCATTTATTCAGTTTCGAGGAAAACATGAAAAAATATAAAATTTCATTTCTATTCTCGCCACAGCCAAATTTCCTAATATATATTTTTTAATTTTTAAAGTGTTTACGTCGATTGGTCCCAGTCTAATTCCATTCCCGTCTCCTTGGTCCAATTCCCTCCACCATATAATGTCGGCCAAAAATTTCGAAACCAGACCAAGTTTGTGCTCTGCTGCCTTAAAGTGGAAGCAAAATTCAAAACAAGGACAAAGACCACCTAAATGCATAAATCTTCCCAATTTTCGTTAAATTCTCATTAAACCTAAGCTCCTTGTCGGCGTTTTAATTTGAAATTATCTCGAAAGTCTTTAACCAACCCGCAAATAGTTGACATGAAATTTTCCATAAAAATTCAGTTCACGGCTGGGCTGGCTTCAGCCTGAAATGGGGACATTTTCAGGCTACCGTTAACAGGCTGCCAGGCAGGATGGAAAATTTGTCGATGGTTTAAATAAACGACCACCATAAACAGGATCACCGTGCTCAACGAGCGTAAGAATGCGTATGTGGGAACTGTACAACTGTGGTCAAGCATAGTGGCTGCCAGATATTAAACGACCCCCGACTTTTGGGTGTATGTGTGTGCGTATGTTTATGCTGTTATGCCTAATGAATCCTGGATCCTGTCCGCCAGGGATACTTTTTCCTCATTGAAAGCGGTCAATTTATGTGAAGTTAAAATTGGATTTTTTGCGCACACTTTAAACTGGGAAATTTCGAGATGGCTTAATTGGAAACGGAGGTCCTTCTTCATCTTCATGCCACTCTGGCCTCCAGATGTCCTGTTAAGCCTACCGTGGCATAAGTTCCAAGCCGATCAACTGGCATCCTGTTCGACTCATTTAACTTCCTTAAATATGACAAACGACAACACGGAAAGTGGTTTCGAAATATTTCAATTATTTTGGCATCATGATGCTATCATTCAGAGTCCTTGTAAACACTTGCTCCGCCGGCATTCCTTCGGCACAACGAGAGTAGCTTCGGGGCGCACTCCCCCCGAACTCATGTCGAGGTCAGATGATTTATGGCGCCTTTAAGAATTGAAGCGTTAATCCCAATGTTTTGTCAGATAATGTAAAGTGATGACGGCAATGAATCAAAATTCTGGCGCCCCGCTGCTGTGGATTTGGTATGTCTGGTCAGTTGGTGCAGGACTGATTAATATTGGATATGATATGTGACTTGACAGGGAGTAATTTGGCGAAAGCGAAATTAATCCTCAATAAAGATGATGTATGGTGGCCTTAGTAAATTGGCGATCTTTATTATTCAATAATTTTCTGCAGGTGAGACATGTCAATTGATGATGAATTTAGTGCTATTCGGGACTTCCGAAAGCATATAGAAAGGAAAGGAGCGATAACACTAGTTGGAATAGCAATGTGCTAAAGGAAAGACCAGGAGCAGTTATTTAAGTCCAGATGTGTTTCAGTAACGCTTGGAAATGGATAACGCGACTCAGGCATGAGTCAAGTTGTCAGCCGACTCTGAGTTGAAGACACCTGTGGCGCTAGACTCTGACACTGAACGAAAGCAGAAGGAAAATTCATCTGTCTTGGAAGGAGGTGAGTGGACAAAAGATCCATGACGGTTTACGGACCAACTAGTATGACTGATTACAATCCCGGGTGGGGCAAGACTTGCGAAGAGATTTAAATGTGAAAGCCTCTGCGGTTAAGTATAGGGAACTGAGGCAAACAAAATCAGCGCCATTTGATAGTTGATTGCTACGATAACCCACACAATATGGCGTGGAGTATCACCAACGACAGTCATGGAGAAGAAGTTCTGCTCGAACTCCTGACTGCAAGCAAAGGAATTGAAGCTACCTTCGTCGATGTTAGACCAACAAAAGTCATAGATATTACTCTCTCTGGAGAAGACATACGACTGGAGGAAGAAGCAAATGGAGGCCAATGCTCGAATTGGACTACAGCCATCAAAAAAGAAGTGATCACCTAAAATCCCGCTCGATAAACTGAACTCTGGCGAGGAGTCAGGTCAGCGCCGTGATAGCAAAGTTGGTGAGCAACATGCTGACAGCAGAGCAATATGAATTCAGACAGGAGACTCATGACTTCAAGGAAGGGTAGATCTAGGATGCCCACATATTTATTCCTAGAGCTTACCGTCAGCGAACCCTTACTGTTTTGCGTCGTATGCCCAAAAGTTAACATCATTAACAAAATAAACAAAAAATGTTGATGCAGCTGCTTACCGTACACAAACTCAAAGACCCCTTATACTTCGTGAAACTTTATTGGCAAAATCATTACTCATGCAAACACTTTCCCCAAGCAAATCCGCAATCCACAATGCGTAGGAAATCACAATTTGTGTTTTTCTTAATATTCATTTTCCCCAGCTACATAAACTCCCTCGTCACTTTGCGATTTAAGTCAAAAACTTGAGAAAGCCCCGCCAGCACTCCGCAGATCCTTGAAAATAATAATAAAAAAAAATATCATCCTTATACGCTTAGAGCAGAATGCCTTACCCACACTTATGCCAAAAAAAACCGGCAAAAAATCCCCCGAAATAAAATTTTATGTTGTTCTGTTGAATACGGAAAGTTTTGCCTTTTTGTGTGAGTTTCTAAGGAACACACCCTGTTGCACATTTTAAGTCGTGTCGTAAGACGTCTTTATAAGGACGAGGGTTATTATATGCAGCGTGCTCTTTTCTGCGCTACAATGGCGATTGTTATGATAATGGCAAAGTGTGCGGGGGTTATAAAAATAAACAATAACAGGACAGGAATTCATCCTGATTTTTTATATATGTATGTGTTTGCATTCTCATACTTTTGATGTGGAGACATTTCCCGATTTGCATGGTTATTGCGCGAGGATTTCAGGAGATAAAGCAGAGCGTGTGACAGAAGAGATAAAATGAAATGCGGGTCGTAATTTCACACTAATCGCTTTCGTGGTTGCGCCTTTAACTTAATAAAAGTGCTTACTCCTGCCACAGCATGTTCTTACACAATGGCAGCCCTCGACGGGGGCGGGGGCGGTTCGACCACACACAATTCTGTTCGTGACGTCCTGAATGCCATTATAACGGTCGAATAATCTACTGAACGAATCCAATAATGAGCTCAGCATCAAAAGGGAAAAATCAAATAAATAACGCTGAATCAAAATTTGCTCTCTCCCGATCCGTGAATAGAAACCATATCAGGATTTCGGTTAGCGTTCTAGGAAAAAAAATCGTTAGATGTGGCGTGTGTCTGGCATATAAACGAGGTTAGCTGTGCTCCCCGTCTCCATAGATCTGAGCCACAGCAATACGGAGAGGCAAAAATCCTCCGTGAATGAAAATGAAATTAGCAAAAGCAATTTAACACCAAGGAGGCTGCTACCTACTTAGAGCCACCTTCAGTGGCTTGTGGGTTCCCAGGGAGCCTCAAGTATAGCGCTTTATCACCATCAAACACTTCCCAGGACGACATCGGCAACAACAAAATTCGCTAAATACAAGTCATGGAACCGATTTATAAGTTCACTTATCCTGCCTCGGGCGAATGATAAATCAAGAATGAATCGGTGCTCGTCCTGCTCTCCTTGTAGAGTTCAACCCTTCAAATGGTGGGAGGAGGTGTCCCCAAAGGTACTCGTTGGTGCTTTCTCTGCAAAGCAGTTCCATAACTTGTTGTCACCGCTCCATTCCCGTGAGGCCCAGCCCTTAATACAGCTCAGTTTTGGCTGAAGAGATGTCCTGGATGTGCTTGTAGATATGTGCGTTATGCTAATTCTCAGTATATTTTCCAGGATTCGGCAAGATTTCATTTTGGTAAAATGGCAATTACGCCTAATCTCTGGAAAATTCCTTTTTAGAAATCCCGTAGCAGCATTTAAGGCAATCGGGATTTGAATGTTCTGCCAAAAACGTTACTCCCTTTTGCAGGCGTATTTATTTGATTGTGTCACAATAATGGAACAATTTGTTTTCGGGATATGATTTCATTCGGTTCAGGATTTAATTTGCTAGAAGATTTTATGATTTCACACTTATTAAGGATGGATTTTCAGGTTGTTACGGCTTTGAGTTTTTTTTGTTTCGGGTAAAATCAGGTGTTGATTAGGTAAAAATCCTGATAACTACATCTGCTCCCTTGTAAATCAGGGTTATAGGCTTGTCGGATCCTAAATATAGAAAAAGTTACAATTTGGTTTTGAAATTGACCTACCCTGAAGCCGTGAAACAGCCTGTCGATCCGCCCTTGATACAGTTTTGATCAGCGATATTATTATCCGCCTCTTAGTGCTATAAACATCAACCTGAATTGTCAACATCTCGAATCCAGAATTAGCTTTATTCGTAATCCGAGATTTTTAACATAATCAGTTTATAAACAATGAATACAGGCAGACGACATCGATTGTTCTGCAGTTCGTACTAAATCAGTATGCGTAGGAAGGAAGGCGCTCAACTACCACAGCAGAGTTATGGGTTCGATTCCTCACACCTGCATGATTCAGCTTCTTGCCGCGGTAGTATTAAATTGTAGTCGTTGGAGTGAAATCGGGTGTTGACATTGGGGATAAATTCTGCTCTCTACTCTCCTTTCGGCAAGGGCTGTTCGACATTGTACAAGAATCCTAGAAGGGCCGACAGCAAAAAAAGGTGGTTACCTCTGAGCTCATTCACATAGGAAACAGCATGCAAAAGGCCCCAGGTCCAAATAATGAACAACGGTAAAGAACAGCCGTAGCAATTGAGCAGTTTTAAAGAAACACGATGCCACAAAGAAAACAAACTTATTTTTTCACCGAAAAATAAATTACAACTCGCGAAGTTTCGATCTCCTAAAATATGACTTATTGCATGATTCGCGTGATATTTGGTTCCGCAAGCGACGAACTTCATCGTCGCAAGTGAATACGGCAAAGAATGTGATAAGATACACTTGGCATCCTACATCGCAGCCTAGAATTACATTCATAAGATATTCCTCGAATAGGTACCGCGTAACTCCCACGCTCAGGAAAATTATTTTTTTTTTGGGAGCAGGAAAGTTTTGAAAATTTCATCCCAAGGAACACATGGAATGGGGGTGGAATCACGGGTAAGTTTCTAGTTATCTACTTGAATTCGTCCTGAAGGCCTTGGAGGCATTGTGAAAATTGAATAAAAAAAATTCCCCGATTTTACAATTTTCTCCGCTTTTCCTTCATCTTGTTTTGATACTTTTACAACGAAAATGATATTCTTACAAAGATTTTGTTGTTGAGCAAGAGCCAGTTTCCTTACTTTCATCTTGTTTATGTATTTTTTTGCTGATTTTCTACGAAAAAAGAAAGTTGGAGGATCTTCATTTCTTGGGGGCTTTTTTACCCTTAAATTAAAGTCTCCTTGAAGTTGAGTTACGTAAGGATCTAATATGTATTAAAAAGGTATATCTGGGAGAAAAAATGTGTTAGAAGCCGGACTTTCAATACACATACACAGAAAACAGAAAAGCATAAAATATCTCAACTAAAGATAAAATATCCAAAAAGATAAATGTGTTATGCTCCTTTCGAAGTTAATTGGTAGAGCTACTGAATAAATTCATGAATAGCAGAAGCTCCTCTTTGAAGTGGCAATAAACTCGCATTTCATTTACTTTTCTCGTCCTTTTATGAGTGATTTTCACGAAGTTTGATGCCCTTCAGGGTTATATTTGGCCAGACGGAAGACGGCCCATAAAAGTTCGGATGGGGCCTTTATTGATGGCAAAACATTCATAATGGGGGAAATTTCTTAAGTACATCATAACTTCAACTCCTTATCATTAACCTCGCTATTGAAACTGCTTGGCTCTGAAGAAGCAAGCGGCACCAGCACCGGGCCAGGAGTGCCACTTACGGTTAATGAATAATAACAATAACGCGCGACACTTTCAAGTTAATGAGGATAATAAGGACGAGATAGACAATCCTAGATAAACATTACGGCAGCCTGTAATGTCTCGATTTGAATGTGTCCAGACGCGCAGCCTGTTAGCTTCCCAATTTCACGGTGAAATAATTTAAGCTGCAGGAAACTTGCCAACAAAACGCAAATTCATTATGTTATCAATGGAAACATCGCAACTGTGACCTCAATAAGGGACAAGGATACTAAATTTCTTGTACGTGACATGCAGAAAGGATTCAAGAAAATTTAAGGGATTCCAAGGATTCGCCACGATATATCTATGGTTGTTGTTGCTTTTGTTGTTGTTGTTGCTGTTGTCGAGTGTCATTATTAGGTATACGATTGACTAAACAGGTTAAAGGTAAAAAGGCGGCGACAGATAACCGAGAAAAGGAAAAAAATAACGAAAAAAGGACAGGTCGAGTCCTGTAAGTGAGTTTTCAATTATACGGACCGACAGACATCTTGCAAGGAGTGGTGCGGGAAAGGTTACTTTCAATTGTGAACCTTTTATCTTTATTTTATTTTTATTTTCCATTTCCCCCCATTTTTTTTGCTAGTCTTTAATTAAGTTTCTCTTGAATGGTTTTAGCAAGAAGCGCTTAAAAGCGGCCACCACCATCCCCAGTAGTGATAGCAGCAATCTTATATAGTCAAGGATATGTAGACATTTTTTGTGATTAACGTCTGACCATGGGTGGTTTAACGAAAAGGTAAAGGATAGTCGATGTTGTACATCGGAGGATTGTGTGTGTGGACATCGTTATTCACTTAGGATTACAGGACTAGTATAGGAAGAGTATGGAAGATAGTAGATAAGTTTTGCTGATAGGTTTTTGGGGGTCGTGTGGTGATGGTACACAATGTTTTGTTTTCTAGTATTAACTTCTTAAGGATAATTGGGTTGGGGTTTAAAAACGATTCCCATAAGCTTGGGATTAGTGAAAGATTTATTTAGTGGAGAGAGATGCAGTCAATAATTTTGAAAAGCTAATGTTGTTGTAATGTGATCAAAAACATAGACTGCGGTTGAAGAGCTACCGTTGTACAATCTATATATAAATGGTAGTTTAGAAGTATCTCAATCCCCGGTTAAAAATAAGAATCGGCCGTAAGTGCGTTCGTGTACACCACGACGCATCGAATAGTCCAAACGAAGCCCGGTACGCTCACACTTTTTTAGACTACAGAGAGCAATATTGGGGCTTTAAAAAATTTTATAGGACGAAGAAATCGGGCAATTATCTTAGTAACCATAAAGATTGCCATTAGCATACTCAGTAGACCGGTTCGCGTTAAATTGCGTAGGTCAAGCAGCATTGGACGTTGTTTGTACTTAGTTGGGGGACCGCTTGGTAAAATGACACTCGTGTTTGGAATGATCGATGTCGATGACGGTACATTTATAGATGTTCATGCCTGTAGCCGGAGCGTGCATACCTTCGTCCGGCGAATTTCTATTTTTTTATGCCTGTAGCCGGACCGTGCATGTGGCAGACACATTTGTACGCTAACCATGCTAGTTGCAGGCGCGTATATGCTTTTCAAAAAATTAACCTTTTATCTCCCATATAAAATTAAATTTTCGAAAATTTCCGTACAACTCTAATTCTATGACCACCTACAGCACATCACCTGGTCATTTTATAAAAGTCTTGTGCTCAACTTTAATACTTTTTTAAGATCTTGTGTAGACTACTTAGCGTTATCTTTAGGATTTACAGTTGGCAAAAAACCACTAAAGTCTCGGGAATAATCAGAATAATTCGAATATTCTTCCTAAACAGTCAGAAACAGATGTGCTGGACAAGGCGATGTATTATGCAGGCATTCGAACATCAAAGAGAGATAAGAACTACATTAAGGGATAACATTTTAAATATGTCGGTTTTCCTTTAAAAAAAACACTCACAGCCACCATTACTTTGTTAAATAAAAACAAGACAGCAATCTTGAAACAACTTTAAATTAAGGAACTCGGTGTGCAATAAATCATCGAAAAAGCAAAAGTATTTTACGACTGTGGATAAAAACCACATACAACAAGCGGCGAAATTGGGAGGCCCTTACTGCATAGGTTCTAAAAATAAATAATCTTTAAAGCCTTTTAATCTTCCTTTGTACGTGCTCCTGGATATCGATTTCCCTTCGAGCATTTCCCTTTTTCTCCAAATGTGTATCTGAAGCCATTAAAAGAAGCAAATCTCCAAACACTTAAAGCCGATTTAGTAGCGTGCAAACACTTTTAGCATTCAGTGCACAACATTGATCTATGGATACCCTTAATAACGTTTTATGCTCCACACACATTATGTACACAGAAGCACCACAAAAAAAACACTGGTGGTGGAGGCTTCTTTTCGCTCCTACACGATGCATAAGAATTCTGCTTCCTTCAGCACTACCCTGTGTGTCAAGATGCCTGACTGGTAGTCTTCAGGTATTCGCTTTTCAACTCAGGCCACCTTTGAAGTGCGATTTAACAACTTGTTCTGAAATTGAACTGCAAACGAGCGGGAGACGTGCAGGAATTTCCTTTTCGGTGCAGCCGTGTTAGTCGTAAAAAGGACATGAACGAGGAGCGCTTGACTGGAAGATTGCAAGAATTGCGAAAATAGCATAAAGTAGAGCTGCACCAGCTCTTCCGGGAAATGAAGTACCCAACGAAAGGTAGTTGGTTTATCCTTATGCCACTCAAGGATGTGCTGTACATCGTAATGCTACTGGCAAAGCTAACTTGTATGGCACCTTCTTTTGCACAGAGCGACATCCTACCCAGTCTTTTCTAAGCAGTCGTTTAGAACTATATATATATACATAAATAATACACGCTGTATGTATACGCGGCTGTTTTAATACTTGCGATTGTAGTACTTTGTCATGTGTCGAGCACGTACTAGTAACTGAGTACCCAGTTGTCCTTCTTGCTTGCCTCGGAAGGTTTTCCACAAAAGGTGGTAAGTGATTTCCGCTTGTGCTACTTGAAAGTCTGCGAAAGTTTCTGCAGCTACAAAAGATTTGCCGTAATCTACTAAATTGCGGAGAAATTGTGTCATTTATAAGTTACTATGAAGTGCGGCATGCTTTCTTCCTTAAGACTTAAGAGAGAGCGGAATTCAACCAACGTTCGCTTAAGTGCTTGTATAAAATGGCTTTCGTCCTTGTTTCACTAGCACAGATGGGATAATATCTTACGCTAGTCACTCTGTCAAGAACATTAATCAATCGGGGAAAGTCTGCTTTTTCGTCAATTCAATTTATTCAGAATTTTTCAAACAACAAATTGCTCAACTCTTGCGAAACGTGTTCGGGTCTCGAGACTCACGCCCTAAGAGGGCATCAGCATCCACTTAAGTAATTGAAAATAAACACCCGGGAATTACTTCTTGATGGTGTCAGGGAAAGTTTACGGAAACTTTTCTTGAAGAGTTCGAAAGGGGCCTGCTATGTAAAAGGACTCTCGTCAAAAGTTTCCAGCCTACCCTAAAAGTCAGGTGCACCACTCCATGAAAGGCGGCTGCCCTTCATTCTTCATGTTGAAATCCTTTAGAGCAACCCTCGTCATGTGTTGTTTCGTTGCTTTCCTCACGGTATAAAATTAGCGATAATTTCAAGAATCTTGGACCAACTTCCAGAGCCCACATGCCAAACCAGCGACTCATGAAGGCGGCGGGGCGGCCTTATGCCGGTACAGATTTCTTGCCGAAAAGGAGCTCTGCTTGAGACAACTTTCGAGTCAATAAAAGGCTGCTAGAGAACCTTAAATGGTTTTAGAACTGGAACGTGACAGCGGCCGTGAAAAAGCGACACAGCAGTTTTGCACATTTCCAAGTCGTTAAAAGGGGCTCGCACCCATCCCGCGCACGACACGCCCCGGCACGACAGGATATTGATGCCAAAACAAATGTCAAATTTTATATAATTCCAGGAAGAATTTTCTCTAATTAACATTTCAACGTGACTTCTTTATGTAAACATTAATTGACTTACACACAGCCTGACAGATGAACAGGCAGAAATGTTAACCGCGCCGCTTCTAGAATGTCGCGGATTTCGCCGTCGTCGGGTGGCGGTGGTGAAAAATTTCATTCTTGACTTTATATGAGAACCTATGGATCCTTAAGATCCTTCCGGAAAAGGAACACAGCGCGGTAATGGAGATGGATGCCACACGTCCTTGCGCTGTTTTAATTTCAATTCCGGAGCGCGCTGCTGTGGGGCGGCTGGCACTGTTTGCAGCGAGATTAATGACCTCGATTATTAAGGGCGCAAATTTTCATTCAGAATTTCGCCGTCTGTGTTGCGAGAGAAATTCACTGTGGAATTTTTGATTTGAATTTTGGCTGCGAATGGAAATTCTATGTTGATTTTTCAGCTTGTAATATGAATTGCCGTGCATTAGTGTGTCATGAATGGTGTTCCCAGGCGGTTTTGTTCAAGGACGATTCAGGCTATACCAGGAAATTGTTAATATTGCAGGCATAACATTATTGAAACGATGAATATCTAAGTAGGAGGTCTTGAATTCAGTTTATTCAGAAAATTTTTGTTTAATCCAGATTTCAGGTTTCATATCTCGAATTAAATACCGCCAATTTTCCTACCGCCCATAATTAGATAGCTTAGCATCAGACAAGTCATAAATATTGCAAGACTAAAAAGAAATTCTCGGAGCGACCTTGTAAGTCCCAATTTGGATCTGACGAAATAGAAAACGTTAACTTAACCATCCATCTCGCAATAGGAAACTTGTCGAATTTAACGCTTCTCAGTGGACGATGTAAATTTAACTGTTGGCCATATTTTTTATATCCGAGGCCAGGGCGGCGCCTTCATACAGTGCGAACGGTGCACTTGCACCGGGCGCAATTGCTCATGGACGGGATTTCAGTATTTAAGATTTTAAAAAAATTTAAAACTTTACAAAAAAATTGAAAAAGCGTCCCTGTGGCTTTATTTCATTCATTTTTATTACAACGATTTATTTTTCCAATTTATTTTCTCGACATAATATTTTGTACGTATTTATATCCCCGAACTCATGTGGATCTCACGGGCGCATAAATTTACCCAATATATGTCCTTGTGCCTATTAGAGATCTTGGCCACTTTGGGGACAAGTTCGACTCCACAGTGCACATAGAAGGGGCCTGCAATAAAGCCAATCAAATTGCTTGGTTTTATTAAGAGAAACGCCTTTGCTTTTAAGAACCCCTTGACACTAAGGACTCTTTCCGTTTCCTTGGTCAGGCCGATTCTGGAATATGCATCCGTTGTGTGGTCTCCATATACGAAAGTGCATGAGGATCGAATCGAGGCTGTCCAGAGAAATTTCTCGAGATATGCTGTACGCAAGTTAAACTGGACATCGCAGGTTCCAATATACAACCCTAGATGTCAACTTCTTGGACTCCAAACACTATAATGCAAAGGTATTTTGGCATATCTTATGTTTGTAAAAGATGCTCTGTGCTTCAAAGTTCAGTCTTCTTCTCTTCTCGCTTTGTTCAATATGTATGCACGTGATACACGCCTTAGATCTAGAATCAGGGGTGGCCAACCTTTTTGGAAGCAAGGACGCAATTAAAATGGGCTGCTGGGGGGAGAAGACGTATGGGCAAAGAAATATACTCGGAGTGGTAGAAGGGTCTTCTGATTACATGACATCGAAAATTAATTTCAACTCGGGTTTCAATGTCCATATCTCCACTAGAAAGAGAGGGGAACCTAATAAGAGAGACGTGATTCTATACATAGATGGCTCCAAATAAGAGACGGGTGTATGTACTGCTGTTTTCTCCCCTTTGATGAATCTCCAAAAATACGTCCAGAAAGACAACCGAACATTTTCTTTGCAGTTGCCTGACTCTTGCTAGGATCAAATAGGGCGCATTTGGACACCTTCTCTCACAGAACTTGGGAGAGATTTCGAGTACCCCGACACCTCCCCTAACTCACCCATTCATCTTCTGTCCTTCAAACTAAGCTTGGTACTAGACATTGCACCTTTACCTGACCCACATAACTGGACTGGCAGCAATTTTTCCAAGAAAAGCCACCCAAAAATTGCGAAGGGAAAAAACATCCTCGCGTTTCGTTCATTAGCAAGAGATCCCAAAATATTCTTGAAAATCTGCCTTAGAAACGCTCAGGATTAAACTGATACTCTGCTACACTGCACCAGAATGAAAAGCGTGCTTGGTTTCACGGGATTTGTTAAAAAGTAAAGCGCTCCTAGCATTATACAGCAAACATTTTTATGCTGATTTTTATTTTTTTATTGTCATGCCTACCTAATAACCAACCTGTCAAAGATACCAACCCGTAATCATCGTTCTAGGATTTTCCACCCACATAAACCTGCCAAAAATGAACTGTAGGCAGCTCTAAGCCCTCTCATGAAATGAATAAACATCAAACATAGCCCAGGTGTCCACAGCCTGTTGATTAAGCTGAACGACAGATAAATCCGAGGTAGAATAATATTTTTTTATGAGAATTTCCGATACTATGTATATGCGAACAAGACAAATGTGGCGCTATTATTAAGCTTGTCTCGTTTTGGTATTCTACGAGTATCTGTAAATAACCTTGTCCACTTAATGAAGAGATTTGCAGCTTTTCCCGTGCCCAAAAACCAGCAAAAAAGTGTCGCCATAATGCTCACAAGACTAGGATAGTTTCTTCCTCGACGACACACACTCTGTTTACAGGTGGTAATCAGTTTTGCTTTTTGTGTTTGGACATATTTTTGTGTATGGTTTGTCCTTAATCATAATTCATGGTCGACATTTACCAATTCTGCCTGTCCACTTATTCACTCCCACATTTAACGAAGCTCTTCTGCTGACGCTGAAGTTCTGTGAGTGCTTTCTGCTGCTTCCTGGTACTAAGTACACCTGCCTCGTATAGTCTAGCTTATCAAAGGCACTGGTAGACACTCGAGATTTGAATTATTAAATGCCACAATTCCTGTTAGCTCTATATTAAGTCCGCCACTTTAAAACTCAGTTGGAGAAACATGTGCGTATCCTTACACTCCTTATTCCACTTAATTAACCCAATCTACGCCTTGTATCACTCCTCGCCAGTCTTCGTTTAATCCGGCGTAAAGACATCCTCTTAAGCTGAAAGCCTTTTAATCTTAGATTTATCCTCATTTTGCAGTCTGCATTCCGTCATCTCCTTGCTACTCGTGTTCCGTCTTGCTTCTGTCTACATTTTTATCTCGAGACATAGTGGGGGGGGACGCTCACACACATACTGGCAGTATGTCGCCCCAAAACAGGGAACTAAACTTCCCGTAATTAATTTAAACTTGTGATAGGCATTATCGCGCGTCAACCTGATTATGCGGAGTCACGCCTCGACTTCATAGAGCGAGAATTTCATATTCGGAACACGTGAGCCGAAATTTAGAGCTCCATCAAATCCTTACCGAGGATGCGAAACAATGTTAGGGCCCGTCAAGGACCAATCACGTCTTTACCATATACCACCACCGAAATATTACACAGGATATATGTATTATAAGCTGTGTCCCAGAAAAGCGGGCTTCAGTTCAGAGTAGTTTTTATTATCCTAGAGCGTGGCTGATTCCGAGGACTAAGGAAATTCTGTTGTCGCCTTTAAATTGCAGGCATGTGCCCTTCGAAACCGTCATGAAGTGCCCTATTGTGACTTTGGAGAGTCTCCGCTCAGATGGATGCTGAAGTGGAGACTTTTCCATCCAAAACAAAGATCCGCGCATGTCCAGATTTGCGTCTCTAGTGATGCACTTTCGCCCTGTGCCAGAGAGAATCTGGGGACGGTATATCTATGGACCAGCGGAACTTTTTACGTTCAGATGCTCGAAAGCTATCCGTGCAGCTGGTTCAGTCGGTCCGTTCTTGGCAGCGTTTTGGTTAAGCTTTTTTTCCTGCAGAGTGAAATACTCAATCCACTCCTGCACACCTGGAGCTATATTTCGAGTGAAACTCGTCGCCAGGTGAGAAAAGTGCGCCGCGTTGTGGCTTTATCGTACGCGAAGTTGTGCCTCGTGGATGATGGCACGATGTAAAGGTGTAAAGTGCTAAGCTATTCAGTATCATAACCAATCATCATCAACTACAGTGCAGTGAGGTTTTACTGAAAATAGTGCTCCAATAAGAGAGTGCGGTAACCTGCTTCCCGTTCAAGGGGGCTAAAAGGCCCAATTAATAAGCGAGTGTGCGTGTAATTGAATCAATTTGTGCGGATTAAAATTTAATTAGTGAGTAATAAGCACAAACTTCCGTGCATTTAGAAAATTGACATCGGCTTTAATCAACTCTGGTTCCGCACTAGAAAATTTTACGAAACTTATGGGGCCTGGCTCTGTGTACACCCATCCGTGTGTGTGCCCTGTCGGGTCCCATTTATTTTTTAATTATATCGAAACAGAACGCCCCGAGCTCTTGTGCTGCTGCTGATGCTGTTGTTGTTGTTGTTATTGGTGCTGCTGTTGTTGTTACTATTGTCGCTGTAAAGGAGTATAAATGCACACTACATAAGCTCCAAGGACTCAAATAATAAACGATATCGGACGCAAGTGTAAGCTTAAGCACACTGAATGGCCAACATTCCAGCCAGCATTGTCCTCTCTGCTGCCGAAGGAGTCGGAAATAATAGCTCTTCATCCTGTTCTTCCACTTCAGCTGGCTTTTTCCGCTCGCAGGAACTGTGCGAAAAAAATTTGACTCCTTTAAGTTAATAGATCCTGGCAACGAGAACGACAACGAACAATTCCTTCTCAGCTTTTTCTATTCGGAGTTTCCAAAAAATGAAAGTAATTGGGTATAACGAGACTTTTTTTCCTATCTTAGCACAAAGGAGAGGAAAAAATAGGTTAATTGAATGCTGAGGTGTTTATAGGATGCCTAAGCAGGGTTTCATGTTTTTTTTTTGTCGGCAAAGGTTAGCGCGCGGATCTTTTTCTTCTTAATTCTATTTTATGGAATAATGACAACATCACCTTCATCGCTTTTCTGGGTGGACTTAGGAAATTTTTGAAAAAGTTTTTTTATATTGAAAGATTTTTTCTTCTCTTTCTCAAGTTTTCTTTTCATAAATTTTTCAAGCAGGGAACGCTAAAGGTTTACTTGTTGATTAGTTTAAGAAAGGATCGTTTTAGAAGTTTTATTGCGGTTCGAGGGTTAATTTTAGGTGGAATAGGGTTCATTTTGTTTAATTTGACTTGAAAAGAAAGTTTTATATAAAAGATTAACTTTTCCTGATGATTTCCTTTTAGTCTTTTAGTAAATTATGAACAGGAAAAAAAGTTGAGCAAAATTTCGTCACTTATGAATATTAGAACTGTTGCGTAATATTCATATGGCATGAAATTTAGAAATTATATAGCTCATACCAAATTTTTGCTGTAATCATATATATTACCTATTCAAATCCCATGACGATTTGAGGTTATAATCAATGCAAATCATTTTAAACCGATTAAAACCTAACGCAACTAAAAACCAATTCTTATAAAAACTTTAGAGGAGTGATTTTAATATAATGAAAGCTGATTTTGCATTACTAATTTACGACGACGAAACTACTTCATCGTGGTGGAAATATATAGTGGAATACGCGTGTTAAATATTCATGAGATTAGAAGCAGTCTACAATTGTGAATTTCTTGAAAATTTTCTTATTAACTTGAATTTGGTTACTCTCGGCTGATTCGATTTGCTCAGAAAGTGCTGATTTCCCAAAGGTAACAGCGCAGTGTGTAAAATTAGCAGTTCGTGATTGGAATAATTTAATCTTCAATAATTGGAACACTATTTTTGTGTAATTTTGCTTTGCAAATTTCCTTTTCGACAATAAAATCGCATGATTTGAAGACCGCATTGTCTGGTGGTAGCCAATTTGTAAAGGAAAGATTTCCTTTGGTACCAGTGGTAATCAGAAAAATATTTCCAAACAAACATTATTAAAAATATATACGAGGTTTTGAGAACACATAGGCTGCAAAGTACAAATATGAACTCCTGCAGCTATTTGAAAATAAAATTTTATGTTCTCTCTAATTAAAAAATAACTTTTGAGTACCTGAAAGAAATTAAACAGTTCCTTTAATGAAATTTTGATACAGAAATTACTTACTCGCCTTGGCAACATAGCGCTTCTACAAAGCTTCTCCATTAGGCAATAAAATAACTCGAATTTTGGCCTTAGTCCAACTTTTCATTCATGATTTTCCATGTCCTTTATTACTGTTTTTCTCCAGGTGTCTACCAACATCTCTGGTTTCCTGCAAATCCCATTCGAGGGCTCTTTTTGTTTATGTACAATTCTGTTTTCGTAGTGGGTGACCTATTCACGTCAATTTTCTTCCCTTTATCGCTTTGATTCTTATTCACTCGAGTCCCAAAATGCTGTGTTTGTTATTTTTCTAGGGGAAAAAGTGTGACTCTTAATTCGTCTAGATTTGTTGACGAAAAGTTGTATTTTGTTTATATCCGTCTGGTTTTTGTGGCAGCTTTCACTGACGTAGAGTAATACAGGAGATTTCACGCAGAAGTTGAAAATATTTCTCTTGTATATTTTTAGATAGTTGTAGCAATATACACGAATAGTTTTTGGGATTAATTGTTTGCGTGCTACTTCTTTACTTTCCGCTTCTTCCACTTAGATAAACCTCTTTCTCTCATCTTTCTGTACTGCCATCGCCAGTAAGCATAAGCTAAGAAATCATCTCCTGTTCGACAGCCGAAAATAGCGTTCTGGCGCGCTAATGTTGAATAGACATCGGTGGAGTGAAACCGCGTTTATCATTGGCGTTCCAACATTACTTCTTAAAGAACACATTTGGCGCTTGCTTGTTTGGAAAATTTGATTAATACTGTATGAAAGCAACACCTAGTAAATAATATCATATTACTAAATATGTCTTATCAAATAACAAACATTCCCTACGGATCAAATTTTGATGGACACCCTTTTACCTACCCCCAAATACGAGATCCTTAAATAAACAATATTTATAAGTGCTTGTCATACAGACCGGATGCCATCATAAAAATTCGTAATGCCAATTCTAGAAAGATTCCATCTAAACATGAGGCAACCGGGCTGTCTGATATCTAACAACCCTTGAAAACCCTTTTTTTCTCGATATTTTTAAAAATACATTTCGACATTTAAAAATAAAATTCGCCTCCCTTCAATAAAATAAATCAAAATTATAATATGAAAAAGCCAAACATCACATCTCGACAAATTTCCCACTCAAATATTTATTTACCTGTGGATTTAACCGTCAGTAAAAAAAGGCAGTGTTCCGAATGGTAAATAACAAAAATAATACATGTGAACTTTTTGTGCCCAACGAGATTTGAAAATATGCCAAAACCAATAGAATAAAAATTTACATTTTACTGGCATATTCACGCGAGAAGAGGGTACATAACTTATAGTATGCGTATGTTTAAGAGGAGAGCCTTGTCAAAAAAGTCAGAAATCATTTTTGAAGCCACTCTGGGGTACCTGAGGATTTTTTTTAGCATAAATCGTTCAAGGACTCTCCTGTGTGGAATAAATTTTTTATAAGAGAACGCCACTAAGCTTATGACTATAATGTGAAATTTATTTGAGTGGCATTCATTCCGGGAAACCCTTATCAAAATCTGCTTCTACGTGTCTGCTCTCGAATGGAGGTTAACTGTTACACGCCTGTGCCGCCCTTAAATTCGAAAGTTATTACATAAATGAGTTTTTATCGTGAGGCCCTTAGTAAGCTTTGGCTGCTCGTTCATTTTGGTGCAATTGATACAAAATTAATTACATAACTCCACTTAAAGACAATATCCACGAGCACATTTTCATTATCATTACATCCTTAATTAGTCGAACAACGAAAAGGGCTTTGATTCTCTCCATTTGGTTGTGGAATAATTTTAAGGGCTTCCACATATGTTTGGCCCCAGAATTGGTGTGTAACACACCCGAACTTTAACACGGGCGCTCTCTCTTCTTATGAAAGCTATCGGCAGCAACAACGCATTGGGGGCTGTGTGTCCTAAAAGTGATGTTAAATTGAGTGTCCTTTATGAAAGCTAGCACAAAACATCCATTTCTGAATAATTTTCAATACCATTAACCTAATGAAATTCAAATCACATGAGGCACAGATCCTGCCATAAGCGACACGCTGAATAGTGAACTGGAATCCTTGGGAATCGGCAGGTTTGAATGGATACACGTATCAGGACTGTCATTACAACCCTTTCCTAGATTATAATTTAGCAGTTAGCGAACACAAAGGATATCACGACACGTCGCTGTTTGGTTATAATTAGCTGTGGGGACGGGGGTCATAAGAATCACAGCAGGGCACTTAACCCTATCCCCATCATAGCGGAGATGGGGGCACGAAAATGAAATTCGGCTCTAGGATTGTCTCCACCTTATACATGAAAAGTATGAAATATTCATGTCAGGATGCCACTATAATAATATCAGGAGAATCCTTTAACCTAGGCCTTTTATTCAGTTCCCAGATTGTTTGCTGCTCCTCAGAATTCGGAAGGCGAATCAAATACAGAAGTGAATCCGTAAAACGTGAGTCCAACGCATGTTCCAATGACCACGTTACACAAGTGAGGAATGCTCCCAACGAATTCCACTTCTATATAAGCTCAGGAACGTCCACTGGACTAACTGGTATCCATAGTCACATCGCACAGATTAAATTACCGGATAGAAAAGTTCTCTAGTGCCCAAAATTTCGGCGTTCTGCTGGGGTGCCACAGGGCTGACTTCTTTCTACTTCAGTGTTTTAACTTTTGAGATATGCGAATCGATTTTGTGTTTATTTTTTTTTGGTGGTGGAGGATCGTGTTTTCGCCGCAAAAATTTTTCCTCTAGATTTTTATGAGCACAAAATGGATATACACACATAACCGTGCATCGGGGCTGATATAAAAATGTGTAACTATGCGTATCCTTTTTACTACACACAGTCAGGGAGCACCTATCGTGCTGTTCCGTATATAAGCTTTGCCACCCGTCGAAAAGTTCTGCTTTCAATTTTTATCCTTTTTTTCTTGCTTTTAACACATCCCAGGATGTCTCTTTATGCTCCAGCACTTTGCAATATTTCTCCAGGTCTCCTGCCGTGGGGGTGGATATTTTCTTAGGATCCAAAAAGGAGTTTTCATGTCGTATTGTTTACAAACTTTCGGTGAATATACATACTACTGCATACTAACATACAACTAACACACATATCTATATATAAGGTATGGGACATGTCGTTACAAACTTGCTTTCGCTCTTCTTGCTTTATCATGTTCAGAAAGGACATTTGAAGGGATTCTCGTGGACTTTACTTATAATGGGAAAACGTGTTTTTTTGTTTGTGTGTTGTGGAGAGAGGGTTGCACTGGAATTTGTGATAGGGTTTTTTTTTCTTTCAAGTTCTATGACATTCTGAATGTCGTTATTTCTGCTCTTTCGTAAATCGAATGATGGCAGTTACCGGTAGTGGTGGGTGGGTAAGGTGCTTTAAATGGTATTTGTGTTTAAAGTTATCGCAATAGAAGGAGGACTTTTATTAGATTTACGGCAGCGGGAATAATTTAGGCGAGGTAAAAGGGTGGATTGGATAAGGATTCGGAGAAATTTTATTTTATCGTTTTTTGACATTTTCTGTCTTTTATGGAGTTACATATATTTTTTATCCCGGCGGGGAGGGATGACAAATTGTTTGGAAACTATTGAGATTTTAAATTTATCCATTTGTATTCAGGATTAGTAATTATTTTAAGGCTATCAGTATGCTCTATACTACACTGAAAGTAATTGCATTAAAAATCATCACACATTAATCACTTTGAAGAACTAAATATGTTTCATTATTGTTTTAGAATAAAGAGACATATTAGGTACCTCGTACCAGTTTTGAGGGGACTCCTTATTCCGACAATATCTTTTACAACCTTTCTCTTTTTATAGAGTCATATGCCTTTTGAAAGTCGGCAAATATTTAGTATACATCTATATTCCTTTCCCAAGTTTTCTTCAAGATTTGGTTTAAAGTCAGCAGCTGGTCCTTTGTTGGCCTGTTTGTCTTAAAACCACCTTGATATTCTCCTAGAAGGCTTTCCGCTATAAGGTTCTAATTTTTGTTTCGCAAGAATTGTGAAGGTTTTGCAACTGGTATAAAACGAGTCCATTTAGTCCAGCCTTAATTGGACTCGAGATCCCAGAAATATCTGCTAAAAGAAAAGAGGAGGAAATGCTTTTTGTGGTTTCAATCTTCAACTATTAAAACATCAAAAAAATGAAATGAAAATAAAACTACCCTGTAACACCTATAGAACTACATTTTATATTGAAAAATTGGAAACCAAAAAACTGGTGCGAAGAATAAGTGCCATTTTTAAATAGGTGAACTTTTGGTTATTGGACATGAAAAGACCTAGTTTCAGAGAGAACACCTTCCAGAGCAAGCATCCAGCATGTTCCAGAGTGCATTAAAAACTGCATTAAAATTACTTTTTTTAAAAAAAATTTACTATCCATACATTTTTTATTTATAAACAGAATCCAAAAGAAAAACACCCATAAAAAATATTAAATGAATTTTCCCGGGGAGCATTCTCCACATTACGCCATGTTCTCCTCGTGCATACGATAAATCCTCCCCTTTTGCAAAACTGGGTAATTTCAAAGCGCCCGGGGGCATGTTATCCTGCACATAACACAACATATTAAAATTCTCTTTGCGTTTTCCTTTTTATCCAGAATTCATATCAATATTTTTCTTAATGAAAACTTTATGATTCGGAGGGAAACTTTACCTCTTGCGGCCGCAGGATGTTTTCGTCAATAATACTTAAAAATAAGATGTAATGTCTTAAGCTACGCGCTCTACCTCCGTGCACGGTGGAGCAGCATTAAAATTTCGGAATTTTCTCGATTTTATGGCTTTTTTTGCCGTGCTCAAAGTAAAAAGTACACGAAACATTATTTTTTACGATCCAGTAAATCCCGAACAGTAAACAAAATCTGATGAACGCTTCCCGAAACGATTCAGGCCAAGTGCCATTGAGTCATGCGGAAATCATGGATAAATGAATATAAACGGGGCGGAGTTAGTACATAAATAGTGCGGATTTGGCTAAACATCCGAAATTGTGGCCTGTTTAACAAGATAACAGCTCCAGGACTCCATCCGAGGATGTGAGACATCCCGGCGGTTGTTTTGTCTGCAGTTATCGGGACCGCGCGAGCAACAATCCCGACCGATTAATCGATTGACTTACCCCGATGTCTACGCGCTTAGACCAGCAAATATTTGCCGGGATAAATCGGCTCCTCATCACAAGGATACACATTGTAACGGGGATAAACAGCCAAACAGATCGATAGCACATCAAATGTCTCCTAATCATTTCCAAACAGGTTTTCTCCGATTCGATGAGTTCGCGGAGGCGCCAAGGATGCCTTCCTTGTTGCGTTTGGTTGCGCGACATCCGGAATGGGGCCCCCGTGCCCGGGGCGTAGTGACTACTGAGAGATAAAATTCCCTGTAAACTCGAATTTATCTCTATTTGGGCTCTATTTCATAGGAAATGTTTGCGATTCAACTTGGAAATCGACTTGTTACTGGCAACCTCGGCTCCGTTCAGCTCCTGTTGATGTTTCTTTTGAAAATTTCGACCAGAATCCTGTTTGCCTCAATTCGGGAGCACTCAGCCTGAGATTTTCTTAGAAATTGTAAGGACTTCCCCAGCGCGTCTAAAAACGTTGCCTTGAACTGGAAAGGATCAGGTACACACCGCCCCCACATGCATGAAAAAGCGTAATGAAAAGGTAATGAAGAGGTTTTTGTTAACGTAGAGGAGGATTCTTTTTTACTTTGGCTCCTTTTAAAGGCAGCTGCGTCACTGCTGGAGTCTGAGGCAGGACCTTGACTGAGATAATCCGCGAATAAATGGCGTTTAGCAGCGATATTATTTTCTTTTTTTTTTGCTGAAAGGAAATAAGAGAAAATCCTTTTCATTCAGTCATCCTGGGAAATCTCATTTTTATGGCTGCCCTCGAAATGTGCTACTTGGTCTAATGATGGCCCTACCGGGAGATGAATAGCACATTCATTACATTTCATCAGGAAACCCTGGATCACATTTTCTACACACAGCTCGCACCTCGTTCGTTGTCTGTTCGCATAATAAATTTTCGACTGTGTTGTATGAAACGTGAGTTTGTATTAATTAGGGTTGAAAATTACCCGCCAGGTCAAGGGGCTCTGCACGAAATATTGATTTAGATTATCAGACTTTATTGGCTCAATTTTCAAGCGAAATTATGTGCTCACAAGTGGCTCCAAGCTGTGGATCAAGAGTTCTACCATTTCCCTACATCCGCCGTAAATTGTTGTGATAGGATCGATTTCTGGTAGTTGGGATTTTGTCAGGCAATTTTTAAGCTTCAACTTTTTTTTGGTCACTAATCCTCTTTTAAAGGGCAGCTCTCTTTGTAAATATGAGTTTTTTTGCGGCGGAATTGATTCGGGACAGAAATAAATTGAAGGATAATGGAGATTTTTTGGAGAAATTTACAATTTATCGAAGTCGTTCAGCTGAGAGAGCGGGTTTTATTCAGAGTTACTCCTTCATAGGACGTTATGTTTGGGATACACGATTTTGTTGTGTGGATATGAGCGCAATTTTGAATTTATCGATCCTTTTCGACAGCTTGGGATTTGCATATTGTTTATTCATCATGTATGATTTTTATGTACCCTAAATATATATAAATAGAATTTTTTGTAGAAAGCCATTCTAATTTATTTCCATCAAGTTAATACCACAGCAACAATTTTATGCAAGATTGATATTCTCAAGCGACCAGCAACATTTTGCAAACTTTTTCTTGTACGAGAATGTAGATGTGTATATATTGAATTATCGCACCCGACATAGAAAATAACACTGCTTTGTACTGATGGTCAAAAATAGAAATACTCATCGTTCCCATGGTGCACATCCGCTCAAGTTTTTGTTTCGGAAAGGGCAGATAACATGAAACTTTTCTACATAGCCGATGGTGCTCGATTTCTAAACTTTAAAGGCACATTGCCAGAATCTCTGTTACTATGGCTGGAGTCTGGCCCCGCCCAGACGAATCGAAAAATATCAAAAAATCTAGTGAAGGCCACCGCTAAAACCTCATAAACGAAAACACACGGACAACAAGTAAGTCTTTCTTACGCCATTCGCGCTCTTCCGGCTTCGATGCGCAGGCGTCATATACCTAGTTTATAGCTACTCCAAAAACAATTCGAATTACGGAGCATACAAAATTTTTTGTCGTATAAACGGGGTAATTCGAATTATGGCTTAAACCGAAATTTTTCGGCTTAAGCCAAAGTTAGAAGAATGTAAGTTACCCGTTTATACGTTAATTCGAAATTTTGGCGTAAGTTTAAGTTAAATCGATTTCATTTTGCTGCTATAAACTTGGTAATAGACTATATTTGTCGTTCGATGGGAATCGTCTTGTTAAAGCAGGCATAACACTGTAACAAGGCTATTCCCGTTAGTCCCGATATTTGTGTCACCGGCGCAACCGGCTTTAACTAAAATTATGAACCTTACACAAAATAAGTCCCGATACAAAAATTTTTGTTTTGATTTTTGCAATATTTGGGGGCTTTTTGCAAATTCCTTATCCGTAATATGCCATCTGCTCAAACGGGCCCCGCTATTCTAGCACTAAGTGAAACTCAAGTCACACGTAATTTTGATTTAGATCGATTTCTGGTGACTGGGTGTAAACCTTATTTTTTCGACCATAGTCGAGTAGCCATGTATAACGAATGGCGAGGCTTTTCAAAAGGTGTACAATAGTACATCATCTGATGCACATCGGGTCCACACCATAAAAATTTTTGTTCGTATAAACATCGGTACAGACATGTCGAATATCTGTGCGGACATTATTACAGACTTTTATTTTTCAGAATGTGAAGAATTTGACTCGACGGGCATTTGTTGTAGTGTAGCACAGCCAAAATTCTATGGAAGTCTATGCTAAGTCTGTATGGTGTGGACCCATCACCCGACTTTTCTAAAGCACCCACATTTGTCTGCAACTGCTGCGCGCACCGGCAAAAGTCTGTACGAGCAAAAGTCTGTGTCGTGTGTCGACCCACCACATGACTCAAAAGTCAATTTTTTTCAGCTTCTTGATTTTGTCGATGTTGTCATCATTCGCAGATGTTCAAAGTCGACTAGAGCCTTGCAACAAATCAACTGTCATTTTTCGTCCCTCCGCAGATCTTCTGAAACATGTGTAGAGAGTAAACAGCAACATTTATGGCAGATACTGTTCAACAAAATTTTCTATAGCAAAACTCGTGTAGCACTTAAAAGTATGATTAGCAAAACAACTGTTGTGAGCACATTGAGTGGCAGATTGGGGCTAAAATGCTAATTCTGTACAGCGTTGTTAGTTTACAGTTTACAGCGCGTCTCTCAAATGACAAATTCCGCGAAGTTTTTATACAGTTCATGTATTTATATATTATCAATCGCACAACAAGTTATCTCAATCTACATATATTTCAGCTAACACTCCAGGTATCAAAAACAGCACTGTTTTGTTCTGATGGTCAAAAATAGAAACACATAAAAAGTCGTTCCTTGGTGCATATCCAGTAAAGGCATAAAAATGTCAAAAAAAAAATTTACTTCCCTACATAGCTAGCTAGTAGCCGATTTCTAAAATTTAAATGCACTCTTGACAGGGTCTCTGTCAATATGCCAGAATATCTGGCAAAATGCCACGGACGTCCTAAAAGTAACCGGGAAAAACTGCATATAAAAAATTCACTTTTTCGCATGCATCCGAAGAGCAATTAAAGTTTTCCTCTGCCAAAGTCAATACTAAAATAGCAGCAACATCAATATGCTCAGCACAGAGCTATATAGGGCACTCTACCCGACCCCGCCCTCCTTCCGCTTCTCCCACAAGTACATTTATGAGATTCATAGGCAATCCTCCCTACCATTAATCAGAGCAAAGAAACACGGAAGCTCTATCACTTGTCATCACACCCGCGCCTCTCCCAAATTGCAAACGTTTTTTTCGCAACAAAAAAAAATCCATTTCTTATCCTTTAGGTAAAATCTAAAGCGACCAAGGAGGTCCTTAAGAAAATATTTTCTACATAAATACAGCAAATACATATTGTGCGAGTGAATGAATCTGATAGTGGCTCCGCGCGAGGATAAATCGTAGGAGCGCGGCGCTTCCTTTCCGCTTATCCGGTTGCTGGTGAAAGTAGATAAAAAAAACGGAAATTTTTTATTTTATCAGAAGGGAAATCGCGCCGAAAGTGATTGAATTAAAAATGTTCAGTGGTGATCATTAATTTTATGACGGAAACGAACTCCAAGTGAAAATCAGTAAACAACAAACAACCAAAGGGATGGCCTGACGAAGAGCACCCTTAGCTTTAGGATTAATTAAAAAAAACTGCACAGCAGAGATATGCGGACGATATGGATGGAGAGAATCGGATCATTCTTAATGTAGGAGGTATTAGGTGAGTATATTTGCATATTAACATCGTCATTTTGCACACTTTTTATTAACAATAAATATTTGAACAAGAGCCTGAAACCTTCCCCCATTTGGACACATTGGGAAAGCCTTAACAGCAGCATAACTATACGAACCCTTCAACCATGGGTTAATTAGCAGCACCTTTTCGGGTTCTCCCATGGATACAAAGTCCTTGTTTAGACTCCTGTGCTTGTGCTTTTTAAGCAAAGATTCTTAAGCAAGACTTAAATTTTACATAAACCTGCACCTGAAAAGTTTATAGCGGGTCGCGCGGCCACTCCTCAAGCTCCCATAAAACAGCCCCCATCGGCTGGAAATACTCCTTAACAAAATAATAAATATGTTGCCAAGCCGTGACGAACGTTGAGTGTTTTTTTTCAGCGAATTGTGAACAAATTTGGGATTGTTGTTGCTATGTTTTGGGAGGTAAGATTTTAAGGGTTTTTTTTCGGAAACAGAAAAACCCTGTTTTACTTGAAATACAAAAGAGGGAACACGACCTTGTAAGAAACATGCATATTTTAGCTAGTTGACATTCCAATTATTATTCACTGGAAAGGTTTTAGGAGTTTCAAGAAAAATTGCTTGTTTTTTTCTTTCGTTTTTGTTTGCTTTTAAATTTAGATTAGATTATGCGGAATTTTTTTGTTATCTCTCTCTTAAAGCTTCTTTTCTTGTAACTCTGAAGTATTATGAAAGTTTCAGCAGTTAAATTGACCTTAAAATTTGTCAGTTTCTCAACATATTACAAACAATTCTAAAAGTATTAGTCAAGCCATAAGGTGTTTGACTTCCAAATTATTTTCCATTGCTTCTCCAGAATTATTCGTAAAATACGGAATTTTTCCCAGTTGTATACATGACGAAAAGCTCTGTTTAGAGATGTCCGGAAAAGGATCGTTTCGCATTTGCTAAAATTGATCTTCAACTTCCAATCAATACCATAACTTTCGATTGTTTCGAAGTCGCGTTGCAGGAGCATCTATAGATAGGTCTAACGTCGACCTGGACTTAGACTGTGAAGCTTGCTTAGAAGAAGATATTGAGGAGAGCATCATTCAATCAACAACACAATCAGCTCGAAACAATCATAAACTTCGTCAGGATCTGAAAAATCAAGCAAAAGTCAGGACCTGCAAAACAACCTTCAAAGACAGGAATACTACCTTCAAATTTAACCCAAGAATATTCGTAGCTGCCAAACGAAACGTTTCTGACCCTTTGACTGTTCCAATGTCCTTTTTACATCAACCATGTTGGACCTGATCCTGCACAACACAAATGAGGAGAATGCCAAGGTAAAGGGAATGTTATAAAAACAAAAATGCTTCTGCTTTTAAAGAGGTTTTATTGGTTGAACTCAGGGCACTTCTCGGAGTGACGATTCTCGCAAGGCTAAACAATATGAAGTTAGAGACCTTAAATGACAAGAAAGAATGTCGTGAAAAATATCCCTCTAGCATTTGTAGGAACCGAGGGGCTTCTTCAGGGTTTCTCATTACATGTCTTATCCAGCGTAGGCGTGAGATCTTGATGTTTTTGATTATATCAGGTTCTTTGTGTATATGGTACAACTCGTCGTTGTATCTTCTTCTCCATATACCTTATACATTCACTGGGCCTGCGATCCTGCGGATATTAGCAGAGGCCGCAACACCTGGAAGATCCTAGACGGAGCTGATAACTGTCACGCAAAACAGTGTTCGCCGGAGCGCAACTGTTTCCGCCCTATGCCCACAAGAATTCATAACACTTAGGAACGCTAATTTCGAAAGATAACGACACGACAGCAGAAGTTAAAAAGAGATTGGAGCTGGGAAATAGAAGCTGCTTTGGTCTACATAGACATTTCTTAAGAAAGGAACTTATCAAGGAGGACTAAAGTTAAACTATGCAGAACTCTTATAAGACCAATACTTCTTCATGGATACGAAACCCGGACATTAACACGTAACGAATAACACATCCTAGAGTGCTTCGAAAGAAAAATCGTCCAGCCTATTATATCGAGGAGAGAACAAAATTGGTTTTTGCCAGGAGGAGAGACTTTCAATAACTGAATTAGTTGTATTAAAATCCAAACATCATAAAACCTGTAAAAATCAACAGAAGTGGATGGGTAGGACATGTTCGACGTAGGATAGATGACATTATGAAAAACTAGACGGACGGACATGGAGTCACGGGACATCCAAAAAAGATATACAAATAGATTAGAAGATCTACGAACCCTAGGTATAAGAAATTGGAGACTTCAAGACGCCATTCATAAAAATATCTAATTTTTTAATAGCAAACCTTAAATGATCTCTTTGAACTACGATACCATCTCTTTGAACTACGTTTTCCCACTTTCACAAACTATCACAAATTGGGTTGCTTCCCCGGCACATTTCCTCACTAAAATCACTTCACTTGTTAATTGCGACAAATGTTTACTTTATTATTATCAATTTAAATTCTTTATTATCGTTTTTATGTTAAATTATGATCTTGTTTTTTTATCCTGGAGATAACAACGAGAAATATTTTTATACAATCTTTAAAGTCTTGCACCCCTGTCAAGTTGAGTTTTCTAACCGGCTATGTTTAATCGATGATTTGTCTCTGCAAAACTCGGATTGAATTGTAACGAATTGTTTGTTCTAGTTACGAGCTCACTTTTTAATAAACCATCCAATATCATTTTTCTTTGTATGTTGATATTTGCTTTTATCATTTTATAAAAACTATTGTTAATTATTATATATCAAAATTACGCATTCCAGTCCAGTTCCAGTAAATAAATATTTGAAGACGTCACATCAAGAATCAAGTTGTAACATGGAATTACAGTTTAAGAACCACTGAACAGCAACTGACATTGAATTGAATTGAATTGACATTTCAAGTATTAATTTTATTCTGGACTGGGCTGGGACTCCCAGCTCAAAGTGGAACGAGCGCGACCGAAGATGTCCAGGAACGACAGAAAACAGGAGGCTCCCGATGGGGTTCCGGCTTCAATAGAAGAGTTCGAAGAAATATTTGAAAATTGTTTGCCGAATTATAAGAACTTGGAGGAATTGAATGCAGTAATGAAGGATTTGGAAGCAGCAATGAAGGACGTTTTACTTGTACAAATGAAGATCGAAGGAAATATACTGGCAGTGGTTGGTTCGGTTCAGTTATTCCTCTGCGTTTTAGGAAGTATCTCAAATTTGCAGGATTACTCGACCCTCGACGATCAATGTGAATATCTTAGAGCGGTCCAGCTTGAGCTGGATCGACTGTTGGAGGGCTCCGATTCTGAAGAAGAACATGAACTCAACGGATTGGACCCTTAAAAGTAGGCAAGACGCATTCAGTGAATTCGAAAAGTTTTAGTTCTGTTTTTTTTTTATTTCTATTCTTTTTAATAAATGAATTGTTACAAGTAGCGCTGGGTTGTCACTATTATTGCTCTATTAAAAAGTTTTCCCACTTTGGCTTATGTTCAGGATTGAAGTTCTTTTAGAATGAGAAGGATATTAGCTAAAAAGTTGATCAGCATTTCCATTACAATCATATCTCCAACTTCTTAAATGGTATTACAGCCTATGTGCTACCTGGGCCCCTTGCAGTGTCTTCTTTCAGTCATCTCTACGTTTTGCTATTTGCTCGCTGCTATTATTGCTCTATTAAAAAGTTTTCCCCTTTGGCTTATGTTCAGGATTGAAGTTCTTTTAGAATGAGAAGGATATTAGCTAAAAAGTTTATCAGGGGTGGTAGCACGTAAGTTGTTTCAATCGACCTCTCCATACAAAAATTCAGAATTTTTGTATGGAGAGGTCGATTGAAACAACTTCCGTGCTTCCACCCCAGCATTTCCATTACAATCATATCTCCAACTTCTTAACATATTATTGTATTACAGCCTATGTGCTACTCGGGCCTCTTGCAGTGTCTTCTTTCAGTCATATCTACGTTTTGCTAGTTCTTGACTACTGGTTACAAATAGTTTTCGTTTATTTTCCAGCACTTATTTCCTGGTATTTCTACGCTTCTATTCCCTGTTCATCTGCCAATGAAAATTCTGGCTAGCATTCTTTCTGTCTAGGCGGAATAGTCTTAGGTGTGAAACTATTTTTATTTAATTTTGCTTAATCCTTACACGCCGAAGTTGACTCCTTACAATTTTCCTTTATTGGTTTTATTATCCTTTAAGGTTTTATTAGTAGCCCGATGGGTCTATATTATGTCTTCCTTTGGCTTATTCTCTGCGGTAAGCACTGCTCCTATCGTTTTAAAGGCACAATCGAATCAAAAAATATCTGGCATCGTATTCTTTTGCTCCCAAGTCTTGATTAAGAACTTCGCTCCTATTCTGAATGGATCCCGGGCCATGGGGGTGGTCATCAAGAGAACGGCACTACGGATTGCCTAGCCAAAGGGGTGCGGATTTAGTATTAATTGAACTAGAACCAACTTTAGACATTAGTTAAACGGTTTCAGCCTACTTAACAAGATTCTTTACCATCATATGTTTCCATAAATCGATCAACCTTACCGACAAATAAAAAAAGAAAACGAAAACCTTCTCCTTGAACCTGTCTCTGAACCTGCACCCTTCAGATCGACCCTTAAGATTACACCAGGCACAAAAAAACGCAAAATTAAATTTTGATTTAAAGAACAGAAATCAAATTTTCCAATTTGTGCCGCAATTTTGTTTTCTCCCTCCGAGCAAAAAAGATGAGATTCAGTCTTAATAATGTCAACTCAATTACATTCGTCTTCAATCTCCTCTTATCGCAGGTACAATCCAGGATTTCGTGTCTCTACAAAAATTCAACGTGGGAAAAAAGTTGAAATTCTTTGTCTCGCGCTTCTTCTGGAATTCTTCAACACAGAAATGAATGGGAAGTTTCGCTTTTTGGTGGAGTCTGAATTCTGTTCTGCAGATAGCTTAATTTACAATTTTGCCACCCCTACGCCGTTGGGGTCTCATGGACTCAGCAGAGAGTCCTTCCGCTCCAGAGAATCCTGCTGTTTGATTTAGTTGATACCATTTCGCACATTTTAAAGGCAATCGACCAAAGCAAGAGAGCTTCCTACCAGAGATGCGAGCGAGACTTAGCAGTAAAATGAAATTTTTGACATTTTTTTAGATACTGTAGCTGCCCTGTCAGCATACCAGTATCCTTAATTCCAAGATAAAATAAAAAATCATAGACGTTTTTGCTGTTTCCTTTATCGTCTGGAAGGAAGCTTGCCAACATCAATAAACATCTCCTGGAGGCTCGGCCAGATACGAAATGAAAGATTCTAGGACCTATTCATCACCCCTCTGCCTTCCTTATGACTATGTAGTAAACAGTGGATGTTGGCGATGTTTTTAACAATTGATTGAGCACGAAAAAATCAATTCACGTCTATCAAGGGATCGACCTTTGACTCCATATTGGCAATTATTTGGGCCCTTGTGGGACCAGGCAACTTTATTAGGGACTCGTTTCCAAATATTTTCTGAGCACACACATTTATCGGCAAACAAAGTAAACCTGTAGATATCTGCAGGATAAAGACATCCTCCTCCCTTTCCAAGGATATGCGAACCTTCCGGGAGGCGGCATAACTCCAGTTCGACGTCAATGTGAGTCACTCCCGGTTGAGTTCAAAAATTAACTCCAATGCGACGTAATCTGTATGTAAACTATCCTTTAGGTTCCTGCAAGGATTCTCTGGAATCCATTGAAACATTTGTTCGACTGCGTCAAGTTCGATTTTCTACGCAAGGATAACGTGAAACAGAAGGCAAACTGATGGATTTTTTCTGTTATTCTTTTCATTTGCTCTTGAAGGAATGACAGAAATCCGAAGGAAAATATTTCCCACTCCTCCCACTCTTCATCACGTTGGCATTGTGTCTTCTAGTGAAGTTTTATCCTGAAGGATTCGTGCCTCGTAGATGTTTCGAAAACTTTTAACAACGTCTCAAAGGAGTGTGACATTCAGCCCCAGTCTGTTTGGCTTACCTGCAAAAACAGGATGCGTATGTGAAACGGGCGGAAATTTGTTCTTTTGTGTTATGTATTTAAGAAATTTGATGATTTGACAATTTTCAGGTGAAACTGTGGTGAATGATATCCTGGGGATTTGATGCGGGCTCACAAGGCAGTATTTGCTTTGCGGATATTCTTGTTTCTGTGTTTTTTTAGGGCGCTCCCTTCTTTTGAGTGTCAGGGTGGAGGTGATGGGTTGTTTCGTTTTTTAACATGTTAGCTTATAGTAATGTGTGAACAGCGGAGAATATCTTATACGGAGTACTTCAACAATGTTATACCACGATCATTGATATATCCCTTCTTATCTAGGGGGGAACCGAATGCCTTTCCAGTCGTTTGGCATCGCTTCCTACTACGCTATTTGCACAGCCAATGCATGAAGTGCTTAGTGTAGTGGAGGAACTTATTATGGCTTGGCTAATTTCATCTAAGCTTTGTGGTGGCAGCGTAAAACCATCATCAGATACTGGTGGAGCATCCAATTTCTCAGATAGCTCGCTATATTGCACTTCATGAAAGAGCTCTTCCCAACGGTCTATGATGTTTTTGGAATCGGCGATCAGATCTTTTTTCTGGCAGTACGTACGACATCGCCTTATTCCGCTGACTCCTCGATAGTATTCCTGCGTCTAGTGCGGTCTTCGGTCTTTGTACTTTTTTAGTAACCATAAAACGCACGATCGTAGGTGTTTCAGCTCGAGTCCGATTCGCGGATACAAAGTTTTTCTGCTATGTGATGCTGTCTTAGCTCACCATACCAACAAGATAGTCATCTGAGTCGAAGTTCACAACACACGTAGTCTGTTCCGCAATCAAACTCTAGAGGTGACGTCGGTCTATCAACACGTGATCCAGTTGGTTTCGGGTAACTCCATCAAGAGACGTCCAGGCTGCTTTTGGGAATAATCTGACAAGGTATATTATCTCCCACGAGTGATATGAATTAATCAATACCACAAAGCGATGTAATTGTCATTTACAGACTAGAACTAGGGGCCTTGAATGGCCAACTGATGCCATATTTTCATCCACTTCCCTAATTTCGGGATTACGATTCCTGAAAACAAATTCTACTAAAACTTTACGGCCAAACCACTTTGAATCTATTATTTTATTATCGTAAGCGCTTTTCCATTTCCTTAAAAGGTTCCAATCCATCTACGTCCACGGAAGTCGAAAAGAAGGATATTAATCAAATCCCACTTCAGCCAATTTCCTATACTCCACCAAGAATTTATCGCTTCTGAGTGACGAAATTAGCCTCTCTCTGGATTCATCCATTCCCAGAAGAGATGCTCTGAGTATCCTCTGAATGACCAAGGATAATACTTGCCTGAAGGCGCCCCGAGACTCTGAAATTGGAAAATAATTTCTATGCCTCTCCGCCCGTCCCCCGCTCAACAAACGTGGGGGCGCCTCCGTACAGTATGCAGCGTGACCGTCAATCGAATTGTGTCAAACACAGCCCCTAATGAAGTGATTTATGTCGAGCAATTCCAGGACATTTCGAAATCATTAACGACGCCATTTACTAAAAGGACATTTGCGTTAGTCCTGGATCCATTGATAACATACCATAATTGAATATTGATCGGGAGCGAGTCCTTTCTTGAGTACTGTGTACTCCCATGAACAAAGGGAATCTTGTAGTGATTAGTCCATTTGGCAAGGACTTTATTTGCTCAAGGAAATAATTAACTTTCTCAAAGAAAAGCCGTAAATAAGGCTTAAGAGTCTTAAGGATACACTCGCCCTTGCTGCAGTGCTGCTATAAGTAACCCTTCAGCTGCCACGCACGGGTACACTTTTTTAAGTCCGGGAATATATCAATCCGTAGACGTGCATATCTTGGCATGAGTTGCCGCTTTCTATTCCTGCTGGAGGGCTCCAGAGTTTCGGTTTTGACGTAGCAAGGAAGCCCTAACCTAATTTCGCCCTCAATTAAGGAAGTCGTATGTTTTCCTGTGTCTTTTTTGTGCTCAGAGGCAGCCAGAGATGCCATTTCTGCTATTCGGCAAGGGAATCGAATTCTTTTCGGCGCTTAGCCCCATTTCAGTTCCACGCTCCAGAATCGAAGGACTTTCTTTACTCGAGTTTAGAAGTTTAGTGCCAAACTTTTGCGTTTCCTTTTTTTTGGAGAAAGTTTTAAGCTTTTAATGCCCTCAGATATTTTTGTCAATTTTTTTGTTTGTTTTGCTTTTTGGGGGAGTAATCATTTTTACATAAACGTTAAATCCGGATGAATACGCTTTAAAATTTCCGAGGACAAACTCCCGGAGGTTGCCTTGTTGTTTTTGTAAGTAAAGTGGAAGGAATCCCAATTGTTTTCTTGAGAGTTTAATATCAGCTCCTTTGCTTCTTCAAATATTTCCCCTCTTCGTTTTTTCATAAATAAATCCAAAAAAGAAATCGTAGTGAAAATCTTTCGGATAAAAACCGAACTTTTGAATTCCTTATCAGGACAGGACGAAAATAATTATCTCTTAAATTTCGTTCGCTGGCATAGATTCAAAAATCCATTATCGAAATAAATGGCGGAATTTTTTCGTGTTTTTATTTTCGCACACATAAAGAGCGGGGCACGAAGTGAAAAGCTTCCTGCACACGAGAGGAATTTTATGGCCATCATAACTTTTTCTAAAAGAGGCTTATGTTTGGCGGCTTTTTGAGTAAGAGCATAAAAATACTCCCCTATGAATTTTTAGGGCTAGGCATCATAAGGCGCTATATGTAATGCCAAGATGAAATTATTTGAATTTCCTACCCTTGGAGGGCCGTCTTCGGTGCGCTGTGTGTGCGTTTATGGTTTTGCTAGGGCATAAAACAATGAGTGTTGGTAAACAGTTGATGATGCAAATCATAAGTGATATATATCAAAACGTAATAAACGGGGCCATATTTGGTTGTAAAAATATTTGAGAAGCTCGATGTGATGGATTTCGGCGGTTAACTTTTTGGTCTGGTACAATCCATGCATGCTAACATTGTGGGCTCTTTCGTTGGTCCAATTCATATCGGTTATATCGGCAATATAAAAATCGATTTGAACAATTTCGTGTTTGAGTAGGTGCTCGCCTTAGGTTCGATGCAAGGATCACATGTCGATTTCTTATAATTAAGAACATAGACCGTTAAATTTTTTAATTCTTCCAGTTCGTCGTACCGTACATTTCATAACGAGCGTCATTTAGTCTGAATATACATCTCCGCCTTTCTACTTTAGTAGTATAGCTATACCTATGCCGCTACGGGGCCAGTAACATCATCTGTTGTACGCTCGGGTGTAAGCTTTAGTTGGGACAAGAACCAGTGTGGTGAGCTTTTCTGTTGAGCTTTGAGTGTGAGCGCCAACAATGTGAAACTGGTTGAACTTCGTTGGGGTGGGTTTTCATGCTGGAGGAGTCTTGGGTCGGAATCGGTGGTCTTGGGTGGGATCTGATGATCTACAAGTTAAATTTGTATGTGAAAAATTAAGCTCACAGGCAAGTCACTGTTCTATTTGGAATGCAATGTAAAACTACAAGCTTTTATCGTAAAGGTGGTGAAAAGATGAATAAAAGAACTGCTAACACTAAAACCTAGTTTCACTCCACTGACATCCAATACTACCGCAACCATCAAACCAGAAAAGAGCTCCTCGCTTATTGTGGTCATAGACGATGACAAATGTTTGGGCAGGGAATTGTTGTATAGAGAAAATACAAGAAAGAATGTTATCTACATGGAATAAGCGAAAAAAGAATCCAAGCGTGGAATCCAACCATGAACCTCCGAAAAGGTCATCGGGCCCCTTACGCCTGTCTAAAAAGTTTGATCTGAATTTCACTTGGAGGATTGCGGGGTATGTTCAAGAAAATGGCAAATATTACAAAAATCGAAGGAATATTTTTTTGTTTAGTTTAGAAGTCAGCTGGCTACGCCGGTGTCAAAACCATTGGTGGCATCGGGAATGGACCTCTTCAGAGTGTTATCTTCTTGAAACTAAGGAACTGGAGTCAGTGGCACCCAAGAAAACCCATCTTCTCTATCCTGCACAAGTTTGCCAAGAATAACAATTAAGAACGTTCACGCATCAGTACCTATATCAAAACATATATTCCGAATTCTTCTGGTAACTCAATTAGGCTTTCATATCAGTATGTTTTACCCCGAAGGTCTATAATCATGGCCCATTCCGGCATAGACATGAGAATATGCTAGCAAAAGGTTCATCTTAGGGATGGGTAGTCTAATATCAAAATTTTCCGTCGTTTATAACATAAATAAAAATGTTCCTAAAAGTATGCAGAATTAAATAAGATTTTCTAAAATCCTAAAATTATGCAGAAAAGAATAACCGGCCCACAGACTAACAAGACACAAAGATACCACGGAGATGCTACATGGTCAATATATTAGATATTGAAAAAGCCCTGCGAACATCATGTTCAGCCTGAATAACTGTGTCCCTAAATATTCCGATTTATCATGCATAGCAGCAGTCGAGTACTGTCTTATCTCATGACAACTATGTTCAAAATTCTCTTTGGAGATAAAACGTTCAGGTAGACACTTTGATTGGGGATGGAATGCCTGTTGTTGCTTAATTACAGGAGAAACAGATCACAATGTAAACGCACATAAACGGATTACTCCTCAAATCAATCCTATTAGCGGGCGTCGCTTAGGGTGCTGTAGAACGGGAGAACACACAATCCATCGATTTCAAAACCCATCAACCCCCAATGAATTTTCAGCATTAATTAAAACCACCGAGGTAACATTCAAGTTGAAAGCGATTTGCTGCTACGTGTAGAGTCTTTTGAATTATATAAACTACAGAAATTGGTAGTGGCATCCAAATTAAATCACTGAAACAGACAAGCCTTTACAAACATGATCCAGCCCCAGCATGGCGCCCCTTTGAGCAGGTTTAGCTCCACAAATGTCTATAGTCTGGCATATTCTCTTCTCTCTGATGTTCCATTGTTCTACAATTTTGGGGCGAAACGTTTCAATAACCAAATTCATGTCATCGCATTGGAAACGTCTTCAGATTTGTGGGCCAAAAGCGAGTTAGTTACTTTCTTTAAGAAGCCGTAATTAAGGTTTAACAAAAAGTAGTAAGGGATGCAGAATTGTTCAAGGTTTCTTATAATTAAAACTAAATTGTTTTTTTTCAAAAACCAAAAATTTGTAATACGATCACAAATAAAAAACGAGGAAATGTTCTGGCTTAGTCATGTTCTGGCTTAGTCGCACCTGTTCCTCCTACATTTTTACAATGTTATTTTCGTTTTTATTCTTTTGAACGCATTTTAATACCGCTTTTGATGTCGACGGCAGAACTCATTAGTTGCTTTCGGCTACACATCCCCCTCAACGCAACATGGAGCAGCTCATACATGTGAAATGAAGCCCCAGAAGGCAATAGATTACCTCAACCCCATGGTCCTGTTTTAATTCAATTCCCATGCCACACATATACGCATTGCCCCAGCGCTTATCCTTCGAGAGTTCCTTTGATTTCGTTAACCTGATAGGATGCCAGAGACGGAGCCGCCTCCCCGCCGCCTAATGTTTTTTCATATGGGGAATATTTTAAAGAGATTTAAGTCCCATTTGCCTACCCCCGGCCAGAGTCGCCGAGTTTAGTCCCTTGAGAAATTTTTCGTACTCCTGGGAATCAAAATGCCGCTGCCATTGTTATGAAACCTCAAGGACCTTCCACGCAACGTATTGGTACTTGAGGATGCTAAATACATGCAGAAACATGATGGGGTTGTTGAATTTACATACATAAAATTTCAATTGTGCCATGTGCGTAGTATCCTCCGCGAATGCCTGGTCCAATGTTGTTTCGGGGCTGGGTGTACTGCTCCTCATGCCACACGGCAAATATCTGCTCTCTGAATTGCGATTATATGGCATTGTACAACTCTCGCAGATACATCGAATAATACCTACGATGACACCTGTTACGAGTCGTGTCCTGTCGCACACGTATAGAATTCAGTACCCGAGTGTCTAGGGTTTCTCGTTTTATATTTACTCGCCGTATTTTTAGGAGAGCCTTCAGGGTTCATGATTCCGGACATTTTTCGCTTTTCAAGACTACTGGAGCGTGAGATTCGCTGCGTAACATCATGAAATATTCATGACAGAATGCCTCGAATGCTCTGCGAATTACTCTTGTCACTGGTGCAGTTTCCCCTGTTTTGAATCCAAAGACAAAAAGACGAAAGACAAACGAAAGCGCGCGCGGTCCTCATGGAAATTTCATTGTAGTGAAACAAATTGAAAATTACCAGCATCAGGGGGCGGGCTGCAAGACACCTTTGTAACGTGTTATCATTTCCATACAAGAATGATATTTGCTCGTAAGTGAGTGAATTACTTTTCAAATAGGCCCAAAAGGAAATTTTCTTGTAACGCGGATTCCTGAAATTTCATTCAATTTGGTTCTGGTTATTATCCCGAACATTCATGGCGAAGTGTCTTGCGTGAAATTAATGGTGTCCTTGTTTCTTTCTTACTAGGTAAAAGCTGCATGAATACCGCGGCCTCCAGATTGGCTGGCCAGACCGCTTCAACAAGCTCAGCAGTACGGAGTTGCGCTTAGACTTACCTGTTTTAACAAGGTCAGTCCAAATAACGTAACCGTGCTTCTTGCTATCGTGGACACTGATAGAGATGGTAAAGGCTAGATTTATCCTCCTCGAAGCAAAGCTTACATGTTTGTTCCTGCGCCCATCCAGGGGGAAATTTAGGGTCTAGTGTCCGGTGCTTAAATCGACTGGTGTCCTAACATCCTTGCTACAAAGACAAAGCAATTTACATGGCCCTATTAGAAAACGGCATCTTTGGTTTCTTAGTACCAACCTTCCCTGATCTGACGCTCTTCCACTTGAAAGTACCAGATAGCTTGATAGGTTCTTGAGCATTCCGGCAACCTCGGCTAGCAGGCTGTCTACTGAGATGATACGTGCTTCTGGTATAGTGAACACGAATAAAAAACCACTGTCCTGAAACAACAATCTCCATAAAACCGATACAGACCCACATTTGCACAAAAACTCTTCACAGTTTTTGATTATTCCAGAAAATCAAATTATTTTTATTTAAAGCAAAATATTTACCCTTAATTATTAATCGCTAATTAATTGAGTCAACGTCCTCGAAGCTATGTTTAATTTGGTTTTTAATTTAAATTTGAATTCAATAAACCAACCCGAATTGGAACTCTTTCAGAACCTGCATGTCCCGGGAAAACATATCGAATTTTAATAACAAATTGAATTCCCTTCCCCAAAACCAATTATCCTCCCCCAAAAAAATCCATTTTATTTTAACAAATAATATAAAAACAAACACCAAAAACTTGGGCTTTATTATTATTCGAAACAAGAGCCCCGGCTGCTGCAGGTCCAAATAGCTACCTCGATTTGTAGTACAACAGTTGGGCAAAAAGTTTGTGGATAAACAATCGATCAATCACCGAAATGGAACGAAATATGATAAACGATAGGCATAAGGACTTGAAGAAGGTTCTCATAACATTTCCCCAGCGCTTAAGAAAATACAAGAAGCGAAATTCTGTTTTTGTTGCATTACCCTACGCCCAGTACCTACCACCGCCGACCCAGGTCTCGACCCAGCATCGAAAACAAAAAAAAAATGCAAAATTATTTTTTAAACAATTCCCTTTCAACCCTTGCCTCGGTTCCGGGCGGGGGTGATTCTTAGTGCGTATTGTAATTGAAAGGCCACTTAAGAAAGGTCGGTATCTTTTTAAAGTCCGCACCCCGCCCAGGGCCCGGCCTCTAATCTTGTCTGAGGACATGGATCCCGCACCCATGTAAGGTGACCTCCTTTGGCGTGTATGTATTAACTTGATTCTGAGCCAACGGATTGAGTGGCTTAAGACGTTTGCTACCCGCATTAAGGAACCGTATAAAATTCGGATAGATGTTCCTTGGAGAAAAGGGTCGACATATTGTTAATTGGTGGCAGTGGCTTTATGTTGAAAGGGGCGCAAAAGATGGAGATTTTAACTTTTTAATAAGATTAAGGAAAGGGTGTAATTTGTTATTAAACAGGAAGGACTTTTACGCATTTTCGGGATTATCGGTTTTTATTGTTGTTTTGTGGCATAGATTATAGCTTAGAGGAGGCCCGAATTAATCGTAGAGTAATGAGGTCGTTTTGATTATTTGATCACTTCATAGACTCCAGTATTTGCCAAACTGGATCACATTGGCTCGAGATTGGACCCGGTGGAATGAGCAGTTCCGAGAGGCCCGGACCGGATCCTGGGCACGAAGCAGAATAAATAATTAACTAAACTCTTTTGTAACGATCGCGACATGCAACGACGATAGATGCCAGTAGATAGGCTAAAACATGTTAGCATGTTTTTAAAATTAATGCCGACTGGTCAAAGACGCTTGGCGTCTCCATTGTTAAGTTGAAATTCAAATTGCTTTTTGTTTCTGTCTGATTACTTACTTTAACGCACACTGGTTCCTATTCCACATAGCACAAGCTTTGTTGGTCGTAAACTGGTTAAATGCACATACTTGGACCATAATAAAGGATCTTTCAACAAGAGGTGTCATTTTAAATCAACAGCGCGTGCTATGTGGCAGGTCCTGCTGAAAATAAACGTCGTCCACGTCTATAGCATCAATTTCAGACCAAAAAGCCGCAGTTTGAACCAGCAACATTTCCAAAAAATAAAGGCTCGATTACACTGCGAGCCCAAAAACCCTCACCAAACTGTCACTCTTTGTTGTTTAAAAAATCATGATCTTGTTCATGCATTGCCACCACCCAATCGCGACTGTATCGACCATATCTGAAAACCTCCCAGTTTGTACTTGTGAAATGTCATCGTAATGACAGTTGTATGTTGACAGTCACAAATGGCGCTGAATTTGAAATGACACCTCTTGTTGAAAAAGTTGTATACAATAGCTTTTGCGCATTCCATTCTACACCGTCTGCGCAGCATGGAATGGTGAATGACATCAAGACTTTGCACACTTGCTTATGACAGATCACACTTCATATTCATAATCCTATAATCAATTGGCATCAATTCCCCAATCCGAAGTTTAAAAAAAATCCTTGATGAATAGGAATCGTAATTTCTTATAATTTATGAAAACCACCTTCGAAATTTATTACTTGTCGTCCTCCTTTCTGCCCCACTCACACTTTACGTTCATAAGGACTTTAAATTAAACATAATGAAAAAGAATGTCCTGTTCATCTGACAAATCAACCGACCGCAAAACTTTTCCATTACAAAAGAAAACGAAATTTCCCCAGCGTCTCTTATAAACGTGTGCAGGTGAAAAAAAAACAAAACGAAAATATTCCACAATTTTTTTCCGTTTTTCTCTTCCAGTCTACAAATGTAATACACCATATCCTAATTAGATTGCGAAACAGAACAGAAAACAAAAAAATTAATGTTATCCATTTACTTTGACGTAAGCCAGCCCAGAAAGGAGCAGAGAGGAGCGCTAAGGCGCGTTGCCTAGGCAAAGCCTACAAGGAAAGGTCCTTCAGTAAATTTAAAACCAGGATACGGCAACATTAACTAGGATTATCCCATCAGCTGAAATTAGGTTCTTCTCATCTAAAGAAAGCGAATTAAAATTAAGAAGATAAAATCTCAGGTGTTCTCAACATGACTTGCTAATTAAACGCGAATTTTTTCACCGGCAAAGACCCCCATGAATCCCGCTCGCTTTTGCCAGCAAACTGCTCTCACAAACAATGGACTGTTTCAGAACTAGGTGATAAATGGCAGCATTTTTCTTTGGAATTTTATTTGGCATAAAAGGTCCTTCGGCATTATCCTGTGGAGAGTAATGTCTTCGTTGCGGGATTTTAAGAAACGGAGAACAAAAAAAAGTACAATCGCCAGAAGCCTCTCGGTGGCATGTGACCAGAAGTAGCAAAAGTTCTGAGATTTCCTCCCCCCGTAGAAAGTTTTAATGAAATTCAAGTAATCCTGAAATCGATTCAACCACACTCCTTTTTGGTAAGGACTCCTTGGGGTGTCGTTGGCCAAACAGAATTTTCTAACTCAAATGTCACTCTCTCTTACTGATTCCGGGTCATAAAAGTTTTCTTCTTTTACTTTCAGATATGAAACTTACAAGGCGACACTTAAGAAGATTCCGGCCACACGTTTATCTAGACTCACGGAGGCCCTAGCCAACTACGACCCAGTCCTGAATGAATACTTCTTCGACCGGCATCCCGGAGTGTTTGCACAAATTCTAAACTACTACAGGCAAGTACTGGTGTTGTGGGTCTGTCTTAGGTGATTATTTGATTATCCAAATACAAGCATTACTTGGCCCTGGATCCACACCATCATTGAATCAATAAAACAAGGTAAACTGGATAAACTTTGACCTGCTGCTGCTGCTGTGGCCTAGGACGCCTTAGGCCGAGCTGTGGGAAAGTTACTTCAATATGGTGTAACTTCGTTGATTGACTCGAGGCTGGGCCCGGAGGTGGAAGTTAAATTGAATTTATTTCAACGAGCGAAATCGTAATTTTCTATCATAGTAAAAGTCTCAATATTTTCCTCAACAGAACTGGAAAACTTCATTATCCAACTGATGTTTGTGGTCCGCTCTTCGAGGAGGAGCTAGAGTTCTGGGGCCTTGATTCAAACCAAGTTGAGCCATGTTGTTGGTCGACCTACAGCATACATCGAGATACTCAGGTAACGAATTCATTTTCTTGTTGTTTTTGAATAAAACTTTGGATAATGTTTGAACTATTGCAGAACACATTAGCAATTCTAGACAAATTAGATATAGAAAATGAAAAGCCATCCGAAGAGGCTGTAGCTAGACTTTTCGGTTTTGAGGATGCTCTGCTGAATGGCGAATTGTCCTGCTGGCAGCGTTTAAAGCCTAAAATATGGGCCCTTTTTGATGAGCCTGCAAGTTCAACCGGTGCTAAGGTAAGAGTATTTAAATAGAAATCAGCGTTCTTGTACTGTGTTTTGTTCATCGCATGTCTAACTACTCAAACAGTAGTAAGGCTATGGGGTATAGGCTCAGTGACGTCAACAGTTGTAGACTTGGATGTGAGCTTTATCCGAGGCAAGAACCTGTTTAGTGAGCTTTTTGTGGTAAGCTTTTGCGCCACCTGTGTGAAAATAGTTGAACTTCGCTGGGGTGGGTTAGTATGTCTCGAGTGGGCATTCATGCTGGGGAAATCTTGGGTGGGATCTTGTGGGGAAATTTGATCCAGGCTCCAATTCTTGGATGTGTCTTGGATGAGCTTTCACGCTGTGTGAGCTGAGAGAGATACCAGATAGACCAGGCTCCTCAGGTGGAAAGCTATACAGGTTGACAGCTAAATAGCTTCCGAAAAGAAACAAGTTAGCTCAGACGCAACCATCATGGATTCAGAGGTGTGATGGATACATACCGGGTGCATGATGCAATAATTTATTTTAAAGGAGTTAAAAAGGAGCGATGAAATATTTGGAGAGAGTCTAGCCTATATGCTGTGGAAGAAGAAGTGTGTCCCAACCTAACAACAACAACAAATGGATCACCCTGTATAATACACCAAGGTTAATGCAGAGCAAAGGCCTACCCAAGACACACTAATCTCAAAGCCCCCACAAGATCCCACCCAAAACCGCAATTCCTACCCAAGACTCCCACAGCATGAAAGCCCACCCAAGGCATACTACCTCACCAATGAGAAGTTCAATTACCACAAAAGCTCACCAAACAGGTTCTTGTCGCGGATAGAGCTCACACCCGAGCCCACGACCGGTGACGTCACTGAGCTGATACCTCCATAGCCGTACTACTTCCAAATACCACTCCAACCCCCTACAAGTGAGGTGTTTCTTAGGAATAATTTATTCACACAATCTACGCGGTAAAACATATGCATTTATTCAAGATAGTTGCAACCCAGCCCAATCTCCTTTTCTTATAACACTGTTCAATTCAGAACTTTCACCAATCTTTAAGTCGACTTTAAGTCAATTTTTTTTCTTGATCCAATCCACTTTAAAGAAATATTTATTACCCTAAAAACCTCTGTACTTCCGGATACCAATTTCTTAGTCATCTTTTGACAAATCGCACCCATTATTATATAAAGCCTACCGCAGGTATTTCCCATAGCTCTTAAAATATTGATCAAGATTCCCCTGTCTTAATCTGTAGTATCGCTCCTACCTCTTTCTTCAGCTCATAGCCATAAAAACATCTCATCCTGTCATCATAAATTAACACCAGCAAATATCATAAATCCTGCAGCCTTCACCTGGCTGTCTCGTCACCCCACGGCTTAATTCCATTTTTATATGTACATTTCAGATTGTAGCTGGCATGTCGGTGTTCTTTATATTCATTTCTGTGATATCCTTTTGCTTAAAAACTCATCCGGGATTTCGCGTTGATTACCCAAGTCAATCAGCGTCGTCAACGACAACAGTAGCGTCAGCATCAGTAGCAGCAGCTGCGTCCAGGATATCAACGTCAGTGGCGTCCTCCGTAGCAACAGACATTGTGACGAATTACAATACAATGGCTGTACAAGTTGGAACAATGCTGAATTCTAGTATTAGTAATCATAATTTTAGTCCTCACAATATCAGTAGTAGCGGTGGAAGGAGTATCCAAACGGAAGCGACCACCTTTTCGCCACCACCATCATCAACTGCTAAATCCCAGAAACCGCAAAAAGTTCCGTCAACAACTACCTCAACGCCTGAATTCTTCTCAAACAGGTCGCAAGTGGCCAATAGCACCTTGGCCAGTCGTCTTAAGCGTGCTATAGACTACGACCCCGAATTTCCGCCCGAAGGCCCCCAGCATGGCTGGCAGGAGTCTTACGGCCAGCCGCACGGGGCCTTCTTCTACGTGGAGCTTGTCTGCAATGTTTGGTTCTTCTTCGAGGTTATCATTAGGTTCATAGTGAGTATACAACCTGCCGAGGCGCCTGTTAAATGATATTGTAATTAAGGTCAACCAGGACTAATTAATGCCCATGATTGCAGGTTTCGCCCAACATGTGGACGTTCATCAAGTCACCTGTCAACATCATTGACTTCACCGCAACTCTCAGCTTCTATACGGACGTTATGCAGCGGATGGGGGAGCACGCAGGGCTGCTGGAGGCCTTTTCGATAGTGAGGATTTTGAGGCTCTTCAAGCTAACCAGACATTCCCCGGGCCTTAGGATACTCATCCACACCTTCAAGGCATCCGCAAAGGAGTTAACGCTGCTGGTGTTTTTTCTAGTCCTCGGCATCGTTGTGTTTGCCAGCCTTGTCTACTATGCGGAAAAATTGCAGGTAAATATCCTTCATATTTTCTGCCTTTTAAAATATTTGTGTATCCTGGATTCCTTTCACCTCTGCAAAGGAAAAAAATGTGTACATCACGTCAAAGGAATTTTTGTGTGATTCGGAGATCCCTTCCACCCTGGCAGCCAGAGATATCAAACCTTGGGAAGCAGGGCAGTTGCTCTTTTGTAGCTTAATGTGGGTCGATTCTGGGATTTCCTTAATTAGACTCCCTTTTGTAATCGTACAAAGATCCTGAATCCGCCAAATGACGGTAAACATGATTGGAGATGCTATCAGGGATCCTGAATGGGCGTTTGGCGTCTGATTTCGTGCTTGGTATATTGTTGCCTAAACAGAACCATTTCTTCGTCCTGTTACGTAAAAAATTTCCTTCTGTGGCTTGTCTAAGGGATATTGATGAAATCGAAGGATCACATCAGTGAACAGAGTCGAGACTAATGCTTTCGGTTCTTGTGTGTTATTGAAAATCATTTGAGAGTAAAATGGATTAATTTATTGGAATTTATGGCTGCTGAAATTGTTATTTGGTCTGGAGGAGGTAGTTGGGCTGCTTAAGGGATAGTTCGGCAATGTCTTTTGGGGGGTGGTAAATTGAAGACAAAACGGATTTAGGTTTATTGAAATCCGTTTCGTTAAGTGTGCTGAAATGTGTTGCTATTTAATGTATCATTTACTTTACTGAATGGAAATTGAAGAACTGCTGGACCTTTCGTTCCTTACATGTTGCGGAGTCAAGGATTTTAGTGCCGTTTGCAAAGCTACCATAAGTTTTTTGTTACGGTTTTGTTACGTATCTTGATGATCGCAAGGTGGAATTCTTTAATTTAAGTCTTATGTGTTAGTGCTTCTTTAAACGCTACTATAGTAAAGTGGTTTGCTATCAGAAATTAGTGGTACTATTCCTAAAGAGTAGTTCACTAGCCCTGTTATGTAATGACTTGTTTTTTTCCTTTTCTGACTTTCGTTTCCTCTGTCGAAACTATTTGTATGACAGTTTCTCACCGCTGCCACCAAAATTTGTACTAAAGTGGTCCTTTACTATCAGGACTTGGCATACTATCCCGATTTTTTTTTCGTATTCTGACTTCTGTGTTCTCTGTCGAAACAATCTATATCCAAATTAGTACCTTGCCACCGTGCGTCGTACGAAATTCCCATTTGGAACCCAAGTATTCCACCGTTGCACCATAATTTAGTAATGTGGTCCTTCACTAACAGTACTTGGGGGTTCTATCCCGAAGCAGTTGTTCACCAGCTTGTCCAATTAAGGGCTTATTGGCCTATTTTATTTTAACTTCTGGTAAAATGCACTGGCGCTCTTTGCTCTCATCACACTACTACAACTGCAAAAATTATTTGATGAATGTTCAGATACAATTTCATCAGTCTAAAGTTGTTCTGCCTCTCTTACAGAAAGTCAAACATTTTCCATAGCGGAAGGACATTTTATCTGCTGTGAAAATTTTACAAAACAATTTCCGGCAACATTTTTCCTCAAATTACGCACTAACGGAAGGAAATAAGAAATTCCAGTATAACCATCAATTGCCAGGCAACATACAATCTCTTATTGAATTCCTACACTTTAATAACAATAATGAAATTGTAAATTCCTCAAATTGTGCACCGTCATCGTATCCTAATATTGTACGAAGAATCTCCGATGCGAAAGTAAGTACCGGGAACCGGGTTCAAGGAGGTCCTTCAGCATCTCACGGCATTGGATCATCGCTGGATCCCCTTGTTACGGAGCTGAGGCATTAAATTTTTATAAAACAAGAAACAGTTACACGAGAACTTTTACGACAAAGAATTTTTACGTGGTCAGAATTTACACAAGACTTTGTCAGCCCTTTTTATACCTAAACAAAGAAAAGCTCTCATTCTTTCAAGTTTCATGCTTTTTTAGAGAGAAAAAAAGGACTAAGAGTAATGAAAAGTGCCTACGTGGCTTGGGGGTCATTTACCTTTTTCTCTATGCGATACACAAAAGGAGAAGGAGGTGCGGCCATGGCTCTGTTAAGACATTTGAACACATTTCTTATGGCCACAAGAAATTTAATTACACAACAAGAATGGAGGACTCTTAATTTGCTACAGTTATTAAGACTCGTTGCTAGACCGTAAGTAGGGAGCAAATGTAGGCTTTCATCTGTAATGGTTGGGGATAAATGCCGGCTGATAAATCATCCCCTGTGCTCATTCTAAGTCATGATGTTTTAGTAGGAGCGGCAGCAGGACTTCCATTTGGGGCGGAGCACTTTTAAACCTGCAGAGCTTTCTTAATTGCTTTTCTGGTTGGACATTAAAAGCTTAACAAAGTTACGAACAAGGAAAATTTCCATCGTCTTATTTGAGTTTATATCCTGGCGGAGTCCTTTTACAGTCCGCTTTTCAGCTGAACCTCTTTGCCCTTTCTCTGTTCTCTCTCTCTCTCTAAAAATAAAAAATAGAAACCCCGGAAACTTTGTTTAAGCACAGATTTGATTATTTCACTAAGAAGTGACATTTCACAACCAAGGCAGCAACTTGGCCACGTTTCATTTGAGCTGACGATAAAAAATTGTAAATTTTCTTTAATTGCGAGACTCCTTCGTCATTGCAAAATGGTTTTCATGGACCTAATTAAGTTAGCAGTCAGTAAGATGTCGCAGCTACTAGAAAAAAAGGATCCCATGAAACCGTGCTGCCATTAACGAGTTCTGATTCCATTCCCTTCGAAGGATATTAATAAGTGCAAATTTTAACGTCGACTTTTTAATGACATTAAAATTAATTTCCGATAAGAGAATTAAAAATGCAAATTCCACTTTCTGCGGAATGCTGCTTGTCGAAGTTGATCAACGAATTGATCTACCTGGGGGCTGTGGATTTAATAAATGTTCATTAGAGCAGGACAGCAAAGTTCATTACCTATCAGGAAGTTTATAAGCTTAATTTCCAAGTACTTCAGGGGATTATTTACTTTATCCTGGAAAACAAGCCAGGTGTGTGAACAACTGATTAAAAGCTGCAGCTGAAGCGTTAAGTGAAGCGCGATACTAAAGATTTCGTTAATTTTAATCCCGTCAGGAATTATTAATTATTTTTTGGCTTTTAGGAGTATAGGGAAGAGCCTTGGGATAAGAGATACACGACATTATGTTGAAGAAACAAACGAAGACTTACATTGTTTCCATAAAGTACATTTGAAGTCTGAAAAGAAAGTTAAGAGAATTTTTTCGAGGTAATCTAATTTTTGCATCCTCTTCTTCTTCAAAAGATGTACTGGAAGTACAACACGATCGTTAAACCTATTATTACTTAGATTGCGATTGAGACCTGCACTCTCGTTTTCTGCCGGGTGCCAAGCGCGTTCTTCGTTGCTTAGGTTGCTCATTGCTAAGTTTTTTCTTCTTTTACTTTGAGTTGAACAAATTGCAGCTCTGAACATCGCGCAAGCGCCTGCAGTAATTTGCTGCTGAAAACATCTTTGCCTATGCTTGAATCATTTTCTTCCGTGTGCGCAACGCCTCCTCCGTTGCTCGGGTTGCTGATTGCTGCTGCAATTTAATACGAACTAAATCTATGTGCAGGCAAGCATCTAGGCACGTGTTTAGGTGGACGTTCGCCTCTGACATGACCCCTTGCGGTTTTTCCCAGGCACAACCGACCCCATACCTACTGATGGCTGATGGCGCAACCCCCGGGCCTTATTCAGGGGCACCAGCGAAAAACTGACGGTACGATTTTGAACTTTTGCGTCATAGTTAAATATATTTCTTTGTGTTCATAAAGCACATGCTCAAATTAGCAAAAAACTCATCAACCTTTTACCAAAAAAAAAAATAAGGAAACTTTCAAAATCCTTTTTACATAGAGAAAATTAAACTACGAACTCAAACAAAAACTTTGCCGATATCAGGTAGACAGGTGTCACATTAAAGGTATACGGCACAACGTTAATAAAACCTTAATTATGGTTTATTTCAACAAAGCCTCCGCCACATAAACCATGAAGGTGAAATTTAACTTTAGGATCCTTAATTCGTGAAAGTTATACAAAAAAAACTTTTCTCCCATGTTTTACTAGCATATTAGATAACAGCGATGTCAGAGCCTGTAGTCCCTGGGGAGCACGTAACACGTAATAAGCAAATAAATAAATCAGTAGTAATAGCTTTAAATTAAGAATTCACAGGGCCCTGCCCGAAGGTGTCATGAACTTTGCCCAAGGAGCGCGCGACCGGAGTTTATGTTATGTGTACCGTTGCGGTACGCACGAATTTCCAACGCAAAACCGGTAGGCGCCTCGAGACAGAGAATAAGCTAATTTAATTTTCATCAGATGATTAAAACAACAAAAAACCCCACACGGAGGGCCGAAAATCTCATTACTGTTGTCATTCCTCAGCAAATAGTCCTTTCGTCCTGTGTTTCTTTGTTTTCCCCATCCGGGCAGACATGTTAGGGTTATGCGGTCCACCGGGACCAGTCCACCGGGACCAGAGCACGGGAGCCATCGAGGTAAAAGTTATGACTGCTCCCCGTTCACCTTCCGGCTCTAGGCTGTCCTCAGGTAATATGTCATACCCCAAAGAGCACTACTTAAACATGAACATCTTACTCACTAAACAAACATTTATCCTCTTTCTTTTCAGGATAATCCGGATAATCAATTCAAAAGCATCCCTCTGGGCCTGTGGTGGGCGATTGTGACGATGACAACTGTGGGGTACGGAGACATGGCACCCAAGACCTACGTGGGCATGTTCGTCGGAGCCCTTTGTGCTTTAGCTGGGGTCCTTACGATTGCACTGCCAGTACCTGTCATTGTCAGTAACTTCTCTATGTTCTATTCGCATACACAGGTGAGTGACCCTTTGTTAAATGTACTCTACGCTCTCCCCTCTATTCAGGTCGTCAAGGATTGTCGAAGAACACTATGTTTCGAGTATATCTAACACACTTTATACTCTTGCACTTGCCAGATTAACTAATGGCTCCACGAGCATCTGGCTGGGTGCAATAATATCCTGCAATTATGCTCTAGTACTAAAATGGCAAACTTCAAGGATAAAAACGTCAAGGGTTCAAGTTTTGCGGTTGTGCACTTTAAGTGAGCACTGGCTACATAGCCGCGGGCGACGGTAATGGAAATTTCAACAAAAGCATCTCGAGCTGGGCTAGGACAAAAACGCAGTTCTTAAGTCCTTAGGTGGATGCTTTTGAATAAATCCTGTAACACGATGCGAGTTTTAAAAGTGCTTTCATTAACCTCGAAGTGGGATTTTCGTAATGTTAGTTTTGTTTCGAAGGGGCTTGAGAAAGGGGCAGAGCAGGGCAGAAATATATGGAGATATTTAATGGATAAGTATAAAGAAATGTAAAACTTGTGTGAACTGTAATGAATGTCCTTAATGAAAGGTCTCTACTTTCCCGTAGATACGCCAATTCCAAGGGGATTTTCTTTGTTCTCAGCTTATAATAAAGACTAGCGCAGATATTCTTACTGTCGTCCCTGGGGAGTCCTTAACAAAATAATGAGATTAGAAGATGCTGCTCTCAAGTGCAAGTGTCACATTTAGAATTCAGTACTGTAGAAGAAAGTTGTTCGAGCACTTGTTCGAAATATCTGAAACAGAAGAACAAATCAATAAGTATCGAGAATCCCTTAAGCCATAGATGATTCAGGACTCAAGTGACTCTATGCACTGCACAGGATCTATCGAGCACACAACTTGTTGCTCCCAAAAGAGGAAACTTTTAACCTGATACAGAGAGCTCCTGGCACTTAATGGCATTCCGGTAAATTTCCTTCCTTTTATCTTGTGTGTGCTCCTGAAATGGCGTGCCACTTTACGTACATTTTGTTTTTTCCCAACATAACTCATCTGAAAAGGGATCATTCTAGGAGTTTTTAGAAGCCAACAAAAAAACAACAAAAACAAAAAATTGCTGCTGGCGTACATCCAAAAATGGAGCTCGGCTCGGCGACTGGATTTTATCGTTAACAAATGCTTATGTTTTAGAAGTTTTTATTCTAGGTTAATTAAGCAACATAAACTTTGCGCGTTGGTGGATAATTATGCACAAGAAATTTCGTTACCAGAAAATGTCAGACTTTTGTGCTCGGAGCACTTTTTCAAATATATACAATACATATACATATATACATAATACATAAGAATATAAAATTTGCCTAAAGTTAAAACCAAGCTGACTTCAATTAAAATAAACGAGAGAATAATTTATCAAAGGGTTGAAATTATTTAATGGCTTACATTTTTCTTAATTGTAATGAGTATAATCAGTTAGTTTCAGCAATGAGTTTGAGCATTATTTTATTAAAACGAAACGGAAGCATTTTGCCAGTTGATAAATGGGATGCGAGCACTTTTAGAGAGCTTTCCACTAATTAAGCTGAATTAAAAACTGTTTAGGGAGAAAAGTTTTAATTATAGTATTATTAACGTCCATTCAACCTCATCATCATTAATGGTGAAAGGACTCGGTTTGGATTTGGATATGTGTGATTCTGCATCTACGCTTGACGAATTTTTGCAATTGTTTTCCATTTTCTTGGCCGTGGTACGTCATTGGGATCTTATTCTATACCTACCATCTGGCCCGAGTCAGTTTGGACCGTCTAGTCCCCAGTTTTGTTTGGCGTTCTGAAGCATAATTTGGCGGGCTGATTGAGCTTAATTTCAGACGTTCAGTCTTCTACACCTCGCTTCATTTACCTCAATACACGCTCATATACCAGTAGGACATTATTTTTGAACCAGGACATTTAAAAAAATTGAGGCCTCAGTACAATTTACCATCGTGTAAGAGACAAATGTACTGCCTCGTGTAAGTCCAGCCCAACTCTACAATCTTCATACGTTACGTTACGTAAGCTACAACGTTTTCTTTTTGACATAGTACATTCAATGAAGTGGCCTACATATTTTAGTTTTAAGGTAAAATACCAAATAACAATTTCGGAGGGGTCTGTGTTTCTCTGACTACCCTCCCGGGCCTAACACGATCCACCTGCACTGAGTATAGCATCACTCTTTAGTGGGTACCGTCTCACAAGATGAACTGGCCAGACTGGGGGCAACTCTCGCAGGCAAGCTGGTTTAGAATGTACAGAAGCCGCTGTGTCGTGTGGACGGACCATTACGGAGTAATGGTGCGCCAGTGATGAAGGCGAAGCAGAATTAATTTTTCTATTTCTAGAAGCATTAAGAGTAGCTCACAATTCAAAAGTACAGAAGTCACACGCCCTTGATTGGGGCTTGTCTGGTCTTATTTTTTTAGTCAGAGAAATCCTCAATTGACTTTTCATTAACACTAATTCTTTATTATGTTATTAAGCATGTTTTCCACATCGAAAGACAAGCACAGCTCATGTGATATTTCGAGCTTCTTAAATATTTATTAACCTATAAACTTCAGTTATTGCCACTATCGCCCTATGTTTGTCGAATTTCTGTCGTAATAAATCCTGTGGAGTTTATCTGAACATAATTGTTCCAGCCGAGAGAATTAGATCATACTGAGGGGTGGAAGTAAACATAAACAACAACTAAAAATAATCAATTCTTTCCCTCGTTCCTGTAAACATCAGCGATTTGTCTGCCTTGTTTGCAATTAAAATCAATTTTCCGCAGTTTCCGCCGCCGAGCCGCACTCTTAGTTTTTCATTTCGTTTTTCTTATAGCACTCATAAGAATTCCCACGGAGTTTCTATTTATAAAGTTTTCTTCGTATTTTTTCTTTTTTTGATTAATTGTTTGAAAAGTGCCGATTTATTTGAAGGCTCGGACCTGGAAATGTGCTAGAAATATTCGCAAAAGATTTTTCTTAAGCTTGTTTATATTTTGCCCATTTTTTCGACCAATTATTTTGGCTGGCATTAATTATTGCTTGTCATTAATTTGCTTTATTTATTTAATTTTGTAAACGAAAAACGCTTAACCGGACTTGTTTAAAAATAATTAAGAACAACTCTTCATTAGCTACATCAGCAATCCATCAATTAGTAATTTCAAACAAATCCAAATCGCGCTGTTAAAAGCATGAACATTTTAAATTCCTTTTTCATCCTATCGAAAAAACACTGAACTCGTTAGACAATTATCCTTGAAATTTCAGAACTTAAACGACAAAAAATTTCGTCCTTCCTACGACCCAACTTTGCAGCAAAGCACCGACTCGTACTACACACTGCCAAACATTTCTTTCCTCACTCAGAGTTTGTCAAGCAAATTTTTCTGAGCAAAAATAAATTTGAAATCCAGATGCGTCCTTAAATAAAAACTAACAAGAAAAAAACGGATTTCAAAATTACTACTAACAAAATTTTCATCCTTTACCAGGCCCGCTCAAAGCTACCAAAAAAACGAAGACGTGTCCTGCCGGTGGAGCAGCCACGACGTAAACGTGAAATAGGTCAACCGAATCGTCGCGTGAACGCCATGAAACATCAGCACGCATCCAGCTCGCATCCAGCTATATTCAAGGACGCTTTTGGGAGCGCAAAAATTGGTACAGCAGAAATATCCTTTAATATTTCTTGCAAGGATAAACTTTTAGTAAATGCTCTCTTATAAAATAATTCCAGGCCATGCCAATGGGGTCAATGTAATCGGAGTAAGCCTTCAAGGACCATCTGTGCCGATAGCTGCCATGAAGTCACCAGGATCTCAGCACGGTAAGTCCCTTGCATTAGTCTAGATCTTTGTGCTTTTCTATAAACAGGACAATGTGTCAGGTTATGTAACGACAGCCATGCCCGTCTCTTTCTCTTTCTCTTTCGCTGGCTAAATAATTATGTAATGTCATTGCCATTTCGGGTAACGATGAGTATGGGATTTGTGGCAGTTTGTCGAAGGATCAAGGAACCCTTCCATTCCTCCACACAGCGATAGGAGTTCGTTGCTCGAAACGGTACCTTGAGATTAGAATTTTCTATTAGCAGAATATAATTAAGCCATAAAGGGGCAGCAGTGGCTGGCCACGATCAACTAACAATGGCTGCCCGCTCCTAGCAGCTTCTGATTTCGGTTATCTCTGCCCATTCCCACTGAAAACAATGTCCCAGTCCATTACAAAGGATCCTTTCTTTACTCAGGAAATCTGTTACGGCCCCGGAATGTGGCAGCAGATGGGATATAAAATCAATTATGGGATTTTTCTCTGCCCAGCAGCGTCCGCACTGGCCAGCTTGATCCTTGATTCATTTCACTCCTGACGGACGGACAGGACATGGATCCCTCTGCAGGGACTTGGTATTTCCCTCAATTTTTTAACTTTTCCTCCTTTTCCGTTTTGTTTGTGTGTGCTATATTGAGGCGCCAATTTTTATTCCTGTCGGGTTCTAAGTTTGATTTTACCCCAAATTCACCGTGGCAACCGACTTGTGTGTCTTTTATCAGGACTCGTGCACGATTCCTTGTGGAGCCATATCTCAACGTCTACATATATAAAAGTCGACACTTAGCATCTGCGAAGGCGGAATTTTGGCCTCCAACGTCCTTGAATTCGATTTTGTACCTTTGATGGAGATTTTATGTATTTAACCTCTATAAAGTGTAAACAGCGAATAGATTTGGTGGTGGTAAATTAGTGGTTTCGTTATCCAATGAGGAAATTATTGGGCAGAAAGTTATTTTAAAAGGGTTTTTCGGTCGACCTTTTGTGGTATTCTCTTTGAGGGAAAAAATCGGATTATATTTATGTAGTCTACAGGAGCAGCTAATTACTTAATGGATATTATGGCAGGTCATATATTACCGACACCTGCTTCCCATCAGTTCCGAAATGTAAATTTTGAAATTTATTTATTCAAAATAGACGGTTTTATGGACAATGTCTGTCTAAACAATGCAAAACCTCAATGTTTTTTTATTTTAAATTGAAAGCAAGCAACCCTCACCTCCAAATTTTTCGAAGACTTAAATCAGACTAGTTAGCTCACCCAATTTGTTAATCTTAAGAGAATGACTGAAGTTTACATTATACGATTTGCTTACATCTACATTGTGTCTTACCAATGCATCCAATGTTTACCCACAAATTATGCATGCACTTTTCTGAGTTTGAGGATGTGCTTCAGGGTTTTTTATTTACACTGGTTTTTCATATTTCCATGCCATCTCTGGATTAAAGTATTTCATTGAAGCTACGTCATATTCTTGTCTTTTATACGTCCTAATATTCGCATGTTAGCAATGAAACTTCCAATTCACGATGTCATGCTATTTTTGAACTGATATCTCCTCCATATTCATATCATCCTACTCGAAGTGTGAAATCATTATTGTGGGCGACTTCAACGTTCATAATGCAAATTGGATTAATTACTCATATTTGTTCAGTGTTTCTCGTAAAGGTGGAGCACATTTCCTTCATGTCTTTCGTAATTTCCATCCAACAAGGTATTCAGGATGGCACTAATTTCTCATATCCATCTTGAGCCTGACCCAGCTCCTAAGAGAAATATCTAGCTTTTTGAGAATGGTGAAACTTGCTGGTGCTAATTCGCTTCTTCCGAGCATTCGACTGGGATTTGTGATTCCGTAGTAAAAACTCTCCAAATTAGGTGCCACGAGTAGCGATACTTCCTTGATATGGGCAATTTAACTTTTTTGGCGAGATTAATTTCATGGTCACAGGCTTGCGTTTTAAAATGCTCAATTTATAGTTTTTGCCTGAGTGTAATTTGACGTCCTTGTTTCATGCTTTAAGCCTTGTTTCACACTCACAACACTTCAACAACGTCTTGAATAACTCATTTCATATTTTCTTTATTTAATAATGGAATATATGCCGCGGCTCTTCTTACAAACAGTTATTCTTTTAATGAAATTTTTCGTCACGTTTTTGCATAATAGCGACTGTATTTCGCCACAGCTCAGGTATGTCTTCAGTTGATCTAGCCGCACGAACACGATTTGGAGTTTTCACATCACTAATTGGTCTAAGTCGTTCCAATTTATTAATTCAATTCACTATACCTGTGCCAGAAAGCGCTTGATGATGACCACAACTAGTGCGAACTTTACGAACCGTTTCCGCGATATTTTCACAAATTTTGTAGTGAATTTCCACTATTTCAATGTATTTTGCGAGTGATATCCGAAAACCTCCTTTACTTGTCAAATGTCATATTAATGGCAGTTGTATGTTGACAGTTCAAAAATGACGCCAAATTTAAAATGACACCTCTTGTTGGAAGACTCTTTATATTAAGTACTTAATCACGTTAAAACACCATATTATCAAAATTACACTTTTATTTCGACATTAATTAAACAGTTTTAAAAGCTAAATCAAATTGAATTAAAATAATTGTACACAGCACAGCGCCATGCAAGAAAATTACATTAAATCCAGGATCAATGTGAAAAATGCCGCAGACAGAAATTTTTTTATACTTTAAAATCTTTTGCAGTAAAAATGCTTCAACCTAAAAATTTACCATATTTAATTGATTCTCAGAAAGACCAACACGAATTCACCTTTTTCGTCCTGTAATTACTCAAATTGTATCCCAAGTAATATTTCAGCACAATCTCCTTTGATATGAAAAAATTGCGTATAATCGCCTCTGAAATATTCACCAGCAGGAAGATATCCATTATGGCTGTGGTCGTCCTTAATATCATATGAACAAACACTGTGCCAGTAATTTTGAAGTTCGTTAGGCTGAAGTGAATGGTGTACGAGGAGAAGACGACTTTTTGGAATAGATCTAGGAAAACGAAGCCTATTTCTGGACTAAATAAATCATGGATGCTATAGGTTAGATCTAGTAATTTTGTAAAGGTCCTTGTAAGTTCCATGAATTCAAAATTAGTAATTAACTTTTCACTTCTGACCATATTCTGCATGACTGTTTCAAGTTCGACATTGAAAACACACACACAGCTTGAAATGGCCAACTCAATCAAGTACAAGTAACTTAATAGTAGAATAATTGTTAATTTCGTTGATATCCAATTCATGTAAATTGCAGCCGCTCCGAAGCTGGTCCATAGGTGAAGCTCACTCACAAAATCCGTCATATAATACCCGCCTCTTATCATCGCGATCGCACTTTTTACAATCAGCAAAATGCAGAACCGTGCACTGAAAAATCTCCTGATAAAGGACTTCTGCCCCAATAACTCGTAGATACTCAATAAAGTAATTGAAATATTTTTAATTTCGCTGCTCTTTCGGAAAAATATAAAACAGCAGAATCCCTCCTCCAGCAGAAACATGATCCTTTGCACTTGCTGGATAAATTTTAAAAGTGGCTGATGTCCTTGGATTTTGAAGTTATCAACCAGATTCTTGAAGAAAACATAAAAAGGAAGCGCGAACAGAATTATCAGGATTAAGAAATAAAGTGAAAAAGTCTTCAAAACAAAATCCAGCAACTTCTCCTTGTTCAATTTAAAATTGCTTTTATTCATGAAGGACATTTCTAATTTTTTTTTTGGGTAAAATTGAGAGTAAAAAATACTTGGCAGTTGATAGACCGGAGAATGACTAAAAATGATTTATCCTTGGCTGGTGACGGCTTCGGCTCACTTATTTTAATTGAATAAATATTTGAATTTGTGTGTAAGTGAGTTAATATTAATATTAATAAGTCCTGTCACTTCGGGTTAGACTTGTCTTGAACAAACACAGCAAGTCTTGAAGGCGATATGGAAGGGAGTGGAGATGTTGAATAAATTAGTAAGAATTACGGGACATGTTTTTGGGGGTGATTGAATGTGTATTTTTGGGGGTTGATAATTAATATGTGAAAGAGAGATGAGAATTTTACATTCTGTGGTAATACCTGTTGTTTTTCTCAGTATTTAAAAAACACTGGAATCAGCCTATTCTATAATAGAAGAAGAATATTCAGTCGATCTTCAATGGTTTTGGTTTTTAGAGAACGAACCAAAACTTTGCACAGAGAAATAGTCGTTGATTAGTTGATAATCTCGATGTACCTTCGACTACTCAAAATCCAAAATTTTGTACACTGAAATATGAGAGAACTGCCAAAGCCAATATGTAGACACGCTGTTTAACTACATCCACTCCCATTTAATTCTACCGGGACAGAGAGATAGGATTTTAAGCCAAGTTGATAAGGACTTCTGATATTTCATTGATAATGGTTTCCAATTATTTTTCGGATCTAATTATCTTTTTGGACTGGGGTAATAACTTACGTTGAAGGTGCACAAATTCAACTATTCATTTTAGTGGAGGAAGTTAGTGCTGCACAAACAACATTCAAGGTTGTTTATGACCTCCAAAATGGCAACCACTAATTCAAATTTCCGATACTCAAAGTTAAAATTAGTTCACTCGCTATGTAGCAGTAGATAGAATCCTGATTATCCCCAAAATATCATAATTCACTCCTGTATAGCTTAGCTTCACGAAGGATAATAGAACATCCTGCATTTTAATTAATTGCTTTATTTGCTTAATACTCAAATCCTATTATTCAACATTACCCAAATCAACTTCATCCGACAAATACATTGAAGATTGGACGCCTCTCTATGCTGTTCACTATATCATTAATTATACGGAGTGGGCTGCTTGTAATATTTTATTTATTTAAATATTATCCAAATACCATCAGTTAGAAAGGTAGAAAATAATCAAATATTATCCCATCATAAACAATTTCCCCGGCAGGCCTCTCTCTGCTCATACAAAATTAACACCGAAATTGATTGTTTTCGTAGTCCTTGAACTACCTATGGAGCAGCATCAGGACGTGGGCGCATAATAGAATTTAGTAAACTCATAGGATAAACATCAGCGCCATTTAGACTTGTACTAACAGAATTTAACTCCTTAAGTATCAATTATCTATGACGATAAAATTTCTCTTACAGGTGATTTTCTTACGGTGCCCCAAATGCAGAGCCTCCAGCCAAGAGCAGCCACCACAGGGAATGACTTCATGCTGCCGCTACAGGCGAAGCTGTTAGCACCCCTGGGTAATATAACTCATGCACTGAATACACCCATTTACTTAGGAATAACCGTAAAACCAGAATATAATAACATTTTCTCTCTTTCTCTGTCTCTTTCTCCTTGTTACATGCTTTCATTCTGATGATCCTGATTGCTGTGCTACGCTGCCACATCCTTCGTCTTCAACATCGCATCACTGGTCTTCAACAAACAATTTCGGATCCTGCAACCGTGTTTATTTCAACTACATGTTGCCCTTGGCTCTTGTCTATGGATGGATGTGTATTCGGGCGGTGCTGGCTCAACTATAAACCCCATCGGGAGCGCCGCGAAATCCTTGAATCCTTATCTGGATTTTGTTATAAAAACAGAACGCAAGGAGCCAACCTCATCTTCACAATCAACACTTGGATGCGGCGGCGGAGGCGGTGGTGGTGTTGGTGGTGGTGGTGTTGGGGGTGGTGGTGGTAGTGGTGTTGCCACAATGACAATGGTTGCAGCAAATCTGGGAGGATGTGGAGCGACATCGACTGGCTGCGGTCCCACAAATGGCAACAGCAAGGTAGGATGCCTAACCATTTCTACAACAACAACCACAGTGCCAAGGGATGAGATTTTACCTCTGGAGCAGCCGAAGATAGTGCTACAGAAGGAAGACACAACAGAATATGACGGAAATGAAACGCCGGGCGAATTTTGTGACTACGATGACTACGTTGACTAGGACTAGGATATCGTGAGAGAGATAGGATATCAAAATCGATCAGCACCAGCTCCTTTCAAATCCTAGTTATGAATTCTTATCTTGTATTTTTATATCGTGAACTCATTTGCATTCTATGAATATTAAATAAGTAGATTACTCGAGGATTTATGACAATTTTGTTAGACGCCTCCATGATGCTACCTACCTTCAGCAGTTGACTGGAGATTTTTTTATCGAGGATATCTAGATACCGCGATGTTTGTATATTATCAAGAGAGTCATCCTCCTTTTTTATAGATCATTTTATCCAATACTAATTACGACACCTCTTTTTTGGGGTGCCTAACGAAATAAGCCATAAATCGGATCCTTTTGCCGATGTAAATATCCTGGCTTGTTAAGTATGATAAAATATTAAGGACGAATCGGGAATTTTAATTTATTTTTTTTTCGATTAGAAAAAAACACGAACGAGAAAGAGAGAAAGAGAGAATATCACAGAAATTCTGAAATTGTTATAAATAGATTAAATTTTTTAAACGTTTTGTTGTTATCCTGTTCTTATCGCCGGCAATCACAGCCCCGTATTTTATCTTCTCCTGTACCACTAAAGACTTCCGTAACTTCAACTCCTGTTTTATGGTTTAACATTAACATAAAAAGGATGCTTTGAGGGCAAATTTACGTTTCCCTCTTCAAGTTTCTTTATTTTTTATTATTATTATGATTTATTCCATATTTTTATTGCCCCACCAAAAAAAAAGAATGCAGGAAAAACAAAACATCATAAAAAATATATTTCCGATTGTTTGAATATCGATTATTATCAGCAATTTTCAAAGCGACCAAGAAGAAAAATATTTAAAAAAAATCATACACAAAAAAACAACCCAAAAACTTTAAAATAAAAAAATAAAACAAGGATGAAATTTTAAATTTTATATTTAGAGTAAATTTTAAGCGAATGAAATAAAAAAAATTAATAAAAAGATAAAAAGGAAATTATCATTGTAAAAATTTGACATTAATTTGGATAAATTTTAACCCAAATATATTAAAAAGTATATTAATTAAATTAATTGAAAAAAAACGTATTAAATATAAAAAAACAGAATAATTATAGTATTGATAAAAGAATATAAATAAATAATGAGACCGAAATTTTTATCAAAGTAAAATTATTTGTATATAAAATTGGAAAAACCAAAAAAAAAAAAAATAAAATAATTCAAGTGACATTTTAAATAAAAGGAAATATTTTAAAAATAAATCGTTTAAATAAAAAAAAATAAATGAAAGGATTATAAAAAATATATTATAATATAAAAAAATGAAAAATAGATATGAAAGAAATTTTAGGAATTTAAAAATTATTATTGTATTGTCAGAAAGTTTAAATAAAAATTATTATTTTCGGATAAAGCTGTGATTTATTTCCTTGATTGGAGAGACAACCACTATTCCCTAAAACAGACAGTGTAAATTGTTGATGAGCTTTGCGGATGCTGAGAGTGTCGTACCATTCTTAACAACCAACAAAACCAAAAAAATTACAATAGTTTGGGAGGACAGCATTATCTGTACGATATACAAGAAAGGTGTAATACTTTACTTTGGAAACTTACTTACTTACTATCTCTTTTAAGCAAAGTATATAAACTAATGCCAAACATAATTAAATCTAGAGTGGAACCCTATATACAGCAGCAAAAGGTAAATACCAAGCTGTATTCAGAAGAAATAGTTAAGGAATGGACCAACTATGTTCAGTAAGGCAGGTCCTCCGAAAATGCTGGGAATACAACATTGACGTGTATGAACTTTTCGTCATTGCCCTTGCTTGGCACGAAACAAATACACACGGAAAAAATATATGCGACAATGCTAGACCTAAACACACCTTTCAAGATAGTGACGCTAACGAAAATGTCAATGGAAAATACAAGTTGAACAGTCACAATACAAGGACAACTGACGGAGTTCTTCCCAGTCAAGCAAGGCTTAAAGGAAGGCGATCGTATTGCTATTTGATTTCCAACTAGCTGGAGTAATCCGCAAAGTAAACATTGACGCAAATGAAGACCACAGCACCACTTCGTATTGGGCTGAATAGAATCTAAATTTCACATGATCTCGGCCGGTGTCCTTCAGTGCTCAATTTCTATCACTCTCCCTTTTCCTAATATTTTTAAACGATCTATTCCCTGAAATCTACTTGATAGCTTCGCCGCTGATAGTACTCGGCGTTACTCTTACACCTTTGACAACATTAGAAAAGCACGTCCCAGACTTTGTATTGATGATGGTGAGCTTCTGCCGAACTCTGTGGATGATGAAGCAGCTGATGCGCATTTCATGCACTGCTAAGAAAGGTTTTCAAACGTAGAAGTAGTTCACAAGCAAATCCTTGCCCCAGTAACCGAGATGTTAAACCACTTGACTACCTTTTCAAAAGTACGTGGTTCGATTTCACACAACAGCATAGTCTTTCATTCGGTCTTTCCACTTCTCCTACTTACATAGATAACAATTTCTCGTTCTTGCGTTCTTTCCTTACAATTTTCTGCTTGTAGTCCACTACTGCCTTGGTCTGTAGTCTACTCTGCCATCGCCTGTTTCAAGCAGACATCTCTTGTTAGATAGCAGAAGCCGCATTAAAACGTTTGGAGTATTTCTTCTCTAGTTTCAACCCTATACTATTTTTCTGGCTAGAATTTTCTATTAGATATTGCATCCTAGACAGAACCGTTGACAATATAAAGAGACTTCCTGTGCTGAGCCTGAGCTAAGCTGTGTCATCCTTTATACTACCATATCGTTCACGTCATGGTGCAATGTGTAGTAGTAAGCTTAGCTTATATTAATGATGATTCCACCAACATTACTTACGCTTAATTGCTATGAAAATACCATAAAGGTCAACTTCAATCATCACTAGGGTCACTCTATGATAACATAAACCGTTGCAAACAATACCCATGATATAACTAGACACAAAAACCAACCGCAATAAAAATACATTTTATTATAAATTCTTGTATTGTCAATAATAACAACGCCTGCAGTCTAAATTGTTGTTAAAAGAGCAGTTTATGCCAACAGAAGAGGTTTTATGTAAAAAGTGTATTATTGGTGGAACAAACAATGATTAAAAACACAGCATTTATATTCATAACCTGGTCCAATATTAAGAGAAAAATGATTTTACAATAATGATAAAAAACAATTCAGTGTATGATATGTCGAAGTTAATAATTCCATGAAAAGTAATTAAAAGGGCAATCAAAATAATTTCAGTTGATTGGTAATCCGATCCATACCACCTTTCAGGAAAAGGGATTTTCGATAATCCAATGACGTCATTTTCGGAATCATCTTTCTCTGCAAAATTCTATCTGTTATTTTGTGCAATTCTTTAAGATTCTCGATAGTAAAAGGACTGTTCATATTACACCCTCCTTTTGAAAGCGTACAAAGTGGCTATGTGTCAAGTGTCTATTAATCAAATCAATGACATTTGGACTACAGTCAAATATTTAAATAAGTCCCCCCAAAAAATTATCAGAAATCATTGCTTAATTACATGAAATTACAACGTAATAAAGTCATCCTTAAGGATCTGAAAGCAGTAAAAACGGCAAACATAAGACGTTCGCAATTAATCACTTAAGAGGCTATCACTCGAATTTTGACTTATCGTTCGTCCAGCGATTCCAGCCTAGACACACTCACACACACGCACGCATCTATTCTTATGATTTTAAGAGGCCATAGCAGGGTCCTTCCTAATTGGGCGAAAGCGTTCAAATTACAGGACGTTAAGCCTTCGGTTAAGTGGCAAGTGGCATGTTATGCTGTTCCGGCGTGGACCAGGATTAATCTTGAGAGACACGAACATCAAGTACCACGGATATGATTGATTGTTATGTGGCAATTATATTTTGCGGCAAATAAACAAACAAGGACCCAATAAACCATAAATGGGAAGAAATTAACGCGGAATGAATGTTCGTTATCGCAAACATTCCAGCACATGCCGCCAGGGCATGTGGAGATGGGGTCGACCCCATTGTTGCCATCGAGAATGGACGGAATTTTTCCAGCCGCTCGTAATGCTGCTGGCATGGCATATCCTGACTTAATTGTGTTTTTAAGGCTCCTCCATTGTAATATAGCATCAGCAGCGCCACTTAGTTGGTTTCACATTGATTCTACTCGCACTTGGCTGCAACTTAAACATTCCCTTTCTAGCCCCCCGCCAAATACCGCTGGGCGCTACAAGTGCCGCTCCAGACTCCGCATTTCTACTATGTATAGGGAATCAGTGAACCATCTCAAGGCCCCAAACTTCGCTTTTCGTAATCGAAACTTGATTCCCGTAAAAGATTCCTTATCGCAGCAAGGGTCTGGGTTCCCGTTAAAAAAGAATACCGACCCCTATGTGTCTGGAAACTTCTGGGGGTCGAATGGAATAGTTTACAGCACGGAACGCATTCCAGTATAACAGACAAAAGTTAAAGGAACTTTCCTTGGGCGAAATTGTTTAAGTGCGTTTTTTTATTGAGTTTAGAAATTCCCAAACTTCATTTCGCTTCCTTTAATGACCGACGACCATTCAGGCCATCCAAACGAAGTTTTCTTTTCTGCTCTGCTCTTTATCAAATTACTCTCGATTCCTGGACTTCATCAATAAATGCATTTTTTTTATTATGCCATATATTTTAAAATGCCCTTAAGTAATTCCTATCGCCCCCATATTTTCCCCACAGCTTAACCGACAAAGCGATTGCCTGACGATAGTGGGGGCGGGGGTGAAAAGGGCAAGCAGGATGCCTTTCAAATTTAAGGATTAAGCCTGACACTCATATGAGCCTGAAATTAAATATTTTATGGCCATTTAAAACATCGTCGTAAAATAGCGTTAACCATTTCATAAATGTTCCATTCGACATTAAAGGGATTTTCGGATACTTAAGTGATAAAAACAAAGTAAAGTGATATAAGCCAGAAAAAGTTTCCAAGCAGAGGTAGCTTCTTTCGGGGGCGTCTAAGGTGCTATAAAGCTTTAAGCTTCAGAGGAAAAGCTCATGGGTTGGTGAATTTTCTCAGGCATCCACCTTAAAGCTCACAAATATGGATAACAGTAGTACCACCTGCGAGTAGTAAAGTAGAAATGGTGCTCTGACGTTCTGCGCTAGTGAGTGAAGGAAGAATGCCTCATTGGACACTGATATATTAAGGCTGGTGTCCGCACACATGGGCATAAGTTAAAATATTACATGTTGACAATATCTTACATGGACATGACATTTTCTTAATTCACTTTGTGCCAAGCTAACCGCCGTCGGATCCTTGATGGTAGAAACGTAGTACGTCATTATATTCGCCTATTATACCCTGTTTTCGATAGGCAGCTGTTTGGAAGGATCAACTGATGGGTTCTTTGCCACTTAATAGAGTCAGAGCTTCACAACCATTTCAATTCACTTGTTCAGACTAAGCTGGTCCCCTGCTGTCGTGTGTTGAAGGAGATGACGATGAACACTTCGTTTGATCTTTTGGATGTTGTAGGAGTTCGGAAATACAGACTGTGCAAGATTGTTCCATAGTCGAGTTGTTTTATTTATGAACGAATTCTTTATCTGTTTTGTGTGGGAAAAAGGGGATTATAAGAAAAGGGAATGAGCCTGGCAGGCTGACCTGATGTAGTAATCGATATGATAGTGGCGATAGAATTTTGTCAGGGCTGGTATATTTCGAGTGTGGGATTTGTATATTACAGCACGGGAAGATGGGGATCATCACAGGTCTTTTGGCCTTGGTCTTTAACGAATGCTAAATGATTCAGTCATTAATTCTATACCACCCACTCACACGGATGGAGAGATGCTGAAAATGTTAATGGAAATAAGACAGTACTTTGTTTTTTAGGCATTAAATTTGATACCATTCTAGAGACCCTTATCGAGAATTAGTTCAATATCTCTGCTTATTGAATTGGGAGGATCTGGCACGTGATTTTCTTGCATTATCAATGGCGTGTGAGTAACGCAGTGTACCGTCATCAGCGATGCTCTGAAGAGGGTTGGAAGGAAAGATTATAAAAAGAGCCGGTGATAAAATTGACTCCTGGGAGACATCGGCATAGAGATGCTATGGGGCTGATATTTGACACCATCCAATACTATCTTGATTGAACAGCCGAAAAGTAAACTCCCGATTCCGTTCTTTAGAAGTGAGTCAATACCAATAGATTGGAGTTTAGCTAACAGAGAAGCGTGCCAGCTCTATCAAGTCTTGAATATATCCATAGCAACCAAACCGGACTCACCAAATCGCTGTGCACTTTGTTTAAGGTGTTCCGCCGCAGTAAAGAGTCCCCGTTGAACATTTTTGGTTTGGAACCATACTGTTTGTCATTTAGGATTTGGTTAGACTCGAGGTGCATCTAGTTTTATTTGTTGTTACATCCTTTTCTAAGGACTTAATGAACGACCCTCGTAATTACCCCAAGCCAAATCAGCAATTTATTAATTAGCATGAGTGGGCCACAATTTCGAATATGTGCCAATTCGCCGCAAAATAATTACAGTTCTACTTTTACATCAAATTACCTGCCCATGCACAACGGCGGCGGTGTTAATGAAATTTTTATTTTGAAAAGTGCCCACGAAGCTGAAAGCCAAAAGCATCAATTAACCAAAACCACTTAAAACATTTTAAATAAACAATAATCTCGTGAATTAAAACGAGCGCAGTTCCGCCCTTCAAAATAATTCCATTCAGTATCGGAAACCGCGAAATTCGATCAATACTTGGGCCGCTGCACAGAGCCAACACACAGAGGAAAATCTCCGGACTATTTTCCCCGCCGCCATTGCGTTGCTGGCGACATTCATTTTGGGGACCGCGAAAATGCCACATTGACACGCACATGGCGGCGAAAAGAGCCCCCCGGAAAATTTATGACGTGTAAAAATAGAGGGCGAATATAGCCCAATTCTGGTCGTCCGCCCCGGCATAGTGGCACGGCGCGCTGCTATTCCTGGCGTACTTGAAGATGATTTAGCCTAATGGAATCTTGGCCTTGACAATCTGGTTAGCGCGTGATCAATGAACTGCCTGCGAATTTATCGACGTGCCACGAGCCAAGGGAGCAGGATCCGGGGACGCGGTTTCCAAACTAATAAGGACGTGCTTTAATCTATTCTTGGATCACCCCCCATGGCAGGGTAGGATAAGCCTATCAGGCAGGACAATCGTCCTTATCGCCTCGAGGGCACAGGTATTGTTCCGGCTTTCCGAGAGTGCTTTCACAAAAGGGCTTCCCTTTATTGCGCCACAAGAAGTGATTAAGTCAAGGACACTTGAGGCTCTGGCGTAGCCCCTTCCAGAAATACCAACATCACCATAAAATGCGGAAGATAAATACAGATCCTTGGATGTGCCATCGTTGAAATTTATACCCCGGAATTTAGCCGCAGAAGCTATCAAGGATGTTCATTCTACACGGCAGTGCATGTATGTGCCAACTGTCAGGGACTGAACCGTTCCAGCCTGTGGTAAGGTGAATCCTTAAGCCACAGGACGAACGGCGCAAATTTAATCCATTCCTGGATTTTCATGCCGCATAAATCGTCCTCGTCTATTACCATTTTCTCAGATAATTGCATCAGATTGAGAATGGAAGGATCCATTAAGGATGCCGATTCGTTCCATGGGCGCTAAAGGGCTCCTCCTGCAGAGGGGTGCGAACGTTCTGCGGTTTTGGTGGGCGTCCCGAACTCTCGGGGAATCAACATAACGACGGTGAAGAACTTGTTTTATGGTCATGGGAACTTACTTTTATTGGCTTTTGGGGTAATTATCTTGGATATTTGCAGACATTTTGGCAAGAAAGGTGCCACTCGCAACCGAATCCTTTCTGCTGACTTACCTTTTCGCAGGATTGAATTTAATTGCTTGAATTAATTAGATTTTTGTACATTAACGAAAAAATACATCAGTTCAAGTGTTGTTCTTAAGTAATACGTGCGGTGAACGCTTCTAATTTTGTGGGAATTTGTTTTGCTTTGGCGAAGGCAATGGAGGCAGGCAATTTAATTAGTGCCCAATAAAATTGATAATAAAAAAAAGGATCTTGGAGAATGCAAGATTAATGGGAATTAATTGAAACCTGGTAAAACTCACATCAATACTAATTGGGTTTAATATAACAACTCAATTGCATAATTTATGGTATTCAATATCGGAAGAAGACAGATTTCAAATGAGCACGGACAAAAATGCAGAGCCATGGCTCCAATGGACACACAGATTAAATTAATAAATGAAGGACGATTTGAGCTCCTGAAAAGTTCATCCTTGTAAACGAAATGTGCTTTCAAATAAAACTAAGAAAAAAAATACTGGACAAGAAGCAGCAGTTGTCTTCGGAGTTCTGAGGACCGGACCATTACTTTGCAATTTGTTAAAGGCTGGTATCAAGAAAGGGCTCCAGAATTCCAGAGACGGTCAGATAGTGCAACCACATGTAGTCTGGCTAGGGTGATGCTTAGGGTATGCAGCAGCCAGAAGCAAGATCACATGAACATGCATCTCTCGGATTTGGAGTCTAAGCTCAGGTGACCGTGACACCCTTTATACTACCAGTTCGTCGTGTCGTTCCTGTTACGATGCAGTGTCTTGTCTAGTAGTAAGCTTAGTTCAAAGGATAGAAGCGACCTCACACCACACTTTTTCTAGACTAAAGGGAGCAAGCTTGGAGCCTAAACAAATTGTATAGAACGAAGAAAACGGGCAATTATGTTGGTGACCATAAAGGTTGCCATTAGCATACTCAATAGACCGGTTTTCGTTCGATTGTGTAGGTCAAGCAGCATTGGCTGTGTTTAGTACTTAGTTGGGGGACCGCTTGGTAACACGACACTCGCGTTTGGAATGGTCGATTGCGAATACTTTCAAATCTGTAACAGAGGTGTGCATACCTACCTCTATAGCGGAAGCATTTTTCGATTTTTATTCCTCTACCGACCTAAGCGAAATTTTGGTACCCTATTATTTACGGTTAACCCGGCGACATGCCTTATTAGGGCTACTCGAAATAGTGGCCTATGAGATTAACAACAAAAAATGGAAGTTTAAGATGGAGGAGTCCAAGATCCACATTGTGTGTCACGGTCAGGCACAGGTGAAAAGAGCTGGCAGAGCCCGCACCATAAAAGAAGGGAAATGAACGCGCATGCGAAGAATGTAAATGAGGCGGTAATTTGCGTTTTTAAACAGTTAGACGTTACTCGTTTATGAGGACTTGAGATTCTCATTTCGCATGGAAACAGCGATAACTAGGAATAATGAAACAAAGAACAAGGGTTCAATCCTCCCTGGGACGAGTCTAGGGGATATGAAAATGGACGCGAAAAAAAGTTCAATTCGGCATCTCTCAATCGAACTAACAATAATAACGCTAACTTCAAGTATGCCCAAACATATTACTTTTGTAATCTCTTTTCAACTTGAACTTCTGAGGTGTGTTTTGTTTTGTTATATCATGTCAAATAATTATTTGGGTTAAAATTGTTTAAAAGATGGTGAAAATTTGTTATCCAAATCCAACTGCATGAATTCATTTCTTTATCTATTAAACTAGAAAAATTATATTCAATGACCTCCTGACACAGCAAATATCCCTCGAAAGATTATCGTCATTGTAATCACTGCAATAAAAAGATATCACTTCAGATAACTTTCACCACTATTATGGTCCCACTATTAGTATAAAAGCCACGCACTTTTCACTAACGACATCAATCATCAACTTCAGTGTTCTTACTATTGTTGTGTATACTCTATTAGTTTTCCAAAGGACTAAAAATCAACCTTTTGTGCAATGAAGATCATCGTTACTATACTTCTTCTCGGTATTGTAATACTTGCCGTTTATTCATCCCAAGTCCATGCAGATGCAGAACCAGATGTAGAAGCAGATGAAGTGGCTGTGGAACTACTAAAACAGAATAGATTTTCTATAAAGAAAATTTTTAAGGCATTCAAGATCCTTTATGTATTAGTTTGCAAGAATCCTTTTTGGAAAAATCGCTGCTACAAATTGGTGGGAAAATCTGTGGAAATAAATGATGTAATGGACTTTTTGGTAGCAACGAAACCTGAAATAAATAAAGTCTGCAGAAGTGAGGAGGTATCTAGGAATGCAGAATTGAAAGCTAGTTGCAGTTATGTAGAACCACTTTTGGAATATAAGAAAAAACATTAAGAAATGAAAATGTTCGATCAAGAGATGAAATAAAAAGTTTTTAATGAGTAATGATTTTTTTTAGTATTTTTTTATTATTTTAAATTATTTTAATTGGTTACTAAATTTTTTCAGGAAATATCAATTTACTTCATTAATTATGTGTTTAGGTTAAAGTCGATAAAGCATAAACATTTATCATCTCTGAAAAAAACTTCATAAATTTCATCTTAATCTGCGTAAAACTCCACCTAACACTCCACAATCATTCTTTCAATGCATAAAAAACAACAAAACCTGAAATTCTATACAAAATTCTTATCACGAAAATGAATGCACACTTCGAATGTGATCACAGATTTTTTGATTTATTGGGCAAAGATTAAGTCTTAAAACAGAGGAGAGAGAAGAACGTCTACCTTTGTGATATTCGACCCATAAACCTGTTTCTTTGCTCCGATAAAAAAGGCATCGTAATCTTGAACTGTTAAAGCTCTAATTAGACAAGGCATATGCTAATTTGGAACTGCTCGAGACCTCGTAGCATAGAAAGCGCCACCCAAACACTGCATAATTGCCCCCATAAAGCGATATCACAGCAAGGTTAATCTCTCTAAGCCCATTTGTCTGATAAATAAAATGATGTGAATGTTGAGGAGAAATTCGCTTATCTCATGTGGACAAAAGTGAGGCAGATTCATTCGTTAGTTTTGGGGGAACACCAGGTACTGAAGCACAACCCAAAAATTTCAAATCGGATATCGGCAATCGAATAAGTCTAGTATAAGACCCAAACTCAAAACCGACCAATGTCCTTCTTGTACCCACTAACTCAATTTCGTACGGAAGCCTGCCTGGTCACAATTCATGTAATTTACTCAGCACCTTTCACCCAAATAAATCCCCGAGTATGAATATAAATTTCCCAGAACGAAAAGCCAAAAAGAGTGTGTGTAGTAAACTTTAACTTCGCCCATATTTCGTTGAACAAATCCCATAAGTCATCATATCCATATAATCACCTGTTTTCAGGCTCATTGAAGCCTTCCCTCGGCGGATAGGCAACAACATAAAAAATGCTGCCAAGAAGAATCTATTCAAATGGAGCCTCCTTATATCCATAAATGGATGTCAGTCAGCGTTGCGTTAACGCCAATGAATAGGTTACGAGGGTAACTTTCCAGACCGGAGAGAAGCAAGCAAAAAAAATCATCTACCAATTCACCATATCTGGTTTCATCACGTCCCTGGCATCAGGCCTTAACTTTCGCATATACGGCGGCAGCTCTAGCAGATTTATTACGATATGCGAGATGAAAGAGCATAGGCCAAAAGCTGGGTGTTCTGTGCGATGGTACATAATAACAAAAGACTGCGGGGGTTTCTAAAGGTGCTTTAAGGTTCGTTTAACCGATATTGGATCTAAAGTCATAATGTGCACAAGGATAAAGAATATTTCCTTGACTTGTTTCGTTCAACTTCGGGCCCTTATCGTAATTTATTGTAATTCAATTTTCCCCCCGCCGACCCCCGTCGACTCTGGGTGGCTTAAGTAGAACGACAGAAAAGACTCCAGCGAAACTATTAATCAACTTCCGCAGCTTAATCGCCATATGTTAAATTATGATGTTCGATCAATATGAAAAGTGCTGCATTGGCCATTAATTTTAATTCCATCGATCCACCTCTAGACCTTTCACTAAGTCATTCCGATACCACCAGTGTTATCCTGCTCCATCAGGCGTTGTGGAAGGAAAAATTGTAAAGTTGATATATGCTGTGAATACTGCAACAAATTGCGCAATACCACAGAACTGACATCGTTTATTTCTTGATATACAGTAGTTGTCACACGACAATTCTACTTTATGTTACAAATTTAACACTCAGACTCTGAACACGAGTTTGATATTAGATTTTTTGTTTTTCACCTGAAGGATCACAGTCGTTCCTTGTATTATAGATTATTGAAATTTGGAATTAGTCGCTGTCGTGTTTCTTTTGTAGGTACGAACATAAGATTGTCGACCACAGTCTTGCAGCATATCAATAGTCGCGTGTTGGCGATAGTCTTGAATGTTAATTCGTTGGGTTGATTGAAAAGTTTCCGGGGGTGTTCAGGTAATCCTATAATGCTATGAAAAAGGTTTTGACACATTTATCGTAACATTGTACCTTTTCTTTTAAGGATAAAGTGCTCGGATGTAATTTGTCACCTTTGAGGGCGATAGTGTTCTAAGGTAACTCAAAAAGTTCGTGCCACAGTTTGACACAATAAAATTATAACGAAAGTATTTTCTTGTAATATTGATTTTCTCAATAACAATTTGTAAACGATCCATTTTAAACCCGGATTTAAAGCTGGTAGAGTGAGTTCAATCGAAAAATTCTACGGACTGAAAATGTTGATAGACACCATCCAGTGTTCCTACAAAATCACTGGGATTTGTGAATTCGTAATGCTAACGCCAACTTTGCCACTTCCTGCGCCACCAGGGTTATACATGCGGGAATGCGTATGTTCATTCCTAATTTTACTAAGTGTCCTCCAACATTGTCCTGACCCCTCAGAACCTGCTCTATCCCTCGAACTAAGATTAGTACAGAATATGTTACAAAGATCTATTGTCCTACCTCTCAACTCCATCAACAGGGAAGACGAACTTCGGCTGTAAGCAACGTGCCGAATTCAACGCATTCAAAACTTTCTTCTCAAATATAATCTACACCAATCTTCCGTCTATTCCAATAATCGGTGTGGCTCATCCATATCTCCATGTAATAGCATAGCATACTCGTTGGTCTGTGACGGAACGACCACATTTTCCAAATTTGAAAACTGGCTTGCCAGCACCTTCAGTTTCTTCAGAGGGGCAAGTTCATCTGTCAGTTAGCAATCGCGACTACAAGTCCCACATTCGACGCCTCGTCAACGAACGTAACGTCTCTAGACAATGTCCAAACCCGCGCTATCTAACTTATTTGCCGTTTCATATCGGTTTATTGAGATATGCAAACTATTTTACGTCACCTTATGCCCGGCTTCACTGACCTCAGTTCAATAATCTACATTATAATCTACATAAGTGGCTTCACCGGCTAAAGTCCGGTTCATGTTCAGTTCGTGCTTGAAATTGTTGTTTGTTTATTGCCGGAAGTCAGAAATGCAAAAGCTCACTGGAATGGCATTACACTATTCCAATTGAACTCTCTTTTGAGCGAGCTTTTATGTTTAACTTCAGTTCGAGTTCAGTTGGGCGAACTAGGGTCTGTTTTAACCTCAGTTGAATATGTGGAAATTGTATTCGAACTCATGGTACAATAGTTACAAGGTAAGCTCATAAAGAAAAAGAACTTTCCCGTGACGTCAGTCAGATCTTAGCTCACAAGGCGAAAAAGCTTTCCTGTGACGTCACTCAAGTCTTTTCTAAAGTAAAAAGCGTAAAAGCTTTTCAAGATGGAAACAGAGCTTTTACTTATGAGCTTATACCCCGGCTTCACCGGCCTCAGTTTAATCAAGTTCAGTTCAATCGGCATAAGTAGCTTCACCGGCATTGTTGAGTTCAGAAAGCTTCCTGTGTGACGTATTACATTTGAAAGCTTCTTTTCTGAGGTGTACTTGTTTCAGTTTCACATCAGTTTAAAAATGGAGGAACAAGTTTTACTTTCGCTTATTAAAAGTCGCCTTCTTTGATCCATGTTTATTTACTGAAAGCTCTTATTCTTGCTGTTTTGTAATACAAACGTCAAAACAACTTCCAAAATACATCAGCTGACATTCCAATATTCCAATTTTTTACTCTCTTTTGAGCGAGCTTTTATTTTCAAGTTTGATTTCATGTTCTGTTGGGCGAAATCAGACTTTATTTTTCCTGACTTCGGAATGTGAAAATGTATGGGAAATCAGGCAAAAATTGAAGCACAGTAGACTAATTTTCTCGAACTTGGGCAGTTCGCCGGTGAAGCCGGGGTATTAGCTTGTATTATTGCACCATGTGCGAACTGAGGGTTTTTTAAAGTTCAGTTCATCAATTTGGTCGGGCTTGCGCAGTTATCTTATGATAGAAGTGAAAAATCTTTTAGCCCAGTACACTTGGAAGTTTAACTAACGAAAGAATAAATAATCTAGGCTAGGTTCAACTAATACTACTAAGTCTGACGGTTTAAAACACCCACCAATTGAACCAAGAAGTTTTATTGATTTAGAACACGCTTGATTTTATCTAAGAAAATGTTTAATCTAAGAAAATATTAGATTTTCAACAGCAAACTTCTTGGTCCCGGTAGTCACCAGCCAAGTTTAGTAAAATTTTCGTGCAAATAGCTTCAAATTATAGACGAATGGAATTTCTATCGACAGCGCCAAAAGATTGCGAATTTTCTGTGTTGCCGTGTAATAAAATCTTTTTAGTTTTATTTTCCGTTCTGTTGATAACGCCAAGTCATTCTCCATTATTGTGAATATACACAACACAAACATTGCGTGCTAAATGTCAGTTTAGAAACATTTCCGAAGCCCATTTCATCATTTCCAAACCTCTCTGACCGTTCACAATTTATCACACAATTTCTCTTCCGTATAATTTATGCCAACATTAACCGTTAGTTCTCACGCTAGCTTCCTTGTAAAACAGAAATTTGTAGCATTAAGAAAAAGGACATTTCGCCTAAGAGCCGGAAAATGTCAAAAAGCGGAACGGAACTACGCACTTCCACTGAGCCAAATAAATTCGGGGTAGGTATTTCTTTCTATATTAGGAGAAGTTAATTCCTTAAGATAAGCCACAATTTACTTGGGCAATCTTTAAATCTCTAGTAAGGAGCTTAGCTTAACTTTATTCATGTCCTTTAGCACTTATCGCTGGGAGTGTGCTTGGCGTTTGTGCTTAATTTGAATGACATGTGAATGCTGCAAAGCCCCAAAAAGGTGTTCCAGTGCTCCAGTGGCAGATGGGTAAAGGACCCAAACTCTTTTTGTTGTTGTTGTTTTTCGGAAAACAACGCTGAAGGATCAAGGACGACAACGATGACGACCATCCCTTCCGTGCGGAGGCCCTCGAAATAAGAAGCTTTAATTAGTGCCGCCATAAAGCATTGCAAATAAACGGGGATGATACGTCGTCCAGGCTGGTGTGTGTGTGCCTAGAAGGGGTTGTGCAGGGGGGCGGGAAAGGACTAATAAACACTTTCATTTGCATATAAATTACAATTTCGCAGATATGCACACCGCCCGGGAATAAGCTAGAGCTGGCAGCTTCACCTATACGCTCACCAGGGATGTTCCCAGTTGATGTCGTGGCTTTTTAGATATAATTTGAAGGATATCTGGTTTGTGTATCTGGATGTCGCCGTCGTCGTTGTTTCGCTCTAGATAGGCCCATCTGCCTTCTGGGAGGCAACAGGATAAACTGTAGGCAACGAAACTTGTTTATCAGGAAAAACAAGGCCAAATGACGGATATTTCTGAGATGAGTCCTATGGTGGTGTATGGTGGTGGTATATGCAAGCTGGTGCTGCTGTGTGTATTTTTCCGTCTCTCCTTTTTTTATATATCTTGGGACATAAAATTTGCATAGGGTTTTGTGCTATCGTTGGCTGCGACGACATTGTTCCAATTTGCCTAGGTATATCAGCACAACGACATAACCTGCTGAGGTTGTGCTATTTTTGCCAGAATTTCAATCACACAGGTGTCTGGAGGATTGTTTCCCTAAAATGAGTTTAATCCAATATTCCAGTACGGCTGAGCTTCATTCTTTTTTTTCGTTTTTAGTTCAGACCCTTTCGATTCTACGATACGATCCACCCCTTCGGCTGGGGCGAATAAAATTCATACGGAATTGCCTTGGTAGACACACGTGGGAACCTTAAAAACTGAATGCCAACAATGAAGACGAAATTTGAAATTTTTATGATATGAAAATGCTATGAAATTTAATTGAAATCATTTTTTAGCATGGATATTAGGAAATTTTATCATAAAGCTCATAAGCCGCCCGAGATCCTGCTTTATCTTCCATCAATGAAATAATTAAACGATATCCTTTCGGGGTAAGGCGCGCCAGCGAAATTCATAGCTGATTAAGGCATTGCCGAGCATAACACATATTAACTTTCCTTCTTTCGGGCTGATTTCGAGATCGGGACAAGGCAAATCCTTCATGTTCATGGTGTAACCGTTTTCAGAAAATCATGCCACCATCACACCACCACCACAACACAGTCGAGGTGAAGCAATACCTTGAAATATAAGATCCTGCCGTGACATAAATATTTACTTTGCTCGAAGATGCGTTCACATAGAAGGGTGCAAATTTCAAAAGGAGTTACTGAACATCTTTATTTTATTTTTATTTCTTTTTATCTTTTCTCTCATTTTCCCTTCGGAAAGTATTGAGTTTTGATAAAATGTACATATTCCATCGCACAAAAGGAGAGGATATTTTTAGTCGGTCTTTAATGTACACGTGCTTGCACACATATTGAGGAATATCCATCCTTAAGTGAAGGCTTGTATGAAATATGTTTTTCTACAAAAGATAAACTTTTCGCTCAGATGGGAAATTTCATACAAAATTCATCCTCCCCGGGCATATACCCTACCCCCGGCGGGCGTTTATTTATTTACAAGTGAAGTTTCCCCGTTGCTCGCACTTTTCATCTTCATTTTCGTGTACACGGAATTTTTTTTTATTTTCTTTTCTTTATTTTTTTTTGTTAAGAAAATTGGAAAATTTCTTTTGTCCTAGATTCGGGATTTTCTTTGTTCTCCTCAGCACATATGCATGCATGTGAGAGCATGATAAAGTTTGAAGGGAATTGTTATCCTTTTAATTATGCACAAGCTTTATTTATACCGGTGGCACTTATAGCTTAGGTAATTTGAAATATTGCAGGTAATTAGGAACTTTACAAGATGTCTTGGGAATAATTATTTAACTTAATAACTTGGAATTATTACTGATACCAAAAATGTTGTGGCAAAGTTCTAGGATATTTTCATTGCCAGGATATAAACTTCTGAACTTATGCCCCGTAAACAATCTCAAGGGAATATGCTCTTTTTAACTTTACTTTCTTCTCCAGCTCTACAATAGGGATCCGTTCCTCAACTGGTAGAAGCCTGTCGTAACTGCTTCCTCCACCGTTCTCTTTTCCAAGAAGCCGATGTCATGCAGTGGCGCACCCAAATTTCTGGGTATCCTGGTGAATAAACTCCTCCACAACGAACTACTGCCTCATCTTTAACAGTACCTGCATTGACCGTCCTTCTGCCTCAGTATGCGGTGCAAATCTAACGACTGGCTCATCTCTTAACATTCGAGGCACAACTTTAACTAAGGATCTGCGATGGAATGACCACATATTCTAAATCGCCAAACCAGCATCCTAATCTAGAAGGCCTCAGAGTTTGTTTTTACAACTCGATTGTGGAATAGTCTTCCAGGGTCAGTTTTTCCGAACTCGTAACAACATTTTTGAGTTCAATCGTAAGTTTCATCGACATCTATTCGAGCACTGCCCAGACCCTCTCTATCCTCCTTTTTTCTCTTCTATCCTTCAAACCAGTAAGCTTTGACTAGACATTGCACCTGAACGACATGACATATTAGTAAAAATGGTGCTTAAGTTTTCCACATAAAAAAAGCTTTGGTCTGTCTCGCTGTCGTATCCTAGAAACCCAACCGTAAAAGACTTTCCGAGTAGATTACTATTCATTCATACAGCTAGAAGGCGCTCAGTTTTCGTGCCGCCTAATTAATCTGGGTGTAAGCATATTGTACCGCCCTTGATCATTTTCTAATGATGTCGATGTCGTCGGTACCGCAAGCAAGCATTTGGGTAGACTACCACACCCTAATCTCCAATGCCTTTCTCCAATGCCAGGGTGAAGAGTAGCCAGACCAAACATTCCGCGTACTTTCGATAGAACTTCAGCTGCCAGACTTCGCTCTCTAGATGAAGTCATTAACCCCACTCCCCCAAAAAAAAAGTAAAGGCCTAGGCCGGTCACATTAGCCTATCTTCCTTTTTAAGGTATGACATTACCATACTGACCGAATTCCTTTAAATTACTGAAGTCAAGCAGCAATGAGCAATCTTAGTATAAAGAGGGGTGACCACTTGAGAATACTGTGTGTCATGGTTACGACTCGTGCAAATTTTCATAAGTTATTCCGCCTATCCCACTGATGGCTGCCCATCATTTTTATTTTTTATTACAATCACAAGCCTTCTCAGAACTGCAATATTTCATATCTCAGTTACTTGGTGAAATATGTTCACTGCATCCACAGAGCACCTCCAAGTATCGTCAAGCTTCCAAGGAATTTGCAAGAAATAGAAACTACAGGAAGCTCGAAAATATAAAAGTAGCAGAAACATCCTTTTACTTCCTTACATAAGGCACTCCTTACCTTTGAAAATAACCACAATCTACATCAACTCTTTCTGCTGGTCTCACACCGCACTTGCAAGATGTTTTTAAATAATTTACACGCGTTTTTTTTTCGTTTTTCTTCAATTACACAATTTTTTTGCAGATCCTGGAATATCTTAAAGCCCTTTTGCCGGCATCTAACCACTAAAGCTGCAAGAACTCAAAAGGGAATGGTAATCAAGGGAAGTCTTTTTAATTGGACGACCTCATTACTTATTCAAGGTATCATGAATCCCTAATGGGTTGCTGGTAATAGCGTCAAACCATGTTCGTGAATACCTTCAGCGAGTGTATTTTTCCCCGGGTATATCGCTGATGCCAGGGCAGCATCAGGAAAAGAAAGAATCGGAAGGACACGCCGACACACAACTAAAGGAGCAAGTGGTCAGGTTTTTTGTTGTATTCTATTTAATTTTCCTGCATTTCTTCTTTTTCGTTGAGCTCCTCGGAGCCCTTTTCTGTGTAAACTCCGACAAGTGGCAAAGGTCAGAGACTGGTTTTTCAACCTGTGTGCAAGGACTTGTTCACGGAGCGGGTCTATGGCTTAGCAGATGAATATCCGGGACTCATGCGGAATTAATTTGCATAAAGACCCGACAAGGATTCCTGGCTTATTTTTATTTAATTAAAGGATCTGTAGGCTGTGTTTTTTTGTTTTTTTTGTTCAGACTAAGCGACTTGGAAAATGAATTTTTTGAATACCCTAAAATGGTGTACCCAAATTGAAATTTAAAAGAGGTTAACAAAAACGAAATCCGATGGAGTTCATCCTTTAAGGCATTTTGTAATTTTTTAATAACTTTCTTAGGGCCCCATATTTTTTTAAGACAACCCTTTTTAAAAATCTAAAAACCCTTTAAGGACGTCCTAGACCATATAAAAGCCGGGCCAATTTAACGATCGCACACTCAAATACCAATGGCCCGCACATGTCGCCTATATCCCTATTTTAAGGGACTTGCAATAGGACCGTTGAACCCTTATCAGTGGTTGGTCATATTTTACCATTCTACGTATCTATCGCTTTGTAAGGATACAAATATATATATATATCGAAAAGCTCTTTAGAATCCTGTGGGGCTCCCCGGCTGGTTTCATGATGGCAATCAAAGAGTGATTTCGGGGAAAAGCTCATGAAACTCCAATTCACATGTGTCACAGCAATAAAAAAATTGTGAATGATGGTGATTGAGTGGGGGGAGGATACCCGACTCTGGAGGGAAGTCGATCATCGCCAGTTTTCTTCTCTCGGTTTTTTTTATGACAACAGTTTGGAGTGGGGAATTATCTCTCATGGAAATAGAGGAATCTGTCCTCTCATCAAGAAGTCCTTTTTATCAACTTTCTTCGGTTCGATTTTTTTTGATGTATGACTTATTCAAGTGACTCTTACCTTGTAATTTTCCAGGCGGCATTTTTGATGGCTTTTGAACTGATTGATGAGAACCTCGAGAAGCTCAAGAATCTTTTGGAGGAGTTTTCTAGATATCTAGAATGATTGCTCCTTTTTGTTTCCTCTTGAAAACTTCTGCAGGACTTGTGTTTTGTCTAGTATAACTTTCAATTCCCATTTAAGTTTGAAACAAGGCAAATAAAATACGGAAAACAAGAATCTTAAGTACCATTCTGAAGTTTACATATATTCCATCGCCTTTCACTATTCGCACAAGGACTCTACTCACTTTGGTATCGCTCCCTCTTGAACTAGAGAAATCTGCTTTAAAAAGGGTTGAGATCCTGGGCCGCTTGGGCCATATTTTTCAGCAGGCTAGTGTAGCTACTGTTTTTCAAGTAAAGGTGGCACTATGTTGACATACCCCCATCAAAACTTAAGAAGGCCTTACGCTACAAGCGGGTTTATGTGCTGTCCGACAGCCAAGTGACCGGGGCTTACGCGTGTGGTATAAGGGAGGGCTTCAAAAGAGATGCATGACGATCGAGACGCCTAGACGATAGCACTCCTATGAAATAATGTCAAACACTCTGGATTTACATCTGATCTAGTAAATTCCAATCCAAGTAAATTCCAATTCATTCTTAGGACGTTTTGCAACGCGTCTAGGGGATTACTTGGGGCAGTAGAAAGGATGTGAGGACACTTGCTGTTTTGGTTGCCGGTTTGAAGTACAGCCTATGGAGGATCGGAAAGGTGGAGAAACCGCACTTACAGACGCTACCTCTTGAACGACGAGTATGCTGTTTACGTTCTCTGTCATTGTCCTGCGATAGTGAGGAGCAGGATCTCCCCATCGGGCCGAACTTTTTTGATGAAGTAAATTTGAGTAACAAGTTTTTTAGGCAGACTATTGAATATGCCATCTGGCCTAAAAATTTGTGGTATAGGAGCTGCCAAGAGTAAAGTTCAAGGCTGACGGCTGCGGTACTCCTTGGACCTGATACCACACCACAAGAAAGAAACAAACCTGCAGTCATAATAACATATTCCTGTGGCTTCTCTTCTACAATGTATAAACGAACGTAAACTTTATATATACATATTTGGAGTCCCAAAAATAAACAAAGTACACAAAACTTTTGTTATGAAAGTATAAGAATACTAAAAAGAAAACAGCAATCCACCTGGAGACACGTGCAGATAAATTTATTTATCGTAGTAAGTTTTATATGTCTGGAAAACGTTTCTCCATCTAAAAGTATCACATTTCACATGCATGAAATCATACACCCTTCATCCCCATGTGGTGTTCCTAAAGATGATGTATATATCGTATAGTAGACCGTCAACGGTATCCTTTCCCCATTCTACCACCAGTAAACCATAAGTTAGAGCTTTCTACAACTAAAGCAACACATAAAACAGAAAAATTTTATGATTATCTCCAGGAGCATGTAAACCCCCATAGGAAACGAAAGGACTACACAACGACCACTTTGCTTTTATTTATGCTCCACTTTGGCCTTCACCATTTTCCTTCGAGGATCCATCCGGAAGCAGATTTTTTGGTTTTTGGTGTGTATGTTATTTTTTTTCGTGTGGTTCTGGAATATCTGTTTTGTCACTGAAGCTTATCCTTGTTTGATATGAACTCGGGTCGAACGAAACAGGAAAAAAATAGAGACATGTTCACACAGATATAGCGTCTTGTTGTACCGATACTGCTGAATTGGCATCCTGCAGCTTTTGATATTGATTTTATAGGCATCTTGGCGGGGTCGTACTGACCGTGATGCTGTAGTTGATGGTGATTAATCTCCATCCGACATGATCTATCATCGGCAGATTTAGTGCTGCTCAACAGTTCAGAAGATGGCTTTTATTCCGCAAATTACCATAAAAGCGCAATAAGACTACAGTCAAAGGCAGCAGCAGTTTCCGTGACTGGAATGTAGTAGGCATAGCCCCGAGAACTGGGCCAATCTGATGTGGCGGTAAATTCTATTCCGCCATCCTCCAGGATAATTCGAGTCTGTTACAAATTACCTAGTTTATGGCTGCTTTCCTTGAGTCCTACTCAGACCATGCGTTTTTCTTATGCCTTTTGCGAAATCAACTTGACACGAACAGATGGCGTGAAATTTCGCATAGAACGTTTTATATGTACTACAATATATACACGAGCATAAGGCCGATGACTTTTTTATTTTTCACTCCTATTCTCGTTGTTTGTCGTTTACTTTATTACAATAAGGGTGGCCTCGAGGACGAAAAGAGACGTCTTTACCAAAGATTTATTGAATGGTAAAGTTCTCTTGAATTTGATTCTACCGCAGAAAACGATGGCAGATATTTCCCCCCATAAATCTTTCTGGACGGCAAGTCTTATCCACACAAAAATAACTTTTTTTTCTCTCGTTCATCCTTTTTTTCTGTACACAATACTACCACAAATATGCAGCCTTACAATAAGTGTGACATTGGAAATTCCCTTATGCACCCGCGTTTAATGGAAAAGGTGCAATTACGGGCGCTGTCGCCATGGCGTTATTGAGTTTGTGAACTATGTTCCCCTTGAGGGTGGTTTGGGGGAGCAATGAATTGTGGTAACAAGGACATTTCTCTACAATTTAATAAAAGAACGACCAATGGTAATAATTTAAATTCCACGGCATGTTTTTGAAAAGTTTTAAACATGACATCAGACTTTCTGTAACTCGTAGTGCTCGTTTATCTTCGTTCCATGAATGCGTGTCAGTTTAAGAGTTGGCTTGTAATATTCTTTATGAAAACCGTCTGAAGTTATGTGCGATATAGACAGAGTCAAGGGAAATGCATAAAATCTTATCGATTCCAGTTGGAATATTAAAGAAGTATGGCCGGTTTCGGTAGATTATCAGTTAAGGTTAAGCAGACTACCATCCCAGAGGTTCGTAGTTCGATTCCACACAGGCCCATACAACTTTAATTACAAATTTGCCCTTATCCTTATTTCCTAAATATAACTTAGGCTATATTTTTAGTACAGGAGTAGGATATCAACAGATGCTATTCATTGGGAAAACGGTAGTCCTCGGTTTCAACCAGGTTGATGAGAGTTGGATGAGTATAAAAACCTAACTTTACCATCAAGGGTGAGTTTTCTGGGTCTAGTCCTTGACCCAAAATTGAACTGAAAATCGAACATCGTGGAAAGGGTAAAGAAAGCTTGTATAGCATTCTACGTCTGTAAAAGGGTCTTCAGCAAGAGATGGGGTCTCACGCCAAAGTTGATTCTGTGGATGTACGTGGTACGTCCTATTTGTATCTACGGATCGTTGATATGGTGGCCAGACCTGAGCAGGACTTATAATGTTATAAAATTAGGAATGGTCCAGGCTACTATATGGGCAGCGGGGGTCATGAGAACATGCTCCAAGAAATCCCTTGATTTGCTGTTGCACTTGCTTCCCGCCGAGCTTCAAATCAAACACGTAGCCTTTGCAGTGTCTTTAGACTGAGCGAGTCCAGGGCATGGACCTGAAAACCCTACGCTCATAGCAAAACTTCGGACTTGTTATCCGCCACAACCACAGACTACCTTCCCTCTACATGGATCTTTAGGAAGGGCTTTAGCGTCGAAATACCCTCAAGAAGAGAGTTTGTTTTTCCATATTGTCTTTTTGACATCTAGATAGAGGAGTGCAGAGGAGCTTTCCTTCGAGCTCCAGTCGTTTACTTAAAAAATACATTGTCCATATCGTTATATATCCACACACTATTCCATCAGTTGATCCAAATTTATGCTACTACATCTAGAATTAGCAGAAATTTTATCGCTAGTGGTTGGCAAGTACCAAAACCTAAGGCATAACTTACAAAACCCAAAATTTTAACTCCATTAAACTGTGGCGCAATTCTAGTTTTACGTTTAACTGATTGACACATTGTTGTGGTAATTACTTTGCAAAGTAACCTTAGATTAGTTTGTTTTACAAAGAAACTCCGAAACTAATCCATCTCTAACCCATTCCCATGCCGCCAGTCACGAATGGCAAGAACTCATTATAACAACGAAACTTGCCATATTCTTCCTGGGATAATTTCTTCCTTGAACTTAATTTGAAAATGTCATTTGTCGTGCGGCACACACAGCGATATGCAACACGTATGCCCCATAAAAGCTCTCATACCGCCAACCCAAACCCCCCCACCCCCTCCCCACCCGCATTCACCTACTTTGATCGCAAGAAGTAACGAGTATACTGCAGACGGTTTTCCCTACTTTTAGGCTTTAGTGCCACATTTGACATCAAGGGGAAATTGCGATGTTTCCCCCAAAAAAGGGGGCCCTCCTGCACGGAGCATGCCCAAAGCTGCAAAAGGCCTACACCCTCGTCCAAGAGGAGCTTAAGCGAATCAGTCAACGACCGCATTGCATCAAGTCAACACTTAAGGTTGGGCCCTTTTGCTGCTTACCCTGTGTACTAAGGCCCATTCCGTATGTTATTCATGACAGCTCCTAAGCAGCAGGACGTGTGGTTTTAATGATTTTTTTTTCTGCTGTGGATATATTCCGTGCCAGCGCAGACCCCCCGGTTCGTGATTAATAGTTAACTCGGGTATGGTCAGGCTCCCCTTGGCCGAGTCAGTCAAGGGAAAATTTTAATAACTCTTCGTGTCCAAATGTTGTACTTACGCTAGGTGGTTGTATTTAATGGCCCATCCTCGAACCCACTTTGACCTGCACCCACTGCCTAGCTCACCCTTTCGTCCAAAATCGATACAGGGTGGCTTTAAAAAATAGTGTAATTACATGTGGGTGGTTATTATTGATGCATACGCTCATGTGGAGTTGAAGCTGGTGAAGGGTTGGAGGTTACTGGGGCAGGGGGCTTACTTCTTTCTACTGTTATTTGGGAAAAATATTTATTAGGTGCCTGGGAAATTCTTAAGTTTTCCCTCATGTAAAATTAATTTCCCATCCAAGGTGTGTCAAACTTTCGACATTTTTAATTTACTTTCTACCTCTTTGTTCGCTAAGTTATTCATAAGGACGTTGTTTGTTCACCATCGCTCGCATGCCCGCCTCTATGTAAATACATACAGATACGATAAACTCCCCCCAACAAATGTATCAACAAATGAAAAACAATGGATTTTGTTATTATGTAGCCAAAGTTTGACATTAACCCGACGCACAACTTTTAATATAAAAATTTCTAAATCTTCTTGTGTAAGGATAAACAAGCGAACGTTCCTTCAGCTGTTTGAATGACAACTTGTGTGCCCTGTTTTTATGTAGGCAATCTTTAGAAAAGGACCTTCAACTTGTCATCTTCGGGTTTTTTTTCTCTAACAAGGCGTTAAAAAACTGTTGTAAATTTTGTTGTAGTAAATAAGGAAAATATCATACAAGAAAAATACAAACGGAAAATATGTAAAGCTGTTTTCAAGGACACATTTCAATCCAATTACGAGCACATAAAAAAAGGATATACGTATTTTTATTCAACAAATGCGAGTGATACCACAAGCTAAAAATCAGACATTGGTAGGGGTGTGATGATTTTAAAGGGATTGTTGTTGCTGGAAGTCGACTAGTCCTGGCAAAGCAACAAGCGTCAAACAGGGGCGTTTCCAGCCAACTGGCTTAGGGGGGGTAAATTTAAAAAAAGAAAAACTTAAATATTTTTTTATTCCATAAATTCCAATTGCACCCTCCCCAAGCCACCGCGAGCTGAAGTTGCCATTTCACACCCCCCCCCCCCCGAAACAATGGTCAAAAATGTATGCCACTAGTATTAAACGGGTATTTAGCCCTAATAGAACCCACATAAGCAGAAGAAGCATTTTTTAAATTTTAGCCCCTTTTTTAACCCACCCCCCCGAACCATGTAACTCGAGGTGGGTCCACTTCCGGTAAAAATGTCATATTATAAAAAATTCTTGAAATTACTTGAAAAGCTTATATACCAAACGGCAGAAGGTTGGGATCACGGTATACAGAAACAAGGTAATGTAAAAGAGAGTGACAGCTTCGAATATCGTAGAAAAAGGTCTCCGCGTGACGTCAGCACTAACGCAGAAACAACAACAATAACTTCAATTTTATATGGGCAGAGATCGCCGAGTGACGTTGCCGTCTTTCGATATACAGTCTTTTACATTACCTTGTTTCTGTATACCGGGGTTTGGACAACAGGATTTTTTCAAGTGCCAGCTAAAAGGAAGAAAGTCATAACTTCTCTTACGGCGCTTGAGCAGTTAACTTCATTTTGTTTACATATACTACGTATACATGATGAGTTGAACCCAGGTTGAACCCGAGTTCAAATGCATGTAGACGCGAGTCGAGTTGAGATAGGGTCGACTGAACTCGACTCAGCTCTGCTTCCTGGGTTGAGTTAAAGCTATGGAGATAGACGCGAGTTCAGTAGTTGAGTATTTGAATTTAGTTGACAGCAGCATCTCTGTGTTTTGTTTGTGATTTTTGTCAAATTTTGTCGATTGTCGAAAATTCAACTCAACCTCAACTCAACTATTCAACTCATCACGTATACGTAGTAATAGCCTGTTTCCACACGAGCGTACACACGACAGACAAAGTCGTCTGCAATCATCAATTCTCTTTTGTCTTCGATGAAAAATCGTATGAGCTTCTACATGAGGGAACAACTTGCAGGCAACAAATCATACTGTCTTTGTTGTTGTTTAAGACATTCTCTTTGCGAGCAAAAGGGAATTTCATAAAAACACAATAACAATGCAAGAGCTGTCAAAGTGTTCGATCAAAAATCGGCTCGAGTCGGTCCCTTCCGGCAGCTTTGGAAAAATTCATATATCGCCGACTAGATTCACCATAACTTAACTTGTTTGTTTGAAATATTGGTAATTTTAAAGAATAAAAATAAATAAGCGAACGAAAATTCTTAGGGGGGTAATTACCCAATTACCCCCCTCTGAAACCGCCCCTGGCGTCAAATTGTGACAGCAAGGATAATTGCTGAGATTGTTAGGGCATTTTTTTTACGCTATAGAGGGCAAAATTAGGCCATTCAAAAAATTGTATAGGACGAAGAAAACGGGCAATAACTTGATGACCATAAAGGGTGCCAGTAGACCGGTTCTCGCTCGATTGGGCAGGTCAAGCAGCACTGGAAGTGGTTAGTACTTAGTTGGGGGACCGCTTGGTATAACGACATTCGGGTTTGGAATGGTCAATTACTTCTGGCGATATAGTCTTCATAATCGACAACTTCTGTAAAACTCAACCAAAAAGACCATGAAACCCAATTTCGATTGAGCTCAGAAGGAACGTGTCAACTTCAATGCTTCCACAAGGGAAAACACCTCCCCATCTGTTTATACTTAAAATAATGGCAATGGATATAGAATCAATGGCTAACGCATCACTTAATATGATTTCTAAACTTAGTACCTACTGACGAAGCCCTTTTATTTTGCGATATCCATCAGGAAAACTTTTGTACTGAAATATCTGAAAAGTTAGTCCTCTTTTATCTATTACCTGTTCTAATAATAACATAACCTCCAAACAATTTTATTTTGGGATTCATCTATGAAACGACGCTATCTTCCTAGAACGACTTAATTGGACCACGAATTCCCGTAGAACCCATTCCGAAAATATTCCGAAAATACCCGGTTACCGACTTAAGTGATTTGCTTTGTGAAACCCGCTATGAAAGAATATTGAATCATCAAAAGGATTGTAATCACTGACAAGCTTAAAAGATAACACTTACCATGAATTGAGAAAAAATCACGGCTCCACCGTCGACATCAAAGCGCGGAAGAGATGTGCGATTTTCTTATACAAAATGTGCCACCAGCAGACGACGTCTACCCTGAAGCCTATTCTTAACGTATTCAGAATCAATCTGCGTCAGTAAACAAATTAACATAACCTAGATTTGTTAGGCACTAAAAATAGAAGCCTGTTCCTGCTAGCAGCAGGTGGCGCGGCGAGCGGGTGTAGACACGGAAATAACCAGATCCAACTCCGTCAAAGAGATTTTCGCCAAATGACAGTTTACGATCAACTGAGTCCGATACAGACCAATTGCTCCGGGGTAGGAAGCTCCTTTTCTCGTTGAGGTGGGACAAATTTGGCAACATCCCACCCACCCACCTACCGGCCTACCCGCTGCCTCGCTGGTTCGCTACACAGTTGGCGTCCGACTGTTTATTTTAATTAGGTGGAAATTCATGGGAAATTCGGTGGAAATGCACCGGACTAATTTCGTCCATGGATCGGAAGGTCCTAGCCGCGCGGGCGGAGGCAGATTTTATCGCTGTAATTTTGTCGCAATTATTTGCGAATAACGGCGTTATTTACTTAATCGAGCGGAACATAACTGAGTAAGAATAGCGCTGAGAATTTCTGATAAAGCGACAGCATAGCGGGGCTGGGGTTGGGGTGGATTTGACGCCCTGCAGCGCCCGCCTTCTGAGCTGGCGTCGATTGAAGGGTCTTAGCTCGTAAACAAATAGGAAAGGATAAACGGAGGATAAACATATCCTTTATAGGAAAATCCCTCTAAAGTTTGTTTATATAACACCGAGACGTTGCTGCTTGTGCTTTACTCCTTTTTTGAAGTCGTTCTCGATCTATTCTTGCAGCGCCCCCGTTCGTTCGGCAGCATAAATTTCAATTTGCTCACTTGAACAGTTTCTATTGGAAATTTTAATCTCGGGGTTAAAGGTAGGGTTGTGTCCCACAATGAATTCTCCGTTTTTTTTTCTATGTATCCTAAAGCCTGTTGTATCCTCGAGTTGCTTAAGGATACCAACCGGCAGGACTCTGGCTCGGCCTTGGGTAAATACGTGGCTGTTGTTCTACGGCTGTGTTTACTTGGGCCTCGGAACCCGTTTATTCAATTCCATTTCGCGCAAATGGTTTAATAATGAGCGCTTTTCGTCATTAGTGACACTCTTCGGATAAATTCGAGCACAAACTTATCGATTCCTTCTGGAATGGAATGTAAAGCGCTGGGTGAGATCCTGGAAATTGATTTTACTACCCAACCAGACTTTATGGTATACCCAAAGTAAGTGATTTGTGTGGCGAGGACTTTCATTGGATCAGAGTAAATTCATGGGGATTTTAGTAGAATTTAGTAGGAAATTAACTCCTGCTGAGAATGTTGCTGGCACTTCTATATACGACTAGGCTACAACATTCAGAAGTTAATTAAGCCGCATGTGTAAACACAATCATCCAGCGAGTAGTCAGGCTTAGTTACCGCAATCCTATTACAATTCAACTGCCACAATAACCGCGAATATTCCCCACCCACTAAGTAACTTTCAAGGGTTTCCTTCAAGGCTCTATACTTACTATAATTAACCGCTATTTGTGGAGCCCAAAATTTGAATTGGTTTGCCATTTGAGAACTTAGTTACAAGGAGTGTGTGTGTATGGGGTAGAGAAGAAAACAAGTGGATTTATTGTAAATCCTTAATACAAAACCAAGGAAACCATTCCAGTGTTACCGAGCCATTTGGCTCCACCCCAGCATCACGTAAATTGATACAAAATGATAAACGTGCTTCTCTGGGTGAATGGCTGTAAGGATACTTAAAGTTGGATGTGATTCGGTTCTGTGAAATGAGCATAGATTACCAAGAACGTGAAGGATCTTTAAACGATGTAAGGATATTACTGATATGTGTTCGACCTTACAAGCGAAAACTTATGACAGTCGCAGATGTTGCCAGATGCTGTAAAACTTTTCACTTCAATATGTGACACCAATGTTCTTTCTCGCAAAATTTATATTTTTTATGACGTTGAAATTTGTTAGGTTTTGAAATGCAGAAAAGGTTTCAGATTTTTACAATACGTGGGAATATGGTCGGGGAAAAGTTATAGTTATATTCTTGAGCTATAAAGTCAATAAACTTGAAATTTTTAAGGTAGGTTTCTTGTATACCCCGCACCATAAAATAAGGGATACTCAAAACCGCTGTTTCTGTGCGCCGTAAGAGACTCAAGTCCCCACAATCGAGCAGAGTCATTCTGTTTAGTTAAAAACGTAAATAAGCGGCTCATTTATATTCTCAATCACAAGTCTACATGCGCGCTCATTTCCCATCTTTTGTGGAGCGGGGTCTAAAACCCCTTCTTCCCAAATCAAGCACTGAGGGGGAATAATAAGGAATGACAGTTTGAATAAAGTTAAGTTCACTTTATAGCGACGCAGGGGAAGTCCAACAGACAATTCAAGTGACGTATAGAGCGCTTGCCTTGCTGAAGGACCACACTATGTCAGAACCACCCTCTGTAAGAAGCCTCGGTCACTGAATATCGAAATAAAATGAGTGAGTTATTTTCTGCTGAGCTGGGAAACCCCATGGTGGGAATTATGCCTGGTACAGCTCCAACGCAAACTTCACAGTATTCTGACGAAATTGACGTAAGAAATTGAGTCAATTCATTGAGCCGTGTATTAACATTGGAGTATTCGGCGAACAGACCTTCTAAATAACACATTACTTCACTTCCACCCTTAAAATGAGCGAAGATGCTGCACAATTTCCTGTAGAATTCTTGCACACCAGGAATCCCACGTCACGTCCTATACCTCAAGGTTGGAGCTGCAGTAATGCTGTTACGTAATCTAAATGGGAATGTCATGAAAATTCAGGTGAAAACTTTGTACAAGCACGTAATCAAAGCCAAGATTTTTACAAGGGTCAATAAATTTATTTGAAACCGTCTTCATCCCTCGAATTCTTCTGAGGCCTTCACACTACCACTTTAAACCCAACCCCGTGCAAGTTTCTGCGACGGTTTGCTCAGGGAAAGGAAGGCACAGGGACAGAGTTTGAAAGTGGCGGGGCGCATCTAAGCAATGACTGTTTCTCTCGTGGACAAGAATATGCGACGTGCTCCAAAGCCAGTTCACCTGAGAGCCTAGTCATCCTCCAGCCGAAGATAAAAACCAAGAATGTATTCATGGAGTTACTGAAAAATTAATATCTCGAACGAACCCGAGAAGGGCAAAAGCTAACCAGTAATGTCTTTCTACGCGGACGAAATCGTGGGTATCAGCTTGTTTCTTTATAAAACTTATTGAATGTCTTTTGCATCTTTGAGATTGATTTATCTTATGTGGTTTATCCCTTAAATAGCCCTCCCCCCCTCTTCTGCACGAAAATTCCAAAAACAAAATCTCCTTCAAAGAAACAATTCCATTATTCCCGCATTACCATAAATATAGACTACGTTGAAATTTATTTAGAAACATCAAAAGCCAAATCCCCGCTATCAAAATCCTGCTTCCTTGATCGCATCTCCTATACTATATTATTTTCCTTTTATTAAAAAAAGCCATTTTTAATATCAGCGCTTAGAAACTTCCTTGTCCTCGATAACTTTTTATCTCGAAGAATTATAATGCGGCTCTTCTGACGTAGCAGGAAATATGAAAAATTGTCGGAACCACTGCAGATTATGTTAAAAATTTACCACATTAGGAGACACTTCATTTAGCAGGGCCCGGGGTGAGGGCTCGAAACTCGTAAACGGTCTGGCACAGTGTCACCGAGATTCGACCCTTCGAAAATTGAATTTGAAACTCGGCCCTGGCCAGTTTGCTCACACCGCCATTACCTAAAGAAAAAAAATAAAAATTCTCAGTTTCAACACTCGAGGCAAAAGGACTCTTCTGACTTTGCTTGATTCAAATAAGAGGAAAATTAGCCTCCCCGCCGCCCCTGCCGGAAGGAGCTGGATATTAGCCTGGCGTTTTAAGATATTTAAACTTTTTTTCTCCAGTTTATATAAAGTTAGACGTGTCCCGATCCTTAAAGGACGACGGAAATCCTGGAAAGTTTTTACATAGGTCGATGTAGTCGTTTAATGTTATTAAATTTCAAGGTCCTGTGCTTATAGAAAGCGAAATGAAATTTTTTTCCCTTCAATGGCCTAATTTAGAAGTCTGAATTAAGTATTGCGATGGCTTCATCCGCCCCTCCGCACAGCTTCAATGGCCTTCTCTTCCAGCCCGTGGCCCCCGAAAGAGCGACCGGAAAAATTTCTTTCCATTTAGCACTTCACTTTGGCAGGCACGTAAAATTGAAAGAAATTTTCATCAGGATGAAGCACCTAAGCACCTCCTTAAAGAGTCCTTAAACGGCGCAGTGCGTGCCAGAGTGAAGTATGCAAACAAAAGTCCGCCAGATAGCGATCCTCTCTCTGATCCCTCCCATATATGAAGACATTCCATCACAGGTGGCTTTTTTACCTATGCGCTTCCTTTCTGCCCCCAATCATCCCCACTCCAATTTCGATGCGTGCTCCTTGTCCTTTTGTTGGTGCTGCTCCCATCTGCCACCACCTGTTCATCCCCCCCAATGTTCGAGCAGACATTTAACGGCATTATGTACTGGAAAAAAATTTCCTTTTATCGAAACTGGAAACCCAAAAATTTTAGGGGTGGGCTCGGAGTCTTAAAGTGTAAATGAAAATTTTTCCTGGATGTCACGTACTGATATGCTAATGATGATGATGTCGGTGTAATGAGAGCTGAAATATTGTTCATTACTGGCGAATTAGGACGACAGCGCTGGGACCCGACGAAGATGGAGCTGGCATGCGGAGCGGGGGATGAAAAGGTTATGTGTGTCAGGCTTGGAATTTGCACCAGTTCTTCTAAGGGTTGGTAATGATAAACAGATGGAATTATCCGGGAATAATGAATTGTGACAAACAATTGCGCCACAAGTGCTATGAAAACTGACATTTTTGTGTTCTATTATGTAAATGAAGAGGTTTTAAGGGTATCCGCTGTTTTTTTTATTTCTGCTCAAAAATGCGGTTGTTATGTGGTATAATTATCACGTTCACAAAATATACATAAAAAATATTCCAATCCAGTTTTCACAATTGTTTCAGCAGCTAGGCAAAGTTTAACCGGTAACCCCCGAAACAGTTTATTCTTGCAGCTTGATGGGCCATAACAGACGAGGACGCATGCTTCCAGTAGCAAAACTTTACTGAAGGCATACTGAAGATTATATTTGAGATGTTTGAGGTTTTTTTTTATTTAACAGTTATAATTTCACGAATCACCATAGGTAAGTCCGTCAGGGATAGAGTATCTCTGAAGTTATGAGAAATCATGAGGATCTTAGAGGGATGGCAATGAGCCCTGCTTTTTAATTCGTAGATGTTGTATGAGTTCAGAAATACAGACTGCCTAAGGTTACTCCTCGTAGAGCTCCTTAAAGGTTGACACCAATTACTGAAAAACATCCCTTCATCCTAATATTTTCCCCTTCATGTTTACCTGTGTGGAGTACCTACGCAGCAAAGGGGAGACTTTTATTTTGATATGGAAGTACAAAAGTTACACTTTGTACCAAAATGTTGAAATTTTGATATGGCTGACCAAATAACATTGAACCAGATATAAAATGACAAATTTGGTTTATTCTTTGCATTCTTTAATTCCTTTTAATATTTTCAAGTCAACATTTCTTGCATTTCTGTATGTTGATATTTTTATTATAAATAAAATATTTGAAACAATTTGAAAATACAAGCTTTGAAGCTTTTTGAAAATGCAAGCTTTAAAGCTTTGTGAAAATAAAAGCTTTGAAACTTTTTCTAAATAAAAGCTTTGAAGCTTTTTGAAAATATAAGCTTTAAAGCTTTTTAAAAATAAAAACTTTAAAGCCTTTTTGAAAATAAAAGCTTTCAGAATCAAAGATATTTTTCCTATTCCAAGCATCGCCAAAATCCAGTATCAAGATCTTTAGATGTTTAGTTCAAGGCTTTCCCAATATCCTATTCACCTGTTATCAACTTCGCAAAGATAGAATGGGTTTTGTTAAGTGCTCTTTACTAAATCAAACTTTGAACATTTTAATTACATCTGCCTTATCCACGAATGTAAACAGAATGCAGTCAAACACAAATGAATCCTCGGCGAACTTTTTACCAACTTTCTACTTTTTCATTATTGATCACTTTCAATGCAGGCGCACCGGTAAACCTTTCTTATCGTATCCATTACTTCATTTCCCGCTAGAACGTAAAAAATTCTTTATGGACCCACGAAACTCTGCACTTTTCTCACCACCCGTACGTCTCCCTAAAAACCAACGCGACTTTTTCGTCTTGCTGCATACACCTTCGTGTATAATGGGCCAATGGGATTAAGTTTGTCTTGTTGGACTAAAAGTTTACCCGGGTATAGTTCGTAAGTTAACCCTCTCCGAAAGAGTACAAAAGGTTGGAAGTTCAACTCCCTGATGTTCACTTCCATTATTCACTGTGCCCTTAGATTACATTTTAAGAATCGCGTTGAACGGAAATATTTAAATTTTAATCGCCCTTGCATAAAGCTTAAATGCATTTTTTCTTGAAGGAATAACGACTGCTTAAGTAACTTTTAAGAGAAGAGCTTACAATCAGCACTTAACCGATTACGTGATGAGCGGTATCAAGTAACTTCCTGTGATAAAAAGTTTACGCCATTTTCTGCACTAAAAGCGTGTTCTCTGCTTAACAAATTAAAACCGTTTATATACTCTGCAGAATATTCATCAGGGCACCCAGGATGCTGCTGCATATCCCTAATCATTGAGCTCAGTGAACTGCAACATCCACCGCAACCCAAGTCTACAGGCACAGGTAAAGGTGGGCCGAGCTGCATTTCCGTGAACATTTTATTATGCATGAAATGTTGTCCAATTAACCAAAAGTAATTCGAGCCCTTCAGGCGGGAGCTAGGGTATGCAGGCGGGACCGGTGCTAACCGCCAGTCAATGGCTTCCGCATAATTTTTGCATAAATTTTCATCACCGATTACTTTTCGCCTCCTCCTGAGCTAGCCGGGCCCCGGGTCCCATTCTTCAGGACTCGCATCCTTTCTCAGCCATTACCCGACCTGCAATGCACGATAAAAAATGATTCGCTTTGTGCTGAGCTTTACTTTACAGCATTTTCCTTTCGAGAGCTTTTTCACACATTTTTCCTCGCTCGACGTTTCACCTTGAACACCGTATTTTATGGGGATTTATTGTGCTTCACAAATGGACTCTGTGCGAAAATCTGTTCAGGACTCAACAAGGAAAGCGGCCCCCGCCCGGCCTCCGTCTCCAGCACCGTCGTGCACTGCGACTGGATGAGGTGGTGTTATGTCGTATCCGGCAGAGTCAGGTAAGGACGCCCTTTATTCCATTTCATTATAAGGCAGGGTTTTACATAAAAATGAAATGGATCCTTGTGAATCCTTAAAGGATCGGTTAAGGTTTCTCGGAAGAAATAAGGCTTGCTAGAGCATATCGACTTTTTTTCTGCTGCTGGTAAATCTACTAAAAATTATTCTGTTCACCTTTTCACGCGGAGGGTGAGCGTCCTTTAATTGACCTATTTCGACGCCTTAAGGAGTTGACTTTAAATGTTTAATCTTCGCAGTAACTTCTTTGTGTGAAAAAGGCTGTGTGCCGGTAAGCACGTCATAAATTTGATTCTTGATTGCATTTGAAGCTGTTTCACCCTTAATTTCAGCGATAAAACGTAAGTGATTATGCAGGCTTTAATCTCTCGGTATGTGGTACTTAAGGATCGTTGTCCTTTCGCAGCATAATCTCCGCTGCTGTGCTGTAGCTGGTTTTATATGTGATAGAATTAAGTTTAGGAGCTATCTTATGCACCACACTACATCGATTCTAGTGCACTGTCTAGTAGATTCAAAAGTTAGATAGGGAATACATTAGGCTTAGAGTATGTCGGACCTGGAGGCAGAGGCGAGACTTAGCTCTATTACGAGTTCGAAAATACAGACTATATTAACAAAACCTTTGCCAACTCTGCTATATTCCTACCGTAGCCCAATATTTCTATGATTGAGCAAATAAACGCCACAGCTCCAATAAACGCGACCATGCGGAGTGGATTCGAACCACGGACCTTGGGGATGGTAGTAGGGTCTATCGACGCAACTATGCCGTTGAAATAATAATACTGCTGCATTGTGTTATTTTTACATGACAGGTGCATGGCACTTGTTAGTGTTAAGCTATAATTCATTGGTGGGCACCAGCCTTTCAATACATTCAGTTTCAACTTGAATAGTAGAGGACCTAGATGACTACCTTGAGGAACCCTGCAAGTTCCAGACACCCTTCCAATTCATCTTTAGGAGGGGTCTGGACTTCGAAATCTAGGTTGAAGTTGGATTTCGATGTCTTGCAGTCAATCTGACATCAAAATAATAATTAAAAACTGAATCAACAATTTGATATAAACTCTCTGAATCTTTAGTTCAATCAAGATTATTACTTATTGATGTTTTGTGTGGTTTTCATATGGAGCTTCTATGACACGAATTAATAGACAAAGGTGACTTTTACAAAATGAAATTAATGATTCTGTCAATTGTCCTGTGACATATTGTTTTGACAGCTTAACAGCCCCAACGACATTACTGGTTAATACACCCCCAATCGGAATTGCTTGATGAGTGGCGAAAAATGGATTATCGATTGAAAAACCAATAAACGAAATTATTTTTTAATTAATTGAAGCTTTCTTGCCAGCGATGATAACACGATGGCATAATTCCGACTGAGCTCAACTCGAAACCCGACATCAAAAGAAACATTTCCAAACAGTTGTCGAGATTTAATTTTCCACCAGCCCGAGCCCATGTTTATCGGGAATTTATCCAATGATATTCTATTGATCCGTTCGCATACGAGGCTTGGAGCACCCTTGACATTTGGTTCGATGCCAGAATTATGGGCTCTTTGACATCTATAATGGCAACCGGCATTCAAAACGCTGAAGTGTTTATTTGTAAGAAGCTATCACTTCAGCCCAGTACGGATTCCCGATGGATCAATATTTTTCACATCGTTACCAAAGGGGGGAATGGGGAGCATTTGGGTAGACGAACTGTTGGTGTTTGCGGTTAATTAAAGTGTTCGGATTCGGAGCAGTCTTGGCCGGGAGATGTGTGTTATGATTACTTATCAAAACAGTTCAGATCTTTTGAAATTATGCGAGTAATGCCCCGGCCGAACCGGTGGAGAATGGTGTGTTTACAATTGCACTGAAAGCCCTTCTCGCGGGTAGTTTGGTATTAAACTTTAATGGAAATTGACCGCGTCCGGTGAGTAGCAGTTTCCTGTTCTAAAGCTGACTAAATTGATTCGGACACATCTGCTATGTTCACATGGTGTTTAACCGCCGGCTACGGTGTCCCGGATTATCTACAGGCGCTTGAATAGTGCACCAATCGCACCACTACCATCAGCACGAAACTCCCATGAATTAGTCATTTACTGGCGAAGTGTGATTGAATCCAATAAGCCTTGTCCGGGCTACAGAATCGTCCAGTTTTTAATTAATTCCCGCCTCGATTGCTCTGTTTTACATCACTCGAATTTAATGTTGCTACCTTTTAATCCTGTCACACGTGAAAAATGCCGAGACCCGCCGGCAGGATCTGATAAAATCAATTTCAACAGAATCCGCATTAATCGGCTGGAAAATAGGTAAATAAAAGCGCCTCCGGGCAAGAAGTAAAGGCTTAACTACAATATCGGGCCGAGCACACGGAGGAAGCAGCAAACCATTAAAAAGGACCTAATCACGGTCTCTACGCTTATCTACGCTGTCTGCTAGGATAAAATAAAGTCCTTGATATAGTTTAATCGCAGCTTGTTTTGGTTGCTCGTGCGTGTGGTATTGCAAACTTCATTAAACTTCGCTTTTGTTTGTTAGGGACGGAACGCTAAATCCTTGCTTTGCTTTTGATGGGGGTGATGGCGGCGGCGGTGGTTTCGGTGTACGCATATTATATTCAAAAGAGGGTTGTTTGTTTCATCGATTACCCTCACTTGGCAGCTTAGTTATTTCACGCTTGATTAGTCGTTTGTTTCCAGCCCAGGACAACCTTTCGTTTAGAGAGCTCCTCTCCAGTGTTTAGGTCTTGTTCAATGCAAATTAAATGCAAATGTCACTTCAACCCGCCTTTTCCATTCTTGTTAAATGGACTGTCGAAATTGTTTATATTCTTGTAGATAAAAGAGATTTATTTTCAAAACACCCTGCCCTATGCGATGATAATAAAAAAGGGTAGGGTTCTTGCTCCAAGCAGAAAAGTGGGGGTAACCGGAGTTCGAAATTGATATTTGGAATGGTAGAAAATATCGTATTTTTAGAATTAAAGCAGAGATTTGACACACTTTCTTGTAAAGTTACTAGGTTGTTTCGGTTCGATCGATCGGATTTATTATTTCGATCGAGGGATGCCGGATATGACCACTTTTTCGGTCTTCTAAGTAAGGCACGGGAGATTGCCTCATTACTTCCTTGCTTCGATTCACCTTGTTACCGCGAGTGTATCTGTTTGACGGGGATCAGGTGGCTACAGCTACAGATCATCTAAGAGATTCCCGCTGCATTTACTGTAAGACCCCACCAGCTTACTCATCCTTTACGTGGTCGCAGCATTCATTGCTTCTGGTGCTCCTCGGTGGCACATTTCTCGATCGGTTTCTTTACCAACACTTCACTATTGGCAGGATATGGTTCCGGACCCCAGAACTCCAAAGAGCCCCTTTTTTGGTGAGGTATTGGGTCCAAAGTAACCCGGCCAATCGCTTTTCTTATTTTGTAGTACTACACCCCTATACCTCATATTTGTAGGCCACACTGCTTGAACAGGCTCAGCAGCTGACACTTGACTGTTCGAGCAGGGCTTCGTTGCCATGGTGATCCCGACCAACTGGAGCTTCCCTGGTTCCTGACCGGGCTCGGATGTGCTCCGTGGGGCACTCTGGTCCTCTTTGCCTTAGCCCTCACTAGTTTATTTGGTCCTTAGAAAAACCTTAGACAGTACAAAAACTACCCACTGCCATGCAGCCCTCGACACGATAACTTCACACATTGGCTTAGTAGGTCCGATCGTATTAGCCCGTTTCTTTCGGGACAGCTTCCACTGGCCGACGCGAGGAGGCTATAAATCGGTGATCGCACTTCCACCACTCTGAAATAGTTACGGCCCGCACGTATCTACATACACTACAAGTTGCTCCCTCTCTCTCGCTGGTGACTGATCACCACCACTCCAGGTTATCCTCAGAGACGGTAAACAACATGGCACATGCATGTGTCAAGATGTCAGCTAGCTTCCACTTGATAGCAACGATCTCGCAGGACGACGAGGACGCGGGGATTAGAGGACGATTGCCATCTCAGAGATTCGCTCGCCCCATTGTCCCCCTGGTCCCCAGATCCCATTCAAAGCAAGCTTCAAGAAATTCGTGGTCTCAATAATTTTGTGTATAGCGAATTTCACTTAGTCCTGCAGTTGCAGGATTGCAGTTAAATAAAGTCTGCAGATTTTTTTGTTTTAAAATTTATTCCAACTTTAAAATGTGACGAAGCCACAGCCACACAAAAATTGTGTTGTGTTCTTGCCAGAAAATTTTATCTTGAACTGTTGTTAACGTAACAATTTGCATAGAAACACAACATTAACAGCTCAGACTCAGCCAGTAAAAGGATAACAACAGAAAAAAAAGTTCCAACACTAAAAAAAGGACAAGGAAAAATTGCATGAAACTGAAGGAGAAAACTTGCAGCGAAATGATGAACAATCTTGATGGTATCAGTGTGGTGTCTTTTTATGCCAATTCTAAATCCCATTATCTGTTGAGCAGCAACATCCATTTCAAGTTTAAGTGTTGAAATTTGCATATAGATTGCACTTTTGCAGGACACTTGACACGTTCTCAGACGAAGGAGTCCTGAGTGCCATCTTATTGGACGTTATACAGTTAAAAATTAGTCCTTGTTTCTCCCAGTGATTGGAGGAGGGGGGAGTGTTTGCATTAAAGATTAGGAGAAAAAACACGAAAGAAAAACACGAATAAAATTTTAATCTGTTTTTTTACTGCAGCCCGGAGTAAACGAGAAAATCATTAAATTCCCTCGAGTTTTACTGAAACAAATTAAAGAGGAATTAGGCTTCATTAAGCTACCAGTAAAATGTCAAAATATAAATTCCATCCCTGAACAGAGATAAAAGGACGAAAAATCAATGGGAAGTGCTCGTATCAAAGCAAATTGATCGAAATTACTTCGAGGAAACAGCAGATGTCGCCCGTGTCGTCGTTGCTCCGTTTCAGACGCACAATCACAGGCAAACATAATTCAGCGATTGTCCTGAGATTTTAAAAATTTAAGAAAAATCCTGGCTTGAAATCCTTATTACGTTCCCCCCACGACGCACGGCGGAGGAGTCAATTACGCTGAGCTCAGATGATATTTCTTGAATTTTTTCCCACATAACAAAAGGAAAAGGTCCTTTGCCCCATGCCACCAGCTTAATCCGACAGGATTTTAATAGAAGAATTTAAATTAAATTTTCTCCGTTTTTTTGTTTTGTTTTGTTTGCTAGGGTGTGTTTTGCTCCTTTGTGCTCTGCCAACAGATGGAGTTGATATTTCCCCGGAGGATTAAAGGTGAATAACAAAATGCTGCAATTATTGAGGAAACTGATTATCGGGGGACTAATGGAGAAACACTTCACATAGACAGGCAGCATATTGTGAAACAGGACTTATGGCTCTCTTGTGGAAGGACCTTCGGGAATTATGTTTGGTATAGCAATTTCAGACTGTGGGGAACATTGAAAATTTATTGCTGCGTTTATAAGGGAAAAATTGCAATTTAATGGTCTAATGGATTCCTTGACATTTTATTAGTGTAGGAATTGAGTTTGGTAAATAGTGATTGAGAAAAGAATTGATGTTGTTTTATTTGGATTTTGTGACCTTTTTAAATCTTAGAATAATATAGTATGAGGGAAGAAAATTGTTTCTGATACAGAGAAGATCACTCTTCTGGTTTGAAATTGATTTAAGATTGGATTTCAGAAAGGTCTAAAGTGACTCATCCCACCTCATCTCATCTCTGAAATGGTACCTCCAGTAAAATACACGTTTTGATGTTAAGATTTTCATTATGGAAAGTTTCTGGCATATCTGGGAGTGTATAGGACGCCTTCAATGCCTGTGCTCGGTGATAGTGGTTAGAGGGTACAAAAAAATCAGTTACGGTTGTTAATGTTAAATCTAGATGAGTTGACTTAACACTAACATCAGTTTCTCAGCAATATACTGCGTCTTCTAAGACTGTGAAAATGGTCACATCAACATCCAAACCTTTATCTCTTTGCAGGTACCTAGCTACTGGTTTTTTTGAAAATGAAGAAGATCTGATCGTTTAGTTAGGTGATCTCTGCTCTCGATCTCGTCCTACGTGTACGTGTATACTAGGCCTGGTGAAATCGCGTTGAGATGTGCACTCCACGAGAGCCTGGTCATGAACGACTGAAATTGGATGTGGCTCTCCTTTCAAAGACTTTTGCTGAAAAGAATTTTAATGTTAAAACACAATTCTCGCTTAACATCCGTTACTAATTTCATTCCTTTCACCAAAAATCCCATAATTTTTCACTGTGAATAGCCTGGCACAAAGCGAAACAATAACGCTAAAGAAAATGTTTGAACAAAGTGTAAATTTTAATTAAAATGAGTTCAAACTTTCGTTGTTTCAACTTCTCTAGTTTTATATAGTTTAAACAAGGCAGAATCCATACCAAACACCATCATGGTTACACTAAATCTACTTTCTCTTTGGTCCTTGTGTTCCGCCGCTTCCAGGTACATTCTGAAATTGGCTTTCCTTTGAAGATGGCAAAATAAATTGCGTACATTTTCATGCTGCACTAAAGCGACGACAACTCAAGCCCCGGATAAGCTAAGGGCGAGTTTACATAAAACTCGAGAGAAAATTTTCAATGTTCCCCAACGAAAGTTACTTACTTTCTCTCAGATGATCCTTTCAACTTCATAGAGGAATAATTAAGATTCCTGTGATACCTGTGTGCGCCAGTGTGTGTGTGTGGTGCTACAAAACTAGTTGAAGAAAGATATAAATTTGTGGCCCCGTACCCTTGCTGGCACGGGTGGAAGTAGCACGATGTTTCGAGTTAATAATTAAATTATTCTACAATTTGCATATTTGATAATGTGGTGCGGTGGTAGTCGGGAGTTACTCAAGCCGGAATGGTTCCTGCGTTTGATTAGAACTAGTTTGTGTTGGCGTTTGGCTGGATGGAAGCAAATGTCTAGAGGGAGGAAACAATTCAGAACTTGTTGCAGATTGCAGTGAAATTCCACTTAATGTTATTTGAGGAAGGCACTTAGAAATAACTTGCAGAGTTTGGATCTTATTTCAAACCACTCAAATTGGATCAAATGTTTGAGTGATAGTCCAAATCGTTTTGTAATTCAATCACAGGCCTATTGCAAACTCCCGGAACTTGTGTTTATAATGGAGAGAACTCTATGCATCTCAAACGGTCAGACTGGGGCGTGGTGCACAATTACACAATCTGCTATTAACACTTTAGGTTAAAGCACCATGCCCCATTCATACGTAAACACCATCAATTATTTTCACAATTTGAGCTGCAATTTAAGATCATCACTATTCACTTATAACTGCAGAAGTTTAATCATCACAAATTCACAGAAATATTTCATCGAAAAGCCTGCAGCCAATTTTCACTGCAATCCTATCCGCGTTTAAATTGCAGTACTCCCAAATTTCATGCTCAAATCTGCCGCCGAACTTCCTAATATTGAACCAAGTGATTTTTTTCTCCAACCAATCTATGCATCTGTGGTCTTCTGATGTTGCACAAACGTTTTCATAGACGATTATGAAAATTTCCTTTGCTTTTTTGAAAGGATTTGATCCAGGATCAGGAATGGCTTCAGCTAAGGAGTTGGCTTCTGCCACTGGGTGGGTGTGAGTTGTGGTCGCTGCTGCAATCAAGATGACTATGAAAGTGGTAGTAGGAACACTCATATTAATCGATCTGATTTCTACCTTTTTAGAAAATTAAAATTAAATTCCAAACTTCCATTTCTAATCTTTTACTCACTTTCAGCAGCAAGATCCGTTTCCAAGGGTGGATCCAACTTCAAATAACTTTTCATGTAAACTCAAAAATTTCAGACCTTAATCAAGCAAACTATATTTTGGCTGCACCTGTCCAAATAGAGATTATGAGGTCATGGTTTTTCACTGACGCAGAATCTCAAGTATTTTACGAGAAAATATTTAAACAAGTGTTGCAAAACTGATAGATTGGTCTATTTGTCACAACTGCAAATTCTCGGTGCGAAAATATTTTCCTAATTCTTTACTGTAATTCTTAGACTGTTCCCAAGTTTTTAGAAGAAGTTGGAAGAAGATCCAATCTGTTTTAGTTTTTTCTATGTGGATGACTAGAGCTCTGTTTACCAACGCCAACGCCAATACGCGGTGTTGCCCCACCGGCTCCTGTTTAATAACTTGTGCGCTCAAAATTCTTTATGTCCTGCCAAACAACGGAGATGAATCCAAAAGTAGGAGCCAGGCTAATCCTGTTATGTGTTAGGCTAGCGGAAATAAAGTACTACGCGCGGGCTTATAATAGCCGTGTTCCTTTTCTACTTTTGAGTACTCCTGAGTAAAAAATTAAAGGCACGCAAAATTTGTCGATATGAGTAAAACCTATGAATTCTCTGTGAGGGCAGGAGTAGTTCCAAGTAAATACGAGTAAAAAAAAGCAGAAAAGGAACTCGGTTAATGTTCAATCTAGTTGTAATCTATCAGAAAGAATTCTTTTCTTTGGCCAAAAGATCCTGGATCACTATTTTGTGGGTTACCGAGACCGGGACACAGGGCCCTCGACGCAAGAAGAAGACTGGATAACTTAGCGAAATTAGGAGAAAATCTTGTAGACCGATGGAGAATTTGCAGAAGCCGCTGTGACTTGATCGTTCAGTCAGCGTAGTATCGCATCGTTCTGGCATCGAATGTAAGCCCACAGTATCTCGTCCGATGTCCCTCAAAGCTCAATTCTACCACCTGTTTTTTTTCTTATCATCTTAAACGACCTACGAGCATTGCAATGCCCGATTGCCTCGTTCTTGCGCACGCGACACACAATAAGGGTATCTACACGAGTATTCCTTCAACTGTAACCGAACCAGTTCTACCTTCATTTTCCTCTTGTCCTTTCTATACTTCATTCCTTGATTTAGTAGATATAGTTCAGTACCTGAATATGACAGGCTGGATCTAAGCTCAAGGTTGCCTGTTTCAATAGTTACCGCATCGGTCTAGTTTTCATTCACCCAACGCTGCTCTGAACAACGGTCCCCTATCCAAGTATTAACCATACCTACTGCTGCTTGGTTTCGATGATCGACCGGAAACAGGTCTGCGTGTGGGGTAATGTCACACTTGTACTGCCTGCCCTATGCTAACACAAAGATTCACTAGTGCGTCTACAACACATGCCATTGGGGCTACGTAGACTAGTCATGATTACTATGTAGTAAAACCGACTTTTAAGAAGAGAGGGATGAAGGAGCGGAGTGAGTATGCCGCCCCTTCACCTCTCTCTTCTTAAAAGTCGGTTTTACTACATAGTAATCATGACTAGTCTACGTAGCCCCATTTAGCTCAAATTGTGCACCGTTCTCAATATTTAAATGGGGCTGCCACCTTAGCCCACCTCTGCGATGGAAGCTGTTTTCTTATTTTTTAAACGTTGGTAAAATCGTGGGAATGGAATTGCCAGGGAAGACAAGCAAGAAGGAATGTTTTCTAGGTGAGAGAAATGGAAAGACGAAGGACCTTGCCCATGGGACGAATCGAACCCCAACCTCTCGTATGGTAATCGGAGGCCTTAGCCCCAAGGTTGCCAAGGCCAACTTTTCAAGGAGATAAAAATTAGCTAATTCGATCGAACATCATCGAACACCGCGAAACTCATTTTAATTCATGAATATTTAATCATTAATCTTAAAAGATTTGTCAGCTTTCTTTTTTTTTGCTTTTAAAATTTAACACTAATCTAATTTTTAGCTAATAAATTAAAATTCCATCCTTTTTTGTCAGTTCATCCTTTTGCCGAAATTCCCAAGATATTATCCTGCAGTCGGAAGGGACTCCCTTAATTTTATGGAGTTCTAAATTGGTAAAGTTTTTGTAACAATCACCCGCAGGTGTTAAAGTATTTAAGGGCATCCCCCAGTAATCACATTAATATTTCGTTAACCGGTACTTGGCATGTCCACCAAGGAGACCCCTCCATCTCCACTCCACTCCACTCCTCGCCAGCAGCTGTTCTGTCCGCCATCTGGCTACCTCCGGCTACCCTATAAAGGAATTTCCAAGCGTTCGTTGTTGGCCTGAAAATGGCGAAGATACTTTCCAGCAAATGAAAATGGCTGCGTTGAAGACTGTATAGTATCAGTTCTGGCTGTTCACCTGTAAAAATTCTGACAAAGTTTTCTCCGACGCTTTTTCGTACATAAAAAATTTTCCCAAATTGAAAATTTTCTAGAGGGGAGAAATTTTCCATTAGCCGGAAAAATTAGAAGCTTTTGAGGCACATTTCACAGCGTCGCTGTATGCTGATACATTTATAGGGATTTAAAAGAACGATTGCCCAATTTCATATTTTTTTTTGTTTTTTTTTTTCGTTTTTGTTGATAAAATTGAATTTCCCTTAATTTCGCCTGATTTGCATGTGGGGTGGGGGCGTTGACTGTATCGAAGGGGAGCACACGTATAAATTTTCAGTAAAACTCCATGGGAGCAGGGATTTTTCGCTCTTTCAACTTCCGTCGCGAAATCGGCTTTTCCAGGTATTCGTCAAATGGGATTTCTAATACTTTTGTATGCAGGAAACGACTTTCTTTCTAGAAAAAGCAAAACTGAACATCGCATAGCCAGCAGTAGGGGTCGCGGGGGAGGAGTGAAGTATCTAAAATAGAATTGCATAGATTTTCAAGCGATTTGCTGCTCATTCTCTACACATAAAGTGAAACTTTGTATGAAATCAACCCCTGGGAAATGTCACTCAGCACCAAGTAATAGGGTTGTCAAGTCAAATTGTACCTGTGCAATGTTCCATAAAATTATGGGGATACAGGGGTGATCCCAGGGAAAAATTGAAAATAGCGAACCCATCACAAAAGTCAACGCCCACTCGAAATCGAAGTATAAAGTATATCCAGGGCCAGGGTTCGTGCCTGATTTATTTATCGATTGCCAGGTAAGACAATTTACCTCCAGGTCTTTCCTACTTAATGTTTATTATTAAATTCTTGAAAGCTCTGAGCCCTACTTAAGTAGAATAGAATGAAGAAACACAAAAGCTACTCGAAACTCTGCTAGAAGGGAAAATTTTACCCTTGCAATTATCTACCCTTAACGAAGCATAACTGAAAGCTTCCGGATAGCAGAGCAGATTAAATAGATCCAGTGGAGGAATGGCTGTGTTGAGGGTAAATGGAAATAACTACACTGTATGCAACCAATCCAGAAATTCACTTTTAGACATTTTCCCAGGATTCCAGTTTGGCAGAAAATAAAGGATCTGCAGACAGGCCAACGATAATTGAATTCTGTTCGGTATTTTTGCTCTCGCATCTTCCATTTCCCTAGTTCGAGATTAAAAGGATGCAGGATCTGTGCTATATCAGAGGAATTCCCTTTGTGATGGATTGTGAACGTCGTCGTCTGTAGTTGAATGCGGGATTGTGGCTTGAATGGGAGTAATTGTGCAACTGGGTGACGAATTTGCTAAGTGCACCACAGAAATTGCATTTGTTAAGGAAACTTTTCGTTGATGCTTTCCTTATAAAGTCGCCCTCTAATGACAGCTGGGATTGTGAAAATTGCTTTTTAATGTACGCAGATTTAGCAAAAAACATTCTGAAAAGTGCTTTTAGTTCAAATGATATTTTGGTTTTGGGTTTCTTCCTTGTCAGGGGCTTCCAACAAGAGGTGTCATTTTAAATAAACAGAAAAGCGCGATATTTTTGAAAAAAGTGATGATATTTGCATTTTAACCTAAAGTACAAACTCTGAGGTTAATAATGAAATACAATATCTGTCAAATGCCGGTCTCGGCTCTTCCTACAAATGATTATTCTTTTGATGAAATTTTTATCGTAAAATGAAAAAAAATGACTTAATCCGGTCACGCAAGGAGAATAGAAGTTAAGAAGAGGTAGTTTTTAGGCCGGGTTGTGGACCTATTGAAACGAGAGGCAGGAGCGTCAGAGTAGAATGCTGTCCACCTTCCGACGAACCTACGTGCACTTATGTAACCAGTGAATTGGGTAGTGAGCTTCGTCGAAGTCGTCTTTTCCGGAAAAGAATGCAAAGGCCGTAGTTCGCTGATCCGTGCTGCTGGCCCCTCTGTGCAGGCTCTAGTGAGCACCCTTTCAACCTCGACCTGTGCTGGTCTGGACTGAAACGTCACACAAAAGTGTTAGTGAGTTTAGTCAATAGGAATCTGACACTATCGTCTGGTGGTGGACCCCGATCTTTTCCCCTGTCTTAGACATGGGCCTTGAAGGCGGTCAAGCACACGTTCCGCTTCTGCTCGACTGATGATCGATTCCTACCATTTCCTCCTTCATTCAGGAAATTTTTCACGCGAGCTGTTTGGGAGTTTGGGTCGTCCTGCTGAAAAAAAACGTTATCGATAGCATTAATTTCAGGCCAAGAAAAGTCAATCAACATCATTGGGTAACGCAATCTATTCACCGTAAAGATCGAACCAGCAGCATTTTCAAATGGTCCAATTACACCACCAACCCAAAAACGGCATCAAACCGTGACTCGAGCCCCACACACAGTTGCCCTCTCTCCCGCGCACATTATCTCTCGTGTACATGTGACGTCACAATCCAATTGACAAAGCAAAGAAAATCCAAGATGGCGGATGCAAAGAATTTCTCTGTGAAAGCACTGGATGATGACCACAAACAGTACGAACTTTACGAACCATTTCGGCTAACTCTTTTTGTATTGGATTTTCACTATTTCAATGCGTTTTGAGAGTGTATATCGATCCAAATCTGTAAACGTCATAGTTTCTACTTGTCATATGTCATCGTAATGACGTTCTGTGTTGACAGTTCAAACTAGACCTTTCCAAGCATTGCATTAAAGTACTGCGGGGCTCCACACCTGAATTCTTTGAATGCCAGGTTTGCCCAGCAATAAATCGACGTCTCCTCAACCTTTTTCAATATCATATACAGTCCTGTTTTTAAGTTTATAGCATAAGACAGGAACATTGAAGCATTTTTAGTCTGCACGTGTCATTGCAGATCCTGAAACACACAATTTATTAACAATTTCAGCTTCTTTAGAACAAGCATTATTGTACATTATTACGAAAACATACAAATGCCACATAACATACATAGTCAAGTCATACACTTTCGGCCTCATCAACACATGCCAAGGAGTTCGCTATATCTTCGTACCGACTTTCATCATCGCGCCCCGAAAGGGCATTTTTTTTGTATTCTTTCTCGAAAACAAGCGTTCATAAAAATTTAATTTCATACCTCGGGGGCATCGCGGCCAGTAAATGGAACATGACAAGAGTATAGTCGATGTTGTTTTTTTCGTTCATCCTTTTATATCTTCTCACCAAAAATGTAGCAAAGAAGCGACTCCACAGCAATTTTTCTTGTTTAGACTGTTTTATGACCAAAATCCTCTGGGACTATGCGAGAAAACCATGAAAATATCCTTAAAATCCTCCTCGCCTCGAAATATTTTACGATCTGACAGGATGATGTCCTTGCACTTTAGCCATATGTACAATAAATCATACCCGAGAAAAACCCTTCCATTTAAGCCCCCATCATTCCTGGGATAAAGTCTGGTGCTAAATACAAATACCAAAACGCTCCTTTCCCGTTTCGCCCCCCTCTGTTTTCCGGTTCATCATTGTGAATTCGTGAAGATGTCAAACAATGAAGAGAACTTGAAATGAAATTTACCACAACAAAAAGGGAAACATGCCGGAATCCTTAAAAGCCTAAAACATTTAAACAAATTCCCACCACAGCCGCAACGATAAATACTAGAAACCCGCAAAGGGCTAACTTCAACAAAGTTGACTACCACCACTTTAGCCAGAATCCATTCGTAATGTCGACAGATATCCTGCAGGCCCAGCTCCCTGACCTAATGACGAAATATCCCTACTCTATATTACTAGATTATTCATAAAAGGATACGCTGTCCTTGCTGCTGCTGGTACACATATTAGCACTCAACGCCAGGCAGAAATGAAGGAAGTTCCGAATTCGGCACAAGCACCAGGAGATCTGGGAGTCCTTGCTGAGTCCGGGAAACTCACTCGAGTGGAACGGGAAGTTGGGGCTGATTCAATTTTTAGCCAATTAATACCCTTCTTTTCACAGGGCTCGAAGCAGGCCCGGTCTCAGCTGTTGTGGTTTAGAATAGTTTTGGAAGACATTTCTGCGAAGCCCCTCCAAGGGACCTCAGGGGATCGGCCTCAAACATAGAAAACTTGACGGAAGGAGCGCCTCGAATGAAACTAATTGAATAACAAGTGTTCGACAGAAAGGAAAAGTTTAATTGGGAAGTTTTCGAATGGTGGAGGGGGTGAACTGAGACTTGCCATATTTCCACCCAATAAATTCCGCAACAGCGATGCGGAAGCCATAAACATAAAAAGGCTCACAACAGAAGAATCGGAGCAGAAGTTACTCCGCCGCGTGTGTTTTAAAATAGCGCCGACCTAGTCTTTAGCGTCAGATCACGAATCTGTTTCCATTGCCAGCATCCACGTGAAATTTAATGGGGCGCAGTTGGAGCCCTGGGGAGCTCCGCTCGTACGAAATGAAGTCGCAGGCGGCGGGCAATAATCCTGCCACTTGTTTCCGTCTCTATTTATATTTTTATGCCCAGTGAATAATTTAGAGGTGCTGATTGCAGCCAGAATCTAAGACACCGTGAAATCCAGACAGAAAGCAGCGCCCCTGAAATTACACTCGCGTTTCGAGGTTTTGGCTCTTGGTATTTCAGCTGGCAATCGCGGATCGAGGAGGACCAAAATGAGACTGGATTCGGTGCAGGAAGAGAGTGCAAAAAGTCGTGTCCCTAATTGGAAAAGTTACTAAACTTCAATTTTTCAGTTTAACACCCAAAGTGCAGCTTCATTTTCGGGGCTGAGAGCTGTCGAAAGTTTGTCTACGACTATTGCCATAGTAGTAACTTCGTGTTGGGCTACAGTTCGTCAGCTTATAGCAAATATTTTATGGATGGCTGCGTTTATGTCGAAACTTTTTATGGCGTCTTCCATGGGTCTTTGTACTGTTTACTTTTAGTACTTTTACATCGCTTTTATGTACTGCTTGATGATGGCAGAGTGTCTTTTACTCATAATTCGCAGTTGATGATTGCGGCAAAAATTTGCTTTACTTTTAAAACTATGACAGTTTGATAAACTGCGAAATTAAGTGATGTCTTCAATTGGATGAGAATGGCGGAGTTTTTCTTAGAGATGCAAACTCGGGTCACAGCGTTAGAAAGTACCACAGGACAAGGGCCAGTGGTCGAAAAAAATCAAGTTATTATAAATGCTTGTTAAGATCCTCAGACAAAATATTCACAATGCTTACTCTGAATGTGGGTGAGGCACTGTTTGAATAAAACTTGAGAAAGAGAACCGCTTTTATCGACAAGAAAGTAGGTTTGAGACTGGCGACCATCTGGTACACCTAGGGAACACCTCAACTAAATTTTGATTTCGATTTTCCGACCCAATTACAATAACTTCTCTCGACTGGAAAGTCAGTAAAATTCGTTCGTGTTCTAGGACGGTGTCATTCAGTACAAATTGCACAAAAATGCATTCTGTTCTGGATCATTGATATTTCCCCAAGCAAATTGCTTTGTCTCTTCAACACATAAATAATGCTCGCAATCTCCGATCCTTGAAACGCTTACTTTAATGGAAATATCTAAATTTAACATTTGCAAGGCAAAACTTAACCTAATAAAATGGATCCTGTCCTATCTGTAACATGGTCGGTTACAAATACTCGCAGCAGCAGCTGGAATTTTTCACTGCCACTGGCAATTCCCATGAGCTTATCCCATAACTTTTGCATTCCCTAAAACAGGATAACAAAAGGCGAACTTCAAAAACTACCAACGAACGAGAAAGTTTCATTTGAATTTGAGATAATTTTTTTAGTCGCCCCGACTCGACATCCGACTACACACGACCCGCTTGTTTCAAACCGTAAAGAATTCCCAGGGTGCTAATATTGACAAGGGTATCCTTGCTGTGTGGATGTACCTGAGGAGACGATTCCAGAATTTCTAAGTAATGTAACAACCATCAAAGGATTTTCTCAACAGTTTCCAATTGTATAAGTTCGAGAGTGAGTTAAAGTTTCGAGCAACGAGAAATTGAATATATGGAAAGGGAAGGACTCCCCAGTGTGTGTGCAGTGTGCAAGGAATGCACTTTGAAATGGTTTGCTGGGAATAACGTACAGATGTTGGAGCCGCATATCGTTGCTGCCTTCTGTGTGCTCCAGGACACATAAAATCCAAGGATCTCTGATTTTCTATCAGGACAGATTGAAATAACACGAGAACGGGCAAAGTATGTTCTGACAGGGATCGGGGGTAAGAAATTTAATTTACGGCCCCAGCTTTGACGTCCCTCCAGGACGATTTGATCTTCTGCTTCCTCAAGTCTGTGCCCTGTTGGCAAAGCGGATAAAAAGCTGAAGGAGCAGCACCGGCACAGTCGTCTAAGTATGGCCATACGATTTGCTCACTTCATGAGATTAACCATTCGATGGAGTTAGCCAGTTGCTGATATGTGAGACGGATACTTTGGTGAAGGATTTGACGATGGTGTGCGACTCCATTTTCGAATTGCTTTCGTCGAGCTGAGCGTCACTAGATTTAACGCGACGAAAGATGCTAATCAGCACCTCGCTGTGACATTGGGCCATGGCTGGTTACATTTTATGAGGTGTTTTATGTATTTGAGAAGAGATCATAAAGTCTCCCATCTTAATCACATCACTAAGGACTCAGCTATATTCAGCAGTAAAAGCTCCAATCACAATAATTGCCAGCCTAATGTCAATTAAATCCCGCCAAAAGACCCGGGGCTTAGGTAATTTAATTTCAAATTTAATTTGATTACTTGAAGCACGGCGGTCTTAAAATTTAACGGTTAAATTGCGGGATAAAATCTGGTACTTTGTTAGAGATCGAAACTACAACCAACAATGGAGCGAGCGGCGTGGCAAGCAAGTAGCCGCAGCACTGGGGCGGAATACAGCAATGTAGGTAATCTTGCCGATAAGCCCCACTGATGAAGCTAATATAGAACAGTATCAGGATATTGGGGGCTGGTAGACGCCCGTCCGCCTATTTCAATTTCCTGTTCAAGTTCACCTTTTTGTGTTGGCGCGTAATTGCTATCGGATTCAGCTTTCCCTTCTGGACATACAGCAATGCCGATACCAGGGTGCTTTTGGGGGGCGCGTGGAGGGTGGGTTAAATTGTGGGACTTGTTCCTGCCTAAGGATTTTTTCCCCTTTAAAGGATTTCTGTTCTGGAAATACTCTGCTTATAGCTTAGTTTTTAATTAAAGGATATCTGCCTTTCGTTTTACCTGAAACTGGAAAGGATTTCCCCCAAAAAATAACTGAGATGGGAGATTATTTCGTTAGTAGTTAAAGTTAATTTGAAAGGCTTTATCTGGGGGCTTCGATGTGACTTTGTAATTTTAATATAAATAAACTTCGACAGATTTTGCTATGGTTTCGCTTTAAAATTTAATTTTTGTGCTCAGTTAGGATTACTGGTGCAATTAGTATATCCTTACTAATATTACCAATATTTACTACATAAGAAAGCCGATCTAGATAGAAAGTAATACAGGCCCCTCCCCCTCCCCTCTCAACCTTCAGTGGTTGATGAAAAGCTAATGGTTGACGCATTTTTTTAAAATCTAGGCGCAACAACGACTAAATATCTGCGATCGGACCAAAATATCTCGCAGATCACCTCGGATTCCTTAACCGATAAGAACTCAACCCCCAAGACCGCCATACAAGGGGGATCCATCCATCCAAATAAATCTGGCGGATCCAGCCAAAACCTCACCGTCTCTGAGGAATTTCGGATGGACTCGTGGCCTATATTCACCGATTTGGCGGCTCCATCGTGTGTGCCCCTCATTTTGGATCTACGCTTTTCTTCGAGCTAAGGTTGCTACTAGATATTGCACTATGATGTTAGCAATGGCATGACGGACTGGTAGGAAAGGACAATCGCTGAGCTCAGAACTACCATGCCATTGAGCTGTTTTAAACGGTGCGCACCAGCGCATGTGCCTCACGAAGGTTTGGTGATGAAGGGAGGAGTGGGAATGAAGAGAGGTACCACCCCACCTTTATCCCTTTATCCACAAAGCTCGTGAGGCACATGCACTGGAGCGCAAGGTCTAAACCGGCTCATTTACTCACATTCTTAAATAATATATTTCATTTTAATTTGGGTTAAAAAATGATCGAAAATGTTAAGTAGTTACGACAGCAATGAACACAGTCGCAATAATCATTCATCAATTCAAGCTTCATCCGTCGGTGAGCTCTTACCAGTGTCCCGTGCGATTGTGCTATCCTTGCAAAATGAATGGACCAATTTGTCTAAGGTTGAACTAAAGGAACTCTTCCATCGCAAAAAGCCTTCTAAAAAGCTCTCCTAGAATTGACTGTGGATTCAAACCAACAGTAAATACCTGATTTGAGCTGCAACATTAATCTTTCCCCAAAAAAATCAATTCGTGAATCAAAACTCCACGGGAATCAGGGCCCAGGAACCTGATAGCAAGAGGTTGACACAAGGACAAATTCGAAATCAATAACTTAATTGAAAGTGTTTTTGGGGCCTTTGTTGTCCAAAACTGAAAAATTGAAACCAACAAAAAACCCCGAAAGCGAGGGAGGCTATTATTGAAAAATTGAAATAATCCAGCAGAGGGAGCCTTGGCTATTATTAGCTCACCCCAAAAACGGGCCTGGAAAATATCAACCAAAGACAAAACTCCTCAATAACTCTATGTCACGCGACACTGAGGTGACTTTTACGTCAGAAGCCAGCAATTTTCCACTTTTCTAGCGGTAAGAACAGAAAATTAGGGGATGACAGAGCAGGGAGGGGTGTCAGCAGGGCCATGTAATTCCATTGTTGGGGCCATCCAGAATTTCCCTAGGGTCAGGCTCTAGAATTTCCAATATATGATCACAGGGTCCTTCGGGGATGATTGATTGTAACCCGATGCGTGACAACACGGAGAAACTTCTCTGTGGCTTGGAGTTTCCTTGGCTGCAAAACATTTCCGGAAATTAGGCCCCAAACTTACCGTTATTTCCTTCACGAGTTCCTTTTGCGCTCACATAATTCCGGGGTAGTAGTATAGTAGTTTTTTTTGTCATTTTCCGGTCCTCTTACGCTTTATAGACACACTACGCATACTTGCTAGTCCTTTAGGCATATCGTTCCTTGCCCTTATTATGTGGGTCTAGTGGCGGAGCTCACGATACACATCCCGTGATTGATGGAAGGATAAGGAATTCTAATGGCCGTGTTGGGTCCTTGCTCCAGCGAATCCTGCCGCTTTTGAACACAACGACTCTGGAGCGGCGGGGGCTATTGGTGCCCTCAGGAAGGCGTTTCGAAGACTTCGTCTATTAAAAAGGTCGCCTTTATCGCTCAAAATATTGCCTTGTGGCACTTGAGCGGGAGGACTAAGTGCTATTCCACGTCCTTTATGAAATGCGAGGCACATTTTTGTCAAAAGTTACGCAACTCTCGGCATTGACAAAAGAGTTCGCCGCACACGTCTTGCCGTAAATATTTACGCTTTCCTCGAGTCAACTTTCGGCAAAGATTAAAAAAAGCGCAGATCAAAAGCGTCTAGAAAGCAAAACAAGACCATCTCCCAAAATAGCTCGACTGGCTTGTGACAACACCTGTGTGCAGCAGCATACGTACATTCACATATCCCCGCCGCAAGTATGGTGGAGTGTGCTCTTCTGCTGGAGCTGGTGCCGTGGTTACCTTATAATGTAGTTGGCTATGCTTAAGACAAATATTTTGATTAAAATTTTAATTAAAACCGATTTTAATTTGCTCGCTTCCATTAATAACATTATTTAATTACCGGTGACCTGGATTCGAGGACGCAGAATTAATTGACGTAGTATCGATCAAAAGTAAAATATGGACGATGAATAGAGCGAAATTATATTAATTTACGGGAACAGGTGGATGTGGCAGCAGAGAGTTGTTTATTACCGCAAAAGTGAGATATTCTTCCATTTGCACTCTGCAGACTGAAAATCATTTTTATATATTTAATTATGTGTGTACATATGTGATTGGGTGGTGATTTTAATTAATTACTTCGCTGAGTTATTGACAGATCGGCGAAAATTTAATATGGTTTGACTGTATGCATTTTTCTATTTTTGTGCAATGCAACAAACTTAGTGTTCTTACATACTTATCGCGGGTGTAGAGCCTGGCTTCACGTAACTACTCCCTTCACCGGTTCCAATTCCGAACCGATTTCAGCCAATTCAACTCCCCTAAGCTTTGCGCGTCCTGCTCCTAACTATAGTTCTCACGAGGAAGTTTCTACTTAACTGTCACATACCGAAATCTACGCTTAATTCGACATCTATGTCGCGATATCGCACGTGGAGCTCACTCTAAAGAGTTTCCGAAATCGTCGTTTCTCGCATAAACGGTAATAACTCTGCGACGGACTTTGGATTGCACTAACCGAAACTCATGCTCCACTGCCTTGATTGTGAGACCAATGTTACTACTACATGTTGCCCCATGATGTGTCGTTCGCACTGACTGGTAGCATAAAGGGTGATACCTGAGCTTAGGCTCACTTAGAAAAAAGCTATGTACTTTCGTTTGCTTTCATTGAAGCGCAGCCCAGAGGCCTTGATGTTGTCCTAGTGATATCGATGACGTCTGCGTAAGCATACAATTCGCTCAATATGCACATGATGGTAGCATGAAGCTCGGAACACTTGAACCAAAGGCAAGTTGAAAAACAGATAGACCAGACCATTCCTTTATCGGATGTTGATTACAGCTGTTGAGTGAACTGCACATCTTTACTTGGCTTGTCACTGAATGTGAATATCGCTTTGTAGACTTCTGCTCTGACTATGCCATCATACGGTAGCGTCAGTTGGCATGCTCTTAGCTTTTTGTATTGTATAGGTTCGTTCGGGTTCGGATTTTTCTAGCATTCCTTACTTGAATAAGCTTAAACGACAAATAGGTCTCCTTAAACGAAAGCATTCAGATCCAAACAAAATCTTCTGAAAGGAATTTCAATAGAACGAAGGCTTTTGTTATCAAAGTTTTTATGGTGTAGATCCTCACCTAATGATTTTGCTACGGCTGGAAGGAACGTCCGGACAATGAGTATTCTTGAGTCTTATAAACTGACTTAAAAGATGGTCGAAGTCTTCCACAAACGAAGCCTCTGTCTGTTCACTTTTGAAACCTATACTTTTACCAAGAAAACCCTCTTTACTAACAAAAAAATTGGTACAATCAACGCATTTTAGAAATTTCTAATTAATCAAAAATTTCTACTTTATAATATGACAAGCAAGCAAAGGACTTGTGTCTCTTAAGCAAGCATTTTCAACAAGGCTTCACTATCATTCACTATCAGTGAAAATACATGACAGATTTTATGCGAAACCTTTACAGTCGCTCTCGCTCAATATAAAGTGATGAAGGACTATGACAGGTTTAGCCTCTTTTGATCTGTTAAGTCCCACTGAAAAACAATGCGAACATTCGCTCCATGATACCAAGATTAATCCTTAGTGTCATATTCAAGTCTATTTAAGACATTTCACATTGACTCATCTTGAATGCTCTTATAATATTTAGCAGGTGCACAAAGGACCATGGACAGATTCATAATGTTGATTGAAAGCCTTACCAAGTCATTTTGCAAGAAAGCCATTTAATAAACATCCAAACAATTAAGATAAATTGTGCGGTAACGAAAAGTGAAAATCTTTTTGGGGATATAACGGGAACACCCTGAGAAATATTCTCTATAAAACTGACTTTGCCCCACAAACACAAACATAGCAACATCTGCGTAAACAAAATACAAGAAATCCGTCAATCTTACCGATTATCCTCACCTTCTGCCGCCCCATGGAGCACCTTCCTCCGCCCAAACTCAAACCATTCATTTATCTTAGACTCAACTTTCTTATATCAATCAAATTCAAAAGTCTTTAACAAAACGCCAAAAATACACCGTTCACCATAGTGAGGGGGGCTGAAGACCAGCAGGGCTAGTCGGGGGTGTTGGTACCGCGGGGACAGGGGTTGGGGGTGTTATAGTGTAACAGAAAGCCTAAAAGAAAATATTTCTCCTAATGGAAAACGGCATTCATTATGTTTGCGATGTTTTCCCCGCTTTTGTTCAACAAAAAAAAAATGTGGAGACTTGCGCCTTCCAAAATCGAGTCTCGAAATTTTTTTCTGTGGAAAATTCTATGGGAGCTTTTCCGGAAAGCTCAATTTCAGCATTTCGTGGCGATGGGAAAACGTGGAAAATCTGTGTTTTTATAGGATTTTCATTTGCTTGTGTATGTGCCATCGGAAAATTCGTCTCGATTATGTTAGAATACGTTTTCTTCTCTCGCCATGGAAAACTCAAGTCAGTCGTTTCCGAAGCTTTCCACCGTTCAAAAGTCCGCGTTCAGTTTAAGCAACCTAATCGCATGTGGCTTATCCTGTTTGTTCGCCACCCCCATTGGAGCAGGATTTCCTTTTAAGCCAGTGGAGCGCACCACCTGGATGATAAGTGAGCACGCTGGTCGAGCAGCGAGTTTTTCGTCCTTCGTTGCAGCTCGCTAAACCAACATTCGATGGTTGGTTGGCTTCGTGGAAACTTAGTGAAAAGTTTATATAAAAAATAAAATGTGTAAATTCGTGATTACCCCCACCACCCCTAACCCGTTTTGTTTATACTTTTATTAATTTTTCTACCTTACTGTGGAGGTAAAGTGTTCGGTTTTTGTGTATTCGTACATATATAAATATACCTGTATTTTTTGTTGTTGTTGTTTTTGTATTTTTTTTTTCGGAACGTTCAAGAGTGAAGTGTTAGAAAGTGCCCCGGGGGAGTGTGTTCATGTCACGAGCGAATTTATCCGCCCATGCCTCTCGTGTTAAGGAGCAGTTTTCGCGATAAATTCGCGTAATTATTTATTTATTTGCCACCTCGCTCAACCTGGCCCCAAACAGCCCCAAATACCCATCCCACCCGCATCGAGTGCTGTGTACCAGCTTCAAGTACATAATGTAAAAAATCAGAGTTCGTCTGTATTTATTTCTTTTTATTTTTTTTGAAATAATATAAAAAAAAATTGTGTTCTCGTGCCAGCTGCAATTTTTGTGTTTCTTTTCCTGTTTTCGCGTGTGGTGGGGCAAAAATTATGAATTCTTGGTTATAAAACGCGAACAACTCGTTAATGCCCGTAGGCCCTAGCCACCCTGCACCAAGCAACCACCACCAACCACCAACTTTAGCCGAGGAAAGGCGAAGAAAGTTTCCCTACAATACAAGTGCCTTGTGCATCGGAGAATATAGGAATTGTGAAGGGTGGGTTACACTCGAATATACTTACCCCGCGAAGTACTTTTTTTAGTGTTTTTTCATTCCTTTCTAACACGGCCTTATTTTTTTTTATATATACATACATACATATATTATATATATATTTTTTCAACTGTGCATTAATGTTCTTCATCCCGTTTCGCCATATAATATCATAAAAGTTATGAAAGAACGGAATAAATTTCAAAAAGAGTGGATGAATTATGTGAGAAAGGATACAGAGCTGAATTTTTAATTTCTCCAGGATTATATGGGATATGAGAAATATTGTTTTCTGTCATGCAGTGTTTTACAACCTCGTGCATTCTAGCTGAGCTAAACAATTACTGGCCGTACAAATGCTGACAGATCTGCAGTTAAACTGGTAAATACCATATACACATACATACATGCATATATAAAAATAAACATTTAATCCTTTAACAAAAAAAACACAGTAGAGCAAAAAAAATTGTACAAACTTAAGTAGGATAATTTAAAGTATTCCAACCTCTCCAACGTCTATTTATAAAACATTCTCTATCGATTAAGGTCCTGCGAAAATTCCAGTTTCAGATTTTCTGCGAAAAGGAGCTTAAATTCTATGAAATTTCTTCTAAGCGAACATTTTAAGGTATTTAATATTCAGAAAGAATTTTCTCTTCTTGGTGCTCATAGGGAAAATTGTTTCTTTTTTTTGTTGTATCATTTTTTTTGAGAGGCAATAGATTATCTTTCTTTGTATTGTGAAGGATATTTCTAGGACTAATTCGAGAGGTTTTTGGAATTTTTATTTCTGTTGAATAAACAAATCATGGAACAAATTTGATTGGATGGATGTTTCATTATTTAATTAGTATTGTGGTTTACTTAGGATCAGCTTTTATTTACATTTTATTGTCGTTATTCAAATTTGTCGAATAAACCAATGAGTAGTTTGAAATTAATTACATTTAAAGATTGCATTGTATTTGTTACTTTGCGAGATAGTTTTGCACTTGTCAATCCCCAGAATGTTGGAACAGAAGGGATACATTTTATATGATCCTCGAAGCAGGAAATCAAATCACTTCTAAAGAACACTTCCTGAATTCTTAATCAAATAAATTAATACTAATTAAATAATCTCAAATATAACTCAATTCTGATTTTTTTCGCCACTATTTTGACAACTTAAAAGTGTTTAAAAATCGTCCATTTTCAGCTAAGCAATTTCATGATTTCAATTTCGAAATTGAGTAAAATTTTTCACCGGCTTTTTTAGGTTCCTATCTATACTCCTCTGTCTTACTGCAAATATGTTACACTATAATCTTCTGTGTAATATCACTTTCTCTCTCTTTACATTTTATCTTTTCTTTACTACTTTCCATATTTTCAGTGAAAAAATCACAAACCAAAATCTTAACAATCAAATCAATTCAATATACTGAATTGCATGGAAATTGCAAATTTGATATGTATGAAATTTACTCAATTTCACTCTAATTTCATCATTCGAAACTGCAATTTCTCTTAATTTCATAATTAGTTCAAATGTATAGGAAAATTGAAAACTTTAACACGATTGAAACAAAATTGAACAATTTCATGGTCATTTTAAGAAACTGATAAAGAACAATTTCTTTGATAACTTTATCTCAATTTTACGATTATGAATGTTCAGTTTATATGCGAAAATAATTCGAAATAACACGGTTTTTTAAAAAAGTAGTAACTAATCGATTATCGTGATGTGACGCATTATGAATTGGTTCCACCGGACCAACTGTTGACTGGAATATTATTTGATCGTTATGCCTCGTTGACGTAAAGCTATTCGCTAAAGGCGGCCATTATGGGCAGAAAATTTTTGTACAGGGTAACCCATATGGTGGGTACCGTGGCCAATTTAGGCCTATTGTGCACATACCCTACTAACGGAAAGAAACGCGCTCGTCGGACAAAGGCAAGAAGGTTTTTAATTGAAGAGACCGAACCTGCGCGGGCTCAGAAGCTCTCTAATTATTGTTCTTCTTCTAAGCCAGATCCGAACATGACATTCACAGAAAACATGTGTGGAAGTCTCGTCACCTTCATCATATTTTTTTTGAAATGCTCATATCGTTTACAAACAAAACGGATTTTTTAATGAAATTCACTAAAAGTATAGTCCTCAGCGAGTACAATTAAAGTGTTTTAAAAATTTTGCAAAATAATAAATACTTTTTGCAAAACACGGTATTTTTCGAAAAACCAAAACGTTTTTGTCGAACTCGATTAGCTCATATCCATCACCAACTACAGAAACGTTTTTGGTTTAAAAATGTTCTCGAAGAGTTGTGCTAATAGTTGTTTTTTGTCCGCATATGGCTACTTCATTGGAAAATTGGATAAAAAGGTCTTCAGGGACGGCGCTTTGATAGGTGCAAATGGTGCACTTGCACCGGGGGAAATTGAACGGGGCGCAATCTCAGAAATTAAAACTTAAAAAATAATTTAAAACTTTGAAAAAAAAATTGAAAAATAATTTACCCAATTTCTGTCAGCGGGGTAATTTTACCTCTCCTTGTGCAGGAACTTGCCCAAGATTTTGCTTCGAGATTTTCTTAAAATTTTACTTAAGAAATGTTACTCGAGATTTTGCTTCACACGAGCTAACCAACAAAAATTTGCTGTAATCGTCCATTCCCTTTTGAAATTCGATGAAACTCGTATATGGGTTTTCACAAGAGTCAACTTTTTCAACCAAGCAGATTTTTGTAGGCCCGTGTGAAAAATCCTCCATTGACCTTTTTCATGTTATGCGCGTTATTATGGTGCAATTTTAAATTTTGTGTCTGCTTAAGCATATCTATGGCCTCCTCTAGAGCATTTATCCAAGTTTGACGACCTCTTGCAGCGTGTCTCCAGTTCCATTTTCTGCTACCATGAGCCATTTTGGAATACGGTTGCTCTCTATCTTGATTTCGTGGCCGGCCAGTCTTAGTTTGTTGGTTTTTATAGTAGCTGAGTTCTGGGTGTTCAAAAATTTCATACAATTCACTGTTGTATCTCCTTCGCCATATTCCATCCTCTCTCGTTGGACCTATTACGCAATTGAGAGTTATTCGCTCAAACCTGTTGAGTCGTTCCTCAATGTCCTGGGTCATCGTCCAAGTTGTATTACTGTTTTGCAGTGTGAGTTTCTTTTTTTAAGTCCCCAAATCTTGAATACAGTATTTGAGTCTCTGTTAGCCAGTAGTATTCGTCTAGTTAACTTTTCTTCTCCGTGTTTCTTTTTGTAATTTTATACCCAAGGTAGACTGTTTTATCGACTACTTCTCCGATATGTTCGTCGATAGTTATATTTGCTCCCATTGTAAATCTTTCAGCTCTGGACTGTTCCATCACATTGTGGTTCTTCTTCGTTTATGTTCAGGTCCAGGTCCTTTGTCACTTCTTTTAGTTCGACACAAGCTTCTTTTGCTGCCAAAAAGTACCTTCCCACGATTTTCACGTTATAATTACGTTATATCCACACGTTGTTCAGAGTGTGGTACTATTGACGCACTTCTATGGTCTGACGTTTTCTATATCACGCAGGGCGAGGTTAAAAACCATTGACGCCAGTCCATCCCTTGCGTAAGACATTGTCGTACTTTGAACTCTTCTGTTACCGTATTTTGGAACTGCCCTTTCGCAAGTAAGTTATTCGTTGCGCATTTGATCATCCATCGTACCACCTTTGAGGGGACTCCTTATTCCCATAAGATCTGTTACAGACTATCTCTTTTTATAGATTTTTATGCTATGATCTAGTAAGGTTGCATGCAACAATTTCCACTCGAATAAAGGAAAATCACGAAATTTTTTGGCATAGGCTCAATCTCTTACAGAAATACATATTCTGTTCTACCGATGAAAAATTTCATCGAAATCGATTATACTCCACTCCACCTAGCATTTCCAAATCTGTTACGGTTTTTAACTTTCTTATTGCATACGTCTTTACGGCAGTCTTTTGTGGTAAAGACAAAGTCATAACATTCATTTTAATGTCGATACATGTTTTTTTATGTGAAATTGGTTGAGTTTGCCGTCGGCTATAGTCTTCCAATCAAGAATATGGATAGCCACTTGTATACCCATAAAACAAGTCACCTTCGCATGACTTTTGGCACACGCCCGTAACTTCTTTCTTTGTCATAATCGAATCAACCATAAAACGAATCACTTTTGAAAACGCGATAAAAATACAAAAGGAAAACAAAATATTCTTTGCAGCAAAATAATATAAAAGCGGAAATGAAATCTTGGAAATTTGGTGTTTTTTTTATTATTCCAACACCCACCGACGAAAAATGTTGATGATGTCCTTGAACCACGACGACAGCCACCAAAAGCAACCAAATGACGTGCAACTTATTATAAAATTGTTTTTTGCGAATTTAAATATTTTCTGCGTGTCCCGCTGATAGCCGCTAAACGGGCTGCCATAGCGTAGCTAAATAGAGTAGAAAACCAGATGGCAACAATCTTTATCAATAAAACAGTTGCCTATAAAAGTTTGCAAATAAAAGGGACGCAAATGAATACCAAAAGCGAAGGGATGCCAAAATCAATGCCGGGTAGTAATTTCCTTTCGATTGTGTTGTAAATTGTTCCTGGAATGACGTTAAGTCACGTCAGAGGGTCTCAGGACATTTAAATGTTGCATGAAAGAAAAGCTCGTCCTGGTTTACGGCTGTGTCACATTCCTTGTGGAAAATTGGAAATCAATACACAGAAGGATACGCACGACTTTCGCCCTTTTCCACCCTCCACCTACCGTCTCCCTATCAAGAGGAAAGACACAAAGACACAAGGACTCGGGTAGTCCTTTTAGGTGCCAGCACGGATAGAGGTAGCCCTAGAGCTGTGGGAATACCTCTGGTTAGGATTGTCTTTTTCCGTTATTTTATAGACGGTGGAGGAGGGTAAATTCAGTTCCTGTCTTTCCGTGACTAGAAGCAGTTAAATATCTTCGACAAGGGTTGCCCTTTATTGTATCCTGTAGTTGTCGTGTAGCTGTATTGAAGTGCTCCCCAAATATCACCCAGAGGTTTGTATTGACATTGGAGCCTCTCCTATAAACAGTGACCTAGAACTCCCTTAGGGTAGGACTTGGACTGTTTGTTACAAATCAGGACTAGCTACATAAAACATCGCACAGACACACAGACACAGGCACAGAAACATCTGGCACTAATTGTTTTGTGATAATCGGCTTTGCATTGGGGTTGGTTCGATTTCCTTTAATAATGCCTCCCTCCAATTACGCGCCGTACCCTATCGAGGCCCGTCGATTTGAAAAGCAAAGCAGTTCGAGAAAAATGGAAGTACATGGGATTTTCTTTTATCAGGAAATAACAGCAGGAACATAATTACGAACAGGATCGATACCGTCATTATCTCGGTTTCCTTTCTGATCCACGTTTCCTAATAAATACGGCGCTTTTCATCAACATAAAAAAAATACACCGCCCCTAAAGATGCAATCACACAGCCCTCAATACGAGTATAAATGTCCTGTCAAAACACAATCCTTGCCAGCTTGGTTCAGCTTTTTCTCTCTCTCCTCTAAAAAAAGCCTTTTTGGTTGGCACTTACGATAGTAGCAGAAACTTGACGTGGGTGGGGGTCGGGGAATATGTGATAAGAATGCATTTGTCATTAGGGCGCCCAGCGTGTACTAAGTCCTGACAGACCTAAAAACCTTTCCCAAAGGATCCTCGCTGGAATATGAATGCGAGGACTTGTCAAAACTGCCACTATTGATTTTCTTTCTCGTTTTCGTCTCCTTGGCTCTTCGTAGTTTTTCCTTCTATATCCACATGTCATTAGACAACAATTACTAAGGGGCGAGACGACGTTATTTGAATGTCAAAAAGGGTGGAAGCCAGCTCAGTTACATAATATGTGTGACTTATGACAAAAGCCTTTGTATGTCTAGCAGATAACAACAATAAGGAAAAAGGAGACGAGTTGTGGGCGAGAGGGAAAAATTGCCTTAATTTGTCTTAACAATTTATTTTCTTTATGTTTTCTGTTTTTTTTTTTGGAGTTTTTATCTAGATATATTTCAAGAGTATAGCAATCATTTTTGGGCGTATGAAACATTAAGGACATTAGGCTCAAGATGTTATCAAGAAGAATTTTTTGGTCTGGTATTTTATACACAGTTGGTTGGTTTGGTACTTCTGCGATTGTCCAAACAAACTGATACTTTTCACTTAATATTTTTTATGCTGTTACCAAAGTAGGTCGGGCCCTATTAGTTGGTTCGAGACTACTGAAAACAGTGCCAGTGCCTTGCCTGATCAACTGTCATTTATATTGAAATGCAAGAATTGGCCCAGCAAGAGTCTAAGTGCCCGTCCACAACGCAGCCTGCCTAGCCTAGCACTGCACCTAGCAAGAACAAAATTTGATCATTGCACACTAAACTTATATGGTGTAATGTGCAGTGCTAGGCTAGGCAGGCTGCGTTGTGGACGGGCACTAAGGCATTTCACTTCCTATTTATATTAAAATGTTTGTCCAGCATGCGAATCGAAATTCGAGAGAAGCTCAGAAGCATTTGCTAAAATTGTTCTTTAACTTCCAATTAACACTATAACCTTCGTTTGTTTCATACCATGCTGCAGGAGCATCTAGATAATTTTCGACCCCGTCTAGTACACAATTAAGTCATGTGCATACGCTCATGTAGAGTAAAGTGAACAGTAGTATAGCAACAGCGCTCCGTGACCAGCGACGCCGTCGGTTGTGAGCTTTATTCAGGACAAAAACCTGTCTGGTGAGCTTTTTTGTTGTAAGCTTAGGGTGTGAGCACCACCTATGTGAAATTAGTTAAACTTGGGGGTGGTTTAGTATGTCTTAGGTGGGCTTTTTTGCGGGGGTATTCCTGGGTGGGATCTTGCGGAGGCTTTGAGGTTAGTTTATCGTGGTTGGACTTGGTCTGCCTAATATGTCTACTTTACCTAGTCTAACTAGTCTGTTTGGTCTGTCTGGCCTGTCTGGTCTGTCTGGTCTGCCTGGTCTAGCTGATCTATCTGGTCTATCGTAGCACCTCCAATTCATATGTTAAGGAAGCTCTTGGGAAGCTTGCAGGCGTCTCTTATTTCGTTTTTTTATTTATTTTGTAAGAGATGTAAACTGGTGGTCAAGGCGACCGACTACCATCACAGAGATTCTAGGTTCGATTCCAGAAAAAAATGGTTGGCGTGCTTAATATCCCGCGGCGGGCTGGAGTCTTTTTTACATTTCCAATGTTTTTGAATTTTTAAGTCTAAATTTTTTTTAAATTGAAAACTCTTTGGAACGAACTCACCTATTATGGGTTATATGCAGTTTATATCGTGAATAGTATGAGATCCCTCCTTCAATAAATTCTAAAGTTTTTGTAAGAGAATGGTGGTATCGTAATTGCCAAACTACACACCATAATTCTTTGATAAATCCACGTCGGCACTTGTTCCTTCTCCCCCACCACACCTTAATTTCTCCCAACTTATTTGCCATACACAATAAATCATGTAAATCATCCCGAATAAAACAAAACTCACCAACTTCTGTTAGCATTGCCTTTGTTCAATCTATTTGTATGCTATTATTTTTATTGCACAATATCAAAAACAAAAATTCTGAGCAAATAGGAAACAGTAATTTGACTTGTTTAACCAGTCGTAAAACTTCCAGACAATTCTTCTATTTGATATGTCATGGAATTAATTATTTCCACCTGTTTTCGAATTAATTCACAGCAAGATTGAGATTACATTCATTCATACATGTGTGCACATAGAGTTACACGTTGATATTCCGAAGGTTATGTAAACTAGTCGTCAACTTGTTTACTACACAACTTAAAATAGAACTAGAAATTCCTGAAAAGAAATTTAGAAAGTTATGATTTATATTTCTGAGATTTGAATTTAAATCATAAAAATTTATTTTTAGATTTTTTACGATGGGTAAAAATATTTTTGTTTAATATTAAAATGAAATATTTCGTGACGTTTATGTAGAAGAAATTAAGGAGACATTTTAATTGTGTTAAACGTGGTCTGATTTTTTTAAACTCGCATAACGCACACGCACCACCAACGCAATTTCTGCGACATCTTTACTATGTGAGATTCCTTTACTAAAATTCAGATTTAATCATTCGCACCAAAATACATCAATAGAGAACAAAAGTATGTGAAAGAAACAGACAGGAAAGTCCCATATGACCGAAAAGTTTGAAGCATCCTCATGTGTACAAGTATATCCTTTTTGCAGACACGCCCTTTAGCAAGTGTTTTGCATCCCTGTTTATTGAAGAGCACTTTAGAATTCATCTCGTGCCCCATTCCCTTTGTGAGTTTGAAGCTTTTGTCACAGGCAGAGCACAACTAGGTTGCAAGGATCCTACTGCACGTAGATATGAGCAAACAGTTATCCTTATCCATCTCCAGCACATATACTCGTACATATGGAAAGCAGGAAGACGCTTGGGGGTCCATACACACGTACGACAGCACTTGAAGGATCCTCAAAGGAGAATATACGAAGTCAATTTGTGAATTTCAACCCTTTTATTGCAGAATGTGCCAGAGACTGCAACATTTCTCCACAGTTTAAATGAGCTGAAGGAATCAAGGCTTGTGTTTTAAGGAAGCAAGACAAGGGAGGAGATCTCTAAATATTTCACCAGTCAAGTGCTTACATCCCTTCAGGTTGAGTGTCTACAGTGAGAAGTGTGATCACTAGCTGAAGTTTAGCAAGAAAAAAAATATAGCGGAAACTTTTTTCGCCGAGTTGAATTTAATGAAAATTTCTCCTCTATGTCCTGCAGTTAAAAAAAATAATGCCAACCCAACAGTGACAGCACTAGAAACGAAAATCAGGAAGTCATTAGTAAAAACATTTTTCATTTTAAATGGAAAAACGGATTTAATTACTTTTCGCCAGCGACGCAATTTCGGATTTTCCCTTTAAGCCCTTCAGCACGTCCTTAAGGAGGTATCACGACATTCAAATTAGCACTTTACAATATCGCAGGATATAAAGGCTTTATTCTGTTTCCTCAATATAACGAGCGCCTGGCAGATATGCAATTTCCGGGAATTCCGTGCGAATCCTTTTTTTTGTTCTCTCATCCTTTTTGCACAAGTTAGCGCTGCGTATAGCCAAAGACATCTGCATGTGCCAAAAAATTCTTCGCCTTTCTTATATATATACTTTCATCCTTTCTATGCTATTTCTGTTCGTCCTCTATCCTTACTGCCATCAACATTATCCCTTTTCTTTGTTTTCATTTATTCTCGCCTCGTTCCCATGAAATGGAATCTAGGACACTTGGAATATTTAATGCAAGGACTAGAAGACATCTCATTTCATGAGTTGAACACAGCCGGGGACCCCCACTCAACGGAACTGGTGAAAAATTCCTCTTTTTTAGGCCTTTAGAGACGACAAATCATTGGAGCTTTACTTTTACTAGTTTCGGGATTCTAAATGTTCTTAGGCCAATGCCTTGTTTGGCGCAGGGTTGACTAGTTTAAGGAGTGAGAATGAGATTATTTTTAGGGGGGGCAAAAATTCCAAGAAATACTTCACCTGATGGTGGAATACAAAATTCCTTGCGGAGTGGTAGTGTGGGTTTCCTTTGACGAAAAATAACGACACGTTCCTGGGGGGCATTAGAATAGTAAAAAGGACGTGAACAGGATTTTTCATTCGTCCTGTTGATTATGTAATGTAATGAATATTTGATGTTATTGATCGATACTAACAAAGGCGGAATTCTTTTCGTTCAGATAAGCAATGATATACTTTAATGGCGGTGATTTTGTTAATAATATTGGTGCTGTGTGAGGTTTGTGTTACATTCCGTTCTCAAAGCGAAGGACATTATTTCCCGCTATGAAAAAATTCGCATTTTGTGGGCTAACAATTCTTATCACTATTACAACGGTTTTGTTACAGATACTATCGACGCAGTTATAAATGCTTTCAATATACTTAAAAGAAATTGAAACTAGTTGATTGCAGTAAAGACTTCTGTATGTGAAACTGTAGCATTTAAGAGTTTTGATTATAAAACAATTTTAGATTGAACCAATACAGAACTTTTTTTTAAAGAGCTTTTCAGTTGGCTCCGAGACAGAGGCAGATGTGGGTGCCAGGATCTGAAAGCCCCATGTTTATTAGAGCCTATACAGCTTAGGTTCACTAGATACTGTCTTTCAAGCAAAAGTGTAAATTATACTGGCATTCTATGAAAACCTAAGAAATAGATTCTATCGAGTCTAATGCAACTATGACAGGGACTGACCAAATCCTCCATACATTTTTCAAATGTTGTTTGAGATATGGCTTTCAGCTCCTTCGACGAATTTTCTTTAATCCCCAAGATTAGTTCGAAACTTCCTTCCTCCAAGTGATAATTTTAGATTCGGACACAGGAAAAAGTCGAAAGGGCACTTATCAGTTTAGTATGGTGCTTGACCAATTACATTCGTCGAGTTTTGGCCAATAGGTTTATACGACGATGCACTATCAATTTTCCTTCCACAAATCTAGCCATTTTCCATGGATATTCTTGCGCAAACACCTTATGACGCCCAATATGAATTCCCTTTTCACGATTTATCCCTTTTTAAGGGATTCAGGGTGCACCACACAAAATAAAAATCAAAGAATTAGTAATTAAAGAAACCTGAGCATTCATTTTGAAGCGAATTAAACGCAGTTTTTCGGCTTTCGGCTCGTCTTAGAAGCGTCATTCCGAAGACTGTTAGGTTGTTTGCATGTCGTACTCGTAGACCTATGTGTCGTCACCAGTTATTACGTATTTCATAGGTGTGGGGTTCGTACCGCCAAGGAGCATTTTATATGCTCAGCGAACTACTTTCGATGCTCTTTTTGGAAAAAAATTGTTTGGATAGATCTTTGGCAACCAGAAGTGTGGCGATTCTTTCCATGCCCTAAATACGAATCATAATATTATGAAGGGTTACCTCTTCACCACCTCTTTGGGACTCATACGATGATTTTCGAGCTTCTTGATTTTGTGGATAATTTCATCGTTCGTAGACGTTGAAGATCGACCAGAAAGCCAGCTTATATGTATAAAGACAATTTCAGCAATATCTTCTATGCATGCCTTTCAAATGATTAATTCCGATTGCTTTTCTATATCTGATGGATAAGCGTTTTACAAAGCGAGCTTTCTTGCCATACTAGTCTAAGCGACAACTCTTTATCTAGATTGCTGGGCCAGTTCAAGCGACTTGGCCTACAAGTCTGACATATAGGGTCTGCTAGAAGTAAAATAATTGCCAGTGTCGGCCACGCTACTCCCCAAAACCCAAATCTCCCTACAAGAGAGAAAAGGAGATCTATTCAGATCGAATCAACTCGAAATCATATAAACTCAAAAACAATATGTTCGCCTTAATAAACAAGGGTAACATCGTATTACAATTATTCCGGCATTTTTATTCATAATACTGTAATTGGTTTTCAATTCTCTTAAACCCATAAAAATTCGATTAGGCATAAAATCCCGTGCTATTAAAAAATAAATTGAAATTCATAATAAAAGCCCATTTTTCCTTGAAAGGTTATTACCTTAACGTGCGCCTTCGATGCCAGTAATTTTCTAAGAGCGCTCGCACACGAACACACACACACACGAACACACACACTCGTGCACATATTTCTTCCCTAATTAATATATAATTATCCCACTTGCGTCATCAGCCTTATGCAATATACCCTCATTAATTTTGGCACGAAATAATTTCCAGACCCATTTTCTGAAGAGTGTAGAAGATGGAGAAACGGGACGAGCGAGCCTTTAATTAGGGCTTTCCAACAATTGAAGGAGGGCACATTATTATCCAGGATATTACCACGCCAGCCGAATTGCTTATATAAAATCTACAAGTTGTCGCTGTGTAGTGTTCTGGAGTTAGTATATCAGAGCTAAAAGCCACAAATTCGCAACAATAACAAAATAAAGAAACTGAAAATGTCCTTTTCCTCCGTCATTTCCTGGCCTTTGTCTCAAGGTCCCGTAATGGCGGTAATGGCGTTGACTGTGCTCGTAATGAGGACTCGGTTTGGCATTTTCGCTTCTCCTTTTTCATAGTGGTTAATCAATAGTTGCTTTCGCAACGGATCCGAGCACAAACAGTGGTGTAGGCATGTGCTCGTCTCGTTTCCGTCAAAGCGTGTTTCACATTTGCTCGAGTGTGTCCAATTCTGAAAAATGACTCCTTACTACTAACACCCTCCCCCTGCTTTTGATAGGAAAATGTTCGAGCAGATTTTACACCCGGGAAAAGCAATTCTAGGCAAAAGTAAATAAAAACTGTGTCCCCTTGAAAAATTTCTCCCAGAACAGGATCCGGGGTGGAAAATCAGATTTTGCTGTCTACCCGTATTTTTGCACGGAAAAAGTAATTTTCCGTCATAAATTTTCAATTTAGCCGAGAGTTTGGAAATGTCTTGTTGGGATCACTTTATATCACGCCGCAAACACTTTATTAAGGCGTCGTCATCGTCTGGCAATGGCATCCCCACACGCCCTTGATCCTACAGGAGGCGAACCCCTCCGTCTGCAACCCTCATCAGCGTCGAGGATAAGAGGCCCGGAAAATAAGATCAACCCCTCCCGTGAACGTTCCACCCTGTGAGAATGAAATTTGCACGAAATACTGCTTTTACCGTGCACAGGGTTGGCCCAAAATCAGATTTTTTTCGTGGAGGTGACAAGATTTTTTTCTGGATAAGCTGCAGCCCTTTTGGTGGGATCCTGCCAGGACTGGGGCTTGTCTAGTGTCATGCTAAATCACGAGACTGGTCTACCGAAGGAGGTTCCGTGCAGTCCTTTCCGCAGGCTAGCACAGTTAAGGCGCGGAACTAGACCACGATTAATCAGATTCTCGTGATTCGCAGGAATCCAGCAGTAGCACAGAGCAACTTCCAGTCCGAGTCCGAGATGGGAAGGATAACGGCTGGTATCATATCTCAAGGACGCAGCTGACTCTACTTTGCTGACCTCTTTTGCGTGAAATGTGCGTTCACGGAAAAAGTTATTTAGAACCGCTTTATCTGGATTAGAGGCGAGGTCTACCATATATCAACGTCAGTCGGGATTGGATTGTTCTCATTTGAGATGAGGTCCTCCACGCCAATTTCTCGTCCAGAGAAAAAAAACAAGCATTGTGAGGCTCCAGTAAATTAGGTTCTGTGGAGGGATTTACGTCCCGGAATTGCCGAGAGAAAGAGTCTTAATGGAGAAAATTAAACATTTTTTCATGCTTAGTCGGGAATCGAGATTCTTTCATTATTCTTTCATGGAATCCGAAAATAAACTTCCTGACCAGAATTTCAAATGCTCATATTATGGCCCCGTTCCGGAGGAATGCCGCCTCCCCACATGAAAATTTCGGGGCTCATCCTTGCGGATTTATTTTTTTGGCCATGTGGCGATGGGAATGTTAAGTTATATGTTATGTGAATTCTATGACCGAGCAGTTTTGCAATATAAATGCAAATGGGATGAATATTTTGCATTTAATTCATTGCTGCCTTATGAATATCATATTTTGTAGGATGCGAGAGTAGCAACATCAAAAACAGAGGAGGTTACGTAAGATAGTTTCGATTAGAAACAGAAAAGGCATTTTTAGGATACGTGTTTGTGTTTTGTAACTTCACTCTTAATTTTAGCAGACTTCCAATGTAGCAGCAAAGAAATGAATTAGCTTCCAGCTGATAACGCTTTTCATCAGGACTATAGGCAGCGGACTCAAAAACTGACCACTACCACTCCACTCACTACCACTCTTTTGTTTTTCTTCTTTACAGAAACTCTCTACCGTCTCTTCTGCCATTGTCTATAAGCGAGACGAAACAACCTCTTATAAGCGTTCTATTGTGGGTGGGATGGGCCGTAATGGGAAATTAAAAACCGGTTTTGGTTCCCAGGAGCAAGAGCCCCAACACCTACTTGAGTAAAGTAATACCGATAGTTGTGGTTGACTGCTCTTTCATTCGTCCCTCTAGTATATTTCCGACTAAAGCTTGCTGTTCGACATTGCACTCTAGATGCACCAGTCGACAGTACAAAAGGGCTTACTTCTGCGGTCTGATCTTTCACATAAAAAAAAGAAAAAAAAACATTTCTGAGATTTAAGTCTGAAACTGAAAAACCATTGATTTTACCTTTCAATATAAACGAGTAGGAAATATTGCGCTTAATAATTTTCTCGTAGGATCTACTGTGTGCGAGATAATAGCGAAAACAATTTTCCAATATGGCGGCTATCGCTAGCCCCCTACAAAGTCAACTATATTACCCTAAAGAAACTCCCCTCTACCAATCCCTTGTTCCAGTGGTATTGTGGTTTGGACCTATAACTCGAAGTTTCAGCCTTGATTGAAGTATTTTCTTTATTTTATAAGAGACTCTAATTTACAGAAATTAAAACATTTCAACAAGACGACGTTCAAGAACTGCAGCACTGAAGGCTCTGAAGCTGAAATTCTGTGGAACAATGCGTCTTTTGTTGGGCGCACCCCCAAATCCCTTTTGTCCTGAGCTCTTCTTCCTGCCTAAGGCCCAGAGTCGATGTAATTCCAAATTAAAAAGAAACAACTTCGAAAGATAATAATTATTGTAAGCCCCACCCTCAGACTGAGAGCTGGCAAAGGTAACTTTCGTCGCCAAACATACAACTTTTCGAAAAGGACATAATTATTATGTCCTTACAACAACACCTGCCCCCGTTTACACCGCCAGCCTTTTCGTGAAGAAAGTTCAAAATTCACTTAAGAACTTAAGCCGAGAAAGCCTGAGTTGACCTTAACAAAAACCAAAGCCAAGTCGAAAGTTATGAGGAGATGATGGTGGCACTCCCTACAATGACTTTAATTAATGATAAGAGCTAATCAGCAACTTATTTGCTATAAAGGATCTGATGAGCACGGAGATGAAAAGGACTTCCATCCTACTTAAGGGAAAGTCCCGTAATCGCAGAGCAACACAACAAAACTTCATACTTTTGTTAACTCTCGCTCTCCACCCGTGTTGGGATGTAATGCCACTTCCGCTAGAGCCTTAACCGGTTCCGTTGCCTAATCGAGGGGCTAATTGGCCAGAGCACCGCCAGACTAGTATTGTACTTGCAGGGCTACCTTCAGCAGCAGGCATCCGTTCCTGATGGTAGGAAACTTTTCCTGCGCGCGGGGCGAAGCGGAAGGAAAACAAAGGAGACCTCTCTGCTCGGGTGCACGAATTAGAGCGGAAGGAATGATTCTTGGGATGAACATGAAAAATTGCTTTTCTTTAGCTGCGGATTAAATCTTTCAACGTCCACAGGGTAATTTATGGGAGCCGCAGCCGACTGTTTACGGATCAGATTTTTCCCAAAACTGTGTGACTTTTGACTGAGGCAGCTTTCGGCGGTGTTGCCAGTTTCGAAGTGGATCCAACGCCGCCTGCTGGGTAAATCCGAAAGTTGGTAAGGACACAAAACAATCCAGTAAATCACCCACTCCTGTGTTTTTCCGGCCCGGGGGGGGGCTTCCTTACAATACTCATTATAGAGAAACATCTGCTCTTGCAGGATAACCTCGTTAATAATTTATTAAGCCCAAGATCCCCTTAATATCGGTCCTTGTCTTGCCGAACAATGCGGCGCGAGCAAGAATTATCTGCCGGCAAATTTCAGCACTGAATCATCAATGAGCCCAGAACACGGGCTTTGAATAAAACAATTAAGGAAACGCCGTAATATAAGCATTAGCATCGGAACACATGCTCCAGCAGGTAACCTACCCTCGGTACAATGACAGCCAACGGCAAGCAACACGAGAAATTTTACGCTTTTGGTTTGTATATCCTTATGCGAACGCGTCCCGCACACACACACTCACACACGAACGAATATTTAACGAGAATTTCCTGGTATGCCAGTGTGTATAGTGATCCTGGCAGTCCCAAATGTCGAGATAAGCAAAAGAGGGTAAACAATATATCACACAGATGAAAGGGCGCCAATTTTATCTTACACTTGACTGGTGTGTATATTCCTTGCGTATCCTTGTTTGGGGATTTCTTTGGTATCAGAAGTCAGAAATGAAATCTTGGATGGTAAACGAACCTAACTAGGTCAGCGCTCATCCCCGAAAGGATTTGGCCGCACATGCTTCCAACAAATTTTCGACCATTTTCATTATTGTTGTGTGTGGTGGCACTGGCGTGGGTCCTGTGTGCCTCGCTTTGAAGTCAGAAGGGTTCCTCAAGGGACAAATTGATAATTTGGTAAAATATATACCGAAATGAAGCCCTGGTAATAAATCGATTTAGGGATATTGTTATTGACAGGAGTATTGGATAATAATTGACTCTGGCTTCCTAAGGTTATCAGGTTGCGTTCGGGGAGCCAATATAGGACGGAATATTTTGAAGCTTGGGGAATTATGGGAGCAGGTCGGCGTGCACAAGGAACAGCGTATTTACTTTAAGGCCCTGGAAGCGGTCTGTAAGGAATATAATATTAGTTTCATGCGTCGTCGAATATCAGAGTTACATTTTCGGATCATAAAAGTCAATCATATTCTCTGTCAACCTCTGCTTCTCTATACAATCTTGAGCGCTATTAAATCGGTACAATGGTCAAGAGATTACAAATTCACATTGAGTAAACGTAGTTGCAGTTTCTTTAGAAAGTAAATTCAATAAGAACTCTCCTTGTTCAAAGGATTAAGAATTCAGACTTGATATAGCACTTTCATTACATCCAATCGCCCCTCCTCTGCTTTTAAACTTTTTAGAAAATATTGTCCTTTCCAGAGATATATAGAGAAGAGTATTAACTGTGCGGTGGCTGTACATCATTGTGTCGACAAACAAGGAGCCAATACCCACCCTCTGTCAGCTGAATTGGAAACTCGAGAATAATCTTGAAGCTAACGTCAAGACTTGAAAAGTTTATCGATTGCCCTCTTCGCTTTGTCCCGCACGCAAATGTACGATTACAGCTGACGATGGTGGTGCAACAGTTGAGTAATTTATCCTTGTGCGATAGTATGTACTTTAAACGGTAGCCGAGGCCCTGGGGGTGAACAACAATGGAGCTGTAGCAGGTACACGGATAGGTAACTCGACAAGGGTTTATCAATACAAGCGAAGTAATTGCTTTGGGGGTGGCAGCAGAATGGATCCATAAGAACCATGTCGATTAGGGTTGTTAAAAGATATTGCACTTAAGCAGCATCTTAAGTTCCCCTTGGGGGGATTTGGGGAGAGCACTTTCACGAAAATGAAAAGGTCCTCCCTCAGGGATGTCAAACGATTCTTTCCACCTTTTCGAACTGATTAGACAAGACAGAGGATAAGACAGCTTCTCTGCAGGGCAAAACGACTGCCTTCGGTTATTAAACGCCTGTGTTCTTGTCCAATTAACCCCTCACCCTCGTGTCTGAACCGACTGAATTATTCCTGCAGGAAACTCTGATATTCATGGAACACAGTCTGGGGTCGTGTCACTCAACTTTTTGGGAACATCGATCATAAATAATTTCGCAACTTATAATCCAGTGGATTACCTGACTAGAGATATCAGACTTTCGGATCCCAATACCAACGGCGCCAGTTCAGGTTTATCCAACCTTGATGAAGGATACATCGAGAGCTAAACTAAGCATCAGGTGCAAACAAAAGGTATTCCGCCGGCATCGTTCCCCGGTGCGCCACAATTTCTCAGGCTGAATTATTAAGGGGCGACCTTTTTCTAGAAAGCAGCAACAGCACCAAGCAACACCACCTTCGACAGGGGTAGGCCCAAGTCATAAGGTTCTCTTTTATCGGTCTTCTTCCATCCAAGTCAGAATCCTGCCGCGGTCCTTGTGTTATTAGAGGACTCCCGGCCAGGATGCCATCCACTTCTGGGTCGTAAAGTTGTTTCAATTTCATTTCTCCTGGTAAATTCTTAACGGAATAAAGAAGGTGCTCATATTTTGTATCTACGCCATTAACTTTAATCTAACATCATATAGCGCCAGCCTTAGCATTACCCCCGCCCGCGCCCAGCCACCTTCCTGCCTTCACCCGGCTCCATAACACTGCTCCCCAGCACTCCTTCCTCCTTCATCATCTGCGAAGCTGAAAAGGTGAAATTTGTCGAATCCTTGGAGTGAGTAAGTGAGTGTGTGTGTGTATGTGTGTGTGTGTTTGTGCACCGTTGAAAATTTTCTGTTTGTTCATATATTAAAGTGAGCACAGAATGTTTATTTTAGCTTTCGTTCGAATACAAATAAACCATGCCTGTTTGTACAGGTTTATTTGTAAAACTATATTTGGAAGGACCTGCGGGCTTCTTCGGGTAAGAATTCCTTGTTCGGCGGGGGTATGCTATTTACGACTGTCGTTTGAAACAAATTTCCTGGCTTCGTTAAAGTTTCTCCAAGATTTATGAGAATTTCGTTAAAAGATTTTTTTCACGTTTTTGCGGCTCCCCACTTAAATTTGAAATGGAATTGCTTTTCAATTTTTCCTTTTCCCCGTGTAATGAAAAAAAAACTCCTTTTAAATAACCGAGTGCTTTAATCTACCGAAGGAAGAAAAATTAATCATCAATATTTGATTAGACTGCATTCAAGTCTCCTTTAATTGCAAAAAGGTTACCTTTAAACACCTTAACAAGAAAAGCCCATCAAAATGTCACGGACGGCGGTAAAACTCTACCCAATTATTAATTTAGGTACTAAGGGTCTCTTTGGAGACAGAAGACGAAACTAATAAAAATCACGATGCTCCAGCGTGGCGCGCGGGTGTAGTCGTCACGTTCTTCATGCTTAAACTTTTGACCTTTTTGCCTCCTCCTCCGTCTCGCTCCTCTCTCTAAAATATGCTTAAATTTTCATAACCGGCCATGAAAGTTTTATCCGTGACCGTTTTCCTTTATGTCGCTGACTTCCTTCATTCCCAGTTTTTATATCCTACGTGGCATGCCCTGAATCATGGCCGATAAGCTCCTTACATCCTGAAATCCTATCTGGAAATGAATTTTATAATCTCGAAGGCATCCTATAAAATTTCTATCTGCATATTAACTAAGGACTCTCGAGCGCACTCCTTGGTGTAGGAACTGTGCCGACGAAGACGACGACGACGACGTCGGAATCCTGAGCCGTTCGGGATAATTAAATTAATTTAATGCGCACCTGAATTCACCTTAATGCCTCGTCGATACGTAATCCGTTATTTCAGTGGCAGTAAAAATAAATTGGAAGGCATTATGCATAGTACAAATTGTTCTCGCAGCGAATCCAGCTAGTCCTTTAACGGCACTTTTAATATAGTACAAAGCGCGATAATGGACTTAACACACATATATCCTGGCAGGTGAGAAGTCCTTAGAAATGTAAATTGATCCGAATCGCGCCGGGAATGTCTACGTATTAAACACTATGAATGGGCCTTAATGGGTCCAGAGTTTATGGCCAGGATAATAAAACTAAGCGCAATTTTATCCTTTTCCATGCTAGACAAAGTGGAAACTTATTTTGCTTACTCCTTCATAAAATCTAATGTTATGGTTATGCGCTGCAGAACATCCTTTAAAACGCCGCCTTACCTTTAACGCCCGGAATGGGAGCATTGAAATTCAGTATTTCCCTCACTCGACCCAAATTCGTGTTGAAAATATGAGAAATGATATTTTTGTTGTTGTTTTTGTTGTCTATTTTTGGGTTTTTTACGGGAAATTGAAGATGTGACCTTGGGGAAGGGAGGATAAAGTATGGAGAAGGAATCTCAGTTTCTGTGAATTTAATGTATTAAATCCTTAAGTTAAGGATTCTTACACAGATGAATAGAGGAGAGCAGCAGCCAGGGATTAGAGGTCCTTAAAATTATTATTTTTCAGTGTAAACTCCTTTTGTTAAGAAACATTTGGGTTAAAAAATTCTGGTTACCTTAAATTTAGGTAGAATTAAAGAAAAAGGACTCATTTACAATAATTTAGTTAATAAATGAAAAAACCTTCATCTTCTGCTCCTTTAATCCCAGTTGGGACATAGGTCAGAAACTGTGGTCCTCCAGGGGACTCTGTCTTGTTCGACAGCTCCATACAGGATCTTCCAGTTGTTGTCGCCTCTGCTAATAAGGTTCTCCTCCACGTTGTTCTAGGTCTTCCAACTCAGCGGTTTCCTTGGGGATTCCAACCGTCAAGGACCTATTTAGCTATATTCTCGTTTTCGCGGCGCAAGGTGTGGCCAGTTCAATTCCATTTCCTTCGCCTGATTTCATCGTGTTTCCTTAGTAATTAAAGACTTAGTAATTTGGTACAGCACCTTTCTGTTGCCTGTGTTTGCCTCGTTTTCCGCTGGTATAGTGTAGGCTCTCCATATTTAACCAGCTTTGCGGGCATGTCGTCTGCGCCCGAGAGTATTTCCCTCCACGTGCACGAGTTCTCTGAGACTACTGCATTGCACGGTACGAAGCATTCTTACCTTCAGTTGGCAGCTCGTCTCTATGTCTTCTGCCTGAGATGAAATCAGCAGAATTGATGACAGTATAAGCAGGCGTGTCCAACTTAAGCCGATTCTATATTTAATCGAAATCCTAACCATTTTGCACACTGTAAATAACGCCAACAGATAATATCAATGTTTTAAGAATTCCCCCGAAGATATTGAACTTAAACAACAAAATTCAAAATCTTTAAATCTTAACTGTAAATTTAACATCATCCACTGCTGGAAATTGTTCTTAAAAAAATCTTACTCTTTTTTCCATAAAATTCGCTTCACAAACTCAATTCAATTTCACTTTAGCAACCTTAAGCCTGAGCTAACAACATTAAAGGCTATGAGTTAAATTCGTTCTTTCTCAAATTGCCGGAAGCTAGAGGTTCACATGAAATCCTCTTCGCAAGCAAAACAAACAGCCCCCATCCATCAGTCGGGGGATTCTCCACGAATTAAAGATTACGCACAAGGACCAAGGAATTATTACACCATGCATCTGCCTTTTGCAGGGCGATATACCAGCTTGAAAAAAAATACGAATTGAAAAAATCTCACATTTTATAAACCAGGAAAACTCATTTTAAAGAAAAGCATTTCCCACATCGCCTTCAGGTATGTATGTACTTCCCCCGTTCGTCAGTAATCCAAGCCAAATCCGCACTCAGCGCCCTCCGTTGGCTGGCTCCCGTATAATCATGAGAGATAATAAAACTATTCCACATTAGCCTAACAGGAAAAAGCACTTCGCAGCTTGTCACAAGTGAAGCCCGGAGGGGGGATGGGGAGCATTATAGAACACGATAACGATCAATCAAATTCAATGGGAAAAGGAAGCGACTCGGGATTCTGCACAAGAGCTTCTCCACACCACGTAAAAATTGCACAGAATCCGCCCCGAATGGGATCACAATCCAGCACATCATTATGCTAAGAATCTGGTTATCAGCCATCAAGCAAGATGCTGAGGCGATAATTCTCGAGTTTTTTATCTCCTTGGAATTTCCTTCACCCCCGGAGGAAAAAAGGCGCGTCAACCAACATCGTCTACACGCACACCCCAGCCCCTCCCGCCTTGCGAGGAGTGCTCTTGGCTTTCGCAAATATCCTTGGCGTAGCGAATTTAATAAAGTTATCCCGAACCGATTTAATGCTGCAAATTGAAGGAATAAATTTCAATTCAAGATCCGAGCCGGGAGCGAGATGAAAGAACAAGACGAAATTAAGATTAAGGACGGGAAATGCTTTTTACGAAAATAGACCAAATTTGGCGGCAGTTTTTTTAGAATTTTTAGTCCTGATGGGATTTTTACATTTCCTGGATTTTACCTACAGAGATTTACTGGTGCCTTGACGTAAAATCTGCGACTACCGTGAGTCTACACTCTTAGAAGTCGTTAACTTCATCGATTGGTGTGGCAGGACACCTTAAATTGCCATATGTTTTTCAGGACCACCAGTGTACCATGTCCTTAAAAGTCATTCTGAGCTGAATGTAGTCGCTATTCCTACCAACGAAATAGAAAGACGCCCGACTGCCATCCCAGAGGTTTGTGGTTCGAATCCTCTTCGAAATCATTGACCAGGTTCTAGATGCGTTATTTATTGGTCATTCTACCAAAGGTCTATATCGCATAGATGGTTCAATGGCGAATATATGAAAGAAGTTAAAGCAAAATAAGCCGCCCAATGATCGTACAGAGGTTGCCCGTATGAGTCACTTCATCATCAATTTGGTGAGTCTGGTCTGGTTGCTCTCTAGATATCTCCAAGGCGTTTGGCCTTCTCTGCTGACTCAACCTGAAGCTGTTGGTGTCGACCCAGTTCTAAATAACTGGATTAAGGGTTTCGTTTTGCATGTTCAATCAATGTAGTATTAGATGGCTTCGAATCTGAACCCCGCGCCATATCTGCCGGTGTTCCTTAGGGATCGATTCTATCACCTTCAAATCCTTCCAATCCCCTTTACAGCTTCTGCATTAATTCAGCGCCTTCAACAATATTAGACAACTCTATCGTTTTAACAAGCGGTCCCCCAACTAAGTACTAACCACGTCCAATGCTGCCGGACCTACACAATCGAACGGGATCCAGTTTACTAAGTATGCTAATGGCAGCCTTTGTGGTCACCAAGATAATTTCCCGTTTTCTTCGTCCTATGCAATTTTTTAAAGCCCCAATTTTGCTCCATTTAGTCTAGAAAAGTGTGAGTCGTTTGGACTATTCTGGGCGTCGAACTCCACCACTCCCTTGCCGATCTGTGCCAACTTGTCCCGGTAGAATGGCCCATGCAGCGCCTGACTTTTTCCCAGCGCACAAGTTGTGCCAAAGAGTTACTCCTCTTTGAAGAGTATGGAACCCGGTTCTGGCATTTCCTAAGTAGGTCCAGACCTTTCACTTTAGGCAGCGAAGTATAAGCGCAAGTCTACCCCTGTTTGAGTTCATTGACAGTAAATTCATATGACAAATCACATAATGTAAAGGTACCCTACCAGTGTAGGTACTTGATATTATCATGTAAAGTGGGGCTGAGAATCCTGGTCCGTAGCTGGTGCAATCCCCAATCGCATCCTCTATACTCCATACTTTCGCTGTACAAGAAATAATGACTATGATTTCCTCAAAGCATTCTATACCTTTACTGATTACGGCGTTGATTGTGTTGACATCAGCTCTAAGTTTGAAGGATTTCTAAGGTTGTCTCTGAAGTGTAATTAGCTCTTCAGTGTGTAACTCAAAGGATTCTAAAGCAATAACGTGTGAGTATTGAAATCGTTTGTCTCCTTTGTGCACAGAGCGTGAACACGACTTTCACCTCCCATACAATTTCCATCGCCGCGAACGAATCTCTCTGAAGCATGTTGAGCTCACACGGTGCAAAGCAGTAATCTTTGAGCCACCCTCAGTTGCACAAATTCCCGATCCTGGGCTAGATTTCGTCTAAGAGACAGAATGAAATGTGTTTATAGTCTCCTTCACCACCACCAACCAGGCAACAACAACTATAAAGGCATAACGATTCTCTATCTTCGGTTTGGTTTCTTATCTGTACGTGCCTAGAAGTGCCACAAGGGGTATCTGCCATAATCTAGAGGGCACGAGAAAGGTGAGTTGTTACTTCGACAAGGTTAGTTTGTGAAAGGATTGTGCCGAGTGCGAGGATGCATTTTCCAGCGAATAAACAGCTCTCAAATACACAGCTGAGAGTTACCTGAACTGGATCCGTTATATTCCATAAAAAAAAACTTTCTAACATTAATGAAAAATGCACGAATCCTGCCTCGGCGGTTCGTTCATACCTTGACATTTTCAGAGGTAACAGCGACCCTTGAACAGCGAGCGTTCGGGGGAATGAATACCGAAGCAAGTACATGTTAACGTCGTGAAAGTTTATCTTCCAAAATAAGACGTCAGTTGGTAAGGAAGCTTTGAAGGGAATCGCTTTGATTAAGTTGGAAGTTTCCGCAAAATTTAAGGCAGGACTTCGTCATCTGACAGCTCCAACAACGGCGCCGCTCACAATCAGGACAAAAACTTTCGACATCCAATTTGTCAGCTGAAACACTCGTAGGAAATAATTATCTTGGAGTGGAATTGTTCTCGAGCCGTTAAATTAATTCCGAAATCCCTGGTAATTAAGGAAACAACCCCGAAAACAAAAAGTTCCTACCCTAATCATTTTAAGGCACCATTCTCGCCCCCCATGTACTCCTCCGGTGGCGGCGGCAACGTGTCAGCGCCGGGAAAATCGATATAACGTCCGGAAGGACCCTCGCATAAGCATATCCTGAATTTGGAGAAGCCTTCATATTTATATCCTAATTGATTGCCCATCAATTTAAGCCCTCTAATATAGGCACAAGTTAACGGAATAAATCCTTCTAATTCCATGCATCGAAATTAATATCCACCCCCAGGCAGACCCCCGGCAGCCCCCCCGCCCACACGCTATTATTCTCGTTCACCACGTTGATCCTGCATCCATTCAATTTGCGGAGTGGAGTGAAGGTGGTTAAAGGACATGGACTTTGTGGAATTGGAAAATAGCAACGTGGTGCCCGAGTATAGAGTATACGGGTGGCCTACCATTCAAATAATCGTTTTAGGGGTGCCCAAAACGTCGTCGTTGGGGCCCGGGGCTTGCCGCTCTCTGCTTCGGGGGGAAACTTTTCTCATTATGCATTTAATAGAGCCATTGATAAACTCTGACGGTTCAATTAAGTTCTGCCTGCCCCGGTTCTACTGGGCCCGGTCGATTTAATCTGTGGAAGGGATTCAATATTTGATGTTCAGTTCTCGGAAAATTGCTGAATTTCGACTGTATTGAAGCTCAGTGTGAAAAGTTATTTTCTCCTCAACTTATACGACCAACGAAACTTTCCAAATGCTGTTCCAAAAAAAAAACATAAAACCGTGCAAAGTAGAATTCGTGTGGAGAATTTTGGGTTTTTTTTAAGTGAATGAATTCCCTTCGAGTGGAGAGTAAAATGCTGAAAATGCAGACGGCGAATGGAAGTTTATTTAATACTATGGAAAATTTCAAGTGGGAAACTTTTTGCATTTGTGTTAATTGGGAAAACTCGAAATGAATAGGTCTCAGTTAGGGATATGATCTAGCTTCGCATACTTTGCGGCCCATTCCACGAGCTTTACTAGTCAAGAAGCATCCTGAGCGGGTCCATGGGTCAAGAACATTTCTAATCCAGTAGTGCCTTTTTTCACGTTGCAAATCTAAATAGATTTCGTGTAAATGGTGGAAAGCCAAAAGACTAAGAAGGCACAAGGCGCGAACTATAAAACGGCCAAACTGGCAAATCTGTCAAAAAGAGCTCTCTTCCTGGGCTGGGAGGTACATGACCACTATACAGTGGGTATCGGGTCACTGGAAATCGAGGGCAATGAGAAGACAGATGAATTAGCAAGGCTAGAAGCACACCTTGCACACAAAGCAGCGAAAAAACTGCAGGTTGGACAAATGGAACGGCGAAGGACCATGCTATAGAGTGGAAACGAACCGCAGACCTCTCGGATGGCGTAGGCTTAATCTCTGTGCTACTACGGATGATAAGACTCATGCAATGCTTTCAGTGTTAAATCCTGTACTTGCACCGTATCCTCGTTGTCAAAATAGGGCAATAGGGCTGTCATCACCTGTTTAGTAGCTACAGCCTCATGGAATTGGTAAGACTTCGAATGACGGACCCTTTATATGAAAACATGCCATGATATCAAGCGTTACCTTCAGCGAGTCACGCCAGTCTACCTTTTTATTGTGTATTTATATCCTGCTACATTTAACATTCTGTTAAATACCGCACCATATATGTACAATCTAATAGCACACGAGCTCCTACCGCAAAGTCCACAGTCATTTCGGAAAGGTTTCTCTTAAAAACCATTCTTGAAACCCTTTTTAAAAAACAAAAAACCCCCACCACCAGGCCCGCAAATACAATATCCCACCGGCAATTCATGATTACTTAAATAGCTTTCGGTTAATGATTTCCCCAGTCCACACGGAAAGCGTATTACGTGTACAGACGCTCTTGTCATGTATAACCCTTTCTTTCAGCATTTTTCCATCTTTCCATACCTTTTATTTACATTTTCAGGTTAATTTATATTCATGAGGTTTTATTTTTCCATTAGGCGTTCTTTTTTCGGTGTGTATTGTTGTATAACTGCTGAAGATATCTAGCAGCCATAACACACGACATGTACGAGGATTAGAATATGGCAAGGTAACTGCCAACCGTTTTCACTAAAGTGAATTGTATTCAATTAACCGAGTCAGAAGGTAGGCGTAAAGGTAACTAACGACCTCTTTCAGGTAACTGAAATTCTCTTCAGTAAATGGGAAAAGTGCTGCTGAACACTGGTGTGGATGTGGCTGTGGGTGGGGGCTGGTTGCGTGGAATTATTTGAGGTCGATCTAAACAAAGTGAGGTGATAAAAGTTGGTTTAAGGAAATGTTCTCAACAAAATTTATCCATTCATGAAATTGCTCCGTTAAAACGTGCTACAGGAAATTATATCGCCGCCGGCATAGTTGTGTATAATGAAATTTTTCCTAGAATTATAGCACCAAGATAAAAGCCATCTCAGTAGCTTAATTAATTGCCATTCATTCGCAGCGCAGACACAGTGCAGGGCCCGTAAGCATTTGTTTTAATTCCGCACCCTTTGTCGAGAGCCAAGCCCCTTTGTGCTGAGAGCTTCCGAATAGCTCTTTCTAAATAAAAAATGTCTCAAAAAAAATTGCACCGCGCTCTATAAATTCAGGCCTCATGGCTCCCTTAATTATATCTCTACTCGAGTCAGCATAATACATTTTAATTAACACGATGAAACCAGACTTCAGCCCAAATGAAGGGCCTTGTCCATCTCCAGAAGGCTCCTGTCTGCAAATAATTACTTAAGCCCACCCCCTATAATTTTGCCTGTCAAGGATGGGTGGATTAGGAAGGACCCGCACATGATACATATACATCAGCTCCTGAAAATACATCCTTGTGCCTGCTGCTGTATCCTTCTTACATTGTTATTAGGGCTTCTGTTTTTACAATTACAATATTAATTACAGTTCAACACTTTTAAGAAAAACATTTTCCCTCCGATTTCGCGCAATTTTCCAAATTGAGCAATTTTTCTTAAAGCGTAATTCTTTTGAACTCTCGTCCTTTTTACTTTCCAATTATTTTCAGATTGACTTCGCCATCTGGCTTTTCATTCCACCAGAGGGAATGGAACAGTATTTGTCATCCATCCACTAAATTGCGAAGGATTCATAAAAGCTTTGCGAATGTCGTGGACTAAAGCTCAAGGAAAATTTTATTTGCGAGCTTATAGAAAAATTCCAATGCGTGGTGGCCGCAGCCTGGAGGTCAAAATTAGTTTTTAGGTAAGCCATTGTTGCGATTGTTTTATGAATTTTAATTGTATTTTGTGATTTGCAGCTATGAATTTAATTAATATGGACTCTGAGAACCGTGTGGTTCTGAACGTCGGTGGCATACGTCACGAGACGTACAAAGCCACCCTCAAGAAGATCCCAGCGACACGACTATCGAGACTGACTGAGGCGCTAGCTAATTACGATCCAATACTCAATGAGTACTTCTTTGATCGACATCCAGGAGTATTCGCTCAAGTGCTCAACTACTATAGGTAAGTCCTTAAACATCCATAATAACTGTGAGGACAGATGACGAAAATCTTACTTCAACTAAGGTTTCAATTTTAAAAAACTCTCCTGGCAGATTTTTGTCGAACAGCAGGATACTTGTCACGTTTCATAAAAATTAAAAGTGCGCATGCGCATCTAACTCACTAAAGCTCTAAAGCACTGGTAATCGACACAAGTGAAGGCTCCAAATCCAATATGGTCTTATCATGCCACCACGCCTCACACGCACTATACTGGATTCATTCTTCTGGTGGTGTGTCGACATAAAGTTCAAGGTTTAAACGGGATCGAATTATGTACTTCTTGACCCGGATTTGAAATTTTGGAGTCTTTTCTTTTTGTTTGCCGTCTTGTTCTTAGTTGGTTTTTTTACAATAAGCACCATAGAATTGCGATTAGTCGATGCCAAATCTCGAATCCTTTAATACATCGACTGACTGGGACTTGTGTTTTCGAAGAAAAAACGTCAACTCTACCGCCATCCACACTACCAGGATCCTACAGGAAAGAAAGGCCTTTGTTCATTCCTCATTCTACCAATCCACTCTGCGTTACTCTGAAGCCTCCGTTGATGCAGGACAAACATGTCGATTGGATCCGGAACAATCTTCCATAGTTAGAATTTCCGAGATCCTACAACATCCAAGGGCTGAAACGCACCGTTCATCGCTATTTCCTTCAATATATTCCTGACTCTTCATAACCTCTCAAGCTGGGTTTTGCATAAGAAAAATATGGCTCCGAACCCTTGGCATGACATATGCAACTGACAGGTGAGGTGGTGTGACAAAAGCAACAAAATCCAATATAAACACTGCTAGTCTCTGGTATTGTTCAATCTTTAGCTTTACCCTACACCCCCGACAGGATAAAAAATCGAACCTTAGAACCGATTCGCTTCGCTTCAACACTTTGGCGCGGCTTTTATAAAAAAATCTAGCTTCATTGGAGGAATACCAAGATCAAAAAACCCTTTTAGTTGACCGTTCGGCACTTGGCGGGTAGTTAACCGAAAAAGGGTTGGCGAAATTGAAAAGTGAGAAAAATTTCTCTCTCCAAATCGATTGGGGTGGAAATTTATTTCGGTTCATCCCCTAAAAGATGACCATACCGGGCCCATTTCGAGGATACTTTTCCCGAGAGCGGAATGGATCCATCCTTCAATTAAACAGACTTCGATAGTCAATTTGCGAGCCGGTCTGGGCGCCGAAAAGGGATTAATTGCCATTTCAAATTCTGATTACCCAAAAACGCTTAGGTAGTGGAAGCAAGCCCCCACCCGCCTCCCGCAGGGAAAAGAAGCTTATTGCCCCCCAAAATCGACATGGTCGACTGGATTTAATTCGAAAAGTCTTACGCCTAAGGGAAAAGCGTGAAAATTCTGTGAAATGCTTCGTAAATAAAAGATCTCTACAATTTGGGATGCTTGGGAAAAGTGAGGAAAACAACATCCGATTGATGCCCCCCACTCCTGCTGCGTAACTGGGGGTTTAATGACGAAAAAAAATCGCTTTTTTTATTTTCACTCTTGGTGTGTGCTTTTAATTTTTTAACACTTCATTTTCTCTTATTTTCTTGAATTTTTTTTTTAAATTTTCCAGAACTGGGAAACTTCACTATCCAACAGACGTTTGCGGTCCGCTTTTTGAGGAGGAGCTGGAGTTTTGGGGATTGGATTCAAATCAAGTTGAGCCCTGCTGTTGGATGACTTACACACAGGTAATTCTTGCCCAAATTTCAATCCATAAACCAGCATTAATGTGAGCCAATTTATTTGGAAACATCCTTAACAAATCGATATTTTCGAGAGATGATACTCCCGTGAATACATTATACCTACACCCTGTATTTTACTCAAATATTTTCAACAATCCTCGTTTGTTTTGATGCAACGTAAACTGAATTTAAATGTTGTTAAGTTTGCAAAACAATTTTTCCATGATTTATGTGTGCACAAGCATTCCGTAAATTTCAAAAACATTTTTAAAATGCATCGCTGCACTTCGCAACATTAGCAAAAATGGAATCAGACAGGATGCAGTCCTGTAACTGACGGTTTTTCGTCCAGGATTATGCAACAACTACTGGATTATGAAAACTACTAGAAGTATGATATAGACACACAGAAAAATGGAAAATACCATAAATATATAGAAAACTTCAAAAGTTGTGAATTTATAATTTAATTTTGGATAAAAGTTTTTTACACTAATGAAATTTTATAAGCTGAGAGTGTGGAGATGGAGGTGCATGGTTTATGGTTTTAATTAAGTAAAACGTAAAACAAATGTAGTGAGAGAGGAGATGCCTGCAGTATTTGCGATAAAGGTGCCTTAGCTAACGGAGGTCAGTTGGTTAAAACTATAGAATGTTAGAGCTGCAAAAGATATTAAGCTTGTCTAGGATAACCCATTTAGTGGAGCAGTTTCTACCACCAAAATCCATATTTAATTTAAAGTAAATTTTGCAGTTTTTCCAGCACCTTTACTTCGCTTTAACAAACAGAGGTGACCGAGCTCCATTTAATCTAGTCTAGGGAAGTGGGAGATCGAAATCCAGACTGGGACAGAACATGGCAGCCAATCAAACTAGATGACTACAAGCCAGTAACCTACATCGTCGTAAATCTCTCAACGACTCACGCAGCACCAGGGAGACTTTTGGTATCAGACCGTGGAGCAGATTGAAGAAGAAAAGAAATTGAGGCGAACATTAACTCCAAATTCAGTATAGAACGATGTCAAGTCCAGCCCCTGAAGCCGCTGAAGAAATGTTTCTGTTAGAAGGTAACATCAGAAGAGAATCGAAGACGTTATAAAAGAAGCCCTAGAGCGGACAAAAGAAGATTGTACAAGTTAATAACGATAGAAATGAGTAGTATAGGGGGCCTCGGTAGTCTAGGGAGTAAGGCGCCTGGCTACTATCCAAGAGGTCCCGGGTTCGAATCCCGGCAGAGCCCCACGGTCCTTCGCCTTTCCCACCTTCTTTCTTCTTCCCTCCTTACATTCCTCATTCCCCCTGTCATAGCCTTCCGCTAGCATTTCCCCGCTCCACCAAGCGCATGTCATCGGTTGGTTGATGGGATTCAACTCGTTTCAGGAGGCATAACACTCCAGCGAGTTGTTTCTCATTGCCCCTATGCCAGAGTCGCGATAGAAATGGTTGGGGTTAGGTGGTTGTGGCAGTTCCTTCCTACTTCTCTCTTCCCCTTCACTATCTATCGACTAGGGCTTGCTGTTTGACATTGCACTCTATACGAAGAAAAATAGATTGTCGACAGTACAAAGGGCTCTCCCTGAGCTCTAGTCTTCCACATAAAAAAAAAAAAAAAATAGCTATGACGGTATCATCTCAGTGACGTCATTGGTTGAGGGCTTGGGTGTGAACTTTATTCGGGACCAGAACCTGTATAGTGAGCTTTTTTATGGTAGATTTGGTCGTGTGCGCCACCTATGTGATACTAGTTGAACTTCGACTGACGAGTCAGATAAAACAGGCAGACCAGACAGACAAGATAGACCAGACAGATCAGATAAACCAGAAAGTTGCACAGACGGACAGGTCTGGCTGGTCTATCTGATCTGTCTGGTCTATCAACTAGTCTCACACAGGTGGCGTTCACGCCCAAAGCTCACCACAAAGGTTCCTGTCCCGGATAAATCTCATACCCTAGCCCACAACCGATGTCGTCAGTGAACTGATACCGCCATAGCTATACTACTGAAACGGAAGGAGCATCTGACAGCCGTGATAGTAAAAACTGGAGTGAAATGAAGGCGATTTCTCCTGGTTTTACCACCACGAATAACCAGATTGATCATCATCAAACAAAGGCTTTGTTCTCGCCCTGTCTCTTTTCAACAGTTTCATCTTGATCCATATTTTACAACTTTCTTTATTTTCCATCACATTTTCTATGAACTACTTAATACTCTTCGTACAATACCGTCACCATAGTCAATTAGAAGATTGACAGACCGCCATTTGCCATCTGGACTATGGATACTAATGGACCAAATTTATCTCCCTTCCAATTTATGCATGTTCACAAACCACAAAAACTCCCCAAAGAACGTTTTTTTTGTCGGATGAAGTACTACAATACTATCAACGTCTTAACATCACTTCATCTTAATCTCAAACGATGGTATAATATCATCATTCCAGCGTCTACCCAGCTTACAATAGTCTATCATTTTTTTCTATCTTCTACACTTCGCATATATCAAAAGCATCCCAAAATACCCACCCAATCCGAGAACGCACAACGCTACCAACAGTTATCCACGTCCACGGAGGAAGGAGCACATTCTTGAATATAAGAATAAGAACAGAAATTCGAAAGCCTCAACTTCTTTGATTGGTTTTTCCACAAATCGTCAAACAAACATCAAAATCACTCATTCATAAAAGGATATCACTTTATTCTTCTCTGGGAACCGAATAATGCAACAAAAGCTTAAATCAAGGAAAAAGATTCCCGCATTAAGGCAATCTTTGAAGTTATTTCAATACCATTCCAGCAGATCACCGTGTGTACGAAATTCCATGACATATATCCAATTCCAAAGGTCAGAAACAAAAAATATCGCAACTTATCCAGATCCAGGTAGACTCTCCATATCCTTGACGTCTGCGGATGACAGCAACAAAAGAAATTTTTAAAGAAGCCAATATGAAAAGAATTCGTCCGCATCCACGTCCCCATCTCTCTCCTAATGAAGACGGCATAATACAATCAGATCTGATAGCAGGCTCCTGCCGTGTCCCGTGCTCTCCGTGTGCAGGTACACCTTCCCAAAATAGCGTCACAGGAATCAACCCCCGTGGTTTTCTTGAAATTGGTTTCACTGTCAAGCAAGGAGAGGATGGAAAATTTTTTCCCTGAAAAGTTTTCCCCAACATCCCGCCGCTCCCCAGTAGCGCGGAACAACAGAATCTCTTTCGAAATCAATAACCCCAGTTGCTGGCGCTTCAGCCGAAGGTGGTTCAATGGAAATGGAATGTCGGAGTTTTTATTTTTGAACGTGCACAACGCAGGGAAAAGGCGGAAGGAAGATAAAGGAGCTTCTTAAAAAACCTCTCCGCACAATTCGGAGCACCACGATTCAGATGTGTTCTCGCACAACAGGAAGCCAGAAAAAGTTGTTGCCGAGTTTGTTTACAGAATGATGCCTCTAGGGAGAGCTGATTTACAAAGTCAATCTATTGATTTGTTTTGTATATTTGGTGGGTAAACATGTGTCGCCGGGAGTGCTTTTAAAATCTATACCGAGAATTGCGGAACGGTTAACCAGCGGGGCGAATAATGTTAGCATAGCGATTTTTCCAATATCATCGATGACGAGATTCACCGGCGAAGGAATTGCGAGGGTGCACACAAGCGACACTTCCGTCACTCTCTACCTCCACCATATATCGCCCTTCCACAATGCTTGCTCAGTACTATTTAAAAAGCGTTTAAGATTTTCTCTTTTCTTCTCCTTCCAGCATAGAGACACTCAGGAAACTTTAGCAGTCTTAGATAGATTAGACTTAGACACAGAAAAACCATCCGAGGAGGAAGTAGCCCGTAAATTTGGTTTCGAGGAAGACTACTACAAGGGTACATTATCCTGGTGGCAGCAAGTAAAACCACAAATTTGGTCCTTATTTGACGAGCCATATAGTTCAAACGCAGCCAAGGTAAGTGCGCCCTTCACCATAACACCGACTATCACAAATAATAACGAACGCTATAGGAAAACACTTACCGGAACCTTACTGGCCTACATAAGTGCACATTAACCTAATGACCTTAGTGAAAAACTGTAATGGCCCACCATCGTATCCTGCCCAGATAGCTCGATCCAGTACAACAAAAACCATCGCCCCCGCGCCCCCAGCACCACCGGAATGATGCGAGGGCACAAAGTACCCCCGTCCGTGTCTATGACAGGCATTCAACATATGCGCGTCAGGCACTCCCTGTCCTTCCGCTAGTTTAATACACTTGCCGTGTGGTGCGGTAGGTGTTATTATGAAATTTGCCCCGCGCTTCTTTTTTTCATTCCGTTTAACGACCAGCCTCATGACTGCATATTATACACCCCCACCCCTGCGCTGAACCTAACTATACAGAACTTCAGAGGATAAAATCGCCAAAAAAGCTTCACGTTATGGACCTGAAGTGAAAGCGTATCTTGTCAAGCTTTAGGAAATCCTTTTGGCTGATCCAGTGGGGCATTAATACTACACGAAAAAAAGCTTCTGGCAAGGATACATATTTCTAGGGTGGGGGGCGTAATTTATGACCGCACATACATTTCCGTTTCAATGAAAAAACAACGGCGGAAAAAATCCTGTTTCCTTAATCCCAACGAAAACGAATTGCTCTAATTTTTGCATGTCCTTTTATGGAACACAGTCGTACTTGAACTCCCACAGGATCCGGTCCGGCCTTGTACCCAATGATCCTCGTTTAATTCCGAGCAAAATTTTATGGAAAAAACTTTCTTGGTCGTGCTATTCTTGTCCGTTTAATTAAATAACTTTCTGAAAAAGCATCAATAAAAATTTAAATATATTCGATAAAAATGAAAATTTTTCCATTTACCAAAAACATATTCTCGCTCGCTCAACGATAACAAAAGCCAACAACAAACACACTGTGTGCTGAAATTGTTTACCTATTAAATAAAAAGGATTTCGATTGTATCAATTGTATCATTTTCGTTCACCCCGTGCTCGTCCTGTTGCCATCAATTCCGACACATTTATATTCAGAATTCTGTGAAGTTTCCATTTCATACACTGCCATTTCGATATTGCTTTCGGCCAATTCATATTCTGGAATAGACTGAATCTCGGTACTTTACTCCCTGTGTATAACACACCACTCTGCTCAATATTTCGATTCGAGTATCGAAATGAAAAAAAAAATAAACTGGGAAAATATTCAGCAAAAGCAGAACGAAAAAGGAAATTGTAGCATAACCGAAATGTTCGTTGTTATTGCAAATTTCGAAGCGAACCCTTTGACTTGAGGGTGAGCTTAACATTCCCAAACTCACCCCCTTTAATTTTCGATTTTTTTCGCTTTTTTTTATCTCAAAAGAAATGTAAAGCAATGAGTTTTGCAATCTGGAGTTTCCCTTTGTTGCCTGGGAGTACTGTAAAAGGTTTTCATTCTTCAGTCTTTTACAAGTGCTTAGTTTTTCACAAAGGGAGTCTTAAAAGATTGCATTGATTTGTTATTGTTTTTGTTTTTGCATCAATTAACCAACATCACTTGCTGTAAAAATAGAGGGCGTCTCGATAAAAAAAATAAACAGTCTAACCCCGAAAATGGCAGCAGAATTCGAGACCACTGGAAGTAGTTTTGAAAATTGCAGGCCAAAGTTATTATCGGAATATGCACAACATAACCGCTGAACTCTAGTTGGGCCTAGTACCAAGTTTTGTCCTTTAATTAATTAACGACTGCATCATTGACTGAATCATTGATTGTTGACTGGAGTTAATTAAAACTTTCGATCGAGCTTGCTTGAACAAATTTAAAATTTCCCAAGTGCTCTTCTCTTATAAAACATGAAAATTTTCAGTTTTTGCGGGGTAAAATAATAAACTGAGGATATTGATTTTGGACTTGGCTGGCGTAGTGTGCGGCGTGTACTGGTGCCAGTCCTCTAGGCTCAGAATACAACCAATAAAAAATACAACTAAAAACCGAAGCTACTTTCGTCAGTGTTAGCGAAAATCAATTGCAAATCACCATCACTTTCCTCCCCTTACCCCTTTTCGACGCTTTCAGGCTAACGACGTTGGTGACACAGTCTTTATCGGTCAGATGGCTTACCACAGATGAAGCCGTATGCATCCAGACGCAAAAGCTTTTCTCGACAGGCATGCGAAGGTAGAAAAAATAAACACAAACATAACATCGTGTATCTGCACAAAATCTGCTTTGCTCTAATGGCAGAAATCGTTATTTAATGTTTTTCAGCGACTTTAAAGGCTGAATGCGCATGTCTTCGTCGGTAATGAGCCGTTGACAAGACTCACCTCGTTTCAGGAGGCATGACACTCCTGCTGCCTCCTGAAGACTGCTTCTCTTAACCACGATCGATGTGTCATCGGCTCATACGGCTGGAACTGAGATCATCAGTGGGTAATGCGATACTTGGGCCTGGGAATTTTTTTTAAAAGCTATGATTTTGAAACTAGGCCACGACCTTGAAACTTGCGTTTCCGTATACGATATAAGCTCCCCTCTTCAGTTAACAGCCCAGACTGCAATCTGCAAGTCCTGCATCGGCCTCGCCTCAAATTCATTGGTGATAGCACCTTCTGTGCCTCTACAACATTCTAGACATCGTCATCTGATCGAAACCCCTCCGAACTTACCCTATCATCTTCTATCTTCAAACTAAGCTTATTGACCTGAACAAAATGACGGAATTGTACTAGTACAAAGGGTGATACCTAAGAAAACTTTTTCAGCACTTAAGGACATTTTGTTTGGACTATTTTTTTTAAAACAAATTTCACAGCATCCTCTAATCCTTTTTCTGCCTTTCTTTCCAGATAATTGGGGTAGTCTCCGTGTTTTTTATATGTGTTTCAATATTATCATTTTGCCTTAAAACTCACCCGGATATGCGAGTTCCGGTTATCAGAAATATAACAGTAAAAACAGCCAACGGGAGTACAGCCTGGGTCCTCGATAAAACTCAAACAAACGCCCACGTAGCCTTTTTCTATATTGAATGTGTGTGTAACGCCTGGTTTTCCTTTGAAATTTTGGTAAGTCCTGCACCAATTAAACTCAAATTAATTTCGATACTAAAGTTCGTCCTTTTTGTGTTTATCCCGTTACAGGTTCGATTTATCTCATCGCCGATTAAATGTGAATTCATAAAGTCATCCGTTAACATAATCGATTACATCGCAACGCTTAGTTTTTACATCGATTTGGTGCTTCAAAAGTTCGCGTCACATCTAGAGAATGCTGATATCCTTGAGTTCTTCTCAATAATCAGGATAATGCGGCTATTCAAGCTGACACGACACTCGTCCGGTCTGAAGATCCTAATCCAAACGTTTCGTGCGTCGGCTAAGGAACTGACCCTGTTAGTGTTCTTTCTAGTGTTAGGTATCGTTATATTCGCTAGTCTAGTGTATTATGCAGAGCGGATACAGGCCAATCCGCACAACGATTTCAATAGTATCCCGCTCGGATTATGGTGGGCGCTTGTAACAATGACAACAGTTGGATACGGTGATATGGCGCCGAAAACCTATATTGGAATGTTTGTTGGTGCCCTATGTGCTTTGGCTGGTGTCCTTACGATTGCACTGCCAGTACCAGTTATTGTTAGCAACTTTGCCATGTACTACTCGCATACACAGGCGCGAGCCAAATTGCCAAAGAAAAGGAGACGAGTCCTTCCTGTGGAGCAGCCGAGACCACCAAGGATACCAGGTACGTACAACAACTCGGCCTTTGTGTGATGCAGATACCATAAAGTTCTTGAATTGAACATGAATGAAACTACTATATTTTACCAGTCGGTTGGGCGCTTCGAAAGCCAAAGAGCGGGTTAATTGTAGTTATCAAGCACGAGATCTTCAGATGAATTTTCAGGACGACACACGCGACGTCACATCGTTAAAGACACGCTCACAAAGCCCCCCTGCCCGCTGGTCTTGCAATGGACCGAGAAACACGTATGTAAGTGTGCTATGTACTTGCCGCCGCCGCCGCTCTGAGCCCATTGTTGAATCGTACTGCGCCCAAAAATTGAATATGAAATGGAATTCAAATTGACGTACCATTAGCCAGTGACGGCGAAGTCCTTCATTTCTCAGTCGAGATTTCTAGAACGAGCGCACAGCCTGCAATCAATCTTCATCATTCCACCAGAAGTGAAATGGATATCCTTTCTGAATGTACAAATTATTGTGTTCGGGACAAGATTTTAATAAAAAAAAATCGGGAAAAATAGGATTTTTGTTAAGAAAGGATGTGGCAGAAAAATGGATATGTCAGGAACTGAAAGGAAGATTTTTTTGGAAGATTTCAAAGATGGAGGATAATGTGGGGATTCCATTAGTGATGGGATAAATTTTATATTGTATATAAATATTATGGGTTAGGTATGGATTTTAAACTGCCATGACAACCAAAGCACAGTAATTTCCGTACTTTCTTAATGAATTTCAATTTTTGTGTTTACTCCTCTTCTTTATTTCAGTATTTTTTCAGCCTTCTGTGTTTTTGTTGTTTTGTTTTTGATTCAGCTACTTTATGCACGTTTATCCAAGAACTTGCACTTATTACCCATCTTTTAAAGCCAGGCTTCAAATTAGAAACTGCTACGTTTATTACAAATATATAATTTAAAAATTAAGACTTAACTTTTGGGCTGCAAAGACTCTGGAAGAAAAATATTACATTATCAGGAGCAACACCACTTTTAGCAACAGCTCTCACCGCGCAGGTGAATTTCTCCTACTATATCCACTACTGAATAGAATGGTATCTTCCTGGATCCTGGTTAAGGTGTCACTTGTCAGTTTCTGTGTAATTAAACTTGTTTTTTTGACAGCAAGGATTCAAAAGGATATCTAGGCTACGAATGAGCACTGTACAAGAACTACCTTCTCATTAGAGGGGGCCGAGAACAAGTCCCAGCATTTCATCTGCGTTTACAATGGATTATTTCTTGTCAAGTCAAGCGTGGATATAACGAGAGTGGGGATAAACTGCAGAAATTAATTTCATCCCGTAATCCAGATTCCATTTTTCCCTTTTGTCAGCATAGAGGCGATTGTTCTGCTGATGGAAGTTTCATATTGTTTTTTTTTGTAGATCACTTCAAGATTGATAGAATAAAAAGTTTCTTTTGAGCCAGTTTCTGTCTGTTGTAGAACCAACTACGATCCCCTGTTTGTCCTAATTTAATTTTTAGAACGAGAACTCTCTGGAATTTGGAAAACCTTTTGAATGTCTACGATTATGATAAAATTTTGAAGGCAATTCCGATGGCACTGGGCTTTTTCAGCGCATCACATTGGCAGTATTCATCACATATCGGTTCGAATTAATACATTTCCTTCAATGATCCTTCTATGCATCACCAACGCACCCCTTCCACGCGTATATTGAAGACGAAATCGAATATAAGAATCCTCCCATTTTGTCAAGAATACGAAGGACTCAAGCTCGTAATTGACATCTAATAATTCCGGTTCATCTGATTAGGCAATTTTGCTAAATTACAATGAACATTGCAGGAACTTCGCTCTTAGATAAAAAAAGTAAATATAAGAATAAGAAAAACAAATCCCAATAAAAGCGGGGTGAAAAAGAAAACGGAATCCTCGAAAGGGAATCTATTGAACTGCTCATGTGGAATTGATAAGGAGAACGCTGCCTTCAGGTGGAAAGATGAATGTGTTGACATGTGGCCGACACCCCGAGCTTCTTCATTTTCTCGATTGCTAAGTGCTTGGATAAAGGAACTTCCTAAAAGGCACTCTCCCTTCGGCAAAGAGAACTTCTTACGTCACTTCTGAGGACTTATGCCTTGTTGAAAGTACACAACAGGCGTAAATTGGATTTCCACTCAGGTAGAAATTAATTTGTAGCAATGTATGTATGGGCTGGGGGTGTAAATGGAGGGTGGCAGCAGCCACAGAGTATATGAGACCGTTTTTAGGGGCTCTGCTAAAGTTATTCAACCCCATTGACTTGAATTTATGGAATCTGGCAAAGATTACACGAAACACAAAATAGGTGGTTGCAGTGAACCCTTTTTCATAATGGGTGGTTGGGATGTTTAATGAGATTCTGACTGGTTTTCCACAGAAGCACACGCACACACACATACACATACATACAAATCTCAAACAAACCCTTGCACTCTAATTTCAGCAAATTTTGCTAATCGCCTGTGAAAATTCTCATCCCCACTTGGTAATTTCCCCATTTTTGTTTTTCGTTATTTTTTTTTTTCATTTTGTTTCTAAATGCTACCCAGGGTGAAATTTCCCAGTAAGTAAATGAATGGAAAACTTGAACTGGAAATTTTACTCAATTGAGTGGAAATTGTTTTTAATCACCCTTCACCAGTGCTGGAAATGTAAGTATTATCACGGAATATATAGTTAAACACCAGCGACGACTATACAGGAGTTGCCTTGGCGCGTTTTCCTTCCACCCGTGAACAAACTGAAATTCAATTCAGAAACGTCTTTCAAGGAAAATTTCAACTTGTCCAAAAAGTAAATGACGAACGAGGGTGATTATTTAAAGTTTTGAACCAGGGGGGATGAACAGCCCCGAAGAGGAAAGAAAATGGTTGTGACAGTGGTATTTACTGGTAATGAAGTTCAACTGTAAAAAGAAACTTCCAAGAAGCGTACACAGAGCAAATAATTTCATTTTTATACTTTATGTTATTAAGGTTAAGTTTTAATTGTGAAGTTTTACTTTTTTTTTCAATATTTTTTTTTATTATTAATTTCTTGCTTTCCCTTTATATATTATTAACCCCCTTGAATTTTCTTAGCATAAAACTAAAAAAAAACGGAATTACTGCATCTCTTTATACTTTTACAAATAATTTTTATAATTAAAACAAAAAAAAATTATAAGTATACATTTTAAATATTTCAGGTCAGCCCGGTGGTACATGCGGAACGCCAGGATCCGGTCCACATGCTGGAGCGCCTGGTTCTGGTGGTATGGGTCCGAGGCGTATGAACGCAAACAAAACTGGTGCAAAAGACTTAGTTAGCCCAAAATCAGGTAACAGATCCTCTATAAAAAAATATATATATATATTAATAATCACAATTAAACAAATTTTGTTAATTTTGTAAATAAAAATCAAGGAACATTCATTTCAATATTTCATTAATGAAAGCTCGCAAAAAATATATATATATTTTAAAAAAAATCTAATTGGCGGACGCTCCTTTATCTTCTCTACTAACAACTCTATCGTCCAGAGAAATTGAAAATTTTGTGATAAATTTAAAAAAAAATTATAAAAAATGCTTTCTAACCACCTATCATCAATTCTACAATTTACTTATAAATATTTTAGTTCTTGGCTTCTTCCTAAAACGCAAGCTAAAAACTCATCCAAAAATACTTTTACTTATAAAATTCCACCCATACACCCCTCAGATATCATAATATACTAAAAACAACTACCAAAAAAGACGAAATCATAACATTTTTATTCAAAAAAAACCGCATTTCCTTTCAATATTTTTCATTTTAATTTCAGGCAACAATAATAGTCAAAACCACACAGACAGACTATAAAAAACAAAAAAAAACACCCACAATATCCTGATAAACACGTGTTTTTACATAAATCCTGACACAAACATTCACACAGTGTTGACCAGCATCAACTGTACAAAAAGCTTTCAAAATCATATGACGATATTGCAGGTGCCTAAGTGTGAGCTTTTTTACGTAAAACAAATTTATTATCCAAGTAATACTAACAATAGAGCCTACACCTAACTGTTGAAATATAAGTAGAGAAATTGCGGTTGTAAAATTAAGTACCCATATGCTTAAAAGAGGGCGCACAAGCGAATCTGGACTCTGCATAGCATAATGACCATCAAAAGGATATGCTCGAAACGAGGGAGTAGCGAAAAGCGACAAGAAAAGCTTCCAGATTTCATTTTCAAAATTCTCTACAATTTCAATTGCCACATTTATAGACGAGGACGTATGCAGATCGGACGTAAAAGCTTTTCTAAAAGTTTATTGAAAATTCAATGGGAGAAAGCTTTTCATTTAAACAAAAAACTTTGATATCTAAAGCTACACCATGTTTGGTTTGGGTTTGTCGTAGTTTTTCTTCAAATACCTACAAAACAAATTATTTTTTACTTGTATATGTGTGAGCTTGCGTTAATCCAAATATTAAGCGAACGTTAGAAATTCTCCACAAACACGAGAAATATTTTTTCCAACTCTAGACGCCTCCCAAGTCAGAAAAAGCTTTAACATCTGAATGAATACGTCCTCGTCTACAATGAATCCACCATTCACGCGTTTCTAAATTTTTTTTCATGACGTCACGAAAGCTCAGAAGCGCTTTTGCAGCTTTTGTATTCTCACTCCATTCAAGCATAGCTGTGTAGGTTTTATGTCAATGCTGATCCTGTATAATCCGTTATATATAATAAATAGAGTTAAAACTGCTTTTCCACGCCCGTTAATTGTGCACAGAAATTCACTTATTAGGAGCAATGTGGCAAGTACAATGGGGGAGAATTTACAATATCCACCCTCTGCCCTAGTATCAAGCCCCGTAGATGACTCTTTAACAGACGCTTTTCCTGCTTAGTTGACATAGGCTATATATACCGCACAATCCATGCACATACCTATAAATCAGGTCGTAAAACCTCCCCGTTTGCGCTATATAACTGTGACTATACATATAGCCAAAAAGGAGTTTTTTTATTTGTTTCCTTTTTTTTTATTATAAAAAATTATCACCATTACATTATTATTTGGTTACGTGACTAGTACAGTTTAAGAGGGATTTTAAAGAGTGACTTGCAAAATTTTCAGCTAGGAAAAAACACAGAGCACGCACAATGAAAACCCCTTTAGGTCGGTACTGGCGGAAATATATGGCCATTGTAACAACCTACTTTTTATCAGAACTTCCTTCTTTTTTTGTGTGGGCCAGTTCGTGCATGAAGTATATTATGGAAAGCAACTCTGGTAACCTGGGCCACATGTATATGCTCTCTTGTGTGTATTATTATAGCGCCTCACATTAGCAATAGAATTGAATTTAGTTAAGGCAGACGCAGCATTTTTATGTAAGGGTTACTGTTAACGGTTTAGAAGGGGGTTAGGAGGGTTAGGGTTTTTTTAGGGTGGGGCTTTCAGTTAAAATGATGTGCTGATGCCACATAAGGTTGACGGGGGGATTTATACTTTAGGTAACCGGAAATAATGTTGCCAATAAAGGAGAAATCCTTATCGTTTGTCATAAAAAGAACTGTAAATCCCTCCCTTATGTGACAATTTTATGACATTCTTTAGAGATTTTAAAAGTGTTTTAAAGTTGCCACGCTTCAAATATATAAATAAAGGTTGAAGACTGATGCTTTTTGTAATTTTTAAGGGTTTGAACTACAACTTCAATGCTTTAAAGATACATATAACAAAAAGGAATTATAAATAGTATTTTAATAGTTTTAAAAAACATTAGAAATAACTGAAAAACGTGTTAAATATTAAATAGAGTACGTAAAATTAATTTCAAATAAACTGGTCTATCCGCGCTAATTAAAAATTTACAAAAATTTTGTAAGTCACTGTTATATAGTTAATGAAACAATATATCATTTTTATACGAAATATACCAAAAAATCAACTTGAATCCAATCAATAAATCATCAATTTTAGTAAACAAAATAAATGAACAAGAAAAAAATATGAAAATGTTAATACAAGCACGCCACTATCAGAAAAGTAGTAGATAGGAAAAAAATAATAACAAAAATATCCTTCAGAAGCACATTGTACAAAAAGAAATGAGAAAGTTAGAGAAAAAGTCTGTTAAAATCTTTACGATCAATTTGAGTGATGTATAGGCCACCACTCAGCCACCCTTAAGAAGAGAAACTTTTCCTTTTCAATATCTCAGCGCAAAATAGCCCAGGATAATATATTAAGGATTCGAGTAAACTTTCATCGCCACAACGAAAGGAAAAAAACCATAAAATAGGACACGCATTCAATGTATCCAACAGTAAGAAAAACAGGACACTCTGTTATAAATTATTGTTTGTTAGTAAGTGTCACTTGGTTGGTCGATGTGTGAAAATGGGTGTAATTAATATACGCGTGGTAACAGTTTTTATTGAATTGAAATTTGTTTAGATTAGTAAATTTTGTTACAATTAATGTGCTGGAATCAGGTTTTTGGAACATAGCTTAAATTTTATTTGAAAGGATTTAAACAGTCCATAAAAACTCATTTATAGAAAACAACAAAATTCGTCATTCGAAGGAAATTATAAAATAAAACCATTTAGTACTGCTGATTCTAGCACAACACTATAGAAATAAGTTTTTCGAAGAAGGCATCAGCTGAATTCCACATTTAATGCCCATATCCCAATAGAAATTATTTACTCAAAGCCAAATCCCATAAAATCTAACATGTCCACATAATAAAATCAATTGTTAAAATCGGTCTTAAAAATCTTTAGGAATTTCATCTTTTGCCGTTTACCAACAAATTCCATATTATTTAGAATCTCATCTTACTACGTTTCGTTTTATTTTTTGCGTTAAATTCACTTACTACTTTTAAGTAACATGAATCAGTTAAACAACCAATTCTGAATTCTGTTTTAACCTCTTGAAATATAAAACTAAAGGCATCTCTCGATAACACGATTAATTATTACTGTCCTATTCAAAACCATGCAATTCGAGACCACATAAATTTGAACGTTTGAAGGCCATTTACATCCCAAAACGCAAAGTAGAAACTTTCGTGCAACAGAGAGAAAAGCATGCAAATTTCTGTGAGATAAAAGCGCTTCAGAGCAGAGTTTTCACTTTGCGTTTGGGATGTAAAATGGCCTTAATTCTAAAAACTCATTACAAGGGCATAGTAAAGAAGAATACAACTTTTTATTTATTATTAGTTTTCAAAATTTAATTTGTATAAAAATAACATCAAATTCATTCAATAAGGATTAAATTGATAGTCGATCCTTACCCAAATTTCTTGATAGTAGTCAATCAAACTACGAGGCGATGAAACCCTCTTCATCATTGACTCATTTTTACAAACAACGTCATCCTTTTAAATTCCACATTTTTTAAAGCTGGACCTTAAAGATTTTGAGTGAGAGCGACGGTCCTTCTGCAATAATATGAAGCTCTAATTTCTTACCAAGCCCAAACTATAGCAGGTCTACTTCTGAGCACACTCTCAGCCATCATCAGAATCTTCAGAACACACGTCTCGCGAACTGAAATTAAGTGGTCACAGACAGATGCCCAAGGATCGAAGTGAGGATAGCAGTAACATGCGAGGGAATCTACTAAAGTGTCACCATACAAAAATACATAAATCACTTTCAGCAGTAAACATTTTCTTTTCGTAAAAGCCACCATGCAGCCAGGGTTGGCGCTTTCATATGTGCAAATGGTGCACTTGCACCGGGCGCAATTAGACGGGGCGCAATTTCAGAAATTAAGATTTAATAAAAAATCTCCGAAACTCTATCACAAAGTTTTCTATTTCTTCCTCCGAGCTTGCATATTGCAAGGGAAAATATGTGGACACCGCACTACACGAAGGAGTGAATACCGCTGAATACTCTCTAGAATATAAACAGTTTACCTCCCTGGCTCTATAAGGTGCTATCAAAACCATCAGCATCGGTCATCTCGGAGGGAGGGAATTTGAGGTATACAACAACAATTAGTCAGTGAACTCTCCGCATGTTGAAAACTGGAATCATCCACCGAAACTCAGACAACATCATCGTAATATGGCCCTTGGAAAAATTAGCGCATGGCCCAGCCGTTGTGGGGTATCCGTTAACCCAGAAAGACAGCCCTGATGCTTTTCAGAAGAAAAACTTCACGATTTCAGCCTGCCTACAATATTACTGTACCAGCATTGAGACTATCTTATGCTGTAAACATGCTAAGGGCGATCGTCGAATCTAGGCGCGCTCTGTATAAGGTCCAATCTTGCCGAAACCTATAGGAAGAAATTCGCTTAGTTGGTCAGGCCAGAATTTATTCATTAATACTACAAACCGTCATTATCTTAATCATTCTCCGTTCTTCACACCGCCGATATTTTCAGCTGTGCTGCCCGGACGTGCACGGGTTGGAGTTTTCACATTTCACTAGCTTACCCGACGCGTTCCAATTTATTGATGAAATTCACTGTGCGAGTGCTTAATGATGACCCAAGCAAAAGGAAAGGATTCCGCGATATTTTCACCCCTTTTTTAGTGAATCTTCACTATTTCAATGCGTTTTCAGCGGGTGTATCAATCCGTATCTGAAAACTTCCTTGTATCTGAAAACTTCCTTGTTTTTACTTCTCTAATGACAGTTGTATATTTACAGTTCAAAAATGGCGCCGTGTTATTGTAGGGTTGCCACAATACTTGTTAATAGTGAAAGTCAAGTTTTAAGTTATTCGAAGGTTGTCTGTAATTCATAGACCATGTGTACAATAAATGTAAATAACTTCAACCATAGATACTACAAATTTGAAAAACTCATATTAACACAGTGTCACGTCTCTCTCATAATCTCCTTTAAAGACGTACAAACAACTTCCATATTCCACTTAAAAAAATCACAATTGTAATTAACACATTTCAGATGATAATGTAATTACACCATTTCTTATCGTGTACATTAAATTAATCATATTTCGCGTTACAAACATTTCAACAAAAAAAACAAACTTCACTTCTCTTTCCTGTGTTTGTTCAAATTCTCAGAAAAAAAAGCAAAAAAATATGTTTCTCCTTTGAAATTTCTCTCTAAAAGGATGAGCCAAGGAGCAAGTTTCATTAATAGACTAGCAACGTCCTTTGGCGTGGAAGAAACTTCTTGGCTGGCGAAGAACTAAGGGCGGAAATTTTTTTAGACAAAATAATTTATCTTAAAAGATGACAGGAAGTCTGCAAAATTTTCACTAAATTGAAAACAAAGCTTTCGTCCTGCCAAATATTATTAAAGTTGCGCGCTGCAAGGAATTTTTTTTGTTACTTTATCGCTAAATTCTTGTATTTCTTTTTTTTTGTTAAATTAAATGAAATTCTCCTTAAATATATACAAGAGGGGAGAATTTCATTTCCGAGAAAAAAAACAGTATTCACAAAAGGAGAAAATTGAAAAAGGAATTTTTTTTCTGTATATTTTGAATTTAGATGAGTTTTCAACGGTGATTGGCAAAACACCAGGTGGTAAAATGGCACGACTTTTGTAAAAAAAAAATGTTTGTGAAAAAGAAAAACGTGTGGAAACATTTGGAAACTCATAAAAATAAACGCAAAAATGAACCTCAATCAGCAGCTTTTCATAGTGTCGACACCACCATCCCCCAAAGCGCGCAATCAAATTACCACCCACCACCACCACCACCCATCAGGCACACCCCATCTCCACCCACCACCTCCATCGTAGTCATCGGCAAAAAAAAACCGTGTTACCAACTGCCTTACGCGTATGTACAAAAACAACAATCCTTAATTTTCCGAAAGCTTTTCCGATGTGTGGCGGAGCTTTGGAAACAAAAAGGACCTTTTTTAATGGTGTTTGTTGTTGCTGTTGTTGTTGTTGTTATTTGTTGTTGGCGCTGTTGTTTTTAATGTCGTTGCGTGTTTTGGTGTTAAGCAACATTTGTTTATCCTATGGCTACGTTTATATATCGTGTGTTGACTGCTGTGTCCTCCACGTATATCCGTTTTCTCAAGCTATTATCCTGGCGTTTTCAGGAAACTTTTTTTTCGTGTTTGCCAAAAACAGAAATTTTGTTTGCCGACAAATTGCACCCCGATATTGTTGTTGTTGTTGGTGTTGTTGTTATATTGTTGTTATTTTGTTCGTGACTCGAAAATTAATCTGCATATATGCGGCTGCGTGTGTGTGTTGGTGTGTTTGCGCTGAAACGCGATATGATTGTTAATTTGTTTTTAAAACTAATCCTTTTTTTGGTTTGTGTGTGTGTGCGTGTTGTGCATCTGATTGGATCAAGCAGAATAAATATTTCTCATAAATCTATTTCCAGTATTTATTTTCAATTATCGCTGTGTGGAATCCATTATTTTTTTCGAATTTTATATATATTCTTGAATTCTGGTTTGAATTTTTTTCACCGCCGCCTGACTCCGCTGCTGCTGCTGTGCTGTATTTGTTTATTTGGCGGAGGGAAAAGTTTTTTTTTTTGGAATTTTTAATGAAATATTCTTGTTTTTTTCCGCTAACTTTTTTCTTATTTGATGAAAAAAATTTGCTTAAGAACAAAGTTTTACTAAGAGGAATCCTTAAAAGCTTTTGTGATTTTAATATATATTTGAAGGAAGTGCGGTTAATGTGGGCTCGAAAATTTTTCCTCTCTTTCTCTTATATATATTTATGTACGTAGAATTGAAGGAAAGGATTTGTATTTATAGAGGTTTTTTTTTTCAAATATTTGTAATTTTTTATTGTTGGTTAATTTCTTTTAAGGTTTTATGATTAATATGTTGACTATGTGGAAGTTTTTTGATGATATTCAATTTTCTCTGATTAAATGATTAAATTTCAATTTAAGCCTGTTTAAAATTGATGAAAAATGAAATTTGTTTATTATTTTTGTTAATTTATAAATGCACAGTATCGCTTTCGTTTTAAATGCACAATTTTATTAAGAACAATCTGGTATGATTAATTTTAAGATATAAAATATATACAATTATGCTTTATGCGAAGGCAAAAAAGAAAATTGAAATAAAATTGCTTTTCGCGCTTTCAACTAAACATAATTTCTTTATAAATAATTCAAATTCTTTCAAAGTACTTATTTATGCTAAACGAAACTCATTACATTAAAAGATTAAAAAAAAAGTAAAAGTCATAAGATATTAATTTGGATCTGTTAGATTAAGGAACATCATTTTGAAATTTTATTTCTATCATACAGGTGTATCAAGCCTAAATAAGCATATTCTTGTAATACATTATATTACTGTGTATTTAGTGTTACTAATAAACTCCTGAATTCCAAATACTCTATTCTACTTTGTCGTGTGCAAATGTATCTCCTATTAATATCCAATTTTTGATATCGTTCTGTCTGACATTATTTGCTTTCAATCATTCTAAATATTCATCGTTGTGAATTTGATTTTAGTTTGCGCAATTTTTCAAAGAACATATTATACAGATCAATGGGTGGGGGTATGTTAATTTACTCCAGTCTATAAAGAGAATAGCCGAAAATTCCCACATATATTTTTTAATGAGTTGAAATTTAAAAGGTATTTACTCTATTTTTATTGATTTTCTTTCTAAACTGTGTTAATTTCCAGCTTCAACAAATTTAAAAATTCCAATTCATTTTCAAGTTTCAAGCTAAACAAACAATTTTAGAGCGCGTAAAATCCCACTCAACGTCTACCAAAGTTGATAATTACTTCGCTACTTTATCACTTCTCTAACATTTTTTTTCCTAAATAAAATAAAAGTGAATTCCTTGTGTTTTCTTTCTAGATAAAAATTTCAAAACCACACAAATCTTCTAAACAATCCCAAAAGGTGTTTCTAGAGTTTTTTTCTTGGTACCGGTGTTTTCGTGTACTGTTTACACTCTGGGATTGGTGCATGTGGGTACAAAACTGGCCCCAAATGTAATCAAAATATTCGGATCTATTGAAACCAGAGAACACGGAAAATAGTCAGCATTGATCAAAGTTCAATGGAAAATTGTTTGTCAGCCATTTTGGGGTAAATTATGAGTGCAGACAGTCTCTTCGAGGTGTTGTTTATCTGAAGTAAATAAAGTTGGAGGAATGGTGAAGTTAATACTTTTTTTACTACTTTAATTTCATTCCAATTTTGTTATCACTTTTATATGAGGAATGAAAAATGATCTGAGATCTAAAAATATGGCTGTACGTAGCTTTAAGAGTTCTCACCTTCGCTCTCCAATGGTTTTAATTGTTTTTTACAGTGTAAACCAGGGGTGGCCAACCCGCGGCCCGCGGGCCGCATGCGGCCCTTTGCAGGAAATTGTGCGGCCCGCGAGATTCAACAAGATTTAACAAAATATTTTGTGCTAGAAGGTTCCAACATGTGAAAAAAAGAGTCAGCTATGAGCAATGATTAAAATTCACAGCCTGCCATAGAGAATTGGCTCTCGGGGTGACCGGGTTGATGGATAAAAATCCAAGTAATTGTTTTTCTCGGTAACAATTCAATATAAATACCGCATCCGCAACAAAAATTTAGTGTCATGGAGCTAGCAGAGAAAACAAGCATATTTACAACGAAGTACACTTCTTTGGTCAACATCCAGCTAGTGTGTTATGAGTGCAGTATTCTTTTTCTTCTGCTCCTTTATTCCCGCACGGGACATAGGGCGGAAACAGTTGCCCTCCTTGTTGTGGCGTCTTTTGGTAGGGTTCTCCTCCACTTTATTCTAGGTTTACCAACTCTATGGTTCCTTGCAGATTCCAGTCAAGGGCCTTTTGGCTAGATTCACGTTTGAACCTCGCAGGGTGTGGCCATTCCATTCCATTTCCCTTGCATGATTTGGTCATCTATCGTTTCTTTTCATTTGTAATTCTATCTTGCCAGCAGGTTTTTATTTAGGATGAAAACTTGAAGGCGCGTTGTGATAGATTGGGCCACTTTCAATGTTTCGCACATACAACAGAATTGCCTTAACATTGGAGTTGAATAGCCTTAATTTGGCGTTAGTTGAGATCTCCGTTGATCTCCATATGATTTATATATTCTGGTAGTGGCGTAACTAATGAGGTAACAGAATTAATCTACCAATTCCACGTCACCATTAGTCAGCGCTGTATCCGCATTTCTTTAGTTTTAATCGGATTTAACCTTAAGCCTGTCGAACTACTTTCTGCTACTAAATTGTTTAACATATTTTTGAGGACCTGAATGTGAAAAACCCTTTCAAAACATGATTTTTATGTTATAAAAGAAAAGTTTTGTAAATTGAGATGTCTGGGACAAAAGTTTGTGATTGCGAATCGTTTCTTTTCGAAAATGGAATTTACGTAAAATGAATACCGCGCCACCTTGTCCGACGAAAACCTGCACCACCAATTACATTACATTTTACCTAGTTTCTTAAAAATGCTCATATCTCGTCTATTGCCTATTTTAACTCACATTCTCACATTCTTAACTCTTGCCTCACGGTATTCAAGTTTCCCTCGACTTGGAAGCATGCTTCAATCATACCTATTCCCAAGTGTCCTTCTCAGTCCTATCAGTATTATTCTCTTTCTGCTCTTAAATTTTTGAAAAGTTTCGTATCTATCCGCTCTCAAAAGTTTAAACCAGGTGGCTAAAGTACCTCAAGTGCCCTACTCCACGCTGGCGTTCCTCAAGGCTCCATTCTTGGGCTACTTTTATTCAGTATTTTTATTAACGATATTTTAAGATTCATATGTATGCAGACGATGTGCAGCTTTATTTCCCTGCGCCAAGAGATCAAATAGTGTGTGGAGAAGCTTGCTGTTGACTTACGTCATGTATCCTTATGGTCGACATTAAATTTACTGCAGCTCCTTCGAAATCCCATTGCATTTTTATCTCTCTCACTCTGATACTGTTCGGCCTGACTTTTCTGATATCGCGTCAAAATCGGTTCTTCTTGTTTGCGTTAATAAAGCAAGAAATCTTGGGCTAGTACTGAATAGCAGCATGACCTGCTGCGATCACATTAGTTTCATTGTAAGTAAAACCTACGGACTCCTGCCTAAACTTCGTTACCATTGTGGCTTGCTGAAATGGGCTGTCCATCTGTCCTCTCTTGATTCTTTTTGCGCCCATAAACTTGAAGTAGCGTTTAACGATTGTGTACTTACCTGCATACCTCAACAGTTTGTGCAGCTTTTGCAATCCCTCACAGATAATTTATAATTCCGCGTTTCCGCACGTTGATTGGTCAGCATTCTTTCTTTGTCTTCGCAGAACAGCTTTGGAACTCTCTCCCTAAATTATATTAAATTAAATTTGAATCACCCAATATATGACCCCGGCCCGCGGGATCATAAGGCATTTTCAAAGTGGCCCGCGATACCATTTGGGTTGGCCACCCCTGGTGTAAACTAAGCTTAGGTGCCACCAATTTCACTACCATACCTTTATATCATTCAGGTCAATATACAAAGTCTATTTATAAGCTTAGTTTGAAGATAGAATAGTTTAGGGGTTCTGGAGGTTATTCAGCAGATGGCGATGAACATTACGTTTGAATTGCTCTGCACCATTCTATCGCATCAGAGTACATTGTTGGGTTGGAAGTAAAAAACAGATCAACAAGATTTGCTCCTTAATCTGCACTAACGGGGTTACTCTTGGAATTGTTTATGATTTAGCGAAAGTAATAAATTCCACGGAATCCATGGCGACAGAAACACTGGTGTCATTTGTGAAATTTAGCCAATTTACATTATGAACGTTGAACTTACCAGGAACAACGATTTCACATTTGGGGGGAGAATAAAAGTCCAGAGTGATAGCAATAGCATAGCAGACAAAGCACAACTATACTGGGTACTACAGCACACCCTATAGTGAATTGGGCAAATATAAAAGACCAAACAACGTTTCGCAATGTATTATGCATGCCATTTTTAATTATATTTATTAAATCCAACGACTCAAAATAATTTAATTAAAAATTTAATTAAATTGCAATAATTAATCAAATAACGCCGAGGATATGCTATAAACGATTGATATTATTTTTTTTTGTTGGTGTATTGTCAAAAAGGAAGTACTCGCACGGTCGCATAACGTTGACCAAAATTCAATTCCCCCACGAAAATCAATCAAACAAATTCGATTTTCCGCTGTAATTAAACTAAACTCTGAGAACTTGCAAATTAATTTCTGTAAATTGAATGGGGAAACTGTCCAAACATCCTATGTAGATGTAGACAGACCAGCAGCAAATTCCAATCTGCCGCCCTCTATCTTAAGCCCAATATTTCTCTATCAATTTCCCCGTCTCGGCCTGCCCTTATCAATACTCGCAATTACGCTCTCTAGATTTCTCTCTGTGTCTCTCTTCTTCTGCATTTGAAAGTTTTCGTGTCTAATCGAATCACGGCTTTACTAACGTTCATGACAGCTGTGTGGCTAACGGTAATTCTCAATTTCCATTTTCAATTTTCCAGACGACGATATCCAGGCTAACACGAATCGATCGAATGGAACGAAAACCGACATCGTCCTACGGAACTAGCCCAGGGTAGGATTCGAAAATTATAAGGAATTAAGACTTTAGATTTTTTATACTTTCTCTCTCTCACTCTCTCTCTCTGTCTCTACCTCTCTTCTCTCTTTCTATATATCCCCACACCTGACACACCAACTTTCACTCTAAGTAGAAAAAAACAAGCTGAAATAAAAATTCCGTAGATTTAAATTTTTATAATTTTTTTTAAATAGAATTTTCTTGAGTTGTAGGGCATTGCTTGTTGCCGCAACATAGTGATTTATGAACGAATAGAACGAGCGTTCAGAACCGGTCTCGAGGCTCCAGCGTCTGATTTTGATCTTTCGCAGGTCCTTGCATCCGCATACCTTACTTCAGAGGACTAATTTGCATGACCTACTTCACTCACACTTAAGAAGATCCTCTCTAAATCTTAACCGATGCTAGTCCCCGTGTCCTTTTTTGTGCTGGAACCTAGCGAAAAATTGCTTTGCACACTGTTTTTCTCGTAATCTTTCCGTAAGCTTTACTCTTTTTTGCATTATACATATTTTTTTTTGTCAGGATATAAAAGTTCCGAATAGTTCGGGAAGGGTTTGGCGTAATATCCAGTTACTGGTCCTTCATCCAGGATATAAGCATTTATTTTTTCACTTTCTTTCTGCTCTGTCTGAAATCCTTTTCCCTTGCATCAGTTTGAACAGGACGAGAATGTTAAAAAAAATATCCGTTTCGTGTCCTTTATCTGCAGGGCATTTTCGGGAGGTTCTCCTTTAGGGATTCTTTCCCGTCATCATGTCTAGATTCACTTCAAGTCCTTTTTTTCTCGTTTCTGCTACATTTTTTCTGTGTGATAATATCTAGGATTGCGTGAAATATCTGCAGATATAAAACAAGACACACACAAAAAAAGGATTCGCTTGGAAAGTTTAAATTGCGGAGTATAAGTTTCTCGCTGCTGATTAAGGGCCCAGTATAAGAGTTATGACATCTTAAAAAGTCTTTCAGCAGGAAAAAAATATCACTTGAAATTTTATGTTTCTTCTGAAATTTTTATGCAATGCCCCGCAGTAAGGATTTTTGTTTAAGCGAAACTTTCTTATTTTTTTTTTTGTGCTCAAGTTTTGAGAGCACTTTTGTTTGTGAAAAATGGATTAAGGAAATTCTTGTAGGCTTAAGATTCTTAAAAAGTTATTTTTTTCCCCGTTTTGTTTGCATTTTATTCGTTTATGGTGAATTAAATTGGTTTAAAGTCTCAACTCTAAATATGAGATTTAGTATAAGGAAAGGATTTCGACTTCCTGTATGCTAATTTTCAAGATCCTTTAATTCTTATTTGGGTTTTAAAAAATCCGAATATAGATTCAACTTTAACTTTTCTTAACTTTTAACTACCGATGTAAAAATTCTCCCCTCGTAAGCATCGAAGTGGAGGCGTCACGATCCAGCACTTTTAAGTATATGTAACTCAGAAATTTTAAAGGGTATACGTGGATCTACCCCAAATAGACTATACCGAAATCAAATAGACCATAATTGTGTCAGCTGTAATAGGAATGCAGTGACCTGCTTCACGTGAGAACGGATAGAGGGGCAGATATTGATAGCGATCACATACTTCGCACAGAAGAAATGAGACTGTTCTATAAAAAAGTCGACATGAAATAAGAAGTTGGACGGATATTGAAAATGGACGAATGAAGAACAAGATACAAATTTACATCAATAATACTATAAAAACTTAGAAATGGAACACCAACGTCAGAAAATATTCACCAGCAATCTAAGGCCGTAAACATCAATGAGGGTAATCCTTATTCGTGATTTTATCATTATCGTTAACCTAAATAATCTCCAATAAAATCCAGGATTGACGTTAAGGTTATGAACTTTATGTTATCTGTAAAATTTCGAAATCCGAGATGTTTTGAATGATTTAGACCGATTTTGTTTGGCCGCCATTTTGGTTTAGTTGTCATTTGTCTATTCATATTTGACAGTTGTGAATTATAATCGATAATAATTAATTATGGAGCATCTAAAGCCGCAACAACGTGTTGAAGTTATTAAAATCCTTCAATTTTGAATAAAATCAGAAGAATCATGCAATTTTCTACAAATATTCTCATATATTACACTGATTGATGTTTAAGGCTGTTAAAAAATCTCGGATTACGGACGCACTTTGTAAAAATTATTCATATATTCTAACTTAGTACTTTTGTGAAGTATTTTTAAGATCCTTTCGATTTTTGTCTGTATTTATAATCAAGATCACGCTGCACCATTCTTCGTATTCATTCTGATAACATCTTCTAATTAAAGTAATGGTGCTTTTCCCAATCAAAATAATAGTTATCGACGTATGCACCTTTTATTACATTCCAGCAAATCGTGTCTTGGCACCGTACACTATAAACTCGTTTCATTTTATCACAAGGTGAATTTATTTAAAGACCAATTAAAAGGTGCAGCTCAGTCTGCTGTTGGAGATCTATAAATATTTACAATTATGAGCTTTCATAAAACTGAATCCAATTTATGAGCAATAAAAGCAACTTCCAAAAATATCTTTCACTTTATTGAAATCGTATAATTTCTGGTTACCGATACTTAAGGGCTTACGTCAGTCACCGAATTCAATCTATTCATGCCCGCCCCCCTCCTTTAATATTATTTCACAGCTATGAAATGCGAAAAATCCTTGGATTTAACACACGAGCAAGCACAAATGAACCAAGCAAAAAAAAGAAGAAAAGTTGGCATCGCACCAAGGCTCAGGACTCAATTCCTCAATCCTTGCTAATAAAATATTAAAATAAGTCTGCATTGGGGCTGGCTGGCGAAGGGAAGGGCTGCCCACCACCGCCATACATATATCCGTACGCCATGCTAAAACCCTTAATAATTTATTGGCATGCAATTCCCGTTTATTCAACAATCCTTGGTGTTACCCAACTTAGGGCTTTTCACGAATGCGCATACATTACCACTTCGTTCGGTCGCCTACCTATATACCATCATCCATGGCGGCAAAGATATTTCAGGATCCTTGACATGAGATCCACTTTTCATGACTTCATATTCCAACACTTGAGAACTTTTTCTTCGTCATGGCAGAAAATGATGACTGCCAGGACTAAGTAGGGACTATGTAAGGATAACTCCGGGAATGGCGTGCCTAGTCCCACAGCAGCGACGTCGTGTGCATATTTCAACATTGATGAAGAGAGTCTGGCGGAGAGGCTCCGTTCGCAGCAGCGTTGGTCGCCCCAAATTTTTGGCCCAGTAGATGCAACCTAAGTCAATTTTGTGGATGACAAACGAGGCAGCTTATCCGTTGTGACACCTCCGCCAAGGTGGCAGACAAAGGAGGTACAAGGACGATTTATACATAAAGTGACATGCTCCGAGTCAAAGGGAAACAAATTTTGACTTCGGATTGTCATGGAAAATTGAACTAATTTTTTTGATCAGTCAATTTTTTTAGATATTATTTATAGCATCAGTGATGTTCACAAACATATCCTTAATCCTTAAACTTAAATATTTAAAACGCATCGATTTTGACAGTGCAACATTAACAGAAACGCAATGAAATTATTGGAAAACACAACACGGGCGGGAATCAATCACGCTAATGGACATTGTGTTCGTGTAGCAGGAATCATCCACCGGAAGGGATCTGTGCGGGAAATCCTGTAAATCCTTGACAGATTTATGTGCATTTTCGACCTGAACTCAATGCGGGCTGCATCGGAAAATTCTGGTTGAACCGAGTTCCGTAATCCTGGTCATATTGTGGTAGACAGCCCGGATTTCAGTTAAACCTGCCAGGATTATCCCTTTACATAATAGAGGACATTAGCAATTACAGTTATTAAAATTTTAATTTAATTTAGTTTCTCAGGAACTTTTTCCCTCCATTTTCAATTGCATTTTTCCTCCTTCTCTACAAGGGGTTTTTATCGTAGTTTTTTTTTGCGGGGTGAGATTTTCTGCAGTGCAGCCATTGTGGCAGGAAATTGAATTTTCAGGATTAAAATAATTCAAAGCCTTGTTGGATTACTTTTCATTTGAAATGACCCATTCCTCCTCTACGGGGCGGGGGGGAGGGGAATAGTAATGTAAATAGAAATTATTCTTTTGAAAAAAATATATATTTTTAATGAAATTGGCGTGGCGTGATAGTAAAAAACTCATAGACCTTTGTGTGGAAATTGAAATTGCCTTTTTGCAATGTGGAAACATAAAAATCTTAAAGCTCTATTTTTTTATTATTTTAGACTGTAATTTAACTTTTTGCAAATGTTGGGTGTGGGAAAAAGTTGCTGCCGTTTTGTCCATAGATGGCAGCGAAACCAAAAACCGCTCTTTTCAAAGGTGAAAGTTCGGATGTTACTTTGGGTGTATTATGATTGTTGGGAAGTCGTTTGCGTTTGAAAAACGAGAAAAATAATGAAAAATTGCGATATATTTGCAATATTATAACGACAATGGCACCCTCCCTGCAGGGCTCCCTCAATGGAATAGGCCTGTGAAAACTACTTGGTTCAGTTTTTAAACCGTAAACCACAGAAGCTCTTCACCGATAGGTTCATGTCTCTACCCGAAAAATGGCGAAACATTGTCGATAATAATGGATCATACTTATACGTAACCAACTATTACATTTGCACTGCCTTTCAAGATGCGTTTTTAAATTGACATAAATTCGAGCTTACAAGAAATTATTGTGAATCACCACAGTTGGTTAAATCCTACCCTTTCTGCGTACTGTGCTTTACATTCGACCAAAATATATATTTACACGTTAACATTTTCTCTTCTTATCGAGATCTGAAAACCATTCAACCATTGGTAAATGAGAAAAAAATATTTTTATCTTATTGCCTTCACAGCAAGCAGCACAGCAATAATTTAAAAAGTCAATTTCAGTGGACACACCGCCAATAAATACGCGGTTTAAATCGAAATTTGTATTTTTCCTACAACGTCAGCCCATTAATCTTCAGATTGTGGAAATTCTTTCACCACCCTCAAAAAAAATATCCAATCCAATTTTTTTTTTCGAATTTAATAAAACGTAAGCTTTTGATAATAATAATTTACCCTTATCTCAGCCCCACAGGCCCAACCCCATGTCCTCGATAAAAACTAGTAAATTATATGTTAAACTTTAAACCAGCCCAGCACCCCCACCCCCTCTCGTTCAAGCCATTTATTTTTTCCGAAACGTTTACCAGCAATTTGTAAAGTCATAACCCGGAAGTGAACGACCTGATGTCAAAATAGGTATTTCGTAGGTTTTCCCTAAGCGGAAATAAAACTCGGAGAAAATGTCATTTAGTTGTGGCAAAAGGGAAATCCATGGCACTATGTCAATAGATACTAGGCACAGTCCGGACTTACTACACACGAGGTGAGGGGTGAGGCCCATACGAGAGGGTGGAGCGGAGCGACATTGAGGAAGCTATTCTGCAGTAAAGCTTTCGTCCTGTCATCGAGCAGGAAGTACACCCGAGAAAATGAAAAAGGTTTCGGGGTTTAGGGTTCAAAAGTGCCATAATTTCCCGTGGCAGGGCCATAAAGCTAAGGTTATATCATCGTGGTGACGCAGAGAAGATTGTGGCGAACCGATTTAATAATTGTCAAATATTTCGGCAGCAGCGCCAGGATAATATTGTGTTATTGCTGCTTTTGTGGCGGTTATTAATGGTTTCAGCGAAGATTAATTGCTTTCATTGCTGCTATACAACTAAAACGAGACGGGGCTGGCTTTCGTGGATACAGTTCAATGGCACAGGAGTTGTTAAAAGGTGTTATTAAGTTGTAATAATTATTATTGACTTGTAATCACGTTATAAAGCTCTCAAAGTAATAACAAAGATATGAATCTGGTGTTTTTCACCATGTTCAAGGGCTGTATTAGTGAAAGCAACGGTAATGGTTTTTTCATGTGCAAGACTAGACCTTAAGGTGGGGTACAATGAAAGCAGCGCTTGCTTCACTGAGCATGGGAGGTACAGCAAGGCCGAATAAATCCTGTCAACGACAAGCTCTTTCTTTCTCTTTAAAATACTACATCTCACCAGCGCAGCATCGATTCGAAAAAAGTTCAGGCTTTCATTGCGCCTCCACCTTGATAAATACGCCTCTGTACTGACGATCATCCTACTACAACAAAAAGCGCAAGGCCGAATAGCAAGTTCAAATGGAAAAGAGAAGAATCGAAGAACGCCAGCAAAATAACGCGGTTTTACTCCACCGGGTTCCAAGCAATAGATATTATTGCGATAGAAGGATGACTACGGTGAACGAACAAGAGATAGCCTCCACATTGCCTGAGTGACAAGGATTCGCTGTACCCTTTTTTCATGTGATCGACTACTTGCCAGGGTGTAGGTTCGTCTCGTAAGTGAAGCCAGTATCGTGATCACAAAAAAACCACATCAAAGCCTTTGATGCTTTGGCTTTGGCTATCTTCGTAGCAATTGGGAAACACATGCTTCATGCTTGTCACACTATGATGACAATCCGAATTCATAAGAAGTTATCTATTTTTCGATATGTTATCTTTTAAACGTGGTGACCATTAACATATTGAATAGACCGATTTTCGTTTCATTAACGAAGTCAAGCAGCATTAGATGTGGTCAGTAGTTTGATGGGGGACCGATTAAGAACAACGCGTTCCGTCGACACCCCTGTTTGGAAGGGCGAAAAGGGTGGTATTCGATTTGTAACACTGTTGGTTGAATAATCATCACTAGATACAGAGTACAAAAATTCCGCTTAGGAAGGAGCTTCAGCAAGGATTCATGGTATAATCTAAAGTGAATTACTTGAGGTGGCAGCACAGAAGTCGTTTCAACTCATTTGTTACCAATTTTAAATGGAAAAATTCATCGGAAAACTCGAAACAGGTGCCTTGAAACGACTTCGGTGCTGCCACCCTAGGTTTTTGGCAATAGTTTAAATTTTGTGCCTTTTATTACGTATTGTTTAGTTTCTAGAATGGGTGGGACGAAAATGGAACTACAACTAAATTTTATCCTATTTTGAACCTACGTTTTATGTTATAGAAGTGTATTATCGAAAAACATCTCAATTGTTAAGCCGAGAACATTTTTCTTACCTAAAATATAAGTACTCTTTATTTATTTATAAACTCTCTTAACTCTTGCCTAAAAAAAGGTTCAAAACAAATCACTTTGAAATCTTTAATTTTTCTTAGTCTGCCTTCGCATTATAAAAATGTCTTCTTATAAAATTACATTAAGCACTTTCTCGTTCCTTTTAAAATCATTCCAAAACGGTAATAAAATTGTAAAGAAAGTAATTCTCCACAACATCATCGCAAGAACATTACTTAAACAAAACCCTTTCATCTATCATAAAAATTTGAGAACGTCGTGGCAATAAATACCGAATGTTAAGGGAATACAAGTGTGCTGCTAGGCATTAATCAAGCCTATCCCATATAGGACATTGTGCTCCTTACGGATATGGCGTATGTATTTTATCGCGCATTGATCCCTAACCGGAAAAAGTAAAGATAAATTTTACACCATCAGTTTTTGTTTCACGTGTCATCAATTCCTTGTTAAAGACTTTAGTGTAATTTGTTTTTTTTTCTTTTGGGGGAGGTAAGAAGAGTATAAGTCGTTGCCGATATAAAACTCCTACATAAGATGCTGGAGCTCTTTTACAAGGACAATTCGAGCAATTTATCTACTTAGAATGGTGTCAAAGTAGATTTTAAAAAGTCCTTGCAAGGATTTATATGTTTTTACTTCGAAATTGATTGTATTTAACGATTTACACAACAGTATGAAGATGGGTTTCATGGGTGTTTAAGGAGTTTTATTTGGTTTATGTTTTAATTAATGAGTTTTTTTTAAAAATACTTTGATTTGCATTTTTTTCTCCACTCGCTCATTCTTAATTAATTTAATATTCATCACGTAACATATTACATAATTATCGATCCTTTCTGTATACAACGTTGGATAAAACCAAATATTCATCAATAATAAAGAGGTCAAATGCATCCCTAAAAAACAGGAACTCTTTTAAAGCACACAGCAAGTCATAAATCCAAATTTTAAGGCTATACCATCCACCCTATATGTATGTAGTAATATCCTGAATCCCTTGCCTTCCTCCATAAAAAACGGCTACCCGATTCCCGTCCGTTACATTCTATACTCACCCCAACGCCCCTTCGCCCCACAAAAAACACCTCCTTGACCATGTCCTCATATCAATAAATTTGCTGATACTGAAAATTACTGTGTCCTAAAATATCTAGTATCGAAAATTCCATTTCAGAGATGGTCTTCAAATTTGACTAAATATTGGCATTAGAAATTTGATGTGAATGTGATATTGGATGGTATCAATAAACATTGTTGGTATAAAGGTCCCCTCCTACCTACTCAATTGGATTTGGTGGGGGTGATCCACAAGGTACTGCCCAGGATATATGCTATAACTACACAAACTCGCATACCAAAAGTATCTGTTTACCGAAGTAGTTTTATGTTAAGTAAACACAACATCAACTCTCCCAGAATATCCCAAAGAACAATTACAACAGATTCACCCTGCATGAAAGTAGCTATATATAAAATGCCCGTAGCCCGTCTGCATCCTGCTTTTGGTGCTGCCCAAAATACATATGCAAAACGTTTGTTCGTATGTGCGTTGGTTATAAAACGTTCGTTCGTTCGTTCCTGCTGTGAGCCAGGGCTTGGTGAAAGTTTAATTAGGTAACGTGAGTAGCATGTTATGTTGTTTGCCTATGCTTGCTTTCCTTTTCGTCCTTTCCCGGCTGCAGTGTCGTTCATCTATGTATGCATGCAATTGGCACTGGGGCTGGTTACTGGCGCCCGCATGGAATGTTTTTTTCAAATCCTTTATATTTTGTTTGTAAGTTTTAGGTTAAGTACTACTACATACTTCACACAAAAATACACACAAAAACACCACAAAAGCATGTGATACCAAAAAAAAAATATAAAGTTTTTTAGGATTCCCCCGAATTAGATTAATGCTACAACACTTAGATGCCTGCGGAACTGAGTGCATGTAGTTGGGGGACTCCTCGCTCGATACCCCCCAAAAGAACTCTGGTTTTTACTACAAAGTGGAAAAACTTTTTTTAGGTCATAAGAAAAACGCTTTAACCTAAGCTAAGTAGAGAAAAAATGAAGCTTTCTATTCTAGCTTGTAAGAACTTAATTAAAGTTTAACAATAACTTTTCATGCTTAAAGTTTTCCGTTTATATTTATTAATCTAGGTACCAAAAATCTTTGTATTTCGGGATGCTGCGCAAACTGTTTAATGTTTATATAAAAGAAAGTTATAAATTTCTGAATAACTTTAAAATTGTTTGCTCAAAATGCTCAAACGGACCTCATCCTTACCTGTTTTTAATGAATAAGCAAAGGTAGAAGCTGTCACCTCTGTTAGCACTTAAATCTGTTATCTTAATCTTGCAGTCATATATATACATACGTACTGTATACAGTAGCGAAGAGTTTTTCCATATTTTAAATTACACTCGCTAAAACACGTTCCTTAATAAAAATTTCAATAAAACTTTGTTTAGAGGATAACTTCTTCTCTCCGTAAGGAATTTTTTAATATTTATAGACACCACGTTATGCCCAAGGGTAGAAGCTGCATGAACTTGTTCTCTTCTGATAACAGATTACTTGCACAAATCCTTTTAAGATTCCTATCAGCTAGAAACCGTAAAAATGTTAAACAAAAACTCGGATTGGTTTCACCATGACTCGCTACTGCAGAAGACTCTAACGAAAATTTCCGAGTACTGCACGAAGGCAAGCCGAGCGCACTCTAACTGATTAGATAATAGCAACCAAGTGTCAGTGAAACCTAGTCTTTTCGAACGTGGGCTTATATCTAACTAATAATTAATTAAGGCCACACGAGTCAAGTTCAATGCTTCAAAAATAAAGCCGTGGATGGTCGATTTAGAGTGAAACCGTGTTGCAGTCGACCGCGTTATATGAGGGATCACCGAAATTTCCAATCGTGTTGTTACAACGAAACCGTGTTCAAAGAAGGTGAACAACATCGAAGCAAAACTGTTTCAGAATTTAATTATACCAATAGAATCCGAAAGTATTTTTATGTTAAAACTACACTCTTAAGCTATGAAGTAGAAACTAAGAGACAAAGAAAGCAAAATGCAAAATGATTAATAAAATATTTTAAGTAATAAGGAAATTGTATTATGTCAGATTTCCTTTAGAGACCCTTTGTTGCAGAACACATAGTTTACACACTGAAACGAATGCACTTAACATATAGTTTTGCATTCAGCTGTAAAATTAAGCATGAACAGTAATATTCATAAAAGTATAATCACCGCAATACCCTCGCATTTTGCATCGTCGTTAAAGCATATATTTAAGAGACATATGTTCACTGCTAAACTGAAGTATCCTTTGGAAATAATATTCTTTGAAAAAATCCCTTCATACTTATAATTCTCAGACATAATTTTCATAATTTCTACTTTTGTATATAAAAATCATAACTTTTTAAAAGAAACTAGTGTGTGAGTCTGTCTCCTCCTGACTTCTCCTGACTTGTTTTATATCCACAAAATATAATGCTATTTCCCCCCGTGCTGAAGATAAACAAAACAAAACAAAAACAAAACCTTCACAGCTGCAACAAAATAAAACCTAAACATAAGTAATCTTGTATTTTTTTTAGTAACTCCTATTTTAAAAAGCATCAGCATCCCTGAATACAAAGGTAACCAGGTAAAGTATGCTTTTGAAGCTTTCATTCATCTAGATGTATGCATTTTTATATATGTAATTTACTGTGAAAGTGTTAGAATAAGTCTTGAAAAAAAAGAAAGTAACACAAATATATATTTCTACCCCGCATCCTTTTTAATCTTATAACCAAAAAAAAATATGACTAAAGTTGCAAAAATTTTCCGTCTTGCTCCAAAAACAGGTCCTATTGGTGCTAGTATAGTTGCTATGAGCCCACGGAACATGCTGGACCTAAATCCGGCTCTAGCCATGGGGAAGCCCAGCTTTGAATCCAAAGGACCGCCAATTACCGCAAAGGACTGCAAACAAACGGATACAAGTGGAAAGAGCTTTCTGTAGCTGTAGCGCTAGCGACATCTGTAACTACAAGAACCAACAACCGTAAGTCACCACTCTCCACGACTAAATTTTTCGTTTTGGTTTTTCCTTCTCCTGTTTTTTCGTCCTTTCATTTTTTTTTCAAATTTTTTTCAGCGTTTTTTTTTTTACATTCGCTCGGTTTTTGGAGAGCCGACCTTTGAGCGGCGCCCTGGTCCTCTGCCCCACCCCAACATACCTCTTAATAAGCTTTCAGGTAGTACATTTCAAAGTGCGGGGGTTTTAGAATGTGGACAAGAAGCTTTCACTGGCTTTTGTTCTCCACAACAAACCCGTAAGGGGATTACACGCGAATGACTTAGGCGAGGACTATTTAGTAGATGAGAACAATTTAGGGTTAATGAGAGTTTTATGTGCTTTGAGGGGTGACCCAATTTCCCGGTAAAGAACCCTTACGAAAAAAAAAACAAAAATGGAGAAAAAATTACTCACAATACAAAGAAGTGAGTGAGACTCATTTCAAGGGTAAATAAATACGGAGCTTAGCAGAACAGGCAGATCCTGTGGTTGGCACCGACTTTACTTTATTACAGGTGCTTTTCAGACTAAATAAAAAAATCTTGTCGCAGAACGGTTTTTTTGTTTGTGTTGTTGTTGCTTCGGGCGACACCCTCCCCCGCCTTATATATATATACCCTGATGAGCGAAGCGCACCGGTGGCCCTTTCCATTGGTGTCTCACTTTTATACTCTTAGGGAAATTGAGGAAGTCTGTCTTTGTCAAAAATTCCTGGTAATTAAGTTAAAAAGGCGAGGAAAAGGCCTCATGACTATAATAAGAAAATTTATTTTGCCTTCTTTTGATTAAAGGTTTTTTTTTATTTGAATTATTTATAACCCTTAAATTGAAGGTAAGGCACCTTTAAGGGGAAAATATGTTGCCCTTTAATTTAAAGTTTCATCTTGAAGGAGGAATACTTTGCGAAATTGTTATGTTTAAAGATAAAAAAAAGCAATGAATTTTCGCGCTTCTTCTGACAAATTAATTTTTGATGATTTTTAATTAACTTTTAACATTTTTTTCCAGATTTCTTTTTTTCTAAATTTAAAAGATAACTCACGATAAATTTGAATAATCAATGTGAAATTTTTGGTAGAGCTCGCTCCATAAAAGAAGGGAAGAAGAGAACAGAGTGACGTTGCTCGCTTGTGGGGACTTGAGACTCCCGCTGCGCATGGAAACAGCGATTTTTAGATTCCCTGCTTTTATGGCGCGGGCTCTAATAAATTTTAGTTCACTGTAAACGTAAGTGGCAAAACTTACTGGATTTTCATATTCATCAAACTTGTGAAAATGAAGCCAAATGTCAAAGTTATCCGTATTGAAAAATCTACCACACTTATTGGTTATCTCAACTTGATACACCTTGTATAAGAAATGGAGCAAGTTTTAGACAAATGCAAAAATTTCTTTGACTGTCTAAAGACTTCATATATAAAGATCTATTTGTCTTTACCCATAACTGTAGCACGCAAAGTTTGACTAATCCAAGTTTATCCACTTTAGGGCCGTATACATCAACAAAGTTAATCCTTGATCGAAATTTTATCTGATTTTACAACCGGCACTTGAATCTAGTGGTTCGACTCGCAATTGGGAGGTTTTCAGAATCCTAGCTGGGGATATATAGAGATTAATCGAAAAATGCTAAATCGGAAAACTTAGTGCGGGTTTCCTTTCGTCCCTCTGATAGGGTCATCTCAGTAAGGGTATTTGGCCGGCTGGGATTCCTGTTGACACAAGTATCATTTTTAAGAATTCTCATTCCTTTTAGGTGATACCTAAAACTTCGGTGGCACGCCTCTGCATGCTCAGAATCTCTTTTAAAGCTGCGATAATTGACAGATTAAACAACGCCTTAGACAACTGTTCACAGCATCCCATCATCTCTGGCGTTCCTCGATCACCCATTTTCTTACCAGGCTTCTACCAGTAGAGGCAGAGTATGAATCCGAACCACAGAAGGGAATCTTTGCCTGATTCATACGCCTATGATGATCCAGTTCTGTGATACTATTATTTCCTTACACCTGAGCCTTATTTAGGTATCAAGCGTGTAAAACCAGCATCCCCGTTTGTTAGATTGATTTCTGATTCCCCAGACTCAACCGAATTTGAAATCCTTAGATGAGGCCCCACGCTCGATCTGTCGTGAATATGAACCCATCCTTGCTTTGAGATACTGGAAACTGCACTTCTATAATAAAATGTGGTCTATGTGATTATAGTATCTTTCGTAAATATCAATTATTAATTTTTATTTTATATTTACAGTATACTTTCCAAACATTATCAGTTATTATTTCTTCCAGTTAAACATAAAGATCCCCTTTACATCAAAAACATCAAATTACTTACCAAATTATCAAAAAAATATATTTCAACTACCATTTCGGACCTTAAAATAAAAAATAAAATAAAAAAAAAACAAAAAATACCAACAACCGAAAAACAAAGGATAATTCGGATAAATTCAATGGATCATCTTCACATTCAAATTGATACCAAAAAATAGCATATTAACCAAATACATGTAAAACATGCATTGCACACGAAAAATTTAGTAAAACATAAAAAAATAAATTTATAATATCCTATAATTAAACAAAAAAAAATCATTCTAAGAAAATCTAAAACTATATAAAAAATAAGGAAAACCAAAAAAAATCAAAGCTCGATCAAAGCAAAATGTCCGTTTAAAAAATGTAAATAAATATTAATATAATAAATAAAGAAAAGAAAATGAATTTTTTTAGTACAACATATTTAAATATTAAGTATAAAAGTATGCTTGTTATGTTAACTAAACAAAAAATAGATATTTTTTATTTTGTTTAAAATATATATATAGAGAAAAAAAAGGGAAACATCTACAACAAAAAAAAAGTAAATAAAGAATGAAATCATAGAATGTAAGTAAAAAAAAATATATATATATTTCCTTTTCTAAGCTAAGATTTAAACAGATAAGAGTAAATAATAAAAATTTTTATTAATTATATATATATAAATAAAACAAAAACAAACATTTAGATAGAAATTTTTCATATATACAATGAAAATTTAAAAAGGAAAAATTGTATTTGTAATAAAATAATTAAAAAAAAGGATATGTAAAAAAATAAACTGCTAGCACCTAAGATAAATAAATATAAATATATATATATAAAAAACTAAGTATAAGCTTATATATGAGAATTTGTAAAATATTTAGTAAATTGTAAATAATTTAAAAAAAAAGGAAAAATGAAAATTATCAGCGATACATATTTACTATACATTAAAAAACATGTTATTTGACAAAAACAAAAAACAAATTATGGGTATGTAGTTATTATTATAAAGGAATCAAAATTGAAAAAAAAATCATAGTTGTAAAGCATTTCACTTTCATTTGTAATAGCTCAATTTTTAAATTGCGATAACAGAAAATTAAAATCATAAACAAAAAAATTATCTATTTCGTAAAAAAAAAACATCAATCAAAAAGTCCTTTTTGTAAATATTCAAAAAACAAAACAAACAAACAATAATAGAAAAAAAACACAAAAATTATTTATCAATGTATTAAAGTGAGTCCTAGTAGATATATTTAATTTCCTTGTTTTGTTTTTTATTATTACTATTATTGTTATTATTATTATTTTTATAATATGAAATCGTGTTGTTTCAAAATCAGATCGGTATTATCAAAATTTCATATACTATACATAAATTTAACAAAATACATATACATATTTAACGCATACACATACACATATATATGTCACAAGGAAACTGGCACAAAGGACACAATATTTTTGCACAAAAAAAACAAATTTTTTTAAAAATACGCGCTATCGTTATGCTTGTGGGTTTTTTATATAAAGCACAAATTTTTGATTTATTAAAATATACAAATATGAAAGTATTTTTCTAAATTAAAATTACAAAACGTAAAATAATTTTTTGGAAAGAGTTTTGGTTTTTTTCTGGATCACTTTACTAATTTCACAATTCTACCACCCGGATTTGGTCCTGGGGTCTTTCAACCTGTTCCAGCACCGGTAACGATTCCAAGTCATTATGATTATGATGAATTTGGTGACATCCAGTTCGGCATTTGCAATCTCATCCTGGTCTAGGCCGTTCTTTCAGTGGAGAGTTTGGTCTATCTCACTGTCGGATACCATAAATTCTATCGGGAAGAGCCTTGATAGACTGTAGTAGACTTGGTTGGCTTTTAACAGCCGTGTGCGTAGGTTTGGTTCCTTGTTATTGTCGGCAAATGAAAAGGGACACGCAAAATGTAGCCAGATTCGATATTTCTTGTATATTATTATTATAGATAGGCGAGTGTTTGCAATACTTCAATACCATGCTCTAATACCTTTATTTTGGAACCAAATATATGTCGACGAAGCCTACGGTTTGTTTACATTACGCTTTGCATTTTCGTGCCACCGTATTTGGGTAGGTTTGTAGACGATTGTACCTCTTGCGGTCATATTCGAATCTCGTATCACTTTCCGCAACACCAGTAGGCCACACCATCCCTTTAGTCTAGCAGTCCATTGTACGCGTTGATTAATCTGGATATCCAACTACGCAGCTCGCACCATTTAGCAATTCAGAAAAGATCTTTTCAAATCATTTTAATATGCTTTTGAAATCCGCGATCAGATTACCCTCTTCTTTGTCATCAATCTGGGCTTTCTCACTATTTGGACACCATCCTTCCCCTCGATCACGATCTTTTCGACATATCATTGTTGCACACGATCCACTTTTTTGCTAAGCATTTTCCATCAGTTCAAAACTAGCCTAGCTGCAACCTGATTGTAGCTTAAATTGAATTCGGAGAGTACTGAAAGAAGGTAACGACGAATCTTACACTTAAACTAAGGGATCTAGTAAAAGTTCAGTGTTGTTCTATTGATGAACCAATTTCAGTGAGTGAAGAAGCGTCGTTTAGACGATGAATATGGCCAAATTGCGATAGTCTAGTTTTCCTCGACTAATATTATTGTGAAGGCAATAGATATGGCCCAATGAGTCTATAGTAGAGCAAATGATGACACAATCCCGATTAAAATAAGTTCGCAGTTTGGCACAGGGTCCAACCATATTATTTATTTATTTATTGATAGGCCAAACAAGGCATACTTAAACTAACTTACATAGTTTCCCTTATATATAATACATAAAAATAACTTAGGCTTGCAATTACTTGGAATATTGGATCCCAGATCGGGAAAGCGTATTCCAGGATTGGACGGACCAGCGAACAGAAAAGGGTTGTAGTAACCCATACATTGCCGAATTCTTGAGCCCTTCTCGCAATAAACCCTAATAGATTGTTGGGTCTCATCTAGCAGTAATTTGATCATAATGCAAATTAAAGTTTAACTTATTGTTAAAGTTTAACTTGGCGATTGTATATCTGTAAACAATATCCTGAATCGATGGCCAAAGTAGTTTCCTTTTTTCTGGCTTATTTATCGGATTCATCACATTAAAATTAACAGATTTAACTGAAGCAAAATTGGTATAAACTTGTGCTGCTACATTGGTATTAGGCCAAGTGAGTTCTTCAGTACTACCACTTCAACAACTACTAGCGAAATACAAAACAACTTAAAAACCAAACTCTTTCCAAAAACACCTTATTTCCTTCTTCCAACGTTCTTCAATATTCTTTCAAAACATTTCAATAAGCAATTTTTATAACCATCTTTATTTTTAATATTTTACAACACAACAATATATCGAAATATAAACTTTAATCACCACAGAAAAAAAAATATATAAGCAACGTCCGGACCAATTAATTTTAGTAAATGAAATTAGTAACAAAAAAAAGAAAGAATTTTTAATTGTGTACACCGAAAGAAATATTATCAAAAAAAAACAAAAATTTGTAAAATATGTATTTAAACAAAAATGGAAAAAAATTCATACTAATCAAAATATAAAATGTAAAATAAAAAATAAAATTAAAATAAAAATAATATGAGAACATTAAAATCAAAACTAAAATACAATTTTAAACATAAATTAATGATCGTTATCCTTTTGGCGAAGGGATTTCTTTCGTATTAATTTTTTTTGTTATAAGTTTTACAATTAATAATTTTTTATTTTTAGTTTTATTCATTTTTTTAACTAAAATCAGTTAAATTAAAGTATTGGTACGCAAATTTAGGTTTAGGAATTTAGTTTAGTTAGTTATGAAAACATAATTATTTCACCGAGTCAAAAGGAAAACAATCTTTTTTTAAAAATATAAATAAAAAATAAAAATCCAATTAAACAATGTAAAATATCAAATCAAATATAAAAATCAAAAACACTAAAATCCTAAAAAAGCAATTTTTGAAAAAGCTTATTTAAAAAAAACAAAAATTTACTACTGTTAAATAAATTAATAAACAAAAAATAAATAAATAAATAAATTTATAAACTACATTTAAACAAAAAAAATATAATAAAAATAATAAAAAAAATAAACCCAAAAAAATCCAGAAAAAAAATTGAACAAATTGAAAAAACACAAAACGAAGAGAAAAGCATTTAATGTGATAACAAGTAGATTCAATATTTAATAAAGATATAGTCGATTTTTTTGATTTTGCACATAGATCAAAATAATAAATTGTATACATTTCATAAGGAAAAAAACATTTTGATTTTAGTGCAAATTCTGTATAAAATTCTTGACTGAATATCGGTGACATTTTTTTGTAAGAAATATTAAATTATTGGTGAAAAATGTACAGACAGTCAGAAGTAGGAAAATCGACAACAAAACAAATATAAAAAAACTTTTCTTCTTTTCTTATAAATATTATTAAAAAAAATAAAAATAAAGATGATCTTAATAAATAAATATAATGAAAAAAAAATATTTGGAAAAAATTATATATTTGTGTTTTATTTATACGTCGAAAAACATCAACCAGGATTTTCAATATCTCGAATCAAGGATTAGCCTTACTAGTAATCCGGGATATTTTTAACATATTCTTAAACATCAACCAGAATTTTCAGGTATGGCAATGTTTTTTTAATATTTCTATAAATCTGTTGGCTTGAAAGGAGCATTTACAAGTTAGCTCGAAGTAAAAAGAGTCTAGATTGGTATTTTGTATTACGAGTTTCAGCAAGTGGAGAATCTACTTTTAAGCAAACCGATCTGACAATGGATGTAAACGTATACAATTTTCAACAAAAATTCTAGTATCGGAATTGGCATGAGTAGAGGGTGCTTCCTAAGTGTAAACCCCCACCACCCACAACTCCAAATAGAAGAAAGGGTTTTCTCTATTATCTCGGATTATTCACGGTTTATCCCGGATTCTATACTAAATTAACAGGTTCCCCGATCAACCGTATATTTCTCTAAGGACTTTTTTTCCAAACTGGCCGAGGCAAATAATCCCAGAACCAAGCTAAACGCCGTACTAAACCAAATCCTGACGCCCACAACTATCTGCCTTGGAACCATTTGTAAACCAAACGAGTCCGTCCTGTGGAATCCTGAGTAAAATCAATAATAGAATCTCTAGCATGTTCACGGAAGAATGCTGGCACTTCGAGATCTTCGCGAACATGCAATCTGTAAGCATTTCCTCTTTTAGAATCTATTCCATTACGCTGGCAATTGTAGAGTGTCCCTGCTGTAGACCATCGCCCGGTGACCATTCGAACTCAGTGCAGCCTTTATAGCCTTTATAGTTCTAGTTGAAGATGGAGCGGTATCAAATTGAGTAATCGGCGTAATGTGTTCAAGGAGGGATCGTAGGATCAATGGTGTCCAAGCTGATAGCGAAAAACATTTTTACATCTGATATCCTACAAGGTCAACTTTTTAATTCAGGATCCTAGTTCGTGTAGGCTTATAGCCACATCACCTTTTAGAAACTTGAGTCTAAACTGTACAGACATAAAAACAAATGCTAAGTGAAACCGTGCACGTGGAGCTAATCCCACATTAATTTTCGGCCCTCACAAAATTAATTTCAAAATTAATTCGTAATTAAGACAATTTGCATTTATACTGTACAATTTAAAATGGCCGCAGACCCTTTATATATCATTTGTAAATAAGTCTCCTTTGAAATTGCAAATTTGAGTAATTTACTCACTTTGATAATGAACTTCCACCAAAAGGATATTATTTGCGTTTTGGCGGAGACTCTGAAAAAGAGGTTTTTCGATGTCATTATTATTAACCTTTTGAAAATATTTCTAAAACACCCACATTTACTGACTCTTTAATAGTATAAGTAAAAATGATATCATTAGAGAAGCCCAGGATTAATATCTTCAGTCAACATTCATTTGGGGGTAATAAAGGCTTCATCTAATTAGAATTAATAACGCTTTCTTTACTTTTTTGCGAATACACTAATCTCTTTAAGCTCTTTAAGTTCTCAAAGGAGGTAAAAATGTAAAATAATGGCAAAGATTGTGAAAACAGGTCTCGTTACATCCCGAGATAAAGGCGAGTCGAGTTAAACCCTAACCCCGAAAACCACAACTCCTTTCTCAACAGAATCCTATCTTTGCAGAACTAGAAGTTGTCCGAACACAGGAACTTATCCGAAAAATCAAAGTACAATAATCACCTCCATTCCTTACCCCATTTTATTTTTTCCCACTATTTTCTGACAGTTTTCCAATTTCTTTCCGAAATACAAAAAAAAAACAATTGGCAAATTGTAACGAACTGCCATAAAAAGGAACATTCAACTCCTCGACTTTTTCCCTTTTTTTGTGCATACATATGTATAGAGCCCTTGCTCCCAGTAATGTAAAGGAGACTAAAAGGATTCCCTGAGCACACAGCAAGAAACTGCTGGATAACCTTAAGGCAATAAACCATCAATCTCGGAGCTCTCCTCGCCCACAGGAGATCACTATGCAAAATAGTTGCTTGTCTATCTGAAAATTTGTGCCAGGATATATTATTACAATAAAGTGGTCGAGGGTATGGGTCCTAAACAATAAACAGGATAGGGACTGAAATAAATCAGATTAGCCCTTACGTCCGCCCTTTTTAATGCGATCCTATAACGAGCCTCATTTTATAGTCGACAGGAGCTTTTATGCAAAACAGGACCTCGCCGCTTGAGCCTGTGTGAATGTGGGCTTAAGCCTACATAAGGAAGGATGTCAAATGCACTACTTACGTCCGTACACTAAAGAAACTCAATCAACGCTGGGTGATTGTATTCCACACCGCCTAACAAGACAACGGTGGCCCGAGGGCGCTTCTAAGTGAGCGGCGGGGAATGAATAGGCCCCAATCAAACCTCTGCCTGGAGCCATCATCACATGAAATGACGCCCCTGTTCATGTCTTATCTTTATCCTGTTTATCTGATGAGATATTGCATCCCTGAGTATATCAATAGAAGAATGTTGCCCGTAACAAGGGCGTAGTGTCCTCCTCCTTTACCGTGCAGATGTCCTTCTAGTGTTTCTTATCTAATAAAGGAGATTCACTTCAAGAAGGATAATTGCCTGAGCTACGGTAGCCGAGCAAATTGCTACCAACAAAACCGGATGTCGACGGGGCATGTGGCGTTTTCTCGGGACCGCGCCACGTCTCTTCTCCAGGGTATTCCTTCCACAGGACCAAGGCAAATATTTATTAATTCCGTAGTTGTACAAAGTTCATGTGGCGAAACTCCAGAGATATGGGTTGGCTTGGCTGCTGCAAAGTGTAAAAGCTGGGCAATAAATCCTTGAGGGGAGAGCTGCTGGGATTTTCGGCTTCGAAACCAATTATTGACGCTTTAGTTGGTGCTTTCCACTCTCTCGGCTCTCTCTTTCTCGTCCTGACGAGCACTAATTACTAGGACAGTTGGTTATTTCGGCATTTTATTAATGACTTCTGTTCTTCGTTAGATTATCCTAGATTTGCTTGGAATTTCAAAGATGTTCGTTCCTGGTGCGTGCACACTATGAAACAGGAGCGAGATTTTCGAGACGGAGTCTACCCTCTAATGAGGCTTCAAACTTCTATAAGCTGATATTCTCGGAACTCCTCGCTGTGATGACATTATCGCATATTTGAGCTGCGAAGTTACTTAATACTTGATATTTGAATTTCTTACTGGGATAAAGGATTTTGTTAGCTATCTTAATTGGAAATCTCTAATAATTATTCTTGGTTGTCAGAAAATTTGCTGAATTAAGGAGGAAAGTGTAGAGAGAGTGGTTCCTGGTTTGGTTATTGTGGCAGCGATCTGTAGGCTGATATTTTCAGTAATTTAATGCTGGAATTTCGCCTTATAAACTGCTGGAGACGTATTCATTTCATTATAATGGTCCATTTTTCAGATTTGGTAGAAGGGCGGGCATCGTTCTTGTATTTAGTTTAAAAATTAGTAACTTTAGACTGATGAAGAATACTGAGAATATTAAAGTAACCAAAAATCATTTATCCCCATTAAATGCATTTGTTTATTCGCAATGGGAAGGTGATAACAGATAACAAATCCAAGCACGACTCATTAGCATATCTGTTCGTCTCGAGTTCTTCATTGCCCGACCCTACTAACCCAACAAAGACTCCAAGTAGAACATGCCTTCAATGAACAGATTTCTCTTAAGGATTCGCGAAGTGTCCATGTGCCATGACAAATTAATTCAAATGGTCCTTAAGACATGCGCTTCATCTTTGGCTGCACTTGCGCAAATTCTCTATCCTGTCATACCTCTTCTCAAAACCGTGTCAACAATTGAATCCATCCAAATACTAGACCACAAGTAGTACGACTTTAGACAAAAATATCTACTGGCGAACTTCTTGATTGTTTAACAGAAAAGCTAAACCAAAAACTTCGTCCTGGATGCTCCCGATATCTGACAGAATGACAATATACTCCAAACTGTTTCTTCCGAGATGAGCCAGCCTGCAAAGGAACTAGAAAGGCCCAAAAACTGAAGAAATAGTGCCACTGGAACACATGATAACCGAGATGGCAGCGGACATGTTGGACAAGAAAGCGCTATTTGCTGCCCTCGGTAGTGTACCCGACTACCGTTTTAGACGTCCGTGGTTCGATCCCACTCGTCTATGCACTTCTTCCACCTAGTTTATATTCTTTCTTTCTTGTCTTCTCTCTTTACAAGAATGACTTCTCCTAATATCGCCTGTAAGAAACAATAAACGAGGAATAATCTCCTGTTTAACCACCAAAGTCAACGTCCTGTCGCGGTGGTATTGAAAGAAGGGTGTTGATGGAATGAGACCAGAAGCTCCAAATTCCTCTTAACTTCTCCTATTCTCTATTCCTCTCATCGAACTAACCTTACTGACATGAACTGTCAGATGAACCAAGCGGCGATTCCTGAGCTTAGTTTTCTACACAAAAAGGCCTTTAGTTTCAAGGTAAAGTCATCTAATTTACGAAAAATATAATTAACTCAACAATCTACACTAGTTCCACTTAAATTTGTATTTACAAAACGCATTCACTCCAAATAAATAAAGCACAGACACGAACCTTCCAAAAAAGGAACAACAATCGAACCCAAACCATTCCTACAAACATGGCATTTGTGTGTACTTCAAGCAAGCACCAATATTCTCCTCGGGACTGCCCTTGCCAATTCCATTCCCGAAATGGATTCCCAAATGGAATGGTGTAACTGTTGACTCAATTCTGCACACATCGGAGCTGCTGGAGCAGAACTTATCACCACAATGGACAGGCTCACAGTCGGGCAAAGTACCCATGCCAGCACCAATAAAGTCCTCGATTATGCAAGGCAGCGTGATTCGATCGGTGCAGGCATTAAAGAACTGGCGACTTTTCCGCCGCCGTCGGAAATCAAAAAAGGTATTTCGAAAGAACGAGAAAATGTCAAATCCGCCCCTAACTGGGGCAGGTGCAGGAGGAGCCGAACCTGCTGAAATCGCTGGAGCATCTCCACCACCAGATCCTTCTTCGATTTCTTCAGGATTATCCGCCTGTACAGGGTCAGGTGCAGTTTCCTCTGTGGGCACCGCATTATCGACAGGTGCTTGCTCTGTCTGCGCAATAATTTCCGATGCTTCCGAGGCAAGCGGAGCTTCTGTAATGGGGAAATTATAGATGTGAGAATGAAAGACATGCCCTCGACTTACCTGCTTCCGGTGTTTCCGATACTTCTGCTAGTGCGGGTGCTGGTGATGATATCATGTCACCTTCAGGGACATCATTCGATGGCGCAATTGGAACAGTCTCCGACAATTCATCATTCTGATTTGTCGGTCCAATCCTAAACGAATGTCCATCACAGGGCTCATAGACAATTGTGCACATTTCCACCTCCTGCCGGATGCAGGATCTATAATCCTGGTTGGCCAGGTGACGTCCGTTATCAGCAAAGTTGAAGGTCTGGAAATTAAAACTGCGGTTAGATCTCAATTTCCAAAGTGTCACTGGCGAACGATATCCGCCCCAAGTCACAAAACTTACTTGAAGTGATTTACCTGTATAACACCTTGATTTCCAGTAAAATACTGCAGACATCCGGCAGGTGCCCGCTGGCTAAAAGGGATCTGGACGACACGAATCTCCCAGAGGCGGGTCGGAAGAAAGCGACTTGTAAAGTTCATTAAAATTTCGACGTCACCCAGTCCAGCAGCATCAGGTGCTTCTGTCGGGCCAGATACTGTCGTAAAATTAGAAGACTCCCCTCCAATGTCAGCAGTCGTTAGATTCCCAGGTGACAGTGGTGGTGGGGATTCAGCCGAGTCCTCTGCTGTATTTGTGTCCTGTCTGCCAGTTACTCGTCCTCCGACGTCGTAATAAACTTTAAAAGGAGAAACGTGTTACAACACAACCGCACAACTCTTGAGCTGAGATCCTTTTAGCAAAGGATCACATTCTATCTACGATAGAGCAGCAATGTATGTAAGGTACTTTATGGTGCGGCTACCTACCATGCTGTCCGCTGTTCTGGCCACATAGCGTTAAGGAGCCTCCTATACCACCGGACACTTGAAAGATGTCCCCATCACAGACTCCAGTTTTACGATTCGGTTGGCCCTGCATGAGGATTACAGTAAAAATATTAGGTTCCCTTCGTCATTGGACTGCTGCCTGCTGCTGGGAGGGCGGACAAAAGGGGGGATGGAAGGGTTTTAATTAACTGCAATAGTTCATGTTCCATACCCCAGAGCTCCAGATATTGTTCTTATAATTAAGGCTGGCTCCAGTTTTCGGGCAGCACAAAAATTACATTGGGGCTCCTGGTGGTGCTGGTTATTATTCCCGTGAGGTCTCTTGTGGGACTTGCTAATTGTGGAAGGACTGTCTTTGCCTCCGGCACAATTTTCGTGCATATTAGAACAGAACAAGAACGGGGCGATGCCACACAGTATTGCCAGAAAGAAAATTTTCACCCACATTTGGGACGTTTAATAACTTTTATTGTGGCCACAGTGCTCGTAAGTAGAATGGCGTTGGCGCACGAACGAAATATTGAGGAAACGGAGTTCAAGGATGTGACAAAGGGATTAGACGCTGTAATTTGTATACATTAATCCCGGCTAGAGTAAATATCAGCGTCACAAATATTTCATTATTTAGTGTCGTGTGCAGTAATAATGTATAATGTCGGCTTACAATTATTAAATTAAATTTTGTCTTTTGTGATTTACAGATTCAATTTCTTGTACAATTCATCTTGATATGGTGATTGCCACTTTCCAAAAATGTATCCTCAACATATTATTTTTTTTGCTGTATTGATTCACTACTGGAAGTCGGAACAGGAAAGAAAATCCACCTTGCGACAAAAACACAATCGCCTATGATCAAGTAAATGGTCAAGCGATGTGCAATTGAACATAATCCCTCGATTTATCTCTGATGTCAAAATAAAATTAGCTCTCCTCTGAATGGAAGGAAAATTGATGAAAAGAAATGAACAATCGAGTCCAGTCGCACACAAAACCATTGAAAACGTGTCCATATGTTTATCGGTTTCCTTATTATTGAGCGAAATAAAATCGACTGAAAAAAGTGTTTCAGAACAGAACAGAATTGGCCAGCTGAATCTACTAGCAGCATTCATCACAGACATTTGCCTCTCAGCCGATATTCATCAATCAAAGGACTTGTGCTTGTTGTACACCAACAAAAACGAATACCAGCCCAAAAACCAAAGCTGAAAAAACAGGAAACAGGGACCATTGATAAATTTCTGGGAATTGCCTCTGTTTATTGTGATGGATCACTTATACACACAAGTGGGGATGGGTGGATGGGGGTGGGTTCATGAAGAGTTCACGAATTTTCTTCCTCTTTAAGTTCATCGTTTACTTACCAGTGAAAAATGAAAGAAATCAATTCGCAGTTGGCTTATATCAGGGCTCATCATTTTAATCTTAACCTTGCATGATGTTAAGTTGCTCGACATTGCGCTCGGAAAGCTCGGTGACACCAGGTAAGTGATGTTGTGAGAGATTTCCTGGTCACAGGATGCTATAACTGAAAAGAATAAAGTGATGAAAAAAATTTTAAGGTTAAGACTTAAGGACACTTACAAACACAGCATACCCCAAACCCTAAGGCGCAGTCCCCTCGAGCTGCTCCACCCTTCAATCGGCACTCATAAACGTTCAGGCAAATTCCGGACCGGCGACCATCATCTGCGAGGCACTCATCATCCACAGGAACAGGGAAAAAGTTTAGTACTAAAATGGAGAGAGAAAAAAATCCCATTACTGTCTAAAAACTTGAAAGTTTTCTATTTTACCTTTCGCTATCCCAAAAAAAAAAATACACCCAATAAAGAGCCTTGCATTTCCCTTCAGGCGAAACTGAAGAGCGTTTCAGGAAAGCAATAGAGGATGAACTCCGCCCACTTTCAATCTAGCAACAACAAAACGAAAAATAGCAAAAGTTAAGAAGTCAACTGCTTCCCCATCAGCCCACTTTTGTTAGCAAACATTGAACCTCAGAAATCGGGACTTTCGCAATTTTTTTTTTTGGTAGGTAAACGGTGAAATCATGTCGACCTGACAATTTTCTCGCGAAAAAGGATCCAAAAAGGAAAATAAATTGTTAACCGATAAGCGTGCTTCGAATACGTTTCAGGGTAGTTGTGTAGAGCAGATCCCATCAGGTTTCGTTGATGTTAAAATTTAATCAGTTAAAGACACTTTAATGGAAAAAAATGTCCTTTTTAGAAAAGCGGAAAAAGGATGACTAGTAATTGATTCGAAGGGGGCTGGGAATGCTTATAAAAGGACATTCAATTTATAAGGACTAGACACGAATTTGTTTTAGCGCTGGGAAAAGCAGTTTTGTTGCTACCGAAATTGTTTACAAATGAACAGAAATTTTCATTTGTTTAGCAAATAACGGAAAAATTTATTTTCAAACAGAAATGTGTAAACTCATAAATAAATCACGTGTAATATTACTTTCCCAATTGTTATTGCTCCTCTTAAATGCGATTTTAAATTCGAAAAAGATCTTAAAAAAATCTCAATTCCCAAGGCCATGTCAACTGTGGATAACCCTGGGTAAAACACATTAATATAGGCACCCAAGGACTATTTGGGCCGTCTGTTAACTGCGAACAAAGGAAAACATCTTCCGCATTTCCATAAATCCTTCAAAGGGTATCTATTCTTCCTATAGTTGTAAGTAAGGCTCCAATTAGGTCCACTTCTATGCGGGTTTTTTATTCCGACAAAAAAAACCCTAAATCTATCAAAGAAATCCAATTCCTGAGATTAAAGAAAAATCTGACGGGGGAAAAAAATTCACTAAACTCCTCCTTTTTTCATTAAGTGAGCACAGAATCCTGCCAGCTATGCACAAAATTTAAAATTTATCCCAAAAATTCTAAGAAAATATATCAAAATGACTCCCCACCACCCCCCACCACCCCGAATGAAATCTGCGTTAAAGCTAGAAAGCGAAACCAAGAAATCTCCTTGTTAAGCACTCGAGCTGCCTGACGCTCGCTCCATATCCTTTTTGGTCCTTTTGAAATATATTTTCATGCTTAAAAACTCCGCCCTGATCCGTACCCCGAGAGCTTACGCAAATATGAAAGAAAAATCCCAGTATATGGTCCGCGTCCCATAGAAGGGTCGTTTGTAAAGCCCGGGACCTGAGTCCTTAGAAATATATACATATATATACCTACACAAATCCCTTAAGAGCAGGTACATATCCTTGTCATTATGCCTTCATTCTGGTAGCACGTGGTTACTTAAATATTCCAGTCTCTTGAATGTCCACGTCAATTTTCTAGTAGCCTTGTCATATGAATTATGTTCAGTCAAATTAAGTGGATCAGGTGATATATTCCACTTTAGGGACTCGGGAGCGTACTTCAATGGCCACAATGGTGTATAGAGGGCAGGACTCCGCCTCTAGCTGGCGAGTGAGTGGTTTCCCAGATCCTGCTCCCATAGACAAATGACCCTATGGAAAGGATTGCTATTGTAATGGAAAATCTCCATAACAAAAGCTTATTGACTGCTCATCTATGTACGAGGATAACAAGGACCTCAGCAATTGCATTAATGCCAGCAATCTGGAGTCCCCAGAAACCCGGCCACCAGGGAGCACATGCTTGATTTATGGATGCCTCTCGGTGGTGTGCAGCAGCGGGCATCCATTGCTCATCCAATGCTGAAATCGGATTTTGAATAATCAATACTCATTCTCCGTTGGTAATGAATCAAGGTGGCTACACAACTGGGGCCCTCCTAGCCTTACTTCAAGCAACTAAACCTTGTTTTTACACCAATTTGCCTTAATGGAAGATCGAATGTCCCCACAATGACGCTCTTAGAGCACCATGCTCTGGCTAAGGGTCTTGGCTAGTGTTTGTCCTAGGCTTGAATAGAAACTTCTATTAACGGCAAGAAAGGATACGCATGTATCGGTGGTGTCTTCTTTGGCCACAAAGTTCGGGTGATATGTTTGCATGTTTGTCATGTCTCGCTCCACCCCCAAGGCTGTTAATAGGTTCTGTAAGGGCAACAAACATCATTTTGGAGGAAATGAATTACTCTCAAGGTGGGGATAGATCTTGATGTTGTGACTTTTAGAATGGTTGCCATATAATAAATAAGGTTAGGCTCCTGATAAAACAATAGTGGTGCTGTTACTGTTTAACACTGAGCCAAATTGTAACAAATACTGGAGCCTGTAATCACGTAACAGAGAGAAAAGGGTTTGTGGCTGGGTGTTAATTTACGCGTTTCATTAAAGGATAAAACATTTTTTATGGTCGATTTTCGTTCTTTTCGTCCACTAACACCAGAAAAAAAGACACAATTTACTGAATATTAAAAGGAAGGCAGTGGACATTAAGCGTGAGCTTTGATAATAACGTTTTTAGAATTTGTAGCTTTAAGGCTGGTCATCCACAACCGTAGGTCCTCCCTCACGCTTCAACAGGCGGCAACGAGGGACCGATAACATATATAGTACTTCACATAAACATAGTCTACTGCATCGCCTCGGCAACTATTATCTCAAAAAACATAGTTTTCGAGCAAATCGCGAAAAACTAAATTTACGGACTTTCAACCGTCATAACAAAATATCATGGTGGATCCACACGATAAGGACTGTTTCCGTCCGACATTCCGTGTGACTTCTGTATAGACTGTGAAGGGTGAATGCCACGGTCCACAAGTCTAACGAGAAAAAATAATTTAGTTGGTTAATTTTTCTAAGTGCATATAAACCCCAGCGAACAATTGCGCCTGCCCGGCTCCCGCTACATGCATGAAAATCTAAAAATGCGCCCGCCAGAGGCATGCACGCCTCTGTTACAGAAATGAATATATTCGTAATCGACCATTCCAAAAGCGCCAGGCGGTCCCCCAACTAAGTACTAACCACGTCCAATGCTGCTTGTTCTACGTAACCGAACAAGAACCGGTTTACTGGGTATGCTAATGACACCCTATAAAGTCACCAAGATAATTGCCCGTTTTCTTTGTTACAATTTTTAAAGCCTCACTTTTGCTCCCTTTAGTGTATAAAGGTGTGATCGTACCGGCTGCGTTTGGAAAAGTATAATTTTTACTCAAGGGGTACCGTGCTTGTTTTGGGTGCCATGCAGGCAGGGGCGAACGTAGGACTGATAGACTACGGCCCGGGCTGAAGGATGAAGGAGGAACTCACATATCTTAAAAACCCAAGCCTTGGAATGGTTGTTCAGAATTTTGGAATACATGGTCAGTCTATCACAGATGGTCGATCATTAAAACAAGATCTGGCAGGTGCTTGGCTTGCATTTTCGATCGCATAGCAGGATTGGAGGGATTATCGCTCATATACCCTTCCAATTACCGATCAGCCTACTAATAATGACAGAGACCTTTAAGTATGACCGTTAAGAACATCATTCACATTTAAAACTTTTAAAACCTTAATCGAATTTCAGTAATAAATTTAGTAAAATAAGTCGGACTATGTATGGAATACAAATAACCTTGCCACCTTTATTCATAAGATAAAACTCTATCCTAAAAATTTCATAACCCTATCCATAAATATTTGTAGAAAATGCAATCAACTGAAATTGATAACCTCTAGCCTTTTCTCATGCTACAAAATTGCAAATTTGCCACAGCCACACCAGAATATTGAACTTATACATATAATAACCTCTAAAGCCCTATCCCCGAGTATACTGTATGGCCCTGTGTGCTGTTCCCGGATAGTATGAAAGAATCCCCCAAAAAGGAATTGCCCTTCGTCCTTCTCAGCCCATTTATTACATCCCCAGGCAAAACATCATTACAAATAACCAACCGTGCATAAACATCGTCACATTCCCTTATCGCCGGAGCCACTAACGGAAGAGGGTTCCTATTTAAGGGTTTCTATAAATCCTCAATATTGAATATGTCTCCCTTAAGGTATAAGAACCCATTTCAACACATTTCTGTGTTCATTTCCTTTTATCCCAGCACTATATACCCTCACCTGAGGTTTCGGGTGTGATAGGATTAGACACTTGAAGGCACGCCCCGGCCCACCCACCCTCCTCCAAATTTATTCCATCTTACATTCAGGTGGACCATCCCAAAAATTCATGAAGTCTATATCACTGGTGACAGGTCTGTTTATAACAACACAACAATCCAGCTATCAGTTAAAATCCTGCAGAGAGAGCTTCATACATTCGACTTGACTAGTGCCATGGGCGTCCTGGACATTTCTGGTAGGTAAGCAATAAATAAGGACAACATGCGTTGCTGACAAATTGCAGACAACACAGATATACTTTATTTTGTCTCTGGCAATACTCTTGAATCTCGTCCTATCGTCCTGAGCAGGAACTTAACTTTGCAATAAGTCAACCAACGCCATCTCGTCTGCTGCTAGGGGAACTCGTAGGTACAAAGGGATGCCGTTTGCGTGGGCCCATCTCGTATATCCTCGGGGCTCTTGACACTTTATTGAGAACTAATTTAGCCTTGAACAGGTAAAATATGCCAGGACTACTCTCGCTCGGCTATAATCAAATTTACGTCACATTTTAATGGTCGTTATGCTGGGAAACATTATCACGAACATATCCTCTGGCAATTACTCCTTTCAGCACTTTGGGAGCCTGATCCTAATGAGCCTCATCTACTTGCCGAGAGTTGATAGTTGCAGTAAGTCACGACTGGAGTAGGTCTGGGCGGGGGGACGACGGGACCAGGCAAAATCAGGAAACACCGACTCATCAGAAAGTAAATGTGACCTCATTTATTCGGTGAACTGTTTCACTTTTACGATAATTTCCCTGATTAACATAATAAGACCACTTGATCTCGTTGAAGCCCTGCCATTCCGCCTGATTAATAGCAGTTCCAAGATGAGTTCCTGTGATAGTTGGAATTAAATTAGATCCGCAATTTCATTACCAAGGTGACATATACGGGGTTCTTATTATTATGAACATGGGAACAGCCAGCAGCGATTAAAGATTCAGGAGACATTTGAATATTATTATGCGAAATTATCATCCGAGAGGAGTGCGTGCTTCGAACTGGTGACGACAGGGATGAGTTTAAGTAGCGGATATTACAATTAATATGCAATTACAAAAGTAGAATTAAGTTGTAATCCTCCATTAGCTCTAAGTCTGTCATGTAATGCTTGCTCTGCTTCTCAATAGTTTTGGTACTTTGTCTACAGTCAAGGGCCACTTCAGAGTCATAATTCCGAGAACTAAACCAAGGATTGAGCTTGGGATCTTCTGATAATTAGTGAAGTGCTTCAATCACATAGTTCGTCATCCTAATTATTAAACCTCGTAATTCCAACCATGTAATTGGTTATTATCTCGCTACATTAAAAAAAGTAATTCTATTTATTGCAGCTATTCACGAAAGTACTATTCCGCTCCCTCCAAACTGTGAGGATTATCCCAGACCAGCCAAGCCGGAGTTGATTGGTCTAGATAACGTACCAATTATCTTTAGTTAGCTTGTCACATTGGTTATGGTCAACCTACGTGATCGTGTCGGATTATTGCGGATGCCGAAATCTCCCATAGCTTGTACCGTTTTATTCTGACTATTCTCATAGGTGGGCTTCAAGTCAATGAAGATAGGTTAGATTGAGTCTCTGTTACCTTCTTCAGGGTCAAAATATCATCAGTTGTTGATTTGTCTGGAATGAAGCCTCGCTGAAATTGGCCCATAATATTTCCAGCGAACGAGAGTGGATCAAAAAGTAACCGGTCTGCGATCAGCATTTGTGCTATAACCGTGTGTACGTGACGGTGGATCACTTTTTGATCATATAATTTTTTTACATAGATCATTTAAAATATTATTTTGAAGCCCATTTCTTTTGTAGAGTTGATGCTGGCAATGCCCCCCCCCCCCCGTCTAAAGATCGAGGACGGGGACACAATTGGTTCTGAAAAGGTACTCGTGAAAAAACCTTTACGTAAGTATAAAGAAGATATGTTTTGAGTGCCTTTAGATCCACCTTGTCGCATTCAATTACCAACTCTCCCATGCACTGTTAGAAAAGATCACCAAATGCACGGTGTCTGATCTTAGCCAGAGCCGGACAACTAAAGAGAAAATAACCTGTTCCTCCGCACAGCTACCCAATTTTACACAATGGGACAAAATTCTGTGATGATTGATACCCTTCCAGCAATGATTTTCGCAGCATGATCAGGAGGAGGTTTCGCGATCTCTGGTTATTGCAGTCAGACTAAGTCTTTCTGATCTTCGATGTTGTCCACTTCCCTCGGAACTCGCTATTGGAAAAAGGTACATACCGATAGTTTCCGGCTTTAGCACATTCTCCCTTGATTTATCTACAAGATTTGGTCAAATCATTTGTCCTCCGTTATCATCGATGGCTCTGTGATCTGGTAACCGCATTGAATTTACGAAGAAGCTCGGATGGAGTAGTGACAGTTTACCGGAATCAATCGACAAAGCCATAAGTAAGCTTTCGAATGTTGAAAGAAGGTGGGGCTGAGCTGAGAGATGACCAGCGATCAGATGATCAGCAAATAAAGAGGACAAGTCCGCTACAATACACGAAACGTAAAATGAAGATCGGCGAATTTCTGAGACGCATTTCTTATGGATCTGTTCTTGTGATTTGGACGGATCGTTTCAGACATTCAAAGTTTTCAAAAAATAAGTGCCAAAGGTAAGGTAATTTTGCTGGGACATTTGAACTCATTCACCCTACAGTCCAGATTTGGCTCCATTTAACTATTTTTATTCCTAAAGTTAAAAGGGGCATTAAAAGTTTGAATGATGCTAAATAGGCTGTTTTAAGGTGATTTAGTTAGACGGACACTGTTTTTATCGATCGTCGATCGACCCTTTATCCTTGCATTATATGGAGCGTGGTGTGAGTGGCATTATACCGAGACTCTTCTATATAACTCAAGTCAATTTCATGTATCTTTCGATCTAATACAAGTTCAACATATTTGAAGAACTTTGCTGCTATGCTATCAGGTCCTGTAGTCTGATAGTCTAGTGCACTTCATCTAGTGTTTGATGCTCTAAGCTTTTATCCTCTTTCGCTTTTGTATCGTATTAACTACGTTGGCTTCTCATTTATGATCTCCGTGTGGGTTTAATAGTCTTCGTATATCTATTGCTGAAATAAAATTTTATGAAGCAATATCCTTTTTCGTCATATAAAAGCAATTTTTCCTCGAACAAATAACATCAAAATCTCATTTTCAATAAAAAGTCAAATTACGAGGCTTGATTAATAGAGCTACATGGTATGGCAAGTGATTCTATATTTATTCTACAAGGTCCTAGTGCAGTTGTATCAGGCAGGTAGTCTGTCACTCTACAAAACACAACAATGCAGCAATACCTTCACATTTTGTCACGTAAAAGGACCCTTCAAAGTCAACAACCAACCCTTAAACCATTGTCCAACAAATCTCCTCAAATATTCCTGAAATGGTATGATGGCAAACATCATAAACGATCTCAAGTCAAACTAAGCTTTCAACTAAATGATACTGACAGCTGCAGGGCAGTGAGATATTCTGAAAATACTCATGTTGTTTGCGGAGTGCAGTTACGGGTATGAACCCCGAACCCTACCCACCCCCAAAGGGAGCATGATGCTTACACATAAAAGCCACATAGAAAGGATATGTGAAAAAGGATCCTTGTAAAGTAGAAGATAAAGTAGAGACTGTCATAGGTTTTTTTGTGTGATACGTTTGCCATAGCGTATGAATTCTATTGTTACCATAGTTATGGAAAATTCAATTGTCCTAGTTCTGCCCTGAAGGATTTATCCTTGCATGCATTACAGTAAATATTCTGCGCTATCTTGGCGTTTTTAAGATTCCTTTTACACAAATTTTTATTGTTCTTAAAAGTTTAACCAGAAAGTGGTAAACATTTTACACTGAGGTAAGTAAGAAATGCAGAAACACATTCGCTGTGACGATAGCGCTGTTAAGCTTAGTTGGACTCTGCTTTAATACAAGAAAGCAAACCAAGTTTTACCAGAGCAAAAAAAGGATAAACGTGAATTCACTCAAGTCGCTAGCCGCACTTCCTCAAGATCACTTGAAACTTTCCCCAAAAACGGATGACCATGAAATCTTCAAATCATTTCCTTGAAGACTCTTTCAAAGTTAACTCTGCGAAGTTATCCCGTTCCGAGTATCTTTCCTTTTATCCTTCAAAGGACGCTTCCCTACTTGTGTTCAATTCTTAAAATCCCCAAAAATAAAGTAAATGGATTAAATTTTTGATGTTCCTCTATCTCTACGAAATTAAAAAAAAATCTTCCCCTGCTTCCACGCACGCAAAAAAAGGGTTCAGACTTTTATAGCATTATACATTGATCCTTGCCGATGTAAAATTGAATAAAAAATTGTTTTCGCCGTTTCGTCTCTCCTCGAAATCTGTTCATGAATGAGAAAATTCCTTTTAATAGTAAATTTGTGTCCTTTATTTCGTGAACGCTGAGGTAAAAGCTGGAGACTCTTGTAAATGTCCTTAACAAAAAGCCATTTAAGAAGGCTCAAGCACCAGAAGTAGTCCCTTAAGGACTTTGGTTCTGGTAAAAAGCTGGAAAGTGAACTTACATTTTTTTGCCTCCTCTATCTTCTCTCTCTTTCTTGTCGAGGGTTTAAGGACATTTTTCGTCGTATCAATTGAGAAAGTTTCATTCCCGGAAAGGACACACCGTTCGAAATTGAGTCGAACCTTTCCTATATCAACGCTTGATTGGTTTCCTCTGTCTGGTACAATGCCTCATATTTTTTTCTCTCGTAAGTTAATTTAATTCTAAACGATTTCTTCTTTAACTTGTGAAAAAGACAACAGAAAACGGTGAGATTGATTTTTGTGATTTTTGTGATTTTATTTATTTAATGTTCTTTTTTTTGTTGATTTGAGATTGCTTTAGACAGGGCATGTCTGTTCATTGTTTTCACGTGAGTAATATGAAAAATGTCATTTATTATTTTTAGCAAATCAGACAAGAAGATCAACAGTTTTAAATTGAAAGGAAAAACAGATTCGATTAAAAATTGATTAAAAGTCATGTACAAAACTATGGCTCGAAAAAAAATTTAAAAACTGTTATAACTGATTAAAAGCACAAAAAATAACAACATGCTCAAAAAACCCAAAGCATCCAAAACAAAAGTCAAACAAGCTTTCACGCAAATCATCATAAGTAGAAATCTTAACTTTTATCCAAACTGAGAAAACGTGCACTTTGCAACGCAGCGTATTAACCCAACACCGCACTCAACTAACCCAGTTTCACTGCCTACTTACCTTTACTGTTTCGGTAATTTGTATAATTAACGTAATTATTGTCCACTTGATCAGCAGTTCTGGCATCTTCATCAACCGTGCTTGATTGTTGCCTTTGTGTTTCCCATATGTCGTAACTCTTCATCGGTGGCCATGACTTTGAATCTAATCCAGGCGCACAATAACCACTTTGTATCAAAACACCACAAGAGGAAATTAACCCGATCAAAACGATCTTCAACATATCTTCGGTGCAATAGCTCGCGGCACGATCACTTCCCATGAACAACTCTCACTGGCACCCAATGATTCTTATGACTTCTTTAAAATTCCACTTTCGACGTACTCGCGGGTGACATACCTGATCAGGTCGACAACTTGTAGCCAACTGATCGTCATTAGTCCATTCGTTTAAGAAAGACAACAAGAAATTTAATTGTACGAAGAGAGAGTCTCACACCAGTCGCGAAATGCACGATCACCAATGGCTTAATATTTTTTGACCATCTTCATCAACTTCTTTTACAATCGGACGTTTAAAAAACGATTTGTGTCATTTTTAACAGTAGACAAAAAACAGTTAAAGCGTCTCTAAGAGCGTGCGATTAATATGTATGAAGACACACCCTACAGCACACAGCTTCACTTTCGATCGCGCTCTCCCGTTTGAAGTGAAGATCACCTGCGTATTCAGTATCTTGGGGTCAAATTACTTCCGTACATCGAAGTGTGTCGCTTGTCTACTGGCATCTTTTCAGTAGGTCATACAGCCCAGAGATTTTTGACAACTGGCAACTCTGCAGCATGAACATGGTGGTTGAAAAAAAAGCTTAGTAGTGCGGCTCACAACCATTTAGTCAAGCCGCATCACAATTTCGTGGGAGGAAGGCATTTCCGCCTTAAAAATTTTTACAGGTGAGCTTTTTAATAGACAGTAGCTTTCAGGGAAATGCAGTTTCTTTAACGATCGACCGTTTTTATGCGTTTGAAATTATTAGATCCAAGCTTTCGTGTTGAAAACTTACAAATTATACAAAAAGGGTAAATTACAATTTCCAAGAGAACTTTTATTCAGAAAAAACTGTAACGCGATCGCTTAAAATATTCGTAAATTGCTAAAATCGGTTCCTACTTCATCTTTTAGCTCCTATTGCCACTGATTATGTTTTTTGGCTTGAAATTTCAATGTTTACACGATGTCTTGGCTTGAAATTTCCTTGAAAATCAAGATGCGTTTTCGGTTCACTTACTTGACTTCAAAATGTCTTGAATTTCACTTGAATGGACAAGTTCAGAAGTTTACACTCACTATTTTAATATTACATTTATCTTCTTCTTGTTTCAAGTAAAGTAGACGCTTGCAGAAAGAATTTCAAGTATTCAAGTGGCGTTTGCATGACCCTCCTCAAGTCAATCAGACAAATTTATATAATTTACTTGACTCAAGTACAGGGTGCGCCATCTAGATTTTCGGTATTTCAACATTGAATAACTCTGACATTGTTTAGTCGATTTCGACAAATGTACACGATTCTGAAACGTCATTCGGTACCATTTTAGCTATGAGTCGATACACACCGAAAGAGCGCGCCGATTTCAAATTAATTCAATCGAAATAAAAGGTTTGTATACTCCTCCCTAACCATATCTTTGGAATTCCACAAGGTTCCACCCTTAGTCCTCCTCTTTTCTCATCGCATGTTAATTATCCTGTTCTGTTATCCAGTGCAGTTTTTTCATCTGTACACTAATGATATCTAAACAGTCTTGTCTTTATCGTACTCTATTCCACTCAAACTTGTTAAATCCCTCGTTCTGTGACATTTTCCCCAAAGTTATTATTAGAATTTAGAGTAGATTATCAATTAAGAAGTAAATACTAAAAAAAGTACACGTCTTGTGTACCCTTTCAATGAATTAATGTAATTATTACATTCCCCTATTATCACAAGCTAAACTCCACTCAATGCGTAACTACTCCACAACAACTTGACTCATAAAGTTCAGGTGAATGAAGCCTCACATAATGGCAAAAGGTCGAAGGGTTGGAATTGTAATCAAACTCATCTCCATTGCAGGGCACTTAATAATATTTGGTTGCTGGATTACTTTTATATTAATGGACTCATCTGCAAATCTATATAGCTTCATGAAAACACTAGAGGCAGAAACCACGAATGTAACTTGTTCTCTCTTTCTCTTTCTCTCGTGAAAGTCCTCTTTAAACTTTCGAACATTTTTCTCCCACCCCTTCCTTTCACAGTCACGTGAAACTTTTCAAAATTGATAAAAAGTTTTTAATTGAAAACTACTTAAAGAATTCCCATGGGCCCTGGGCATGAAGCAACTCTTAACTTCAAGCCAAAGTTAATAGAGAAAAAAAACCAAACCGCCATTAATAATTTTGCAATCATTCCTGTCTGTATCCTTCAGGCTGCCACCATCCTTGGTACGTGTATATAAGATCCTAACCCATGCTTTCAGCTATACAACATCCTGGCATCCTTTTCCATCGAGGTCCTTGATGGCGTTGGGGTTCATCAAGGACATAGAAGTGGAATAAAAATGCAATTAGTGGCTTCTCTCCACCTAAATACAACAAGAACGAAGTGTCGAGGAAATGAAGAAACGATGTCCCTAAAGTCAACGAAGAACACTGGCAATTTACGCCAGCACTGCGACTATGGTGGATTGGTTTTGTTTCTTTGTTATTTATCATCCCCTTTTTGCATGTAGCATGACATCAAAACTAGTTTCCCATTTTTCATTCACCCTGTGTAACCCTCTGCATTATAAATTTTCATTGGGACAACAGAGAAATGCCAGCAGGAGGAGCCCGCGCGGATCGACAAACTGAAAATTAAATTTTTCTGAATTTCAAAACAGGCAAAACATGGCTGTCCCGTGACTGTTGGTCGTCCTTTTGTCTGAACAATACACGAATGTCCTGACTTTTGTGACATCCACCACCATACCACCACACCACAACCAGCAGGAAGCTGCAATTAATAAAAAAAAACTGTTAATGGACATGAAATGAGTTTACACAGGACTTTTCAGCGTTAACAATTCTTGCTCTGTTCATATTTGAGCGTGAAAGTGCAACATTAAATAATTGCTACTGCGAGGATATTCACAATTCGCCCCTGCATAGGTTTATGTGGCTCAACCCCACGGGAAACAAATGGGTTTTTAATTTGTTAATTTACAAAAAGAAAATGACATTTCGCCTCGTTTTCAACCCTTTATCTGCAGAGTGGACAGGAAACCACACTGACATAATTTGGATTTATAAAAAAGTTATTTAATAAATATATTTTAGTTGTTGTGAACATTAATCTCATTGTTTTTAAATTAATTCGCCTTACTTCACTAAAAACCATTAAAAAATTTGTACATGAGTAAAAATAACAAAAAAAATAAACAGAATTGGCAAGCCTAATTATTTTGAACATCTGGCAAGTTCTTAGCGTCTCGTGTGTAGATTAAAAGCTATAAGTAATGCTTAAAACTTAATAGAACTCATTTATAAGATTGCTAGGACTAAATAGGGTCAATATTTGGACCATTTGGACTCTCCTCCAGCTTCCTCCAAACAACATTACACATTTCCCGAACGAGGGCTTTCTCACCGTCATCCATTTGCTCCTGCGTTCCCGGAGGATTATTAACGCGGTCCCGCTCAAGCTGCTCTCTCACCTCTAAAACCTGAAGAGCTCGAACTACAGCCTCTGGTCGACCTGTAATTGGATCAGGTATTTGCTGGATGTTGTTGGCCCCAGCCGTTCGCTCCTCCTCAAGCTGCCTGATCTTTCTCTCCAATGATCGTACATACTGCAAAGTCTGATCACTCAGTGTCGATCGCAAGTTTAATTCCTAAGTTTTAAAGAAAATGTTTTTTTATTTATTTTTATTTATTTTTTCTAAAAAAAAATACTAACTGGAACCTGTCTTTCGTACTGTCGAATCGCTGACATAGTTTCATCTGCATTAGTGCTATTACTGCTTCCATCACCATCATCCCGGAGCGTTGGTCGAGTTGCTGCACCACAATTTGCACACAAAGTGTTTGCAGCAACATGAGCTCGTTCTTCATCCAAATAGAGACATAATTCCTTAAGCTCTAAATTGTCTCGAATAAGTTCTTGCTGTTTGTCGTCTAGTTGTCGTAATTTGTTCTATTTTTAAATTTTTCAATTACTTTTTTTGTTAAATTAAAATTAAAGGTAAAATCTTACTTGATAAGCTGAAACTTCTTGCCTCATAACGCTTGCAGTGTACCGTCCAAACCTTTGCCATTCTCTGGCTAATTTTCGTCCTTTTTGTCGATCGTCGTCCAGGAAACAGCATAAGTCTCTTAATTCTTGATTGTCGTCGCTTAGTCTTTGATTAGCCTCTTTAAGTACTCTCAGCTCTGCTAGAAGGGACTAAAAATGGTAAAAAGATTTTAAATTTGTGTTGAAAATAGAAAAAAATATTACAAAATGTGTGTTTTTTCAATCGAAAACGTTTCAACACAAAGTACTGACCTAACAACAAATTACCGAAGGCTTTTTTATTATTGAAGGCACGTGAAGCCGTTGAAAAAAACGAAAGCCACCGAAATGTCAAATGTTAATAAACTTTTTTTTAAAAACAAAACAACAAAAAAAATTCCGATTTGAAAATCGCATAAAATTTTCTAAAACAATTCAATAAAAAACAATTCCCATAAATTCCGATCTCGAAACCCACATCGCGCCACTACCTTCAAAACCTGAGCCTATGGGCAACAGGTGAGCATCTCAAGCCCAAAAATTCCACTAAAATTAAGCTTATCCCAAAATTACGAATAAAATCCGAATCGAATTCGATTTTTGCTTTCACAACGCGACAATCAATCACGAGTAAAATGTTCCCAAAAACAAAACCGCGACGACGACGACGGAATATGCACCGTGAAGACGGCACGTCCCCATTATCAGGATTGTTGCATCACCACCCATGCAACTCGAATGCAACTTTCCGGGCGAGCCGCATAATGAGATTAGGACGGATCTGCAGCATCCGCCCCTGTTCAGAGCGCTGCATCTGATCTGTTGCAATCCCAAGCAAGCAGAAACAATGGATGGATCCCCGAACCGGAACAATTCACTCACCTGTAAATGACGATTCTGCTCCACGGTGAGCCTCCCCGGGCCAGGGATGCCGGTAGGTGGCTGCGAGGAGGCGCTTCCAGGGTCAGGATCCGGCTTCCTCACGAACTTAAGCATTTCCTGCTGCTGTTGCTGCTGCTGCTGCTGTTGTCGTAACAAATGCTCCTCGTGGTGAAGCGATTGACTCTGTCCCAAAATCGGGATGTGTCCACCTGATAACCGGTGGGGAGGTGGTCGCTGGGCGAAGCGAGATGGATTACCTGAGCTCTTTACCGAATCCGGAATGTACACTGATGCCAGCTTCGGAATCTCTGGAGGATACTTGATCGGCAGATGAGGCCCACTTAGCTCGGAAGGATAGTAGCCCGATTTGGGGACTGGAATGTGCTTCAGGATGCCACCTGGCGGCTGTGGGGGTGGTTGGTATCGCGGCGGTATAATGTGCTGTCCGGGCGCGCTGGAGTTGTTCTGGCCACTGCTCGAATGATGATGACCGCTCGAGATCTGTTGATGGACTGTAGCCACCGTCGAAGTCTGATGCTGTGAAGGCGCACTTGAGGCGGCTTGTTGTGCTTGCTGCTGCTGCTGGCTCTGGTGATGCTGATGCTGTGCCGCTTGGCTCTTACCTGACAGACCTATCAAATTCCCATTCTGTTTATGGCTGCTGCCGGTACTAGACATGATTCGCGAGTGCTAAACAGAACGCGAGTCTCTAATAAATCTTTCTTCTTGCACGACAGGAGTAATTAACCAGCGAACGAACTATAAACTCAACAAACCCGATTCTGAAAGATTCGCAGGAAAGTCACGGACATTGGTTTTCGTGAAACACGCGCTAAAAAATTTCTATTTCGGAGCGACCAAAATACACGCAGCATATTTTGACCCGTTGCGCTACTTTTCATTGATTTTGCGCAGCAGACTCATAACTTGTCCCGCTAAACACGTTCTTTTCACCACTTTCCACTTGTCCTATACGAAACCACCGCGGATTCTTTCTCTTTCAACACAAGACACTTGAAAACATATCAAACCAGTTCCGTCTTATCACTTCTCTTTATCCGGCCATCTCCGTTCATGCTAATGCCTCGATGGTTCTAGATTCGCGTGCAGTCTTTCCACTCATCAGATTTGCATCGCGGCCAGCCGGGTGTGTGCACCTGTAAAGAGGCAAAGAGATTAGTTTAGTCGGCAGCATAAACTGCTTGGCGTTTAATTTGTGCAGGTGAACTTCTTGCAGCGGACAGCGCCTCCAGCCGAGAGAGGTAGGATTTGCTGTCGGACAGTGTGCATCGCATATCAACATAGGCTTAAAGGAAATAGATACACTACGCAGCCACAGGTGAGGAAAGAGCAGACCTCACACAACCTGCAGTGCAGAGATTGAGGTCGCGCCCATAATTGTTCGCTTTTCATCATCGTCACGTGTCCCAGTTACCGCGATCCACCATGGACACTATGGCCACCTATCGCACAATGCTTGAACAATTTTTTTTTTGTTTTTTGCTGATTCAATTTTTACTTTGAATACTTCGGAGTCTTTATATGTGTCGCCTTCAACTGCGGTTGATTAATGACTGACAACAACACGAAAGAATTTTGTACCTGCGGCTTTTGAAGTCGCATTGACGTTGTCGGTTTGTGAATATTAATATATAAAAAAAGTGGGGGAAAACGTTGGGTTAATGTATGATGTACAACGGGGCTGCGGTTTGTGAAATTCCACTATCAACAAGGATAATTTATTATCCTGATATCCTAATTAATGACATATTAAGAATTAATCTAGTTAAGAGTTGGCTAATAAATTGTTGAAGGAGTTAATTAGTAGAAAGTGGCTACAAGGTGATCGGAAATGAATTCCTAATTGGTTCGAGTTAATGTTGTCGTGTGAGCTTGAGGGATTTAAATTGTTTGGGAATTAGCACCGTTGGCGTTGTTGATGCTTAAGGAATTTTAGTTGGAAATAAGTTTAGTGTCCAGTATATATATTTAATGTGGGAAAAAGTGGAACTCGCCGATCAAGAACATAGTACATAGTATTCTTGAACGGTAGAAAGAATGTTTCTCCATCCACAACAAAACGAAAGTTCCAAAAAACTGTGAGACTTGACCTATATTACTTACGTTGAAGACTTAAGAGAACTAAGTTTAATACATCCTGGGCGATACTCAGGGCAAAATATTGTACCACCAGAAAACCGAATTTTTTTTCTGTATGACTATGCAGGATTGATGTTCAATGACGGCCTATACAACCCTAAGTTTAAAAGTCTCAAGAGCTTAGGTCCCTGATAACGCATCCATATGGCTCTTAAGAATATGCCTTGGCTGTGGCTTATCTTCAACCCATACCGCTCCAACAACTCCTCTAACTACCGCCCAAGAGCAAATACTCCTACTCACTCCAAAGCCATGAAGACAACAATCAATATAAGCTTCTGGAATATCTAGAAACCAATCATATACTAGGCGACAAGCAGTACGGCTCAGACCAAAAAATATCTTCCGACAATCTTCTGGTGGGTCTAACAGAGCACCTTAAACAATGTAACTATCGCCTTCGTTAGTTTGGTCAGGTTGTACACATTTCCAAGGCTTTTGACCGAGTATGGCGCCCTGCTTTGCTAACTAAGCTCCAAGCTGTTGGTATCGACTCAGTTCTTAAGAACTCTCAATTCTGTTCTTAAGAACTGAGTCGATACCTTCGAATAACGACTTTCAGCACAGGGGCCATAGAGTGGAAATGCTAAGTTGAGTTTAGGCCCCTGTGCTGAAAGTCGTTATTCGACTGAAACGTCACTTTCTTCAACTGAAACGACTTGTCACGTCACTGCTCTGTGGCTGTGGTACACTTCACTGTGGTTACTTCGACTTTATTTGACAGAAATCGGACAACTCTTGTTCTTTCCATCAGATATGATTTTACCCATTCCAAGCCAGTTTTATTCTTAGGTGACTCAAGTCCATTATGCAGAAATCAAAGCTATCCACAACACTTTGTTTCCTGCTAAATCTTTTAGTATTACATTACCGCGGTTATTACACAATTTTGTTCAACATTGTCCCTTACAAAGTTGTCCCGTCTAGTGGTGACTCCTTGACAGTGCCATCGTATAATCTCTTAATCCTGACCAATCTACAAAACTTTTTCTTTTATTTCGGAAAATTTTTGATTAAACTTGAGGCTTTATGAGCCCGGCTCAGTGTCAAACTTTCAGGTGCACATCGTCTGTTTTCTCACTTTGGAGCTATTATCTGGAAAGTTGTGCAATAACAGAAACTATTTGCCATTTCATTACGGACATTTTAAAACAAACTTCTGGCTTCTGACAGAGCAGAGAAGAAAGTTATGCAGGATTACACCTACTACATACAATTCAGTTGTTTACATGGAGTGGGGGAAGTATGCATGGGTGTATATGAGACCATTTAAGTCGTCCTTTTACAACAGATTATTTATTTAATGTCATTTTTCGGGATTATCTTAGCATTTTGGAGTTTAAAGAGTGTTTTTTTTCAAATTCTGTAAATTATCGGTTACTAAGCGAATCTTATTAAAATTCCTCATTAATAATACTCCACAAAAAAAATGGAAATAATTTAGGAACTTGAAATCGAATACCCTTCACCGTCTTATCTTGCTGTTCAAAGTAACCTAAGTAATGACTGCTCAAATTTCTTGTTCACACTCTTAGTCAGCCTTGATTGCCACATCGAGTCTTGAGCCACACTTGAAATCCTATAGGTGCCAACGCGTATGCAATGTGAACGTATAATTAGACTAAGTATCACCTTCCATTAACCTGTCCGGAGAGTCCCTTGTGTGGTTCTATGTGCCTTGCCGTAAGTTTACTCGCCATGGTTGCGGAACTATTAAAGATTTTTTTTTGGCCAAAAAAAAAACCGAACGAACACACATTTCCGGAAAAACCAGCGCAGTGAATGGCACGTACTTATAATTAGAGACAGGTGGGAAGCGAAGGTGAGTACCTACCTCGTAACCTTTTTTTGTGAGTGAGGTAGAGGAAAAATGATGAGATGGTATTAAAAAAATATTATGAGAATAAATCCGACTTGAAGATTGCCGGACTACGTGATTTCTGTTAGTGGATAGATCGAGTGTAGTGGGCACACTACTCAGGGATATGGTCCATTGAAATGGGGCGGTAAGAGCGCTTCTTTCTGTACTTAGAAACACTTATCAACAGTTATAAAGCCCGTCATATGCCCCCGGGTAACTACGGGGGCTTTGCGCCGCTTTTTTATTATGCTTCAAATGAAAACGTTTTTTTTTATTTCTTTAATAATTTTTTCCCTCTTTGAGAGTCTCAGATAAAAACTTCAGCTCTAATCAACAAAAATGTTCGTTCTCATTTTTTTAAAGCATTTATACACAGCGCAGGCAAGAATGCATTCTTTTGAAAAAGTTTTTGCTCTTTATCAGTTGAGAAATTTTTTAGTTTGAATTTTTCCAGGTTTATATTTTTAGCGCAGAGAACTCGTGTGTTCCCGTTGATATATTGGAGCGGAGGAAAGATGAATGTGAGCGCAAAAACTGAAAATATCTTTTATGAAAAACAAAGGAAAAAATGAAATTCTCTAGTTTAGTTTAATATAAAGAAATTTGCCACATTCCCTGACTAACCTAAATGTACAAGTCTCAAAAATGGTTAGGTGTTTATTATCAGAATATTAGTTGTGGTAGAAATTGGTGTAAAAATAATTCACCTAAACCCTTTCCGAAATGATCTCTCGCTTTCTGCAACAACTATCTGTTACATTCAAATGTAAGACCTATAATAGACGAGGACGTATGCATCCAGACGCAAAAAATTTCTCTTTATAATGCGAACCAAGAAAGCTGAAATTTGTGGAAATAAAACTCACGAATTTTGCATCATGGTAATGCACCATCGCACAGAGCCATTGTTTTGCAAGAGATTTTGGCCAAAATGCGACGAATGTCAGAGACCAAGCAGCATGTTCGCCTGACAATTGACCTTTTTAAGAAAATTCACTCAAGGAGCTAAAGGCCACACCTTACAATCTCAAGCTGAGGAAAATGAACGGAGGAATGGGTCAAGCATTGGCAGAGTTGTGCTGCACTTGATAGGACCTACTTGGAAAGGCACAAAATAAACTAATTTATTTTCTAATTAGATGGTTTGGAGCACACTATTCAATCTGTTTATTTCACACCACCAAAGACGTAATAGTATCACTTATCTGGAATTCCTGACCATATCGACTGGCATCCAAAAGCTTATTGCCACACAATGTCAAGTAATCTTACTCAAATTACACATGAAAAAATCCACCTCAAAAGAAGCAAAACCAAATCAATCTTCCCATTATTTTTTCGAAACATGCTCTCATACCTTGAACTGCTGCTAAGGAATCCACTTACAGCCGTTCAAACATCACAAAACGAATGTCATTGAGTGAAATTAGTTACGCTCATTAATCATAACCCGAAATCCCCGAATTTCCAGAGATACAGCAACGAGTTTAGTTAAAATAAATAGTCGTACGATTATTAACCAAACAAACCATAATTCAAAACAGCCCAGCCCCAGACATCGTAACAATTCACACTATTCGACTTCGAAGCTGGTTTTTACTGCGTGTCCTCTATTTTCAATAATTATTGACTGCCATAAAACTGCGCACCACTTTTACTTCCTCGTTCCCCGGGCACTTGATTGGCTTCACCATCACCATATCACCACACAACAACGACCGCTTTACACAACTCCAACATTATTCAAAATTTATCGCCCGCAAAACATTCATTCTCCAGACACGGCCAAATTATTTTCCATTTGAAACCACTTTCGAAAACTTTCTGCGGATAATGTTGCAAAAAAAACGGCAGAGAAATATCGACGGAACAGAACCAAGTGAAAAATATTTCCACATCAAAAAAATTTTGTGCCGCAGATAAAATCTTCACCTTCAAATCCACATCTGCACTGGATTCCACTGGAAACTGGACAAACTAGTGAACTTTTAGCGCTTCCGGGTGTCTTATAACGATTAATCAAAAACAGGACCTTAGACAGGATCCAACGCGGCACGATTACAGCGATGAAATATGTTTTTCTAACGGAATTCGCGCAATTTCAATTGAATTTCCCAAAAATGCGTCTTAAGGTATCTAAAACGAAAAATGGCCGCCCGATCGTGACCGAAACACAAACAAAAATAACGCGATCTGCTCTTTAGCAAGTCTTACGAGCTGCGCCTGAGAAGTCTGTGCGCCGAGAGTCGAATTTTTAGAGAGTGCGCAGCACCGACTATGTTTTATGTATACCACAGTCGTCCACAGCATAGTACATAACCGGTGCTATGTACCCCAATAGCGTAACCGAACTGAAGCATGTGGCCCAAGTGCAGACTGGGGAGATTTCATTCATACTATGCTTCACGGAACATAAAGCGAGAGCCTGGGTCTTGGGTGACCATGTGGCGGTATGCGCTCTGGGAAAGAGAAATCCTTGAAACTCGATCGGGTCTTTCTTACCTGAGAAGATCGCTTTCGAACAGAAGAGATCTTAAAGCCTGCGCTGCGGGTGAGGTTTGAGACTGCTTTTGTTCGTGTGGACTGAGATTATCTGCGCCTTCTCGGTCTTTTCTTCACAACTACACTTCGATTTCTTGCTTCTCTATTGTATTCAGCCGTTTTTTGCTGTTGTTGTTGGAGTGTGATACTTCTTCGCCTTGAGTCTTTTTCTGTGTCGACTTATCGCATGCTGGTTGAAGTCTTGGAGATTTTGCCTCGAGGTTTTTCTGTCTTCTTGTAATAGATTCCGTTTCTTTTTAACTTTTCGTACCTTTGAAAAATATTTAATGGGTCTGGTGTTGCCTGATGAAGTAATGAGCTGTCTACTTTGGAAACGAACTTGATTATGAAGTATCTTCATAACTTTTTCCAAGCCTGTGGGTCTTTACTGTAACGCACATTAAAATATTGGTCATAAATTTTCAGTGGATCCATACTTTAAGTTACTTCATCGTGGCGATCATGAAAATCCCTTAATCTATGTGATTTGGTTTGGCGAACCCGTAAGCCTGACTGGCACAATAAGAAATTATAGAATGCCTTGAATCTCATCAGGAATAGTAGGAATGTATTAAACCTGACAGAATTTCATCACTGCACGGACGCTTCCAATGAAATCAATACTCCCCTGCAATTGAAGACTAGCCCACTCGGTTCACTCCTATGTCCTGCAGTTCTGCGTATCACGATCACTTCAATCTAAGCTATCATACAAAAATATAAAACTTGACTGTGGACAAATCACCTGTAGTCAGTATTTGCAGGAGCTCAAACGCAAAGCCCTTCATTACCTCATTCAGCACCCGCTTCTAACTCATTCTTTCCTCTCCTTCGAGCTAAGCCTACTACCAGACTTTGCCCCATGACGTGAACCACATGACATACTAGCATTGGAAAGGACGATTTTTGAACTTAAATTTTCATATTAAAAAAGGCACGTCAAGTCCTTACGGTATAAAATATTATATGCTCTTGGAATATTTCGGTCTCGTGGTGTTATAAGACCGAAAACTGATCGAGATGTACTCTCACAGTATTTCCTATAACAATATTTTATTAGGCCGAGACTGTATCGACAGCGGTTCGATAGTGTGTTTCTTGCTTTAAACTAAAATTCATGATTATAAAATAACATAAAATATATTTTTTAGTTTCATTTTTGCTAAATGCAGCTTAAAAGTTTTAATTAAACTTTTTATTTATTTGCAAAAACCAAATTAAATGAAAACTGATCATCACAATATTAATAGTGAAGATTAAACATTGCATACTTTCAGGCATGCTCAATATCAACTCCGAAAAGTGCATTTTGGGCTAAGAGCAGAGATTCTGTATGTAATGACAGAAATTACAATGAAAAGTTTTAGTACATTTGTGTGATTAAATTGAAGTGACATTTAACATGTTTTATAAAATAACTGAAAATCAAATTCGTTGCGCGAAAAGAACGTGTTTTTTTTTATGGAATAATTAAATTTATTGTTCTTAGAAATAAAATTAAATTAAAAATTGATAAGGTAGACCTACGGGATATTTTGAAGCGGTAAATTACTGGTGATTTTAAATGGCGCTGCTTATTTAGATCTTCTTCGGAACAAAATCTTCGGAGTTAGTTTATTTATTTATTTATTAATCCAAAAAAGCACACTTAAATTAAAAAACACAGTAGTACAACAGTCCTTAATAAAAATAATTGATTAACAACTATAAATTAAACTATTGACAACTACTGAAACTTACTACTAATTGTCAGAGAGTAGGTTATGTTAGTAGAGATCTGAGTATTTTCATATACGATGCCTTGTTGAGTGAGGGGGGGGGTTATCACTCTGTCCTTCCACGATATTATCAAGAGCTGGAGTGATCTCAGATCAGGTCTTCTACGTCTCAAACCTAGTACTTAAGCAAGTGCTTTGTGGTATCTCTCTTTGTCACACATAGCGGCTTCTGCACATTCTCCACAGATGTGTCTACAAGATCTGGTACTAGTCTGGTTACTTCTTCTACATTTTCATTGAAGTTCCTTTGGCTATTGTCATTGAAGTTCCTGTGGCTGTGGTACCCTCTGTACCTAGTTGCCCAATGAAGAGGGCTGATTTTGACAGGTTCAGACCATCCTGGACGTTATACAAACTGATCCTAGTGCCTTGGTAGACGCTTCACTATCCGATAATAGGCAGCCAGGTCGGTCAGAAGATAGTGTTTTTGGTGATTTAGCGAACGTGAGAAAACTCTAGCGCCTATATCCGCTTCTGTCTCCGCCTGTCAATTTCGGATTTTATTGTAGAAACTAGAGCTCAGAGAGGAATTTCATTTGATATTCATATGCTTTTAGCTCCCGTGATACCGCGACAGGCCAGCCTTTGTTCCTTGGCCAGCCTAATCACGGTTCCCTTTTTTTGGTCTTGACCCAGCATTTACTAGATGTATACATGATCATGGGCATTATGACTGTCATGTAAAGCCTCGGTTTAAGGCTCCAGGTTTTCCCTACAAATTAACGACATATATGAAGCAATGTACTTGCCGTGGCAGCTACTCTCTCAATTCGCGGTTTTCAGGAGAGCTTTTGATCCAGGATTAGGCAGTTTGTTGTAGGGTAATACCCAATTTCTTGCTCGGACACCAGCTGTGCATATATGATGGAGCGACGTGCATGTAGCTCCGATATAGTGCCATCATAACCTCTGCTCATCATTATGACGATATCATCTGCATAGGCCTGGTCGATAGTTATATTTCTTCCCATTCTAAATCTAACAACTCTGGACTGTTGGATCACCTTTGTTTTTTCTTCACTGATGTTCAGGTCGATGTCTTTTGCCGCCTATTTAGTTCGACATAAGCTTCTTTTGCTACCAGAAAACACCTTCCCACAATATTCACGTCATCTGCATATTCCAGTAGTTGTACAGAGTGTGTTGATACTATCTGTTAAGAGGGAAAATTAATTTTCTTAGAATTAAACAAAAAAATCCTTTTACAAAAAAACTCTTTTATTGCAATTTAAAATACAACGGAACAATTCTTTTCACAATTCATTTTTACAATGGCAACTTTGATCTGAAGTTAACTTTTTTTTTATATTTTTGAGAAAACCTAAACGCCGCCATGGAAAAATTCTTTCACAGAGAAGAAAAACATTTATATTATTTGCTCACGTGTTCTGAATTTTCTTTCACCTTTTCTTCAATTCTTTTATATATATATCTTCAATATGTAAATTATCAAGAAACTTCTTACGCCGTGCTATGAATACCTTTCGCACATCAGAATCCTTAGCATTTCCTACCTGAATACCTCTGGTGTCTTTTTCTTCGGTTTTGTGCCTTTTGTTATCGAAATACCTTTCATAACTGCGGAAAATGAGGGGAAAACTCAATTCTAACAAAGAACTCAGCCCTCGCTCTAGCAAGAAAATACTTTCCTTAATTTGTTCGATAAAAGAGATTTTTTTATATAAATTAATTAGGTAGACTGGCACGAAAAAGGTGAGCAGAAATTGGCTCGATTTGAAGGAAACACGCGATTTTATTTTAAGACTGAAGGCAGCCAGCAGGATGAAAGGACGAAGGATGGTAGGAAGGAGGGTGGACTAACTCTGGATTGGGAGTTTTAATCTTGTGAAATAAAACAAGCTCGTTTCTTAATTATTATTTCTCGATTATTTAATTTTATTTATTTTATTTTTTATGTTTTTTTTGAAATTGCATTTTTTATTGGATAATGATTAACACTACATAAAAATTTTCTCTGTCTTAATGCTTTTATACAAATTTTATCTTTTCTCCTCTCTGTGGTAAGAGAGTTAACAAAAAAATTAAGGCTTAACGTAAAAACAGCGAATCTCTAGTGTCCTTGGACACTCGAATGCATTTAAAAATCAGTGAAGTCGCGAGAGTGACTAAATTCTAATGACATCACACGGTTGCTTACCCTCGCGGCCGTCTTAAACATCTAAGAGGCTTCGTCTTAAGTAACTTAAACAATTGTCGGTTAAATTCCTCGTTTCGTCCTTCGTAGTTTTAATTTGTATATAATTTCACCAATAACACAGTCACACGCCCCCATAACACACGCGCGCGTGCGCGATCTACTAAAAACTAATGCAGTAATTGACAACGATTTACAAGTACACAATTATTATAGTCAAAGTCAGCAACGGTATGCGGCGGCACAGGTATGCATGCATAATACAGGAATACAGAAGGGGGGATGCGGTCGGTATGTTCTCTATCAGGATTCAAACTACTACTTTCTAGGATTAAAAAAACGACAGAGGGTCATCTTTAATCCTGCGAGGAATTTCGACATAAGAAAATATCAGACAGGTCTTTGGGGTGCTTTTCTGGTGGGTGGAGGGGGTGGTGGGGCCGATCGCATTCGCTGCAACGACGGCGGTAGCTGGGTTTTACCAATCGAGGGGATGTCATCCTCGCCATCCGAGGACACTGAATTCGCATCCGATGGCGATGGTGATGGTGACGGCGGGGATAATGTTTCCTGCTCCTGCAGCATAGTACGGAATTCCTGAATTGACTCGTTCAGCGCCCACAGCTGAGACAGCAGCGAGAGGTCCAATTGCCGGAGACCAAACTGAAATGACAAAGAAAATATAAATATAGTATAGAAAAAATCTAAATATTTTTAAATTAAAATTCACCGTTTGTGAAAATAACGTCATTCAAATTTAACCCTTCTGCTGCTCCAGATTCGCAACAATGCAGAAATTTAAAAAAAAATTGACTGTGGAAATTTATGTATATACACAAAGTTGCAGCTGTGCTCCTTTTTGCCATTTCCGGATAAATTGCACACTTTGCATATTTTGCAGGATGATAAAAGGCCGAGCGGTTAAATGGCACACTATTTTCAGAATAATATTTGAATTCGCTTTTATTCATGAAATCAACTCCGCCAGTGCTATTCCCTATCGATTTGCTTGTTTAATTGCTATTCAATTGTTGATTGTTGACGTTGTTGAAATTCTTCCTTAAAGGCATGCAGGCAATAATGAGGGGCAGACTGCACACTTCTAATAACCTAATTTAGTGGCGCATGTCAGTTGAAATTTTGAAACGGATTAAAGGTTTTGTTAGATAATTTTGCCAATTTAGATGAATTGGACCTAATGGCCTAATTTGCATATGGCTGCGGATGTGTCGAACTTTTTATTGAATTTGATGAAACTTGGTGCGCGCCTCAAATACAGACCGGGAGATCCTGGACGTGCTGAGACAGGTGTCACGCAAAATAGATTCCGGTGGAGGGCAAGGGATGTGTAGAAACTAGGAGAACCAGACACCAGACACATTCCCTCTTGAGTTATGTTGCACTAGACTAGACAAACGCAGATTTCGACACACAGCAAAGTATTTCGCTAAGACCTAAAGCAGTGTGGAACTCAAATACAAGACGTACCTTAAGGGTGATTAGTAGGCTAAGTCCGACTCTTGAATAACATTATTGCAGGGGATACCAGGGGCACTAGCTACTGAACCCCAAAAACAATAAATTAAAAACTTCACGCCAAAAGTCAGAATTCAACCAAAATGGAGAAGAATCTACCCAAAAAGCAACGCGCCATAAATATTAAAGGGCCATCGTTTGTGTAACCATAAAAAATTTAGCAAATTTGCAGAGCTCCAATTACTAGCAATAAAATCGCAAATAACTCGCCAAATTGGCCCTAGTCCAGCACTGAAGCGAATTCCTTGTTATCCACTATTTGCCTACTGCTGCTCCCTAACGGCCCGACACCTGGACAACTTGTTCCGATTTACCGTCAGAAATTACATCCGTTATGTGACTGCGAAAACCTGGGAATTTCTAAAGATAGCCCAAAAGTCGCATATCATGTTGGCAGGAAGACGATTTCCTTCTCTTATGTCCACACCGCCATCACCACCACAAAACAAAGTCAGGTAACCGCCGGGCATGGTGAGCGGGGCTTGACTAGGTGCCTCCAGTGCTCCGCAATTATTTTACTCACGTCATGTTTGGAAGTAGTTAGACGGACACGTTCAACAGCAGTGCAGAGTGTTCACACCCTGCCTTACCGGCGCTTGCATGCTTTTCTACATGGAAAACTCTCGGGGACAGATGGACTCGGACCTCACCTGTGAGACAAATGACGCAAACAAAGCTGTAGGGAAATACTGTCGTCTTTGTTGCTGCTGCTGCTGCTCCAGCCCGGACTCGACACAATGTTTCACTTTGGCTTTAATTGTTGAGCTTTGTGTGATTAATTAAGGGCTTCGGGAGTTCAGCGGTGGTCTTGTGCTAGGATGTTAATGGCCAGCATTACAGGGAAGCTTGTCGACCTTAGAAGAGGTTAGAGGTAGGTTATGGCATGTGCTCAAGCGTCGCCTTTGATGTCGAGGCCAGCAGTACAGCAGTTACGGCGGCGGTGGTGTAATTGCACGGAATCAAGATCCGTTTCATGAATTTCATTATTGCGGTGGCTGCTCTGCAAGCACATTATGCAAAATGCAAACAATCGGGCTCCTCGACCCCACTGGATCCACTTTATTACCGAGCGTTACGCTCCTTGTAAATTTCAAACATCCTGATTTGTTTGCAAAGTAGCCATGCAATCATCGTTCCATTCAAAGGCTTAAATTCCCTGCCGTTCCGGGTGGCTCTGTGGCACAAAGTTACCCATATTGAATATTTGTGAAAAAATGGGGGAAAACATTGTTGACATCCCGGATATTTCGTGGATCAGCGTGGCAAGCATAAACGGAAGGTCCCAGCACAAAGGAGAATCGCTTTTGTAAATAGGTACGCTGCGGGTTCCATACACAGAAAGGAGATGTCGAGTGAATTGTTTGCAGGTGGAAAATGCAGTGATAGTGTGGTGGTATGATACTCGACGCTTTTGTTATGGTGAATATTTACTGTTTTTTGTTTGATTTCGGTTTTTACAATCCGATTTAACTTTGACAACATCAAAAATTCTGAAATTTAAATTTATAAAAAGCGCGTCCTGCATTAAAAAGCAATTCCCCAAAAATGCCATTACTCTGCTCGCATTCAGTCTGTCGTGATCCGAGCAAGAAGAACGCAATCCCCAAGAGCCTATTTATAATAAAATAAAGTGAAATTTTCAATATGAAGAAAAAAGTTGGACCTTTAATACAATGACAGCAGCCGTGCTCCATCTGCCTGGGCCCCACTTAAAGTCATCAACTTTGAGCTTTCTTGTACGTCTCGTGATCCTTCTCAAGAATATAATTTTCTTATACAATCTTTTGTTGTATTTTTGGAGCCGCACAATGAATATTTTCCCAAGATCATGAAAATTTATTCAGCCCACAGAAACTGTGCTAATTTGTATGTAAGCCGCATGTCATTCGATTTCCCTGTTTGGGACGATAATCATCGCATCAGAGGCTTTCGACACCATCAGGCAGAAGCATCGAAACGCCTAAAGTCTACCTGAAGCCATCCGTTGGGGCAGAATTTCTCCAATCAATTACGTCAGTCCGTATCGAAAGTGGATCAAGAGCAAAATTAGTAAGGAAGAGAAGCTATCATAGAGCCCCTGAATGGCGTTCTGTCCGGCCCCCGCACTTTAGGCCTTTCTATTATCCACGTACAAAAGTTCCTGAACAGCAGGGAAAAATCTTTACGTATCCCAGGCACGATGGCGATTCCATCTTCTGCCATGCAAAGCAGAGAGCCCCATCCTGCCCCATGGATGGGAGGGAGGCTTGTGCGCGCGTGTGTGCCGTTACATTTGCCCCCTCCCCAGCAATCTGCACTCCACCCACAATGTAGTTAGTAGTATGATTCCAGGGCGACCACTTCTCTATGTTTGAGCAAAAATTTCCCGGCGCTGCTTACCTTTAATTCCGCGCTTTTACCTGTATAATTGCAAAAAAGTAAATAGCAGCTCGGCTGGTGTGTGCATAGTACCATGAGAGAGGTTTTATTATTCCGAACGCATCCGCTGGAACAGAGTGCACAGATCTGATAAAAAGTGAAGCAGTAGAAGGGCCATGCGAGCCAGGTGAGAGTGCTGCAGGTATGAAGACCTCATTCCGTGCACAGATGTGAACTTTTTCGAGGTAAGGGAATAAAGGGATTCCCTAGAGCAAGACCACTGCCGCTAGGCTGTAGTCGCGGTGCCATTGAACTGCAAGGTCAGCGGCGAATATTGAACGCACATCAAAGTCTGCAAAAAGCCTCGAGGCGGATTCCTTCATACTAAAGCTGATCCGATTAGGCTTAGAAAGCAATAGGCCTGAACCTGTGCATTTAGTAGGGTTAAATGCCCGATGAAAATCCAGGTGGACACCGCCATGCCAAAAAAACCAAACCCAGCCGTGAATGGAGGCTTTAGAAGACATTGACTTGCAGCACTTCCGCCTACTTTTGTGTAATTTCTCTAATTATCTTTACCTGGTCTTGACTTATGGCTTCTTCTGCTTCACGAAAGGAAATGCACTTGAGGGTGACGCCACCACCATTGAGACATCTTTTTAGTAAAACCGCCGCGTAAATAGCGAGCATTCAACTTCCGCGGCGGCGGCGACGCCGGCGGGTGTAAACTTTCGGAGGACATTAAACTTGTGCGCGACTTTTGCTTACTAGAGATGAAAACAAATCGCTGCCTACGCGAAATCTTTCTGATTTTTACGAGCTGCCAGCCTGACACAATTAATTTTAGAGAATCAGCCTCAGATTGAGGACTAACATGGAGCTCGAAAGTAAAGAATCGAAAATAGGAACACCTACGAGGCTCGTGTCTCTTAATTTATAGCATTTGATTAGTTAATGAGTTGTGGTTTAATTTGCTTTTGATTAAGTTATGGCCGATTTGTTTCTAACGGTGGATGCGAAGTTGAAGCTTTTGTGCTGTTAGGTAACCTCTTTTAATTAAATTGAGGCTCCTGTGACGGATGTCTTCATTATAACACGAGTTGGTGTAAGTTGCGCACGCAGCGAAAGTCGAGGATGCTGAGAAATTTTCTCACGATTGTCAGGGTTTGAATTGAATCGCACATGGATAGCTCAGATTTATGACATGATAATGATTCTTACCAAAATAAAATAACGAAAATTGATTGAATTCTGAAGAGACAGCCCGTGATAGATGCAACAGCATGACGGAATATGAGAAATCATACCTAAGTTCATCGACATCTGTTCAAGGAGCTCCCAGTTTTCTAACCTAACCTATCCTCTTCTATCCTTCAAACTAAGCTTACTACTACACAATGCACCATGACCTGAACGACATGACAGACTGATAGAACAAAGGTTGATCCCTAAACTTGGCTTTTCCACATTAAAAAAACTACAATGGTCTGCAATAGCTGAAAACTCAAACCAATACTTTGTCTCTCTGCTGCTTAAGAAAAGTGAGTCTTATTGCGCCTCAAGTAAAGCCAGTAATAATTCACCTCACGACCTTCAGTCAGACTTCTGCTATAGCTGGCAGTGATCGTGCGACAATGCTAATAGCTTCCTTGCCTTAAGAGAGCTCCGCAAGCCAGAACCATGTTCTTTGTGGTAAAAGATCGCGATGATTGAGTGATCGTTGCCTGGCATACATAAAAAACGATTGTTTGCTATAAAAAGCAAGAAATAATAAGGAAAAAGTAAAAACTGCAACCGCAGAAAAAAAGTGATTTTCTAAAAAGGGCACGAAACCTTGCGGCGAGACGGAATGGCGGATTTTTTACATTTGGAATTTACATGGGAATTCGCCAAGCGAAACGCTTTATAAATTGCGAATGTACGTTTTGAAGAATGTATGTATATCGACGGATTGGCAAGTGCCTGAGGGGTTTTAGTAGTCCGGCCGTGATAGAGCCAGAGACCCTAATTCACACTAAATCACTTCCCTTTCGTGCCAAACCAAATGCATACGTCCACATATCCGCGCGGCGCTAGTGCTACTCAAGCATTTCCTCCAATCAGTTCATCTGGAGATCATAAATAACCTTTCATTTCCTATCACAACACACTTTGCTTTGGCGAAGAAAGTTCAAAAGTAAAGTTTCACCTCCTACTCATTCCAAGAATGACTCCAATTAGTGGAGGCTTGTTCCTGTGCCATTCCATCGCCAGATATGCAATCAGGCACTGCAGCGGCCTGCGCGATTCGCAGTTGCATTGCGAATTCCCCGAATCACTACCAGCTGCGGAGATCGATAAGGAATGAGCTGCCATTAGCTGCAGCCGATCTAGAGTCGGATGAAATCAATCAGATTAATCGTAGATAACCGAGACAAGATGATAATTTAAAATTTCACTCAGATGTGCTCGCAGCTCCTTGGAGTCGGCCGTGGACGTCTCCGTGGCTACTTACCACTAGATTCGGAGTCCTCGATGACTTGCACATCGCGGCGGCCATTAGGCAGGGGCACGCTCGGAAAATTGCCGCTGATTAATCGAGCTATAAAAGCACCAGAATTAATATTTACGCTGGAAATTTACCAGAGGAGTGCTGTACGTATCGCCACTGGGCGACCTTCGGCGTAGTCAACATCGATTGTTATAAGAGCGGCCCGAGATGGCTTCGCACTTAATCGTGATTTTACGAGGGTAATGAATGGGTTTATTGGCCGTGAAATTTGAGCTGTTTCTGTCTTTGTTTTCAGGTAATTAATTCCCAAGTATTAAATAATCAGGCCATTCCCTACAGCTGCAGTAGGGAACGCCATCAAAGCCGTCACAATACAGCGCAGCCCTAATGGCAGCCATCGCCAGCACACAGCTGAGTTACGAGCTCCAAATTAACAATTATAAAAGTTATTACTTAATCCCACATCTGCAGCAGACGGGGTCCTAATAAGAGCAGAAACTCACCTTTCCCTCTCTGGGGCAAGGAGATAAAATCGCGGAGCTTTACGAGGATTGCAAAACCGCCATCGGATTGGGTGCAGGCCGGGCTTTGCCCCAAGTCGCGCGGCTACAGAAAAAACATTCGTTTTACGGAAAAGGCCATCGACTACATTAAGCCTAAGTGGGCATGATTTTTCTTCGAGACATTTTAAATGTCGGTTGCTTGATAGATGAAAGGCACACCTTAGTTTTTGCTGCAATGAACTTTTGAAACAAGGTTTATAGCCATGTGGACGGTAATTGTAGCGATTCAACAATGAAAATATCGAGGGAAAAATCTGTTATTTCGCGATTTGCTGTCTTGGTTGTAATTTAGTGCAAGATTATGAACCTTTTTTCAATTCAAAAGGACGATGTAACAAAGGTAAATTGAACGTTGTTGATATTTCTGTGGAGATAAGATGATGGTTTGATAAGTAAGTTTGTTCGCATACTAATAGGTGTCACTAGCGTTCTTGTGAACAAAAGATATGTTCTGAGTAAAATTCGATGAAACAATGGACAAAACTGAATGTCGAGGCGAAATTCAATTGTTTCCTTGAATGGAAATCATAAAACGAAATTCATGAGAGAGTTTTAAGGACATTGAAAGATTCCTGCCCTTCCTTTGATACACATCCACTTGACTTGCATAGGACATACTCGTCGTTTTCCAACTATGAGATGTGACATTCGATATCATTTTAGCCAATAAAGAATGAAGACGCGTAAGAATTCAGAAGCATATCAATTGATGGACTTCACTTCCTTTTGTGTAATAAATTGCATTGTGCTGACGCGTTTAGTCACAGTAGAGCAAACGTGATTTGGAACTCCTGTCAGCACTTTGCAAGCTTTTCAGAAGAGATTAGTAAACATTTTGAGTCGTTTGATGATAATGAACGAATCTTGGAAAAAAATGGATAACCACCATTTTCTAATAGATGGCGCCAGCAGTAAAATGCTGGGTAAAAATGTTAAATCAAAAACGTCAAATGATAAGCTAGGCATCCGTCAACAACGCCATTTGTGAGGCTTTATTGGCGTAGATTATTTTTTCGTACCTGAAAATATCAAACTTTGAGCCAAATAAGCGCAATTTGCGGGAAGTTTTGCTTTTTGCCTTCAATTCGAAAAACCTGCGACTGAGACGCGTCGCATGATTGTAGAAACTTATAGTGAGGGTTCATTAATGAAAGAACGTGTCGTGAATGGTTTCAACGCTACAAAAGTGGAGATTTTGACGTGGAAGATAAGGAACTTCGCGGACCGATGAAAAAGTTTGAAGACCCAGAATTGGAGGCATTATTGGATGAAGATCCATGTTAAACGGAACAAGAACTCAGATTCATTTGGCGTGACTCAACAAGCCATTTCTCATCGTTTCAAATCCTTGGAAAACATCTAAAAGGAAGAAAATTGGGTGCCATACGAGTTGAAGTCAAGAAACGAAGAACGTCCTTGTTCACGTGGTGCTCCGACGGCGAAAAAGGAAGGGTTTTTGACTGGCGAACCATCGTTCTTATCTGTTTCCAAATTTCGATAATATTGATTGAACTGAGTGAAATATGGTTTCTAAAAGATTTTCCTTCATGCAAAACAATCGACTTAACGTATCGATTATATTAAAAAACACGAACACATTGAGAGATTCTACAACGCTTCGAAATTTTTACCATTAGTGGCACCATAAGTGGGATTTCAAATAAAAGACTCAAATGGAAAAAGTACAACTCTCTTGCTTTATTTACATATGAAATCCTAACACGCTTATTGGATAAACCTTTAGAAATTTTGTTAAGTTTTGTTTAGATCACGTCCAACAAAGCCTGGTCTCAAATAGAATGCTGTTCATCAAGCGTCAGTTTATAACAAATAAAATAAACGTGTACTTTTATCGCCTGAAAAGCTATTATCTAAAGCTATTATCAGCATTAAAGCGAGATTTTCGTAATTTTCCACGCGATTGTTTCAATATTTCCCCTTGATGTTGTTGCGTAATTATAGGTCGCACACAAATTTCCCACTTAAAAATCTCTATTATTAAAATCACGATTTACACGCACCTCTCACCTGTCGGGGCGCCACGTTTGTTCCATAAATTTTTATCAAATTCCACTTGAAAGCAGTTTCCATCTACTTAACAAACAGCTCCATAATTGGATTCCACTATCTTTTACGGCATTTCCTCCCCCCGTCTCCCTTTCGCGCCGTTCTGTAAAGCACCAGTATAATTGACTTCGGCTAATTTAAGACCTTTCTCAAAGCAAACAAATTATCCAATAAATTAAGGTAACAAAATTAGATGAAAATTTCTAAACACCTATTGTGCCTGGAGTAGTGCCGGGATATCGTTTTCATTTATCCCAGCTGAGCCTGGATATATATATATGTACCTGGCTTGCGAATGGCATGATTCTGGTTGAGCACGGGTGCCCCCGTGAAGGTGTATCCAAACTCTGCGACAGAAAACCGTGCACTAAGCACAATTTATGCTATTGCATAAATTTATGTTATCCATTCCGGCGTTCAGAGCATAAATAAGAAGCGTAACAAAACGCTGTGCAAGTCTGCTTTAAAGTCGAGCACATCGGAGGGGGAGTAGAATGCTCTGCAAATTGGATCAGATGTTGCCGTTGTTGCATCTAATGCCAGCTAATGGAGCGAACTGCCAGCTGCATTTCGGTGCATTTCGAATGGAGTCCATCACTCCGCGCCCGGCTGAGACTCTTTCCGGTTTAAATCGCCGCTAATAATTGTGAAAATTCCCCGGGCCGAGGGCCATTTTTCACATTTGCACCGTAGGCCCGCGTGACAGTGACACACGCAAATCCCGCGGCATTTAGCCACGGCATAAGACTTTTTAGAAAATACCGAATTGATAGGCTACGACCATTCGAGATCATAAATCGACCGCGTCTACCGGTGAAAGCTCCTCCATCGAGCTGGCTACAATGCACCATTAGAGCTGTCCTTCCTCGTCGACGAAATTTATTGGAATTTTCAATCATGCCGCTGCTGGATGGGGTTCGGGTTCGAGTTTGTCTAATTGAAATTTATTTTATTGGTGGATTTCTATGCGCGCGGCACATGCGGATGCTGGGGGAGTATAATGTAGGCATGCAAAATATGTCTTAGGAGCTTTCAGCCGGAATCAACACGGATTTGATGACTCTATTTGGATTTTTAATGATTGGGAATTGGTTCACGCACGTGTGGATTCATAAAGGGAATAATACGACGATGTAAAGAAGCGTTCTTTCAATAAAAGGTATAATTTTAAGTAGAGCCATTGGCTCACGTGCTGTGTGGCAGGTGGCACCCACCTGCTGAAAATAAAAGGGGTCAAATGGTAGTAACGGTCTCTGAGACCTTTGGCGGTGCCGGTTCTCCAAAGACATAAGTCCTGAGAAACGCCAACTGTTAATACGATCTATAATCTTACAGCGAAAAATGGCGCGAAATTTAAGATGACACCTCTTGTTGAAATGTCTTTTATTTTGGGCTGTAGTTTAAACAGAAATACTTAGGAGTATTTGGTTACACAAAATTCAAAGTTTCCTCTTTAAATTAGGAGCTAAAGAATGAGAGATTAACCAAAGTTACATTAGCGCCTGCAGACATATAAATCTTTAAGACAAAACTCAAACCATCAACACAATCTCACAATTAAGTGAAAAATGTCTCAATAAAAACGTGAAAACGATGATTGCGCCCCAAAACTCCATAAATCCTAGCCGGACAGCGAAAATAATTATGACCTGACAACGAGCTAGTAATTAACTTTTCGTGGGAGTAGTTTTCAACAGTTTGTGACGCACTGAAATCATTGGTCAACACATGATTTTCCCATAATACATTCTGATAGAGTCCACGATTGGCGATGATTGTATACTTCCGGCGGACATGATCTTGCGAGGTTCACTTTTACTGCCAAGCGCCATCAAATCAGCCTCACTGGAGACCGCAGCTCGACGTTTGTGACGTTCTTCAAAAGGCGTCTTAAATGCAGATTTGCCGAGAAATTTGTCTAGCAGAAAAAAAGCAAGAGGATTACGATTTCTACACAGAGCAAATTGAGTATAATCGGTGGTGACATGCATTCGTGGACGTGATCACTGTTATCTTAAATTATCCATCTTTCCAGGGGGCTCTAAGCACTGCGCTAATTCCTAAAGTAATTGAAAGGCATTAAACGACTTTTTCTACTTCTACTTAAGAGAAAGTTTCTGTGGCTGCAAGATTTTTTTTTTTGGTAAAAATCACAAAATCCACACCATGAGAACCAAAAAGCCACCGACCGTTCCAAAATCTGTTATAGTGTATTCCATGCACGTTCGGAGCAACTAAAAATTTCTCCTTGAATTTAGTGCGGATTGCGACTATACCATTCCCGGGAATTTATGGTGTGTCATATCTGGGCACACCGTAGCACCCCGAGTATCTTTTGATAATTCATTTAACACTACTAAAACTGCGACAGCGGCCAGGCTACAAGCAAAAGGATATCCTGAAAAGGGAACTATATAGCGGAGCTGAAGTGAATAATGACCACCACGTTCTGATGATAAATTCTAGTAAATGTGAAAATGTCCTGGAAATTGGGTGGTACTCGCCGACATAAACTACACTAGGCGACTTATGAGGGGCTGCTGTGATTTATTCAATTTATTGTATTTAATTGGACGATTAATCCTTGAGCAGATGTGTTGAAGAGCCAGGATCCCTGGCCAGTGTTAGAACGATGTGTTTTTTTATTTACATGGGAAAACAAATCTTCGGGGAAGGCCGTTTCTATTAATCAGATTCGTTGTGAGATTCTTTTCTTTGGTGGGTCGCAATCTATTACGGGCTTGTAAACGAATGAAGTATCAATCATAACGAGCAAGAATATTTATAGTGAAATGCGCTCAGGATATCAAGAACATTAATTCGATTGGTTGTTTTTATCACATGCGATAGTCGCCATTGCTCGCTTTTGTAATTAACGATTCCCAAATTTTTTAACTAATGTTTTTGTTTTGTTATTAGATTCCTCATTATTTAGGCAGAAGAGTTCCCGATAGTTCCAGAGCCCTCCTATCTTGCTTGTATAAATTCAAGTGAAAGAGGTATAAACAAAAGCGTTGAATTCGAGTGAGAGAGGTATAAATAAATGCTTTGGTGGTGCTCTGTAAAAATCTACTTATTGCTCAGCACTAATCTAGACTTTAAACAAAACTAAAACAGACAAACTCTTCAATAAAACAAACTTGTTAGTACTAAAAGAAGTCCCAATAGATATAACCCATCAAATTCTAATACGGCATCGGAAAATAACCATCCCTGTTTGGGCCATGAACCATACATTTAATACATACTTTTTCTTCCAATGGCACTACAGTCCAACTCAAGCCTCAGCCTCTTCTATTATTCTCCTTCAGTCGTTTCGAGCTCCGGCTGTGGTTCTCCTTGCATACTGCCAGTGAAAATTATGACATATCGACAATTCCAAACGCGAATGTCGTTTTACTAAGCGGTCCCCCAACTTAGTAATAACCACATCCAATGCTGCTTGACCTACGCAATCGAGCGAAAACTGGTCTATTGAATATGCTAATGGCCTCCTTTATGGTCACCAAGATAATTGCCCGTTTTCTTCGTCCTTTACAACTTCTTAAAGCTCCAAGTTTGTTCGCTTTAATCTAGAAAAAGTGTGAGAGTACCATGCTTCGTTTGAACTATTCGGGGCGTCTTTTGTTGATACGTAGCTGTAGCTGGCGTGCCTGTAGCTTCACGAAACGCATAATATCTTACGATAATATATAGGTGTACGAATACGACAAACCAACAGCGCCTTGAAAAAGAGCGCAACTCCAAAAATCTGAAATTCTCCGAAGGAGCTGAAGGGCATAAACTCAATCAGCCTAGGAAAAGGTCGGGAAGATTGGGCCAAGTACTTTAAAGGCCACAAAATAAGTTTATTTAACAATTCCGGCTTTTCCCCAGAAGATATTTAATTAAAATAGAGCCGCCATCAAAAAACCATTTCTGGTACGGACTTGCATGCGAAAATTCCCTGCTTGAGTTGCAACGCGATAACCTTCCTCTATTGTTAGAAATTTTATGTGCCTAGAAAAATATACGTTTAAAATAATACCCAACACTGTGTATCACTGGCAGAGGCATATGTATACGCAACAATAACCACGATACCGTGAAAAATAGCACAAATCCCTACATGCACTGCGATAATTACCTAAACCCACCAAAAGATGACGCAACAAGCGGATTAACTCAATTACTACCCTTACATTTTTTGTTTTGTATTCACCCAACACCGCTTCTTGGCATGTGCTCTTGTGGTTGGCTCTGAGACTTCCTGGAAACTTAATTACTAGCCCTATAGAGGCAGCTGACGAAGCTGAGTGTCAGATTTCGGATGTCTTCCTGAATGGGAAGATGATACTCAACAATTAGTCAATATATGAGCTTCATACTTAGGCGGCTCAGGTGGAGCTTCTTACTGACCGCTTAACACACTCCGGGGAGCCCATGGAATTGCACAGGTATTATGTAAAGATGACCCGTTGCAGCGGCAGAGTTGAAATCCAGACATTCTGCACCAGTTACGACGATCGACTTTAATCCAATTTGTGCACTTTTCTTTATTGGATTTTGTGCTGTTTTTAGGCTTTGTGCAATCTCGGAATGGAAGGTTAAAAAATGCAAATATTTTAATAAGTTCAAAACAAGGGATCTACTCAAGTTAAGACTGTTGCAATCTAAATATAAAAAGGGGCAACAATGTGCCAACGCCGGTATTCTATCAGATTAACATGGAAAGAAAAAGAACATGGGAAATTATTTAACGAAAAAAAGACACGGAAAACCTTGTATAGCGAAAATTAGATCAACATTGACTCACATTGCCAGTTCATTATTCTCACCTGTGACTAATCTTCGCACGTAGCACATCCACGACTACCGGCATTCTAGCCATTTTAATTGAACAAAGGTTCGTGATGTCATTACCCTCTTCCACGCCTAGTTCTAATTTTGGTCTCCATTAGGCCTCCGTCGATTTTATGGATCCATCTGGAGGCAGTTCACGTAGCCAACGTTTTCAAACTCACATCGAAGCCACCACCACTGCCGAGAGATACCACGTAGATGGTAGGCGGCCAACCAAATTGCAAACATAAGAGGATTCGGCCAATGTCCATTAGTCACTGGAGTTCAATGCCAGCATGAATTCTGTACGAAAGCCCCTCGTGATCTGAATTCAGGTCTGATATAAAAGCCTTAGTCACATTTTGGTAATTTGCAGACGGAAAGACACTGATACTCTCGCTGGCCTGGATTTCGACAGCAAATCAAACTACGGAAACTTTTTCAATTTGCATTCAATGCTGGCGAGCTCCAAAAGTGTTGCAATAAGACAGAAACCGGTGCAAGAAGATACGTTGACAGGCAACATCAACGCCAAGACGTACAGATTGCACAGCACGGATTAAATGCGGAAAACAAAGACGCCGGTGGAATTCCTGGACGACGTCTAGAGTCTATGGAACGACCTTGTCGGTGATTAACATTTTCCTTGCTTTCTTTGCGGATTGTGTTTGCAATCGCTCACCTGATACCTGCCTGGCCCCATGTATGCAGGTGTGGCGCTTGTTCTCGAATGCCAATCAGAGCAATAGCAACATGCAGCAGCACCACTGGAATTCCTAATGGGGCTTTGAAAGTGAGATAAGTGCAATTTAACTATGCATTGCCAACGAAGCAGCCTGGCTATGTGCAGAGTGCGACAATGTCTCCTCAAGTTTTATTGCGGCGACAATGTCATCACTTCGTCCAGGAATAATGCATATAGTGCGGTTGGTAGCTTGGAGCGAAATTGAATTAAAAAGTTTTACGGCACCAATAAAACCCCCTTAACCAAGACCCAACCCCCGATCAGGGTCTCGTTACAGTAAATGCACCCATTTCAACTCGTTCGTGTGCAATACAGATTTCGATAAGAAAGTGGTGTAACATTAGACACCCCAGAAAACTTTCATGGAACTTTCATCTTTTACGGGTTTCCAGGCCCTTTTAAAGCCACAGTAGCGTAAACCTACACCTTTACTCTATTTCGGAAAATTTCGATACCCAGAACTCGCGTTACCTGCGGTTGAAATTTGAACATTTTGCAGCATTTTACTCGCAAAAGGCGGCCGCAACAGAAGTCCCCCCCCCCCGCCGGTTTTCTCCTTAAGTGGTTGAACTCCATCAAGGCAACATTCTTGGGCCGAGCTTTCAAGGCTGGGTGCGAATTATATTCGAGGCGCAACTTGAAGCCCAGTTGCTGTGCCTGATTATCTGCGGCTAATTACGACTTTTGACTGATATGGAAAGACTTCTCTCAAGGTGGCGGCAAGGTGTGTGCGCCGCCGTTCTGCTTCTTTTTTTCGTTACTTTTTGTAAGCAGGAGGACTAGAACGAGTTTTTTACCAATGTGCTGTAATTACTGGCTCTTCTTATATATCCGGTTTTCAGCAGCTTCTAACTCGGTTTCCATAATTGGAAACGTAGTTTTTAGCGCTTATTGTTTGTTGGATAACGTTTGAGGTAATAATGGCTATGAATGAACAGACCACAGGTGGTCAATGTAGGTCATTAAATTTTTATGATGGAATGAACCGAAATGAGGTAAGATGAATAAACTGACTTTGAACTCGGCTGTGTGCAGAGGGATGGGTTTGAGCTAATGAGTAATTGCGAGTGTAATGGAATTATTGAAAGTATTGTACGAAAGACAAACCTTTTAAGCTTTCGGGAAAGAAAGTATTAATCAAAATCATGAAAAGTTATTGTAGTTTTTATTGGCCAAAAGAGGGATCAAGAAAGGGTCAAAAAGACTAGATTTACCATTTAAGGTTGATGTCCACTGTAAGCTGTGATTGGTTCGATACAGGCGACAGCCACGTCCAAGAACCCCGAAATGACATCGTTTTTTAACCGAACTTTTGAAAAAACTTTCGTATATAGCAAAATCGAGAGGAGAGGGGAGAAATCGAATCGTCACTTCCTCGTGGTGCCTCATGGATAACCAACTAACGACGGCAGTATGTAGCACAACCTTCAAAGCCTACCAAGGCCAGATATAAAGTTTTCGATAAGTGCATGGCAGTGGGACGTTTAACGATCTCCTCCTTATACCGGGCGCACCCAGTTGTGTTATGTCTTATCCTGATGCGGAGGCTCAGGATAAACCTTCCGTTTCGTACCATACTCATGGAACTTTAATGGACGAATTCTATTGCATTTAACGGCCCACAACCAGCAATTGGGGCACCTACCAGTTTGGTAAAGAGGGCCCTTGCCAATCGGACCTAGACGAAACACACCGAACGCTGGAGTTCGGTGCCTGGATTGGCCAACACACGCGATTCTGTCTATGCAAACTCTTCACGCCGTTAAGGGGCGAGGTGGAAAGGATGTCAGCACACTTGCTGTGTACTATAGATAGGCCAAGTGAAGCAGCCGCGGTACTTTTGGGCCCAATACTTCACCAAAGAAGAAGAAGAACCACCCTGAGCTGTGCTCTCCGCTCTTCCTACAATTTGTCAAAATCAGCGCAGAAAGTGCAGCAAGCGCAGAATTTATTGAAGCGTTCGAGTAACAAGGTTTGCAGTAAATATTGGCATTTTCGTAACACGCGAAAGAATGAAACGAAAAAAATACACTGGGAGTTTGGTTTGTACAAAGCCAACGCGTTTCCAAATTTTAAACGGTTGTCATCAATCATTTTTCTTTCTTTCCCATAATCCACAGTCACGACGGTCGAATACCCAACCTCCTACCCACATAAGAATCAATCTAGTCGCAACAGCGCCCAATCGTTTCTATTTTTTTCAAAATTTTTAAATTCCCAAAGCAAATTCCAAACATACTCCCCCCGATCCAGAATGCAAGCTTTCACTGTCCACCTACAAAATGCGATTTCCTGGAGAAACAATTACTTTTTGGGCCTCTTGTAATTGTTTTTCTTTTTGTTTTCTTCACTTCGATTTGTCAGTCACGGCTCGTCTTCACGTTTCTTGAAATTGTTCTACGTTGTCCGAAATTAGCATAAAATCCAATTTCTTCCATTCCGGCCAATAGTGAAACAACAATCGAACTACAGACGAACTATTTTTAGGCGAGGTACTTTTCACGCATCACGGACGAAGAAGAAACGTTGTTGACCGGTGGTTGGCCGATCGAGTCCGGGCAGAAGAAGAAGATAGCTTTGGCCTTTTCTTTTTTGATTCACGATGCCGTGGCGGCGGGCGTGCAACAATTTGACGTCCTCCTTGTATATTGGTATTCACCTAGAATTTCAGGTGAGCATGTTGTTTGGCCCAAGGGAACCGGAACGGGGCTGCCCTGCCCTGCCTGCAGTGGCGGGGGCGAAGTCAGTTCAATTAAAAACTCGATTAAAGTTGGGCCAAAACAATTAAACATTTACGCGTCATCAGTCGTCGTCGTTCAGGATGTTGTTGTCGACTGTTACAGCCCGAATATGGCGATTACGTGACGCCATTAAAGCAGTATTAACCGTACTTGAGGTCGTTTATGTCTCGGCTGCTCCCCTTTTCGTGTGATTAGAGATTCCGCCCCTGAAGACGAGAAGAATTCATTTTTACGATCCATCCCTGCCTCCGTCCCCTCCTGCCATGCTAAAGACAAACCTTCAACTTTTTATCGCTGCCATAAAAACGGTAGCTGGCTGACGGTAGTTGCTGTAATTTTATTCTACACTGCTACCTGCTACGAAAACAAGAGTAATCGACGGTGAAAACGATGCGAAATGGACACTTGTGCACCGGTGCTGGCTGGTCTATTGGGCAGCTCTCGAGGTGGTGATTAAATTTCATTTCTAATTATTATCAACTAGTCTTAATTGGTGGCTCGATTTGAATCTGCTGCCGATCAATTGCTAGATTGCACTTAATTTCTATTACGTGTGACAGACGGGAATTTCTGGTTATTAAATGCTGATTTGTGGACTCCTGGCTCATGATTATGGGTGTAGAATGGACAATGGATGGTCATTTGCTGCAGGAAATGATATCGACTCCGCAATGTCGTCGCAGGGGATATTGCTAGGCAGTGCTGCGATGATGAAGGAGAAAGGAATTCTTTCAGTTAATTTTGTTATTTATTTCTGATGAAAACGAATGTTGTTTCGCCAATGCGTGCAGGTTCGAACTTGTTTTGGTATTCCAAATGCTCGTAATAAGGCGTTTCATGTATTGTAATAGCGGAAGACATTGGGACAATGTTGTATTCAACTTAAAGTGCTATAGGCACAACTTCGTATGTAAATAAGTGCAATATTGAGAAATTAGTGGAAATTTATGAGCTTCCCATACAAAGGACTCTTGAGAGATCGAACAATGATCAAATACCACGGACCTGCACAGGTTTGTTGGAAAAAATCCTGATCCCATTTCAGTATTTTATCAAAATTCGACGAGTTTTCGTTGCAACGTTCTGTGCCGAATCGACTTTTTTGGGATTCTTGATAATATGTTCCCTTACGGAGTTGAATCCGATTAGTGATTCTGAACTCGAATTGAAGTTATGAAAGTAATAAACGAAAATAATCGAAGTGATTGTTTAGGATATTCAAAACGAGTACCTCAAAAATCAATCGCCGAAAACAAAATCACCATACTATAAGCACCATAAAAAGGACACCAAGCTCTAATTTACTTCCTGACAACGCTTTTTACTCCACCATAGTCACATAAACCAAATTGCTAAACAAACATCCCAGCGTCTAGGATCTCTTAAAAAGTGAAAATTCCTCCTTCAGCCGTCAGCCCGGGCTCTAATCTATAATTCCTGCATTCGTCCCGTCTTGAATTCAACTCGTATATCTGGGCCGGGTCCCGTGAACAACAGATTCATTTATAACTAGAACAACTCGACCGTGGAACAACCTTTCACAATCAGTATTCCCGAACTCATACAACATCCAATAGTTCAAACGCAAGGTCCATCGCCTCCTCCTTATACATCGCCCCAGACTCCCCTTAATCTATACTATTCTTTTTTTATCCTTCGAGCTCTGCTTACTGCTAGACATTGCACCATGACAGGAATCGCATAACGGATTCGTAGTATAATAACGGTGACACCTGCGCTTAGACTATCACAAAAAAGTTCCCCATCAAATAGTACTGTGACAGAACGCTGACTTGGGCGATCCAACAGGAGATGGCTCCATTTATTATGCTTAAAGGCGATGGCAGGAGAAAGGACAAGGCATTTTTTTGTAAGAAGACAAGAAAAAGGAAAATTATGTAGGTCGGAAAATGTGAAGGCGAAAGACCATGCCACGGAGTGGATTCGAACCACGGACCTCTTAAATGGTAGTCGGGCGTCTTAGCCCCTAGGTTACGGAGGCCGGTCTTACAATGACCACACTTTTCATTACTTTCATTCTCTTTTGATCTAAAATAAATTATTGTTTGGTGCAACTCTATTGAACCAGAGCTCGCGGCAAAATTTCAGGTGTCGTACAACTCTTTTTGAATCCAACTTCAAAAGTCTAGTATATATTTCACACTTATCACCTTTCGCCAAACAGGTCACGATTTTATTTTCAACATTCTAACAGCAAAAATCTGAACCTGTTCCCAGTTCGGAACCTAAATAACGAAACCGAAAAACGACTAATGACAATTTCGTAACCGGTAAACCTGAGGTTAATTTACTTCATGCACTTGCCGTTAGCACAATATTCGCCTAGATTCGTTGACATTTGTGCAGTTATCTCGGCCGACAAATTCTGTTGCAGAAACGTCGTCTCGCCGCCATACCCCAAAAAAACCAATCACCTGAGATCATAGCCAACGGTATAATAGCAACAAATCGGCTTGGATCACTGAGTTTGTAAACTTTAGTTACGCCACATGACGAAACAGAAACAATCTCAGTCTCATGCTCCGGCATTTATCCGAGCGCAATGAGTTAGCGATCTCCCGGCAGGTATCTAGATAAGACCTTTCACGTTCAGAAATTATTCACCAGCAGCAGCAGCAGCGGTGGCGGCAGCAGGCAATGGAGCTGAACTATTAACTAAACCACAAGTGGAGACGCGGATTGCATAATCCGGAATGGCAGTGGCATTTGCTTCTTGTTTAATCAAACATGCTACACAGACCATACCCGAAATTGATTCCACGGGAGGAGCACTTTTTCCAGCTTCCGACTCGGTTGGTTTTCGGGCCCGTGTGTACTGGAGATAGTGTCGATAGCATTACACAATTAACCTTTGCAGCTGTGGATTATCCAGGTAGAAAATTCACGGTTTAAAAACTATTAGCGATGCATTTTGTTTAATCAGGAAAAGTGTGATCATTACGATGCTGGGGATTTAATTAGAGACTGTGTTACGTCTATTTGAGAGTCGAAATGGATTTAGTGTGAATCCCCAGAGATGGCGGGTAATTGTTCCTGCATGAACACATCTTCTGCAATATTATTTAAGTGCATACTCATTCCCTTGCTTTACTCAGAGCTGTATCTATTCTGTATTCCTTTTGAAATCGGCCCGAACTCCGGACCACATCTTAGGTCTGCAGACCCCTGCACTTGGAAATCGAAAAAGATTATTAAAATTAAATATTTTCACCGTTTGCATCAAGACCTAGATAACGGCAATTAAATCACCAACACAAAGCCCACTTTACAGTTTACAGCCTCTTTCTTCCACAAAAAACAACAAAAACATTGGTCGGGATTACGTATGCGCCGTTCTTCAACTTCCTCATCGCACTCTTAACCTACTGAAATTAGTCTTAGGTAATGCCTCATTATTTCGCTGGCAAACTTCCCACATACGGCAGCGTAGCTCGGTGATTAAGCATCACTTGAATCCGCCATCAGCTTAAAATCATTTTTCATTAACGCCTCAACTTGGAGGAAGGAGTTACATGGAGCCCCCAGCCGGCAGCAGCCCATTCTTTTCCAGTCCCACGCCAGGCCGACCATCAGAATGTGGCAACACTGGGCAATAGTAGAAAGTTTTTCTGAAAAATGCTCCCCCGAGAATGGCATCCCGAGACCGTGGAGCGGGGGAGGAAAATTCTCACATTTTTTTTCTTTGTGCACAGAAATGAGAGGTTTTAGGAAGATCCAGAAGTTACCAATCCGCCCCTTAAGGGATCGTTATTGAAATTAATTGCGAATTACAGCGACCCTCCGAGAAGTTTGGCTCGTCTTTCAGCAGCTTTGAATACTTAAGTAAAGCTGAGTACATCTGTTCGGCATTAAATTTCCTGGTAGCCAGCCGGGAATCTAATGACAAGAAATCATTTCAATTAGGATCACAAATTAATCCAACGAGCGAAAAGAAAACTGGCCCCAGCCCCCTCCACCCACACCTACCCGCCCTCAAGCCCCACTTCATCATCGGCCTCCTTTCTTTTTGGCAAGTTCAAAATCGAATGACCTCGGCTCCAAGACAATAAGCGCCTCCCAATTCAAATGGCTCCAAATTAGCATCTAGAAGCCATCGAAGACTCTTACTTCTCTTCCACAGCCTGGTTTTGTCCATTGTAACCGCCCGGTACTAGAGCGCGGCATTTCCCTTTCGGGCTGCGGTTCTTTTATCACTGGCGAAATGGGGCTCGGAAAATCAGCGGCGATAAAGCCAAATGACTGTAGTCATACTCGTAGTCGCAGCCCAAGACAATAGGCCATAAAAGTCGTTAGTGCTTCTGTGACAGGACGGTGTCATAAATATACCCACGATATCACGAAATCAAGGCATCTGCGTAATCTCTCTCTCGGGATTAATTTTAATCCACCGAAAACTCCTCGACAACCTGCCGAGCGGAGAGATTAAAGAAAGGAGGTCCACCGAAGGCCACTACTGGCCGTCCGCGGGTGCAGGGCCGATATACACCCAGCTAGACGCAAATGGCCAGTTAGCAGAAATTCACCGATAAAGTTCATCCCGGTCTGGCGGGGCCCGGGGGCGACATATTTTATGAAGAAAATCCCCGATGGACATTTTCGCCAGTTTTTCCAGTTTGTTGATTATGAAACAAAATTTCTTTTTCGCAGCGCCTGTCCAGCGCCGCTAATCAATCAAATTAGAGACGAATACTTTGGACCGGTGCTAGTTTGCCATTGATGGGGCCTCTTTCAATGCGGCGGGTGATTATGCAAGGCAACTGGTGTTTACGGCATTATTTAACCATTCTGGGCGGTATTAATTTCATATCTGGTATGCAACATTCTGGATAGTTCGAGTACATAAACAAAATTATTTCCCCCGAATACGGGATGAGACTTTCACTCTAGTCACGACAAGAGTAAAAATACTTGCCGCCATTTTTTTACAGTTATTCCTCTGCAATTAATTGTTTGATATATTGCCGATGGATTGTATAACAGTGCGGAGACTCGAATGGAATTGTTGTCAAATTGTTAAATTGTTTGTGGAAATGTCAAGGAAATGTCGAAGGGAATCACGAAGATTTTTTGCGTGGACTTGAGGAAGATGCAGCGAGGTTGAATGTCATAATTCGCGGATAATTTTTGTGCTGTGACTTTCGTGATTTGCCTTAAAGATTCTCAACGAAATTTAAACCAACGACAGAAATGTGCATTTCTATGTGACCTGTAGAATAGTTGGAACAGCTTTACACACTTGGATTTTGTAATGGCTGACATTGTTAAAACATTGCTATATTTCGCCACCAAAGACGACTTGAGATACAGTAGGAATGTAGTTCGCTCGACTCACTCTCCCAGCTTGCAGTCCTCCTTTTCGTGCAATTAAAAGTCACGGGATTTATGATTTGACGGTTTTCTACAGTTGACATCAGTAAGTATAGCTGGGCCACTACGAGCGCAGTGAGGTCATTGGTTATGGGCTCGGATGTGAACTTTATGCGGGCCAAGAACCCTTTGAGCTTTTTTGCCTGAGGGCTTTAATTTAACTTATAATGTTTCGTATACAAATTGATACTGTATAGTTGGACAGTAGAGATGGACTACAGATGGGCAGTTATATAGACCAGACAGACCAGACTAGAGTTCAGCCGGACTTACAAGAGGCAGTACATTTGTCCCTTACACGATGGTAAATTGTACTGAAGTCTCAATTGTACATATATGAGCATGTATCGTGATAAATGAGGCGAGGTGTGATTGTAAATGCGTAGTGGAGAGGCATGGGTTTCTTCTCTCTTACTTCTTTTGAGATAGTAAAATAGCCAATGTGAAATGAGGCAAGGTGTGATTGTAAAATATAAATATACATCGTAGAGTTTTCTTACCCTCTTAAGCGGCCTACAGACGATAAACTTGGGTTGGCAACCTGTTGTGAACAGAAAGTGTAAACGCGCTTCAGCTTGTTGTCAACTAGTTGATCGTCTGCAGGCCGCTTTACTCTTACTCTGAATCAAACTCGTGAAAAAAGCTCTTCATTGATATTTATTTTCTTTCTTTTTTAATTTGCTTGTTTTTGTCATTTTGCAATTACAATGGCACCTCGCCTCATTTGAAGTATTACATTGTACTGGCTCAAAAGAAAAAAGAAGGCACCCGGGTATCGGTGGGAACGAGAGGGCTGACAACCTGGCTGATCAGGATTCGACTTCGGTCCGGAACCACAATCTGCCATTAGTAAAAAAAAATGGGTCGCAGAGACCAGAAACCATAATTGGTATTGGGCGGTAGTTGGAGGGAAGGCTCCTCACCTTTTTTCGGTATGGGCTGAACATGTGCAAGTTCCCAAGAGTCTGGATAAACTCCGGAGAAGTATGATAGGGCAAAAAGTTTGCGCAGGGGTTTAGCCAAAGGTGAGGCGCATTACTTTAAGACGATGGGGGTATATTGTTGGGTCCAGTGGCTTTGTTGGCATCGAGCTCCTTGAGGCACCTGTAACCAACCATGTAAGTCATGCGAGCTTTCGAGAAATACTAGTTTCTACTTTAACTTGGCGTTCACGGAAGCCCATGCTTCCTATGGAGGTCATCTAAGGTAGTGCCTTCTGGTTAGCAAGCAGTAATAAGATTACATATCACACTCTACAACTTTTTCTACAGAGTACAGATAATAAGCACTTGAGAGGAGCCTGACAACGTTATAATGCCTTAAAGCATCAAATCGGCATAATTCCAATAATTTGAAACCATTACGAAACACTTGAAACTTGAAAACTCGGATTTCGAACTAAAAATAAACTACAAAAAAGGCATAATGACACCCATGACCATGAACTAATGATACTTAAATAATCAAGCATAAGATATGCCCAATTATTTATTCTACAATGATTTCTGTTACGTAACGTATTTTTATGTAATCAAATCCTAAGATAAGAATCTTAACTCATCTCCTTAAAAAAAACACATACAAACAATAGAAATGAATTCTTCTTATGATTAAATTCTTTAATGAAACTCACTTTGCCAGTCACACAACGGGCTTTTTATCTCTGGGCGAAATACTCGGTATTCTTTAGAGGAGATCAAGTTTAACCTGAATGAATCACAACAATGGCACGAATAATATTAAGGATGACTCATCAACGTGATATCAAATGATTGCTGAGAGATTCCGATTCAGATTTCAATGCCAAGAAAAGAATCTTCATCTCTTTAGGACAAGAAGGTAAACGCTCATCTCCAGCGCATAAGATCGGGATGGAACATAGAGAACTAGGACGCTTCCCAAAAGAACACATCAAAACCTGTTTTATATTTGCTGACATATTTGGAATGGGGCTGTCCCGTAACCGTGTTCTGCAGTTTTTTGGTGCGTTGTGTATATTATTAGCAGAGGGGGGCGGGGGCGGGAATTGGGAACTGTGCCCATCGCTACAAATCTCTTGAGCATAACAACTTTTCAGATCATGAACATTTTCGTCGATGAAAGTTTCCCGTGCTTCGAGACTCGACAGGTATTGTTGGCCACTTTTTATTAGGTAATCAGAAATTTCGCGGAAATCAACGCTTAAATTGCGAAAAAATTATTCGGAGTCAATCATTTTATGGCTAACGAGCTTTTAACGACTTCAAGCAGGGCCAATTATTATAGGGTTCGGGGGTGCGTGTTGTCAAGACTTTTTTCGGGTCTCGCTTCTTTGCATACAATCGAAGTGCATTAATGAAACTGAAAACATCCGAAGCCACCAAAAAACTGGGAAAAATCTGATAACTAATGCGCTTGAGCTAATTTCTCCTAGATTGGCCCTAATACGTGTGCTGTTGAAAAATGTTTGAACGGAAAAAAACACAACAATTTAAGCATGCACCTTTCGAGTCTCGACTAATTATAATTCACTTACACCTGTTCAGATTCTGTTTGGGACTGGGGCTCTGTCACTTTTCCACTTTGCCTTTCTGCTGAACGCGCCACAATACTATGTATATAAGAAAAAAAACCAGCAACACCAGGTATCGAGAGACTTTTTTGTGGCCGCCATTGGCCGTGGCTATTTCTGCATTCTGATCGCGTATAATTCGAAATTTATTCAAATGGAAAACAAACTCTCATGTGGTTACCTGGTAATTTACATCCGCAGCAACGTTTGTGACCGGCTCTAAAAGGAAAAGAATCGTGCTCACATCCAGACTAATTTTTGGGCGCTGTTGTAGTAGTAGTAATGTTGGGACGTTGCCGCTGGTTCCATGGCTCCATCCGTGCACAGGCACTTTATTTTTAAATACGGCCAGATAGATCTCTTCCTCACCTGGACACAGCTATCAAATTCGACTGCGTGTGTAAAAGATACCAAAAAAGAAATGCTTTTCCCCAACTAATTTATTCATAATTCAAGAGATTTACATAAAAAGTGATACTTTAGGCTATGAAGCTGGTCTTTTTCTGGTGCGTTTTGTTTTTAGATTTCTTCGTGCTGATTAAGAGTTAGGCGCAGGCCATACTTTTGTGGGTCACAAAGCTTGTCCCAATTTGATTGCGACACACATTTTTCGGGAGGAAAGGTTTAGAAGGAGAAGAAGCTGAGGAGGAGATGGAGACGATGCGCGGAGCAGTGATGACAACCTGACCGAAATCGAAGCATGGGAAGAGAGTGAATGGAAAGTAAAAGTTCTGATTATATTAATATTATGCTTTTTTGTGGGTTGCGGTGCATAGCTGGAAAAGGAGAGTGAAGGCCATTTGTATGCAGATAAAGGCGAATTCGTTCTAAGCTAATCCATGGCGATTAAATGAAAGGAAATGGCTTCAGTGCGAATTTTTAGTAGATGCTAATTAGTGAATAAAGCATAAAAAACGACTTTATTTGGCAAACCCATTTAATGAATAGCGACTTCTTTTCAGTTCGTGTTTTTTATTCTGAATATTCAATATTGACTCGCTGATTTTGCTGGAATATATGTACTACAAAAAGTCCCGCAGAAATGGTTTTGCTCGTTAAGATAAAATCGATTCAATTCCCACTGGATCAACAGCCACTCGACATTAATGAATTTCATATCTATTTTCGCAACGATAATGGCAGCCCTTCATTAGTCGCTTAACTGCTGCCTGGCACCACACATATAGCAGTATCAAACACAATTTTCATAACAATACGAAACCGCACTCCAGTCCTCGTACACATTATACCTATAAAATTGAAACCGTTGCACGAATGCCTCGAAGAGAATCTCCCCCATTTACAACAACTCATCCAAACAAGCCATTATCAAGCAAGACTCGTTACATAAAAGGTAAATCACAGGTGCAAGTAGTGTGCATGTCATACATAATGCAATAGTGCCAACTTTACTATTGTTAAGTTTTGAATATCACTCGTTCGTGGGATCACCCCGTTTCCCACAATGAGGGGCGACGGCAAGGGACACACAAAAACGTTGCATCGTCGGCAGAAACTCTGATAATGACCCTTCTTCTCCACCCGGAGGTGATTCCATTGTTTGGACCGTTTCAACCGTTTTATATGTGTCCACAGTCCGGACCAACAAGGCATATTCACACACATTCATCCATATCTAAAAGTCGTTAACTTACCATCTCTCGTCGCAGGACTGCCAATTGGGTATCCAGGGTGCTGGTCGTTGTCGTTCCACCTGTCGTCATCCGACTTATCGGGGAGATGCCCCTCTGTGATTCCAGTGAAGCTAGACTGCCAGTGCTGTTATGAACGGGTACACCATGGCTTGTATCCAGGCCACTCAAACTTTTTGGCAACGGTGGGAGTCCGGGCAGAGACATTCTGTAAATTCATAAAACAAACATCAAAGAAGATAAAAACCGGGGCAAAATGGATTAAATTGTTACAAATATTTTCGGCTATGGAAAAGTTTCTGCAGTGTAAAAGGGGTTGGAAAATGTTTTCGGAAGCAATTAGAGATGAATTGATAAAAAGTTGCCCTTCGTATCCCATGTTTGCTTTTTTTATTAAGGAAGGTTTTTACGGATCAAAAGGTATTTTTGCTGGATTTGCTCTTCGGGTTAAATGCGATTCCGAGTCACAAAGGAAATCGTACGAACCTTTAAAAAATAATGAGTTCAAAATTAAACAACAAACTTTCTAACTATTGATCGCTCTCAAACAGAACAACCTCAATTTGTATGTTGACTAAGCAGAACTCTATGCCAAACTCAAATGGAGAAGAATTTCAATTATAGTGTTGTCCACCTACAGCTTTCTACAGGCTACTGAAGCAAGGCAGAATTTAAGGAAGAGAAGTTTAAGAGATAGGGGAGTAGATGAAATTTGGAGATAGTGAATGGATTTTTCTTGTCAGTGTTTATTAAGAGTTGAGCTTTACATAAATTAGGATGTGGAAATTACAACCAAATTCGACTAATGCCATACGGAATGCTCGGAAGTTCCCATCATATCGTATTCAATTTTTCTTTTTTAAGCTTTGCGTGCTCGGAAGTAGATAGATAGGAAAAGAAGACAACTGTGTTCAAATACCGCAGGACTTAATTGCCTCTGGAAGGCAACGTTTTGTCTTTCATAGGTGTAAATGGTGCACTTGCACCGGGCGACATTTGTGCACTTGAGTTAACAACTTGCTACCCTAAACTGTCGTTTTCGCCTGTGTGTATGTAGGGAATCATGAGGTCACCTGCAATCAACGGCAGGTCAGACTGAGTAATGTATGGCCTTCGTCGCGCCGTAACTGCCGACCTGGCCTAAAGGCCATGGCCTGCCGGCGGCCTGTATGTACATGGAGCCCTTAAGGAAGTTCAGCACAGGCAAGAGGTTTTAAAGCGACTTATAATATGCGTACAGTTTCTTGCAGAGCAGTTATTAGCTTTTAGAGGGCAGTCTGATATTTTATATGAAAGAAGTAATGGCAAACTTTCTTAAACTTCTAGAATCCACTAGCAAACTTGATACAGTTTTATCGGAGCATTTACGTTAGTTAGGTAAGTGTTTGTGTCTTTGTCCATTGCCTTTCACTGCGATAAAAAAACGACTGGTGGGGCGCAATATGGCATACTGCACCGGGCGCAAAATGAATGGAGCCCCTTTTGACAGGTTTCGACCAGCTTGAACGTCTGGTGACTTGATAGCCGCTTGGGGCTACCCGATAATAGAATTTCGGATCGTTTTTTGTAAGTTTCCGAATCTGGACAGCTCTAACAACAAGAGGAAGGCTGTAAATTGGTGCTTTGAGAAGGTGAATTCGTACATTGCATAGTATACTATGTTCGGAAGTATGGTTCATGATTCAATTCTTTTTACGTTCTAAGTCAAACCTTAATACGTAATAAATACTCCCTCTGTCTCTGATGCAGCAATTAACTTGTTTTTCCATGTTTATCATCGACCTAATATCTCAGCAACTAAATCACCAAAGCTGCAATAACGTTCCAATAGCGATTTTCCCAGGTTTCCAACAATCTGATGCCCTTAACCCATTTTTTTTTATTAAAACGTTTCCATCGAAAAGTAAAAAGAAGGAAAACATTCGAGTATCTATATCTATACCACTAACATGTTAATATCCATTATCCAAAGTAATTCGATTCCATTTTTATGCATTCATGCATTGTAGCAACAGCATATATAGCAAGCAGCAGCAGACCTGCAGAACAGCGCAGCACCTCCATGATGCCGTGGAAACCGTTCAGGTTTTGTGTCATGGCTCACAGCCACGTTGCCTTCGCTTGATTGAGCTCCGTTTTCATGAATCAATGAATTTTCAGATACAAAATGAAAATTTATGAATTTTTATTATAATCGACTACATTTTTTCCGTGGCAATTTTTGGATAAAATTTTTGTTTTTTCTTATTTTCGATGAAAATCTGTAAGAAGATAAGCGAGACTGCTGTGGAAATCCGTAGAATGGAAGATTTTTCAAGAGAGAGACACACAATTGCACAATGTTTTTTTTAATGCTGGGCCGAGGTTTGCTTTGCATGTCGTCGATTTTGAATAACCAGATATTTCGGTGAGTCATGGTGCCTGGAATTTGTTTGCAATATGAAACATGTTAATTAAGTCAATTTTTATAGCCAGTTGTAATGATTTCTTTAAAACTAAAAATAAGTTTTTTGCCCTTTGTGCCGCAAATAAGGTCCCAGGGAAAGAAGACTGAATGATAATTCTTGAAGTGCCAGAGTTCTGCACAGCTGTGCAATAATATAAACTTTAAAGTGTTGTTCAAAAATTAAAAACAGAAACCATAAATTCCTGCCCAAATTCGCTGCTTTCGAACAAAAACTTCTTCAAAAAGGTCGATCTTATTATATGTGTGCAAGCTTTGTTTTTTTTAAATTATTGCTTGCTAATCAATTTCCCATTATCTTGTTCAAGAGAAACTGCTACACCGACGCAAACCGAGCCCCGGGGCAAGTTGATATAATTGCGATTATCAGCCCACAAGGCGAATCCAGTCAACAACTTCAATCAATTTACAGCACAGCTCTCACCGAACAACAAAATCCCATTTGAGAACAAGTTCAATGCTGCTCCACTCAGCGGGGGAATTTTCCTTCTATTCTGCCAATCCCGGCAAATATGCAGGGCCATAGTAGCGCGAAGTCATCGAAGCGCCCAGAAACGCATTCCCTACCCATTAAAGGTATACACATCACAAGACTTCCTGGTTACCGCAGGTATAATTGCAAAACTCGAGAATTATGCAACATCTGGAAATAGGCTCAGGGAAACGTGTTGACTTCAGCACCTCCGCGTGGAGCTCTGCACGGATGACATGAAAACAAGAAAACGCAATCCATGTCAGACAGTTGTCCCAACAGCGAGATGCAAATTGTGACAGGAACACTGTGTAGTCTGAGAGACCTGTGGATAGGTCTACAAAAGATACGTCCCCCCATCTCGGCCGGTGGACAAATGAAGTGCGAAGCCTCCTTCCTGGGTTGGGCTGCTGCTTTCAAATGTCGAACGATCTGGCAAACTAAGTGATCCGCTTGATCGTGCGTTAGTTGATCAATTTAAACGGATTTTACGTAATCCCTGCTGATCTATTTGCGCAGATGACAACAATTCGGAAACTTATAGATGCCGCAGCGGTTCCATTCGAGTACCACCAGCGTTGATGTAATAAGAAAGTTTCAGGCTGGAATCGATCATTAGGAAACTCTTTGATGACTGCCAGCAGGTGATCTTGCGTCGCTTTTTGATATTTTTTTTTTCAATCATGAAATTTAAGATTTCCTTATTACAGAGACAGGTTTTTCGGAAATGTGAAAATTATGTAAAGGGATGCAATTCGCTGATGGAAAAGAAAGTTCAGAATATACACACATTTACATATATACTTTTAAAACTCAAAACACCACAATTCACTTTCTCTCAATTTAAGGTTTAATCATAATAAAAAATCTCAAAGGTTCATGCCCTTTTCTGAGCTTGTGCAGAAACAATCATAATAGAATTTCGACCTACACTCTGATAAATACGTCACATTCTTATCCTCCTATCATGCTGCTGGCTTACACTTTCGTTTCTATATTAGGGGTATTCACGCTTTGTTGTATTCAGCCTTGTATCGTTGTATCAGGTGTATTTGGTTACACCATTGTAAAATAATACAAGACTTTTCCATATAAAATTATTTACAAGAGTGTTGTAAATTTACAACACTAAAAAGTGTTGTATTACGTATTGTATCATTGTATTTAATATTTGACAGATGTTTAAAATGGAGCGGGCGATGGTAAAGTGAAGAAATTCATTTATTTATATCTATTTATATATTTTAAAACTTTAGAATAATTCAATTGAAGGACAGAAAGAAAAGAAAAGACAAAAATGTTCTTCTTCTTCGATGTATTTACAATAGATTGCAAAAGGAGCGTTCACTCTTCGTTGTAAATTTGTATTGTATTTTTACACTGTTTACAATGATACACTTAAGCGTGAATACCCCTATTGTGTTAAGCTTTTAACGGGTGTAATTTTTGAGGAAATAAAAAAATATACATGTGTATAATCTTCACTTTCGTCCAAGCCGCGATGTTTATTTTCCGCCAAAAGGGATGGTTATCTAACACTAACGACCCACGAAGAAAATTATTCCATTTCTCACTCATTCAATTTTTGTTGTTTTTTTGGTTTGGAGTTAAGCAAACCATAAACACAAAACTGGTATCGCTCAAGATATCACCCGCATAACTTGCTTCTGAAATGGAAACAATAGAAATGTTTTCTTAAAGCGTTTTTCCTTCACGTTTTTTTCCTATTCATTTCACGCTTCTTTAGAGGTTTTTTTACTTTCTTTAATGTTATACAAACTTAAATTGGGTTTTATGAATTTTTGCATATAAATTAAGCTTTGAGATTAGGAATCGCTTAAAATTTTACTGATTACAACGAATTACGTTCATCGTGGTTATTCTCGCATTTTGACAGCTTTCAAGTACAGGAGTAGAATCGGCAAGTTTGAAGTGCTTTTTGGTACTTGAGGTTTTTGGCAATTTCTTTTGTTTTCAAGACGATAACCTGCGATAGCGCTTGGATAGCGTTCTTGTTTTATTGTAAGAGTTTACGTCCTTCCTAGAGTCTAGTATTATCAGCCAACAAACATTTTCCACGATTAAACTTAATAAGGCATCTCGAAGGCATAATCGATTAAAAATGTGATACCAAAGTTCAGCGTAGAGCGGTCTCCACCTAACGAACGGTACTCCTCCTTGCCCATTTTTGCGCAAAAATTTTTCCCATATGAATTCTGGGTAATTTTTCAAGGGTGCAAACATAGTGACGTCACCAAAAACCACTGAAAAAATGATTTTTTTCGTAAAAAAAAGCCATAAAAACAAGATTTGCGAAAAAGCATTTTTTTAAACTTGCAAGAAGCCAAAAGTGTAGTGTTAAGTAGGACACAATTATTAAATGAGTTTGAGGTGCCTCTTTTTTCTTTTGAGCCAGTACAATGCCATACTTCAAATGAGGCGAGGTGCCATTGTAATGCCAAAATGACAAAAACAAGCAAATTAAAAAAAGAAAGAAAATAAATACCAAAGAGGAGCTTTTTTTCCGAGTTTGATTCAGAGTAAGAGAGTAAGAAACCTATGCCTCCACGATGTATATTAATATTATACAATCACACCTCGCCTCTTTTCTAATTGGAAATTTTACTGCCGCAAAAGAAGTAAGAAAGAAGAAACCCATGCCTCTCCACTACGAATTTACAAACACAGCTTCGCCTCATTTATCACGATACACGCTCATATACCACATAGGACAATATTTTTGAACTGGGACATTTCAAGAAATTGAGACCTTAGTACAACTTACCATCGTGTAAGGGACAAATATACTGCCTCGTGTAAGTCCGGCTCAACTCTACAAAAGTGAGCCAGCTATTCCAGTCGGTGACTCGCGGCTCTAGCTGGCTTTCTTCTTTTTCTTCCCGTCTTCTTCTTCGTGGATTGGCCCCTAATTTTGGACTCGTGCAAATGGACTTGAATCAAATAAGCTCAGGCTGTTTGGATACATCGTGTATGGGGACCTATAGAGTACCAAAAACGGTAAGCCTTAAGCACCCATCACCCATTTCAGTAAACAGTATGGACCTGATGTTTCACCTTCTTCTCTTAGACGTATCAATGATCAAGTATGCACGATGGTACGAATACATATTCCAAATCGAATGAATTTTCCCAACAGTTGCAAAAATCTTTTCCTTTGTCCTTGTTTATAAATGCCACATTTCGCCACGCCAGACTCCCGGACTCTACCTATCCTAGATAAGGGCAATACGTATTGACGAACTGGTAGTGCAAAGTATGCACCGTACGATTTGCACATAAGAAGAAAATCTAAGTTGCTTTCCATAATAAACCCGCCCATGATTGACTTATAAAAATCACGCGAATTTATTAACTACGATAAATATGAAATGAAATGCTCCATGTTTCGAGGTAGTAACAGATGCAGTTCGTTATTCTAAAATTCTCAGACCAAATCCAAGGACAAAAGAAGACCTCCTCCCACGGCGTATTATTCCCCTACGTGATCAGTTCGAACACACACGGTATGCAGTACACCTCCAATCACCAGTTTCACGCTTCCAAAAACCATAACGAAACCGACACAATATGAAAAAATCTAAAGAAACTTTTTTTTATATATTTTTGAAAGTAGCTTCACCGCATCCAACTATGCAAATGTGACATTGACATTTGCCACCAGTTGTAGCCGTTGCTGCTGCTGCGGTTTCGCCCCGTCTTCAGTTTCGTTTGGATATTGGATAAAAAATTACGACAATTGGGTCAAAAGTTGTCTCCGAATCTCGCGAGACGCGCGGAAATTTCTATTTTAATTTCTATTTTCTACGCGTCCCAAAACGAAATTCAGAGACGCTCTAGGAGATTTCTGTTTAGGCTTTTGGGTTGGCGCGGCTGTGCGTTTTTTTGTGGTCATAATTTCCAAATATTTCCATTTGAATGCGATGCGATCGCGGTGAAATATCGAAACTGAGGAATCACTTTTCCACGATGATGTGTGATTAAGTTTTGTGGTTAAGACGCAAGCAGTGTCTGAGCAGGTAAAGGCCGTATTAAGAATAAAAATCACGGATATTTGTACGAATGAAATTAGATTTTAGTTACTAGACAAAGTTACTTGCGAGTAATTCGTTATTTATGGCGTAGAGCTACCAAGATGTAGGTTTGAGTTTTGGCACCCTCGCAGGATTCTCTGCAAGATACATCGCAATTAATAGAAATCGCTCAAGCTAATTTCGAGGTAGTAAGAAAACTTCTCAAAGTGCATTTCTAGCTATTGTTTTTCTGTTGTTCAAGTCATAATTGCAAATTCAAGAACTAATCATTCGCAGTGACGACGAACCTCTTCCATTGCAACTCTGCCCACCCTAACTACTTTACTACATTTCACTGTAGTAAAAATAAATTTTTTTCCACCACCTCAAAACAGCATGTTTCACCTGAGTTTCCATAATGAGTCATTTGCAAATAATTTACATACTAGTCGATGTTGCTGACCACTTAGCCGCCAGCGCGATAAACCGCAGACTCGTAGTTAATACCGCAAACAGATTCGGTTTACTTTGTCCATTTTTTTTACCGAATGCAAAACAGTGACCGTGAAGCTAACTGCAATTTGCGTTTCACATTTCAACTAAAGCAAACTTATAAAGTAATACAATTTCCGCGATTTTATATTGTAATTAATGTGACGGTTCTGTACGCTTCAGGTATGTAGATGGAGAAATTTCTAGATTTGCTATTGGTGTTGATATTGGTCTCCAACTGAGAGGGATCATGACTGCTGCAATTGCAACTAAATTTGTATCATGCTTCGATTATGATTATTGCATCTGTCAATCTCTTTGTAGACCGCAATGAAATTCTATAATGTAGGGTTTCTGTATTTTGAGTATATGTAAGTATTTTTATCTGAACTCTCTATCATAGTTCAAACATTACTTGTTATCTTTAACCAGTTTCTTTGTCTTATCTATCTTATTGGGCAGAAGATATACATACATATGTACTCGTATTTATATTCTTTTTTTAGGACACAAATAAATTACATTACAAAAATTTAATTCGAATTCTGTAGTGCTTTTACAAACCAACGTTAACGCAAGTCCAAGTAGGTTAATAGCCTGTAACGAAAAACACCAAATCTTGGCAACAAAAGAACGAATTAAGACTCTAGAATATTATTTTGCTTAAAAGAAAACACCAATGGAACATCTTAGAAATTCTCAGTACAAAAACAAAGGAAAATTCTGTTCCGCTCCACAATGAAGTCATGGGAGAATGGCTTTCGTTTTAACTAGTTTTTTTCTCCCAGCGGCAAAATTTAATTTCTTAGAAAAGTGCCAGAATTTTCCCCTGCTAGCCAGTCCAGCAATCAGACATCTTAATGAGCCTGGCGTTAAGAAAAACCTACGGAGACAAGAAGAAAACACGAAAACAGTTACATAAAGCCGATTAAAACCGGAAGTACGTATCTCAAAAATTCACGCAATTTCTGCAATTGGGTAAACCGTCAAGAAACACCTGAGACGAAGCAAAACAAAAGAAAGAAGCAAAAAAAGAAGTAACGACCAAACGTCTTGGAGCAGTTGAAAAGCAGTTAGACTAGCAGCGAACGTAACCAGATCAACTATTTGCGTTCTCTAGTTAACTGGAATCATGATGCGGCCCGCAAGTAACCAACGGCGACGATAGCTATGACGATGGTGTTCTTGAGAATCCAGTCTGAACCGAAAGGCAAAAAAGTCGAGGTCATAGTAATCGCGGCAAAGAGGGGCAAAAAAACTCACCTAGTTACTACCGCTAGTATTTAGCCCATTACCGTTGGTTGGTGGTAATTAAAATTGAAATAATCCACAACGTCTAGAGGAGAGCACCGGGATCCTCCTTTAAAGACGTGACAATAATTCTTGCTGTAACTTGTAACCTCCAGCTTCACAGACCAGTTTGCCATCTTGGCTTATCTCACTATTAGCGGGTCAGTCGAGTCCCAGAGGCCGTGTTTACAACGAATTCGTGAAGTGGCGCAATTAATGCAAGAAAACTGGTCTGCGTCTGCTGCTGCTGCACCAACCAACACTGAACAGCTCTCGTTATTATTTTCAATCTTTGGGATTTATGAGAGCAAGGTCTACTGAAAGCGCGTTGCGTGACGCGCAAATGGTCGATCGCTGGGGACCAAAGTCGTGATCATTACCAGATTTTCGATTTAGTGATTGGGATCTGGGTCAAATATTAAAAAGTTTCTAGCAAGGAATGCCCAGTAATTCTACGTCAATTGCCATATTAAATGGACAATATTAGCATTTTTACTGCAATACCCAACTACAATAGTCTCCTTATCCTTACCCGCAAGATATCCATCACGGTAGCATGAAACTGCCTCAAAAACTTGCAAAGTTTGCTAATAAAATTATAAATGTGACAAAGTTACTATAACCCTCATGAATCTGCAAACTGTTAGTGGGCAAATTAACACTTCATCAGTATCCAGACTCATATTAGAAATTCAAACGTGTGCCAAATGATAAAGTACCAAAATGAGCCGACCATTTACTACACACCTTGCCCAAGATGAGGTGATGTCCATTCCGGTGCTTTACTTATCCACTTAATTGCAGCACGTTCCATCTGGACACTAAAGTTGCCTATTGAAATCATAATGGCCAACTTACTGCCATTGGTGCCTAATATTCCAGGTTGGGTAGTAGAGAGCACTCCTTGAAAGATCCACTAATCGTAGTCTACGGCTTCGTTAAAATTCTCCTGGAGGGTACCTAATTACGGTGTTGGGAAGAAAATTTTGTACGAACAAGGATATTTTGGATAAACCTCACGTAAAGCGTGCACTGAAGTAGTACTGGAAATGGTTTTTATGGAAGATTTTTACAGATTTATTTTCAGTTTTATGGTGAAAGAAAATCTTGAATTAATTGAATTAAAATTAAAAAGAAAATTATTGCATCAATGATATATCCATCCAAGGAGTTTGTGTTTCCTATGGCTGCTTCGTTCGTTTTCTTCTGCTATTGTGAATTACTTTTCACTTACTGAGAAGCCCATAGATGGCTGTTGATTTAATTGCGACGAATTGACAGTTTTCAGTTCGGAAATAACAAAAATTATAGGTTAGGTTTTACTCAAATCAACAAATTTTATGTTCCTTTTATGTTTTAAGGCCCAGTTACATAGCAGCGTTGCGTTGCGTTGCGTAGCTGCTGTCAAAATTAAAACTATGTAATTTATATGGGGTTAACTACATTGCGCGCAACGCAACGCAACGCAAAGCATGAGTTGTTCAAAGTTCAACTTTTTACGCGAGCATACGTTGGCAATTTAAAAAAGTATCGGTTGGCTATTTAAAAAGTGTCAGTTGGAAATTTTGAAAGTGTTTTTATTTAATTTTCTGCGGCACTCGTTAGCAATTTAAACTCGATTTGTCAAATCTCAACGCAAAGCAGCTGCTATGATCTGTCAAATAACGCAACGCTAAAGCTGCTATGTGACTAGTTTGCGAAAAGTCATGCTCAGCTAAGCTACGCAACGCAACGCAACGCTGCTATGTAACTGGGCCTTTACTCCCAAGTACTTCAAAGTAGAAAAGGAACACAGCTATTACATGCAGTTGATGACGTTTGTAAAAGATCTTGTACCTATACCTTTCGTTGCCATAATTTTTAGACAGAATGTAACCCCAAGGACAAAAAGATAACTAATTTCTAACTTCCATTAGTTTCACTCATTTCAATGAATGAATTTCCCTTAAAAATGCTCATGTTGAGCAATTTTTATCCAGCTCTAAAAGATCAACCACTCTGATATTATTAAATAGCTTCCTCTCCATTATTCTACCTAAATCCCAAATTTGACCTTTCCCCATTTTGTTTGTAAAGCAGATTTGGCCTCTTCTAAAATCACAATTAGATAATTTTTAATACCTTAATTGCCAGAATCAAAATCTGCATTCTAGCCTCCGCCAAAAAACGGCATTGGATACGAAAAAACAGGGACATCAGTTCCTATACAAAAGCCACAATCATGACAAATAACTAGTCGATGGCCTTCCAGAGCTCTTTCGAAAACAAAACAACCGAAAAAAATTCACACAAGCTTACAAAATTCTGTCGGTAAAAATCAACGTGCGTGTAATTACTAGTTAGAAAGGCAGTAGGTACCCTCAATTTCGAGACGACGACGACTACGACAACGACTTCACCTTTATTGCATGCAAACAAAGCCATCACCATCGCATAGTAGTCGCCTGATGGATTGCGCGCGCAGTTTGGCAATATCCCGTTTAACTGCTGCTAAATTAGTCTAAATTAAACGAGTTTTTATAACGATAGTTACCTTTCCTCTGCATCCTTGACACTATCCCATGAATCACCAACACCCGACGAGGTATCATCCAGCCGTTCCTCATCCTCAAGACCGGAATCTTCCAGACTGATATGACAACTGGTCAGCATGACCTCCTTACCGTTGTCACCTACCTCAACCCAATCTGATGTACGAATACGAGATCTTTGGGTGCCATACGGTGAGGAATCTGTCGAGCAGCCGGACGGATAGCGCTTACGTTGCTGTTTCGGTTTCTGTGAATTACTGTCATTGTTGTTGTCGTGATCGCTCAGGTCATGGTCGTTAGAAATTGCAGTTTCAACACTATTTTTACTACGCATAGCAGCCAACTCTGAGATTAATATTTCGTGAAAGGCAACCTTCTTTTCAGCCGGGATCTTGTCCTCGATTTTCTGGCAGTTAATGGCGTCCGATGATTTGTTCTCGCCGCCTTCTGGCTCGGGACGATGCGACAGATTGACACAAGTCCTGCTCATGTTGCTTCCCGATTTCGACAACGGCGGACTGGGCGTGCTTCTCACTGAAATACAATGCTCGGTTTTGATGATCTTGTCGTTATCCTTCCCATTCATTTTCGATTGGTTTATCAGGATCTCAGTGCAGAGCCTCTCTGCAGCATTCTTCAAATTATTCTCTAGTTCCATCTTCTTAATTTCAATCATTTTACTGTTATTATTATTATTTCTTATCAAGTCATTGTTAATCATCACTGCGGATTTCGCAATCTTACGATCGTTCCCCGCAGTGTCAGACCTATTTATACTATCAGTAGGCGTTTCGTTATTATTTATAGCCTTCGAAGGCACTAAAGTTCGTGGCTTCGGCACAGGTGATACCTTATCAAAATTATCAAACTCTTGTTCAGCAGTATTTATTTCATTTACATTATTGTTATCAGATTCGAGCTTATTTCTTATCGTCGCTTTGTTGTTGTTTATTATAACAATTTCCGTTCTATTTGATTTCTTTTCAATCGTCACTGACCCATTATCAAGTTGATTTGTCGCTGATGACTCATTACGATCACGATCACTTGTTAAATGCTTAGAAGTCTCCGTAACAAATATTGACTGCTGCTTAACAATGCTAGTTGTATTTGTTTGATTCGATATCTGTTGCTGTTGTTGTGATAGTGTTTGTTTTGTCTGATCTTGCGGATGATTCTCCTTTTGTAGCTGATTCTGTTGCCTTTTCTTAAGATCAAATGACGGCGACTTGTATATAACTGTTCTGCCAGCATCTGATGATGATGATGATATCTTAGTTGACGATGTAACTACATTGGAACGTGATGTTGGTGATTCACTATGATTTTTAAGTAGCCCAGTATTTGGTCGCGGTGGCACCGGTGGACCTGGTTTTCTTGTTATCATATTTTCGTATATATTTCATTAGATTCAACCCAAGTAATCCATTTAAAGTGCAATGCGTTAAGATCACACCAACAAAAACTAGTTTAGGTGATCCCCACTTACAAAAACCACTCAATCGCACACAGTACACTTTTTTATTTTATTGATTTAATAACTGATTTAACATTCAAATTTCTTAATATCTCAAATGAAACACTTAACGATCTTGAAATTCTCGACCAAGCATGCAATAACTTCACAATACGCAACAACAGTATCGTGTGCATGCGATCTACCATGCACAGATCACCTTGAGTAAGTACGTATTTCACTAGAATTAATACACGGCAGGTGTTAAAGCGGTTTTTATTGTATAGATCCCTTTTCTAAGTCATATTATTACTCAAAAGCGCGATCTCTTATTCACCGACGAAAAAAGCAAAACGAAACGATTTTAAAAGACAGCACTAAACGAAAGAACTCAACCGTTCGAGGTACCGCCGTAAACTAAAATTGCTCAGCTCAGCTGCAGTTCGCAGAGCCTCAACTTGAGCAAGTATAGACTCGCATAAGTAGTTACCAGACAAGCTGTGCTCGTATCGTCATGGAAGTCGTCATCGAATGTTCGTTCAGAGCCTAGTGGCTTTACCTGTATGCAAAGGTGTTTTGGCTTACATAGTTTTTCTTTTTGTCTTTTGAAGAAAACTGTGTGCAGCAAAATCCAAAAGACTGCCGTTGGCGATGATGGCTCCCCTACCCCGTATTGATTAAAACTAGCAGATAGTATACAAGTGTTCCAGAATAATTCGTTTGATAAAAGTGACCTTTAAAGCCACAGCGAAGCCCCTTCGTGGTGGCTTCTCTGTGACTTGTTTTGACCAAAGATAATTGCCTTATCTTGGAAGCCGTTCCCATGCACACCCGGCATTCACCAAATCGCCACACTTTTCTCGTCTGTTTTCGTGTTTATTTATACAACTATGCTCTGTTCGATATATATTCGCAAACGCTAGCCTAGCGCTAGTAGTGCATGGTAAAGAGGCGGAAGATATTTGGATTGATTTGGTATTTTTATTATTTTAGTACCTCATAAAACTGACCCTTTACGTTTACGGTAAGAGTAAATAGCGTCGTCGTCGCCAATGTTGCTGCTTTTGTGGCTCAAGATATTCCCTTACTTTACTGACCCTGAAAGACTGACTATCCGTAGCAATAAAAACGCCCCTTCTTTAGGGATTCCAAGAAGTTTCTTCACTAATTGAAACAGATGAGGTGACGGAGAGTTTTCCCATTCGACCGTTGTTGTGGGTATCCTCCTCTCTCTGTGTTAAGTAAGGGCTGCGATGTCGCTCGCCTAGGGATTTATATATAAACCAAAAGTGACTCAGTCATAACAAATTGTTAGAAAAGAAGTTTCCGATTATGAAGTAAAACTTTTTTGTTTGCTTTCCAAAAATAAATTTCTCCGTCTGCGGTGGGTGCATGTCAATGGCCTTCAAAGTTGATTATCCTTACTTTTTTTCGGATAAAACTTTGTTTACTGCGATGAAATTAATTTTCCAATGTAATTTCATTTATAACCATTAAAAGGATACCATAAAGTTCAATTTTATTTAATCGGTTTTTTTTACTATTAATAGGAGAATTTGTAAATTTTCCCCCAACTTTATAATATCAGCTGTTATCGAATCGAATGGATATAAAAATGAGAATTTATGAGCAATTTTGTTGAAATAAAAATGAATTACTTTAGCAAGGATAATAGCTTTATTCATGTATTTTAAATTTATTGCGATCCAATCGCCAGAGCAATACTTATTCATAATTGTCAAAGATGATCGTATAAATCGACAATATTAACCCACGGAATTCTAAATCTAATTTTATTTATGTTAACAAGAAAATCTTTATTTTATATATCACCAATATGCTACATCAAACTGTGGATCACGAGAGACTTTGAGGTAAAAAAGCACATCTCCTTAGTCTATACCTTACTTCTCATCCAAGGCGGTATTCTGTCAAAGTTGAACTCCAAAGCTTTGATAGAGTATGACCCCCTGCTTTGTTATCTTAATTCCAAACTATTGTTATTAACTTGGTTATAAATAACTGCACTGTTACGGGTTAACGGATTCATAGGACTAATTAAGGAATACACTTTTTAAATGTTCACACAAAACTTCTTTATTAACACAATTCAATGACTACAAACACACATCTTAAAGCTCACTATTATTACTTGCAATCTAATATCTTTCACTAATAACTTGTATTTATCGCCTTTTAATTCACTATTTAATCACCACTTTTCGCTTTAGGTCACTTTGATCACTTAAAACACTTTAATCGCTTTTCTAATCAAAAACTGGCCGCTGCCACTGTATTTATATATCCAAGCTCCTCCCTTATCCAAGTTCTAGATGTTTCCACCACAGTCTCTATTGCTGGAACATTCTTTTTCGAGAAACTTCGAGAAGCTTAACGTCTTCAATTACCGTTCGTTCAAATTCTAATTAATAGATGGCGCGATGATTGCTTAACTTTGTACCTGATTGATGTACTAATTCCTTTCCAAATAAAAAACTCCTTACAGTCATTTAAAATTAAAATCAGCTCATTTCTGATAAAATTAAATCGCAACTAAATTATAAATTAATCTTGTTGCAAAACCTGAGCGCATAGCCCTAATCAATTTATCACGAAAATTCAATAATAAACCACAGATGCTTGATCCCATCAGGCAGGCACATGACGCGAAAATCGCCCATTATGCAATAATGCAACTGACGGTGACGTGATGACAATAATTTAACGGCGAGCAAGCCACCGATAAAAGGTTAAGTTATCACCATTAAAGATGGTGCTCACAAGCTGCAACCCACATACTTGAGTGCTGGCTCCATCCAGCTCTCTTGCGGTTAAATGTTGCACAAAAACATAAGAAACGTCTTCTTACCTCACCTTCAATTAATTTATGACTTTTCAAAAAAAAAATGACGAAAAAGAAAAACTCTACAAAAAGATATTAACAATTCATTCTGTTGGGAGTGAAGGAGATTTTTGCATTATCCAGGAAAACGACTGAAATCTCTCAAGGATCACGATTAGGACTAAAGAATCTAAAAATGCCTTGAGTGTGTTTAGAGATTTCAACAAGCTTCCAACTGGAAAAAAGAGTTCCGAAAGTAAATGTAAGTGCTTAAATTTTACTACATAAGCAGGGCTTGTAAGGGACAAAAGATCCACAAAACTTATTTTGTTGGTTGGAAACTTGTTTTTTATTTTTAGTTCAGGGGTTCATTTCGCCCCGAAGTGTATTCTGTCTGGTTTCCTAGGAACCGCACAACCAAATACCAGTCGTACTACTATGTCAGGGAAACTTTTATACATTAAACTTTTCACTACGTCTTTCCACTAAAAGCAGAGAAAAATTTAACTTAACAGGACTAGAGTTGGTCCTGCTTTCTATGTTGAAAAACTTTCAGAATGCAGAAAGTTTCCTTTCAGGAAATGGGGCCGATCCGTAAGGAGCTGCGAGCAGGTACGCCTCCAGGTTAAAAACCGTCTTATTTTGTCAAAAATGAATTCTAACAAGTTGGAAATATTTTTTTGTTCATTTCTACAAGTTAGCTTGCGTCACCACCCAAAAACTCCTCCTTTTTTAATCCTGTCCGTCTTTTCCTTCCGTCAAAGATGAAAATTTATTCATGAAAAGCTCTTTAATATGTTTTTTTTCCTTTCTTAAAAATCCTGCCAGACTAGGAAGAAGTGGAATGAAAATTATGACGGCTTTCAAGGCATCTGCGGATCTTCTGACAGGAGAATATTCATAGGACTCCGGTATAGGGACGACAATGCTAAATGAGCAACTTTCCCAAAACATTCCACAAACAGGCAAAATTTGTTGGGAGCTCCAGCTAAGCTCTTCATTTTCACTTTGCGGGGAAAGCCTTAATTTCCCGCTGTAGCTAGACAAGAGAGAATCAATGGCAGGAAGAAAATCCGATTTGAATTACGGAAAAACTTTTATAAAAAGTGTTGCAAAATTTTCAAGGGAAAATTCTTTGTTTTTGTCCCTTAAAAAGTTGTTTTACGTATTACGGAATGAATAAAAGACGCGTTTCGAGTTTAATTCTGTTTTAAAATTTAAAGGCTTCTTCCTTCTTTGTCAAGGGTTAAGAAAGTAACACTCGACATCCACCGGAGGGCAGGGTTATTGCTTCTACATAAGATGAACTTAAGAAGATATCTGGGACGCAATAAAATCAGATTTCATTATATCAATTCTACAAATTATCAAGAAATTACAAGACTTTATTAAATTGTTGGAAGGATGAGAAATTATAAAATCTTCTTGCAAGAGAAAACGGAATAATTTGAGAGTAATTAATTCCGAAAATGTACAGCATAGCTTATTTGATTTCGTATTAAAATTAATAAAGTGAAAAGTTAGCGACTTATAAAGTGGTTTACAATTACCAGTCATAATCACAGTACGCCATTGCAAAGGTTATACAATGATGATTCCATATCCGATAACATAAAAGGAACATTTTTAATCTCATTTATCTGGGTACAGCTTCTTGGTTTGAGTTTTAACACTCCATATATGTAAGTTTAAACCAAAACTCTCACATTTTTCCTCGGTAGTAATAAGAACAAACGAAAATAAGACCTTCTCAACTAGCAGCAGTCAATTTCATTCGATTTTTTCTTGGGTTTCTCTGAGTACAAATAGCTGGTCTATTGTGGATCTTCCAGGACAAAACCACATTGATACTCTTCTAGAATCCTTTCCAGGTGTGGCTGTAGTCTATTATAGAGTACATGTGAAAATACTTTGTATGCTATATTCAATAGCGTTACTCCTCTGTAGTTACTACATGATAGTGGATCCCCTTTTTTGTGTAAGGGGCACACTATGACCTCGTTGCATTGATCATGCATTTCTTTCCGTCTCCAGATTTCCACTGTTATTTTCTCCCCTTTTTTAATGAGTTCCAATGGTATGCTATCAGAGATGATGTCTTATTATTTTTTATCCTATTTTAAGAAACTCATATACAGAAAATCTTCCGAAAAATTTAACCACAGTAAATTCAACATAATTACTTCTGAAAACAAAAACGTACAAGAAATTCAACTAATTTTAGAAAATTCGCCAATTAAACACGGAAACAAGATAAAACAAGCAAAAGATATTCCCAAATCAAGCGTAAACATCAACATCACATCTTAGTACAAGACTCCTCCATTTTTAGCCTACAGATCTCCAAGTAGATAATTTGAAAATTCTAAACTTCCATCACTTAACCACAAAAAGAAAATGTAGAACAGCGAACTTTCCAAACTGCACAAAGATGGTTGTCCAAGAAACCCAAAAAAACTCCCATTTTATCCCATTTTCTGGTAAAACTCTTCGCTTCGGTGACCATTTTTTTCTTATATCTCGTCGACCCACGTTTCATGAACCTAGGTTACATTACAATTTTTTTTCAGGTACACACTTCCGACAATGGTGAACACCTTTCCTCGGCCAGGTGAGCACCACGAGCCCAGAAGATCTAAAATATAGAGAAAAAGAAAAACTGACCAAAGAAAAGACAAGGGCCGTTGGTTTGAGGTCTTGGATACAAATGATAAAAACTGATGAATTCCGAAGAATGATAAAAAGTTCAGTAGTTCAAACAGATGATGATGATGACTTGATGATTGAGCATACTCTGCTATTGCGCTGGTTACTCCCGTGCCAAACAGACTGTAAAATGTTGATCTTGGTGGCGTGGAAATGTTGAAATGTTCGTGGATTGATTAAGAATTCGTGGCTGAGTTCTGGGTTTAAGGCTTCGCAGTTTTTGAAACGAATTTCAGCGTATTTCTTAATTTCTATAAATATTTCAATTTTTCATCTTATTTGTACCTAATCAAATTAGATACGAATCAAGAGAGATTGCGCATTTTTAAAATAACTTTTTTTTACTTTTGAATGATTCAAACACTGCCATTGATAGAAAATAATTTTCCACTTGCAAAATATTCTGTAAAATATAGCGTATTTGTAAATTTGAGAAAGTTTGACGTGCTACCTACACAAAAATGTTACCAGAGGTCATTATTTACATCGATAAAAAGTGGCGTTGTGAGTGTCTACCCACGTCTGCATGGGGTATATGTGAACTGGTTCGTAATCTTTCGCTGAAAGAAACAACAGCTATTAGTGCAGACTTCATCTCCAGTAAAATTACTGCAAACATCAAAGAAACTTCCTATCTCAAAAGACCCTCTAACTATATGCTTCCTAGTAAGCTGCTTTTAAAATAATAAGACTTGACACACGTAAGCCCATGTTTCTTTTCATCTGAAGAACCTTCTATCACGTACTTCCTTCAACAGTACGAAACACTCTCCATTCTAGCAGCAATATTATTACAAAATATCTTCTATGCCCAATTATTTAGGTCAGAAATAAGAGCCAAATCATTCTCAAGTCGTTAATTTATTGCAGTAAGAATATGCCACGGTTGAGCTGAGCACTCCCAGCTTGAAACTGCCTGTGTCTAACAACGCTTAAGTTTATTTAACAGGTTGATCTCAACCCAAACCTCTCGGCTAGCAAATTACAACAAAATACGTGAATTGCGAAACTATTGGGTAATGACTAATACCACTGCCAGAATAAGAGCATACGTCAATGCGCTTTAGGCAATTAGCACCGCTGAATGGCCACTCTACAAAATTTGTTGGCAATTTCAAGGTTTTACGCTATACAAAGAAAATACTTGCTAAATGCCTGACGGAACAAATAAACTCGTGCATCACCTGGTCAGATACTAGAATTGATATGTTCTTATCATTCAAATCGTCTCGAATCTTCAACAGTTTGTTACATTCACCTAGCGCCTCCCTTCCTCTCTTGCATCGGTAAAGCGGTAAAGGCTTGATCACTTTTGCAATAAGTGAATGCACCGAACGTGACTAGAGTTCACTTAATTCCTAGAGACGATATTTAATGGATCAACTGATCGCGTCGCTATTATTCCCAGTTACTCCTATTTCAATTTCTTTGTAGTCTCTCAAAGTCTTTGTTGCTTTTGAATTTGATTTCGACTTGTGCACTTTACTTGTATTTAACTGTAAACCGCTTCGTCGTAAGGCGATTGAATCCAAAACAGATGATCCGATATTAATGATCGTATCCCCGTGTAAATTAGTTGCGGTTTTACTTCAAAACCCGATGTAAGATGGCAAATTAGGTAGCTACCGTCGAGATGTTGCAGACCGATAGACAAGTCCAGATATTCATGGCTTGCGTAGGCTGATTTAAGATTTTAAGTAGCTCTAGCTGAGATTTTCCCGGGGAAGCTTGTTATTAACGGTCCGATGAAAATATTGAGTTTCACATTAAAATTTGAATGCTGGTGTAAATGGAAATCGGACATTGGTTAATTTTAGTTCCTGAATTAATCAAAGCAAAATAAATGTTTATTGCAGTTCTTGGGGTAACTAATGGCTCCTGTATAATATGTTAACTAATGACCATGTTTGCATAGACTATGTTGTCGTAGGAGGTTTATAAATTGAATAGTGTTTAGAAAATTAAACGCTATTCTGCATGTCTTCATTAATAACCTTCTTTTAAAATATGAGATAGAATCTATATCTATATCAGGCAGCCTGAACGGCTCTGAAGGCTGCTGAGTGGAGAAAACGTATGGACATAACAATACACTCTATCCCTGGTAATGGTAGGAAGACTATCACAATACATGACATCAAAACGAAAAAAAAAATGAAAAATCTTCAAAGGAACCCAGGAGCCAGGTTACCCTTATTATCGGATACCTAAGAGACTGTCAAGGTTCTGAGCACGGTCTATATATAGTCGACGCTTTTCGAAACCTGTCAAAAAGAGCTCTCTTCCTTGGCTAGGAGATCCAGGAACACGGAAAACAGCGAAAAGATAGATGAATTGATCTGACTCCGAGCAAATCTAACACACACACCAGAGGAGAATGCACGAAAGCTTGTGTGATGAAGAAAGATATAACCCTTCCTTTAAGTAGCACGCTCTGTGGAAATGTTGAACATCTCCAAGACTAGGAAGACTTGTACTGACCACAGTAAGTTGAGATAATGCGATCTCTGATCATCAATCAGAGATCGCATTATCTCAACTTACTGTGGTCAGTACAAGTCTTCCTAGTCTTGGAGCTGTTCAACATTTCCACAGAGCGTGCTACTTAAAGGAAGGGTTATATCTTTCGGGGAAGGAAATGGTCCAGGTCGTGTCGATCATCACAGGACATTGATCAAGTGGCCAGATTGAGAATTCCATACCGCAGCCATAGCCGCAACTGTGGAGAGGAACAAGCCAGAGAGAAACCGAACATCTTCTCTGCAGATGTCCGGCTCTGAATAAAATAACACGGTGAATTTGGTGACCTTTTCTTATATGGCATGGGAGAGGTTTCGAAGGTTAAATTAGAAGATATGGTCCGTTACCTGAATATGACAGGATGGATCTCAACTCCAGGTGCCTTGGGCAGAGCTGCCGACTGTAACTATGTACGTGAAATATCTAACCTATCAGGGCCTGCTTATCTCTATAAGAATAATTTTAGGAATATTGGCTAAATGATAAGATTGTAATAAAGCATGTAAAGCAACTACAATTTCATAAATGCTCCTTTACGGTAAGATAGTACAGGAAGTGTTATTTGATTTCATTGATTCCACATGAGCCTTAATCAGGAAATTATCATTGAGCGGACCAGGGTTTATAGACTTTGGGTCCTTTATAATTATGCCAAATATATTATCGTAGTAAAAAGTACTATTTATCACTTAAGCTATAAATTACTAAGTGAAACATTATTAGAAATAAATAATTAAAGCTAAAATTTGGTGTCGTTCTAATGGAAAACGAATAGAGATTTTAAATTGTGACAAAAATCATATTAATAATAAGCAATATTACTTACCTTGTGGCAGATATTTGGATAAATTAGAGTTCAAGTGGGGAATTCAAACTCGACGTCTTGATATTTTGTACGACACTACACAACACTCTAGGCAAAGGTAAGGTTCTTACATAACAAATAAAAAGCACAAATCTGTACGAATCTTGTAATTCAGTCTTATTAAGAGTTTATAATTCATAGTAGTCTATACCTATTGATATGGAACTCCAAAATACCAATTAGTTTCTTATCTTAAAATTGTTGAAACTTTATTTTTTTAAATCCTTGTAGTTCCTGTTTTATTGAATATTAAATTTCCAATTTTGTCGGCACATTGGACACTGTTGGCTTAAAGGCTGTGAGTTCAACCACTTAACAATGCAATGCATATGAAAGCAATGTGAACAAGCACCCCAAACTAATGGACAGTCATCACCGGGCAAAGAACACTCTGGACAACAATTTTCAAAGGACATTCGACAAATTCCGCAATTTTCATCGTTGGCAATCCATCGCCATGTAGCAAGTCCCATCCAACCTGAATTGTTTTTTTTAATTATAATTATACTTATAACTCGTTTGTTTTCTTTGTAAATTTGAAATTATTAATAATTTATTGATCGAGAAAAAAAACTGAAGGAATTTTAATTATTGTCTGCCTGCACAGTTTTAACAATTATAGTAATATTAATATAAAGGATTGATGGCTTGAAAAGGAAATCACTTACTTTTTATTTTGACTTTCATTATACTAATATTATTCGACCGTTTATAATTTATATAAGTTTTATTTCGCCGGTGTCTAGACTTCTTGTACAAAAAATCAATTTGCCAGGTGCCACCGCTGTAGAAACTTCAAACAATTGTCATTTTTTGTTTAAGTTTGTGAAGATAGCAACATTTGCGTAATTCACACTCGTATTAAAAATCGGTGATACGTAAAATTTTCAAGTGAAAAGGTTTTTATTTTAAATTTAGTTTTTTAAGAAAAGTTCAATAATGTACATAAAATAATACAATGAAACTACTATCACTCACCCAGGATATTGAACTTCGAACGAAAATTTTAACATTTATTCACAGTAAACAAGTTCACAATAATCTCTGAAGTGTTTTCCTTGCTGCTTATTTTCATTTCTATTTTCTGAACACTTCCACCATATTTGTTTTGACAGATATCATATGTTATGCCCCCCAAAATTTTCATAATGCGAGTGGAGCTTTTCTGGAGTATTTTTGCTCCAAGTTCCACTATTTCATGTCGCGTAATTTAAATGATTGAGTTGTGTGAAGTGGGAATACGAGCGAAGATTTATCATTCAGTCAATCTACGAAGAAAAGAGAACTCTATCGAGGAATAATACGAATTTTTTTTTGTTTTCTTTTTGTTCTTGATTATTTTTATTTATTTGTGCTGATTATAACGTCTGCTGGAGCTGCTCAATTACAATTGGGCAATATCAGAGTGTTTAAATAATTTTGAGAGTTTTGTCTATAGTGTGAAGATAAAGAAAAGAAATATTGATATACTCTGCTACACCACAAGGCAAACAAGCCTATAAGAAATGGGAAATGCTGGTAGTAATTTGCCCCGTGAACGGCATAAATCAAGTTCAAGTGATATTGTACCAAGTTCGCCACTTAAAGAGGGGCAGGCGTTTGTTTTTGACAAGAAGCCGGACACGCGCTTAGTACTGCAGGGATCACAGGAAGACGAGGAACCGTACTATACTAAACCGGCCATGGAAGATGCAGAATTAGCTGATAATAATGGTGGACAAGGTTCTAGCGTCCCTACTGAAGGTAAAACTGACACCGATGGGGATAAGAAGCCCGCACTGCCAACGGTATTCAAGTGGGATGGTGGTGGTAAGAATGTTTACATCAGCGGAACCTTTTCCAATTGGAAGGCCTTACCAATGGTCAAGAGCCATGGTGACTTTGTGACAATAATTGACTTACCCGAAGGAGATCATCAATATAAGTTCTGCGTAGATGGCGAGTGGAAGCACGATCCCAAGTTGGTAAGTTTCAATTATCTAATCGTTATTTTTTGTGACAGTGCGGAAAATCAATAAAGTCAAGTGGTTATATGTACACTGAGGCTCTTTTTGGTTTAAGATTTATAGGGACCCTTAAATGAAGGACTTTTCTAGTCTTGCCAATTGTTTCATTACAATCATTTCCGCTAAAACCTCATATCTGGTTTATTTGCTTCTGGCAAGAACTCAAAATTCAGTCCTTAAGTTTGTCCTGGGCTGGAAGCACGTAAGTTGTTTCAATCGACCTCTTCATATAAAAATTCTGAGTTTTTGTATGGACAAGTCGATTGAAACAACTTACGTGCTACCACCCCTGGATCGATATTGGGTCTTCCACCACCTTGGGGTTGCGATTTAAACTTTATTATCTCATTTACCTTTATTCCATTACAAAATATAAAATCGTAGTTATTACCTTCTTAGCAATACACACTTGAGCCGTTGTAATCAATTTACAATTTCTCAAAACTTTGCACAAAAAACTCGACAATTTTCAATCTAAAAACTATTAATTGTCCCAACTACTCTTAATTCACTTCACAACTTCAAACAATATATTTTATTCAACTAGACCCTACCTGTTTAAAGCCGAGTACATCCAATTTAAATAAAAAACAAAATTATAGTTTAACACACTACGATCACTACGCTTTATCTGCGAACTGTATAAAAATGCTTGCAGACGGAAGATTTTTTATGAAAATAGAATGAACGGTACTAAATATAGATGTAAAACGTAAAAATACATTTTGAAGGTCAACAATTTTATTCAAGACATTTTCTGGGCAGATATTAAGATCTTCCTATTTCTGCGATGTAATCGTCGGACTGTTTATTCTTCTTAAATGGCGCTAAGACGCTTGTAAGACGCAGGCCTCTTGAAGTCTCTTCTTCCAGTCGTCTCTACGCCTTGCTAGTTCGCTCCAGTTTGTTATACGAAGTTGCGTATATCTTCTAGCACGTCGTCCAACCAGCTATTTCTTGGTCTTCCTACGCTTCTTTTTCCTGATGGCCTACCATTGAAAATCCTGGCACTTTTGTTATATCCTCTAGCTTTACTGTTAAATGTTCTTTAATTTTTCTGTTTTGTTTCTTGGTTTATTAGTTTTTCTATGTACCACTTTGAGTGTTATCGCTTCTTCCATGTCTTGCCGCTAGTTTTGTCGCCCTAATTTTCCCCAACAATTAGGTAGTGATTGTTGACCACATTCGCTCCTCGGTAACTCCTTACCTCCAGTATTCTACTATCATGTCTAACGTTAACTAGAACATGGTCAATTTGGTTATTGTATCTGCCATCTGGTGACGCCCACGTCATCTTGTGGCCTGTTTATAACATGTATATAATTTACTTTACTTCGACATGTCCTCTACCGCGTAACAGTAACGTCCTTATTTTCTAAAATATACAATATTACTTTAACGTGTACGCTTTCTCTTAAACGCATATGTGAATTATTGATACTCTCAACTTTTATATTTCAGAAAAATATCGAAAATGATTTGGGCAGCAAAAACAATTTAGTTTCAGTACGTCAATCAGATTTTGAAGTCTTCCAAGCTCTAGCTAAAGATAGTGAAGATGCAATAAGCCAATCTCAAAAGGAATATTCACAAGATATTCCACCAGTTAAGCCATGGGAGAAAGTATCTGGACCACCAGTATTGCCTCCACATTTATTACAAGTTATTCTTAATAAAGATACTCCATTATCGGTAAGAAATTATTTCGTATTCATATTTTCACTTCTTGAATCTATTTTTTGATTTAATTGATTACATATATTTAGTGTGAACCTACTTTACTTCCGGAGCCAAACCATGTGATGTTAAATCATCTTTATGCTTTATCGATTAAAGATGGTGTAATGGTTTTAAGTGCCACCCATAGGTATCGAAAGAAGTACGTCACTACACTTTTGTATAAACCAATATAAAATAAAAAGCAGCATTATTATCGTGAAATCCCGAATATAGCAACGATATTAAAACTAGACTTATCAGATTTACTATTTAAAATTTTTTTTGGGAAACAAATAACATTTTAAGTGTTACTTATGATAATGTAGATGTTTTCTAATAAAGCCTTGCGGAATTTTTAAGCTAGACGAAAAATATTGTTTCTATTTATGCTGTTTTGCAGCAAGCAGTTACACTACAACTAGGCTAGATTAGATGGTCTGGAAAATTGCCTGATTTGTTCCTGAGTTGAAAATTGAATTTTTTTAATAACAAATTAAACCAAATATGAGCCAACTCATAAAATGTTCTCTTTGTGGGCGATTACATCAATCGGAATCTAGACAACTTCAATTCATTTTAAGAAAATCAACAAATATGGTAATTAATAAATTAAAATAATGTTTTGTAGGAATAAATATTAAAGCACTTTTATTCCTTTTTATTAACTTATAATATCAATACAATTTATATTTGCGCATGTGAATACCGCCAAAACATATTTAAAATAACTACCCAAAAAAATAACACGCTTTTTTTTTAAAATAGAATGAAAATTGGTTTAACTGGTCTTTAGAAGCATTTAAATCTTACTTTAATAATCCAAATTAATCTCATTGCACAACTTTGAAAGTCTGGTACACTTGCAGCTTTTGGATGATGGTGCATTTAAATTAACAATACACAAACGCTCATCTGGACACCCGCCATTATTGATCTGGCACGGGCTATATGTAACTGGACAAGCTTCAGTTACAGCAGTCATTCCATACATTTTATGACTACCAAAGAAAGGTGTTCTTAATCCTTGTTGTCTATTGCCATATATATCGACACTTTCAATCTTTTTGCTGTTGTTAATTAAATAAAATAAATCACTCTTAAAATAAATAAAAAACACAATATTTAACCGAAAAACTTACGTTGTCCAATCAGTCCAATAGAAATGTTCTCCTGTGCTAGTCAGACCAAAAGGATATGAAAGATTAGATGCAATTGGTCTTATAGCTTTCGTGTATGTATTAAGGCATTCAATTTTTTTAGTACCGGCATCTACATAGCACATTTCACCATTATTACGAAGAACAACTAAAGAATTTGGAAGCTGAACACTTGGTTTTGAAAGCAGTACTTCCCTGGCAGTTCCATCGAGATCAGACATTTCGATTTTCGGTGCATCACGATTCCAGTCGGACCAATAAAGCTTGCTAAAAAAATATATTTTTAAAAGGCAATAAGTAGTTTAATTAATTAACTATAAAAGTGTTGCTTATATTTACTTTCTATAGGGATCAACAGCTATTCCACGTGGATTAACTAAGTGTTTATTAATTAATACAGTTCGTTGTTTTGGATTATCTAAGCTTGCAACTTCTATTGTATCTTTTATGGAATCTGTCCAATACAATCTGCGTGATATCCAATCTACAGCTATTCCTTCAGGTGAGTGTACATCTACAATTATTTAATGTTATAAATTAAAAAAATTAAGGTGAGTGAGGTGAGTATTAGGTGAGTGTACATCTACAATTATTTAATGTTATAAATTAAAAATATTAATATTTTTTATACCGATTTTTTTACCTTCATTTATGAAAGCCTTTGAATCGGTTCCATCGTATTTCGCACTCATAATTTTTTTGGCCGAAATATCACCCCAATAGATACGTCCTTCAGCACAGTCTTTATCTAAACCTATTGCCATTTGTGCAACAGATATTGGCTTTCCAAGCTTTCCGTTGAATGGTATCCGAACTATGACAACTCCTTGACTGATCAGTAGGAAACCAGATTCGTGAGTTGTCACTTCTTTACAAAATGTTCCATTACCAAAGAAACCTAAAATATGTGCGAAAATGCATTAATTTTATTTAATTTATATATTAGCTGGATTTAACCATATCCTGACTTTGTCTTTATATATCCAGAACAAGTTGCTCTTTCAAAAATAAATATTTTCCGAATACGGGAAGATTACGATAAATGTTTATTTCAATATATTTGTGGGATCTACTTCCTCCATTCCGCATTAATGATTGAATAAGCGTACAAATCATAAATACAGGAGCTCCACGTGTATCGAGTATAACTGCACACCAACTAGTGTACCAAAACGCATAAAGTCAACTGGTTATACCACCAGACAAGATCAACTCAATTAATTAAAGACACACAGGCTATACTTAGTGCATGTATTCAAGTAAACACGCACTGGCAACTCTGCAGTTATCTCGTTCCGGCAAAATAGTTAATTTATTTTTGAAATCCGCTATGCTTTAATCACTAAACAACACTGGGAATAGTGGGATAAAACATAGCTAATAGAATTTCCATATTTTCTAAAAAACCGAAACTATTAATGTTATTCTATTTTTTATGTATTTTCAAGATTTTTCAAGATTTTTATTGTCCAGGATTTTCGAGGTATTTGAGTCCTTCAGAATGTCCTTGTGGCCCGTAAACTTTCCAGAATTGTTTCGACATTATTTAAATGGCTTAACTTCAGTAATTTCATAAACACATCCATCACGGAAGTATACGATTTTTCTACCCAAAATGAAGCCTATATAACAAAGCAAGGAACATCGCTACAGTGTTATTTGAAGCAGCTATAAGTAACTATATCACCATTAACTTTAGAATTTCTAAAATGTTTAACGTCTTGCCACAATATTTTCTGGCCATATAGAAACATTCAAATTTTCCAGATATACATATGTATTCGCTCCTATGATCTGTTCGAGTCTACTCTGAAAAAATAAAACTTGATAATTGCAGAACAAGTGAAAAAATAATATTCATTACAGATTTTTATTTATACATAGGATGTATACAAGAACATTTGCGTTTAAAGATCCTAACACCATTCCCTGACGAACACGTAGCTTATGAGGTATTTTGTAAAAATGTTTGGTATTAAAATAGAGGCCCTTGTTCTTAATTATTTTTTTGGTGGTGGCTTTGCACCTTTCTTAACAGGTTTATCATCTTCCTTTTTGCAATTCTTCATCAATGTACCAATACTATTCAGCGCTAAAAAGGCTAAAAGTATATTGAAGAATCCGGTATTGCACTTAATGGTTTCACAATGAGTGAAAAATTCCATTGGGCCATGATTCTTTCGTTTAATGTTACATGGACCAATATTCATGCAGTCATTAACAACTTGCATTTCTTGGCCATTATTTGGATTCACTATTGTTAGTATTGTCGCTGTACCGTAATCGGGCAAGGCGCACAGAGCTGTATGGTAGCTCCTTCTTCCTGTTAATTTATCATGCGCAATACTCATTGCAGTTGATCTCTCAAGCGGTGCAAAGTTTTTATTAGGTTGAATAGATCTACTGAACCTTTCGGTTCTGGGCCGGAAATGAGTTTGTGGCGCTCTTTCTGGTATTTGATTCAAAATTCTTTCCCTTTCCTTTTCAGGAATCCATTCTGAGACCTCATTATGTAAATCCAGGAAACCTGGCCCCTGTCTTGATCCAGAAGAACTTTTTATATCATCTTCGTCCACTGATGGTATGAATAAAATGTTGTGCAGAGAAAAAGTTTGTTTGTTTGTAGACCTCATTTGTTTAATTCGATTTTGCAACTTACCAAAAGCATGTTTTTTTGTATTTTCAGTGATTTGAGGCGTTTCTTTTGTAGTCGTTTCTTTACCTACCAGTGAGCTCCTTATAACATGTTCTTTTAAATTGGACGTGAGTTGATCATTTTTTAGTCTATCAAACATTTGAACGGGGCTATTTAGCTCATTCTCCGACATAGTAGCTTTAACTTTTGCCGCTTTATCCGCAACGCTATAATAATACGGCCTGCATTCTTCGTTCTTCGTAGTAGATGTCACGTTCTCCTTAAGGCATTTCTTAATATGAGGATTTCCATCTTTAGTGTCATAAAATTCCAGATACACCAATTCGTTATTGTCTAGTTCTGATGATAAAATCCCCTCCGGTGTGAACTTTTCGTTGCTAGTCTCTGTCAATATGTTTTTATTGTATGTATTCGCCGTCTTTTTGTTTTTTTTAGATGGAATTTTGCCTTCTGATGAACTTTTCCTAATTGATGTATGACTTTGGAAAACTGAAAGCCATTCTGAAGAAATAGCAGACACCCCCCTTACTCTTCTCAATAATTTTCCTGGCAAAATCATTTTATTTTCTTTTATGTAACAATCAATTTATTCTTTAAATTTAGAACTTTAAATTTTTATAATAACTCTGCAAAAAAAAAATAAAACAAAAAAACTGGATTTTTTTTTATCAATTCGATGACTACTATACTAAGAAGACTTGTATTTGGAGTTGCTAGGCTCCGGGGAAAAATTTTCACGCCTACTTTTTCATAAAACTAATTTGAATAAAAAGCTATAAAATAAGGTATATCCAGACATTTCCCAGGGTCCTTAGGTTGTTTTTTTAAGTGCAAAAAGGTTTCTTTTACAGTTAAAACTTGATTACCCAAATGTTTTGCCCGAACACAAAGTGATCTTCAGGCGAATACTACACAAGTTATCACTTTTATACTAAGTGTATAGTATGCTTAAGTAAAAACTCACCTGAGTTACAAATGCACTGCAATCCTGCAACAGTACTAGAACATTTAGCATTAGGATCACAAAGGTTCGGTGTATTTCTACAGTTCTTCTCTTCAACGCAAACATAACCATCTCCGTAATATCCTTGATCGCATACACACTCATATTCTGCGGGATTTCTTTAAAGTAATCAAAATCGTTAAAATCATGCCAAAAATCCAAGTCCTATGATTCTACCTTGAACTGCGTAAACAAGAGGCGTATAATCCACAATTACTTCTTATATTGCAAGGCGGTGGAATACTTTTGCAGCTAGTTATACCATCGCCAACAAAGCCAGGTGGACATTGACAATATTGTACCCTTTGGGCAGGCTCCCATTGACATTGAGCGTTTTCAGCACAATAGGCGCCACCACATGTTCCAGATGGAACGCACAGTTCAGCCAAATCGCGTTGATATCCTTCCGAGCAAACGCAGATTCCCATATCACAGAATGTATTTAATCCGCAATCACTGTCAACATAACATTGTGGGGCTATATGACAAGAGAATCCATCACCTTCATATCCGCTATCACAAACACATTTTGATTTGTGTAACAGTTCGTCGTACACGCACGAGGCGTGAACATCACATAAATCTCGATTCTGTAAATTGAAATTGAGTTTTTTTGCTTAAAATAATATAAAAGTTTTTAGTTACCGTGGAGCACGAAATTTCTATCTTATTGCAGGTGTATCCATCACCTTCGTATCCTTTCTTGCATATACAGACGTGCCTATAATCCTGATCTGACCATTCACAAGTGGCATTCGCGTCACAATTGAAATCTACGTCGCATGGAACTGAAAAAATATATTCTAAATCTCTCAGTTCGCATCATTATATTCAGCTAAATACTCTGTTCATCCTGCTTAGAATCATTAGTTTCTTCCAACGATGGAGGCACACAGGAAGTTCCGTCCTCTGAGTAATCATATCCTTCCGGGCAGGCTGGAGTAGAATCTGGATATGCCTCTAACGAAGTATAAGACTGACAACGTCCGTCCACCCAAGTTTGATCTTCAGCGCATTCTGGTCTGCAGTAGTACCCATCTCCAGTAAATCCGGTTTTGCAAACGCACTTATAGTTTATGCAAACGGAATCTCGAGAACAATCCTAAGAATATATTTTAATAAGAGTAAACACGCAAAACTTCATCTTACCCTGCAAGGATTGTAATAAACTTCAGTAGTAGTGGAATAGTCATAAGTAGTACTTGGTTGATCGTAATCGTAAAAATCTATATGTGCTTTACTTTTATGACACTCATGACCATTTCCTTCATAGCCTTCAAAGCATGTGCACGTATATCCTCCCGGTGTATTTTCGCAATATGCGTGCTCATCGCAAATGTTCGAACCCTGGCATTCATTGATATCCACACAATAATCAATCTCTGTCACAGAATCGTCGGGTTCATATCCATTCTTGCAAACACAATCGTAACCATCCTCATGTGGAATGCAGATCGTATTGTCACCACATGTCGCAGTTCCATCAGTACAGGGATTTGACTCGGGATCAATACCAATTTTGTTCAGTAAACCAATTCGAACTGCTTGATCCTGTTCACTGTAATCCAATACAATTTTGGATACCTTCTGGAGAACTGGAGGATCGTTTACAGGATCTCGATCATAATCCAATTTGCAGCTCTTAAACGTGATTCGCTGTTCAAGGTTGTATTCAATCGTTCTCTTCTCTGAAGGAATTTCAATCTTTCGATTGCCAGATGATATAATTTCTGTATCAGTAAGGAATGTATATTGCTCAATGTAATCATTTGCATGAAGCTTGGCGCCAACAGGAACATAAGGAAGATTTCCTTGTAGGTCTATATTTACTGAAAGTTGATCCCAGTAATTAAGGCCTTCAAAAGTCTGATTTACTATTAAAACTTCTCCAGATTCCTTAAAAGTAAGAACAGACACATGATGTAACTCTCCTCCAGTCAATTGATATCCATTTTGTATATTGCTATTCATTGGCTTAGCAAATAGCCAGCCTAAGGCCCCGCCGAAAGGCAAAATTAAAACCAGCATTGGACCAATATCTGGACCAATCGGATTAATGGCAGTATACGATCGGCCATCTGCTGTAACTATATACGATTGAAGTCTCGCGCTCGCGCTTACCATTTCATTATTCACGATACCAGATAAAGAGCCTAAAACCCGCATAGGAATTGTGCTCTTTATACAAGTAAAACCATTTCCATAGTAGCCTTCCTTGCACCTACAGCAGAAGCCTCCGTTGTTTTTGTCAATGCAAGTCGCTGAACTGTGACATTTCTGGTGTGACCCATCAGCACACGTTTTAGGACCCCATGGTCTCTGTGTAGGTTGAATATTGTTTGGTTCATTAATGTCTTCACTGTGCCCCAGTTCCCCAACTCTATACAGCCAAACTCCTGGGATATCAATATTTGAGTACGCGCTTAAGTATCTAACCTTGAATAAAATTCAGGGAAATTAAAAATATCTTCAACATTTTAATTAAAAATATTTACATTATCAGTTCCAGATCCATTTAGCGTGTACAATCGCCCATCTTCAGACATGAAACCAGCCTGTGCCCTAATATCAGGTAGACCCAATTCTCCTACCTCAGCTTGCAGCCAGTTAATGCCGTGTTCTGGATAAACGAACTGAACAAAAGTTTGATCTCGATCGCAAATTAAAATGGCCTAAAAATAATACGGCATTATTAATCATCATGCACATTTAAATCTCGTAAATTTTTACCTGAAATGTATTCAGTTTATCAATTTTTGAATTATAGTAGCCAACATTCTTCCATGTCGCTACGTACAGAACTGTAGCGGCAAACTCCTGCTGTTCATAAAATACATACTTTACAAGCTCCGACGCCTTATTAAGTTTATTAAGGTCTTGCGACTCAAAGAACACAATAGCCGAATTGTTGCTCGCAGTTGTATCAATGTTTGAGTAAAAGGGTGCAATCGTTGGATACTCTAAAGGAAAGGGCTGGTTAACGTAGTCCGGATATTCTTTAAGGAATGTTAGAATCCCATTCGTATTTATCTGAAAAGTATTTAGATATTATAAAGCAATCTAGTACTCTTATTTATCTAAGAAATATTAGTAGGAGGTGTACAATCGTGACGAATGCGAGAAGGGCGAAATCAAGAGGAGTTAAAATACATCAAAAAGATAGGAGCTAACTTCAGTGTTATGTACCCCTCGATCGCAAGAACGATCTGAGATAACAATCACTTAAATTTAATTTAATTTACTTTGCAAATAATAAAAAACTTGCAAAAACTTTTCTTCTACAACATGAAGTAGTAATTGGTAACTGATGCTCATGGACACTCTGCTTTTATTCCCATTCATAATGATTTGCAATCTCTTAGCATCTAACAAAAAACCAATCTTCCAAAACTTCTATTTGAATTTGATCGACCTAGAGCAATGCCATCAGTCCATCAGTTTCTAGCCTTGATAACCTTTCTTCTGTGTCAATATTTCATTCTTAATTATCGCGTACAAATAAAGCTAAAAGTCAATCAAACATTCACATATTCCGCTAATTTTGCTCGTAAAAACATTATAAAATCTGATCTCGATTACGATATTTTCACCATTCATACTTGCAATCGGTGTGTCATCAGCAGCATGCCAACGCATCTATACCGGGATCGCTGATAAGAACCTTTTTGATCTTCATTAAGATATACAGCAGCGAGGCATCTTCCAAAGGCGATTGACTCTAACCAGCTAGACGTAAGCCAAAGCAATCGTTGGTACTTAAATAAATTTCGATAACCGATAATGACCTCTTCCATTCGTCCAGAAATATTTTACGATTCTCACATTTTGAAATACAGAAATCGTCCGTTTAGAGATTTCTTAAGGGTACACAAAATACCCCTGATAAGGAAACTTTAAATTTAGTCCAGGAAACCCGCGGAGAATTTCAGCCTATTGTTTTTATCAAGAGTATGTGAAAAGGTCAACTTACATAAATGTGATCGTATTTTTCGCTAAAGAAATGAATCGGTGTCTCCAACTTAATATAGTCAAAATTACTATCACCAGGCGGCAAGCTAGTTACTGATACTTCATCATCGTAACTATAAAGTTCATTAAGACCAAGTCGCGAAAGATACTCGTCGGCGTAAAGCCCTCCAAACAGTAGCACTGCACATAGTAGTTTTAAGTAGAATTTTATTAAACTAAACATATTTGAGAAGCAAGGTACACTTTAATAATATTCACTTTCACTGATATCCTTTAGGAATTGCTTCTTGAAAATATTGTTCACTAATTACACACGGTACGAGTTTGATCTCCGAAAGCTGCGTCCGACGTGGAAGAGATTCCAATCGAGACTGAAGAAAGAACCTTAGTCTGAGCAACATGAACTGGGACTGATCTTCTTGCAATTCAGAAAACATCCCCTACTACAGAATTCAGTATAGAATTTAAAGATGTTTTCTGTTTGAATAGACGAGTATATCGTCACGATGGCAAAGATTCTCTCGATCACGCAAATAGTTAGGAAAGGAGGTAGGGAAAGATAGAAATGTGGGTTATGACTTCCGTGTGCCAATTTCGTTGAATTTTGAATTTTTCCTTTTCGCATTTTCTTTGGTATTTTTGAATTTGATCTGAGGAAAATTTGTTGCAAGATGAAAACTAATGATGTTGATGAAAATGTGTGCAAATATGATATAAAAAATTAAAGGATTTGTATCTAAATAGTAAATGGAGCCGCATATCTTTTTAATGTTACTATCAAATTATTTTGGAACATTGGGCTTAATTTAATATATGCAAATAAATACAAACAAATTCTCCCAAAATAAATCCTCATTCGTTTATTCCCTTTGGGAATATTCTCCATAAAATTACTCTTACTCTTCAGTCAGTAACAAAAAACTCGGTATAAGATGCTCATTTAAAAGTGCGTGTGTACTATAAGAGAAATTGGGAAACTTCCAGCCTGACAACAGCTATGACATAGTTATATACCCAGATGGCTCCAAATCATAGTTGCACAGGCGTTTTATTCCCCTTGCTAACCCTACAAAAATACTAGGGCTTGCCTAATTATGGCAGCGGAATTGATGACAATCCTCAGAGCCTGCCTAGCAAAGCAATACAGACGAACCCAAAGCCCGGAGCCAGAGTAATATTGTTGGATATCCAAGAGCGGCCATCAAGGCACAAGGGGTGGCCCATATAGCGTGCAGGTTGCTCGAAACCTGTCAAACAAGCTCCCTTCCTTCGCTAGGAGGTATTGAATCACTTTTCAGTGTGTAGTGGGTCACAGGAACATCAAGGGCAACGAGAAGGCAGGTGAATTGGACAGACTAGGACGAATCTTATAGTCACACCGGTGAAAAATGTACGGCAGCCGCTGTGCGATGAAGAAAGATATGACTATTCACTTCCTTCCTCTAGATTTAGACTAGAAATACTTGCCCTGACTAAGTAATAAGCAGAGATCACGCTAATTTTTCCTGAATTGGTCGATCATGAGACTTGGTACATAATAGGCTACCAGATTGAGAATTCCAGATAACACAATGTTTCAGATTTCTAGAGGGGCAAGCTGAGAGACAACCGAAGTTTCTCAAAAATTGTCCGGCTCTAGCTAAGACATCGTGCATTTGGAAATATTTTCTTATGGGGTTTAGGAGAGGCTTCGAAGCTGAAAATAGGAGGTATAGGCACCTATGGTGAAAGTCGGTTATTCTGTCATATGAAGTGAAGCTAATGAAACCTTTACGAGCTTCACCGCACATGACAGAAAATTCGACCTTCGTTGACAGGCTGAATCTAAGGCGGCTCCAAGCACCTGCCTAGGTAAAGGTTTTTCACCAGTGTAGTTACAAAACGGTCTCTTTTCAGAGCAATTTTTGTCCCGTCCTCGGCCTTTTGACTGTGTGTGTCGTGTACCTACCATGTAGACAGAAGAATATTGCAAAATTTTCATTAGCCCATTTCCGTAAAATTTTCTAATACAAAATGGCATAATAAATCATCGTGCACTTGTTTTCAATTCAGATCTTTACTAATGTTGCAACTTTCATCAAAATTTGTAATACAAAAAAAAAATTATAATGTCGAAAGCTACAATTCAACTTCATTAAAAAACTCGCCTTCACCCAAATAAATGGTCAATATTATTTATTTCAATAATCAACTAATTTCTGACCCTAACATGCTCCTCCAGATGTTCGTTCTTAAATAGACAGGAAATAATTAATAGCATGCCCGTTTCTATTTCTTTAGCAAAGATCACACTTGTTCCTTCTAAGCACAAAAAGCGTGAAGAAATCTAAAGAACTTCGTAAAGGGCTCATAAAAACGCACATCGAGGACATTCAACATAATTTCAAGCTATAATTAAAACCACATGTCATTATCATTGCTGCTGGCAAGCACTTGGGCAACTGCCATAAGGAAACCGTCTTCATGCGCCACTTCCCAAGTACCCGTCACACCCGGGGCGGTCTTTCTTCCAGCAATCCAAAGAAAATTTATTAAAATGTGGTGAAGCAACTTTTAAGATTCAGTTTTCTGATCCTTCTGTGGCGGGTTTTTCTTTTTGACATTTTTTTTGTTATTTACCGAAAATAGTCACTTCTCAGACGGCGAGAATTTGTCCATTTCAGCCGTGGTTAAATGCATTGCTTGCAAAGGCCCACGGAATTATTTCTTTTGATCCTTTTTGGACAAGCCAAGAGGCAGCCGAATGCAATTATGGAATATATGTGATTGTGCACAGCATTCATGACGACATTCTTCGGATGTTTATGTCATTAATGCGTGTGCGAGTAGCTGGTGGAATATTAACAAGTATAATGCCAAGATAGGGAACCTATGTACAAAATTTGATTTTGAGTTTTTTTTAGAAGACAAATTTTTGGATTGTAATTGAATTGAAAACCTTTGATCATGTCGCCGCAAATCATGGTATATAAAAAGAATGAAAAACTATTGGAAAGCATAATGTTATTTCATTTTGTGTTTATTTTTTTTGAGATAACAATTTCCCTTAGTTTAGAGACATTCGACAGCTTATTTACATTCTCTTTAACATTGATTCATCCATCCGACCATCCATCCGAGTCGACCCTATTCTATTTCCCGAAATTTTTGCTACGAGGTTCACGTCATCTGCCTATCAAACTAATTGTACAGAGTGTGTTTCTATTGGCGCATTTATCTGGACTGAGGTTTTCCTTATCACCCATGCTAGGGCGAGATTGAAAAGACTTGGCGCCAACCCGTACCCTTGTCGTACTACGAACTCTTCTGTTACTACATTTTGGTTCTTCACAGTGATTTATTCGTTGCGCATTTGATCAGCTTCGAGGAGACTCCTAATTCTGGTAACATCTTGTGTAGGCTCTCTTCTTTTTATACAGTCATATGCCTTTTGGAAGTCAGTTTCCCCCAAAACCAGCTTGATGTTCCCTTATAAGGTTTTCCGCTATAGTTTCTAATTTTTGTTTCACAAGAATTAAAGTTTTGTAACATGCTGACGAGTGAGATGCTTCTGAGTATTTACAGGTTAAAACATTAAGATTGATATAAGAAACAATTTAGCTTTGTCCAAAAAAATGTACGCAATTTCTTTAAAGTAAAAAGAACAATAAATTTTAACTCATAATATAAAAGTATATATATTTACAACTATATAAACTTTTCTCATTACATGAATTCATCAAATATTTCCAGCCATATTTCATGTCCATCAAGCCGAGATGCTTCTTTAACAGTTTTAGCGGAGCTTCCAATTGGATTGTCAATGATCTTCGACAAATCAATCGATTCTAGAGCAAAATCTGAAATGGAACTTGACTTGTTTTAACCAAAAACCTAGCGAAAATGTATACTAACTATGGATTGGTTTAAATCTAAATAAACTGCTGTGCTCTTTCAGCCAATCGAATAAGATTTGTAGTCGATGCTTAATAGCATTTCCACCATTCTGTAAAACTGCCGCTTTATAGTTTTTATGGAAAATATCATAAAGTAATAACGATCCAATTTGACAAATTTTCGATATTTTTTTAATATCTATTAAAATACACAAGTAAAATTTAAATAATAAAAATTGTTATCTAAAAGTATTTCCTTACCAATGCGTTTTGGATCCAAAAGCCATTGACTTAAAACCAAATGAAACAAGACAATAAAACTTATTGAAACCTTTACATAGCAATCGCATAAATATTCAGAATTAATATGAATCCAATGCACATCACTTTTAAAGGCATTTCTAAAAAACATCATATGATTATAACAAATCACAGATAACGAATCAATTTCGCTTTGGCCTAGTATTTTGTGTTGTGGTAGCGTTGTCTCTAATAGAACTCCATACACTTGTAAGGGGCACGAATTAGGAGAAAATTCGATTATCTTATAGAACTCATTTGGGAGAAAGGAATCAAACGGACTTTTAATACACAGTGAGTTTAAAATTGGTTTGAACTTCTGTTTGGAAGATATCTCAATCATACTATAAGATAGTTCTACAAGTGGTCTAATGGTTGGACGGCAGTATATTAAATACTTTAAATATCTGCTAATAAGAATGTTTCTTCCTTCTGAATTTGCAAGGATTCCTCTGAGTAATGATGTAAACGCTTCTAGAACACCGGCATGTTGAAATAATTCGGTCTGAAAATATTAATAATAAAATAAAATATTTATAAAGTATCACAACTCTTACAGAAAATCCAATCAATTCTATACAATTTATAATAGTTTGAAATAATGTTTGGTCCCCATTTTTTGCTGTTAAAATAATATCGTATATATTGTTAAAATTAGCTGTAGTAAGCGGTAGCGCAGAAATAATTCTTCGTACAACTGGTGCCTTTTCTCCATTAAAAATTTGGCTTTCCTGATAAATATTTTTTCTTTTGCTTTTATGAATACCGCAACTTGGTGCATCAACTGGTATTTGGCTCAGAAAACTGCATTCTATGACTGCATTTGTATCTCGATATTTCGGGTAATCCAATTCCCTTACGTAGCTAGCAAATGCAGGAACAAATCTTTTCAATGATTCTACCATCTAATTAAATTACAATAGAATTATATCTGAACAAACTAATATATGAAAGAATTTACTGTTTGAGACAATGTCGCTAAGAGATTGTTATTCTCAATCTTAACTGATTGTAATTGAGCTAAAACCGATTGAAGTATTTCCAGATCACGCAAAAACAGATTTTCTATTAAAGAAATTATAATTATAAAAATATATTAATTTTCCTACATTAACAACGCACCACGAAAACCAATACTTAATTCTGTTGCTGGTTTTTCAAAAAGTTCATGTGGAATATCTCGGACATATTTTTTATTAGAAAAATTTAATACTAAATGCAAACATGTTGATGTGTTTATGGGTGACAAACCGCTGGCCTCTTCTATCATGGCAGAATCCATAAGTTGGGATTTATTTAATCCATTTTTCAGTTCAAAATTCTTCGATGCAAGTTCCATTTGTTGAATTGTCACAACCTTCTCAAGATCGGCTATTTTCTCTTGCCATTGTATTACCACATTATTTTTTTCTTGTAGTCTGGCAAAACGCATTTTTTCATTTTCTAATTTCAGATGTTGCAGCTCCTGTCTAAGCACCGATACCTAGTAAAAAATATTTTGTTAAAATTTAGTTAGTAAATATGAAGATCCACATCTTTTTTATTGACTTTAAAACAGCATATGATCTTGTGCTACGATCCAAAATCTACGAAAGAATGGTGCAACTGAACTTTCCATATCAATTAATCCAACTTACTAAAACCACAGATAAGTAATATACAGATGCCCAGTCGAATAGGCGAAACGTGTTTAATCCAAGCAAAATATTTAAATGTTGCAGCCATTTAGCTGGCTAGAGATTTGCAACTTTTGGTTGAGCTCCAGCCAGCGACACCAGCGTACAAGGCTACGGTTGCGAAGCAAAATAGCTACGAGGGGCGGGAGTGGGTGGTGCACACATAAGGAAATGAATGTTGATAGTGACGTCAATCCCTCACACTCTTCGTAACTATTTTGCTTTTCACACCGCTGCTCTGTGTTGCTGAAATTCAACCAAAAGTTGCCACGCTCTAGCCAGCTACATTTAAGACACTTGGCTGCAACATTTCTTTGCTACACAAAATTTAGTTGACTAGAGGAGGGAAAAGCTGGCTAGCGAAATGTTGATAATGGGACACGATTTTATACAGCGACTGGGCATCTGTATATTACTTATCTGTGCTAAAACCTTATTGAGCCGAGTGATAAACAGAATAAGAATTCAGAACATATCGGTAACCTTTGAATTGAACAGAGGCCTCAGCGAAGAAGACTCACTACACTGCTTACTATTTAACATTCAATTCTTAACAAGTCATCGGTTCATCTAATGGCATATGCAGATGAAATAATAATCTAAGGCAGGGCAAAGGCTGTAGCAAAGGAAGCCTTGGTGGCGGTAGAATAAGCTATATCATATTTACCTCTCCTTCCTTTGTTTGCATTTTTTCATTAAACTCTGAAGTTTCTTTCGCTAGTTTCTCATTTTCCGCTTTAATTTTTTCTAATTTCATCATTAAGTAATTATTCTAAAATAAAATTAGTATTTATAATAATATATATTGTTTTAGGTCAAAAAATCCTTACTAAAATCTCGGTTGAGTTCTTTTTGTTCGTTTGATTTGTGTTAGCATTTTCCTTACTCGTACTAGCTGCATCTGTATTATTTCCATAAGTTCTTGGACCAGTGTATTTTAAGGGGCGAGATGGTATCCTAAACGCACCGTCACGGTGCCCATCATTTTCTTTGTGTTTCTCCTCATCACAAAAAGCATTCTCAATATTATCAAATATATCATCATCTTCCTTGAGGACATCACTAAAGAAATCCTTTTGAGATTTTACCAATTGTGTACTTGATTTTACTTCACGCCTAAAGCTTGAAAATGTTAAATCTCCAAAGTCATCGCGGCATGTTACTATCATATCCTTTGCACGTTCTTCTATACCTTCAGCAACCTGAGAGGCTAACATGATTTCTTCGTCATCGTCATCACCCCATAGGTTGTCGCCTTCTTCTTCAGCTGGTGGTTGAGGACAGGGATTTGGTTTTTCTACAAAACCGATATAAATAAATGTTAACTTAGTGGTAAGAAATGCAATGTACCTCTTGGCTTAGAAGGTCCAGGGAAGTCTCTACTAAACGAACTTATATCCAACTTTGGCTTCTTGTGAATGTGGGACTTGGGTTGTAAGCGCGAAAATCTTTTCATTTTACTAGTTTCTAGCACTTGCAATTATTCTTTTAAATAAGCTATATGTTAATAAATTGTGGGAATTGTTTGACACGGCAATGTTTATGTTAAATAAAATTAGGTTATGTGAGCATTTTGTTTTTATAGCTGACAGATGACCGTCGTTGTACCAGAAGTTTTTCCATCAACAATTTGGAACAGGATTCGCAATTTATGTATTTTTGTTAGTAAGTTTATTTTTTTTAACGCAATGGTTGGATAAATATAATAATTATATTTAAAACGAAACTAACTTAAAGCGCCATCTACTTGAAGTTGTATGTAGCCTCCGAAAACTCAAACCCATGCAAAATAAATACAAAATTATCCCTTGTAAGCGTACCATATGAAGCAATGGCGCTCAGCTGACTTTAATGAGTGTTGCCACTATTAGCAAGCTTTGCTTACAGTACTTATATAAAAAAAGCATACAAGCAGCTGTCAAAAATCGCGCAGAATTCTAGTTGTCAGCTGTGCATTTTTAGCTTTTATTTCTTTATTTGAAAATCTTCATTTAAATGAAGAAGTTATTAATTAAAAAACCATTGAAAACTATGACATTTAATAAATCGATACGAATTAGTAATTGCGGTGCCCCATTTAGGACAAACTAGGCTTGTCGTAAGGTGGTGGATAGAAGCCTCGTGATAAGCTTCCATCTCTAGTTTTATTTTATTTATTTATTTTTATTTTGACATCAGAATCGAAATTGACCAGCTGATTGGTAATTTTTGGGTTAATTTCTTCGCCTTTGGACAGCTCGCAATGAATAAAATATTTTAAGTTTAGTCAAATCAATTGGTTGAACCATATCGCACGTCAATTTTTTTTGTCGATTATATAATCAGTTCAGATCTCGCGTAAATAATTTTGCTACTGAACTTCGGCCGATAAGATTTTGGATAAGATATAGTACGGGGAAATCTAAGTTCTGGATTATATATTAATCTCTAATCTATAATGTCCGAAGTTTAAAGGAATTTATGCGTTTATTAAGTGTTGTTTAACTTCAAAATATGCTCATTTTCTTCTGGTACAGAACAAATGAACAAAAACACCATTGGGAGTGAAAGTAAGGTGAATGTCCTTGGCTTTTAAATATAGCATATCCTAAATAGCCTTCGGAATCATCCGATACATAATACTAATAAAATGCAGCCACCACCGAAAAGTATGTCGACGCGCACGGAAATGCGCCCGGTCAAATATGACTTTGCAGATTCTATATTGTGCACTTATGTAGTTTCTGTTATTTCTGCAAATATCGCTGAATTAGGTACATTAAACTGCTTTGGGTATCATTTGTTGGGATTACTATAATAATATTCTTTTTTTTCAGCAACATATCCACTAGATTTGACGAAAACACGTCTTCAGATTCAAGGAGAAGCGGCTGCTTCACGATCTAATAAAATTCATGTGCAGGTAACAAAATAATTAAATGTTAATATATTTATATAAAATAAGCAACAACTTTCATTCTTTTCTTGTGTTTTAAAACAAAATTTCTATTATCATTCCTCTTGTTTTCTCTATTTTAATTGTCGTTTAAAAAAAGTTAAATTCCAACCTTAAAAACATTCGAGTTTATGTTATCAGGTTAAATCTAGTACAGTGAGTGGAAAAAATGGACGTACGCATGAGGAGTTACTTAAGACCGAATTATCAATTAACTAGGGTACTACAAAATTAATCCACTATGGTTAAAATAATTGAAAAGAAAAGCACTTCTTTTTACCCGCGCAAAAGTGAGTGCGTACGTAAACTTTTTGCAATCACTTTATATAAAATCTAACCCTTTTTCTACCCAAAATAATCCGAAATTAAATTTTCGAGTTTTTGATCTTATTGTTCTTAGACACTTTATAATACAAAACAACCAAAAAAATTATTTAGCATCTATCCCTTGATCTAATTAATTATAGAATCCCTATTCACGAATCTTTTTGCTGCTTAGGTGATGTGTGCTTAAATTGATATCTATTTTACATATTATCTTTAAATTTTGCGAACATCATCCGTGCTCTTTAGTAACAGCATGAAGCACAAGCTTGCTCTAAATTCTAATAGAAGTAGTATTTGCACACATCTTCCTTAGATTTATCTCACTATTTTATTAGCGGCTCGTGTCATATGATATTACCAATATTAGTTATCAGTACATTTTAATATATTAAGCATATTTTTCGATATTTCTGGAACAAGTTATAAAGATCTTTTTAGCACTAGAGTATGAATTAATCTCATTTAATGGTAACACGGTTTGAATAATATTTGCGTTTTCTATTAACTCTTTTGATTTCGGAACATACTGCGACTGTTAAATAAATATTAAAAATATTACAATTCTATTATGTTCACTATGTTTGCTATTCGACAGTTGAGTCTTCTTGCCCTTGTAAGCGTGACAATATGTTTTCCTTTCTTAAAATAGAATAGTTAGACATGATGTAAAAGCAATTTATATATTATGCGGTAAAGTAAAATAAAAATAAATAAAACATTATTAAGGTATCATGAATAAAGTTCTAAGTGTCGACGTTTTTGTTTAAGTTTTACAAAGCAATAATAATTGAAAATAAAGTGTTTTACGAGTTATAAACAACTGCTATTTAAAGCGTGCTAAATTAAAAATAAGAATTAAAATTGTGTCTGTGATGATAAAATCTTCATAGTTTTTAAAAAGAGACGATCAATTCTAAAAAATTAAAACAGAAACTGTGGGTACATATCTTTTCTCATTCTAAAATTAGTTAAACTGTTTGTTAAAAATGATTAAAACTTGATTTTCATAGAAAGATTTAATGTATTATCTTACAACAAAATATAAAAATATGAAGATCCCTTCTTTCACTATGATAACAGAAACTAAAGCCAAGGCCGATTTATTGACAGTATCTGATCGCTCTTGACAGGGGACGCAAGAATCGTGTTGAAGCTAACCTCTTCAAAATGTAGTATTGTATCATCTCTAACAAAACTTTCACCGACTTTCCATCTGTCTCTTAGTAGACGGTGTGAATTTAACGGCAGACTAATCCCTTAGTATCCTAGGCATAACTTTGACCGAGGATCTGCGATGGAATGATCACATATTCCAAATCGCCAAATAAGCGTCCCAATGCCTGAGATTTCTTTAGGTGCAAGTTCAGTCAGCAGCCTGGGCCACAACCTATAAGTCCTACATTCGGCCCCGCCTCGAGTACAACTCATTTATATGAGCGGGCGTTCCAAAAACCACCTTGGCGTTGCTAGACAAAGTATAAAACCGCGCAATCAAACTTATTGCTGATGCTACTTTTTGCTTCTCCATTGACTCATTGAGCCAACTTAAGAATGTAGCAGCCCTGACAAAGTTTTATCCCTATTACTATAGCGACCACTGAAATTAATGCCCTTGTGCCTGGGTCACAATCTATAAGTCCTACATTCGGCCCCGCCTCGAGTACAACTCATTTATATGAGCGGGCGTTCCAAAAACCACCTTGGCGTTGCTAGACAAAGTATAAAACCGCGCAATCAAACTTATTGCTGATGCTACTTTTTGCTTCTCCATTGACTCATTGAGCCAGCTTAAGAATGTAGCAGCCCTGACAAAGTTTTATCCCTATTACTATAGCGACCACTGAAATTAATGCCCCCCAGAACTCTGTCCTATCCTATACTCTTCTATTCTTCAAATCAACCTCACTACTAGACATTGTACCATGACCTGAATGACATGACGGACTGGTAGTACAAAAGGAAATTCTTAAAATTAATTGTTTTCACATAACAAAAATGAGAAAGGAAATGTACCTTCTTCGCACAGGTAAGCAATTTTATTTTCTATTATGCATGCTTTATTTGCTTTTTTTGGAATTTGCTACAAAATATATCATGCATCATCAAAGGCATTTAGAACGTAATCATATTATTATGTTATTAAAATTCAAGGATTACATTTGAAACAAAAATTGCTTTTATGCGTTTAATTTTAAGGTCATAAAATTGAAATGTCCTGATCTAAGGTAACTGAGTTTTTGGTTTACTTATCGAAGCTTATTCATTGAGGATCCATCCACCGCAATATTCTCGCAATTCTTGAAATTCCTCAATTTCCTTTTGCCAATTTGTATTTTAAATATACATTGTGTTAGATTAGTCCAACATAGCAGTTGAAAATAGACAGTTTGTTTGTTTCACTATGACCTGTAGTACCTTATTAGTAACTCCATTTTATCAGACCTACAATATTACCCAATTTAGCAATGATTTATTCTCCACTTTTAACAGTATGTTAGCTGGAAGATATAGTCCAAAATACCTTAGCCACAACAAAAAGGCTCCTTGATCAATTTTTGTAAATGTTTAATCTATGTGTGGAATATCGGAGTTTATTTTGCTCTAGTTGCTTAATATTATTGTCAAACATAGATTGCATAAAATAAGGTTGTTCCCAATTAACTTAGTTTAAAATCCATATTTTTTTAACAGTTCAAATATTGGTCTTAGGCACAATTAATCCTTCTGATTAATTTACTTTATTCGCTTTGAATTTTGGACTTTAGTTCAATAGTTAACCTTATTGTTTGATTTAAATGCACAACCCATCTAAAAAATATTTTAGTTACCATTCAGTCTTCGCCTTAATTTAGTCAGATTTATAATGATATATCCTCTAGATGCAATACCGAGGAATGATGGCTACAGCACTCGGAATTGCACGTGAGGAGGGGCTCTTTAAACTTTGGCAGGGCGTACCACCAGCTCTCTATAGACATGTCGTTTACAGGTGAAATACTAGAAAACTTTATTCAACCCTTCTTTGCCTTATTCCATATTTCCTTAGTGGTGTACGTATTATAACGTATGATGGGCTACGTAAGAAGTTAGGAGCTACTCCTTCTACCGGCCTACCATTATGGCAATCGGCTATTTGTGGTGTCTCAGCAGGTGCTTTAGCCCAATGGTTAGCTTCCCCTGCGGATCTAGTCAAAGTTCAATGTCAAATGGAGGGTCGCAGAAGGCTTATGGGTTTGGAGCCAAGAGTTCATGGTGCTGCTCATTGCTTTAAAGAAATTATAAAACGTGGTGGAATTGCTGGTCTATGGAAAGGTAGTATACCAAATGTTCAGCGTGCTGCACTTGTTAATTTGGGTAAGTACAAAAATCTAGTATTACATAATTCTTACTAATTGAATCTTTGCTTAACAGGCGATTTGACTACTTACGACAGCGTTAAGCACTTTATTATGCGTAAAACTAATCTTCCCGATTGTCACTTAGTGCATGTTATGTCTTCTGCATGCGCTGGCTTAGTAGCTGCAATCATGGGAACCCCTGCAGATGTTGTAAAAACTCGAGTTATGAATCAACCTACTGATGAAGCTGGAAGGTAATTTTTACTATATTTTAATCATTCATGCATTTTTCAAAACGAAATATGAAACCTTTTGTAGAGGTCTACTATATAAAGGATCTTTGGATTGCCTTAGTCAAACGATTCGTAAGGAAGGTTTTTTTGCTCTCTATAAAGGATTTCTACCAGTATGGATAAGAATGGCTCCATGGTCATTGACATTTTGGTTATCCTTTGAACATATTCGTTCTATGATCGGTGCATCTGGCTACTAAATTATTTTTGTTCGTTTTTTAGAGCAATGTTAAGTCTAAAGCAATAAATTATCGTACAAAGATCAAGAACAACTATATTGAAGGTAGAACATTAAACATTATGATCCTCATTAAACAATTTAAGGAAGCATTTTATTTGTTAAGTGTTAAGTTGCTTGCTTTGATTAATTTACGCGAAAACTTTTATATCGAATATTAAATGGTTTCGATAAAAGAATTTCCATTAAACATAATGAAATTTTTAAAATTAGTTGAAGTAACGATAAATAACAAAAAAAAATTTGGGATATCCTTAATTTGTATATAAAAAAATTGTTTTGTAATTATGTATAGTAAACATTCACAACGCTATTATGCGTGTTACATTTAATATAAAAAAAAACTTAGTAGTGATCAGTTATGAAGCTAAAAGCCAATAATATAGAGAATAAATAAATTTAGGTTTAGTGATAGATTATTGAGTAAACAAATAAGCACAATAATTAGAAATGAAAATAAAACAAAAAAGAAAACAACAAAAAAAAAGTAAAATCGATTTTCATACACTGAAGTGCTTAAATATATTAAATATGACTTGTGACTATATTTCAGACTGAATATCTAAGTCTTTGACAAAGTAGTAATAAAATATAAATGAGAGGTCAAACCTCGTTCTCTTAGCTTTAAGGATCAGTATCCAAGAAAATGATTGCATTTTTTACAATTTATTACGAATATATATTATTATAAAAATAAAAGAAGAAAACCAGCCTTCTTATAACTGAAACAATAATGTGAAACTACAGAGAGGAAGTGAGGTAAAACGAGTTGGTTCTTTTACCAGAATTTTTTTAAAACTACAAACAAAAAAGAAATAATATAAATTAAATTTTACTTATTTTATAATAAGTTCCATAATTTTTTTTTCTATTAATTTAAATGGAATTGATTTGAAATGAAAGCTAAATTTATATACAAATAAAATAACGGGGTTTTGTCTCATTATTGATTCACGGATTTTCTTTTACCTTTAAATAATCATTTTTTGAGAAAAGGAAAATGTTAAGTTAAAATTTGATTCAACCTCCACTTTTTACTTGCACGAAATAAACTGAGATTAAAATAAGGAAATTTGAAATTCGAGAACCAAAATTTATTTCGGCCTTTTCTAGAATTCGCTTATTAAAAGCATTTTTTAAATAATTTAAATTTGTTATTCTGTAGGGATTAACAATTATTCTGAGATATTTTTCGTTATTTTAAAGTTCAACCGGATTGTAGACCCAATTCAACGACTTAGTAGTAATTATTATTAGTGTGCATGGACAACTAGTATTTCACTTACATATGCTTTGTCTACCGCGAATTTGAGTAAAATATTCTCGTTGAAACATTCTTAGAATAATAATTGCATTATCCTTTTCTATTCCTTTTAACCAATACTTTTCCACAGATGAAACACTCTATGATAGAACTGACTACAAATAGAAAGTATATAACCCAAGCTTTAGTCGGCCAGAAAAAATAAAAATGCTTGTTTGTGTTTATGTGTTTCAAAAAATTTTCTCAAAACAAATTACCCGTGTTCAAAACATTTTTTATTTCGATGGTTTCTTTATTTAAAATGTTATCTAAACTTAGGTGCCATATAGGGGGATGGTTGCGACAGCCCGCGGTATTATCAGCGAAGAGGGTTTTTTTAAATTATGGCAAGGATTTTCACTTGCAATGTGCCGACACTGTATAAGCAGGTGAGTGCAGCATAATAAATACTTATTAGAAAATAATTTGATCGTTTAGTGGATGTCGAATGACTGTATATAATCATCTTCGAAACAACTTTGGATCAACGGGAAAGGAGCCTCTTGCTATGTGGAAATCAGTTTTATTCGGCGCCACGGCTGGCTCAATAGGACAGTGGCTAGCAACACCAATGGATTTAGTAAAAGTTCAAATGCAAACTGAAGGAAAAAGACGTCTTCTTGGGCTGGAACCGAGAGTACACGGTGGATTTCAAACACTTAAAGATATTGTGAAACGTGGGGGTGTAACTGGTTTATGGAAAGGTGGTCTGCCAAGTGTTCAAAGGGCAGCATTAGTAACTATTGGTACCTATAAAAAAATATCATGTAAACATATAAAATTATAATCAAAACAAAAAATAGGCGACTTCAGTGGATACGATCTATCAAAACACTTTATATTGAGAAATACATCCATAGAAGATGGTACGTTCCTACATGTTATCAGTGCAATGGTAGCGGGCATAACGGGAGCTTTATTATCAACTCCAGCAGATGTAATAAAAACTCGTGTGATGAATCAACCAACTGATGAAAAAGGAAGGTTTGTATCCAACTGTTAATAAATACAAGTGGATAATGTGTTTTACATGACTATTCCAGGGGACTACTTTATAAGGGCACCGTTGACTGCCTAACGCAGGCAGTAAAACATGAAGGATTTTTCTCCCTTTATAAAGGTTTTATGCCATGCTGGATGCGCTTAGGTCCATGGGCACTAATATTTTGGGTTTCCTACGAGCGCATAAGTTATATAATTGGTGCTACTAGTTTTTGAAAAATAATTTTTGTATTATTTTTATGGTTTTTGTTATACTTACATATGTTTGCATACCTTATATGATACACTACTATTGTAAAGTATCATCAATGAATAAAAGTTTTATTTTGTAAAAAGGTTAAAAGGGTACGAACAAATAAAAGTTTTTGAATGTAAATAGTAAATCATAGATTTTTTATTGACTGCGGATTTCCTAAAAAAATAAATGCGTATAAACCTCGAAAATCACCAGTTTTGTATAAAGATCAAAACGAATGGTCGGCTATGAAGCAAAACCAAATGCCAAAGCAGCTAATGGTGGACTTTTATTCGCAGAGACTTTTTCCCTATAGACTTCTAGAGAATTTTGTATCTGTAACAAAGCTGGGAAGACAAATATCGTTGCGTTATGGTGGGTCCACACGATAAGAGACTTTTGGCCCGACATCCGTCTATAGAATTTTATCTGTGAAACAAAGGAAAGTCGGAGGGAAAAGTACGCAGAGACTTTCCGTCTGTACAGAAAACGCAGGGAACGGACAAAAGTCAATCGGCATTTGCCTGCGCTGCTTTGTTGCAGAAACAAAATTAAAGGAAAAAAGTCTCTGCGAACAAAAGTCCCTGGTCGTCTAGCCCCACCATAAGGCACAGCCCTTGTTCTGGTTGTCACTTCACGATAGTGAGAAATGTCACCTTTAAATATCAAATGAGAAAAATCTCACTTACAAACATCAAGTGAGAACAATTGTCACAGAATTTACCGTTTCTCGATATCAGTGACAACTCTAATTCGCCTTATCTCATTGAAATGTTACTTTTTTAGAGAACCATAATAGCATTTTTGTCTCACTTCGCTATTTGTCACCGTAAGTGACAACCAGAATAAGGGCCAGATACTTATAGAATCTGACAAAACAAATCAAGTATAACAAAACAAGCGTCCATTGGGCTTTGACCTTAATGCCATACAAATTTTGAATGTTTTCCGTTATAAAAGCATCATAAGCTGAGGTGGGCCAAAAGTTCTGCATAGTATACACAAAAATTTCCAGAATTCCCCAGTGCTTACGGACAGGCGATTTTATTTCAAGGTAAATTCAATTCGTTTGCTAAAATTGATATTTCTCGACAACTTTTCTAAGAACTAAAATACTCGAGCTTAAAGCTTACGTGCATTTATGATTTTATATGTATGTTGCAATGAAAACAGGTGATTCATCGGCTGCAGCATCAGCACTAAATTTGCAATATGACAACATATTAAGCTCAATGACAAAAAAACCAGCTCACACCGATAGTACGCTATCGTACGATGACGTATTCTTGTTGTGCGACTCTTATTTTCTGAATGTTTATGATGGGGTGACGTAATCAGCTGAATTAAGCACAACAAATCACAGCTTTGCTGAGAAATTTTTGGTAAGCTCTAGTTGCTAAGAATAAACTCGGCATGGTGCAAAGTGGAGCTTTTCACAACAGAAAATTACGAAATCGCGTGAAATACACTCGATTGTTTGCTTGTATTTCTACATAACTTCACAATACTCGCAGGAATCAGCATATTTTCCGTTGGCGCAGTGGTATAGAGGGAAAAGGTGAAGTTTTATGAGGAATTTTTGCATAGGAGTAGAAGACAACCGGCACAGAAAGCTTAGCTAAGTCAGTCGCCAAGTAGACGTGGTAGTGTTGTGAACGCGGAGCGGAATCATTTATTAAAATTTTTGTGGATTAAGTGAGAACTGTAATAAAACTAGTCATCATGCCTATTGGTAAGTAAAGCAACATACTATATACTAAGTACTCGAGATGACAGTGTTGAGGACCAGTAACTGTCACAAACCCATATATTCAAACTAGGTTAATTTGTGATCCCGAAAAAAATCGGTGACCTTCAACTACGGTATTCAAAATTTCGGATGTTGTGATGAATTGTGAAGAATTTATTGTAGTTATAAAAAATGCCTCAAAGAATATTAGGGTAATTTGCTGACTTGCTATAAATAAATCACTTTTGCTTTTTCGTTAAAACTTAATTCAATTTCTTTTGGATTGTTGCCAAATTAATGATGCCCGCAAGTCGCCACTCTCTACAGAATTATTAGGCGTGGCATCGGCTTTCCTCATGCGAACCTGAGGAGTGGTTTTTCGGGGTCACTTCTTTGCGCGCTACACGCTCAACGCGTGGCAAAAATATTGTCGACCATGTCAGTCAAGAGTTTTTGAAAATGATGCTTCTGTTTCCCCTCCAGAAATTCACTGATGCGCCACTCCACAGACCTTGAAGTATTAAGCCAGCCTGAGTCGGGCCTTGTTAACTATTTTTTTCTTCTGACAAGGATTTCTCTCGCCAGACTTGAGATTCTGCCGCCGCAATTCTTCCACTGTCTGTAATACTATACTAAATAGAAGTACGACATCACAGAAGCAGGTGAAGTTGGGTTGGGTGCTACTGTCGAACAGCGGAACTTGGCGTGTTTGAAAGGCCCCATTAATAACGCTAAAAATGATAATAGAAATACAATAAGATTCGCATTCTATTCCCTCCCATTGAAGAAGGCTAGCGGCAATGGAAGTAGCTAGTTTGTTGATGTATTCTTTTCCCCCTTATTCCGCCGTGGTCTGTTGATTTTGTCAATTAAAATGTTAAATCGGGGCGAACAAAATCCTGCTTTTTTTTACATTTTTGTTGGAATTTTTTTCGCAATATTTATGCTGGCTTGAATTAGCTTTTGAAGCGGCTACAGGCCACGTAAGAAGAAAACAATTTCTCGTGTCCGACAGTTCTGCTTCGGATTTTTTCTTTTCATGTGTTACCAGATAATTTTTTTGGTCTTTGTATGCGTTTTGTATAGATAAAAAAAAATTGTCCGAGAGATGCGCAAACAAAGCCATTTGGAATTGAACTTTTCCATTTGTTGATATACTGATAACGAATGAGTCATCATAACTAATAATGTGTGATGTTACTAAAGGATCTTATTTTACCTATCGTGTGAAAATAATTGGTATGATTACCATTAAAAATATGTATTTAAGGTTGTTTTTATTTTTCATACTTAAGTCACAAGCAAATTGTTACGATATTTTGTTCATTGCGGTGTAGAATTCGCCAAAGACAGATTCTCTCTTAGACCCATAAACATCAACGAAGATTTTCAATATTTCAAATCAAGAATTACTTTAAGCCGCAATCTGAAACATTTTTAAAGAGCTGTAAATGATTGCTTGTATGTAAAGTAAAAGCTTTCAAAGTCACTCACGAAGCCATCTCCTCCCATCTCAAACTACAGCATTGTTGTCAGATGTCAGATTGCAAGAATTTGCACATGGCTAATGCGGTGCAAAGTTTTCTCAAATTAGATACCACAAACCGTGGATTTTATGTTGATGATAAATTTACAATTTAGGATTACCTTCGTTGATGTTTACTACCCTTAAAGTGCGCTGGTGCAAATGGCTTCAATTTCTTCCTTCCATTCTATGTACATTTGCATATCTCGAACCATCAATGTAGTAAGCCTTTCTTAACTCTTTGCACTCGGAGATTATTTGCACATTTCTTTCCACAAACTCGATAAAGGTAACAAATATGGAAAACTTGCTTGATCTATTTTATTCTTCCAGTTTATTTTTTTATTAAGTTCTGTCCTATCTTTTTCATGCCAGTAGTTTTGACATTCCGAGTGCCAAGGGTTAATGAGACCAAGACACTATGCAACTTGGTGCTAGAACCGTTTGTGGTTTGATATCAAGTTCTAACATTATTGTGCGCCAAACGGATTGTAACCCAGCCGGAATTGACTTTTTGTGGGTGTGGAATACATGGGCCCTTTACCAGGGCGATTTATCAGCCTTTGTTTCATCCATCTGATATGCCCCATTGATTATGCCTCGTAAAATTCGGGTAACGTCCTAATAAAACCTAAAATTTATCAGCTTGAAAGATCCGAGTTGTTTATAAACATATTGTAGAAGAAGCTCTGCCTATTTTGTCGGGTAAATGCGTCTCCCTCATGCGTTATTCAACATTTCAGTGTACCGGCACTAATTAACTCATAATTAAAAAATTCTCTCTTATTCTCTTATTTATAAATCTGTTCATGTAGAGTTGTAGGCATGACCACGTTTTAATTGTAAGCCGTGATACAAAAATTACTTCAAAAAGAACAAATCTTTACTTTTCATTGTAATTCAACTTATCCCTTATTCATCCGCCACAAAGACTGCTTCCCTAAAAAAATCTTTGAGCAAATATTTTTCTGTAACTTCCATAAATTTAACAACTTGCACATGTTCTTGCGACATTAAAAGATAAATCTCCACTGTGCAGCCGCTGTCTATCTATCCTCTAACTAAGTTCTATAAAGTGGCGCTTGTCTTAAAAATTTATTTGAATTGATTCCACCGCGCTCAGATGTAGTTGTTGTTTAAAGCAAGCAATAAAAACTATCTAAAGCCCAAAGGCCACTACCAAATGCCTTCCATTGGGACCGATGAGATCACCTTATTTGCTTGCTAGTCACCTTACTTCATGGACAACAGAGCTTTTGACCGGATAGTATCATGGGGGCAACGTTGTTTAGTGCAAAAGATTTCGAAATTATATGACGTGTTCCCCATAAGATTTAGAAATAGCCTCGGCAAGGGTTATTATATATCTGATTGGAATTCCAAAGTGTTATAATATCTGAGCGGAATCTTCCAGCATTTCAATAAAATTTTTAGCACCGACAGCAAATTACGATTTACTTTATCTTTTAAGTATGTCTGGAATCGTCATTACTGCAGAATTCCACACACAAGCCACATTGATTATTTTATTCTGGGAATGGGTGGCTTTATAGGTCATCCGAATATAAAACATGCAGAAGTTGAAAGGGGGTATGAGAACATATCTATACATTAGCGGGTATAAGGAGACGGTTACATCATCCAGCGAAAGAATGTATTCTTGGGAGAAAGTTTTAGGGAAAAAGCTTAAGTAATATCCAAATATAGGTCAGGACAGGTCCAAATATAGTTGACCAATACACGAACACGAATCATTGTCAACATACCACCAGATATAAAAAAGAGAGCATTAAAGGAGTTTACTTTCATTCTCAAATATTTACATTGATTTTTCCCAAAAGTGCGTGAATCCAAAACATTTACGAGTGTTGGGCGATATCTATATAAAACACATTTCAAGGTCAAAAGTGGCGATGATTTGTTTTTGTTTTTCTTTTGGGAATGACTCACGGTATTGCGTAAATTGAAAATGATGTAAGCAAGTATATCATACTAGTACACAACTGCCTTATAACAGGTTATTGCTCTTTCTATAGCTGGTTTATATTTTCATACAAGTTGATTATTTTGAAAATGAATGGTTCAAGGTAATGCGGAAGATATCTTTCGTATTATAAAGTGATTTTCCCCTTTTGTTACTCATATACACGATTTTTCTTGCTTAACCACATTTTTTTATGTTAATTGTTCCCATATAGCAGGAAAGCCGCAGCGTAAGATTATTTACACTTAAGACATAGAACATAACTTTGTGCTGTAAATTATTGGGATTCGAAAAATATATATTTTTCATCGAACTATGGAAAATGATAATCCAAACAATATTCGTGGAAAGAAATCGTAGCATTGGGCGGATTCCGCGTTATCTGCGGTTAGGATACATCTATGAATTTTTCCTGTCCACAACCTTTTTTTTATGATTTCTGTAAGTATTCCACTTGGACGTGGAACCCTATGATTTTTTAGTTTCGCTATAGTATTTGAAACTTCTATTGTAAGTTCAGGGGCATCGTTTTCTGGGTTATCTGTACTTCGGTTGTCTGCTTCTCCCTGTGTTAGGATTATGTTCTCTTTGAAGAAGTCTCTGAAGTTTTTCTGCCACATCTCGAATATGGCATCGACATCGATGCCACTGTCTATATCTATAGTACCATCCACTCTTTTCACCATGGCACAGGTGGGTTTTTATTATCATGTTGACTACTTTGTAGAAACTCCTAGTTTGTTGATTACTGTAGAGCACTAACTCGCTTTCTGAAGTAGTCTCATTTTTTCTTCCTTAATAATTTTTCCGTGTCCCTTCAGGCTGCTACGTATTTTTGGTGTTTTGTCATTCTTGGTGTACCTACCTGTCTGTTTTTTTATTTAATTGATCATCAGCTTCTCTTACATTGATCATCAAATCAATGTTTTCTTCTTTCATTGTTTAGTATACCTAAAGCATTGTTCTTCATTTCTGTATTTTTTTCTTTTATCGAATTCCACATCAGGATCAGAACATTTTCATTTTCAGACTCCTTTTTATTTCCTTTAACTTTCCTGATAATATCCTTTCATATTCTTGTTTTCTTTCTTCAGTTCTTAATTTTTCTATGCGACACTTTGTTCCGACTGTTGTTGTTTCTTCATCTTGCCATTTTGAAAAAAATTTAAATTTGATTTTTAATAACCAATTTGATCTGATACGTGATGTTGAAATTATGTAAAACATAGCAGACTAACGACTTCTCACGTCTTTCAGTCTTGTTGTGGGGTAGGGTAAGAAACTTGGAAACAACAGAAAGAAGTTTCTGCCGGAAACGTAAATAATCTCGCAACAGTTCAACTCTCTCGATCAATAAAACAAGTTTTCAGTTTCGTATCTTACTTCTATAGCATCAAAAAAAATTGTTACCAAGGCAGAGCCACCGTTCAAAACTCAACGAATTTATAAATTTTAAATACCTTGATAAATAAAAAAGGAAATCTTTAGCGCCAGAACGCGACATACGACGAATCTCTCACATCACTTAGACGATTAATCAATATTTAGTAGTTATTAGCCTTCTATCGCTTTGACAAATTGTCATCAATTAAGAAGCCAACGTCTAATTTTCCTTTTGGTAAGGTCATAACGGTCACAAATATGTTCTGGATACTTTAGCCAAATAAAGGTCAAGTCCAATTTCTACTTAATTTCCTATGCAAGGCTAAATATAAAAGAAGAGAATGCATTTAATGCCAACCGCACCATCAGAACACTGTCCCCAATGACCCAAATGGGGTAGGAAGTCATTATCCACATAAAGAGCGTTGGTTGTAAGATTGTACAATATTTCGTGGTGAATCATTATTAATTAAAAGCTGCTTAACTTGATTCAATGATTATACATTTTCGGCTCTGATTATCTCATTCACGTACGAAATTATTTCCTCGCTACACTCAACAAATCTCATTTGATTTTCGTGAAATTAATTAATATGCATAATTGCAGGTGGCAATTACTGTCGTACCTGTTATGAAACATGTCCATTATTCAGGTTATGTTACAGCTACAGTGCTGGTCATGCGACACTAGTTACAAGAGATTTAATAAAGGTAGAAAAAAAGTAACAAAAGTAGTGAATCTACTGAAATTCGAATCCAAGAAACTTATGTGTGGGTGCGCAAAGTTACTGCAAAAGCTTTTTCGACGATTTCAACGGTGGAGCGAGCGACTATATTTCTCGTTGTTTGTCAAGGTCGTCACGATTTTATACTAACAAATATTCTGTTTGTTTTCTTTAGAAGATTTTAGCAAATATAACTTTTTTTACGTCTTTATAGAGTTGCGCATTTTTTTTTTGCAAATTATAAAATACAAGTTTAAGGCGGTTTCATTTTGGACATCGAAATAGGTGAACGTGGGCACGCAATTTGTTCGATTCGTCACTTTCTTAGGAACATTGCAACACTTTATGGAGTCTTAATATGCACGTCGTTAAATGAATTAGATTAGGTTACGATTGTGGGGTAGTAATCTGAGACCTAAAAGGAATAAAAACGAATCCACCATCACAGAATTGAATATAATTTCGTAATAAGTCTAAAGGGAATGTAATTTAGCAGTCTTAAGGACAGCGTTAATTTAGAAGAACATTGGGTATGACATTCTTACGAACAAATTTCATATACTTATTTCTGACTTCTTGGCTTTATAAAGAAAAGAGCTAAAGAATTCGACAATATATGGGTCACAAAAACACTCTTCTGTTCTCTAGTCCGCCCTATCCTGGAATATGCATGTCGTATCTGGGATCCCATATTTCTCATCAGTAACAACACGATAGAATAAATTCAGAAGAAATTGTTTGCTCTGAGAAGTTTACACGACCCGCATGACTTTCAAAGCCTACCACCCTACACGGACGACAGGCTCAAAGTGTTGGATCTCTGCTAGGAGAAACTTTCTTATCTCATCTCTCACCTTAGAAATCCTTAACGGCAACCTCAAAGTTCAGTTTCTGTCGGATATGATCAAGTTCAATGAAGATATTCAACTTTCGAGACCTACTCTTTGTTATATTTAGTTTAAGTGTGCCTTGTTTGGCGAATAAATAAATAGGCTATAGTAAAAAAATGAAACATTATACTTTTAAAACAAATTGGTTCAATAACACCTATTAGCATACTAACGAAATCTTATTTATAATTTACAGAAATTCATACTCCTGATCAACTCCAATATCAATTCTTCCCAGTAAGTGGTGCTTGCGCTACTTTCAAAGTGCGAGCAGCAAATGATGCCCATGTGTGCCTTACAGCTGGACCAGCAGAGGCCGATCCAATGACAGAAATCTTTATTGGAGGATGGTCCAATGCTAAATCCGTTATTCGTAAGAATCGCCAGAAGCCAGATGTTTGTGAAGTTGATACTCCTGGAATTTTAAATGGAGGTGAATTTCGCGGATTTTGGGTAAGATGGTATTCCGGTGTAGTTACTGTTGGCCGTGAAGGCGAAGCAGCCGCATTTATGTCTCACGAGGATCCATATTTACATCCCGTTAATTTTATTGGCGTTTGCACTGGCTGGGGCGCTTCTGGATCATGGATTATTGATGGTTAGTTAAAAGTTTAACACAATTTTACAAAAATTAATTCAATATTTAATCTCTAGATTGTCAAGCACCCAGCTATGCCCCACAAACAGGCCCGGCTGGATGGGCAACTCCACAAACTGGCAGAGGAGCCGGCTGTTGGGTACCAGCTGCTGGTGGAGAAGTTCCACCAGAAGCCGTCCAAGGAGGATTTGATGGTGAACAAATTTACATTGCAAGAGCAAGACATGAGGGAGCTTTAATTCCAGGAAAGGTAGACACTTGTCATATAATATATTTTATCAAGAAAATCCTATAAAAAAACAATTAATTTCAGCTTGTCCCATCTCATGGGGTATGCTATGTCCCATGGGGCGGTCAGGAGCATGCACATCAAGAATATGAAGTTCTATGTGCAGCTGGTGGTACTTGGGTACCCGCTCACGGCGGACAAATTCCTCCAACTGCTATTCCTGCCGGCGAATCAGAAGATGGTGAACCACTTTTCATTGGTCGTGCCGAACATAATGGCACAATCACAGTAGGAAAAGCACAAGCATCGCACAACTGTGTCTACATTCCTTATGGTGGACAAGAATTGGCCTACCAAACTTTCGAAGTTTTTATCACCCAATAAAGTGTTCACATTTTGACTGACTGTATAAAATAGAGAGCGGCTTCATTTTTTTATATTCGATTATTATTTTTCTTTTTATTTTAAATACGTTTTTCGTTCACAGTAATTGCAATTATTGCCAAGATGAAAATTTAAAGATCTTACAGTGCCTTTTAAATATACGACAATACAAAAAAAAGTCGTAGTTGTTGGCCTATGAAAATGATATTATTTGCGCGAATCTCAAATATATAAATTACAAAAAAAAGGCTCTGCATATTTATTATATTTTTGAATAATCATTTTTGCATGTATGTTGTTTAATGAATAAAATATCTGTAAAAGTTAAAATGAATTTCTTTTACTTAATATAACGAGAGTGTTTTATAATCATATACAATACCTAAAAGAAAGTAAAAATCAACAGATACGGAGCGCCAGGAATTATACAAAAAGGTTTTATAATTTATTTTAATTTATTATTAAATAGATTTTTGTTTTCGCATTGAAAAACAAGGAATACAAAATGAAATGATTATATAATTTACAAAACTATGCCTTCTTAATGAACGCTTGAGCTAAAAATATATATAATTATTTTTTTTTCTTTTTTAACTGCAACGTTGTTAAAAAACAATTCGTTTTTCTACTTCTAAACATTATCTTTACATTGAACAAGGTGATATTGCTGCTAAGGTACTAATAGAACACAGTTAGTCAGTCTTTGAAGCCACCGTCCTTAGAAGATAAGAAGAACTGGAAACCAAATAATTTTGTTTTTTAGTTGTAATTTTTCATATTCAAAATTTATAAGGGAACCAAATGTCGCCACTTACCTTCGTTGTAATTTCAATGGTTTCAAGGTTTTCATCACCTAATATTTTTCTATTTTTAGCTGAATTAATATTTACTGTGGATTTTATGCTAAAACACTTATTGTTTCTGCTGTAGTTATTATTTTCTGATTTGATGATTTGTTGGATTCTTTCAATAGTCGCTGCTGGGCCAGTTTGATCCGATTTCTCTGTTTTATTGATTTTATTGTTGTCTTTAGCGTCCACCCCACTTTCGTTACATTTGTTGTTATTCGTTTCATCGTTCGAGTCCTAATTTTTATTGTCTAGATTAGTTAGGAGGTGAAAAATTTAAAAAAACACAAAATAAAGTTAGCGAACTATGTTCTATTCTAAAAAAAATGTTTCTTATCATTTTTTTTTCTTCATTTAAACAAAAACAAAAAAGTATTTAGGTAATAATGCAATAATTGCTGGAAATCAACAAAACGCAAAAATATTGTATTTTTTTTAAAACAAGTAAAATACAATTAACTAGATAATAACTTTCATTTTTTTGGCCAACAAAATAATTTCTGGAAGGGATTAATAATAATAATTAAATAAATTTGCTGACTACAGCGCTAGGCTAGTGAATATTTTTAAAAAATAAATAATGAAAAATATGTTTAAAAACATAAAGAATTTAAATAAATAATTAAACGCAAGAAACACTGTTTTGAACGACTGCTAAATGAAGGAGTTTCATCTACCGGGCGGGGGCTATATTAATATAATTAAAACATCAACCTTTTAAATACTAGTTATTTGTTCTATTAGAATCTATAACTATAACCTATGCAAAAATCATGATTTTTTTTAAATTAAGATGTGTTTCTTATTTAAGATTTTGTATCAGACATACAGGGTGGGTGTAAAGAAGCAAAGATACATTATTGTGTTTCGGAAATTATTATTATTATTATTTTGCAATCAAGTGCGTTATACAAAACAACTCACCTATTTTATATTTAATAAATATTTCTCCGTTGTTGAATTTTAAAGTAACTAAAATATATGAAACAGCCTTGACGATGAAGGAAAAGAAAAAGCTTTTTGCTTGCCTTGTACATTGAACATCCGTTTTAGGTTAATTTTTACTGGTGTATAAAATAAATATTTCAAATGTCTGTTGCTCATTTACCACTACATATTTTATTAGTTCAAATTCAGTTTGTTATTAGTGCGTCTATATAGAAATTGAAATATTTGTTTACAAAACTTAGAATAGAATATTACATAACACTCAACGGCTTATGCATACTTGTGTAGAATTTTGGTGCCTGCAGGACAACTTAGGGGCAAACAAAGTATATAGAGAAGGTACTATCAATCCGTATCAGTTAATTATTCCATCATGTACCACTATATCTATGAAAGAGTGGATGAACATGTCAAACAACAACAAAAATTGAGATCGGAATAAGTTCCCACATTAGTTATTTTGTAATGCGAATTTGGTTTTGAATATAGTTGAGGATGATTACTAAACCTAATGAAAGTCTGAGTGTCATGATTTGGGAAATAATAACAGTGCTCGAGACTGCACCTTCAATACTTTTTTTTGAAAAACATTGTTCTTGTAACTAACAACTGGGGTATTTGACCTGAATTTTCCCTCAATCATTGTCAAAACATCATGAACAATGATTCATTACAAGGAATTCCACAGGTTTCGGGTGAGAGTAATAAGTGTCGAGAAATATATTTTCGCCGGGTGGAGAAACTAAAAGTAACCCAGTCAAGTAAGACCTAGTTTTTTCTTGTATCAAAATATATTTCATAGTTATCTTACAATCTAGTATAATTAAGTAAATCCGTATCGTGGAAAAGAATGATTCTGTATCAACACAGAGCTGGTAAGCCAATCGAATTATCTAACAAAAAGAAGGTCAAGAAAAAACTTATAAAAAAGTTTAATATTAACTAACAACCAAAAATATGTACAAACAATTGCCTGTGGAAGAAGCGAAGTTGATATGGCACATAAATTTAAAAAAGAACTCCTTTACTGTTAGAAATGAAAGAACAATTTCTGTTTAATATAGAAACCAGTGAAATATTGGCGTCTTTAAACAAGCTCAAATAAAACAAATAACAATGCATACACTAGACCGAATCCTATAGTCACCACAACCCCTATCTACTTTTTAAACCCTTACAAGAGAATTATGGAAATTGCAATATTATTTCTTAAAAGCCTCCTCAGAAAAAATTTGTTTTGCTTGCTATAACAAACTAGATCTTCATAATAGATCAAACGGAAAAAATGTTTAAGCCGACGCAAACTAAAGTGCCCTTGACAAAAGTTTGTGCTTTTTTTTTGAAACAAATAACAGGAACAATATTGCATTATTTTCATGCGGAAAAAAACTGCATCAATATGAGAAATTATTAAAATCGCGATAAGAGAATTCGTTTCATTTCTTAAAAGTTCTAAAGCATTAATTAATCGCTGCAAAAATTGAATGTAGCATATTGGTTACCAAAAAAAAATTTAAAAATAATTCATAACATTCAGTAAAAATTGATATAACTTTGACGAAAATATTAAAAACCATAAAAATAACTTAAAAATCATTGAATTTATTATAAAAAACGAACAGTAATTATTATTTTAGTTTGATATTTCAAAAAATGCAAAGAGAAAAGCGCCAATAAGAAAATGATCGAACCATGTCTTAATGAAGTTTAATAAAAATAGAGAATTTTATTTATTTATTTTTTATTATTTGCTGTATCGAAAGATTCCATGCGAGTAACAAACAAGAGCACGAACGGTAGTCTAAAAAAATGTATGGAAACACTTACTTGAAAATTATATTAATGTTCTCTAAAACGTTAACTAGGAAATACTCTAGCTGTGGGATGATTCTTATACCGGAATAGTCGAACGGAATACTGTTTTCGTTTCAAGAATATAATTTCAACAATAAAAACAAGTAAAAAAACAAAATTTTCTAAACCAAAAAGTATATATACATATATAGTATATACACATATATATTTTATAAGGCGAGCAATCAATTATGACTTATTAATTATTGTAAAGGTACTAGTAGTAAGAAAAACAAATAAAGAAAATTAAAAAGAAAATTATAAATAAAATCGTTTACGTTTTTTATATTTTTTAAAGCTTTCTTTTAACAATTCGCTTCTTAAAAAAGTATAAGTTAAAGCTAGTCAATAAGAAAAATGTGAAAACTATAAATAATGCTGCAGCGATTACGATTTTAAAATCCATCTCAGCAATTTGATGATGTAATCCTGAAAAAATTGAGTAACTTGAAGATGCTTCCAAGTTTGATTTTTTCTAAATATTTTTGTTTTTGTTAATTGAATATTAGTGAAAAATGGTGGAATACAGAAAAATAAAAATCGGAAAATCAAACAAAAAACATTAAAAGAATATCAGATTTACGATTTTTTTCTCTTTAACCTTTAAAATTCTTCTATTTTCCTCTCCTTAACCTTTAAACACCTTCTATTGAAATATTCTAAATATTTAAACTTTTAGGCTTAAGAAGTTGTTCGGTATTACCACAATCAAGTGCTTGATATGAACCGTACTTGTTCCAGAAAGTTCAAAGAACATACCCAATTTACGGGCTGAAAACCTTGTCATTAGATCAAACACGTGGCATTTAATGGTTAAAATCGATTAATGAAAGTTAGCTTGGGCCGTTAATAATGCTTTATATTTTTAATAAATCTTGAATACCAATTTCCGGCAGTCAATGAAAGAAATGTAAATGATCAAAAAATCTGTATGTAAACGGAAACCTTATTTAGCATTGTTAGCATGCAGGGAATCTCTCTCCGGGGCACGGAGATCAAGCTGGTCGGCATTCCAATAGACGGGGTCAAAAACGCAGCTTTTGACTACCATCTGCTACTGGAGACCTGCATTATTTTTACAATAAAGAAACAAAAGTGGGCCACTTAAAAAAACCCGAAGAGATATTGCCAGAACACGGCATCCATCGATACCACGCTGGGTATCCCGAAAGTCTGTCGCCGTAGCTGCGGGAGACGAACGCGAGAGAAACACTACACAGTTTAAAAATTACAATGAATTTATCATTTGGAAGAACTGTGTAAAATTGTTAGTTTTTTCAATAAGTTGGTAGCACTGCACCGATTTACCACAGGGAATTCGAGCCCCATCTTTCGATCAATGTGTTCACAGAAATTGTTTACGTTAATCATACTTTCAAGTGCTCCGTGATTTTAACAATGGAAGAATTAGTTAAAGAAAGTGTTGCAGTCTAAATTTGTTGACAAAAATAGCATCAGACATTATAAAACAAATCCAGTCAAGAAAAAAATACCAGACGACTTCCAGTAATGCAAAGTTCTGCCATAGGTGACCGTTCTTTATCGCGTTAGTCAATATGCCTCCATATTCTAAGGTCCTGAAGGGAGGCTACGGTGGTCTTTGTTTCCAAAGCGGGGAGATCATACAAGGAAACAAAATCCTATCGACCCATCAGTGTCTCTTCTTACTCCTGAGAACGATGGAAGAGATTTTAGACAAGCATAATTTTTTTTAAATAAAAACTAGAGCTCAGGGAAAGCCCTTTGTACTGTCGACAATCTATTTTTTTCGTATAGAGTACAATGTCGAACAGCAAGCTCTAGTCGATAGATAGTGAAGGGAAAGAGAGAAGTGAAGGAAGAAACTGCCACAGCCACCTACTCCCAACCATTTCTATCGCGACTCTGGCATCGGGGCAACGAGAAACAACTCGCTAGGGTGGATCTTACAGCGAACCCACTATACCGATTGCAATTTGCTTACTGGCCGAGCAGATCTATAGAAACTGCCATATTTAAGCAGAATAGGTAATTGTAGCTGTCGGTTCTGTGGATCAGCTCCCGAAAGAAAATTTAAAATTTATGTACGATTTCACAAATGGTCCGCATTGCAGGATTTGAAAATGTAAAATAAAAATGCTGCCGGATGAAGAATATAAACTAATAAATTAAGACTTGAACCTATTAGTAATAGTGATTATCTATTACTTTCCATTATTTTGTGCTTTCTTCGGTGACGAATGTTTGTTCAAAACATCAATAATTTTAAATTTTTAATAAAGGTTGAAAACCAATTGCAAATCGAACTAATTTGATGATATGAGAATTTATACTTCCAATATACTTTTTTCGTAGTGTTATTAGAGAAAGAATACGCTTTTAGATGAAAATATCGCGCGGAAAACAAATAGAAGTAAGAAAAAGAAAACCCATTTCCAAGAAATATTTGTATCAGATTAGCCTATAAATCATATTTTAATAATTTTACTTAGCATTCATAGTTTATATCTCATGGAACATGCAGAAAAGGATTTGCGAAGATCACATTTTGAAAAAATTGCTTCATTGTTTCATTTTAAAAAGAAGCACGTCGACCAGAAAGTTAGATTTCCGCATTATATTAACGTGCACTGGTAAACAGTTATATAAATATGTATTGAAATATACATATAAATATAATTATTGATATAGATTAATTTTGATGAAGTTAGTATGTAAGTCTTCATTATTAGTTTGTTAAATCCAATTTCTTCCTTCTTTTTTTTGTATTAAACTTTTTTATCTACTAGAATTTATTTTTTTCTACACATAAACATTTTATATATGTATGTATTTAAAACTAAAACATGAAATTATTATTGCGAGAGGTTATGAAAATATAGAGTGAGAAATTAATTTAAGAATTCCAGCAAAATTGTTTACAATTAATTTTTAACAAACCTACTCACTAATAAGCGGATTACCAACGGATTAATATTTGCCTGCTTTTTCACACACTATAGAAAGAATATATTTCTTATCAATTGTACTCTATTCTATCTAGCGGTTATATATGTTTTCACAAAAAAAATGTTCAATGTAAAAAACTTGAAAAATTTCTGTTTAGGTAAAATGTATATAATAGTAGTTATTATTTTATCTATAAAATCTCTAAACTCCTGAATAGAAAAAATCACTCAATAATAAATGGAACAATTTTCACAAAAAAAATTATATACTCTCATTTAACAGAACCGACTTACGACAGTGTATTGCACGACATCGCCAGTAAAAGGAACGTATTGCTCGCCAAACACCCTCAGAATTCATAAATTTTGATAAATTCATTTCAGACTTTTGAATTTGTTGTTGTAAATATATTTTTTTATAATATAAAAATGAAATAACAAAAAAACAATTGAATAAAACTCAAATAAAATATATAAACATAACAATAACAAAACTTTTAAAGAAAAATAATAATAAAAATTTTAAAAATTGACTTTTAACTTTTTTCTTTCGTTTAACGTCACTTGTTTCTAATATAAAGATGCAAAGAAAATCGTAATCTGCTTACCCTTTTCACTGGAGCTGGTGGAACCTCAAGATGATATTTGTTTGCGCAGAGTTCACGTAGTAAACGAATGCCAGCGTTACGATTTTTAGCATAGCGATGTTCCCAAGCATCTAATAAGCGATTGTAATAGCGAGGACTTTCTGTATATTTAAGATATTTGTGTGAGTATTGCGTTGGAAAAATTCTTTCTAATGGAAAACAACGAGAGAATTCATCTTCGGTTACAATTAAACATCTGACGTCATCTGGAGTCAACTCATGCAAAATGGCATTAAGATACTGAAAAATAGAAGACATACAATCACAAAAAAAAAATATGTTTCCTCATTTTAAAAATTGATTTTAAATTTCATTCAATCTCTTCTTTTACGTTTTTTTAAACTCTAGTAGTACTGACCTTAGTTCGAAGGGTGGAATAGGGTTGGGGTTATAAGGGGTCAGGAAGGAGGTGGCGATGAACCCTGCGTTTGAACTCTTGGGTATTGGGCGGTAGTTGGAGGGATTTCTTATACTTACATCTTCACGATCTTCCAAATCTTTCCTTGTAAATTGATGATGCTTTAACTTTTCTTCTCTAGATAAATAATTAATATATAATCGTTTATCGTAGCACAAGGATCCTTGAAGCCCTTCCTTGTTCAATATATCCTTTTGCTGTTCAGCTGAAAGCTTTGGAGGAACCTTCAACAAAATACACAATTAAAAAGTAATTTAAAAATCAGATATTTCATCCATAATTACATTATATAAAGCAGTATTTAAAACAGCTTGAACAAGTGGCGCTTTAACATGTATATCTAATGGTAATTCAGAATGTAACGATGGCGATATATTAACTTCCAAAAGCCAAGGTACAAGTTCCGAATCCAATATTACATCAAAGCCAAAAAGCTCAAAGCAACTATATTTGCTTTCCAAATTTAATTTAACCATTCCTGTTATTGTATTTTCAGCTGATAATATAGTTCGAAGTACAAGATTACGAAGGGCCGCCCAAAGTCTGCCAGTATTGATGCCACGTGAGTTAAAATATGACCATAAAGATTTTAATGTCCACTTGTGCCCATGGCATGCATTAACATCTTCATTTTTAGAATAATGCGACGAATATTTATTTATGCTGTAATTTGTTAAATGCATACAGCGATCGTTCAATGTATCAGATCTTTCACTATATTTGACTAGAAAGAAAGTGACAAAAAATATACAAGCTCTTTTAAGATTTAATAAAATGTTTCAAATTACCAGAAGCAAACCTTACCAACCCATCGTGATACATGTAAACTCTCAATGGATTCATTGACGTAATTAGTACATAAAGTCTTAAATCAAATTTGCTACCATTTATAAGCAGTGGTTTTTCGATGTATCTGCATATATAGAGTTAGCACATATATGTATTTAGAACACATTAGAACATACCTTTGAACTATAACTGGTTTTCTTTTAGGAATTTGTGACCAGCGGTTGATGACTTTAATTCCAGTGCCACGGGCACTTGCAGGCGGCTTAATTATCCATTTAAAATTTCGATGAGAGTATCTTGGCCAAGCTTTACGTAATGCTTTAAGATCTTGCGGTATAATATAAGTTCTATAATAGTTTTTTTTAATAATACTCTTAGTCAGTTAAAAACGTCTTACTTTGGCATAAATCCGAACTCTTTCTTCCCAAATTTTACCATTTTCTTCTGCAAATTCTTCCAACAGGCATCCTTCCTACCAAGCTTAAATGAGCCAGGTAAATGATTGATTTTCTGATACGGGCGAATTGCTTTAAAACATGGACTTTTCATATGTTTCCCCCAAGTTCCCATCCATTCGTGAGTTTCTACAATGAAAAATGTAACGTAAATATACGAACTTACATGAAACTATTTAAACTTAGTTACTTTTTAATAAGCGAAATCCTGAATTAATAAGAACGTTCCTTACTACCTTTGGCATAACTGAAGTTAGTTTCCATTTTAAAACTTTAAACAATTCTGGTGGTACGGGGGGTCCCTTTTCTTCATGTGTAGAAAATGCCAAGTGAGGCGGAACGTTAGGAAACAAACTTGGAATAAAAAGGGATGATGGCCGTACAGCAATTATAGTTTGAGATCCGAGCTGGATTGGAGTTGGAGATTTATCTGCATGGTCACCATAGGCGTGAACTTTATAACCATCCTCGGAATCTGATGAACTACTTTCTTCACAATTCTCATTTTCGGCGCCTGCAACACAAATAATATATTTAGTTAAAAATTAAAAATAAAACAAAAATTACTAGTATTTTCCAATTTAGTCATAGCTCCATAAAGTTCTGTGAGCTACTGAGCCGGTGAAATTGATTGCAATTAAACTTCCCAGGTGGTTCACTCTATGAATGTTCACCCTTTCATATGGCTAAATTATGCCTGCGGTGAAATGTTTTGTGAAAGTTCAGCATGAATTCCATCAGTTGCAGAGGGGGAAGTTATATGAATATATAGGGTAAAGCTAAGTTATTGGAAACGTTGCATTCAAACGTCGGAATATGTGCGTGAAAATGTGCGATCGATTAATCATTAGGGAAGACAGCATTGGTTGCGAATTACTGTGATTTATTTGAATTATGTAATATCACCTAATTTTTGTAAGGTGTTTACTATTTAAGATAATCAACGAAATATAAGAATAAATTGAATGAGACATGGAAACATGTGCGTATAAATTGATTTATTTCGAATAAAATCGAGCATCAATATGCAATATTAGTCTTATGGGGAATACAATCACCAAAGTACGAAAAATATATTAATACTTATAAATAAATAGTAATTTACCTTCTTCCAAATCATCTTCCAAATCGTCTTCTAAAAAACTATCATCGTCAATTGGATTAATTTTAATATAGTCAGTAATGTGAGGTGGTTTGCTAGAAGCAGCGATTCTTTCTGGCAGTGCTGTCGTGCGTGATGGTAGGGTAGCTGATTTAGATTTTCGAAATGGTGAAACAGGACTAAAACTCTTCCCCCTAAATGTCGGTGAGGGGGATTTTGTTTTACATCTTCTCGCACCACTTGAACGGGTAGGACTAAGTACAGAATGTGATCTAAAACGATTTGGTTTCTTTAAAGCTCCACTATTACTGTTAAGATTTTGATTATAAATCAAAACTCTGGACGGTGATTCCCTTTTTTGGCTTAGTGGAGGAGTTGACGGAAGATTATAATTAATTGTTCTTTCATTAATTTGAATTTGATCGTCGTTACGCTTAAAAATTTTCTGAAACAAAAAGCATGCATAATTTTAATTAAGAAAACATTAAATACAAGTTAAAAATAATTTACATCTTCCTGGCGAATATCTGATTCATCTGGGTGTGCCCAATATCTCATGTTGCTAATATCGTTGGGCTCTGATTCACTTCTAGCCCGTATTCTTCTCTTAGTTGGGTCAATGTAAAGCGAAGGCATTTTATCCTTTTCACTTTCCGAAAAACGATATCTCGATAACGTTTGCCTCTGATTACTTACACTAAGTAAATGTTTAGCTCTCATTTTTTCGCGAAAAATATCTACGTCGCACAGCCATGATTCGTTGGAATTAAATATTTCATTGTTAGGCATTTTTTCTCGTAGCACAGTAGAGAAATTGTCCCGTATTTCATCCTTGTCCATTGACGGCGAACGTCGCTCTACAATTGACGTCATCTTCCTGGGACTTGGATATTCCTCAGGGAACTGAGAAGAACTATATAAAACAAAATGTTAAAAGTTAGAAGAAATAGTAAGGCATTGAATAACAGCAATAGAATTTTACTATCTGTTGTTGTAATTTCGGTAGTCATTGTATGCATCGTATGAGTCGCCATCATACCGTGATATACCATAGAGTGAAGTTGATCGGGGTGTGCCAACATGTTTTTTGGTAAGCAAAGAATTATTTTGATAAGAGCTATTCAAAAACGTAATTCCACTTTGTTTAGACTCCATGGTATTTGATCTACGATATAGTTTAAGAGAAAAATAACTTTCTTTCTGTAGTTTTTTTTTAATACTGAACTGAGAAATAACCAACCGAAACGACACAAAAACGAAAAAATAATTATTGTTAAAATCAATTCATGAAATACGAAACAAATATCAACCACTATAGGAGATATGATATGCCAACCACAAAACTATGTGAGAAACTACAACCAATGCTAGAAACAACATTGCATGCTGCCAAGGAAAACAATGACTCTTTTCCACTATAGGATTAAATGGAAATGAATGAAGCGTGCCTGCCACGTGTCAATAAGGAAGGAAACAAGGAAACGAATTAATTCTTTCGTAAATGCAAATATCCAATACCTAGTATAATATCGATTATATTATACCAATTTATATCTAACCTGACCTGATATTTCTTTCCTATTTAAGGGCTCTGTAGATTTATTAATGGCAATAAATAAAATAGTAATGTCAAGGCAATTTGCGTGCTTTCTATGGACGCGTTAATAACTTTGATTGAGTTTTCAATGATGTGTCGTAAATGAGAGATATGTTTTTTTTTATTATAAGTTCTTAATGAATTTGATATTTGTTGAATGAATTAACGATTGGAGTGCAAAATAATAAACAGCTTTTAAAACATAGTAAAAAGAAATTAATAGGAGGAGGAATGATCATAACCTTCACGACTACATTTAGTTATTTGCATTAAAGCAGCAATATATTTAGATTAGATTTCTTTCCGGCCACATTTACATTTAGGTTGGTTTTTACATATGTAGACGAGTGCCCAAAAACGATTAAACAAATTGTATTAAACGAAAACTGCTCAAAAGAAAACAAGGATGATAATGGAGAATAACACTTGCGATTCACACGTTAATACCTCTGAAGAAGTGAGTTTTTATTATATTGTACAATCGTACAAATGAATAAGTATAACAGTGTCATATTAATAAAAACAAACAATTAATTGAAATGATAGATTTCTCTAATATAGACTGTAGAGCTTCTTTATATAATTAATCCAAATATTTTACAAATTCCCTCTCAATTGGAATTTCTATAACCCATATTGGTTCTACAATAAGTTTATTTAAAAACAAGCAGTGCCTTGGTGAGAATGTAAGCCACCATTTCAGTCGAGAGCACACGTTTTAAAATAATCCTCCGCTTCTCTACGATGTCTCTCAGAAAATAATATCTTATGTCGATGTGTTTTGTATCTATATAATGACTGGCGTATGTTTTACATCCCGAAACTGCTTTAACGTTCTCAATCTTACTAATTTTGATTTGCAACATCATATGCCATAGTTTGATTAGGTGTAACCAGTGTGTATATTGTAAGACTAGTTTAAACAGTTCAAGACAAACAAAAAAAAGTTATAAAAGAAACTGTAAAAGGGCATCGTCAATCTGCAACCATGATGCCTGTGTATTTCTGTTCAATATTTTATAATATGAAAAATGGGGAAAATTTCTAAAAATATTTATATTTGAGACCTTGGTTGCAGCAAATAAAATGAGCTGAATATGAGCGAGACGAATATAAAACATCTCTACAACACAAAATTATTTGAGAAAATTAACCTATTACATATATTTTATTAAATTAAAAAAAAATAGGTTACAATATAATTATAGGTTTCTTCTTCACATCGTAATACCATAACGTGCTTATCTTTTAATATCTATGGAAAAAATTTAAAATTTAGTGGCATTAACCCTCGAGAGGCTCATAATTCTTCCCTTCAACGATACACGCTTATGCAGCAGCAGCAATGTTAGCACATAATCTGCTTAATCTATTGTAAAACGATTCTTGCTAAGCTAGCGAGATTGATGAAAGGAAAAGGGGAAGCCTCTAGGGAGCTTGTTAATCACATTCATGCAAAAAAAGCACAATACAAAATACTAATTATAGATCGAAACATTGATCTAGGACAGCAGCGAAAAATCTCCAAAAGCCCAGACAGTCTGGCGCCTTCAAAGCACACATTTATTTTTTGGTTCTAGATTATAACTCATAATATATATACATTTTTTCCATCGCATGAAGAAAGACAACACTTAGAAGGACAAATTAGTTACATTATTACTGTGCTTGGTCTAATTAAACAGGCACTAATAAACGCTTTGTTTAAAATTTAAACAACAAAATGCTACAATTTACCTGCAAACGGTGGCCATTCGCAGAAGTGACAAGATATCTGGCTCCTCATAATTAACATTATTTTGGTTATGAGTAAATTTACGCATTCAATTATTAATAACAACACTTAATTCTACCGGCAATTCACGTTTATACTCTACACAGTGTACACTATATAAAGCCACTCCGGACTCCAACCGTCCTAAACAAGATTCTGACCCATAATGACATCCAATGAATACAAAAGCAGAAGCTAAGCCATTTTCAGCGAAGGGATGCTCTGAAATCCTGGCACTGCCAGATAAATTGGCTTGACCTTAACCTCATTTCACAGGCATGTGCTGCGCAGTCCCTTTTAAGGTACACAATTTAAACGTATGTCAATTCTTCTAGCCTGAAAATCTTTTATAATATATAAAAAAAATTCTTGACTCCTTTTTAAAATGCGAGATATCTATCGCTATTGATCCCAAAAATAGTATCTGTAGAGATTATTGAAAAAGATTAAGGAGATTTAGCATCAACGTGAGGATAAAACAAATTCTTTACATGCGTGTCGCAGTGCGAAAAGCTTTACATAAATTCTGCGAGTCGACGGTGTAAAATTTAAATAATAAAAAATCAGTTTTATAAAGTTAAAGCACAGAAAAAAAGTAATCGGAAAAGAGGTATGAGGCATGATACCTAAAAATAACTGAAATATATAAAAAGTAATAACGTATTGTCACTATAAAAATACTCACCTTATAAAATAATTACTTTTCTTGATTATGTTAAATTACAATCAAGTTTTATTTATTGTATATATTCTATAAATGCGAAAATAATAGAAAAAAAATCAACACTAGATTGGAGCAGCGCACCCTTTGTTTTTTTATAAATGAAAACGATGAACAAGAAACGCCTTTTTCTGTATAATTTATCAAAAATAACTAATTATTCATAAATATTCAATAATTGAATTTAAAATATATTTATAAAATAATTTTAACAAAAATATGTACGCAGCTACATCGACGGCACTTCCACTCGCGTTGCTGCTTCTGTCAAAAATGTGGATTTTCGGAAAATTGGTATACTTGGTTATGTTACGAATAAAATCTGAAGTAGTTTCGGAACTTTTCGGAATAACAAAGTGTTAATAAATAAAACAATTTAAATATTTCAATCAACAAAAATAAAGGAAAAAAAGAACAAATTAAGAATTTGTTCGCAAAAAAGTAAATTAACAAAATTATAACTCCAAAAAATTTAAATAAAATTCATTTACTTTTTTCATAATTGTTGTGAGGCATTACACCGAAGCAACTTTTAGGTGCGAGTCTCGACATGCCAAGTGTCACCAATCGCCATCAAAACAGAAATGGTCGCCGGACTGAAGGTCGCCGTATTATACGTGTTTTAAGTTTTTTGTAAAGGGTATATATGAGTTAGCAGGTGCATATAAATATTGTGGTAAACAATAATAAATTGTTATGTTTATAATAAACTGAAATTAATCAAGTGTTTCTGTTGCTGGTGTTTCAAAAATTTCTGTCGCCTTCTCTTACTCAACTATAAACCTCTCAAGTTTTTGTGGTAAAAAACGTCTTTTTGTATTAATTCCGGTTTTAATTGCCTCAACATTTTTCTATCAAATGCGCGGACGGATGTTGATACTCCAAATAAGGTAAGTTGATTTCTTATATAGTTTATTTTAAAAGCAAGCTACACCCCAGTTTTCATCTTGGAAACTCTTCAAGACTCCTTTATTTGGTATTTTTCTATAAAATTTTTCATTTCTACGGAGAATGGATATTCGTCTCTCCAATTTCCTTCGCAATTAATGCAATACGATTCCTTTGACCCTTCAGCAACTTATTTCCAACTTTCTTTTTTTGCTGATTTTGCATATATTTTTCCTATCCTCGGCGTGTCTTATAAATGCAATGTTTTTTTGCATTGTTGGTGGCTTTGGGCCTTTCGGTTTGTTTTCATTTCCATCACGTATCATCGGTCGGACGGGGTAATTTGTTTTTCAACGTTCTAAAGGGAAATTGAGAAGTTTCTGAAGAAGCTGTTTTCGTGGAATTTTCTTCTACGGTAGACCTTTAATGATGAAGTTCTACAAGAAACTCATTTTCATCTGTGGGGTTTTTTACTTGGGTAAGATCACAATATGGAACTAGGATATTTTTCTTACAAAAAACATATTAAAGAGTTACTTATTATCGTAAGAAGGACTATAAGTTAGGCCAGAGGTAAATAAGATTAAAATTTCAAATTTATTGTCCAACAAAAAGTGTTATGACCTTTTGTAATCTTTTCGTTCATTTGAATTGGATTTCGTTATCACTGATGTAAGAAGAGATTATAATTATGAATTCTAGTTATTTTTCAAAAAAGATATCATATTATAAGTTAATAGTTACGTAGAAAAGTGATGTCAGTTTTTATAAATTCGCAATAATTCAAAAATATATTTAAGGTAGATGATAGGCATTCGTTTGATGCTATGACGCAAATCTCTGAAACATTTTCCCAATTTGCAAAATAAACAAAATTTTTTAAAAGATCCTTTTTCTGCAAAATATAAAAATTTATCAGTGTTTTCTACTAAAATATTAAGCTTAAGGAAAAACAGTATATTAAAAAGTTGGAATTTCCAGAACTAAACGTTATGTCCAAATAACTCGTATTTACTTCTGAGAATAAGAAACAAAAACAGATTACCAATTTTTACATCTTTCAGATGTATTAATTACTAAACAAAAATAACTAGCTAGTATAGATAAAAGCTAAAAAGTTTGTTGAATTTATAAAAATTCAGTAAATAGATTTTGATTAAAAACAAATGACTACAAACTTCTATCTATTCTGTGTATAGAAACAATTGATCACAGCCACAACCACTTAAAAGTTTCCTTGAAAATATAAATTATCATTGTTGCAATTGAATTGAATTTTGGTTAATTTTATTTTTTGTTTAAAAAATCTCAGTAAAAAGAATTAAAAAGAATGATTTGCAACAAGTAAGTTTGGCGTCTTATAGGGAATTGTGAGCAACGTGATGATGGATCCTCGAATATGACGCCTCCCACTCACTTTCAATCCTATTGCGACCTTTAAGTGGTGACGCTGTTAATCTGAATGATTGCTGGCCAACCATTAGCAGAAAGAAGAGAAAGAATACATTACGTGAGAGGGGCACACCCTTGAAAGTCTACCATGCCAGGATATAAATTGTGTTGAGGGCTACACGACAGTGGGTAATTTTTGCACTATCGTTTAACGATCTCCTCTTGGCGCACTCAGTTGTATAATGCCTTATCCTGATATCTGTAAGGATGAAACTTGCCTTCCTACCTTACTCATGGGACTTCGATGGACCAATTACGTTGCATTCATCGTTCTGGAACCGGCTAGTTTGGTGAAGAGGGTCCTTGCCGATGGGTGGATGGAGTCCGCACCTAGATTTGCCAACTCGAAGCGGTTCCTTCCTCTGCGTCTCTTAACACGGATAAGGAATTGTTGGGGGATAGTAGAAAGGTTGCCAGGACACTTTTTGGTTTAATTATAGGACCCTGCGCTTCGATTTATACTTTATGGATGATAGAAAGGGCGGAGGACTGCTCTGCTTTAGTAGGATGAGCCTGCCATTCATGTTTTCTGTGAGTACACCGCGATGGCTGGAACAGTCAAGTCCAACCAACAAGCCACTGGCCACACTGCTGAACCTGTACTTTCTGCATCCCAGAGGCATAACACTCCGACGAGGCTATCTCCCACTAACCCCGACGTTTGTTGCTCATCCGTCTGCTTAAAAAAATTAACTTATACAACATCCCAGAGTTCAAACGTGAGGCTAACTGCCTCCTCCTCATGCATCTTCCAGACTACCCTTTCCTATCATATCCCTTTTATATCTTCGAGCTAAGCTTACTACTAGACATTCCATCATGACGTGTACGACACGTTGGACTGGTAGTATAAAGGGTGACACCTAAGCTTAGAAATTCTTCGGAATACATTATAGACTTTTTTGAATCAATCAACGTCCCGTGAATTTTTCAGTTATTCCTCTGATAAGCACCTGTATGAAATTTTTGTTTTTGATTTTTGTTTCATCCGTGGGCTTCGTATAAATTTCTTCTCATTGGTGTGAACTCCTACAACATCCAGGAGTTCACACTAAAAGGTCCATTGCCTCCTCCTCACCACTCTCCAGACTCTTATTAATCTATCCTGTTCTCTATTCTCACCAATCTTATTACTAGACATTGCGCTATATTAGTACGACATGACGACTGGTAGTACAAAGGATAACTCCAGAGCTTGGTCTTTCACATAAAAAAAGCTTAGGACGGGGGATAGAATAGGTTTGGGGTCATGAGGAGCAGGGGGATCTTGAAGGAGATGGTGATGATTATTGCGCTTGAACTCTTGGGTTTTGGAGGAGTTCGAATATATACTGACTGCGAAAGATTGTTCCACAGTCTAGTTGTTATATTTATGATCGAATTCCTTGTTCGTATTGTGCCTGAAAAAGGGAGCTACAGGCAGAGGGAATGGTCCGAGCGGGCTCATCTTGTGTTGCGGGTATAAGATTGCCGTGGAGGCAGGAAAGCGTTTATTTCGTTAGAACTTGACTATATTGAGTTGTGAGTATTGCAATATTGTGCAGTAATAATTGGAATTTTGATTGCTGTAGATAACTTCATAGTTAAACTAATATTAGTGATTAAAAATACTGAAATGGCACGGGTATTACATAAGTTATCGTCATAATAATTGCGTACCAATGTCAACCGAAAATCGACCGCGAAATTATTTTGTCAACAAAAACGGCAAATTCCTTACATTGTTTTCCTTATTTATTTGTTGATATTCTGATCTATTCTTGCAATTATTCACAGCTACATTTTTTTCGCCATAGAATTTTTTTTACATAGTTTAGTAAAATATCGAGGGCGCATGGTCGCTACTGATAAGCGAAGCAACAGGAAATTTTGCTTTGTATGAACCCCTTACAATTATCTTCCAAATATTTTAATCGCATCCGACAAATCTAAGTTCAAATGAACCGGGGATTATCGAGATAGCATAAAATTGCGGGTCAGAAGTGAAGATTTTTTTCAGGCAATTTTGCAGTGATTATATAATTTAATTTAATTTTTTACTGCAATTGTCATATAAAATGTTTGTTCCAATTGTGTCCACAGTCTCGGCAAGAAACAGCAAAATTGTTAGGAAAGTAGCCGAGAGTCATCTAGTAAATCTTATAGTGTGTACGCAGTAACCAGTTGAAGTGGCATCTTCCATCTTTTCATTCATTAAAACCGCTTCGCCTGGATTTTCTTCTCGAGATTTTTACGCGGTGTTCTTTCAATCAGGTTATCAGTTTACACCAACACACGTGCGCACATATTCTATTTCTTTATTCACCCACAGTTTGTTTATAATCTATTTTCTTTTCTTCTTACTCCCTATTTCTTGAGGCAGGATATTGAGAATACCTTTTTTTCTTTCCACTTGGTTGTGTGTACGGCTGGTTATTTTGATTTATAAGGTATCAAAGGAAGTTTGATGCTCTTTCAGTGATGGCAGATATTATATAAAAAAGGGAATTTTTTAAGGTTGGTTTTTCGATAAGAAAAGTTTCTTAGCCAAATGTTGTATTTTATATAAGCTTTTTTATGTGAAATACTAGTCTTTTTTTGTGTGGAAAAACAAGCTTGGAAATCACTCCTTGTTCTACTAGTCTGTCGGGTCATGGTACATGTCTATTAGTAAGCTAAATGTTAAGGATATAAGAGAATAGGTGAGGTTAGAAGGAGTTTGGGGGTTCTCGAGTACCTTACGTTTAAATTCTAAAGTTGTGACACTGAGCTGAGAGGGCTAGTCTTGTGCTGCGGGAAAAATATTGCCATGAAGTCACGATCATGGAGACAAGGTCCAGCTCGTGCTTCGTCTTTATTGTCGAAAGCGTACTACTGGCATCAGCAAAGCTGTGGAGTAGTTTGTAGGGGGTTGAGAGCAGATCATTTATAAAGATTAGGAGAAACGCGGATGATAGAATCTATAGTCGCCAGTATTGTCGGCGGTTCTCACTTATCATAGATTGCAATGTCGAACAGCAAGTTATAATCAGGAAGGAATGAAAGATTTGCCAACGCCATAACGCGCTTTTACTCCACCGTGCCCCATTCAATACTACTTGTGACAGAACGCTGTGTTCGGCGATCAAGCAAGAGATGGCTTCCTCGCTTATGCTTACAAAAGACCACGCCGTTGCAAGAAATCGATGCCCAACCTCAGAGTATGAGCCGGTTTAGATGGTGCGCTCCAGCGCATGTGCCTCACGAACTTTGTGGATAAAGGGAGAAGTGGGGTGGTACCTCTCTTCATTCCCACTCCTCCATTCATCTCCAAACGTTCGTGAGGCACATGCGCTGGAGCGCACCGTCTAAAACAGCTCTATAAGGTAAACTTAAACTAATCGATCCTTCTTGTACTGCCTATCTTTTGTCACAAAATGCTATGTCTGGCAGGAAGCCCTGGTCGAAATATAGAAGGACGAATGAAAGACACTTGGCTTTAAAATGTTTCCATCAGCCACCGCGTATCAGAAATGTATAAAAGAAAAAAAAGAACGGGGTTTAAAACCTATGTAAAAAACAGGGAAATTTCTCAAATAAAGCTGCCAACACTAACTCAACCATATTTCTATTTACGTCTCTTGCCTTTTTTTAATGTAGAAGATGCCATCGCTACCCTGCTAGCACTTGCCAGGCAGTTGATAATACGATGTCGTCTTGCTGTCGGTCTCTCGGGGTTTCGGAGTTAATTCCTTACTAAATCGCCATAAATTAGGATTAAGTAATAAAACAAGAAATAAAGTATAGTTAAAGTGTTTAAGTTTAACTTATTGTTAGTGTAAAAATTAAAATATAACGCCTACTAAAATAATAGTGTATTTGTTAATGAAGCGTTCCGGATTTTATCGATCATTTTTGATACAGCCTTTTTTAATATTTACGCGACTTCTGGCTAAATTGCAACGTGAAACTTTAATGTGAAAAAAGGGAATTATAAATCGCTTCTTACATTAAAATGTGGCATTTTAAAGTATGAGAATTTCTTAAGAAATCCTCTTGAATAACATGGAATAAAAGAAAAATTAACATAATTCTTAAGTGTTATTTTTTCATCGTTTACTGGTGTTTAGTTAGTGCATTAAAGTAATTGGGTCTACTATCTTGTTCCCTCTTATCGGATACTATATGGTAGACCATTTGGTGTTTACCAATTATTACATCGCAACACATCTACATCAAGAACAGAGCTTTAGACCACTGGCTCTGTGCTTGGCAGTTTTACCTCTGGTATGCGGTAATAAAAATCAAAATATTTACATTATTTATGACGTGTGCGGCTTTAGGACGGTACTTAATTTTTTCTCTTTTTTGTTGGTTGTTTTAAATTATTATTTTTTTTTTAAATGTTATCTTTTACCGTCCTCAAGTATCCAATTCCAGTATTTCTATGAAGCTTATGTTATTGGGTAGCATTTTGTTTATCAGGAATTTTTTATATTTAATAAACAATTTAACTTGGAAGTTACAAAAAAAAACTTGAAAGATTTGACAGAATTTTAAACAGGTATTTACTGTTTTAACATAAACAATCGAACAACACGGATGAGTGGGAGATTGTTTAAACTTCAACTCAATGTTCTGCACTATCAGATGTTCGCGTTATTTTAAACACTTGAAAACCTTCATTCTTTGCATTGTGCTATGCATCCATGAATACATGAAATTTTGTTTAATTAATATTTCAGTATTTCATATAATTTCTGCTTTACGTTTATAGTTATAACTGTATCTACTAATTTTTCAAGTGATAGCTTTTGACTTAAGTTGGAGCACATTCACGTTTTCAAGGAAAGTTATTTTTAACTAAACAATTCGAGTAATTTAAATATATTTCTAATTTTATCACTGTAGAAAACTTAATTTGGCAAGCTTTTAACTTTTAATATCTTCAAGGGCCTCTTGGAGCTTCCTCTTCCAGTCGTCTCTACGTCTTTCTAGTTCTCTCAAGTTTTCGTATATCTTGTAGTTCGTCTTTCATGATGGTCTACCATTGAAAGTCCCTGGCTAGCATTGTTTATTCAGAAGCTCGTACGACGTGTCCGAGTCATCGTAGTCTACTCAATTTTATGTTTTTCCTTTCTTGTGATTTTCCTTTCGAAGATTTTGACGTGATATTCTGTTTCTTTGGTCAACGTCCAAGCCTCAGGAATCGTAGCATAGAACTGAGCGTATTAATGTTTTATATATACTCACTTTGCATTATCTTGAGATGTCTTGGTTCTTTAGAATCGGGACTCGTGTGAAATAGGGCTTATTTGCGTCTATGAATGTCGCCCTTTATCTTATTTTCTAGCATTGTCCTTAAATATATAAAGTTATCTACAATTTCCATTCTATGATCGTCAAGGCTGATGCTGCAATCCATAACAAAAATCGTGTTAAGAGGAGAGGTAATCGATCTCCTTCTGCTCAACCCACTACTACTAAGATTGAGAAATAACTGAAAAAATTTAATTTGGAGTTCAAAACATATGTACATAACACTCTAACTGGCCTGCAAGACTTGAGTCATCCTAACATCCAATTGGTGTTTTAAATCTCTCAATACTACTTCTATACCTTGGAAGCTTACTACAATAGGAGATCTTAACCGTGGGTTTTAGGCATATGTAATTGGTTGATGTAATGGAATCCTGAAAGAACTAACAACTTTCACACTAAATACAGGGTTTAAAATCGTCAGATAATGAAATTACAGGCGTATTACTACTTGCTAAGTTTATCTATCAAAACATTTTCAATTTATTCATTAATGAAGAACCTGGATAATTCGATTTGATGAAAATGTAATCAGAAGTTGTAAATCAAACCCATTCTAATGAAGATAACGGCTTTGAAAGATTTTAAGTTAATAAAAAAATACGGGAATGCATAAACTTAGATACAAATTTAGAATCGTTTTGTAGAAGGCTAAAAAAACACAAAAGTTCAAAAGCGTGCTGCAAAATTAGCTTTATTCTTATAGAACGTGACTTCCAGGATAAAAGTGGTTTCTAGGAATCTACCCAGGAGGGTTACCTTTAATAAATTCCATTTTTTATCCTGTATTTCACTTCTCGTTTACTCTTAACTTTAATCAATGGATTTGATTTAAGGTATTTCATTCTAGAGCTCATCTGTGTATTGCTTTCTGATATGTTAATTCATATAACAGAAATTGTTGCTTTTGATTGTTTTACTTTTCCTGGCTAACAAAATCGTCATTAGTTAATACCCCTTTGTAAATCCGCTTATAATAGTTAAAATCATTTAAAGCTATCTTATTTAAAACTAGGAGTTTGGTGAAGACCTTTAATTGATAATAGTTGCAAGTTCACTAGTTGTAGTGTTTGGCTTGAAAATGTATCCAAAAAAACCATTACAATTTGTTTTATATCATTTTGCTTAAACCCTCAATATCTACAATCAATTATCAGTTGCTTTTCGTACGTGCTTGTGAAGGGTTCCGAATGATAACAAATTGTTGATAAAAAAAAACTTATTTGGAAGGGAAGAAGCCGCCATGCCCATATCCCTGATAACGAAAAAGATAGATTTTGGGAGGTAAAATGCAGGTCATAAATTATTTTACTTTTCGATTAGTTGTGTGCGTTTGCTTTGTTATGATAGGAAGAACGTTTTGTACCTGTTATTTTGCTTTCAGTAAGGATTACGAGGTAAACATTTTTGTAAAGGTACTTTCCGATTGGTTTTATCTATAAACTTTAGATAAACAAATAGAATGTTTAAATCAACAAGCTGCACGAAAATCACATAGAATTAAACTGATTTGTAAATATATTTATTGAAACGAAATCCGCATTCTCCATTGTTTAAACTAGAGAAAAATTATAGCTTTCCCTATAGTGTTTTTAACTTTTAATTCCGAAAATGAAGAGTTTTCTGCTCATGCCATTCTATGTCTAATTATAAAATATTATATTGTTATAGATGTTTTCCAAAAACAATCACTCTACAAGACTGTGCAGACTTCTGAGATTAACTTGGTAAAACTTACGCAGCACTTATTATGGAAAAGCATAAATAAATATTCCAAATTTACGCAATAAAAATCCAAGCGAATTCATACAACTGAGAAACATTCATCTTTTTTAAAACAAGTGCAATATTATTAAGAAATTTTAAATGTAACAAAAAAAATAGTTTTAAGTGCAACAACACACTAAAAGAATAAATTAAAACGAACAAAATGCCAGGACAAACGAATCTTATATTCAATTACAAAAGGAAAGAATTTGAAGATGTCTCGTATCCCACAGAAGCTAGATGTGAAGAGATCTGCACATATTTATGTAAACTATTTGGAATCCTACCATGCACACGATTATTATTTAGCTTAAGAAATACAGAAACGCACAATTGGTTAACGCCATACTGTCAGCTAAAGCCTAATGTTAAATATGACTTTCGTATGCGTTTTAAATTGCCGCAATTAACAAATCTTAAGAAATTGGACGAAAAAGCCTATGATTACTTTTATCATCAAGTTAGACATGATTTAGTTAATGGACAAATTGATGAAATAAAATATCCAGCTTTCAAGGACAATGTCCTGGGTCTTGGTGTTGTTGATATGTACATAGATATGATAGAGAAGAACTGTTCAATCGATGATTTGGAAAGAAATTATAAAAAATATATTCCCAAGGAATTGATCAAGAATCATCAATATTTTGCTAAGAGAAAAGTACGAAAAGGTCTTAGAGATATTAAGAAAAAGGATCATGATATATTTTACGTAAAGGGCACTTATTTAGAATCAATTAATCGTATGGCACCGAATTATCTTATAGAGGAATTTAAAGGTAATGCAGACTATTTATCTGAAGATGATCTAGGCGAAGGAACTTGTCCAGTTTCGATACAGTTTAATCCGTTTCAATCTGATACGGAATCGACGCCTGGTCTTCGAGTTTTATATAAATATAAAAATGAGGTGAATTTTATTATACATTTTTAATTCAATTTTAAAAATAAATCAAATTTTCGTTACAGTGGAAGCATATTGCGCGATTAGAAAACATTTATGCCATATATTGTGAAGAAAAAAATGCAGTTAGATTAGAATTAAGTGATCTTCCAAATGGATATAGACTGGAATTTTGTGATCCAGATATTTTAGTATCTTTTGTTTCATGTTTAGCAGGGTATTACAGGTATTGTTAAAATTTTATTTATTGTTTGTTTTAAGAATACTAAAATTTGGATCTTAATATTTCAGACTGATGGTTAAGTGGATGTTGGATCTATGTGTTCAATATCCATCTCCATCACTACAAGAACTTAGAGAACTCAAATATCACGGGCCAATAGGGTAAGTGCTCTTTTAATTTTAGGTACATATATAGAAGCGACAGTCCTTTCCTGGCTCTGAGGTGCGCCATTTTGTAGCCGCAGTCGTGAAAAACTTTCGCTTAAGAGAGGCAGTGACATAGGAAAGATTCTAGATTCAGGCAGTCCTATTTAGGTATCGGATCAAATCTTCTATTTTGAGCTTTGAAATCTCCCCCAAAATCCTTTAATAAGAGGTTTCCCCAAAGTACACGATGTCTGATGTTGGCTAGAGCTGGAGAGGCGCAGAGAAACTGTTCGGGTGTCTTATCGGCTTGTTTCTCTCCACAGCTACGGCAGTGGGTGTTGTACAAAATTCAATCTGGCTGGATGATGGCCAATTGGCCAGTGTGACCACGCGATCTCCAAGTCTTTTTAGCCTTGACGCATGATGGTAGGCTTCATTTGGAGCCATTTACTGAGAAAGTACATGGAGATATCTCTCTTTAACTCGCAAAGCGGCTTCTGTACAGTATTTTCCAGTTTGTCGGATAGGCTGCAGCTGTTCGACCATGCGCTAACCTTTCCAAGCGCCATCTCTATAATCTCACTGATTGGGTGGAGGAACTTTCTGGTATCACCAAGTCGTCCGCATAGACGACCTTTATTCTGTGGTTTCCTAGTGTCCTGAGAATCGCTATAACAGAGGGACAAGACTCAATCATGGGGTGGGCCGCGGAAAGTCGGCTATATCACTCTGCTATGGCCCCAGCTGCTGTAGTTGATTCTAGTTTCCAGCATGCGGAGGAACCATTGACTGATTCCTTTGTGGTTCTTGACTTCCGCCTGGCCACTGTCCTGATGTTTTTGCAGATTTGCTTCCACGGCACTGCTGCTTCCACTAGTACTTCTGGGTCCCTGTTAGGGACTACTTCTTGACAGCCAGCCATAGGAAATGGGTTGATCCGTTTTTCATTGTATATGGATGTGTAGTGAAATTTTAATTGAATAACCATCAATTATAATCGCATTAAAAATAAAATGAAACTAATACAAATCTCCTTATTTAGTGGCGAATTCTCATATGCCAAAATACGCGAAAAAAATAATAAGGCGGGAAGTTACATTGTCCGTCAATGTGAAAAGGAGTATGATACGTATTATATTGATATAAACACGAAAGGGTAAGTATCATACTTTACTACCTTGTAAAATGCTGTTAATGCTATAATATTTTGTTCCAGAACACACACAGAAACATTTAAAATCACAAGGGAAAGTAACAAATGGCACCTTCATATGCAAGAGTGTATAAGACCTTTTGATAAATTAATTGATTTATCTTTAAGTATAGAAACATCCTCTGAACAAAAATTTCGAATACCACCCTCAGAATACGGTATGTACATGAAAAACAACAAATTATACTTGATAAATAAGTATTATTATTTCGTAGATAAACCGCCATTGCTTTTAATTTGTATGCCAAGAAATCAATTAACTATTAAAAAGACTGTTAGCGAAATAAGTGAGGCTGAATTGCAACGAAAACGTGTTCAAATTATTGATCCTAGAATTGATTTACAATGGTACAAAAGTGAGTTGTTTTTGGGTGTATTAAATGTGTTTTTTTATATAATTAATTTATGTATTTTATTTCTAGATTCTCAGAAAGACTGTGAAGGTGGAAAGATGGTACAAATGCGTGCTGATTGGATATTGCCTGGTGATATGCATCTTAAGGTGTCCCTTAAGATTTTAAAGTCTGAAAAAAATGTTCCGGTAAGTAAGAAATCAACTTCAGTTCATGTTTTATTTATGAAAATTTAAATTTGCCACTCTATTTCTATACACAGGAATTCATGAAACTTGCAAATTGTTGGAGTAAAATGTATTCACCGGAATTTCTTAAATTGTATGGCCTAACATTAGAAACTCCTCATACGATGGTCATGGAATACTCAAAATTTGGACCCCTTAATGAATTTTTAAGACGAAATAGTGAATCGGTTTCGCTTTTATGTCTCTTAGAGGCAGTTCATGGTCTTGTCAGAGCTGTTGTTTATTTGGTATATTATTTTATAATATCTCTGAATAGCGGTTTAATAAGATTCGTTATTTATTGTTGCAGCAAGAAAATTGTATCATACATGGACATATTCGTTGCTCTTCGCTCCATGTAGTAAAATATGATCCGAAAACAAGTAATCTAGTTGCTAAGTTAGCCGATCCAGGATTTCCAAAAAGTTTTAAACAAGAAGAGTAAGTTTTTTTTAGATAATTGTAGTAAATTTTTTAATGCCTTCTAAAATCATTGTAGTATTCCATGGATACCTTTTGAGTATCATAAAAATTTAGAAGGAGCTAAAACCGATCCTAGTGCTGAATTATGGGCATTTGCTACTACAGTATGGGAAATATTTTCACGTGGAAAATCAATAGAAAAGGTATCTGTTGAAACACTACGTGAAAATTATAGTAGATTTGGTGGAATACTCCCGATGCCAGCCAAAGATTGTCCAGATGATATGTTTAGTACAATGATGGACGGCTGGAGCTACGATACTGATAAACGTTTTAATCAGCAATTAATTTTCTCAAGACTTGCAATGATAAAAGAGACAAGATCTTCAAATTATTCAACTGTTGATCAAGCAACAACGACAACATCCTTAGACTCATCATCATCGATGCGATCGAAAAATAGTAATGTATCGACATATACAAGCGAAACAATTATTAATGGTAGCATTGGGAGTGAACCAAGTCTTAATTCATACTCGGAGTATTCCACAAATTATGATAGAGCGTTACTTCGAAATCATCATTCACATAGCCATCCCATGTATCCTCAGAGTTATTTCGATGAAACTCCATCAGTAGTTACAGTTCCCGATGGCAAAATTATTTACAAAGAGAAAATTGGCGAAGGCCATTACGGAACTGTTTTTCGTGGAGAATTACATTTCTATAGTAATGCTGAACCAATGCAGGTTGCTATTAAAACATTAAAAAGCTGTTTTGACCAAAGAAGTTTGAATCAAGATTTTCTAAGAGAGATTCAAATCATGAAGGTTTGTCTAAAGCCGAAATATAAATATCAAATTTTTTGTTTATTAAATATTCGTTTTATTTTCAGAACTTAAACCACCGTAATATTGTTAAAATATTGAATTCGATTGATAAGCCACAAATTTCCATAATTATGGAATATGTTGAATGCGGATCGTTCATTGTTTATTTGTCTTCTAAAAAGCCAAATTTAACTAATGATAGACTGTTGAGGTTCGCTCTTGATATTGCAAATGTGAGTTTCGTTTATATTTGTGTAATTAATTATATAAAAGTTCTTTTTGTACAATTCAAAAATAATTGTATATTTTCAATTGCTTCTTTTTTACTTAGGGCATGCACTACTTGCGTAATAAAAATGTTATCCACCGAGACTTAGCAGCTAGAAATATTTTAGTAGATAGCGAATGTGTGAAAATCTCAGATTTTGGTTTAGCTCAAATAGCAAATCAAGATGGTTATTACTTCGTAAAGAGCGATCGGGAAATACCTATTAAATGGTAAGAAATAATAAAATCGAGAACTTGATAATTTATTAATATATTTATTCAGGTACGCCCCGGAAACAATTAAAACCAATAAATTCTCATTTCATTCTGACGTGTGGTCGTACGGCGTAACGCTTTTTGAAATGTTCTCACGTGGTGAAAAACCAAACTTAGTTCCAGATAAAGAATTAAGCCAAAGCGAACTTTTAGATAAATTAGAAAATGGAGAAAGGTACATATATTTTGATCTAAAATATTTCTTTTATAATTATTTATTTTTCTTATCCTATAATAGACTGCAAAAACCTCTCATGTGCCCTGACAATGTCTACAAAAAATTAATGTTGCCATGTTGGCATGAAAATCCCAAACAAAGACCAAGTTTTAGAGAATTAATGGATGTTATACAAGATATTCTCGATGAAAACGAAGAATTTATATAAAATAAATTTATTAACTTAAAATCCCTAGATAGGCCATTGCTGTTCTTGTTATGTTTTATCAATGTATGAAAAAAATTCTAGACAAGAAAAAAAAAACAGAAGTGTAGCTTTATTTTTAATGCTAATTTTTTAATTTAAATGGTTTTTAAGTGCATTATGTAAATATTATTTTTAATGTTATTTTTAAAACGTCTTTTTTTCTGTAGTTTTTAAATCTAAATGTAAGAATTTATGAATCTATATTTCTTTGTGAAACTTGCCTTCATCGTAGCTGTATTATTATTATTTTGTTACAATTGTTTTTATATATATGAAATCCATTAAAAAAAAGTTTCTTGCGATATACTTGATAACAAATTAATATTTGTTGATAAAAAAAATCAAAACTAAAAATATATATAAAGAAAAAAAATCTATTATAAATTAAAATTTGTGTTTACTTATATAAATCTGGCGACGAAAGATAACAACAAATGCGGCGAATAAATGTTTCGGAAAACTGGTTTATGCTTGGAGGTAAATATAAGAGCACTGGAGTAGATGCAGGTATAGATACACTATGAAAAGAGTACGCGGAATTAATCATTTGCGGTGTTGTCCAAATTACATACTGCTAGGTTTGAATTAATGGTAAAATTAAATAGTGGCTAGAGTTCATTATTCTCGGCCCTTCCCTTCGATTTTAGGGCTGTTGTCATATCCGTGAACTATTCCGAGAATGCAGGCATGACCTGCCATGTAGGAATTAAAGGCCTTTCCCTACTCTGAACTTCAATCTAACTACAGTCAAGTTCGTTGAACTGGTCAGGGTAGAGATAGGCTTCAATGTGCCTTTTAACCAGGATACTACAAGTGGTAGTGTCGTACTGCCTCCCCAAGAACCTTCTTATGTTACGTCCTCTTGTATTAAGGCGACATCCACATTTTCCTCCTTGTGAGCACCTGCTTTGGTGACAATTCATCCCTTGGAACCGCAGAATTTTGAGCCCGTCGACACTGGATAAACTTCCTGTAGCTGGGAAAGCTTGAGGCTCTTGCCTCACCATGCGTCACTGATCTTTAGTAACGCATTCATCTAGAAAGTCCTTTGAGGCTTTGATCTCCGATAGTTAACTTCCACCTCCATTCAGGGTCTCGGGGATGAACTGTCCGCCTAAAGCCCATCGTCCACCAAGGCCACTTGTAGGTGATCTTCGACTACCTCGCTCATCGACCTTTTTGTGCTTGGCTTATAGGCCCGACCTTCTCCGGCATCGGGAGGAACCGCAAACGACCAGCACTCTTTAACCACTACCTGGCCACGCAGCCATCGACATGGTAGCACTGAACATACGATTTCCCGCGTTTTTACGGGCCTTGCCTTCATGAATCACATCATAGTGGCTACTAGATATTGGTGTACCAGTACGACATGCAAAATAACCCAACAGTCTTCGAAAACGTGCCGAAACCTAAAAACCGTGCCATGTTGGCTTCAAAAACAAGAATATGCTGACAATCATCTTTAATTATCGTGCTGTGTTATATTGCGAATTCTTTCCAAAAAGAACCAACATTGATTAAGGAATACTTATTTGGGCGTCATGAAGCGTTCGTACAAAAATATAAATCGAAAATTGCCATAGGACTTGCCTGGATTGTTTCAAGTAATTGTCATCTTGTTATTTCAATCTAAAGCTAGGTTTTATTCCCAAAAAATCTTGTTTACATCATAAACTCTACTTAATGAGTCTTTAATAGTTTAACTACATCCTGGGAAAGGTTCAACTCGATTTTTTCTTAAAACAAATTGGATCTTCCTTTCCATGTCTTCATTGTAAATAGATTTACATTTCTCAAAATTTATTCTTCGGCGCACCTAAATTATTTTTAATTCTTTAATATTTCAACTACATTTAATTTCAAAAATATACAAATACCTGAAAAGGCTTTTCATAGTATCGCGTTCGCCTGAATTGATCGAAAATATCTTCTCTGCCTAAAATTCTATTTATCATACGACAAGCTTCTTCAACATTATTATTTTTAACAAAAACTGTTCGCGCTAAAAACTTTGCATGCCGCATTTTGAGAAAATAAACTAAATTAAATTATTTTCTACTATAAATGTGAAATAATGCAGACGTCAAAACTTTGAGGTTAGAGGGTTAGAGGTCTCTTAACATATTTCTTCTTCTTCTCAAAAACATATCTTCCGGCAAAGTACTTGTCATAAATAGTTAAGGAATTGGACTTTAAAGTTATATTTTAGTTGAAATGATGAATTTGAAGGTTAATTTGCGTTTATATTTCTACAATTTATATAAATACAATTTTTATTTTTGAAAATGAATTACCATTCATCAAATTTCTAAATTTTTATTCTCATACTTTTTATACCATTCTTTTCAAAATGTCCGCAATGGCATTCCCAAAAAATTTTACACGAAATCAGCTGTTAGGGCTAAATTATCAACAAACTCGCTGCTGTCACTTTGTTCACAAAAAAATTGTCAGTCGTGCTAGAAAATGCTCCCAAGTTTTAGATTTGTTTTAATCCATTAAAAATGTTCCATACTAATCAATTTCCAAATGATGTTATTCAGCAATATCTCCTAGCATGTAATAAATTGAAAAAATTTGAAAGGATCGTATTTAAGTAGGTGTTTATTAAGTAAAAAAAAAATCGGTACAATTTTTTTTATTGTTTTAAATAGGCGCTTTGCCCCAAATGTAGCTGAAGTATCTACAGATTTTAATCGACTTGCAATTAAGTTTGAAGAGGGATGTGTCTTCCAATATGCTGCCATGTGTTACCTAGGCGCCTCGAAGTGCGAGAAGTCCTTAGGTGAAAAACATGCAGTCTCTAGATTGGAGAATATATTACTAATTCTCATTTTGCAGGAAGCACTGCAGCAGAAATAGATTATTTGTTAAAATCAGCTAGAGCATTTGTTAAAGCTAATGAAGAAATTGAGAAGCTCGAGCTTCAAAGCAATAAACGTGAATATATAGAGGTAAAGTGTTCACCTAATATCCTGAATTGTTAAAATAATTATGTATATATACTTATATATATGTACATATATCTTAGGGTGCTTTGAGGTCATATACGCAAGTTTTAGCCAAATTAGATGATGATTCTGTGGTTAAGGCAGCTGTTATAAGGGAAATTAAAAAGATAAAGCCAACATTTGAAGGGACCAGTAGCTTTTGTTCGCCATGTCACAGGATATATGATCTGGAGCTATCAGCTACCGAGAGCATTAAAACTAAGGACTATGTTGCTGCCTTAGAAAAACTAACAGATATATTTGACAATATTACGGAAAGAAAGAAAGAATCCTTATATAAAGATTTACTAAATAGCATCGAGATCTCTCGGCTTTTACTGCTTCTAATTTTGGACCTTCCTCCAGTTCGACAATCTCCATCGCATATAAAACTAATTGAAAAATATTCAGATATCAACGAAGATTTAAATGAATCATCTATGGATTTGTGTTACTATAATATTCCAATTAGTATACAATTATCACTGAAAAGTCTCGTACTGTCTTGGCAAGAAAAAAATAATGCAAGCTTGTTGCAGTCTGTACAAGATCTATTAAATTATTCTTCCTTAAATAAACAACATCGGGAATTATTAGAAGAATTGGTCAATGCCTATCAAGTTTAACATATTTTTTTATGTTTTGTTATTTTGATGTAATTTATATATTCTAATATATTTTATATGAAACGTAAATTTTGTTTAACTAGTTCTGCTCACTGATGTCGCAGGATCAACTCCAAGCTCTCGATCGCAACGGGCAGGTGGTCTTCTGTTTTTCAGACTGAAATTCAGGAGTTCACACCAAGATATTTGCACGCAGCGCACTGTAACAAAAATCGAAACAAAAAATGTATCGGGGTTTCGATATCGCAGTAGATATCCTAAATAACAGCCGGTTTAGCCAGGCACGCAACCGTCGCGGTTAGCGGAAGACAGACCCGTCGGTGTTGTGCCTCCTGAAATAAGCGCATCTCGCTAACCAGCCGACAAAGGCTATGACGCCGGCAATACCAGACTACTAGATGAACAAAGAGGAGTACTGTCCGCTAAGTGAAAACCTGACCTAAGCGGAGCTTTTGGTACCCTATGGCCGCACATTCCACACTAAACTCGCCCTGAAAGTAAAATTTTATAGAATTAAACATTGAAACGGCAAGTGTACTTGTAAACGAAACTATTACAGTATCTTTATTAGTTTACTATTGTACATAGCACGGATATAATTTGTCGACCCAATTTCAATCTTATAATGAATAGTGAAAATGAAACACTTTGTAAAATCGTCGAAAGATGGCTCTAAAATACTATTTATGTTTTTATTATAATTCAAAATGGCCTCATAACAAATACAAGGACATAACAAATCAGTCTTGAAAGCATGTCTTCACTGGAATAAACCTGAATTTAGCAAATAATTACTAACAAATGAAATTTACCTTCGTTTCTACCGCTATTGGAAAAACTTCTCCATTTATATGTTTTTGTGGAATTGTAGCCTGTTGCGAGCACATATTCGACACTGACACAGCATCATCATTGTCTGGTTCAGGTGCATTTTGATCTACTATTTGAGTATCAGAGTCAGCACCACCCAACATCTCTTGCTCAACATATTCCTTAAAAAATATTTGAAATGGTTTTAAACCAACAAATTTTAAAATTGACTAAATTCTATATACTTGTACTCGCTTGACTGCTGTTTCAGGAACTTTAAGATGATACCCAGCCTTACACAATTTACGCAATAATGCAATGCCTTTTGTTCTGTGCTTGCTATACTTCGTCTCCCAAGCATCTAATAGACGGTTGTAGTATCTAGGACCTTCGATGAACTTTAAAAATATATGCGATTCCGGCCCAGGAAATATTCTTTCTAAAGGTGGACACCGGTTTAACTCATCTTCAGCTACTATAAGGCATCGCACATCATCTGGCGTTAAATCTTCCAAGATCGATTCAAGATACTGAAAATTAAAAGGGAATTATAGACCAAGTCTGTTCGATTTCACAATTAAATAAGAAAGTATCTACAACTGAGGGACATACCTCTTCTCTATATTCCATATTTTTATGTGTAAAGAAGTTATGCTTTCGTAACTCCTCCAAAGTAAGACAAGTTGTATATAATTTTGGATCAAAGCAAAGAGGGCCTTCCACATGAAACTCTTTACAAATATATTTTTGTTGTTCTAACGTGAGTTTGGGTGGAATCTAAAATAAAGAGATTAATCACATAACGTTATAAAACTATACAAAATAAATCAATTACCTGATATAGTGCAGTATTTAAACAAGCCTGAATGAGGGGTCCCTTAACATGTAAATCTAAAGGAAGATCTGAATGCAGTGATGGAGAAATATTAACCTCTAATAGCCATGGAACCAAATTCTCATCAAGCAAAACATCAAAACCGAACATTTCGTAACAGTTGTATTTACTGCGAACATTCCCTTTAAACATTCTGTTCAAACAACCCTCACCAGAAATGACAGTTTTAATGACAAGACTACGTAATGTGCTCCAGAGCCGCTTAGTATTTATTCCTCTTTGTTTAAAATATGTCCAAAGGGCTTTTAATGTCCACTTATGACCCTGGCAAGCGTTTATATCCTCATTCTTAGAATAATTTGATGAAAACTTATTAATGCTGTAGTTCGTTAGGTGCATACAGCGATCGTCTAATGTATCAAATTTGTTACTATATTGTACTGAAATGAAGAAAAAAACAATTTTATTTACTATTATTATGTATATTAAGCGCGTTGTTACCTGAAGCAAATCTTGCTAAGCCATCAGTATGCAAAAATATTCTAAGTGGATTTATGGATGTAATAAATACATAAAGTCTTAAATCGAATTTACTGCCATTAATTAGAAGTGGTCGCTCAATATATCTGCAGAACGTTTTAAGTAATTATTAACGATTTAATTTCAAGTTCAATATGGGTTATTACTTTTGTACAATAATTGGTCTATCCTTTGGAATATCGCCCCATTTATTAACTACTTTAATACCTGCACCTCGGGCACTTGCTGGTGGTTTTATTATCCATTTTACATTCTTCTTAGAATAACACGGCCATGCCTTTTTTAGAGGTTGCAACTCTTGCGGCAGAATAAATGTTCTGCAAGAAATTTTACTTACATAAAAAGGATTTGTTCTTAATTAAGATATACTAACTTTTGCATAAATCCAAATTCTTTCTTTCCATGTTTTGATATATAGCCCCGAAGATTCCTCCAAACACTGTCTTTACGGCCAATTTTAAATGAACCCGGCAAGTGATTAAACTTTTGGTGTGTCCGTATTGTCTTAAATAGCGGACTTTTCATGTGTTTCTCCCATGTACCCATCCAATCATTTGTTTCTAAATAAATAAAAGTATTTAAAAAATAAATAATGTATATATGTAATTTTATATTGTTTACTCGAGTTACTTTTAATTAAACGAAAGCCAGTGTTGCCGACAACACGCCTTACAATTCTCGGCATAACATTCGTTAATTTCCACTTTAATATTTTTTGAAGTTCCGGCGGCAGCGTCGGACCCTTCTCAACGTGGGAAGCAAAAGTTATATATGGTGGAACCGAAGCAAATAAACTTGGCGTAAATGGACATTTTGGTGTTACATATCTTGCGTTGGGAGTCGCATGTGAATTATCTATACAATGGAAAGAATCAAGTTCTTCGTCCGAATCAAGGAAATATGGGCATCCAATGTACTCATCATCTGAATCGGATGAAGTATCATCGTATTCCGCATTATCAATGTCTATAAAATACATAAATTTTCTGTTATGGATTATGTTAACAAAAATGTTTTTTTCCAATAATATTACCTGCAAAATCGTCCTCATCGTCATCTATTCTACTACCATCCTCAGATTTATCCTCTAAATTTGTTATACCACTATCCGAGCTAGTCGGAGTATTTGCTATATCATTTAATAAATTACGAGGTGTTTTATCGACAGTTAATTTATTTTTAAATAATGATGCGTCTAACGCTGCTCTTCTATCAAATCCTGCCTTTTCTCTTGCTGGCGATAGTCTTGACTTAACTCCTCTCATACCTTTGCTAACACCAGTCAAAAATACTGGACCATTACTTTGTGTACTACTTAAATGAGCTTTCTTTGATTTTTCTGGCGATTGCAGTATTGTTTTTGATGTGATTGGCGTTTCACTTTTCCCTTTATTACGTCGAAGAGCATCGGAGTTATAATTTGGCGTATAACTTTCTTCTCGGGCACGCTTTAAAACCAACTTTATGTAAATAAACGGACAAAAAACAAAAAAGAAAAAAAAACAAAATCACATTTAATTTCTAAATTAGTTACCAGACAAAGATTTGAAAGCATTTTTATCATTTTGTTAGTATCTTGTGAAATTGGGATATTTGCATTGGGTTAGTAATAATTTCTTGAAATGAAGTAATGAACTGATCAATTGTTAAGGTTTCTAAGAGAATTAACATGCAATGTCCAAAAACACGCTTCAATATAGTTAAAATTCAAAGGATTTGTGTTTCGATTTCTCATCGATTGCCAGGAGGCTGGAAATATGGCATCGTGTGCCTGATCTACAAAAAAGGAGATACCACGGTGTGCACCAACTATCGTGGTATAACTTTGACTACCGTATTCTCCGCTATTCTACAAAACAGGATGCTCCCATACGCTAGAAACATCATAGGACAATACTAGTGTGGCTTCAGCCCAGGAAAATAAACAACTGATCAGATTTTCACCCTAAGGCAGGCGATGTAAAAATCTCATTAAAGTTTCAAAACTCAATCCAACGCCTCTTCATAGGACTTTAAGGCCGCCTATGATAGCATAGTCAGAGTAGAACTCTGTAAAGCCCTGAAAGAATTCGGCATCCCCAGTAACCTGACTCAGCTGACCGTCTGGAAGAATACCTAATATTGGTCCCACAATCAAGGTAGAGAAGAGTCATTTACCAACCGTGGGTCAGCCGATAATAATATGGAACCAGAAATATGCGAGGGAAACCCAGTCACCATTGGAAGGATGGCGTAAACCAGGACACCCAGACCTTAGGGCTGCCAAACTGGATTACAAGGCCAGCACTGGTTCCCGCTTGTAGAGCCGTTAAAGAAGAAGAAGACGGGGAAATGCAACACCATAATTCTATTGCTATTGTACGAAGTTTCTTAGGAAAATGTAATATGCTATCAAAACTATATTTTACAAGTTTTTTGACTAAACTAATACTGGGTGAATTTTTATAAACGGCAGATCTAAGCTCAGAAATCATCGTGGAGCTAAGTTTCGTAATAAGCTTAGTATAGAGGATAAAATAGGTGTGGGATTATGAGAAGGAGGGAGTATTTTGAAGGACAACGTGATGAACCCTGCATTTGAACTCTTGGATGTCGTAGGTGTTGGGAAATACCTACTGCGGGAGATTGTTCCACATTCGAGTTATATTTATTAACGTATTTCTTGTTTTTATCCTGCACGTGAAAAGGATAGTTATAGGCAGAGAAAATGAGCCCAGCAGGCTACACAATTTAGAATGTAACACAGGATTTGTATTTTGCATCTTGACCACAAAACAAATAAAGCCAACAACTGAGTCCAAAATATTAAACACGCTTTAGAAAAATGGGAACATTCTAGGATAGTTTAACCAATTGATAACAATAGCAAAAGTAAATTGAAAATTATTAAAATATTTGCACTTACTTCTTCTTCCCGTTCTTTCTTGGTAGCATTATTGCTTGGATTACTAGGGTCTGAATCACTTCTAGTACGTAATCGTCTTTTCAGAGGCTCATTATTAGGCTTTACATTATCCTTTGATGTATCAGTTAAACATCCCGTTGTTGAATGCAAGTGATTATGTTGCGTTAACAATTGTTGACTTTTAATATGATCCTTATACATTTCAATTTCTTGCAGCCAAGAATCTCGAAAATCAAAAATTTCTGGTCCAGCAACATTTTTATTTTCATAAATACTTTTAGTAGAATTTGATATATTCTCTTTGGCATTCTCCTTTATTATTGGTGGAGATCTTTTCTCGCTAATTGGTGACATTGGTTTTTTTGTATTCCCTTTCCTGTTTAAATTTTTATTTTTTATTTGGGAAGTTTTTCTCTTATGTTCTTTTTTAATGTTATATAAATCTTCGAACTCCGATTCTAGATTTGGTGAAGTCTGTAACCAGTTCTGTAAATATTTTAGGCCGTAATTGTATGCATCCATGAGGGATTTTGGTTATAAATTTTTACTGAAATTGAATGAAAGAAATTTTTATTAATATATTAGCTTAAACAAGTAATTAATTAATAATAATAATAAAAGGTTGTTTCAATTGAACTCAATTTACAATTGAGTGAATCTTCGACGACTAAACGAAAACTACTAAATCAATAAAAATAAAAACAGTATTAAAAATAATTTATGTTGAGGAACAGGTCGTCAGGTGAGAGAGCATATGATAATGATTGCAACAAAGCGATGACTAAGACTAAACAATTTTTTTTCTGGCAATTTAGCAAAGAAAATTTTTGATCACAATAAAAAAAACAAGACACGAAGTTTTAAAATATTTTGAATTCCTTACCTTTATCAAATCTTTAAAATACATGTGGGAACACACCCAACTACTAAAAATATTAGAGGGATTTTTATATTAAAAATTTATGTTTTAATAACAACGAGTTGCAATTTCGTGTTACTTTTATTGGAAAAGTACGATATACCCCAATTCACATGACCGATTGTCAATTTTATAATAACAATATTATCGAAAAATAAATTTATATTTAAAAACCGTTTCGATTTGAAAAACATACATAATAGAAAAAACAAAATAGCTTTCTACAATTTTATAATGCCTTGTTTAAAGGCTACATTGATTTTTAAAAATAGACTTCACCTGTGTATTAAATCAGTGCTTACGTGAGAAATATACACGCAACATGTCAACAATATGCCAAAGAATTACCTTAAAATAAATCAATCAATTCTCATCAGCAGCATGCACGTCTAGATTGGCTAGATTAAAGAAATTGGTAAAATTGCATAAGTTCACAGGTTGCCGCTGATGCATTTATTTTTGGGAGTAGATAAACAGCCCAAGGGCATCATGGGTGTGCAAGTAAATGATTGATTCTTTTTTTATCTCTACTCCTACAACTTTTTTCTTTAAAACGTGGCCCACAAAAAACACTGCACTGTTTTCGCGATAATGCACGGCGGCCACAGCGCAGCTATGCGCGACAGATTTACGTACAAAATACACACAACAAATTAAGAACAATTCTAGCTCCTCTCTGGCGATGCTTGAACTCGTACCAGATTCCCGTATAGGACATAGACCTGTGCTTTGCGGAGATTTAAATGCAGTTCCATCTTTTATCTAGCATATACAGGCCTAATAGATACCAGCTATAACCAGATTAGCGGCAACAGAGAAGTGTGCACATTTTAAACTTAAATCATGTCAATGGTTGAAAAAACCATCAAGATACGGTTGAAGTGAACGGGGGGGCACAATATCCGCGACATTTCTTTTGGGTATAAAACAAAGAAATTTGCACTGAAATCATTGAAAATTTAAAACAGCCCCAGAATAAGCAGAGGCTGCGGCGATTCTCACGAATGCTTGCAGCCGGATCAGCGTTCAATCACCTGGAGGTAGTTTTTCTAAAATTAAAATTCCCTCGGAAATGCCTTTGCGGCTGACGTGTATGCGACAATAATCTAAAATAGCACCATCGAGACGGAAAATATTTGTCAGTAAATTTAATACCGCATTTGGTATGATTTTTTGATGTTATTTATTAATAAGTTATGATACTAACCTAACCTCACTTCCATGTTTATTTGTATTATATTTATCCAAAGTTTCGCAGTTTTATCAGTTCATATTTATATTTAATGAATGCGTCAATATAATGATATTCAAACAATTTTCACTCGCTTCAAGAATTTGTCAGGCAAGTTAAAAAAAACAAATTATGATAAAAAATAACAGTCCAATCAATAATTGCGGCGAAAAATAGGCACTTCACGTTTTTTCTGTCAGCATAAAAACAACGATTTTATGCTGCTTTTAACTCCAAACTGCAATTAGTTATTTCCGTGTACAGGTATTAATTTTGTTTTCTTTCATTTATAATTAGCAGAAATAAATTGAAATCGCGAAAAAAGGCAGCGAGTGTTTTTTTGTTTTATTATTACCGCAATCACTCTTCGCCATATAGAAAAAAAACCACCGACCAAAGCGAGAGTCGAAGCACATTTGCCGCTAATGTCGCTGCTGATTCGCTCCAAATTCGAATGATGGCCCACAGCAACACTTGCCGCTGGTGCAGAGTTGATGGCGAGGTGAAATATCCGTTGACGTTATCCTGTCGTCGCGGCAGCGATTTTCGGTTCTCATCGCTTGTGCTGCACGAGCCTCTTTCAAGCTGCTGACAGAAACAGGCGCAAACGCCGTGCGGGCAATGACAGAGAGAATAGAAGTAGTGTATTCAAATGCGCACTAACGAAATGCTGATTTACGCTACGCACACACCGCGCAAGTTGCTTTACTTTCTACTTTCTGCGCGTTGCCGCCGCGTGTGTCAAGAGATGTTTGTGTTTTGAGTCGTGTTTTGGTGGTGGTGGGCATATGTTTGGAGTCGTGTGTTGGTGTTGGCTGTGATAGCAAATTTGTTGATTTTTATATTTTTTAATGAAAATCTTTATTTTTCTAAATTGGGGTAATTAAATTAGCACCTAAAAAAAAGACAAACCCTGTAGGATAGAAAAATTATATGTAAATCATTCAGGTTTTTCAATTTTTTTCCCAATCACGTCCACTTGTCACTTTGATTTCGTTGTTGTGTTCAAAGTCGGAGCGCGCCGCCGACACCGCAACATCATGTCAGTGAAAAGTCGCCACATACCGCGAAGCCAATGTCCGCACGGCGTTTGCGCCTGATTCTGTCAGTAGCTTCAATTACGGCGGCAGTGTAGGCATTGTAGGTATTTGCGTTCGTAATTAGTTCGCTGGCAACACTCCACGCGTGTACTGCTGTTTTGTTGCAACGACTGCAAATTTATGAATGAAGTTCAAGAACATAAAAAAGCGAGATGGTCCAGGTGCCGTGTGACAGAAAGGGATAAGTAGCTTTCGCGTTTTATACTTTGTAGAATGATGCACCAGCATTGGGGTTGTCATACAGAAATTGAAATAACACTTCCATGGTGAGGTTTTCTTTGTCAAATTTGGTTATTTTTAGTGTGGAGTGAATGGAATGCAGTTTGAGTGAGAGTGGGTGAGGAAGATTAAATTGTTTTTGATGCTCTTTTTGGAAACAGTAGCAACATTTTTTTGGCCTATATTTAACATATTTATGAACTCTTTGAATAGAAATTGGTGAAGAATACTATTTGCTCGCATTTGTTGATTAATAAACAAGAAAATAAAATGCGTCTGGTAAGTTTTTTTATACTGACATATGAAACTACAGTTTTTTTTTGTGTGGATTTGTGCCATTCACAAGCACTATATTTTTTCAATAGTTATTTTTATAAGTACAGGGCCAACTCATATGGTGGGCACAACGGCAAATTTAGGCCTATTTTGCATCTACCCCAATAACGGAAAAGACAGTCGAATGTAAGAAGGTCTTAAACTGAAAAAGACCGAACCTGATAGTGGCTCAGAAGCGCTCTGTTAATTTTTCCTCCAAGCCCGATCAGAGCAGGACATTCACAGAGAACATGCGTGGAAGTCTCGTCGCCTGAGTCCTAGGAGGTGGATCTCAGCACCACATGGCCAATCAAATATCCCACAAATAGCCTAACCTGTTCAGAGTGATAACGTCCCTTAAAGCAAAGGGTCTTATTAGCTCTTGAGCCTCTCGATGACCTGGTTAGGACTGAGACCCCTGTGCTGAAGGGTGTTTCGTGGCAAGTCGTTTGAGCTGAAGAAATTGACCTTTCAGTCCAATTACGACTTTCAACTTACCACTTTTACTATAGGCCCCTGTGCTGAAAATCATAATTCGACTGGTCACTTTCTTTAACTCAAACGACTTGTCACGACGCACGACTCGACGTGCTGAAAGGGCCCGATTCTCAATAGATAAGGTTCAGTCTCTTACTCAGTTTTCCAGGGACTTGGAAGTGGACCATGAGATGCTACAGAAAGGTTCAGGGCTTTGGACCAGCGTCTCAGATCACTCCTTCGAAATCTTGTCGGCAGTGTTCTGGAACTTAGCAGAGCGAGACCATATTTTTCCTGGCCAAGCTCTGGAGTACGTCAAAGCACACTTACTGCAACTATTTTGGAGGAAAACTTCCAACATGAAAGTACTTTGATGGCAGCTTGTGATGTTGGCGCCTTTCAAGCAGGCTTGAATGGCATCTATTTCCGTCTGAAAAACAAAGGGCCACCTACCCATTGCAATCGAGACCTTGGAGTTGGGCTCTGCGACACCAGCAGTCCCTAGACCATGTTTTATTTTTCACCCATCGATGAAGCACTGAAGGTTTCTTGGTTCCTAAGGAAAGATGAGTTCCTTAAACGCCCTGAATTTCCTTTGGAAGCGCAGTTCAGCAACCATGTAGTCGGATACGCGTCAAATTGGAATGTTTGGAATACCGTTGAGGATATGCATATGTCTTTGGACTGGATTGGATCAGTTCGATGAGATCTGAAGTCTCAAGACATTGGAGTCTCCCCAAAGATTGTCTCAATAGCAGCATTGGGCAGGTCCGCATAGCTTCAGTGATCGGAGAGGCCAGCAAGCCATTGCAGTCTCCTGCACTTGATGATCGCCGTGATCTCTTTGGTCTTGGGGCACCAGACTAGTGCCTAAAGCCCAGTTGTTCTATTTACGAACTTCTAGACCACAGTGCTCGCGAAAAGCAGAGCTGCAGGGTGTGGAAGGTGAGCCGAGCTAGTTTTGTGTTTCGGGACAAATATTGGAGTGCAGGCAGGTGGGCGTTAATTTCAGTGAAAGAGTCGCTATGGTAATAGCGATAAAGTTTTGCCAAGGCTGCTACATTCCTGAATTAATATCGTCTTCTAGCTTGGAATCTGTTTCATAGGAAAATAAATGACTTTTTGCATTCTTTGTTTGTATATTATAATATAACTGTTTCTCTTGTCGACAAATAATATGACTCGCATGTTAATTATTTCTGAGCTACTCTTAAAACTTGATTAATCCGAAGTTATAAATTTTACTAAAGTGTTAAAAAATAAAATAAAATTTACTCGTCCACAAAATGGAGAGACAAAAAGAAACTTTGCACATTCCAAGTTGGTTTTATTTGCCAAGAAATGCTAGATTTTGTGTCATAAAAGAAAATGTCGCTATTTTTGGTTACATGGATCATATTTTGATTTGTGGAGCTTCAAGAATAGCATTAAAATGTTTTTATTATATTTATTTTTAAGTAAGATTGTATTTTTGATATTTTAATTAGGCAGGAAACATTTCCGATTTAGCAAAGAATTTCCCCGGTTTAAATTAAAATATCGTCACATTTTGCAAGCGCTACAATTTCCCAGAAATATGTGTTATGGTTCATCGTCTATATTTCCTATATTTAGATTGTTTAGCTCTTATGTCCGTCGCAGTATTTTGTGATTCAACTAGATAGAAACAAATTGTTATTTAAATCTCTCGTTTTTTTAAAGAAAAATTGTACATATTAAAACAGGAACGCATTTCGTGTACTTTTATTTTTCATTTTATTCTTTTTTTATTTTAATTTTTTTGCCACTAAAATTAAAAAAAAACAAATAAAATAAAATAAAATTTGCAAATGTGCCAAAGTGAAATCACGATGAATGAAAAGTTTAGGAAGATGCCAATATAAACGCCCACATTTCCCATTTCTATTAAATTGTGTATAAACCATCTGTTGCCATCATAAAAATTTTGAAGCACGCGAATTTAAAGCATGTGCTTCCACAGTGGTTTCCTATTCCTATTCATTATTACTCCAAGTTCAATGTTCGGCAACGATGAAGAATTTAATTTTACGAAATAATTTTCACGTGTTTCAACGTATATTTTTGGTTCTTTGATATTAGAAATTGGAATCTTAAGTACAGATACGTGTCTCGAAATTTTCTTGGCAAAGTTCTGCTCTTTTTGAAAATTGACCGAGAAACGTTCAATGTTATTTTTTATGTGTGTGTAAGTAAACTTTTACGTGTTTAATGTTTTTGTTGTATAGAACATATTCGCCTAACATAGAGCGAATCAGACAACCGAAGTACAGACAGTAAACGATGCGCCGGAGCCTATAATAGAAGAAGTTGCAAATGCTCGACCTATGACATGGTATACCTACAGAAATCCTGAAAAAAGAGTGGCAAGAGTAGCTGGGAGAGTAGTTCGCAAGACCCACAAGAGCAAGGATGGAAGTTTTCTAGCTAAAAAGAAGAACTGAAGACAACCTGTGCAGAAAGAAGAGAGAATATCTAATCAGGAGAACCCTACAGAGACAGGAAGGCTAATATGTAGGTAGACAAGCGTACAAAGGCTGGCGTGTTTCTTTCCTTCAACAATAAGTGTCAGCCAAGAGTGGACTTTTCCGAGACATAAATGAGAACCTATAAGCAGACCCTTATAGGATAAAGGAAAGGCGGAGAGAATGTTTTCAAAACATATTTAATCCGATTCCCATAGGTCGATGGAGTCACAGTTGGTCAATAGGTCCAACGAGGGAGGATGGAATATGGTGAACGATTTACAACAGCGAGTTGTATGAAATTTTTGACGATCCAGAACCCTTAACCTTTATAATAATCAACAGACTCAAACTATTAGGCCCCGTAATCAGGATAGAGCGACATCCGTATCCTGAAACGGATCATGGTAACAAACATTTTGGGAAATAGGCCAGTAGTCAGACCCAGGATGAGATGGATCAACTCTAAGACGGCTGGCGCAGAGGCAAGGCACAACATTCGGAACTGGACACATGTTGCAAGAAGGACCTTGATTTGGGCTGTAGCGCCATTTGATGGACATATGGTGTTTCAAATTTTTGTTCTTGTTAAGACAAGGGTTGTTTTGGAAGAATATAGTGTTTTAATAACTAATTAAGCATCCTAGAGTTACCCCTTCACTCAGCAACTTCTACTCTATATGAAAACTTTGAAATATATTTGTAAAACGCTTCAATTATCACACAAATTCTTCTTTTACTTTAAACGAATAAGATCTTTAAATTTATTTCAAATAAGCAAAATGGACAAAAATATTTGTACGTAAATATGCCGAAAAAATATATAAAAACTTCAATTCTTACCGTATAAAAAAATATTTAAACAATATCCAGATATGTTACCCTACACAAACTTATTGTAGCAATTGGAATTTTTTATTAATATTTTATCTAATTTTGCGTTTAATTTTTTTTCAAAACACTAAGGTTATTGGCAGCAGCTGTTTTATCCAAACCATAGAATACTCCGTAGCCTATGCTGCTGCTTTAAATTTATACCTTAAAATGCGACATCTATTACTGAATAGTTAATTTTATATTCAAAAATGAAGTGTTTTTTTTATATATATTTTAATAAATTATTTTTCGTAATTACAGCGGATTTTTAATTTAAAATTATTTTAATAATAATTAAGATTTTTAATGATATTCGTAGAATTTGATAGAAAATCTTCTAATATGATGAAATATTGAGATTGCATAAGTATAGGGGACCATGAATTTATTTCAACATAAAAAAGAGTGAATATTTCCGTTACATATTTCTTAACGGTTTTTGCAGTTGAAGTGAATTGAAATAAAATATAAAAATAATAAATATGTCCTTTTATTATGTATTTATATTTATACACAAAATTCATCTAAATATTTATAAAATATTGACAATACTCGAAAAAACTTCCGCTTATGTCACAAATTATACCCTTTCAGGTCTTTACCGAAGAGTGCACGGTGCACACACAAAATGGGTATCGAAGTGTCATATTTACAAAAGGGAGCCGCCATTGACGTCCAATTCCCTTTGATTCGTTTGGCAAAGGAGACGCCGACATTATAATAAAATAATAAGAATCCTTTTCTACTTCTTGCTGGTAATGAGAAGCCCCCGAATTAAAAAAAATTAAATAATAATAGTGTAAACTCGGAAATAATTCCTTAAGGTTGGCGGAGTCTCTCGGTAACACAATAGGAACGTCCCTCTATACCCACCATTTTTTAATGTCTAATTTAGGACCATCATCTCAGCTTCTGAACCCATGCTATCAACTCTTTGCTTGTGCTGATGGAGATGTGACAGGATCTTTAGGAAGATACTCGCCGGCTACGCCTTTCGTTCGGTGTGTTGTATGCGAGATGCCCCCCCCCCGTGCAACACAATAAGATGAAAGAGCTGCGCCCTCGACATCAATCAGCGGCAACATCCACTGATTCCTTAGATCTTCGCGATATTTGATCATCCACCTGAATTGTGGGACTTTCCACTGATTTTTTATTTTTGAAATACTCTTTTGCAGCTTCTATATTCCCGTTTTAATCGAAACACAGAGAAATATTTTAATTTTGAAAGATTATCCTCATAAGTTTCGACATTTTATTAATAAAAATTAGAAATACATAAGTAAAGCGAGAAGGCGTGCATTCGGGTATGGTGCAGACCGCAATTGCAGAAGATGAAATACGACAAATCGTCGAGACATGGCTAATAAACTCGCTCACATAAATCAGCATTAATCAGCACTTGCTGCTGGGCCCCAGCCGTGGTTTCCGAACAGTTTATCGGCCAGAGGTGCATTTAATAGGTGCGAGCGCATCACCGCGTTGAACATGTGCATAAGAATGGAAAGAGTTTCTCTTAATTCTTGATATTATCTTGTTGACATTTGTTAAATGGAGCCGATAATTAGAAAACTGTTGGGTATGCACTTTGCAACATCATAGACTTGGATTTTTTTTTGACATGTTAGAAATACTTCAATTCTAAGAAAAAACTTAAATTCATAATTTGTAATTAATCCGAAATTCGCTTAACGATTTCCTATTCTAAATCTTTTCTAGCAAGAATAAAACTGTGCAAAAACAAACAACGGTAGTAGGCGTTGCTGGAAACCAGATTAGTCTCAAGTCTTGTTGGCCATAAGCGGAGTTATTTTTCAACTCCGGGGATATGTATGGATGCTGTAGTGTCTGGCAGTGTTCAATATTTGCTCTATCGGTTAACAAAGTAGTCCACGCTGTCGCTTTTTCAAGCAAAGCTATTATTCGTTATAGAGATAGAAAGTGGGTTTTGAGTAATCGCCTGGCTCGTGGCTGGTAGAAGCTGAGTACCAAGTGTAACCAGTGTTAATGCAATTGGCGATTCCTGTTGCTAAAAAACATCAGTGAAAGGTCAAGACTTCCATTTTATATCTTAATTCACAAATCAAACTCGGGAGGATAGTTCCTATCCTAGAAATTATCAAGTTCAATAAAGAATTTGATTTTTGCGACCAGTTTGTATGAATTGGAACACACTAGTTTGGTGAAGATCGGCTGTAATGAAACACTCCGAAAGCTAGAGGTGCGCGCCTGCATTGACCAACTCGAAGCAGTTCTTTCCTGTGCATTCACTTAACGCGGCCAAGGAATTGTTGGGCATAATAGAAAGGATTAGTTCAACTGCAAGTGAAGCTCATATTTGTACCAATGCATAGTAGTTCGACTTGTTTGGTAAGTAGCAAGTTAAAAATTTCAAAGTGTCAGTATTTTACACATCCTTATTAAATTCTCAACCTATTTTCATCCTGATTAAGCTAACCCCGCAAATTCCTTCTAGAACCACCAGGCTAAGATCACATTCCTCTCTTCTGTTCCTACGAGTAGAACTATGCAAAAAAAATTAATTGAGTGTGATCTGCGGCTTAACATTATCAAACGTCATCCAAATCCACCCTTCACAGTCACTCGTAAAATAGCCTCATTGAATATTCTTCCAGTTCAGTTGCTGCAGAAATGGAAAAAGGGGTTTCTTGACACTTCCTTCTCCAACCGGGTATAGGTTTACTGTGAAATACTTCTTGTGTATACAAATAACAGGAATAAGGGAATGAATAAATCCGGTCACAATGGCAACGGGAATGAACGAACGGACAACGCTTTCCCTCCATTACGGAGGATAATCGAAGGAAAATGGGACCGAATCGTTTTGCAAAGGAGCAAATTTTTTTTGTTATTACTTTTTAGTTCGACTTTTCCCATCCTTTCTAGATGTCAGCTTGTCTGATTTTTTTTATTATTTCGGTGACATGCTGGAGAGTGCGAAGTCCTTCACTTTTTAACTGTTTCCAATTGTTATGACGAGCATCACCAACTGAGGTTCTTTGAAGGTTTCAATTAGATTCGAATGGCAACCACTTGTGAAGGCGATCATCTGTAATTTTTAACAATGCGGGTTTTTTTAATGTTGATGGGGAATTTTAATTTTTGATTATATTTTAACGGAGATGGTGCCACATATAGAAATATAATAAGTGTATTTAATTGGGAAGTTTGGTTTTAACTAGGACGGGTTTAAAAAATTAAATATAATTATACTAGAGTCAGAATTATGGTTTTAATTGCGGAAAAAATGTGAATTTAAATATTCATAAATCTGTTGGTGCACCACGGTAGATATTGCAAGTAGCCGAATTACGAAAGTTTACTCAATCTACTGATAAAAGTGCTCAACAATAAATAAATATAAATACATTACTACTAAATTGTGTGCTCACATCCATATTCCATCACCGTTAAATCATTTTACTTCTACCCCAACAAAATCCCTTCGAATCAAAAAGGACATCGACCATCACGTGTCACAACCCACTACCAAAACTGTAATCCCTTATTTGTCTCATCAAGACAACAAACAACACTGCATAACACTGTAACACCCTATAAAATAACCCCAAAAAACAATCTGTTCCACCCCTGATGAACGGCGACGTCTAATCGCTTTCCAGGCAGTTTATGCGCTCCACAAGTCCCCCTCGCACTCATTTAGAACAGATTCCAAAATTTTCCCAACCATTTCGTGACCGTTTTAACGAGATTTTCATTGAACTGGAAGAGTGTTTTCTTCATTGTGGAAATCACGTTCTTTAGGAACGGGTGGGGGTGTGCATGGCTCTTTTTAGTAAGGCTTGTAATTTTTTTTTAAAGAAAAGGAGTCAAGTATTTTGTTTAATGGGAAATTAGTGATTCCCTCTCTGCATCATCTGTTGTTCTTAGTACAATTACTAATTGGCAGATTAGGATACAGAATTAAAACATAAAGTTTAGCGATTCCTTTCTGATGGGTCGCCTTTCTTGGATCCCTAGAAAGAAAAACACCTAGAGCAAAATATTATCTAAGAACCAAGCTAATCACTAAACATAGTCTGCAGGAGAGGGAAGGGTGGAGATAGGAGAAAACAAAAGTTAAAATGAAGTCGCATCTGCCAAAATTTATTTCCAACTGCCAATTTTATCGCTTGGTTTTTTCAAGTCTTGTAGGCTTTGGTAGCTTAAAGGTGAAAATGCTCGACTACTACTCCAAGGTTCGTGATTCGAATCCAAGCAGCGTCATGTGCCTTGTCTTTCCTTTTTTACTATCTAGATAACATCCTTTCTTTGTTGTCTTCCTTCTTTACAGCATTTTTCTGCTCTCTCTGCTACCATCGTTAAAATTAGTGTTCTCTCACGGAACGGATGGGAGAAGGTGGAGTAAAATATTGTGTTTGGCGTTGACAGTCCGTTCTCTCATTCGTCTCCCTTCTATATTTCCACCTAGAGCTTATTGTTTGACATTGCACTCTAGATAGAAACGTCGACAATACAAAGCGGCTTAAATCTGAGCTCTACTTTTTCGTCTGAAAAAGAGGGCGTAGATAACTTCAATGTTACGGTCGGTTCTCGGCTTTACCAAATGATCCCTATTCGCAAGGAATGTGCCTGTATTGCAACTATTGGCGAATTTACCGCATCGTATTGAAAACCGCAGAAACTACATGAAATGAAGCTACCACTTCCAACAACAAACACCTCCATACAGATCATGTTCAGTATCATTTACATGCCCGGCGTAGACCAACTACGCATTAAAGAGTGAAACGCGGAAATACATCCAAGTCGGCCAACAGTGCTCATTACTACGTAGATACAGGAACTAAAAAAAATGCGCTAAGAAATGATTCCATTAGTTTTGTTTGACATTTCTAGATTTTATGAAGATTAATGAACTTGGATCACACTTGTCATATTTCCCGGTACCTTTACAGATCAAGATTAGTTGGAGTCTCCGATGCCCCACAACAGAAGTACATGATGTTTTCATTTTCGGTTCGGTTCATTTGTTGTCGGCTTCGTGTGTCGCACTGGGTCCACCATTGAAGTAAATATTTTCATCTTAAGCACTTCCTTAGGCGGCCTACGGTATCGGGTCTGTGTTGTGACGGTGGGAATCTCGGCGAGACCAAAAGCCTCTAGCTGCGGCAGATTAATCGCCTCACGTAACTTAGACACTATTCAGGCTTGTACACAAGGACATTTAGTAGGACGCAGCTAGTTGTAGAATATCTAGCAGTTCGCGTGGGAAAACTGTTCCAAATATTGTGCAATTTGCAGAGACTTGTGTACGTGACTATAAATAATAATCGATGCTCCTCATTTGTAGATTGCTGGTTTTGTGTGTAAATATACAACTCTTTTTTTGGTTGCTGCAGGGTAATTGTTACAATTTTTTCATCTTTCTAGAAATATTGACATTTTTTTTCTTCTCTTGATGACATTGAAGATTCTTTGTTGTGATAAATGAGTCGTCATAAATCCACCTTGCAGCAGCATGGCAAGGAGTAGTGTGAGTCATCAGGTGCGTAATAGGAGGAAAATCCTGATATAAAAGATATTTAAGAAATGATTTTCGTCAGAATTCTAAGACGTCCCTTGGTGAAGTTAAAGAAAACATTGAGCGAACAAAGCGAATGTTTGGGGACCGATCGCCCCATTCCGAGTTCTTTTCAATGTGAACAGAATTAAGACGGATGTCCATTAAATCGGGGGGACAATACGAAATGTTTGTTTTGTCTGTTTGTCAGTTGGATAATGCACTTTGGAATGTAGAAAATGATTTATTTACAAAATGATGGAATGTGAACTGGTAAAGATTTTACGAGTATTTCTCCGATTTGAATTTGAAGATAAACATTTTGATAAAGTTTTCATAAGAAGTAAGAAGTTCTAAGCCTCTTGGTTAAAACGGATATAAAAAATAAGAAAGTGTTTTTGATTTTTGAGCAATCTTTAGAAAATGAGATTTTTCGTTGGTCAAGGGTAGATTACTCGTACGGTTTTACTACCGACCTAAATAAATAGATAACATGCTCCTTGAAATTAAAATAACTACATTACAGCATTCAATGCATTCCCTTCATACGATTTGTGGGCAGGTGGGGTAGTTGTACAAGGTGGGGCAAAAGTAATGTCTTAATGTGAATGTGCCATAATTTTTGCAAATCGTCAAGTGTCAATGTTGATGTCAGGACACTTGTTGGCTTGATTACCGGACACAGTGCCCTGAATTAATACTTATGGAGGATGGAAACGGCGGATGATTCCACCTGCAGGCTTTGTCTTGAGGAAGATGAGTCTGCCCTTCATGTTCTCTGTGAATGCCCGGCGATTGCTCGAACAGTTAAGTCAAAGCAGTCTGGCCTACAAATATGGGGTATAGGGGTGTAGTGAGTCGCCGAGGTACTTTTGGACCCAACACCACACCAAAGAAGAAGAGAAGAAGAAACAAGTTTAGAAAATAATATTTTTTACTTGAAATGTTCTAATATAGGAAGTGTCGTTAAATCAATGTCAGCTTTCTGATAAAACCGGGCCCCAACTCGATCACTAAAATCAAGCAGCATCTGTTTCTTACATGTGTACAAAAACATCGTTTGTCATTAGAAATCCTTCCTTCTATGCTCTTTACCAATACTTTTTCGAACTAAATTTTGTTGCCAGGAATAGTACTTGCAAAATAATCAAATGATGCAATTGTCATTTAAGGTGTGAATTGTTTCAGTGTTTTATATAAAAATGACAACAAACACAAATCGCCGTAAATATGGCATATATTGTGTAAAATCAACGGAATCTGACGTTAGATGGAGAAGTCTTTACTATAGCTGCGTTTTTTTAACCTTTTCTGTTCTGAAACAACTTCCATACAAAATCTTGTCCTCGATAATTATCGAGTACAGGATCCAGAACAAAGGGAAATTTTATATTTCCCTTTTTTCAACATGTGTTTTTTAAGTTGACAGTTGACAAATAAAATAAATAAATTGTTTTGTGAAGTTCGAAGCCGCAACTTATGGAAATATTTGCAAAATTAGACGAAATTAATTTTTGAATGTGTTGTACTTTATACTAAGGCAATAAAAGCAAAAGGACAAGTGACTTTTGGCTTTGTAAGAAAACCTCCTTTGCTGTTTCTTTGATGTTCCAGAACAGAACAGATTGAAAAAACGCACGTTATATTTCCAAAGATTGTTAGTTAATTATTGAAAGTTAAAAGTGTAGATAGATAGACATTACATCAAATACTCAATCTTACACTCAATTTTATAATATAATACCCGTATTCTAAAGGCAGTCACAAGTCACAACGCAATCACAAGTGTGTGGTGAGACTCAATTTGAGACAATTGGGAATTCTAATTTTGCAGTCAAAATTTTATTCAATTCACAAACGAGTGCTTAGAATACAAAAACACCTGATAGTCATAAGAATGAAACTCTCAATGACAAGCACGAGCCTCAAAAGCTTGTGACTTATGACTGGTCACAATTTAGAATAAGGGGTAAACCTTTTTTTGCAGTAACCATTGTCTTTCAAATGCATCAACGGTATTTACGGCTGGTATATATCCAATATAATTGAGGCCACATGCCAAGCTATCAATCGCATTCATTTCTCTATGAATTAATGCCAGTTTTGAATTTTAATAACTCACATTGTAAAGAATTTCAAATGAATCCACAATAAAAATACGCATTTAAATCGGCTGGACCCATTTAAAAAATACAATACGAACTGGTCCAATAAAAATATCTTAAAATTGCTAACACAAAGCCCCATTTCATATCATCGCTGAGGAGATATGTTTATTTTTTTTTTAAATAAATTTTATTTACGTAGTTTTGAAACACAAACAGTTAATAAAACACATCTTTAAAAACTTTTTCTTATAGATTACAAGCGAACGACGACGGGGCGACATAGAAAAAAACAGAACGAGTTTATAATATTAATTTCATTTTATTTGTTGGCTTTGTTTCTCCAATTTTAAGGCAATCTTCAATTTTATGACATGTTATCGTTCATCATAAACAAAATATTTGTGTGTTGAAAATTCCAGCAGTTTGTTTCACGAAATTAAGCAGATGTGAAAATTTAAAAATATTCAAATGCCGAAATCTGTTTATGTAAAACACAATTAGTCACAGGCTAAGTTTGCATAAATTTACTATACGAGGGAAAAAAATATTAGAAGAACGCCTTTGCCCTGTTCTACAACGATTTCAATAAATCTTCATGAAATACAGCCACAAACAAAGGTGAGCCCCGCTTTATAAGAGATATTGTGCCAGCTTAAGACCGAAATCAAAACTCAATTAGTCCGCTTTTATAGGCGCACATTAGAGGCTCCTATTCAGGTTCCCCTTTGTTGGCCCCCGTCCGCGCCCCCGGCCATATTGAATGTGTATAACGCCGAAAGACATGACACCTACAGGTTCCCCCGGAATTAATTCTCAATAAATTTATCAAAAAATGAAGAGATGACACTTTTGTCGATGCGTTAAAATGTTTAAGTCCCGGCCGGCAACTTCTTGTCCGAGAATCCCAGAATTTCGGGCAATCAGCCCAAAAGGAAGACGACGACGAATTCAGACTTCTTTAAAATTGTAAGAGATTAGGAGAAGATCTTCTCCGGCATTTTGGAGGGGCGGCATCAGCTGGGGGAATCAAAAACTAATTAAGAAACAAATGAAAACAGACAAAACGCGAGATAGCGACGCACGGACAGACGGGAGAGACTCTCCGATACGAACAAATTAGCGACGCCTATTCGGATAAAATATTTTGACATTAACTTTATAAATTTGTCGTGTATTTGGGCTGTTGTTGTTGTTGTTGCTGCTGCTCCGGTGATTATAATTTTTCGGAAAGGTCGCCGACTTTTACCTTGATTACGCTTTGTTATTAGGAATCTGTGAAATATTGTCTTTGCTAAATCTCTTTTAAACACCGAGTTTTTAATAAACGGGGACGATTATTTGTCTTAATTAGGGGCGCTATAAATCACTCACAATGGAATTGCATATTTTATAGAGTTTGGTATTTTCGCTCCTCTATGAGGTGGCTTCTTTGCTTGTGCATCTCTATCTGCATTGGTATTGGGTGGAAATGTTCGAAATGTCTCTATATAATATAAGATTAATAACTTCTAACGGGGCTTTAATACGACTCTACAACATCGCGTATAATACCTGCAGCATACAGCAACCAGTGAAGGTCGGTGGATCCGGTTTTGCAAAATAGTGATAAAAGTGTGATAGAGAAACTCTCTTGTTTTGCTTGATAGAGTAAGGTTAAACACTCACAGTTATCCATTTTAACATTTAACCTCGTACCTCTTAAAGTTTTACTTAGGATCCTCGAAAAGTTTTAAGAATCGGGCTTCAGTCATGTAACAGGTGCTTATATTTTACTCCCACTGCTCTATCTCTTCTAGTAGACGAACCGGAAGAGAAAGTCCTCTGAGACGGCCCATAAAAATCTGTTCTCAAGTTGTAAAGAGCTAATGTTAGACGAATTAATAGCCCTGGGGGGATTACATATTGAGAGAGCCTTCGACAACACATACTCTTTAGCAACAGCTTTAAATAGACCAACTCGAAGGTAAGCAACACCTTTAGTGAGTGGATTGACAGTATTATAGCTATAGGCATATTGGCACAGTGACGTCATTGGTTGTTGACTTGGATGTGGATGTGGTCTTGGAAGTGAGCGCCGCCTGTGAGAGATTACTTCAATTTTCATGTGTCTCGGATGAGCTTTCGCGCTGAAGTTTTGAACTTCGCTGTGCCTTGGGCGAAATCTTGCTGAGCCGGGTTGCAATGGGGGTCGGTGCATTAGCTTCGACTGGGGATGGGCTTTCATGACGGGTGGAGCCTTGGGTGGGATCTTGTGGGGACTTTGAAGTTAGTGTGTCTTGGGTGGATCTAGTCTGCCTGTTCTGTTTGTTCTACCTACCTTATATATCTGGTCTATGTGGTCTATCTGATGCCCTGATGATTTAATTTAACTTATAATGTATCGTAAACAAATTGATACAACTACACCGACAGCCAGTTATATAGGCCGTGCACACCAGACCAGACTGACTAGGTCCACCCAAGACACACTGACCTCAAAGCCCCAACAACATCTCCCCTAAGACTCCCCCGATTTCATTGGCGTTATGTCAAAATTTGTAATTTTTCGATTGGTTCAAGTTTGTATGCATTTGAGTGGACTATCACCGATGTCTAGAACATTTAAAACAAACAATTACGTTCTATGTACTTATGGCTAAGAAGCAAAAAGCCTAATGGTGGGTCCACACGGCCCATACTTTTATTCGTACAGACTTTTAAGTTTAAGTGAAAAGGAACAAAATTCGGAGTTGTGTGCATCCACCATAAGCAAAAGTTATGTATTAAAATGTTGCAGATCCTCCATAAACATGAATGAATTTATCTGCCTTACTACATCAATTCTTCCATAGTATCTCCACCGATTTTTTGAACTCATTCATCCGTGCAGCTTGTTAACTACTCACGATTCTCAAGTCAGACTTCCATGTCCAAGACGAGCACGAGCACAATTTTTTGACATTTCCAGCAGGGGTTAAATTCAAATCGCTTTAATTGATCTCTCTAGCCCCGGCTGTGATGCAGCTTCCTGCTTTCTGGGATCGATTCATCAATTAGCGTTTACCAACGTTTTAGCCACTACCGGCCTTTATTTCCCTCCTAGGCCAACAAATCATGATATTGGGCAAGATGACTATGATTGAGGGACGTGCGGATTTCGTTTGGATCCCATTCATAAAACGGGCACCCGTCGGGGCCCCAAAGAAAACAGCGTGAGTCAAACTAATTAACCCAAACGAAACGTCACTCCGCTAGCTTCCACATGGAAAGAGATGGACACAACTGAGTACGTTCTGACGTTTCTAGCTGACAGCTTGAATTAACCAAAGGTCAAAGTGCGCACTTAAAGGCTCAAGTACAGCCACGACAAAATTCTTGCAAAAAAAACTTAAAAAATAAAATAAAAAATCGTAGTTCAATCACGAACGCAAAAGGGAGAAATGACATGTTTGGCTGTTGCGTGTGTGATCTTCGGATGTCAAACAAAATGTTTAAAATTTCCGAGCTCCCTTCGGCGGACTGGGTGCTGCGCCCCTCGCGATACGCCCCAGACTGGCCGGGGACTAATTGCATGTTATTCCAGGATTCGATGGCTCATCATTTGAATAATTTATCAATTCTTAACTAAATTAGTTGCTTCGTTCCGTCTTCACATCCACATATAACGGGCTCTATAATTTCAGTTGTAGCTGGGGAGTTACAAATTGTGGCCAGAAACAGTAGTGACATCTGGTATACTTCTCATCAATCTCCGCGCGCTGTTCCTGTACGCCGTCCTTATATAATTTGTTGGTTATACAAATTTTAATTTTGTTTGATCACTTTGGCTTCGAAATTGATCGGAGTTGAATAATTGAAGAACGTAATTTATGTAAGACTTTTGATTGGTCGGCATAAAGGGAATTAGAATGTGGTCAAAACTTTCGTATGTGAAATTGTATTGTTGTATTCGAGACGAACGTGTAATGATTGGTTTCATGAAGTCAGTGGACTTGTTTAAAAGTTTTAAAGTTTTGTGATGCAACACATGATGGTTTCTCAACACCTTAATGATACGGGCGGGCGGCGGTGGCGGGAGATTTTGTGAAGCGAGTTGAAGTAAAGAACGCTTTGATTTATTTTAGCAATATAAGTGTATGGTGGTGTTTCTGCTGTTTTAAGTTAGGCGCTATGTCTATTGAGCGGTACTCATACTGTTGAATAGACACCAAATGTCCTTCTTGCAGCCTTTGAGCTGTTCTTTTTGTAAGAGAAGCAAACAAAACTTGCTGTGGGGTGTTATTTTAAGCCCAACAAAGTGCAGGTGTTGGAATGCGGATCGAACTAGTCCTGGGTCCTTTGCATACTAATACAAAATATGTGCTTTCTGTATAAAAGCAGAGTTTAGGAATTAAGCTGGAAACAGATTGAACGTTCATGCTGAGAAACGTCAAAATGAACATAAATACACGTCTTTTGGCATTTCACAGCGCTGATGAAGCTTTAGCTTTTGTACTTCCAGTCCGTCATGTCAATTAGGTCATGGTGCAATGTATAGTAGTAATCTTAGTTTGAAGGACAGAGGAGATATTAGGGAGCGCTCGAAGAGATGAATTTTACGTTTGAAAGACTAGTGCCCAGAGGTAATGCCTATTTGTACTGTCGACGTTACTACCATTGAATGTCGGTCAGCAAGCTCTAGTCGTAAAGATAGTAGAGAGAAGAGTGAAAGAACTGACAGCGCCACCACGCGGTTTTATTCCACCAACAGCTCGCGCGATGCTTGCGTTACAGAACGCTGACTTCGGTGATCGAACGGGAGATGTGATTGACTCTAAGATACTATACGAGTTCGGAAGTACCTACTGACTGTGGAAGATTGCTCCACAGTCCATTCATTTTTTTATAAACGAACTTCTAGACCAGGGGTGGTCAACCCAAATGTTATCGGGGGCCACTTTGAAAATGCATTATGATCCCGCGGGCCGGGGTGATATACAGTGTGCATACATTCGGTGTACAAAGCGGCCAGCTGTTGATAGGTTTTTATCAGACAAACAATAAATTGTAGAGTGAGGGTGGTGGGAGGGGGTGGGTGTATCGTACAGGTTAGCCACCAGGGCCCTTTTAAAAAATTTTGATAGAGTTTTACATATCATACTGTACTTTTGTAACCCTATAACCAATTTCCATGAATAAAGTACCAGTGTACGCAGAATGCACCCACATATCTATTATTGTGAAAGTGACTTTGAAGTGAATTTTGTTTTTTTTAACACAAATTTCAAATTCAACTACCTTTTTCTCCAAAAAATACGTTGTTAACCTATCATTATTTTTCCAGAATGAGAAAACTTGCAATGTTTCCTATGAATAATGTCCTGAGAATTTTTATGTTACGGCAATTATAAGCAACTTTGATGTTAAAATTGGTTTTATTTGGTACATTTTTAGCACTTTTTCGTAGCTGGCGTTGCAGGTTTTCGTCAGAGAGCGATATTTATTTTTTGTAAATTTCATTTTCGAAAAGATCGATTTGCAGATGTAAGTTGAACCAACCCGAGTAAAAATAATTTAGTTGTTTATATTTTTTTAATAGCATATGCGCGCCTGCAACAAGGACGCATAGCGAACAAATGCGCCTGCCTCACGGGGTGCATGCTACAGGCATGAAAATCTAGAAATGCTTCCTCTATGGAGGTATGCCCGCCCCTGTTGCAGATATGAATTTATTCATAATCGACCATTCCAAAAGCGAGTGTCGTTTTACTAACCACGTCCAATGCTGCTTGACCTAGGTAATCTATTGAGTATGCTTATGGCACACTTTATGGTCACCAAAGTAATTGCTTGTTTTCTTCGTCCAATTTCTTACAGCTTCAATTTTTACTACCTTTAGTCTAGAAAAGGATTTTTCCGTAGGTCTTTTATAGGTAGCGGGCTGCATTTGGAAAAGTGGAATTTTCACTCAGGCGTAGGTACTGTCCCTGTTTTGGATACCATACAGGCGTTTTAATGCTGTGCGTGTCTGTTCCAGGCTAAGAACGGACGATTCTTATTTTTACTCGGGAAAAGCACTTACAACTTTTTGTCCCAGACATCTCAAATTGCAAGGCTTTTCTTTTGTAACATATTTCTTACAAAAATGAACATTGCCTGAAAATTGTTTTAAATTCATTATAGCTCTGTAAATCAATTAGTAGTTCCATTTGCAGATTTTCTGGAACTGGTTCAATATCAACGTTAAAGACGAGCTAGCAACATTTTTTTCTTTTTGTGTGTTTGGAACATTCTAGTACAAAATATTTTGCTAAATCGTATTGACTCTCGCGGGCCGCAGAATTTCTGGCGAAGGGCCGCATGCGGCCCGCGGGCCGCTGGTTGGCCACCCCTGTTCTAGACCATACTATGTGCGAAACGAAGGGCTGCAGGATGTGGGAGTGAGCTGAGCGGGCTAGTCTTGCATTGCGGCAAAATGTTGCCGTGTAGACAGGAAGGTGCTAATTTTAGTGGAACTCAAAGTGATAATATTTTGTGAAGGCTGCTACTTTACAGCGTTGGCTTAATGGGTCTTTGGAGGCGTAAAAAAGGGCTTTAACCGATGAGTTTAGTGGCGCGGTTGTGCACCTAGTCAAGCAAAGCGGGTTTCGAGGCGCTACCTCAGGTATACGAGTTGTATTCGAGGCGGTGCCGAATGAAAGAAATACCAGATATTGGAACGCTTGTTTGGCGATTTGGAATGCGTTGTTATCTCGTCGGTTAAAGTTATCCTTATTATATTAAGAGATCGCCCGGTCGTTAAATTCACCACGTTCACTGAGATAGAAGAAAAGTCGATGCAAGGTTCATTAGCGTTAAGACAGTTTTGGGGGTATTGAAATCGACACGATACTTGCGGCACCTACATATAAAGAATGAGTTCGATGTTCTTGTTGATTGAACTGGACATGAGTTGGCGAACATAAGTATGGCGTATGCTTTCTTATATCAGAGGAATCATAAGAGTAACGAAGAGTATTGTCATCAGTGAAGCACTGAAGTAGATTGGAGGGTTTTGGGAGCAGAGGATTAATAAAGATTAGGAAAAAAGCCGATGATAGAATTAACTTCTGGGGAACATCGGCCGAGATGGGGTGCGGTTTATATTCGACGTCAATCAATATTACTTTGAGTAAACTGCCAGAAAAAAAACCCTATCTAGTTCTTTAGAATAGAGCCGATTCGAACAGTTTGGAGTTTGGTCATCAGAGCTCCATACTCGAGCAAAATCTTACGAGATATCTAGAGCAACCAGACCAGTCTGCTTGCACATGGGTCTTGTGTTGAGGTACTCTGTTAGACATACAAAGAGGTTACTAGTAGTTCTTTTTGGGCTAAAGCCGTGCAGAATGTATTATGAACATGAACTGGCTTCCAGTAGTTTGGGAAAGCGAAGAACTATGTCAGGTCATAAAGTTCGCGCAGGTATTTAGCCAAAAGTAAGGCATGTGCATCACACGGAATGCTATTTGCGACTTTCAAGCGACCTTTTACTTGATTCCTCTGTTAAATTCGAGTATTTTAGTTGAAGCTTTTGATTCTTTGGCTCGTGGTAGTGATAAAATTCCACTTCTTACAGATTAACGAAAAACTTCGCAATCCATTTAAATCCGTGACGAAACAAAATGTTTAGCTACCAAAGCTCATATATCTTTAGTAAAGTTATGCACGTAGAAACATTTCAAAATTTTCCACTATCTTCAATCATTTTAATCTGCATTTTAAAGAAACAGAAGCTGTGTCCTCCAGTAGCCTGACACTCCTCATAACAAAAATATTTTCTCGTATCTCTGCAGGTATGCATCCGGCGCGATACTGCGCCAATAATCACTAAAACAGCATCGAGCGCACCCTGAGAGACAATTCCCGATAAAAATTACATCGGGGATTTTGCTTAAAGTCTGCCATTCATTAATAACGCATCGTTTCTCATTGCAGAATTAATGCGCGAAAAATTACGTCATGTCGTCGCATTTTGCTAACCTAAAAGTTACCTGGCCGCGCGGCTCGGTACGCGAAAACAAGAGTTGAGAGCCATTAAGCCAACACTTTGCTCCTTCGACGATCCACTGGGATAATTATTTATAAATATTTTCATCCACCACAAGTCATGCTAATCGTGCCGGACTTACAAAAGCAAATCTTGCTGCCTACAAAAGACGACGACGACGTTATACTTAAAGGCAGGCTCAGCTCGCTCGGACTGTGTCGGGGTGCCGCAAGGTTCTCGTCTCTGTCCACTGCTGGTTCCATAGAGACCGAAAGGCCGCCGCGCAAATGACCACTGAGGCATAAATTCTGACAATTGGAATAAAGTGCTGACTTCGTTGTGGACAAAAACATAAAAGAGACCGAATTTCGGACAAAGTTTTAAGTCAATCGTTTTAATGGCGGACTCTGCGGCTATGGACGCTTTTGTGCCCAGTGCCCGGGAAGCAGATAAATTCAGAACTGAAAGAGACCTTTATTGAGCCATTAGCGGAGCTGGTTTGTGGTAATGATGAACTTTTGATTGGATCGTCGGTGAGTAATCAGAGTCGAACAGGTGTATTCACGGTCAATAACTGCATCGGGAACGGAGCACAATGGAGCTGCAATTTTTCAAACTTGTTTATTGCTACTAAGTAGACACCCAGATTTTTTTATGAAGGTGTTGTTTTCGGCCATTGCGGCCGTGAAGGATGCCAGCTCCAAGTACTGGTGACTGAATGTTGATGTTTCTTGATAGCGAGAACAATGTCAACAGTATCGTAAAGAGATAAAAACGTCCGCTTGAATGTTTATTGGCTTCTTTTGGGGGGATTCAGATACTTTCTCCAGATAAGGAGTGCTCAAGGCGACCAGGGTTCTTCTGTAAACTTTCCGTTCCTGACAACATTTATTGCTACTGCGAGGGTGTTTGTTGTCATACAGTGAATCCTCAGAGAAACATTTTTTATTCTTAATTTCAATTCTTAAATTCTAACGAATTTGATTTTTGATAGCCATACAAACACTTCCTGCATCCATCCTGCAACTAAGAAGTGTGCTCTTGTGATCTTATTAGCCGCAACCCCACGAAACGGCCAGGAAAACCTCATAATTTCAACATGAATTTTAAATGAACTTAAGGAAAATTGTTATTGATTACAGGAAATGAAAACTGTCGCCGCCACCGAACTGCATGCAGTTACGATTGCATGTCCGGAGTGCTCTTCGCCGCTAGGCCAGAAATACAATTCATAAACTCAAGTGAAAATGTTCCCACCCTTGCGTAATTAACAGGTAATGCTACAGGTGAAAAATTGATTTTTATAATAGCATTTAATCACATTAATTATTTTTTGTTGTGAAAAAACATTTTGAAGAGAATTGCCGGTGGAAGTTTTATTTCCAAATATTTTTTTTAATATCTTAACGCTGCATTAAAAATGAGAGATTTTATACCTTTTCGATTAACCCAAAAACTCCGTTCGATATCTCAATTTTTTCAGAATAAACCTGAAACGCTGAAATCTTAATATTTCTAATCAAAACATCTTAAGAGCCGATATCAACAGCCCATAACATTCCGCCATTAAAAACGATCTCAGCAGATGAGATCGGTGCCGAGGATCGCTAAAGACGAAGGCCATTAATTACCCATCCATCGGGACCACACAGAACATTTTTACGGCGATCAAAACAGACCTACTTTGTTTTTAAATCCTGCCACTTAACCACCATAAAGTGGCGTCGATCCTAGAAAGATCCTTAGAAACCTACCGCCTTGCAGCATCAACAACCGAAGATCGCCTTCAAATTAAGTTGTGCTCGTCTTCATCATTAGAGGGCATTCTTAAGGGACCTACTTCGTTGCGGAGGCTTGTAATTAAATGATCGTATGTCCTTTTAGACAGCCGATAAGGATCACCGTGATGATGATGATCACATTCGGCTTCAGCCCAAAAAACTGGCTTCATTGTGGCAGTTTCTCGTCCCCGGATTCGTTTCGCTGTCAGAAGGATAATTGCTGACTGCATAACACAGGCTGCATAAGCGCCAAAATTATGTTCTTGTCCAGTGTGGGACCCTATGTGTATGCGCACATTGCGAAGTGGCCAAGTCTCTCAAAGAGGCATCCGCCTGGAATGAATAGAGTCATTTGGTTTGAAAAAGATGTCCATAAATCTTGGACCGAATTTTTCCCGTCTCGATGGGCGTTACGAATCGTCGAAATGTTTTGGCTCTTCATAGGCACCGATTGGCTTTGGCGGGATCCTATTAAGACATTGGAGTCTCATCGAGAGGAGCCTTTGTTCCTATCGGCTGCCATAGATTCTTAGCATGGTCCGGGGTGATGCGAGAAAATTCAAAAGGTGAGACCGCGATCTGCCTTCGACGATTGTTTGTTTTGATAAATTAGGTGGTCAGACGGTCTCAGGTGGTCAGTTGGAATGGATGAGATTTTTTGAATTATTATTTGGTAATTATTTAAAAGTTTTACTAGCACAGCAACTCGTAGAGGTCGTTAAACTGTGGCTTTTTTAATTAAAACTAATTGCCGTTGGATGATTGGAGGAACAAACCGAAATATGAATATCTATCCAGAAACTTATCATCTCGAAAATTATAACATTGAGATGAGATATATACTGAAAGTGTCACCAGAAAGCTTCCAAGGCTGTTTACCCGAGTAAAAATAATCGGCATAGACCATTCCAAACGCGAGTGTCGCTTTACCAAGCGGTGCCCCAACTAAGTACTAACCACGTCCAATGCTGCTTGACCTACGCAATCGAACGAAAACCGGTCTACTGAGTATGCTGATGGAACCCTTTATGCGTACCGTGCCTCGTTTGGGTGCGATACAGGCGATTTGACGCTGTGCGTGAGTGCCTGTTGCAGGCTAGGAGCGGCGAGTTTTATTTTTACTCGGGTTATCAGGGGTTAATGCGGGAAACTTAGAGGACCTATTATAATGTGGAGGAGAACCTTATTAGCAGAGGGCAGAACAACTGGGAGGTCTTGGTTGGCATCAAATCTATACTCCACCCCATATTTGACGATATCCCTCAGGGGTCAGTTCTGTCACCTACACTATTTCTAATCTTTATAATTTCAGAAGTATTCTCATTCTCTCCCAATCCACTTCACTGATGACAGTACTTTGCGTTACTCTTACGCCTTTTGATAATACAAACCAAGCACGTGGCACAGTCTGTCTTTACGATCGCGGACTTATGACTCAATTAACAAGAACGTCGAACTCATTCATGAGTGAGACCCCAAGAATCGTGTCGAATTCTATACTTCCAAAATGTAGTACTGTTTTAGTTCCAACAACACCTGTAGCCACTTACCGTGTCAGTGAACGGTGTAAAACTAATGGTGCACTCATTCCTTTAACATCATAAGCCTGACATGACTATGATGGAATGGCCACAGCTTTCAAATCTCCAAACACACATCCCAGTGCTTGGGAGTTGTTAGGTGACGCAAACCCCTCCAAATGTTATACCCTACAACCAGCTCAGACCGCTTGGCTCATTCCGCCTGCCTTTTTAGCGCACTATGGAACAATCTTTCACAAGCAACATTTCCGAGCTCCTCCAACATCCAAAGCTCAAACGCAGGGCTCATCGCCATCTCCTTCAACACCCTACTGACTCCTACCACACATAATTAGGTTTCGAGAACTGAATTTCATTTTCCATAGACTTACCGAAAACCGAAATCTCTTCAATTTTTTCTTTCCTATAATGCAACAAGAAGCCTCCGATTCCATCAAAAATCAAAACAAACATCTCGGAACATGGCCAACAAACCTCACCGAGGAATGTTCCCAAGAAGATTCCAAGCTAATATGATTGATGATCCACCCTGAGCCTATCTGTCAACAAACCTTTTCAGCTGATGTCATTCGAAGTCAATCAAGCAGCAGTCGACGAGTACACAGCATCGCTCTGGCCGAGCGATCATCCGCTTCGCTCGAATCCTTCTCGCAGCGGTTTTTGGGATGTTTGTTTTCTTGTAAAATTCGATTGTCATTCGGCGAAGTCTCTCGAGACTATCTGCACTGATCCCGGAGCGATCCCGAGCCAAGTCAATCAGCCAGTTGGTCTCTGTTGGCTGGGGTGATACATCATCATCATCATCACTGGCATCACGATAGGTCAGCTGTCATAACTCGGTGTATGCCAGCGAGTATATTTTCCAGCACCCAGCAGGTGGCTGGTTGCTCGAGCCTTGGCCCAGGATCCTTCTTCTGCCCTGGAAACCCGTTGAGAGTCGTTCCTTGCCACAAAGCCCACAGCAAATCTATCACTAGTCCATTTTCCCAGTGCACTTTGTCAAAATTCTTTCAGCGGAAATTTTATAATTCTGCTACCAAGAATCGTTCCACCACAAAAATTCGTGATCGGTCATCACTTGACACGTCCTGACACTTTTTTCATTTACGAAAATAACGGTTTAAAATCAAAATTTCCATTATTAGTTTTTTATAGTGTTTTGCCAGTCAATTGAATCGCTCAACTTCCTTGTGAAAATTATCGAAAAAAACCTGATTATGCGGCGACCCTTTAGGGCATGCTTGACAAAGGATTGGAATTAACCAGCAAAGCCCCGTGCAGTTGCCTTAGACTTGCAGGATCCTTTTCGAGTATTTATCAAGAGGATAAAAGATGATTACACTCTCGCAAAATATTCACAACTTTACAAAAAAAGGAGAGATGTCCTCGTTACGGGACAATCAAAAGGGCCATAGCCACAATGTGCCAGCCAGGACCAAGGATCTGTGTGCACGGTTGGTTGACTTTTGTCATTTGCTTGGTTCATTGATCCGATTCAAAGCCAATGAATTAAAGCAACACTTGTGAGCCCCTTTCTCGGAAACCAGCCCGAAGCCCTAGTCCCTGTATAATGCAGTTGCCTGGCTCGATTGATATCCTTGTTATTAGCGGAGGATTTGTACACTTCTCTATTGGTGGCACCATCAGGATTTTCATAAGTTCACCCCTCGTTCTGGACGCTGCCTGCCTTTCCCCATGCCGGGTCGGATCACACTATGCAGCAACTGCGTGAACTGCGTGTTTTCGGAAAACATTTTGTCGGCTTATTGAGATATCAACCGTGTCTGGCTGGCGGTATTTGCGGAACGAAAAGGATACTTTTTGACATCCTTTCAGGGATTAAATTGAAATATCTCGCAGATGACATTTTGCGGATCGTTTTGAAATCGGCAAAAATTTTAAAGTTTGTTTTTGTGATTGAGGATATTTTTCAGGATTAGGAAGGATATTTGCGTTTTTGATTCAATAAAATTCAACTTAAACGTCGATGAATAAATTTTGTTCGTTTACTTAAGGGATCAAAGTGTTTGCAAGTATTGGAAACGGCGTCTAACAGTTTTTCTTCATTCATTTGATAAAGGCTGACCAAACGTAACTGAATTCGGAACAAGATCAGTATAATCGCAGATCGTGTTACTTTGCTTCTTTAGCGCTTCATCTTTGACAACAAATGCCACGAATCTTGTAACCGCATTCAAATTAGGGTCAACAACTTATAATGCCATAATCTTTTGTTATTCTATAAAAATGTTAACTATCAACATCAATCTAAAAAATGAACGCGAAATTCAATTAATTTCCTTTATTTAACCACAACCACGTGCGGATCAAGATCAATGGCTTAATAGTTCCTAATGATTTCATTTACCATTCGTCATAGCAATCAAACGAACCCACGGCTACGAGGGCCGCAAAGACCGAGAGAGAAAAGAAACCAACTAATGATGGTCAATCGCCGAAAAAGCCAGACAAAAGATCGGTCTGTGCCTTACATTAAGTGAATCTCCTCTCCTAATTGTAATTGAAAAGCCAAAACGGCTCTCCTAATAGATACATCAAGATCACAATAAATGCCACAACATCAGCATAAAGTGGAAAGAAGGCCTCCGGGCCCCACGTCACCGGGCCTGTGTATGGGTATGGCATCTTCCTCCCAAAATCCAAATCTCTGGCTACAAATTGACTCTGATCCGTGATCAAAGTGAAAATTGAAAACCGGAACAACGAAGCGCAGTAATCAGAGATGATCTCGAGTTGAGTTGTGTCAAAAGGCTGCGATCAATTAATCAATAATCCCTGGCCCCATATTACACGGAGCAATGGAGCTGCTGCAGGGCTCTCTTATGGCTGGGGATCTTTATCGCATTGTGAGGATCAAATTGACTCCTCGATTTTCTCCCATGACCATTCAGGGTGGATCCGTATGCATGTGAAGAAGAACATGTTCAGCGGTGCCACGAGCAATTTGTTGCCTGGATTTGCTCCTTCCAAGCGTGCAAGGCTCCACAATGTGGGTCCCATTCGAGCATCACCGACAGAACGTTTACAGTTCAACATCGATCACTTTCGGTTCGTAACTTGGGAACGCTGGCCTCTGGCGTGCTGTTTAGATGTGCTCGCTCACATTGTTTTCATTACGTTGCTCAATGCGTCAATCATCCGCGATGACTGATCAAAGGTAAGACCGCCCTAGGGACGGACTCTGTTAGTTATCTCGTCGCTCCCATCTCGTCGGCTGGGATTTTCGGATTTTGATAACCCAGACGCGGAGTTTTATTTGAATGGCGAATTCTCCTCTCTCTCTCTCTCTCTGACTGCACCGCATTGACGCATTCCCTGATGGATGGATTCGGGCAGCATTTATGAATGCTCTGAAGTGACTAAAACAATTTCAAAACTACTTGAGAGCAACTTCTTAACGTGCTTCTTTCTCAAAACCCGATTCTTCTCCACCATATCTTTGTCCAATGATTTCCAGTCCGTTGATCACACCGCACAGCTTTGTTGCTGACTGCGGCCCGCTCCCTTTCTAAAGCGTTTCGAAGCCGCAAATATATTGTGTGTGGAAATAGTAATAAATGCACACAAAATTGTAAGTAGGTGATTTATAGGTGCTCGGCTCCCTCCATCCTCGCCGGGCAGCTGCCCGTGCCTTTTGAGTCTTAAGGTTCCCGTCTCGCTCAATTGAGTTGTTTTTGTGTAACCGGCATTACACGGTAACTTTGCGGATGAGCTGATTAATTTGTTTAGGGCGGCGACAATCAGTTTTGTCATCCCAGAGACCGGCGTAATTGTGGCTCCAGATTAAGACGTGATTTGTCTTCATTTAGTTGAGAAAAAGCTCTTCGGATCGCATGCATTTAAAATCTGCGGCAATGGAGGTTGTATATTAATAAATTCGAGATTATATTTTTTTTGTAGCTAGCGATAGTTGAAAATTTCAGGTGAGAGTGATCGTATTCCGCTGTTTTTGTAAATGTGTATTTCAGGAGCTTAAGGACCACCCTTTACTGATTATTCAAAAACTAGTAGCCGAAACTGGTGTCTATTTACAATCAAAAGCACGGTTTATCGATCAAAATAGCATTCTTTGATTAATTTTCATGTTTAATTAAAATATTAACAATTCGGCTGCCGGGTCTTTATTGATTATACCCAAATCAAGCTCTCAATTATTCAACAGAAGTCGTTCTGGCAATATTGCCATGTTCTGCATAAAATGACCACAAATTTTGTCGTGTCGCATCTTACCTTTCCGAAAAGACGCGCGGTAATAACCGCCCGAAAGCCATTAGGACTAATGTGATCCAAATAACCACGAGAAAATAACCCGAAACGATGAAAATTTAAACTCCGAATCTGAGACTAATTAAGTCCGATGGCTTAGATAAAACGATCGAGTTAATTGGTGGAGCTGTTTGGCCAGTTCCAATCCGAATGCGTGCCTCCACGTCTGCGCGGCCTCATTACAATCTGATTGGAGTCTCTTCTACGGCGCCCCCTTGCTGTGCGCAGATGGGCCTAAAGGCATAAAATATCCCCGTGCAATGTAAAACCCCAAAGAAGACGGAAGATGCCTTCAGGTATCGAATTACCAAAATATTTTCATGCAGAAATTAGCAAATTCTTGTCCATTAACACATCGTTAACTAATTGAGTCGTCCGGTTTGACAGGTTGAAGTATGATCAGATCGGTCAACAGGTTGCCCGACAACATTTCACAAAGGTGCACGATTCGCATAACGTTTTTGCACATCGCGAGCGAGCCCGAAAGAAAGCTCGACGAAATCATAGATCGAAAAAAAATCCGAGCTTCTCTTTAGTTGATATATTTTTATAAATAAAACATCACGTGTGAATAAGTATGCTTTTGAGGGATCGGCGGCATAAGCTGCGCGCGCACGTAATTCCTGATTAAACAAACCCTATGTACGGAGGGGAAGGGTGGGATAGGCTGACTGCCATGTAATCTGATCATGGCCAATTGTTTGCATCCCTTGAACTAATGGACGCGTTCATCGCTGACAGAACAGGAGAATTGCAACATTGTAGAATATTGTTGCCAGGATCAAGCGGCTTTGTCCCGTGTTTGTTTTTATGATCAGCCAGAAATGTGTGCTCATTCACATATAACAAATTTGAAACGTATCGCGTTACCTTTTGTGCCTTGCTAAAATGTTTGCTTTATACTTTTTAGGGTCGAGCTTAAGATACACTCTGGGATAACGATGCTGTAGCATAAGCCTTGTACTAAGTTCACGTGAAATGGAATTTAAATGGGCTACGAGTGAAAATTTCACTTGTCAAAATTTCATTTGTGGAACTAAAGTTCACGTGCATTTTTTGGTGAATAAATCAGACTCTGCTGTTCTCTAACAGATGGCGCGGCAAAAGGCAGTAACTGAAAAAATGCAGTAAGTGGCGTTGTGTGAATTATTATTAAAAAGTAGCTAAGTAATATTATATAATTACACTTATTTATTTCTTAATTGATGTATGTATGTATTTGTGGGGATTTATTTTAATTATTTAAACTTATTTTTGGCAGAACACTTTTCAGCAAATTTACTGATTAACTCACCACGGTTACTGTTTCACTAGCCCAAAATGCCCAATACCAACCATTTCACGTGAGCTTAGTACGAGGCTTTACGCTGCAGGCCGTAATCAATCTTTGTGAATAATTCAGCGTCCGTCAATCCTTAACACTTTCCATTTACAGCGAATAAATTTTGCAATTAAAACAAAACATCTCAATCGTTGTCGAATTAAAAACCAGCGAAAAACCGGCTAAGATCAAAGGATAACGATCGAGAATCAATTTATCTTAGAAAAATATCGAAACTCACAAATCAAACAGCGAGCGGTATTCTCTATGATCATCGAGGAATCTTTAAACAAACACAAAATAGCAGCTACCGAATTGACTTACAGCTACTAGTATAGGTCCGCAATAATCCTTACGAATGGTGTTTGAACAGGTTCACAGCATCCGATCGAATCCTTTGATGTCCTTTGAACGTAACCGACCGAAGTTTTGAAGAGTTTGTGACAAATTTCGGGTTTCCAGGCACAAACACACTAATGAGGAGAACACGGAAAATCCTAAGAAGCGAACCTTTATCAAACATATTAACAGCGCAGGTATCCTTAAGCGTCGTCCTTCACAAAATACAGACCGAACGACTTGAAACCGCTTTTGTTGATTTTAAGGAAATTGAATAAACTATTGGACTATTGGCTTAGGCAATTGATCCCTTCTTATGTAATCCTCTTAAGTTCACACTGTTGATCCACAAAGGACCTGAACAGGATTAAACTTTATCGAATGCTTGACCTTATGATAAAGCTGGGAAAGCTGATTACACACACAGAACTGGAATTTGTTTGCATATTGTTATAAAAATCCCGACTTTGTTTTGGTGCTTAATGCTGCAAAATTCTGGAAATTGGGAGTTTCAGTGGTTGTCTTGACAGATTTGCATTCTGCAACACGGCATCTGTACCAGGCAGATGCAGAACACTCTTATACCCGATTCAGTGGCTTCAACTTTTTATTGTAGGGATTTGAAATGGTTTTATCAATTTCGTCTGAAAACATTATGCGCCACAGAAAAAATCACACACAAATTACATTTCCATTTAAGACCTTCAACAAACAGTTACAGGTAAATATCCAACATGCACCAGAAGCACCTCTGGCCACCGGACCACGAGTAATAGATCGTGACATAAATCTGATCATGAATCCATTCCTAAAACCTGTTGTTCTGACAGATTTAATCACTTGACAGCACATGGAGCAACTTAAAAATAGCCTAGACCCACTCAAGCCGTCAATAGGCTATCGGAACTGACCATCCATTATGGCTGCATCAGGCGTGTTGACAACCAGCTCAAGAAGTGAAGTAAGTACCATCATCATCCAGTAACCAAAAGTATCGGTTTCTCCGATCGTGGGAAAAGGCCTCCATCTTCGATAAGTCCGAAGGCTCCTGGAGGCTTTCTCTATCCTTTTTTCGGGCACTCGAAGTGCTGCTGGTAGCGGCTACCGTTCTTGCCCTGATAAAGTCATAAAAGGATCGGTTAAGGTATTCTCAGGAAACTGTAACAACGGGACCCGGATCAGCTTATCTACGATGATTCAGGGCGAAGAATGGAGGACCACAGGGATTGGAGAAATTCCAAACAAGTTTGTTTGTTACTACAATCGGCGTGGGTATTGAGCTCGGAATCATTTACATAAACGGATCTAATTAAAACTGTCCTCGGAGATTACCACTTGTCGCGTCTGTTAATCTACTTACTTGGTGCTAGTTCTGTTCCTCCTTTGAAACCGACAAAAGGCCAGAAATGTTGCTGCTGGGACAGCTTCGAGATGGGCTTTGTGTGTGGAACCAGGTCAGATTATGTAGACAAAGGTGGATTTATTCAAAGTGGATTATTGAGAGTCGTTTGTGGTTTGCTGATTATTTTAAGGCATGTTTTCAATAACAAACAGAAACTAAGCAAAATAGGGATAACAAAGGTGAATGGAGGTGGGAGTTTTGGAAGGAATAAGTTAGTTAGGAAAGTGTTATGGATTTTCAGGAAGGAAACGACATCTTCCATCGTTTTCGTGATGAAATTTTGAGATGTCTTCCATTCCCTCTAGTCTAGAAGAAATACAACCGAGTGTCAATTATGTAGCTTCTTTTCAATTATATTGGGTTAGGTGTAACGCACCGAGAGGCCCAATAAGCACTTTGGCGTGCCGTGTACCTAAGGTTTGGTGGTTGCTTAATCGACTGTGGTGGATGTTTAAAGCGATCTTGTGAAGTCAAGGAACCTAATCGTTGCCCTGACCATTAGTCTGGAATCCTCTCTTAAATCTTTCAAGACGTAATTGCTTAGCCCGTGTAAAAATAATTTAGTTTGTTAATGTTTTGAAAAGCATATACCCGTCCGCCCAGCGAACAAGTGCGCCTACCTGCATGCTCCTGCTACAGGCATGACACCTCTGTAACAGATTTGAATCTATTCGTAATCGACCATTCCAAACGCGAGTGTCGTTTTACCAAGAGGTCCCCCAACTAAGTACAAATCACGTCCAGTGCTGCTTGACCTACCCAATCGAAGAAGAAACGGTCTACTGATTTTTTTTATGTGCCAATGTCTAGGCTTAGGTGTCACCCTTTATACTACCAGTCCACCATGTCGTTCACGTCGTGGTGCAATGTGTAGTAGTAAGCTTGGCTCGAAAATAGAGAAAGGATATGATAGGTTAAGGGTGCAGTCTGGAGGATGCACGTGGAGGAGGCTGTGCACATCGCGTTTGAACTCTTGGAATTTGTATGAGTTCATTTTTTTAAGCAGCCGGCCAAGCCACAGCAGTCGGGGTTATCAGGAGCCATAACGCTCCGACGAGGCTTTCTCCTGCTAACTCCGACTCGCTCTCTTTATGGTCATCAAGATAAGTGCCCGTTTTCTTCGTTCTGTACAATTTTTTAAAGCCCCAATTTTGCACCCTTTAGTTTAAAAAAGTGTGAACGTACCGTGCTTCGTTTGGTCTATTCGTTGAGTCATTGATACGTGCCTGTAGCGGGCTGCATTTGGAAAATTAGAATTTTTACTCAGGCGTACCGTGCCTGTTTCACGCTAAGAACGGGCGAGTCTTTTTTTTACTCGGGTGTGCGCTGCCTGGCTTTGGTTACAGCCGCGCTTTACACAAGAAGTGCGCGAATGTTTCTTTCTCGTTTGTGTCCCTGGAGCTATGGCAACAGACGTTATGTGAGATAACCAGCTTGACAACGTAGTAAGAAACCGCTTGTAGTGTGCCAGGCCAAGTTTTGACCTCCAGCGTTCGATATATTTCATCAGGGTCAGATAGTCTACGGCTTTCTTCACTAATCCGATGGATGCGCCAGTCCGATGAATGTGGTTTCAGAGTCTTTTCTGGCCTGTACTTTCATAAACTTTGAAACCCGATAACATCAAACTCAAACAAGGGTAACCCGATTGAGAATTCCACCCCATGAAGGGTGCCCGCTGACAATCCCACACTAATTTGAATCTACTTGTGGCCATAGGTCCTTCTTAAGGTCTCGTAGGTGCATGCGAGGGTACACCTGCATGAAAAACGGTATTTGGACGTTCTTGCCGAACACTAAATCAACTTAGCTTGGGACTTTTATTTCAAATCCTCGCACCTGCCAATCTCTTCGAGCCATCTGAGTCTACGGTACCTTATAGGAAACCTAAGATAGTCTCAGTGCAGGATGTATAGCGATTTTCTCTAGTTCAAGATGTAGTAGTGGCAAGTTGAGAGTTGAGTGCTGCAGCCGGGTACTTGCGAAAAGCCCCGCTGATGGAAAAGTAGACCATTTTTTGAACCTGGCTAAGTTTGATGGCAAAGACCTTAATTTCAATGGGCAATTTGGGTGTTGTGATGGTGTATATCCAAGGCAAGGTTCAGATTGTCTAAGTACTTAGCTTGTTGAGAGAAACAAAATGTTTCGCTTTCGAAAACTGGCAATCCCGACAGTTCGGCATCGAGATTGGCTAATACTAACCCAGGGTTTCTTTATAATTATACGCCACCGGTTTATGGTTTACATCTTCACCATCTACAAATATACACGGTGTTCACGACAACTAATGGAACATTAATGAACTGACCACATTGGCAAAAAATCTACAGCACTTTCATAGCCAGATTTGCCATATTTTGAACAAGTTTGGAGCCGTAAGCACTTAAGAATAAACGTTTGCCGCTCTTCCACTATATGCGACAAAAAATTAGCTCCTGATGTGCAGTGTATTACTAAAACGGTTAGATGAAAACAACTCCAACAATATTGCGGTAGGAGCTTCAATTGAATTAAGTTCAGCTTCAATCTAGTTTAAATCTTTGCACACCTGACGCTCTAATGTGACACTGAATATCTATAAACGTCGAAACTAGAAACCCAACGTAAGCTCCGCTCCGAGCTGGAAGCAATCAAATAATATTTTACGATTATCATAAAAGTAAGCCCATCAAATATCGGCATAACAGACAAAAAACATCATGGATAAAAGCCAACGAAGATGCTCAGCACCTGGCTCAATGGTGCCGACGGCCATTCGGAGATCACCTGAAGAAGTCATGTTCGGACTGCTCAAGTTGGGTGTATTGAGACGAAGATAACGATCGCAGCATAAAAACAGATTTCGTCGATAGAAGAAATGAGACAAATGGGGATCAACAACAAGGGCCCACAGCGACCAGATATCAAAACACAAACAGATCAAGTGTCCATAAAAATGTTAATAATATCGGGACTGAATTTCAATAAGAGCTCATCACTTGGGCGCATACATACAAAGAAGAAGATGCCGGCACCGCCACTTCGCCCAGCGCTCGGTGTAGTGGCTTAATCAGGTCGTTGTTTTGACCTTCTGTAGTCACCTTGTGGGACATTTTGTGAGGGATATGCCCGCTCCGAAGGGCGGCACCGGACTCTTTCAAGTCCGGTTCGAGTGCTCTAAAATGTGTTGGAAATTCTTCAACCGGGATCTTTTAATCTTCGGAACACTCAACCCTAATCGAGATGTTAAAAGTGACGACCAACCTGTACCCGTGACGTTGGACACAGTACACGCCCAGGAGATGTCGACTCAGCGACAGCCGAAGCTCCCAGATGGACATAATTTGTAATTATTTATGCAGATTAGCTTTTATCTAGATACTTACGGGTGTATCGGTTCGATATCTCGGATTATCACGGCTTGATAGTTGCTTAATTTTACACACAGCCTCGACGGTTTTTTTGTTCTTCCTGTCGTGGTCGTCGCCGCGGCTCGACCGCTCAACTGGCAACATTTCCCCCATTTCAATATAAACAGTTCGTTTATCAGCTAATGAAGTTGACAACGGATTAAAAGATGACATACGCATGGCAAGCGCTGAAATCCGTAAAAGATGTCCAGAAAATGCGCGTATCGAAAGGAGCTGCATATTCACAGTCCACAGAATGAAGGCATTTTTGTGCAGTGTGGTTTGACTGGTTTCATGATGACCGTAGGCGGAACACGCTGCTGGGATTTATTGAATCTTATTAAGAATTTTGAAACATCTATTGTTAGATACCGACTGAAGGAGGAGTCTTCATCATGAAGTGTTTCAGCTGAAAGTTCTCACATTCCCTAGTATGGCACAGACCAATTCTTAAGCTTCTGCAAATCACACATGTAAACTCCTACGAGTAAAAAACGACAAACAAAAAGACAAACAAAAATAATCGAGAATCGCCACTCTTGGGCGACCAATGCTAACATATTTTGCACATTGGTCATGCCACAAGGCTTCCAATTTTGAGCACTGAATCCAGTCTTGTTAAAGGGTTCATTGTAAACTTCCTTCAAAGCCACAAAGACCTCGTATAACATGGTTACAATTGTAGAATTCTTTCCTTTTCGCTTAATTCCAGATTTTATTAACGACCGACACTCTCCTGTTTTTAAACAAACGTTAACCTATTCGGCAAAGTAACACTTGAATTTGGCCCACAAATAAAACAAGTCCAATGTGGAATAACCTTCCGCAAGCATTATTCCCGAAATCCTACAACATCCAAGATGAACACAGGACCGTCATCTCCACCTCCTCTAACTAATTCAAACCTAAGCTTACCAGCAGACATTGCACTATGACATGACTTGCACGAAGGACGAGTGTTATTAGCATACTGTCAGGACCGGTTCTCGTTCGATCATCGAAGTCAAGCAGCATTGGGCGGGGCTCATCAGCGTGAACCTTTAAAATGGGTCCCTCGAAGTGCTTACCAGACCCGGACTGTGGGGCTTAAGAATCAGCGACCTATCGCCTAGGCGCACTCGAGACCTGCGTTATCTCTAGGACGAGTTGGTATACTTACATTAAAGAAAGAACCATGGGCCTCCTAAAAAGAACCCAAGAGATATTCACCACATTCAGACAATCATCCCGGCCCATAGGGGAGACTGCCATGCATCTGTTAGATGACTGCGCGGAATCGAACCACGGACCTTTAGTCGGTCGGTCGCCTTAAATCCTACACTAGGCCGAGTATACAATTCTCACTAACCATGTAAAATACGATTTTGAGCGAATCTTTCAAGTCACGTCCGTTTTCTCTTCTCTATTTTTTAAGATATTCCACATAACCTCAAACCCTTAAGATGAAGGCCGAAGAAGCCGGAGAAAATGAAGAAACTGTTAGGATAAATGCAAGACTTACCGGACTGTAGGAAACCGAGTGCTGAACGATTGCCTGTGCTGTCATTTGGATTTTTTGTTTTCCTTACAGCTTTCTCCAAAACCCGGTATCGCTCTCTCACCTGCAGTAACGCTCCATCGCGTATCGGGCGTTATTAGAAATCTCTCATATTTTGCGGCTGAAGTCCACTCCTATATGTCGAAAGTGAAACCAAACCTTCTGTCATTCCGTCATTGATTTGGTCTTCCTCTCACCTTTTCAGCACGTCTCTATTCACTGTTTCCCCGTGTGCGTTTTGTCTCCCAGGAGCTGACGGCGTCCATTAATGGCGAAAGATGAGGTGATAAGTGCAGGCTGCCGGACGGAGCTTGGCGCGGCTTGAGAGGCCGGGGGCCGCAAGTAATTTAATGCAATTTTGTTGTTTACACGAGTTTTAAGATTTTTACCACGTCTCGAAGATAAACACAGGAACAGGAGTGGAACATGCGAGCGTCAAGTTACATCCTAATAGGCTTTGCTCCGGGGGTTCTCTCTTTCTCGGCTGAACGTGACACTTTTTCTGGGTTTCTTGCCAGAGATCCTGTGTTGGGTTTCACTGCAGCCTCGCATAATTGGGTGAGGCTGGCTTGTGGTTGCAGTTTAGTGATTAGCCGCAGTTTGTTGCAATTTGTATGTGAAACTCGATCTTAATCCTGGGCAAATGTCCCATAAAAAAGCGAAGTTTTTCCTGGTTTGGATAAACATTTCAGAAGGTAATTAATTCGCATAATAACGTCCATGATGCCATCGAAAAGATCCGATGGAGAGGAGAAAACCCTCCAGACCCTGACCCAGAGACAAGGCGGATAAAGTGTCGAGTATTCACAATAAGCCTATTAAGAGCGAGGAGCTCCTTACCTTTTTGGGGTAATTTGAGATCCTCATTTGGTTGTTTGTTGTCAATTGACGTCCAAAGGCGCGATGAAAGAAAATTTTGCGGTTTGGGCAGTTCCTATTTATGGGATAAAAGCGTATTACTGAAGCCCGTTTTGGGATTTGTGATGCGGATGACGGGCTTTGTGTGTTCACGGCAATGTGTTTGCCTTTGACTGCTCACCAGGACGGCAATTCGTCCGAATCAGGATTGATGAAGGAATAAATTCCCTTTTCTGAGATTTTCTCAAACAGGATGTTGCCATCCACAAACATTGGACAATAGAGAAAAATATGGCGCACTGCAATGGAAGCGAGTTTCAATTCATTTCTGCGCGTTTTAATGGTGTGGATTAGGTGGTAATTATTACAGATCCTTTCTGTTGTAAGACTAGTAAAGGATCACGTTTCGATTTGAGCGTTTTACACAAAAGGGCTAACGTACGAATCGAGGAGCTCAGATAATGGTGCAGGCCAAAGGTGTTGCTTGGTTGAGTGCACTAATCGCCGATTGATCTACTACTGAACGAAATCCGCGCCAGTGGAGCCGCAACGTGTCTCTTATATGCGAAAGAACACAAAAGCGCAGGTAATTGGGATGTTTTAGGGTTAGGCTCATATCTGGTATCCAATCCCAGATTCCCAATATTCGATCTGAAAGGTGGAAGAAACACCAGTCTGGATGTGTGATGGCGTGAAAGAACAAGAAAAGGATCGCTTTGATCTTGTGCCTGGATACTAAACGGAAATCCCGAAAAGATCTGCAGCCGCCAATCATTTTCGCTGCCAACGTTCGGCTCGGGCCTTTGTAAGTTGACACTTTTTCGATATCAAAAAGAGAACTTGGGCCAATACTCGGTATTGTAAGCGAATATAATTCAATCAAAATATTTTATCCCGGGCGGATCGCAGCCATATGCCGCCGAAAGGGGTTAAGCAGGCTGTGGTGCTGTAGTTGGTGGAAGCGGAAATTTGAAACCGTCGCGCAAGAATCCATGGAAAACCTTTCGACTGTTTTTTGGTAGTTGTTAGGTGTCGCCATCATTGCTGAAAGATTTATTTCACTAAAAACGATTTCGATCTTGCTAAATTCAGAAAAAGGAGTGGAATTGGTGCGTTCTAATTGGTTTCGTCCCTACCGAAGCCAGTTTTGGAGTGAGTCCATAAAAATCATTTGAAGATCGGTGGGCGAAGTTAGTGCAAATGTAACTTAGGATCAATAATGATTAATAGCAACTAAAAACAAGTCCCACAAACTCACGATCCACTGAAGTGCAGCATCTTTTCTCGGAATTACATTTAAAGCGAGTAATAACAATTGACATAAATCCAAAAAATCGAACCGATCATCAAACGGGGTACATCGCGCCTGATTGAATTAGTTCCGTCCACGTTTTGTCCCCAGCATTTTTATATCCACACTTGCCGCTTAAGCTGCCATTGAACACTTCCACAGCTCAGCAGAAGGCAGCTTTCTCTGGCAGCAACACTTCTTCTGCACCCCATATCTCAAGCTGGAAACTCACTTGAACCGAGGCTATATCTTCCAGACGGCCGCACTATTCACTTGTCATCATGATGAAATACAGAATGAGGAATATTTAAAGTGTCCCACCTACGCCAGATAACTCGGCACTGACAAGAGTTCAAATTTATTTAAATTTATGACCGCGTTGTTTGAAGCGTCCATCTCAGAAATTATATGGAAGCCTGCAGCGAAAGGAAGAGGAGCGTGTGGTCGGGCAGCAACTCTAACGCGACACGACATCATAGTGGCAATCAGTCTGAGGTCAAAATATTTACCACTTGACCCTTAACTCAATCAGCTCGAGTACGTGGGTTTCAATTGAGTTAATCTTGCCCATTGCCTGGACGCGCAGCTCCAGCTCAAAGAAGCCCGGCGCAGAGACGACTTGAGACTTTTCCAGATGACACAGATAGGAAGCAGCGTGGCCTAGAAGCTGGAGTGTAGCAACCTTTGATTCGAGTCATCTGGAATGCAATTGGAGAATAGGCTGGGATCCAGTGAAGGCGTTGCTCTATCTGCTGCAGGGGCCATGTTCGATTGCTTTTTGTAAACCTCAAAGAGTCCTGAATGGCAACAATACCAAAACCGCCTGAAAGAGCAGACCGAAACGGGGACAATAACTGATCAACCGATCATTAATCCTCGAAGACCACAGGATCCCTTCGGCTGTCATCGGGAGCGTTTGTGCTTCCTTTACCGCTCAATTGCTGAATTATAATAAATCATGTCCGAGGACAATGTTTCCAGGACACGACTGCGAATGCTCCTTTCGCTCTGCCCTAAGCTAATCGTGTAAATAGGCTGTGATCGTTGTACAACGCTGCCACAAAGACGGCGATCATCTTAGTCTATTTTTGTGTGTTCGATTGTGAAAAGGGACGACAGTGAAATTTGCAAACGGAATGGCAGATGGCAGGCTCTGGTTGGTGGCGGGCCTATTGACATTTCCCGTGTGTTTGTAAATGTTTGAATAATAATTTAATGATGTGAAATTGGTGTCTGGGAATTGGTTCGTTTTTTAATAGAGGTGATTCTGGTTGTGAAAGAAATTCAGCTGCTGAAAATCACACTTTCGATCTTATACTTTTTTTTAGATCTGTTTTAAGATTTGTGTAGGATTTATGTGGCAGTTCTAAGCTCAAAGCATGATTCTTTGGGTTACCAGTCCGTCATCTTGTTGGTCATGTCATGGTGCAATGTCTAGTAGTAAGCTTAGTTCGAAGGATAGAAGGTCGAGGAGTCAGAAGGGGAGGAGAAGGTTACGAGGAGTCAGAAGGGTATTGACGGATGTGGCAAGAAACCCTGGGTTTGAACTCTTGAAACTTATAGAAGTTCGGAAATACAGATTGTGTAAGGTTGTTCCACAGTCGGGTTGCTCTATTTATGAGTGAATTCTTCGTCTGTATCGTGTGCGATCGTATTGTACATCCAGTACCTAATTTGTGGTGTTAGAGCCCATGTCTTACCCAAAAGCCTTTTGCAGGTCCATATGGCCCTAGTGGCTTTTCTGCAGCTGAGCGTTCCAGTTCAGTCTCTTGTCTAGCTTTACTCCCACATATCTGACTGAGTCTCAGTACTCAACTGTGGTACCCTGGATATAAATAGGGCCTAGGTCCACTTTGTAGCGTTTGGAGAAAGGGACCAGGACAGCCTTGTTTGAATAGATTGATAGGCCTTCTGTGGTGCACCATCTTTGAATTTCTCGGAGTGCTGTTTTCATGATCTCTCTAATGGCCAAGTCAAACTTCCCACAGACAATGACCACCTTCGATGCCAAGGAACTCACACAGAGCAGTTTCTTTATCGAGGAAGGCTTTCTCGATTTTGCTGATAAGGTGGTGTAAAGCAACCTCTGGCAAGTAGGTCTGATTTCGAGGCCACAAGCCCCTGAAGCTTAGAAACAGAGAAGAGGCGTGGATTTGCGGTCCCCCAACTAAGTACTAACCACGTGTAATGCTGCTTGACATACGCAATCGAACGAGGACCGGTCTACTGAGTATGCTAATGGCATCCTCTATGGGCATCAAGATAATTGCTCGTTTTCTTTGTCCTATAGAATTTTCGGATATATCTAGAACAACCAACCGATTTGGTGCACACTTTGGTTGAGGTATTCTGTCCGGCAAACTAAAAGGTCACCGGTGGGCTTTTGTGGTCTGAAGCTCGCATTTAGGATTTAGTTAGACTCTATGTACTCCATAAGCCTTTTGTTGCTAATCGTCTCGATGGTTTTGGAGAGAATAGAAGTAGTTGGAGGGATTGCTTGAGTCACCTTTTTTGATATGGGAAAGTTTCCAAATGTCTGGGTAAACTTCGAAAAGGTAGGATAGTGCAAAGAGTTTTCGTAGAGGCTTAGCTTTAGAACGATAAGAGTTACATTGTCAGGAGCAGTGGATTTGTTAACATCAAGCTCTTTGAGGCACCTCTATACCTACCTTGCCAATTCTGCAGAAAACTCTGTCCATTTAGTGAGAGGAACACTTGTGGCATAGCAGTGTAGGGAATAGATCCTTGGCCTTCAAAATCAGAAACTCTCTTGGAAACACTTTGATGAAAATCATTAATATTTTAGTTGATCGTCGTAAGCCTAGACTGTCGAGCTGCAGTTTCTGTTGGAAGGGCTTATCACGACGGAGTCACCAATTTAGTTGTTCGCCGAAAGCTTAGATCGCCGATCAAGACAGGATCTGGCACTCGGTGATCGGTGATCAAGGCGTTCTTTGATCGTTTTGATCGTTTAGTCGTTTAATTGCTGTGGCTTGCGTTAAGCTTATCGGGTAAGCTATACACTTAAGCACATTGTCCTATCCTCCAGAAATGTGTCTTTCAATCCCCTTTGCTTGTGAGTTGTGATTGATGAAGGAAAAAATACAGGATGAAAATAAAAAATTACAAAACGATAACAAAACTCCAATTTTCGGCATTAAATTTAAACTCCCCTAATTCCACTGCTGCCATCAAATCCTGTCTGCGGCTGCTGCCAAAGAAATTGTTCGATCGAATTAAAATTAAAATCAGAATTCAAACCTTCAATTACGGCCGCACAGCGATTGTTTGATGTTTCAATTACCCCTATTTGTACATATCCGTGTAAGTCCTGGCTTAGGACCTTTTCATCGTTCAAGTGGGACGTGTCGGGTGTAATATCGAAGAAGCGTCCCATCACCCCGGGATGGAAGCCGCATGCACCCTGCTCAGCCAGCAACCCCACCCATTGCAGCCCCTCGATCAGGTCGAACCGGGATTTGCAGGCACACACAGAATCAATCTCATATTTGGAAACATTCGTGGAAATGGAAACACTGGCGTTGCCTGGACGCCAGGACGATCAGGATAATCAAATGCACACTAAACAGTTAACATGCTCCTAACATGGTGTGACAGGGGATGAAAAATATTTTTCCCAAAACATTTTCAGTACAGACAACACACACCGCCATTAATGGGTGCAGAGATTTCCGGGTGCCAGGACGGGATGCTGCAGCCCAACGATGAAGGGAGGGTGTCCTTATTTGTTGAACAATGACGAAATAAAGTTCGCAACTGCCCTTAGTTAACATTATCGCAACCCGCTAATAAATTTCCTCTCCCCTGAGGCCTGGGACAATTGCGTTTTGGGTACGAATGACAGGGACACTCCCATCTTTAGCGCGAATTGCATAGCTCAGGGTCTCCTGTAATGGCTGCAGCGGGAAGGGTTGCCGGGATTTTTTGCTCGGTGGCAGGCACCCTTTGTTGAATTTTTATATTGTACATATGCCTGCGTAACATGCATGTATTTATTTATGTTTATAATACAAAATCAGTTACGCTTTCATGGCTCGTATTCGTGGATCGTCATCCTTTTGTGATCCCTACCCCTTGGCCCCTGGTCGGCAGCTCGGAACCGGTGTGGTAGGACTATCATTTGCAACTGAATCGTTCCGTGCTCTAAAAAACCCAGGCATATCCCTAATGTACGCGCTGTTGCAATGAGATCCTTTCTTGTAGTTCGTTTTTTTGAAAGGATCTGTTAATTTGATTGAATCGAATTGAATGGGAAAATGGCTGCCTAATTCAGACTCGTCCTTTTCATGGAATCAAACCCTTTTAGGATTGCTTGTCTTGCGGAACGAGGCTGCTGTAGTTGTTAAAGTTAAGTTGTTTGTTGTCAGCCATGTTCGTAACGAATTCGTTCACGTAAATATATACACAGGACTCGTTTATGAAGAGCCGAGCTTTGATTGATGATGTGAAATGATTCTTGACTTATGTTCTCAAGTGGGTAAGACGGGGCCGAATGAAAAGGTGCCGTTAATAATATCAACTTCCTAAATTTATGAGATTTGGCATAGGTAACCAACTTCCAATAGTAAAACCCAAAAGCCTTCAGCGGTTGAGGGCTTGTCTTGATTGAGCTGAGCTGAAAATGGGAAATGAATCATGTTAGCTGCAGCAAAGCAGGAAAATAAACTCCTCTAAATCTCGTTTGGCGATAACAAAAACCGTGGCATGTATTTATTCAACTCAGCCATTTCTTTTCGCGTTATCTCTGATTTACACACATTTCCCTGCCATAAATATTACAACAATTTGGCAAAGTCATCAAAGAAAACGGCAAGCATCTAACAATAGTCCCTCACGTAAGACGTGGCGAAGCACCTCCCTGGCATTTGCATATAATAGGTACACGGCGGCGCCCCTTGGAGCCCGGGGAAGACTGGCAGGTGCGAAGTATTTTATCGCGTCGAGCGATCTACTTGAACTCCTAAATTAGAGATGAAATACCGAACGAAACAAGCAAATAACAACAAAAGCTTAATAATAGCGCAGTTTTGTAAGCCATGACGACTATTTGCATAACAAAACTCTCCACACTCGGCTTACTTTCGCCGGCGGGAGTCCTTTCACGGCGTTGGGCCAGGAACTTTGTGGACGGGGCCAAAATGAATCGTCGACAATCATTCACCTGGAGACTGGCTAGTGGGAACTCGGCTTTCTTAAGGCGAATAGGTGATGAAAATGACCAGATAAGACGTCAGTGGTGAATTGTGAAAACCCCATTCGAGGGGGCACACAACAATGGCGAATGTGGAAAGTGAGGCCAAACGCTTTTGTCTCGGGATGACAGATTGAAACAAATGGAAATGAAAATATTTCTTTCATGTTTAATAACATGAAAGTGCTTATAAAAAAACTTCCTGAGTTCATATATTTTACCTCGGCGAACGCTCTGCCGGGGGAAGATATGCGATGAGGGACCCACGATTAGGCACGCTCGTCAGCTCAGCCATGTCGAATCCGGAGCTCGTCAGCCCCTACAGACTTCCATCTAGTGCGGATTTGTCTACGATCTCCATGGAGTTCTCTCTTCAATGGACGAATCAACTGTGGATCTATAATTGGCCTAAGGAAATTAAAATGTTAACAAATCCATCTCTCACCATCGGGACTCATCTTCCTCGGCCTTTTGTGGTCGCACAAATCTCTGGAACTGATCGCGCCTTTTTACTGCCGCGCTGCAACGATCTTGCGGTTTACTCAAGAAGAAACATTTCAATCTTGAAATGTCTTGAAAAGATTCTTTTTTGCTTCGGACTTGATTTCTCGAAGACAATACGAATTTGATCCGAATCCATTTTGCCCGGGCTCAGGTACCTATAGAAGAAGCTGGCATCCGAGCCTGATGATAAAAAGGAAGAGCAAAGTAGACTTTTGTTTCCCTGCCACAATCACCTCGATCACATTAGCAGAAGTCTCAAATGTTATCTGTGGGATCATCGTATTTTTTTGTTGTTGTCCTGAACTGATACAAAAGGATGCGCTTTTAGCTGAAAGGAGTATTGTTGCCTGAGAGAGGGTGTTCTGTGTTTTCGGATTGCGGTTGTGCAAAACGCTCCAGTAGATATTGTAACAGATGTAATCGGCAGGTTATTAAAGAAGATTACATGATCTTTCTAGAAAGTAATGGGTTATATGATATTATTCAAGAAGGATGACTGGTTTTTGCCCACACAGGTATGAAGATCATGCAAGAAAATTTTTTTAGGTCAGACTTGGAGGAGAGCGTTTGTTCCTGCTTGAAGAGTGAAATTTTTTTTGATCTGGTCGAGATTTTTGCTACTTAAAACGCAAAAGAATTTTGAAAAAAGCGATGAAATGATCACATATTCCAAATAGCCAAACTAGTGGCTCTTGTGCTGAAAGTCGAGTCATGTGACGTGACAAGTAATTTGAGTTGAAGAAAATGACGTTTCAGTCGAATTACGACAGCACAGGGGCCTAAACTCAACTTAGCACTTCCACTCCCTGGCCATTGTGCTGAAAGTTGTAAAACGACTGAAACGTCACTTTCTTCAACTCAAACGACTTGTCACGCCACACGACTCGACTTTCAGCACTGGGCCACTACCTCAATGCTTGCGACTTGTTCCTCCTCGAACGCCATAATCTACAAGTCCTTCATTCGCCCAGTCTTATCTGGGCTGAGGCCCATCGATGATAGCCCCACCATTGATTGATTGAGACAGCCTTGACAAAATTTGATCACTATTACCGTTCCACTGAAATTACTGCCCTTCTGCCAACACGGCAATATTTTTCCCCGCAACACAAGACTAAAACCGCTCGGCTCACCCTCATACCCTACAGTCTCCCTTTTCGCGTACACTACGGTCTAGTATAGAAGTTCGTTTATAAGTAGAACAACTCGGCTGTGGAACAATCTCCCGCAGTCAGTATTTCCTCCCGATTCAAAATAATTTTGTTGGTTAATTTTTTGAAAAGCATCCAACCGCACGGGTACGCTCGTTCCCGCTATAGGCATCTGAAAAAGCACCCGCTAGAGGTATGCACGCCTCTGTAACATATATGAATGTTTTCGTAGTCGACCATTCCAAACGCGAGTGTCGTTTTACCAAGCGGTCCCCCAACTAAGTAGTAACCACGTCCAATGCTGCTTGACCTACGGAATCGTACGAGAACCGGTCTACTGAGTATGCTTATGGTCACCAAGGTAATTGCCCGTTTTCTTCGTCCTGCACAATTTTTTAAAGCCCCAGTTTTTCTCCCTTCAGTCTAAAAAGTATTTTTACACAGGTGAACTCGTACAACGTCGTAGATTTCAAAGCTTCATCGCCATCTGCTTCGGCACTCCGCAGACACAGAAAAAGGAGACTTCAAAACCTCCTTTTCTAAGCTTGGTTTTTTCACAAAAAAAGAGATTACGATGGCTCGGACACGGTGCACGAACCTTGGGAAAAATAACGCTGGTCCGGATGGTAGACCAATAGGAAAAAGAAGCACAGGACGATCAAGAAGTAGCTGGACGAATGGCGTTGTAGAAGATATACGTAAACCTCGTATAACAAACTGGAGAGAAGTAGCTGCACTTGGAGACGACTGAAAGTAGAGACTTCAAGTGGCCTGAGCCAAATAAGGACTGTAGCGCCATTTAGGAAGAAGGAGATTTCAAAACCTCCTTTTGAATTCATTCAGATTAAGAGTCCGAGAATTTTGAACAATATGTGTAGATACTCAGTACCTTCTTTGTTTCCACCGAATGGACTTGAAGTGGCTTTCGTCAACTCAATACAAACATATCTTGGCTGCATATAAGTAACTGACAATATTAATAGGGTAGATCCAACGCACATCTGGATTGCCCCAGGAATCCCGGCTACAAAACGTGCGGCACTTACTTTAAATGACTAAATCCATCAATTCTCAATATTTTGTCCTGAGAAAATGAAATCTTTCGCTGCCTCCTCGGAGCTCTCAATCAAAGCGCATTGAATTTCCACCCTCTTAACTTTTTCCTCAAGGAGTCCATGTGTCGCCACACACTTCCCTTTATTTCCCACAAAATGCCCGAAAATCTCTTGAAAGCTCAAAAACCTGTGACTAACACGAATGCAGCTCTCACTTCAAATCGACTGTGTGAAAATTTTGTGATCCCAATAAAATGCTCAGCGTGCAAAAACATAGTCCAATCATGCTCTAAAGTCGCTCGGGGAGCCCCATTCAATCTGCCACGGATCCCATTGATTCCGATTGACTGCGCCTAATTAAACTGAATTGACAGAGTCTTGGCGGAGGGCATGGGATCATTGTCATCGTTTTCTTTTGTAGCTGGAAGAAGACCCTATCCACACTGTCTGGGGTAATTCGGGATTTCCTCAAAATCAGCCGCTGACAATGCGGACTTATTATTGGTGAAGTGGAGGAAGTCTGCAGCCCACACGCATACTGGCCGTTTAGTGGACAGCAGTAGACATTAACTGGCCTCGGGTAAAGAAATTGAATTGAACGACGGATGAGAGACTCTCTTCTTGATTCGAAAGTGCTGACTCTGATGAACAACGATTCAAGGAGCAGGAAATTCTCGTTGCAGAAGACTTGAATCAGTCTGAGGTCATAATATTTACCACTTGACCCTTAACTCAATCAGAATGAGTGGGTGTGTGTGTTCGTTACTGCAATCAACTTGATAAGGCGAATTCAATCTGGGGCTGCTATTGTTCGGCAATTTTGTGGCTGACATGATTGCATGGATCTCTGCAAGAACGCCACTAAAGCTACGTCCAATGTTATAGATTCGCTCATTTATGAAAGGTGTGGACATCTGCAAGTGGAATGAACTTTAAGTGACACAAAGATTCGCGTCTGTCATGTTAGTTCTTAGCGTAAATACATTCGGATCTGCGTTTATGTTGCAAGAGATATGGTTGCAGCATTTCAAACCCGTCATTACCCACTTGAGCACAAATAAAGACTTTCGGATCATCCAAAACAACTTTCAAGATCCACTCGCCTTCAAGGAATGCGTTCCACACGAGATCAAACTTCGCCCGAACGTGCAATCATCTTTTGACAATATTTTTTAATTTCCCACCGCGCGGCACTTGAGTCGTTTTCAACAAGGCAAGAAGATCCGCGCCCACCTCGACACCTCAAAACGATCGTCTCAATTTTGACAAGATTCTCGGCGATGTTCAGCCACATTCCAGTAGTCCTAATTACAAGTCGGGATCAGCAGAGGCGATGATGGCCTGAAATTAAGATCAAAACACCGACATCGAGCACAAAGGATCGCTCGGCAGGTGTAATTGAGGTGATCAATAGTTAGCGGGCCGAGTACAAGGGTTACCGCTGCCGAGAGGTGTGAATTATTCGCCATGACGAGCTCCTTCTTTTGTTATGGATCTGCTGACCGTGTTGCACTTTCCTGGTGCTCTTTTGTCAAGGATGAAGTTCTCATTGCAGTAAAGAAGTTGCGCTCAAGGCGGCTGCATTTCAAGGCTTTGTTCTACGCGCAGGTGTCGCTTCTAGCTTCTATGTGATCAGTAGCAGTAATTTGTGTAGATTTTCCTCGAAGGGAGATTTTGTGCCCCTGATTGCTGGTGATAGTAGCTGGCAGGCTCGAATTCATTGGGATTAAACGGCCCACAGCCAACAAATTAATCAAAGACAATTGCCGGATCCGCTGGAGTGTGCTTTTAAATTGGCAGCCTACGCCCCAGCTTCCAGTCAGTGCAGGGCTTCAAGAGGAGTTGGTCTCCATTGAAAAAACCACGAGCGCAAAAAAGAACCCCTTAAGGGAAGTGGTTAAGTGGCGATTTGAAGATGCGCGGGCGCACGTCTCCTCTTCGCTACTAACCTTACCCTAACCTCAAATAAATCGCGCACTGCAACAATAGACGACGACGACTCTCGCGCGGGTGTTTTGTGCTATGGACGCGTGGTGCCCGAGTGGTTTCTGTGGTTTCTGGGGACTACATACAGACCGCAATATTAGTTCACGTGCAGCAAACAAGATGGAGCCCTGTAACCTGCTGCTTTGGCCATGTCTATGCCTCGGTTGGACCGTCGATCCTTGCCGCTCATTCCCAGCTTATTGTTTCAAACATTGGAAAACACTCATCGCGCCGAGCTACTTCTCCTGACCCTACTTGGTTCTCACAGCAATTTACGGGAGCCATCGAGGATTCAAAGAAGCGGAACAAAAATATTTTTAAAGATTTCCGAATTAAATAACTTCAAGCCGATGGCGGATATTGAGAGTTCTGAAGATGCTGGAAACTACTCAGGACCAGCCGAAGGAGTTTGGGAGAATTCGTTGAATGGCATCAAAGTGAATGCTCAAGTGGCTGAGCAGCAGGAGCTCCACTCCAAGTTTGGTACCTGCGGTTATAAAATATTGAAGTCTCGCCCGAGGGGAGTTAAGGGAGAATAAAAGTGGCCATGTTTCAATGCTGTCCCAGAAAGGTTATGTAAAGCGGTCAGTCATGTATGGACAGCAAAGTGAAAGCTGTACGCACACCTACACCCCGAAAAAATCGCATCTTATGGAGATAACAGTATCAGCTCGCAAAGGGTCAAAAGTTAATTCCATTCCCAGGCCTTGGGCCTCTTACCGTACTGCAATCCACTGAAATCCCACAAAGTTCGACGGGGGGCCAAGGGCTCGGATGGGGCTCCTCGTAATCAGGAGTCGCGAGGCCATTTGTCATCATCAAAGAACTCAATTAAGTTGGGTGTCAGGCTGCAAGTTCCGTTTTATTTATATTTCCCGGCACTGACGAAAATTTCCTCGGCCGCCCTGTCCACCGGACTCCGTCCACTTTGCTCCTTCAGGTTTTCTCCGCGCGATTCGCCGTTTTCCTTTTCCTTTTTGGCGGATGGCGCGGGGCCGGTCTCGTCAGCTCGAGTGCGTGAGTGTTTGTTGTTGCACAGCTCATTTCGTGCTGGACACAAAGGTGCGGGGTGTAAATTTGCGTGTAAACATGAAAATCGCCCGCTGACATTTTCAAATTTCACCCCGAGCATCCCATGCTGAGCGCATTGGCTCCCATAAGCCGGGACGCAGCGGCCCGGGCATCTCCTCGCCCGAACAAAGCCCATCCGGATTTTGATATCTTAATTAACATTTTATCCCAGGGAAATTGTAAACGAGACTTTATTTATTGGGAATTTATCGTTTTGCACTCGGTTTCGAGGTTAGAATCGATTTCTTGCGCGGCCAGAATTACGAGGTGTTCGCTCCAATTGACAGCCGAGTTGCCTAGTGGGAGCGGAGAACCTGTTGCCCGGACTAGGCGCGCAGCCAGTGTTGCCGCATTTGCTGGCAATGTTTTGCGGTATTGAAAAGCTGGTTTCTGATCAGTTTTAATTCAGTTTTGTCAGCAGGGGTCGCTCCGCACGCCATTTGTTGACTTTGGTCGGCAGCAACTGATGGCTCTGATGTTGCTTCTGTCCGTCCGTGCGTCTGGTGCTGCTGTTGCTGCTGTTATGATCGCCGGTTACGATTTCATTTGTTGCTGCAGCAATGATAGCGTTGTTAATGGCGCGTTGCACCGTGCTCTCAGCTGGTGCGAAATTATTTCATTTTCAACGAGAAAATTTGTTGCGGTTAATAAATTCTTTATATTATAACCGTTTATCAGGAATAATTGGGAATCGGATAGGAAATTGAATGCAGTTGTTTAATATGGTAGTTTTCATGCATGTTTTCTGCATTATTTGTGGAATGCAATTTGTAGTTTAGAACAAATTTATTAGAATTATAGAAACTTACTTCGTTAGACACCCTAGTTTAGAAAACTGATTGCAAATCCCTGCTCTTTTTGTATTCTGAGTAGTTATAACAAGCCTAACAGTATTTTCTGTTACATCTCGCTCTTGATCTGCTTTAATTTGTAAAACCACAATAATTTACTAACAGTGATACAATAACATCTACAAAGATCATCAGTTGAAGCAGATTTCGCTAATGATCAAATGGACAAGTTGCACGTTTCTCGTTTCTAAAACTTCAAAATTTATGGTCTCGGTAGCTTAGACTACCATCCGAGAGGTTTGTGGTTCGAGTCTAGCGAGAAAGCCATCTCCAGTTCGATCACCGAATTCAGCGTTCTGTCGCGCTATTATTGGATGGAAGCAGGAGGAGTGCTTGATGGCATTTTTAAATTATCGTTTTTTTCATCATTATCATTTTTAAATTAAATAAATTTAAAATTTTTCAATATTTTTAAAGGTTTTTTAAAAACTTCTTGAAATACTACAAAAGCTGAAAAGTTTCCACTTTGACACACAAGTGGCAGCACAATCATAAAGTATATTTCGGTTTCTTGCCACATGAAGTACAAAACTCCACTATCAGTTGTTCGAACAGCTGATTCCTTTCAGTTTGACGTTTGCTTTTCTACAAGTCGTAATTAAAACAATTCAAAACAAAATATTAGGAGTACCAAAAATAGGAAACGGTGTCGTGGGCAAAAATGTCAAATCAGAAACGTCACATGATAACCTGACGGCATTTTTTTTGTGTGTGAAAATGTCGAACTTTGAGCGAAATAAGCGTCACTTATGGGAAGTTTCGCCCTTTGCCTTTCAATTCGAAAAAACTGCGGTCCGGGCTCGTCGAATGATTGTAGAAACTTATAGCGAGGCTTCTATTAGTGAAGAAACGTGTCGCGAGTAGTTTCAACGTTATACAAGTTTGAAGACGCAGAATTGGAGGCATTACTGGATGAAGATCCATGTCAAAGCCAACGAGAGGATCGCCAACACTTCCGCTTTAAAGACACTAGCGTGCAAGGGAGGATCCGCTGATACTAGTCCCACTTCGTGTTGGCACAATTCATCGTGTTTTTTTGGGATCCTCGAGTTCTCCGCAATGGTCAATTTCATTTCTCTCCATTTATGAACCATATTGCATGTGCCATCATGCAGACGCCACACTGACTCTATGGCTAGTTCGACATTGACCTTCCTCTACTACTCCTATTTTCCGACTAGAGATTGCTGTTTGATATTGCATTCGAGATAGAATCGTTGACTGTACAAGAGGACTTACCTCTGAACTCCAGCCTTTCACATTAAAAAGACTAACGCAACAATTGCCCTTTTTGCTGTCCTTCAAATATCCAATTACTCGTCCTTAATTGCCAAAATCACTTAAAAGATCCTGCACAGTCCGTCGAATATTACCAACAGCAACTTGTGCCTAATCTACACAAAAAGACGCAACCAAGCACTTGAATGTAATTGTAAAAGCCCAACTTACTTCTGGCTAATTTGAATCCTGCAAAAAGGACGAAATGCACGCACAATCTGATGTTAAATTTAAATTAGGCATAAGTTTGGGGCCGGTAACTCGATATGGCGTTATTGTTGTTGAAGGATTTCTATGTTTGTGCCATGATTTATCGGGGATTATCGCCAGGATCAACCAATTGACGTGAAAATAAAATTATTTGCTGGGACATAAGGGAAGAAGGCAAATCAGCCTCGAAAATGTATCACATTACCTGATGGTACCGAGAGTCCTTTCTGCTCATACAGTATACATTTAGGATTTCATAAAGGACAAAGTGGCGCAGGGGATGTTTGTTGTCGAATATCCTGGGAAGTGAGGAAAACGTTACGTGATTTTATTTCATTGTTACAAATGTTTTTCTAGCGGTGGCTCCTTGTGCATTTCGGGCTTATCTGATCGTAATTGGAGACATTTTCGCTGGGCGCTGTTTCTTGTTTGTTGTTTCAGTTGAAAAGGATACAGTGAAGTTCCATTTTCCGTTTCTCAACGCGCCATTCCCAATTCAACATTCGGGGTTGGTCGTTGTTCGACGGTGATTTTTATCGAGAGGCTTTCGTGAAATGTCGTTAAATTTTTTTAGTCTTGTTGCTGCTGTAAAACTTTCCCAAATTGATTCGCCATACCTACACCGATGCTGATGATATTCGGAGATAAGATGAGCCCATTACCATCAACTTCCATAATGCCGCAATAAAACACGAAAGAGTCTCCGATTGACCGTTTAATAAAGTAGCGACCAGTTTTTAAGAATTCGTCAAGCGCTTTAGACACCGGCTTACCGGCCGGACTTGAAGGCGATTTCGCAGTGCACGCTGGACGCTGTGATGTCTTAAGATTCAGATTCCGAAGATCGCTCCGCGGAGCGATGTTGCCATTGCCATATCGAATGAAGCGATTAGCCTCAGCCGCAGCCGCAGTCGCATAGGGGCTTGTCCCTTTAACAAACCGGCGATGTGCTGACATTTTGATTGTTTACCTTAAAATCCTTAATCCGGATTTTTATTCGTCATTTTTTAGGTTTTCTTTTAATTTAGCACCTTGGGGCGCGTTGTCGCCGGCGATAAACCGCTTACGGCTAAGTCTAGCTTGACGCGGGATGTGGTGACAAAGCGCTCGATATGACTTCATCCTCGGATCGGATGCTCGGGAAAGGTTCGTTCGGTTTATCTTGTTTTGACGCTTCGCCGAATGACATTTTGTTAAATGACAGACGTTAAAGGTGTGGATTTTGACGGGTTTTGTTTAACTGCAGGTGACGGAATTATAATATTGATATGGAATTCTGTTAAATGTTGGGGATTTTATGGGTTAAACATCGCCGATGACAGGTAAAGAATTTTATTAATAGATTTTATGTTTATTCGACTGAATTTCTATTCGGCAGGGGATTAAAATATTTGTTGCTTCGTGCTGGACTCAAATATTTTGATTTTATTGGGGTGATGGAGTTGAGTTCGCCGATTCTGTTAGTCATGCTGCGAATAAATTAGTAGAAGCACGCTTTTTGATTAAATTACGGAGCACTGCTTCAATATATTGACGGCATATACCAAACTTTACTAATCTTTTTCGATTTTTTTAGATGGTTGTAAACGAGTTCTGCCTTAAACTGTTAAACCGCGATGATGGTAGCGTTTACGACGAAAAATGTTATGTAAACACATACAGTGCGAAAGCGATGGCTACAATCATCCAGTAAAACAATAATTTCACTGTTTACTGATTAATCCAGTGAACAGTTCTCTCTAAAAATGAATTAGTAAAAATTTCACTGGTTCATCCAGTGAACTGTAATTTCACTGGGAAAAAATATATGTGACTCATATTCTAGCCAATTATCTTCATGACTGTAAAAGGTTCCATTTAGTATACTCAATAAATCGGCTTTCATTTGATCACGGAGGGCAAACAGCATTTCAGCGGTTAGGTGGGGGCTCGCCTGAGAAAACGACACTTGCCTTGGAAAAAAAGCTTTTTTCTCTTTTTTACGAGAATTTCACTGGTTCAACCCGTGAAATTTCACTGTTTTTTTCAGTGGTTGTTTAAGCAATGGTTCAACCAGTGAATTTTCACTGGAAACCAATGAATAGTTACTGGTTCGTTTTTAGAGAGTGCAATGTCTAGTAGTAAGCTTAGTTTGAAGGATAGAAGCGAATAGAGTGGGTTACGGGTCTGAGGGTCTTGAACATATGGACTGTAAGATCTAGTAGGGAAATGCTGACTGCGGAAGATTGTTCCACAGTCGAGTTAATCTAGGACGACACTCGTAGGAGTGAAAAAAATGTTGCTATACAGGAACAAAGTTGTTAATTTCAGTAGAGCAGTCGAATAGGAAGCTCTAGTCGACGAAATTAAGAGAAAATACTGTACCCGGTCCTATCCAAAAATTCCACGACAGAAGGTTGTCTTCGACGAGCGAACAGGAGATAGTTTTCTCACTGTGTTTACAGATAAAGGCAGAAGAGCTGGCAGGGAGGTGTTGTAAAGATAAGAAGAGAAAAATGAAGGAATATAATTTGGATGGGAGAAGAGGGCCTATGAAGCATGATGTCAAAATCCTCCGCCTGGAGCCTGTCATTGAAAAGAAGTGCTTGGTGATATCTGTTTTTGTCACCCACAACGGTTTTTTTTCATTTCCACTATTGGGCTAGTCTGGTCAATTCATCTGCCCTTTCGTTGTCCCCAATGTTTCTGCGCCCGATATCCACGGCCCTATATCTGCTAGACAACGAAGAGAACTCGTTGAGACGTGCCACAGTACGTCGCCTTTATCACTGCTGCTGTTGCCTAAGCTGGTGGTAGTCGGGAACAGTAACCGCTAGGTTCCTACCGAGGCCTCTATTCTGTATTCCATTCCTTTACAGAAGCAGCTCTAGGCAGTGTTCCTTCATTTGTGATAAGACTGGGATTTTATATTTAAAGTTATTAGTTTATATTTGACATTTCGTTACAGAATTGCTATAGTTCTGAATATTTCCATTAGCAAATCGAATCCACAAATGTTTGTGTTACAAAAATCCCTGAAACAGTCTCTTGCGTTCACTTGATTAACCAAAGATAATGGCTTCCACTCAGAAACTTAATAATTTTACGAGGTTGTGTACGTTAACCTGAAAATCCCTCATGGGCGGACTACATCGATCGATATTTAACAACCGCCACCGAAAATTAAATCATCAGCCAAAATCCATCTAATCTAATTACTTACTTACCTTTAATCCCATTTGATGTAAATTAAGTGCCATTCCGCATGTCAGATTTTTTCCGCAAATACAATACATCCACTTCCAATTCCAAGAGTCGCGCACAAAACGCGGTTCAGCATCCCAGCAGCAAGAACCGGGAACCCTCTACCTCTGCCGTCTCCCGGTCCGCAGCCGTAATCTTCAGATTTGTCCTAAAATAAGACTTCATTGCCCCGAAAAAAATGGCCAGAATCTCGGATAAAAACTCCATATAATATAAAGACGACAACCATAACCCTTCTGTCTTCTTGCAAGGCTGTTCGGTGGGGCCATTAATTTTTACGTCCTGCCGTCTTCGTAAGTGGCACAAATTAACACCGGACCGGGGCTGAGCCCCCCTCCCGGCACCGCGGCCCCGTTCCGTTTCGTCTTAAGAATTTTTTCCTCGGCGTTTGTTTACGGTCGGGACTTCATTAAACAATTAGGAGGGGCCCCAGTCTCTGTGGACGTTTTTGTCGAGGCTTTGTTTTCGTTGCCTTTCTCCTCTCGTCAAGACAGAACGACGCCTGACATTTGATGAAGGATCAGCCGGTGAGAAGTCCTCCATGATTGTTGTCCCTATTCACGGTGAGCTGGCTGCGATCGCAGAATTTGAATCTAAGCTAAAACGCTGAAAGTTCTGGAAGCGAGGCCCCAATTGCGCACAGTTCGGACCGCAGTGGCAGCGGCAATTTATCACGCGGCCCACTGGGGGGATTCTTGAAATTCTGGCGGTGACGGCACGTCTTATCTAATTCGCTGTCGTCGTCGATGACTGATATTGCGAGAAATGAATATGATGCACTGATGGATAAACAAATAAATTTATCCTGATTGAATAATGGCCGCATAATTGGCGGACTGAATGGAAATGTGTTGCAAGCAAAGCGCACAAACAAGTTGAGTCGCGGCTCGAGATGTAATCCGGGCTGCGCTGGTCAATATTCCTGTCAGCGGAGCCCCATTAGCTACTGGACTTAATCTTAAATTGCCTCGGCGGTCTCGATTAGATACTTAGGCCCAAGAAATGCGGACTGGCGAGCTTCGGTCGCAGATATCAGGCCTTCATTACATCAATTCTTGGCGAATTCCTCGGCCAACAGATGCCGGGGGCTTCGGGCTCCCTTAATACCACGCGATTAATTAAATCGCCGCCACTCTGGCATTGGCCTTGCGTGAGAGGGCGCTCCGGGGAAAAAAAGGGAGAATCAGGGCTGGGGACGAGCGGATGAATCTCGCTTTTATCAATTACTTCCTGTTCAATTGCGCACATGTGTCAGCCGTTCATTTAATTAGAGCGCGGCGTCGAACACGCTTCTTAATTGGTCGGTTTATGCCCAGCGTTGCACTGAGACCTGCCTTTCCCCCAACCGACGGCACCAGCAGACGACTAATTGTTAGCATTGTGCTGGACAAGAGATGAAATCTTTACTGGCCGCTAAATGGCATAAAATTCTGCTTTCTGCAGCTCTGAAAGAGGAAATCGAGTTCAAAAGTTCAGATTAATTGTCCTCCGAACTCTTCTCCAGAAACGGGAAGTTGCGGTTAACCCCGGTGCTGTTTTTAATCACCAAGAAAATCGCAACTGCACACGATGATAATGGCACAAGCTTTAAGAATGGATTTTGTGGTAATTGTCTCGTTCGCTTTGCTGGGCTTCAAATCATCGCGGCCATATTCACAATTTATGCCAGCGAAAATGTCCGGCCTGGATTGGTTCAAGTCAATAAGTCAAAAGCAGGGCACAAGTCTACAAGAGAGGTATAGTGGCCACTGTAGAGGTGATCGTTAAATTCCACATTTTTATGGGGTTTCCATTATCGCGAAAGCATCTATTTGGAGTATTTAGGAAAAAAAAGTGGAAATGCGACGGGGTTGTAAATTTTGCTTGCTCTCGGAAGTCCAATCGAAGCAGATGCAAACAAAAACACCATCGCTACTACAGAAAGTTGTACAGTGGTTTAATGGCAAAGTGAGTGAGCATCATCCAACAAAGTAGGTACGTTCATCAGCGGAAAATTTCTTGGTCACATGGATATCTGCAGTTAGGAAGACAAATTTGATAACGAAACCAATCGAATGATACGACTCCAGTTTTCTGCCTTTCTGTAATATAAATGGTCAATTACCTTTGAATTAAATCCAATGTTTTTGTATGTTAAAACTAGAGCGCAGACGCAAGCCTCTTTGTACTGTCAACGTTTATATCTAGAGTGTAATATCGGACAAGAAGCTCGAGTCAGCAATATAGTAAAGAGAAGAATTATTGCCAACGCAAACACGCGATTTTACTACAATCGCTCCCATTCGATACTACACAGAAACAGAACGCTGACTTCGGCGATCGAACAAGAAATGGCTTTCTTGCTTATTTTACTTACAAACGACGGTAGAAGAGAATACAAGAAAGACAAGAGAGTAACAATGTTATTTTGGGTGGGGGAAATAAAATTCGAAGGAGCATGGATTCGAACCACACACCTCTAGCATGGTAGCCAGGCGTTTTAGCTACTAGCAAAGCCAGCCTTCAAAATGTTGTAACTGTACTCAAATAAAGAAAGTGCCTTGACTGAAATGTTAGTAAAAGATTGTCTGCAGTCAATTGAAATTCAAACTGACATGGAACTTGTTGGATAAAATTGATTTGTAAGCGGATAGTTGATGTTAAACAATATGAAAATTTATGGCGGATCTATAAAATGAACTGTTGTTTACATAAGTGCCAAATAAGACTTGTGAAAGTTTCAGAGAAGTTTTATGAAAAAAAAAATGATTTGTTGATATTTCTCTTTGAAACTAGATGTGAATAGTAAATGAAACAGCGAAACAATTACAGAAAGATTGTTTTTGATAATTCCTCGATAAAAACCCTTATTCAATTAAAAAACTAAATATAATAGTTTGTTGTAACGAACTAGGTGGAATAAAGATAATGCAGGGTGCGCTTTGTGTTTCAGGCCGATTTTATTTGGCCGCCATTTTGGTTTGGCTGTCATTTGTCAGTTCATATTTGACAGTTGTGGATAGTAGTCGATAACAATTTATTATGGAGCATCTAACGCCGCTACAAACGTGTTGGACGTGTTTATTAAAACATTTTATTAAAATAATCGTTCAATTGTGAATACGGGAAGAAAATTGCATGATTTTTTGGTGTTAATTATGTGTCATGTAAGCGTGTAATGAATAATTTTGAATATTTGAATACACTGGGATATAAAGCAAAGTCTGGGCGACAACGTAGCAAACATACCTCATCGACGCGGTGCACACGAATTGCGAATGTGAAAAATATGAGAGAGTTCGCATTTGTATCGTGGCCAAAAACGGACACTTGACTGATATCATATGTCATAAATAATGTTAAAGACCATATACTCAATTAATAAAATATAATTTACAATTTTGTGTTGCATTTAAAAGTTTTTAAAGAAAAACATCAACCAGGAACATAAAACGCATGGTGTATCTACTATTCTACAAGGCAATTATGTGGAGTAGATGGAGCAATTCCCTCATGGATCACAAATGAAACCTAAATCACATACAAATATATTCCCCAGGTTTCCATCGCAAATCAAACCTTACAACGTAAACGAAACGGAGCTTTTATTGAAATATCAATTATATGGAAATTGAAGCAGAAATAAAATCACTCCGCCGCAATTAAACGCATAACCTTAAAGCGGGTCGCAGATATATAAATAAACTAGAGGAGGGTCGTTACTGAAGCTCTGTTTTTTTAATCTGTTCTATTCTGGAACAGCTTCCATACAAAAGCCTATACCTAATATGACGTACCGTACCGTAAGAAAAGTGAACGAATTTAAGCTCACTTATGTTATTTTGACACCCGTTAAGAGCGCTGTCTGTACTGAGTATAACATGCGAGAATTTAACGAACATTCGTCAAGTTTATTACGTCAATTTATTACTTTGGGCTATATACATTTTTTTGTTGCTGTACGTCATATTAGGCTCAGGCTAAACTCTTTTCCTCGATAATAATCGAGAACAGTATCCAGAACAAAGGGAAATCTTAAATTTCCCTTTTCTCAACATGTGTTTTTTAAATTGACAGTTGACAAATAAAATGAATAAATTGTTTTGTGAAGTGTGAAGCCGTAACTTATGGAAATATTTGCAAAATTAGATGAAATTAATTGTTTAATGTGTTGTATTTTATGCTAAGGCAATAAAATAACAAAGTGACTTTTGCTGTGTAAGGAATTCTCGATTATCGTTTTTTAATGTTCCAGAACAGAACAGAATAGATTGGAATATGTTTTTCGGTAACTTCTTCGTGCTCATTGCACTCTCGCTAAGAGTTTGTGTCTTGCTAGTGACTTATTTATTTCTCCTAAGCATATTGCCTTAATGCAACCTCATTGAACAAACGTATACACTTAAGCAAAGATGAAAACTCCAGATGTAAAATAACATTTGAAATAATTCGGAAACGAAAAATGAAAAAACTTTGAACTTTGTGATAGCAGCGTTATCTCGCCTGGCATAATTCTACTTCCCCAAGATATTAGTGAGTATTTTATAATAAACCAGAAAAGTTTTTCTTATATGACAACAAATTCGTCTTAGAATGTCGAATTCTGAAAAATTCCTACTCTCTAAATTCTGTCAAACTACTGGTACACCACGTGCCTACTTCTACCATGTCCACAGTGAAATAAAACTCGCAAATCTTCAATTTAAACAAAAAAAATGTTGATTTTATTTTCTGAGTTTTACTGGTGCATTGTTTGTCTATTTTGGGCTTAAGTTAAAATAATTTACACATGGAAATATGTGAATGCTTTATGCTAGTACATTTAAAAATTCTCAACAATAAATTAGAACATAACTAATAATAATTAGAATTAAAAATAAAAAATAAAAACAAATTTACAAAAAAATGAAATTATCCTAAATTTTGAGGGTTTTGAGACCCGTCCATACCAAGCATACCCGAATCGAATGTTCACCAAAGACGGAGAGAGAGTCTCCAGCGGAATGTGACAACTTTTTACAATTTTACAGTTTTTGCCTTGTTTTTTTTGTTTATTTTCAACATTACCTTTTAACAACAATATTTTTGCGATATTTACACAAGGATTTACAACCACTCACACAATCACACACTAAGGACGGTTGCCTAGGACAAGCGGATCCACTATTCTCAACTATTTCGGGAGACCACAGTCACAGGTTTGTAAATAGGTGCCGGCGGCGTATTAGTTGGTCCCGTGGGGCTGGGCTGGCTAAGGTGTGTGGTAAGTTGCTGCTGCTGTTGCTGCTGTTGCCGTTGATGTGCCGCCACTGCTGCGGCCGCCGCGTGCTGCTGCAGGAGTTGCTGATACTGGATTCTTTGGTACAGTTCGGCAGATGTCGGAAGGCCGGGAGTGGGTGGCGGAGGATGCTGCGGAGCTAACAGGCGCTCCATGCCACTGAAGGGTGATGGGCTACTGGCAGTGGATACCGGTACTCCTGCTGGGGCGAACGATAAGGGTAGTGGCAATGTTGGTGGCTTCGGCACAAAGGGATTGTAACGGCTGTACATGCTGGCTAGCAGTGATGGTGCTGTGGCAGCCGCTGGCGGGTACAGAAACTGACCAAATTGGGGATAACCTAGGCCAGGAAACATTGGTCCTATTAAGGATCGTTTGAAAGCGGCCAGCCGCGACCTGGATGCGGCTGTTGTACGCCTGCGCAGCTTGCCCGTTGATCCGCCGATGAAAACGTCTTCTGCCGACGGGTCGAGCATCCAGTAGTTACCTTTGCCAGGATCGTCATAGTGACGAGGAACTTTAACGAAACATTTGTTGAGACTCAGGTTGTGCCTAATGGAGTTTTGCCAACCCTGCTTGTTATCACGATAGTAGGGGAAGTTCTTCATGATGTACTCGTAAATACCGTTCAATGTGAGCCTTTTCTCCGGACTTTGCCTAATCGCCATCATAATCAGGGCATTGTAGCTGTAAGGTGGCTTTTCATTACCCTTTTTGTCTGTTGTCTTCTCTTCGTCCTTCTCGTTGTTGCTGTCACCATTTTCGGCAGTTTCTCTGTCACTGTTATTTGCGTTGTGATTGCTGCCATTGCTGCAGTCCATGGGCGGCGGTGGAGATGTACTAGTAACATCTAAATCCGACTCCACATCCGAAAGGTCCTGCTCCTCTGAGCAAATGGGGGAACTGCAAGGCTCCGGCGATTGTGATGGCATCCTTAGAGGTGATCTTGCCCCATCGTCCTCGATCGTTTCCGGGAGGATGGCATTTATCGAGAAACTAGATTTTAACAGTGGCGTCCTGGCCATGGCGAAAAGTGGTGTTCGGTGAATGTTTGTCTGTTGACTTTGAATCTGGTGTGCGATCGGTGACGTTGGGATTGCGTCGATCTTTACCATGATCAGTTCTTATTCAACACAAACGCAATTCTTATACAAAAACAACTATAACAAAAATGTTTGCTCCACATCCAAGGAATCACTCATTTGTCAACGATTTCTCAAAACTGATCTCATTCGCGATCACTTCTGCTCCGATCACAGCACAAACTTAAAAAAAAATTTTAATTCGATTTTGCAAATTGTTTATTAGCCGGCGACCGGTTTTGCGGTTATTTAACGGTTTTTATGTACTAAGCATGTCCACATACAGAAGGTCCAATTTAGCGCAATTTAAAAATGGTTTGGGCCTGCGATCGCAACGGTATCGTAAACTGAACTGTCCGTGGAATCCCCACATTTTGCTATTTATACTCGGCAGCCTCCAGTCGGGTACGCCCCCCGGCTGCAGCCAATGGGGTTGTTGGAAAACGAGTTTTAGATTTTATGGGCTCTTCTGTCGCTTAGCTCTGCGCATGATCAGTTGAGGCGAAGTGGGCTATGATTGGTGCAGGGCCAGAGGAGTGACTTCCGCTGTAGGCTGTCCCTGGTGGCTTCGAGCGCTTTTTCGAGGAGTCCTCTTGAGCGTGTGTTTGTTACCCAACGTGTGTCTTATTTGTCGTGCTGTCAAGGGTGTGGGCTGTGGATGTTTTGGAATGTTTCTGTATAAATGAACTCCTCCAAGTTTACAAACTGCAGCCAGCTCGGGTCCGGTCCGCATGACAACTTTCCCGGCTCTTGCAAGGCTGTTGACAAAATTTCCAGCTGTAAATAAAATTAAAGTGTTGCAGTACATTGTGGAGGGATTGGTGCTGGCAAGTGGAAATAAACAGTTACACGGACACACCGACTGGAAGCTGTCGGTGTATTGGGCCCAGAGGTTCGCGTCGAGTATTGCTTCTTTTTAGGTGGAGGCTGGTGTGTAGATGGCGGTCACTTCAGTCCCCCTTCGAGTGTAGCACTTCCAGAAAGCGTAGATTGGAGAACGTGAGGGCTGCCTTTTGTGGAGCTCCCCTTTTGTTTTTCGCAAGACTTCCTCCCTTTTGTCCTCGGCTTGTAGTGGTGGTGGTCGTAGACTGGATGGTTCGTGTGTTTTCTAATGTTTTGCAAAGTTGTGTTTTGTTATTTAGTAATTTCCTGCCGTGGCCTATAGAATTTCAGTTCTGCTGTTGTGGGGGATTTATGAAATGGCTGACAAATGCGCTGAATAAGCACAAGCGCTTTTTTGATTTTGTTGTTACTTGCCGCGCGGTGGCCACGGTGGTGGGGAGGCTCAATAGATTGATTTCTTTTCTTTTCGGATCTGTCGTTTCGGTGTAGGATGGTGTGATTTGGGTTTTTATTATGCATTGTGCGATTTCAAAATGGGACTGAGTCGAGGCGTAATGTTGATTTTTTATTGATGCGTCCGGAAATATTGTTTCGAAATTTTCCCGTTCCTTTTGTGATTCGCAGCAATAAAATGGCCTGTGTGAAAATTCGATTAGACTCATATTTAACGAAAATTGCTGTTTCTGCTAATAAAATGGAAGCTTACATTGATAAATGGGTATTGGGTCTTTGGCTATTTTGAATTGTATTTATCGGCTTCAAGGCTGTAGGCTCGTGTGGAATTGGACTTTAAACATTTTTTTTTTGAAAAGAATTGTGTATTTTTGGTATTATGTTTTTTTTTTCTAAAGAAAAATCATGTTTTTATTGAAATGATGTCATTTTATTGAGAGAATTTTGTTTATTTTGAATTTAAATAAATTAGAAATTTAATCTGCAAAGTCAGAGCAAAGATTTGAGGTACAATTCAATGAAGATTGTGCAAAAAATTCAATAATTCCTTTATAAAACCACATGCAAAGATATTTAGTAGCTCTAACATCACTCATACTCCACCTTTGACCGCTTAAAACATGTTTGTGATACTCGGAAAACTAATTATTTCAAACGCATCCTTTCAGGCAGTCACCAAAGATGCATTCAGGCTGCACTTTCCGTTTGTGTTTGTTTTGTTGCTCCTTATTCAAAGCAAACAAACAAAAATTGTAAAATTAATTCTCAACTGTCTTTACCTGAACTATTTACCTTCGCATAATTCTTGATCCTCTTTCCCATAATAAGATTCCATTAACCATAACCTAACTAATAATTTATGCACAGTCCCTGGAAACAGGAGACTAATCCTTTCACATCCTCTTAAACTTTTAAGGTTTGTCGACTAAACATGGAAACCTCAAAGTTATTTTGATGCCCATTTATAGGGCCTCCGACTGTTCTTGTTTCTATTTTCATATTCCTGCGGCCGAAATGAATATATTTACCACAGGATTGCCATGGTCTAACGACATCCTTGCACTCGTTTGCCCATTTAAACGGCTAACAAATTCCTTTAAATTATCCTTCAGGGTGAATCCTTGCTTGGATGATTTTGTTCTGGGGATTAAAGGCAGGACTGTTAAGGAAATTTTATTACCGTGCTCCTTTCTTAAAAGGATTAAGGCGGTTCGGCGAAAATATGAAGACATTTGACCACTTTACTGTAAACAAGATCAAATTTTCAGTCTTTCTGCAGTAGCTGGAGGCGGATACCGAACTGCTGGTGATCGGATTGTGGTCGAGCAATATTCGCCTTTTCATAGGGTTTCAAGGAGATGTCGTTCTGGTGTTTTTTCGGTTTACAAGACTTCTCTCTTTTTCAAATCTCAAAAAGGGGCGAATCTGAGCCTAATGAAATCAAATTTAATAATAAACGAGTCCTTTCTTCTCCAATAAAGCTGTGGAAACTGTTGCAATCAAAGGACCCGCTTGTCTCTCCGTGCGTAATTCTCCGTCAAAATAGAAGATTTCTCGGGGAAACTGCGGGTCCATTCAGAAGTGGCCACGGCGTCCGGATCCCGTGACCCAGGCATGACCACTTGACACTCTCTAGGCTTTCATCTACAGCAAATAACCCTCAAGTGGCCGCGCAATCAGAAGAATACAGGCTTAGAACCTTCTGTCCACTGCCCCTTGAGTTCCTTGAATGGAGCACAGCAGCACAGCATACGGGATCGACATTTTGTGGCCTATGGCCGGCGACTCATCTCATTAAGTGTCATTCACGCGCAATTCACGCGGCCCATTCATGGCTTATCCGATGTTTACAAATTGCCCCCGAGAATGCCTCACAGATCGGCTCCGATGCTTTCTTGGACTTAATTTGGTTAATTGGAAAACGGGTCAATAAAGGCCAATGCAAACCAGTAGAACTGCTGCTGTGTGGATGGCAATATAAGACGCAACTCGGGCAGCTACTCGCTAGGGCAGATCTCGTTCGGTGATCGCATTCTCACAAAGACCTAGCTGACCGCACCGCCATCGTCGGGGTTGTCCGTTGCGGACAGAATTGGTGAATGAATGAGTTAAGGTTAAATATTGTGACTCTTTACACTTACGGGGTCGTCAAATTTGATTAAGCTCCGCCGTGAAGCGTTGAGGCATCTCTTTGTCGTCCATGGCATCCGAGATCAAAAAAAAGTTGCATCGCAATTGGTCGAGAATGGATGCATTTGTAATTTAATTAGAAGCGAGATTCTAGAATTATTTGGTGGGAATCTGACTAAACTAAGCACTGGCGTAGATCATTCTGTATGTTAAACCCGACTAGCATTTTGAGAGGGTGCAGATAGGAAAGGCTAGCCGCACTGCCTCATGTGCTCCCCGTGTGGATTGGCCTATAACTCCCTGCCTCATCTCGCGTGGAAAAGAGAGGCTAAAAAATTTGAGAATTTCGACGTGGATATACGATTAATAACTGCGGCGGTGTCAAAATCTTTATATTTTTAAGCGCGGGTGTCGTTTTTCCAAGCGGTCCCCCAACTGAGTACTAATCACGTCCAATGCTTCTTGACCTTCGCAAACAAACCAGTATATTGAGTATTCTAAAGAAGACTTTTAAAGGTCAATCCACACATATCCGTGACGGCACGGCACCGATCCTTTCCGTGTCAGCGGCTTCCGTGATTAATTTTTCACTGACATTCACACAGAAATTTTTGTTGAATTCTTATAAAATTTTCCGTTGAATTTAAAAAAACATTTGTTTCACGTCCTCCGGGATAAATTAAAAAATATCGGTGGCAGCGTTTTTTTGTGTTTTTCACGGACGCCTGAAAGGTATCTAGTGAGAGCGTCGGTACCCCACTGCGTCGGATGTGGGGAAACCAGTCGTGCCTTTCCCAATTTGTTTCCATGGAATTACATTGTGTCGATATTTTTTTTTCACTGATACTCCCGGTACTGCACTGAAGTCGCCGTCACGTCACGGATATGTGTGGATCCGATCTTCACGAACCCCAAATGAATAGCCTGAAATATGAAGCAAGGCAACAACAAAAACTAAAGCTTTGTATGAGTAAAAATAAAGCTTAAGAGTGTTGTTTAAAGTTTTTTAAAAAGCTTTCCGAATACGTAAGGAAGAGGTTGAGATTGCCCCATTTCATTTATTGTTGGATAGGACACGATCGTAAAATGAGTTTGCAAGAGGTGCCTCTTTTTTCTTTCGAGCTGGTACAATGTCATACTTCAAATGAGGCGAGGTGCCATTGTAATGCCAAAATGAAAATAATACCTACCACAGAAGAGCTTTTTTTACGAATTTGATTCTAATGTGCTTTAACACCGTAATTCTAAGTTGGAATTTTACTGCCCCAAAAGAAGTAAGAGAGAAGAAATCCATGTCTCTCCGCTACTTATTTACAATCATACCTCTCCTCATTTATCTCGCTCGAAACACGCTCATACCAGTATGACATTATTTTTGAACCGGGACATTTCAAAAAATTTACCATCGCGTAAGGGACAAATGTACTGCCTCGTGTAATTCCGGCTCAACTCTAATTTCATTTGTAATGTGGTTTGCCTCATAGGGCCCTTATGAGAAACTGATAGGGCATACCTCACTTCAGTATCGCTCATGAGGAATCTAACGGGAAAGCCCTCTTTCGGCATGCCCGTTATTTGCCACACGGGGCCACACGCTGCATGAGGCATGTCCCCTCAAATGCTAGTAGGGCATGCTCTATTTCTACTTTTTCCATAGAGGGGTTACAATAAACAATGAGCCGAAGTATCTAAAGCGGGAATTTTATAAGGAATGAAGTGTATCCTTTCAATTGGAACAGGGCCGAAATTACAAATTTTTCGTGCTCTATTTCTGTCCTTTTCTTGGATCAAATTCAAACCTAGTTCTGATTTCAAAATGCCGATTCCTGCGAAAGTCTGATATTACATCTTCACTAGAAGCGCCTGTATCCCGCTAGCAGCTACCTAGTGAAGACTAATTCGTAAAATTAAGTTGTCACACGGCAAACTGACAGGACCTCATCCTGTGAACAAATGCTTGTCGATCATTTCGGCTTCTGTCGGTTACTTTCAAGTCGATTCGATTTCTTAAGATCCCTTTGTGGCGGACGGCTCATTTGCTAAAGGTTTCCCGATACAAGGGCCGAGGACAAACATTGGAAAAGGATAAAAACTGCAACAAAACCGGCACAAAAAAAACTTAAAAGTCATGCAACAAAGTCATTAGGCGGGGATTTTAGCTCCAGAGCACGCTCGTTCCGAGCACTTATGGAGGCGTTAATCGGCACTTTTTGATCGTTTTTCGTCCTTTTGTGGGTTTTGCGTGCTGTCGGCTCGTTTCTTCCTTTTGAATTTTCGCCACACATCCCCGGGGACTTATTGGGTATTTTCCTTGTTGAGCCATTTTTATCCGTCCCGAAAGTCACAATTAGTCCCCGGCAGCACTTGGCCGGGCAGAATCCTTCCCGGAATGCAGGACGCCTCGTCGGCTCAGGTGTCTGAGATGCGCTGCAGTTCCTACGATGCTGATTAATTCGTCGCGATCAGCAGCTTTCAAGTCAACCGATCTCGGCTCTGTTCCATACCGCTCCCCCGAGTCCCGGCCGATCGCACTCGCATCAACTGACGAAAGACCCGGCTTAGCTGGGCATGGGCCCAATTTTAGAATCGAGCGAGTGATTTATGGATTTATGGCGCGGGTTTATCGGGGCCCATTCTGCTCCGTAATCGGGGCAACCAGGCATAAAACGTGAGGAATCTGCCATAAAGTGATAAAAACATAATCACATAACCAAAACGCGCGATAAAAACGTTTTACAACATTGACAAGCAACATTTAGAGTTTTTATTGTGCTGACACATCACAACAGAAATCCCGGCACAGGGCATCCCAGAGTGATCGGTTTGGCTCCGGTGCGTCTTTTTGGGACATGTTGAAACGTGGACATTTTTTCTGTCCTTCTGGGGACCGCTGTAAAGTTTTTATTTACACACAAGCAAACAAAGCCGTGAATGCCGAATGGAATTTGAGTTGAATTTCGACTGATGACTTCATTCCATGGATGCACGGATTCGGTTTATGATGGCACGGAATTAACTTTTAAAGGAACTTCTATGCATTCCTCCTTTATTACACCTTGAATGACGCAAAGGGTCCGTTCTTCTACCTTTTATGTGCTGCGAACTGATTATGCCCGAGTCCAATTCGTACGTTGTTTATACAGTAGTAAAATTCCGGTTACAGATTACGACGTTATGGAAAATAATAATAACAGAAAGTTAATAAAAAATGCCTTCCTCTTCTGGATCTCGCCTGGGCTTTGCAGATGGCAGTTGGCTCTTTTACACTGGCAGAAACATGCGACTTTAAAATCCCGAAAAATGCATCCCTTTTGTAAAAAAGTCGTTGATGTTAAAATCCTTATGAAAAGATTCCCATTTCTATAAAAAATTCATGAAATAAAGTAAAAATTCGATGCGCATTCTGAAAACTCCTAAATTACGACTGCAAAACTCGCTACTAACTGCCGAACCTGGAGGAGTCCCAGTTAATCGCGTTATTCACTGGTAAAGAATTTTCAAAATCCAAAATTTTATTGCCTCAACCCCTTCGAATCGAGCCGCAGCCGAAAGACAAAAATCGTTGAAATATTTGCAGTCCTGCTGTGATTATCGACTGTCGAGCCGACTCTGAGAGGCGGAAATCGCTTAATCACGGCGATCATGGCGATGATTATCGGATCAACAACAAACATGAGATCACACAACATAACAAACGGTGATATCGCCGCCGCCGCCGCTGCTGCAGGGCATTCGACTGGCTCACGAATTCGTTTGTGGCTCCCAAAATGCCCGAGCGTGCATCAAAATGTCGAAGTTCGACTCTGGTTACGTGCGCCGCCATTCGAGAGTCCCGGAAACTAGCAGAATCATGCTCTGCCAATAAATCACAGACAAACGATCGCGCACCGACGACGCTGACGAGGAAATCGAAAGATCTTGAGACATGCCACACGTCAATTGTGGTCAACCCCTGGCGGCGGTCTTCTGAAGCTGCGCGACAATGCCTGCAGGCCATGCAGAGACGGATGGTCGTGCAAATGGAAGCTCCTGGATCCTTGGCTATGGGTTGTCATTGTATGGGGGAGCACTTAATCGAGGCATGTCAAGCGCCTGAAAGGCTGATCCCCAGAGGCGAGCTGCAAGATCGATCGGATACGGAGAAGCGGAATCGAATCGACTGATCGCGCGACCGATTTGTAAACATGACATGGCCAAATTGTTTATTGATCGATCGATCGGTTCGGCATTTCTTGTTGACTTTTGTCGATCTGGTTCGACTCCTTTCGAGCGGCTTGTCTCTGGCTTTTGGATCTGCTTTCTTGATTGATTTCGTGTTGCGACTTCGGACGCCTTTTGAATTGGGCAATCGGCCGCAATGTTGAGTCTCTGATCTCGATGCGATGAACAACCAGCTTCAGGTCCATGTTAAATGTGTGCTTCGAGACCTTAATGGACATGGGAAGTGGAATTTAATTGTTGGACTGATCCATCGGCAAAGAGCGAGAGGGAAACGCGTAGTCAAGGATGTGCAAGGTATTGGCCTCAGGTGAATCGATCGGCGAAAACTCATTTGCTGATGTTTGGGTTGTTTTAACTGACTTAATTTGCTTACGTGAACCCTGCTTAAGAAATTTAAGAATTTGGGGATCGAAGGGAACTCGAAAATTATTGAAAGCTGCTCAACACTTTCTCTGTGACACAAAGCAGCGACTTTCCTCCTTGCCTCCATCAACAACTGCAGAGTGACTATCCACTCCTATTGCCTTGACAATTAAATGTATTATGAAAAGCGCGAATATTGGATGGAAATGGTTTTATGCATTTATCCATATTCAAAGGTCGTTTTGATCTGTCACCGTGAATGACGGGCTCGTCAACTGTTCTCTGCTGTTGTAGCCTTGTCAGTACAGATCCCGTTCTCAGCATGAATCGGCGCACCACAAAGACTCTAGAGTGAATTTGCAAAACCCGCCTCCTGGCGTGGATAGACGGATTTGGGATTAAGTAATTAGGCTAAGCTTAACATAATTCAGCTGCTTAAAAAGTTGACAGAGCAAGGAAACACCTTGAATTCTTTCATGGGTCCTTTCTCTCCTGTATTTTGTGGAGTATCGTTGCCGTTCTGTCGCTACGTGGAAGTGAGGACCACTAGAAAAATAACTGGATTTTTTCAATCGGTCTTGTCTGTAAATCTAAGGTACAAGGGCTGGACTACAATGGGCAAATGGTTCTCGCAATACGTTTGGATCGTAAACCTTACATAAAGGAAAGAAGAAGAAGATGATGCGTTTTTATCGATATTTTTTTCGACAATATTTTTCATGATTGAATTTTTGTAAAAATCCATTTTCTTTATATTGAAGCCAACTCAGAATGCCTCGAAAGTGACAAAATTGCAAACTCTTCTACTGCAGGCTTCTGTCACTCCATAACTGTAGTACTGTAGCTAGGACGTTGTGCACAAGCTACGGGTAAACAAATGTAAAATATTTTATGGCACGGATTAGGACTTGTGTTTTTACCACAGGATCAATCCGAACAAAGCCCCTTCCACTCACAGTAGTCAAACTTGCAAATTGCCATTTGGTCCCACTCAAAGAATTGTTTATGGCCGAACAACGCGATCAGCAAGGCACAGTCAATAAAGTTTATTGCACGTCTTGCATATGGCAAGGAGCAGCACCTCCGCAAGGACGATTCCAGGTACAATAAAACTTTTATGAGGGGTCACCTCCGTGCCTAGTAATTCTGCCAAAATGTCCTGGAAAGGAAAGGGTTGAGAACGAGTGATTTTTGCATATTTTTTACGTTTCAGAATGAGTTTTTTCATAGTTTTTTACGCTATAAAAAATGTAGGTGTAAAAGAATTGTAAAAAGATTATCACTTTACAAGCAGAATTTATGGCTTCATTAGCAATTTACAACGTAAGGCATCCTTGCTGTCCTCGAAAGTGCGAAGTCATTATTTGCTAAACGAGAGAGAAGCAAGCAGAAATATTTTTTAACCCTTTTTTGTGCAGAAGCTCGCATCTAAAGGGCTCAAGTTCGTGCAGAAACTGGGAAAAAAGTGTAACTCAGCAAGAAAAACAAGAAAACACAAATGACGTCCGGAACATCACCCCACACCGTGCCGGCATGCACACTAATGATCCCCACTCTGCTTGTTGTTTCGTATCGAGATTTGTGGACGCTGTACCTAAAACCGTGCCACAATCCTGCTACGGCCAAACCGGAAATTAGTCCAATTTAGGAAAAATCATGAAAATCTGCCCTAACTTTTCTTCTCGGTTGGCAAATATCGCAAACAAAAACGGAAAAATCCAATACAGCCCCGGAAAACACTGGGCGTTGGCGGGGGCTGGAAGATGGCTGGCGGTTGGTTGGGGGTGGGGGTTGGGTGAGTTATTACCAGAAGGACACACTTTTTTGGGTTCGTTTGATAATATTCGTTTCGCGCGTAGGAAAATGTGCGGCAAGGATAAATGCTGCAACAACAACAAAAAGAACGGAGCTAAGCACGAGGACTCCAATTTTCGCAATTTTCCTCCACTTCGAACGGTAATTGAAGGAGCGAGGCAGGATCGCAATCCTTTGGCTAAACACTGTGCTGTGAATGGTCTTTCTGGCAGATGCGTTTTTTAAAAAGGATTTTTTAATGGCATTTCGGAACTTAGTGAAGATTTCTTAAGAGATTATGATCCTTGTGCACAGATTTCAAGAGGAATAAAGCGAGATTAGGGGTTTTAAGGAAATGTCCTTGATAGTGCAGTTTTGTTGGTTCTGTGAAGAGTAGTAATGCGATTTTTTGATAAATTCGATGAGAATCCTTTTTCAAATGGATTTCGCTAAATGAGGATTGGGATCTGGAATTTTTAAGACTATTCGCATTTTTTGTGGGGGCGGTAATAAAAAAAGTTCTTTCATACTTTTAAGTGTTTCAGAAGAAGGAAGGGAGTTAGATTTTTGTACTATTTTTACTCTGCCAAAAGCGACCATTCGAGAATCGTGTTCGGTGATTATTTCTGTTGAGTTCTGTTAATAAACAAATTTGCGACATTGATAGAAAGTTTTTTTACGTTCGTTAGCGTTTAATCAAGACTCGTAGCCCGTGACATTTGAAACAATTTTTTGTTTGATGATTTTTTTTGTACACTTCATGGGACAAGTTTTATGACATGAAGCTGACTGACGATGCTTCTGATGATTCATTGGTGAAGGCTTCCCATAAACTCGTGCTTATCTTTAGTACCACGCACATACATACGCCTCTGAATTGTGGCTAAAATTTCATGTTCAACTCTTTCTCTGATAGTTGCAATTGTTGAAACTTGTGTTTCAGATGGTCCTGTTACAGAGCTTAGTTTTTTTTACATAAAAAAGGAGAGATTTACTCTGTAAGAATGGTTTTATGTAAAAGACTAGAGTTTAGAAGAAAACATAGAGACGCAATGCTGAGGATGTCATACGATTATTATATTTCGCTGCATTTCCATACTTACTATTGCGACAAATGCTGGTCGAGTTCAGTGAAAAACCAGTTCCTCGCTATATACCTATAGGTGATGGCCAAGGAATTTCTGTGAAGATTCTTTACAATTTAGAAATGATAATAATCAGGCTGCAAACGTGGAAAGACGAGAACCATAAGCCTATGGGCTAAGGGGCTCGTCTACCATCCAAGAGGTCCATCGTTCGATTCCACCCATCTAGTTTTGCAAAGACATGTGAAAGCTATACCGAGTTCTTCTTGAAATAATTGCGTCCGTTTGGCTGAAGCATTAGCGAACGCACTTTTTTCATAGTCCGCATAGCATTTCTGTGGGATACAAGTCGCTTTGCAAGAGAATACTCAAAGAATGTTTGTAGCATGGATGGATCTCTTGGCATTCGTTGGTTCAAGCTGGATGCTGGATCGTTGCAACAGCTCCAAGACTCTTTTGGTTTGTAGAAATCATTACACTGCCATTGTCCGTTCCGATCCCGACTCATTTCGAGTAGATATATAAAGCAAAAGACGACAATATCCAGCGCTCTGTGACCCAAAGCCTCGCCAGAAAGTCGTCTCTCTGCGTGTTCAGCAACGCCTTCCTTGCGAGTCGATTCATAATTATCGACGAAAGATAAGAAATCTTCTCTGATTTGATAAACTGATTCTGATTTGATTAACAGTAAAAAGGAATGAAGTTCGCCTTCCAACATAATTTTTTTCAAGCGCGCTCACTCGTCCGAGGTGATTCTCATTGGTTTTGGGCCCTGACAGTTGAGCCCTAGTCTTTCACACACGATGCACTATGTTTTATTCCACTATCAACACCGCGAACAATATAGTCCAAAGTCACAGTGTCTCAAATATCACATGACTCTATTTTCAAAATAACATTCCAATTCGCTTGGTACATCCACGACACATAAGGTATATTCAACATAAATTTTCATGTGGTGGAGGAGTCCTTCCTAAAGCCATATTTCAGGACCCTCCAGACTCCTTTTGGCATATGATGACCAACCACGACTCCTCGTGGGATCATAAGGTCTCATGGTAAACGTACCAATTCATTCTGCTATTGCCTCAATCTCGAGGTTTTATTGATTTCTTTGAGTCGTGCTTCCATAGTTCTCCTTTACATTTCATTCTTGCAACACCTTCCCTCTATGTTTGTAAGAATTCCAGTCAAGGGCACATCCTTGGACGTTGTTTGCAGAGCGCCCTAGAATATGGTGGATCCACCTCCACTGGCGCTACGTTTCTGATTGTTTGTAGCCAGAATATGTTGACCTGAATCGTTTTCGTATCATAGCCTTGGTTACTGTCGGTCTCAGATCGGTGTAGAAGGACTAACTTGATTCAGGTTATAAATATTTTTAATGTCTGGCTTTGTGATGCCATCGGTATCATCGCTATAAATATAGGCTTGTACTGCGGCTATTGATTCAGTTCGTCAATTCGATAGTTTTTCGATTTAAAGTTTCTTACTTCTTCGCCATATGTGTTAATGCGAAAGTAAAAAGAAGTCATCGGTTTAGCCAAGGTCTTCAAGTTTTCTGTTTGACATCACTGAATCTCCAAATACCGTCTGTTAGCTTTCTTCATCATATCGTCAAGGATGACACTGAACAACAATGGAGATCAATATTAACCATGTCCGTCTAACTCCAGGGTTGGTTTGAAATCATTGGCTGAATTTTTCACCTAAATACCTATATGACTTCGAAATATGTCCAGCCGCCTCTAAGTCCTCATCGGAATCTGTGCACTAACTTAAAGGATCACATAGAATCTAAAAAATGGCAATCTCAATAAAAACCTCTCGAAATAAACAAGAAACTCTGCGCCGCTTTCTGAAATGCATCGATATTGACCGATTTAAATGAAATTTGGTACGTGTGCCTTCCATGATTGAAAATTGTACACAAAATACATTCGCGTAAATCCAGGCTGTCCTAGGCAAAAAAGAACCTCGCAAAAAGATTTGTTTATCATTTTCTGAAACCGTAAAAAGGACAGTTTTACTCACATCCTATGAATCTTCGGATACTGTCGTCGTAGTTGGAGAAAAGACCCAAGTATCACATTTCTGTAGAAACTAGTGAAACTATTCGAGAAATTTTCAACAAACCCCAAAACGATTTCTGCTGTTAAATCGCTAAACCTATATCTGAAAAAAAAAACAAATTCCAAAACAAAAACCAAAAAAAGACAAAATTTCGCTAATTTTTTTTTATTTCCATTTCTGCAATATTTTCTAGAATTTTTTTACAATCGTGAACATTTGCTTAGCACGAATCAAACGAGATACAAACTACAAAACTACTTAAATACTAAAAGAAAAACAATTTTCCTACAGTAAGCGACATTGAATGTCCTTTTTGGACGAAACTGCGTCATCAACACAAACGAATCCTGACTGCTGCAGGGCTGCTGCCCATCCCCAAATCCGCGCTCGGACACCACATGAGATTCAGAACTTCTCGTAGCCGCACTCCGCACTCCTCTGTTTGCTGCCTAGATTATGGTTTAGTCAAAGGACTTTTTTGTTATCCTTCAGCGATGAGCGCTCTTAACTTGCTGGGAACTTGACGAAGGCCTGGCTGGCGTGCATGCGTTGCAGGATCTCCACTGGGGACATCTGGTGGATGTTTGCCATCGCAGCATAATTCGGGCTGGGGGCAAAGTTTGGATTCGGCGTTGGGTAGGACATTTGCGGTGGGCCGTAGCTGGGCTGGTAGGGGCTCATCCTGCTGTACAAGGACGCTGCTGCGAGGTATGTCGAGTATGGTGACGGGTGCGAGGGCACTGAGTATGGAAACCCGTTCATCGATGGGAAAACCGCTTGTCGGTATGCTGCTAGTCTAGATCGGTTTGCGCCTGGGTTCTTGCGTCGAAGCTTTCCGGTTGTTTCGCCGATGAAAACGTCGTCCGCGCTGGGGTCCAGGATCCAGTAGTTGCCCTTGCCGGGATCGTCATAGCTGCGCGGGATTTTGGCGAAGCACTTGTTGAGGCTCAAGTTGTGCCTGATCGAGTTTTGCCATCCGCGCTTGTTGCGTTGGAAGTACGGGAATCGCTTCGTCAAATACTGGTAGATTCCGTTGAGGGTCAGCCTTTGCTCGGGGCTATCTTGAATCGCCATCATGATCAAAGCGTTGTAGCTGTAGGGCGGCTTTTTGTCGTCATCATCACCACTGTCTTCCTTCCTGGCTCCATCACCATCGCTTTCCTCAGCCTTCTCAGAGCCGTCACTAACCGGAGTACTAGTTCTGGACGGAGCATCAAAGTCCACCGAAGACTCCACATCGGAAACACTCACTCCGTCATCGTTGCTGCTAACCACTGACTCCACCGAATCCCGGCACTCGTTTTTCACGTCAATCTTGTGGATGTTATTCGAGAGTATAGCATCGATGGAAAAGTTTGTTCTAAACTCAATCGCGGAAATATCTTTCACCATTTTCACTTGTAAACTTCGTGTCTGTCCTGCGTACAACAAAATTCAATAAACTTCAATCCTCCTTCCACTGGACAAAAACCAACTTCAAAGTAAGAAACTCAACTTCAGACTGAGGAATCTTTCCCCTCTGCTCGGTATTTATACCAGCGAGAAAGCCAACTGGTTTCCAGAACTCCTCCTTAATCCAAATCTACCGTGGAAGGGATGAATGCCGAAGATGAATTTCATTGGTCTTCCGTTGCGGGAGCAAAAAATTAGAAAATGTCCGACAGATTCTGGGAGGGATCGAGCCCACATTCAAGCTGCTGTTATGGTAGCCTGGGATTGAAATGGACATCAATATTTGCGCCTTTGTTTCTCAATATTTGCACAATACTGAAAAAAATGTCAGGGATTTATGCATCCAGGACAACTGGATTTGGGTGAGAAGATTGATGGAATCTCGAAGAATTTTTACCTTTTTCGGGGTCAATCGAATATTTTCGGAATCTGAGATTGTTACGGTTGGGTGTAGAAGTAGATGGAGCATGACTCTGGAATTTAGAGGCTAAAAGTAATTTGCTATCACTGAAGGTTAGAAAATTGCAACCATTCGTCAACTAGTATCTGAAATCGTTGATTGTCGGAGGAAACGCAAACCCTATTACGAAATTACACCACTAGCACCTCCACTACCGCGTCGAATGTCGCTTCTGTTCTGTGTCTTTTGAGTAAATTAACGAACTTATCTACAATTATCTCGCGTTTCAAAAAAAGCCACCACCCACTTGCAGGACTAATTCGTACCGTAGTTCAAAAGCAAACAGAAAAACGCTGGTTAACTGTCCTCAGAAGAACAAGGATACGAAAGTGGAACCATTACGAATTAGTGCTGAAAGGGAATTGTTTGGCATTTCCTACGAACGCAGCTAGCACACAGCGAACAACTAGAAAAGGACATTAGAACCGCTTAGTGCAGGATGATGAATTTACAGGGGCCGCAATAAAAGTCTCCGAAACCCTGTCACAGTCCGACTTTTGTACCCAATCTGCACATTTCCTTTCCTTGCGTGGCGAATTGGCTGCCTTTTAACCAGATGCAATTCGCTGCAGTCCCGTGGTGTCCTGCTGGATCCTTTTTACTGAACGGTTTTGTGAATAAAGGACTGGAAATATTTTTGCTCTGATGAGAGATTATTGAACTTAATGTGGTCCAACAGTGAAACGAAATTTTTAAGGAGCAAAAGGAAATGTCTTAATTCGATTATCCTTGATGATTGCTTGTGGATTGAGAGATTTTTTGTTATGTGGGAAAACTTAGCTTAGGAACTACTTTTGGTACTACCAGTCTGTCGTGTTGTTCGGGTCATGGTGCAGTGTCTAGTAGTGAGATTAGTTGGCTACGATGGCGGAGCAAAGGGTGGATGAGTCTTATGGCGCTGTTTTGTACTTTTTCAAGCCACACTAAGGCTAAGTTTACACTGGATGCGAGTTCTGACGAAATCGAAATAGTCGAAATAGGTCAGAACTGTTCGTCAGAACATAGTGGTTACACTGTGGCGTGCTTTCTGAATATCAGTATGAGTGAAGATGGCGAAGATGGAACCCAGTGGATTTTTACACAATACCTTTTAATACAGATTTTTGTTAAATGAGATGCCATTTTGAGCACTAGGTTTCTCCTACAGGTCAAGCTATATGGGCTTGCTTCTGCAAGAAACGTATGGCTCTCCCTACTTCAGATGAATGGAAAACCATGGCAGTGACTTCTACAAAAAATGGAGTTTCCATAACTGATTTGGCGCTGCATAGACGGAAAACATATTCGAATCAAATGTCCTCAAAAAGCAGGGGTCATGTTTTTCAACATTTACGAAAGCGTAGGAGCAACGTACACCAGCAGATTTCAATGAAATTTTATGAATGTGTATGTTTGGTTCTAGCTTGATAGATAAGATAGTTTTGAACCCGATAAGTGGCGCTGTTGTCGAAATCTAACACATTTTTGTTTTTTGGTGTGAAAAAATATATTGAATGGCTGCAGGAACTTGGCTACTTTTTTTAAAGTGTTCGAATAGTCGCAATATGGTTTTTAGGAAAAGAAAAATTGGAAAAGTTGCAGAAAAAAGAAAATTGGAAAATTCCTGAAAATTGAAAGAGTTTTTTTTTTCTATGGAATTTTTGTTATGAACTCAAGACCATAACTCCCCGGGTCTACACGAGATATATCTTCTATCTCTTTTGACATATGAATTTTTTGTCGGCCAATTCTGTCATGACATTTCAGTTGAAAATAATTTTCAACGAAGCAACATTGTTTTAAACGCGCCAAAATCATGCGGAAAAAATGGCAAAAGTGAACAAAATCGTTAATTTGTTTGAAAATTCCTGAAGAAATTGAACATTTAGAACATCAAGAAGATAAAGAGTGTAAAAAAACACTTCAAATCAACAAACCGCCATTTCTTTTTTACCAAATGTCAAAAATCGTTCTTAATCGGTGTGTTGCCATCTCCATCGCTTGATAGATATTTTCATGGCTAACTCGGGGGACTCTCTTTGTGTGCGAGCGAAATAGAAGGGGCAAATGTCAAGAGAGAAATATGTCTGGTGTAAATCGGGTATTGGTTATTTTTTCGTTTTTAACTTTATTTTCGTTTATGTCGTCTGATGGTAATGGCTGTTGAGTCCTGACGATTATTGGTAGTATTAAGGTATGTATCCACCAACGCAAACGAACATTTACTCGCGGCAAGATGACGTCATCCAGCAAGTTCACACCGCAGCTATGCACATCTGAAACGTCATTTGCCCTTTGGAGAGTATGGAGATTTGCCCGCGAGCATATGTCGTTTGCCTTGGAGGATACATACCTGTAAAATGCCAATTTCATACCGTCACTTGTCCAATGCTATTGCTAAACTGGCCAATCCACAAAGCTAAAATCTCTTTACAAAACAGAATGTCCTTTCCAAATATTTGTATTTTTGCAATTCTCGAAAATAAACATTAAAAATACAAAAAATACTCAAAAAACCAAAACAAATTTTTATTTTCTTTAGATTTTCTCAACAAACACCGCAATTTCTACACCGCAAAAATTTGAAGCGAAACCATTAAACGTTTGTTTTCTTTTCATTATTCTTGATCCTTTCAGGTATATGCGAAATCTCTGACCAGGCAAATACATAAATCCTTAATTCAGGGCTCAATTGAAAGGAAACGTAAACGCATGATTTTTTTGCATTTTTTTTTTAATTTTTCACAGAAGTTTACAAAAATAATTTTTTTTATCACAATACTAGTTTCGTCCTTTTTGGAACAATAAAAAGTGTTTTAATTAAAATACGGATTATGTGAGCACATGTCCTGATGATACATACTAAACGGATATTGCGTTGGTGTTGTTGGTTGGTGATAAGCTGGCATAAAATACGGCGTCTGTGGTGCGTAATGATGAACTGGGACCGCTACTGGCACTGGAACATAGTAGGGCGTTACTCGGGCATAGCTGTGTGGACATTCTCGTGGTATTGAGTTTCTTTTCCGCAATCGTCCTGTAGATTCACCAACAACGAAGTCATCTGCAGACGAATCGAGGCCCCAGTAGTTACCCCTGCCTGGATCTTCTGGTGGTCTTGGGATGCGGATGAAGCAAGGATTTAGGCTGAGGTTGTGCCGGATGGAGTTCTGCCAGGCTGCCCTGTTGCTACAGTTGCGATAGAAGGGAAATCTGTCCATGATCCACTCGTAGATTTCGTTTAGTGTTAGACGTTGTGCGGGACTCTCCTTGATGGCCATCATGATCAGTGCGCTGTAGGTGTAGTTCGGTTTTGTAGCTGATCCTGAACAACTTGGGTTTATATTGGAAGCTTGGCTCACCACTTGGGCTGGATGCGACACTCTACTGTAATTTTGACTGCTAGAAACTTCCCCGCTTGCTTCAAATGGTTCCGTCTTGCACACTTTAACGTCACTGCTGCTACTACTGGACTCGGTCAAAATAGCTCGAATGCAAAAATTTGAAAAAAATTCGCCCTTTTCCTCCATTTTTAAATAAATTTCGGCTATTTTGTCTCGACCTGACTAACTACTGAAACTAGAATAACTAACTGTAACTTTCCAAAAACCCTTTCGTTTTATATATAATTTAGTTAAGGTATCACGGCTACGTGAAAACGACATCCTCGATCCTTGACGGATATTTCGATAGAGCTAAATCGAATTTTAAGCCGTTAATTGGGGGTGCAATAGCGTCGTCCATCCTAAGACGAGGTGAGACTCGAGGTTAGGTAATAAAAGGACACCGATGCGACCGGGGAAAAACGCTCTTAATCCATGTTGTTTGACAAGTGGATTAAGGGCGAAGCTGGCATTGGACGGTTTTTTGATAGGAGTGGGGTTGGAGATGCTCGTTTAATGGTAGCTTCTTGTGTTTGCTTTGGTATAGGTGAAATTAGTAAATTTTTCTCGGAATAACATTTGTGCGATATTTAGAAGTGTTTATTTAAGCAAACAAAGTTTCTTAGAAGGAATTTTGGAAATAAAAATGCACTCGAATTTTTAGTGGGCATTTTTTCTTGCTGTAACTGTCTCTGCTCAGCCATGTTTGTTACAGTAAAAGATGCTTTAGTGCTACAGAATTAAAAAAATCTTAATTTTATTAGGGATTAATCGTGTTTTATGTAGTAAAAGGACATTTTAATATACTTTTGTGCGATTGATGACATTGTTTCGTTGTTTTTGTTAATTTTCTTGTGATCTTCGACATAAACCCAAGCTTGAACACAAAATTTCTCTGTCAATTCCCAAGGGAGTCATATTCCTGGCCATCCTCCTACTTTTCATCCTTTTCCTAGTCTTAAAATCAATTAGTTTTGTCAAATATTTTACTATTAACGACCCAAAAACCTACCTAGAAGCCAAAACCACCAAAGTCGAATATCTTTTTCGAAACCAATCAGTAGGAAGCATCCTTTCTGTTTTTAATTTTGTTGAGTCCTTTAAGAAGTGCCGACTTCAGTCACGGATTTTTGCAAATTGGATTCCCTTTTTCTCAATGTTTCATCTCTCCTCCTGAAGGGCGGACGCAAACTTTAATTCATTTGTCAGTGCAGTCCTTTGATCCTTTTTTGCCACAGCAGCTACGGTCAAGTAATAATCTTTTAAAGTCACCGACAATTTTCAAACACACAGTGACAATTTTGGTGTTTTTTGTTTGTACTTTTGAAAAAAAGGAATCTCCTAAATCTATTCTTACACGGCTCCTTTAATGCGATTGGGCGCACAAAGAAGGGACAAACATGAACTTTGAGAGAAAAAACACATTTTGACGACATTATCACTTTACTACCATAAGAGACTCATCACCGTGTTGATCGCAGATTGCATAAAAGGGGCAAAGGGACTGATTTAGTTGGTAGCCGGATTTAATGGTTGTCCGAGCGAAGAAGTATCCTGCACCCACACAGGACGCATTTACACTTCATTTTTAGGGATTATATTGTCCTTTTCTGCGCGATGAGATAAGGAGCACGGTCCGATTTGATGCGCTGTTGCTGCTCGTCCTTTTTCGATTTGAGCTAAAGCGTAAATAAAGGAAAAATATTTTCATCCTGATGAGTGATGATTGCACTCAATGTGTCCCAACAGTGAGACGAAGTGATTTTTGAGTAAAAATTTTGGTCCTTTTTTGTGTGTGGTGCTGATAGAGTCAACGTGGGGCAGATGCGCATGAAATGCCAGTAATGAAGTCATTTTGGCGAGGATAATTTTGTGATTTTTAAGAGATGATTAATGAGAGGTTTTTGGGAATTTCTGTGATTTTTTAACGGACCGCAGTTATGTCATTGATGCACTTCAAGAAAACTACAATATTACAGGCACGCATCATTTTCTTTCAACTCGCGTTTTTATGGTCGCCGGGGCCACATTTTTTACTCAGTTGCAGTCCGCATTAAAATCCACTTTTCAGATTATTTTAAAAGTCTCCAATCATGTGCCATCGAGTATTCGCACATGAGTCCGAGGCTCGGCTGCTTACTCGAAATGGTCCTGGCCTCTTAGCCGTGCTCGAGGGGAAAGTGTTTTTGAGATTGTAGATTTGAGGGAGACTACTCTGGATACACTACCATTATGAGATCTGTGAGCGCTATCATAGCTCATACATAGATGTCTTAAAGAAAATCAATCTCTGTAGGCTCCGGTGTGCAGGTTGGTCAAGTTCGTATGCTTAAAGAGACTTTTGCGATAGGATTTATAGGGTGCGACAAGGAAATACACCAACCATTGTCGTCCAGGTTGTAGGCTCAAATAAATAAGAAATGTCCTTTTTGTGCGTTTTTGATCCACAGCTGGCCTTAACTAACTTAGTTGTACTAGGATTTGCCCGAGTTAATGATATGAATTTAGAGATTCCGATAAGCAGTTTATAAGAAACATTTCACCTTAAGTCCTATCAATTGCAAGGTGCAGTCATCTTTGATTAAGAGTTACCTTTTCCGCTGGTTGAAGGATGGAAGAGGCCAGGCGGTGGTCATTACGAAAAATGATTACATTAAAACGTTTTAATCCACATATTTACATAAACTTGAATTTGCATACGTGTTTTATATGCAGCGTGAGTTCCAATGTTGAAATATAATTAATAACTCCTCCGTGTATATATGGGGGCAAAATATACCCCCGACTGATTAATTGTATTGTGGAGACTCAAGGTAAATTGTTTACACAGCCAAGCTGGTTCCCCCCATCGGAAGGGGCTGATGTTTGTGACAAACAGAGGCATTCATATTGTTGCAGCTGCTGAAGTTGTTCCTATCGCTATATCGATGCTGTGAATGATCTTGAATACCTTAAGCAGGCGCCAAAGTATGTAATGTGGATGTGCATTTTGATGTGATATAGTAAGTAGTTGAGTTCGTTCTTGAGCGGATGCGTCTGTCCAAAACAATGGTGATTGATGGTAGCGATGATGGAGCTCTCGCCGAATAAAGGATTATTAATTGCAAGGAAACCGAATGCCTTTGGCTGGAGGAGAATTTTGCATCTCTTAGGAACTAATAATTGAGATGCTTGCTTAGCAATCTGGGAACGATCCTCTGCCAATGCTACGCCTAGGATGTTAAGAGATGAATTGATCAGATATTGCAGTTTTTGTTGGAGGTAAGACACTATACTTCGTTTTGAAAAGTCGAGTTCGACACGGTTCTTGCGGCCCCAGTTAAAAATGAGTTCAAAGTCGCTGTTAATAGAATTAGCATGAAATCACTTCCATAAAGACAAGGAATATCTTTCTATAGTTTAAGAATAATTCGTGTGATAGAATGTGTATAGGCTGCACATAAGCCAATTTTTCGAGGTGTAGAAAAACTAGAAAAACTCAGGAGAACCATGATATAGTAAGCTTGGGCAGAAGATTAAGCAAAGGTGATAAAAATTTCTATAGAACCATAAGGGATATATTATCATAGCCAGTAAATGTGTCGACGTTAGTTCTCTATGACACCTATACCTACATCTCGCGAACAAGTTTTCTCATAGATAGCTTACTAGTTTCGGATTAATATCAGGAAGCCTGTCTTGCGAGTAAGAAACAGATCCAGAAGTTGTGCTCCTTGAAACTCGCGTGGGATGAACTTCAAATGTTCAATCAACTGAATTCTGATGAATCTTTCTTTGTTACAAAAAACTTCTGAAATAATTTGTAAATTCGCGTGCTCATGGCTGTTTACTTCTAAATAGACACAAATATACCCTTTCTGAAAGATCTCAGAAACTGGAAAAGGCATCTCAATTATTTTCTCAATCTGATGGTAATCAAGACTAAGGGCGGGTGCCAAGTTACAATTCCGAATTTGCTACTTTCACCACGGCCACTTCAAAATTACAAAGTGTGCCAAAATACAATTCACGCAATCCAACAAACTGTCAAATGAATGTTTGGCCAATATTTCCCCACAAATCAAAAATTACATTTGAATTGTAACTTGGCACAGGCCCGAAGACCAATTATTAAAATATCATAAGTTAAGGCAAAAAAATTCCATTGGAGCACATAAAAATTTGGCAAACCTAACCAAAAACACCGACCGAGACTTCCACGTTAATTAATTAATTTATTCCCAGATTAAAGCTATTTGTTATGATGAATAAAACCAAACAAACGAAAACAAATTTCCAATCATTAATTTGGCGAAAACTTTTTGTCTAAGGACACTATTTCACAAAAGCGCTGATTAGCATAATTGATCGATATTTACCGACATCGATCAACTCGCACTAAATGAAAATGACATGAATAAGGTTTTACATAAATATCTTGGCTTTGTTACCTTCAAAACAACAGTTATTTCCGCCATTTTTTTGTGGTTTTGCATTTCTATTTTTGCCACCGGTCAAATCATTAGAGCAGAGGAAAAAAATGTTATATGAAAAAAGTGAAAAATATTTGCGTTTTTAAATGGGTATTAGTAAGGAGTCCCATTTAAAATTTGTTGTAGAAATTCGAACGTGCCCTAAATTTGATTAAAACTGAAAAAAATAAATAATTAAATTAGAATAAATAATTATGATTAAAAGTTTGCAAGCAAATGCTACGATATGAATCTTAAGTTTGAACTACGTTGATACTCTCAGGGATTCGTTCGTAACATCACAAACACACAAAACAAAAGTAATTTAAAATTGATCCTTAGTGCATAAATATCCTAGAAATCGTTTTAGTTGTGTCCAAATGAAACCAGACGTTTATATCCTTTCTTGGTTTAATTCATATTTCCTTGGTAGGCGACAAGTGCATAAGGGCAGAAAGGGCATTAGAGTAAATTTTTGACCGTTTATTGACGCTCATTAAAGGATTTAATTTTATGAATTTAACCACAGCCAGCTAAATCCGGTAATGGCACCACCATCTTGAAATGAAGAACATGAATGAACCCTTTGGTGAATGAACCCTCATTAAAGGGTCGAAATTTTCTCGGAAGAAACTGCAGCTAATGCAGATACGCCATTAATGGATGCTTCTGCCAGGAAGCTGCTAATCTGAGAAATTCCCCAACTCTCACCTATGTAAACTGTGCTCGTTATATACATACCAATCTAATGAATTAGCGAATTGTAAGAGTGGATGGCTTATATACGACAACGTAAGCGTGTTGGTTTGTGGTTAATTGACGAATGTCCATGTTCTACTATTTTGCAGCTTACGGGAATTTAAGAAGTGTTGAAAAACTTTTTCCTTGCTTGTAATTTGTAATTAAATATCGCGAATTTAGAAATACAAGGAAAGTACGAAATATGTTTTTAATATCTCATAGGACTCCTTCATCTGTCTCACTTGAGGCGTATTTGCAGAGAGTTTCCTTTGATAAATATTTCAGAGTTTATAGTTTAGTATACAAGACCTCCAAAACTTGTCAATGTGGGAGAATGAACCTTGGAGCCGCCCGTGTTTGTTTGTAAATTCAAAATGCTTCTGACGGCAACCACAGTATTCTTTGTTTGTATTACGAGGCGATGCTCTCCCAGTGCCGGCGAAGGTCCAAATCTCTAGCGCTCGGTATATTTCTGGTTCCGATCTCCAAAGGCCATCTTCAACAAGTAGGTTGGTGCGCGAAAGGCTGGTTTCAGACCAATGAATACAGTGTCAGAGCCCAATCTTGCTAGAGCGTCTTTTCATTAAATTTTAAGTAACAGAATCAACTTTATTGAGAATACTCAACTACACTATTAGTCTGAACGAGACCGAAAGGATAGATGAGTTAAAAGGAGTCTGTACGAATTCTTAGACCGAAGTACACCCAAAAATGGGGCTGTTAGGAGTTTTTGGGTATGAGTTATGATGTCCTGTTCGCACCTTCAGCCGGAACAATATTATCTGATTTTCGCATAGCATTTTCATGAAGCTTTGATCAAAATTGAAGAAATATGCCTAGCCATCAACAACAAAGAATTCATTCAACGGAATAGTAGCGCCAGAAAGTTCTCCTTTTGATATTTCTAAATTAGATTTATTGAGAGAACAACAATACGATGTTGAAGACCTCCGTACATTTAATTGGACCGTGAGACATATGGTCAGCAGTTAGAGTGGATGAGACAAATGAATAGCGTGACGTACAATTAGAACCCGAATGTTATGATTGGTCCAATGGATAAATTGTGCCAATATTTTCAATCTTTAAAATTTCAAAAAGAAGCATTTGGTATGTGCTGTTCCAATGACAAAGTTTAATGATCCGCCTGGACGCTTACGAGGATGGAACTTCTTTGTCCACAAATTTTTTTAATGCTTCTTATCCGATCTGCAGCGAGGCACACAGGGTTCCAACTAGTCTAACAATAAAATTCGACACAAAGCATATGTCAGTTTAAACTTTATTCGGCTTGCGCCAGTGTAGTCTTTTTTCTACTTCTAAGCTCGAATTGAGTATTAAGGAAGAAAAGAAAACTTATAAGGTTCTGTCAAAAGAAAGATGAGTATTGAGCACCGGAGTACGCGCAGGGACCTATATACTTAAGAGCTGGTCCGTTCTGGGCTCCACTGTGTAACTTTAGGTTTATTTGAGAATCAAGAACCAACCGCTCGGCATCTACATATATTAGGAGTCCATAAACTACAGGGTTTTTTTGGAATTTCAATCTCCTTAAAGGGACCTCAATCACAATTTAGCCGCAGGCTCCACAAGGTTCTGTGGCGGGCCTGGCTATGTGGGATTAAATGAGGGACACTTTGGAAACGCCGCACACCGTTAGCACTCTTGTTGTCCAAAAAACAGAAAGAAAAGGGGGACTGGCAGAAATGTTCCAATGCGGCATTCTTCACATAGTCTATTATTACAATGCGTCGTTATTTCTTTCGAAACAGAACCGGGGCTCATTTTATTTCTGCTGAATCATTTAAATGATGGCCAGAATATTCTTATAGCTTTAGCAAATCCAGCAGTAGGGATTAGACGTATGATCAGACACAGGCATGGGAAGCTAAATTATGTGATATTATTCTGGACGGGGAGACTAAGGTATTTATGGAAACGAGAAGACGCCATTGATAGAAGCTCGAAAACCGAATTGAGAATTGAATTTCCAAGGAACACCAAAAGTAGTGGCAAGATGTAACCGCGATTAGAAGAAAGATGAGAGATCCGTCAGCATACAGTGGGTATCTCTGAAAGGGCTTATGGCACTGACAATAGGAGATTAATTTTTCAGGTATAAGCTGAAAATAATGAGATCATGGGACTCTATTGATTGGTGGAAAAACTCAAGTTCTTTTCAAACAAGAAGTGAAGTGATCCACCATACCCTCTGGGAGATTTTTCTAGACAGAGAGACAAAATGGTACTCCAAAAACAAGGTCCTATTCGAAAACCCTCGGTCGATCTAATAATAACTAACCCAAGCTACGCTATATCCAAAAGAAAGTGATCGTGTGATGGAGTTTACAACATGGTTCCAATTGCGTCCTTATTTCTTTCAAAATTAGGCCAAGAGCTCCGTTATTTTGATTATGTGTGCTACTGATGGGATATTTTGGATGAACAACCAATTAATTTCCAAATTGATTTGAGACTAGAGGCGACTGCTTGCCGTACTGCCACGGAGCTTGCGATCTTATGGTTCGATCATTCGAAGAACCCGAGCCATCGATCTCAATTGACCTCCAAGACCGCGTATGCTTTAACTTCATTCTGCAGATAATTTTGAAGTGACAGAAAAGTAGAGTTGTTTGGTGGTTTTTTTATGAAATAGTTATTTCTGCTTTTCTCAAGTTGATCACAAGCATCAAAAGCATGGTTTAGCATTTTTATAGGTAATAATAAAGTATAAGCCTTGCTATGAATATGAATATTCTTCGATCACAAGAGATTCTGACAAATTATTCATTGTCGAAATATAAATAACAGAAATTGTTTGTTTTATAACATTTAAAAAACATATGAAATTATCATTTGTATTTTTCATAGTCAGGAGAGATTTTTTTATTTGAATTCTTGTAATTTACGAAGGAATAATTTAAGAAAGCTGAATAATATGACATTCTCACGTATCAAATGAGCTATAGTACATTTCTTCACTAAAAATTTATTTTCAAATTCCCTTAAAATGTTTAAACAAAAAAATAAAATATGTATTTTCGGATATCTTCCAAAAAGCATCTGACTGTGGATTTATGTTAACGTTTATTTCCTATGATTTTAAACATTTCTAAAAGTCGAACTCCTAAAAATTCACCACGAAACGAATATTAAGGAAGAAATTTGTAAATCTGAATTTTATTTCCAGACTTCCTCGTAATTACTTTCAAACAAAGGAGCATACTACAAGGACCTTCTGCAAAAGGATCCTTTCACAAAAATCATTCTGAAATTTTAAATATTCCAAGAATAAAAATTCTGGAAATTTTAACTAAATTCACTTTATTCTGACACTTGCCACTTCCCACTTTCGATTTCGAGCCAAAAATTCTGGGCCAATCCGAAAAATTTTGCTTGACCCCTAATTAACGGCTTAGAAATCGATCTGCATCCGCAGAAGCTAAATCCGTTAATTGAACTCACTAAGCCGTTAATTGCACCGAGCAGACGAAATGACGTAAAATTCGAACGGTGCGGACTATGAATGGGTCGAGTGAAGGTAATAAAACTTAAGCCGTTGATTGCATGCACGATGGCCGCAGAACTCTTTCTGGAGAAAATGCATTTTTGTTAAAGTGTGTACATAAGGACGAAAGGACGAAATTCTATGTATAAAAGTAGAAACATTTTGTCAATCAGTATCATTGCAGTTTCAAAATTCCTAGTGAACAATTGAAAAGAGTTAAAAGTGGTTTTTGTGAAGCAGAAAAAAATGGCCGGTGTTTTCAAGTCAAACTTTTCAATCCGATCGATTCTGTCAGACACTAATACTCCTGACTCGGACGAAAGCAATTCACCAATTGTTAGTGACGAAGACATGGAAATCGAGGTTTCCGATGATCCCAGCACTTCGAGTGGATCGTCAGGCTGCGGATCCCCCGATTCAACCGGGACAGAAGCAAAGCCAGCATACACGTATGGAGCTCTCATCTTGATGGCGATCAGAAGCAGCCCTGAACAGAAGATGACTTTGAGTGGAATTTGCCAGTGGATCTCCGACAACTTTCCGTATTATCAAAAGAACAAAAGTGTCTGGCAGAACTCCATCAGACACAATCTGAGCATCAACAATATTTTTGTGAGGGTTGCAAGAGCTATGGATGATCCTGGAAGAGGACACTATTGGGCAGTTGATCCCAATGCAGATGATGTAACTATTGGAGAGACAACCGGCCGACTTCGAAGGACCAATCCACCAGGAAACCACTTTGCTGTAATTAAGCCGCAACCGCATCCACATCCAGCAGGATTCGTACCAATGGGGTATCCGCATCCCCAATGTCCACCAAATGCAGTGTACTTCCCGACTCCCGAGGAACTTCAGCAGATGCAAATGGCCATGGCCCAACAGCCCTACATGATGACCGAGCAAGCCATGTGGGCCCAGTACCACCCAACAATGATGTCGGGACCTCCTTATATGAACTGAAATATTCAAATACACAAAAAGTGTTCTAAATTTGCCAATTGTAAATATTAGAGTTTAAGATCAAATTGTAAATAAAATGATTAAAACTGCAAATTGTAAACATATTTCTTGTCATTTTTTTTATTAATTTCTCTCAGCACAATTCATTTCATTTCCTCTTACGAATGCCCTTATCTTCTCAAATGCCCGCACTTATTTCAACGATGTGTAACAAAACACATTAAGCGATCGATTTACGCCAAAATAACTTTTCTTTTCTTCTCTTGACCGTAACTAATATTTATGCTTCCGCCGTACTGAATTTAAAAATCTCATAAACAATTCTGGACGGCGTTTCGGAACATCTTGTAGGAATTAGTAAAAGTGAACAATTTACAAGTGTGAGGATCATCACACCTTCGTATTTTAAACTGTTACTGCTCATGATCAGCATGATCGGTCGGCGACTGCCGCGAACGGCCTAAAGAGATCCTGACGTGCGCCCACAAAGGGGGCCCCATTTCGTTGCAGGGAAGACCCTAAAACGGGGATCGTCCGCCATGCAACAGATGTTAATGAGTCGTAAAGTGAAAATTTATTTTCAATTTTGTTTTACGATCGTTTCAATTTTATACTCGACTAACGCCTTTAATCAGCTGCCAGTTGGGCCCGATTATTGGTTTCTTTTGTAATTGTTAATGGAAGTCTCCTTGAAGGGAAAAATAGCAAATTGGAGGCGAACCAGGGAAGCAAAAATAACCTGCCGAACTATAACCACGGAATTCCTTCAGATTGCGCTAATCTCTCGTCAAATTTAATAACTCCGACGATTTCCCCGTTTATTACTTAATAAAGAACAGCCTTCCACGTCGCCATGTCTTCTTTCCATATGGAAGGTGTCACCGTGTCTAAATCCCTTAAATCCTTGATGTATGAACGCTGTCAGCGGGGATTATCCCGGCAGTTGTTATAGCGACGACGGAAATCCATTTGAAAATAAATCGCCGAGGCATATGCACTGCGCCCCAACAAATCTCCGGCTTCGGTAAAAAAAACTCAGAGTCCATATGGAAGCACCTCCTCCGCAGCCGCAACAGATTTATTGGCCAGGATTAGGCTAAGTGGCCGCGATATTTTCCTAAGCGGAACTGAAATCGGGGGAAATGTTTTCCCAAAATATTTGCCTTCGTCGAAATGTTTGAAATTCCCAGTGAAAACACCATGCCACGACGACGAGGAGAACTTCCACGCGGAGGTTTCGAATATGTTTTTTTCCAAATAGATAAAAGTAGATCGAAAAAATTTCCTTTACCAAAATGACCCGCCACCGCGTCGCATCGATTTCACAAAAGGAAACTCGTCGCAGAAAGGAGATCAAACGAACTCCATAGAGAAGTTAAGGACCCGTCCTCATTTCGTCCTTTTCTCCAAAGGGAATATATTCAAAAAAGAGTGTGTGTTCTCGAGTGTATGGAAACGAGTCCAAGGAACAAAAGGACAACATTTACAAAATAAACGGATGACTGGGCGTCAAACAAGCACAACAAATGGACAAGGCACAGCGAAAAAAAGGATCTTTGTGCAACTGACCAAAAGGTGATCCGACTTGATACACTTAAGGCGATTATTAGGGGCGTATATTATTTAGATAAAGCGCTTACCGGCAGCGAACGCACCAGAAAAGGACTGAAAATTGGTTCGTCGAACAGGAATGTCTCCGTGCCCGTGTTTTGTATGTGTATACAGGACTTAAGTCATCGATTTACAGACAAAAGTCCTTTTGGTTAAGAAGTTTCTCAAAGTGAAAAAGAGCTAATTGAACTTTTAGGGGATTTGAAGGTGACACCAATAAGATTAAAGGATTACTGAAATCTGGGCTTTGGAGTGCACAATGAACGGAAATTGTTGAATTTATAAAAAAAATAAAGCAGTTTGTAGTATCCAAATAGGCTGCAGCCATTGTTGCAATGTCATATGTCCAGAAGCCAATTCCTTTTTGGTACTTTTGTGGCAATATTAAACGTTTTTTCACTGCAGTTTTAGGATAGACCAAAAATGTACACCGTGTTCCACCAAAACAATCAATTAAAACTGTTTTGTATAGTTTAGGATACTACTTTTGCATCACCAGAAATCGGCAGAAATGAGTTGATATGTTTCCCACTCTATTGTATGTCCCATTTGGTCGGTAGCACTTATAGATTTCTTAAAATCTACTTATCGAATTTCTCCAAAGTTTATCGAGACTCTTAGAAACTAGTTTATGTTCCGTTCTTGCATAAAGGAATGATCCTTGACAAATGCGCATCACCTCAATTTAAACCTCTTAATTGTGAGCTCATGGCCAACTCTATCTACTGAACTCATGAACTCATCCTGGACTGGGATTGCAAGAATCGTGCCGAATTCAACATAACTAAGGATCTACGTTGGCATGATCACGTATACCAAATGTCCAAGCTAGCGTCCAAGTGGCTGGGTTTCCTTAAAAAGGGTGCAATGCCCTTCAATATGTACAACTCTCTTATTTTGGAGGAGCACTGGTGTCATCCTAGAGTTCTACATTGCTCAAGAAATTCATTTTTCGCCTTTGATTCAAATTGGACCATCATAAGAAGTTCCTTTATTTTAATTTATTTTTGCTGGAAGCATTTACTTAAGTTTTTAGAATGAAATTTCTTAAAAGCAGCAAAAAATAAATAAAAATTGTCTTTTAATCAAAAATGTTATTTTCTCCAACAGTTTTTTTCCCCACAAAACTCATATCAAATTGATATGTTCCCTGCAAAAAGTAACAAAGGCGAATTTTATTAAGTGTCGAAGTTCCATAAAAATACACCAAGAAAAAATACAAAACTTCTTAAATTTTAATCCAAACTTTATACGTTCATTAATTCTAATCCATTTTATGTCCCATGCACGCCAATTGCTAATCCATAGATTTTCGTGGTTGATTTTATTGATAAAGACTTGTTTTTTTTTATAAATTATGAATAATATTGACTCGATCATTTCGATATCAAACAAGTTGTCGACTCTTGAAAGTCTGAATTTTTTTAAATAAACTTTATTTATTGTTTTAATTCAATAAAATTCAGCATAAAATATTTTCATAAACGGAAACGGATTTACATTTTTTCGCCTTTTAATTCATAATATTTTTATAAATGGAATAAATATAATAAAAATGTGCCAAATCGCTTGTTTATTACCATACATACTTAAATCGGGATAAGCGGCTCTTGTTAGTAAGGATTATATGTCTGCAGCGAAAAGCTACCTGCGGGTTGGGATTAATTAAGGCGATTTCATTCATGTTTTATGAATGAAAAATTTGGAATATAGAATGGCATTTTTTAATAAATAAATTAAAATCATTTTTTTATAAATATATCAATTCGAAAATTATAAATAATACTGTCGAAGTGTTTTTGTTGAACTAATAACATTTGTTGACCAATTCGACTATTTTTTTAAATAAAATTCGACCAACATTTAAAAAAATTTCAAAAACTCTTCCCAAAATTTTAAATATTACAAAACTACAAATTCGTTAAAAACATTTTTCAAAAACTTTCCATTCCCAAAAAAAATCACACTTCCTAATAACGAACACATCCTTACCCGCATCGCTCTAATGTAAATTTGATCCGTTAATTGCCCTGCCTGTGACCCCCTCGACTGCAGGACCTCAGGTGCATCAATTAACGGCTTAAGTTTTGGAAATTTTGGGACATTTTCCTAGGAGACCTATAAACGTTAAGCCGTTAATTGGAGCGCAATGTAGCCGATCTTGCCGTGGCCTGAAATTGATCAAGTATATAAGGAAAATTCTTGAAATCAGGACATTTGTGGCATTTTAGTCAGGACAGAGTGGTTATAAAATTAAATCCGTTGATTGCTGTTAAATTCTTAGAAGATTCTATGTACTCGAAGACAAGTGCGATCTTGGACGGGAGATGGTTTCGAATAAAACTAGAAACGATTCATCAATCAGCATCATTCCAACTTCGAAACTCTTTGAGTGCAGTTGAATATAACTGAATATAAGTTAAAAGTGATTTTGTGAAAAAAAAAGAAAAAAATAAATATGGCCGGTGTTTTCAAGTCAAACTTTTCAATCCGATCGATCTTGTCAGACACTAATACTCCTGACTCAGACGAAAGTAATTCACCAATTGTTAGTGACGAAGACATTGAAATCGAGGTTTCCGATGATCCCAGCACTTCAAGTGGATCGTCAAGCTGTGGATCTCCGGACACAAGTGGAACAGAAGCAACAAAGCCAGCTTACACGTATGGAGCTCTCATCTTGATGGCGATCAGAAGCAGTCCTGAACAGAAGATGACTTTGAGTGGAATTTGCCAATGGATCTCCGACAACTTTCCGTATTATCAAAAGAACAAAAATGTGTGGCAGAACTCCATCAGACACAATCTGAGCATCAACAATATTTTTGTGAGGGTACCAAGACCCATGGACGATCCTGGCAGAGGTCATTATTGGACAATCGACCCGAATGCAGATGATGTAACTATTGGAGAGACAACCGGCCGCCTTCGAAGGACCAATCCACCAGGAAACCACTTTGCTGTAATTAAACCGCAAGTTCATCCACAACATCCTGCAGGATTCATGCCAATGGGGTATCCACATCCCCAATGTCCACCAAATGCAGTATACTTCCCGTCTCCCGAGGAAATTCAGCAGATGCAAATGGCCATGGCCCAACAGCCCTACATGATGGCCGAACAAGCCATGTGGGCCCAGTACCACCCAACAATGATGCAAGGACCTCAATATATGAACTAAAAACATTTCGCTTTGAATTCCATAATTGTAAATAATAAAATGAACTAAATTGTAAATATTTTCTTTTGTAAATAAATTTGTAAACTGCACACAATTTCAAGTTATTTCTTCCACAGCATTCGAAATGTCCTTTTTTGTCCTAAAATATTTTCGGCTATTCTCCCATGAGGCTTCGCATATTTTCTGAAAAGTTTCGTGCAGTTTCGGCTCGAATTCGTTGACAATAGTTTAATCTATTTTTACTTCGTTTATAATTTTTCAATTATCAAGCAACAAAAGACAACGGAAGAATGTGTGAAAAGCGCAATTTGTTTGTCATCTCCTCAGCCTCAAAGCGAACAAAAGGTCCTTGTGTCAAGAGACTTCCATATAGAATCACACCTCCTCTGTCCATCAAAGCATCGAACAATGCCTTTTTGAGTGCAAAACAAAAAATCTTTTATTTGAGCGAAACCGGCACACATGCAAACAAGCATGGCACAACAAGGCTCCGTTTTGTGCTCTTCGAAGGAAAACTGATTATTTGCAACAACACTGCAACAAAAGCCAATTGCAGAACACCCAACAACATGGCCAAAGTGGCCAAATATGATGATTTTGCAGAATCACTGAAAATCGTTTAACATCACGTAAAATCAGGACTAGACCACCCCAACACGACGAAAACCCCTCTGGGGACATGTCAACAGAGAGGGTGCACGGTGAATCCTTGTGCTCTCTGGCTACAAAGTCGCTCTGGCCTCTTGAGGCTGATTGGTGGCGCGTGTCCTTATGCGCGAGCTTATCCTCTTGAGAAATGGTCGCTGATGATGTGTTTAGCGCTGCGGTTTTTATCCTCCCTTTGCGTCCTTAATCTCGACTATGAACAATCGGACGTGGCAGCCGTGATCGGAATCTCCCGGACGTTTATGCATCTCGGCAGCTTCAAGTCGTGCTCGACAATTGTTATTCTAAACTATGAAAGTAACGAGCACATCGAGCGTGCTTAAGTATTTAACTGGGATCAGATAGCAACCATCGGAAATATTGACAACATCAACAGCGCTGCTGTGTTCGTTCGCGAAAGGGAGATGTTTTGATTTTTTATCTTTGTGGAGGGCTTTAATGGATCTTTATTAGTTCTAAGGAGAGAGGGAAATTCAACAAGAACCAGCTTGAAGTTGGGTGTTACGTCGTTGTGTCAGTCTGGAAGCAAACAGGACGCCCCAGAAGACAACTGAGGGCCGTTTTCGAATAAAAAGTGTTTTTTTGATGAACAATCTCTGAACCTAAGCTAAAGTCCCGATTAAGGGTAATCTCTCAGAGATATCAATGTGTCACTAACAAATTTTTTCTACTTTCCCGGAATTATCCAAAATCTTGGAAACTAGCTCATGTTCAGCCCAACATTGAATCTTCTCTTAATATCCTAGGCATACTAGTAACCACAAAACAACCTCTCGCAAAACTTCCTCTTCTGCATCTGCCTGTGCGGCCATTTTCCTCAACATAAGCCTGTCCAACTCGAGGCGGGTCCTCCCTCTGCCGTATGTCAGTGACACTGCGCCCTGAATTACATCTTATGGAAGATAGGAAGGCGGAGGACCTAACCTGCAGGCTTTGCCTTGGGGAGGGTTACCCTTCATGCTCTCTGTGAGTGCCCCGCGATAACTCGATCAGTCAAGTCTAAGTGTCAAGTCTTTTGGTATACGGACGGTTCCCAAACCGATAATCGGGTAGGGCTGGGCGTATATGTCCCAAGTAGCAAATATCCATGGCTCTGGGCGCTACTTACACTGTTTTTCAAGCTACGGTACTCGCCATCCAGGTGTGTGCTCAGACTCTAAGAGCCTTATTTCACCGGGACACCATGGCGGCGCAACCAGCGAGGCGGCACAGCCAGTAATATTCTGTGCACGCGTCTTTGCTGGTCGCGTCGCCAAATTGGTTGCGCCACCATGGTGTCCCGGTGAAATACGGCTCTAAGGCTAGGCGAACGCTGGTCCCAGCACAGCACAATACAGCACAGCAGAGAAAACTGTGTTTCATTATATTTAAGCTACCATCGCATATTTATGGCAGCTCAGCACAGGTTACATGTAATGAAACACAGTTTTCTCTCCTGTGTTGTGCAGTGTTGTGCTGTGCTGGGACCAGCGTTCGCCTAGCCTAAGGCCGGCCGTATACCAAAGCTTCACATGCTTCATATGCAGCTTTTCGTCACTTATTGCTTAAAAATTAATGTAGCAAAGCGGCATGTGACGATTTGTTCCATATATAAATGACGAAAAGATGCATATGGAGTTTTGGTATACGCTTGGCCTAACATCGCCATTTTCTTGGATAGTCAAGCTGCCCTGTTAGCGAAGAGTAGGGGCAAACTCGTCACTTGTCGGTCCGGAAAGTTGTCCTTGTTGATGGATTTGTTCCTGTTGATGGATAGTCAGAGGCCTTTCGTTTCATATCAATGAAATTTAAAAAATAGTATCGTTATGGCGTTATCCCCAATAGTTAAAGTATGAAATATAAGCCTCACGTTACCCAACCTTAAAATCTGAGGATAACTTAGCATTACCTAAAATCATACGTGCCCTTTTCATGCAACTGAAATATTGTGGAGGACAACAGGCTCAAATTTATTGCAGATTTCCTTTCTCCGAGAGAACCCCAAAAACTCATAAAAATCAATTAAAATCGCATCGACAAAATTAATAAACGTCCTCAAAAAGGGCATGAGTAGTGCCTCAAATCAAGATAAATATCTGGAAATTATTGAACCACAATGTAACGAAATTGCTGTGAAAGCATTGCCACTTGTTGAACAAACATCCCGCTTATCCCGGCACATCCTTCGGCCATTATTCCACATATTGTGACCACTGGGCACTTAAGCAGCAATTCCGGCCTCAGCGGCCGCCGCCGAGTCTGCGTAAACCAACACTTTTGGAAATGCGGGCGCAGTTTTTCATGTCGCTCTCCGTCCGTCCTTCAATTAAGAACGTAGCTTCCCCCACGGTGTGAGACCACTGTAACAAGCCCTGATTACACAAGGGTCGACCGCCGCCACCAGAACCAAATTAAAGGAACCGAATTTTTCGGAGTTTTCTAGCTTAAGATGAAAAATGCGAGAAGTGTTTACAAAACTAATCAAGTCCTGCAATTGGAACGTAAACCGGACATGCGGGCGTGGGTGTGAAATTTTTTCAATTTTGTGCGCACGCATGGTGATTTAAAATTTTAAGTGAGTTCGGTCTGGACTTAATTAATGGAAGGGCCGCCACGAAAATACAGATCAACATTTACGACGTAATCACAAGGCTCAAACTCGGTCATGCTACTCCAGAAATGAATGTCCTTCTTGCTCAGGGTTGTCATAGTGGCCAGAGTGTGGCCTCAGACCTTAACTTGCTCCTTTTAAACTACAGACCCAGCATAAGACTCCGTCATCTTAAATTACGAGAGTCATAAATCCAAGGAATTTTGAGAAAAATCGAAGGACGCTCTAAAGGGACTCCATTAAATTGGGAAGTGTTTGCTGCAAGGACGTTTTCGAGTGCAGATGGAGTTGTAATGGTGTTTAGGCTTTCCATTATGCATTTACGACTATTGCCGTGTGTTATTTGTTGTTGTTTCTCGCCGCAGGTGAAAATTTGCATTTCGAATTCATCTCGAAGCAGAACTCGTCCTTATCTTCACACACTGATTGAGTCTTTTTATTAATAATTCTCATATCTTTGTGGGTACTTCTTGACTGGGTGAAGGACCTCTCACGATATTTTTAAGGGAGAAGCACAAGTGTCGCAGAGGATGCCACACTGCAGCATGCTGAACGTGACTTAAAACAAAAGACGCCACTCAATATCTTTTTCTGAGGCAGCCATGTTGGCAGACACATCTATACACTCCCTCACGGTCTCGCCCGGGACGGGGAAAACAAGAAAGGAAGGAATGCGGAGAGGAAGGACTCAAGGAGTCGATAGATACAACAAAACCCCCAAAACCGGAAAAGTTCTCTTCTTTATCCGTAGTAAAATATTTGCAGTGAAATCTGAAGGAAAATCTTGCAAGAGTCGTCGGCGGGTGGGGGACGGGAAATATTGTTCGGATATAGATAAGGAGTTCGGGGCAGAGTGTCCTTGACGAAGTTCCTCGATTGATTGTTTCCGTCGTTATTGAGTGGTTGTCGTTGTTCTGTTTTAAATCTCGAGTGGTGGTTGACGGTTTCTCATTTATCTCAACCCCGTGCCACCACTTCAGCTGCATGCCACCAGGCAGGAAATAACATTTTGGCGTGTCTTCCAAACACCGTAAGATATCTCTTAGATAAAGGAACCAGATCTGCCTCTAAAGTATCTTTTGTGAGGCCGTAAACCTTCGTATCTTATGGCGCTCATATCAAGCAGCCATCGGGCCGTCGTCCATTATGGTTCATTAGGTGTTAGGTCACAAATTTGTTTTTACGGTTTTCAATTTGGATTCATCGTCAGATAAATGGCTGCGAGGTGGTTCTAAGTAAGACACAAGAAGAGGAATATGTGGCACAAGTTACGCGTGTAATATAGGAGAGTCATCAAGGAATCCCCTTTCAGTGGCCACCTTTCAGCGATCATGAAGACGTTAACAGAGGGCAGGGGCTAAGTCGGCACTTCATCAATGGGGCAGCGTCCATTTGTCTGCTCTATTCAGCCAACGGCGGTTTTTAACATCCGTCTTTGAGGCCTATGCTCGCTTTGAAATTTATTCGTTGGCCGCGATCCATCTGCGCATTTCGCCTTTGATATTTCGAGTTTTCTTAAGATGCGCGCGCATCATATTTAGATTCTCGTAAATTATTTCCTTCACATTTTGATCGCTTTGTCTGGTGCTGTCCACTTTTTCGTATCGTATCGGAATTTTCTATGGTTTTTAACTTATTTGACAATTGAATAGTTTCAAAATATTTTCTAAGGGGTTTTTTTCTTCATTGTAACGCTTAAACTGAGGTTTTTTTACATAAGGGTGAAAACTTAAAAGAGTTTTAGCGTGGTAATTTGAATACGATTGAGAGATAAGATTTTATACAAGAAAAGTGGAGGTAAATTGGGAAAACAGGTATGCATATTGATATCTCAACGTTAATCGTAAAATGCCTTAATAGTGTTCAAATTTGATTTTCTGTGATATGTTCGAGATGTCTAATAGGCAAAACAGGTTTCCGTCGTTGTCTTAGGCTTGAAGAACATAAAGATTTGTGACAAACACACCGCAATCAGCCAATTGCACTTAACCAAATCGAACAATAGCGCCTTTCACATTCATTAGCTGAAAAGTCACTTTTACATTTACAACGCCGTAAATCCATGATCGGATGCCCAAATACCGGTGACTATCCTTGAGGCTGTCGTTGGTCCCTAAATTGTCGTCCTTGCAACAGCCACAAATGTTCACGCAATTAACTCAAGGACACTTCCGTGGAACCTCAAAAAGATATCCTCGGTCGTCCTTGGTGGACTTTTGTATTATTGTTGTCGTTTCTTTTCAGGAATCAAATCGATTTCCAAAACATCCCATAAAGCCATTAAGGAGGATGGAATTGGCCACAGATTTGGCCACGAAAAATCCTAGAACTGTGTTTTTTCCGGGGTCCTTTTGTTGGTAGTAATTTGCTGGCACAAATTCCTTGCTTGGGTGTCGTGGATCTTGCTTGAAACCATCAATTATAAATCGAATAACGTCGGTTGCATGTGATCAGTTAGTGTCTTTCAGCAAAGTTAAAAAGGATCTTCACAGATCTTGAGCATAGGAGAATCCTTATTGAAATGTGATCAGTCTTGCCGGTAGCATGTGGCGACAGGCCAAGATGCAAAGTGGAACAAAAGTCTGCAGCCGATGTCTTTCCGAGGTGATTTGTATCCTTGTTTTGGTGTTTGTCGGCAACAAGGATAAAATGTCAGCAATAATGAAGGATCACATATGAATTTCTGGAATAACAAATGTGCACATCGGGACTGGAACATGCCTAACTGGGCTAGGCTCAGCGGGTTGCTGGACTTGTGTTACGTGCGCATCGACCACCTGTCTCTGTAATGAGTGCATCGCAAAAGAGGTTAGAAAATGCTCTTTCAGATCCATCAGCAAGGAAAACATAATCTTTTAAAGGACTTTGTGAAAATGCAATCCTAAACTGGAATGTTGCAAGATTCTAACAGCGACAATCAGCACGAAACGCCTTAAGCCTGCGTCAGTATGAAAAGTCTCCCATTCTTTAAAAAAAGGAGACCAAAATGAAATCCAGGACAGAACTGTCTGAAAGAGAGCAATTTATGGCATGTTTACACGCTAATTCGTCCTTTAAGAGTCGGTAATAAAAATTTTTATCTTCGCCTCAACTGGAGTTCAGACGACCATAAATCACGCGGAGTCGTTTTTGTGTCGTGACGGACGTAGAATGCCTTCAGTTCTCGTAGTTTCTTTCCTTTAGTGAGCAAGGAAAAATGTCCTGCTAGTTTCTAATTGTCTTCGCCAACTTCTAGCTATGTACGACGTACGAGGATGCATACTATAAATGTCGAGGATTTGACGGAATTGTCAGATTTGATGGGAAACGCTTTGTTCCATTGACAATGATTTTGGGGACTACTCAAACTGTGACCGATTCCTTAAAGTCCGTTTATTTTTGCAATGATGTATTGCTTCCAGGACAGCATAGGTTTAATGTTATTCAATAAAACCCCTTGAGTCCTTCTTATCCGAGCATCCGAGTGTGTGTATGTATCTCCGTGTACGCGCACAGAACTAGAACATCTCAAAAGCCCTTCTCTAGTTGTTAAGATAAACTTGGGATAAGACATTCGAACTCCGAAGTGTGCTGGAGGCACGGAGCATTAGGGAACGGCATGTGTGTATCTGATGCGATAGGGGACTTGTGGGGACCCTTCAGGCTGGGGCTGAGGACTAATTATCGGGGTGAGATGTGATAAATTAACGCGATTAGAACCTCATTACATCACTTGGGTTTGTTATGGTTATTGCGTGATTAATTTTTGACGAAGCTGGCTCTGGCCTTTGGGATTGTTGAGGGCTTCTCTGGTAGCATGCATGTTCTTGGGCGTTGTGAGGAGCACAGTTAACATGGGTTGTTGACATCTAGTGTTAATTGCTCTTAAGTGGGTGTTGATACGTCGAAATTTGTGGTCAGCTCTCAAGGTTAGTCGGATTATTTCAATAATGACAATGTTTTATGGTTGTTGAAGGGAGCGACTGGGACAGACGAACTAGTAAATTGGTGGAGAGATGCAAACTAGAGTCGGTTACTGAATGATAAAATCGATTAAAAACCATCTTTATGTCTTGATGGGATTTGCATAAAGATACTCGTCATGCTCTTCTGTCCTATTCATCGGTTCAGACCACATCAAATTTCCCATAAACCAAAACAAGCCTAATTGTAACCGAATACAAGGAGAGCGTGTTTCCCTGTCTTGATAAAAAGAATCTTGTTACCAAGAACAGTCGCAATCGTATTTTGAAATTGAGAAATAAATCAAAGGCACGTCTACGCGAGCTGTTAGTAAACAAACAGCGATTAAGCCCGGGTAAACAACGCAAGATCACAGGGCTCCGCGCGGCGTTTATCAAGAAGTACTTTCGTGCGTTCATTACTTGGAAAACAAACATTTTTCTTCATAAAATCCCATCGACCTTGGACTTCTGGCTAGATTCGAGTCTTCAAAAGCACCACAGCACGATTCATAAGGATCTTGTTTACAGTAGGACCCCAGTTGATCCACTTAACCGCACCGGAATCCACTGTCAAATAACGCTTCCATCACTGGTCGCCGGGGTTTTTTCCGTTGCGGTGCCGCTCTGTGCACCAAATGTTCTGCTCTTCAGTCCTGACACTAGGCTGTTTAATTGCAGAGAGTTGATGCTTCGGTTTCGGTACCAGCGAAGAGTCCAAAGCTTCCAGCTGTTGGCTAGCAATAATATTTGGAAAGCAATTCCCATTGATGCCATCATTATCACATCTCTTCAGAATCCGAATCTCTTGTGAGATCGCCGCCTCCGCACAAAGACGCAAAGTCCGCCGAAATGTGATTGATGTGAAGGTTGGGCTCGCATCCACTTTTAAACTCTTTTAGGTTTTCCGTCTGGAGCTTGTTTGTTTGTTTGAGTGTAGTTTGTTAAATGATTTTTGCTTAGAAATTTCCCTTTTTACTTCTTTTTATCATTTTTCACGTTGACTGATTGATTTCAAATCTTCAAACGCGCAGTCATTAATCTTACACTTAAGTCACGGACTCTTGAAATTAGACGCACAGCTTCGAGGCTCTCACACACAGGAGACGTCTTGCTTCTTGTGTGGGTTCTGTTGCACACGTAGACGCCGAAGGACCAGAGTTTCCTTTTTCACAGCACCCCCAATAAAGGTTTATGGAGGAGCAATTAAGTCGTATTTCACCCTGCCGGAGGCCGTGTTGCGTTCAACGTGTGGCCACGCTATTGTCCTGCTGCAGTTAAATTATTAGCCTTGCATCTCGCCATTGTAAATCACTACAACACGATGGCAGAGAAATCTTTTCCGATGAAGTTCGTCCTGTTGCCCTTGTGCTACCAAAGCACGCTTCAGTCCTTCGAAATTTCTGCAGAACCTTGCATTCCTTCAAAAGACTCAACCCACCGCGCCAATTAGCCTCATTACCCTGAACTGAGATCTGTTTACCACTTTTGTACCATGAAACAAACTTAAGCCTTTCGGCATCGATTTCAAGTTCAATCCCCACAGTTAAAGCGATTAAGCGATCGTCTTTTGGTATGGTACTGGCGTGTAATATGCCTGGTCTTGGGATTAAGTCCTTGGGGAAAATAGCCGAAAAGGACGCAAATTTAATTAAAATATTTAAGAAATCCTTTAGCCGACAAAAGATCAATGATGAAAGGATTACTTAAAGGCTCTTGTGCATGTGCACGCCGAACACCAAATGCCGCACCAGAAAGGATGCCGAGGTGCAGTTATTTCAAAATATTTTTCAAACAGTTTAATCCTTTGGGCCTTTTTGTAGCTTCATTAATGTAATCCTGTATTTGGTTATCGGAAAAAATGTAACCTACTTACTGAGGGATATTTTCCGTTTTAAGAGAAGAGACACGCGAGGAGACAATTGGGAATTAGACATGCCTGAAATTATGGAGTAACACGAGGACAGGGATGGGTTGTCCTTTTTGAAAAACTACATTAGAAACCTGGGAATGCCCCTCAGATAAACTTATTTCACTTTCAGAGCTCAACAAGGCTCCAACTCACAAATTATATTTGGATACTGAGCCTATCGCGATCAGGAAGGTACTCAGGTCTTCCTTTTAACGACTTGAAAACTCACCATCGAAGAGAGAACCAGGGCGAAGGCCACCATAGCTTTATATGCCAGTAAGCAGACTCTCGGCAAGAGATGGGGTTTGACGCCATACATGGTTCTACACAGCAGTGACTGGACCAGGGCTGACATACCTCCCTGCCAACTTGAAAAAGAATGTAAGAAAACCAGACTACGCCAAGTCCAAAAAACGGTATGTTTGGGAGTACCCAGAACTTGGTACAACTTCCACTGAAACAATGGATGTAATTCTCGATCTGGTGCCAACTGATCTATACATCAGGCAACCCGCGCGGCCCTCAGGCTGGCTTGAGAAGACGTACGGAAACACAGGAATGGACTTCGCTCTCTACAACTGGAAATAGTTAAACGGCCATCTTACTCATGACAACGAAACTCAACTTCAACCAAGTTTCCAATTTGTAGATCCCCAACAGAGAGGAAGATGGCTATAGCAAACGGAGATCGCGCAACTTTCTAACGTCGTCAGGATCGTGCCGATCATCACAGGACACTGGCCAATTGGAAAATATGGCGGCAAATTGAGAATTCCATACAACACTGTACAAGCTGTGGGAAGGAACAAGCCAGAGAGACAACCGAACATATTCCTTAGAGTTTTCCGGCTCTGGCTAGGATCAGAGAGCGTGCATTTAGAAACTTTTCTTTACTGAGGGTTGGGAGAAGTTTCTGGTTCTGGTTCTAATGTCACTTTAAGCATACTGCCGTCGTTTCAATTTTTTGCTTTCCAAGTAGTATCGCAGTCACGACTAGGTACGACGTAAGCCATAAGCTTTACCAAGTGGTCCCCCAACTAAGTACCAACCACGTGCAATGCTGCTCGAGCTTCGCAATCGAACGGGAACTGGTCTACTGAGTATGCTAATGGCATCCTTTATGGTCATCAAGATAATTGCCCGTTTTCTTTGTCCTATACAATTTTTAAAGCTCCAATTTGAGTGTGAAAGTGATAAAGTGTGAGAGTACCGTGCCTCGTTTGGGTGCCATACATGGGATTTGACGCTGTGCGTGCGAGCCTGTTGCATGCTGGGATCGGGCGAGTTCTATTTTTAATCGACAGTCTGCCTAAAGGTTTGTCGCTTAGATTTGTTTGGTCAAGCAAGGTTGTACCGAACAATGAGACTCTGCTTCTCGCTATTACAGTGACAAAAACCATGAAGAGTAGTTCATTCACAAAACGAACGGGGTTGCCGCCTGTACGTAATTTACCAATATTTTTTATTAAACACAACTCAGTGAATTTCTCCCACGTGGTCGAGGACCCATCATAACGAAACAAATTAGGTCACATCGTGGCTTTACAAGTGGACCATATGTTTCGTTTTTAGTTAAAATATTGCTGAGTTCATAAATCGGTACAAATCTGACACGTTTTCAAGTTTACTCCGCTAACAAGTGTAAAAACAATTTCCCAAGCTGAGGGCGGCTCCTTTGACGTAATCGGAGTAGTCTACAGTTTCCTGGTATTTTCATCTTCATCAGAGAAAGGCCGGGAAAATATTTTCTCACTCACTCATCGATGACAACAAACACAACGCATGAAGCCTAACAACCTGTTGCGGCCCAAAATAATCTCGAGTTACAAACACCGAAAGGATACTCGAGCGACGAGGATCCTGAAGTAAGATATTCCCGTATTGTAGTCAGTCACATATGGACCTGATGCCCCAGAATCCGGGACCATTGCTGGGTAATCACAGGACACTGAACAAAAACACCGGCCAAACTCAAAGAGTAGCGTCAATCGATTATCGACAATGGACGTAAGCAAGGCAGTTCTTACCTTTTCCTGAGTCATTTCTCCTAATTTTTTCTCAAAGGATGTCTCGGTTGACAGGAAAAGGCTGCACAAAGGATCAAATGATACCGATTCCAATGTCATAATGAGCCAGAGTTTTTAGAGAGCAACCACCAGACAAACATTAAGACATCAACGACCAGCGGCTCCGAGCTGCACAGCAAATGTCAAAAGAACTCGTTAAATGTTTCCGATTCGTTTAGTTTTGATCGGCCCCGTGTCCTTTTCCCATTAGGATCCTTGGGCCTCCTTGTGCCGTCCCACACCCGAGTAAGACATCATGCCATTCTGGGCGGTGATTTATTTGGTTGCCTTTAGGATTGCGTAAAACAGTGCGCATGAGATCAATGCCTTGCGGCTATGGAGGCGGCGGACCGTCAAAGGATCAAAGTGCATTGACCAACCACCGAACAATCGCCTTTATCGGTGTTCTTTGGTGAGCAAGTATGAAAATGGCACAAAAGTAGGAAACAGCGCGGATACCAACGCAAGGACGAGTCGGTAGCGAGCGTCTTACTGCAATCAGGATGAGCTGGAGTTGGCTGGAGACTGCTGGCTGCGTTTTAACTTTGTCAGTTGGTGCAGCAAGGACTTTTGTGTATCCTGGGCCGAGCTGGGAAACTAATTACAAACCCTGCAGTTTCAATCAAACATTCCGTGAAAATCGCCCAAGAAGGGAATTATTACCACCCAGTACCTCCCAATAGGCGTATTGTTGTCGCCCTCCAGAAGCTGGGAGATCTCGATTAGTGCTCGGTATACAGCCGCCGACTTTTCGTGATTCGAGATTCCCAGGGATTTGGCTTCGATCTTTTTGTTTTCATTCACACTTTGGTGGCCACATTGTCCGGAGGCAGTCATTGCACTTCAGTTCACCGCCAGAATTCGGCCAGTTGTTGATGCCGCCGAGGAAAACAATTATTAGAAGTTCCTTTGTCCAGAACTCGCGGTGGTTAATGAGTTTCCATCTGATTTCATCCTCGGCAGTTCTCCATCAAACATTTCCGCACCAGGTTGACCCCAAAGGCGCTGCGCTGTTGGGACAAATATAAGCGAAATCGATCCGGAGATTTGCGGTCATAAGGGTGCTTTGTTTCCGTCCTCTTGAGCGAGTTTTCCCTTTTTTGAAAAACTGTTGGAGTGGCATTTTTTGCGATGTTTTTGTGCAAAGCTGCAGAGCAAATAGAACGGAAATCGGTCCCCAGCTCGGAGTGCATTCTCGGAAGGATTTTCCGAACGGCGAAAGGTGCCGCTATCGGAGGAAACAAATGGTTTCGTGCTCGCATTGACGCAAAAGTCGCCTTGTTGCAGCTCAACCCATCTCCGCTCTGGCTGCGCCCCAGGATCTCCTCCTAATTGTGTCCTTATTTTGCTCGATCTCAACTAACAAACAACAAATAGAAACTCGTCTCACCCGCAGCTCCTGACAATGGTAGCAGGCATTTCGTCATGCTGATTAAAAAATGTTTCTGCTCTGAGTCCAGCATGGAATTTCGCTGTAACTGGTGACAAGAGCACAAGAAAAAAGGACACCGTAACGAATCCTGTCCAAATAACTCACTTTCCCATTGTAAATCGAGAGTTGGTAGTTTATGGGCAATCATTAAGTGCAAATGTCTGCAAAACAGCGAGGATAAACATTTGTCAGGGCAGAAGGCACGGGACAACACTGGATCCTGTCTCTGGAAAGGAGTTCCTGCTGCGCCTCGCCTGGCGGGGGTGTTCAATGTGTACACGTTGACAGGATCTCGACACTTTCCGCCCTGCAAAGAGCGTTTTTAATTTAGTCTTATCCTTGAAATTTTTATTCATCATCGTTAAAGTAGCAACCTTGAATCTGGTGGAAACCGCGAACGAATCACTTTGGTCAACCAAGGCTGAACGCAAAATGTCCTTCCAGTTCAAGGCGAGGAACGAATCGAGATTTGTTACTTCGGTTATCGGAGCCCATTTGCGGTGGATTTGGTGACACCGGAGTTTCTCCTTGAGTTTGATCCTAGAACTCATATTTAACACGGTGATTAAAAAAGGATTTACTTAATCCGGATGAGCGGGCAACAACGAGTGCTTCACAATTAACCCGCATCAGCGCCCTTTGTTCGCATCCCCAACTGTTCGTGTTCATGCCAGATAAATATTTACTCTTCCTTGTTTTGACCATCATCCCCCTCTTCAAGCACTTCTCATCTCCCCCGGTCTTTTTTAAGGATCAAAGCATATTGAAACGTTGTCCTGCGGTCTCGTGTTGATGACACGTGTGTGTACATTAACAAGGACCAGTTTGCTTTCAATTCAGCGATTATTTTGAAAGGAGACTCCAAGTGGGCGCACGTGTATTTTCGTTGTTAGTTGCTACAGTCAAAAATACAGCCCTGCCTCAGCTGGTGCTTCCTTGTGCATCTCCTTTTGTATAAAAAAGAGCGTGTTGTGCCGGCTATAATTGGAGTTATTAAGGAGATTATCACGCAGAAACGCACAACCTGAAAAAGGATTTGAGGACTTAATTCGTAACAAAGTGAGGACTCGTCTGTTTGAGATGTATTTTAAAAGCACTTCGCTTTGAATTTCGTTGCAATTACGAGGATTGTGCTGAGGAAATGTAAGTACTTAGAAAGAATGAAATCCACACAACAAACAATAAACATCCAACAATCAATGCAACTTGATGATGCTCTGCCGCTGCTGTTCTCCCTGCGGAATTGCTCCTTTATTTTTCCCTTCATTAACTGCAGCCAGAAGAGGTTTGTTTTGAAATGGGAATCCACCATCATAACACAACGAAAGCAAATAGAAGCCGTTATGTCCTTACGCATGGCCTGCGTCCTCGCACAGTTTACAAATGTCTTCGGCTATTGCCCATGTTATCAGGCTCCTCAAATAACCCCAGATCTCTGGTTGCTAACAACCCTTGTGTATTCTATCGGCTCCGTTTCACTGCAGCTAATAAGGGTATACGAAAGACGCTTGGATTTCATATGATTTGCAATGTGAGATTTTTCCTATGTGCTCGTAAAAAGAAAACGCGTTCTTGTACCTTCAACGAAACTAATTGGAAGGGAAATATGCAACAAGCGGGGGGCGCACTTCGAGATGGCAAATTGGTGGCAAGCACCGCGACAGTCCTTATTCACAGCGGAATATTTTTTTGGATCTTTATGAGTTGAGAACTAGGTTTTAGGTACTAATACTGATTATTATTTGTTTACAAGCAGTTCCAGTGATACTGCTGGATGCTAACGGGCGTTAGCATATTTTCACTAACTTAGAAGTAGAGACAAGGGATCACGATGGTACCATTGTATTGGTTGGTACTTCGGGAGGCAGTTTGGCAACCAGTGCTTTTCGCAGCTTTTGACCTGTAATTTTTTATACCCTGCAATAGATTCTTATTGAACAGCTGGACTTAGCCGGCCTGGATAGACTAGGGCTTATAGCGTCCCACTACCATTCCAGTGAGTTACTACCTCACGCAATTCCTGAGTGGGCATAGAGGTTATAGGTCTTACTTTCATCGCTTCGGACCTGTTGGACCAACCTCCTGTTAGCCCATTGAAATGAGCGTTCGATCGTGGATATAATAGATGGGAGCCTGTGGAATAAAATCGCGTGTTGGCGTTGGCGTTGGTGGATGCGTACTGGAATCGGTGCATCCCTTTACAAGCTTTGAAATCACTTACATGAACGAATGTATTGAATTATGCATAAACAAAACTATGGTAATATGCACTACACACCAACCTCTGCTCAGTTTAAAAACTTAATTAAAAAGTTGTTTCCATTGCCCCCGAAAATAGTTCGTTCATTCTGCAAAAACACAATTACAAGTCCCAAAATAAAAATCAAAGGAAATCCGATCAGCGGAAATGACTCGATTTCAAATTGTTGGATCAACAATCATCAAAATAAGTCAAGCATCAAAAACCTCGGAAATAAGATGAGAAAAAATTTGTTTTTTTTCTGTTTTATGGAAGCCGATACTTTTCTGTTTTCCTAACACCGGGTTTGACAAACAGCAGTTCCAGTTCGCATAGAGGAGAAGCCTGGGACATCGAAAATCTGGCACAGTCAATGTCAAAGCAAGTGTCAACAGAGAGATTCGGCAAACAGAAAACATCGCCACTGACTGCATTGATCAAGAACATATGTCGCGTCTCGAGCGGAGGAAATTAATCTGTTTCCGAGGAATATCCACTTTTTTACACTTTGTAGAAAATATTATTTACGTAAATTTTTTTTTCATTCTCGTTCGTGTAAATTGGTGTTTGTTTCTTAAGGTTTCATTCAAGGATTTTGCATAAATAAAACCACCAGGATTTTCTTGTCGTTTGTAATAATTTTCTTTACTGTAATTTATACCCTTTTATACGAAGCTGGATTTTTTCGAACTTAATGTGACTTGTTATGAATTTGTAGGTCTTCGCTGTCGCTCGTGTTTTTTCAATATTTTTAGAGCCCTGGTTTCTTTTGGATAAATTATGTAAATGTGCACAAAGCCAATTACATTGCAAAGGGTCGGCTGGATTTTATGACCTTTAAAACTATATGTACATTTTCATCGATTAAATATACTTAAAAACTCACCCTTTATCATTTGAATTTTACTACACTACTACTACTTTACCGTTTTGAGTACTTGTTTTAATTTTACAAAATAAAAGACGCCAAAAAGCAATATTCACTCAGAACATATTTTACCACTAATCAGACCTCTTCGACCGTTGCTAATAGAAATTTTTATGTTAAACCGAATTTTAAAAATCGTGAAGGGTCTTTTTAATTTATTCGTTACCATCAGCAATTTCTCGAACCCTTTATATTGGTTTAAATATTGGATAAAATTTGGTTGTAGGTCAAAAAGCTTAAGCTATTGATTGGTAGATGGCCCTGTCAATAATTCTCTAAAAAAATGAAAATTCCTAATTAAAGTCACCTGAAAATAGCAATTGCATATTTTAAATTTTATGTGAGACTTATTATTTAATTAACGTACTAATTTTTCATAAAGTTGAGTTTTATCCGATTTATGTTATTTAAAGAATCTTAAATATTGTTTTGTAGTAGCATTGATTTCAACCTGACTGGTTGCTGTCTTTAGATTAGGTTAGGTGCAAGGATGGCTCCAGTTCCACCGGAAGTCCAATTACCGGTTGATGTCTTTACTAAATGTAATTTATGTAAATTTTTTTAATAATAATAATAATTGTATTACGAAGAAAGTACACAAAATTATATTTAGAATTAAATACAGAATTAAAATTAAGATTGAAGCGGGTAATGGTTGGGGAGAGAACGCTAGTGGGACGAACAGGAAGAAGATAGAAAAAGAGATGCATGTCTTCTGAAAGTTGTGGCTGTTCTCATTCTCTGAATGTTGTTTGGAAGATTATTCCCGATTCTTACGGCATGCACAAAGACGGAGCGACTACCAATTAGTGAAATGTGAGCAGGAATTTGACGGATCTCAAGGATTGTAAAGCAAATAGGAAGTCAGAAACGTAGCAGGGCCTTCGGTAAAAGAAACCTTATGCAAGAGAAGTAAAGCCATGAGATCGAGGAATTGAAAGAGGTTATAAACCAGTAAGGAATTTTGGACACCCGACACATGATCTTCTCTTCCTATATGAAAAATGAACCTTAGGCAATCATTAAATGCCACTTTAAGACGTTGACGGCAAGATGAGTCGAAGGAAATATATACCAGCGAGCCGTAAAGAAAATGAGGGACAACGAGAGATTTGATAAGTTTGGCTCGAATAGGTGAGGATAAGAGACTAGCATGTAGCCACAGTTTGCGTAGTGTGCCGTAGATCTTAGAGAGCAGCAATGAAACATGATTGCAGCAGGAGAGTTTGGAATTGACAACAATACCAAGGTTTTTGGTGCGGTCAACGATTGGAAGAGGAACATTATTAAGTAAAAGAGGTGGAATACCATTCGGAGACGGCGAACGACGACTAAGGAAATGTACTTGCGATTTAATTAGGTTTCAAGATCGGAAGATCATTAATATAGAGGGTGAAAAGCAAAGGACCAAGAACCGAACCCTGAGGCACACTTAGAAAAGAGGATGTAACATTATTATGTTGAACACACCGAAATCTATTAGAGAGAAAAAAAGAGAAAAGACGCACAGAAGAAGCGGAAAAATGATACCGATGACTGGAGCAGATGCGAGTGAACCACAGAGTCGAATGTTTGAAGAATGTCATGGTCAAGATAGCGGGCGACAGATTTGGCTATGTTTTAACACTGAGTTGGTGGAGGCTACTTGCAAAATTCAAATCAGACGTCTAAACTAATCCCTCAACAAACCTTATCCTTGAAAAACTTTTTATTATTTAGTCAGACTTGATCAGCCTCGGGAGCCTAAGGATTAAATCACCTGATTACCTTCCAGAGGTTCAAGGTTCGATTCCACGCAACAGCATCATCGTTCCTTTTCCATATGTCCTAATTACGTAACGTACCTTCTTTCTTGCTTTCCCGGTGGAATAAAACCGCAGTTCTTTCACTTTTCTGTGTCCTATCTTTCCTACAAGAGTTTACAGTTGGGCATTGCACCCAACACCTTGAGTTACTGACCCTAAATAAGGATGTTACCTATTTAGTTCAGTCAAGCCAACCCATTTTATTCCATATTTTGTATTCCATTAAAGCACTTGGTAGTTATTGTCTGCTTATGGCTTCTGAAAAGGTTCTAGTTAACATAGCCTTTCTCGATGGATTCTAGCGGATAAAGAAAGACTCTTTAACATCGAAGTGGTAATATGAGTTTGCTAATTAGATGTCGGTAAGGATAGAATCAAGGATCATTAATAATAAAAAACATTTCGTTTTAATTTTTTAACCACAATTATTATATTATTTAAAAAAGTTTTTTTTTTTGTTTTTTGTATTTTTTTTCTTACATTTCTTTCCAGATGTTTTTTTTTGTTTTGTTTTATTATTCTATTCCACTATGAAAAATTGTGAAAAATAAAAACATAAAATAACGAGAAAATTGTTTTATTTCTTGTATTTCTTTCTTTTAGTTTCTTAGTTTTCTTCTTCAGTTTTTTATTTTATCCTGTAGTTTTATGCGTGATAGAAAAGGAAATGGAAAATAAAATTCATTTAACAAATATATTTTCAGTTATAATTAAAGATAGTAATGTAATCAAAATATCCTTTTGGACCAAACACATCAAGCGGGTAAGCACTTTTATAATGAATCTAGGAGGTTACTGCTGGATAAGGCATTGTTGGAAATTGTGCAGAGGGTTTTTGACAATACATTTTGTGGTGTTACGGCACTGGAGAATTTGTATTTATTATAAACTCAGAGCTATTCATGTTGAGTATAATAAATAAGTAAAGGTTTCCTACCTTCCAGAAATCAGCATAATTTCATTCCCTTGTGGTGGGTCCACAAGACACAGACTTATGTTCGTATAGACATTTGTACTTACTTAGATACTTTTATTTGTCAGAATGTTGCAGGGATAAAATTCTATAGAAGTCTGTGCTAAGTTGCTAAGTGTATATCGTGTGGATCCACCATCCGACTTTTCTTTCTAATGGTGGGTCCGCACGATAGAGACTTTGGGTCGTAGAGACTTCTATAGGAGTTTGTTTGCGAAACAAAGCAAAGTCGCTAGAAGAGTCCCCAGAGGCATTCCGTTGAAAGATATTCCGTCGGCCGTTGCGTTCAAACTTCACAGTCTATACAGAAGTCGCAGGGAAAGCCGTGTGGACCCACCATAACGCAATGAGTTTCGTCTGCACAGCTGTACGAACAAAACCGTGTCGCATGGACCCACCATTACTTGTTTCAAATTTTTGTACGAACAGAAAGTGATCACACCCACGTGGCGCGTGTGTTCCAAAATGTTATTTTTAATAATTAAATAGAAAATTAAATAATAAAAGTTTACTTGTATCTAATTTTTTCTCTTATTATTTAAAATTTTGTTCAATTTTTTCATTACTAAACGTCAAAGTCTTATGATTTCCAATTTTTTTCTTTCTTGCATATTTAAAATATCCACTCATTCTTCTTCTTGCAGTCATTTACACATTTTGTATTTTTAATTTTTTTGTTGTGTTTCTATTTATTTGTTTTGTTTAAATTTTATTTCTATGTTTCTTTAATAATAATTCGTGATTATTCAATTATAAAACATTCTTTCGCGCGTTCATAAATATTTGTTTGTATTGTGATTCATTCCAATTCACTCTCTTTTGTCTACATTCACAAATTTCCTCTTTTTTTTGTTGATTTACTACTTTTTTTTTGTTTTTTGTTTATTTTTGTTATACTTCGTGTTTGTGATTCGTCTATTTTGTTTTATTGTTATTTTTAATGGTTTTGTTTTTTTTGTTTACTCATTAAATTTTTGCATTTTTATAAAAAGTCCTTTTTTAGAACATTTTGTTTTTTTTGATATAATTTTTTTGTCATTTTTCATATCATTTTTGGTTTTGGTTGTATAAAAACTGTTTTTAATTTTTTTGTTTTACAAGTTTAATGCAATACTTTTTAAAATCAGTATTAAAATGTATGTTTTTTTTGTCTATAGCTTTTTAAATATTTGAATTTTATTCAAATTGAAACCTGACACATTTTATAATAGGGATTTTTTTGATGTTCTTAGAAGCGTTGTAATAGGGTTGAAAATATTGAATTTTGGAATAAAAAAAATCATTGCGAATTTGTAAGTAGAATTAAAGGAAATGTCTTGTGTTTTGAAAACATATGAAATTGAGGATAATCAGAAAATTAAGTTTCTTAAGGTGGAAAGCAGTAAACAATTACCTTTTGTCCCTTTTTTTCGTTTAATGCTGAGATCCAAGATACCAAGCTATGATATACAAGGCGTCTTCCGGCAGATTTTGCACTTTGAACAGAACGATTTTACACTTTGGACGATGCTGGAAAACTTGCCTACTATAACAGAACACATTTCCAGCAAGATGGGCCACAGCACAGGGTTTCAACAGAGAAACTAAAGAGCATTTTTCGAGAAAATTAATGTCACTTTGCGACATCGACTAGCTCCGTAGATCACTAGACCTAACCAAATACGATCTTTTTCTATGGCAATATTTCAAATCTCTCGTATAAAGCAATTCGCCATCAACAATAAGGGCTCTACAGGAAAATCCAAATCTCTGCAAGCAAGTTTTCGCCGCCATATGGTGAAGATTGCAGGAATTCCTGCAGCAAAATTGGCGACATTTGAGTGGATTTATTTCTAAAACATAAAATCCGCATGATTGATGGAACTGGACTTTCCAGATCAATTCATCTAACTCACTAAACCTTCATTGAGTCGATTGATCAATAGAGAAACAATTCAGAACAACGTTTCGGTGCCCTTTGAAACGAACAAAGCCCTCAGACAAGAAGGCTCACAATCCTGCTTACTATTTAACATTGTATTAGAAAAAGCGGTCGAAGAAGCATGTATTGAAATCATTTTAATTCATTTAAATTAATGTCATGAAAACGTAATATGAAGCTTGCATGACATCGTAAAGCTAATATGGAGGCAGAAACAAATACCATCGGAATGCAGCGAGGGCAGTGTGTGCCCTATACATAAAAAGAAGATCACCTAAACTGCCGTAATTATAAAGGCAACACTTTACTGAAAGTAGCATATCAAATATTTTATAAGTTAAACTGTAACCTTACGCAGAAGCAGAAGATCTACTACAGGCTTTATTGTCACCCTTAGGCAGGTCCTAGAGAAGGCAAATGAATTTAATATAAACATACAGTCGCTATTCATACCATTCAGAAACGCATATGATAAAATAAAACAATATATAAAGATATGGAGTTTAAGATTTTCCAAACACCTTGTAGACTTGACCAAAATGGCAATGAAAGAGATAGTATGCATATGCAGAGTAAGAATTGAAGGAGAGCTGTCATAACCATTCAACACCACAGTAGGACTAAGCCAAAGAAATGCCCTATACAACGCAGCTGTGGAAAAAATGGTAAGAGGCGTAGGAATTAACACCGCGGACAGTATTTTCAACAAGTCGGTACAACTATTGGCATTCGCTGACGATATTGTAATACTAGTCAGATCCACATGTGGTATGACGAGAAGGTTCTTGGAAGTTGCGAGAGTAAAATTATCTGCACAGGAGCACAGGCGCGCTAAATGAAGAGGATGTTTGGAGAAGAAGATAGAACCACGAGTTGTAGTAAATATACAAAAAGAACCTGGCATAAACAAAAGCATCAAGATCAAATTCTTGCTCCTCCAAACGCCAGAGAGAAGAAGGCCGCAAGAAATGGACTTACGAACAACTGGGACTACCAACTGGAAGAGTAAAACGCAATGCCGAGGACGATGGAAGAAGATTCTTGAGAGGAAGACTCGCAGATCGCTGTAGCACCAATGGTGATGATGAAATGTAAGTGTATTATTATTAGCTGAAGTGTGCAGGCGGACACCCTGTACTTTGAAGTGTTCCAACTGTTAGTTGAAATTGCCGATAGAAAAGGTCTCAGTATCAGTAAATAATTCATTACTGAGGAGTACCAGCAAAGGATAATTATTCACCTGAAGAAATTGTAGACGGATAATAGAATCTCAGCTCTGTACTGAACTGAAAAAGTTCTCTAAAACACCTAAAAGAAGCAAAACAAATCTATGAAAAATGAAACGTCACAAACTTAAAAACAAAAAAAAATTCTCCCTTTTTTTAACATTTGGTAAATTTTTCGTTTTGTTTGTTTCAGCATGTTTTATTTTTCAAAGGACCCCAAGGCATTCTTACTTTGCAATAATTTAATTAATAAGAGAAAATAAAATAAACATTTACGATTTTATCTCAAAATTTTTCTTTATTTGTTTATTTATTAATTAATTAAAAAAATGATCATTTCTCTTTCTTATTTTTCCTACAGTGACAATCAGTCAAAGTTTTTTTGTATTTTTTTTCGTTTTTTTTTATTATTATTAAATTTATAATTTTCAATATTTTTTTATCACTTTATCATAAAACTAAGAAAAAAAATATAACTATAATTATAAGCGAAAATTTGTTTTTTTTAGTTAATAATAATAATTGCATCTTAGGTATATGAGGGGGAAGGAAATGGGAAGGAGACGGGGAGACTGTTTTATAAACGGACAATAATTTTTAGAAGATAACAACTTAATACAAATATAAAAAAAAAACTTAACAATTTGGGGGATTTTAATTTCTACATAATTTTATATATTTTTTATGTATTTTTAGTGTGTGCAAATTATAATATTATTTTGTCTAATGTCTCCAGTTGTGTAGGAAACAATTTGATATTATTACGATTGCAAAGAGTCCTTTTTTAATTAGGGATTGCACATCAATTTGGCTTTTTCTCTCTTTTTATTTATTTGTATTTAAACTAAAGTCAGTTGCGATTATTTACCTCTTTTTGTTATGTTTTTTTCAATTTAAGTGGTTTTTGCGTTGTTAAAGTGTGCTTGTGTGCGATGTTGGTAATCCTTGTCTATGCGCATTTACTAGCTGCGTAACATATATATGGCTGGTGGTGGTGGTTTATACACTTTGGAAATACATCGAATTATTGAGGATAATGATGGTAAAACATGTGATTTTTAATATAACGATATTTCTCTGCTTTGACCAATATTAAAAATTAAGATCTTTTCAAATTTCCTTTTAATTATATCTGAAGACAATGAATATTCAGAATTCAGGGAGCTGAGATACTGCTGTCGAGGATGATATAGACTTCGGACAAATAATTTATAAACAAGTCACTATATTGAAGCATAATTTTATGCAGAAGTTCTGCAGGAGACAATCTTTGAACGACAGATAATTTGCAATTTCGAACAAAACAAGCTTAACTTCAGGAATAAAATTCAATATGAAAAGTGCTTCTGCTGGAACATAGTCCATGTTAAACGGAAGTCCACCATTTGAACTAAATTAATTATAATGGAATACTGCTATAAATTAAATTTATAGCAATATTCCATTATAAATTTAAACTGTTTAATGAAACAATCTGCAATGTACATACGTCGGCGTTTCTGGTTAATTTTCGCTCAGTTTTTACCATTGACTGAAATAAAAAGGATTTATATACCCCGTGTAAAAAGTAGTCAGATTGAAAGGTGCGCGTGAAAGATAATGCTAATCGTTTTTTTTTTCAAGTAAACTGTTGTACCGATTTACCACGCTGAATTTTAGCCATATCTATTACTTAAGGTGTTCACAACAGTTGTCTGTCTTAATTATGGTGTTACGTCCTCCACGAATAAGTTGAACAGAGTTTGCCTTAACATATGTTTCAAATGAAATTTCGTGTGCCAAATGGCTGAAAATGTTTCAGAAGACCTATGGTGAATCGAAGATGTCAAAAACATAGGCATGAGAATGTCATACAGCATTCAAAGAGGCCAAAAAAGTGGCAGTTAATTTGGCGCCTTCTGCTACGAGGGACGTATTGAGGAAAATGTCACTTCACACGATTCCATGCGACAGTTTGAATACGACGTTTATCGATCTAGTCGCCAGGATTCTCTTAGATTGACAATGAGAAATACCAAATTAAGGTCGAAGTGACATCCGTCATGTTTGAATAAGGCTAATTGGTGTACGAATACGACATGCTAACAAGCCGAAAGTCTTTGGAATGGCGTCTCGAAAATGAGCCAAAACCCATAAAAGACAATTCGCCGAAGGACTTGAGCGCTACACCTCAATCAGCCTATGATAAGTGCATGAAGGATTGGATCACGCGCTGGCTCTACTATTTCCTCTAACTTACTGAATTCGATTAACACTAACTTAGTTGGTCGAGCAGAAGAACGATGTATCTGCGTGTGAAATGAAACAATATTTAATCTCATAACTGGCAATCTACTTAAATGCATGCTAATCATCTCATTTTATAGATACAACACTCACGTTCCACAAAGCCCGATCTTAAATAATCACCAGCAATGTAAGTATATCAACAAAGCACAAGGACACAATATTTGCATGTTTATGTATGTAAAAATATTAGTAGTAAATGCGATTTCACAACTTTCCACAAAAAAATGCTGTCCAGGAGCTGACATTGGATTCTATCAATATCTGTTAATTCATGATAAAAGTAGAACTTTTCTTTTCACAGAAATTTCAGGTTAAAAGTGGAATATACAATTTTTTTCGTTCTTTATAGTTTTTTTTATCATTTTTCTTTTATTATTTTTTTCTTCATTACTTTTAAGTTTACTTTTCATTTCTTTTATATATTTCCTAGTTATATTAAAAATTATTTTTTTTTGTATTTTTTGCACATTTCTTGTGCTTTTTTTGTTTTTCATTAAATTTATTTTTTTTCTTTAGGGTTTTTGTGTATGACGACAATGTTTTTTACTTAGGTTTATTGTGATTCTATTTTTTTTGTTTAGTTTGTTGCATTTTTCTTTTGCTTGACTATTTTAAATGATATAAACATATACATACATATTTGCAAAGAAATTAAGAAATTAGAAAAGAAAAAATAATAATATTGTTTTTTGCTGTTTTGTTGGTTTTTGTTTTTTAGTTAATAAGATTAATTGAGTTTTTTTATTCGGTTGAGTTGCTATTGTGTTTTTTTTCTGTGTGTGATTTTTGTGTGCTATAATAATAATATATTTTCGTTTTGAAATTAATTTTTAAATTTTTATTTTTGCTTTGATAATATATTTTTGTTTTTTTGTATTTTTTTTATTTTGCTTTTTTCAAAGAATAAAAAATATGTATTTTGTTTGTTTTTTTCTTTTTTTGGTAAATATTTCTGGGTTTTCTTTTTTTTTCTTTTCTTGAGTTTATGTAGTAAATTTCGCGCTACAAAGCAATTTTATTAATAAAAAACTGAAGATTTTTGGTCTGACTAAAAATTATTAGAACAGAGTGAGTAGCATTATTATTTGGAATAAATTTTAATTGTTTTATTTCATCATCTTGATTTATGGTTGTTTCATTTCTAAAGTTTGCTAATAGTAAAAAAGATAAATTTGTTATTACATTATGGTTTTTTTGTTCTTTTTGTTGCTGTTTACTTTTATTTATTTGTGATTTTTTTGAATATGTCTCTGGTTTTATTATTATAACTGTTATTGTTGTTTTTGTTGTTGTTGTTGTTTTTGCTGGTTTTATAGTTGACGAATTTGATAATGAAAATCGCCGCCATAACATTTGCCCTTGGCTATACGGGCTCGCCGTTCATCACCAACAGAATACAGATAGCTCACCAGTGTGCTCGTTGTTATGTCTCCATGAGGTAACTGAACGTGCTTTTAACTGTAAATATGAAATGGAAAAAAGAAAAGAAAAAAAAATATTTAAAATTATTCATTTTAAATTTTATATACTTAACAAATACATTACAAAAATGGAATGAGCTATTATATTTATCTATAACTGGAATATTTGTTGCTGTTTTGTGCATATTGATGACTACCTTTCATTGTTTTGATTTTTTTTAGAAAAAGGGTTTGTGCCTTTTTTTTGTATTTTAGCAGCTGACACCTTTCTTAATATTATAAAATATTCAGTCCTTTTTTTCAAAATGTTATCATTTCTTTTTAGTAACTTTAGTTCCTGTAACTTCCGGTTATTTATCCATCAAAAACTTGGTATTACGCGTTGATGTCGTCACTCTTAACTGATATCACCTGAAAATTTGAGTTTTTCTTTTTATATATTGTACAGCCCTAACAGAAAAATATCATTTTGATAATATTTAATGAAAATGAAAACTTTTTGTACTTTCTACAATTTAAAAAATATATCTATAAATCGTCAACTTTTTACAACAAAAGGACAAATGATAACAGAAATTAAAAGAAAACATATTTAAATAAAATATTTCGTGGCAATTTGAAGTAAGTTTGAGTGCATACGAATGGGGATTAAGGAAGGATCTTTTATGATTAAAATTTATTAGTTTTGTTTTTCTCTCGCGCTGTCAGCTTATTTTCTTCATTTCGTGGAATCGAGGGGAGAATACGTCATCCTAATCCGAAAAATAGTAACCTGGCAATGAAAGGACAACTTATATCTGATATAATGCTATTATCTTGCTGTATTGGTTACAAAGGGGCGTCGTCGGTCGTATGGAGAGTCATGTGATTCCTGTTACAGGATATGTTGTCTCCCGATCTCCTACTACGACTTTCAAGTTTTAACGTTGTTAACTCCAAATGGATGCTAGGCAACCACCAGCGAAACGGAAGAAAACGATTGCAGTAGATGAGAGAGAAGACCCTCTTCAAAAGCTACCAAGCCAAGATGTAAATGTTATCGTATCACACTGAAGCTATAACGATCTCGTCCAGTTGTATAATGCCCTATTCTGATATGGAGGCTCTGTCTGGATGGGCCTTCCCTTTCCTACCATGCGCGTGGACTTTTATGGAACAATTTAAATGCCGATGCCATGGCTATAAAAGGCTCTGCCATTGTATTCATGTGTCCGGAAATGGCTATTGCAGCACTCGGTGGTTTGGTGAAGAGGGCCTTTGCCGATCGGACTTTGATCGAATACAACGAACGCTGGAGTTCCGCGTCTAGATTGGCCAACTCTAATCGGTCGTTTTCTGTGCCGCCTCTTAACGCGGCCAAGGAATTGTTGGGGCGAGGTAGAGTGGATATCAAGACAAAGTTAGGACACTTGTTAGCTTGATTGACGGATACTGCGCCCTGAATTATCACTTATGGAGGATATAAAGGGCGCAGGACCCCACAAGCTTGCAAGTTTTTCCTTGACGAAGATGAATCTGGCCTTCATGTTCTCTGTGCGTGTCCCGCGATAGGGAGAAGCAGGGGTGGTAGCACGTAAGTTGTTTCAATCGACCTCTTCATACAAAAATTTTTGTAACCCTTGAATTTTTGTATGAAGAGGGCGATTGATACAACTTACGTGCTACCACCCCAGCCCAATTTCTGAAAATTTTGTAGATGCGGTAAATGTTTTGTTGTTGTTTTATATTTAGAAGAAGTAAAGCCATTTTACATCCCAAACGCAAAGTGAAAACGCAGCTCCGGAGCTATTTTATCGCACAGAAATTTCTCTTCTCTCTTGCACGAAAGCTTCCACTTTGTGCTTGGGATGTAAATGGGCCTGCAGAATAATTAGGCTATATGAAAACAAATATATAAGGTGCGCATGGGTGTTATGGGGAACGGTAAGAACGGAACATTGTGGGAATTGCTCACTTATAATAATTGTACAGATACAAAAATTTAAATTAATAATATTCTATAATAATTTTGTATTCATCATAGCTCATTCCAATCTTAGTTTTAAAATTAAGAAAAAAATATTTTATTATATTTTCAAATAATAAAAAAAAACGTAAATTTCACAAAATTGATATCTTACCTGTTGCATTTTATCAAAGTCTAAACATGGCCGATGTGGTCGCTGTAATCTTTGTGGGGCATGATGTGTACGTGGTGGGCGGCGACGTGGTGATATTGCACAATGAAACAATTTCGCTGGTGGACTAACCGAGCGAACATCCATTGAAAGGGCGGATGTCGGACATGGACTACTCGTACAATTACTGTGATGATGATGATGTAGGTGGCTACTTAAAATTGATGATGATGATATAGCATTGTTACTGTTGCTGCTACTTATGGCATTACTGCAGCTGTTGCTGCTGCCGCTGTTACTAAGATTATCACATGAGATGCTAATACTTTCTATACCACGACTTGTTTCTGTTAATATAAGTGGTGTTGTGGCACGAAACATATGGCTTCGATTTGGTTTTAATGCTTCCAACGGTGGTGATGTACGAAAATTAACTGGAGCTGGTACAGGTTCTAGAAGATTTCTTACCTAAAAAAACATGAATAGGAATTGGTGTAGTTGAATTTATAATTGAGTAATAATATAGTTATTTACCTCATCATCTGAACTATGTGCCAATGATCTTTTTCTGGTTTCTAATATTGTAGAACTAGCTCTTTTGGGTGATTCTTCGAAAGCCTCCTCTGGCTCAACCGAGGATGACTCAGATACAGCTGATGCTGTTGTCGTTCTGACAACTAAGATACTGGCAGCCGCCTGGGCTGCCGCTACCGAAGATGGTCCATTTATAACTTCTAATTCTTCTTCTGAACTGTGCTGATCATACAAAAGGTGGGCTTGCCCTAACATTGCAGGTGATTCTGATGAACACGCTGTATCCGTTGGGGATGTTGTATCGTGACGGGAGCTCATACCTAAAATAAAGATCGTTTTTAAATTAGTAAGGATATCAAGTATGACTACAATATGGAACATTCAAAATACGAATAAATTTATTCCATGAAACCTATATTAATTGGCGCAGAGAAAGAAAGAACGTATCATCTTGTGAAAAATAGTATTTTACATAATTTCTGATTGAAGGAATGTAAAATATCAACAACTAACTATTCTTTACTACATGTTTAATAGCAATATCCGATCTTCTGAAGATTATAACCTTCCAAGAAATTATAGTAACCTGCAAAAAAATTTGATCGACAATTTTCAATTTAGAAGTTACCTATAAATTCGTAAACAAATTAAAATTGACGATGTCGGATACATATTAAAAAAACAATATGTAGAAATGTCGAGAAAAATCGAAACTTCCGCTGTTTCTTCGGTTGCAGCAATAAATTTAAAAAATAAATCATTTCAAGGTCATTCATCAATTTTTTGTCAAATTTCGTCATCATAATATTCTAAGTGAAATTGAACACCCTGTATGCATATGAGAAGCTGCCAAAACAGGTTGTAGAAACCATTAATCAGGGCTAAGTAGATAAGCGCAGACTTTATCGCAACATATAAAGCAATCTCGACGATATTTGTAAATTTATTGCAACTGGACCATTAAGTATATTCTAATTACATCATTAAAATTGTTGTAATCTCATGCAATGGAGGAAGCAACAAAATCTACAAGAAATAAGATAAGAAAGAAGAAAAAATACAGCGAAAATTTAAGTCGAGCGATAAGGAATGTTGCAACAAAAAAATAAAAAAAACAGAAAAAAATAAGTTATCTGTTGAGTAGAATTTCCAGAGGAAAAAAATACTTTTACACCACTAGAATCCACCTACCTTCACTTTCCATAGTCACCGTATAGTAGAACACCGGTTGCATTTTGTTGTTTTCGATATTTATAGTAAATTTAGAAATAAAAGCTGCGCGCGCACACAAAACTTTCCAACGCCGATAACACGGCTTCAGCGATTGTTTATTTTAGAAGTGGAGTAAAAATCACCTGATGATAGGACAATAGTCACATTTTTATCAACGAAACCAAACACAGCTGCTCTTGCATTTCCTTTACTTTTTTTATCAAAGAAGGAAAAGAGCACCTTTACTTAAAAAGTCACAAAGAAAATCCACAATATCTTTACAATGTTTAAACAGCCGGCGGCTCGCACAAGTAAAACACATACACGATCCGATATAAATATAGTTTTTGAAAAGCGAGAGAGAGAAGATCACTTATACACGATCACAAAAGAGACTTCATGCGTAAAACCCGAGGATAAGAATCAGGCAACATTCGCGCTAAAGTGGAGCTAAACTTCTTGGAAGATATAACCTCGCCGGGATGCAGATCTGCACTAAACCGCGATCGCGATCGCAAGAAGGAAGATAGCCGCGATCAAAGGGGACTTTTATCTAGAACTTTTTTTCTCAGTTGTTGATTTTTGCGTTAAAAGCGAGCCCCCAGTGTGCTTAAGGAACAACATGAGGCGACGTAATGTCTGATAGCGATAAAACTTAGAGAGCTTTTAAGCATGGCTTAAATATATAATAAAGAAACGATCGTAAGAATTATGAGCAAGAAGTAAAAGAAATAAGTAAAAGTTTTATTCGTGTTATGAGATAAGAGAGTCGCTTTTGCATATGTCTGCATGTAGTCCTAGGTTTTCGCGGCTCTTTGTGTATTGCTTTAAGTTTAGATCTGTTTGTGTGTGGGAAATCGGTGATCTAAAATATGCAAAGCTGGAGTTGGGAATTCGGGGGCTAATCAAACAGCTTAAGTTATTCGAAGAGAAATATATTAAAATATTCGTAAGAGATCGGTTCTTATTACAGCGAAACAATGTAGAACTCCATAATGGCACAACATAGTTGAAGAGCTCTTCTAAGCTCTGTTAAACACCTTCGCGTAAATAAAATAAAGAATTGTGGACAAAAATATCAGACTATTCAGAAATGTGTAAATCTCTAAATATTTCTTTTAAATTGAAGATAGTTTTAAACCTCAATGAAATCAATTTGAATTTATTTCCATTTTTTTATAATATACTTTTGCTAAATAATTGTTAATTCATAAATTCGATTTTGGTATATTTTTTAATCTACAAATTGTGAATACAAATGAGACCTCAAACTTATCGGAGAACACGCCATTTGCTCCACGATCGACCCTTTGTGCCCCCGTAGCAATGTAGCAGCAGTGACAAAATTTTATCACTGCTATCATAGCGATTGCCCCACAGAAATAAACACTTTCCTGTTTGCACGGCAATCTTGGAGTTTGACGCTCTCGGTTCACTTCCTTTGCCTACAGCCCACCTTTTCACGCATTCTACAAAATACGAATTCGTTCATAAATAGAACAACCCGACTGTGGAATAATCTTACACAGTCTGTATTTCTGAACTCTTACAACATCCAAAAGTTCAAACGCAGGGTTCATCGCCACCTCCTTTAACATCCTCGTGACCAGGGCCGGCGGTTGGGCCCTTTTTGCGCTCGGTACAATATGCCAAATTGCACCCCATCAGGGTTTAATTTTTTGATCGCAGTGAAGGACAGTGGAGAAAATAAAGAGATTTTTCTCTCAATCGAGGGGTTTTGCTCCTGAATTTTTACTTCTGATTCTCGAAGACTTCTTCATTTTTTGAATATAATTTATTGAGTAAAATTTATGAAAATCTCGAAGCTAAAATTTCGGGTAATTTCCTGCACGAGGAGATGTAAAATTTCCCCGTTTTTTCTTGCACGAAAAAGTACAGGGAGAGGAATTGTGTAAATTTGTGTAGTTTCTTGCGCCAGCCGGAGTTTTATGGAAAAAATAAATTGGAAAAATAAATCGTGGTAATAAAAATGAATTCCTTTAATAGATGAAATTGAAGTCACAAGAACAGTTTTTCAATTTTTTTTTCAACGTTTTAAATCTTAATTTCAGAAATTGCGCCCGGTGCAAATGCGCCATTCGCACCTATGAAAGCGCCGCAGTTGCCTGTGACCCCTGAAGACATCTGAGCTTAGAACTGCCACATAAAAAATACAACAAAATTAAGCTAAATTTCTGAAATAAATTAGAGTAGATTCCATCTCGTGATGTTAACAAAGAAAAAAAATAAACTAGAATTTCTGTTAAATGTTAAGCAACTAATCGCCATAATAGTTCTATTCTATTGATTAACTGAATTCCATTAATTCCAATTTTTTTATTAAAAATCTTTTTACATTTTTGCATTAGATTAACATTAGTACGAAAAAACCCGGCAATCGTACATTTCTCAACTAAATGCAGATCAAGACCCAGTGCGCAAAAAAATCACCACCAGGTGTTTAATAATCCTGTTTTTCGCATTCCCTCTTCAACCCCTTAATGTCTTTCTAACTCCTTAATAAAGTTTCTAAAATATCCAAAAAAAAATTGATAATCTTTTCTACAAAACACAATTTTTTTTGCCTAAGAATCGTTCCCATTCATTCTGTGTCCTAATAAAAAAACAACACACTAAGCCACTCTTCATGTCAGATACTAAATTAATCGAAAAAGTAACGCGTAAATAATAAAACAAAATTCGATTTAAAACCGCTTGAATGGCTGAAAACTTAATTCACCAGCACCCAAGTTCTAGAATTTAATAATATTCATTAATGACGATGCGAAAAGCCGGTTGAATGGAAGCAGTCCAGGCAATAAATTAGATATGTTTTTTCCCCGAACACAAATCTGTTTGTTTTGATTACAGATTTTCCTATATCCGCCATTAATAATCTCCTCAAATTCGGCTTCTAATTATACAATTTTTACCTGATGAAGGAGATGAGCTGAAACTAATATCGACCAAAAAGTGCTGGTCAATTGGTTGTTTTCTTATTTTGTAATTGTGCCCCCACCCTCCTCGCAGCGATTCACATTCGTTTCTTTTACAAAATAAAAATTCTTTTGCTTTGCCGTCGATTAAGAAAAATGCGAAAAAATAATCTTCACGAGATGCGTAGTAAGAATTTTGAAAACAAGTTTTTTTTCGTCCTCCTCGAAGAACTTAATTTGCATAACATTTACCAGATTTCAAAAACTTTCGATCAAAATTTTCGTCTGGTTTACGCTACTTTTAAAAATCGCTTAAAAATCGAGCTTTTGCCATAAATTTCGTCGCTTCTTATCTGAACGAAAAATAAAATGGAACAAAAACAATTTTTTTATAACGCCTTATTAAAAGTTTATGACTTTTTTACTTCCAATTTATTTTTTTATTATTTTTATTCAGCCAGAACCTGTTGGTCGTAATAGCAAACATGATACTGCAGGTCAATTTGAACCGGTTTGGAGTGTAAAACTGGAAGCAGATTTCGCACCACCACACACCTAAGCCACACCTAAGTATTCTGAACTACAATTATTACTGCAACAGCAGAGCAGTAGTCTGACTTGGCGCAAATAGTCCTGCGAATGAAGAACAACGCTCTTAAGAACAGGCCCCAAACACCAACAGCAAAACAAAATGAAGAATTAAGCTGGTGCTGCGGGGAGAAAGAAAGGTGCAAGAAGCATAAATCGGCTTACAAGAAACTTGCTTCAGTCTAAAAATTATTACAAAAACAACTCACTTTCGAAGTAGTATTATTGTTAAAAAACACTGAAAAAGTTATGCCCACTCCTCAGAACTAACATAAAATCCACTTGAAAGTCGCCGTTCTCTGATTCCCCGAGAAGTACGGAAGTCGGTAATGAGAGTTCACTTCTGCCCGTAGACGTGGATCGTTATTGAACTCAATTCCCACCCTGGAAAGAACAGCAATTAAAGTATCGTTACCCAATCATATTTCCATTCCGCAAATTAAGTTCTCTGTACCGCTCAGCTCTACTCAAGCCGCTTGCAGGGGATGCAATCAATGTTCTTCATATCGAACATTTCAACAGCCCTGCACGCTACAAGTTGCACCCTACTTAGAATAATTACGAGCCCCTCAGCGAGCGCCCCTGCGGAGAGAGTATAGAATTCCCCCTCTTATGCAAATTTATTAATTTTTCAAAAATTACGGTTCACCCCAAATGCACCCCCAGCATTTGTTTTTTCACAGCTACATCACGATTGTGCAGCGCGTTTGTTTTGGGCCCCACTCTCGTTGCTGGACTCCCGTCAAATACACCAGCTGGATCCCCTTTGGTTTCGCCCAGCACCCACTCAACCCTTCTTCGGGGCTCTGCAGGTATGCAACAGGCAAGGGATTTCGTGCAATATGTAAAAGAAATCATCGGACAGCGGCCAGTTAATAATGCAGCCACCCCTCGATAATGACTCTTGATAGAGGAGCCCCCATCCAGGGCTTGCACTGGGCTAATGCGGCTTAAAAACTCTTCCGGGGGCGCATTTTGTGTGTGATGGCAACGTTTTACCTGAAATTTTAATAACTCCTACCGATGGCTTCCCTTTGATCCAGCCAATTTCGAACTGACACAAAGTTGTGTCGGCTGGGAAACACAGCAGCGGCAGCGACAGTTCGCCACCAGGTTGTGACGTGGATCGATATCCTCTATCTTTGGGGTAAAACGCCGATATGAAGGACTAAGGCACACTATCTATCGTCGGGGTTAAAATAAAATTTGCATGTCATGTGACAAGTTGTAGCATTCGCCGGCCTCAAGTTCCATCCGTCCGTCTGTCTGTTCCTGCTTTATCTGCATATTTAATGGCACTATGCCCAGCACACCGGTCGTAATTACCCTAGTATCGATTGGACAGCGACGACGGCTATTAATGGACTGATATATGCCCGGGCGGGGGTGGGACTCTCCTTAATTGTTGCAGCCTGAGATTGATAAAGGCAAATAGTAACAATTATGTTAACAGGTGATGTATGTCATGTTGCTAAGTAGATACCAATCCTCGCCGACGGGGGAACAACTCTCGAAATTGATCAGAGCCATGACGAGGCGTTTTCGCGAAATTCTAAACAATTAAATTTTATTAGAAGTCAAAATTTTTTTTTTGTTGTGACACTAATGAACATCACGTGAAGGCGCATGTGGCGAGCACCTGACTTGGCCTCCAGCTAGTGGGCTAGGTTAGGACCCAGCGTCAATCCCAACTAAACGGTTCTGGTTCCACTCAGCAGGAAACGGATGATTCCAGGATTGACTGATCTGGTAATTAGTATAGTATGCTTCTCACAACAAGCAAAATACTTACGGGTGACATTAGACCTGGCACAGAGCTTGTCGAAGTACATGGGCTCTGCAAACCAAACCCGTTTATTGGATCCATACAAAGAATGGCTTGCCTTGCCATCACCGTTGCCATTTGAATGTCTGGAGGCTGCTCAATTTAGTTCCGCTTCATCTTTAATCGAAGAAATCCACTATAAATGCTGAACGGAGGCTGAAATCGAACGGCCACATTGACCATGGTATTTGACGACAACATTCTACAATTGTCAGAGCAAGAGAAGAGACCCCAGGAGCGTGAATGCCATCTGATTGGCCGCCCGCGAAGACTTCAAAGTTTAAAGGTCGATCCATACACGTCCGTGACGTGACGGCGACTTCAGTGCAGTACCGGCAGCATCAGTGAAAAAAATATATCAGCACCATGAAACTCCATGGAAACTAATTGCGAAAGGCGCCACATGTTCTCACACATCCGAAGCAGTGGGGCACCGACCTTATCAGTACCCCTTCAGGCGTCCGTGAAAAACACAGAAAATACTTCGCCACCGATATTTTGTAATTTTTCTCGGACGTGAAACAAATGTTTTTTAAACCTGTATCTGTGCGGTGGGATTTTTTTTGAGCGACTTTGAAAAGTAAGAAATGTAAAGATTGCTTTGATGTAACTTTCTTGAAGTCACTGACACGGAAAGCATCGGTGCCGTTCCGTCATGGATGTGTGTGGATCGACCTTAACTCTCCTTCTGTGAACATACAAGAGAGACTATTCTTGGCTTTCCCTACAATACCACAGGATACACTTATCGTAAGCGAATGGTTTCAAGACGGAAGCTGCAGGTTTAGTAGAGCGTTCAGTTTGGTCTCCCTAGTGTACTGTCCTTCAAGAAATGGTGAACCCTATTTAGTATAAGCCTATGAAATCTTAAGACTGTAGTTTTATTTTTCAACATAAGCGCCTTTTACGTTCAAACACTTTATGCATGTCCATCAATGAATATATGACAAACGCATTCTTTGGATATGCCCATAGCTTGATTCGACGGTCGTTCAGTACCATTTGATGAACATTTTTGGTGCTACCGGTGATAGTCGCTTTTTTTGGCCGTCCCGATTGATCATTATCGGTCAAGCTGGTATTAAAGAAATATAAAACGAAAAGAGATTAATGAAATTTCCAAAAATGGGTTTTCAACTTTGGAAGATTTCCTTCGAAGCCACTAAAAACTAACTGTAAACAATCGTTTCACGTGCATTCTCACTCACAATCAACACGAAAAAATGTGACGACATATAAGAGCGCGGCAGTAATTTCTATGCTACCCACAGCAATGCTTCCTGGTCGAGTTGAGTAATCTTGTACATAAATCGTTGCAAATGCACCCTACTTTTCACTTCCCCCACAAAGGACTCTCCTGTAGCAAGCTTGTTGACAGGAGCAATCTAGTTGTCGCCTTGCTGTTTCGGCAAAATACAGCTTTATACAGACTCAAAACATCAAAATGTGTCTCCGCGTCCACGGATCCTTGAGAAGATTCCTGAAAGAATTTTGACATCTGCACACCTAACTGCGGGGGGGGGGGGGTCACACGGAACCATCGATCTGCATAAACGGCTACGTCGTCCACCCCACCCCATCCCCTCCGGACCATGCCAGGAGTGTGCTATTATTTTTTTAACATTTCTTATTCTTGTTGGTGTTGTCGCTTTGTTCATTTCCGCCCATCTTTCATTATCCATGAGATGCCGAATGCCAATAAAGTCCTTTCGCTCGCAACGATACAAAGTCTTTAAGTGCTGATGAACCCTTGGCACTGAGTCTGTAGAGGGGCGGGAGGCTCACAGCATTTTTAGCTGTACGTGAAAACAAGATCGGGATTGGGGAGGGGATTAAGAAGTTCGTGATGCTGAAATAAAGGCTGTAATCACGATCAAAAGATGATGCTGCATGGAGATGGGACTCCCTCTTGTCATTTCTGCTGCTTGGGGGTAGGAAAATAATGGATCCTTGCGATATGAATATGCGCACGGCTCTTTAATGGAATTTTAACAAAAAATTGACTTCTTGGAATATAAAATATAAAGTTTTAGTAAATATAATAATGGGGGGTGGGGGTAGAAACTTAACTCGGAAGTTACGAACGAAATTTCTTTCGTTTTGCAATCAATTTGATATGCAGGGGTGAAAAACCTTTTTTCAACTGGTTTTAGCATTCACATACTATCCTTCCGCAATTTCTTTCCAGCATAACTAGGATAAAGGAAGCTTCCTCTGAAAATCGCTATTATTTTAAGATCCGACTGCAGGGAATAGATTCATCTGCTGGTAATGTTATTTCGGCAAAAACACAGATGCACCTTCGAAGCGTGTGCATTAGATGAAATAAAAAAGAGTATTTTGTTTCACAGCCCTTGTGCAATATTTAAAAAGGCATTCGTACAACCCTAACAAAATGGCTATAACGTTCCGCGACTAAGTACCAGCCACCAAGTTGCATCGGTGCAGAAGGGCACGAGCGATAAGGGATCTTCAGGAACAACTTCTGCCATATACTCGTACATCAAGCAAAACTTTATCCGGTGATTAATGGCTGAAATGAATCTCGATTGCTCCTTAATGCCATAAAAGTAAAGGCGAACCGCTGCTAAAAACAATTACGCCATAGTGTTAAGTACATATAAAATAAATACTGGGAAAATATGAAGAAAAACAGTGGAGGAGCGAAAAAAATGCCATCATCGCATGCAATTTTTCTCGCAGCTGAAATTGCAGGTCGGCGCCGGTCACTGGCAGCTAGAACCGCGCGGACTTCACATGCAAATTTCCTGAGCCGGCCATAAATTAAGGTAAGCATAGGTGAACATAACACGAGCTCATGTTGAACGTTTATTTTTCCGACTTTCTTTAATTTTTTTTCTGTTCTGCCATTTTTTTTCGGTAGCTCACGGCCAGGAGTCATGCAAGTAAAAGCGCATTAAAAGTAACGGAGAGATTATGCTTTAGCGCTGGGACATACTGCGAAAACATGGCGGCAGGCGGAAGAGGCCCTCCGCTGGGGGATGGGGCTGGGGCCGGGGGGCGGCCGGGAAAAAACGGTCTGGGAAAAATGAGCGTAATAAACAAGAAATTAATAACATTAAAAAAGTAAGGCTAGGCACTGTTGCTGCCTTGCGTGCCATAATCGCAATAAATTTGCGCTGGGAGGGCACAAGGGTGCGAATAGGGGCCGCTGGTAATGGCAGAGTGGACGATGGAAGGATATCCCGTAACAGGAAGCTGCAACAATTTAAATGGAACGAATTACTTAAGGAGAGGGAATGTTTACTCCTTTTTTGCGCTACAAACTTGGTTATTGCCCTAAACAGAAGGTGTTGAGGTGGAGATTACTTATTCGACGCTTTGTTTTCGCCTTTTTTCGGGCATCCAAGGATTCAGTTTGGAATTTTGCTGCTGCCTTCCACCAAGACGAGTCGAGGAGAGAAATTCGCTTTAAGCTATTCGGGCTAATGTTTCCTTTCTTTGTGTGCGCGAAAGTTTACAGGAAACCCTAATTTATTCTTGCCGCCCCCTGCTGGAAAAAATGAACCGAGCGACTTAATCAGCGAATATGTAAAAATTTTAACAACAGAACTCAAGATGCTTGCCCCAGGGTAGATTTTCGGCGGCTGATCCTTGCTGTTATCCTGTATACAAGTGGAAGGGGTGCAGGTGGAGTAACAAATCGTAAATCGTAACTTGAGCTCTTTATTTGGACCAATACGAGTCAACCTACTTGAGTATGTATGTGGGAATGGTTCAGCCAGAGTTGTCCTTCGAAATATATTTTCATTCTTGAATGAAAATGCATCGCCCTAGAACAGCTGACTTTTGCAGAGCACCAGCAAAGCTTTTGTTTAGTAGCCCCATATTCTTACTTGTGAGGCTGATTGGGAGAGGTGCAGGACACTGGGAGCAAGCTATTACCTAGCCCGGCTCTAGAAGAATAGCCAAATTGATTTTACCTTAATGATCTGTTCGGCTGCTTTAGTCGAACAACAAAAGTTAAAACGGGCAGGCGCTTTCCTTGCCACTGGAAAGGGATTTTTGTTGTCCCGAGATCTTTCAACTGATAATCAATTGCGTCTCGACAGTGCTCTAAATGTCTCGCATATACTCTCATTATCGAAAAACATTAGGCTTCAAGTTCATCAACATAAAAAGTTGTCGGCAATTGAAAATAATCCGTCGAATTGGATTCAAGATAAAAACGGGCCCAACAACTTTTATGCGTCCATTAACGCCAGACCGTTCCACCCCTCCCGCACCAGTGTCCGGTGGGGCTTCCCTTAATTTGCCCGCAAAATAAATGAAAAACAAAACCCGAAAGCCAGAAGAAGAAAAAAATACAGAATACACACTTCGTGGAAAGGAAATATCATTTGACATGGCCTTGGAAGGGCGAGAACACATTTAGGGATTGCAGGGGGTAAGTGGTCGGATGATGAAGGGTGGCCGGCTAGGCGGCTATATTCGCTATTAAACCAGCAACAAAGTAAAGTGGAAGCCATCAGAGGGCGCTGAGAAGGGTCGCAAAAGCCGAATGATTCAAGGGACCGGGAACTTGGCTGGCAGCCTCGGACCTTACGTGTGTAATTTTCTTGAGTGATTAACAAATAATGACCAGGACTTATCACTGGCTAATGGAGCTCATAATCGTAAATTGTTATGGCAATCAACCCCAAGGCACTGGAAGTGAAGTAGCGGAGTGGATGGGCGGTATCTACGAAATACAATGTTTACCGCCCAGCCGAGTGTCGAAACACCCATGCACCATCCTCGCCAAAGAAACTATTTCCATGAAGTTTACCCGAATAAATCCCCCCCCCCCCACCCCTGCCGCGACGCTCTGCCCATTCTCGGGCTATGGTTTTTTTCGGAGTTTTGTTTGCCTTATTCTGACGTTTGAGTGACGTTCGATAACGCGCTATGATGGAGCCTTTCACTTTAATGGCAGAAAGTCGAAGGAGCTAGGGTCCTCCTTCCGCTAGGTAACGGAACTCTCATGTGTTCCTTGAGAACTTTCTGTAATTATTTATTCAACTCCTTGCTATATATAATACGGGACCCGGCAATTTTCTCCGGGAGTAATGATTTATAAGGAAATTATTCACCAACTTTACTTTTCCACAGAAGAGAACTATTTTTTTCCTATTATGATAATTGCTGGAAAAATTCCGATAAAGTACGAGGCGAGTGTGTGTGCGTGCGATGCAAAAAGAAAATGAGTGAAAGACTTCCAGTCGATATCCTTTTTGCATGATATTAAAGGAAAATAAGTGTAGACTAAAAAAACAACACACACTTTAATCATGGACAAAAAAACGTGCCACTATTTCTGCAAAAACAACAATAAATTATGTTAAAATTCCTCCCTTTTCCTGTCCAAAAAAAGGATCCACATCACCATAAAAAATCCTCCAAGAAAGCCCCCAAAAAATTGCTTATAAATGCGCATTTTTTCAGCTCCTTTCAGATTCACAGACTGGCACATGCCAAACGCCGAATGGGAAAAATCCCCTTAGCCAGTGCTTCCAGGGCTGCTTATTAGGATGAATTTCCCGCACTGGGGCAAAAACGATGATGCGTGAAAATAGAAAATCCCCAACCGAATTCTCCGGGAAAGTTCATAGGTTGTAATCCCTCGAACAAAAACTCTTAATGATCAAAAATATCCTGCAATCTGTAACCTTGATGCCTTGATATACATACACTGAGAAAATCTTCTTATTTCTGGGGAGAAAATCCTTCGAAATTGGCGGAGTCATTGCCTCTCGGGCTCCATTTCATCTGGTTGGTATTTTCCAGTTTCTTGGTTATCGGAATGGAATGAAAACTGCCGGAGCTCCAGATGAAATCCTTGATTAAGGCCTGACAAGTTGTAGGTGTTAGCTTCTAGGAAAAATGTCGCTTTTATGCTATAGAAACCTGGTTGCCCTTTAACGAAAGGGATTTCTTTCTTCTTGGCTGCCGCTGCTCTGCTTCCCTGTCGTCCTTTTTCTGTTCGAGCAAACCCCCTCCAAAGTGTAGTAGCAAAGCGATTTATTAATTTTTTCCACTTCAATAGATTTTTTCGACTTTTCGTCCTTCTTATTTTTTTTATTTTACTTTTTTATTTTCTTGATTGAAATTTAATTGAAGAAAATTTTAATCAAGGTTTGATTGGTTGTTAACTGGCTTGGGGACTGCTTTGTAATATGTGGGATTCGGAAGGGATTGCGCGTAGGCCCTGAAAGGAAGTCCTTTTGCAGATTGGCGACTTTTGTTGAAATCATCGTTATTTTCCAATAATTGTAAAGCAAAGTTAATTTGATGTTTTCCGACATTTGAGGCAGTTGCGAAAGTGCCCTTGAACAATTATGGGATTTCCTGTGAATGCTGGCCATGCAAAGGACTAACAGTCAATAGCATGGTATTATTGTACCATGGTCAATAGTAACCAAGTGGTCGGAGTTGTACAAGTATAAGTAAGAGGTTTCTTCAAGCTGTGTTGCACGAAGCTTCCTTTTACCCAACAATTATTATTTTATAGCTTACAGTCCTTGGTGGCCCTTTGCTTCTTCAGCAACTTTCTTCCCGGATTCGCGCCAGCTGGCAATTACGGACTCCCATTGCTGACAGATCGTCTTTCACAGCTTCCACGGGTGTAACACACGGTAAAATACGTCATTATATCTTGACAGTTGTAACAAACGATAGTGTAGTGAAAAATGTCAGTGAACGAAGGATAAACAAAATGATTTCCTTTGTATGTTGGTCTCTCATTCGGCTAATGTGGAAACTAGTAATATTTCTTATTCATTTTCAAGTAAAATCAAAATCAAAATTAGCTGATACCTTAAGACACTAGAAAAAAGCCTAAAAGCGAGCTTTTTCTATCGACCGACAGATGGTCCTCTGTTGAATGTTCGTAATCGATTAATCAAAATTACCGAATCGGTTTTCCTAATTAATCAGGTTCACATTCGTAATAAATGATGAATTTTCGTCATAAATGCGTGCATGTGTCGAGGCTATAGAAAATAGCAGAAAAGGAACGCAGCCAATGGAGTACTCAAAGAACTTTTCGGAGATTTGGCAAAGTGTGAAGCAGTGGTTTGTTGTGGACCTGCTTTTTCTGAACGCAGATTGTTATTCCCAAACGAATATCCCACAATTAGCCCTATTTAATCTATACTTTCCATGATTCGATTTTATATGAAAAAAGTTAAATTCGATTTAGTTAAAACTGAAAATATTTCTGTTCTGATTGTAGATTCTTTACGAATATGGCGTATAAACAACTTACCACGGTGAAAACTTTAACCAAGGCAATTCTGTTTTTCACTTACCTGAAAAGAAAAAGAATACATAAGCATAAATATGCGAGAAATGAAAGAAATATTTATTTGTTTATACAAAAATGAATTTAATCCAAAGAAATTTTGAAAGTCAGCTGAAATTTTGTTTAACCCCCACCCGACAGACGGGGAAAATAACATGAAAATTTAATTTCCTGTCAGCCATCATATCTCCAAAAAAAAAATACTGAAAAACCGTTCGTTTCGGCTGAATTCCATTTTAAAGCAAACAAAAACCCGCTGTCATATATTCGATTAATTCACAATCAGACAGACGCCTCAGAAAACATTTTATCATCCCTCATAAATACACCATTTTCCACATTTTCCATTCCATTAGCAAGTGAAATTCCCCATCTAACCGCTATTCGGGGTACAAACAAATCGAAAACAATGACTTAAGCAATTTTCCAATCGGCGAAATTGAAGAAGCTGTAGAAGTTGAGAGTTTTCCCATTTCCAGGACGGATGTTCTTGCGCTGGGGTGCGGGCGCGGGGGATCACTGATTGGGAAGGGATGAGTGAGTGGGCCACCCGCGATCCACCCCCGACAACAACCCACCCATTTACACACTCTCGTGCTGAAGAAGTGGATTTGTTATGTTTCTCTACTTTGCGTGTGCTCGAACGTCTCCGCCGTTGCTCTTCCACATCACATCGTCACCACTGTGCAAGCTGCAAGTCCTTTTCCGCATGGGTCCTTAAGTCTAGTTTGCGTGTAAACAAATGACTACTGCCGAAAGCACCTCCATATTCCGGATCCGTTAGCCGAAAACTACATTATATCTCGCCCGGGTTGGCCCATTAGTGCTGGTGGGGTGCGGAGGGGAATCTATTTCCCCCCTCCTAGCTTGATAAGAATTTAATTTCCTGTTACATGGATTTTCTTTTATTTCTCACGTAACAAATTTTTTTTTCCCTGCTCATTCCTGAATGGTGGATGCTCAACCGCCAGGCGAGACCCCCGCCCCCAGCCCCGATTGGCAGGGCCCTCGGCTGCTGTTCCTGGCAGTGCTTCTCTTATTCAGGAAGAAATCGTCTTGTTTTAATGGAAGCTTTTTGAATTTGATACCAATATTCCCGCTTTCCTTTTCTTGTGACCGGGAATTGAATTTCAAATAAAGCATACGACGATGAAATGAGGACTAGACTATAAGGGATTATATTGGCGCTGGGAGAGGAGGCGATCTGGGGCTAGGGAAAGCTCACTTCCTGGGAAATATGTCGAAAAACTTAGATCGTGTCGACCAGGAAAGGGAAAGGTAAATACGAGCTTGAGGAGGATGACGATTAAAATTTCCTGGCTCCATTTCCTCTGCACAGGACTGGGCGGAAGGGTAGGGCCGGGCTGGCGGGACGGGCAAGAAGATTCGTTTTCTTTTGGGGCTTTCCTGTTATTTTTTTTCTCTCTCAGGTTTTTCCTCATCTTTGCCGAGGGTCCTTGGAAGGATTTTGTGATTTGTTCTGACGTGCTCAACGGTTCTTTGGCTTGATGGCTATCACAAACAGATCCGCTGTTGAATGCTAAACATGTGTTTTTTGCTGTGCAGCAATCCCTGAAAGGATGTGTTTGTCCTTTTTCCCTATGGCCATCGTCAGTATCCTGTGACTTTTTCTACATTTCTGTCCAATTGAGTTTCAATTGGTTGAACTAATTTCGAGACTGTAAGATAACGGCAGGAGAGAAGTGATTTGTTTTATTGAACCTGTCTGCTTCAGATAAAACTGATATCCTGTCTCAAATAAAAAAATAAGGATCTCTTAGTCACAGGGTGGGGGAGGGGGGGAAGTGGAATGAAGGAGGGACAAATACCGGATCGAAGGACTACTGACTGCCCGTAAATTCTACTTAAAAAGCTTTAAACAATAATAGCCGTCCCCTACTGAAGTCAGGTACATTGCGGCCCAGGCTACGTGCCCATGATATCGTATACAAATATACTTTTTACTTGACTACCGCCTCCGCTTTTGATCGTCAACAGTTGCAGCTAGAAAATAGTTATTTTTTCAGTATCAAGAAAACTAGTATGTTATTTTCCATATAAACAACACCCCTGGGAGCTGTAAGCCAAATGCTGCAAAAGTAACAAACTTCACATTAACTAGAAATTAGTGCTGCATTTTTTATGGATAGCAATTAGTTCAGTTTTGTTGCGTTTTATGAATAAATCCTCTTTTGGCGTGACTTAATTAAAATTGCATCATTTTCTACGGCTTGGAAATTGAATGCAGTACAAAAAAAATGCAAAAATAACTCTCTTTGAAACTTATGTACATATGTTATGTGCTTACGTTTAAAAAACATATAGAGGAAAGCAACTGCTGGGAGTGAGCGAAATATTGCTGTAGAACTCGGTGCTTGGTCAGTAAATACAAAGTTGCAGGCATAAAATGTGCCCCACTCCAGTTCTTTCCGTGTAATGAAAGCTCCATCTAAAAATAACCAAAAAATTCAATATCCCTAGAACTGAAAGCCAAAGAGAAAAGAATCACCCTCCGGCCTCCTGTCTATATGGCAAACAGTAGTGCATGCTAATTGAGGTACTCAAAAGTCTGAAGTCTGATTGACGGACGGACAGGGAAGACTGCCCCCACCCCCGAGCAAACAGACGTGCACTGTCTACTGTGTGAATAGAGGAGTAGTACGGCTGCCATCCAACCAGTTAAACTCTACTGGCACGCTACCCTTTCTGTGATGTTTGCACACTACTTGCCTGGCTTAAGTTTGTCAGTAGGGATAGTAAACATCGGATTCTTAAATGGGCTTTCTATCATCTGCCCTAAAACGTTTCCGTTGTTATTTTAAGCAAAGTAGTTACATATCAGGTCATCTTTAATTGAAAACATCATCTTGTCAGTCAGTTGAATTCTACCCGGAGATCCCCAAAGTTGATACCATGCACTGCCAGTGGATGGCTGGGGGGGGGGGGGGAGGAAGCAAGCCGCCAGGCGTCTTCGGTTATCAACATGTAAAGGGGTGAAGGAGCCTTTCCATCATAGTCGCCTTGATATTTACCATCAACACTTAAGACTCTCGCTGATTACTGTTTTTGCTAATTTGGTAAATTCTCAACTTTACTCTGACACGAATCCCTTAGACAATTGGCCGGATACACGCAAGTCTATTGTGATGTTATTGGAAGATTTTGCACCGCTCGCCCCCGATCCGGGCAGCCTGCGGCATTTCCCCCCGCCCGGATCAAGGGTAGCTTATAACTCCGTGGCCTTTGCTGTAACAGCAGAACTTCTTCTTGGACACGTCCGAGAAGTAGAAGAGATCAATTAAGATAATAATATCCAGAGGAGGGATAATCACTTAGAAAGGAACGGGCCAAAGGTGAAATGTATACAATGATAAGTGACACCTGTGCTGAGTTGACTTGATTATGTGGGGGCGATTTTTGTTTCAAATCTTTTTGGGATTCTTAAATATTTTGTGGTCGAGTCGAGTCCGTATTTCAAAAAACTCCGCTAGCACCGGACCAGGCACCGGAAACCATAGTCGGCGGATAATGTGGGTATGATGGTCATCAGTACCGACGCGGAAAATATAGGCCGAGTTAACTTCGCACATTCCCACAAGCTCCCGCATGGCGGTTATGTGTGACTTGTAACGAAACAGGCACCGCTGTAAACAAACAACGAAACCACTGTAAAAACGAGACGAAACAGACCAGCAACGCGCAGCAAGGCACAGATATAAAAGGCCGGCACATGCCTGCGGAGGACAGATGTAGTCAGACAGTGGAAGCGTTAAGAGCTGATTCGCCACTCCCTACTTTACCGACTCGCACCCACTAAAAACCGCGTGACGGGCTCTTTTAGCATAGCAACGCGGCGATGGATCAGCTTTTATCTAGCGTCTAATACCCCTGGGGGGTTTCTTTGCGTTTCGCTTAGTCTGTATGCGGCCATCCATTTTCTTCTGTTAGCAGTCTTGTTCAACGCTGCTGCCACACTGGCGCGCTGGCTGTATGGGAACATGTCGCGCCTTTCACAAAATTTGTTTCTTTGGAATTGCATCGTGCCGATATTTTTTTTCACTGATGCTGCCGGTACTGCACTGAAGTCGTCGTCATGTCACGGATATGTGTGGGTCAACCTTTATCCGCCATGCCCCTCAAAAGTACTTTAAAATAAGGGTCTCTTCCCATACCTTGATCCTTAAGAATACTTGTTTTCTCATTTTGCTGATCATCAAAGCTTCTGTTTCGTCCTCAGCAAGCGCCAGACCTCGCTTTAAACTCTCAGATGATTTCGTAGAATTTGAACGAACGATTTGTAAGGGTTTATGAAGTCAGTTAACACCACGCCATCTATTAGTCACATTTTGAACGAACGGTTATTGAAGACATTAAGCTTCTCAAAGTATGCAGAGTTTCACACTCTCTGCATACTTTGAGAAGCTTAATGTCTTCAATAACAAACTGTCGTAGAAAAATCTAGAATTTGGACAAGGGAAGAGCTTGGAAATATAAATACAGTGGCAGCGGCATTTAGAGTCAGCTTTGATTTGAAAAGTGGCGAAAGTGTTCTAAGTGATCAAAGTGACCTAAAGTGAAAAGTGATGATTAAATAGTGAATTAAAAGGCGTTGAATAGGAGTTATTAGTGAGAGATATTTAATAGCAAGTGATAATTAGTGAACTTTAAGAATTGTGTTAGTAGTGTTACCAACCCGGGCACAACACGATCCGCCAGCACTCCCGGAACCAAACGAATTATGAATTTCGTCCTAGAAACGGTCCTGCAAAAGGTCAATCTGTTATTTCCTTGGTCTTAATCCACTAAAAATACAAATTAATCGCCACCTTTCTGGAGCGAAAGGAAATATTCAAATTTCTTATTCAAATCACCCGACGCCACGGCACCACGGTATCCTCGCCGTGAGAGCACAAACGCAAAACTCGGGATGTTTTACAAATGCACCGCGCAACCCAGCCGGCATCAAGGATCGTTCAAATTTCATTCCGCCGATTTGTCCGCATTCCCGTGCGCGGAATTTGCATAACTCATTCAGCGTTTTGCAATTAAATTAACTTTAGTATTAGTAAAAATGCTACCCGAGTGGAAGGAGCGGAGCCGGAGAACTGCAGGACCAGTACGTACCCCGGTAATGGGATAAGTGGATAAGAAAAGTACAAAAAAACGCACGTCCAGAAAAAGTAAGGAGCGAAATAAGGACGAAGGAGAATCCTTGAAGGAAACTTTTTTGCCATCCTGGAAAAGTTACTTTTTTGCTTTGTGCGCCTCTGGTGTAATATCGGATCGGGCCGAGGTTATGGAGTGTGCATCCAAGCAAAATTTCAGTCACATACCACAGCTTTTGTTACATTGTAAGCTATTGGGTGGGGGTGGGGTCGGTGCTTGTAATGGAGGGTGCTGCTTACAATGTTCCTTGCCAAGGATGCTGGGCGAAGTAAAAAAGGAAAGATCTTAACGATGACGACATTATTTTTAGTCAGTGAGAAGCCCGAGCTGCCAAGAATTCCATAATTGGATACGACCAGGGCCGAGGCTGTGGGAAGTCACTCGTCTTTCTTTAGTCTTTCGTGTGGCTTAACTTCAACAACAAAAAAGGAGCAAGACGCCAGTTTTTTCGTGCAAAGACGACGAAAGTTAGGACTTTTACAGCCAACGACGCGGAAACATATGTTTTGCAGTACCCCCGCCCTTTCAATTGGGCTTTGGTCGACTCAAAGGAGTTCATTCCGTTTGCTGACTTGGACTTTTCACTCCAGGCTTTAACTCGTTTTTTCATAGTCCCTGATTAAATCGTTCTAGTTGAAGCCACATACAACACATACGAGGCGATTGGCGTAAACGAAACCAATTTAGAAGGGTGTGTGCTCGGGGCGACAAGCATAGACTCGAAAATTCGTCTTCGCCCTAAAATGAATGCCGATACTTTGCTGTACATACTAATAAAACAAAGTCAATTACGTCAAATCTCGCCACCCCTCGTCCGCCCGCCTACTTTATTCGCGAAAAGGATTCATAAAATTGCATACAATTTACGAGAGGAGAATCAAAGCCCACATTTCACCACTACAAGGACAGAAGACTCAAAAGAATCCTGTAGACGTGTACAAAATTTTGCGACTAATTACATCTTGCAAAGTTGACAGGAACGCCGAGTCATGTCTTTATTACAATCTCCACCTCAAGTGGCGTAAATCAGACTTCAAAGAGTGGGGGCCACTGGGTGGCATATTAACAAAATTACTCTGGCCTGAGCGCAACCCTTTCCTATCTGCGCCCCTCTGTCTCGCTCTCGCCCGCCCGTAACCCAGGGACATTATATCCATGCTTCATTATAGAGGTTCGCATCCTCCGAGGCCCCAATTCCTGGCATTCCAGCGAAGTGCTGAAGGGTGAGGTGATACATTGTCATGATGCTTCAAAGGGATAGACAGATGGATGGAAGCCTGTTTCATAGTTAGATGATGGATATCAGGTGGGTATCTGCTCTGAGGATGTTCAGTGATACGTACTGTAATAGAGCGCAGGAATAGCAGGATGGGTGGCTAGTGCCTGGCAGCCCCCACCCGCCCCACTCTATGTAGGGCACCCAAGCGATCGGCCCCGTTTAGCTTGTACTTTTCTCTTTTTCAAGTGATTTGATTATGGCTGAAATGATGAAGGAAGAATCCAATGCATGGCAAAGTAACATGCAAAACACAGCAGACCCGCCGCTGGCGAGGTTTCGGTCGGGCTCCTTGGGAAAAGGCAAACTCTTCAATTTGAAAAACGGTTTTATTTTTCGGTAGTTGTTGTTGCTGTAAATAAATTTTCATGAGGAGCACATTCAAGTGTAAGGAAAGGGTGAAAACTTTTTCCGTGATTGGTTTTTTAGTGTCAAATAAAATATAGAGGAAATCCCCGAGCTGAAAGCTCTTTTATTTACGTGTGAGTGTAAATGTGCCTATTTTGGATAAATATTTGCATAAGAATGATTGGATTGAAAGGAATTTCCTTACCAAATCCACTTTTGTTTTGACAATCGCCCGGCGTTGTAACACTGGAATTCTTAAGTGTATTTCCGCCCTGCAAAAGATGCAAAGTTGACCCTCGGCGTTAGTTGGCGCACAGCATAGCCCAACCATTGCGAAACATGCTTGTCCATGAGGGAGTCTCGGAATCACTTTCGCCCTGTGCCAAAGTCCCTATAAATTATTCCACAATAACTAAGCCACAAATTTACCATTTCATTCATGGCATTTTCACGATTATATCGCACAATGTCCAAAATATGAGTAACGCACGATAAGATATCCTGCACAAAAACACCGCCCTGCCCTGCCCAGCCGCGCACCGCTCGCTCCCGGCGAAAAAGAGAGAAAAACAAAAAATCTGGACGGCAATATATTAGCAAGGAGAGCGAAAAGCAAACAAATTTCGCCGGATCAGCATATTTCGCCTATTTGGCCCGAATATCAACACAAAAAAGGAGGAGAGCCAGGAAAAATGTAGTCCCATTTAATGCCGGGCCCTAAGGATGGTCAGGGAAAAATGTTAATTTAATGTAAACCATGCATGCAACGCGATTTATTGCCAGATGATGCTTACTCGAGGTACTCGGGCTCCCGCCGCTACTTTTTCGGCACATTCCCTATGCGCTCAGGGGATGTATGTGTAGGGGCGCGAATAGGTGCTCTGCCTGCCGGCACAGGCGGGCATTTTCTTGGGCAATTTCGCCCCCCGCCCCATTTTTCTCGTGCTCCGTCCGTGCTTGCTTTCTGCTATTTTTATGTCTTTTTCTTCGGTTGGGTGTTCTCTGCCCGTCTGATATCGCTGCGAAGGAACGGCGAAGTCTGTTTTTCCCTTTTCGCTTATATTTTCCTGTGCAACATTCACCAGCACAGGAACCAAATGAAAAGGATTAATAAAAGCAGAAACAGGACTTAAGAAAATGGACTTTGAAAAAGTTTGCTAAGTACTTTCTGTCGTGGAAAAGTCAAGTGCTCCCCAGTTGGCCGGGGGCCTTGCTAGGTAGGTATTCACCTGGTTTGGGGAGGTGTGAGGTATGAAAAGGGTCCTGGTTGGTTTCGTTCGCTCCTGATGGGCTTTTATTTTCGGTAATGTGGGTGTGCTTTTGTTCCTGAGTTTCTTTTTTGAGGCAGGAATTCAATGAACGAACGTGTAGCATTTCCTTCCTCAACTCTTTTGCTTAAATTAAAGACTGGCGAGAGATGAGTCGGGATCACAAAGCAGTATTGCAGACTTAGTTTTTAGTTTTTCTTACAGATGGTCTAGAATCTAGATTATAACCCGAACAAGGCACACTCAGGGCCTGTGCCAAGTTACAATTCAAACGTCAATTTGTATGGAAAACACATTTTACAATTCAATTTTCGGAGGTTTGTGTCTTTGGAATTGTTAGGAAATTTTTGGGAAATTGTAGGGAAAAAATATTAGCCAAACATTCATTTGACAGTTTGTTGGATTTACTTTTTGGTCAGAACAATATCGCGAATTCTTCCAAATCTCAGTGCATGATTGTCCTCCCCGTATAATAGGACACTTTAAAGGCTGATAATGCTACACGTTGCAGACGGAAACCAAAATAAAAACATGACCAGCATAAATTCCGCATAAAATTTGAAACGTATTTTAAAACTCTTTCAAATATGTCCACTGCTTCTTGCATTCCACCCCCACGTGAAGCAATTCCATTTCCATTATTTTATAGACAAATGTAGCCCTGGGCTTCTTTAAAAAAATTGTTAAAGATTTTATAAATTTCCAAATTTCGTCATCAATGTGTCAAATGAAATGCGTGAATTGTATTTTGGCACACTTTGTAATTTCGAAGTGTCCGTGGTGAAAGTAGCAAATTCGGAATTGTAACTTGGCACCCACCCTTAAACTAAATTACTTCAAGCGGAAGAGCTGGCGATGCTGCCTGCCTCTCAAGCCTCTATAGAAACGCTAAAAGTAGTGATGATGTGCTGCAATCGAGTGGAACCGTGCAGAGCTGAGCTGGTTAGGTTCGGTAGAAAGCATAACGTGACTCTCGTCTGGATTGGCGGATATAAGCACTTAGATCGGAACGAGAAACTTGACTTGGGAAGCCTCTCCAGGTCTCGAAAATTCAGATGATTAGCAGCCCAAAAGGCGGGGTTAAAAACTCTATTATTGACTACCACGTGCTTTATTCCAGCCAAAGGAGGAGTGCACTGGAAATCTACAATATCTCTAGGACGACTTGGTCTACTTACATTGTTCCAAAGGGGTCACATCGACATCCATCGCAGTCCGTTCAACAACCACATAACCTTAGGGACACGAGTTAATGGTATCGAAACGACGCACCGAAGCGTTAATTGGGCCTCCAAACGTCCTAAATGGCCCTAATAAGGCATCTTCCCAGCTTGACCGGTACATAATAGAGTGCCAAAGTTCCGCTTACGTCGATGACACTCCGACGAAGCTTTCTCCCGCTAACCCCGTCGATTGTGCCTTTGGCTCAGCCTCAGCACAGGGACCATAAACTCAAATTCGGAGTTCCACTCTCTGGCCCCTGTGCTGAAAATCGTAATTCGACTGAAACGTCGCTTTCTTCAACTGAAACGACTTGCCACGTCACACGGCACGACCTTCAGATCAGCGGCCTATAACGTTGAGCTGCAGTTGTATAGTGAACGCCTGTCGCCCTGATCTTTTCTGTAATTTAATGAAATCCCATCAATATTGAAATTGTATTTCCGCCAGAGAAACCCAGACTATAATGCACAAAAAATAGTTTCTCCCTCCCCTGCAATAAAGCAATACGAGCTTCTTCAGTCAGTTGCTGACAATATATCAAAATTTATATAACAGCCCTTGGCCCATCGGAAATAGATAAGAAACTCGATACAAGCGAACTTTTTTGCTAATACTTCCCCAGGAGCCCATCGGCCGGCATTAACTCCGCAATTACTTTCGCTGAAACTTTTCCTTTCATCTTAATTTGAAGCACTTGGCACTTTTATCTGTTGGTAATATGCGACCAATACTAGAGAACGGTAAACAGAATAAAGGCAGAGTGATAAGTCGTTATCAGCATAATAACAGAGCACAAAGCAATATCAGCCATAGTGAAAATGCGACAGGCGCTGGGCTGGCTCTTTCTGGCAATAGATAAACATCAGCACTTTAATAAAATTGGACAGGATGACTTTGAGAAGCATCAGATGACACCAAGCGGTGCCCCCAAATCAGGGCAAATGAACTCCTCCTGCGCTCGCGATAAAACAAGCGAACACAGAACGGGAGCGCAGAAATTGCGGCGCTTTATGGCTTCATTTTCTCTCAAGTCGTGAATTTTCTATTTTTGTCTCCATTACAATAAAAAATTTCAATTGGGGATTACTTGTGCACTGATAAGGGACTGCCATGGGCCATAAATTTTCACTGCAATAATTTTACGAGGAAATTTTATAAATAGGTCGAGGGATTATTAATAGAACCCCTGCGCCCCCGCCCCCGTCGCTCACGGCTCGCTCCAACACTTCCGCCCCCGGTTGTGACTTATGTATGCGCGAGTGTGTGTGTGTGTGTTTCTGAATGTACGTGCAACCGCAGCGGAGAAAGACCTCCCTCGCATCCCGCTTATTGTTGACACTAAAATTTGTAAATGGAGTAAACATTGTCGGCTTTTGGCAAAACAAAATTATCTCGTCGAGAGGGGATGCTGCTTATGCGTAAACACGGAGGTGGCTTTAACAGGTCCGCTTCATTGAAACATCAGAAAATATTCTTCGAGCGGAGCAAACAGATCAATACTGAAAAAGTAGGGGTGGGGGTCAGCTGTATGGATGTGGGTGTCTAATTAAGTAACAGAGAAGAAAATGCCAGAGCCGAGCAATGTTCGGATGGAGTGGACTCTGATTTCTAGAATGGGACGGAGGTGATAAAAGTTTAAGATTTGTTTCGTTACGTACACACAAAGGATATTGCCGAAAGTGTGTTATTTACCCAGTGAGAATAGAGACATTAACACCAAATGGGGGTGGGTATTGCCATAATGAACCCGAAATTGGGCAACTTTTTCTATTCATTTTAAAACTTTAATCAGACTCCTGCGATACACACACACCAGCTTTAATTACACCGAATTAAGCATCAGTTTTATATGCAAACTGGAAGTGCGAAATTATATATGTCATCACAACTATGCCCAAATATGGGCCGAATTAAAATGTAAATCTATCTGGTCTTCGAGCCAGATATTAATTTCCTTCACTCCTAGTTACCCTGGGATTAATTTTGTTAAGCACACAATAAACATTTTTAAAACCACTGTTATTTACCCTCCGAGAATGAAGACATTTACATAAAATCATGGAGTTCATACCCGAAAGTGAGCCAATGTCCCTGTAAGATTAAGAAACTTGATGATGATGAACCTAAATAAACGGGATCTCACTCCCACTTTCGAAAGAGTTCCATAAATTTTCTTGGTTTAGCATATTTTTAATACGCAACATCCCTTTAAAATGTTTGGCCCGTCGCCCACGCCCGCCGCTGGGCCCATAACTGACACCAAAATCAGCCCGAGAGGCACGCGAAAGTACAACAAAATCCATAGCGACCTTTAAAAATCTCGCCGCGATATCCATTAATCTCTTGTTATACATTTTTCAAAAGACCACCACTGCCACAAACAAGTCAAGTCACCGAGGGAGAAATCTCTGTCATCCATTTTGTTTCTTAAATGGTTTAAGAACTCCGCCAAAAGGACTTTAAGTGGGTTTATGTTGAGGTAACCAATAGTTATAGAGTTCCCCACAGATAAAAACGCTCTGTGCCGGTTTAGTGCACACTCTGACACACACACCCACACCCCGCCGAGCATATAAACAGAGGCGAAGCTCCCGCCGAACCCATGCACGTGCAGGCTTTTGCTGGTTCTTAACTGAGCACCAAGCCAACGTTTTGCCGATGCAAAATCCAAATTAATGCCCCCTTAATATCACCATGACATTAATTTCAATTTATTTTGTTTGCATAACATCACATCAATCTTCGGAAAGTTACCCCTTTCCCCACCAGCACCACCCCGCCCCACACACACCACGTTGCTGCTGTTGCCCTGCTGCTGGTTTTGTGCACTCGCTCCACCCGCTCCCCCCGGATGGGATCACTCAAGTGGGAAGGCGGTTTTTTCTTATCTAGAAAGTTTCCTTGGGAAAACGACTGGCCACCATCCCCCACCGTGATTTAACCCCTTTTATACCAATGCCAAAAAAGAAAACTCTTAAGTTGTTTATGAACACAAGAAAAATACCCTTTAACGAGGGACGGAATGGGGCAGGACGACGGCAAAAAAGAAACCGAAAACAACAAAATTTTAAGAAAATAAGGGAAAACGAAAAGAAAAAAAGTTTCCTTATTGTTGGCTCACAAGCTTTTAAGGGATGAAAGAAAAAGTTTCGACATTGAAAACAGTATCAACGGAAAAGGGATGAAGTTCTCTGCTCAGCTTAGAGCTACATCATCTCTGGAGGTTGTTTTCGGGGGTGTAGAACGGGACATACGACCATACGACTTTTTCGCAGCAGCATTAAAGTCACTCCCAGTTAAGGGTTGGTAATTTTCGAGTATCTGAAGGGGTATATCAGTATGAAGTACTTCTAAGTAACAACCCCCAACAATGCGGCACTCATAAGTTTTTCGGATTACTGTTATTGTGTGTAGATTTTAGGAACTTTGTCGGGGTGTCGAGAATGGGGGCCGAGATCCTCCCCTTTTCTGAGGGGCTACGGGTTTATTAACAAATTAATGGATAAACTTCAAATCAGCCCACGAAATTGACGTCTGCAGACTCAATGGTAGCGAACCAGTGATGATGATTTCCTGCACTTACTAGGCCATGCTCTTAGCACAATTCCTTCATTTAGCTTGAGGAAACAAAGCTATTCCACTTTCCTCCTTCAGCCTAGGCCCCTAATCTACAAGTTCTACATTCGTCCCCACCTTGAATTGTCATTTGTCTGGGCTGGGGCCGCGAGAACCACCTTAGCGTGGCAGGACAAAGTGCAAAATCGCGCTCTCAAAGTTAGTGGGGATGGGACCGCTTTTTCTTGAATTGGCTCATTGAGCAACCGCAGGAATATAGCAGCTTTGTCAAAATTTTACCACATTCCACCCGAATAAATAACCTTGTGCCTCCACAGCAAAGTTTTTCCCCGTCCTTACACAAGACTAGTCCTCTCGGCTTCATAATACATAAGACATAGCACATACATAGTACATAACACATAAAGTTTTGAAACCCCTTTTTTGAACGGCTAATTATTAGTCATCGTCATATTGGCGCGGCCATTTCCAATTTATAAGTTTTGATCATAAATTCGTTATTTGTGACCTTAAAACCCCTAGATACTCAATGCCATTGGAATCGGAAGACAATTGGCAAAATTCGTTCGCCATATTGGCCCCGCCATTTTGAATTTATAAGTTTTGACCACAAATTCGTCATTTTTCGACCTTAAAAACCCCCAGATATCGAATTCTTAAAAATCACCTTAAGTCAACCCAACTAAATTTTTATTCCATCTCTTAACTCAAGTCAACTCTTAACCCAACTCTTAACTCAACGTAACTCAAGTTAGCTCAACTCAACATATCTAAACTCACTCTTAACTGAAGTCTTAACTCAACGCTTTACTCATCGATTAACTCAACTCTTAACCCAAACTCGTAATTAAACAGAACTTAACTCAACCCAAACATTATGACATGCCATCACGGCATAGGTGTCTGTCTTCGCCCCGAGGCGCCAATAGATGTTTCACATCAAAGATTTCAAGTTAACAGTGACGATTTTAGTTCTTCTGTCTGCCGCAGCAACGTCGCTACATATAGGATCAGTTTCTTTTCCGTAAATCTTCGAAGAAATTTTCTAAATCGGTAAACACAATGGATTCGAAATGAAGCGAGAACGCAAATTTACGAAATGTTAAAAAAAACGACAAACATTTTTTATTAGTTATGAATTTGCTTAAAATCTGCTTTCAATAATAAAAAAGTGACGCAATACTATAAGAACCATAAAACCTCTTTAGCACACCGTAAACAAAAGCCAAAAATACGCTAGCCCAAACGTAAACACCTAAAAAATCTAATCCGAAATTCAAATCCACACCCATTTAGCCAAGAGCGAAAATAAAGCAAAAATGGAGGAGAACTACAGGAAAAAATCGCTTCGAAATTCTTTTATTTACGATTTGACAAAAACCAGACCTAAGGCTCCGCAACCGCCGCCAGCTATCCGTGCGGGAGGGCGGGCGTGGTGCTACGGAAAACGCTTGGAAATATGCGCAATCGCAGACTTAGTGTTCTCACCTAAAGCCAGCACTGGCACCTCTTACTCATGCGCCGATTAGAATCTGCCGATCGCGAATCGATTGTTTTTGAAGGTCACGTTCACGGACTTTTAGCAAAAGTTATTGACTCTCCAGCAACTGTAGCTGATTAGAAAATGTGTTAGCCAGCTTAGCCGGGACGGGGGAGACGCGGACGGCGCCTCTAGCTTGCGATTAGTTAGCTCGATCCTCGCGATAGAGCGACCCCAACGACGACGCGTTGATAGCTGAATCCGCACACGAACTCCAGTTTTGCTGCGATCAGCGGAGCTTTGATAAGTAGTGTTGATCGATGTCGATCTCTACAAGCACAAACGACACCGTATGCCAGCGAAGGTGAAGTGCACTCGCTGCAATCAGTCAGCCGCGCACACATTTCGCTTGGAAATACGTGACGCCTCTGCTGCTAGTTCTAGATCGCGGCTTAGCAAGCGAACACTGGGTGGGGTGCGCGCCTACGCGCCTACTACTGCTCCTCTAAGGCCGGGGTGACTTTGCTCAATGTTGGGCAAACGCTGACCATATGGCCGCGATATGCTAATTTCTCGATTTTTAATGATTTTGTTTTGATTGCAAGAATTCAATTACAATGTTATCACGAACACACGATCGCCTGCCAATTGTTGCCCGCTTGGCGTTTTCGCATCGATTGTTTTGTGAAATTGTCGATGGCTACTGCGTTGACGGTGTTGTAGGTGCGGGCGCGGTGCTCACCTGAGATAGGGCTAGCGGCCACTCGCAGCTTGTGCCTAATCCCGATAAGAACGCGATGTAATATTCAGGTAGATCCTGCTTGCCGAGCTGAAAAGGATTAATTCTATAAATCTTTTCACCTTCCCAACAACGCCATAACACTTTAGAACAGCATATTTTTCGAGTGTTACATATTCAGTTTCGTTTTTATCATAATCAGCTTAATTAGATCCACGAAAGGAGCAGAGGAAAAAAGAGAGGAAAGCTCTTCAACACGACTTAAGCAACAATGATTTATCCTTTCGCCCTGCAGCCCCGCAGGGGATGAAACAGCTAAAATCGCACATAATAGGATCAGGGCTTAATAAATTCACATCGACTTATGAGTAGAATAAATTGCCTCTTATTATGCCTTATTTTCCCTTTTCTTATTCAGTGTATTAGGGCAGCAGTAATACGCCCCCGCATCATCATCATCAGGAGAGGAGCAGAACACCCCCGGCCGCCGCCAGCACGCCATAAAGCAGTCAACCTGGTGCGAGTTATAGTGACAAGTTGGGGAGCAATTGAAGGGAAATTCATCTCGCAGCCCCCTTCGCACGCATCAGCATTACGGCAACCAGAGGGAAGCGAGAATATCATGTAATTTCGGCCCCAACAAAAAACGCCCAATTTAGGTAAAAATTGTGCGAGATGTCCTGTTCCTAACTCATGGTAGCAAACATCCTTATTTTCTATTTTTGTCTTATTTTTTGCTCCTTGCAGAAAAACAAGGCGAGCTCTACGGAGGGCTACGGCTGACTGATGGCTGGCTCGGCGAGGGGCCGCTGCGGGGCGGGCGGGGGCGGGGGCAAATTGCTTTTCAAAGCATTTTCATTTCCTTGTGTCGCATTCCAATCGAAAACGACAAAAACGGCAGGAAACGTTTGCTCGTCTCGTAATCGGGATTGTTCCAATACACACGTGGACAAATGACACAACAATAGCGGGGGGTGGTGGGTATTGGACGCGGTGGCCGGGACGGGGGCGGCTAGGCCGAAGGATATGGATTCCCACCGATTGAGCACTCTCGTACGAAACAAAAGCCACCAACATGCAGCGGGAGCATGCTGCGAGAGCCAGCAAGGAATAGATTTCAGCAGCCCCCGAGAAAGTTCGGGCGATGGTGAAATATTTGGGTGCGAGTGGTGGGATGGGCGGTGATTGGTGTAAGGACGAACAGGAAGAAGAAGAATGTGGTGAATATATTGAGACATTGCTCCTAATGTGCGATCCAATAAAAATTCCTTGAATGGCTACAATTGTTCTTGAGACGATGATTTCTTCAGTGCTTCCTCGGGTGACTCCCAATGGCTGTTATTTCAGGTCGTTTCGCTATATTTGGTCCACCAGGCAATCTGCTACAATATTTGGGTATTACATTCGGGTGTAAGAGGGCAGGATTAATGGGGGATCGAAATTAAAGCGGGGGATTTTGTCCTTGAAATGCTTTGTGTCGTTAGGATATTATTTCCTTGGTGATTTTTTATGATTCTTTTTTTTGTTGCTTGTTCTGAAATGAACGAATTTCAAAAAAAGGTCACATTCTTTATTAAATTGGTGGGGGAAGTAGTGGTCCAATAAATTTCGGTTACGTTCTTAATTAACTTTTTTTCTCTCTTGGAGATCAATTTTTATGCTTGGTTCGTTTTTTTGTGCTTTTTAATTACGCGAAAATTCATTATGTAAATGATATAATAAAAAAGGAAATTGCTCCCCGACAGTATACGGGGGTGTTAGTTACATAACGATACTTTTAGGCTTGCTCGCTGCAAAAGTTGATCCTTAGTGGTTGAAATTGTTTTTAGTCGTTTATTGAACGTAGGACATGCATCAAATGAAATCAACAGGGTGTCTAGAATAAATATATTACTCAAAATCGGTCTACCCAGCCATGTTCGCGTCGAATAACACCGCCAAACGAATATTCATAGCGCATAAACATCATAAAATCGATGTCGACTTTATCAAAATGCACACTGGACCGTGAATTTACAAATCATAATCCCCAAAATGAGTTTCCTTCGCAAAAGTGTCGGGAAGTCTCTCCAGAATGGAAATAGAAAATATACCGAAAGTATTTAGTCCATTTACAAATAAATTCGCCGCCTTCGACCTCTGACGCACGAGCTGCTGGCAAAGAGCAGGAAACGACAAAGAGGAAAAATCCCAAAAATTCGCTCAATTAAAGAAAATCAAAGGAACGATGCTAATTAGTGGTAAATACGAATATAATTAAGAGTTAACGTCAAATTATCAGAGATTGGATTATTGCGGACCAAGACGATGGCGTGACTGAATGAATAAGCAATCTAGAAACCAACGAGAACCAGCCCCGCCCCTGCCCCCTCTCCGAACATGGTCGCATTTCAAATATTCTGAACATTCCCGTGACAGAAATTTATTTTTTTTCCTTAGAACAAGAAAAAAAGAAGGAAACTGAACGAAGACACCGAAAAAAATCTCCTATTCGTAAATTGATTTCCAAGGCAACTTTTTGATTGCAATCTTTTTCGCCACATTTTATTCTAGATAAAAAGCCAAAACCAATAAAAGTGAGAGCGTTGCGAAAAAAAGTCAAGAAAGAGATACTTTTGCTGCACTCAGCCCGGTCGACGCCATTATCGCTTATTTATCGCATTTATTGCGGCGAGTTGAATGGATTGCCGGGAAGTAAATTGGGCTCTAATTGCATAATTACACACGTAACGAGGAACAGGTAAAGATAATGACATTTCTTCGGTTAAATAGAAGCGCGACTCTGGCTAGTTGATCGCAGATTTTTCCATGTTTCGCCATGTTTTATTAGTGGATCTCCCAAGGCCGATCGAGCGAAAGGGGAGCAGCATGCCGCAGTTGCGACACTGACCAATAGCGCGGTCACGAAACTGTAGCATGTAAGGAAGACACTGGATATAATTTGTGCATTGCAAAAAATCTTTAAAAATTATAAAAAAAATGACAGTTGGCGTTACAGTTACATGTGCAACGATACTCGAACGGAAAAATGTGCATAATATGTCTAACTCGCACGCGAATTCACTTTCACTTACCATTGCTCCACTTCCGGGCTCGCATTTTCATTGAGGTGCGAGTGTCTGACCGCTAACGCTTTGACAAGCTTAATGAGATCCACAAAGGAACTTCCTTGGCACCGGTTTTTGTTTCGGAATTAGCAAAAAAAAATTTTAACGTTTCTGATTCCCGAGTCTTAGCCGTGACCGCAAACGAGTATCGCTCTAACTCAACAAAACTGCACTAGGCCAGAAGAGCAAACTTGGAACCGCTTGCCGGCAGCAGCTGCCGCTACACCACTACAACCAAATGGTCAATTAGATAAAAAACGATAAAAAAAACGGCGCTCCTAACGCTAGATCTGCATAGTAATAGTAGTTAGGTCGCTATTGAGCCAATTGTGTGCGTGTATTGTGCAATTCTATAATTAAGTGGCACTCGCCGAAGGTCACCAGTTCGTTGCCCCACAACTAGAGAAGCGATAGCCAGCGGCGTACACGAGTTGGGGCACGAGTGTGCAGGAAGAAATTGTCAGAAAAGTGAAGAAAATGAGAAAAACAGCGGACTGCGGGGCCCGGCCGCCACACAAATCATATGAGCGGGCAGCTTACTACGGTTGACATTAGCCGAGGACGTTCGGAGCTTTGGGGCTCCAGCGCAGATGGTGGGTGGAGGACGGTGCCCACTAGCGCTTCGTTGGCTCAGATTGACAAACTCGGGCAGCCGATTATGTGCAAAACCGTCCGTCTAAAAGCGATTTTTTTTGCTTGTGTGCTAAACTTACTCCACACGGTGATGTAACATCAGCCAATGAAGCTTTTTACTCGCGGCAAGTATTGTCAGATCGAATGAATGATTTTGGCGTGGTTTTTTATTAAAAAATATCGTCGGTTCACGTTTCTGTTTCTGGTGGATAGCATCCGAATAGTCGTAACGTAACATTGCAAGTACTTTGAGCTCCAGATTATGCGAAGGGAGGATCGCAAACGATAGGTCTGTTCCAATAGAAAACCTGTCCTGTCGTAGCCTGGGAAAAGTTACTTGATTGGTGGAGGGAAATTTAGTCAAAATCGCGAAAAGTGAAGGAACGCTTTCTGGGATGTTTCGTGCAAATCAAGGAGGCCATAACCTAAAAATCCTTGTGCCTTCAAAATAATGACATAAAACTTAATAAATTATTTATGAAATTATTCAAAATCTTGTAGTAAGGCACCAAATGAGGAAATTATTTTCAGCACGCCGGTTTGACATACAAGTAACAGATGTTTTTGACATGTTGAAAATGTGGTAAGATTTCACTCCACCTAAAAATCAACTGCGGTTTCTTGGTCAAGGGATAGCACAAATTTCCCCGCTTTTCCGAGCATGAGATTCTATTGGAACAGAAATTCGGTGATTTCTTGGTCCCGCGGGATCCCGCATTCTCTATTGGAACAGCCCTAATATTGACGTGTATTTACTTGTTACTTTTGGACCTTCTTTCTTTATTAGATACTCTTCACCATCCAATTCGGGTTTTTATAAAGATTATGTAAAGAGTGTTTCAACAAAAGGTGTCATTTTAAATCAACAGAAAAGCGAAATATTTTTTAATAAAAAGTGATGATTTTTTTTATTGAATTTTCACTATTTCAATGCGCTTTTGCGAGTATGTATCGCGTGTATCCATATCTGAAAATCTCCTAGTTTATATTTGTCAAACGTCATCGTAATGACAGTTGTATGTTGACAGTTTAAAAATGGCGAGAAATTTTTAACGACACCTCTTGAGAAACTTCATTTGTACATACATATATACATACATCCTACTTCACCCCTCTTGATAGCATAGCCCTTTCGCAAACCTTCTTCATCGGACTCTTTTTTGATCTCTTCTTTTGATTTCAGTACAGGCTTTATCACGATTCTTCATTATAGTTTTTCTCCAGATATTTACTATTTATATTATTTCTAGATAGTTGCAGCGAATTCCATACTTTCCATAATCTATTGAGAGCACCCCTAGCTTATCCTTCTTCGCACTTGTAGTAATTATGCCACCGAGGTAATTAAATTCCATAACATCTTCTGTCGGATTATCTCCTATTATTAATGGATTAGTGGTTGTAGTGTTAATTCTCATTAGTTTTGTCTTTTGTGCATTTATTCTTACGTAGTCCTGCTTACAATGCACATATTTCTAAGCTATCTATTGTCCGCTGCATGTCCCGTCTTGAATGAGTTTAGATATCATCTCCGTGTTCAAAATCGTCTTACCACTCTGCAAATTTCCATCTAATTTCTAGATTTCGTCATTATTTTAGTAATTAAGATTAGTGGTAAAAGGGCCAATCTTGTTTCACTCCAGTCGTTGTTGTAATTGGCACGCTTAATTGAACATTATGAAGTATTTTTAGTTCTACTTCGTTGATCAAGATGCTATGATCATTTGTGTTAGTGTCACTGGTACTTTCCTTGGTCTTCACGCTTCCCAGATAGCCCCTCTGCGGACTGCATCATATGAATAATTGATACGTGCTTCAAAGTCGCAAGTTCGGCCTTGTTAGTTCTGGTATCGTGTGTTTTTAATAAACATATAGCACATTTCCTGAAAGATATCTCAAAACCTGCCTTTCACCTTCCCTGCTTCAAAATTGCAAATAATTGCGCCCAGATACAAAGCGATGGTACTCTGGGGCTGCAGCCAATAGTTGCATAAATCATTATTCATTTTGACAAGAACGTTATCATGTCTTCGACGTCAAATTTCGGCTTTCAATTTCGAGGAGTTCCTCGAAAGCCAGGCCAAAGCCAGAAGTCAATAAATCAACGGCAAACAGCCTCCAGCTACCCTATCGCCTTCGTTATTTTGATTTTGCCTTTATTTTATTTCTTTTCTCCTCATCCATATCCAGCCTCCTCCTCTAGGCCTTGGTACGACGATGTTAAGAATGCATTCTTTCGACGACGGGGCCCTTAAGTATACTTGCACTTGTCATTTTCCACCTCCCCCGCTCCCCGGAAAGTAGCTGCCGACTCCGAATCCTATCTTGTTGAGCGTCCCCGTGTACGAGCGCCAAAGTAGGCAAAAAGGCAACACCTAGAGCCATTTACAAGAGCTGAAGGAAGTCAGCCCTCGTGTACAGAGCCATAGCCATATGCACACGTACGAATGCGGCGGCAGCGGGAGGCGAGGTATCACCATCTTCGTCATCCGTTTAGCTGTAGCGTGTTTGAGTAGTAAAATAACGTCATAAATAACCTTTGCTTATCACCCGATTTTAATATTCGACAGTCACGAGAAAATCCAATAAAAAATGCTTTTAATAAGACTGAAAGGAAGGAAGAAGGCTCCCAGGACACTTTCCTTAATGGGGTGGTAGAAGTGCACCCCGGGCAATGTGGATGGATATTTAAATATAATATTACAATGGGTAATGGGGACGCTTGTACCGCTGCTGGTTTAGTGTATTGGGGCTGTTGCTTTTTGTTTTTTCGCGCGATCAATTCCCGAATGCGAATCGGAATTTTATTTGTTTTAAAAAAAGTTTTTCTGCGGAATTTCCTTTAAGAATGGGAATTCTGGGAAAAGTTCTGTTTCAAGGGGAGTGTGCATGTGTGCGGGTGTGTTTTTTTGGGAGAATAATTCACAGAAATGTGCTTAGTTACGACCACGGAAATTTCGGTTCAATATTTGAGCACTTGTATCAACAAAACCAATTCGGTTTAATATATGTATTCTTTCGCACGTGCTTTTCTGTGTGTACTTATCAACAAAATATGTTTGATTCGTTTTACATTTTATGAATCAAGCCAGACCCACACTATCGGGTCGAAGGAGATCTCTTTTGGCCTTCTACAAAAATAAGCGAATTTACTATAGTCATGTGTCCGTATATGTACTTCCTTTCGATGCATCTACAAATAATAAGTAACTCAATTCGGTAAATCTCTTAAAATCTGGGCTCATTAAAAAAACGCACTTATAGGATTTAGCTGATCAATCTGTCTAGCCTTGAGATTTCTTGGTTCTTTAGACTTGGGACTTGCGCGAAATTTGATTTTATTTACGGCTTCCCTAACTATGTTTATCAAGTTACCTATAATTTCCATAGTGTCTTCGTCCAAATTCAAGTTTCGTCTAAAGGCCTGAACACGTAACCGAAACGAATTCCAATATGATAGCGATTTTATAGCAATCGGACCACACCGGTTTTTGACATTTCTTGACATTTTCGTGCTCAGCGAAGAAACAGCTGAACAGTTTTTAATTTAAATAAAAATATTATAAGAAAATTAAATAAAAATTGTAAAATAATATGCCGGACGCTAAAATGGTTTTTCTGCTAATTAAAAATCTACAAAAGGAAAAGGAAACCTGACGTTGAAATCTGGTGGTTATTCTCGTTGGCGAGTGACGTGACTACAAGGGACGCGGTGGAATGGATCTGTCGATACTTACAAACGTATCGAGGGAAGTATCACTTCACACACCACCTTGGGACAATCAGAATACGCCACTTGTAGATCTAGTCGCCAAGAGTTTCTTGTGTTCCGTATAGATTGTACTTCAGATTTAAATAAAAGTATCATCGCTTTTTACAAAATCATTGCACTTTTTAGTTGATTTAAAATAACACCTCTTGTTGAAAGACTCTGTATGTGGCATTAAACAACGTCTCTGCTTATCAAAACCCGCCATGTCTCTGCTAAAAAAACAAGAAGTATCTTGGGCGATTTAAAAACAAGTTTCAGGATTTCAGTTCAATTCAGTTCGACAACAACAAGAGCAGTCAACTCAATAAAGTCAAAAACAATTCATAAGCAAACAAATGCGTCCTAATAACGGAAAATTAACTTATAAAACAGAAAACTCTCCACCCCCCCCCCTCCGTTTCCGCCAGTAGCCACGATCATAATTGATAGAATGGGGACAAATTTAACGTAAATATTTTTCTAATGTTTGTTTATCGTAATTATTGTACGCACAATGGCCGTAGACCAACATGTTTACCCGTTTTGCTCAAATAGAGAGGTTCAAAGCTTGTTCAACCCAATTTAGTCGATCAACACGAATTTATTTACTCGCGTGTCTTTTTTTATTTTTTTGAGGGGATAAAATTGAAGAAACTTAAATTTCACAACTTAGTGCAAAGTAATCAGCACTATACATAATAAATTACGTCTGTTTACCGCCCGATTTGAGTAATATCAAGTGACTTTGGTTGGTGCAAAAGTCTTGTCCTGTTGCTGTTTCACTTCTTGTTTTTTAGTAAGATAAAGCATAATTTTTTTGGCTAGACTATGAAAAATTATGAATTTCTGAATTTGGGAATATAATCAAACAATTTATGCTCTACCCTGGGTACGTTTCAAATATGGTCGCGCAGCCGTTGGTTGGCATACGTGACACTGCCAAATGACTGGCATTTGTTTTCAGATCAAATATTGGACATATGTTCAGCATGAAAAAGGCAGCGGACCGTTTTAGCCCTCCTGCCCCTCTCCGCACCCCGTTTGACACCCCCCGCACCACCCGGAAATAATTCTTAAAGCTCCCGGGGGTGTTTTACATTTCATTCAGGCCTCTGGCCCCCGTCGTCCCGTCCCGACCGCACACTGCTAAACCGATTGAAATGTTCCATTTGCACAAATTTTTACTTCACAACCGGTGCTCATTGCTGTGCCCCGAAACTGAATCGGGAATTAAAGTTTTGCCCCGAAAATGAGCAGCGCATACAAATTTTGCTTTTTTATATAGAAAATTCTACATATGGAGTTTTTGGGGTTTTTGCTGCCTGGTAATGGTGTAATGTGAAATGCATTTTAATTTTTTTTGTAAGAAGCGAAAGAGCCCAATCAATTTCGTTTTTGCTGGAATTTTGACTGTTAGGCCGAGGGAAAGACCAAGGCTTTGGGCATATTTACTAGATATCAATTTGGACTTAAGTTCTTTGAAAGCGTGATGGAAGGTTGCTTGAAAATTTGACGTTCTAAATGTCTCCAATTGCGACAACCAGGTATCTGTAGCCCGAAAATGAGCCCCTTTAATTCTTTTACCTGAAAAACGGATATAGTGGGTGCGTTTAGGCCCAAGTAACTTAAACTGAGCTAGGCAAGTTAGCAACACCACAAACAGCAATTTTTTTAGCGCTGTTAGCTATTATTTCTGGTTTTTGACTTAGCTTGTAGCACAGCTCAAAACTGTCAAAAGGGATTGACGTTTACTTGTAAATTTTGTTGTAATTTAGTAATATTTCAATACAGCATGAAGATATAATTATTACTATTGATTTTTGTGCTTATTAGATTTGTATAATGCGAAATGTATTATTTTTGCTTGTTATTAGTTGTAAAATGAGAGCTGTCAAATGGCATTTACTACGCACAAACGACAAACCTTGCCAAACTCAAGCCTTCTTTTTGTATATGCAATTTTAAGTAAACCTGTCAGGACCTAGATCTAGTATTCGAGTTAGATGCACTATCACTCCTTAAATTAAGTCGGAAACTGTATCATTTTTGTTTTCAGCTCGGGAAGATGTAAAGCACATAAAAAATATTTCTTTTTGGTTCCACAAAAAAAAATTATAAATCAAGTTACGTGATCACAAAAAAATTCTACTTTTCTTATGTAAAGATGAGAGAAGTAAAAATAACATTTATAACCTATTACGGCACCCTCTTTGGCTATTTTTCAAAAAAAAAGCAAAAAAAACATAAAATCCAGGACGACAGTGTAGAAAAGGAATTGTAGCTCATAAAAAATTCTAGGCATGCCTCCACGCAGACAAAACAACGCGTCTTAACACGCCTTCAGTCTTTTAGAGATTTTGCAATCGCACAGCAAGAAAAAAGGAAGAAAATGTCCTCACTTAGGTAATCGCTTTGATTTTTTCAAGGTTAAGCAGGAAATATATATCGAAGAATGCTTTATTGGGCTTTTTTTATTCCGCACAGATTCAGATTTATTGCCTAGCAGGGAACATTTTATGACATACCAAAAAATATAAGGGCAAAGAAAAGGAAAAGCGTTTTTACCACCATTTCTCGTCGATATCGATTCTTGTCGAAACAAATCCCACAATTTATACTTGATTAAATTCTAATTCTTAAAAATATAATACTTTAAAAAAAATCGTGCCCCATTAAAAATTTTCATTAATTTAAGAAAAATCTCACTTAAATTTCATAATAAAAAATGAACGGAAAAAACAACAATTTCGCTCGAATATGTCGTAAGGGACGAAGGCAGAAGAGATTTAAATGTCTCTAGATGACCTTCACCAATATTAAGAAAACACTCGGCTTTTACGCCTAACACATAGAAAGTGAAATAAAAACGGTCTGGCAACTTACATTGAATCCTGTACACACCTGGCATTTACGCTACTTTCGGCTTTCGTTCAATACAACAGCAACAACGAACCCGACAAATCTTTAATATATCCCACGGCAGAGAGTTTTACAACAGCACTTTTTTGGGTATTCTGGATGATTTTTTTTATACTTCGGCAAAAAAAGGATGAAAAACGGGAAAATCGTTATATTTTCTCAGGAGTAACTCTCGTACGGGAAAATTCTAAGCGAGTTTAAAGCACGATGTGGAAACCATGAGGAAATTACTGAATAGAGAACGTTGCCCGAGGTGAAAAAACAAAAGGCTTTCTTGGTTCACTTTGAATATTTTATTTCTCAGTTAATAATTCTGCACACACATCACACTTTAAGGACACTCGCGAGGACGAAGAAGCCGAATGACTGGGAAAATTCAATTCATCGAAGTGACGGAAGTAAAAAATGAAAAAGCTCTCCCGACCCAGCCGTCAAAGAAATTGAAAAATTCAGGAAAAAAAACGGAAAAAGGTCCTGGCACAGCAGACACCACTACTATCAGCCACGGATACAAGGAAAAGTGAACAAAAGCTCAGAAAGTTGTAAATTTTACAACGCAGTAAAACACCCAAAAAAGCCAGAAGGACTCGCCTGGAACTCTACAATCGACACGGCAGGACTACGGCAGCGTAAGACAGTCACGGACGGAGTGAGGCCTGCGGGCCGGAGGAAGGTGTCCTTAGTCCTTTGCCTCCTGGATTGGCCGGGAAGCTTTTTCAGAGGAACGTGTAAACTTAATTGCTTCGCTTCCGAAAGTTTCCTTTTCGCCGATATGAGACCCATCCGGGAAGGGATAAGGCGGCTATCAAGGATTCACACTTACTGTGAGGCGGCTAGGGGTGGCCAGGAGTGCGCACAACGGGATGGAAATGAAATAGAGAAGAAACCACAATTTCACAGCAGTAAAACTGGGCAGACAGCTCCTTAGGGAAGCGGAAGGGTGTGCCAGGAATGGAGAACATCTGAATGAACGGTCTGAGTTGTAAAAGCGCTACTCGAGAGCTTTTTCGGCGAGTAAAAGAATGGCGGCGCGCATGCCCCTCGGATAGGGGCACGTTCTTTCGAGTAGAGTACAACAATAGCGTAACTGAGGAGTACTACGTCGATGTTGGAGAACTGCTGTATAGAGATACCTATGCCTTGAAAACTACAACGTCACAAGGATCTTTAAGAAGGAAATATCTACTCTTACACATGTACGTTCCGGAAGAGTAGAGGGGAGGGGAGGGGGTGGAGAGGGCCGGTATACAGTATCCTTGTAAGCTGCTGCCTGTGAGTTCAAGAGGGTTGCTCTGAAGCAGTTTATCAATTTGCCAAGAATAGAACTGAGCTCCCCATATTTTGGGGGCTTAGGGGCTGAATGGGATGCCTCAGTGTGTGTATGCGTTGATGCATGCACATATATAGCAGCAGCCACCGGTGTGTAGGATCATTCAACCAGAGTATAGATGACCTTACAATTGGCCAATGTACGGAGTAGAGCGGAACTTGTAAGCTAAGATGCTGCTGCCCCCGATTGCCGATGATGGAGATAAATTTTCTTTGTGTAAAAGGTTCTGTGGTAAGTCTATCTATTTTGCATAATTAGAGGCGACATTCTCTAGGTATAGAGGGTAGGAACATAAAAAGTTATGGTTTCTTTTGCTACAGTCATCCATTCCCCCCACCCCGTATAAGGTTTCAGTAAACAGGGAGAATATAGAAGATTGGTGATTGAATAAGCGAGGATTCTTACATTCTTCGCGTCCATGAATGGTGTGTGCCGGGGGATTTACATGGATTAAGTTGTTGTAAGTCGTCGTATTCTCGGATAGTGAAAGACCGAATAAAATGTATCTGAGAAGAATAAAAAAACGCAGCAACTGCGAGAAAATCAATTTTATGGACTCGTATCTATCTGAAGGTGGTAGCATCACATCAGTTATTGTCAACTAAAGCGTGAAACATTGCGCCTAACAGTCACATTCCAGGCTTTTATAACACATCATCGCACTGAAAATAAATTACCGCGAATCTTTTGAGTATCATCAACTAATTGAAATACAGGGGGCGGTTTATGTTTCATGGCGATTTTGTTTGGCAGCCATTTTGGTTTGGCTGTCATGTGTCGGTTCATATTTGAGAGTTGTGGATAGACTGGCTTTACGCCTTGGTGTTGTAGACGATCAACATTTTTGGCTAAAAAAATCGTCATGAGTGACGAGGCACATTTCAACTTGGCTAATTTTGTTAATAAACAGGATAACAGCTATTGGGGCATTGAAAATCCTCAATTGATATCCTCGCGCTACGATGCGAATTGTATTCATCGACCTGGAACATTCAACAATGAATTCGAATTAGAATCAAAGTGAGGTAAGATTGATTTGATTACATGAGCTGCGTTTGTTTAATCTGTTCTGTTCTGTTCTGGAACATTAAAAAAAGGCAAAGGAAATTTTCTTTTAGAGCAAAAGTCACTTGTCATTTTTTCCCTTAGCATAAAGAACAACAAATTAAATAAATTAATTTCGCCTAATTTTGTAAATATTTCGATAAGTGACCGATTCAAACTTCACAAAACTATTTATTAATTTTATTTGTCAACTGTCAATTTAAAAAACGCATTTATGGATTAAGCGTGGCCCATCCAGCGATCGAATAGAGAACTGATAATATTTTTTCCGCCACGACGAAGCAGAAAAAAACCGAAAAGTTGTGTGCTTAATATTAAAAATAGGAACACAAGTATAGAAATATCTCCCACCAATCCTAATCCATTCGTAATAATTCATAAAAAATTACACGACCCAAAGGAAAAGACGCATCCATTATAATAATAATAGCAGTCAAGAAAAATATTTGGCTGCAAACATCCTCACACACAGGCACTAGAATCATTAAATCATAGTCCTTAACATCCGCCCCCAGAAAAAAACGCTTTCCCCATAATAGCCGCCTCCGAGGATAATTTTTTCCTCTTCATCACACACATCTATATATAAATAAATATATATTTATTTTTTCATTTTTTTTTACTATTAAGTTGTTATTAACCCCCACCACATGCCAGGAAAAAATGAATCTATAAAGAAAATATCGAGTGGGCATAAATCAGGACCTTTTGTTCGGGGTGTTGTATACCCTCAATAGTCCTGCTGTAATGGGCATGTATTTACCGAAAAATCCACCCAATAACGAAAATAGATTTTTGTTAGAAACAATCAAAAAAGGATTATTATTCACTTTAGTGCCTTCACGCGGGATCTAATGACATTTATCTAGATTGTAATGAACTCTACCTTTGAATATAGATGGCGCCGCGGCGAACGCAGGCAATTTCTCTTAACTGCAGGTTAACAGTTTTTATTGACGCAGGCACTTACCGAAAACAAAAAGAAAATTATAATCAATTTCTGAACGTACGAACATGAATTTTCGGGCAAGTAATAGAAATAGTTTTTTTTTTGTAGTAAACGAACCTACCGCCCGCTTCTTCGGACGGCGCTGCACTCGAATTTCGATTAAAATGGTGGCAGCGATACGGTAATCGAGTCCAGAGAAAGGTTTTGTAAGGAAGTTGAAGTAAATGGGAAACCCTACTGTCAAAAATTGATTTTCATACGGTATTTTTAGTAGTGTCAACTTGTAGAAAAGTAGTGCCAAATATAAGAACTTATTCACTCTGCTTACGGAGATAACTAGACGGGTGTAAGTTGCTGGGTGGTGCGAGCTGAGCTATACACAAAAACGTTTCGCGTGAAATGCACAAATTGCGCCAACTTTTACAAGTCTCAAATGGAACCAGCGCGAACTCGGAAAATCTAAACTGCTTTCAGCCCGTAATGGGATTCATACTAAAATATCCTCAAAATCTCATTATAGATAAAAGAAAACTAGAGAAGGACAAAAAAGTTAAATAATCATTTTATCTTTTCCTTCTATATCTTCAATTTCGCTCCGCTAGACTATGGTTGCCAAAAGTCCTATAATTTCCCGAAATAGTGAAATAATTCCGTACCATCTACACCAAATGTCTACGGATATTGCCCCGCATTACTGCAGTGCTCCGGGTATAGCATGTTCAGAAGCTCTAGTAGTGGTGGAGGCCAGAGTTATCGGATAGCCCGAGCTAAATCCGCATTCCTTAACTATTTTCGGTGTGGAGGGAATTACAATCGACCTTCAGTAGTCGGTTCATTCAATAAATCCAGCCAAGGATAAAAATGGAGCCACTTCCCTTTGCAGCGCGCTTCAAAAGACGGTGGGCCCCGACCCGCCCCCCATTCTGATGTCTACCAGCTGCCCTTCAGCGCCCCGAATGCCACCCAACTTCTCTGGCATCGTGCAGCGTTACTAGAGCCATAAAGGAGCGTTGTTCATCCAGAGTACAAAATTTACTGCACTTTAGTAATGTACTCCTGCTGTGAAATTATTTTCCGCCATCGTTCCCCTGGGGAGGACCTGTGCCTGGGGACTCCCGGGGCGGCGGGCTCGGGCAGACCGAAGGCAATGATGCACCTCCGGGACTCATACAAGATACGAAAATGAACGAATGATCATGATTTACACCACCAGAAGGGTTGAACGTTCCGGGGTGGGGTTGCCTGATGGTGTGATGGTGATGTTAAGTAGTCGAACAAGTAATGAAAAAATAGAGAGTGTGAAGCTCACCAAATTCGCAGCTACCCGGGGTAGCCGGGTGTATTTAGTCCGCAAGATCCGCCAGAAGGCGACCGCCAATGTGAGCATAGCCCGCACAGCTGGCAGCACCGGAATTGTATCGGGTATTTGCACAGTAAACTCACAAATCACTAAAGCCCCAGAAACGCCCGAATTAACTGCGAGAATGTGCATACCCAGGGCTGGAGTGGGGCCAACTTACTGGGATTTAATGTTCATGGGATTTCCCATTTCGGATATAAAATTTTCCTTATTCCTGGCGGCCGGGATGTGTGCTTCCTGCATTGTGTTATTTAGAGACGCTGTGGCTGAGATGCTGAGCCAGAGGGTGTTGATTTAAAACTTTTTAGTCGGGGATGACATCAGCTTACGGCTTGCTTCTAGATTTTATGGTTTATGTACGGTAAGTAAACCTTTATGGAAATTATTTAAATTGAAGCGGCTTTAAAGAAGTGTGCTGCTTAATGTTTGAGGATGTAGTAAAGATTTACAACATTTCGAGTAGTTAGGCGGGTTTAAATTCGGCGTGTTTAAGCGTAGATAAAGACCGTTTGGGCTGGTAATGGTGTCTTAATAGGGAGTGAAGGAGGCGACATTCCTAATGAAATCACACCTGAAAGCCCTCCTGCGTTTCTCATATTAAAAACGAACCAGATTGACGAGATTTTTGTTACATCCGTGGGCTTCGTACAAATTCCTTCATTTTGGTGTGAACTCCTACAGCATCGAGGTTTTCAAAAGCAAGGCCCATAGTCTTAATTTGTGTTCAATAGTCAACTATCAACCCGAATCAATGCAATCACATTTATAAAGAGTTTCCTTTCTTTTACTGAGATATCCTTCGTTAACTAGACCCCAAACCTTGAATTCGACGGTTAAACGCAATGTGCAACCACACATTGTAGTGAATAGGCAATTTTCTTTCGTCACAGCTTGCCGGCTATCCGGAGAAGCTTAAGGTGCATTTCCACTGCATTTGGTCTCTAAACGGAACTCACTTAATTGGAGATCTTGCAGTCACATATCCATCAGAGATATCCATCCCTCACATACAAAACTGCAAAGGTGGAATTGGTAGGTGTGTTATACGTATTTTGTCTTATGGCATTCGGTTTATGCAACGCAGCCCAAACGTTTCAGCAGGTAACCAATGGGAGATGGGGATCAGATCATCATTCTCATTGCCAGTAGATCTGAATCGGAAATGTATTGAAATGTATGAAGTGTGATCAAATCTGACGTCATTTTCCATCTTAGTACGCAGCAAAGTACCCCAAAGCAAAGTATCGTCCTATTAGACAAGCTTTAATTTACTCTGTTTGGCCTACAGGAGACTTAAAAACGTACGATCGAAAGATAGACGGAACCAAATTCGAAATGGGCTTTGGTTCCATACCAATTCCACTTGCAACCATAAAAACCTTGTTATTTCCAGTTTAGCCTAATCAATTCAAATAAAATTCTACATATCTTCGGCCGTTAATAACGTAAAATAACAAACTACAACAAGCTTGAATGAAACACGCTCCGGGGAAGAGGGGGGCTAAATAAATTTACCAGCATTTATGTGCCATAAAAATAATCTCAAGCCTGTGAAATTACTCCTTATATAAATTCAACGGCCATTTTATATACCCATCAAAGTATTTCGTCTAATATTAACACATTTTGATTGTGGTCCTCAAAAAGAAGTTTTTTTCCCTTCTTTCGCCATAAAATTTGCCGTCCTGAAAGCGTGAAACTGTTCTACACACCATACGTCACAGGCTTTGTACACTCTCTTATAACGGTGAGATATGCGCATGCTACCCAAATTTCCGCGCTATAAAACGCCATAAATGCCTTCGCCAATAAAAATTGCCATCAACGACATCTGTGTAGCTGACAGACGACGACGGCAACGACGACAGAGCACCCAAAAAGGAACAAAAAGTGCCCAAAAGTCCGCACGAAAGGAAGTTATCTGGCCTTGACAAAAAGATTTGATGAACCCATAAAAGCCTTAAAAAAGGCACAAAGTCCATAAAATCCATAAAAACCATAAAAATTAACGCGCTACGCCAGCCAACTCTACCGCCGAACTACTCCCCGACTCGCCCCCAACCCGTGGGCCGGAGGGTTCGGATTCTTACATGTGGGACGGCGGCACCACGCTAGGATATCTGCTGCCTCATCTCCCCCACCCACAATTTTGCCAAATTATTTCCAGTCGGATGCATGCGGATGGGGCGCAACATCACATCAGCAATGAATGGGTGGTAACGGTCCCGAAGAGGGGCGGCGGCAGCGGAAGGGGTGGCAAGTGGGGTGGATAGTAGTAAATTTGTAAAATGCTTGCGCACGTACTTACACATGCTTTGGTGCTACTATAAAAGAGCACACACGCCGCCCGGAGTGGGAGACCTCAATCTTATGACCACCCAGACCGCCCCGCCCCGCCGCCCGCCCGTCGTTCTTCTGTGACGTCGGATGTGAATTTAGTTTGACTTTGAATGAGTCTGTTCATGAGCTATCATCGTTATGGGGGGCACATTATCTGCGTTTTGTTTTCAAATTGGATTAAATCTGGCGCTGAGGGAGGGGAATATTGAATGGGAGAAATCTTCCACTTCCAGCATTCGACACTGTGATGGCAGCTATTGAAAAGCGATGTGATCCGGATCCCCTGCCGCTCCCGGGGCGGGGGGTTGTGTAAGTGCTTTGTTTGGATGGTCTCTTTTCGATTGACATCGCAGTAGTTTTGCCCAAGTTTTCCAGGATAAGTAGGGAATAAATAAGGATAGCGGAAGCCAGTGGATATACTTCTTGGCAGTGGGCCGATTTGACCTTCATTTATGAGCGCCATTTCAGTATGAACTCTAGGCTTCAAAACAAGTCCATAAACATAACAGGATAAAATATGGCCAACATTTGGGATTCGGATAGAAGTTGTTATACCGACCCGGAGCTGATGCCGCAGAATTTTGACAGAAAATTTTTTCTCATAAAAATCGTAATTCAATCTCATTTCCGGTGTGCTTATTGAGAAATTGACTTGGAAATTGAAGGAGGAAGGAAGGCCCAACTTGGAATTAGTTGCTTAAAGGATAAAATTCAAGTGATTTATGGCAACTTTATTTTCTAATTCTACCCTCTCCACCCTCCCCCTCCACTCAGCCAAACAAAAAAGCCAAACTTTAACATTAGGCAGAGAATTTATGGTTTAACTTCAAACTAAAAATGCGTGATTATGTTAATGAAGGAACAAACTATATTCTGTTCACTGAAGACGCTTGTATCCTGACTTCGCTTCCTTACAGAATTCTACTTGTTCGACAAAAGTTTACAAATCAGTTAGTACGCCCTGTCCAAGAATACCCTGGACTTGCTGAAAGATGAAGGATAAATAATTGATAGCAAACAACTGGTCGCCAACTATGAATTACAATTACATTACAAAACCAGCCAAGATCACAAAGGTTACTTCTCTTTACTCGACTCAATTGAAGGGAAGACAATAGCTGTGTTTTTTAATGAACTATACTATATAGTTCTGCCCCATACAAATCTGAAGACCCAGGTTTTGTCGAGGTCTCTATCGAGGTTTTGGGAAATTTTAAATTTTTCGTTCTTTTAGAATGCAGCAAACTTCACGCCAGTCGGAGAAACGTCATTGAAAATTGAAAACAACAGGGAAGTGACGAGAGCAAATTTGTATGTATGTGTGTACGGAAACGAATAACTAAACTTGTTTACTATTTTCTAGAGATTAATTCGTGTAATACAGCAGCCTCTACCGGATCAATAGATGAAAACAAGAAATTCAAGTGATCAGAAAGGAGTAAAGAAAGGAAGCGGTTTTCGCGAAGCCTACGTATGTAAATGCAGCGTCAAAACTCGTAACGATATTTTTCTGCCTCTGCATTCATCAGAATATACGTTCAATTCAACTAGTTTTCAATCGTTTATATCTCCAGATTTTATGCACCAATGACGGAACTTTATATTTAACTAACCGACCTAAAAAGAATTAAATTTATTGGTAATCAAGAAAAAAATCAAAAATATAGTGAGAGTGATGACTGGCATTCAATTTTGAAATTTTTAAGCATTGAAATTTAGCTTAGTTTTCGAAGAAGTACGCCCGATGATTCCGCCGCTCCAAAACCCACACCAAACAGTGACTATTCGTGCATATGCATAGCCTCAAAAGTAACGCCCAGGTGCGACAATTCTGCTTGTTGGCCAATCCATTGAAGCGAAAGTGTGCCTCATCTTCATTGCTCACGTCTCCATTCGGCGTATTGGCGATGCTTTAGTTCCTGAATCAATTAAACTTTCCAAGACTTTTGTCAAAATTCGCTTGGAAGACCTCCGTGAGATGTGCAGTTCCTGAGCACGTTGACCAATAGAAGTCGACGGAATCTCGGGTACGTCTACTAGGTACGTGTTCGACTTGTAATGAACTCACGATGGCAAAAATGTCAAAACAGAAATCAAAAAGCATTAAACGTATTTCCTTATCGGAATGGGGGAATCCCTTTAGTTAATAAGATTATGACTGGTATTTTGGAAAGAGCATTGAAAACGGGTTGCTGAAGATATGATCAGGTCAAGTAGCATTGCACGTGATTAGTACTTAGTTGGGGGACCGCTTGGAAAAACGACACTCGCCATTAAAAATATAAAGCTTTCGACACCGTCGCACTTGTTACTCGCATATTCATGCCGAAATTCTTAAAATTTATGCTCTAGGCTCTATCTGCACCCTCAAAATGCTAGTCGATCCTCCTTCAGCACCCTCCAGCCTCCTATTAATCTATCCTCTCATTTATTCCTTCTTTCGAACCAAGCTTGCTACTAGACATTGCACCATGATGTGTACGACATTGTGGTCTAGTAGCACAAAGCTTGGACTTTCACATAAATAAAACAAAGCTGAACCGTTTCGAGAGTCAGTTGCGGCCTCAAAAGAAAGTTCGCTGGAGGAGATGCAGACCATGTCTCAATCAGTCTACGAAAAATATACATATGTAGCAAATCTCACGCACTGGCATAGCTGTATTGAATTCACTTTGAATGCAACAAAATAAATTTGGATAAAAAATGATGCGTCTTCTGGGCACTTTTCGAAGAACTAGCCACGACCAGCTCTAACCAGCAGGAATCATCTGTCATGGACAAACGAATCGGCACCCGTCACCCCGCGCGCCGTCCTCCCAGAATTAGCGAGAATGCAAAACGAAATAGATTGAAATATTTTCGCAGGTATTTAATTGTTTCCTTCATTCCGACACTTTCGAAAGAGTTCAAACGCTGCCAGCACAGCATATTCCGCTCCGTGTGAATTACCGAGCGATGTACAACATATTTTTGGAACACGCCAATGCTGCAGAATGCACAAGTCAGCTGCATTCAGATGTTCACACATTTCAAAGAATTTTCTTAATGAAATGCAATCAATGAAAGAAAAGGTCGGAACAGAACGAAAATTGTTTTAATCATGGCCAAGAAATTGTCTCGTTTCTTATGGCGTTCAGGAGAGCTCCTTTTGCCACTGGGAGGAGGCTGAGGCTAGGAATTCTGCATGGATTGCAGTTGCAGTTGGAGCCGTTGCTGTAGCTGAAGAAGATCGCCCCCAGTCTTCGTCTTTTTATGAATGAATGGAAATTCTCGAAATTCTTTAGAATCTGCAACATTGGGGAATTCTTGTGAAAGGAAAATTTATCGAGGAGCAGATGGACTTCATTTGTTAAGAATGTTGAAAAGAGGAAATTATTCTATTCTACTTTCTGCGCAGTGAGAGATATTTCGTATTCTAGGGCGCGGGCCGAGGGGAGGGGTTGTTGAAATAATTTATTTTCACAAATTCATGTGCTATTTTTAAAATGCCGCGTTTAGTGATGGAATATCGCGCCGGAGCAGTGTGGGAAATGCCGCGTTCAAAAATTAAACTTTCCTTTCGCCCAGTCTGACAGGTGGAAACTAATCAGTTTGTTGTGATCGGCGGCGACTTTCGATGCCAACAGTTTAAAAATTGGACATTCGGACTGTGGCATCGCCGGTGGTCGTGTCGCACACAATATTGCCAGCAACGAGAAGCGCGCCCCGAAGATTTCTTTCCTTCTGATGCGACTCTTGCATATTCATCAAAACTCGAGGATAATTGAATAAAGTCGTGTGCTCGTATGCCCTTCACCTTCGCAATCTGACAAAATATCAAATTTATCAAGGGCCGCTCTCGCCTCCCGCCCCCTGTTGTAATTGTAACGAACCGAATTCGGTGCTCGCTCCACTGCAACAAAAGTCCGCAATTTACCAGAATGTCGTGATGCCTACTTGGTTCATTAATTTTCTGTGAGGGTAAACTTTGTCGTTCCATTATAATTTTCAGTTCTTACTTCTGCTCGCTGCAGGTTTCCCAGGCAATCGGGAATCGGGACAGGGAGGCAGCAGTGTATCCTGTTGCAGTGAAGTCAGTCAACGTTCAACCCCCGAGGATACTCGCAGTAGCTGATACTTCTTAGATCCTAATAGGACGGAGATAGTAACTGTGAGGGGGGACGGCAGAGGCTGTGGGCGGCGTAAACGTGGAAAAGTCTCCAAAGTAACACAGCGCCAACTATCAGAGAGGCGCAAACATAAGAAAACTGCTCCAGCTTAAGAATAGTAATCAGCCTTCTGGGTTCGTCTTATTAATGTCTTGGCGACATCTTTTGTCTGTGAATAACCGAAATTTCTGGAACAATTTTCCCCGGGAAGCCATCAGTGAATTTATATTCATCTACGGTAGATGTCGCTCGTCGTTCTGAATTTCCGTAATTTACAAGCGTAATGAAAGACAAAATTGGACTATTTTTGAATGTAATTTACGGAATTTACTGCACTGCAGTTAAGGATGCTAAATGAATATTAAAGGTATTAGTCTTGTCTTGTATCCTCTGCTACTGTATCTCTGCTCTGTTATCCCCGTTGGCTTGTTTTAGGAATCTGAAATATTTAAGTTATAAAGTTTTGTGCTGTGATATATTGTGGCACTTGAAACGGTACAAAATGGTAAAGGGATGAGCTCAGATTATTTATAAATATTTTTTTTGCTCAGATTATCACTGTTTAAGGTTGTCAAGTCCGGGAGTAACTTCCACTTGAAGTTCTAAAGGAAAAAATAATCCTAAAGCACCGAGAAAGTTGGAAGTGAAGCGATAAATATGTTATAAACTTTTACATTAGCGATTCCATGTAAAAAATAGTTCAAGATATGTATAAAGGTCCGGTTACACGCAACGATCTGCTTGTGCAAATTGACTGGCGCAAGTCAATTGGTGCAAATAAAATGAGTGAAAATGACACTAAATGACGCTAATTTGATACGATTATTATATTATATTGATTATGATAAGGTCGGAGGAGCGTCATAAAATTTCACCATTCACTCAAGGGCATGCTGAGGGTTGTAGCTGCGGCTTGAACATCGTTTAAACGCTCATGCCAAAACACCAACCTCAAGCCGATTTTCTAAGAACATATATTTTGCACAAGGCAACCTTTTTGACTTGCGCCAGCCAAAAAATTTGCGTTTACACGCAACGATTCACTTGCGCAAATTGACTTGCGCAAGGCAATTGGCACAAGCAGATCGTTGCGTGTAACCGGACCTTAAGTTTTGTCGAGACAAAAACTCTAGTGATTAATTGAATTGAAATTCTGCAAGAACGACATCTATTTGTCACGTTTTTATTTGTTTTGTAATTGATCAAAATTTGCAAATTAAGTCGTTCTGTACAAACTGCTGACGGAAAAGTATGAAAATTTCAAATTGAAAAGCAGAGATTTTTAAAATGGCAGCGAGTTGCATTAACCAGTTCAACCAAACCCATTTTAAATTCGCTTTTTACACCAAAGAACATTGTTTAAACAGATTTTGTTATTAAACTAATCGTGCATGGTTAAAGCCAAGTATTGAGTTCGAGTGAAATGGTCGTGAGCTGTCAAATTTCGTACATTTTGGCCTCAGGTTTTCATGCCCATGAAATTTTCTCTATAGAAATTTCACTATCCCAGTACTAGGTAAGTTCGGTTGTGAATGGCGAGATGAAAAACGTTGTTTCCCAGTCAAAATAGATGGCACCAGCATATCTCTCCATGGTTTTCACTGGCGTTTTATTGACCGTGATCATTTGATTGCCTATGGAATTTGAAATTTCCAAGTGTATTGTGAAACCAAAAAGAGGTGATTAATTAAAAGTTTTTAAAATGGAGGCAAAAATGAATAATAGAACGAAAAAAAGAAAACGATATATGTACATACATTATTTGTTTTGACGAAGAAAAAAAGAAACTAGTAAATCTAGTTAAAAACCACTCTGCTATCTGACAAACGTTATACAAAAGTATTGATTCTGACAAACGTCAAACATCAAGTCTACAAAATCTCCACTGCTGCTTGTTCACGATCTTTTAATCAACCACTTTTCAAGCTTGTGAACGGTTTTCATTTCACTTGAACTCAGTACATACTAGGCTTAAGCACGAGCTGTGGAACATTTTTTTTGAAATCGTGACGACACATTTTGTATGTAAAAAGTAAGCCAGAACCATCCTTGTTATATTGCACGACATTTAAAGAACATCTGAAAACTGAAACGAAATTAAAACCATTACAAAACAAGCTTTATTTATCTTTTATAGCTATTATTTTTGTTACATCGTCATTCAATCTATTATTTGTACTTTTTTTCTCCACATTGTACGAATTCCCTTTATTCTCCAATTTTAGCAGAAGACCCATTTTCCTTCAGCATATTGTTCACGCAATGTGTCTATTTATCCTGGCTTCGCCCATCCGCCCACTCCGGCCCCATCCTAATGTAATTCCCGAACAAACATAAACACTAACAACACCAATGAATGGAATTGACGCCCATAATGTAGGACAAATTTATCTAAAATTGAGCAATCAGCATATCACGCTTTGCCATCAACATAAAAACGTAATAAAGCGTTTCCTTATATAATCGCACTCATAAGATAAGCCCGAAAGATTTGAATCCTGTTGTTATATATTGCACACCCCTTGCTGAATTTATAACTCATTTAAGCCCTTCAAATCCATTTCAAGAAGAAGAATTTCCATATAATGTGTATAGCAGCAGCCACCCCAGAGCAGCCCGCACACACAACACAAATGAAAACAATTTCTTTCCACTTAGTCCCTGTTTATTCAAATCGGGGGGAAACCTCGCCAGAGCCCGAGAACCATCAAGGATCCCAGCCGGATCGAGTCCTTTAGGGACAGCCATCCAAATCCGTTATGTCGCCCAAATAACCGAAAACCAATTTGCATACGTTTCCAATTATTTTCATGGAGTGACGATTTGTTATTTATTTTTAGGGCTTCTCGCCACACATATCTCGAGTGGTCGGGCCCACATCGGCGGTGGGGCAGTTGGGACGGCAGTGGGTCCAATCAAGGGACGGACAGTCAGGAGCTCAAAAATTGCCGGAGCTCTATCTGGCCCGAAATATCTGAAAGCGCAGCAAAATAGCTGACGGGGGTGTAAGGTTGCTTTTATCAAAGCAAACAGCTTTACCAACTTAGTGTGCTGCTCCTGCAGACCAGCCCGACGCACTATGGGAAAAAGTTCGAAAAACCTGGCCATAAATAGTTGCGTATCAAATACGTCTCGTAATTAATCATTATTCTTAAGTAATAAAAAAGTGTTTTGTAAATGAAAATATAAGTATAGTAGTAGGCTACTTAGTGATATTTATTATTAGAAAATACAATTAAATGTGATTTAAAAAGATACAATTTTCTAAAACATACGAAAACTAAAAAATAGCACAAAATCATCTACATCATTAAGAAAATATTAAAATATGTTGCGGCAAAAAAAAGCAGTTTTTATAAAATGCTACACAATTATCAATGTTTGATGTTCTATAAAAAAATTTATTTTTGGTTGGGGAATCAACGGAAACATATTAAAACTCAACAAAATGCCAAATCATTCAGAGATTTTGAAACTATTATAAAGTTTCGTGGAATTCTAAAGTTTATGTTATAATATATTAATTGATTGTCACTTACCTTCAGTTAGAATCTCCATTTTTAATAACGGAAATTAAAATTTCACTAAAAAAAAGGCCGGTAGTTCGAAAATTTATTTAACAAAGTTAACTACTTAATTTGCATAAATACGTGTGCCATTCAAAACAACTCACTTTGAACTGATGGTACGCGGGTGCATGTCATGCTACACAATTCATAACGGTGAAACATCAAAAAATACAGTTGTCTTTCTCCCTTACCATAGATTTGAGGACCGAATTCAGATTTTGGGAATTTCCATTTTTGGCCAGGTTTTTCGAACTTTTTCCCATAGTGCGACGTAGAGATAACAGGAAGCTTGCGTGTGTGCTACATGTGAATTACAGGACCGAGGAAGTGGGGATTAGGCGCCCCGTGGAGGGGGAATGGCCAAAGATATATGTCCGAGCGCTCCAAGGTGAGTTTGAGTTTCGTTTAGCTCCTATCGGAAGATAAATACTATAACCTGTACACAACTATCATACCATGCGGCCCCGATCCAGTGGAACGGCCGGTCGGTGTGGGGGCGGCGTATAGGATACCTCAAATAGGAGGAGGTGAGCGGAGATGTACACAGAGAAATGGCCTTCGCCTTCACCCGTTCCTACAAGGACGACGACAGAAAGCCATTATTTGCACTACGATACGCTTCGGCCAGCAATTTGTTTGTCGTATCCTGCTGGCCCTGGAGCGTTCTAAATCTTTCATGACAGTTACGATGCTGTAAATTCTGGGATGACCCCAGAGGACCCCGGGTGCGGGCAACAAAAAAACTTTCGATTGGACCAACAAACATTTCCTACCCCCGACCCGGCGGTGGTGGCTCGCTGCGTCGGGGCAGAAGTAGCTTTTAAAAGTTCCGAATGATTGGAAAATATGTCTTTGGCCAGGTGTTGGAAGCTCGCTGGAATTCCGCTCTCCTTCAGAAATTGTAACTTATTGGAAGGAAACTTATAGAATAACTCAAGTAGATAAATTTCAATTCGGGCGGGTTCATATATCACAGACGGGAAAATTATAAATTTTGATGAAAAACGTTCCGAAGGGAGCGAATATGTTACGGTCCACGAAGGTGGATCGCGTTACGCAAGGCGGTGGGAGCGGCGGCACGGCGATTCCCTCTGATCGCCACGAAATTCCGTATTGAATTCCGAACAGAAAAATGCCGAGAACAATCCAATTGTTGTGGAGACTGGCTGTCTGGCGGTTTCTACTACTTCACAGCACCCGAGCGTAAACAAAACAATAAAAAACTCCCCCCGCCCCCTCCTCGCAGTTGGATCGCTCGAGGGGGCTGCAGCGTGGCGGGGAGTCAAAAGCTGAATGCCTAGAATCTGACCTTAAAATACTTTTCACCTCGTGGACTGCAACCGATGCACTGAAAGGGTTTCGTTTTATGTTACACTCGCCGGGGCTCTTTCTGGAGACACTAGTCTGCGTTCTGCAAGGCTCCAGAAGGTCGGCAGAGTGCACTACTGCTGCCGCTTACCCACTGCCGGGCTGATGGATGGCTACCTGCTCTCGGATATTACCTGGATGTGGAATGCGTTACGCCTACTACTCTTGCCTTTGTCATCGTGTTTGCGTCACATTGCATTAAATTGCTGAGGTCGGCCCAGCCGACAGCAGGAAAGCTCCATCAATTGCGCTACTAAGCACAGACGAGTATGCAGCTAAATTGCGCAGAAAATAGCGCCAGCTTCCTGCACATGCACTCAATAGAGCGTTGTTTTTTCAGTTCTTCAGCATGCGTTCTGTGCTGCCCCCGTAGATGGCTGTTCAAAGGGGACTGGCTGCACGAGCGGGCCCTCGATGAAAAGGGAGCGCTGCTGTGAAGTCGATATGACGATTTCTGATGATGATATGATGGCGATAACGAGACCGGTTGAAGTTCAGTAACATCGGCATGCTCCCTCCACACACCCGCCCACTCAGACGTCACCCCTGGGAGATGGAATAGATGACAATCTGGATCCGGGGGCTTTCATAGAATCCTTCTCCTGCTATCGAGCACTTTTTCCCTGTTCTGCTGTTCTGTAGCATACGTCTGGAAGCCAATGGAGTTTCTTTGAGCGAATGTCCTTGTTACTTTCTGACACTTTGTATTGTCAGCTGCTTTATGGTTATGGGGAAAGGACGAGAATTCAAAGAAAGATTCCTGATAAAACAGACGAACTCAGCTAACCATATTTGATTTGATAACTTTCCCAGAGCGGTGGGGGTCCTTTTTATGGTTTATTTAGAGTGAACGTATGCTGTTGTGTTGGTGATTTACTAGAGGTCAGTCTGGGATCACTATACAGACAGAATTTTTCTTTAAGGGGGAAATTGGAGAGGGAAGTTCCTTGCAATAACTGGACGCATTTGCAGCAGTTCAATGACGTATTTGCAGTCAGGGAAGAGCCCGATTAATTTCAGGACGTGACGATTTTTGACCTTTCTGAGATTCGATTGAAACTTTTGAATTCCGTAGAAGTTTTAGGAAGTTCTTTTGTTTATGAAAATACCAACAAAATTCCACAGCTCCAACTTTATTCCAACAAGGCAAAAGTTCAAAATTTCAATTTTATGCATTGAGGAAAGGCAACTGGCAGCTATTTTGGGTAAGTTTTGGTGCATTAATCCAAATAATGAATGCCATTGACCGTGGCAAGACTTTTAGCAGCAGTAAAATCGACCTTGACATTTAATTGTTTTACACGTGACAGACTGCACTCTTGAACTAATTCGTTACTTCAAATGACCGTTTTTCTATGTGCTATGGAACTGAACTTTTGGTTCAAACAGCATCTGCAATATTGAACTAGTTTAAACTGGAAATTTTGTCATCCCTGGCATTCTTCTTCTTTTATTTTGCTGAGGTACTGGGTCCAAAGGTACCGCGGCCACTCTCTTGGGCTATTGTACTACATGCTTTGGCATTACTGATAGTCCGCACCATAAAAGAAGGGAAATGAGCACGCATGTTAAGAATTTAGTGACAGAGTGACGTTGCTCGCTTGTGAGGGTTTGACACTTTCACTGCGCATGGAAACATTGATTTTGAGATTCCCTTTTTTACGGTGAAGACGAAAATTTTAACGAATTGTGGTCATATACCTGCGACATGCCTTAGGGTATGCATTACTCGATTTCGGGCTGGGACAGATTAAAAATACTTATGTAGCTTACATGGGATATAAATTAATCCTATGAAGGCCCAAACGCAAAATAGAATCGCAAAATGGAGCTCTTTTACCGCGCAGACATCTGTGTTGCACGAACGAATATTCCGAGTTGGTGAAAAATAAAGGCTGTGACGCCGGCAGTAACAGACTACCAGGTGAACAAGGAGGTGTACCGTCCGCTAGATGGAGATCAGGCCTAAGCTGAACTTTGGTACCCTATTATTAACCGGTTAACCCGATGAGTTGCCTTATTAGGGTTACTCCGTAAATTTGATTAAGAATTCGTTTCCATAAAATGAAATGTCTGCATCAACTCAACAACATCGTCAAAATCGTAATATCATGCCGCCACCACCACCACCGACAACGTCAACATCTTTGATAAAATATTTTAGGCATTTCAAAGGGATTATAACAACACTTCACATTGAATATCTTGAATAGCCCTGCAGTAATCCCCAGTCTTATCGTCATCATCGTGTCTGCAGCTTCGGCCGAAACAGATCCGACAAACCGCCATTGAGGGAAATATCAAAAATGCTTGGGAAACCTGTCATTAATTAGGATCTATTCAAAGTCGTAAGGCAATTGCTTCCAACATATTCCTAGTGGATTGAAAGCAATGAAGCATCCCCCACCTCCACCCCCACCCACCGCATTACGGGCACGGAAGCAGTAAAGAGGAAGAACGTTTGGGTTAAATCCATGTGCTGCATTCATGGCGTAGAAAATATCCGACCACTACTGACTTTGAAAGGACACAAGCTGCCTAGTAACTTTTCACTGCCTGACGACTACTCAACCGGTGCATATCAGAATGTTGCACATAGAAAATCTAAGGATTACGCCATTGGCCCATTTCTGCAGCTCTCTGTAATTAGTTCATTAAATGGAGCGCTTTAGGATGAAGCCTTTTGGAAAGCTTTGAGCCATTCTAATGCAATTTTCCTTTATGCACATCATGCCATTTCAAGGCTGCTTAAGATTGCTCCTCGCTGTCATGGAAAAAATGTATAAATAAATAAAATATAATTTGATACTTTCATGTGGACGTGGTAAATAGGGCACAGGCAGATGTCGGTAAAAAAACTGATTTTCAACTATATTTATGCAACTGAAAATTAAGTGGAACGTTACGGCTGACTTCTCGCTGGTTTCTGTATATTTGAAGCGTGGTGGAACAACAACATGCTTAACCATTGTGTGTGTCTTCTTGACGCATCCATACCATCGAAGTCAAAAAACCCAAAAATATGAACTCTCCACCGTCGAATTGCTGTGAATTTAGAACACCGCATTCGATTTTTGAGCTTTGTTACTGAAGGACTGCAAATGCATAAGTTGTACCGAAAAAGGAGTGGTAGCCAAAAGGATGCTCTCAACACCGAGCAAACACTTCTTTAAAAAATCACAATACCCTGGAGAAAGGATCGTTCCTCTGCTATTGCCTCCTCCATAAAAAATTCAATTTACATTCTTCAATTTATAATTATCCGTCACCTGTCTCTCGGAAAAGTCATTAACCTGCTTGCCCCGCTCCCCAGGCTGGCGCCAGGCCGTTGTTTGCTTTTAATTTCTCGTTATCATAAGCAAACTTAACATTCATAAAAGTTGATCTCATTTCAAATGTTTAATTTAAAACTAATTCCTATCCTGGTTCGCTGCACGTTCCCCAGGATAAAGGATGCCCAGATCCACAGATACGTACTACCTCTCACGATATACCTTTACCTTCGCCCCACACAATCTCCACCATTACAGCTACAGCAACAACCCCCCACCACCAGCCCGCCGCGCCCCGTGATGAACGGAACAAATGCACTCCCACCAGAAAATTTTAACTGCAGGAGGGCCAACTGGCACACCATCGCAACAAATAATGAATGTGGAATGAATTCCATCTAAAACCCTTAACTACGCTCATGATATATTCAAAGGATTTCGGAAGGACTTGCAACATTTATTCTGGCAACGCTATCATTCAGTTAGAGACGGGTTCAGATGCTCGACCGCCCCATAAAGCATCAGCAACCCTTCAGGAAGAGATGGGAAATTTTTATTTCGCCATGGTTTTCTCGGCTTTGATAAAAGTGAAGGATGAAAAAAATAACACAAAAATTTCAAGGCACCAGCGACTTACTTGGAGTTTACACAGAATCTGCTGAAATTTTTGGAACTTGCGGAAAGAGAGAGCAGCGGCAACAATTTTCATCCTTATCTAAAGGGTTGTGTCTGTGGACTTTGTGCCCCATTTTGAAATGTTTTTGTCTTTGCTCGAAGAAGATCTGTTATCCTTTTTCATGGCTTTTTTTATCTGGGTTCGCTATACTTTTTTTTAGTAATTTTACTAAGAGGCACCGAAAGCAATATTTCGTCCTTTGTTTGAATATATCTTAAAGGGATTATTGGGAATGTGGGCGTCCAATGTCAGGCAGGATTGAAGTTATTGATCCGGACTGATACGGGCTTGTTATCAAAGCGATTAGTCGCCCTTCGTTCCGTTTCAGAGCAACATTTAACCCTTGTCTTAGTTGTAATCTCATGGAAGACATTTTACAATTTTACCTCTGGTGAAAGAAGGATGTCCTTTTCTTTCAAATTCTTGTCTTCTATAAAACAGCCTGGGGGCAACATTTTATAGACTGTGGAATATATAAATCCTTATGTTACATCCTTCCAGCATTCTCTCTTGTCCAATTAGCCTGTTTCGGGAAAAAATAATGTCATAGGGCTCTAAGCGATTCCAATTCGCCCGTCATTAAACCCTTCAGCTGTGTTTGTAGAGCGAAATGCGTTTTGGTGCCCAAAGCCGCAAGCCCGACACTTTCCTAACCCTGCACTGCTAGAAAGCAATAAAACGCAAAATCTATGGCGAAGTAATTGTGGATTTTTGCACTCATTCAACGAATTAAGGACGATATATCAGAAAGGATCCGACACGTTTTGCGGTGCTAACACATATCCTTGCGCTGTTTTCCTCGCTCGCTCTCTCGCTCTGGGCGGATCCCAGCGCCAGAATTCGTTCATTCTGTGAATGCAGTGACAACGTAAATTTATTGTGGCCCCCAGTAATAAATTGCACGTTTCGTCTTTCCTCATTTACAACTGACTGGAAATTCTGAAAAGGAAAAATCTCCACAATTCACATATCCATGCCTCTCTGCTGCCGCCCCGCGTGTAAATATGTGCAAAAGACTGTGAGCGACCATAAAAGGACGAAAGGAAACCAACGTCGACGAATGGGAGGGGGGCAGTCGAGGCATTACATGAAAAACTGCACCCGGTGACATAAAATGTACCCAAAAGCAGTCCCAGATTAGAGGTTAAGATCAACCACTTCAGCTCAGACAAGCCGTTGCAGATAAATAATGGCCAGATTTATGGGCGCCGCTTTTTGTAATTGAAATAAAATATTTGTCACAGGGCTCCCCTTTTGCCTTGTTGAAGGGATCCCATCCATGCAGCTTGCAGTTGGTGTCGAGATGTTGGTGATATTATTTTAAGATAGATGTCGCTGTTTTGTTTATCCTTGCACTGACGGACATTCAATTTCTTACACTTACTAATATTTGTCAGGTCCAAAGCTCCAAAACTGGGTTTCTCCAATGAATTTTGGCAATGCTTACGCTTATCTATAACGTTACCTGCCAATATAGGTAAAAAGGCCGAGGAGCGATCTCTGCGTATGGGCGCGTTTAAGCCAAAGTTACTTTAACTAAGCTAGACATGTTAACAACGGCTTAAACAGCCATTTTTCTAGCGCTGTTAGCTAATTTATTTCTGGTTTTTGGCTTAGCTAAAATGTAGCACGGCTGAAAACTGTCAAAAGGAATTGACGTTTAATGTAATTTTTTGTTGTAAGCAAATAATTTAGTAATATTTCAATACAGCCTGAAGATATTATTATTATTATTAATTTGTTTGCTTGTTATTAGTTGTAAAATGAGAATTGTCAAATTGCATGCTAGGAACTGTGCTAAGTTAACAGGGATAATTCAACATAGTTAAAGTTTACTTAGGCCTAAACGCGCCCTATTTGACAAGGACATAAAAACATGAATTATGTCAAAAAATCTCATTTGAGCATGGAAAAATGATGGTAATGGTAAATAGTAATTGTAGTGAAGTTTTATTGTTTTTTTTCAAGTTGTAATTTCTCCACTTCCGCAAACTAGGATGGAAACTCAAAGAGGAAAAAGCCGCTACTGAGCCGTTGTTATAGCGATAACTACCTTGCTATGATAACGTCGCGGAATAGGAAAATTCTATCTTGGAATAATGAACCCGAGTTAAGATCCACCCGTTAACGCTGCCAAGACGGCATCTATCCTAAACTGCTGCAGGGGAGTTGCTAGCTAATTACTACCTTACTCTGCAAAATATTCAGGGCTTTCTTCCCACATGGTTATGTACCATCTGTTTTGAAGGATCTCAACTTATACCCAAACCAGAAAGTATAAGCCTCGCGTTTTTTTTCTTTAGTCTTCTTAGGACATAAGAGGTACTTACCTTTTAAGTCAACCGGTCTACTTATCGCAGCTCATGTAGCAGGAGAGGAATCAACTGAGAGGACTCAATGAGAAAGAGAAATGTTAAACAAAGCAATTGCGCTGCCGGCCTTCCTCAATATTGAGGGAGCCTTCGACAATACATCAGTTGACATTATAATATGGCTTCTACGAAGATGAGATCTAGCCAACACTTTTTATGGTTGGATCAAATCTATGTTGAGACTTCGCAAACCAACGGCCAATCATTTAGCCCAGTCTCTTTTTTATTAATGTGAAAAAAACTAGCTTAGGAATCCCCCTTTGTACTACCAGCCTGTCATGTCTGTCATGGGTTAGAGGGGATTGAGAGCAGATCATTTATGAATATTAGGAAAAGAACGGGTGAGAGAATTGATCCTTGAGGAACACCGACCTAGATGGTGTGGGGATTAGATTCGTCACTACCTTGATTGATCGGACAGAAAGAGAGTTCTTAATCCAGTTCCTTAGAAATGAGTCGCCACAAAAAAGCAAGGCAATATAGCAAGGGATGTTCGCATGAAATAGTGATACCTCCGCTTGATGATGAACTCATGTGACATTAAATGGCAAACTTCATTGGAACCAACACGTAGACAATCTATTGAGTAGGACGTGCAGATTTCTGTAGGCTTGCGCAGGGCTTGCGAATCCACCAGCCAGAAACCATCTGAAAACCAACGGAGCTAAAGTGTAGTGGCTTAGAACAAAGAGTATAAGGCATGCTATCAAATTAAGCAATATTCGAAAAATTCTTTCTATTCATATACCTCTATTCGCTATTCGTATCTCACCAGTCATCAAATCTCGTTGGACCAAATCCAAAATAGTTTGGGACTGGCAACGTGCGCCCTTGATGAACTTATTGGGTTCCCATCGTCGAGTTATTTTCAAGCCAAAGTGCCAAAACGAGGAAGCAATCTCCTGTTCGATCACCAAAATCAGAGTTCTGTCGCGGTAGTATTTGATAGGAAGCCGGTGGAACAAAACCGGATGCTGGCGTTGGGGTCAGTTCGTTCACTCTGTTTTCTACTACCTTTCCGACTAGAGATGGCTGTCCGACATTGCATAGGGGCATTATCTTTGAACGATCTTTCACATAAAAAACGTTAATCTCTATTTGGGATGGTTTGGGCACTATTATAGATTTTGCGAAATAGAGCAATCATGCCCAAACTTAAAGAAACTTGAAACGCGTTCATCTCAAGTTGTTGCCACAATTAAAACGGAAATAAATTTTACATAAAAATATTAAATTCGCATTAATCAATTTGCCATGGAGCGATTCTGGTATCCATTTGATCGCTTTCTATATTTAACGAACGACTCATCAAAAGCATTAAATTTTCGTTCAGTTCCCTTTTACATGGCCATCCCTTACCCCGCGTACCAATTTATATTCGAATGTCAATTTCATAGACATTATTTTTGCGGGCAATTTTCTAGGTTATGAGCAAAAGGAGTGTAACATTTCACAAATTTTCGATTTGAAACCTTATCTCAAAGAGATTTTCAATTCCATCAGATCTCAACTCAATATTCCACAAACCAAGACATTCAGGCATTCTGCGGTGGGAATTTATTCGCCAACCTCCCCGCGGGTAGTACTGAATAGAAAAAAAATAAAAGCATGGAAAAAGAAGGGACTTATGCCGTATGGAAATGATTTTTCCGTCCGTCACAGCATATCAGTCTTCCACATCGATACACAAATTCCTTAAACCACCCCAACTGCCGCTAGGTTTTTTTCTTCTTCTTCTTTAAAGCTTATGCTGCTATATCTATACTTTCTGGACGAACATAAAGAAAGGAAAAAAGTGTATCGGCAAGTAACGGATACGAAAAGAAAATTCTCAAAATATTTCCAACATTTCAGATCGATTTCGTTTCCTTACTTCTATTCTTGTGTGTTAAGCCCCCGCCCCGCCGCCGAAGAAGCACCTGGATACCCCATAGTAGGCCCCAGGTATCCATTTATATTAAATTCATGTCTTCAGCAACTTGGATACGGCGGCGGTATATAAGCGTCAACCGTTCAAGTCAGTGACTCTGGATTTCAAGAATTTCATTCGTCTGAATGATCTTTTATGCATTTTGATTACCAATTTCCAAGATGGAGAGGAGCTGATAACACCCTCGAACAGGGAATAAATAAAATCTCAATGCCCGTGAATTAAGATAAATCAGTAAATGGGAGACCGGCACGATAAAAGGCGGCGGGCGCCGAGCGAAATAGGAGGACAGTTGGGAGCTTATCTTGTGCACTTGATTACTTACTTTTCTCGATATCCGCTTCTGGCTGGATGTCCTCTGCAGGATCCAAATCGCCGTCGGACTCCGTCCCAGAATCGTGGCCGTCAACCTGAAAGAATTAATTTTGCTTAGTAATCATCTAAAAGTGGCGAATTCCAAAAAATTCTTATCAAAAAACAGCGGACTTTAAGCGTCGCTGCGTCTACGTGTGTTTGCGTCCAGTTAAATGTCGTGCCTTTAGGTATATGGCCATAGAAGTCCAGAAGGAAGAGGCAAACCAAATCATAACTCATCAGAAACTCAACTTTGTGGTGTTCTGAAAATGAAAAATGGCTGCCTTCCGGTATGAATGTCTCCCCAGCAAAGATTACTTTGAGGGGCCATAGAACGTTAATGACAAAGAAAAAACTGCCGAAAGAGCAAATCAAATGGGGTGTGTTAGTCATATATGAGCTCCATTCGAACGAGCCCCCTGCAGTTTATATGGGCATTATCAAGGCTGCCCCAGCCCAGCCAGATTGCCCTCGTGTACATTCGGAAAGCTGCAAAAACAATAGAGGCCTAAAACCGCACACAGATCCCAAACCAAAGCGGAAAGGCTTTCATGATTTCGGCACAGTAGAATCCTGACGTAAAACGGGGGGACTGCTGCTGGTCCTGTTCTGGTTTTTGGTTCTGGTAAATGTATCCACATTGTAGTCATTGTCGCTCTCCGCTGCTCTGTGTATGTCTTCCAGAGGTCCTCTATACTTTCACCCAGTTATTTTTCCGCCATAAATAACAATTATTACCCAGCAGGCGAATCATAAAATCAAAATTAATGCCTGCGCTGCCCAGGCTGCTGCTTCCGCAGAGCACGTTCGTATGTAGAAGCTACTGCTGGACTATTGGCGTCTGTTTCTGCTACCGAAATATACCGTTTTTGGAGAATATGGATGTGGGTTTACGAGGACACTTTTGGTTTTTGTTTAATGTTACTTTTAATGCCCGCCATATAAACAAAACAATAAAATGGCGAAACTGCGTTCCAAAATGCCGGTCTTAAATTCTTGACTCTTCCAATGGGCCCCGCGCCTCGGCGGATGTAGCCCGAGTGCAAACAAAGGTGATGCGGGCGGGGAGAGTTCTGAATTTAAGGAAGACCCACAAATTTAGCAATATATTCTCAAGGATAATTGGCACAGATACAAAGTCCTTTTCCACAGGCTCAGATCGAATTTAATCAACTTGATTCCTCGAGTACAAGTAGCTAAGGAACAAAACCATCTCCAGGATCTAAGGAGCTCAACCCTTCAGATAAAATTGGATAAGTCCCCGTAAAATCCAGTAGAAAATTGCTCCGCTAGGAAAGGTTTTAAATACATACAGGCATACATAAGACTCCCAACGAAAAAAGGAGTAGCAGAAAAAAGGATTCAGCTTCTGGAAACTCCCTAAAAGTTTCCTTTCAAACACCGGAATCCCAGCAAAAACCGGACGGACATCCCGATTCATAACTCGGGGCCCTGTCGTGTCAAACTTGTGAACTGCTATTGTTGTTGGGGCGAAATTTCCAAGGATTTTCCTTTTTTTCGTCCTGTCTATATTCAATCTTTTATTTTTTTGCTCCTGTATTTGCTTAATTTTGTTAGACTTGCGTGCATATGCAAGGGGGTCGAGGGCCGACAGCCCAGCACCCAACTGGATTTGGGTTTGTCACATCTCGAGAGAACGGGGCTACACCCGCCCGCCCGCACAGGGAGCGTAACAAAACCTAGCGACAAGGACTCCGGGCAATATACACATGTCTGCAGAAGGGTGGATGCAAGGAAATATAAAAGGACTTTACAAAAAGAGACAAGACAAATATCTGAAAAACTTGAAAAGCATTTTTCCATGAAAAATGGAAGACTTCAGGTGGAAAGCTGTGAGAGCGTTCGCGCCCCATTGTGAGGGGCGAGCGAGGCCTCTCCATGTTGTATGTGATTCGTTCTTCTGTTTTCTTATTGTCACACCGGTTCGGTTTTGTGTCTATGCCCGGAGTGGGGTGCTGTAGCCCCATATATAAGCCTGTTGCGAACACAAATGGAAGAGATATCCATCCATCCACCTGCACCTATATCCACTGAACATTCGCTTTACTTGTATATATGCTGCCGTGCAAGGCGACCCCCTCTAGGACATTCATCCTCCGACATTGTGTCCTAGTGTGGATTTTATGTCAGCTATTGGATATTGTTTGAAATTAAAAAAAATAAATAGAAATAGAAATTGACATTACCAGGATAATGGCAGTGGAGGAGGAGGACTTTTAAAAGGTCCAATGGGACTTCATGTATCGGATATCTCTCTGGCTACGGAGTGACTGAAGACGTGAACGAAACGGGGCTAAGTGTTATGTTACGTATTAGGAGACAATATCAATTTTTAAGAATTGTTTTGAAGCGATATTGCTACTTTTTTGTGTCCATTTTTTTTTGTAGTTTTGATATAGGAAATTTTATTTGCAATAAACTATGATTGAGGGGAAACTTTAAAGTGGTTTTCATACTGAAGGGCAGAGGTGAAATATTATATAAGTGCGGATGAGCCGTCCTGCAGTTGATGTACGAATTTATGGGGCCTCCAATACTTTCGGCAAATCGTTTGGAAACTATTTCAATGTACGGGGTGCACCATTTAGCCCTTCGGTATTTCAACATTGAATAACTCTGACATTTTTTAGCCGATTTTACAAATAAGCAAGATTTAGTTAGGATATCCTCTACCATTTATTTCAAATCAGTTTTTGAATACAATGTCGATTAAATGGGCACTTCCGTTCGATACGCAAAAAGCAGCTCTTTTTCGGCCATCCTGCATAAGATTGGCCAGCATTTCGGGGGCTATAGCAGCCGAATGACGTTTCAGAGTCGTGCACATACATATGTCGAAATCGGCTAAAAAATTTCAGAAATGTCAATGTTGAAATACCGAAGATGTAGATGGCGCACCCTTATTTTCCAATGCTAGTGAGTATTAATTGGCAACTAATTGCTTAAGAGGGTATTCTATGTCGTCGTAGTATATTATTTTTAACGGGGTATATTCCTCCCATTGTGCAAAGATAAAATTAATGTTGTCTTGCTCCTCTAAATGTACGTATATCAAAGTGGATTTTCTTTTTGAAACCAAGCGGTCTTCCCTAGGTCCGGAAACATCATCGAGGATAACCCTTATTCGTGCTTTTTGCATAAACATCAACCTAGGTTATCGATCATAAAACCCCAGCTTAGGAGTTTAGGGATATGATACTGACTTTGTAACATTAAAAATCCGACATATTTCGAATATGAAATTTGAGAGCTTTTACCGTCCCAATTACAACAACATTACTGTGGTTTGACGTACGAGGAGATGTTTCTTTGATAGCTTTTATTACATGTTCAGGCAAATTACAATTTTATGAAAATTGTAGAATAGAAAACAACAAAAATATGGAAATATAGAATGCTCTTATTTTATTCATTATAAATAAAAATGTGTTTTTTTATTTAAGGGACGTTTAAAATGTTGCAGTGAGCTTTACGCTAAGCTTGAGCTTTACATTGAACTAAAAGTAGGAGCAGTAAATCTATATGCAAAAAAAGAATGAAAGTCGCGATACAAAATCCCACTCTGGAGCTTTTAACAACAAACATGTAACACTGGTTGATGTTTAAGCGTGCTAAAATATCTCGGATTACGAACAAAGGCAATCCTGGTCGATGTTTACGATCCTTTACGAACTTAAAAGTACTGAAAGGAACTATTCGCTGAATTTACTCACCCTAACTGGATAACTGTGATTCATTAAGCTATTGAGGCGAAAAGAATTCCCAGTTGAAATAGATCCTGACGTTAAGACTCCCAAATCTTCCATACTTTATCTGATTATGACTATAAATATTTGCACATACTCTCAGTTTCCGTTGCACCGCTCCTCTTAACTCTTAAAACCTTCGCATCAAACATCCCCATTTGCCAGATTTTTGGGTAAAATATATTCCCACACAAAAGAAACAAGCAAAATCATTGGGTATTGGGTGGAACGTTTTATTTTATTAAAATGTAAATTTTAGCATAAAAATGCAAGGTCTGGCAACAACTGAAGGGCCCTTCCTATATCCCTGCCGTCATGCACGAATCCAAAGACGATATATATATATCCCCTTATTATTATCAAAATTGCAAATTCAGAGCCTAGATAAAAACACTTGGGGACCTCATAACCCGCATATTGTCATGATCAATCCATTTCCCTTATATCGGGAGCTATAACGCACGTCCTCACCAAGTCATGTGCGGTAAGTGTCGACGGATGATATCTTTCCCAACAGATTATATCCGCCGCCTACTCCTCGAGTAAACGTTCTTACGGTTATTACCGTGTGGTGGCTGCAGCACAAGGCTCTCGTATCGTCATTGCCTTATTCATAAATCTCCCATCTGTGGATTCTTCCTTGGGGCCTCATAAAATTTAATGAACTCGTGCCAATAACACATCCATTCGCCGGGCAATTGGAATGGCGAATGGCGATTTCATGGAGCTCCGTTGTCGCACTTAATGGTCCTTCCAAGGATATAGCATAAACGTGAGAAAACCGACAATGTCCGTCACAGAATGCGCTTACAAGCCGTAAGCTAGTCTCAGAGCACACGGTTATATACGCTTTAAAGCTGCACACCACTCGTCCTTTCTCATCCCTTTTTTCCTGCTTCCTTGTTACCGAAGAGAACTGCTGCTTGGTTATTATGGAGTGCAGTTCTTCGTGTCCCTTGTTATCGCGTGCCTTTGTCATCATCATAGTCCCTCTATGTTGCCTTATTCCAGTGGTCGCTGTAGTTATGCTTATCGAAATTTCCAACTTTATCTGCCCGTAATGGGTTTCGGTGTTCCACAATCCTCCGCCGACCGACCCAGGCAGCTCCTGCGGTTAAGCCTAGACTGCTCGATTTGTCCCCTGGTCTTCGTCAGGCACCCACTGGCAGCTCCTTACCTCCTTTCTTATAACGTAATCGTGATCATGATAAGTCATTACTCGTATTTTATTTCATTGGGTCTTGGTCGTCAGGCCCTGGTATTTCGTTGTTCCCGGCCCCTCGCCAAGCCACAAATTTGCCCCTTGTCGTTTCTTACGTCCACGTTCGGTGGCTTTACTCGGAATCCTTACGAAGCACGGCAGTGTGGGCCGGCCCTTGCATACTGGGGCTCTGATAGCGTCAGCTGATGTTGCGCCATTCTGGTTGTTCCCTTATCTTGTACCTTGCTGAACAAGGAGTTGACTTGAGATTTTGCCGATATCCAGGGGAATAAGTTAAACAGATTAAAACGGAAACAAAAGACGAAAATAAACGATTGTACAGCCGCAAGCGGGGTGAAATTTGCGGTGTGCTGTGGATGCATGTTGGGCGTTCGAAGCGAATTTATAAATAAGGTGCGAAAAAGGATCTGGAAATATTTGACTGTGTTCGAAATAAATGCTGCTGGTTCAGCTTATATAGATTTTAGACCGGCACCTAATTAGTTTCGAAAATGTTCGCTTGGTGCAGAAAATTTAACCGAGTAATTGGGCGAGTTTAGGCCCAAGTTACTTCAACTGAGCTAGGCAAGTTAGCAACGGCACAAACAGCAATTTTTTTGCGCTTTTAGTTAAATTATTTCTGGTTTTTGACTTAGCTAAAATGTAGCACAGCTCAAAACTGTCAAAAGGGATTGACGTTTACTTGTAAACTTTTGTTGTCAGTAATATTTCAATACAGCATGAAGATATTATTATTATTAATTATTTTTCCTTCTTATTAGTTGTAAAATGAGAACTGCCAAATGGCATGCTAGGAACGGTGCTAAGTTAACCGCGCTGATTGCCTTTAGACCTCCTCAAACTTCCAAAAAAATAATAACCTGCACCAAAAATCAATTAAAATCCACGCAATTTTTTCACATATCACTTATTTCGCCAACGTGATAACAGCGGCGATAATTACTGCGGAAGTGAAACATTGTCATGTCAAAGTGGAGCGTAAGCACGTTTCATGCATCGAACTGTGAGCGAACGTGCTGTTCCAGTCCATATTATCTAAATCGGTATATCATAAAGAGATGAGGCTCAAGAAAGGCAAATATGCCAGCGTCGTAAAAAGAAAAGACGAGGAAATTTTGAATGAATTTCTAAAAGAATCGGCGGCGGCACAAATTCCGTAGGAGTTTTATTTACTACGAACAACTTTTACACAACTTCGCATTTGCCCAAATTGTTGTTGTTGTTGTTGATCTTATGTCACCGATAAATAATTTTATTTTCGTCCGAGAACATTTCGAAAATAAATTTTATTTTGGAAATGCCAGAAGTGATCGAAAAACACCAGAATTACGGGGCACTTGGCTTGCAATTTCGAAATTGGTGTGATTTGGGCGAAATTTATGAAACTCGCAGCCCTCTCACCCCCGGCAATTCTTAATTAAATAAAGATGGATTCGCCCTGGGCGAGCGGGTGAAGGGGCCGATGATCTACTTAACTTTCCCCTTGGCAGTCACCCCAGCGTGACATTGAGAAACCAACAACGATAACAGAATGAGAATAAAAAAAATCCAATATTTATCTGGTGTTTGGCTTAAGCTTTTCTGTTTCTGTGTTTTTATGGATTTCGGCTAAGTTGTGTGTGAGAAAGTGCTGTTATTTCACGTAGCTTAACGCGCTTGTTTTTTAGCCAAACTAATTTTAAGCAAAAAAAAGCTATAAACATTTTCGCCACTTTTTTTAATTTGCCAACTTACTCCCAGGGGGCACGGGCGAAGCGGTTGTTTACTAGACTTCGGGAGTGGGCAAACATTTTATAAACAGCCGTTTTTTATGGCCGCCGCCGAACTTTACTGAAAAATGTTCAAATTCTCATCTTTCTGTTTTGTTTACGGCTGAGCTGACATTATTTAGGAGTTTTTTTTTCCATTTCTTCTTCTTGTTATCGAGGATCTGGCAAGGTATCTGGTTTTGTGGATTTTCGCTTTGTTCCTTTCTCGAACGGGGAACAATTTGCAAAGTAAAACATTTAATTAAAATTGATGATGATTTACTTTTATTATAGTTTACGATAAAAAGGAGCCGCATTCGCGTTTCTACGATTATTTGCGATAGAAATTGCAGAACTCCAACCAAACCAGTTAAGAGAAGAATATGGCTTTAAACGAAGGCCAACTGGGCGTTGCTTGCTAATGCCAATGCTGACTGGAACATGTGTTTCGAAACAAACACGTCAACTCTGTCGCTATCCGTGTCTAGAGGATCATACAGGAAGGAATGCATTTGTTCATTCTCCATTCAACCAAATCTTTGACGCCTAGACAGAACAAACCGTTTAATCGGGAATGCATGAGCGAAATAATAGCTAAGGAAGCTGCCTGCAGAGCGTACAACAGTTCCCCGAGTGAATTGTTCCGTTGCAGTATTTCAAATTAAGAATTCCCTGATAATCGACCGTCAAGAAAGTCAAATCATCATTTGATAACAGGTGCAGAAGTAAACTGGTTAATGCAGCAAAAACTTGTGGTCTTTGGTAACGTCCATCAAGAAGATGGCGAGGTATCTAGGTGCCTGAACGAGCTTGATGTTAACAAATCCACTGACCCTGACCCACTGACTTATTTGTTGCGCGGCTTCGAAAAACACGAAACCCCTCAAACTAATCGGATATGACACCGTTTGCTCCACAATCGACCCTTTGAGCCACCGTAGGAATGGAGCAGCCCTTACAAAATTCTATCGCTACTACCAAGGAATTCTTTAAAAATAGAATAACGCGACCTGTAAACTCTTCTATCCTTCAACCTAAGCTTGCTATTAGACATTGCACTATGATGTGACCAAAGGGGCTGAGCTTAGAACAAACATAAAAAGTTGGTTCAAGTCACCAGAACCGACCTAGTACCTACTATTATTATTGTTTGCCAAGTAATCAACGAAAATTAGACCGTCGTCCACGCAAAAACAAAATAATATTATTAACTCGCAAACTTATTCCTTTTAGTGCAACCACAAAAAAGAATTGTATCATCCACATTTTTCACAAAAACTATCCTAATCTGCACTGAAACGTGTGTGTGTAAGCAAACTTTTCCCTTCTTGGGAAATTCCAATTAAATTTTTTGTTCCCCACATAAAATTTCATTATCACAATTACTTGTGTGTAAACATGACATAATTTCCCTCATCTTAGCAGTTCGGCACCAGAAAAAAATTAATCCAGAGTGAATGGAAACTAAAAACAACTGTCGGCAATTACGAGTCCGAGTCTCTGATGCTGTAGCATGGCGGAAAAAAGGAAAAAAGGCAACTGGGCAGCCAGGCGAACACTAAATGGACATAAACAGCAGAAATACGGAAACCGACCGCCACGTTGGGGCTAATTTAGTTTCATTCTGAGATCTGAGAGCCCCGGTGCTGGCCAAGTGGTTTGGTTTTCTGTCTTTTTGCCGGCTATTCTGCAGGTATCCACCACACGGTCCATTACTGGTGCTCCTCCGGCTCAAATGAGTGTGTTACAAAGAGTGCTGGTTTCGTCCATCTAAATGTTGCGTCTAATCGCTAGAAACAATTACAACCATCCTCCATGCCTCTATACTACAGCAGTTATGGAGTCATTCCTGGATCAGTAGCTTGCAGCCAAGTGGAATGTCTTCAATTGGCGAATCTGGGAAAAACTTGTATCGCTCAGATAGACAGCAGCAACCTGCTTGATTGATTATGTTACCTGGATTCTAAGAAGGTTCCACCTACGGACAGGTTTACGGTATTGTATCGTCGTTGCAATGAACGTATTCCAGGGTCATTGCAGCAGAGGCTTCGCATTCGCATTCTGGCCTGAAAATGGCTGTTACTGAAATAAAGCGAAGGCGCCCAGGATACTTTTCAGAATAATGCATTCCTGTTTGTGTTAATGCAGCCGGCAAGGGGAGCATGTTGGGTGCACACATGGAAATTAATGACAAAGGAGAACAGTTTAGAAATATTGTGAATATTCCTTCATATCGTATATGCTGGGATCAGAAGAATATAGTTGACCTCACTTCGGGAATTGGTAAGTAGACACGTACAGGCGGCGCATTTCCATCCAAGGAACGTGAACGGAGAGACAATTGTCGACCCTGTTGTAACCGCAGTCGTGAAGAAACCCTTTACATAATTATGTGTTGCAGTGACTTTAGATGCAGCCTGAAGAATCATGTCTCCTATTTGAAGCTCCGAAACCTCTTCCAAGAAAGGTTTCCAAATGCACGGTGTCTGATCCTACCCAGAGCCAGACCACTGCAAGGACAATAGTGGGTGTTATATGGGATTCTCAATCTGGCCGCATATTTTCCAATTGGCCAGTGTCCTGTGATGATCCACAAGATTCTGGCGACTTCAGAAAGTCACGTAAACGCCGCTTTCTGTAGACAGAGCAAGTCTTACTAGGCTTTACGCATGAAGTTAAGCACCTCTACCTGGAGCTTACAAGAAAGTGCATGATGATATCTCTATTCGTCACACACGACGGCTTCTGTATATTCTCCACTGGTGTGTCTACACGATTTGATCCTAGTCTGGCAAATTCATCTACCTGCCAGGTACCGTCGATGTACCCAATGAAAGCTGATCCTGTACCTCCTAACCAGGGAGGAGAGCTTATTTTGAAAAGTTTCAGCCAGATTGGACGTTAAATAGATCGCAGCTAGTGACATGACGGCATTACTCTGGCTCCCACACTTAGGTTCGTCTGTATTGCTTGGCAGGCTTTGAGCATTGCCATCAGTTCCACCTGGAAAACGTTGGCAGATAAAGGAGAGCGATAGAATTTTTGGAGGCGAGGAAAACCAGATTCGCGTAGTTTGGTAAACTAGTGGGTTGGTGACTCAACACTTGATCTGAACATATTAATTTATTAATTAATATTATTAAAAACACAAATACAAACAGCTTTAGGAAAAAAAACAACTACTAAAAAATGTTATCTATCATTTTGTAATCAAAAATACCAAATTATAACAGCGGTTCGAGCAACGCATTGCATCGCATCACCTGAAAATAGGTGAAAACGGGAATACCAATTACAAAGTTAACGACTTTTGAGTCAGTGAAAAGAATTGAGGCGAGTGAAATCAGGAATACATACATAGATAAAAGTACGAAGAATCAACTAGTTTAGTGGGACTCGAACCCAGGCCCCTGTAATGAAACCCCAACATCTTCACTCCTAGGTGGCCGAGTCCGACCAGACTACACGAAATTAAAATGGCAATTTTAGAGTTAACAGCAGTGATTCCTTGAGGATACTAACAAGTAAACGTAACTGCTCCAAGATGGTTTCCCGTTCGGGTACATTGCACTTCTTTGTCAAACAATCCAATTAATGTATAGCCTAAATTCCCAAAAAATATTCACTTCTGGGCTTGTTTCTAAGAATTATCTTCGTCTCGAATGAAATTAGATTTCACGCTTATATTTTGTAAAACTAAACCCTTGTTGAAAATGTTTCACAAAAACAATTGCCAACGTGAATACCGCTCACTCACACTAATAGCATTTCCTTTTATTTGAGAATATGTGCACATTTTAACGCCCACACTTTTTATCCAGCATGACATTGCGTTATTTTTATTTTAATGTTAATGGACTTGTGAAATTTACTTAGCTATATTCATTACAAGTATGTACTCCTTAAAAGACCCCAACTTCGCTTTGTAAGTCCAAAAAAGAACCACCCAAGGTCATTAAAAACTTTGCTTTATAAGAGAATCCTTTCTGAGAGGAAAGAGTGTAGTAATAGTTATTTATTACGAGATATGCTCTGCCAAAACTACTTGAAAAAACTAAATCGACTTGGGTTATTCCGATCTTCAAGTCCTGATTTTTTGAAATGTTATGTGTCAAAGTGTTGAATTTTTGTTTTTCCATGGCAAGACTAAAAATCCTCCGGAATCCGTTCATATGACGTTAAGGCAAAACGCATAAAAATCCATGACCTGTCCCCGAAAATTCACTTTTCTCTTTCGCTCTAGGAAATTCGAGTGTTGCTACAATCAGAGGCTAGGATGTAACCGGACATTCTCTTCCTCTCTCTCTCTCTCTCTCTCTCTCTGATTGCATACACATGCTTCTAATGGTTGACAATCAGTGCAGTGCATGCGCTATCAACCCCATACAACCCCCACCCACCCACCTTCCGTGTAAATTGCAATCATCCGTTTCACAAAGAATAACGATTCACTCACACATATGCATGAATACTCTTGAAATCCATCTGCACTCCTTGTTGACTGCCAGGATAAAAATGCACTCAGAAAGGAACTCTGTGTTTTTGCCACCATAGAAAAGTTAAATTAAATTTCGGATTCGACTCAGTAGCAGTGTCTCTACTCTTTCGAGGCGATTTAAGAGAGAACTCGAATCTCCATGACGCTCAGCTTGAAGTGAAACGAATGCGCCTCCAGGAAAAAGAAATAACTTGGCAGCCATTTTCTTCCATGACCTTCAAAACATAATTTTCCGACTCTTCCCAAGGGGTGGGGGAAATGAATATACTTATATTTTCGAGGAAAAAGCTTTGACTAGACTAAAATTTATTGACCACTACCGCTTTTTCATTCCGTACCCAAAAAATTTATTGCTTTTAAAGTTAATTTTACGAATTTTTATATTTTATTTAATGATGTTTACGTGAACAAAGAATGGAGCCTCATTATGAAGGATATTTGAAAAAACGAAATAATTATGAAATTAGCAGACGGAAGAACCACGCAACCTCGTAACTAGTCCAGCGTCAGGTGCGTAAATTAACGGAACTGTTTTACTTATTTAATTGCTTTGAAATAAAAGCAGCCTTTATTACTTAAAGGACACTCATTGTGAAATTATTTGAATCCAGGATTATCGAGTCAAACTTGGTTGGAAAACTTGAGGTTCTCTTTATCATTCGTCTTAGGATATTGATACATTTAGTTTTGGATCATGGCCCAGAATTAGAAACACTAATCACACAAAGGCAGCTGAGAGTAGAACGACGCATCAACCTAATAATATGGCATCGCTGATTTTACAAATATCTAAAATTCATCATTTGAAAGGCAAGCGTAAAATATATTGTTAAAAAATTCTGTAGTCTGGTAACACTGTACCGAAATAACACGCCAGGATTTGAACTTCTTCTATCACTCAGGGTGTTCACAGAATTTCGAAGGCGATTTTTATAATGGGCAAATTAGTTGAACAAAAAATTGACCTTAAGGTTTGTGTCTAAAACGCAATTTCGTTTGCCGAATCGCTGAAAATGTTGGAGAAAAATCACAAAGAATTGTGCTTGGCAAAAGCAGACGTATTACTGGTATAAAATACTAAAAGAGGCCACGAAATGGGAGCTTAAGTATTATTGTAAAGGTAATCTTATGAACGAACTTAAAAGATTTGTTCACCTTTCAGGCAGCTAATTCTCTAAGACTTAAGGTGATAATACACTACTCCAGGCATTGATCAATTCGAAATTTCCACTCTCAGTTTATAGGCCAAGGTAGGGGACTCAATCGCCCAAACTTCACTCTGATCCCTTCCTGGGCCTATCAACTGACCAATGGACAGTTCGAATTGATCAATTCCTTGAGTCGTGTATTATCACCTTAAAGGTGGATTTACATATCTGACATTTTTCCGTCGCGCCGGTCTTTTTTTAAATTTCGACCAATCAGAAACAACCTCTGCGACATCTTACTGTCACGGCGAAGAGTTAAATAAACTTTAACTTTTCTGTCGCAGAATAAAAAAACAGCCTACTGACTGACAGAAAATTGAAATTTAAATTGTTTGGTTTTTTTAAAAATAAAATTCCTTGCCGATTTCTTTTTTTAAGGAGATTGTTCACCCAACATCTTCTCTTATTGTCAATTTTTCTTTAAATATGTTCATAATAACAAGATTATTAGATTTTAATTTATATAATTTATTTCATTTTTACTCTCAGTTGTCAGTTGTCAAAAGTAAGGGCTGTTTTTGGCTGCGACAGAATTCGTCACAAATGTAAAACGCGTATTAAAAATCTGCAACAGAAATGATCAGCTGTGATGCGGCGCGACGGAAAAATGTCAGATATGTAAATCCACCTTAAGTCTTAGAGAATTAGCTGCCTGAAAGGTGAACAAATCTTTAAAGTTCGTTCATAAGATTAAGAATGGCATTTTGGTCATGAAACGCGCTACTGCACGACTGTAAGACACTGAAGATATGATTTTCCAAGCTTCTACAGATCTCACCTTCAAGAACGGCTTTTTAACTGGCGACGAGACATGGGCGTACGAGTACGACATACAAACAAGCCAGTCCTCGGAATAACCGAAACCCCAAACTCGGAACCGAAACCCAAAAACAAAAGAAATTCGTTGAAGAAGGTGAAGGCCATACCACGAACAGCTTATAAAAAAAACATTGGGTATTAACACGGTGTCTCCACGAGACAGAAATCTTCCAGATATCTGCCTTGCCATTTCCAGATTGCCTGGAAATGTTTCGTGGAGACTATTATGGCAGGACGCAAACATATGGCAAAACAGATATATATAAAAATCTGTCTTGGCATTACTGTCTTGACATATTTCAAATTTTTCTACAACTAATATGGCGGAAATTGAAAGTAAATAATAATGGAGAAAAAAAAGAAAAAGAAAATGTAATAAAATTGGTAGAACTTTACGAAAAACATGAATGCCTGTGGAAATACGAAATACCATAGAACTTCTTATTAAAGACCTTTATTTGTATTTTTATCCATAATAAATACCAATTGTTTTTTTTTCTATTTAACTTTCACAGCATGACAGTTGTCAAATAATGAAATGTTAAAACATCAGTTTTGACAGAAGGGCCCAGTCAAAAATAAATGTTTGTTCAATTCCATCTAGAAAGACAGAAAAGTCTGGCTGACATCTGTCTCGTGGAGACACCGTGTAAAGAACACAAGACAGAAGTGAAACTTCGCGTACAATATTTTGATTCGAGTTGTATTTTTTAGTTGTTATATTTTTTAACGTAATAAAATTTACTTTACCGGTGCCTGCGCCATCTATGAACAAATTTAAATAAATTGTTAATATTTTCCTGCTGGTTTGGTAGAATTTATTTATATGGCATCACTTAATTGCTATCATGGCTGTCGCTGTCAGCTACTTTGTTGAAGCAGTGTGAAAAATTGTTCTTTTGGCGTCGATCTTCGCGAAATTCATCAGTTTAAGTTCTTAAAATCCAAAATATTATTCGAAATAAAGTGGAAACTAAATTGTTAGTATACTTGTGCATTCAGTCAATTATGAAATTAGTGTTTTTTGATTGTGTTATATTACTTTACGTGAATTTTCACTTTTGTCTTGTGTTCTTCAATACACAATCTTAATTTTTTTTACAAAACTTGCACATTAAAGTTACAGCTGTAAACATATGTCTGTCCTTGTTTTCGTTGCCGATTCTGAATTGTGACAGCAGTAAATGAGTGAGAAGGCACCTTCCGTTTCATACAAATGTTCTTGTTTTCGTGGCCAATTCTGAATTCACTAGTACCTGCTCGAATCCCCAGAATGGAATAAGGGAACTTTCACTTCAAAATCAGTTTCACTTCAAAAATGTATGGAGGATTTAGTCACACGCTGACATAGCTGTACATATTGCACTCAGGGGCCTTTCTTTATATGGATGTTATAAGCTCAGGTAGCACCCTCTGTACTGCCGGTCCGTCATGTCATTGGTCCCGTCATGGTGATTTGTCTAGTAGTAAGGTTAGTAAGAGGATAGAATAGGTTTGGGGTTGTGAGGATTAGGAACGATGCTGGAAGAGATGGAGTTGAAACCTGCATTTCAACTGTTGGATGTTATAGGAGTTCGGAAATATACAGGCTGTGTAAGGTTGTTCCACAGCTGAGTTGTTCTATTTATGACCGAATTACTTACTTGTATCGTGCGGGAAAAGGAGAGCTAAAGGTAAAGGGAATGAGCGAAGTGGACTAAATAAAATGTTGCGGGTACATTGAATGTGACAAATTAAATTTTGATGAATAAAACACTTTTCTGCGTTTTATTAAAAAATTGCGGATATTTTTACGAGTAAGCTATTAGCGATTTCTCCAGATAACCTTGTCGTAACCTTCATATTAAGTTAAACATTGAGAGACTGCAAAGACTGGTGTATTGCATTTCAAAATTAATAGGATAGAAGGAACGTTTTAAAGTTGTATTATAATGAACCAGGCACTTGCTTAGCAAGCAAACGTATCATAGGCTAAGCTACATAACTACATAAGTGTATCGTAAAACTGGCGATATATTGAATGGAATTCTGAGGGTGTAGAATATCTGAAAAGCTTGAAACAATGGAAGACTACAGTTAGTTCTAACTAGCTTGTTCAATTATCTTTACTTCTAAATATTAATACAATTTACTATACATATGTATAACAACACTTACCTTACTATCTTGTACATTATCCTCATTGATAGATTGTGTACGAAGTTTGTGCGTTATGTACTTAATCATTTTAAATTATTTATTATTCTGAATTTTCGTAGAATTTCTTTTTTTTAAAGAAGATGCTTCTTTCCTCTTTTTTCTTCCTCAAAAATTACAACTAGATGTATCAATTATGAATTTTTTTCTCAAATCTTTTCCCATTTTAAAATGATATTTTAATAAAAAAAATCACTTAATGCATTTTAAAGGATCCTTTTCTTTTTTTATTCGTTGTGAGAAAATTCATATAAAATATTCAAAATGTTGCATCATATTTCAGTCAATATTTGGTGTCTGTGTTCATATATTTATATATAAATATATATATATATATGTATGTGCGAATATTAAAATAAAAATTGTAACTCTTCTTTCTCTATAGATAAATATGTAGATTGATTCTATGAACAGTGCATTCTGCAAAAAAATCGCACTATACTACTTCTGAGAGATGCAGTCGGGTACCATTTATTAATATTTCGTCCATTTATGTCCTTTTATTTATGTATGTGATCCTGTGTCTCGCCTCCCAATAAGATTTTAATTAATATTTTTATGGATCATTTTTTTTCTCTAAAATCTCGATTCCTAATATTACTGCACACTAAAAAAAATTCCCCATCACAAATATTCACTAATAAAATAAATTGATGCCATGACTCGTGAGTTTTCTATGAACTTTTTTTTATACTAACACCACCACAAATATATTTTACGGCAAAATCAATGATTGAAGGACGAGCCGGGTTACCTTTACTTTTATTCTAATAATATCACTTTCTTTTTGTTCGTTTATTTTTATAAATTGTGTTGCTAAGTCAAGACACATTAATTAAATTCATTCTTAAAAACTTAATAACAATTAAAAAATAACTTTTTAACAACTTAACGGAAACCTACATCTAGAACCCTCCATTTTTAACTTTTTTCGCAATTCGCCGCAAGTCCTTCGAATTCGCTGTAATTTTTTTTTATTCTATTTAATGCTGGATAGGCTCTGAGGATATCAAACAATTTTTTTTTTATCTTAATCTTTCCTTTGTATCAGCTGCACGTATATGATCTCGGCGAATTCGTTTCAGCTGTATTTGTTGTACTTTCGAGGGGGTAAAAAAATTAAGCTTTGCAAGAGGGCGAGTCTATTAATTTGTCATCAATCATTAGATTTTTTTTCTGTTATTGTTTTTTTTAGAACTTGCACGAAATTTAAGTAAGTTTCTTTATTTGCATTTACATTTCACTTTTTGTATTCCTTTTGGCTTGTTAGACCCAAAAATGCCGGTTAGTAGCCGCCGCTGGGCGTATATTGCTGCAGTTTCGATATTTTTTTTAGGAAACAAAAGCAATGATTTTTAATTTCTACATTACACTAAAACGCTTTTGCGAAACCTCTGATATTAAAATTGACTTCTTTCATTCTTTAATACCACGCTCCACCTCCAGACAAAAAAGAGCCACTCGATATCGCCGCACTTGCGAATCTTTTTTTGTTGTTTTTTTTTCTACACCTGATAACTTTGTTATTAATTTTAGAGCCAAAAAAAATTAAAACAAAATTCAGCCAATTTTCAGTCTTGATTTTTTGATTTTACTTTAGGCAAAACGAGATCTAAAGTAAAAAAAAATATTTATGCCTTTTCCTTTTCTTCTTAAATTAATTTTCTCCAATTATTGCCAACAACTTGTTCACTCTCTGGCAGCCCGAACAAATCTGGAGTTTAAGAGAATTGAGCTTGTGCATGGAAAATGGGCGAAGAGGCAACAACAAAAACAGTACATCTTTTATGCGGTTTATTTTTTTCGCCGCGTGCAAAATTCGCCTATAGCATGAAAATGGAGGCGGCAATGACGGATTCTGGATACTTATGAATATGGGCAACGAAAGTTTTGCTCGCTTGTTCTTGATGGTGTGCTTTTTGGTTTTGCTCTGGTACTCGGATAAGTCAGGACAAGTTTATTCCTGTCTATTCCCATTCCAACAACAATTTTGATACATACATACATATACCGGGAGCATGGGGACTGAGGAAGTATGAATGTGCAATTTTACCACTACATAAAAGCTCTTATGCAATATGCGCTGACATGTTTTATTGCATCGACATCTGTAAGCTTCCTTTTTCCGCTTCAAGTTCTCTCTTCTAATATTTTTTTTTTGAAAAATACTTTTTTTTTAAAAAATTTTACTACAGAATTAACCGGTTATGCATTCTTGACGCTGTACCACGTCTATACAGAAAGCAAAAACAGAATCTGTCATATAAATAACTGTTCACATTGTCAAAAGGCTGCCATTACTGCGAGTATTTAATATTTCAATGTATTTTTTGATTTAAATTCATTTAGAAATTATTCAAGCGAAGATTGCGTGTTTTAGTTTTAAAACGCATTATTTATTAACTTAACGTCTACCCAATTATGTACATAATATAAATTTAACTAAATGCTTAAAGTTAATTATTCTCGCCTAACGAAGATTGAGTATACATTATGTATGTATATGTACGACATTTCTTTATAGCAATAACCAATTAAAGTCCCTTTGAGCATAGACTATTACCTATAAACAAAATAAATACTAGTCCTTTGCATCCGTTTAAAAATTTTAGATGCATTGCAATTAATGTAAAAGAACTACTAAAAATTGATTTGTTTCCTAAATAAAAAACACTTTTGCTTTCATGCTAAACGAAAGCATTAAAAAAAGCGATAAATTAACGTAAATTCCAATTAAATAAAAGAAAAACAAAAGAACCCAAAAGAATTTTCAGCTTCATCTACTACAATCTTGAATCGGGCAACACCACGTTGTAGTAATATCAGAAATCAACCAACCGTAAAGAGAAAACTTAAAAAGCCCAAAACAAAACCTAGAACATGAAATCACTTGCACCGCGATCCCCGTTCTGACTTTTCGAACGTGTGTGTGTGTGCGTGTACTCTCGTGAATATTGCTGGCGGTTGCCCTCCCGCTGCACACCGTATCGCGCCATCTCATTCTAAGCTGCAACAATCACTTTTTCAAACACAGCGAAACAAAGTCAAAACCGAACATGTACCGAACATGTTCCTGGCAAAAAAAGCACACACCAAAAAGCTTCCAGTTTGCCTTCTTCCTCTTCTTGCTTTTATCTGTGCTCGCGGGGGGTATGATGAATATTTTGCGTACGAGACTGGGCGAATCCATTCTCGCCGGGCTCACTTTATGTTGAGTTTGGGGTTTTCCACGTTTACAATTTTCCAACGGTCCAAAATATCGAATATTTTCGTTGAAAAAATCGTAAATTGATGAGATTTTGAAAAACGCTTTCGGTTTCTTGCTTCTTGAACGCGAAAAGCCATTTCCAAAGTCTTTTTCAATTCCTGGCAGCTGAGGTTTTGCCCCACAATGTGGAATGGATTCGACCATATCCCCATTGATGACAAAGAAAACACGTCTACACACGTTCGTGCCATGGCCATCGTGTTTTATCCAGGAATGTACTCGGGAGTGTTTTGTGTTTTTTTTGCGCTTTTCGTTTTGCAACTGAGCAGAGAAACTTTGTTTATTTGGTCTATTTTCGTCGAAAATGTTCTATTGTTTGGGCTTAATGCGTTGAACGCGCTGTAAATATTGATTTTATCTGGAAAGAACACTTTTTTTTGTAAGTGGCTAAGTGATTAGGTGTGGGTGAACGGGTTTCCGAATTGCTTATCACTTTGACTCTTTGTAGAGGCTTCGATTAAACTCCCTTTGTTTGAAGTCCATTCAATTATAAATGATCAAAATTGATTGGAGAAGTTAAACATAATTTGTCAATCGACTTCATCAAATAGAGAACTAGAAATCCAGTAAAACAAATTTCGGATATATATTTTTATTACTAATGCATACAATTTAAATAGCAATTTGTTAGCAATACTAACAAAATCAGTAGCATTAATTGTGGCAGTTTAATCAGCACACATTGAAAGTTATCGTTAAAAACGATAAGCGAAATGGGGCCTCGGTAGTTGAGGCTAGGGAGTAAGGGCACGGCCACAACGCAGCCATCGCTCCTAGCAAGAACCGAATTTGACCAGCGCTCTCTAAACCTACATAAGTATATGGTGTTATGTGCAGTGCTAGGTGCGATGGCTGCGTTGCGGCCCTGCACTAAGGCACCTGGCTACCATCCCAGAGGTCCGGATTCGAATCCCGGCAACACCACGGTCCTTCGTCTTTCCCACCTTCTTTCTTCTTCCCTCTTTACATTCCTCATTCCTCCTGTCATAGCTTCCCGCTAGCACTGCCCAGCTCCACCCGCGCATTTCATCGGTTGGTTGATGGGATTCAACTCGTTTCCGGAGGCATAACACTCCAGCGAGTTGGCTCTCGTTGCTCCGATGCCAGAGTCGCGATAGAAATTATTGGGAGTAGGTGGTTGTGGCAGTTCCTTCTTTCCCTTCACTATCTATCGACTAGAGCTTGCTGTTCGACATTGCACTCTATACGAAAAAATAGATTTGTCGACAGTACAAAGGGCTTTCCCTGAGTTTCACATAAAAAAATGTATATGAAACAACCTGCATTAAGTACCGATTTATATCATAATGCAAATCAACATTATTTCTCATACTATTTTCTCAATCTATGTACTTATGTTGTATGTGTGCCAAAAGTAAAAAGGATAAAATCTGCTTTCAATCTTATAAATGACAAAGATGCTCTGCCATTTACTACTTTCTTGTAAATCGAGAGACAACCTGCAAAACAAAACATGATTACCATATCTATTATGCCTTTCTATTGTCTCTATACTACCACCAACACATTATACATAAAAATCATTGTGATTGCATCACAACTTCCATATTACAACTATGTAGCTGTAATAGCATGTATTTTTGGCAGCAAAGGTACATAAGTATATCAATGCTTTTCTTATCTCGCGTTGGCCTACTACATTCTTACCAAATTTAGAATAGTTTGTAAATAAATGATCAATCAACAATTGTACCTTAGGTATTTCTACATTTCATAAAAAGTCCATGTCAATATTTTTCTTTTTTCTTTACAAAAAAAAATCATCAAAATTTTTTGTATTGAAAAAAAAAGAAAAAGAACTTGTCATGCAAAAAATCTCACCTGAGTACCTCCCTGTTACGCACGTTAATTCTTAAATGAATTATTCAATTGTGACCTGCGTATTCGAAGCACAAATCGTAAAAGAGCCAGCGAACAACACACTACTGCTGCAACACAAATGTAGAGATCACTCACGTTTCGCAAAAGCAAAAATTACAAATTTTGCACACACGCATACACTGGCAACGGGTTACGGTTACGGAATTCTTTTATTGCTCTCAAAAGATTCCTCAAGCAACGACAATTCTCAGCCTCAGTCCGTTTTCTTGAATCTTGACAATGTACAGTGGGCAATACAGAACTTTAGCCGGGGAATTACCAGAATAAAGCTCCGCAATAAACGCGAAAATACGCTAGAAACGCATGTACAAATGTTCACCACTTAATGCCGCAGAAGAATGGCGCCGCACACACGCTCATGTAAACGCTGAAAAACCGGTGACTGCGAATTTGGAAGTGAACGCAGCAACTTGTCCCGCGGCTGATATCGGCCAATTCCGTAAGCTTGGGAACACTTGGGGCCGGAGTCATAGCAGCTGCAACAAGAGCGGCCCGAATCGGGCGACAAGCATCAAAACAAAAAAACTCCGAGCACGATATCCGCATGTCGCGGGTGCAGATTCAAGAGAGCGCCAGTCTCAAAGAGAAGCAAATTGGCCAACTTCTCCAGGTGAGTTCTGCCAGCAGCTTCAACCTGGCGTTCGCTTTCAAACCTGCACTCTCGGTCGGACGACGTCACGTCAGGTGTCATTATTGGGGCTTAAGAGATCCTCCCTTTGGTGGGCTTTGTGTGAGCGGAGAGGTCGACTTGACTTATCGGTATATGCGCGCTGTGCATTGAACGGTTTTGTAAGAGCCAGGCGGAAGCCAGCTGTAACGAGATTACCAGGAATAGAACGAGCGAAGTCACATAATATGATTGCATTGCAGGGTTGTGGGCGGTAAAGCTTTCCATCCCCACGCACACTAACGTAAATTATCGGTTATTATGTAATTTTTCGGCTGCAGTTCATTAATGTATAGTGCGGGTGCAACTTTGAATTCGCTGCAAGGACTTGCCAGCGAAAACTGAAATTGTTGAGCGCAGTTATTTTGTTAACCAGCAAGGAGTGATGAGAGCGGTAAACTTACTGTTATGAAACGAAAACTAAACGAAATGAACAGACGAACACTACACAACGCAACGGACGAAGTTAAAACTGAACGAGAAACAACGGACGAACTCAAACTAGACGAAAACAAAACAAAACTGACATGACTCCCAAAAAAACGGAGTAAAGGCCCAACTATGCACGGCATAAGCGCATATGTAAAAACATCAAAAAATATCGAAAGTCAGCATTATGTCAATCAAAACATATTACCGCCTTATAATTGACTGTTGACATTGAAATTGAAAGGTAGCATGGGGCACATGGTAGTAACGGTCGCAGGGAGCATTGCTGGTGTCCGTGCTCTGAACAGATAAGTCGTGAACCGCCAACTGTTAAGATTTACAGCCATGCTACCGAAGAGAACGAATGCAGTCGGTGAGCGGGAGCACACCCTAGTAGCCTTTCAAGCCGAGATGTACATATATCTCAACGCTTCGAGGGCTATGGGTAATTTTTCCATTGTCATTTAACGATCTCTTCTGGGCCCGGACGTACCCAGCCTTACCCTGACATGGAGGGTCCCTTTCCTACCATGCTTGGGAGCTGTTTAAGGACTAATGAAAAGGAGGATGCCCTGACTAGGCAGGATTCTGGCACTGAGATCATGCTAGAATAGGCGACAAGCCACGAGGCAGACTGCTGAACCTCTTCACGCGGTCAGGCCTACTAATGGTGTGGCCACACTACGCGGTCTTGGGTCGTACGCGCTTTTGCCTTTTTTTTCATATGGAGTTTTATGGCTTTTTTACGACTTTTTTACGACTTTGTCCATGGTAAAGGCCGTGCGGCCAAACAACGCGGACAAAAGGCTGTGGTTAGAAAGGTACATTGTGCGTCCACACACTATGAGCTTTTCAAAAGCGCGTACGCCGTTTCAAATGAGAATTGATTTTTTCTCACTCATGACTCAGAAAATTAAAAGATCACGCGCGCTTTTGGCTGGCCGTACGACCAAAAGCGCGTGGATTCTAAGTCCGCGTAGTGAGGACGGGCCTTCAAATGAGAATTGATTTTTTCTCTCATGATTCAGAAAATTAAAAGATCACGCGCGCTTTTGGCTGGCCGTACGACCAAAAGCGCGTGGGATCTAAAGTCCGCGTAGTGAGGACGGGCCTTAATATGAGATATAGGGGTGTAGTACCATATGTCAAGCAGTGGCCGCTGTACTTTCGGATCACAACCTAATCAAAAGAAGAAGATACTAACCCGCCACGTAATCAGGATGGAGGACACCCGTATCCAAAACTGTTCATGGTAGCAAAAATTTCGGGAAAAAGTAATTGATATTTAAATAGAGCGAAAAGTTTTATCCAGATGAACTACTAAATAATTGTCAGGAATAAATTCAACAAAAAAAAAATACAATTATTGTTCATTTAATTCTGTTCGTAATTTTACAGTGTTCTCGTTTCGTTGCGAAAATATACTAAAAAATATTACAAAATTCAACTTAAAATTAGCGCAAAAATTTATTTACAATGGAATACGTTCGAATGTGGAAGCTTAAGTTAATCTTAATCTCAAATTTTTCTATATACAAATTGCGGACACAAAAATGTCCTAATATTTTACAAAATTAACTAGTAACACAAAAAAATGTTTAAAAATGAACACTTTCAAGGTGCGAATAAGGCGAAATTTCTAACTACATAGCAGTCTCGAGTGGTTGGCTGTAACTTCGGCTGTCTACCTGCAGGGGTATCAGCCCTGGAGATGCTTCATCGAAGTTCGTTTCTAGCAGCGCTTCAGACTTTGATCGAGTGTACGATGGCCGATGATCCTCAGCTGCTTCATAAACAGTCTTTGGACGTTTAAAGTTCTCCTTAGGAGACGAAGATGGATTTGGCAATTGTGTGGGCGCCCGACTGCTACGTACCGCTGTGTAGTATGAATCTGGACGTCTTAAGTCTGCTGGAGTCGGTTCCTCTGTTCTACGGATTTGCGCCTCAGCATTATCGTCTACCGGTGTAAAATTTAGTTGATTAATTTTTCTGTCAAAAGACGACGCGAAGGGTGGCGACTCCAAATAAGGTGGATCCGGTGGTGGCGGTAGAAAACTAGTGTGAGCTTGCCCTCCTTTCGTAGGAGCATCGTATTCAGGCAGTCGGTGCTTTAGTTCTGACAAAAAGGACAAATTCTCGGTATTCCCCCGTAAGGGGAGAGTTGAGGCGTTTCCATAATAATCTGAGCCCAACTCATCTGCGTCTGTTTGATGGATAATCGGTGTGTCTTCATTAGTTAAGTTGGTGCTAAGCGAGTTGTTTCTTGTCCCTGAAAATGTTGAATTATCCTTGAAGCCTTCATTTCGATAGGAAAGCTCAAACCCCGGTGGATTAAAATCCGGCAGACCATATAATCGAGGTTTTCCACCACTTCTTGTGGAACTAACAGTTGCTGTCCTAGCTGCTGTAACTGGTGACGTCTTTAATTTCTTTTGGTTTGCGTATTCGCTATACTTTTGATTAAGAACTTCGTTGTAGCCATTTCCATTTTGGTGGTTTATGTATTCGCTATGTTGTGGATTGTTACCTTCATAAATATCATAGCTTGTTTCAGAACTGAGAACACTTTTATCCATCGAATCAATTGAGCCGTTGGTCATTTTCTTGTAATCAGTTGCGGTCGATTTAGTTAATGTATTTGTTGAACCGGACATGTTCTAAAAACGTTAAAAACAAAAAAAAATAAGAAAAGAAAATTCACGATAAATTTTCTATAAAATAAAAATAAATGGAATGTAATTGAAAATAATGAAACTAAAAATACGACAATGAAACAAAATAAAGAAGAGGGGAAAAACGGAAACTATACAAACAAAATCATACAAAATTATTCCGTCGTCGTATGGAGCCTTGCGGGTCAATACTGTTTAAGCTGCGCAGACTTTGGCGAATGCTATTGCGTCTCTCTAAACGTTGCACATGGCGATGCCTTGACTTAGCATACCAACAAAAACCGACAAGCACCAATAGAATTAAGGCCAAAACGAAGGAACTTATTATACTTATTGCAAATATATCTGCTCGCCAAGATAACGGATCTATAACAACCTGGAAAATTTTAGGATTTAATACATATTTGTGGTGTGTGTTTTTTTATTTAAATCGTTACCTTCGGATCAATTTCACAAAGAAATCCAAGTTTCGTTGAACAATCTTCAATTTCGACACTTTGATAAATGAAACTTGTACATTTGTCAATGTAATTGTAGTCTTGCACCCAAACTTTTTCGGTATACCTGCGAAATAATGCGATTTTTATAGTTGCTTTGTTTATTTAAATCATAATAAAGTAGTCTCTCACCTTTTATGGTTCATTTGAAGCTGAAGATATGTCCAAAGGATGTTGCTGTCCGCTTTAATAAAGGGCATCGATGCGTTATCTGAGCGGCAAAAATCTCGAGCTTCATGAAAAGACATCGGGGCTCCGATATAACTGAAACAAGTATCAACTACTAAGGTCCACCCTGGAGGACATTTTTCATCAAGAATGGTTTTGTTATTCATATGGAACGGAATGTATTGTACTTCTAGTAAAAGCGGATCATCTGGGAACGAAATGTGAATTTAACCGTAAGAAAGCACATTAAGAGTGAATGATTGATTACTCTAGATATATATTGGGCCATCCCATAAATAATGTGGTTTTCTAAAACTGAACTCGCTGGGGAGGCGTTAAACTACCTGCATCAACTTGTTATGAAAACAGGTAGTAGTTTTACCTGTTCTTATTCTTAGTGCACATGCATTTGTAAAAACCGCATTATTTATAAGATGACCCAATATTAGAAATAAATATTAACGTGAATACTCACCAGAACTATCTTTGATCCGGGCCTGAACGGAAATCGTTTCGTTAAAACTCCAATAATTGTGTCTAGCATCTATTTTCGTTTTCCACAGATCAATTGAACTATAATTATGAAGAAAAAATAAGGTATAATCGCTTAATCGATAAGGAGGCAGATTTACACATTGGAAGAGAAATTTAAAATAATCAAAACTAAAATTTACCTGTTCCAATACTGAAATTCGAATCTAAAATATTTGTACGAAATTTGGTAGTGGGTTGTATTATATATCCCAATCATGCAAGGTGATTTAAATAAAAGTCACAGTAGAAAATTTAATCATGCGAGAAAAATAACATAAATAAATATTTGTTAATTATAAGTTGTGGTGCACAGTAATAAAATAACGTGAAATATATTTTAGTACTTTTGCCAGAACAATATCTTAAACAAAGCTACTTACATTGATCTGTTAACAGTGATAATTTCATAGTCATTGTCCAAATTACGAAATATGTTGTCCACATACTGCTGGCCAGCAGTTCCTGCAACAATGGTGGCTCTTCCTCTCCAGTCGGTTGCAACATTACTGAAAAGGTGCGAATTGCTGTTTTAGCATTTAATTTCTAGCCGACGATATTAGGTACATACTCATAAAACGAATTGTGCGAAGTGGTTTGATATATCGGAAGGCGCACTTTATTGAATCCAGAGATTTCCATTATCCTGCCGCCATAGTTGCTATGAACATAATTGTAAGTGAAATTGGAAACAACTTGACGAAGTCGAATAACATCGTCGTATCCAGCATAGTTTTGTGTGATGTAGTTTTTATAAATAATAACTTCTTGGTACGGTGTTGACTGACGCCCTTCTGCCTGCAAGGCTGCTCGATTACGGTTCTTCGTGAATAAATTGTGATGAATCCAGCCACGCAATGATGTTGCTGATCCTCGAGAATCTGCACGTATGTGTAAGCCACCCTGGTTGCCTTGAACCAGATTGTTCTAAAATAATGAACAATTAAATTTAGTTTAATTTTTAAGAATGCCTCATGCAAACCAATTACCGTAAAATAAAAGGACTGCATATTTTGTACGTCAATGTGAACAGCAGCTTCGCATGTAGAAAAGTTTCCGTATAGTTGGCGGCAATTATTCATAAAACGATTCTCTTCCAGAGTGAGTATTGGTGATACCTCCCCTACAGCGGAGTATGATATAGCTCCGCTAGCGGCCTTCGAAATCTCAGAAAAGGAAACGTTATGCTGAGCATCACGATCTAAAATAAAAATTAAGAAAGCGCATTACTTCTGCAGTCGCAAAAATGAATTAAATAAAAGTCAATACTCACTAAATCCAATTGCAGATATTGGAACAGTCACAATCTCGGCAATAAAGCCATGCGCTGCCGGAGCACCACTAGCAATTAGTCTCACACTAAGGATCGGTCCCGTTGTCTTGAAGAAATGTTTCTCATTGCTTGACTCAGCCTCAATCTTGCCAACAAATTTTGCTGTGAGGTTATAAATATCGCCATCGTACAAGTGAATTGCGTCCGTCCTTCCGTACTCCTTCGAGTGATTGAAAAGATTCGCCTGAAGCAATCTGAACCCTAACGGTTTCACGTGGTAGGCAGTGTTGAATATCTTCACGCAATTCACAGGATTATTGTCGTATTTATAGTAAAGAATGACGCGTTCCTCTATCGTTATCACTTTGGTTGTATCACAAATGTCGATGAACGAAAATATCTGATATGGGAGATCAAGAGCTTTTAGAGGAGTAAAGCTTGATTCTTCACTTTCTCGTCCTTCTCCGGTTAATGAAACTGCGTTAATGCCGTTCCCAAGAACGTTTTCAATTTTAAGGAATTTCAAATGCATAACGTCATTTGGTGACACCAAATTCACTCCATGGTAGGCGCAATTTTTTATAGTTACCGCCGTGATGACGGGATTTTTGTAAATAGTTTGAATTGCCGGGGATTTCTCGTTATGCAGCATTCCGGCTTGTTCGATTCTAACATATTCTAAGTGACTTTCTCCTTTTTTTATAGTTCCATGAGTGTGGATATCGTGGACTCTGTTTTCGTACAAGTTTTGCTCAAAATCATCATTTGCAAATCTGATTCCACCCCAGTAATTCCTATGTTCGGAGTCTCCATTGCAGCTAATAAACACAAATTCGTCGTTCCAATGACACTCATGCCTCCGTCCATAGAGTTGACCATTAAGTCTTTCCGGGCAAAGTTCTAGCCTAGATTCATCCCCTTTGCACTCCAGAGGTTCCACCCACGACCATATTCTTGTTAGTGAATTTGTATGGAATTCAATTCGTCTGTCGTGTCCATAGAAAATGTCCAAAGGATCAAAGCCGAGCTCTCGACACACAACTTGAGCATTTCTCTCAGTAAAACGACGATCGCAAATTGGTACCCATTGAAGTGTGGTGTGGTTGAAATACTCAAGGAAACCTTCGTGCGTTGCATCGACTTCATTTTCGCTTGATGAGCAATTTCGGCCGGTACAAAGTCTGATAGTGTCGTATGCAACCATATTTTCAATAGATCTTTCAATTCGCTGTAATTCTTGTGTTTTGTTTCTGCTGGGACGCATAATAATCTCTGCATCGCGTGTTCCTCGCGCTATTAAGGTTCCCAGAACTAAAATGCCAACATTTGGACTGAATTCCATTACTACCCCTGCGTTTATTGTTAAAGTAATGCCAGGCATAACTGTTATGTCAGATCGAATAACGTAGGGGGTTTCACGACGATTTAAACTTACATCTTGAAAGATGCGACCTCCGAAGTTATCTAAGTTAATTTCTTGTGGAGCTTCGAAAGATACAGAACCACTGGCGTCAAAGGAATCTTCGATAAGATACGGGCGATACACAACTTCAGCGTGGTTGTTCCAATCCTCAAAATCAAATATCCTAGACAAAATATGACTCGGGTCCTCTGATCCCCACCAGTTCTCTGTTGCAAGGAGAAAGTTTTTCAGTCGTGCTGATCGTATTCCTGCCACAAGATCGTAGTCCATGACATTTCCAGAAATTAAGTTCCGAAATATTTGAACTTTCTGAATACCCCCGAAGCCAATCACACACGTAGGATCCTTTGGGTACGGCTTGAACTTTTTCATTGGCATTCTCATTCGTGCGATGGAGTTCATAAGAAGAGGATCGTAACGGTTATTTTTGATTTCATTCATAGTAACGATTGCCGCAACCTCGCCTAGGATTTCACTCAAACTGTCCGCTCGGAATTCCATAATAAATCGGCCGTTATTGTTGGTGATCTTGTTGTTGTCGAATTTAATTTTCTTTTCCATACCTTGCAGCGCGATTAATCCTTTGCGGCATTCGTTATTGTTGAAAACGTTCGAAGATATATTCACCTCGGCGTAATGTCCCGAAACTAGTACTTCAAAATTCTTGTTCCTCGCCCATGTGTTGTTCCCCAGATAAATAGAGTGCGTGAAATTTTCATTGTACTGCCAAACATACGGCAAGGAGATGTCGAGTCCGCCTTGCAAATTATCCTCGATGGAGTCGTCCTGAAGAATGTAGTGGAAAAGGTTATTTGATGACCGCAAATCCTTAGACCTATGGCGAATTCCCCTTCCATTTTGAAATATTGTCGAGCTGTTGACATGGATCGTCACCTCGGATAAGTTGCTTACGTGAACGTCCCAGAATGGTGCATGTACAAATATTGCCTCCTCGCGGTTGTGGCTGATTTCGCTGCTGACGATTTTAATCGATTCATTTGCTTTGCGCAAATAGTGCTCTCCCTTTTCTCCTAGATAGCGGTTGTAGTACGTTGCCGAAATTCCCCTCAGATTTCTCTGAATTTTGCTTGTACGTACGTGAAGAGTCGGGACTGGGCCCTTTACAATCTTCCTCGGAATATCCTGTACAGGAGCTAAAAGAGCAGATACCATGATCACAGTACCACCAAGAGCCTTAGTACCACTTTTGTAGTTTAGTACAACACCGTAACTAGTACTGGTTACAGGAAACAGAGCCAAGTCGCGTTTAACCTCCCAAGTGTCCGCCCGTGACGTTTCCGAATAAGAATCCAAAATATGAATTTCTTCCGTTGAACGATTCTCAATTGGATTGAGCAGCTGAACGCCAATCACGTATCCAGGTTGGCAACGGATAGAAATTTTCCTGTCAATATTTTGTCCTGTGTGCTTCTGAGTTATTATATGCTTTGGCGCCCACGTGTCAACGTCAATGTTGGAGCTGTCCTTGGGCAGGATAACCGGGTTGTAGCTTGAATCAAAGGTATTAAAATCTGGAGCCATATAGAACCAACCAGCCAATTCGCGTTGCTCGATTGCGGAGATAACAGGATCATGCGATATTCCACTTCCAAAATTATCCTTGATTTCGGAAGTGTAAACTTTCAAGCCCAATTGTTTAAGGCTGATACCATTGCCTCGATTTTTGGAAAACTCGGAGTATTTAACATTATTTACAGATTTCCCGCCATAAACGTCGGAGTAAACCACGCCCAAGCCGTCTTGAAGGTTGTTAACAACTCTAACATTTTCCAAATTGTGTCGTGCCAAATCCATTTGAATCGCCGGCTTAAAGGAATTCGTCGTATAATCAAAAAGTCCCGCCTTCTCCACTGTCACATACTGAAGATCCGCTCGTTCTGCTAAAACGCTAAATCTCAAGCCAGCCCAGGCGCCTTCAAAGCAGCGTATCCCAACATCATTATCATGGGTACAAGAATTTTCGAATTCACCTCTAGAAGCTCTCTCAGCTCTGCACTTGGTTACATCAATGTCTTGCTCCGTGCAGCGGACATTTGACAAAATAACATCTTCAGTGGTTCCACTCCCCGGTATTTCTGACCGCTGTAACCTCCAATCAGATGGATTCAATGTATATCCCAGCTGATGGCATATCAGGGCAGCGTTAATAACATTCCAGCCGTAATCACACACCGTCCCCCATCGTCCATCTAAATACACCTGGAGGCGACCTTCGTGGTCCGTGGCTCCTCCTAAAAGTCGAACAGGAACCTCAGGTGTTTCATTGACGTCAATAACTGCTTCGGTTTCAATATCAACCATCTCCATTTCATTCATCGTGAGTGCTCCTACTGTTTCGTTGTCTGCAATAATGGCCTGTCTTCGTAGAGTCATTAATATATCATCTGGGCGTCTTCCTCTTGCATCCAACTTGCCCGCCACCATCATCCCCACACTGGGCTCAAAATTTAACGTAACTCTGGGCTGCAAAATCAACTGTCCACCAGGTCTCACATTAATATCTCTGTTAACTGTATACGTGCCAGGAGGAATCACTTCCTGTCCGTCCACCTCTCCACCAACATACTCCGACCCTTCAATGTAGAACCGCGGCACAAAAGTCGAATGTGCAATTATCGTCGAAGCGCCAGGGTTTGAATTATGCAGCAAATATGGCAGATAATCAATTCTCGCTAGGTCATACCTGTCTTTCCTATGGAACAGTCGATGGAAAATTTTCTCCTCTTCGGTGTGCCCCAGCCAGTTGTAAGTGACATTTATGGTCTGACTCTGATCCGATAGCTGTGACCCTACCTCATATTTGGAGTCACGATTCGCTATGATATTTCGAAAAACATCAACGTTACTGGATGATACCACGACAGCTGCAGAGACTCGTGATCTTGGATTCAATCGACCGGCACCTTGGGCCCCTTCTGCTCCTTCAACCGCTGGCCCGAATGGTTCGTTCACTTTATTGTCGCGTACGAAATTTCTTGTAAACAAAATGAATTGCGTGTCACGATCTCCATAAGGAGAAAGACCCAACGAAACAACATATTGGCCGTTATTTTTGTAGAACTGATTGTGCTGCACTAGCATTCTGACTGGCAAGGATCGAAATTCCTCCCATGGCTGCGTTCTGATGAACAAAGCACCGTGGCTGCCAAATCTGAAGTGGTTGTACTCGATTTTACCATGTATATTCAGAGCAGGATGAATGATTATTCCATTTTTTCGACTATGTTCAAAGATATTATGTCCAATTTGTAAATTTTGCTGCTTACCCGGTTCCATGTCGAACCAGCACGTTTGAATATTGACGTCATCAGCAAGGCTTTCATTGAACAAATTTCCAGTTATGTTAACCCATGAATCACCACAAAAATTACCGTGTCTGATTCCAATTTCCAGGTTCTTTACGATTTCCGAGTATTCGATCACAGTGGTCTGGTTTAACGCCAAGAACTCTTGTCGGTCCTTATCCTTGGTCTCATTCAACCACACAGCAAATCCGTATCCTAAATTTGAGCTTATCGAGCTCCTCGAAATATTCCTATTTCCGCCATAGTATGTGATGTTGATTCCGTCGCCTTGATTGAAACTGATTTTACTGTCGGTGATGTTAACATCTCCTGTCCCGCTTGTCACATGCAGACCAGCTGCGTGACCATTGCTTAATACTGTACTTAACTTAACATGGATTTGTGATCTAATATTGTCTACAGCTATGCCTCTGCCACCGTTGTCCTCAATCACAGATTTAGTTACATTAAGATCGTAGGTTTTAAAAGGTCCTGTGGAGAATCTAAGAAAGCCCAACATTTCCGAGCGAGCATTTGCCTTAAATTGGACGAAAATCTTCTCCTTTGTACTGCTAACACTTTGAACTCTTGTTGAATTTCTGATTTTCCAAGAGACTAGCAATCTGTCATTTAGAGTAGATCCATCAAAAATGTCTATCTGTGCCGTTTCGTTATCCTTAACAGTAAAATACACAAAATCTACGGTTATCAGATATCCAGGTTTCGTAAAGAAATACTTTCCGCATTCTTTCGGAGCACCTGCATACAAAGATTGCTGCACTGACACAGATATTGGATAGGTCTGCCCTGCTGTTGTTGGAAGTGTGCAAAAGTCTCGGATACTCGCACGATCTGTCCTTTCGTTCGATCTCAAATCATGTCCAACGTAGCGAATTCCATCGGCTCCATTCTCGCTAATATTGCAATCTTCCAAGTGGGCGAGACCATAGCTGGAATTCACAAAAACGCCAATTCCCTTGCTACGGCGTACGGTTACTTCACGAAAAGTGAATGCACCTTCCGGCCGAGTAACGTTTATCCCAGTGTAGCCAGAATGATCCACAGTAACATGTTGCAGCACCGGTGGGGTTCCAATGACCTCGATAGCAGACGTGGTAGCTCTGCTTCTTCCTGATCCTGCTCGAATTATGTCCACGTATTTCAATTCAGATAACGAAATAGCACTATATATAGTCCTGTCCGGGGCTAACACCTTATTTACGGGCGCATTTTCAAACCGTAGTCCCCTCCAATGTGCCAACGAGTTAGAATGCAACGGAAGGCACTGGACGCCAATGTCGCTATGGTAATCGCAAACTCCCGATCCTAATTGTCTCGCGTGCCATGAGCATTCAAAAAGTGATGATTCAACGCCGCGACAATTGGGCTCTTCATACAAGAGGCGAGGTTGAAAGTCCCACGATCGATCGAGCCAATTCCAGAATCTTCCTCCTTGATATCCCATCTGCCTGCAGACAGTTTCATAGTCTTGTATTGTCCAACTTTAAAATGAGTTTAAGCTTAATAATGTTATTAATATTGTTGAAATTTTGTATACTTTCTGGAATTGGTGCAAACTGATCTCCATTTTCCCTTGTGGTAAATTTGCAGTCGGCCTTCCAAAGGGGTCGGTCCATCAACTAATCGAGCTCCAAGTTCTTGTGGCTCGGGTAAAACCTGGTCATCATATCCAGAATTCGGCTGAGAAGAAAATGTGATCCGTTTTTCCGGCGAACCCTAAAAATAAAAATCGAATTTTATTCAATTGTCATGCAAGTGTGGCTTCAGTCATAAAATATGAAAATAATACACGATCGGCATTTCCGGTTCAATAAAATGCTGTGATAAACCAATAATAAGAGTCTTTCACTATTTTCTGAGCTGAAAAGGGTTGAAAATGGAAACTACCAAGACAAAATCGGGGTAGACAGTGGTTTTAGCGTTTTCTCAACAGAACTGCATGCTTCAGCACAAATTTTCTCTTCGTCTTAAACCGCATTATTATTTTCCAGCCCGTAAGTAGCCATTCTCCGGAACAAGTGACAGTTGCAAAAGAAAGTCACCGATTTATTAATAAAAAACAAAATAAAATGTTATGGATTGCGGATTAAATCGAAATTTCAATAGTCCAAAGAATAAATGTCTACATTCAAAGCGTTAGTCACCAAAAACGGGTTGATCTTGCATTAGCCTAGACTTGTTAATTATCGAATTAGCAGTTTCTTATGCCTCCATCGTCAAATATCGTCATATCTGAAGCCTCACGCGATCTCGAGCTACAAAGTCTGGCAGTTTTCTTAAAACACTTACGGAGCCGCGCAGCTAGGGAAATGAATGAGTTCGTCTATATTCGATTTCGTCGATGGAGCGGGTGTTAATTGAATTTTATCATTTACGACTATAAAGAGTCTGATCTAATTGAAGCTAAGGCCGAACTGTGGTTCATGATTCTCTCCAATTTTTCATTTGACTTGTATGACCCTTTGCATATAGTCCAGTGCTACCGCTGAAGACATTATGGTGAAGTTAGTGGTGCATCCAGCTGGAGGAGACTTTGTGTTCCAGTAATTAACGCTGTGCTTTCTTCGGATTTTGCCCTCGGGTTACGCTCAGTCCCAATTAACTCTCAGCTTTGAGCTCAGCCCGCAATGATTAACCATTTTTTGAGATGTCAACTGAGGTGTCTTTGAAAGTTTCAATAGAACAAAAGCAACGACGACGTCGGCCAATGAAACAATCATGTATAATAAAAAAATTTTAATTAGCGAACTTTTTCCGCTCTAAGAAATTTGTAGGAAGAGCCCAGAATTATTATCGTAACTAAGAGCACCGCAAATGACTCAGTAATTGTTGAAAATACAGATGGCGCCAAACATCATCATTCAGCATAAATCGAGTTCAGTGACTATTATCGAAATGTATAAAAGCTCAAGTTCACAGATTCTCGGGCACCATTTCACTTCTGGCTTTTACTAAGAAAAGGAATCGCGATTTAAAAACTACAATATTTGTAATCAAAATAAATTGCCTACGTTAATTAAATAACTTTCAGTTCGTTTTCTCCCTGTTCTGAACTATTTTTGACGGTAATAAAAGTGGTATTTTAAAATAAAGGTCATAACATATCTGTTAATACTCTCTAGGCAATCTGTCTTTAATAGGACAAGAGCCGATGCACTGAATAAAAAAAACCAAATCTATGACTAAATCAGTCTAACAACAGGTAGTCCTTCCGGTGTTTGTCAATGTCAGCAATAAATAAATAATCATCGCCAGCAGCGATCCATTCTCATAGACACGCAACCGTCATTTTGTGATTGCGTGCATCTAGTAAGCGTAATTTTACGCACTCTAAAGCTCTAAAAGCCCGTCATTTTCATTATATATACTTTATTTGCATGAAGAAAGAAGGTATTTTTATCGATAATTCATATCGGGTTCACGGTATGTGACGGGAGTTTTTATTTTTGGATTTCATGTTTGAACGTTGCACGAGAATTCGCCATAATTAAAGCACATTGCACGTGCGATTGCCAACAGCAGTTTATGACGGTATATTAAAATTAACAATATTAATTGGATGCACTTGGTTGCCTTTAGCCTGTTTAGCAATTATATCAGAGAAGTCGTTGAACTTGTCTGGGCATATCTAAGAGCTATGAAACTATTTCTTTGCAAGAAAACCTGAGGAATTTTCGATCCAATCATGTATAATTAGAATCAAACTTTTGCACATATTTGCAATAGGAAAATTTCGGTTATCGATCTACTTATAGTTGTTACGTTAGCACTATGTACTAGTGGTGATGTGATACTGAAGAGGCATACATTCAAATCAACTAGAAGCATTTATTTATGTCGATTTTTTTTCCAGTCATGTTTTTACTGTTTTCAACACAAATGACAATTATTTCCACTTTCACGACCATTACAGCACGAGCTTCTTTGAATTACCTATTTCCAAATTTCCACCAGAAAGGTTTTTACTCTTCCGCCGGCAATTAACCTCTACACGTTGAAGCTACACTCATATCTAGCAGCCTAATGCCCCAGTAATTTGCTATCTTCTCGGTTTGCGAATGCATATTTAGGTCGATTTACGGTCAAGCCACCGTGTTAACACTTCATCATTACAACGGGGAGACAGCGAAAAACGTGGAGAATCCGTTTCCTAAAATAATCACTTCACCCTCTAGAGAAGAATGCCCGTAAAATTGATTTGGACAATGCCAACCAACGTCGTAGACACAAGACGACAAGTCGGGAATCATCCAAAAGCTATTAAAGTTCACTTACAGGGGGGCGACAGGGATGACTTGCCAGTCTAGCTGGCTAGTAACTGAATAGTTATGACGTAACGTGACTCTGGTGGCGTGTTTATGCGAATATTCACACAGAATTAAAGTTTCTTGTATTGTGCAAACTGTGAGATTGCTGACGCCAATTTTAGGTCGATAAATATTAAGAATGAGGTCAGCGATCTCCACCCTCCTTTAGCCCTGTGCGTAAATAACTTGAGGAACATGTTTTGTTGACGGACGCATCTACATACATACAGTGACTTGTGAAATAAGTAAAATGCTTGGAAAATCTTAAATGGGCTGGAATTAAGCGAAATTTTGCGCAGAATCTATTTAAAATAACTACAGTGATGCTAGTTCTTTTTTGTTTTGAGCGAAATGTAAGAAATTACGGGAAAATGCGTTATTCATTCTCAGTAGGGAGATTGGGAAAAATTCGTAGGCGTAGCCGTAAAGTTATTAAAAAACGTAGCTATGCATGCGTACGTTTAATGTAGTTTGGGAATGTTGGTTCGTATCCCGCATTAACCTTGATATCCATTGCTGCGTATTTGTGTTCCCAAACTCAGGTAACGTAATCGCAACGACGGTGGTGCATTGAATGACAGCGACATTCAGCTGAGTATGTTAACTTGACATTTCTGTAACTGCTGCGCATAAAATATATTTTTAAGTTGTTTTGTTTAGTAGCAGTAAAAAATGAAGTTAAGATGTATTAATATTAATAAAATTAATTAAAAAAAATTAATAAAATTGTCACGTACACTCATCCGCAAAACCAGCAGCTACAATCAACTCTCAGCCCTATTCTGCTTAGATGACAATTGAGCGAATACAGTTATCGTTTTAGCTTTGTCGATTTGAATGAATCTTGTAGCTTGACGAGTGCCTTGGGTCTTTGGGTCTTTGACCAGCTATGGCGAAATAGCTAGTCAACCCAATTCATGATGGCCAATCTTACGTGGTAGCTGGCTACCGTCTAGAAAGGTTCCAGACCAACGAGTGATGAATTTGCCTCTACACTAGCCTGGCCATCGGAAATTTCATTCCTGCTGGGGGATTTCAGAGATAGGAGACAATCCAGGACAGTTTTTGGGATTAAATGGCCAAGAAAATAATGATGTTAGGGCTATTTGTAGCTCTATCAATACAAGTCTGGGCACACACCTGTATGGGAGATGAGAAAGGTTTCAAAAATCTTAATTTTTTAGTTATATCAAATGCTCTGCAAATAAATTGGTGGAACACAATAGAATACTTCCTAAGTTTAAACTAAAAATATTTCGAATTCTCATTTCCTATGTAACTTTAAACTGTACTATAAATTCCTATGCAATTCATGTTAGTTTTAATTCCATTTTCTAATACTGATGCCTTTAAAAACGTAAAAAAATGATATTTTGATTATTACAAATTCTGAAACCGATAAAATTCCGTTCTTATAAATCATAAACCAATTTTTCACATTTCCAGTAATTAAAAGCGATAAAGTAAAAAGAAATCAACCTAAAAATGGAATCAAGAATATTTTTTCGTAATAAAAATAAACAAAACATTTTTATACAATGCACTTTATCTAATCTAAAAAACGCAGATAAAAATTGTGACTCAGTTGCTAAATTACGCGAATGTGAGTAGTTAAAAAAACAGATTACCCGCCCGTACACTTATCTAATCAGTGCACCTGTAACACAGCCGCGATAAGCAAGTCTAAACCGAACCTAACTCTTATCTAATTGTACCTGTTCTTACAAATATTGTATTTAATGTTTTTTTATCGTTATACAAATAGACAAATAAATTTTTTATTGAAAATTGATGACTTACAATTGCATGAATCGATCCTCTTATTGTCATTCCAACCATAGGAGCGAAAAAAATGTCAACCCCTGGCTCAATCACTAATTTGGCACCTTTTTCTATTTCTAGATCAGTTCTAAGTAAGTACGGACTTTCACTTGATCTTAGAATCCGCTCGCCAACTATCGATCCTCCAGGTAATTCTGTAGTCGAAGGGGATGCATCCTGACGGTCAGCCTCGTACAGCACACTGCCATCTCCTGGATCAATCTCGTTGAGTGTTACTTCATTTTGAGCTACGGAACTCCTTAAACTACAACTTAGCACGATTATACTAAAATTTAGGACAGACGAAGCACTTTTTACGTTAAAATTTAATTTGTGTCTTGACATTTTGAGTTTATTTTTTTATATTATTTTTCACGTTTCTTGCATTTTTATTTTAACATTTTTCTGTATTTTTTAACTTCACATTTTCAAACAGACTATTTTTAAGTAAAAGATTTAATATAATTGAGCAATTCCCAAAAGCTATCGATTTATTCTCTCTTAATTACTAACCGAAACACACCCGATAAAAAACTACTGAATGAAGTGAATCACAAACTGTGCTTGGAATTCGCCATTTCACTATAAACTACTGTGACTTGGGCAGTTAATTTACCGGTTCAAGTTGTTTTGCTTTCCGCGGCAACTTGCAAGGCGACTTCCGCTCGATCCGGCAGCTTAATCCTTACTAACTTAAATGAAGCAATGAACTTTTCGTTTTCATTCAATGCGCGAGGTGTGGAGCTTATTCTGAGAAGTAAGGTAGTAAAAGTAGTGCCATCTACAGTCAAATGCTGTACTGGACTGGAGCCCGAGAAACTTTTCTACGGCGCTTGAGTTTAACGAACACAAACTGCTTCGTGTGGTGGATGCAAGTAGAGAACACACTCTTAAATCCTAAACTTGAACCGCGGACTGAACTGCATGAATGTGTGAACTGATATTTACGTCAATTTACCTGCGGACTCTGCTCGTGGGCGCGCTTAGTCAGACCTGACTTTTTAGGTAAATTGCCATCAAATACAAGTTTTCTACAGTTTTAAGGAGCCCAACCGACAGATGAAATGTTAGGAAGCAACGGTTTAAAATGTCGGCTGCAGTTGACGGCGTTCATTCGAAATATTTGATTAGAAAACTCTTGGGATATAACAGGTAACAGCGGTACTGATTTGCGAATTAAATTTTTTTGTGTTTACTGCTAACAAAAAAATGTTTTCGTCGCGTTTTTTCTGGTACTTTGGCGATTGTTTCTGTTATTATTTTCGTTTTAGATACCACGCAAAAGTGTAGAATAATATTGTTCATTTCATATTTAAAAGAAACTAATTTCAGGAATGAAACCGTTAATAGTGCAGCTTTCTTAAAAAAATCGACCCTCAAATAACAATTGCATGCAGAAACCTTGAAATTGAATGATTAATGTAAAATAATTGCGCTTCACCATAGTTCTCAGCTGCAATCAAGCCAGTTGCCGAGTTATTCGGTTTTTTATAAGATGGTTGCATAAAAAAAATTACGAAATAATAACACAAAAAAAGTGTGCGACTTGTGGAATAAAATGCTAATTTCAACATGGGAAATAGTAGCATGAAGGACTTGATTGTTATTTTGTGCATTCTACACCGATTGCGCTGAAAGTGAAGATGTAGATTTTTGTGTCACGTTTCATATTAATTACAATAAAAAAGAAGCCAGGATGAGTCACGTTGAGAATCTCGGCATATCATGTTTTTTCCAGCATTTTAATTTAATGACTTATTGCACTTAGCTTGGCGACAATGGAGGCTTTAGTATGTTTATTGTTATAAAATAAATCTAGATATTTAGGAAAGATTTTTTGTTGGTAAATTAATGAACAAAATTTGAAGGGTTCGAAAGGGATTTAACTAACGGTGGGTCCTCACGACAAGGACTTTTCTTCGTGTGACTTCTGTATAGACTGTGCAGTTTGAATGAAACGGCAGACTGTCTATAAGAACATGTCGACGGAATGTCTCTGGGACTTTTCTAGCGACTTTCTTTTTAAAAACTCTGCCGTGTGGATCTACCACAATGAATTCATCTAGGAACTCCACTTCATAAAAATCGTATATGATCATACAACATAATGTAGAATTTATGGTATAATTTTTTGGGGTCATTTTAATTGTGTTTTCTGTCTTTACATTTAGGGTAAACACAGTTATGAGACTTCTTTCTGGATGACCCTAAAGGACATATTTGATTCATCTTTTCACGCTCGAGAATTATGAGCAAATGGTAAAAACACTATCGTTGTGGCTCAATCTTGTTTTATTATATTTATAAATTTATTCAAAACTCATAAAATCGTCATCCGTGATTTAGTAAATGACTCACAAAATAAATATGTGAATTAAACCAGTGATAATTTAAATATATACATATATCTACACGACTCGACTGTTGAATATTGACTTTTGCCTTAATAGTATTATTTTATATCAAAACTTAGTTTGGTTAAAACCAGTTTACCACTCCACACCCTCTAAGTTCAGTTTGAGACTTGCGACTTTACTCTACAGGCAACATAAAATAAAAATATGCACAGATGCAACTAAAATGGCGTATTCCAAGTGCCTTATTAACCTTCGAAACATCCTTGAAAATTACCACTAATCATTGTAAAATAAGGAAAGTCTACTTATTCAATAGGAAAAAGTCATTAGCACCATTTCCGTTGATATCACGATCACAAACAACAAAAAATCACTGTAGAGGCGCCACACTAGCATTCTTGGTGCATTTTTTTCTAGGCTTCACTCTAAAAATCCACTTAATTGCACCGAATTAACGAACTTTTTAGGCACTGCAAATATTGCAATTTAATCGCTCATCGAATTACCCTAAACAAATCAATTAAAATCACTTACAATATATTTGAATTGATCGAAACTAAACGAAAAAAATATTATTTAAGGCGCGGCCATTCTGCTTAGCAGAAAGTTAACGACAACGGTTCAACGGTACGTGGTAACTCTCCGATGGACAATACACGAAAACCTGAAAGGTGAACACAAAGAGCTCCAACAAGCGCGGCTCTATCAAATAGCAGCGATCTCTCGCAATAAATTTCACATTAAAACGTGAAAATTCCGCCATGGTGTTGGAGCATCGCTTTTAAACAACCTGAAGTGTAGTGGTTGGGTATGGGAAGAAAACAAACGGAAAATATGCAATCCCCCCAGTTTACAGGTAACGACGCGTTAAAAGCTTTCCTTTTACATGTGTGTTTCTGCTGTAGAATACAATCCCGTGACGTGCACGGTTCAACTGTGAACATACCTAACATACAGGTAAGTCAAATCACCTGTGGGCCATGAGGAAACCAATAATTGAAGTAAACAAAACAACTTCACATGCCATCGATATTTGAACAGTGTTGGCATAAAAAATTGGAATGCTGCTATAGAATTTCGAGAAGCTGAGGAATTTATATATGTAGGTGTAGCTAATGAAGTATGTCGCGCGATATTTTAACAAGTAAAGCATCCTTAATATTTTGTAAATCTCTTTACCGGTATATATTTCTAAAAGTTACTACCTTTAAAATCCGTTATGGACTTGAGGGAGTTAATTTTTTCTAGACCACACTGTGGCGGAAAAGAGTGATTACACTGCACATCTCACCTATGAAATTATAACAATCATGTTGATGCAATAGAGGAGCATTACATTGTATTAGTACTAGAAAGGAAGTCACTGTGTCCAACATATGATTTTCGGCTCTAGTAGGTAATATGTAATTGTTTTTGTACGTAACTAGAATTTTTCATTTAATTGAAGTTAGAACCAAAAGCCTTGGAAACAAGTCTTTACTATAAAAACTGAATAAAACTAGTAACACGAACACTAGTAATACAATTGGATCGAATATCAATCGACTAGAAGCACTTTATCGCTCCTAAAGGTGAAGGGCCCAGCGTATTATAAAGGCATTTCTACTATCCTAAGTCATTGACCTCTTCCTTCAGGGTCAGTTTACGCAAATGCAGCCACACCGGTTCATACAAGTTTAACACGCTTCTCATGTAGTCATATCCTGGTGAAAAATACACAACCTACAGTTACTCCGTGTAAAGGAAAAGCCATTTCTTTAATCCTTAACTGATAACCCTTTTTTATAGCCCTTCAAAGAATGGAGGCTCCTAGTTAATATTCAATGCGAGATATAAGAATGAGGAATCGGTCGTTGCACAGGTGAAAGAAGTTCAAAAGAAACTGGAGAAAATAAAAAAAGAAATACTTGTCTATAGGGTCATAAAGGGCCAACCCAGTTGCTGCGATGTTTCTGAATGTCCACCTAGCCATTGCCATAGGTCATTGTCTTCTTTATAAAATTGGGGTGCGTAGCCTTCTTGCTGGACATGACTAACTAGAGATTATTAGGATGGATTTGGAGGATATGGAATCGAGTTTATTCATTTTTGTTTTTCTTGTGCGTTTATCAATTTAGATTTTTTATGATTTGGAAGAGGAAGAATGTTACGTAACCTTTTGTGGTTAAAGGTAGAGTGATTTATGATCGGGATGGGATTGTGCACTAGTATGACGTAGTCATAGAGAAGACGTGAATTTATTTCATGATCATAAAGTTTATAATGAAATTGAATAGTGATTGGGAGGTAATTGAACTTTGGGATAAAGTTGACGTATTTAAGTTTTGCGATTTGGTAATATGAATTCTTTTCGTTGATTTACATTTAAATAATTATCTCCAATTTATTATTATGCGAGTGCAATCCATATGGTGAATGCTGCGGACAAGTTAGGCTTATTTGTATACCTGCCCAACTAACAGAAAAGACCGTCGACCCTTCGTTTTTAATTGAAGATGTCCGGACCTGAGCGGACTCAGAAGCTCTCTGATAAACGTATGCTTCTTCCAAGCCAGATCAGAGCGGGACCTTCATAGAGAACATGTGTGTGGATGTCTCGTCGCTTTCCATGCAGAGTCGGCATTCTGTCTCCTTAGCTAGTCCTAGGTTGTGGCCAGTTAGCACCTAAGCTTTGCCAAAAAGTACCAAATAAGCACCAAATAAGGCAAATTTTAACATCACATTTGCTAATATAACTTCAAAAGTAAAGGCCGTAGCGTAAAAATTGTCCAGACAGGAAATTGACCAAGCTTTCCAATTTTGCAAAAAAAAAATATCAGTTAACTACGGGTTATTTGGAGAAAAGGGTGGTTTTAGTTGAAATTTTAGTGAAAACCAAAGTTTGATAGGGTAGAAAGTTGATAGGGTAGAACCTTGATTTTGACAGTTTTAGATAGGTGGGAGTGGGAGTATTCTGCGTTGACAGCAGCCCAAAGGGTTACAAAAATACAGGGTGATATGTAAACCTCTACAAAAAAAACTTCAAAACGCCCTAGCTGCTAAACCGTTAAGATTTACCCCACCCCCTACCAACCATACAATTTTTTGTTCGTCTATCCAAAACCTAGCCACAGCCGGCCGCTTTATAACGTTAAAGGTATACACCCTGTATAAAACAGTAAGTGACTGGCAGACAACGCACAGCCCAAACCGCTGGACCTAAAGGGCTGAAATTTTGACAGTGCATTCCTATAATGACGTGGACATCCGTTAAGAAGCGATTTTCGAAATTCATCCCCTAAGCGGGTGAAATGGGGTTGAATAGGTTTGTATGGGGAATTTTTTTCTTTAGTCAGATTTTCTTCAAACTTAGTAAAAATACTCCACACCATAAATAATGAAGTACGTGTTTCAGGAGTTTTCGAAATTGAAACCCTAAGGGGGTGAAAGGGGGGTTCAAAATTTGTGAAACTCGAAATGATAGCTCGGCGCCACAAAGTCATTGACTTCATTTGGCATTCGTTTTTGATTCCTTGATCATTTCTTGCACCCACCTACTGTGCACACATAAACTTTTTTTATTGAAAGGCGTTGCAACGCACGGGGGTTTTTTGCTAGTTAATATAATAAAATAACCAACGCTTAATGATTTTCTTCCAAGCCGGTTAATTCAATTTCACTCAATTAAAGCTCTGTCTTTTGAACCAAAAGGGAGACAGCTTCCACTTGAATGTATACAAAGCTTTCAAGATGGCTGGAGAGCTTCCTGTATGATCATTTTTAGCAAAAGATATTGGGATATTTGATTTCACCAAGTTAAGATACAAATACCGGTTATAAATCTTGAATTTAATTATTTAGTTAGTTTACTACCTAATCTCTTTACTTTATTTGAAGTAGTGCATAAAATCTAAACTATTTGAGCTAAAATAATGGCAGTCCTGATTCTGTTTCGTTCCAAACAGTTCGTCGCGCGTTAAAATTGGAACGACAAAAACTGAAATGTGAGAGCAGCTTTGGTTTGAAGAACGAAATCGGCCATTGCGGTTTTGTGCTTGGAAGTCTGTGAATGTGCTGTCCGACCGATGGCAAAGTGATTCGACAAATTAATCTAATATTTTTGTGAAAACCAATCTTGAAGTGCATCGTCTCATCTGCGATCAAAACGACGCAACGGTAACAAAAGTTATTCAATTGAAAACAAATCAAGAAAAACGGAAAAAATTACGACGTAATTTTCGACGTTTTCCTTCGCAAATTTTTTTTAATTTTCAATAAAAAAGTGCCTGTGCCTTGTTCTGGATAAAAGTAAATATCTTCGCTCCGCAATTTGGGAAACAAAAAAAATGGATCGCCTAGCTTTTGTTTAATTTATATACTACAATATTTCTATAAGGAAAAAAACGCCGTAATTTTCTACGACGCCATTTCCACCATTTTATAAAATTCAACGCGCGTACGCCATCTTTGCTGGCGTCACATTTTCAATTTATGAAAAAGCCTCGAAAATGATATAATTGTGCTCAACAAGATAATATCCGTAAATTTTAGCAGCGATCCATATTTAAAAAAAAATAGTAATCTTCGCGTCGTGTTTTTTGCAAAATGAACTGGATTTTATTACCAACAAGTCACAATCACGAATAATTTTTTCTTCGCTTTTAAAACTACAATATACCGACAAGCATGATGAAACATTCTTCCGTGTGATTCATAGATTTGCCACGTCTGTTCTAAATTGCTTTTAATAATTAATAAAATGTATTTTTGTTTGTTGCAGTATCTTTTAGTAATCAAATACTCGAGTTTTTTTGTTCTAAGGACAACATTTTCGATTTTCGTTGCTAAGTTCTTTATATTTTAATAATTAGGGTGTATTCCGTTCCGATACACTTGGACTGGAAGCGGAAAATGGCTCGACGCCGCCGCCTTGAAATTTAATACTCAACGTTTAAATATAAATATATGCAGTTCTTATTTCTATATTTGAATTTGTGCAGAGTTTGAGTGTAAACTGGGGTATCTTAGCCTAGAATTTAAAAATTCTCAAAACAGCAATCCCTTATATAACAAAATGCCGGATGGATTCTATTTCCCCGGTAAATCCATTTTAGAGCTGCTTGGACGCCATTTGCAAAGCTTTCTGCTTTTAATTTTGATTGAAAAATCTTACTAATGCTAACTAGAAACATGTTTGTGAAAAAAGAATAATTATGGTTAATTTTTTTACTACGGCATTTGAACAAACATTTTCGCTTTCTATTTTGATGGATTTAATGCCTTATGCAAGACTCGTAATAATTATTGATTTTAGCAAAACTCGTGAGTGAAAAAGAGATTATTTAGTAGCACCATGTGCATGCACGAAACCGTTGGGCTTATCTTGTATTTTTTAAATTTTTGTTGCTGTTTATAAGCTTATAAGGTCCATCCATCCAATGGCGCTACAGCCCAAATCGAGCCTTGGCCTCCTCTAGGGCAAAGCTTATAAGGTCGTAAAAACTATATTTTCTGTATTAAAAAAATGGCGAAGAAAGATACCTGCGTCGTCCTGTCCAGCTGCCAATCGTAATTAAAGTAGGCATTTTTTCCAATGAAACTCCGATTCTCACGAGTCGTTAGGATCTCATTTTCATATCATTGCACAGATTTTAGTCCCATTGTACCATTTATCGCCTTTTTCAAAGGAAATGCAGTAGGTAGAAGTAGCCGCCCAGCTTTATACAAGTAGGGAAAGTTCACATTTTTAGAAATAGAAGCAATTTTGGCAAATCTTACGATCACACTTCACTCGAAACAACAGGAGTTTGCATTTGTTTAAAAAGTAGCTTTCATTAAAAAAAAATAAACGACAGCAACAAATTCTTTTTTACAACAAAATAAAAATTTCTTGATTCGATCATTATCAAAACCATTTCACAGTAAAATCTTCAACGAACATCGTCTACGTCGTCGTCAAGGTCGTCAACTCTGCGTCTCCATACAACGTCGGGGCACAAATAAAGGCACTTCTACGAATCTTCGCTTGTGGAAGACAGAAATCCATCGGAACTTCAGTTAGAAACTTCAAGGTACACTTAGAATGGGTGAACGTGGTACGCGTGTCTACGTTGGTAACTTAACTGACAAGGTCAAGAAGGAAGATCTCGAAGGAGAATTCGCAAAGTATGGTAAATTAAATTCAGTTTGGGTTGCATTCAACCCTCCAGGTTTTGCTTTTGTTGAATTTGAGAGTCGCGATGAGGCTGAGAAGGCCTGTGATATTATGAATGGTACTGAGATCTTAGGTTCACAGCTTCGCGTTGAGATTTCCAAGGGGCGACCAAGGCAAGGACGACGTGGTGGTGGTGGCCGCTTCCGAGACAATGACAGAGACTTTAGCCGCGGTAGGCAGGGGGGCGGAGGTGGATTCCGTTCCGGTGGTGGCGGCGGTGGTTTTGGTGGTCCACGCAGCAACAGCGGAGGCGGTGGATTCCGTTCCAGAGGGGGCCCACCCGGCGGAGGACGAAGCTATAACAATGATGGTGGTTATGGCGGCGGACGAAGTGGAGGAGGAGGAGGCGGCTATGGTGGTGGACGCGATGGAGGTTTCGGTGGTGGTCGAGATGGTGGAAGGAGCTACGGCAACTCTTCATATGGAGGTGGCGGCCGTAGTGGAGGTGGACCTGGTGGAAGATTCCGTTCAAGATCGCCTGCCGGAGGACGTGGTAGATTTTAATTTTAAGTTATTTTCTCTCTTCTTTTTACACAACTTCATTGCTTATTTTAAAAAGAACATTTGGATAAGGAGAACAAAACGAAAATATTTAAATCGAATGTGAATGAAAAAATCTGAACAAAGAAAATCGTTAAATAATGTATTTATAAATATCAAATTGTCTCCTTTCCCTTCCCCGTTATTATATAAGGACTTTTGTGTGTTCATATGTGAGATATGAGTGTACTCTTGGTTATTCCATTTCGCACGAAATAAACATTTTATATAGAAAAAAACGTCATGTTTAATAACAGCTCGAAGTTTATCTTTGAGTGCATTTATAATTGAAAGAATTTTTTGTCCAGTTGATCATATTCATCATCCTTTCTTTTTTTCTTATCTTTAAAGAATCAGTGTATTCAGTTTCTTTTATTTTCTTTTAGTTTAAGGCGATATTTTGGATAGAAATTAGCGGATAAGAAAATTTCTAAGTGAGAAAATGTAGTTAAGGAAAATAAATCACTTATTCCACCCAAATTATTTTTTGTTTCAAGCTGTAGTTTTAGATACGGACTGTAGTGAGGCAGTGTCAGCAAATTGGTTAAGCATCACGAATGTCGAAGGATAAAAACTGCAATATTGCTTGGCTCTTTTTGGAGGTTGTGGACAATATTTTTTTGGCAATTTGTATTGTAACAGAGACGGTTATTTACCTTTTTGACTATCTTATATTTTTAGTACCATTTGGTCCAAGATAAATTAGGAAAAATTCATTTACAGATCTAGAGAAGTCCAGGGCCATTTTTGATGTAAGTGATTCGGCTTTTGGTCTTGACTAGAATGTAGCAGCGCTAGAAATTGCAGTTGTTTTAAGGTCCGGTTACACGCAACGATCTGCTTGTGCCAATTAGCTTGCGCAAGTGAATCGTTGCGTGTAAACGCCAATTTTAGGTTTGTGCAAGCCAAAAAGTTTGCCTTATGCCAAATATGTACTAAGGTACTAACTGTTTTTAAGTAGAACCAAATGGCCTAAATATTTTTGGGAAAGTGTTCACAAACACTTATTAATCAAGTGTTATATGGTGTGAGGGTATGCAAATGTTATCCATTATTTATTTAACAACTGGCTAATGTTAATGAGCAATGTACCATTAATTACCAAATTAACTCGGAAAATATCTAACGATATCTAACAGAGCCACCGATTCATGTTCACTCAGTTTATTTGCACCGATTGACGCGCCAGTCAATTTACACAAGCATATCGTTGCGTGTAACCGGACCTTTACAGTAGGGTGTGCCGAAAACTGTCAAAAAAGGATATACCTGGTACTTGAATGTTAGGAAGGAGTTTAATGATTATAAAGCTTGGTTCTTCCACTATTGTTCCGGCATAAACACGGCCCTAGACCAAGAAACTTGGTCCTGTAACTAGGTGCAGTGCTGCGTAAAAAATTAGGACCACTATGACATAGTGGCATATTCAGGACGTAAACAAATTGAGACAATAATGGTTGGAAGTTTAGCTTTGTTAGCTCGGAGGGCCGTTAAAAAAGTTCTCTAACATCCGGACATGCTAGAGCAAGGTTTTTGTGGTGTAGAGCCCATAGGAATTGGACTTCGCAAGACTAGAAACGAGCTCCTTTAACAGATCAAAGTTCATGACAAAAGTGGACGTGGTCTTAATTTTTTTCCGCAGCACTACAATTAAATGCGAATATGCCTTGAAAATAATACACGAAATAACCGCATGCTACCGTGCACCCGCCGGTTTTTGTTTGAGGGGCATCTTCCAGGGAACTGCGATCTATTAAGTCGATTATGCAAACACCGCCATTAGAAACCTTCGAGGTTTACGGTTTTTGATATAGCCTCAAATTGATGTAGGATTCATATCCCAAATCTTCCTGCGAACAGGGAAGGCGCGATGAAAGAAACTGGATCATCGCCGCTGTGGTCTCACTACCCACCCTATTTTACTTAAATGCGATTTTTATGGTAGGTCCAAACTATTTGGGAGCAGTAATTATAAAAATTACACAAATTAATTATTTATTAAACATAAATTACAAGTACTCTTAATTAAGTCATGAAGAGCTAGTCAAACTGGCCATAAGAAATTCCATTTTATTCAAGAAATTCTTTCCTTCCATTTTATCGAATCGGACCTTGAAAATATAAAAATACATATTAAATATTTCTAAAGTAAGTAACACGTGTGTTTGCACCTCCTTAAAATGACCGCCTAAATGTTCCCAAAATTTCTCAGGTACTAAAGGACTGGGAAAGAAATCTTGCCTCGGACTTCGGGCTATAAATACTTTAACATCAATTTGCGGGTCACACCGGATTTGTACTGCTATCATGCGATCACTATTTGGCGAAGCTAGCAGGCATGAACTGGCATTTCCTAGGGGCTCAACAGAACCAATGCCCAAATGATTGCTATTTGATAAAACTGTCCACGCCATGCATTTCGCTAAGCTTAAAAGGCACGAAATTTGATGTTGATTTATTTGACACAGAATTAAATCTCGCAATTCTTGAGGCTCGTAGGACATGTGCATAACGCGTCCGTCTCTGCATATGCATTTGAGTGAGCGCTCCTTAACGTGTATAACAAGTGAGGTTCTGTTGACTGCGTCATACCTAGAAAGACATACGTAAGAAAACCCAAACCAAGTATATTTTGTTGCCGTGATGGTACCCATGCGTGACTATTTTAATTTTTACACATGACATCGTCGGACTGTTCATAGCATTCCAATGTGATACAATTTGAGGATCTTTCACGTCTCTCGCCAAAGTGTCTAAAACGTACTGGGTTCGCTTCCTCATAAAAATATGTTGTGCTTGCGCAATAATTTGCTCCAAAAGTGTCTGAGATTTTGTCATTTCAAGCAATTCTTGTCGGTCTGCAGCCATGGGTCCTGCCAGCATTCGTTTCTTGCTTGGGCCTAGCGGTCCGCTAGCTGGATGGGGAAAAGGATGATGTGTATTCTTGTGGTGTACTTCACGAAGCAATTGATGCAAGGAATGCTCGAGAACATGGTCATGATCATTAATTGGCCCTGTTTGTGTTGAATCGAATGTCGTTGAGTGGCAGAGTGAAATGATAAGTTGAATCCCCGGAAGAAGAGTGGCTCGGATTTGATTACCAACAACAACATGAGGAATTGGGGCCTGCAGCTGTATCGCTTCCCTCGCCAATTGGTTAAACAATTCCTTGCAGAACAACACATTCTGAGCAAATTCCAAAGTTTTTTGCCAAATCCCAACTTGTTGTGTGATGTTTGGTCCATGGCCCATTAGATTAACCATTGCAGTACACAAATCCTCTTGATCTTTCTGCGTGATTACCTTATAAATTTAAAAAAAAATTACTTAGTTTTTTTTAATCTAGTCTTAAATTTTAAAAATATAATAAAAAGACCGACAATCATAACTTGCCACTTTGCAAAATTCACCATATTTCTAATTTTTTTATAGATCCGATAAAATCTAAAGTTACCTTGATATAGGCTACCCCTTGTAATTCTGATGGAACATTAACTCGAAGCGCAGAATTTGTTTTCGGCGGTTGAGGGCCATTCCCGGGGCTATTTGGGGAGTCATCATCTGGGTCTTCTTCGGCTTTTGTTACTTCAAACATTCCCGAGTGCATAAATTTTGAGCCAGCTGTTCTGTAGCTGAGGTCGCCTATTATTGTGTTTGAAACTTTTTTCAATCTCCAATTTTGTCGCAATCTCAGCAATTCTATATGAAAATCCGATATATTTCGATTATTTCTCTGTTCACTATGCGAACTTTTCAGTCGTTCAGCCCCATTTAAAAGTACATTGGCGGCCTGACTAAGTGCCTTTTTACGTGCATACACTTGAACCATAGGTTTAGTTTCTTGCGGATCCTGTGGAACTGGGTCTAACACTAAATACTTTTTCCCTTTTGCTATCGATAAAACATCTGTAAGGACACAAACTTCTGTTAAAGCATCCCTAAGTTTATTGCGTACAGAATCCCATGGCCAAAGGCTTGGCTGAAACTGTGATGGATCCTTAGAATCTTCATCTGTGGCTCTTTTATCTTCCTCCTTTTTTAGATCTTCTAGAGATGTTTTGCTAAAGTCTATACGAGCTGCACATTTAGATAGACTTTCAGATAGGGTAAGCGGTCTAAAATAAAGATAAATGTTGAAGTTTACTGTAGTAGGACAGGGCTACTGCTTACGGTTGATATATTTCAGTTCCATCGTAGGCGATTTCTTGTATTTGGTGCTCAATAGGAGCTTCGACAGATATTTGAACAGAATGACTATTAGGATTAGCAGAAACCGACATTTCTTATTAATTATTTCACAAGAAACTAAAACTGACATTAATTTCGCCGCATACACAGCGATATGATGACATTTAAATTTGACAGCCGACAGTCTTTTTTATAGGATGAATGGCAGTGTTCAAAGTGTGGTGATAAAACCTCGTTACTGCAAAATTATGAGAATGAAAATCGTAACAATTCATTATTTGCCAACGACATCGCACAATTTCTATCGGCAAGTGCTGCTGCTGCCTATTCCTAATTTTTCTGTTTTTTACATTTATAAAAATCTGATTGTTCTTGAACTTTGATTTTGCGCACGGACGATTGGGGAAAATTTTTTTTGAATATGATATTTACTATAGGCAGCCCTATACCTATCCTTCCGCATTCTCGAACGAAAATGTAACTAATTTGTTCAATGATTTCCGAGAAATGGTATCGCAAAAATTAATTATAACCAATTTTGAAACGACTTTTTGTAGTATTTTGCTTCTTGCTATAATTTATGGTTTAAGATGCGATGTTCCGCTTTGAACATAATTTTAATAAAAATAACAGTGTATTATTGCGCCTAGCTTACGAAATGTAGTATACCAACATAAAAGAAAATATCTATGCTATTTTGACGTTTCCGATCGCCATTTTTCATTGTAGTACGTCGCAAGCGAGATTATTACAAAATTTGCTCATCGCATCGCGTTTTTTCACGACATTAAACAAGAAATTTAAACTTTTTAAAAGTATATTAATAAACAAAATAAAGTTTAAAACAAAATGAATTTGAAATCAGAAGCAAAATGTGATACAGGTATACATGAATCTGTTATGCATGAATTCAACGAGATGATTGTGAAAAAAGAGAAAAAAAAACGTGAACCAGGTAAACTAGTTATAATTAACGAGGAGGAACTGATTCAACAAGTGGAAATCCGTCCAATTCTCTACGACAAGTACTTGAAAAGCTATCGAAAATCAGCGCTGCGGGATCAATCCTGGAAAGAAGTCGCTGCTTCTCTAGGCTCTACAGGTAAGTGTCGGGTGTTGTGTATTTAAAGTTGCACCAAATGCGTTGATTCAGAAATTTTCAGTTTTATAACGGTTTGTTAAAGATCTTCACTTTTCTAAATGCCTCGTTTAGAATATTTTTAATTTGCAGTCGAAGAATGCCGGAAGCGGTGGCGGAGCTTACGAGATGCATTTTCAAAACATTACAAGTTATTTGATGGCGACATGTACCCAAAGAAGAAAAAATGGCTTTTCTACGATCAAATGTACTTTATAGCGCCCTACCTGGATTGTGCTAAGTAATTATTTATAACACATGTCCGCTAAAAGACTTTTTTCACGTTTTCCTTTTAAGTAGTCGCACACTTCAAGATAACAACACCGTTTCCATACAGGAGAATTCCCATGAGACAATCATGGAACTAGAGGATCGCATTAACATTGAGGAAGTGGAGGAAACAACATTCAAGGATACTCAAGAAATGCAGGAGCATGAAGAAGCACAAGTCGTTAGTGAACAGAGCCAGGAGCAAGGAGGAGCCATAATGGATCTAAATGATGAAAATCAATTTGTTACACGAATATTTACAGCCGCGGACAATTATCAAGAAGATAATATAAAAAAACACAACTCGGATCAATTGAAGCTAAATCAGCTAAACTTAATAGACAGTACTGATTTTGATGAGAGATTTCTTCTCAGTTGTTTACCAATTCTTAAGCGATTATCAGATAAGAAAAACGCACTAGCACGTCTTAGGATACAGCAGATATTGTACAGTATTGAGTTTGAGGAGCAGTAATCGATTGTTTTAAGCGTAATTGTAATAAACAATTGAATTGTACAAATTAGTTACTATTACTGGGAGCTAGTGTTTATAGGTCTTATATAAATTTGTTGATTACAGACCGTTTTCTTTTAGTAAGAAAATCCGACCAAACATTAATTATAGAAGCGTTTAATAGCTAAAAAACATAACCTGAATGACAAGGAAATAAATACAATTTAAACTGTAAATTGGAATCACGTTACAATTACATATCCGAAACATATGTCTTAATTGTGTCCTATTTGAAAATTGTACTCTATTTATCGTAGCCAAAGCATTGACTGGATCCATTGGGCAAAGAAAAGCATAAAAATCGCTGGGAGTGACTTTGAGTTCGGAATGCAAAATCCACATTATAAAACGGGAATTAGAGGAATACAATTCAAGTGATACTTTACAAAACATAATAATATATTCTATGAATAAAACAAGAGCTAGAAGTTTAAATTATTTAGTTTTATTGTATGCTTAGCCCTGATTATTTGTAATATTTAGATTATAAAGGCGGCTAATAGTACATTCATTGCTAGTATCACTTGCAAGGAGTAGGCAAATCGGTTTCCCTGCGAAGGGGCTTTTAAGTTATTGCAGCCCTGTCCAAGACAGAATTCGCATGAATTGTTTCTAGTGTGGCAATCTTCGAATTGCTCATAATTTAAATCAAAGCTGCAACCTCTAACCACAGAACGATCTGTAAAAAAATTAAATGGATTCCTAAATTAGTCCAGATATTTAAAAACGAACCTTGCATTCTCTTAGTGTAGCAACCTCGATCCTCATATAATTGAAGGGAACCATTTGAACAAAGTTCTGCTGAAATATCAGGATTATCTGAAGCACAGCTTGCCTGTCCTTTCGTCTTACTGTTGCATTGTATGCAGTATTGAAAAACCTTGTTTTGTCCATTACAGCCTGGTGTTGTGCAAATATAAGTTCGTCCACTTTCTAATGGATTATTTGGATTATCTAAAGTGCATCCTCGGCTTATTATTTCCGAACTGTGCTCATATATAAAACATGATTCGCTTGAAAAATATGGTACTTCACGCTCACAAGGTATTGATATACCAGATTCTTTTCCCCAAGCGCAGGATTGCTCAGATTCACTGCACTTTATGCACGATAGTGAAGGATTTCTATATTTTGGCCAATTATTGCATCCATTATCTTTGCATGTCATACATTTATCACGATTTTTACTGCAGTCTTTAAAGGCGGAATCTGTTGAGCATCCTCGGATTAGTTCATCGTTATCATTTACATACATGAAGCATGAATCGGTAGGGGCATTTATTGGACAAGCTGCCGAAAGGGCAGGATGCTGTTCATTAGTGCACGGTTGTTGTTCAAATCCAGTACACTGATGACAGGATTGCCTTAGGGCCGGCACAACTCCATCGTTGCAAAGACTGCCTTTACATTTTTTGCAATTAGGGTCGCCGTCAGTGCATTCTATAACATTGGCGAGACAGCCGCGCTTTGTGTAAGAGTTGGGTAAAGCCGTGGCAACGCAATAATCATCTGGGTTTTCACATGTTTCAACTGGAATCAGGGAAGGATCTGTCCATTGAGCGCAATTGGGATCGTCTGTTGATGTACAGCTGTAACAGGATCGTACAGGCTTGCGGTTACAACCATCGTCATCGTAACATTGAGAACAATATTGCCATTTATTGGGGCTTACTCCACAGCCTCGAGTTACATGACCATCTATCAAAAAATGCGAAATTAAATAAAACAATCGAAAATTTTTAAATTATAGAGCAAACTTCGTCCCCTGTGCTGAAATTCGAGTCGTGTGTCGTGACAAGTCGTATGAGTTGAAGAAAGTGACGTTTCAGCCGAATTACGACTTTCAGCACACGGGCCTAAATCCAACTTAGCACTTTCACCCTAGGTCCCGGTGCTGAACGTCGCAATTCGACTGAAACGTCACTTTCTTCAACTCAAACGACTTGTCACGAAACACGACTCGACTTTCAGCACAGGGGCCTTCACACGAAGTTGTTCTACGATGAATACAGGATACCAACTGAAGAGAAAAATAAGGTGTATAAAAGAAAAATAACAAGACATAATACTCGAAACGCAGCAGAAGAATACAGAGGTAGACGACGAGAAGAAAAAATAGTACATAAAAAAAGTTCTAATAAAATATATAGCGAAAGAAAAATCGACCGCAGGATCACAGGCGCAATTAATGAAGAAAGTGTCTGCTGAAGAAGATACAACCATGATTTATACCAAATATAGAAAAAACACAACTAAGGCATCAAGATCTCACGCTTACGCTGGATAAGGCATCGGCATGTAATGAGAATGCCTGGACAAGCGTCTCTACAAATCCTGTTCCTTCAAACGCCACAAGGAAGACCTAGATATAAAGAAGACAAAAATGGACTTACGCACAATTCGAATTACCAACTGGAAGAGTAAGACGCAAGATCGAGAACGATGGAAGAAGATTCCTGAGGAGGCCAAAGCTCACACAGGGCTGTAGCGCCACTGATGATGATCTATAATATTCGCTGATTGCAGATTGAAATAAAAAAATAAAAACTGATACTATGCTGAAAATTATATGATCCGTAATACAAAGATGATTTAAAGTGAGTTGAACAATAAAACACAAGTGCACCTCCGCAATCTTGAGGAGATTCGATCGTGTGACCTGTTAACTCTGCCAATCTTGAACATGGTATTTAGTTTAGGTGGTTTTTTACGTTGTGGATGTTCATAAACTTTTTCTTTAAGTAATATACGATGAAACCCCAAGTAATAGTCGTTTACCTATGTCTTCGCAAGCATAGCAGGACGTAGTCATTGCTGGGCAATCTTTTGGACTTGTATATTTTGTGTTATTTTTACAATAAGCATCTTTTTTTGAATCACAAACAATGCACTTAATGTCAATGCATTGATCATTGCAGAAATCGCCATAGCACTCTGTTAGCTGTCCACCAATGGTAGCACCCTGGGTTTGAGAACATCCTCGCGTTACTACATCAGTTAGAGGGACATAATGTGTGAAGCACTTTGCCCTATTGCCAGGTGTGACTTTATTAGTACAATTTTTAATGCCACTTATTAAGCACATATCCGAACTTTCATTAGGTCTTTTGCAAGCTGCATCAGCCATACTAGGTATACTCTTAATATAAGAGCATTGATAACAGTAGTGGTAGTATAAGCCGATTTCGTCATTGCATGCGTCATAGTCGCATTTTCTGCAGTAGTTATCGCAGGTTACATCTCCGTCAGATAGACAACCTCGAACAGTGTTCTGCATGCCAACAAACACCGTGTAGCATAATTCGTTTGTGGTGTATTTTGTGCAGGGTTCTGGTTCAATTTTATTCTTTTTAACATCGATACAACTAGTCCCTGCACATTGATAACATTGCCGTCTATCATCCGGGTAATCGATGTCATTACAAAGTGTCGTATTGCATTGGTAGCAGATATCTGAACAAACTTTCGATGGGAAAACTTTGGACAAACAGCCACGATGCGTGTTGTCTTCAACTGAAAAAGATGCGTTAGAAATTTGTGTGATATTAGAAGTTATTGTCTCACTGATAGCAATTATACACTTGTCAGTATCTTCACATTGGTCGACTTCAAGCTGTTTTCCAGGTTTTGTCGAACATTCTTTAGTATCTTTCGAATTACATTGGTAGCATTCCAAGCTCCAAGCTATAATGTAATGTCTATACTTTTAATTGTTCTACTACCACTTCCTTTACTACCTTGAATTGTATTAAACACTAAAATCGTAAGGACAAACTTGATTTTGAATATATTATTCATTTTTTAACAGAATCTCAACCACACTCTGTAAATGTTACCTTCACTGTTTCACGGGTAATTCAGTTGTAACGATTTGTGCAAAATGTGATTTGATAGAACTTGAAGTGCAGATCGCCAGTTTTAATCGCACTCGTCTAGGTCATTTGGACAAGCGATAAGGGGACTTAAGGAAAAGCAGAGCGATATGAGATTTAAGGACGGAATTAAAAGGAAGAAGTTTTAATCCCTAAATCTTACCTTACTTACATATATCAAGAGGCGTAATGGAGTGGTTTGACTTTTAGATATCGAACAGTAAGGCAGACTTGTTGTAAATGTATTCAAGATTAACTGGAAATGATAACACAAATAAAAATAATGTTAAATAAACCCTCAATGCTGACTATTGTGGCTTCTTGAGAGAGTATAGCAAATATTGTAAAGCGATAAAATAATGTTAGTATTAATTTTGTCACTATTTTACGATAGCATATTTACCTAGGTCTTCGCAAGCGTAGCAGGACGTAGTGTTGGCCGGACAGTATTCTGTACTTATATCATGAGTTTGATTTTGGCATTTCCAATCCTTGTTAGAATCGCAAATGATACACTTAATGTCCCTACATTGATCGTTACAAAAATCACCAGAGCATTCCGTCAGTTCACCACCAACAGGAATACTTCCATTTTGAGAACAGCCTCGCGTTAGTTCATTCGATTCGGGATCGTAGTGTGTGAAGCATTTTCCCTTATTACCGGGCAGAACGATATTAGTACAGTTTTTAGGACCGACCACCTTGCACATTTCCACACTTTCCTGGGGCCGTTTGCAGGACGCTTCATCTTTGCCACACTGATAACAATAGTGCTTGTACGAACCAATTTCATCATTGCATGCGTCGTAGTTGCATTTTTTGCAATAGTTGTCGCAGCTGGTTTGGGCATCTGTTAGGCAACCTCGGACAGTGTTTTCATTATCAACAAATTCTGTGTAACACAAATCAGTTGCACTATATTTTCTGCATGCTGTGGGAAGGATGTTATTTTTTTTGACATCAGAACAATCACTTCCTGCGCAGTGGTAGCAGCGTCGTCTATCTAGCGGGAAATCAATGCCGTTGCAAAGAGGCGTATTGCATTTAAAGCAAAGTTTGAAACAATTTTTAGAAGGAATCACTTTTGATAGACATCCACGATGCGTTTCGGCTTCAGCTGTATTAATAAAAAAGGTTAGTACATTTTCCAATTTAAACTAAAGGTTTTTTTACTTATAGTAACTACGCAAGAGTCGCTGTCGTCGCAATTGCCCACATTTAGCTCCTTTCCGGGGTTTGTAGCGCATTCTCCGGTATCCTTCGAGTTACATTCATAGCACTCCAAATTCCAAACTGTAAAAGAATCAATATGAAGTTAACAACAACGTTTGTACAAATTCGTGCGTTTCCTGCCAATTATTTGTTACCTTCAACTACCATTAACACTAAAAGAACAACGAAAAAAGTGACATTTAATATTTTCTTCATTTCTTCGAAAAAGGAGCGCAGCTTTAACTGTTCGAATTCACCGATTAACGAATGATTCAGTTGCAAAATCGCTTACAAATACCGTGTTAAGTGCAATTTGTGATTTTTAATCGGTGGTTTTTGTAGGCGCCTAAAGTCGGTGATAAGAGTCTTAAGAAAAATACAAAAAGATTTCTATCGCTTTTGAAAAATTAGGGATTAAGTTACTTGATTGCCATCAAGGGGCATGTGCACATTGTTTTCAACGACTTTGCCATGTGGAACAGTAGGGCGGTGTTAACTTTTGTAAATTTTGATAAGAAATATGTCAAGTTGATGGGATTTTCTTAGTGGCGCACTAGTTAAGTGATTGGCCATTTGTTCCAAGAAATCGGAACTGGCTCTGAAAACAAATTCTTGTTCAATTTAGCTAGTCATCAAGTTAATGCCCGATTTCCTCGGACGTTTGTGCCACCGATGAAGTTAAACTGTATTTCTTCTTCTCAAATGCAGATATAGACCTTGTAGGACCCAGGCCTCTTGAAGCGTCTTCTTCCAATCTTTTCTACATCTTGTTGGTAGTAGTTTGTTATACGCTTCTAGAACGTCATCTACCATCACTTGGTCGTCCTATGCTAATGTTTCCTGTTGGTACAGCTTTCTATTGTTTCCTTACAGCCCCGTACGGAGGTGGGTCACGCCTCAAAACGAACAAAAACCGGACTGATTCTCCATTTTGGGGGCTGAGCGGCCGGTTGACAATCTACACCTTAAAAACACACCTGTATATAATCCTCAAAGCCTACCCCGAACAGGACGGGCTCAACGGCAACGTCCCAGCAAACGGAATATGGAATTTCATTTAGGAACGTCAGAATGCTCAATAGGACGGGCCCTCTGCGTTCGCTTATATTATCACTAAAAAATACAACATATCGAACCTAGCTCTACAGGAAACCAAATGGACTTACATTGGCATAATGAATCTCAGAATCCACACGGTACTCTCTAGTGGATCACCGAATGGAAGAAGAGAGTTTAGAGTAGCATTCATTGTGGAAAAGAAAATGAAATCAAGGGGTCTGGACTTCAATCCAGTAAACCCGGAACTATAATAGACGTAAACGAACGTACGTCAATCCCTACGTTACGAGCGCTCTAATCTGAAAACGAATTATCAACCATAATAAACGTACATCACAGTTTTTGTTAAACGTATACGCTGTCTTATGAGACTTGAATCCCATTTGACGGCGTTAATGTCAAAATCGTATAACTTTTGTAATAAGTCTCAAAATTCAAACAATCTTTGCTGCGATTACAAAAGTTGACAAATACGTTTTACGTCGTATTATGGTCAATTGTACGTCAAGGTTTACCGGTAAGGGTCGATTCACAATGAACGCTTCAAGCTTCAAATTTTTTTTCTATAGTTTCAAGTTCATTTGAAGCTTGCAGCTTGAAGCTTTGAATGTGAATCATTGTACATAGATCCTATAATCCTAAATTTTTGAAACTTTAGGCTTGAAGCGTTCATTGTGAATCGGCCCTTACAGTGATATGACTGATACGTACGTGTGTGTTCGTTAAATACGAACGTTGTTAGAAAACAAGCTCAAACATAGCTTAAAATGCTATTGGGACCTTGAAACATGAAAATACATTGAAAATTTCGATTTCGATTTTCGGACCGATTCCAATAACTTCCTACTGAGCTAAAAAGGAAAAAAAGTTCCTAGGAGTCATACGAAAGTAAAGCCCACGCAACGCTAAGATCCAAAGTGCACTAACAAAAGAGTTCGAATGGCGACAAGGCCTCAATGCCTTTCAATTTAGAATGGGTGATAAGAAAAACGTCAATCCAGAGAAGTGCGTCAATAGCAACACGCTCTGTACAATTACTTGGGTATGGAGATGACGTGAGCATCGTGGTAACGTACTTTTTGGCAGCATAAGAAGCTTAGGTCGAACTAAAAGAGGCGGCAAAAAACGTAGGCCTGAACATCAATGAAGAAAAAACAAAGCTGATGTAATAGTCCAGAGCTGGAAGATTTTGAATGGGAAGAAATGGGTGGAGATGGATAGACTATGTGACGGCTGACGCAGAGGCAATGCTAAACATTCGAAACCGGATACATGCTGCAAAGGACCGTCATACTTGGAGAAATGCCCTAGAAGGAAGGCAAGGCTCCATTTGGGCTGTAGCGCCATTGAATCGATGGATGGTTCTTATCGCTTCCAATTTTCCTGATTCTGCTTTTAATATTTTAATCTATCTAATCTTATAGACCCCATATAATATTGTTTGTTGGAGGTTTTCGCACAACGAAACCTAAAGCTCCGTCTGGAGTTATTATTTCAGCTGTCGAATGAATGACAATAAACGAAATAAATCACTGTAAAAAATGTATTCAAGTGTGTACAATCAATCATTTAAATTCGTGTTGAAAACAAAACCACCGAACAAATTAAAAATAAACTGCTTCGAATTGCTAGTGAGTTGTTGGGTATATTGTTGTTGTTGCAGTCCCTCTTGTTGCAGTAGATGCATTTGTCACTATCAGATTTTCTACATTCTGCTAAGTCTTCTGGATTCAAGTCAGTAACACATCCTCTTGTCACGATATGATCTAAAACGAAACAGAAAGCAATATTTCAATAACTCTACGGCGAACAGCTTACCTTGCAATTTTATATAACACCCCAATTCTTCGTAATATTGAATGTCAGACTTGCACGCCTGTGGACTGATTGCGTCCAGGTTAGTCCTGCAGGTTTTCTCATTTTTTATATTGCTTGAACATTGATAACAGCTGTACGTTTCGTACTTTCCTAAATTGCAGCCATTTGTCTCGCAAAATTCGCAGTCTTTATCATTTTGTTGGCAGACAGCCTCGTCCAAAGTGCAGCCCCTTGTGACACTTCCGTTTTTGCCATCAAACCAACCGAAGCAGGTCTCAGTGACATTTTGATCATATTGTATCTGCGTATCGCACCTCGCTGCTAATTCCGTCTTTTGAGTCCAACCGCATGAAGGTGCGGTGTTGTTGCACTTTATGCATTTTAGAGTTGATCGACGGTGAATTGGCCATGTGTTGCAGGCCGGCTCATCGCATTCTAGACATTTTCTCGTTGATAGTCTGCATTGATTATAGATTGGGTCTGATTTGCAGCCTCTTATCATTTTATCATCGTCGCCAAACGCAATGCATTTATCGTTTTTGTCATACTTGAGGCATGCCTGTGATTTGGTCAGAATTGAATTCCCTACGCATTCATTTCCACTACAATGGAAGCAGTGTAACCGATCGGGAGGAAATAGACCTATGTTGCATAATGTCGTATTGCAAGTACCACATCGGCTCTGTACAAAACAGTCCAGGTCCTTTTGGCATCCACGAACTGTATGTCCGTTCCCATCTATAGCTATAATGCATTTGTCGGTTGGGTCGTAGCAGGTCTCTAATCTGATTTCGTCAATTGACGACCATTTAGCACAGTTTGGATCGCTTTCTGATGTGCAGTTGTAGCATTGTTTGAAATTCTGAGTGTTACAACTGTCCTCTTGGCACTCGAAGCAATCGCCGTCGCTTTTCGGTGTTCCGCATCCTCGTGAAACAAAATTGTCTAAATATTAAATTAGATTAGGCACATAAAAGTAAAATACAAAATAACATACTGGCATCCCTACAACTGAAGCAGCTGATATCCGACCAACAAATTTGGGGGTTAATATTTTCAGGTGACTCCGTACAGTTGGGATTATTGTCCGAGGCACAAACGACACATTTGGAATGGTCTATGCATTCATAGTTGCACAAGTTACCCACGCAAGTTTTGAAATGATCAACATCTTCCTGCAGTCGTCCACTTAATTTTGTGCAGCCACGCTCCACTTTGTCAAGCCTATGATAGGTGAAACAAGTTTCTGGCGGTCGACCTAAAAGAGCATCCACTTGGCACTTAGATGTGTTTGGTATTGAGCAATTTTTTCCCTCTATAGGATTTTTTACACAGCCGCCACTGTTTGAATTGCACGAGAGACATTCTACTTGACTTATTGCTGGTTCGTTGTTGCATCCATTGGCAGTGCATATTTTCGCATACGGGCCTGTTTCGTAGTTATCGGAGAGGCAGCCACGAACGACATCTGAACTGTCAATGACATCCGTGAAACAGAAGTCCCGTTCCTCGAAATTTAAGCAGGGTGTAGTTTTATTCTTTGGCTCTTCAACACACTCTATCCCATTGCACTGGTGACACTTTAAACGTCCTGGAGGGTAGACTCCGTAATTGCACAATGATATATTGCATGTTTTTAAGTACTCTACATTCGGGGGAAGGTTGCTGCTAAAAGAACATCCTCTGTAAGTCACCCCTTCAACTAAAATTAGAAAAGCGGAAATGTTAGAAAACAACTCGTAGTCTAGCATACTTTAGTAGTCTACATTCGTACAGCGCGGCATGAAATAATAATGAATTTGAAACATTTCCTTGACAAGACTTGAAGCAAATCAATCGTCGCAGTATGGCCAGATTTCCACATAAGCTCCCAAAATCGTTACTCAAGTGATCTTCAATTTATTACACTCATGTTTGACGGGCTTAACCTAGCTTAATTAACTGATATAGTGTCGGACATTGTCATCTTCTTAACCAACATGATCGAGGGCGAAAATGTATACTACTCACCGATCGCTATGAAACAATCTTCCGCCGCATTACTGCAGTTCCCATTTGGCAAACGATCAGTCGGATTTATGGCACAATCTGGTAAATTCCTCGAATCGCATTTTATGCACATAATCGGCGGTGGCTTGGGCTCTGGAAATAGTAAATCACCTTTGAAATGTCTTCTAAATGTCAAAACTTTGCACTTACTCGGATCTTTAGCTAGCGATTGGCCAAAGGCAATAAAAAGTATAACAATTGTCCACAACGCTCTGTCCATGGCTGTATCTTCACTGATCGTCAATCCACTTTTGCTTTACCTCCGCCTTTTACAATAGTCTTCTTCTCAGACGCACAATGTTATCAATGTTTTGAACTTTATCTTGAAAGATAAAAGTGAAACGAGTTTGATTGATAGACAGCAAATTGATGGCGAATCTGTTAAAGAATAATTAACTATACATTGGCAATATTTGCGCAAATTTACAACGTCTACTTTGGGCCACACTAGAGGCAGTTGAATGCACAATTGATGCAGACTGTGTTGGACGCACGAAGGCAGGTAAACATAAGAGGGCTAAAGTCTCATTCGCTTTGATAAGACGCTGACGATGCCTACTTAAAATATCGATTAAAATTAAATCTGGACGTGATTAGGCAAAGGCTTACGATTGTTTTTAATCAATCACGGCATTACACCTTATCAGTTTTAAGTTTTAATCGTTTAAAAATAAGTTAACCCGACTAACTCCAAAACTACTTCAAATTCTTGTTGGCTCGGAGAAGGAGTTTGCGTAGAGTTTATAGAAAAGATCTTCACCAATGTACCTACAACTGCGTGGTTCCGTGAAACGTTGGCTATGTCTGTTGTGGGTAAATTGTATGGCGAATCACCAACAGAGTATCCTTTACCGAACAGGCCAGCGAGGAGAGGCCTGACTAAGATAGGTATGTTTCTCTCCCCCTGAATATCGTCCGTTTTACCTATCTCCCACCCGCTCCAAATTCCTCACGTTTTAAGCTAAGATGCAAAGGTACCGTTCCTAAGGCTAAACGTTTAGCTACCGGATAAAGGGTCTAGGGGCGAAGTTTCCCCACTGATGCCCCGGTAAGATCGCGAATCACCTTTGGGTTGACAAGAAAAAATTTCATAGCAATTATGATAATGAAACATAAAGGTGTTTTGGCTGGCAGCAAGCGGTAGGGGTGAGCAGCGCGGTAGATCTTAACGTAGCCTCAAAATATCTGACGCTCGAAAATTCAGCCTCACCAGTTGAAATTAAGACTAGTGGGGAGCTTAACAACTAAAGATAAGCACCCCTCTAGCTTTATCACATTGTATCCTAATTAATTTTCGTATTTATTAGTTAAATCATATTTTTTGCATTTTTGTTATAAATATCTGAAACATTTGTAAACTGAGCGCCTAAAGCCTCGGCCACGATACGAGCGCCGAGAAATGAGCGGCAAGCGGCACCGGAAAAATTAAATGTTTCGGGTTGGCTGCGAGCGGCAGTAGAGCGGCACTTTAGTATTGTCGCTCTACTGCTCAACGCTCCCCGCTCGTATCGTGGCCGGATTCGAGCGTTTCCCATATAAAACAATACAAAATAAAACTCACAGTCGCCGCCCTGCCGCTCATCGCTCGCCGCTCGTATCTTGGCCGAGGTTTTTAATTGTAGTTACATACAAGTGGATTAAAAAATTTTTTTTTATAAATTTTAGTTTATCTTATTAACGCATATTTAAAACTTTTTTTATTATTTAATAGTTTTTAGTTTATCTAATAAGAGCTTGTTTTTTAAAAAAAAATTATGGTTTTTTATTTTCCACTTTTTAGTCTCATACGCCATTTTGTCGTGGCCGCCATATTGAATTTAAAATGACGCCACATAGCTCACTGCAGTCTACTCGTCATACTCTTTCATTTGATACCCATGTCGGGAGGGTTGTAAAGAAAAAGGTAATCCGCCATTTTATGGTGGCCGCCATATTTGATGTACCATAAAATTGAATATACTATATTGCATTGTCCTCAGAACCAAAGGTGTGCGCCAAATTTGAACATCACCGGATATCGGGAAGTGGCCGAAAAATCGGTCGCACCCTCGTTCTCTGTGTAAATCGAGTGACAGTACCGTACGGGGTGCACTAAATACTTATACGGCGTCCAGGTTGTCGTTTCCAATACAATATGCTAAAAAGTCCGTCTACTGAACAATCCTGTCAACCAGGGTAGACGGTACATGGGCAGAATCGTCTGAGCGTCCTTACCTTCTCCTGAATATTTATCTAACACCGAGATAGAAGTATAATGAGCGAGAGGCGTGCTAAACCCTCATCATGATAACGGAGAAGATGCGTTTGTGCGTCATTTTTAATTTGTTCTGTTCTGGAACACCTTCCATACAAACTGTTGTCCTCGATAATAATTATCTAGAACAGTATCCAGCACAAAGGGAAATTTTAAATTTCCCTTTTCTGAACATGTGTTTTTTAAATTGACAGTTGACAAATAAAATAAATAAATTGTTTTGTGATGTTTGAAGCCGCAACTTATGGAAATATTTGCAAAATTAGACGAAATTAATCTTTTTAACGTGTTGTACTTTAAGCGCACTCTGAGTATAATTACTTACATAAAGGTTTCTCATGAGTGCGGTTATTAAATCGTGCCCTTTTTCGCCAATAGTGTCACCGTCTGCAGTCCTTGAAGGCGAAGGGCTGCCGCTTACGGTTAACTAATTATCATCATAGAAGAACAGAACAATTCATCTTACAAGTGAGTCATTACGATTTTTAAGCTTAAGAATGTCTTTTATTTCAAAAATAACAATTATTTAATTAAATTATGCTTTACCAGTTAAAATACTACAAAAGTTCTAAGCTAAAATTTGAATTACAGCACTCAATACCACAAGACCTAAGGTCAAGGCTGCTGTTAGAGATGCGGCGCTGGGCGCTTTCTTATCGTTACAATTCTGACTATCGCAATATTCGCACTGTTTGTGGTTTTTGTCATTTTTACATGTACTGACGTCGCCTGCATTTAAGTCTTGTGAACAGCCTCTTTCGACACCTTTGTCTGTGGGATGAACAAAAATTACAATTGTCTTATAAAACGCATTACTTTTTGATTACTTACCAGTAGTTCTTGTGTAGCAGCCTCGATCTTCAAATATAGTAAGTGTTGCTGGGCAGTCCTTTCCGGCAATGCCCTCAGCAGTTCCACTGCATTTTTTATCTTCGGCGGCTTTACATTGGATACAGCTTTGCTTGATAATATTGGCGCTATTGCATATAGTTGTATTGCATGTTTGACACACTTGCTCATTCCCTTGACAAGTTCCCAGATCTAAGGTGCATCCTCGTTCGACATTGTCACCCTTCTTTAGCGTGATACAGCTCTCTGTTAAGTGGTAGGCAAATTTATTGGTGCATGGTGCAATAGTATTGTTTTGTTGTCCCCAGCCACAAGCTTCTGTACTATTACACTTATGGCACTGTAAGGTTGGTGTTGATATATAAGCGAAACTGTTGCATCCTTCGGAATTACATACTCTACAGATGCCACTGTCGTTGCATTTTTTGAATCCCATTACATCGCCTGTGCAGCCCCTGATCATTTTACCGTTATAATCAGAATATGCCCAACAGGATGGATTAGTTTCAGTGGTTGAACAAAGACTAAGGCTTGTGCTATTTTGCTCTTCTTGGCAAGCATCTGTGTTAGAACATTCATAGCACTTAAGGCGTGCTTTTGGTATAGAACCCGCGTTGCATTTGTCTTCTTTACAATTTTGGCAAGTGTCAATAAGTGGTGTGCACCTTTTATCAGGTAAGTTGCACCCTCGAACAGTTTGTCCATCCTTTATATATGATGTGCACACTTCACCTGGATTTTTACATATTTGTGTTGCTATTCCATCAGCATCATTCCAGACTCCGCAATTCCCATTGTTGGCTGTTGTACAATTGAAACATTCCAAAATTTGATCTTTATTACAACCGTCCTCAGTACAAGTCCAGCAATTTCCGGTATTTTTACAATTTTCATATTCGTTTGGACTCGACTTGCATCCTCTAAAGGCCTGTCCGTTTTCGTCTGTGTATGCATAACAAGCGTCAGGTATGCCGTATACCGCACAATTCTCCTCCTTTCCTTCGACTTGTTTCATCCTACAGTCAGCTGTTCCAGAGCACTTGTGGCAACGTTTTGGATTTTCGTGCACTAAGCTCTCGTTACAATCATCTGTGTCGCACTTTTGACATGATGCATCACCTGGGGGACAATTAACGTTTTCAGGTTTCTCGCATTTTCGTTGTACCCTTTTCCCGGTTGTTATGGTTGCGCAAATCTCATCTGGATTTTGGCATGTTTGTGATGTAATTAAAGTTGGATTGTTCCAAGTGCCACAGTTGCCACTAATATCAGATTCACAAGTGTAGCAGCTTCGAACTTTTGGCGTATTGCATGTGTCCCCCGTGCATGTCCAACAAAATCCATTGCCTGCATTAACACAGTTTGTAAACTGTGCAAATTTAGTAATACATCCTCGAGTTGTCTTCCCGATCGCATTTTTAGAAACGACACAGGATTCATATGTAGTACACGTTTCAGCTTTTTCGGGATCTTGTTCATCTTGGCAATCTTTACTGCCCGTACACTGAATACATTTGATTTGTTTACGGGGCATGAGTTCATCGTTGCAGTCATCCTTACCACAAATTTTACAGTTTGGAGAGTTAAATCCACAACTTGCTGGTAACTCCGAAACTGAATAGCAGTCACGTTCTACAGTTGTGTTTACAACTTGAGAAATGCAATGCTGAGTTGGATTTTGACATACTTTTGATGGAATGCTGTTCAAATCATATAATGTAGCACAATTGTCCTCAAGTGCAGATTTACATGACAGGCAATGAGAAAATGCTATATTGTTACAACCCTCTCCACTGCATGTCCAACAGTGGTCGTTAGTAGAATTCTGGCATTTGTGATATTCTTCTGCGTCGGCCACACATCCTCTGAATACTTTTCCATCTTCATCTGCGTAGGCATAGCACGGTTCGCCATCTACATTCTTTTCACAATATCGAGCTTTACTTGGATCGGTCTCATTGATGCAGTCGTCAGTGCCAGAACATGTAATACACTTCGCTGGATACTCAGCTAAAGATCCGTCATTGCAATTGTCCTTGGTGCAAGAACGACACATTGGATCGCCAGGCTTACAGTTCAGCGATTTAGGTAATTTGCACCCACGTTTGACATTATCTCTTATTCTGATTGCTGCACAGACCTCTTCCGGATTGTAGCAAGTCTCGGAATTGATCTGATTTGCATTCTTGAAAGTGGAGCAAACTCCACTAGTGTCGGATTCACAAGTGTAGCACTTTCGAAGCTTTTCTGTGTTGCATTGATCTCCCTTACAAGTCCAACAATGCGAGTTACTTTCCTTTACGCATTTATTGAAATCTTCTGCTGCAGCGATACAGCCTCGGAACACGTTGTTGGATGCATCTCTGTATATGTAACAGGATTCGTAGGTTGAACAGGTTTTAGGTTTAACACTTTGACCAGTTTGGCAATCAGCAGTTCCAGAACATTCTAGGCAGGTAAATTGTTGTCGTGGAATCGGATCTACATTGCAGTTATCCGTGCCTTCGCAAGTCTTACAAGTTTCGGAGTTGGCTCCACAATTCGGATAAATTTCCATAAGTGACTGGCATCCTCGTTGGACGACTGTTTCATTAACAAGACGAGATACGCAATGATCGAAAGGATTTTGACAGAACTGAGTTGGAATACTGCTTAGATCGTTTGCAGTTGCGCAGTTTTCGTTAAGTCCAGAGGTACACGTGTAACAACTTGGCATTTTTATTTTATTGCAGCTGTCGTTCTTGCACGTCCAGCATTTTCTGTTAGTATCTTTTTGACATTTATCAAATTCTTCAGTGCTAGACATGCATCCTCGGAACACCTGGCCGTTTTTGTTTGTGTACGCATAACATTTATCTTCTTCTACAAATTTCTCGCAATATTTCGCTTCTTTGGTGTTACGGCAGTCCTCTGTCCCAGAGCAACGAATGCATTTCTTTGGGTAAGCAGCCAAAGATTCAGTATTGCAGTTATCTTCATTACATTTGCGGCACATTGGGTCACCGGGTGAACATTCGATTGCGCCAGGTAATTTACATCCGCGTTCTACAAGTCCGCCATCTACCCCTTTCCGGAATGCTTGGCATATTTCATCTGGATTCTGACAAATTCGTTTTTCAATAATCTTTGGATTCGCCATTGTTCCACAGTTTTCGAGGTGATCTGATTCACAGGTGTAACACGTTTTAACTTTACCTATATTGCATCCATCCTTCTGGCAAGACCAACAATGTGTATTACTTTCCCTAATACACTTTGTGAAATCCTCCAATGTCGATAAGCAGCCTCTGAAAACATGTCCACTGCTATTTGTGTATGCAAAGCAGGATTCATAAGTTGTGCAGCTCGTAGATTCGGTGATTCGTTGAAGGTTTTTGCACTCAGCTGTTCCAGAACATTGTGCGCAGGTAATTTGCTGGCGAGGAACTGAATCGATGTTGCAATTATCCTTGTCGTGACAGATCTTACAATTTGGTGAATTCGTTTTACAAATTTGTGTGGTATCTAAAAATTGGTGGCATCCCCTCTTTACAGTTGTGTCATTATACAGATACGAAATGCATTCATCTATCGAGTTTTTACATGCTATCGATGGAATCATGGTTAAATTCCTTCCGGTTGCGCAGTTGTCGTAAAGTTCAGATTCACAGGATAAACAACGTGGCATTTTTGCAGAGTTACAGCCGTCTCCAAAGCAAACGTGACAGTTACCATTAGTGGTAGTGTTGCATTTGTTAAGCTCTATTATATTGGATGAGCATCCTCTGGTTACTACTCCATTTTCGTTTCCGTACACGAAACAACCACTGCCAGGTACGAATTTCTCACAAATAGTTGCTTTTTTCGGATCTTTTGAGTTTGCGCAATCATTGCTGTCAGAGCACTGCAGGCATCTTATTGGTTTCATAGTGACGTCACCAGAATTACAATTGTCACTTTGACATCTTTGACACTGTGGGTCGCCTGGTTGACATTTTCCTATTGAACGATCTTTACAGCCGCGTTCCACTTGATCCTTTGTTACCACTGTAGCACAAATATCAGTTGGCTTATGACAAGTTTTTGATGTTACCTGGGCTGGATCTTTCCATGTTGCACAATTTCCATTCATATCGTCAGTGTTACAACTATGACATTTTAACACTTCAGCTGAATTGCACTTGTCCTTATTGCAAGTCCAACAGTTTTGATCGCTTTCCGTTTCACATTTCTGTAATGCGTCATCGGTGTTCAGGCACCCTCTGTTAACTTCTCCTTTTGAATTTGTATACACGAAGCAAGATTCGAATGTTGAACAATGCGTGGAGTTAGCTCCGACAGCTTGGACATTTCTGCAATCCTCAGTTCCAGAACATTGAGCGCAGGTGATTGCAGTACGGGGTATTGGGTTGTTATTGCACTCATCACCGTTACATGTCTCACAATTTTGCGAATTTAATGCACATGAGTTTTTAGAAGACGGCTGGCAACCTCGCACTACCGTGTTATTCTTGGTCAGATAAGACGTGCACAGATCTGTAGGACTGCTGCACATATACGCTGGAATCTGCATGGCATCTATTACTTTTGCACAATTTTTTTCAAGATCAGGAGATGTGCAAGTAAGACAGCGCGGCACACTTTGACTGTTACAGCCATCTTTGGGACAGGTCCAACATTCACCGTTACTCGCATCATTACATTTCTTCAGTTCTTCCGTGTTGGACGTGCATCCTTTGTACACTTCATCCTTTCCATTTCCGTATATGTAGCACTCAGTATCTTTGGCATATTTCTTGCAGGTGGTAGCATTTTTTTTATCCTCGCAATCGACAAGTCCGGAGCACTGGATGCAACGTTTTGGGATTATTTTGTTTTCATTACAGTTATCATCACTACATTCTAGACATAATGGATCATCTGCTTCGCAAGTTTTGGGTTTGTTACAGCTTCGAACTACCTTATTATCTGATATTACTGTTGTACAGACTTCTTCTGGATTATGGCAAGTTTCTGGCTTGATTTTATCACTCAACGCTGCGCAGTCCCCATCAAACTCAGACGAGCAAGAATAACACTTTCTAATTCTTTTAGTGTTGCAATTGTTATCTTTGCAGGTCGAACAATGGTCGGACTCTTGGCATTGTTGATAGTTTGGCGCGTCTGAAGCACAACCGCGGTGCGCGACACCATCTTTATCAGCATACGCAAAGCATACGTCGCCTGGGAGATATACATCACACAGCTTAGCATTCTGGGTAGTTTGTTCAGCTTCGCACTGTGTCCCGGAACACTGTATACAGCTTCTTAAGTCTTTGGGGAACATATCCTTATTGCACTTACTTTTGTCACACAGTTGACAATTTGGACTATCAGACGGACAAACTTTTTCAGGCACTCTGCATCCACGTTCTACCGTTGTGCCTTCAGTTAGAACAGTAGCACATTGTTCATTTTGATCCTTGCATGTTTCAATATCGATGTCAGATATATTTTTCCAAGTGGCACAGTTTTTGTCCTTAGCAGATGAACAAGAATAACATTGGAGAAGCTCAAGAGTGTTGCATCCATTCGCATCGTGGCAGGTAACACAATTACCTTTATTTGGGGCTCCACACGATCTAGTAACACTGCCGCCTGTGAATTAAATATATTTACTTTTAAAATTGTGCACTTTAGGACTAAGTTTAATGGAAGTTCTTCGATATAAAAAGAAATACTAATACTTACTCTCGTCCCAGCAAGTGCTGCAAGCAATGTCCGATGTACAATCCTCAGGCTCCAGCAGGTTGGGAGTTGCGCAGTTGGCGTCGCTCGGTTTGCACTGGAGACATTTAATTGGCTTTTGGCACTGGTCGTTGCAGTTATCTCTGTCTGAACAATACTGGTAGTATTTATTGTCGGCTTCCTTTTTATCTTTACAACCACGTTCAACTTTGCCATCTTCGAAATGCGTAAAGCAAGTTGCCTCATTTTTTCTTCCTAATAAAGTTCGCTTGGTGCATTGGTTACTGGCGGTTATTTTACATGTTTCGTCTGTTGCAATTTTACTACAATCTTTATCATCTGAATTGCATTCTGTACATGTAAGTGTTTCAAAAGGTTCTTGATTGTTGCAACCTTCAGTGCGGCATTTTACGATAAAATCGGTCAAGTTTATCGGTTTATCTGACATGCAGCCTCTATAAGTTGTATTTTCATCAAATACGACTGTATAGCATTCATCCTGAGGTATATAGTCTCGACAAGGCAAGAGGGATTTGTCAGTTACTGATGTGCAGTTTGTGCATTGATGACATTTTAAGCGAGTTGGTGGAAACAATTCACCATTACATTTACCTTCCTTGCATGGAGTTTCTGAGAGATCACCCCCACCAATTTCATCCGAGCATCCTCGAATTGTTGCTTTGTCTTCTGAAGAATTGTTAAAAAATAAAGAATTTAATAAATTTATTTCTCTAGAACACAAAAAGGCTCTAATATTATGTGCCATCTGTCAGAAGTTTGAACGAACTGTTATTTATAACGATTTAGTTAGAATTTGAAATAACGATTTGTAACGATTTATGCAGGAAGTTAACATCACGCCATCTATAAGTTAAAATTTGAACGAACGGTAATTGAAGACGTTAAAGCTTCTTGAAGTTTTCATGAAAAGAATGTTCCAGTAATAGAGGGCCTCCAGATTGTGGTGGAAAGATCTGGAACTTGGATAAGGAAGGAGCTTGGATATATGTATAAATGCAGTGGCAGCGGCGTTTAAAGTCAGTTTTGATTTGAAAAGCGATTAAAGTGTTCGAAGTGATAAATATTAAATAGTGAATTAAAAGGCGATATATCGGAGTTATTAGTGAGAGTTATTGAACTGCAAGTGATAGTTACTTTAAGAAATGTGTCTGTAACATTGAATTGTGTTAATAAATAAGTTTTGTGCGAACATTTACAAGTGAATTCCTTAATTAATCCCACGAATCCGTTGAGCCATAAAAACGTAACAATATTGCAATGTTTATGGCGAAAATAAAGTAGCTGGGCACGTAGGAGACATGTGCTAAATTCGACGGGAAAGATGAATCCTGCTAAAGTCGACCAAAAAAGTAAAATTTAAAAACGGAGGTGAAAGGGGAGCAGCCCTGTCAATCAGTTTTGTGTTAAAGTTCGACTGCTTGTTCGGAAGCTTATTTCTACTAAAAAAAACAACAAAATGACTATATTACGGGGTATTAAAATGCCCTTATAATTTAAAGGTATTGAATAGCCTGTAATTAAGAAAATATAAAAAAATATTATTGATCGTAAATGTTCTGAGATCGCTTCTGAAGATGCATATCTGGTTTCATAGCAGGATTGGATCAAGGCTGTAAAAAAAGGGTGCATCGAACAATTCATAAATCTTTTAAACTGGAATTTATTACGTCAAATATTACTAAACTTATTCACAATTTTTTAAATTTGCCAAATTTGGTAGAAGGAATTTTTAAGGCAAATATTTTGATGTGATGACTACAAATTTCAAACTGATCGATTGTATGATCTTTTCTTGAAACTGCACAACTATATTTTCAAGTTTATTAATACTAGTAAAGACCCGCACGGCGTTGCCCGTGATAAACTTATGGCTCTTTCTGGTAAAATAAACACACATGGAAAAGCCTTAAAAACGTAATCCCACACCAAAAATATGTATTAGTTAAAGAGTATTTAAAAATAGGCTTTTGACGGTGATGGACAGTATACGACAGTATTATCAGACTTGAATGTCACTGACCTAGGTTTTATTTGTTTAATTCGTTGTTTTCGAGTTTTAAAATCCCCAGACTCTGATTTTTAATGGAATTGTAATGCAATTGGCACAATTCGTCTGCCATATTGTCGTCGCCTTTTTGAATTTATAGGTTTTGACCACAAATTCGTTAGTTACTACTTTAAAAACCCCTAGGTAACCCATTTCATTGCAATCGGAATGGCAAATTCGGCCATATTTGCGCGGATATTTTGAATTTCGAGAGCGGCCATTTTAAATTTCGAAAATCGATGACCTGCTATAGCGCACACATCCAAACATACATGCAGAAACTTTCTTATATTAATATAGATACAATGGTGATGAAACAGCAGTGTCCAATGTCGATAGAAATGATAAGATGTTATCGGTAATTTTGTCGCATCAATCTGGACATATCGATGAAAAACATTGTTAAGCTTGACCGCCATGCGTCACCCAAAAGTTTTAATTAATTATACTTGTGAAAGTAAAGCTGGATAAATGAGATAAGCGCAAGTGAATGTATATATTACTGAATTTACTCGAGATAATCACATCCGTTTACTGAATACTACTACTCATACTATTCTTGGGCTTAAGCCGCTTAACCGATTAATTTAATACTTTCAAGCGAGTTTACAGACAAGCAAGGTCATCGAGGCTATGTTAAAATTATTTGAACGAAGAGTTTTTCCCTTAAATTTGGTGTTCCAAACGAAATCTCGAGTGCTGCTGAATCGCTGAAAATGTTGCAAAAGGCATACGGTAAATCATCCATGTAAAAAAACAGGCATGGTATAAAATCTTCATAGAGGGCCCACAAGTGGTAATTGATTTGCCTCATTCTGGCTGACTTTTAACCTTTAACCGGTTGAAAAAAACTTTTACAAACTCAAGAAGTTGATCCTCGAAAATCGTCGAATGAATGAATCTTGTATAGTTTTGTGAATATATGAATATATCTTTTAAGTCTATTTATAATATTAAGATTGGTATTTTCGGCATGAAAGATATCGCCGCTCGACTGATTCCGAAAAGACTTATGCTGTTATGATACTTACTTTTTTTCAGCGTCTAGTTTTTAAGTATGAAAAGACAAGGACATCTTGGACTGAGTGAGGTGATGGCTTTATATTTTCATGCAGTTTTGATTGTGTAACTAGTCAATTTCTAACCTCTAAATGTGCACTCATATTAAGTCCTTTTTCGCAGCTAACAACAGCATAATATTATCATATTTAGAGTTTTCTTTTTTATTTCACTGAATGCACACAATAATTAACCACGAACTTTCAATCCTATCAAAAAATGAAATGGCAAAAAATAATATGGAGATGCCGAAAAAGTATCAAAAGTTCATACTTTTTTCTGGCACTTTTCGAGCTTTAAATTTAGCATATTTCTACCCCTTCGCACTCATGTAAAATCTCCGTAAAGAATTTTTGTCCCTTTCTAAAGCTACTACAAAGTGTAAGATTCATCTTCAAAAGAAGTATGTAACTGCCTGTTCCCAATGAGCCCGCCACCGATATTTTCCATATAAATTGTTGTTGTTTTCCCGTAGAAGTTGTCGTTGTCGGTCTCATTGTGTTAGGGTTAGTGTTATAACAACATTACTTCTATTCATATTCGAAAGCAGGTCACTGAAGATATGATTTCCTGATCTTCTACGGATCCCACCATTAAAAGCACCATAACATACGACAACTGCGTACAAGTGCGACCTGCAAACAAGTCAAAAGTCTTCGGACTGGGGCGTCTTGAAAAAGAACCGAAATCAAAAAAAACATATTCTACGACGTCCATTTATCAATTGACTTAGGAAAAATGTATGGATAAATTATGGCTCTGGCGCTGGCATAGGGTGATGAAACATGAATCAAATCGTACGTCAAAACTGTCATTTTATTGAGCATGTGTGACAGTTGCCCAAAACTTACCCAATCACATCTTTTTTTAATATAACAGGTATATTTGAAATTTAATGAAAAGAATATATTAGGATCTTCTCTTTTTTTTCCTCATAAAAATGACTCGAAAAAAAGAAATAAAATGGCCGGTTATGAGTCACGCACTATGATTTATACGCGGACATCGCTGGACAGCTACAAAACCATCATTCATAAATATGGATTTCAAGTGGTGTCGCATAACACCAACGAAAATATGAAAAGAGGCTATGCTATGACTTACAAAATATCTAAGATACCAAATTGAGATCGTTATCGTAAGTTCTGTCAAAATATGATTGAAGTGAGTTCTTTTAAAAAATAAAATGGCACCTTCACGTTTAATCAAATTGTTATTTTTTATCTAACAATTATTGTGGAAAATACTTCTAAAATCAGCATGTCTCATTAAAGCTAAATCGTATTCCACACTTTAAGCTAAAGAAAAAAGATTTTTTTTTTAAATATTAGGATGTAAAGTCCATCTTGGTTTTTTTTCATTTTTTACACTAAACCTTTGTTCTTTCTCGTGGTTAATGAAATAGTTCTGTAAAAGCATTTATTTTTACATATTTGTTAACTACGCATATTCTACTAGAATCCTTGCAAAATGTGCCTCTTTACTATTATCGATTCAATTTAAAAAAAAATCCTTATCTTAACAGGTACTTACTTATGATAACTCCGCAGGTGTCATCCGTTTTTTTGCAGGGCTGGACGGTAGTTGGTGCACTCACACAATCACTCGTTTCTATAGAATTACACGTGTAGCACTGTGTCTCAGCAACTGGACCAGGATCTTCTTTAAAATTAATGAGAAAAAAATGGAATATTAAAACAATGTTCCAATTCCAATCAATAAATCTCCCTTACTGGTTTTTTCGGCTCGCGTTATCGCTGCTAATATTACAATATAAGCCAATAAAAATCTTGATTTCTTCATTTTTTATTCCACATGTAATCCAAGCGATTAGTCCTATAGCGCCTTAATCTGGTCGTAAAGATTGTCAGTAATATTTCAACTAATTAAGCGGGTATCTACCGTTGTTGAACGTATGAACTCCGAATCTGCTAATCCAATATATTGCACCAATAAAATGACTAAACTTCACTAAAGAGAGTGACTAGAATATAAAAAATGATGGCATTTTTATACCGAAACTTATTTTAATCAGTGTGTAGATTCCGTGTGGGGCTGTTATCTATATTTTTAGTTGGAACAGCAGGTAGTAGCCAATAGCGAGATTACTTGATATTCATACTTGACGGCTTTGACAACACAGATACGGATAAACAATCTTTACCAGCCGAATCACAGCGACGATTCTGATAATATATCATTTTTAAGTGTCCTCATCCAAATATTTATGGAATTATATAATGCAGCATGTACGAGTATATACTTTGTTTTTCGTCCAGATTATTATCTGCATTTCGTAGAATTACTCCGCAATTGATTTACGTTTAGCTGGCTGGACTAGTATTAAATTGAGCAATAGTCATCGAGCTTAATCCAAAAACTGCAGTTTCGGGGGTTCACATTTCTAAATTGAGATAATGATTAATACAATGCTATCGGAATATCATTTTTTTTAGCAAACAAAACTCAACGAAAAAATTCGGCGTGACCATTTTGGGGCACAGTCCTTTACGATAAAAAGAAGAATTATCGTAAAACAACCGTCGTCTTGATAATTCCATCAGAATTGGAAAGCATTTCCCTTCTTCAGAGAGCAAAATCAGCCGCAACCTATTGGATGGAAAAGATTGCAAGCGTGTCGTCAGCAACATCACTTAATCTAATCTGTCCAAATCTATCTTAAAAACTGCTTCTTCCATAATCATAAATTGACTAAAACGACTGCTTTTAATGAAGTCCCACTTTTGGAAGTTGTTTCAATTTTGGTGTAATCAATTTTTCATCGGCTATTATCATTCACTTCAAAAATGAATCGTTTTCCAAATCTATTGAAATATCGGTTTAAGTTTTAATTGATCTATGAAAATTTATTTTTGATATTTGAATTTCACAATAATTAAGTTTTAGAAGTTCTTCAGCATTTTTTTGAACTAGTCTGTTATATTTTAAAGAAACGGCACCTTTTGAGATTCAGAGGGTTCACAAAATGGTTTCGTAATTGAATATTAAGATTGGCAGAGTCACGTGTTAAAAAGAATTTATCATTTAATACACACGTGTAAATAATATTACTAAATTTTTTTCTCTAAGCTGGTAACGCTGCATCGCGTTACTATAATGGAATTTTAGCCCCATCTGTCACTTGTGTATTTGCAGCAGTTGTTTATGTCAAATGAACATTCTCTTTTTATAATAAACGACCTTATCGATCCCCTCGATGAGGGCAAAAAAGCTAGTGACAATGACAAGACATAGAAGAAACAATGATAGACAAATAAAGTGGAACATAGAAAAATTAAGAAACGAAGAAACAAAACAACAGTATGACAGAATGTTAACAGGAAAGCTAGAGGAAATAGCAAGGAGTCTGGAAATGGAAAATGATCTGAACCTGATGTGGAACTTGATAAAAGAAAAAATTACAGAGACAAACAACAGTGTATTAGGCACACAAAACCAAGAAAGAAGGAGGCACTGGTTTGATGATCAATGCAAGAGAAGCATTGAAATAAAAAACAAGGCAAGGCAGATGTACCTAGCAAGAATGACCAGAGGAAATCACGAAAAATATGTAGCAGCACGAAGAGACACGAAAAGGTTATTAAGGAAGAAAAAACGTGACTACTTCAGAAATAGAATAAGTGCGATTAAGCAAAGCTACAGTAATAAAGACGCTAGGAGTTTCTACAAAGAAGTTGACATGATTAAGAAAGGATACAAGCCCACCTGCACCATGGTAAGAAGAGAAGATGGTATTATAGCTAGTAGTATCGATGACATACTCGAGGTGTGGGAGAAATACTTCAGAGACTTCTTCAAAGAGAATATACACCTAACACAGGGAGAAACAGACAACCGCAGTACAGATGACCCAGCAAATGATACGCCAGATCCTACAATAGAAGAAGTTGCAAACGCCTTAGCGAAATTGAAAAATCATAAGGCTCCAGGTCCAGATGGAATACCCACGGAAATCTTAAAAAATTGTGGGGAGAAGTTATGCCATGACTTATGTAACCTAATCGTAAAGCTATGGAGAAGCAACAAGTTGCCAGAAGAATGGCTTTTAGGTACAATAGTCCCAGGCCATAAAAAAGGTGAATTGATGAGCTGCAAAAACTACAGACCAATATCTTTGTTGAACACAGCCTACAAAGTGCTTTCACATGTTTTATTTAATAGACTGAAACCAATAATGAGGGAAACACAGCTTAAAACAAAATACCAAAACGGCTGAAAATTGGTCCACAGTTTCCTTGGGACTTTTTTAGCAAACAATTTCGGAATCAAAAAAAAAACATGGCCGCCGGAGATATCACTTTTTGGCCTACAAAAAAGCCCTCTTGGCATTTTTTCGAAAACCTTGACCTTTCCGAATAATTCAAGGGATTTTTTGGCCGTAAAGTGATTTTTGTAAACTTTGACCTTGAATAACTTCAAAAGGGTTAGGTTTTCGAAAAAATTACAAGAGGGCTATTTTGTGGGCAATAACGGTTCCAATTGATTGATCAAAAATATGTTTCGAAAAAACCAGTTTTTGAGTAATTTTTTGCCAAAAAGTGATATTGTCGGCGGCCATATTTTTTTTGTGATTCTGAAATTGTTTTCTTAAAAAGTCACAAGGAAGCTGTGGACCAATTTTCAGCCGTTTTGGAATTTTGTCTCCTTAAAATGCTAATTTCCCCGGACTATTAATAGGAAAAGTAAAAGAATACGAATTATTATAGGTCTGTTCGTGTACTTTCTGCATTCTGTCACTTACTGCAAGTTGCTTATTGAGGAGGAGTGGGGATGAATTACAGAAAGTACAGGAACATGTTTCTGCAAGTTTCTGCAGTTGTAACACGGGAATGACAGTTTTGACATTTCCATATTTCAAATAAATAAGTTGCAGCAGGTTACAGCAGCTCGTAGCTACTGCAAGTTTCTGGGTCTTACTGCAGGGTGGGGAAATGAGTGTGGCGGCTGCAGTAAAACTACGGGAACAGAATTCTGTTAAGTAAGTCGAAGCAACTAACAGATTCTGTACTTTCTTCAGGTACGGGAGGAGACCTTATATAATAAATCGAAAAATCGTTATGAAATTATACAAAACACTTTGACGTTTAAACGCGAACAGATCCGTTGATTGTAATCAGTGCAGTTTCCTATCCGTTCCGGTACAATCTTTTGACATTTCAACCCGCATTCATCCGTTCATTGTGATGGGGCCTTAATACTTACTTGACAGAGCGCTCAGCAAGAAAACTATTAATGCAGTTCTTTAAAACCGATCCTGTTGATCTTTAAGACTAGAACCACATACCAAAATGGTAAATATTACTTTCCCAGAAGTTTATTGTTACTGCGTTTACTAACTATTGAAACATTGAGAACAAGCCAAATTTTATGAGACATGTTATATCTTTGTGCCAAGATTTGAAACCTTTCTAATCAATCAAAAGAAGATTCCTAATTAAATCTACACTACAGTTTCACTGAGAACTCCTAAAATTATGACTCTTCACTCGACTACAATCAAAACTAATACTGAACCTCGCGTGAGCTTTTTTTAAAGGTTCAATCTAATCAATAAAAATCATTAGAGATTTACGTGGGAAGGTCCTTGATTGGTAGCAGGTAGGCACCCGGAAATTTAAATAAAAAATTACTTTTGGTGAATCCCTAAATAGTCTCACTACTAACCTTGTTTATTTTAGAAAGCGTCTATCTTATCAAAAGTTGGATTTTACTTCGCCTCCGTTCGTGTCTTAATAAGCAGAAAACGAATACGTAATTAACGGACACGTAACTTTAATCGCGAATTTCCGAAAGTTATAAACAATAAATTTACCTTCACGATAAGACGATGGTTTTCCCAATATAACGGTCAATTCTAGCTAAAATTTGTGACTTTTTGATTAGGATTTACGGCGGTGGTGATTCAGATTTCGCAAAAGTAATTAAATTGCGCAAGTGCAAATAATTGTGCAAAATTCTAAGCAATTTCTTTTTGCCAGGGGCAGTAAACCATATCGCACTCGGGGTGCAAAGTGTACTCGCACCTATTTCTACAGGTGAATGAATTATCAGTTAATGAATAGATCAGATTTCGTGGACAAGTTGATAAATTGTATTATTTTATTATTTTCCGTTTGATAATCGAGCTGGTTATCACTGATTACAGAATATGCCTTATCACAGCATTATATAAAGTTTTCCAGGTAAAAATATTTTAGATTTTGTAGCTAAAGGCTGCCATTGTCTCTAAAAGGACCTGCTATAACGTGAAATATACTCAAAGTGATTTTTTTTAAATTATATTTACTAAAATAACATTTATTTGTATTAGCTATGTAAAAAAACACATAGAACTTTAGAACATAATCTGAATTAAACTACTCAAAACCACAACACCAAGAGCCAAGCCTGCAGCGACTGGTGCCGAATTTGGTGCCTTTTTATTGTTGCAGTCCTGACTATCGCAATAGTCGCAATATTTGTGATCCTTGTCAGCTTTGCACGTGCTAAGATCCGCTGCACTTAGTTGTTGTGAACAGCCTCGTTCTACAATGCCTTGCATATCTAATAAAGAAATAATGTAAGAATTGCTAAAAACTCGTACGACATTTTTTTACAACTTACCAGTAATTCTCGTGTAGCAACCACGATCTTCGTATGTAGAAAACAATGCGGGGCATTCCTGTCCGCCGATTCCTTCAGCTTTTACACATTTTTGGTCTGTTTTTGTGCTCTTACATTGGATGCAGCTTTGTGTAATAATATTTTCATTATTGCATGCCGCTTTTGAAGTGCACATTGCACAAAATTCTTTATTTTCTTGACAAATGCCCAGGTCAAAGAGGCATCCTCGTTCGAAATTGCTATTTATCTTGCGCCAGACACAACCTTCTGGTAAGTGGTAAGCAATTTTATTGGTGCACGATGAAAGAGTACTGTTTGGTTGCCCCCAACCACAAGCTTCTGCATCGTTACACTTATGGCACTGTAGGCTTTGTGTTGACAAATAAGGGAAATTGTTGCATCCTTCGGAATTACATACTCTACAGATGCCACTTTCGTCGCATTTTTTGTATCCTATTGCATCGCCTGTGCAGCCTCTGATCATTTTACCCTTAGGATCAGCATATGCCCAACAGGATGGATTAGTTTCAGTGGTTGAACAAAGACTAGGGCTTGTGGTATTTTGCGCTTCTTGGCAAGCATCTGTGTTAGAACATTTGTGGCATTTAAGTTGAACCTTTGGAATAGAACCAGCGTTGCATTTGTCTTCTTTACAATTTTGGCAGTTTGCCATAAATGGTGTGCACGTTTGGTCAGGTAGGTTGCACCCTCGAACAGTTTGTTTATCCTTTACATATGATGTGCAGATTTGATCTGGATTTTTACATAATTTTGTTGTTATACCCTTACCATCATTCCATACTCCGCAATTCGTATTGTCGGCTGTTGTACAAGTGAAACAATCCAAAATTTTATCTTTATTACAACCGTCCTCAGTACAAGTCCAGCATTCCCCATTTCCAGCTTTCTTACAACTCTCATACTCTTCTTCGCTGGACTTGCATCCCCTGAAGACTTGTCCGTTTTCGTTCGCGTATGCATAACATTCGTCAGGTATGCCATGTACCGCACAATCCTGCTCGTTTCCTTCGACTTGTTTCAGCCTACAGTCAGCTGTTCCAGCGCACTGGTGGCAACGTTTTGGTTTTTCGTGCACTTTGCCCCCGTTACAACCATCTGCGTTGCACTTTTGACATGATTTATCACCTGGGGAACAATGAACGTTTTCAGGTTTCTCGCATTTTCGTTGTACCCTTTTCTCGGTTGTTATGGTTGCGCAAATTTCATCTGGATTTTGGCATGTTTGTGATGTAATTAAAGTTGGATTGGTCCAAGTACCACAGTTGTCACCAATATCAGATTCACAAGTGTAGCAGCTTCGAACTTTTGGGGTATTGCATGTGTTCTCGGTGCATGTCCAACAAGATCCATTGCCTGCTTTAATACAATTTGTCAAATCATTTTCTTTAGAAATACATCCTCGCCTGGTCTTTCCGGAATTTTTGGAAATGAAACAGGATTCGTATGTACGACATTTTGCAGCATTTTTGGGATCCTGTTCATTTCGGCAAACTTCACTGCCCATACACTCAACACATTCGATTTGTTTACGAGGCATGACTTCAGTATTGCAGTTTTCCTTATCACAAGTTTTACAGTTTGGAGAGTTAAATCCACAATTCGCTGGCAACTCTGAAGCTGAATAGCAGTCACGTTCTACAGTTGTGTTTACAACTTGAGAAATGCAATGCTGAGTTGGATTTTGACATACTTTTGATGGAATGCTGCCTAAATCATTTAATGTAGCACAATTTTCCTCAAGTGCAGATTTACATGACAGGCAACGAGAAAATGTTATTTTATTACAACCCTCTCCACTGCATGTCCAACAGTGGTCGTTAGTAGAATTCTGGCATTTGTGATATCCTTCTGCGTCGACCACACATCCTCTGAATACTTTTCCATCTTCATCTGCATAGGCATAGCACTGTTCGCCATCTACATTCTTTTCACAATATCCAGCTTTACTTGGATCGGTCTCATTGATGCAGTCGTCAGTGCCAGAACATGTAATACACTTCTCTGGATACTCAGCTAAAGATCCGTCATTGCAATTGTCCTTGGTGCAAGAACGACACATTGGATCGCCAGGCTTACAGTTCAGCGATTTAGGTAATTTGCACCCACGTTGGACATTATCTTTAATTCTGATTGCTGCACAGACCTCTTCCGGATTGTAGCACGTCTCGGAATCGATCTGATTTGCATTCTTAAAAGTGGAGCAAGCTCCATTAGTGTCGGAGGATTCACAAGTGTAGCACTTTAAAAACTTTTCTTTGTTGCACTGAGCTCCCTTACAAGTCAAACAATGCGAGTTACTTTCCTTTTCACATTTAGTTAAATCTTCTGCTGCAGCGATGCACCCTCGGAATACTTTTCCGGATGCATCTCTGTACATGTAACAGGATTCGTAGGTTGAACAGGTTTTAGCGCTAGGACCAGTTCGGCAATCATCAGTTCCAGAACATTCTAGGCAGGTAAATTGTTTTCGTGGAATCGGATCTACATTGCAGTTATCCGTGCCTTCGCAAGTCTTACAATTTTCCATGTTGAATCCACAATCGGGATCAACTTTCTTTTGTGACTGGCATCCCCGTTGGACCATCGTTTCATTAACAAGACGAGATACGCAGTAATCGGATGGATTTGGACAGAACTGAGTTGGAATACTGCTTATATTTTTTGCAGTTGCGCAATTTTCATTAAGCCCAGAGGTACAAGTGTAACAACTTGGCATTTTCATATAATTGCAGCTGTCTTTGTTGCAAGTCCAGCATTTTCCGTCAATATCTTTTGGGCAGTTGTTGTAATCCGCATCGTTAGTACATCCTCTAAACACATCCCCGTTGCTGTTCGTGTACGCATAGCATTGTGCATCATTATCTCCACAGATTGTTGCTTTTGTTTTGTTTTGCTCTTTGTCGCAGCCAGCTTCTCCCGAACATCTCAGACAACGTATGGGCATTTTGTTGACTGGTCCTGCATTACAGTTATCTTCGTTACACTTTTGGCAAGAATAATCTCCTATTTCACAGGTAAATGCTTCAGGAAATTCGCAACCGCGTTTTACTTGATCCCCGGTTGTAGTAGTCGCACACACTTGTAGTGGATTTTGACAAGTGATCGTGGGAATAGTATCTGGGTTAGTCCACATTCCGCATTTATCCTTTTTGCTAGACAAGCACGAGTAACATTTTAGTAATTTTGGAGTATTACAACTGTTGCCGTTACATGTCCAACAATTTCCAGTGTCGTTACATTTCCGATACTCCTCTGCATTCGAAGTGCAGCCCCTGTGTGCAACGCCATTTTTGTTAGCATATGCATAGCATGAATCATTTGGATCGAAGACGTCGCACAGCAAGGAATCTTCTTTTTTTTGCTCTTTGTCACAATTTTTTCCAGAACATTGTATGCAACTTTGGATGTCATCAGGGAAAGGCGCTTCGTTGCATTTATCTTTTTCGCTGCATATCTTACAATTTGGCGGTTTGCATTGACTTTTCGATTTGCATGCGCGCTCAACAGTTCTGTCATTTATCAAAGTCACTGCGCAGGCGTCCTCCGGATTTTTGCAGATTTCTAACTTTATTCCTGTTAGATCCTTCCAAGTAGCACAGTTTGGATTCGTATCAGATGAGCACTTGTAACAAAATTTTTGTGAATTACATCCCTCCTTATCTTGACAGCTGGTGCAAGTACCATCATTTCGGACTCCGCAAGCACGGGTAATATTGCCGTCTGTAAATTGAAGATCATATTTAAAATCTTATTTGTGTTGTATGGATATAAGCTGTGTTTTTTAAATCTGTTCTGTTCTATTATGGAACATTAAAAAACGGCAAAGCAAATTTTCTTACGGGGCAAAAGTCAGTTTTCATTTTATTACTTTACCATAAAGTGCAAAACATTAAAAAAATTAATTTCGTCTAATTATGCAAATATTTCCACAATTTACGGCTTCAAACTCCACAAAACAATTTATTTATGTCATTTGTCAACTGTCAAATTAAAATAAAAACATGTTGAGAAAAGGGAAATTTTAATTCCCTTTGTGCTGGATACTGTTCTCGATAATTACCCGGGGACAAGAGTTTGTATGGAAGCTATTCCAGAACAAAACAGAACAGATTAAAAAAACGCAGCAATTGTTATCAACTTGATTTTGCTACTTTCTGTAATAATAATTGAAAATAAAATATGGAATGAATTTAATCGATTATAGTGCAACTTTAAAAGTAAATGGATGTATTTGTTTCTGTTTTCTCAACTAGCGAAGGACAATAAAAGATAGACTTCGTGCCGTAAATTAAGGGAAAAAAGTGCGCATGTGCAATTACGATTGAGAATATAATTTAGCCGGTTATTTGCCTTTTTAACCCTAGACAGATAATCTGCGTAAAATTGACGCATGCGTATTCGAAATATTGCTCTCTCTTTCTACATAGTGCGAATCCGTCGCTATGCGCTTAGGACATCTCAGTTGTCGCTTAGTGCTACCGTGAGGCGCACTCGTTACTGAGGTAAGTGTTACCGACAGACCTTATTTGGTAATTTTCGACATAAGCTCAGGTGAAAAAGTACTAAAAAAGTACGAAATAGAGCCAACTTTAGCTTTAAAATTGCTTATAATTTCAAAAGTAAATGCCGTACCGTAAAAATTTTCCGGACATTATTCATAGGAAATACTCCAAGCTTTCTAATTTTGGAAAAAAGTATATAGGTTAACTACGTATTTTTTGGAGAAAAAGGTTATGCGTCAATTTTACGCATGATTATCTTTTACGTACATTACAATATGATTATCATTCTAGGGTTAAACAAACGTTGCTCGTTTGTGGGGACTAGAGGCTCTCACTGCGTATAGAAACACCGATTATGAGTTTGCCTTATTTTATGGCCGGGGTCTATTACCTTTGGTTTATGTAAATATTTATGTTTGAATACTGAAAATTGCATGAAAAGGAATAACTGTGTAAAAAAATGCCATATAACAATTTTTGATTGAATTGTGATACTCACCAGGGCTAGCGCAAGCACTACAAAAAATGTCACTTTTACAGAGTTCGGAAACCAGTTCATTAGGCTTTTCACATTTCGGATTTGATGCATCGCACTGTAGACATTTAATTGGTTCGAGGCAATGATTATTGCAGTAATCGGAATCAGTACAGAATTTTTCGCTTGGGTCTGAATTTGTTTCTTTTTCTGTGCAGCCACGTTCAACTTTACCATCTTTAATGTAGATAAAACACTTTGCTTTGTCCGGTCTTCCTAATAATCTATTTTTGGAGCACTCATTTGTACCCGTTAATTTACATGCTGGATCTTCGTCTATTTTCATACAATTAGCATCTTCGTCTGACTTGCATTCTGTACATGTGAGTGTTTCCATAACGTTTTGATTATTACAACCATTTGTTTTGCATTTTTGGACAAACGGTGTCAGATTTTCCGGTTTATCTGACATACAACCCCTTGAAACTTTCTGGTCATCAGTCACATCTGAATAACATTCATCAGTTGCAGAATAACGTTGACAAGGCAATAAAGTTTCGTCTAGTTTCGATGGTGTCAAACAGTCTGTGCATTGATGACATTGTAATCGCTCCGGAGGAAATATTTGTTTATTGCATAACATAGGTGCACAATGCATGTCAAGATCTCCTTTACCGATTTCTTCTGTGCAGCCTCTAATTGTGTCTGCACCCTCTGAAAGAATTGAAAAAAGTTTTGTTTTTTTTTATAAAATTATGTTAAAATTTCGTTTAATAAAAAAAATATTGAAATTAATTACGAAATAGCGGATTATCGTTGTTTAGTTAAAAATATTTTAATCTACAAAACGATAATCCCTTAAATATATTTGCAATAAGCTGCTCTCGTAAACGGGTGTGGTGTTTTAAGAAATATAAGCCCCACAAGATAAGTTTGTTTTTTTTCCTAGCACTAAAAATGTGCATGGTGATAAAGCAATCTTGAATTTATTTCTATGTATTTTATTCTTGGGTCTTCCAACAAGATGTGCCATTTTAAATCCACAGAAACCCGCAGTTTTCGTAAAACATGACCAATTGAAGTCTCCATTTCGAGAAATCACATGTCTATGAAATTTTTCAACCAATCGAACCATTGTTTCACAAGCTGTGTGGCAGGTGCCGCTGTCCGGCTGAAAATAAACATGGATGACGATCGATGGCATTAATTTCAAGGTAAAGCCCAGTACGCTAGAGCGAAGAAATTTTTACATTTAGGGTGGGTGCCAATTTACAATTCCGAATTTGCTACTTTCACCACGAACACTTCGAAGTGCCAAAATACAATTCACGCATTTCATTTGACAACATGGATGACAACAAGTAATTTATAAAATTTTTAATAATTTTTCTAAAGAAGCCCAGGGCTATGTTTGTCTTTAAAATAATGGAAATGGAATTGCTTCACGAACATCATCCAAAGTGCTGGAATGCAAGAAGCATTGTACATATTTGAAAGAGTTTTAAAAAATGGTTCAAATTTTATGCGGAATTTATGCTGTTCATGTTTTTATTTTGGTTTACGTCTGCAACGTGTAGCATGATCAGCCTTTAATGTGTTATATTATAGGTGGAGGACAATCAAGCACTGAAAATTGAAAGAATTCGCGATATTGTTCTCCAATAATTGAAAATATGTAGATTCAACCACAACGCAAGGGCCAAAAAGTAAATCCAACAAACTATCAAATGAATGTTTGGCTAATATTTCCCTACAATTCAAAAATTTCCTTACAATTCGAAAGAGACAAACCTCCGAAAATTGAATTGTAAAATCGAAACGCGTTTTCAATACAAATTGACATTTGAATTGTAACTTTTCACAGGCCCTTATTCCCAAAAGACAATAGTTTAGAAATTTTGACATGTATCGACACTTATTCCTACAGGAAAAAATACGATATTTCTGGGGTGATTTCTTTTCTCTAGCATACCGCTTATAGAAAGAAATATAGATACTGAAAATATTTCTGTGCAGTTTCTTGGCCATTTTCTTGCTTAGGTTTTAGATAGGCAAAGCAATTTCTTGGTTCTAGCATACCGGTCTAAAAAAAAGTCAGTCAACATCGTTCGGTAAAGCAATCCACTTGCTGTAACTGCAGAACCAGCTGCATTTTCAAAAAAGTTTGGCCCGATTATACCGCCATCCACCCTGAAAACCGTACCAAATTGTCGCTCGTTGTGGTTGGAGCGGTTATTCGATTATTTCTCTTGGGTTTTCGGAGTCCCAGATGCGACAGTTTTGCTTGTTTGCCTGCCCAGGCAGATGAAGACGAGTCTAACCACTCGGAATATTTTGATATCGCCAATTCCTGTGATCATTTAGAAATGGACAAACTTCGTTTTTCAGTCAAAAGGCCGTATCAGAACCTATGCAGCGCTGCAACGACAAGTGTTTCTATTGGCTGAGGCTGGTAAAATGACAAGCAAAGCAGCACCAGACCAGCGTGCTGCATTTTCATCTCAAATCCTAATTTTGCTGCATATACATGCAGCACTTTTGACACTTCGTAATGCGGCAAGTGATTTTAAACAAGGAGACGCGGAATTTTTTGTTTTAAATTATTTAAAAGGACATGGAGTAATAATTGGTAGAACTAGTGCGATTTTTAAATTTTTAATTTGAGGTTTAGTTATCAAATAAAAAGTGCGCTGCACAGAAGAAAAGACTAGAATCTGATACCGACTGCAGCATGTTGCTCTGGTGCTACTGCTGCACGCTGCATATTTTTAGGTTCTGATACGGCCTAAACTCTCAGCTACAGCGGCGATATTTTCACCTGGCCGGTCGGACGATCTCCTCTGGGCACCGCAGTTCTAATTCAAAATGACACCTCCGGTTAAAAGACTACTTTACTACTGAATTAAATTCGACCTTGTTACGCTTTCCTTCAAATAGCTACCACTTTCTAATAAGTTTGTCACGTTTTACATATTAATTTCCTCAGTTACCTCCATGGACATCAAAGTAGTAATAATTTTAGCCAAGGGAGTTTTTAATTTACATTCAACAAACGATGATTTATAATCGACTGCGGACTGACTTCTGGTTTTCTATTTTCATGTTGTGGATCCAGCTTCAAACTAGGATCATATTAATAATAAAACAATATTTCACTTATATTAACTCCATTATTTTAGCGTTATCATGGAGATATCTTACATAGTTTTTCTATAGCTAAGAATTCCCAAAAACATTACTCACTTATTATTATTCCACAGGTGTCAGTCGGGCTTTGGCACACAACCACATCTTTTCGGCCAACTTTTTGTGCACAATTTTTAATCGTGTTCGAGTTACATGCGTAACAAACCAAGTCGGGTGGATCGTCCGCCGTTATCACAGATATAAGTATGAAAATCAAAACTACTAAATATTTTGAAGTCATAATTTTATTTCGCCTGAAGCCTTGAAGTTTACACTTTGATTAATCTCCTCTAAAGATTCACACTACCGCGCGGGCGTATTTGCATGCATTCGAGCACTTTATTGAGAGCTTCACCAAATCGTGGTTTTTTCTACACTAAATGATTAAAATATAAAACGATTGCTTTTTTATAGCAAAACTTTTCCTAATCAGTTGAGATTTCACTGGTTGTTATCAAAAATTTTCGGGCTAAGTAGAAGGTAATTGCGGAGTTATTGGATATTAGATATGAACAATCTATCTTTAAAAATTGCAGGAATTTCGAAATCCGCCAAACTATAAAATGTGATAATAATAAACGTTATAAATCTTAGGTTACACACATTTCTTTTCCTTTCTTTTAAGATGGAATCTTTTTTACCTCATTTATTAGCTCTTGATAGAAAATCATGAACCTGCCTGAGAAAACAGTTACAGCTTTAAACATAGGATTATTAGCTTAAACAATCAAAATCTTGTACGATAGGGTTTATGGGATGCGACAGAGCGGTAGTCCAAACCTCCGCCACAAGGATGGGGCGTAAATCTGGACGTATAGAGCTTAAAGGTGAATTTATATATATATAAGACGTTTTTCTGTCGCGTCGCTCTTTTTTAAGATTTCAACCAATCAAAAACAGTTTCTGTGACATTAAATTGTTTCTGATTGGTTGAAAGCTTAAAAAAGAGCGGCTCGACAGAAAAACGTCGGATATGTAAATCCACCTTTAAGCCCCCATACTCGAGCTCTCCATTATGGCGACAATTGGACCGGGTGCAAAATAATAGCGCACAACGCCTGAGTCAGTCAGCCGATTGCAGTTGGTTACGCAGTAATTATTTTTTTTCAAATGCTTGCACCTCCCTCCGAAGGTTACAAATGAATTTTATTGTTTTATTGCCCTCATAAATCAGCACATAAAAACAGAAAAATTTGGCGGAAAAAAAACAAAATAAGGAAAAATGTATAAAATGTGTGTGTGACATGTGGGCTATGATTGTTGCATCGTAAAATTTATATGAAAAAGAAATTATATTTCAGAAACATTTGTATCTCGGGACCCTTGTTGCCTAGAGACATTTGTATTGAGGGACATTCAAGTGGCGCCGCCTCGTGAATTTCACATCAATTGAATATCCAAATCTGTGGCTGTTGGTTTCGAGTATCCATACGAATTTCCCTACACACGATGACGTTTTGGCGTGGCGTGGTGTAATTTGGACGGATGGTGCGCTCGCGTTCTCGCTACTATTATTAACTTTTTTCCACCTGTTCCCATGGCCTGATTTTATCCAAAACACATTCATTAAATTCCTACGATTTTTCTCTTAATTATAGCGTTAAAAAATCGCAGGGTAAATTTATTTCAACATATGAAGACTTTTCCGCTATCCCTCCTGGACTATAGCTCTGACAAACTGCTTGTCAATGCTACGAGTAGGTGCTGGACATCTTTAGATTTGATGTAGCGATCTTAGCTGGATGACTGAGTAAGTTCCACAGTCTGCTTTTCAATACTCCAAATTGGGGGCCAGTAGCGCTTGACGGCTTCTATTTTAAGTTCATAGAACACAACAAATTTTGCAGGTTGCCGCCTCTTTATCCTTTAGCACACATTAAATTGAACCACATCGGAGTCACTAAAATTTTTGTGAGGCTTAGTTAGGGCATAGTAAAAAACGTCAACATTTTGATCGTGTGTACAGAAAGGAAGCGGCAGAAGTGATGATCCGCAGAAAAACGATTTGCTGAGTTTTTGAATTCATGGTCTGCTTTGTAGGATTTGCTTTTGAACATCATGAATCATGCGTTTTTGAACAGACCTTTATTTTACTTGGCGGTGGTTTGGTTTCACCCTTAGAATAGAGAAGAGAAGGAAGGGCAATTAATTAAAATCGAGGAAGCATTTCGGCAACACATATGCACAGCACTTCCATAGTATTTGTGCAGCTCAGGACAATGGCGTTATCATATTTAGTCAAAAACCGGGAGGGGATTGCGTTTCTCAGCAACCATCCAAATGAGAAAACATCATTTGGCGGAAAATGTTTGGAGTAAAGGCGAACGAATTTCGGTACGCTTCTGTTCGCGAGATGCTTGAAACCTATGAACATATGGTTGTTTCTTTTCGTTTAGAGCGAGAGGTTCTTGAATCCAAGTGCTTCCCTCGAATCCGTATACGTGTCCGCTATGTTCTGTTCCTTATCTTCTCTATTCTAAGATTTCACCGTTAACAATAAAATTCTTAGATTTTACGAAATCGTTACACAATGATAAAAATTGTTGCTAAAGTCTTTGCAGCCTGGCAACGATGGCTTTTCGTTAAGTTTTTGTTGAGAGTAATGGGCCAACTATAATGCACGTAAGAAATGCACGTCAACTGACGAGACGTGTGTAAATATCAAACTTTCATCAAACGTAAAACCGACTATAATGGTTAGTGTATGGGGCCCTTATGTTTACGCCACACTAGGGTGGTCCAAAAATGGCAAAAAAATTTCGAAACCGCCTATCTTAAAGTTCAATTCAAATGATGAATTTTGGCGGCAACCGGAGCATTTTTGGTTGAAAGTAACACATCGCGCACCGCAGATGAAGTTTTTGAGATCCCGCCATCTATTAGTCAGAACGAACGGTAATTAAAGACATTAAGCCCGGTATGCCAGAGCCAAGAAATTTGCTCAAGAAATTTTTGCATTTATTCCCAAAAGGAAAAAAATCACAATATAGTTCGGAAATTTTGACAGTCGCTTATTTTTATTGCACACATTACCTAAATTGTTTTTTGATTGTTTGGAATTAATGAAATTGTTTTAATTAGTAAAGAATTAAAAAAATATGAATAAAAACCCATAGTATGGGCCATTTTACACGATGAAACACGAAACAATAAGTTTCCTGTAACTTTGCTCGGTTTGAGGGTGAGAGGAGAGAGAGGGTTTGAGGGAACACGTGCTCCCTCAAGCCCTCCCTCTCCTCTCACCGTAAAACCGAGCAAAGTTTCAGGAAACTTTTTGTTTCGTGTGTCATCGTGTAAAATGGGCCTATGTTATTTTTGCTATTGCAGATAGTAGTAGGGGAGCTGGCACTTGAAAAAATCGTGTCGTCCCAACCTTCTGCCGTTTGGTATATAAGCTTTTGAAGTAATTTTAAGCCTTTTTTATAATATGACATTTTTGCGGGAAGTGGACCCATTTCGAGTTAGGGGTTTTGGGGGTAAAAAGGGGGTTAAAATTGAAAAAAAATTCTGCCGCTGCGTATGTAGGTTCTACTAGAGCTAAATAACCGTTAAATACTAGTGGCAGAAATTTTTGACTATTTGCTAGGGTGTGGGGAGAAAAATGGCAACTTCAGCTAGAGGTGGCTTGGGGAGGGTCCAAATAGTCTAAAATGTCTGCCACTAGTATTTAACGGTTATTTAGCTCTAGTAGAACCTACATACGCAGCGGCAGAAATTTTTTTCAATTTTAACCCCCTTTTTACCCCCAAAACCCCTAACTCGAAATGGGTCCACTTCCCGCAAAAATGTCATATTATAAAAAAGGCTTAAAATTACTTCAAAAGCTTATATACCAAACGGCAGAAGGTTGGGACGACACGATTTTTTCAAGTGCCAGCTCCCCTACTATAGGCAAAGAAATTTCTTGGGTCTAGCATACCGGGCATTAAGCTTCTCAAAGTTTGTAGAGAGGGCGATAAGAAATCTCGAACGTTCCAGGGCATCTTTCCAGACTGTGGTGGTGGTGCTTGGATATACAAATGCAGTAGCAGTGATATTTAGAGTCAGTTTTTGATTTTAAAAGCGATTAAAGTGTTCTAAAGGGATCAAAGTGACCTAAAGCGAAAAGTGGTAATTAAGAAGCGAATTAAAAGGCGATAAATACAAGTTATTAGTAAGAGATATTACATGGCAAGTGATAATTAGTGAACTGTAAGAAGTGTGTTTGTAGTCATTGAATTATGTTAATAAAGGAGTTTTGTATGAACCTTTAAAAGTGTATTCCGTAATTAGTCCCACGAATCCGTAAGAGCGTAACTCTATCCTAATCTCTCCTACCTTGCAAATCAAGCTTACTAGTAGACACTGCACCACAACCTGAATGACATGACGGACTGTTAGTATAAAGGGTGATATAGTAACAACTGCAAAATCTATTACATAGCCCTTTTATTGTAAATGTAGTGTATATAAAAATAAAAATAAATTTAAATAGAAATATGAATTATTGTAATTAAAACTAACGCACTGGTGCTGAGTGCGACTGCTGCTGGTGCCATGCTAGGTGCCTTTTTATTATTACAATCCTGGCTGTCACAATATTCGCAGTATTGGTGATCCTTGTCATCTTTGCATGATTTTAGGTCCACCGCACTTAAGTCTACTGCACAGCCACGATCAACGCCTTTGCCTGTGGAATTATTTAAACAGATTTCAATTGTCATCAGAAATATTTGTTTTCGATACATACCAACAATTCTCGTGTAACAGCCACGATCGTGGAATGTAGTAAACGTTGCTGGACATTCCTTTCCGCCAATTCCTTCAGCGGTTCCAGCGCATTCCGGATCATCGGTGCTTTTACATTGGACACAGCTTTGTGTAATAATATTACCATTATTGCATGCTGCTGTTGCATTGCACATTTCACAAAATTCTTTATTCCCCTGACAAATGCCCAGGTCAAAGGTGCATCCTCGTTCGAAAATGTTATCCCTCCAGCGCGAAATACAACTCTGTGTCGAGTGGTAAGCAATTTTATTGGTGCATGATGAAACAGTAGCGTCCCTTTGCCCCCAACCACAAGCTTCTGAATCACTACACTTATAGCACTGAAGGCTTTGCGTTGATAGATAAGGGAATTTGTTGCATCCCTCGGATTTACATGTCCTACAGATACCGCTATCTTGGCAATTAACGAATCCTGCTTTATCACCTGTACATCCTCTTATCATTTTACCATTAATATCAGAATATGCCCAACAGGATGGATTAGTTTCGCTAGTATAACAAAGAGCGAGGCTGGTTTCATTTTGCTCTTCTTGGCAATCGGTGGAAATGGAACACTTGTGACATTTAAGCTGAACTTTTGGAATAGAACCAGAGTTGCATTTGTCTTCCTTGCAGTTGTAACAGAATGGATTTAGCGGTAAGCAATATTCATCAGATAACGAACAATCGCGAATTGTTTCTTCTTCTTTCCAATGAGACGAGCAGATTTCATCTGGATTTTGACATAATTTTGACATAATTCCGTTTGTGACATTCCATATTCCGCAATTCGCATTGTTGGCTGTTGTGCAAGTGAAACATTCCAAAATTTGATCTTTATTACAACCGTCCGCGACACAAGTCCAGCATTTCCCATTTCCGGCCTTCTTACAATTTTCATATTCATTTTGACTGGACTTGCATCCTCTGAAGACTTGTCCGTTTTCGTCTGCATATGCATAACAAGCGTCAGGTTGGCCATATACCTCACAAGCTTGTTCAGTTCCTGCGACTTGTTTCAGCCTGCAGTAACCTGTTCCAGAACATCTGTGGCAACGTTTTGGATTTTCGTGCACTAAGCCCTTGTTACAATCATCTGTGTCGCACTTTTGGCATGTTGCATCACCTGCGGGACAATGAACGTTTTCAGGTTTCTCGCATTTGCGTTGTACCTTTTCCCCGGTTGTTATGGTTGCGCAAATCTCATCTGGATTTTGGCATGTTTGTGATGTAATTAAAGTTGGATTGGTCCAAGTACCACAGTTGCCACCAATATCAGATTCACAAGTGTAGCAGCTTCGAACTTTTGGCGTATTGCATGTGTCCCCGGTGCATGTCCAACAAAATCCATTGCCTGCTTTAACACAAGTTGTCAAATCATCTGGTTTAGAAATACATCCTCGAGTTATCTTCCCGGACGCATTTCTAGAAACGACACAGGATTCATATGTAGTACATGTTGCAGCTTTTTCGGGATCCTGTTCATCTTGGCAATCTTCACCGCCCATACACTGAACACATTCGATTTGTTTACGAGGCATGAGTTCATTATTGCAAATATCCTTATCACAAGTCTTACAGATTGGAGAATTGAACGCACAATATGCCGGCAACTCCGATTCTGAATTGCAACCACGTTCCACAGTCTTATCTACAATTTGAGAAATGCATTGTTCGAATGGGTCTTGGCATACTTTTGACTGAATACTCAATATATCATTTAGCGTAGCACAATTCCCAGCGAGTGCGGATTTGCAAGACAAACAACGCAAAACCTTTTTGCTGTTACAGCCGTCTCCAGAACATGTCTTGCAATGACCTCCAGTAGACTTTTGGCATTTGTCGTACTCTTCTGTGTTAGATATGCATCCTCTGAAAACTTGACCGGCTTTTGACGTATATGCGAAGCAACCGTCGCCTTTAATGTATTTTTCGCAGTACTTTGTTTGGTCTTGAGTAAATTCTTTGGTACAGTCTTCGGTTCCAGAGCATATAACGCACTTTCTTGGATAAGCGGCCAAGGAGCCGTCATTGCAATTATCCTTGTTGCAAGAACGGCACATTGGATCACCAGAATTACAGCTCAATGATTCAGGTAATTCGCAACCACGTTGAACACTACCTCTTATTCTAACTGCTACACAGACCTCTTCCGGATAACGGCAAGTTTCATGCGGGATCTGATTTGCATTCTCAAAAGTCGCGCACTTCTCGCTAATGTCAGATTCACAAGTGTAGCACTGTCGCAGCTTTTCTGTGTTGCACTGATCTCCCTGACAAGTCCAACAATGCCAGTTACTTTCCTTTACACACTTCGTGAAATCTTCTGCTGCAGCGATGCACCCTCGGGACACTTTTCCGGATGAATTTCTGTATATGTAACAGGATTCGTAGGTTGAACAGGTTTTAGGTTTAAGACTTTGACCAGCTCGGCAATCATCAGTTCCAGAACATTCGAGGCAGGTAAATTGTTTTCGTGGAATCGGATCTACATTGCAGTTATCCGTGCCTTCGCAAGTCTTACAATTTTCCGAGTTGAATCCACAATCAGGATCAATTTCTGCTACTGGCTGGCATCCCCGTTGAACGGTTGTGCCATTAATGAGACGAGATACGCAATGATCGGAAGGATTCTGACATATCTGGGATGGGATACTGCTTATATTTTTAACAGTTGCACAATTGCCGTCAAGCTTAGAGGAACAAATGTAACAACGCGGCATTTTAATATTATTACAGCTGTCTTGTCTGCAGGTCCAACATTTTCCATTGGTATCCTTCTGGCATTTGCTGTACCCTTCTGTATTCGACACACATCCCCTTAGCACTTCGTTGTTTCCATTGGAGTAGACAAAGCAACCATCATTTTCTACGTATTTGTCACAAAACATGGCCGAGTTTTTATCTTGTTCTTTTACACAGTCACTAGTTAAAGAGCATTGCACACAGCGGCGGGGTCTCATTTGCAGCTGCCCTTCATTGCAGTTATCCCAATCAGTGCATTTCTTACATGACGGATCCCCTGCTAGGCATTGTGCTCTGTCAGGCGACAAACAGCCACGTTCTGCAATACGCCCTGTTACTACTGCTGTACAAGCTTCATCTGGGCTGCGACATGTTATGGATGCGATTGAGGCTGGATTCGTCCATGTTGCACAATTCCCATTAATGTCAGAAGAGCACGAATAGCAGTTTCTTAATGGAGGAGTATTACAGCCGTCCGAAGTGCAAGTCCAGCATTGGTTATTGGTAGAATCATTGCATTGTTGATAAGCTTCTTGATCAGAAAGACACCCTCGATGAGCTTGGCCATCTTTGTCAGCATAAACGAAGCAACCATAATTTTCTTGATGTTTCTCGCATAACATAGAATCGCTTTTGTCTTGTTCCTTGATACAATCAGCAGTTCCGGAGCATGTCACGCAACGTTCAGCTCTTTTTAAGCCTGGTCCTGCATTACAGTTATCTTTATCATTGCAGTTTTGACAAGATGGGTCGCCTGGCCTGCAGCTTGCGGGTAATTTACAACCACGCTCTATTTTGCCCCCTTTTATTACTGTTGTACAAACTTGGTTAGGATTAAGACAAGTTTCTGACGTTATTGCACCTGGTTCGGTCCATGTTGCACAAGTTCCGTTAACCTGAGATGAGCAAGAATAACACCTAAAAACTTTTGGCGTATTGCAAGTGTCGGTGGTGCAAGTCCAACAGTTGTTGTTAGTAGTGTCGTTACAGTTTTGGTATTCGTTTACGTTAGACAGACATCCCCTAAACACTTGTCCATCTTTGTAGGCATACACATAACAGCCATCATTTTCTAAATATGTATCGCAGAAATCTGCCTTGTTCTTATCTTGTTCTTTCGGACAATCATTGATGCCGGAGCACCTCACACAGCGTCTTGGTCTTTTAGTGACAGCGCCTTTGTTACAGTTATCGCCATCTTCACATTTTTGGCAGGATGGATCACGAGGCATACAGTCTGCCTTTCCAACTGATTTGCAGCCTCGTTCTACTATATCGCCTGTTACTTCTGTTGTACAAACTTCATCTGGTCTACGACATACAACCGATGTGACAGTTAGCGGCTCCCTCCACGTACCGCAAGCTTCCTTAATGCTAGATAAGCAATTATAGCACTGCAGGACTTTTTCAGTGTTACAAGCATCTGTGTTGCAAGTCCAGCAATTGTTAGTGGTGGACTCATTACATTTTCTATATTCGTCTTCTTCTGAAAGACATCCTCTAAATACTTGGCCATCTTTATTCGCATACACATAACATCCATCATTTTCAGCAAATTTTTTACAAAACACAGCTTTACTCTTGTCCTGCTGGCTTATACAATCGGCATTTCCGGAGCACTGCAAGCAACGCATGGGTCTTTTCGTGACGATGCCTTCATTGCAGTTGTCTCGATCGGAGCACTTTTGGCAAGATGGATCCCCCTCGTCACAGTCTACCATTTCCAGTAACTTGCAGCCCCGTTCTACTTCGTTTCCTTTTACTATAGCCACACAAACTTCATCTGGTCTTTGACAAGCCTTTGATTTAATTGCGGTTGGGTCCTTCCATGATGCACAAGTGTCATTCATTGCAGAAGAGCAATGGTAGCACGTTTGCAATTTAGCAGTGTTGCAACTATCTGCGTAACAGGCCCAGCAGCTATTATCAGTATTATCCTTACAATCTTGATACTCAATTTCATCTGAGACACATCCTCTAAACACACGTCCGCGTTTATCTGCGTACACGTAACATCCATCATCTTTTACGTACTTGCTGCAAAATACCGCATTGCTCTGCTCTTGCTCGTTTATACAACCGCCTGTGTCAGAGCATCGCAGACACCGTCTAGGTCTCTTAATGACTGGTCCTTGATTGCAATTATCTCTAAAACCGCTACATTTTTGGCAAGACGGATCTCCCTCGGCGCACTCAACTGTTTCTGGCAACTTACAGCCGCGCTCTACTGTATCTCCGGTAATGACTGTGGCACAAACTTCGTCCGGATTTTTGCACATTTTCGATGCGATTTCGCGTGGATCTTTCCAATTTGCACACGTTCCATTTATATCCGAAGTACAAGTATAGCATATCAGCAATTTCGGCGTATTACAAGCTTGTGCTTTGCAAATCCAACAATTACCAGTCGCGTTACATTGTGCATACTCCTTAGCCGTTGAAGCACAGCCCCTGTGTGCTACGTCATTCTCATCAACATACGTATAGCATGAATCATCTGGAACGTACAAATCACATTCGAAGGCAACTTGTGGAGCAATTTGCATCCTGCAATTTCTCCCAGCACATTGTACGCAACGCTGCATGCCTTTGGGATAAGATTCACCATTGCATTTATCTTCATCGCATGTCTTACAAGTTGGGTCGTTATCTTTACAGAGCGCGACTTCTGGCAGCTTGCATCCACGTTCAATGGTGCTTCTATTAACCAAGTAAGTCGCGCAAACTTGATTCTCATCACTACATGTTTCTAGATTGATTCTATTCGGACTTTTCCATGTTGCACAGTTCTCTTTCAGGATAGACGAACAATTGTAACATTGACGAAGTTTTTGAGAATTGCATCCATCTTTGTTTTGGCAAATAGCACAAGTACCTTGGTTTTGGATTCCACATAAACGACTGACGTTTCCTTCTGCAAGAAAAGAATTACATTTGTAATTATTAAATATATTAAGTTTGCTGTGTTGTATGGTTACTGCCAAAAAAATAACCAGGGATTACACAAAACGACACAGAGCAACAGGCTGTAAATGGAAAGCACCCTTTGTTTATGCTTGATTTACAAACAGGTTGTATTTAATGGCGAAAATCAAAATCGGAGTATAATTGACAAAATTCGTCCGCCATATTGGCACGGCTTTTTTTAATTTATAAGTTCGTTATTTGCGACCTCAAAAACCTCCCAGATACTAATTTTTAATGGAATCGCAACACAATTGGCAAAATCCGTCGGCCATCTTGCCGCCGCCATATTGAATTTATAAGTTTTGACTACAAATTCGTTATTTGCGACCTTAAAAACTCCTAGATACCGACTTTAATTGTAATTGGAACACAATTGGCAGAATCGCCCATATTTTCGCAGCCATTTTGAATTTCGAAAATTGGGCTTTGAGGTGCACTCTGGGAACAAATGCCACTGAGAGAGAGGTAAGGCCCATTTACAATGTTGCGACAGTGCGATACGAGAACGAGACGAGTCTCGCACGTGCTGTCAAAATATTTTCCAAGCAGGAAATAGTCTTGCTGGCGAAATAGAAATTACTTCCAAGATGACCATTCCCCAAACTTCACTTCCTTAAGGGAAGCATTCGATGACATTAGTTTGGTAAAGCCCACTAACATTCCGGGGGGATTCTAGCACAATAAAATATGAACTCGTGAAATGAAGTTGAGTCATTCGATGAAGCAGACATAGAAATTTGGCAGTCTCTGAACCATTCTAGGGGAGGTGATAAGAACCCTAATGATTTGAAAAAAAACGAGGAGATGTTGGCAACACTCAAAATCAGGGACAAAGAAAAGATAAATCGTTATATCAGTTGACTTAATATTTCGTTTCTATTATAGTCCGGGGAAATTAGCATTTTAAGGAGACAAAAATTCCAAAATGGCTGAAAATTGGTCCACAGCTTGCTTGGAACCTTTTAAGAAAACAATTTCGGAATCACAAAAATAATTTTTTGGCCAAAAAATCACTCAAAAACTGTTTTTTTCGAAATTTTTTTTTTGATCAGTCAATAGGAAACGTTATTAGGCCACCATCCACGGTCAAACAAATCATCAAATTTGTGGCCAACATCAAAAAAAAATGTAAGAGGGCTTTTTGTAGGCAATAGCGTTTCTTATTGACTTGATTTCGAAAAAAACAGTTTTTGACTGACTTTTTGGCCAAAAAGAGATATCTTCGGCAGCGATGCTTTTTTGTGATTCCGAAAATGTTTCCTTAAAAAGTCCCAAGAAAGCTGTGGACCAATTTTCAGCCATTTTGGAATTTTGCTTCCTTTCGTGCGTTTTTTTTGCTAATTTCCCCGGACTATTAGTATAAAAATAATGTAAAAATAGTAATACTCACCATCATCCTTACAAACGCTGCAGACGAAATCGTTTGGACAGTCTACCGATTCCAGATCAATAGCAGTTGCGCAATTTTGATCCTCCGGTGAACACCGAAGGCATTTAATTGGTTTAAAGCATTTTCTGTTGCATTTGTCATCATTGGAGCAGTATTGATAGTATTTATCATCTGGTTTTGGTTCTGATGGTTTTTCAATACAGCCTCGCTCAACTTTGCCATCTTTGACGTATGTAAAGCAACTTGCCTTATTTGGTCTTCCTAATAAAGTGCTGATTACGCACTCATTTTGGGCAGTTATTTCACACGTTGCCTCATCGCCTATTTTAATACAATCATCATCTTCCTCTGACTTGCATTGCGTGCACTTAAGTGTTTCAATACCTTCTTGATTGTTGCAGCCAGTTGTGTTGCATTTTTGTACAAATTCAGTCAGTTGGCTTGGCTTATCTGATATACAGCCCCTAAAAACTGTTTCGTTGCTAATTACATCTGTATAACATTCATCCTCAACTACATAGTTTTGACAAGGTAGTAACAAGGTTTCTTCAGGTGCTGATATACAGTTTTTGCATTGATAACATTTTAATCGAGATGTTGGAAATAATTCGCCATTACATTTACTTTCCTTGCATGGAGACGCTGAGAGATCACCTTTACCAATAACACTTGAACATCCGCGAATTGTATTTGTGCCTCCTAAAAATGTTTAACAAGAAAATATTGATGCTAATCCTGGTTTATTCTAGCTGCGTTTTTTTAATCTGTTCTGTTCTGTTCCGGAACAGCTTCTATATAAACTCTTGTCCCCGATAATTATCCAGAACAGTATTCAGCACAAAGGGAAATTTTAAATTTCCCTTTTCTGAACATGTGTTTTTTAAATTGACAGCTGGCAAATAAAATAAATAAATAGTTTTGTGAAGTTTGAAGCTGTAATTTATGGAAGTATTTGCAAAACTAGACGAAATTATTTTTTTAATGTGTTGTACTTCATGCCAATGCAATAAAATGACAAAAGAAAAATGAAATTTCCTCTGCCGTTTTTTTAATGTTCCAGGATAGAACAAAACAGATTAAAAACCGCCATTTTCTGTTCTAATTCACTAAAAAATTCGAGATTTATATACTGAAAACCTATCGAGAACGAAATATACATACAAGAACTGGTTTATGTTAGCTTTGTATATTCGTACAATGCATTTTAATCAAGGTTACAGAACAGATAACTCACTTTGCTTTAATCAATTATGTTATCTTCACTTTTACTTACTAATAATAATTCCACAGGTGTCATCTGCTTTTGCGCAAGGCTTTAGAACATCTGGACTCGGCTTAATCACACAATTAGTGTCTACATCCGAACTGCACACATAACACTGCGTCTCTTCTCCTGTATATTTAAAAAAATTAATTGACACATCTTTTTTAGAATTTGGTTGGCTTTTCTCTTACTATTTTCATCAGTTCGTATCGCCGTCACATATATCAAAATATAAAACAGCAGGTTATAAAAATTTCCCATTTTTCATCGGTCATACGCAATCCAGACGAATAATCCTGTCCGCTTTGGATGGTTCTACAAATTTTTCAGTAGTGCTCCCTTGTAGTAAACTATATATACGAATATGACTATTGTCGAAATTGTGGCAATCAAATGTCGATATACAAGACAGAAACGATATTTATACCAAAATTTATTGTAATCAGTGCAGATTGAACTCGGGTGTTGTTATCTGCGAGTGTTAAACATTGACCAAATGCGAAAACACTTGAAATGCAGCACATTGATATTAGATACTCACAAACAGAGGATTAAAAGTGTAGAATGTGCTTATTGCTTTCAAGTGTCTTTACGCAAAAATTACTTGTTGGTTTATGTTATAATAAATCACTAAGTTTTTTCATGACAGAGTAGGTCAATTCGTTTTGGAATTATCAAAAATCCTCTCATCCTCGGAACTTTATTCAGCACTATTGTAATTTCAAGCTCTACTTTTCCCAAGAAATCCGTTCATTTTAAATCTTCCTTTTTATTATGTAAAAGACTGTACTATCGGCGGTTCTATTATTGAATGCAATGTCCGACAGGAAGGAACGAAAATATACATACAAGAATTGCTTTATGTTATCTTGTTTATGTTCGTTTATGATGGGGGAAGATAGTAGGGAGAAGAGTGAAAGAACTGACGACACCTAAAATGCCGCGGAGTGGATTCGAATCAACCTCTGGGATGGTAGTCGGGCGCTTTGTTTTTTTTTTAGTTTTTAAACACATTACTATCTAACTTACTATCTATCCTAATATACATATAATTTTAACTAAATGATTAAAGTTGATTATTCTAACTTACTGTAATTTATCTAATTAATTGACACATATTTATACATATGGAAGACCTCGGGCTACCCAAAAAAACGACGAATGATAGAATACGCTCCTCGGGCCCCCAATTAATTTGTAACATGTTCGTTGATAGGTTTGACGAAATTTATACCCCCATGTCGAGTGCAACAGGCGCTGATCCAACTGATACGTGCACTGACACCTCCGTTCTTATAAATGACATAGCCCTGTCTGTTGACGAGGTAATGACCAGTCTAATACCAAAAAAAGTTCCGGTCCTGACAATCTCCCTCCTATCTTCTTGCAATGCTGTTCGAAACATATCTTATTCTCTCTTCATCTTGTCTTTAACAAATCTTGATCGTTAGGAAAGTTTCCTATGCTATAGAAGAAATCCTACCTCATCCCAATCTATTTAATACAATGATAAACACTCCGTAGACAACTATAAGGGCATTGCCATTTTATCATCAATCCACAAGCTTTTTGAAAAACCCATACCTAAATGAACAACAACACGGTTTCAGAAGAGTGCATTCAACAACTTCAAACCTTATGGTCCTAATCTCCGAGCTGCTATGTGGTATGGAGAGCGGCCATCAAATCGATGCTGTGTACACTGACTTCAGCAAGGCCTTTGAACGAGTGGACCATGACAATTCATCTGAACGGAAGAACACAGGTTATCAGATTCCAAGGATTTCTATCTAAGGAAATCGAAGTACCCTCTGGCGTTCCTCAGGGTAGTCATCTTGGTCCTCTTCCTTTCCACATCTCTTCTTCGCGGATGACCTCAAAATATATAGATGTTTCCTTCTTGCAGTCTAAACTCACTGCCCTACAAGATTGGTGCATCACCAGCAAATGTCATGCAATTACGTTCTCCCGTAGAAGAAACACACTGAAGCAGTAATAATATCTCAACGACAAGATGTTGAATCAGGTTGATCATATCGTGGATCTAGGTGTATTCCTAGACAAAAAACTTAATTTCAATCTGCACAATAATATTACTGCCAGAGCCAAGAAGCTTTTAAGTTTCATAAAAAGGAGAGCTAAAGAATTCGGCAAAGAAATCTACCTGACCCGCACCACTACCAAGCCCTACCGCACTACCTGGACAGGCTCAAAGTGCTTGATCTCATGTCTTTATCAAGCAGGAGAAAATTGCTCATATCTTGCGTTGCCTTTGACGTCCTAAGCGGAAACTTAAAGTCCAGTTTCTGTCGGACAAGATCAAGTTCAAAGTCTGACAGACACAAAACACTAAATTACTTAGGGAATACCCACATCGTATCGATTAAGCCGGTTCTACACGGTGCTATGAACACCCTCCATCGTTGGACGTTGGACGTTCATATTTGGACACGTTCGGGTGTTGGCGGTGCTGACTTAATCGTTGGAAGCCAACATTCGAATGAAACGGTCACGGCATCGTGTAGTGCCGGCTTTACGCTAAGAACGAGCCCGTCAACAGATGCTGTATGGTCTTTAATAGTCATAGCTCCTGTTTTTTCCCTTCATTCAACAAGACAACCTATAATATACCTTTCTTGACAATAGTAGCCTAACTTTTCTGTGGTTTTCAATAGTCATTAAATTATACCAAACTGGTTTTTGTTAATTTTAATTATTTTTTATAACAAGGACTGTTGCACTACTATGTATTTTAATTTGAGTGTGCCTTGTTTGGCTTAATAAATAAATAAGTAAATTTACTGGCCCTCAGCAGGCACTCCAAATTAATCTATAATTTTAATTTATGCCTTTCGTCCTTTTTTCGTTCTTCCATGACGGAGGGCAGCGGAGGAAAAACTGTCTCAAGTGACCCCGGGCTTCAAGCGATCCGAGGAACGTCAACGCCTCGAGTTCGTGGAATTGCAGATTCTCTATTAAAGCTCGAGACTTAATTAATACTTCACGAACAACATTCAATAAATTACAATACGGCATTCAAACTGAAATGACAATTTTCTTTTAACAAAATATTACGGACTTACAAGCTCTCACTCCGTAGGTAAGTTTTTTAATTTGTTCTGTTCTGTCCTGGAACATTAAAAAAAAGGAAAGGGGATTTTTTTGCATAAATCACGGCTTTGGGCGTTTTAATTTCTTCTAATATTGCATAAAAATCGGTCCTATTTATCTCTCCATTACTTTTTCTCGTTTTTCATTCAGTAAACAAAACAATTTATTTTAGTTGTCAACTGTCAACTTAAAAAACGTATGTGAGAAAAGGGAAATTTAAAATTTCCCTTTGTGCTGGATACAGTTCTCGATAATTATCGGGGGACAAGAGTTTGTATGGAAGCTGTTCCTGAACAGAACAGATTAAAAAAACGGAGCCCGTATTGTAGTGGGATTCCCCTTATTTCGAATATTACTTTTAAAAGCGATAAGTGTTATACGGGGAATTACCTTACTATAGAATTGCCGTCATTTGGTGGTAACCTGTACAGAAAGAATCAGCACTGAATTGTGGAATTTAAGTTACAGTTACTTCGGTATTAAAGTAGAAGTTCTGCAAATAATTTGGAACAGTAGCTCCGTTTTGAAAATAAAAAAAGCAAACAAACGGTAAAACTAATTGGAGTCGGAGTTCCATTTATCGCAACAATTGTTACTAAGAATAAATGCCACAGGATTTTAAAACTGAATTTATAACGTGCCAAATGAAATCGGGCGACGAAACGAGACTTAACAATAACTGTACAGACATCAATAAATCTTTTAAGACATGCATAATATTTCCAAAATACTTCAATATTTTATTTAAATTCCCTAATTACAACAAATATAACAACCACCATTAACATCTAGTACAGCAATTACAGCCATTTCTTAAGCGAAATGCTTATAGCCAGCAAAAATATTGATATTGTACTTTTTCCGACGCCATTCGGAGCCTTCATAGTGTTACAATTATCCTGGTCGCAGGAGACGCAATACTTATAGTTCTTATCTATACATTTCGCATAAAGCTCCGGGTCTAGATCTGCAAGGCATCCTCGGATGACGTATTTACCTGAAATGTACGGGATAACAAATATAGCATTCATATTGACTAACGATCATTCTTACCATCCCTCTCCACATAACATCCCTTATTCTCGTGTTTAACATCTTTATCACATTTGGTTCCTTTGATTCCTTCAGCCGTTTCTTCGCAGGTTTTTTCTCCGGGATTGTCGTTTCTGCACCGTATGCAACTAGTGGACACAGTACCTTTATCATTGCATCCATCCGTTTCGCAAAACGTGCAATTGGTATTCTGTTTGGAGCAGACATCTGAGCCAAGAGTGCATCCACGTGCAACTTTGTTATCATTTTTGTATGTGAAGCACGTAGACTTTATCCAGAATTCGAACTTCCCTTGGCAGTTTACGAGCTTGTCTTTACCTTGACCCCAAGGGCATTTCTCGTCGGTCTCCTTGCATTCCATGCAACTCAGTTTCTGATCACTTAAGTAATTCTGATTGTTGCAATTATTAATGTTGCATTGGCGGCATTTGTCTGTGCAGGTTTCCTTGCTAATGTCCGACATGCAGCCGCGGCTCATACTATCGTCCTTTTCCGAGTTTACGTAGCATTGATCATCCTTAACATAAGTTTGGCAGGCCGTAGAAGTTGCGGGCGGCTCTTTGCAGTTAGGGCATTGATAACATTTAATCCGATTTTCGGGGTATAAGATGCCGTTGCATTGGAATTCGTTGCATGTTTTACAATTATTCTCTTTACATTCTTTACCTGCTTTACAACCTCGAATAGTTTTGCCATTTTCATTAATATATACAACACAGTCGTCATTTTCCCCGCTGCAAACATTTGCTTTTAAAAGTTTTGCATCTGCTTCAGCACAATTGTTATCCTTTTCGTCACAAGAAAAGCATCGCTTCGGCTTATTGCAATTGTTTTCATAACAATAGTTGCAGGTGCCACTATCCGCCTTGCCACAGCCTCGCTTTGAGATTTTATCTGAAATTTTAGAAAATAATGTTTATATTTCATTACGCATAAGAATGAGAGGAAGATTGCATCCTTGAATGTAGATTTCAAAATTGTAATTTTAATAATTTACAAAACCTGCGATTTACTAGTAGCTACCTACAACGCTTTACTAAGTTACCACATAGAATTTGAGCTCCACCTGTCACTCAGTGTGTTCACAGCAGTTGTTGATGTTAATCGTACTTTTAAGTGCTCCGCCATTTTGACAATGAAAAAATTTGTTCACCTAAGAATTTGCCTTTAATTTGGTGTTTCAGGCAAAATTTCGTGTAACGAATCTCTGAAAATGTCGTAGTTGGGCATGGCATGTGCCACCGAACGACTCCAAAATCAAGATCTTGTTTTGACAGCATTCTTTGATTGGCGCCATGTAACGCACTCGAAATTTTCTCCAAAGCAACAAACTGGGGATACTATTTATGCGTCATGAAGCGTTAGCACCAAAATGTCCGCCGGAAAAGATCAAGTTTGTAGAAGAAGTTATTTGGGTAGTTTTATTTGTAAACAAACTACGGTGGATGAAGCTATGGATGAGGAAAAGATGCCATTACCGATTAGTTTTGTACCTTGCCTATCCATGGAAAACAGAAAAAATCCAGTTCCACCCAAAAAGTTTTTTAGAGTAAAATTAGTGAACAGAGCAGGGTGACATACTCTGACAAAAGAACTGGAGATATCTATGTTAGAGATACCAGACCAGACTCACGAAAACGATGGATGCCTTGGTTGAGGGGCTCTGTCAGAAACGCAAAAAGCCTACCAGTAGATCTTTGCGGTCTAAGACCGATTCTACACATTACATTTTTCATTCCATTTTCTGACGTTCAAGTTTTCTTTCTCTTTGGCTCCAATACAATGTTAGAAAGAGACTCTACTTGCAAGAAAAATGGAAAGGAGCTCAGAATGGAACGAGTTTCCATTCAACTTTTTTATGAGTGTGCGTATATGTATGAATATGAGTGTACACGGTGCAGGATTAGTTCATTTTTTAACTAAACTTTAAAATTGATAGAAAAAAGTTGAATTTGTGTAGAGTTGATTTCAAGTCAAGAAATATGACAGGATTAAACGTCAGAAAATGGAATGAAAAATTGAATGTGCAGAACCGGTTTGAAGGTGTACTGTTGACGTGTAGAATTTGGTTGGATTCGAGATATTCCATAAGATTTTTATTTTATTATTGTCTCCATTATTTTGAAGAGAATAGGAGCAATTGCTATTGGGGGGTAGTTGGATTGTTGGAATCGCCTTTTTTCAGTATGGCCCAACATGAGCTAGTTTCCAAGAGAATAGATAAGGTTTGAAAATATATAACAGGAAAAAGAGTTTGCGCAGAGGTCAGAGGCCAAATGTGAGGCACATTTTTTAAGGACCATAACCATAGGTTGTTATGGGCGTCAAACGCTTTGCGTCTCAGTTATGTACGTAAAGAGCCTTGAAAAATATCCGTCCATTGGCCCCATCTCCACGATGTTTCGTTACCTGTGGTAAAACCGAGTTTTTAGAAGAGAGGGGCAAAACGGCAAGAGGAAAGTGTTGTTACTTTTTCAACAAAAATTTTCGGCGTGAAAACTAACACACATGCACAATATGCTTCCTTCCCAGCGGGAAATGGCGCGCTCCAATAGCGCTGTTTGAGCACTCCTTAAAAAGCTTACAGCGCTCCCGTTACGCTCCAGTTCCATATACTTTTTAACATTGCATGTCATTGCAAGGGAGCATACGTTTTTATGCTTCTTCAAAAGCGTTCTAGGAGCATTATAAAAAAGCTTTTTAATAAAGAATTTTCATGGACGCCTGTGGATATGTGATCCGGGTATAGAAAAGCTTTTATTTTGTTTATCTTTTGATATTGCCTTTTCCTTTCCAAGCGCGAGGGCGATTTTACCAAAGCAGGCCCCCAACTATATTCTAACCACTTTTAAAGCTGCTTGTCTTTCGTATCGAACGAGAGCCGGTCCATTGAATATGCTAATGCCACCCTTTATGGTCATCAAGATAATCGCTCATTTTCTTCGTTTATATAAAGTTTATGAAAACTCCGGTAATGCTACCTCGCGAGCATATTTAACAGCGCTCAAAGTAAGCTCCCCTGAACAGCGCTCCAAATTTTTCCCACTGGGTTCATTCTAATCTTCTTCTTTCTTGACTCTGAAATTTACATACACTTTCATATCTCCTTGTAAAGACAAGAAAGTTACGCATGGTGAGCTCCCTGCCGTGTAGACCGAGAGTAAGGTGGAAAACTGGTTTTACCACATGTAACAAAAATACTCGTGGAGATACACGGATGGAGTGGATTTTATACTTGGGGACTCTGAATGCCATAACATGACAGGTAAAGAAGAATTCGATACAGGTTTGCTCGCTAAAGAATCCTGTTGGGGAAAATATAGCTGAAATATAAAAGCCAACCGCAGGTTTTTGGAACTAATCGCTTCGGATTAAAAATGTTAAAGATCACAAATATAGAAATTCTTACCTTGTTCTCCACAACTGTAGCAAGCTACTCCATAATCGCATGTGCCGTTCCAATTTTTATTATCTTTTGTAGCACATTCTGGATCATCATTGCTGTTGCATGTATAGCAGATTAAATCATCGACGCACTTCTTATTATCTTTTGAGAGCCCACTGCTGCTCCAGCTAGGATCAAGTTTAGAAAGGCAACCCCTAATTACAGAATTTCCATTGCGGGCAACGAAGCATGCGTTGTTTTCGTCAAAAACGTATGATGTGCAATTTGCCAGATTATCAATATCAATTATACAATTGTCTTGTGGTTTTTTTTTTCGTTGACATTCGGGATTTGTGCTAGAGTCGCATTGAACACAGTTCTTCTTATAGACAGCGTCTTTGTTGCAGTTGGGTGTTGTACAAGTTTTACAGAAATATTTGTCGTTCTCACACTTGGTCTTGTCTATCTCTTTCAAGCAGCCTCGAGTTATTTTAGAATCCGCTAAAAATAAATTACTTTAAATCGCAAATTTTTAATAATATCTTTTATATTTTTTTTTATTATATTGTGAATGATACCAATGACTATGTTTGGGGCTGTCGTGAAAAAGTTATTAAGTCAAGTTTCTCTAAAAAAATTAATTAACACTACCTATTGAATTTTTGGTTATGATTATCGGTGTGGAAGCTATTGTAATGCATAATTTTGGCCAATTTATTTGTCCAATTACATTTTCCAATATGGCAAATTAATGTTTCTTTTTACCCAAATAGATTTACTAATAAAATGTAGTGAATTGCTTTGAGTGTGCTAACATAAATATGGACTTTTGCTGCAAGATTTGGAAAGAAGTTTGGTGACTATCTCTCTATTTTTTATTAAAACTGAACAGAGTTATCTCAGTCGAAAATCGTGCTAAACTTTGCACACCTATAATCACGCAATTTTGGTTTTCAGACATTGTCTCTCTAGGGAACCATAGGCTTACAGCATCTTGTCGCGCAACTCATTAATCCATGTTTTATTGTTGTAACATTAGCAGGTAAGAGGGCGTCAATTTATTACGTGAGGCGTTTAAGGGGGGGGGGGATGGGAGGGGGTCGAGCCGAATCTCACCCAATCTCACGTGCGTGAGAAGGGGGGTCTCGGCAAATATCACGTAATTTTTTTTCGCAATAAACAGTGTAAAATTGCGAGAGAACTGGATTTAAATTAGGTAAAACATGTTTCTCAAACATGGGGTGGCAGCGACCCGCGGAAAGGCCCGACGTGCAGTGGCGATTCGTAAGGTTTAGGATAGGGGAAGCAATGCGCAAGGCGTCAAAGCTAATGTGCGCCGCGAAAGATAAAAGTAGAAGCATCGAAGGCTTTAATTAAAAAACTGAAAATAACAAACGAATGCAAAAAGTAGAAAACCGTCTCTTCGCCAAAAAAAACACCAGGCAACCCATACTCGAAAACGCAATTCAAAAAAATAATCTCTATCCCTTTAAATCATCATTAAAGAGAATCATAAAAAATATAATGGAAGCTACAAAGTTATCAGCTTATATTCAATGCACACCTCCTGCCACCCCATTAAAATAAACAATAGATAAAGAGAAAGTTCACCTATCCTCGATCTCTTTTTTCTTGACTCAAATACAATAACCGAAAATTCATATTTTAGTAAGTAATAGAGTCAAAACAAATTTTCAAGAGTAAATTTAATATTTAAAGGGGAGTTTACATCCCAACATCAAAGTGGAAGAACAAAGTGGCCCTGTACAAAACTCAAGCGCAAAGTTTCGTCAAACTTTTTACAACTGTCAAACGTTAAATGTTTAACACGATCGCAGAGGAAACAATTGAATGAGCTGCAAAGCGTTTTAGATAGTTATATTAAATTAATGTGCAGTAAAAAAGACAATTTTATTAGTTTCAAACATTTCCTCACTTCGTTTTTGAAATAAAAAAAATTAACGCATTTTTCAAACTGTCGAAAGCAAGGTAAATATGCAGAAACCAGGGAAAGTGGAATTTAATTAGGCGTTAGAATATTGAAATTTATTATATCCCGCTGCTCGGTTCCGAAGAAGCTGCCTTTAGTTCAGCTTCTGAGGGGACTGTATCAACGCAAACCTTTGCGCGAGTTCAGTTAAATTGAATGTGTTGGACTTTTCACGGTGAGTTTCTGTGACAAAAAAGCTGGAGATATTACAGCCCCTACGTTGCGTTACTCTTTGTATACAAGCCATGCTGTATAAAATTTGGCTCTCAAAATTTCCCCCTAATGGGACCTCAAATCGGCGAAGTCACGTTATACCCCGGCTTCACTGGCCGAACTGCGCAAGTTCGAGCAAATTAGTGTACTGAGCTTCAATTTGTTCCTGAGTTCCCATACATTTTCACATTTTGAAGTCCTTATTTTGCCCAACAGAACATGAAATCAAGCTTGAAAGTAAAAGCTCGTTCAAAAGAGAGTAATCAACTGGAATAGTGGAGTGCCATTCCAGAAAGCTTTTGCATTTCTGACTTGTGACGAAAAAGCAACAACAATTTCAAGCACTGAACTCGGCTTTAGCCGGTGAAGCCACTTTTGTGAATTGAATTGAATATTATTGAACTCAGGCCGGTGAAGCCGGGGAATTATGTTGTTAGTGTACTTTGGAGATTTGAAGTCCCATTCAGGGAAAATTGGCTCTCAATATTTTTCTCTAGTTATATATCAAGTTAAATTGTACATTTTATATAAAAAAATCTGTACATTTTGCTTTTTTAGTGTTTCCAGAGGAGGAAATATATAAAGATTTTTCTTCTGATTAATCTTAATATATTTAAATTAATTTTTATGTAATTGCCTATTTGGTCAAGGAAAGCAGTGCTTCCCTTGCTTCCAAAGAGGAACCGCCACTGCCGACTTGCTGTGTTTACTCCCGTAAATACTAGATTATTTAAAATTTGAAAAATCTCACGTGAGATTAAGGGGTGGGGAAGGGGTCGAGCCAAATCTCACTACATATCACCAAGGGGGAAGGGGAAGGTAGGTCGAAAAATCGTCAAAATCACCTAACGTAATTTATGGACGACCTAACTTGGAATTGCTTCTACAATAGCACTACACACGGAGCAACTTGGCAACGAGTTTGACAACCAGGGAGCCACATTACACGGCCTATCATTTCTTCCAATAAACCGGTTTTGAAGGCAAGGGGTCGCAGGGAAGTTTTTCACTTGGGCATCCCAAAAAATTTTCGACTGCACCGAGCATCACACTAACACAAGCATAACTTCGTTCTCGGAGGCTGCGAAAATTATACGAATTTTTGTTGTTTTGTACCCAACTACATCGACAATAGAAACGTTACACGAAAAAAATGCAGAACAGTCCGTTAATCGTGTAATTCTTATATCACAAACTGGTTTGTTAAGAGGAAATATGTTAGGCCGTGTAATTAGGCTCAGTTACTTCCGTCTATTAGCTTAAGTGCGAGTTGAATTCCAAGAAAAATTAGGACGAAATGTGGATAGCCTTTTCAGGAATTGATGAAGAACAGATCCTGGAATTTATAGAGTGTCATCTTATTATGAAGAAAGTAAGAGTAGATTACAATACAACAATTGTAATATGTTAAGAAGCAGAAAGAGAATTTCATCACCGTTCTTATTTCAATACTTATCAAATAAAAAGATTGGACAAAATCCAGTCTAAAGATGGCCCTACGGAAGCCACTTTCCCAACACCATATTTGAACATGTCAGTCCAGTTTTACAAAAGATAATTATTGAAATGTATGACGAAATAAATATAGTTACACGCATAAAGAGGGGGGGGGGGTACAATAGCTCGGACATGTTGGGCGAACCTCGGAAGAAAGAATGTTAGGAGGGATTTTCAATGGCTGACCAACAGAAAAAAGAGGTGTAGGAGGTAGGAGCACTAAGAAATATTTGGATGGATGACGGTGTAAAAGATATACGAAAGCTATTTGTAATAAAACTAGATAGAAGTAGCGAAAAGTAGAGACGACTTGAAGAAGAGATTTCAGAGAGAGTCCCTAGTCCTAAAAGGACTGTAGCGCCTGTAGGAGTTCAAGGAGAACAAGGTATCTATAATACAGTTTAGTTATTAATAAAAATAGTTTTCCAATAGATTTGAATTTCATTTCATTTCACTTCTTTCGCAATTGCCCTTTCCGAAAACCCCCTCTATTTCAGATTCTGGCTACGTCCTTGATAGTCCTGGCAAAGTTTAACCGCTATACGGCTGTTCCACCAAGCCAAATAACTTTCTGCCTCCACGATTATGTTTTTCCTGCAACACAAGACTAGCCCGCTCCCGCTCGGCTCACTCGCACAGTCTGAAGTCCTATAAGGAAAAGAACTCCGGCACCCGTAGCCTCCCTTGACCTATCCTTCCAGCTAAGCTTAATACTAAGCATTGCACCATGTTGTGAAAATCATGGTGCGGACTGGTAGTACAAAAGGTGATTCCCGAGCTTAGCATATTCCACAAAAATGGATTGTTTTAACTTCATTAATGATATCACTTAAATAATTGATAAGTAATGTACAATTTAACACGGGCTAAGTGGATGAGTAATACACCTTGCTTCGATATTTTTAATCTTAATCCATTCGACTGAACCACCCACCTGTTTATCTTAGCAAAGAACGTTTCGATAAGATTAATCAAATTTCAACATGGAAATACTCTTGCATTCTCCAAATATTAATTTCTCACGGAAAATGGATCGAAAGTTTCCAATATAGTGTAATTTTCGGTAGAAAAACGTTTACTTACTGATTTGTACATAACAGCCCGTTTCGTCGGGACAAGTTTTTTTTCCTTCTGGAACATCAGAAATAACTAGGCAATCGGTGCCCTCTTTACACTTATAACATTCAACTGAAATTAAAACTCGCATTAGGCCAATATTAATAGAAACAGCCTACCTTAAGCAAACATACTGTCAGCACACACTCCAATATGAAGAATAGAAACAAAAGTCAACACAAAAAACACCCACGAATTTTTCATTGTACCGGCAGCACGCTCTTCGGCAAAAAACTGGAAATTGAAAAATTCCAATACCGACTGAGCTAATTGTAATCGAAGCAGTTGTTCTTATCGAGCTTCCATTTATCAAGAATGCGATAAAAAATCGCTGATAAATTTCCTGATAAAGGGTAAGCACAGGAGATCTTGAAGTCTATAACCTTTGTTGTGCATGACTCAGGTGAAAGATTCTGTTAAGTAAATAGAAATGTAAAGGAAAAATTCAAATTGAGTAAACGTCCCCAGATTGCTAGTGATAATCAGTGAAAGTCCAAGTGACTAGGTACCAAAAGCTTCGAGCTTATACGAATGGCTTGTGTCTTTGCTAAAACGATTTATCATAGACATTTATTATGCAAGCTTTCAAAATGTTCTCGCTCTGGTATTGGCTAGTGGAACTATACTTTCTGTTAATTCAAATGATTTCCGATTTAGTTCAAGTTTAAAATCCTTGTCGCGGTTGGTTGTTTCTACATAACAATTTGAGGAATTCCTAAATTTGGCAGAAACGATTAAATATGAAAAAAAGAAGTTCCTTCAATTGATTTTAAACGTTTGACCGGCAAATAACAAATATTTTACTGTTTCAGTTGATTAATTTATTTTTATATTTAGGAAAAATCGTTTTTTAACTCAAACAATGGTAACCACTACGATGATTACACCCATTCGTTGGAGTGAAAGTTCGTAACGAAGGAAGAAGTGGAAATCATGAAAATCACGCACGTTCATTCGTTTCTACAAAAGTTTCTACGTTTAAATTTATTTTTGGTACCTTGACTGACCGGGCTGCCAGATGGCCAGCAAAGTAATGTTTTTGGCCTTTTGCGATCCTGTCCGGCCAAAATTTCCAACTTTTGGTAGGATTTTTGTAAATAAAACAGTAGGAACCAACCAAGTAAATTCGCCCGCGGCGATGCAGCGCAGAATGAGCAAGCAGGGCAGAACATACCTACCCGCACCCCACGCACCCCTCTACACTCCGTCACAACATGCAGGCAGAGACAGGCAGGACGAATACGAGTAAGGAAGAGTTATTAGTTTTACGAATGCACTTTCTCCTAAAAATAATTGCTCTTGAGAATTGAATAAAAAAAAGGCCGTCGTTTCAAAAACCACATCGATACTTACAAAAGAATGGATTGTGAATAATCGATTTTGGATCGAATATCTTCACTTATTCTGTGTTAGTATCGCGTACCGTGCCTAACGTACACACGTTGGTACTTTGATCTTATTATGCACTCAAAGCTTAGTTGGATGCTTCACGTCGAAGAAGGAAGGCCAGCATAACAGCATAAGTAGACGTTCGGCAAGAGATGAGGCTTGAAGCGTTACATAGCAGTTATTAGACGAATGTTGACATACAACTCTGCCGTATGGCAGCTCGCCCTTGTAAACGAATATAACAAATCTACACTAGGCCAAGTCCAAATAATGACATGTTTCAGATTAACGGTGATTTTGTGTACAGCTCCCATGGAAGCAATGCACATATGTAATTCTCGAACTGTTACCATTTGATCTATACATCGGGCAGCAGGAATCTTGTTCGGCCCTGCAGCTATTAGAGTAAAAACCATAAAAGAAGGCGCCCGAGTGTCCCATTCGCTCTGGTTGTTTGAAAGCGCAGCTTTTTCACTCAAACAACCAGAGGGAATGGAAAGCTCTGCATCTTCTTTTATGGTTTTACCTCTAGAAGCCAGGTGCTTGGTAGAGAGATCATTTAGACACCGCTGGAGTTTTCTCCTTCATGATAATCTTCCAAAAATCCTACCGCTTGCCTAATTCGGCCAGTATTTTTCAGGCGGAACTGATGGCAATCCTCAAAGCTACAGGCGAACCCAAGATCAGGAGCCAGGATAATCCTGTTGTCGTATAAAGCGGTCATCAAGGCATCAGGCATGGTATATATACATATAGTGTCTAAGCAGGTCGAAATTTGTTCGAAGGAGCTTTCTTCCTTGACTAGGAGTGAGGCCGTGTTCCCATGAGCTGCATCCCGCACGGCAAAAGCTTTTAATGTTCTCTGATTGGCCAGGAAAATATATCAGTCTCGACACGTGTTTTCTCTCTTATGGCTAGTTTCCCACGGGCCAACAGCCAACGAACAAAAATCGACTGAAAACGTCGTTTTTGTAGAAGAGGGTAAGAGAGGACGAAGGAGTGGGCAAATTTTTTGAACCAACTCTCTCACTGGATTTTCGAGTCAACTTTTTTGACATCTGTGTGGCTGTTGTTGTTTTTTCCTTCTGGAAGAAAAGGAAGAGAAATAGCAGAAGGGAGAATTAAGATTAAAACAACAACAATAAGCTAAATCTCCTGACGTACAGTTGCGACTTTTTATAGAATTTCAAAAGGGATTGGGCGATGACAGCAAATTTTTGTTGGTTGGCTGTTGGCCCGTGTGAAACTGGCCTACACAGTCTTACGGCAAAAATCCGGCAAGGGAAAATCTGTTGTTCATGCGACAAAATCACGGAACTGTCAAGTTCACGATGACTCATATATTTTAATTATGCGACTGAAGAAGATTTCGTCTTTCAAAAATTACAAGCAGATGCATCCATGTGAACGGTGAGACGCAGCGATGAAATAAATATTTTGCAGCCTCTTACGAAAATTTCCGAATACTGCACGAATGCAAGCCGAAATCGCGCTTTTGCCGTGGGGCATACAGCTCAGGGAACGCGCCCTTACCCTTTAACTCTTCAGTGGGGTCGGAGGAATTAGGATAAAACCTGAAATACATTAAGAGGCATTGCATCGCGTCGCGTTTCTGTGCCCCGCAGTGGTATAAATAAATATGTTGAGACGAAACCAGGTTAAAAGAAGATTGTAATATCGATTACTTTTATTATATAACAATTCTTTGCCGCGTACTAACTTTATTAACCTTCCTTCTTCCATGTTATCGGTGTGATTGACGACAACTGTCAAGAGAAGCAAAGCGTCGCGGCGCGGTGCGTCGTAGTGTGATTAATGTGAGTTGCGATCGTTCCGATCATCACATGACACTAGCAGCGAGCAATAATAATAAGAGTGATGAGCTAGAACAAATTTTTAAAAATGTTTCAGGGACCTTGAGATCAACTGATAACAATTTCAGAGCGAAAAAGTCAAGATATCAAAGAAGTAATATCTATGATAAACAGAGGCAGAATTACTTTCACACTACACGCAATGTTCGTGAAAGAAAGATAAAAGATGAAGGGGCAGTGACTTCGCCTTTTTTAACGGACAACACAAGTGAATTCATAGGGCCGACAATGTGTACCAACACGAATTTTAACGCATACATACTAAAGTCGGGGAGCCGTTTGCACGTGCTCTGTTCCAGTGTTTCTTCAATTTGAATGTATACATTCCAATACCGGAATCAAGGAACATGTTCTGTTTCTTTCATTCTCTTGTGTTTTTTGCATAAAATGTATACCCATCGCGAATTTGTTAATATTTTTTTGAGTTTTTGCTTAATGTTATTTCTAATCTGTTCTTTCATATCTTTAACTCTTTTACTTGTCCTTGAGCTCTGCCTTATCACTCTTGTTATTATTGCTCGCTGACACTAGTCTGTTAAAAACCATGCGGTCAAATTGAGAATTCCTTACAACACAACCCCTGCCGTTAAGAGAAAGAGCCCGATAGACACCCTAACATTTTCTTATGTAATGCTGTTATGACACTTACTTTTTTTCAGCGTCTAGTTTTTAAGTATGAAAAGACAAGAACAGCTTGGTGTGAGCGAGATGAAGGCTTTGCATTTTCGTGCAGTTTTGATTGTGTAACCACCCAATTTCGAACTTCTAAACCACGAAATTTCAATACTGTCAACAATGAAGCCAGAAATGTCAAAAATTAAGATGAAGATCCCGAATGAAAAGTTCATACTTTATCTGGCACTGGCACTTTTCGAGTTAACTGAACTTTTTCGCGTATAGATTAGCTTTAATTTTAGCCTATCCGAAATCTCTGTAAAGAAGTTTCGTCCTTTTCTAAACTTGCTGAAAAGTGTGAGAATCGCCTTCAAAAGAAGTATGTATAAGTGTCATAACAGCATAAACTAGGGAAAATTTATAAAAAAAACATTATGTAAACAAATCAAATTTATTTTAATATTTATCTTATTTCTACGAATTTATTCCAACTAGCTAGATAAATAAACAGATAAAATAAGACCTATTAAAGCTAGTGCGGACAGCCTCATTGTTGTGGAGCTATTGCATTTGTCGGTCGTACATAGCTGGCAATCTTTTATCTCAGCTCCTGCACTGCTTTCAAGCGTTTTACATGCATCCTCACCTTTTTTTAATTGGATAAAGCCGCGATTAATTTCGAAATTTTCGCCAACTGAAAAAAAAATTACAATAAATTTATGCATTCATATTAAAAGTTTTATGAGTTAATTTTCAATAGTTTTACCCTTTTTCTCTAGTCTATAACAGTGGCATGTTAGCTCATCCTCATCTGCACGAACTGATCTTGTATTACGGGCTTTAAAAACTTGAGGAAAATATTTTGCAAAACCATCCGATGGTGAATTCGGATCTTCTGTAGTTTCTGTAGGTTTTGTTGTTGGATCTGGATCTGCTGTAGTTACTGTAGGTTTTGTTGTTGGATCCGGATCTTCTGTAGTTACTGTAGGTTTTGTGGTTGGATCTGGATCTTCTGTAGTTACTGTAGGTTTTGTTGTTGGATCCGGATCTTCTGTAGTTACTGTAGGTTTTTTTGTTGGATCTGGATCTTCTGTAGTTACTGTAGGTTTTGTTGTTGGATCTGGATCTTCTGTAGTTACTGTAGGTTTTGTTGTTGGATCTGGATCTTCTGTAGTTACTGTAGGTTTTGTTGTTGGATCTGGATCTTCTGTAGTTACTGTAGGTTTTGTTGTTGGATCCGGATCTTCTGTAGTTACTGTAGGTTTTGTTGTTGGATCTGGATCTTCTGTAGTTACTGTAGGTTTTGTTGTTGGATCTGGATCTTCTGTAGTTACTGTAGGTTTTGTTGTTGGATCTGGATCTTCTGTAGTTACTGTAGGTTTTGTTGTTGGATCTGGATCTTCTGTAGTTACTGTAGGTTTTGTTGTTGGATCTGGACCTTCTGTAGTTACTGTAGGTTTTGTTGTTGGATCTGGATCTTCTGTAGTTACTGTAGGTTTTGTTGTTGGATCTGGATCTTCTGTAGTTACTGTAGGTTTTGTTGTTGGATCCGGATCTTCTGTAGTTACTGTAGGTTTTGTTGTTGGATCTGGATCTTCTGTAGTTACTGTAGGTTTTGTTGTTGGATCCGGATCTTCTGTAGTTACTGTAGGTTTTGTTGTTGGATCCGGATCTTCTGTAGTTACTGTAGGTTTTGTTGTTGGATCTGGATCTTCTGTAGTTACTGTAGGTTTTGTTGTTGGATCCGGATCATCTGTAGTTACTGTAGGTTTTGTTGTTGGATCCGGATCTTCTGTAGTAGGATCTGTGGGGCCAGGATCAGGTGTTGTCGGTTTAGCTGGATCACAAGTTTCTAGTTGTTCCTCTTTAACTTCTTTGCAGTTCTCGCACTTGTAGCATTTTAGCTCGGTTCGAACTTAAATGAAAAAAAAAATATTTCAGTAATTATATTGACATCAAAAATCTCATTTTAACAACTAAGAATTTTGATTAATCTTTACAAAACTTGCAACCAGAATTTTTCAAAAAAAAAAATTAACTTTTGTTTTAATAAAAACTGGTATGCGCTTAAAAACATTAATATTAATCATTCAAAAAATTGTGCACTTTTTTATTTTTAGATATATCAACTTTTTTTGGCTTTTGGTAACTGAAATCCTTTTTGTTTAATCCAAAGCTTTCATCACAGTAATAACAAAGGCACCTTTAACAATTTTATTAAATATTTTTAAGCTTCGCACAGATCCGAAATTGGCACAATATATTTTACATAATTAATTCCCTTTTAAATAATCTAACCTTTCGCAAAAGCCACAATAAAAAGCAACACCGTAAGGATCTTCATGATTGCCTTAAATGTTTAGACAGATCAAGAATCACACGTTTTGTACTAAGCTGCAGGTATTTGGCCAAATAGCTTTTATAGGCTCGCTGGGCAACACGTCATTTGGCGATATAAGGTAGATAATGTACAACTTTAAGCTTTGTCCCAGATAAGGGATATATTACTTTCAATTCTAGCACAATAATCCAACCCGAACCTTATACTATAGAGACTTCGGCGGGCTTTTTACACAAATCCATTGATCGGTGCTATAATTTTATAACACGTTCAGGTAAGTAACTGAAGACTTTAAAGTGTAAAAATTCAATGGGCTTAATTGCAGTGATAAGGCTCAGCCCGGAACCTTGCCTTTTGCGATAAGTAAAGGTATTTTTATTTTATAGGTTAAAGCACTTGAGATAGTGGACCTGTGGTAATGTGCATTAGTGTAAATTCCCAATGCCTGTGGTATGCTGCATTTGCAGACGAATGAAATGCTGAAAATGTTTTTATTGAGTTTTCATACATAAATGGTGTATGTCTAAAAGTGAAATAGCTTTAATAATTTTTTGGATACTAAAAAAATCCCTGCACACTCTAAAAAATCGCCCCGTTTCAAGTAAAGATGGTGTCTCTCGTCTAGATATTTAGAAACTGGCCATTTGAAAATTTGGATGAAAAATTCGACCACTGTCGGCATAGCCAGCCAAGATATTGATGAAAAAAGCGACTTTCAACCAGAAGGGACATTCTAAATTTTGCGTCATTTTTACTGTCAACATGCAACTGTCATTATTTGACAAGTTAAAACCGACAAAATAATTCCCAACTTCATTTTCATCTGGCTAGGTACGAAAACAAGCAACACTGTCGCATCTCTAGCTCCAAAACTCCAAGAGAAAACGTCGATCAACCTCTCAAACTGGAATTTGGCGTAATCACTCACATATAGAAATGGACTGCTAAATAAGCAAAATCCCATATAAAAAAAGGCACCAAAAACTATTGTTGTCTACCTCCCACGTTAAATTCCTATGAACCTAAATCGATTTTAAAATAAAAAACAGTTCAGTGCATGTCAGTGATATCAACAAAATTAGAAAAAAAAGACAGTTATAGAGTTTTTTCTTCTTTCTCTCTCTTGCATTATTTTTAAAAGTTCGTTAAACGGGGAAACAACCCTCACATATTTAAAAAAAATACATTTATTTAATGAAAAAACTGCTACTAAATAAAAAATAATGATGGAAATTTATTTCTATCAATTATAACAGACATCTTATTACTTATTTTCTCCTAAATTCGAAGAAAAATGCTTTGTTTACATAGAAAAGGTTTTCTACTTCTGCAGAAAAATTGTGCCATTGAAAATTGTCAATCAGCAGTCCATTTCTATATGTCAGTGGGCGTAATACATCCGCTATTATGAGAGAACGTGATGAAAAATTTCCAAAAAAGAATAACCATCTCTGAAAGAAGAAAAGCCGCGGAAATTTGGCTGATATTTACCCGGTTTATGACTAGGTTCAACCCACGTTCCCGAGTTCCCAGGTTTCCCAGGGGATCGAGTTGAAACCTATGGTCCACTCAAGCTCTCCTACCTGGGTCGAGTTGATATATCGCTTCATAAACGAGTGTTGAGTTGAAATTGGGTTGAAGTGACATTTGTTTTGTTTGTTTACCATCCGTGAAGTCTGTCTTTCGCGTTAGTTTTGTGTTCTGTGCAGTGGTGCCAATTCGTGGGAGTTCTTACTGCTAAAAATTGGTAAAAGGAAAAGGAAATAATTTTGTTCTCCTGAAGAAAAATGTGGGAAAAGTTACAAGATCTAAATATTTAAAAAAATGTAAAACAAAGCAACATTTTTTAATTTTTTAAAGTTATGCCAAAAGTATAACTTAATCGGCAAATCAGTTTGACGGTGATTAGGTTCGTTCCTGCGTACGTTCCTCACGCTGATGTGGATTCTGGGCCACGAAGGTCACATTGGTAATTAAATTGCCGACAGCCTGGCTGGAGTAAGGGCAAATTCATCACCTATCGGTCCGGAACCTTAGCAAGCTGCCACGTAAGTGCGGCCATAAAAATTAGGTCGACAAGCTGTTTCTTCATAGCTGGACAAGGACCCTTCATAGCACAAGGTGCTCGACAAGCTAAAAGATTCATCCAAAGCCGGCAAAATTTTAAATCTCCGGAGGTGGGAGCTAAACATAATAACAAAGCTCCTGATGGGCCACTGTTCGCTTAACTACCATCTAAACAAAATAGGACTGGCAGCCGATTGTAGCTCTCGGTTCTGCGGGGCAGCTTCCGAAACTGCGGAGCACTTACTGTGCGACTGTGAGGCTGCAGCGAGGAAGAGATTGAGCCTCCTCCATCGCGACTTCCCTACTCCCAGGACGATTTGGGACAGGAACCCTAAATCAGTTTTAGGCTATATTAAAAGCCTTAACCTAGATGGTTTTTAAAGACGGGGGTGGCACAATAGACCAAATAAAATAGGTTGCAGTGCCCGCCAAGGCGCCCCTCAACAAGAAATAGAAACTGAGTCAACCTCGAGCCGACACAACACTATACATTTGTACGAATAGACTGATATATTTGATTTTTTCTTTCATTTGAACAATTGTTAAGTTTTAAAGTGTTTTTTATTTAATTTTGTTTTACTGTTACATAACTTTTCTTATGTGAATTGTTGCTGTTAATTTTCTTAGCTTTGTGAAATAAAAATAATTTTATTGTAAGGAAGTTTTTTGCTTTTCTCCTTTTCAAAATTTCCAAATTTCTTCTCCGTGGGAAAATCTAAGGGAATTTATATAAAAGCCCGTGGGAAAAACTCGTTGGAATTCCTATTTCCTATCCTGGCAACACTGGTTCGGTGTTTTTGTACCGCGTTTATTTTTTATATTTTTATATTAACTTATGTAATAGCAGTGGAAATTTGATGTTGACAATGGCTAAAAGTAATGCTTGGGAGAATCAGGAAACAAAAACTATGCTAGAAATAATGCAGTAACAAAATTCCCTTCACAATTTTGATGGAAAACTGTATAGGAAGTCAAAAATATAGAAAAAGAATTAACAAAAAGAGGTTATCTTTTGATGTCAGTTCAACTCTATTTCAAGCCAGGGTGAACTCAACTCCACACCATATACGAAATTTCAACTCAACCTCGACCCAACTTATCAACCTAATCATAAACGGGGTAATTGTGTGTTCCATAATTAAGCTCAGAGTTTGTACTTTAGATTAAAAAGAAAATAGCGTGTATGTGTATTCATTAAGTTCAGCAGAATTAGTCCTGCAGTTTTACTTTTCAATGTTCCTCTTACCTCTAGTAGATATTATCTGCTGATCTGTAGCGAAGGGAAGAGATTAATGAATATTATTGAGAACCAAACCACTAGTTCAGAATTTTTTAAACTTTATTTCGTAATACGATAAAGTTTTCAATATTTTAGTTGGCAACATTCTTACAAAAAATCAACGAATAAAATCCCTAACTTAAAAAGAAGCCTTCACCACACAATTTATCATCACTCCAATATATAACATTCACATTTTCTTCAAGAATAAGGACATCGAAAAATGGAATAAGTATCCGCCTATTTTGTTGTCAATTTACAACCCACAACGCATGACAAATGTTACTAAAAGCGTCATTTAGTCTGAACGAGTGTTATAAAGATGATTAAAAAAATCCATAATGAAGCACGATTTCTATTTAACGAAGGTACCGCTTATCATATGCGATACTTACAAAAATATATCTAAATCCCGAAATCCTTGAACTATGCACAAATCTGAAATAAAAATTTCCGAACTTTCGCCGAACGAAAGGGAAATCATGTAGACTTTTGTCTACACCTGACACATCCGTCGGCTTGGCAGTAGGCCAAATTTAGAAGTGGGACTGCTTCTCTTCCTGTTTGCGCGGTGGTCGTTATCCTAAGAATTGAAAATCCATCCCTCGAGGCTATATACTTATACAGCGTGATTTTGTGTGCACATTTCGACATTCCGTTTAATTGCTACTTAACTGAGTATAAAATAGTCCTTCCAGAATTCCAGTAAATCCGCATCCTTCAGGTCTATAAACGTCTTCATTCTCTATGTACATAGAAAAAAAATCGAATATACACAATCATCATCTCTATGAATTCATAGGGCGGCGTCCCTCTGTTGTGTGGGTCGGTTCCATGACGTTGCTTCGTGGTGCATGGCGCCAACTTGACTCTATTTTGCTGGAACTAATTCGTCAAGCTGGCGCCTGTTGTATCCCATTCAAATAAAAAGGATTCTGCTGAACCCAAAGGCACTGCTTACTTGTTTGTGAAAGTTTGTGTCCCCAAAACTTGTGGAAACGATAGAAGGATGCAATTTTTATTTTCTAGGTTGTAAAAACGTAGAAATTTATTTATTCCCATAGGATAGATAATATTTTTGAAGGGCTTTTAGTGCGAAATAAAATTACTTTTCAATTATAGAGGAGACTTTCGCAATTGGTTCAAAAATTGTATTGTTGATATTGATAAATACAATAAAATAATAAAACTGCCGTTTCCGAATTAAAATAAGTGGATTTGGTGTCGAAGGACTCGCCACTAATAGCGCTTTTGTACAGCACACTGAGTTGAATAACGAATCCAGACTAGCTGATGATCGTGTTGAATAATTTCAATTATTTTTAGTCTTGCCTTGATAATAAAACGGATTTATTACCAAAGGTAATAAAGGGCAGTATGCCCAACTGAGGGGGGAAAATGTAATAGCGGGATTTTTTGGGGGTAAAAATGTTTAGGGATTTATTTAGGCGTGATATTTAACGCTGAAGTTATTTAATTTTTTATTTGAAATAGTTTCATAACTGCAAGAAAATATTACGCAATATTATTATTTAGATAAAAATGTAAGATACCTACACTGTGTCAGCAATGCCGAATTTTGTACACTGCAACCTAGCAATGTGTGACTGAATCCTGGTCTAATATCAGATATAAACGTATAAACTCTGTAACTTATGTAAATGATCGAAATAAAAGTTACTTTCTTACTTAATTACTTAAGTCGGAACTATAATAAACGTTAAAGAACGTAACGTCAATAGCCTTCATCTAATATGACGCACCGTAACGTAGCTGTATGTAACCTAAAGCACGAACATGTGTGTTCATATGGCACCGACATAAATTGAGATAATATACTTGACGAAAGCATCCGTAAGCGGCATTAACCCCCAAGCAATTTTTCGGTTAAATTTGTTCCTTTTATTTTTCTGAGAACTTATAAGCTGCTTATATTTCTTCCGCAACTTAAATAAATCAAATAAATCGCTTAAATCTGCATTTACTGGATCTATTTTACACCTGTCACTTGTCACTTCACTTTTTTTTCATTTAGGGCCATATGTCAAAATGACGAAAGTAAGCTCAAATTCGTGCAATTTTTCTATGGTACGGTACGTCATCTTAGGAATTTCACACATAAACTGAGCAGCTTTTAACGCAACAAATAACTTCGCCCCTGATATTCAAAAATTTTTAATTGTTGAAACCTAGCGAGTAATTTGAAATTGGTTCGGCACTAGCACGGTTACTGTATCAAGGGCCTTCGTCGACGGACAACACAACGATCGTTAAAAGTAAAGACTTTACTGCTTTACCAGAATCAAACCCGGTATATTTGTATTGTAAGACGCAAAAACTTTTGTACTTTCAATTTATAAAATACTTGACAATATTTTTGCTTAAATCTCCTTTTTTTAGGAAATTCGATCGTAAAACTCCCAAACAAATGATTAATGCTTTTATATTGTACCGTGTGCTAATTGCCCATATAAAAACCCAATATCACCGTGAGTTCCTTATTTTAAAATAACATAAACTAATCAGCAATAAAAGATTTGCCAATCATTTCGTTTTTTTTATTTAATCATAAATTTATTGAGCCAAAACATGAATTTATGACTGATAAACTTCCAGCAAAGATTTTTAATTTATAACTCAAACAAAAAGCACAATTCATAAAATCCTTTCCTCCCAACCAGGTACGCACACGCACACCTTTCAGGTATTTTTTATTGTTGAGACCCTGGTGGATCTGATTGCGTCAATGTTGTATGTTTTAAGGGTCGTCACAGGAATGCGGAATACGCGTCCTGATGGTTCCGAGAAGGTAATGAGGCTATATGCTGGGGTAGCTTCCTGGAAATGATTGTGGGCTGGCATTCTCCACAATTTATCAAGTCGTAAAACTTCAGCCATTTTCAACGTTCCTTCGTGCAGTTATGAGAAATATTTTCTGTGATTCGGCATTGCTTGGAGTTAGAAAGGGGAAAAGGAGCCAGACGTAGAAAAATGCTTGCCTTGTCAGGGATAGTATATTTGTGTGCAAATGAAATAAAAAAAACAATAAAATTTCAATGTTTTCAATTGCGAAACTATCTGTTTTTGGTTGTGCTCTAACTGGCTCATAATAATCATGTGAATTTTCGAACATACACATACATTCCTTCCTCTCCCTCCAAAAATAGTTAACGCCGCACAATATTCCAATGGCCTACACAGGAACTCAAGCGGCACCGACACGAGGATCCCTTGCATGACAAATAAATCTTTCGGGCAAGATCTTTATCGTCACCTGAGACTGGCCAAGTTGTCTTAAAGCCACAATATCAGCCCTTGCCATAATATTTAGGTGTCACGAAACCAGCCACCACAGGCATATGCAAAAAGGACGATTCTAGCTGGACTATTTCCTGTCTTAAGTCAGGATCGATTGCAATTCAACATTTTCTCTCCTCAGTTCTAGTAAAGAAAGCTGCTCAAGGACTATACCACTCACGGCAATGGCCATAAATCCGTTGGCTGAGACCCTAGACTTCCGGAAGGAAAGTCAAGAGTCACCACCTATGTGTATATGTAAGATTTCATATTTTGCGTGTTTGGATATCTTGCAGCTGTTATTTATAGCTTCTTCCAGACATTCTCTATAATAGGACAGGGACATGAATGTGGATATGCAGGTATGTGCATGTGAAAGGCCTAAGAAATCTTAAGAAACTGCAAAAATGCAGGTAAGACCTGCATGTTGCGAGGTCAATTCAAACGCGCCTACCACTTTCATCAGCCGCGACATTAATTTTTTCGTTGTTGTTATCGTTTGGCAAACTGGAAAAGACCTTACGACAAGAAGATTTTTCTTTCTATAGAAGCCTTTGCCAGTGCTTAACTGACAACCGCACATTCTTTATGTTGTCATTCTTGGACGTAGACACGATAAATATCCCAAAAGGATTGCTTGCATGGCGTCCTATTTCAGGAATAATTGCATTCGTCCATTTTCTTGATAGCCAGCCATTTCCTTGCCAATACTCTCGTCCTGTTGCAGGAGCCGTACAAAATTTAGCTTAAAATTCTGGGCTACTGGAAAATTCCCTCTCAATATTCTAGAGTGATAGACACGCGAATGGCGTGCCCCAGGCAAATTGTTTAACAGGATAATGTCGCTCAATTGATGCAATTTCAACTACTGACTTATTCAATCAACAATTAAAACTTTAAAGCTTATATATTAAGGAACTACATAGGTTAAATGTTAATAGGACAGCGTTAGTTCTCCGTAATTTTGAGCTAATGAAAAAGATGGAGATGAACTAATTTGACTTTTCGTTTGCTCTGAGAGTTTGGGAAGACTGATTGCAGCAGGTTGTTCCACAGGTTTTCCGGCAGACATACTAGTAAACCTGCATTGGTTGTGTGTGTAATTCTTCCAGCAAGTATCAGAAGTTTTTATCTCCTAGTTCGTTTAGTACAGCATCTTAATGGTTTACTTGCCTTTAGTGGGAAAAATCGGATCTAGTGGTTGATGGGGCGTGCTAGAAGATATACGGAAACGGTGAGCTAGCAAGACGTAGAGACGGCTGGAAAAGGAGACTTCGAGAGGCTCGAGTCCTGCAAGGACTGCAGCGCCATTTAAGAAGAAGAAGTGGCTAGTGGGGTGCTTTGGTGGTAACAGAAAAGTATGCAAGTGTACACAATTAGTGTTGGCCATGCACTAAACCATAACAAGGCATCAATGGGCGCGTTTAGGCCCAAGTTACTTTAACTGTTAAATTATCGCTGTTAACTCAGCACCGTTCCTGGCATGCCATTTGACATTTCTCATTTTACAAATAATAACAAGAAAAAAAATTAATAATAATGATAATATCTTCATGCTGTATTGAAATATTACTAAATTAGTTGCTTACAAGAACAATTTACAAGTTAACGTCAACCACCTTTGACAGTTTTGAGCTGTGCTAAATTTTAGCTAAGCCAAAAAGCAGAAATAATTTAGCTAACAGCGCCAAAAAAAATTGCAGTTTATGCCGTTGTTAACCTGCGTAGCTCAGTTTAAGTAACTTGGGCCTAAACGCGCCCAATTGTTGACCTTCACTTACATAAAAACCAAGAGTTTATTGCCAATGACCGACAAGTTGATGAACAGTGGCGTCAAATCCAACAAATTTTCGCATGAAGTTCTGCAATTTAAAGACGCATCAGGGTTATCTCGATTTGTGGTCACTTTTGCTTTTGTTGGATGTTGTATGAGTTTAAAGGCAATCGTCGGGGTTTAGCGGGAGATAGCCTCGTTGGAGTCTTACACCTCCTTAAAATGGTAAATCCCGCTAACCAACTGACAAAGGATGTGACGCTGGCAGTACTAGGCTACCAGCCAAACAAGGAGGTACATATACGCTAGGTAAAGACCCGACCTTAGTGAAACTTTGGTACCCCGATTAACCAGTTAAGCCGGCCAGATGCCCTATTAGAGCCGTACATATATATCCTTAGAGTGTTGTGGCTAATGATAATTAGTCAAATTGTTTAAGCAACAATGTTGATTTTTTAGAGAATTTAGTGGAGTCATTATTACTTTTTTTTAATTACATATACCTTGTTTATGCGTAAGTCGAATTTCGACTTAAGACAGAATCCGGCTCCCTATAAACAAGCTTAAGTCGAAATTCGTCTCAAGCTTAATTTATTTCACCTTAAGACGAATTATTGTGTGGATGTGTGAGGAGTTCTCAAAATGGCTGATTTTGGTCTGACATTAAAAGAATAATCTCACTCTATTCCGGTTAGTGATTAAAGTTATGTTAATGCATAATATAGGACGTAAATTTTCAATTGTCTGAGAGAGAATCCGAATCTGTTTATGCAGGCAATTCGTCTTAAGCCGATTTTAAGCTTAAAACCGTCTTGCGCATAAACAAGGTAATAGTTTGGTTATTTCCGCTCAAACAGCACCTTTCAAACGTTAAGTTTAAAGAACTTTACATTTTTTACATTTAGTGGAATATGTAGTTACTTTGGCGATGAGCAAAATATTAAGCAGGCGGCGCGGACAAATTAAATGTATGGGAAACTCTCTGAGCGGCGGACTCCGCCACGGTCGCCGTGCCATTCTGTTTCTACCTTTAGTTGGCGTGGAAAATTGACAAGAGAAGCCAACGCTAATTACGCCGTTGTGCGGACTTTCGAGAATGAAGTATATTTAAATATTGTCTCGCATATCTACAGGTGCAAATCCTCGAGAAAAATAATCTTTTAAATAAAATAATATTTGAAATGCGTTTCAAAAATTACAGTCAACTTATGTTTTAATTTCGAAATATAATTTTATTACTTAACAACAAAAATGTTTTAATTTTGTTACAGAATAACAAAAAAAAATAATGCACTAAAATTATTATCACGGCAAAAACCCAATCACCAAAATATATCTTCTTTATCTAATCTTCCACTTAGATTAAGAGGACCATAAATTCTTTTCTAACAAATCCGCAAACCATGACCGAGCTAATCTATGTGTACTTTTTTGCTGGTTTTTAAAAATAACCAAATTGATCACAGTCTTAAGTTACTAATTGACTGCGGGAAAGAGTATGTTAATTTTTATTTTACACCCATGTGTCTTAATAATGACGAGAATATGTACCCAGATGTTCAATGGTTGCTGTACAAAAAAAATATCATTTCATCCCAAATTCAAAATTCTGTGTGCATCTCTCTATACAATTCGACATAGCGTTTCAAGTTCATTGAGGAAACTCATTTTCAAATTTGGAAGTTTAAAGGTGGCGAGCGGGCGGGGGGATGTAATCTGTACGATTTCCTTGTAGCGAATTGATTGAACAAAATCTATTAAGAAAAATTCAATTTGTTCAGCGTACCAATAGATTCTGAGACCGCCGTCGTCAAGCCTTTAAACAGTTCCTATAATAAGGGGAGCACGCTAGAACTGTCGGATAACTACAACTTTCCGCCCTTTCACTCTGTAGCCGAGCCGCCCTAGCCCAGCACCCATTGCCCTCTTAAATCACCCCTTACAAACAGTCGCTATATTCAACATGATTCAACTCCTCCGCACCCTTTCGTGTTGCAAAGAATTACGTTGCGAATATTTTCCCGAAAGTGGGTCTGCGGGGACTTGAAGTCCTTGATAGTTTGCGTGGATGCACGACTGTAGTAGTGGCTCCAGCGACCGAGTTTGCTACAAACCAACTCGCCCCCCGTTCCAAATCTCTCCCTCCAGCTCGAAGTGGATCTTCTCGTCTCGGCAGAATTTTTCAGTCAACATTGAACCGCGATAGAATCAAGTCGGATTGGAAACTTGTTGTTTTAAGGACGTGCGAACCAAAGAAAAAAAGCTCAAGAATATCCTTTTAAGAAAGCTCATCTCTAGTGTACTAGCGCACCATCTAACTGTACGTACTATCGGCTTACTTCCATCCGTGCACACCTCTATCACTACTCAAAGATGCTATTGAGAAATTTCGCTAAAAGTGCAGCCTTAGTGCATGTCGTGCTCCTCGGTATCTTCACTAAAATGGGTTAGTGGCCGTGTCTTGTGTTTCGTCCTTTTGTGAATATGATTTTTTATGTATTTTGAATTAGTATAAGAATATTATATGTATAAAAAAACGATAATTAATCATTGCATATTTGTTTTGTGATTTTTTTCCTGCTGATGATGTGTGGTTCGATATCACTAAGGATCTTCGATTTCCTGCTTTATCTGTGATTCTAGTTTAACTCCGGGATGTACGAATCTGAAAGGAATAAAACCAGAGGTTTGTACATAATTTTTGTTAATTTTAAACGTTTATTGCCAGAAATTAAATAAAATTTTGCTTAAGAATCAATTACGTCCTGAGATAAAAATTCTTAGTATTCGAAGATGACTCAATTTCTCTGGTCATGCCTTAGCAATTGTGGTATGAGGCTAAAAAAATTGCCGAGAGTCAGCATTTGCGGAGTTTTATTTTTATGGCCTGAGGGGTCATAGAATTTCTGCTTATCACAATTTTTTCCTCCTGGGAATATTCGAGCGAAAGCGTTTTTTAATTGTCGTTGATATTTTTGCTTGCAGAGAATTAAATTTATTTTAAATACTCCAATACTTTTGCTTTCAGACAAATCCTATACAAACTCAATTACTAATTGAAAAACTACATCACCTCTCTTCAAATGTAGTTACTGTAATAATAAGGAGCTAGTAGGATAGCCTGTTACCGAAATTCGGTCTCCAAAACAAAAAATAAATAAATAAATAAAATTCACGATTTGTTCGAAATTAAATTCATTTTAAATTTGTTTATTCAAAAAAACAATTGTTCGCAATGGCGATTTTTTAATTACTTTGAAACATTTCCATTGGCGTTCCAGAGCGTCTATAATTTCCCAGGACTTTTTTGATCTCTTCCATCACTTCTTGCTTGACTATGTGGTGTGCTGGTTTTACATCTATTATTCTTAATAAAAGAAAAATTAAATGAAAGGAGGTGGGTCAAAATTGCCCCAGGCCCGACGCAAAAGAAAAGTATCTTAGATTTATCGGTTATAATGAGTATTGAAATTCTGTATACTTTCTATATCCCGTAACTGTGGCTAAGGTGTTAATATTGCTATTTCTTTTTATTCAGGCGAAATACCTAATATCACCCTGTATTTTTGTAACGCTTTAACCTATTTTCATGATTGAGGTATCAGTGCACGCAGAATACTCCCACCTATAAAAGCGACGGTTCTACCCTACCAGCTTCCAAAGTTATGAGTCGTCAAAGTCAAAATGTTGGTTTTTTTAACTAAAATTTCATCTTCAACAACCTTTTCCTCCAAAAATACGTAGTTAACCTATATTTTTTTTCCAAAATTAGAAAGCTTAGATGAAAAAGTACTAAAAAAGTACGAAATAAAGCCAAATAGACCCACCTAAGCTTATGTCGAAAAGTACCAAATAAGGCCAATTTTAACGTCAAAATTGCTTATAACTCAAAAGTACATCATTCACAGGAAATACTCCAAGCTTTCTAATTTTGGAAAAAAAGTATAGGTTAACTACGTATTTTTTGGAGGAAAACGTTGTTGAATGTGATATAATAAATAATAAACAATAAAAGCAAAAAACTACAAAATAATACTAAAAGAAACACTAAATAAAACGATATAAAATCAAAATTAAAATATTGAAAAAAAAATAACGACGCAACTTGCCTCTTTAAAATCAAATGAAATAATAAATGCATTCTATGACTTTGCACTTAACTTCACTCGCCAAAAAACGACCGGCAGCACCTCACCCAATAATACAATCCACAAAAGAGAATAAGAAAAATACACGCACAAAGTAAGCGAGTTTTTTATGTCAGTTATAAGGTCTTGCAGTTATGCCACCAAAAATCCACACAAACGATTGTTTTCTCTGTTTCTTATTCCCTTCACTGAAACGGCGTTTGTGTCTATCGTGCTACTCAGTTCTGCGTTGATGTTCATAAAAGTATTCAAATTTTCCAACGGCTTTTTCAAATTAGAAAAATTAAAATCCCTATAACTTTTTTATTCGTTAATCGATTTCGTTCAAATTCCTTATTACACAACTATTCCATAAAAAGAACATTTTCTAAAAATTTAAACGAGGCCAATTCATAGTTGTGACGGGTGACAAGTTGTAAGCAAGTATGACAAGATAAATCTGGTGATAGATCAGCTGTTCCAGGTTCTCAGTAAAAAATCACAAGAATTCCACCACAATTGTGCTGGAACTGTGAAATGTCAAATGTTGTGAAAGTCTTACCAAAGAATCGTTCCGGAACAGCTCGCATTTTGTCCGGATCATTCGGGAATTCGGCCAAATAAAAAATTGCAATTTCTTCTTTTTTGTTCAAATACTTACTTTATCTGTTCAACAAAACTTGTGACCCATAAAATATTTTAATGTAAATTCAAATTGCATCCACGAATAAAAATGCATGTGTCAAACCATTTCCGGCCTGATCGAATAGATTGAAGTCATAAACAAAGAGATCGGCATAGCTCAATCACCAAATGCATATTGCCAATAAGGGCCGTGTTACAATTGAGGCTTTGGCTTCGACTTCAACTCCGACTGCAAAGAAAGTCCCCGGAGACTTCGACTTCAAAATTAAATTGTAGCTTTGACTGCAATCACCTGTTTCCTTTCAAAGCAGAAGCAAAGCAGAAAAATCAAAATTTTAAAATGTGTGAAAAGGAATTGGAATTTTTTTTAATGTTGTTCGCAGTCTATAAAAAATACTCGGAATTCAAAACCGTTCCTTTCCCTTTAAAAAAGTTGTTTTCAGTTTTTTCAGATAAAGTGAAGTTGGCTGCAGGCGGACGAAACTTTGAATTTTCTTAAAGCCGGACTGCAGTCGAAATACAGCCGCAGACAAAGTTCAGTCGAAGCTTTTATTTAATCTGCTTTAATGACATTACATGTAATCAAAGCCCGAAGTTAAGTCAAAGTAAATTCAAAGCCCCAATTGTAACATCGGCCTAAATCAGGTACTTGAAGAATTGAACGTTCAATGAAGATATCTTAAAAAGATATAAGTTGACTTGATTAAGGAATGTTAAAAAAAGAATTCTTCAATTACTTGAAGTACATTATTATCGAAGTGACATATAAACATATAAAGATATTGATCTTAAAAAATATTTAGAGATATAAAACTCAATTGTTCTGTAAACCTTCGACAATCCAGCCCATTAGTGATAACCTTACCAGAAAAGTACGCCAAGCTTAAATGTTACTTTGTTAAAGTACAGCTCTTATCTCGAATGCAGAAAAATATATCTATCTATCGACTACGACTTTAATGATCAATATAATTACGTTAATACCAAAAACCCATTGAGATTATGATAATCTGGATTAATTTTTGTGATTTGTAATTCGGTATTTTCTCGATATAATTAAAGCTGAGTTTATCTGGTGTGGATTTTAAATTCAATTATGGTATAAACTCTTCGGGGGCGTTAAATTGCTTAATATTATTATTGATCCTTAAGTCCAATAGTTTTACACCGCTAGGAAATTAGTATTCTTCTTCTTCGATAGCTCTACAGCCCAATTTGAACCTTGACCTCCATCAGCTTCTTTCTCCAGACGTCTCTCTGTTCCGCAGCTTGCCTTCAGTTTCTTATTTTGAGGAATTCTGCCCAACTGGTGGAAAACTGTTACTTTACTGTTACTGTAAAACATGTTATTTTCCGAAGAGATCAAATATAGGTTTGCGTTTTGTCTTCTTCAGTATCCTTCCCTTCAGACCTTTTCGTTCTTTCCATCGGACTAATGTTACTACTAGATTTCGTACCATGATATGACGATTGACAGAGCACACTAGTACTGCAGGGGTTGTGCTCCGAGAAGATATTTGCACTTTAAAATATATGTATGGTTTAATGTGAAAGACTAGAGCTCAGAGGTAACTCTCTCGAAAGTTCTATCATTTGCTGTGTTCCTTTTCTGCTTTTAAGTACTCCGGAGTAAAACATTAAAGGATTCAAAATTTGTCGATTTGGGTAAAACCTAACCTAATATTTTCGACAAAGTTAGAAAAATTTACAACATAATGGAAATTAGTGTGCAAATTTTAAAGTAAACGAAAGATAATAGTTTTAGGTAATTATTCGATTGAAATTTTATTTATAGACGTTTTTATATGAAAAAAAGCTCAAAGCAATCAAAAGCCATCTATGAGATTCTCAGTAAGTGAAAAATAATTCACAATAGACTCAAAGCTTTCCCCTAGGGGATGTTAGTTACGTAACTACTGTGGTTATCTACTCCTCTGTGAGAGCAGGAGTAGTTCCAAGTAAATACGAGTAAAAAATAGCAAAAAAGGAACACAGCTATTGAGTGCAATGTGAGACAGCAAGCTCTAGGCTTCCATCCAATAGTACTCTGACAGAGCAGAAGATGCCTTCGAGTACGAGTTTGGGCGTACTGATTGTGGCATTCCTGCAGTGGCTCAAAAAGTCTATGGAGACGCAAAAGGTGTCATCTCCGATGAGTTCGATGGCGCGGTTTTGCAGCTTTTCCATCCACGCTAACCCGGTTTTAGAGGCGCCAAGCCAGATTAATGTCTTGGCCATGTACCGATCAATGCCACGTCATGGAATTTAAGGATTTGGTGCTCATAAATCATCAATTGAGTCAATTCAATTAATTTTAAAAGACCTTTTTGGCATGAGTCGCGTTACATCACGTTTGGTTCCAAAAACACTCAATATTTCGAAGTGTGTTCGATGACTGCTTAAAAATTTCAGAGGAGAGCAGCTCATTTGGGAGCAGCTGTCAAATAGATGTTAGAGCAAAAAAAAATCAGAAAAAGTCCCGTTTTTAGAGGTTAGATACGAATGTCAATTTTAGAAGTAGAAGCACATTCCAATAAAAACAATTGAATAGTATCGAAATGTTATTTTTTTAAAAGTTAATATTTCTTATTTTTCCGAATAAATCATTCATAAATCAATTTTCCAATTTTTTCTTTTTTCGATTTGACAACTGTCAAAAGAAAAAGAAGAAGAATTTTGCTGCTCTGCCTGCTGCTACAAATTTGGTGGAGCAGAAAAAGTAGAATTTTGCAACCGTCGTCTGATTTAGCTCCGTCTGACTTCTGGTTAGTCCTGAAACTCAAAAAAAAACACTTCAAAAAGTGAATCATTTAGCACCTTTCAGGGCATTTGATCGTTAAAGCCGAACTTCCTTTATGTTAATTGTATTATTTGTGTCTTTCAAGTTTCATTTTAAGTTCAAAGAGTTAAGCTGGAAAGAGATTGAACGTTGTAATTGTAGTGAATAGATTGCACGGTTATCAGCGTTCATCAGCGCTGAAATAGACTCTATTTCTATTCTGATGAACGTAGTTCTGCGTTATTTGACGTTTCTGGCAGTTGTGGTTGTCAGTTTGGGTTTTTTAGAATAATGGCTTCGTTTAATGAAATTAATTTCGTCGAGAATTAATTTCACGAAACTTCAATGCAGTAAGAAACGAAAAATTTCAGAAAAATAAATATTTGATGTTTACAATATTTTCTTATTTTGACGTTTGGCGAACTCTGAATGTGTTGACCACCCGACGTTATGAACGTCTTTTCACATTTCACAGCGCTGATGAACGCTTGTGAACATTCAATCTGTTTCCAGCTTTAAGAACACGTTCCCTTTTTTAGCCAATTAGCGTTCTGATGTGGATTTCTTAGCATTCGAGCCTTCATTCACAATTCGAACCATTTCTGGTGATGTTTTTCTATGACCACCTCCATAGCCTTAGCACTCGTAGATCTTATCATTGTAGAGTCTCCGGAATTTTCCTCTTCCCAAAGGACTTACCTATCGAATATACGACAACAACTTTAGACTATTTTGACTGCTTCATTACGTACACTCGTGGAGAGCATCCACAAATTAAAACTTATGACTCTATTTCTTCATTTATTATAGTATATGAAAAATATAAACTTTTGATTGGATTATTTTCAGACTTGTACATTAGCAAAAATGAACAGGCTAAACACGTCCTGGTTAGCGGAGCTTAACAGAATACACTTCCTCCAAACAGAAGTGGATGTTCCAATGAGATGCCAGAAGGTGGTCGGAAGAAAAGGTACAAACAGAAAACGAGTAATATTATTTGAACGTTTTACTTACATATCAAATTCTTCCATTCAGAAGATGGTCCAGAAGTAGTAGCTCGACACTGTCAAGTCGATACCAAAGACACAAATCCATGTACAATAACAGAGGATAAAGCCTTAGAAAAAAAGATTAACATAACATCATGTTCGGTATGCGATACAGATAACTGTAACTCATCGCCACCCAATAAGTCACTTATATCAATCCTGGGAACAGCTCTTATAGCTCTATTTCTTAAAGTACTGATGTAGGATAAAGGAGATTGACATACATGTATAAATCAGGAGAGGATACTGACACATTTTTACTTTTGTATATATCTTTTGCGTTTAAAAGTAATTAAGCTATTTCTGATGTTTGAATTTTTATTATTTTATTTATAAAAACAAAAATCACACAAGCTCTGGGAATATGTTTTCGACTTTAGTTTTGGATTTTGCCATATCTACAACATACACTTTCTTGGGCGCACATGTAAATGGTGTATGGATATATTTAGCAGAATAAATTAATATAATATTAATAAATCCAATCAACAAACAAAAAAAACATTCACCGATTGCCTTGATTTTCAATCGATATTTGACAAAAATTTAAATATTTTTTATTGTTGTAAGTGTAATAAAGAAAACCAAAAAAAACTTTAAAAAAAATCACTTAAATAATAAAATATTTAGGAATATTGTTGAACATGTTTATTGTTTGCATTATTCAATTAAAACATAAATGTTTATTACCAAACAAAAATTTATTAAAAGCAATACTGTGGGAACGGTCCTCAAATTTATGGCTATAATAGTTTATAGGTTAAAAAAATGATTTTTTTATATTATTTATTTTAATTGACTAAGTTGTTTTGAATATCACAAAGAATAATAGTATTTAAATGATGATTGTAAATTGTTTACGAAAAATAAAGATTATTTGAAATGTTTATAGCTTAATACTATTTGTTTGTTAACAGGCATCTGAATAACCGCAATGTGATGAAATTATGACGGAAGGAGCACGGGTGAGAGTAATTGTCTAATCCGCCGTCTGCAAAATATATAATAACATCATCAGCTTTATTCCGTGGGGTTTCTTATTTTCATTCACACTAGATGGAGACGAGGACAACCTTGATCATCGTGAACTATTCACTATACCTTCCACGGTCGTGGTATCTACACGCACCCTTCACGTTTTACAACTTTTGATACTACTCAATTTACAAAAGAACGAACATTTCTTCCCCGTCTACTTTTTATGTATCTTTCTTCTTCTTCTTTAACGGCTCTACAGGGGGATCCGGTCCTGATCTTTCGCAACTGTTCTCTCCACCGGTTCCGATTCTGAGCCGATGTCATCCATGCTCTGGGAGTCCTGGTGCATTCCATCCTTTCAGCGGAGACTGGGACTCCCTCGAGCCGCAGTTTTGATGTAACAGTTACATGTTTGGATTTGAAGAGCCATGACAGACTATAGTTCCGTCCTCACACTGCACAAAACAATTTATTTATTTTATTTGTCAACTGTCAAATTAAAAAACACATGTTCAGAAAAGGGAAATTTAAAATTTCCCTTTGTGCTGCATACTGTTCTGTTTTCGTTAATTATCGGGGACAAGAGTTTGTATAGAAGCTGTACCAGAACAGAACAGATTAAAAAACTCAGCTAATAATTCCTTTTATGATTTTCGAAAACTCTCCCATGTCCTGTAAGGCGTCCATTACACGTTCATGCAAGCGTCAATCAATTCCAGTCATCACCTTAGAGGACGGTAGGTTTTCTGTCAGTCATAGCAGTTGTGGCAAAACTGACAACAAATCCTATCGTCTAATGGACGCCTTAAGGCCCGTCCTCACTACGCGGACTTAGAATCCACGCGCTTTTGGTCGTACGGCCAGCCAAAAGCGCGCGTGATCTTTTAATTTTCTGAGTCATGAGTGAGAAAAAATCAATTCTCATTTGAAACGGCGTACGCGCTTTTGAAAAGCTCATAGTGTGTGGACGCACAATGTACCTTTTTAACCACAGCCTTTTGTCCGCGTTGTTTGGCCGCACGGCCTTTACCATGGACAAAGTCGTAAAAAAGTCGTAAAAAAGTCATAAAACTCTATATGAAAAAAAAAGGCAAAAGCGCGTACGACCCAAGACCGCGTAGTGTGGCCACACCATTAGAAACGGTTTCCAAATCAACGGTGTCGGATCCTAGCCCTAGTGCCAGGTAACTCCAAAAAATGTTCGGTTGTCTCCGGTGGGTTGCTCTCAATATGGCCGCATATCCCCCAATTAGCAAGTGTCCTGTGATAACCGATACGGTTCTGGAGATGACCTTACGCGACACATCATCAAGTCGTCGTGAGATCTCTGTTTGCTCCAGTCATGCCGTCTCTATAGTCTTGGCGCATGTTTCTAAGCACCTCTACGTGCGTTTTTTTTTACAAATGAATGTGGCCTTCACAATCGAAAACAAAACAAGTCACCAATATACCTTCCTTCATATTTCCGCTTAATCCTGAAACTTGACAGATAACTATTTCTTCATATACTCTCATACTACTTGTAGTCATTAAGTCAGTCGATAACAGCCTATAAGCGAATTCCTCGATAAAATTGTATCTTAAAAATTTTCTAACTGAGAACACTAAAAGCGTTTGCAAGTTTTTAGTCGTTATCTGAAAATCTAAAAAAAAATACTGAGGGGTTGACAAACACCAACGGGCAGATAAGAAAACTATAAAAGCGCTGCCGCCAATCTTCATTTGATACTTAGATTGTTCAGAAATGATGAAACCAACGCCCATAATTTTTATATTTTTCCTGGTCATAATTGCAGGTATGTAAAGTACATAAATTCCATTTATTAGGTAAATACTTTTTATTTTTTTAGTAACTTCAGAGCCACTAAAATGCTTCGTCTGTAAGGACTGTCCCACGATCGGCATTGATCAGTTAAACTACCTGGAGCATTGCAGAGCAGATTCCGAAAAGGCGAGCTTTATTCCCAAAGCTAATTATCCTTTAACTGTCGCTAAAAGCTCTCATCCAACAAAGGAGACAACCTCCTTATCCAAGATAGCGTTAGTTCCTGGAACGAATGCCACTACCAGAGCTGTCTGCTACATCCTACGCCTCGAAGGTAAGCCAATATCTTTGAAGTTTTAGCCAGCATCGCCTCGTTGACTTACCACAAGCCTTCTTCTTTGTCTTTCAGTTGACGATGGCATCAAAGTGAGTCGGGGATGTACACTCTACGTCGACAACAAAAACACCACATGCACAAAGCTCGCAAAAGGCGGCAAGCGAGCAGGATGTACGCTCTGCGCCTCGGATCAATGTAACGGTGCAATTTGGCACAAAGCTGTCGTCCTCAATTTCGCCGCCGTGACAATCCACGTTCTGCTATCAGTTTGTCACAATAAATTCCGGTAGAAAGGAAAAGAAACGTAAACAACAATCTAACGGTGCTCGTTTTGTGAGGAATGGTGATATAGGAGGTTAATTGAAAATCAGGTGTGTAAAGGTGTGGCCGCCTGAGTTGACAGACGGGGTGCGACGTTGCGAACTTTATGACTCTACATTTCGAGACTGGCCCTGAACTCTTTTTGTTTTGGGCGGGGGTTCTTTTAATGGGTCAAATTCAAATCTGGTTAAAACCCCACCAACAGATCGACAGATAGCAGCTCAATGAGGGACATTTCAGTATCTTTATTTGGAGAAGAACAGAAGTGCGAAGGATTAAATGGATCTGGAGGGTGGGCGAAAGTAATTAACAGCAGAGAAGGAATTCAATTGGATTCCATGAAGATATCTTTCCCTTTTTTATAGGCCTTTGGCGAATTTAATTTTGGATACTTTTAACAAATGATGGCCGTAAATTAAATGAAATCTTGTATCATTTTGAAGATATAAAAACCACAAGTGCTGCCGACACTTTCTGAAATTAAATAGTGAAAATTAAATAAATTAAATTCCTCACAAATCAATTTTATTGACTTTCAACTGAGGCATAATATTTGTAAAGCACTTGTGCCTGTGACATTGTATGTGAAAAGACATATTTCAGATACTTTGTTATAAATAAAAGCAGAACAAAAAAAATGTTGTTAAGTTTGATAAGTTCCTAACAAATAAATTTAAATTTCAATACATTTTTCTATCTGTTTCTCGTATTTTGTATTATTGTCTTCTTTTATTCTAATAATTTTTTTTTGTAATCAACATTAATTGCTGTAAGAACTTAAACTATTTCAATCCAAACTACAATATTAAAAAAAAGATTCACCAGCAAAGCGAGTAGGGCTCTATGGGCCTGTAATAAGCTTCTGGGTAAGACATGGTATTTTTTCTAAATTCTGTTTCGCAACTGCCAATGGCCCTATCTCCACGATGATTCGTTACCTGTGGTAAAACCGAGTTTTTAGAAGAGAGGGGCAATACGGCAAGAAGGAGGTGTTGTAACTTTTTCAACAAAAATTTTCGGCGTGAAAACTAACACACATGCACAATGTGCTTCCTTACTTCTAATCTTCTTCTTTCTTGGCTCTGAAATTTACATACACTTTCATATGTCCTTGTACAGACAAGAAAGCTACGCATGGGGAACTCCCTGCCGTGTAGACGGCGACTAAGGTGGAAAACTGGTTTTACCACATGTAACAAAAATACTCGTGGAGATACACGGAATAAGCCTAACTACAATGGTTTTAAGACGTCAAATTCTCTTAAGGCTGAGTATCTTTCTGTCAAAACGTAATGAACCGCATTAAGACTTTTTGACATTTGTAAAAGATAATCAGAACTCAAGGACCAAATATTCCATTATTAAATATCTTTTTATCCCAGCACTTTATTTCAAACAATCTTTTTTATTATGTTCTCACTAATACTTCAATTTTTGCAAACCACCAAATTAAATATTAATCGCTAACGCCACTTTCTTGAAGATTATTTAAGATTCTACGGTTCTGAGCGTCGCCTTAAAACTTAACGAAAGTTTGTGAAAGAGAACGAAAGATCGTCTTAAGGGCATTGTAGTTGTTAATTGTAGTCCGCATAGAAACGTACAATATCTTAACTAGTCTTAAGACAACTTAAAACCATTGTAGTTAGGCCTAATCATTTCCGCCGGGCGCTCAATGATTGATTAAGAGTTCCTGGTGCTCACGACGGTTCTTTAAAAATGGCATAGAATAAGTAAACTCAACACCTTAATTTAAAATGCCAAAATAATTACGAATAAAGTGAAAACCCGCCAAATCGTTCTGCACACCCTGGTCATGAATAGAATTTGAAATGAATCAGTGTTTACTTGATTGTCGAAAAAAGTTTCATTTCATAATGGACTCGAGTTCTAATATTTACGCCGTCTACAAGCAAGTTTCCATATCTAAAAAACATAGGGGAACTATGTATATGTTGCTTCTATATCTGTTAAAACCAGACATCGAAGAGATTGCAATTGGTGACCTTGCTCCAATCAAATATTTCGCGTTACTAAATTTCGAAGTTTTATCACAAATTTTCGCTGAACATGACATTATCTGGATTGAAGTGGATAAAACGAGCGTTTAATTGGACTATTAAGCAAGCAATCACACTCGAAGCGGCAGACAGGATTTTTGTCAAATAATCGCACATCCAAATTTTGCGAGATCCAACCAGATTATGTCAGTGGATCGCGATCGGTGATTTGTTTACGCAAGTCGGGAGCTGTGCCAGAAACAAGATGAAATTTTTCAAATTTCATTTATATTTTTTTTTGTATTTTGTTTTTTTTTATCTTTTCAACAACAATAAAGTAAGTTGAGACAGCAAATTTTAAATTAAAAATACTCGTGTATCACCTGTACTTAAATATATAAATTTTATTTGGTTTATAAATAGTCGAAGGTTGCATAATTATTGTGTTTAAATATTTCATAAAGAGATACAACTTTGATGTATTCTAATTAAACTTCGTATTTGAACATAAAATAGATCAACGACCATTCATCCTCATCATGCAAACAAAAGTGCATAATAAAGTCTAATATCAGCGCAAATAAACTGCTGTGCATTGCGCAAGCAAAACACGATCTGGATTCCACGTGATCTTCATCACTTTCCATTGAAGTGGCGAGAATTTGATTCGCACACAAACTTACCTTTTCGTAGCCGCCGCCAACAGGTAATATCTGGATATTAGCAGTTTCGACCCTTGTTTGCTGCTCACATTTTTCCCCGATGCGAAAACAAACCCCGATGCGAAAAATTTCCCCGAAGAGATCTACGCCAGTTCAAGTTCAAAAAACTGGTCTGACTCCAGTTTTGATTTGGTTTTGATTTTCGAACGACACACAAAATAATTATGTACGTGTGTTTTTTGGTGGTGTCCGTTGCTTTGGGAAGCTAACATCATGTGGTCCAGGCATTAAATTCGGTGATAAGTATGCAAACTGTTTGGACCAGCGGAAAGTTTGGCCTGGGCAAAAGCTAAAAGCCTTTTTATAGCTGCTAAATATGCTAATGGGTGCCATGGAGCCCCCTTTTGGGGCATGTTCGTTTTTTCTCTGCATACCTGTGAGGTAACTGTTAACACGTGCAAGACAATAAACTGGATTAAATGGAGGTTATCAGGCGATTCGGTGTAGTTGCATAGGATTTTATTTGATTTATTGCTTTGCCCTTTGAAAGTCTCAAACTGGTTTCCCACAATTAACAGTATTTTTTATGGGCTGCCTTTTTTCTTTGCAAGTTTTAATAGTAGACCATTCGGGTGCCTGCACACGTGCGCGATAGCAGGTGGTTAAGAATGTGCGTCGGAATTTGTTGTGGATGGATCCGATCTGACTTTGTTTTCTGTTTGTCTTACAAATATTTACACAAAATAATTGCTTAATAAATTTTCAACATTCATTAATATAAACGAGTTAGTATAAGAGCGTCCTACCGTTATGTTCAGCCCAGATGTATTGGATAGGCCAAATAATCCAGTCACAGGACACAAAATATAATTTACAACGTATAAAATATAAAGGATTCTTAAACTTCGCCAGGATATTCTGCCATTCAATGCCCGGACAAAGGAGGAGGGTCATATGGTCCCGGTTAATATACCAATCACTAAGTAAAGTCTCTAAACTTAGTACATATATTCAAGTATAAATAGACCACCCATGCCGCGGTGAACTAAATATTCTGGGAGAGAATCGAGCGAGAGAAAACAATTCTTGTTACGGAGTCAAAAACTCAGTCTCTGAACAGTCAGAATTTACGAAAGTTGGAGTTCTAGAACGAAAAGACGACTGCCTCTATCTTCTACAGTGGCAATAACAATTCCAGACTTAAGTCTGAACCTAATATGACGTACCGTAACGTAACCATACGTAACCTAACGTACGAACCTGAGTGTTCATATGGTAAGGCCATAAATTGACTTAATAAACTTGACGAATGTTCGTTAAACTCGCGTAACATGCTGCAACATGCACGTAACATGCCTCTGTACTGTGCTGCAAAAAGGGCACAAGACGCTAACATCCGTAAGCGGCATCAGTCGCCAAGCAATTTCTCGGTTAAATTTGTCCCTTTTATTTTGCTGAGCACTTCTAAAGGCCCAATCATATAGCAGAAACGAAAACGAACCGAAACGAAAAGAATGAAATAAATGGTATGAAAATGTATGAACACGGTTATATAAACGAACAGAACCGAATCGGAACGAATGATATAAATTTATTTCATTTCGGTATTCGTTTCAGCTATTCAGCCCGTTGCTTTGACAGTTCTACAGACAGTTTGTTTTCGAATTTAAAGTAGTTGAAAGAACGAAAAAGAAGTTATTTTAAAAGAATGCAGTCAATACAAGGTGAACAAATTTAAATTATGATTTCTCTTGTGATTTCTCGACATCCGCCATAAATTATATAAATCGTATAATATACATATGTATTTATCGAAAATAAAAAACTCTTCTACTCAATGCAAAACTTGTCAACAAATGTCAAAAACCGATAAGCTCAGCCACCTATATAATCGCTATCATTTTGAAGTTCATTTCGTTTTCGTTTCGGTTCGTTTTCGTTTCTGCTATATGTTTGGGCCTTAAATCTGCATTTACGGAATCCATTTTATACTTGTCACTTTACATTTTCATTTAGGATCATGTTTCAAAATGATGTAAGTAAGCTAAAATTCGTCCAGTTTTCTTATGATAGTCTTACTCTAAATCAATCATTACTTAATCCATCTCAAATTAAGAAAAAGACTTATGATATTTCAAATTCGTTGTACTTCGCTTATACTTTTTCTAAAATGAATTTAGATTTTGACACTTTTCATTACATTTAAACATTTTTACGAATTTTAAATGTCAAACGGGAGATCGGCTTTAAGAGTATTTGTCAATATAAGGATTGTAGTGCTGTTTAAGAAGGAAATTACTACCACGATTCGCTTTAAAAAACAATATTCTAGTGAAATAAATCAAGCGTGCCGGATTCAAAATGGCGGATATCTTGTCAAAAACTGTCGTTAAATGACAGATGAATAAAATAAAATAAAAATGAATGAAATTCATGCTAAAACATACATATACTATAACTATTCTTATGATAAAGTAATTAACTTCAAAGTTATATTGACATGATGTCCTTAACACGTTTTAAGATTCAACTCGACCTCATTGAAGCTTCCATCGATATCTTTTTTACAATTTATAAATATACATATGTAGATACCAGTTGCACAATGCTATTTTTTTTACTTTTTAGCTCTGCGTCATTTACTTATTTAAATGATTGGAAAAACAGTCATAAAATGAAAATTTGCAATTTTAATAATAATAATAAGACGGCAGCCATATATGCATATACTCGTAGGCAACGTTACGATCAATATTCTACATTACACCCGAACACGTCATTTCTTTAGCTGTCGGTCATATCACAAAATGTCGGCAATAAAAATCGGATTCCTTATCAGAAATCTCGTCGCAACAAAAACAACAACAACATTAATCCGCACATTGTCATAATTCTAAAAGTGAAGGTGGTTATCTCCTCCTTGCTTTTTTACCGCAAACGGTAGCAATTACTTGTCTTACATAATTCACGTTTTACTGTAATTAGATCAAAAAAGTAATTGTAATTACCGCCACAAGGTTTCTAATCCCTGGTAAACAACTGTTGAGCTTTTTATCTGTAAGCAGTTGGTTGGGTCTTATCAAAATGAAACCCAGCGTTGAACATCAATGGTAAGTCTTTGATGTTAGTGGAGCCTGCTGCCTCCTTAGTTATCAATTGGAATTTTTTTTTATATTTATGTATATCAAAATATTTATGAGGTAATTCAAGACAGATCGGCTGAGAAAATTGCGGTTTTGTTGAAAATTTTCCAGATGCGAAAAGGTCTGTGCAGATAAATCCAAGCACCGAGCATGCTCCTATTCGACCATATGAAATGGAGCTTCTTATCTGCTATTCTGGGCAGATTGAAGTAGCTCTGTTCTTGCCACTGGCTATAATCTATAACGAGCAGCTAAATTCACAACAAACTGGCTTTGGACTAACAATTAAGTATTCGATAGGCAGACTTATTTGCATTTTATAGAAATACCAAACAACCGTCATTATGGGCAGTGTTGACTGCTCCGTTCTCGTGTGACAAGTTGTAGTTGGCAGGGCCGCCCCACAGCAGAATTGTATACAAGCCGGGGTTTCATTGAGGCGCAGCGAAGTGCACCAGTTTGATCCACCTCAACCCGGAAAACACAAGTTGCGAAGTAGTCGCTACGACTGCTGATACTGTGAGGCTGCTGAGACACGCTGTAGTAGTGGCCAGCACAGAGATAGTAGTGCCTCGCCTAAGTAGCTTCGCGTCCGTCAAGAAGAGCATATCAGTCGTCTTGTTGAAGTGCTATTCGTCTAACCTTAAGATCAGTCTTCAAAGCCGAAACGGGAATCAACAACTTTTCTTGATCTCATCGGAATTATTTTTCTCGTGGATTCTGAATTTCATAAAACGGAAGCCCCAATTTTCAATAAAGCTATCGGATATTAGCGCGTATCAAGCATTCTGCGTGATCAACAGAAACAGGTTCAAGTGAAAAGGAAACCGCAAGCAAAAATATTCAAGTGTTGTGATCCGACAGTCAATTATTGAAATCAGCTTTGTAGAATCGCAGAGAACAAAAAGAAGCTACAGAACCCGTGGCGATCGCGATCTTGGGAGAAAGTGATCTCGTCTTCTTAAATGTGCACAACCACCTGCTGCTTGTCTTTAATTCAGTAAAGCATTCCCGACAGTGAAACTTCTTGTATTATTGTTGTTGTATTCTTCTATTAATTCTTTTGTCGCAGTGAAGATCACTTTTCAGGTGATCGTTGTATTTTATTATTTCGCGGATCGTTTAAAATTAGAAAATTCAAATACCGCGGAAAAATCGCAGTTTCGCAAGTGTTCTTCTCGAGATTTCACCCCCGAATAAATAGGATTCTAAGCCAAGGACGATGTCGCCCTCAACTGCGGTCGGTTCTAGACCAGCTAGTGTGCTAGCACTATGCATCGCAGTATTCATGATTTCTAGTCTTATTTTATCAGGTAAGAGCTTCAATTTTTTTTACGTTTGTTATTTTTTTGTGGTTCATCAGAACGCTTGTCCTGCACGGGAATGAATTTATTGCTTTACTTTTGCTATCTAGATAAATTAGGGGTTGATAATAGAGGATATAATTTACGGCTTTTACCTGTATTTGTACTTATTTTGTTTTTCCATGTGAAATATCTACAATAACGGAATTAAATGAACGACCCTTGATAACGACTTGGCTATGATGATGTAAAAAGGCGAACTTGAATCATTGAATTGTGTATTTATCGATTATGATATTGACTTAGAAAATGGAGTTGGTATTGGTTAAATATTGCCGCAATTGCACCGTCCGATTAGTTTGTTTTATTGATTTTATGATAGGCCTTTTGTTAGTAAAGGTCAGACACTTGACGACACGCAATCTTTCTGAACGTTTTATCAGTGTCTTTTTCTTCTTCTTCTTCCTTATGCTACTTGTGATAACACAAAATTAGCATAATAATAGTTATTGTATTCGCAAATGGAGTATAAATAAAAATTTTAACAGATAAGACTTTCATGACACGTTGATATTGCAGAATTTTAAATATTGATTAATATTCATAGTTGTTGATATAGTTTCAAGAGAGTTGTAGGTACTGAATCAATTATAAATTTTAATATCGAGTCTTGATTAAATGATAGTGTTCGCTTCTTGAAATTTTGGATATAAAGGTTTCTTCTTTAAAATACGGGATGTAACTCTATAGGTTGCAATGTAATAGGAAGATTGGAAAAAATACGTAGACGTAGCCGTAAAGCTGTCAAAAAACGTAGCTGTGCATGCGTACGTTTGATGTAGTTTGCGAATGTTGATTCGTATCTCCCATAAACCTTGATATCCATTGCTGCGTATTTGTGTTCCCAAACTCAGGTAACGTAATAGCAACGACATTGGTGCATTGAATGACAGTGGTATTCAGCTGCGTAAAATATATTTTTAAGTTGATTTGGTTAGTAGCAGCAAAAAATGAAGTTATTAATATTAATAAAATTAATTAAAAAAAAATTAATAAAATTGTTACGGCTTCACGTACACTTCGCTTCTGTACGTCGATTGGCACGTTTATTTCAACGTTGTTCTCACGTCACCCTACGTTCGTCAACAATTTCTTTTTTCCCCAAACTCTGCTTCACGTAACCGTAGACGTACGTAAAATACGTAGGAATCTCCCTAAATAAGACATTTTCAGTCAACTCGAAGCTTTCATCGAAAAACCCTGTTCAACTGTCAAAAATAAGCTAGCATAAAATGACTGTCAAATGATGACACTCTCCTCTATACTATTTAATGAAAAAAGAATTTTTATATTCTTCCAAAGTATGAAAAATTTATTTTTCATCACAAAATATAAAAGTTATTACTTTTATTATCTTAAATGTATAAATATTTAGCTATCTATGGAAAACACACAAAAAAACTATAGCAAAAGTTTTTTTTTTGTTCGTAGATTTTATAAAAGTTGTAAATCTCTCCACAGATTATAACAGTTTTAATGTTGGAAAATATTTGCTATCATGAAAAATTTATGGTTGAGATAAGGGAAAGCCTTTCATTATCACGTATTCATTAGAGCGTCTATAGGGGCTGTTATCGGTTCCCGGTTATATTAAAGTCAAAGGTCTTTTGTGTGCCTTAGTAATGACTTAATTAGAAAATGAAATTCGTACAATAGAGAATACAATAAATGGAAAAGTTCCAAAAAAATGATAATGAAAAAAAAATCATGATTCATCGAAGACATATTTTAACTGTTTGTTTGTTATATCGTATAAAATAAAACAAAAGCCGATTTATTTTTGTAATCACATACTCGTAATTAAACTGGGATTGATGAAAATTAAATATCAGAATATTTAAAATTAAATTCCATTTCAATTTTTAATTGATTTGTAAATTTCGAGTTTTTTTTCGCATTTTAATGATTCGTAATCATACTTGATTTAAACCATTTAAAATTTATTTTCGAATATATTTGGAAATGAAGATACGATTTTACTATGGTAGTAGGTATTATTTTTTGGCAACGGCAGCAAACTTATCTGAAAACCCACTTTCCACAACAGCAGACACCTTTGGAACCCCAACCCCCACCAACAACCAAAAAATGTTATGAAATCTGCCAGCTGGTTCTATAAAAGTGTCTCCATGTTAAAAACAAAAACGAAACATAAATTCACGGCTTTTAATTATTTGTTTTTTTTCTTTATATTCTTTCATTAACAAGCGCAAAACCAATGGAAGCGAAACAAAGCCGCCTCATTAACTCGGGTTAGTCTTCGTCACCTGTCCACGTTTCAAATGCGACAAATACTTTCCAGTCACGTTCTTCCGTTGTTCTGTTTTTTTTGTTTTTGTTAAATTTACATTTATGGAGCACAACTAGAAGTTCAAGCGGACCGGATTTAATTAATATACAAATGATTACAACTTAAATTTGTTTAAAAACAAGACGTAAAAATACACAGTTGCCTAAATGCTAGAGGGGCATGTGCAGATGGTTAAGGTGTTTACTCAGTTGCTGTAAACGGGCACCTGTAGGTTAAGGTCATGTTAATATCTTACGATGTAGATGGCTTTATAGAATCACTCGTTTACTGCCATCAGTTGTTGGTGGATTTCGTTTTACATTACGTTTGTGAATTTAATGGATGTACAATGTGCGTTTTAAGGGCCCAATACACGAGCGATCCATTCGACCCCGCCACGCCAAAACAACAACAATTTGTATGCACAAGAAATTTCGAGTGCATACAAATTGTTGTTTTTGCGTGGCGTGGTCAACCGAAGCAAATAAAGTAAATGTTCAAAGTGATAACTTTTAATTAAAAAGTACAATCAGTCTGAAATTTTTTTTAAGGATAAATATGAATATTTTATATCAAAAAATGCATACAAAGCCATTTTGATCTATAATGCATATGGGTCATTTGTCCTTTGCACGGCAGAAATGGCTTACCATATATTCACTCTACGAAGGTGTAATGGTCAATTGCGTATCAATTGAGGATTTTCAACGCCTCAATAGCGGCTTTTCTATTTATTAACAAAGCCATCAGCCAATTCGAAATGTGCCTCGTCACTCATGATGATTTGTGTCAAAAATGTTGATCGGGTATACCGAGTTTAAAACCCGTTGTTGCGGCGTTAGATTATCCTTAATACATTGTTACCAATTCTTATCCTATACCTCAGATTTTTAGGCCCGACTCCTTGAACAGGATCAGCAGCCCGACATTGGCAGACCCAAACTAACTTTATCACTTTGATTGCCGCTAGTGTGAGGCCCTTCTTAAGTTTTTATTACAGCGTACACCTCTGCTTGGAAGACAGTAGCTGGAGTGCCCAAGGTGAACGCTTTACTAAACCTGGGGCTTTTACCTTAGGTTCCAGCACCCACGCCTGTCTTTGGAGCCATCTGTGTACCATAAAAGTGCACTCTGTAGTATATAGTAAGGAAATCCTGGGATAGCCCCTCTTGTACAGGGGCTTTCAACAAGAGGGGTCATTTTAAATTAACGAAAAGTGGAATATTTTCGTAAAAAGTGATGATATTTTTATTTTAACCTAAAGTACAAACTCTAAGGTTAATAATGGAGCACAATATCTGCCAAATATACATTTATATGACATTTTTCAAGCATCTGTTATATTGCCTTTGACTGCTTGAATCGTTGCTGGAGCCAAATGAAAATGAGCCTCATCACTCAGAATAATTTTGTTTAAAAAATCATGATCTTCTTCATGCATTTCCACAACCAATCAGCGGTGCAAACTGGCTTGTAATATCCCCAATACCTGTGACTGTGACCGTCTCAAAATGGACAAACCTCGGTTTTCAGCCACACTCTAAGCTACAGCAGCGATATTTTCAACTAACCTGGCTGGACGAGCACGAGTTAGGTTTGCACATCCCACGGCGTTTGAATTAATTGATTAAATTTGCTATAGCTGTGCCAGAAGGCGCTTAATATTGGCCTTAAGCAGAACGAACTTTACGGACTCAAGGAAAATAGTCTCCAGCGCTGTCTTTCTCTGAATCTAGACCATTGTCTGCATCTTGCATAATGTGTGATACTTTTCTATCTGAATTAAAATTAACACAATTCTTTTTAATGACTCTCAATTTCTTTGATGTACTTTTTATTTGATTACATGAAATGAATTGTTCTTTCACTAGAAATATTTTCTTTAATCTATATAATCTACAATCCCTAAGTTGAATAAAACCTAAAGCAATTAATTGTGTGAATAAACTGATTCTAGGAATCAGGGGCTTTTCTTAAGGGGAAAATTTTTTCTTTAAATAAACCTAAAAAGAGTAAATACTCAATGACTCATTATTTATTGAATAAAGATATCTAATCTACTTATATTTGTTGTGCCCGCTATTCAACTTCAACATGCCGAAGTACAGTTACAAACAATTGCAAAATATAAAACATTAAAACAAGACTCTTTCTCTCGAGATAATCGTGAAATTTCTACCAAGTCACTAGCAAAGAAAACATTGTAAAATCATATTCCGAGAACTGATTATAAAATGTTAACGTTTAATAGAAATTTCAATTTTTAATCAAAACTGATAAAATGGGTGCAAGTAATTTATTACATCTAGAAATGTTTTATTATTAGTTGAGCTATAAAGCCTGGGATATTCGATAACAGTTAGTATTATATTTACAGGGAATCCCAGAATTAGAAAATAATAATAATACGGCATTAATCAATGAAACACTTTTATGTGTAACTTTTTGTGTTAATCGAAAAGTGACTTTATTATTATTAAATTATTACATAATTAAAATTTATTTTAATCATCGCAACAACTCCGACAGAATCTTAGCGGATCGAGACCCTATCTTTCCTGGCCAAGGTCTGGATCTGGAGTACGTTAAAGCACCCTGTAACTATTGTGGAGAAAAACTCCCACGATTAGCGTGCCTTGATGACAGCTTGGCTGTCCAAAAAAATCGAAATTATTTCTGTTATTTGGCTTAGCTAAAATTTATTACAGCTCAAAACTGTCAAAACTGACGTTTCCTTGTAAATTTTTGTTGTAAGCAACTAATTTAGTAATATTTCAATACAACATGAAGGTATTATTATTATTAATAATTTTTTGCTTATTGTTTGTAAAATGAGAAGAAATGTTATTATTTTTTTTATTAGTTGTAAAATGTGAACTGTCAAATGGCTTGCTAGGAATGGTACTAACCCGGGGGCTAGACGATCAATTTTTCAATTGCAATATTGCATTGCAGTATTAAAATTGATCGTCTAGCCCCTGCTCCAATTTGCATGCAATATTTTAAATGCAGAGCCTATTCACATTATGCCATAAGTGTTTTGAGTAAAACCGGTTTTATTCAACTCCTCGGAATTCACACGAGGGGTAATTTTGTTTAGCAAATTTGAATGCTATACAGGAACGTTTAAATGTATTGCAGATGAAATCAGAGCTAAAGAATGCAAGAGATCGAAAATGCGTTTGCTTTTGCGTGAAAAATGTTTCGTTAAGTTCTTCCGCTCCCTTCCCTCTCTCATCTATAAAACCGGTTTTACTTGCCATGAATATGCCCCGTGTAAATAGGTCCAATGGGCGGGCGTTCACGGATCCTCAATCAACAATTAACACAGTGGATTTGTAGGGGAGAGGGTAAAAGGGAAGGGACGAGGTGTTGTAACATCTTCAACAACTATTTTTGGCGTGAAAACTATCACATACACAATGTGCTTCTTCTTACTATTTGTCTTAGCGTCTTAGCACATTAACTTTACGCACACATTTATACCTCCATGTAAAGGCAAGAAAACTTCTCGCTGTTGACGATGAGCCATGAACGCCAAGAGAATCATCAAAAACTGTTGTATTGACAGTTGATTGAGGAGCCGTGTACGCCAGCCCAATGATTGCATATATGCAAGAAAATCAAAATTTTTTTAAACAAAATGGCGGAATATTTTTTCTTAAATTCTGCATAACATAAAACACGCATTACAAATTTAGAACACCAAGCACTAACATTCAATTTTACCTACAATTATTTTAAAAGTAACTATAATTTTGCCTATTTTTTTATTTCCAGTTAGCGCTATAAAATGTTATCAATGTAACACACACTTAAATGCAAGCTGTGGAGCACTAAGCATACCGAAAGCAGTTAAAAGTGACGAATTCCTGAAAGAGTGCGAACGTGGCGAAAAGGCATTTTGTCGAAAAACAACACTAAAGGTGGAGCATAGCCAGGAGGAGAGAACAGTCAGGTCGTGTGGATGGATACAAAAGGACAACATGTCTGACCATTGTCTCAATGCTGATAATGAAGGATTCCTGGAGAATGTATGTGTCTGTTATACAGACGGCTGTAACTCGGCACCATTAAGGACAGGATCCTTTAGCTTATTATATTTCATTGTGCCGCTGATAGTCATGGCCTTACTTAAGTTACATTAAGTTTACTTAGTTTTATTTAAGGATGTTTGTTACTGTTTATATTACTAAAAAAATTAAATTTAAAAAAAACACACTTACAAATCTTGATTTACATTTAAATTCTTATAATATTTCCCCGACCTTGAACTCGTTTTGAATTTTAAAGGCTTTTAAATGGCTTGTAATCCTTCTCTTGAACTACTACCTCCATTTTGGAATTTGTTTTTTTTAAGAAACCGACACACAAAGGTTAGAGAAAGCTTAAGGACACGGCTAAAAAGTTCTCGACAAATGATGTAACGAAACTCAACAGCAGGAAATGAGGTCACATTCATTCTGATCTCCTAGAACATGATGAAGTCTTCTCTATATGAAAAAGACGAAAAGGATGCTGCTGTTCAGTTGAAGGACACCATCACTCCAATACAGTGGGGCATCACAAGATAAATCTCTTGTTTGTTTTTTCTTTGAACTGATATCGTGTTTCCTTTCTGCTGAACAAAAATTTAAGTAGTTCGCATATAGCCAAATACTATCAAAGGAAGGACGTGGTTGGAAATTTTAAATGAACCTCGATAACGTAAGACGAATGTTTTTTCTGCTCAAGGGTAACAATCCCTCGAGTTAATAAGGGGAGGGATTATGGCAGTTTTTGATATTGATTAAACTCTAGGTAAAAGTTTCTGTTTTGAAGACATTTTCCTTTACTGAGGAAAAACAGTTTTATGCATGAAAGATTTTTATTCCGATAAACAAACTGCTAAGTAGTATTAACTTTTCTTGTTTACCAGGAATTATGTTTTATTACTGCAAAAGCAAGCTATCATCTTTTAGTTAAATGTAGTGTTTAACACTTTAACTTCCTTTAACCTGTAGGAACTTTTGCTATGTTTTCATAAATTTACTTTAATAGCCTCGTTATAATTTCTCCTAAATATGTAATATGCAATAAATGCATAAACAGAGTCTTTCAACAAGAAGTGTCATTTTAAATCAAAGGAGCCACCGTATTGCTGAAAATAAACATCGTCCATATCCATACTATCAATTTCAAGGCAAAAAGTCGGTAGCGTAAGCTGTAACGGTCGAACCCACAGCAGTGGTAGCAGTGCTCTTCCAAAAATGTACCTTTGAAGGGCGATGAAATGTCCAAACCTAGTCTCGTATAAAGGACCCCTAACGTCCCGGGCAGATTATGCTCTACCGATGGTTGTGATCACTCTGTAGTGTCATGGTAAGAAGGTGTTGCTCAATTATAACTAAAGCAGGTTCTAAACTTTCTGTATGCGAGCAGGCTTTATAAATGGCTGTTGTTTCCGCGTGCTTATTACTTACAACGTACATTGCTTTCTTAAAAAACCAGGGGGTGTTAGGTTTGTCTGATTATGTAGTACCCGGGATCCGATAGTTTTCTGTATTTCTTCATATCAGTGCGGAGTATGTTCGTTACGGTTTGGTGCAGTGGAGCTTGGAAATGGTATGTTTGTGCCGTTTGCTCCGTAATAGTTAGTTAGCCGGCCTCTATATCAAGAGAGCAGTAGTAAATTATTCTTGCCAAATATAATATGTTTAACTGTGAATATTTTTTATCAAAAGTATTTTGAATAATTTTAGGGGCTGAGTCAAACAAAAACTCCAGTACGCTCTTTCATAAAGTATATATATTATTTTAAGATTTTAAAAGTATTTACAATTATCTATTGATTTATAGATTCCCATTGATTTTAGAGATTTACACCAGCAATTCAAAGCCCTCCAAGGCTAAGCCTAGTATGGAGTTCGAACGGAATTCCGTTCCCCATATAAAATACACTTAAAAAGATGCACAGAATTCCGTTCACCAAAGTTTTCCGTGCTCTTTTTGTTTTATGAGTACGCAGTTCGAACGGAAAACTATTGGTAATATTTAGCTTGTGCAATTCTCTAACAGGGGGCTTGAAGGGAATTGGAGACTTTTTTCCTTCATGTTGGAACGGAATAAATGTTATTGCTATTGCCGTCAGTTTGTGGTTTTATATGTGATTTTTAATAATCAGCTGTTCGCTTTTTCTTAACTGTTAGCTTTTCTCCACGGTATTCTTCACGCAATTTTTCCGTGTAGAAATATTTACCAAAAATGCTGAACGGAATTCCGTGCGAACTCCACACTAGGCTTTAATCGGTACAAGTATCGCCAAGCGACGCCATCTAGGGAAGAAGCTGGACAAAGGTTTGTCTACATCTATCTACATACTCCTGATGGGCATATTCACACGTTGCCATAAGTGTGGTGAGTAAAACCGGTTTTATTCAACTCCTAGCAACTCACACGGGGCGTAAATTATGGATAGTAAATTTGAATGCTATACAGGAACATTTAAAGGTATTGCAGATGAAATTTACTTGTTAGAGAAAAACAGAGCTAAAGAATGCAAGAGATAGAAGTAACCTTTTATATGTGTGCTAGTTTTCACGCGTTTGGTTTTGCGTGAAAAATGTTTCGTTAAGATCTTCCGCTCCCTTCCCTCTCTCATCTATTAAACCGGTTTTAGGCGCCATGGCACTGTGTGAATAGGCCCAAATGAACATAGAAAAATATTCGCTTACTTAGATAGTAAATAGTAACTTAGCTAACTAAGTTTATGTTTGTACTTTTATTTGGCTACACTACTAACAACTCCTGAAATCATTGCCCGACTGCAATAAATTTGAATTATGAAGAAAGCTTTAAAGCTTTTCAAAATTAAAATAGTACAGACACACACCGATTTTAGTACTAAAGAATGAGAAAAGGCACTACTTTACAAGTCATTCTCAACAAACAGAACAGAGCAATCATCTATAAAAATACCAGAACTATTAATATTTTAGCTGTAATAACTTTTATTAAATATTATTATCAAATTTTATCCGAATATACACTTTTCCATCAAGTTAATAGGTCATGAATGCTCATCTATCGTGCCATGCCATCTCTTAAATTTACCGGATGTGACAGTTAATTAGATTCGCACTTTAAACCATGAAACATGTGCGAACAACAAAACAAGATGAACTCGTGGCATTAATAGTTCTAGACTAATTTTTTAATCAAAATCTTTTCACTTAGTTACAGAGGATAACGTACAAAGCATGATGTTAAAAGTAGCCGAACAATTTAACGCTTATTGTAACCCTAGATGTAAAGGTTAAATATGAATTTTGAAAAAATATACTTTTACTCTTTACATACTTACATCATTATGATTATTTATCGACCTATAGTATATTAATAACATTATTTTCTTTATCCTTGTGCTTTATACTAGGAAAAAATTCTATGACCTAATTTCCATGACTTCACCTAGCCAATTCTTATTCTAAATTTTCTTTGCTTTTATTGCGTGCGTCCATGGATGGAGTCACTTTAGTCTTGTGGGGCTCGTTTTGCTCTTATTGTTATGGACACAAATGACTTCTCTAACGAGAGATTTCCTTATTCTGTCATCTGTAGTGCAACCCGCACAGTCTTCACGATTAATTTAATGATTTTTTTTGTCATATTTACAGTGGGGTATGGATTTACATGATTTCTTTGACATAATTTACAAAAATTCAACTTTCACTCTTATTGTTGTAAAGTTTGCATTTACTAAGCAAAGGATATGTTAACTACTTATTGCTATGAAATCGAAAGTGTCTCTCTTCCTTAAAAAAATTTCCTACAAACAGAATATTGCAGAAAGCTTAAATAAATTTTCTAATTAAAGTAATACGACACGAATTCACTTATAGAAAATAAGACTACAGATGGTAGAGAATCAAACAATTTGTAATACTATAAAATAATTCCATTTATTAGCCCACTGTAAAAGCTTCAACTTCAATAAAAAGTGAACTTCGGCGCTTGAACTTCCCCTAAATGATAAAATACCTCAGATTTTATAACAGACAAGTCCCTAGTTGTCTTTACAGTTGGCAAAATATAACCTCGCACTCAGTAACAAGAACTGTAAATTCTACGCCAAAAGTCCTTGATCAATTATTTCGACGGGCAACAGAATTTTTCCGTCCACCTTTTAAAATTATTTAGCAGCTTTTATCTCGGTGTCGAATTGTTTCAGTTAAGATCCAATCACAATAGACTTCCGGTCATCATCTGACTCGGAGGCATCCAGATTCTAGTTGCTGTATTATCTCCTCCGGTTCTGAGAGCGAGTCTGCGACGATAATTCGCCTTAGAACAAGCGCGGCGCAGCTCGTAATCGGTCGCGAAACGGTCCTCCTCCGATTCTCGCATCTTAAAGTGATTCTGTGAAAAGGAAATTATTTTCCTAACAGCTTTGTCCTATCTATTTTTTTCTAATACTTTTATTACCTGGTGAGAAGCATTTATATTCGCTGTTAATAAATTTAAATGCAATAAAAGTGCCGGGAGTGTGATCAAGTTAAAAAAAACCGTTTTTTTATATATAAAAACAACAGGACTAGTACATCAAGGAATTTCCGGGAACATGCAGAAAATGCAATCCTTTATTGTGGCTAGCGTCATCCTTATAGTCTTCGCAGTTCAGCAAGGTGAGAAAAACATTTTTTGTCCGGTCAAGATTACATAAGAGGCGCGCTGCAGTTCCAAGTTCTTTTTGTACAGATTGAAGCGACACCATCGTATATCAGCATTTTTAAAATTTACAATGTGCGGAACTTTCCAGTAACTTACTGATAGTCTGTAAAAACTCCTCTAGAAATAAGGAAATGAGTGGCGAGCCTAAATACTAAAATATCCTGCCATTATTGATTCCAATTACTTCAACCCGACGAGTTCAAGATTTCTTTCTCTCGAGTCCTGCGCAGTAGTGCATAATACATGCAAAGTGCGTGCGGATATCGTACCTTGAGGAGACCCACTTTCCGCCCTCGACAGCTAAAAATTAACTTATGTAAGATTGGAATATGTATAAGGATACATTTTCCAATATAAGCTCGTCCTTGGATGGGGGAACGTGTCTCAAGTATGTACATATACACATACTATGTGCATGATTGTACTACAGTCTGTCTACTTTGTTTAACTAGTGGAAAAATTATTTATGATTACGACTGAATGGATGTACACAAGACAATTTAAGGCAATTGTTCAGACTGCGTTATTTGTCTACAAAAGGCTATTGATATTCAATCTTTCACTTAATTATTGATAAACAAAAGGATTTAAATGGTACTAGTAATTTGTTAGCTTGTTTGGCGGCTCTGGTAAATTTTTTCGATTCTATATCGATTTTAGAAAATATTCTCCCATCACCTGCACAATAAAAGTAGCCAAATGAGGGACTCGTGATTTTTTGGTAAATGCATATGCTTACGACTATGTTAACACATAACCAAATGCAAAATAAAATTCGGTTTTTTAGCTCCTACCGTTGGAAATGGAAAATAAGCCAGTAGGCTGCGGTGAAAATGTTTTTTATACGTTCAACAAGCTGCCATCATCGGAAATGTTATTTCATTTTACTTTAACCGGAAATAAACGCGAAGATAGTTTTATGGGCAATTTGTTATATTCTTTAAACTCAAATACGCCAAATACGATGTCGAAATTGTCGATGATTAAAAGCTGAAGAATAATCAGTATACGTGACCTACATATAACCTGCGAAATCAATTTTCATTTCTTTATCGCATAAATACGAACAAGCTGCTTTATTAGTAAGTTAGATTTATTATCATTTATTATCTTAGAAGCAATAATTCTAGTTTTGTAATAATGTCACATGAGTAATTATCCTGGCTATAGTAAACCAACGAAATTGTTAAGACGTCTCTTTTTTTATAGTTCTGGATGCTGGAGTATAAATGTGTAAAGTTTATCACGAGTTGTCCTCATGAACTACCTGCGGCTAGCTTATGACTTTTCAGGATTTCATATTTAGTTTCGTCAGACCCTCAATATCTGATCTAAATCAGTATGGTTATTAACATATGTTATCGTGGTTTTTTCTAATATAATTTCACAAAACTACAAAAAGAACATTTTTTTTTGTTAAATGACAAAGCAAAAAAGAAAGCAGATACATTTTTTATAGTTTTGCACTTCAGGTACGTTTATAAAACTAAAAAAAACTTAGTAAAATGAAAATGGGTCACAATGTTCCACTTCGTGATTTTCTTGATAGATTAACACATAAACAAATCAATTTAAAGTTGTGAAATATTCGCTCTAATCATACTCGTCAGCTGCAAGCCTGAGATTTGCTGCGGGAGTTAATAAAAAAATCGTTTATGACGTTCATGTTAATATGCACAAGAAAAGCAACAACATGAATTAAATATAATTTATAGAGTGTGAATTGCACGAAGAGAATTATTGAATTAATCTTTTTTTTGTTCACGACAGTGGCAACAAATTGATACGAATGCGCTTGAATCAATATTTAATGTTCCAACGACTGATTAAGGATTATTATTGTATTTTGTACAATAAAACGAAAACGATGCTCTTAAATTGCAATTTATATTAATTATATAGGAACCCTACATTGTTATATAACATAAACAAAAAAAGATTAATCAATTTCTTCCTCTTAAATGGCGCTACAGTCTTTGTACGACTCAAGCCAGAAAGGTTTATGGCGCTGGATCGGCAACTCAGCCTCATTGCCATCATTGGGATACCATTATTTGTGCTGTAATACCCCAATGTCTTACCCAAAAGTCTGTTACAGGCCCATATAGCCCCAGTGAATTTGCTGATGGAGTAGTCCAGTTGAGCGTTCCAATTCAGAATCTTATCCAGCATTACTCCCAGATAGTTGATTAAGTCTGTAAACCCCTCCAATTCTCTCCAGTGTGTCATACGAACTTTTCGTATATCTTCTAGCACGTCATCCACCCACGCTTATTTTTCCTGATGGTCTAACATTGAAAATCTGAGCTAGCATTCTTTCTTCTGAAGCTCGTACAAGTGTCCGAGCCATACTAGTCTGCTCAATTTTATGCGTGCTATATTTATTTCGTCAGACGTTTCTTCAAGCTCTTCGTTCGTTCTAATGCATTCGTTTTGGTTAACTCTTACACGACCAAATATTCTTCTGAGGTTTTCCTTTCTAAGATTCGCCTCAGCCTCAGACCCGTAGCATAGAAACTACATTGAGGACATTACTTTCACATTATTATTAAACACTTTACATATATCTAATATCTTTGAACAAAATCTTGAAAGATGAACCGTTATAATTTTTTGAGAAAACATATTTTGAAATTGTTTTCTACTTTTTTTATCGTTTGTGTTTTGAAAGTGTTGTGTTTAGGATAAAAAAAATGCCACAGAAGAAAATAATATGCATTTTTGGTAAGTTTATTGAATCATTTCAATAGAGTAGAATAAAATCGTTGAAGCTTGTTTGAGATTGTAGTGAAACTAATAAAATATTTCTTTAAAATTTTCGTATCCTCCGGCTATACCTACTATGTACTAAAATTACTATTAGTATAATTGCTTACTTTAACATATAATTTTCATAGTGCTATGAGAAATCGGTAGTTTTATTTAACATTCTGCCCTTTGTGATATTATAATTAACCTGCAAGTTAAAAAATTGATTAAAAGTATAGCAAGTACTATAAAATTATTGCGTTAAGGAATGAATTCATGTATTGGAAATATTAAAAAGACAAAAAGGTTTCAAAATTGCAACAAAATTATTTCAGTTAATAATGATACAATCGAAAACATGTTAAAAGGTCAATTGACGAAAAAAGGACAATTCGATTTCAAAATTTGCAGTTTTTTAATATTGATACAAAACAAATCACATAATAATGCGTACAACATTTCACAGTTTTCAAAAATGTAGCATAGCTGTTCACTTGTTTATCAATCGGCGGCACTAGTTTAAAAATATATAAGAGCTGTGCCATTTTTTTTTCATTTAAATACATGTTTATTTAAATAAAATTTCACAAAAAGTTAGCTTACTTATACAGAATATGTAAACTGATCCACTTGTTTTAATATTGTCACCTATTGTATATTTAATCTTTTAGTGCTCTACTATATTGTATCCATAGACCAAATATTAAAACAATTGGTGAGTTCGTTTTTTTTGAATGACCTAGCAGTATTTGTCTCATAAATTCAAACTAAAGAAACTTAATTAGCAACAACATTCCTGAGCATCATAAATGCTTGCCGTAAGAATGCAGTAGCCTTTACCTTTTACATTTATCAAATGCGATTCCAATTGACGAACAAAAACAAATAAATATGAACCATTATTTTTTAGGTGAAGCTATAAAATGTTATCATTGCAATAGTCATGAAGAATCAACTTGTGCCGATGAAATACCATCAACCAGTTTTATTAAAAATTGTGACACGGAAGTTATTCCTAAAACAGTCGACAACGTAACACATGCGTACACTTACTGCAGGAAAATATACCAAATTATTGAATTTTCAGTTAACGGCTGTAAGTAAATCCTATTGAATGGAAAATATTTTAAAACCAATTATTCATTAATTAAAAATTGCAGTGCCGGCAGATACAAGAGTTATCAGAGCATGCGCTTTTGCCAATCAAACTAGCTACAATTCCTGTTACAACAGATATGGATATGGAGGTCGCCAAGTCGTTTGCTCCTGCGATCAAGATGGATGCAATGCGGCAGGATATCTACGCATAGATTATACAATAACAGCAACGATTTCACTTGCTGCATTTTTAATGTCTTTTAAAACTTATATTTTTTAACTTTATGTTTAATAATGAAAGCCAACGTTTTATGTTTATTTTGAAAAACCTAACAATTTGGAAATTCTTGTTAATAATGCATTAAAGACTTAAGTTGATCTGCCTTTACACGTGTTTACAGAAATTGCAATAAAATAAAAATGTTTTGATTGATATAAATTTTACTAAAGCTACTTTTGATTTTTTGGTTTTTTCCTTCTTCTTTGCAATATTAAAGAAGCGCGCTTATTCTGTACGGATCCTACTTCAGTAGTAAGTTGCAGTATTGTTTTTTGCGATGCCTAAACTGAGTCCTTTAATGATAGAAGATCTGTAACATAAATGTACCATTTAGGATAAAAAGCATTATTTTCATTTGCCGTAGAGAGCTCCTTTAATCAAGGCAAGTCAAAGCTTTCTTAAGAATTTTAGAAGGATGGATTCCGTGTAACTTGTCTGTTAATTTAAGAAAACATTTGTACATAGCCTACATAAAAGGCTATACACATAAATTGTAGCCAATCACAACATATTAAGAGCGTAAAAGTCAATTCAAAATTAAAAAAAGCGGCGAATGTATAGTTTAAATATATAATTTTTATATATTGCAGAGTATTATTAAAAGATAAAATATTTTTAGGTGAAGCAATTAAGTGCTATGTATGCAATAGTCATTCTGATTCAAGTTGCGCCGACGAAGTTCCACCAGTAGGATTGGTGAAAGACTGCAGTGATATATCTCAAAAGCATGATAGCAAAAAAGCTTACACTTACTGTAGGAAAATATTCCAAATTATTGAATTCTCAGTTAATAATTGTAAGTAAAATATCGTATCACTAGTATAAAAATGATCACACAACATATTAAATACAAAATTACAGTGCCACCAGATAGCCGTGTTGTTAGAAGTTGCGGATCACAGAATCAAACTAAAACAAATTATTGCTATCAACGAGCAGGATTCGGAGGCCGTCAAGTCGTTTGCTCCTGCGACCAAGATGAATGCAATGCTACTGGATCGTTACAGATCAACAAAACAATAATTGGGACAATCCTGTTTGCACTTCTCCTATTTGTTAAATTGGTTTAATTTTTTCATTTTAGAAGGAAATTTTTTCGATGATTTATTTTGGAATTTTTGTACTTTTCAGAAATTGCTTTGCCCTTTCTTGTAAAGTTAAATTAATTCAAAAATAACTTTCGACTCGCTTTGATAGGTTTTACACAAATTGTATTAAAATTAAAAATTAAGTAATACAGTATTCTTTTGCTCATTCCAAATTGTCACAGTATTATGTTCTATATTTTATAGAAATATAATAATAGGTTTTTCATAAATTTATAAAACAAAAAGTAATTTAAATATAATTGCAATCTATCGTAGGTAATAAAAAAATATTAAAAATAATGACAAACCTCTCCCACTTGGGTTTTAAGAAAATGAACTTGGACCTAAATAGAATAAAGTTTGTTAGATTTCTTGTCTTAATAGTGTACATAGTACATAAAAAATCGCAATATTATAGGAAAATACATTACTAGTCACGATTCATTTTAAATAAAATAAAACAAGTATACATACCATAGTTAAAATAAAAAAAAACAGATTTAAATTTTAAAATGATGATTAATGTTACAGTAATGCAAATATCTTAAATTAATTTGTTATAATGTTTAAAATCAATTTAAAAATCATATTATATATAGCAGTAATGAACTTACTATATAAATGCCCCCTATGAAACTATGTGCTGGTTTTCATGCATTCGAATGCTTTTAATTATAATAAAGATAAAATGACGAACCCAAATAATATTAAAGAGAAATTATAAATAAATTGCACAATTTCATAAAAAAAACTGCCAAGTGTTGTGTCGTCTAAATAGGCAAAAAACTAGGTTAATTTCTGAAAACAATATAAAACTCGGTAAAAACTACGTAATGTTTTATTTTACAATTTTATATGTTCTATTGAAACTAGGCATCGTCTAAAAACAACTAGGAAGAGAGACTGGCGTAGCAGAAGAAATATTCCGTTTAAAAGATTTGAAAAGCCAAATGAAATCCCCTCCATTACCTTACAAGTCCCAATGCATTCTGCTCAATCCGTTCATTTGACTAGTTGAAGGAAAAGAAGTAAGTATGGTAATAATTCTAAATTCGATCATATGTTTATTAACCTCGTTAAAAACTAATAACAGAGCCCCATAATAATTTTATAACAAGGAAGCTATAAATAAGTTATCTGCAGCAGTTTATCGTTAAGTCTGATCTGCCTGGAGTTGTAAGCTCCAAGATCACTCTTTGTATTACCAGTCCGTTATGTAGTTTATCACGTCATGGTGCAATATCTAGTAGTAAGCTTAGGATCAAAAGGGTGTTAAAGGAGGTGGCGATGAACACTGCATTTGAATTCTTGGGTGTTGTACCAGTTGGAAATACCGACTGCGATTATTCCACGCCCCTCTTGTAAATAAAGGAAGCGGTAATAGACGTAATAAATTTATTCTTGATGGGCCGGCGGTTGCATTCGAGTTTGAGCCCTATTATGGCCCCTAGTACGAAATTCGATTCGTCAATCGATCGAGAATCGAAAGCTGATTCGATTGTGAAAAAGATTGGTAGTCCGTAACGCAGTGGAATCGAACAAAAAGTACCGCCATTGTAACTGAGAATTTTCTGTCATTTTCATAAATTTTTCGAAGGAAATTGAATGGCAATGTTGTTTTAAGAAAGTTGTTGATGTTTAAATAAAATAAACGCAACACACGCGTTCGACCATCTAAATGTAATCTAGAACTGTCATCGACTGCAATCGACTCGGTTCACTACGATCGAGAATGGGACTACCACTTTTTCGATCTAGGGGCCTATGAATCATCATTTAGAGGAATTCCCTATTTTGATGTACTCGCGACGGAACGATTGGTGAACGCTCTGAAGGCAGGGAGCCTACTATACTATATACTAGGGTCAGAAAGTAAATTAATTTGAATTCGGAAATTTCGAAAGTCTAATGGTCATTAATATTCGGAATTAATTTTGCTGGAGGCCTACTATGTATTGGAATTTCCTACATAATACGAATTTGAATAACGAAATTGATAAATAAAATAAATGTGAACGATTTGAAACTGCCCGAATTTTCATTTTATAATCACATATATGAAAATAGACTTGTTTAATATTTTACACTATTATTATTTACACTCACTATCATGGCATTTATGCTAGTTTCAATTTTCTGGTAAAAAATAAATGTTCATCTTTATTAGACGGATAATTATTTGGATGTGTGTACGACCAATGCCACCTATAGTTCTACTTTCCGTAAAAATATCTTTCTGATGCTTTCCTTTCTAAACTCTCGCCATTTCCAATAATCCATTTTGGACACAAGGTTTCTTCGGTGGCACTTCCAACTTCGACTAGTACAGACGAAACTGGGGCCCTATTCTCTATTACCATATTCTTAAATCCGTTTCGAAAACGAAACGGCTTTCGACTAAAAATTTCACTCGTTAGATATTCAAATAAAATTGATGCCAATTGTAATAGAGAATACGATTTCATCAGTTTCGTTAAAAAATATCACAAATATTGTAATAGAGAATAAGGGCCCTCTGCTGAAAGTCGAATCGTCTAGTCACGAAACGACGACAAATCGTTTGAGTTGAAGAGTGACGTTTCAGTCGAATCACGCCTTTCAGTAGGGGTCCGGAACTCAACTTAGCATTTCCACTCTAGGCCCCTGTGCTGAGTCGTAATTCACGGTATTGGTATCGTACAGTATAGTACAGTAATCTCTGTGACGTCATTTTAAATTTGATATGGCGGTCACTGCAAAATGGCGAAAGACATACTTAATAGACTAAAAAGTAGAAAATAAAAAATATAGTTTAAAAAAACTAAAAAATACGCTTTTATTTTAAAATGAACTAAAAAGTAAAAAATAATTGTGAATGTAAAGTTTTTATTGCTCCAGCCCAGAATATGGAAACAACCTACCTTTCGAAATGTAAAAAAGCGTGGGGCGCTAGCGAAAAGTAAGGTAGGTTGTTTCCATATACTGGCTGGAGCAATAAAAACTTTACATTCACAATTATTTTTTATTTTTTAGTTCATTTTAAAATAAAAGCGTATTTTTTAGTTTTTTTAAACTATATTTTTTTCAATATAAAACTCATAATTTCTCCACTTTTAAGCCTAGTATGGAGTTCGCACGGAATTCCGTTCAGCATTTTTGGTAAATATTTCTACACGGAAAAATTGCGTGTAGAATACCGTGGAGAAAAGCTAACAGTTGAGAAAAAGCGAACAGCTGACTGTATCACATATGTATAAAACCACGAACTGGCGGCAATAGCTGTTTCTCCAATTCCCTGCAAGCCACCTGTTAGAGAATTGCACAAGCTAAATATTACCAATAGTTTTCCGTTCGAACTGCGTACTCATAAAACAAAAAGGACACGGAAAAATTTGGTGTACGGAATTCCGTGCATCTTTTTATGTGTATTTTATATGGGGAACGGAATTCGGTTCGAACTCCATACTAGGCTTTAAACTGTAGCTGAATACTTGCAAACTGCAGTCCTGCGTTTTCGAAATCACCCAACTGCTGCAACACTGAATTGACCCTCTCAGAGAGCTGTCCCCAATTTAAGCCTAGTATGGAGTTTAGAATACCGTGGAGAAAAGCTAACAGTTGAGAAAAAGCGAACAGCTGACTGTTAAAAATCACATATAAAACCACGAACTGACGGCAATAGCTGTTTTTCATTCGTCCTGTCAAAATTCCCTAACACACAACACGGAATAATTGTCTAACATTTATTCCGTTCCAACATGAACGGAAAAAAGTCTCCAATTCCCTGCAAGCCACCTGTTAGAGAATTGCACAAGCTAAATATTACCAATAGTTTTCCGTTCGAACTGCGTACTCATAAAACAAAAAGGGCACGGAAAAATTTGGTGAACGGAATTCCGTGCATCTTTTTACGTGTATTTTATATGGGGAACGGAATTCCGTTCGAACTCCATACTAGGCTTTAAGAATTGGTGGAGTGGCTGTGGATCTACGTGGTATTGACAGATTTTCCTTTTGTGTGAACAAAACAAATGAAACTATAAACTAAAGTAAAATAAAACCTGCCCACAGAATCGTCGGAATTTCTAAAATATTGATGTGTCGCGGATATTTCCCTGTCACTATCGTGGCTAATATATAAGGTGACTTCCAAATCGTCAAAAAAACTTTGTCGTGATGCAGTTTAATTACAGTCATGATGCAGTCAAAAAAAAACCTACTGCATTGTATCGATGATACCATGTTTAATAATATGTTTAGAAACACTTTTCAGTTGGTTTTTTTACAATAAATTGTACGATTAGAAAATTTAAAATAAAAAGAAAATATTACTGAAACATGACAATTTAGAGGAAAGAAGGGGATTTTCTAGCACAGTAATGCATCATCCAGTATTTCCAAATATTCCCAATCAGTAGCTCCTGAGACATTTCTCTTCTTGATTCTTTTATATGTTATGGGGAATGAACAAATGCTTTCCAGCCTGTATGATCCTAATGATACGGATAGCGGCAGAGTTTACTTTTTTGTTTCGGAAACACAGGTCCCAGTCAGCCTAATGGATAAGATGAATAAGCCCCTGCCAAAACCCAATAATTAATTCGTTAGTAAAACGAGCAACATATTAAAAAAAATTTAATTCAATTTGTTATAATGTTATAACATTTTGATATCAACATAGTTCTATATAATAACAACAAATTTTAATATCAAAAGGTTACAAAAAAAAGTAATTTAAAAGAAAAATCTACGCTTATAACGAATCCGAGCACATTAAAATTTAAATAATGTTTTTTAATACTCGTGAGAAGCGAATTATTTGCTAACATCTCTTATTCTAAATGTGAAAAATATTCAGATACTTGTTACTTCGTCTCAAAAAGTATTTATGAAAAAATTTAGAAATAATTCAAAAATATCCTTAACAATTAATTATTTTTTGCGAGTTCATTTGAAAGATAACAACTACAAATAAATTATACATAATGAAAAAAATTCAACGGCGTAAAAAAGACAACTATCTCTTTTAATTATTGACCAAATATGTGTTTAAACTTTTACTATTTTTATTAAATTATACTTTGTTATGGTTGTTTTAAATTCGTTTTTTCTTATTCTTACCCAATATGTAGTGTTGTCGCTTAATAATAGTAATGCTGTCTTACTTTTTAGTAACGTAATACAAACTTTCAGTAGGATCTCCTGTTATATGATCAAAACGTAAATTTGTAAAAACTTTATCTTTTAATATTTCATTAATTTCCTTTTCATATTCTGTAATTGAATTTTTTAATTTGTCGTCATGATATGTCTAAAATGGATATAAGATAATAGAAAGAAAATTATAATGCAAAGTTTCATTACCTTCAAGAAATTTTTAGCATGGAAAATAATCAGTTTTAAATCATGTATGATTTCAAAAATATGGCAATAGCCCCCAACTTGTGCTTTTAGTATAATTGAACGAATATCCATAAAATCTGGATAATGGGCTGTAAATTCTGGAAACTGCAATTTAAAACAATAATTATAATTCAACTAGAAGCAATTGGTCAAAATTCTCACATAATTTCGCGTGAAGTTTGAATTGAAAAAATATTTTCCTTCAGATAGATTACTTATTCGTTGCAGCAGAACATCTAATTTCTCTCTCAAATCAGTACCAATTGGTTTGGATATCGTTGGATCAAAAGATGTTGAAAACTTAGACAAATTAGTCTCCAGTACTTTAAGATTACAATATGGCCAATCATTTGTAGTTTTCGTTGCACATTCAGACTGTGCCTTTGCATAAAGTTTACCATCCCCTTCACCATTTACAGGGACGTTGTAAAAATTTGAACTACATTCGGGCATCATAGCATTGGTCCAAACAACGGCATCATTATTGACACTTGAAAATGGCTTTGATGTAGATGCTTCAAAAACAGAATCAACCAAATCTTTTTTTATCTGTATTGAATCTAAATCTGTTGCATCTTTTTGCAATGGGTTATAGACGCCAGTCTTAAAGTATGTCCCATTAGCGGTAGCCTTTCTTTGACTTTCTTCTGAATCCTCAACAAGTGTAGAGAAATAACTTTTATTCAACGATACTCCATTATCATTTGGTGAAAAAACTTTTGAAATATTACCATCATTGGATGTATTGAGAAAATCCAATGAATCATCAAAAGTTGAGAAATTCATAGCGTTTCCGCTGTTACCATCACAATTCGGCGGCTTGATTGGGGTACTACAATTTTTCAGTACGTTATCGACCTTCTGGAAGGCCGTTTTTTGGCTTTGAACCAAATGATCTAAATTTACAAATGACTTAATTAAATTCTCCACAAAATCCATTGTTGTATCCTGCCATGCGGCAAAGCTTCTTATAAAATCAGGGCTCAAGGCAGATTTGACTTTATTTAGACCTTCAGGAGTATTATACACATAGCCCTTGATTATTATCCATGCATTTATGACTCTTGTAAAGACGAAAATGAAATCTTTAACTGCCCATGCGATACCTTGCGAATTTATATTTGGTAGAACACCATCTGGGCGAATTAAATCTTGTTTCATGCGAGCACACAAGCTGTCAATTTTTTTAAAGCATGGCCGATTTCTGTGTGAATATGCCAGACGTTCAGCTAGTTCACTACCACGCATTGCTAAGCGAGTAAGCTATGCAAAAAAACAAAAAAACTAAGTTCACTAATACAAATATAAATAGTTATCAAAGAAAGAAAACAACGTAAAAATAACATGTCCAAAATATGAGAAATTGTTTTATATAAAAAATGGAAAGTTAAATTGCGAGTACCGACGTTATAGTACAAGATCCGGCTGCAAATTTCTGCACTCATCTGTTTTTTAATCAAAATGCAATTTTTATTGATAGTTTTAAGTAGAGAAATATATTTACGCCTTTATCACTACTTCTTTCAAGACGATGCGAACATTTCAACAACTACCCATAACAGACCTTTTTCTTTTCTGGTGCTCAAGCCTATATCGATACCGTCAAATTCTTACAACATATCTAAGATTTTTGACCTAGATCTAACTTAACTTTTTGCTTACTTACCTCAGCAAATTTTTCTTGGCTTAACCCGTCACTATCAAAATTTGGGTTGACTCGCGGACCAGGGTCTTCCAGGAAAAACCGATTACTAGAGAAAAAGAGCAATTTACATTTTAATTAAAATACCGAGCGTACTTCACTAATTTTTTTTCATAGTCCTTTGTAAAAGATGTATCAAAATTATTCCTTTCAGCGAAGGAATTTGGAGAGTTACTAGGGGATACTTTGGAGTCCACTATAAATGGCAGTTAATTAATGAGCATAAGTGCTATTGTTAAAAGCTTACAATTGTTAATAGCATTCTCCTGCCCAGATAACGCTTTTACAACAGGGACAGATAAATCATTTAAAGAATTAATATTTATTGGGTTATTTTGATTAACGCATTGAAGTCCAATTTGAATTAGCATGTTGCTAGCATCACTGTTTCGAGGTGGCCCTCCGGTAGATCCGGCGTTTACTTGGCGAGGTTGACTAGAAATGATTCTATTAGAAATATAACAAAATCTTAATTACGTAGTTATACATATTATCGAAATTTGTCGACATATTACTAGCTTGATAAGCTGGCAATTGATATGGGAATGCCTGTGATTGAAACATGGCTAAACCAGTCGGTTGCGGGTTCATTTGAGGAATGAACTGGCCATATGGCCAAAAGGAATGCGCATCAGCTGCAAAAAATAATAAAGCACGTTAAGATAATACTTAAAAACCTGTCCATTTTTATACCCTGAGACATTAAATTTGATAAATTTAATCGATCCATATTAGAATTTTGATTAGTTGATGAAATATTATCGGAATTATTATTCAAACGAATATCAACTTGAGTTTGGTTATTCATTCCAAGAATTTGATTAGCTGGAAGAACAAATTATGTTCATTATAATTATTTCGTAACAATTAGATGAAAATTATTAAGTAGGCTCTTGCTGCTTCAACAATTTTATCCAAGTAAAAAAAATATCATAAAATTCAAAGCTTACTATAATTAATATTTGGGTTTGAATGAAGTTTTAAATATACATATGTACATATAATAAACAGAATCTGTTAGAAAATACTTACATTTTCTAGGTTAATTATTAATTATTTGAGAACTTTACACAAATATTTGCAACGTGAAGAGCAAAGAAAAATAAACAGAAAAGCAAAAATATTTAAAATAAAAATATGTACAAATAACTATTTATATAACATTTTTAAATATAAAAACAAAAACGGCAATATTTTAACTCACAATTAAAAATCTTCAACTGACCAAAAAACACGTCCGCAGTGGATTAATTGCACCAGAAAAATAGAATTTTATACAGAATCCCTGCACTGACATTACAATTTGGTGAAAAACATTCATTCATCGCCTACTGTAGTTGTTGGAAATTGAAATGTGTCAACAAGATCAAATTTTTAAATAAATATATGTATATTTATCTTTTAATATTCTAAAAACAATAAATATAATTTGGGAAAAATATCTTTTAATTCAATTTATGGAATATAAAACACAAAACAATCAATTACAGTACTGGAAATCCCGCCATTGTTCTTTGAACTCCGCCGAACTAAATTGGCAGCACTAGTAATTATTTTATTTTATAAATCGGGGTCTCCACAGGCAATTTTTGTGGTAATGGCAGCGATACTGATTGTCAAATTTGAATTGCCAATGCGATTGCCCATAAATTTTGTATGGTAATTATTGTGCATGAATGCTTAGACCAAATCTAAACAGCTGTTCAAAATGTGACATTTCTCCAATTTGCTTGCGCCATCCAGTCCCCATCTAGAAAACTTGAACAGCTTTTATTAACATTCCCATTATAAAAACTTATTTAATATGACTGACGAAGATATTTTTGAAACAGAAATTTGTGACGAAAGGAACAAAAATAATGTTCGATGCCAGTTTTGCAGCTCGTTAATACTAAAACCCAAAAGTGCACACTATACAAAAATTGAGGTAAATAAAAATCAGTTGGATCCCATATAAGCTAGCCCAGATAAACTATTATATTTGTTTTAGTTCTGCCTGCCGTTAATGCATCAAAAAAACACAAAGAAAGTAGATGATGTTGATACTGAAATTATTAAAAACTATTGGTGCGTGGATGATATGTTTACATTCGAAAATATTGGATTTTCAAACACTGTGCAAGATGTGAAATTTCTAATATGTGCAGACTGTGAAATGGGGCCTGTTGGATACCATGACATAGGAACAAAAAAATCTTATATTGCATTAAAAAGAGTAAAACATGTTTGAAAACTATTTTTAGCTTTTCCGTATTTATCAAAACTCCGTGTTCCTTTGTCGTACCTGGGAGTTTCCTTACCCGTTTTTCTGTGGAATATATACTAATGTCATTGTTTAAAGGCTCATCGGTGTATTAAAGGCTTTTCTGATTTATAATTGAAAAAGTTCAAGCTACGTGCTCTTCATTAAAAAGTATTTGTGTATGTATTTCTTATCCCTGGATTGCTTATATTAACTTGTCGAACATTGGGCTCGCGAAATCGGGTATCATTAGTATTGATCATGCTTAACAATGTCAAGTGCTATTGTTTTTTTATTTATTACAGATTTACAACAAGAAATTTGCTTTCAGCGTAACTTGATTACTTATATATTATATAACTTTAATTCCCGAATCATGGGTTAAATCGTTCCAAATTATGATCAAACCCCACACCATACTTTAATTTAATACAATGATGATATAGCGGTACGTTTAAAAAATATGGTTATTGTTTCTATTCCTATTTGTTACTTTTGATACATCATGATTGTTTCATATTTAAAAAATAAATTAGTGTAGAAAAACATTCTCTTTATTAAGAATCTCGGCAGTGTAAGCCCACCAATGAGCTTTTCCTATTTTCCCCAATGAAAAATTATGAAAATATCCTAAAACAGCTGTTGATCGGTTTACTCCACTGCACTTGATACGTCGCTTCACTTCATAGTCGGACAAAATTTCCAAATGTAGCGGGTGCTAAATGAATTTTTGGCAATTATATAAAAAGAATCGTCTTCGGGAAAGAATGTATCTAGCTTGGTGATAAAATAGTGATAGAATCTCGAAAAACTATACAATAGCATTGAATTTATATATTTGGAAAAAAATCGATTTTTCTTGACGCTTTTAATATGAATTGGCTCGTAATTCTTGGCTTGCCTGTTATTCTGGGGCTAACAAAAGCCTTAATGATTGATCGCATTCCAGTTGCTGAGCTGTTTGCAACAAAAATCGAGCCTAGGATGTTCAACTGGACTTTTCAGGGAGTCACAGAACAGTTCACTTATCGGCCTTCGCTGGAGGGATTCCCAGATCTGCCATCTTGGATGAGATACATGTACAGTTCAGAATATCATGCTGGATTCCTCTATGGAACACCTCCGGAACATTTGGCTAATAAGGAGGTTCATAAACAAATTTTTAATGTTCAAAATAGTGTGGATTTTATTCTCCAGATAAGCCTAGATGTAGTGGCCCTCAATAAGCAGAACTACGACACACGAAATCTAATTTTAAAACTTAATATCATTCCGAAATTCCCTGCGGCTTATGTTGTCCAAATGAAAATCGATAATTTAAATTGGGTTCATCTAATGGATCCAGGCCGAGTTGAAAATCTAAAGAATATTTTTCGAAAAGACTTGTGGCCAAGCAGTGAAAACGATCTTCACCTAGTTTTTATGGAATCTGCTGTTAAAATGGGCGGGAGATTGCCTTTAAGGCCACAACAAAGAGAAGGGTATGCACTTTAGTACAATGTGAAAATTGATTTGATTTAATATTGCACGTTTCAGCGTTATAGTCCATCTTGGAAGTAATTTTCCATTTTCCCCACGTCTAAAAGAATTACAGGAAGAAGTAAGGCCATTGTACAAGCTTGAAACATGCACATATAAGAGAACATCAGTCCAAAAGATCTTCGAGAATGTTGGTTTTAAGCTGGATTGGTGTAAATTTAAAATAGTTGGAAACGATGCAACGCCAGAGGTCTTGTATCATAACCATGGCGTTAAGAGTCCCCAAGGATCTGAGTTGAGCACGTTAAAAAATTTAAATCGTTGGAATGGGATAAGCAAAGCAGAAGTTCCCCAAAGAAACTACATTGATGAATTCGCGTTTGCAGTTGCGATACCTGGAATGATTCTAGCTGTTCTAGTTGGAATACTCTCGGCAGTTTTATGCTTCCATCATGAAAAATTGTGAGTATCGCGCATTGCAAATTCTTTTTATATTATTTTTGTTTAAAAGTATATTTTTTTTATTTTATTTATTTATTTTTTCTTAGACGGGATATTCAATCCGAAAGGTTTTTCGAAAATATTTTTCATATTTGTGAAGATCGAAGGAGGTGAATCCTATTTTAAGTTTAATTTTTGTTTAACCTTACGTAGTGAAGCTTTTCCATGTTATTAAAACTTTGAATTAATTTATAACATATTAATTAATCAAAATTAATAAAACTGTTTCAAATTTTCTAGCGAGAATCAGGCCGCCCCAACTGTACAAATGGTTCAATGCTCTGAGACTAATAATCAACCCACAACTACTTTAAAAAGCCTTAAAGATCCAAATTTGTTAATTGATAACTTAAGCATTCATTCGCAAAGGTGGGAACGTTTCCCTTAGTAAAAATTTAATTTAATTCCTTACCTTTTACAGCCCTTGTAATAGCCTTTATCGTAATGAAAGTCCAAGAACGGGCAACAATTATTTACGACCAAAGCCACCACCATATAAACCACCAAGTGTTGGAAAGGGTTGTGTAGATATTTGACAATCATCACCTAGGGTTTTGTACTGTTGAGAAAATAGTATCAAGGCCACATGCTATAAATTGAATCAGAACAACGTTGCAACATACATATCTGACGGGAAGCATGTCTGTGCAACTTTAATAAGAGACTATTATATTGAAGTCTTCGTAATTTGCTAAAATAATAAAAATATATACGATTTCGTATTTATCGCATGTAAACATTAAAGAAATCACACTCTTAGACATAAATACTGATTGAGAAATTAAGAATACGCAGCAGCCAATTAACTTAACTAACTTCTAAAAATAGGGTTTACACGTGATTAATCTGAAATTTCTTTATTATAGTTGCAATATTAGAAAGAAACGTAGAAAAAAGTAACTTTGGTATTTTGTTTAAGTGTTTATTTTCAAATCATTTGTAAGTGTTAATACGTATTAAAAATAAACATTAGGTTCGCATCTTTATGCATCGCGATTACCTTGTATGGTAGGATGTTTGTTTAGATGTTTCATAAATAAATCTAAGTCATCCTCACTATCCTCATCAACCTGCATACGGTCTATAGAATACTTAATATCTTCGTCATCACTATCATCATTAAAGTACTCATCTTCATCATCCTGTCCTATTTGTTTTAAATCATCTAAGTCAGGATTGTTATCCACTTTACTATAATCAAAATCCTTATCTTGTCCTTCTAGAAACTTGGAATGCATGATGCCAATAAATTCTTGACGTAGCATTTCTCTTTCAGCAGCAGTTATATATTTTTGTTTTTTAGCTGATTTCGCTTTACTATAACTCGTACTTTCTTCTTCATCTTCAAAGTTACCCCATTGCTTTCGAAATTCTGGAGGGGTTCTTGGGAACAGGTTATCATTAATAGTATTCAATGTTTGATAAGTTTTGAAGCTAGAAAAAGAATTTTGGCTTCCGTCATCAGAAGTATCGTCGCGCTCCTGTTGTCTGCGCAATTTTTCGGTTTGTTCTTTATCGAAAGTTTCTAATAAAATTTTTGAAAATACTGTATTTTTTGGATCGTATGCATCTCGTGCTTTCTTTTCGGTATCCGTTAAATACTGGCCAACAAGCTGCTCATATAAATGAGGCTCTCGTCGCATCATTTCTTTTTCACTAAAATAATCATTTTCTTTTATCAGTGTTTGCATAGCTGTAAATCTTCTATTTTTTACATATTTACATCGTTTTTGAATAGATTCTCTAAAATTCCTTAATAGATATTGAATTTCATAGTCATCGTTTTCATTTCGGGGTGCTAATTGAAAGAAATTTAAGTGTTCAATGTCTAAAAACCTACCGAATCTACTTAAAAATTTCTTATGGCTTTCATTAAATATTTCTGCAGCAATTTCTTTCTTTTCATTAGCTGTTAATTCTGGATCATCAATCTGTTGGCTTTTAAAACAAATTTCATTATTATTGCTTAAGTAATCAAATATGTCCTCCTTAGTCACAAGAGCGCCGCCAGCGGTTGCTGCTCCGTCGACCAAGTTAGAGGCATCACTCATTTTTATTTGCATTCTATTATATTTTTATGCGCTTTGGACAGTAATAATATACATTTCCCCCTATAACACCTTTTTAACATAAAACAGAGAACTTCTGCAACGCACTATGCAATATATCTTTCTCCGGAAAACTGCAGTAGCGGTGAACTAAATTTTGTTTGTTTATGTATGGGCAAATATTTAATATTATGTTTATTATATCTCTTTCAGTTTATGCCTCCTCTTAAAAGTAAGTATATAATATATCTTACGTAGTTTTTTTCGTTAAAACTAGAAAGAATTTTTTATTTTAATGTTTTGACAACTTAAAAGTTTCAATACTCAGTGCTCAAGCAATTCAATTCAACTTAATTGTTATTGCTTATTTCTGGTACAGAATTTATAAATACTCGTTCAATCTAGTACATTTTGCCCAGTTGATGAAAGTTACTTCTGGGCTATAAACATTTTATTTTTACATCTTGCGGCCCATGTAATAAGTTATAGTTTTATTCGATTATGATTCCAAAAGAAACAACAAATAAATTAATATATAAAAAAAAGGGGAAAAACTAAGTCTAGTTATTTTAAGCCGGTAAAAAACTCTCTTAATGAAATTGTTTACGTTATCTGCTGTCATCTCTCTATATAAAATTGAAAATTAAATTTGTCGAACTTCGTATCGTATTTTACTGAACTTAACAATTGCCTGTGAATTTTTTGCGTGTTTTAGTAAATAATAATGATGATGTCGATGTAGTTCGTTTCACTTGGTATGTTATGTTTCTTTATTTTTTAAATAAAAGTTATTTACAATAAACACTAATTAAAATTATGCCAACCTTAGCTAAACTACTTCCTCTATTCTACGCGGACAGACTAAATATGCTATAATAATCTAATATAGAATTGTTTGATACGAATGCAGAAATAGTAGGTCGTTATTCAAACATTCTGCCGATTGCTATTAGTCATTCCATTAAAAATTAGTATCACATACAAAAATAAAATTGTATTTAATTTGCAGAATTATGGACTTAAATGAATCATCAAATAGTATGCATACATTGAAATGGAATTGGACAGATTTTTGTCCTGAAGGGCTAACACCATGGATAGCTAATTCTAATGATTTACAGCCATGCTTCCAGGAAATATGCCTGCATATGCCAATTTATATAATTTTTGCAACATTATCTTCGTTTCATTGTGGCAACCTTACAAGGCCAGTTATTCGAGATGGAACACAGTTAAATCTTATTTATTGCCGAATTATAATTGCACTATTATTAGGACTCATTCCATTAGCAAAAGCATTTTATTTTAAGATAAATGGCATAGACATATTCCCAGCAGATTTACTTATTGCATGTACACAATGTATTACATGGACTGTTCACGTGGGTGAGATTGCGATAAATTATCAAGCTGTGTGTTTTTCAATAACATAATTAATTTTCAGGCTATCTATTGTCACTCAGAACATATAATGGCTTCAGTCACAGAGGCCCCCTTGTTCTTAATGTTATTTGGACATCTATATTTGTTCTGGACATTGTATGGCTGAGAACAAGTACTCGTTATTCATATTGGCCGTGGAGTTTGGCATCAGTAGCATTGGACATTATTTATTTACTTAGCCTAGTCCCAAAAGGAGACGCAAGAATACTTCGAGGAAGAATTATTGCAGATGAGGTCAGAATGTGTTAGATATTAGTTAACAAATGCCACAAATATCACAATTTTTCATACAAAATTTCATATGCTTAGTAAATATATTATATCGTAGTATTTATTTATTTTAATAGGAGCGCGAAGCACTGGTTAGAAATCGTTATGTGCATTTCCCTTCTGAATTCAACGAAATGACCTTAGGGCATGCTCAAGATGAGGCTAATATTTTATCAAAATTTGTATTTTATTGGGTAGGACCATTAATTAGTAAAGGTGTGGCAGGAAACTTAAAAAAAGTCGAAGATTTATTTGACTTACCTGACTGCCTGAATATCACTAGAATAAGTGAAAAACTTCAATATTGCTTACATAGTTCCAAATCTCTTTTACGAGCCTTACACAAAGCTTTCGGAAAGGAATTCTACTTAATCGGAGTGTGGAGATTTATAGCTGATGCATCAGGATTTGCAGGACCATTGCTGCTTGGTGGTCTTTTACAAGAAAGTACAACTGAAAATGCCGGAACTGATGTAAAACCTTACTTTTATGCTGCAGGCTTATTTATTTCAACTATTATGGGTTTGTGGTTATCTTTATAATTATAATATTTTGTAAAGATATTTTCGTTTCAGTTGCCTTCTGTGGTACACATTTCAACTGGAGAATGTCGATTGTTGGTATGAAAATGCGAACTGGTTTAGTTAGTGCCATATATAAAAAATCATTAGAAGCTCGAGGCCTGCAAGACTCCCGGCCTGAAATTTTAAATTTAATGTCGACTGATACTGATAGAATAGTTAATTCTTGTGTAAGCTTTCATTCCTTTTGGAGTATACCTTTTCAGGTAAGTGTCTTTCAATAAGCATAAATCATATATCATAAAAATCTTTGTATATTGTACGCCTAAGAGAAAATTAAAATGTTTAACGAAATTTTGGTTATTTTTTTCAGTTGTTCACAACTCTCTACCTCCTTTATACACAGCTTGGTGCTGCGTTCATAGCTGGGGTAGTATTTGCAGCTGCATTAATCCCGATTAATCGATGGTTAGCAGTCAAAATAGCGGAATATTCTCAGTGTCTTATGAGAGCCAAAGATGAACGCTTATCAACAACAAGTGAAACGATATTGGGGGCAAAGCAAATAAAACTTCATGCTTGGGAAGACATTTTTATAAATAAAATTAGGGGTAAAATAGGAATCAATGTAAAAAGCATTGCTTGAAACTATTTTGTTTTTTTAGATCTTCGAAAAACAGAAGTTGAATATTTGTCAAAAAGAAAATATCTAGATGCAGTTTGCGTATATTTTTGGGCAACAACTCCAGTTCTTATGTGTCTTTTAACTTTTGGGGTATCGGTTTTATTAGGCAATCCATTAACGGCTTCCACAACATACACAAGCGTGGCTCTCTTAAACATGTTGATTGGCCCTCTTAATGCGTTTCCATGGGTTCTTAATGGTCTTGTAGAATCGTGGATATCAATTAAAAGAGTGCAAGAACTCCTTGACGTGAGTATGATATTCATTTGGAGAAAAGATATTAACAAATACAAAACTTTTAGCTTCCAAATCTAGAATTTTCTGATTATTATAATCCTATCGTTAATAAACTTTCAAAACTTAACACGAAGCCTTCTGTTATTCAACTAAATGAAGCCTCTTTTGAGTTTGAAAATGTGTCGAAACAGGAGACTGATTTCGCCTTTAGATTAGAGGATGTGAATTTAGAAATTAAAAAGGTATAATTTTACTTTCTTGTATTTTTTTATTAAACTTGGCTTTGTTTCAGGGAGAATTGGTATGTATAGAAGGTCCTGTTGGCGGCGGAAAGAGTTCTTTGATATCTGCTATCGTTGCAGGAATGAAATGTACAGATGGTAGTGTTTGCATTCAAGATTTAAACGCAGGTATAACCAGAAATTCTCTAATAGTTCGATTTATTCTGGGTTTTTTTAAATAAGGTTTTGGTTACGTTTCCCAATTCCCATGGCTTCAATGTGGTACTATTCGAGAGAATATTCTGTGGGGATCTGTGTTTGATGAGCAACGATACGCGAACGTGATTCATGCTTGTGCGCTTACTGATGATTTGGAGACTTTAGGTGGTGATCAAATCGGGGTAGGAGAAGGTGGACGAACTTTATCGGGTGGTCAAAGAGTTCGCATATCTCTAGCGCGAGCAATATACCAAGATAAGAAAAGTACGCCCTTTTCATATTACTGTTGTATTTGTTAAAATTAAATAATCAATTTTAGTTTACTTACTGGACGACATTCTTGCATCTCTCGATGCTCATGTTGCAAATCATGTGATAAAATATTGTATTTTAGGAATTTTAAAAGATAAAACTAGAATAATTGTAACACAAAATCGCACCTTACTTTGTGATGCTCATCAGGTAATATGCTAGAGCATCGTTCCCTAACAATTACTAAATTATATTATTGAAGATATTACACATTGAAAATGGAAAAATTATCTCTAGTGATTTCATGTCTGAATCTTACGATTTAAGTGAAGAAGACGATGAACAAAGCTTTGACATCAAGCGCAGAATGTCTACAATTGATCTTCTCAATGATAATGAGGACAAGAAAAGTGTGGATAGTGTTTTATTAGATGTGAGTTAAATTTTAAATTCTTGTTCTGCTGAATATAAGTAAATGATTTTAAAAATTTGAATCAAACAGGAAACACGAGAATACGGAAATCTCTCAACAGGCGTTATTGCAGCGTATTGGAAGGCAGTTTCAACTCCGTTAGCATGTACAGTTACTTTATTAGTTATTCTAATGCAAGTATCTAGAAATATGTCAGATGCTTGGCTCGCTTATTGGGTTACAGATGCAAGTTCAACTATCAGTAATACGACAAATGTTACAAATTCAAACACAACATATTATCTAGGAATTTACTCGGGAATTGCCGTACTGAATTCAATACTCACATTAGCTAGAGCATTCGCTTTCGCATATGCCGGTATTAAAGCTGCAAAATTTATCCACGAGAAGCTCTTAAATAACGTTCTTTATGTAAGTGTGTTTTTCATTGCCATTTGTTAAGTTAAAAAGAAAATGGTTTTTCAGACCAAATTTTATTTTTTTGATATAACATCGGCTGGACGTATTCTTAATCGTTTCTCCTCGGACACTTACACTATAGATGATTCTCTTCCATTTATACTTAATATTCTTCTAGCACAATTTGTGGGTCTTGTAGGTAAGATATGTTAACTTTGCAAATATCTACATGGTAATTATTCGCATAACTTTCGCAGGAGCTATTAGTGTCAGTTTGTATGCAATGCCATGGCTGGGACTGATAATTATACCAATTTGTCCAATTTACGTACACCTGCAAAATCGCTATAGGCACGCATCCAGAGACATCAAAAGACTGTCTAGTAATGCCTTATCACCGCTTTATACGCATTTCACAGAAACATTGCAAGGTCTTACAACGATAAGGGCTATGCGTGCAAGTCAACGATTTCAAAGGGATTTCCACGTTAAGCTTGAGGAAAGTATTAAAGCTCAACTTACCACATCAGCGGCACAACAGTGGCTTGGACTAAGACTACAATTACTTGGAGCAACTTTAGTTGGCGGAGCAGGCTTATTGGCAGCTATAACTTCAGCGCATGCATCAAACCCAGGAATGGTTGGTCTTTCAATATCTTATGCCTTATCGATAACTGGTCTTCTCGGTGGAGTTTTAAGTGCTTTAGCTGAAACCGAGCAAGAAATGATCGCGGTTGAGCGTGTTAGCCAGTATCTGAAACTAGAAAGGGAAGAAAATGCAGACGGCAGTGCTGATCCACCATTTGGTTGGCCAAGTCAAGGCGTTGTTAGTTTTCAAGAAGTCGACATGAAGTATAGAGAGCATTTATCCCCGGCATTAATAAATCTTAACTTAAAAACAGCTGCCTTTGAGCGAATAGCGATAGTCGGAAGAACAGGAGCAGGAAAAAGCTCGATTTTATCTGCACTGTTGAGAGTTGCTCCATTATCCAAGGGAGAAATTTCTGTTGATTATGTAAATTTAAAAACATTAGCATTAAGGGTTTTAAGGGAGAGGATCATAATAATTCCGCAAGAGCCATTTTTGTTTGAAGGTTTGTTTACATTTATCATTGGGTTTTTTAATAACTAAGATCAACGATTCAGGGACTGTTCGGGATAATTTAGATCCGCGAAAAAAACACATCGATTCAGAAATTTGGAATGCAATTACGCAGTGTCTTGTAACACCCCTAGTACAATCTTTAGGAGGTCTCTCTGGTAAGCTTGAAAAAGGAGGCTCAAACTTATCCGCAGGACAGAAGCAACTTTTGTGCCTAACGAGAGCGCTGTTAAAAAATTCAAAGGTATTTTTTGGTACAGTTATGTATTATAAATTTCAATTTTCTTTTGTTTACAAAAGATCGTTTGCATTGATGAAGGAACTTCAAGCTTGGATCGAGATTCTGAATCAGCCATTCAAATTGTTTTAAAAAATGTTTTTACCAGCGCGACAGTTTTATTTATAGCGCATAGACTAAAAGGATTAGAAAATATGGATCGTATTATCGTCGTGGATAGTGGCCAAATAATTGAAGAAGGCAGTCCAAGAGAACTTGCTGAAAATTCTAATTCATTTTTTTATGCTATGTTGCAAGAGCAAAATGTAACGATTTCATAAGTGATAATTAACCATTTATTGGACAGTGATGTGAAACTGCAAAAAGGCTAATTTTTTTATTTTATAATTTACATGTACATAAAAAAACCAAGGGGAAGTAAACAGTTATTGTAGCCCGTATAATTTTTTTTTAATATTTAGTAAGCTTGGTATCATATTTTTTGTATCATTGGTCTTTGCTCCATATCATTATACAGTTTCGACTGATTTGAAAGCGATGTGATATGTGCCAGCCTCTCGTAAACATTTCGAGCAAAATTTAATTGACTGGAATTTATCAATCGTAAGTATCGGCCATTTTGTCTATTGCCGCGAGTCTTTGCCTGAGGCAGTTAGGGCTATGAAACCGTCCTTTCGATAGTTCCCACCACATTGTGCAACCCCTGACACGGTTCCTATAAAGCATTCTAAAGTGATGGCGCTTTTTCTTAAACTCCTCAGTAGAAGAGGAATATAATACTTTGTGTAAACCCTTTTATGTAGATTAAAAGTAATTTCGCAAAAATAATTTTTCTGCTAGACTTAAAAAAATATATTTTCTTAAAATAAAGTCAAGTCAAATACAAGAATGCCTTTTATCGTTTTTTTTCTTTTAGACAGTTAAAATTGTTTTCTTCTTTTAATTAGGTTCCTTACAACTGATTGAAAGAAATTGTGGACTATATATTCTAAAATAAAATCTATCTTGGTCTGCCTCTTCCTCTAGAAAATCCTCGTCCTCTTCCCCTAATAACTTTTCCATTAGTAGGAGGACTTTTCGGGCGTAGAGCTTCAATGCGACTGGTGCATCCCGTAGCAGTAGTCTCCGAAAAATAACTCCCGTAAAGCTCATTATTAAAGTTTGAATTCGTCAATTCAGGGCCTACTGTTAGCCAACCAGGACGAATGCTAGAATCTCGTCCAAACAGATGTAGCCGGCGGCGTCCCAGACAAAAATGTTCAATTATGTGGAAAATTTCTATTGGTTTTTCAAAGCTTCCAAATTCCTCCTCCTCAGATATTATCAAATCGATGTCAACATTCGCATGTATGAAATCTCCATCTGTAGAGCGTCGGACAGTCCCTTTAATACCCATCAAGCAATGTTCTTTAGTTCTTTGAAAAACTGCTTTAGGTTCAAGGATTTTAGAATGTCCAGGATTATTTATGTTTGTCCTTATCCAGCAAATATCTTCACATCTTCTAAATCCCCATTTCTTTAAGCAATTTCGGCCCATGTCCAAGCCTTCCGAACTTCCACACCATAAGAAGACAAAACTTCTATGAGCGGCAACTTCGCCGATATCCAAGTCTGTAATTATGCATTCTAACCTTATTCACCGAATTTGACAACACTGTACTTACTTAAAATTTCTTCCCAAGACCAAAATGTCCTTGGGACTCCTCCCGCTCCAGCTACTGTTGCTCCACCTCTGGCGTATTCCTCTAAAGGTGGTTCAATTAAAATAACATCAAACTTGGTCCCTAAAGTCTTAAGATCTAAGGTTTTTATGTCTGCTTGTAAGTACATCGGAGGAGTTGCAGTTTCAGAAATAAGCTCATCTTTAAGACGAATTAGCTCCCGCAGCTTCGGATACTCTTCGAATCTGTCCGCTAACCCGACATCTCGAATGAAATTCTGTGGCCGTTGGCCGGTATCCACAAAATGCTGACAATAGTCGTTATGGGGATTGGATGATTGTGTCCCCTACAAAGAAAATTTCGTTAGCGCCCTGAACAGCATATCTTTGCCAAACAAACCTTTAAAAATGTAGAGGAATCGCGATAGAACAAATTTTCCGATTGGGATTTTTTAACTGAAGGCGATTGACTTTCATCTTCATCCTCCCGGCCGCCCTTCTGTGAGCATGTTTCTTCAGCCGTTCCTAAAACATGTTTTAGTTCGTCCACACTCGATAGCCCCAACTAAAGTAAATTCATTAAGTAATTCTCTCGTTAAATATATCATCCCTCACCGTTTGCACCAGAAGTTTTTTACGCTTACGCGACCTTTCCTTTGAGCTCTTCAATATATCACTCATAATAGCTTTGTTCGTTTACGTAAAGTTTTATAAAACTTTATAAAGTTTTATCCCAAATGCGAAAAATCAGAAATTACGTTGTGGCTGGCGTCACAATCATCAGTACTTTTTTTGACAGTCGTGCTATGTCAAATTGAGGGAAAGAGGGGATAGTAGCTGTTTTGTGTTTGGGCTCCTTTAGAGAGTGTTCGCGTAACAATTGTAGAAGTAAAAATTTCCACGCATTTGCTCGAAAAAGTAAACGAACAGAATTCTGGCAATAATATTTAAAAAAAACAATACAAATTAACTAAAGTTGTTATATTAAATAAGCGTGGGGTGCCATATATAATTTAAAATTATGTTATTCTTGGTAAAATTTATTTTGATTTGAAATCCTTTTTAATATTAAATTTTTTATATAACCTGTACTTTGACATTTCCGGAAATGGATTGGATTGAACGATGAAATGATATCGATTTTTTTAATCAAAGCTGACAACCTAATCGATGTTTTGACGTTTTCACTTGACGCATTCTTCAAAGCTACCATTTATAGTAAAAATTTACAGGATTGTGTACGCCTCGTATAAAAGTCCCAATTGCTACCAAAAATGGCAACTTATAATAATCAGCATTGGCTTTTATCACATATACGTAACTCTTTTATCTCTACTGATGATACAGGATTGTGTGAAACAGTGATGTTAAGTGATGATTTGCCAAAACAATTTCTATTAAGATGTCAGAAGAACGATCCTTCCGAAGTGGACTACCTTTGCTATCCTGGATTAGAGCAAAGCGACGATGAAGATTTGGATTTGAGTTCGCAATCCTTCGACATTCAAATGTATCCAGAAATTGGAACTCACAGATACCGTTCAAATACGGCACAAAAATTAGAGAAAATGGATATGGCAAGAAGGAAGGCTGCACGGATCAAGAGTGTAAAAATTGATGATAGCAGCATATCACAAGAAAATGTTGAGGAGGATTTATTTGTTAAAAAAGAGGTTAATACAAAAGAAAAACAAAACAGCCTCTTAGTTGATCAGCTTCTGCGCTGCCCCAAGCAGCCACAAAACAAATTTTTACAATATGCTAGATTTGATGGAACTTCACAAACGGGTATACCAATTAAAAATCTCCATATATTTCTCAGTATGCTGCCAGAAGCTCAACGAAATTATCCATTAAAAGTTTGTGTGTCAGCTGCAGCTAAAATTCAGGAAGTAATTGGCTTTATTTGTTACAAATGCAGCATGATAAATCCTGAAATATCTCTGCAGTCTGTTCGGCACTATGGTCTTTATATAACTGAAGACAATGGTGAAATGGATATGGATTTTCCACCTTTAGACTTAAGAGAACCATGTTCGAAATTTGGATTTAAGTATCTTACACTCGCAGAAAGACGACCTTCAGCTCACATAACTAGAATTGATTACAAATCACCATCAATGACTTCAGAACAAGAAGCGGCTGGGGATGCAGCCATTGCTGATATCCACGGCTCTGATAAAAATCAATCTGATGATATGGCTAGAATGATTGGTCACACAACAATGATTGAGGCTCCTTTATATAAGACATATCGTCTACAGTTAAGCACTACTTTTTTAAAACAGGAGGTCCAGCTCGGAGTTTCGGGAGAAAGGATTGAAATTGATCCAGTTCAGCAGAAAAATTCCAAATTTTGGACAAGACAAAAGGCTATCAGTTACAATATCGAATCAATTGCGTGCTGCGAAATGATGGAGCAAAAGGGATCAAAAGCAGTATTCCGGATTTGGTATGTTAATCCTCATCCTTCTAGTATCTCGACACATTTTTATGCTGACCCGCCACAATATACCAAAGGACACTCTACGATGGCAAATATTCCTTCAAGCCCCCAACATTACACCATTGGGCAAAGCAATTTTAAACATTACGACTTTGAAACAGATCCTCTAACCGCACAGCAAATTTTAGATAAAATTAACTTTATTCTTGAAGTAAGATCAAGCGTCACCAGACGGGAGTTTTTAGCGTCGAAGGAGAAAAAGAAGAAGGACAAGAAACAATTTAAGAAATGAGGTATATACTTAAAATTGCAGGCTTGCGTATTATTTTTAAAAAAAGAGATTGTTCTTGAGATGTAATGTGTAAATTAAATAAATAAATAAATGCAAATATGGTCCTTTTCATGCTTTAATTATTCCTGGAACCCTAAGCTTCAGGCTCAAATTTCTATGTTCTACAAGTTCGATGACTGCTTAAAAAGTTCAGAGCAGAGCAGAGCAGCCCAGTTGGGAGCATCTGCCAAATTAATGTCGTCAGAGCAGAAAAAATCAGAAAATAGCAACAATCTCAAAAAACACTTTTCTGCTCAACTTTGCTCTAAATTCCGTTTTTAGAGGTTAGACACGAATGACCATTTTAGAAGAAGAAATATATGCTAATAAAAACAACTGAACAATATCGAAATGTTATTTTTATAAATATTAATGTTTAAGTTTTAATATTTCCAAGTATTTTCCGAATAAATCATTCATAAATCAATTTCCGAGTTTTCATGTTTTCGATTTTACGTCAAAAGAAAAAGAAGAAGAAGAATTTTGCTGCTCTGCCTGCTCCTACAAATTTGGTGGAGCAGAAAAAGTGAGAATGCCAGAAGAGCAGGCTCAAAAAACACAGAGCAGAGAAGAACTGTCAAAAAGTCTCAATGAACGCAAATTGCTGATTTTTTCACACAGCACAGGTATCGGTTCACACCTTTGAGGCGTGAACAACAAATGAACAAAAGTTCGCTGTATATTTCGAAGTTCGATGAAAAGTCGCATGGGAACCTCCAACCAACTCGAGGTCAAAACTTCTTAGTTGTGTGTTGCGGAAATTTTCTTTGGCTGTTTTTATCGTGCTGCAAAAGAGAACGCATACAACCGAAATGAGGCCAACTTCGCTTCAACTCAAGAAGCTAATCAGGAATCAGCTGTGAAGTGACAAGTATCGTTCGTGGGTGGAGAGTTGAGGCGGCGTGTTGTGTATAGTGATCAAAAAGGACGTGGCATAGTACAAGAAAGCCCAAAGGAAAATTTACTGAAAGAAACATAAAATGTCGGCATTAGAACTATTAAAACTAGTGTTTTTTGTGGGGTCTGCCCTCTTTGCAGCACTAGCCATTGCGGTACACCATCCGAGACATGCACATCATCAGGAAGTTGATTTCTTATATTTCTTTTCAGTTATTTATCATACAAAAAGCAACTACAACACCATATCCAATTATAAGACGTTATAAGGAAGAAAAATATTTCCTCGATCCTGATACAGTTGAGAAAGTTGACTTTCCTTCCATAGAGGATGAACCTTCTGTAGACTTAAGTGTTATTGTCCCAGCTTTCGAGGAGGAGAAGAGATGTAAAGTTTGTTTTGATAGATTTTATAGCTTAATAACATTGTATTTGTTGCAACAGTGCCAAAGATGCTTGATGAATGCTTAGAATATTTAGAAAAGAAAAGTAAAGAAAACGCATTTACGTATGAGGTCATAGTGGTAAGTGACGGCAGTATGGATGCAACTGTATCGTGCGCCTTACAGTACAGCCAAAAATATTCGTCGAATAAAATCCGTGTTCTTGAATTAATAAAGAACCGTGGGAAAGGCGGCGCCGTAAGAATGGTAATTAGAAAAATTACAGGAATATTATAAATCTTATTATTTTCCTTCTTAAGGGTATGCTAAGCGCAAGAGGAAAATATTTGCTATTTGCAGACGCAGATGGAGCTACAAAATTCTCAGATTACTATAAGCTAGAAGAAGTTATGAAAAGGATTTGTCCAGGTTGGATTTGTGAAAATACTCGTTTATATGTTTTTTTTAAAGTCAGTTCGTCAACCTTTTAGATTGGAAAGACGATGCCATTGTTATTGGTTCTAGAGCCCATTTAGAGAAAGCGGCGATTGCCACTCGAAGTATCTTTAGGCAAGTTTTTTAGTCGTAACATATTTAAATCTTAATTAATATTGTTTGTTTTTGCGTTTATAGAAATATTTTGATGCATGGATTTCATTTATTAGTCTGGTTGTTTGCTGTTAAACGGATTCGTGATACGCAATGCGGCTTCAAATTACTTTCACGTTCGGCTGCAAGAAGATTATTTAATTCTATACACGTAGAAAGATGGTAAGTAGGTCTTAAGGAATCCAAAGACGAAGGAACTTTTTAACGTAACTCAGCAACAATTCCATGCATAAAGTAAATTCTTTCGTCTATGTGTCCCATTTTATATTTGTTAAGAAAAGAAAAATGAAATTATTAATTTATTTAAGGGCGTTCGACGTAGAAATGCTGTATATCGCTCAAAAACTTAAAATGCCAATCGAGGAAGTAGCAGTCAATTGGACAGAAATTGAAGGTTCCAAGCTAGCACCCTTCTGGTCAGCAATTCAAATGGGAATTGATCTCATTCTTATATGGTTTAGATATAATATAGGAGCTTGGAAAATAAAGCAATCTCATGTTAGATAAAGTTGATGACATTCCCTATTTTTAATGTTATTAATTCCATAGAATTTCTTTATATTTAATTATACTTTTTTCAATAACTTCTATATCTTAATTTCATAAAGAATTTTTTCAAACTTAATTATATGTTTATAGACCTTTAATGCATAAATGAAGTAGTATTAAAACCTATATTGAATTTCCTATTTCGTGATTAATGCAAAATACCAAAGATCTGTAATCTAGTTAGTTGCTAACTAACCCTTGGCCTGTAAATTGACAATTGACAGCTTGAATTGATCAATGTAGTAACTGCTGGATAATGGGGCGTAAAGTAAGGAGTAGATGCGGCCACAGCTGAATGTGCGCTAAACTACTCCGGAGTACGTACTCCAATGAAAATGAAACGCGCCTATAATAAGTTACTTCTATCTCTTGCATTCTTTAGCTCTGGGTTTCTCGAACAAGTAAATTTCATCTGCAACACATTTAAATGTTGCTGTATAGCATTCAAATTTACTATCCATAATTTACGCCCCGTGTGAGTTGCTAGGAGTTGAATTAAACCGGTTTTACTCACCACACTTATGGCAACGTGTGAATAATTGATCAACGTATTGGCCCATTTTACACGATGAAACATTTTGTTTCGAGAGAGGAGGGAGAGAGAGGGCTGGAGGGAACACGTGTTCCCGCAGCCCCTCTCTCTTCTCTCCCTCTCAAACCGTGCAAAGTTGCAGAAAGCTTTTTGTTTCGTGTTTCATCGTGTAAAATGGTCCATAGACTGGTGTATCATGAAACCTCAAATTAAAATTAACCGCTTCCGTATTTATTTACATTAAGGTTTAATTAAACTTTTTTGTTTATAAGAAACGTGCAGGATTTGCACCAATACTGCTGCGGCTACATCGTTATTATTTTCATTAGGAAATGCAATATTTCCGGCTATTGCTTGAAAAAAATGTATGTGGAAGCCCCGAGCAAACGAAAATTGTTAATTCAAATTCCATTTGTTCCTTTGTATGGAAGACCGATGACCATTGAACTCGGCTAACTTCACTTTAGTTAGATGAAAATGGCCGCCGGGAGGGTGCTGCGTTACTTTTATTCTCGAAACCGCTCATTATTATTAATTCCGTAGTTTTCTTTTAAATTAATGTTTAGTATATTGAAGCTCGCTTTAGTAAATAAAAATACTAAATTTGGGCGTTACATGAGTCAATGCTGCAACTTAGTGCAAAAGGCCGAAAAAGACTTGAAAAGGGGCTCATTCCGGGGTATATATATTGAGTGTTTTTTTATTTCGTGCTTCTTCTGTTTAGTGCCTTAAATCATTAGTGGTATTTCCTAGTTTGGGAATTTGTTTTGTTATTTGTATTTTGCAAAAGTTCATCTGGACTTTTTACTTTGCACGCAGTTTTATTGTGATTTTTAAGTAATTTCCTTTAGTTGGCCTCTTGAAGGATTTTGTGTTGATGCAATATCTAGACACTTGCGATAGTAGTTTCTCGAGTCCCTAGACCATTGTGTAGGGTTAGTTTGTTGGTAAACAACTTGACGACTGTTTTGTTTTGGATCGACGTGCTGAGCACAAAAGAAGTGCAATTTGCGACTGCGCCCATTTCCATTATGATGTTGTGTAGAAAATGAAACGTACACCCCTCTACATGACGGAACAGCCAACGACAAAAGTTCGATGCTAATTTGGCCCATGCAGAATGCAGAGTGAACGGACGATGGAAAGAGCGGGCTTCATTAGAACGGATATTTCCAGCGAACGTTTGGACGTATTTTCAGACAGCGTTAAAATTCTTTGCTAGAAAAAGAAAGCAAAAGCGAATTTCTAAAACAACAACAACCAAGCAAATGTTTACGTACAGTTGGTTGGAAAAGCTCGTCCATGCCACTGCTCATCGAACCTGAAAACAAAATTGACGATTCCAGCGAACTTTTGTGCGATGGCTGTTCGGTCGTGTACAAACACCCATTTGGTAAATCTATAGTGTTGCAGTACCCACCTCCGATTTTTTTCAAATTTTCATATTTTATGTATTTTGGTGCGTAGAATCCATTTTTGAAAAAATTAATCGCCGCTGACGCACCGTTTCGCCGTTATTCAAGCTTGAAGTTGCCAAATTTCGGTTTTTTGGAGCGACACAACCGTCATATTTCTTTTCCGATTTTTTTCAAATTTTCATAATTTATGTATTTTGATGCGTAGAATCCATTTTTCGAAAAATTAAGTGTCGCTCATTTACCGTTTTCGAGTTATGAAATTTTAAAGTTGTGTAAAATCGGTTAGCAGAAAAGTGATAACCGCCATATTGAAAATATTTATTAAGCCGAAGGAGGGTTTTTCGGGGGATTATTGATAGGTTAAACCTAAAAAGAGGGGTAAAAGATTAAATCCAAAAAGGGGGGTATGGGGGGAACCCCCCAAAATTAAAAGATTAAATTAAAAAAGGGGGGTATGGGGGGCGTAGCCCCCCAAAACGAAAAGGTAAATCCTAAAAGGGGGGTATGGGGGGCTAAGCCCCCCAAAACGAAAAGGTAAATCCTAAAAGGGGGGTATGGGGGGCGTAGCCCCCCAAACGGGGGGATGGGGGGCAGAGCCCCCATTCCATATAAAGCATACTTAATTTTTCAATTGCACCTTTTGTTTTTGAAGAATATATAGGATGAGTTGTAATTAAACGTTCGACACCAGTGCTAATTTCACGATTTTGCTGAATCCTTGCGCATGTATCCCAATGCTAAGATTCGCCTGGGGAGTTCCTAATTTTAGAAAAACATATAGGATAATTTGCAGTTTTATTCCCAACATTAGTGGTAATTTCACGATTTTGGTGGATCCTTGCGCATGTATCCCAATGCTAAGATTCGCCTGGGGAGTTCCTAATTTTAGAAAAACATATAGAATAATTTGCAGTTTTATTCCCAACATTAGTGGTAATTTCACGATTTTGGTGGATCCTTGCGCATGTATCCCAATGCTAAGATTCGCCTGGGGAGTTCCTAATTTTAGAAAAACATATAGGATAATTTGCAGTTTTATTCCCAACATTAGTGGTAATTTCACGATTTTGGTGGATCCTTGCGCATGTATCCCAATGCTAAGATTCGCCTGGGGAGTTCCTAATTTTAGAAGAGCCAAAAAACAGCCAATATTTGAATTAAATAATAAAAATTTTTTTTTGTAAAGCAGCTATCATTTAAATGAAACAAATAATTTTTTTTTTATTTTATTTATTTAAAAATATACATGAAAGAACATAAAAATATAAATTTAAAAAAAATTAAGGGGGTAAATATGGCGGTTATCACTTTAAAAATAACCAGAATTATGTAACTTTGAAATTAAATAAAAAACAAACGGTACTTCGGCGACAATTATTTTTTCGAAAATGAATTCTACGCATCAAAATACATAAAATATGTAAATTTCAAAAAAATCGGAGAAGAAATATGGTAGTTGTGACGTTCCAAAAAACCGAAATTTGGCAACTTCAAGCTTGAATAACGGCGAAACGGTGCGTCAGCGGCGATTAATTTTTTCAAAAATGGATTCTACGCATCAAAATACATAAAATATGAAAATTTGAAAAAAATCGGAGGTGGGTACTGCAACACTATAGATTTACCGGAATTAACTTTTTGTAAACAAACGAAGAAACTGACAAAACCGTGTGGTAAGTTAGCCAGAAACGTACTTGTATATTGTTTTCCTTTAGGTAATTTTTAGAGATGCGCCGAATGTTCGTATTCGGCATGTTCGGCGTATTTTTTTATGTTCGTATTCGGCAGAATATTCGGTTAGTTGCCGAATAATTACCGAATATTTAAAAAGTATTCATTTAAGATTTACATATGTTAAAGAGGCTTGATTCTCGAACCGTTCATAGGTAGTATTTGTAAATAAAATAAACACTACATTGTGTAACCATTATTTATTTAAAAAATCCAAAATTAAAAAAATTACCGACTCATTTATATGCTCAATCACAATTCAAACAGGCCCCTATTCCCATAGTCCCGTCACCTATCGGAAAATGTGACAAACCACCTGATCTTCACAAACCATACGACCTTCGTATTCTCATAAGCACCTTAGTGACAATTGTCACAAAAATGAGAGTGTGGCATTCCCGAAGTCATTTATAGTTGCATTTCTCTGGGTAATATGACACTTATTGTCACGGAAACTTTTGAAGTGACCGGCCATTTTTTTAAAATAAAAAGAGACGACGGGTAGATTTTTTTTTGTTTAAATTTTTGGTGATTTAAATTATTCTTATATTCTCGAGTTAAAATAACAAGAAGGAGACAATTTGATTGTCATGTTGCCTTTTTGGAGAAAAACCCGGAGAAGGGCGTAAAATATAGCCAAAGTAAGGCAGAGTTTACTAGAAAATTGACGGAATGTTGACTAATGCTGTATGGTTTAGGTCCACCATCAGACGTCGAAGGAAATTTTATTCCCAAGGGACTAAATTCTCCCTCAAAAATATTCAAGAAGAAATACAAACATTGCCTTGTTCCTGAAATATTGTCTAAATCTGAAGAGAAATAAATCTATTAAATTGTTAAGAAAAAATGAAATGTTCGGTTACGTCAAGCCGAGCAGCAGGATTTGATTTATCCCTTATTGTTAACGGTTTTCTTACTAGAAGCCTTAAATTCCTCTTCCTTCATCGCTATCAATCTACATTTCCACAGAGCTTAAAAATGAACCGAATAATTCGGCCGAATATTCGTATTCGGTTAAATCCATTTGACAGTTGTCGACAGCACCTATTTGGAGGAAACAAATATTAAAAGTTTCATTAATCATTCCTTTTTCAGAGCTTATGAAATTTAGCCTTAATGGTCTCAACATTTCGTGTTGAAACATTTCAATGGAAAAAACGAATTCTTCAAGTAGCAATGGTTACAATGAATCAAAAATCCATAGAGACTATACAAGAGGTAAAACTCTTACGGGGAAAATGACAGGAAATGGATGGGTAGAAGAAACTAAACTTCTAGTTCATTTTCGGCCACAGATGTCACCTTTGTCCGATGTACCCCAACATGAAGTTAACTGAATTTGACCTGTTTCGACGATTCGTTCAAAATTAAGTTAGTCGAAATGGGGCAATGCAAAAAAAAATCATTGGAAATTAATAAAAATTCATTGGAAACATCATAAATTGATTAATTACGTATAATCGAATTGATATAAATTGAATTTAGAAGCTGGTTTTTCGTAAACGTAAAATATATTACTAATAAAGGAACTTGGCCATGAATCGGATAAATATAATCGGCCATGTTTTTTTGGATACATTTGACTGCAGCGCCACCATTAATCAAACGAAAATTGACAACACGGAGTTTTTCCTCCTTGTATAGTCTCCATGTCATCCCATAATAAATAATGATTTTTTTATATTTCAAAAATTAAAATGCACAATCTTAATCCAAAATGTATTCTTTTCTACCTTGCTTTTCATCTATCTGGCAGAGTTTGAACGCCTCTCTTCTACAATTAACTTTGCCGTGACTAAAAATGCTCCTCAAGTGCGAACCAGATTTGTATGTTCTATTGAATCCATTACCCAGGCACATTTAGTAAGCTATAGAGCTGTTTTAGACGGTGCGCTCCAGCGCATGTGCCTCACGAACGGTTGGTGATGAAGGGAGGAGTGGGAATGAAGAGAGGTACCACCCCACTTCTCCCTTTATCCACAAAGTTCGTGAGGCAGATGCGCTGGAGCGCACCGTCTAAACCGGCTCATAGTTTCCGGCTCGGAATTTCCTGAGCCCACCATCATTAGCGCTGGCTTACGCTTATTTTTCCCTCTCCATAGATTGCATTAACATTTTTTATACTTTCGATTGCACTCATAAAGTAAACAATACCGAAAATGCTCTTTTGTCCGTTCCAGTACTTCGTTAAAAAAACTACCGACCCCTTGCCTAAAAAATCGGTTTGTGTATGGGGGTAATTAACGAAATGATGGATAGTGTAACTTGCATCATAAGCATTAATTTTCACATACATAAATCTTTAAGGCAATAAACGAAAAGACAGAATTTTCGGCCTGTGATCAACTGTCAATTTAAAATAGTTGAAGTCATGTCCTGTCTTGATCTAATCCTCTTATAAAAACTACCCTCCTAAGATCAATCTTAAATCATGTAAAATAAAGGCGAAAAAGATTTCATTAATGCAAATAACATTTTTTTTTCTTGCAGTTATAAACAAATATATTTTTCAAATGAATGTGATAAGCTAGACTTGAGCTATTAACTGTTTCTAAAACAAAACCACCAATAAAATCACAAATAATTATTATTTATTGTAAATACATCCATATACACATATCTATATAATATATATACAATTGTTTAAAACTTAGTCACGAAATTAATTATGAATAAAAAGTCACTAAAAAATAAGCAAAAATTCACTAGTAACGAAATGTCTGAACGCTTGTATGACATTGTGAAAAGTGGTACTATGACGAAACGTGCACAAAATAAAAAACGCTTTACACCAGTTAACTATAAGCAACGATGGTTTGAATTAACCAAAAAAACCTTATCATATTTTGATGTAGAAAATGTTGAGGTAAGTTGTAAATATATATAAAAAGAAATTAGTCTACTTTGCACATTAATCGGAATGCTTATTTAAACTAACTGTAAATCAACTTTTTAATATACTAACAACTACCTTTTAAATATGGTAAAGGAATTTTATTCAAAAAGATCGAATTTACCACGTCCCTGAAGTTGGTATCTGTGTTTTTTACCCCTTTATGTTTTGCGCATGTTCTGGCAAATGTGGAAAGTGCATAAAATATAAGAAGTAAGTTTTTGGAGCAAGCATTAAACAATTTCCTGGTTCACAATTAGTCATCGCATTATTACCATTAGTAGATAAGCTAATCGCTCAACCGACAATATTAATTTTTTCATTGTTTTTTTTAGTGTTTTCTGTACCCGTATAAGGACCAACAATGAACTCACTTCCGAAGAAAAATTTCAATGAAAATAGAAAATTCTTATTCCCCTTTTTTTCTGAATATATTATTGCATTAGGTATTGCCAGATATAACGAGATATTTTCCTGTTTTAAGTCGCTTTCTTTCTTTCTGTCTTGCTTTCTTGCTTTGGGTGAGGTATTGGGTCTAAGAGTACCGCGGCCATTTCGCTTGGTCTATTGTACTAACCCCTATACCTCTTATTTGTAGGCAAGAATCTTGGACATGATCAGCAGTCTGCCTAGTGACTTGTCGCTTGGACATGACTGTTCAAGCAGGGCATCGTTAAACAGCTCCCTCGCTATCGCGGGACACTTACAGAGAACATGAAGTTCAGACTCATCTTACTCAAGGCAAAGCCCGCAGGTGGCGTCCTCCGCCCTTCCTATTCTCCATAAATGGTAATTCAGGGCGCTGTGTCCGGTAATCTAGCCAACGAGTGTCCTGACTTCCTGAGCTGTGTATAGGGGGCGTTCAAGTATTACGTAACGCAATTTGGGGGGAGGGGGAGGTTGTGAAACGTTACGATGCGTTACAGGGGCGGGAGAGGGGTTCGAACACCGCGTTACGTAACATTTTTTTTTATTTAAATAAAAAACTAGGGAATTAAAATCTCCCAACTTGGCGAGTTAGAAATCTCTTGTTTTATTTATTATTACCGCAAACGCGATTAAAACAATAACAAAGGTATTTTAGCGATTTCCCGGAACTTTGCGCAACACAATTGTGACTTTTAGGTAAAAATGGTCACTTGGGTGTTCGTGTTACGTAACGTTTAGGGAGGGGGAGTACAGAAAAACGTTACGGCGCGTTACATGGGGGGAGGGAGGGTCAAAAATATTCAAAAATTGCGTTACGTAATACTTGAATGCCCCCATAGCCAGGGTATCTACCTTCTCATTATCTTTGAAGCCCCGATGATCCGGGACTCTCACTATACATTCCGTTGCCCATACCTGGGGTGGTAGCACATAAGCTGTTTCAATCGACCTCTTCATACAAAAATTCTGACTTTTTGTATGAAGGGGTCAATTAAAACAACTTATGTGCTACCACCCCTGCTTCTTTTCTGGAGCCATCCATGTACCATACTAGACCCCCCTGCGAAAATGCTTAGGTTTCCTAATACACTACACAAAAGTCGGTTCTTTCCGTTATCTTTAATGGGTGGTGCTACACGGAGACTCGAGAAGTCGTCCGAAACCAGATTTGAGTCTCGTTATTTAATGCTACATGAGGCTGTCTTCGGCTTAGAACAATTCTTACCCTACATGAAAGTTTTGATTGTGTGTGTATACCGCGGTCATTGTGGGGTGCTACACGGAGACTCAAGACGTACGAAAAACCCGGTTTTATGGGAAAGAAACGAAGGAGAGGAGAGAAAGAAAGACGCACATGACGAAACTTTAACGAAAGAATTTTCACCCAAAAATTTCCGGGGTGAAAACTAACTCATACGCACATTTCTTTCTCTTCTCCCTTCTCAGATGTAAACAAGACCGCGGTAAACACACAAAATCAAAGCTTTCATGTAGGATAAAGAATTATTCCAAGCCGAAGGCAGCCTCGTGTAGCATTAAATAACGAGACTCAAATCTGATTTCGGCCGACTTCTCGAGTCTCCGTGTAGCACCACCCATTGTTTGCATCTGAGAAGGGAGAAGAGAAAGTTTTCACCCCGGAAATTTTTGAGTGAAAATTCTTTCGTTAAAGTTTCGTCATGTGCGTCCTTCTTTCTCTCCACTTCTTCGTTTCTTTCCTATAAAACCGGGTTTTTCGTACTTCTTGAGTCTCCGTGTAGCACCCCACAATGAACACAACTACAAGTCCTGCTACTGAAATTAGTTGATTTATGCTGTTATTTTAAGAAACAACATCAGTATAGTTTTTTTAAATATATTGAACTGTCTAGCTTAGAAATTGATTGTATATACATAGTATTTATTATTACACTTATCTTTGGGAAACTCTGATTGCTTTAAAAAAAACTTCTATCTGGTAACGCCATTTCATGTTATTCTTTCTTGGTTTGAAACCACCAACCCTTAAAATTTTTTGCTTAGGTGGCACCCTCACCAGGGTTCAGTGGCCGCCATTATAGAAGTTCTGTCGGTTGTATCAGTCTAGCTGCCCACCGCTTTTCCTAGTTTTCTTTCAGCAGGAAAATTCTTTTCCGGTTCGCAAATGACAAGCAAAAGAAGGAAATAGTAGGACAAATCCTGGCAGTTTTTCCATAGTTTTTTTTGCAAATTTTGCCCCAATATTGGGCACGGTTTCTCTCTATGCAGAACGGTATCCGAATCCGTCGAATTTCGTCCTTTCTAAAACGTTTTTCATACTATGGCTTATATCATCCGAACTACGGAAAAATAAATGAAAATTTTTAAGAAAATTGCAAATCGCATCAATTACTAAAAGTGCTAGTCTTGAGTAGTGAATATTTTTTATTGTACATATATGGATGGATTTCTTGATTTGCTGGGAAGGACTCTTTTTAGATAAGTCGTAATAAGTCACAAGGGTGCTCAGTTCTCGGCTTATGAAAGTAAGGGGCTAAATTTTCATTGAGTGAAGTGGACTTATTTGTTAAGTATTTTTCCCTTGCCCCGCCCACTGGAAAATCAGTGATCCTTTTGAGAATAGTGATTAGTGTGATAAAGAACGGTGCCATTGAAACTGTGTTTATTGTGTGTTTAGTTCATTCAACTGAAGGATAATCGGATAAACTTTGAAAACGTTTTCCTGAAGGTAATACGCATCTCAAATATACAATTTTACTTCATGAAAAAGAAAAGCAACGTCGAAGGAGAGGAGAGAAAAGATCTTTCTTTGTCTTGCATTTATATAAATTAACCGTGTTAAAAGTCGAAAGTTTTTCTGGATTTAGTGTTCATCCATAGGAATCATAACTGAATTTATTACTGTTTGAAGGCATTTTAAAGGCCAGCTGTTTGGTTTTGAAGAGGAATTTTTGTTTATATTTGGGCGTGTTTGTGATGATAACATGTTTCTGTTTTGTTATAGATACTGATTATTGCCGAACAGTTGAAATTGCATTCAGCCGTTTTTTGGTTATATTTTTGTTATTATATTGAAGAAATAAGTATAACAGTATAACTAACAGGCCTTAGTACCGGTTGCGAGCAATGATAAAGCCTAGTGAAATATAGCATTAACAAATGGTATTTAGTTTAACCTTATAAAGCCTCATAAGCTGATTGACGGTGATTACACTGTTCGTTCCTACGTACGTTCCTCACGAGCTTTTTAGATGAACGGGGGAGTGGAGATGATGAAGGGCGTCACCTCCACTTCCCCGTTCATCTAAAAGCTCGTGAGGAACGTACGTAGGAACGCACAGTGTAATCACCGTCATTAAATTCTATCGCGGCATACTCTTTCTGCCTTACATCACTTCTCGTGAGAATTCATTCATTCTAGGTCTAGGTACAGGTAATTTGACTGCCAATTATAAAATAACATTAATCATACCAATGCGGCCACCTCTAATAGACAGTTGTATACTGAGCCTATGAAATACTGTCGAGGAGCTACAATTATAGGTTGGCTTTACACCAGCGGCACCGAACGGACAAAACGAACTGGGTTTAAAGGGAAGAGGGTGAGAGGAGGGCCGGTTTTCCATCGTTCTCTTCCTCGTAAACCCTCAGTTCGTTGGTTCGGTGTCCGGTCGTGTAAAACCGGCTTAACAGATTCATACCTTATACCCTCGACAGACTAGCACCCTTAATCTAAATTATGACGTCAGAATGACGTAAACTCCATTTAATTTCCATATCTTTAAGATGGTTCTGCGTCATTCTGACGTCATAATCTAGATTAAGTTTCTAGTCTGTCCCCGGTATTACGTTGCGTTATGTTAAATTACGTCACATCTAATTTTGGTTCAGGCTTATAATGAAACATAATTACAAAAGAAAATAACAAAAATCTCGCTCGGAAAAGTACATATATTTGTTTGTTTATTAGGTTATCAGCAGATATTATTCTCATGTAAAACTGTTTCCTGGTAGTATAATTAATTTCAAACTAAATTCCCTCTTTCAATTCTTTCAAAAATGCATTTTAAATTCGTCCTCACGTTACTTACTGGAGTGAAACCAAATAATAAAGAAGAACCCAAAATTAAAGTTCACTTCAGTTCAGCTTCAGAATTTCAGGCAATGTTTTCTCTGAAATTCTCAAGACCCATGATTTATGACCTCTTTGGGGTCATTGTTAAGTGCACATAACCTAACTTCTCGGTAGGCTTTATATTCCTTGATTTGTCTTGAGATACAAAGATACTTGAGAGAGGGCGGCCGTGTCTCGATGGGGCGACATGGAAAAATGATTTCATTATGACTTTGATCTAAGATCGCTTGATCCAATTGCCGTATGTATGTAGCTAATAGAATACGAGTGTGCTCTGAAATGAAGATGAGAAAATGCCCTTTCTCCAAGTGGTTGATATGCGGTGATAAATGATATTCAAGCATATTAATGGAAACTGGTAAAAGTAATCGCCTTACAAGTGCCCAGGAATACGAAGAAGAGGTATCTATTGAAAGTTTCTTTACGAATTTGTAACGGTGTGTTTACCATTTTATTATAAAAATACAAGAAAAATGACTTGAACCCCGTAAGTAAATTTTGAAAGGAAACTTTGTGTAAAAGTAGTATGTCAATGAAAAGTTAAAACTCAATGGAAAAACACTGCGTCGAAAGACATAATGGAAGAAAGGAAGGAAGTTCGAAAAGTCTACTTCAAGGGATGTAGTGTTGTTAATTGCACAAACAACAATTCATGATTGAAAACACGATTATTCTGTATAGTCGAGATTCTTACAAAATATGAAAAAATAAAATAAATGGATTTCATTCGAGTGTGTATGTTCGCAACTACATACTTTGTATTTTTTTTCATACTTGAATTTCAATTAGTACTAAAAGATAGTATCGATAGTAAGATAGCTATAGACAAGCAAATAATATTTCTTATGGTTTACATATAATTAATAAGTATTATATCTTTCTTCGATAAAACAGTAATTTTAAAAGATTTTAAAGAAAAATAACAAATAAAACGGAAAAATTATTGTTAGCATATTTTACAAATTGCTTAACGACGTCATGCCCTGTCGAGATAATAAATGGCCTACTCCACCTCGACTTCATCTGAACGGCAAATAACCTCAAGTTCCTGGGTTTCCTTTTGTTTCACTATCGTGGCTGCTTGCCAATCCTGTTGTCTTTTATCCTCCCTGGTTCGTTTTTCATTTATCACGAGGAGGACACAATTTTTTCTTGATTTCTCTCCATTATAGAATTGAAGTGGTAGAGAGGCTGGGAACTGGCGGGTAGAATTCAGTCTCGTGTCTAAATTGTGATTCAAAGATGAAAAATGCTGCAAGACTGCATGCAAAAGCCCAAACAAAAATCCAGTGAAAGACTGAAACAAACGCCCAGAAAGAAAGGACGAAAGTAGGAGTCTACCCACCCATGTGTCGGAGGCGAAGTGTATAATTAGCTTTTAGTGGTTGCAATTTTACACACGGCTGTAGGAAACGGTCTTGTTGCTAAAGGTCGGAAGCCACTGATTGCTGGAACCACACAGCAACTGCAGTCGGGGGCTTAAAGTGGAAAAGCCGCTACTAAATGTGAACACAAGATGCTTTCCAAATATTTTGAATCGCATGAAACGAAAATGACTCAACTAAGAAAAAGTTTTTAACTAATTCATCCAGAGCCATGGAGGTTGACCCACAGGAAGTTCTCTTTTTGTGACTTGAGATTTCTCAGCCGTGATTCATTCGAGTGGCCCGAAGCTCCCAATGTTCGATTTCTGAGGTATGCAGCTATGTGAGAACTTATAGAGATGGTGCTTATGAAAAATATGAGAATCGTTTAGGAGATTTTCAAATTTGGGAAACGGTTAAGAAATTCCTTAGATAAGGTAAGACGCGTCGGAATGTTGCTGGTGGATGGATGTAGGCATTGATCGGGAATGTGCTGTTCTACTACTGATTTGCAGATGTTTTCTAAGTGACGCTTCTCCTTGACTTGGGTGGTCGGTCGAGTTTTTCAAAGAGTAATGCCGCTTAGCCTTCATATGACACGGCAATAAATCCTTGATTGAATGAATCAATTGATCACAAATCCACAACAAAAATACAATCACGTGCCGGGGATTTGTTATGGTTGGGTATTTGTTGGATTTATATGGACGAGGATTTTACCACAGGCTTTAAGGGAAAAGTGATAAAGTAAAAGTAGAATAATTTATTCTTTGTAAAAATACGCAATTCGAATACAGTTCACATATCTACAAGTGGAATTGTTAGTTGGTTAGTGCAAGCAGCGATCAAATATAAATTTGATAACTAGTGTGGTATAAATTATGGAGCAGAGCTATAATCGGATGTGTAAGATCGGGAGAAATTGTGAGACTTAGTGACTTTTTTTATTGTCTTTCAGTCAATGTAACGTGACTATCAAGTTATCGGATTGCAGAATTTAATATATCCACATCCAGTTGAAATTTTATTCAGCTGTGGGGGTAGAAATAATTATTTTTTAGTTGGGAGCAGGCGATTCATATAAATTCTAAAGGAAAATAAATTTAATCTGTAGTAATTTTCACCGAATGTGGGTTTCAAGTAGAGTTGGATAGGACACTATTATAAAATGAGTTTGTAAGAGGTGCCTCTTTTTTCTTTTGAGCCAGTACAATGTCATGGTTTAAATGAGGCGAGGTGCCATTGTAATGACAAAATGACCAAAACAAGCAAATTACAGAGAAAAAAATGCATTAAACTGCCTCAGAGTAAGAGTAAGAAACCTATGCCTTCACGATGTATATTTATATTTTACAATCAGAACTCACCTCATTTGAAATTGGAAACTTTACTGCGCCAAAAGAAGTAAGAGAGAAGAAACCCAATCACACCTCGCCTCATTTATCTCGATACACGCTCATATACCAGTAAGCATTATTTTTGAACCGGGACATTTAAAAAAATTAGGGTGTCAGTACAATTTACCATCGTGTAAGGGACAAATGTACTGCCTCGTGTAAGTCCGGCTCAACTCTAGTTTCAAGGCGGAAAATGCACGACTTAGGGCGCGCGCACACAGAAAGCGGAGCGGAGCTGAGCTTATCAGCTCTGCGCTAACTTTACATTAAAATCCCCGGTGCTGCGCACACTGTGAGGTGAGTGGAGCTAGCTCACAGTGTGCGCAGCACCGGGGATTTTAATGTAAAGTTAGCGCAGAGCTGATAAGCTCAGCTCCGCTCCGCTTTCTGTGTGCGCGCGCCCTTAGCTTGAAGTTTACGTCGAAAATTTTGAATTAAGTTTTAGCAGAGACGAACTAATATGAAAGTGCAGTACCAGTTTGTTGTCTCTTAATAGTCATCAATTGCATACTACAATTTCAACTAAATCTGCATGAACCCACTAATAGAAATTGATTACCACAGTATTTTATGTTCTATTATACTCCCACATAATGTTTTGACATAATCTAGCTGATCTAACGTAACTCATATATCATTTGAAAATTTATACCAGCGCCATTAAATCATTCTAATTAAATCCTTTTGTGGCCATTTCAAAAATTGAGAAGTGTTCGTTGCACTAGTTCAAAAATAAATCTGAAAACGATAATGATTACTTTTTTCTCCGAGTATCGTTCTCCGCATCAATCAATCAAAAAGAAACAACCCATCACATTTCCTGGTACACCCATTGCCTGTGAACCTTTGAACCCTCTTGCGCTCTTTCTTTACTCTGAAGCCCAAAAACATATTTCTCTTCCCATAGTAAATATACAAGAAACAAATTTTTCGTTAACAATCAATATGGGTTCGGATAACATTCAGTCGAAAGAATTCATTATATTAATTTTTTGTCGCTTGCTATACACTATTCATATGTTTAAAGAAGAGTGTTACATCCGTTTCGGACACCACAGACAAAGTCATCCATGCGGCTGAAGTCTCTTTAAATGGATAGCACTTCAGTTGCACCCCGGCGATGACTTATGAGTCCATTACATGTCACAAGATCGGCTTTTGTCTGTTTGCTCAGCATCTTGAAAGGGAGCTGGAAAGTTGTCGTCTGTTTCAAAAATATTTACTTAAAAGTTCCTTTTATGCTCGAAATACGGCAGAGGCGGCTATTGATGTTGAAGAAGGTGCGACGAATTTTGTAATTGGATGAAAATTTGGGAGGACCACCAATGAAGACAGGATTTCGCAACAGAGCTTCGGTTATAGGTTTAAGGTCGCTTATATAATAATTTATTGAAGTTGAAAAGATTGTAATCAGAGAATTTCCTATTGTTTGAAGATAGTTTTAAGCGTGCTGGTAGAATTGTTGTGTAAATGCACTTATCCACTATGCAAGGCAGACACGCGAATGATTAAACGACTCTCACTAGTTAGTTGTAAATACACTTGGAGTTTTGAATGAATCGTTTGCGATTACCGGCGAAAGTTTTCTTATGACATAAAAATATATGTTAATGGTGATAAAAATCGAATTAAATTCTTAAATATCTGAAATATTACATAAGTGTATTTATGCTGAACTTTCACACGATCTGGCCCCTCTTTAGAAGTTTATTAAATCAAGTACCGTGTTCCTTAGCTCTGTAACAACCAATATCAACAATGAACTCGATTATTGCATGTAGTAATGAGACTTCTTCATTAACTTTTTGTTCTTTGTCTACTATACACTAAATCGCTCGCCACATCAAGCTAAATTTTGAGATCACTCTTAAAATTAATCAACTCGAAAAACTTTATTCGCTTAAATTGTTCTTCAGTGTCAACTTATTTTTCAGCGAAAGCGGATGAAATTTCCTGAGTCTCATGACTTAACTTACCTAAGCCCCATTTAAAGGAGGCAATATGCTTGAAAGTTTTGGTATCATGCTCTGTTTATTCTCATCTTGAGTAGGGGATGTCATGTCGCAATCACAGGAAATTTAACTTAACCAACAGTTCCATAACCCAAAAGCATTTTAATTCGCCCTCTTCCTCTAAGCAACGAAAACTACACTTCTGAGGGGCTCCGCTTATCTGCCCTTTACTAACACGAAGCATGTGTCATCGTCATTTATTGATTAAGTGCATGCCCTCTGTGAATATGAACGCTTTTAATTTTTGGGGCTGTGTTCTGAGAAGTTGTAGAATTTGTTCACAGATTTTCACGTTTTTTTTCTCCACATTACAGAAACGACGAGAAAGGGGTCGCATCTTAGTTAGGGGAGTCCGATTGGTGGAAAACGCTGTGCTCAACGGCGATGGAGGTGATCCGTTTGCGCCAGATGTAAGTCTCGTCCAGGTTAATTCGCAGATAAACTGGGCGTTCACACTGGATTAATCATCTTTAAATTTCTTCACTAGGGATATCCATTTCAAGTAGGTTACTGTGAGACTGATGATCAATTACCAGGAAGGTCAGTGCCCCAGTATACCCTGTATCTGGTTGCGGCTAACGAAAAGGAGCGCTCTGAGTGGATAAGAGCCATTCGACAAGGTAAGGATTATGAACTCGTATTCAATTGCAAAATTTCAAAGTACCATACGAAAGGCAGTATTTTCTCTCGTTATCATGCGCATATTGAAGAGTTCGTTTCTTATTTTGCCCCGTATTCTGGTTGCGGTGAGACTGATTTTCTTAGGATTGTGCTGTTATCGGGTCTGGTTACGGTTGGTTTATCTTCAGAAAATAAGAGAAATTGACCTTGCCTTGTCATAGGTACCGATGTCAGCTATAATGAAGACATTAAAGCGCTTTTAACTGGAATAACCCAATCTAAAATATTAATAGCTTGAGGCTCTTTGACTGTTACTATAGATAAGAAACTCTGACCGGGAATTGATATCTATTCTGACGGCTTTTTGACTGCAATTTGTGATAACAGTGAGAAGATAAAAATTGCTTTGAAAAATTTATATTTGTTTATTTTAGCGATTTGCTTAATGCTTTAGTTTTAACTAGTTCCTTTTTTTGCAGTTTGTGAAGATACTAATACACCAAAATCCTATCGGTTTCATCAAGGTATTTGGTCAGGAAAGAAATGGTCCTGCTGTAAAAGTAGTAATCGAACAACATTCGGCTGTCAAGCTGCAACGCATTGGAGAGAAACAAATAATAATCCAAGTAAGTATAATATTATTCAAAAATAATTTCCTTTCACTTCTAAATGCCAGTTTTGAAACCTTCTAAATTATTTTAAAGAACTGCACTTACTAATTTCATTCTAAATCGCCTGGGATTAAAATTAATTGAAGTGCTACAGTCAAGTTTATTAGATGCATTTACGAGACCGGCGCGCATATTTGAACTAAAAATAGTGACGATGATTCCACAAAGAATTCCAAGATGAGTTTGCGCTGCATACTGCATTCGTCGAGTAGTAAACATTTCATGCGGCACATTTAATTATCTGTTCGGCGTTTGCAATTGTTCGTGCATGAGAAATAAAGTTAATAAAGAAGCCCATTGCGATGAAGCGCCATATTTAAGCCACCAACCTACAAGACGCCATCATAAACTGATATTTTCGATTTTTCATACAGCTCAGTGTCATTAATCATCCTCCCTTGTTTGCCAGGAGTGTCATGTTACACTTGGTGAGGCTGTAAACTCTGGCCAAGAGGTCCTTTTACAGAAACAAAGAACTGGTCAACGATCTTTCCATTAATTCTGAAAGCAAAAGTAAATCTGCGCCGGTTTATTTTAGTTGAATCCGATGCCTCGTGCCCCTTCCATGATTATGGCGGTTCAAGAAATAAAGAAATTTGTCGCTTTGGTTCGTTTCTGCGGTTCCAGATCTTAAATCAAGTGTGAAAAGACAAAAAAGGGCTTAAGACTATCTTGGAGTCGTCGCTTTCGTTTCTGGTTTTTAATTATTAGAAGCTTGCCTGCACAGTCAGACAATCTGGAATCCGGTTCATCATGTAACAACATTGTGAAAAATATTGTTCTTAAAATTGCTTTTCTCTGTGCGTTTTCGAAGTGGTGCCCGGTTGCTAAATCTGCCATGCATCAAACCCACTTTTGTCGATGTGCTGAAGTGTAAAAGCTTCGTTTTATTGTGAAGACGGATGTGAGTTTTGAATTCCCTCTTTAGAAAATCATTTTCTGAAAGTAGAGTGAAGTTTTTGTTTCCTGGGGTAAGAACCTCAAGTAATGACGACTAATGGAAGCACTATAACTGAAAATTTAAATAATTATTAAAATTTAAATAGTTATTAAAAACAAATGATCGATACTTACTAGTAGATAACAGAAAACAAATCGAAGATCAAAAATAATGTGTCGAGCAACAGGAATGTTCGCACAGCGACTTTTATAATCGAGGAGTAGAACTACCGAATTTAGTATTTTTTAAGGAATCGTCGTTTAGTTTGAAAGAAAATTATTTCAAAGAATTGGTTAAACGGGTTTAAAATGGAAGGAGTAAGATGAAGGCACAGATTGATAAATAGCATTGTTTATCATCTTTTATGTAGTGGACATTTTTTTTAATATTTAAATAGAATGTGCAAATTATTTATAGAAAACATAATGTAGCCAATAAAGACAATGAAACACACATATCAGGCTTCAAAATAGTGTGTGAAGGCAACTTCAATTCACTAGTTCACTAGGTTCTAAATTCTTTATGTTTATGAAAGGCCTAATAGCATTCAAAGGTCTAAAGGCTGCGCTTTACATAGTCTATTTTTTGTAATATGGCTTCATAAATATCATGTTCATTTTTTCAATTTAAATAGTGTAATTGCTATTAGTTAAAACTAATCATAAACGAACAGAATTTCGCCATAAATGGCACCGGACCGTCAGTTTTTAGTTACTCAAGTTCCTAACCCTAAAGTTTATGAAACATTTGGGGTATTCACTATTCGTGGAGAATTTTTCCAGTTTAACTTTTCCAAGCGCTTTTTTCTTCATATCGTGAACGCTCCTTGACAAATATATGGTCATTCGATTTCGGGTTTTGCAACAATTCAGTCGTATATAAATGCAAATTCAAATCCTTTCACAAAATATATAAGGTATGCAGGCCCGCCACATATGGGGGGGGGGGCAACTGGGACGAATTGCCTCGGGCCCCAGGCCAGAGGGGGCCCCGAGAATAGAAAACCCCATATCCCTCCCTGCGTACTAATCGCCTAGGGGCCCCGAAACTATCTTGAAACCCAAAAAGTCAAGACCGCCATATCCCTGCGTTCTACTTGTCAAGCAAGCAATAATCTAGAGCCTGAAACCCAAGCATGCAGCACTCTAAAATATATGTCATGTTTGTATGGATATGGATTTTTCTACTCATCATACTTAAATAGTAAAGACTATTTTTCTTGCTTTAATTTCCGCAGTTGTCGATGACATCGTCATAATATATATTTTTTGCCAGCTCTCATTCTATTAATAATATCATGCAATCATTTAAACATGACCGACACATACATGATTTTAGATAATTTTACATCATTTTTAATTTACTGGAACCGCTTTCACCAGTTGCAACACCAATAGGTATCACAATAAAAAGACGTAAGCAAATCCATAATTGAGGAAAAACTGATTGAAGACATCACAAAAGTATAAAAAACTTTGTAAACCTCCAATTTATGTTATAGTGGATATGAAAAACAACTGCAATGTCGAAAATCTTTATATTTTTGTTCACCTTGTCCAATTGACTTTTCGTCCTTCTGAACGCGAGTGTCGACAGCGGTTTTACCAAGCGCTCCCCCAACTCAGTACCAACCGCGTTCAATATGCTGCTTGTCCACCGCATCGAACGAGAACCGGTCTATGTTTGCCGTTCTCTTCAATTCCTTAAAGGATCAATGGGAGCGTATGAACATGAGCGTTCATCTGCGAATAAAGAACCGACCATTCGGTATATATTTAATGCCCTGAATGAACTTATTCTTACGTTACCACCGATTTTTTTTAGTCAATGATTTTTTGGAATTTCAAAATCCTTAAAGGGCCCCCAAACATATTTTAGCACCCAGGCCCCCAGGGAAGGTGATGTGGCAAACACAAACACATTTGGACAAACTATCAAGTCTGCCAAGTAAAAGTAGTAGTAGTAGTAGTTTCCAAAGGCGTGGTTTCCACTTAGGACAATTCAACGAGAAGTTGGTCGATTATGTCGATAATAAAAATCACAAATAATTACACAATGAGGTTGTAGTAAAAATGGCATGGGTTAAAATTGTGAAGACGTCAGAGTAACATTAGTTATTTACAACCTTCAAAGCGCTTTGGACGGAAAAATATACTGTAGACCCATATACTATATATATTCAAAGAAGCTACAGCTATAGCCTATAGGCATCAGTAATGCAGTTGGAGTTGATTGTTTATGTTATTAGATAGTTCATTTTGTTGTATACTTTGAAAATCATGATCTCAGAAAAAATAAACTTATCCAGACTAGAGTTTTAATATTTGAGAATTATGAAGGCCGTGTTCCGTAATATCATCCAGCATACTGTCCTGTGAGAAAGGGTAAATTCAAGCGTTTACGCTGTGATTAACAGCAGCATATATGAAAGTGTGACAACTTGAAACTGTTGCAGCCTCCAATCTTTAATATTTCTGTGATTACCAGTACGTTACACTGGTTCACACAAGTAAAATATGACGTCATTAGCACTGGCCTGTATACTGGGTTATATTTCGGAACACAGCCGAAGTATCCTTTATAAGCAAGCCATAAAGACACCTTCGGAGATTTACTGAGATTTGGATTCGACGCCATCCAATAGTGCAATAGCGTGATTGCAGGGCCAGAAGAAAAATTCTCAATCCAGTTCTTTAGTATCAAGTTGATACCACTAGGCAGTAAGTTTGACCAGTAGAATCAGTTTCCATGCCATTCCATATATAGAGTAACCACATCAGATTTCCCTGGAATCATAACTATACTGTGGAACTCTTAGCAGTAGCAGGTAATCGAAAGATCTCAAGGACTAGGCTCCTTTATAAAGTTAAACACATGTTCGGGATCCATTTATGAATTTCTAAAATTCAATAAATTTAGCACTTCGAAAACTAAAAAAAATTTATAACATTGTAGCCCAAGGGTGAATTATTTTTCATTCTGTGTCCACAATTTAAATTTTTTTTTGTCAATTTCGATGATTTGTCGCTTGTTCGGATTTAAAGCGAAAAGGTTTATGTGCAACGAAATGACATTTATTTATTTTCTGCTTATAATTTCGAGTTCAACGAACAACGTTTGCATATGGCATCAGGGAATATCAGTTTGCTCCACGTTATTTTTTCTGCTCTTATTTATATCGAAACAAGTTTATTCGCTCTATATACAATAACAAGCATGTATACACCACCCTATCCATAAAGATAGCCAAAATGGTAATAATCGAACTAAATTGCTTCTTTAATAGGTTTCTTATTTTGATACACTGTGAAGAAATCATTGGGTCAATCTAGTAGCGTTCAAGGAAGAAGACGATAAAAAGTTGTGGCTACTTTTGTTATAAATAAAATAACAACTATCAAAACTTGTAATTGCTTTAAATTTTGATCAATTTTTCTTGTTGCTTTCATCCGATTACAGGTAATCTGGCAACAATTACCTGGGGCAGTCGCAACTCTAAACAAGCAACAAGCTTTTAAAATATATTCTTGGCTTGCAAGATTTCACATTCAAAACTCTCCTCGGTTTTAGCGTGTACGAAACTCGTGAAGTTCGTCTTATATATATTTTCCATTTTCTTATTTTTTTTTTGCTGATACAAACCCGCGCCTTCGTTTTGTTTTTGTAGTTTTATTACTTTTTTTGTTGTTCGGATAAAACCTGGCCTTCTTTATGTACAATCGCAAAGTCTTGATCAATTCTTGTCGTTTTCATGGTGTCTTTTATGTTTCTGAAGGTGTTGGTGTTAAAAGTTGAGGTCCGTATCTCTTGGGTTTATAATGTGTATGAGTGCACCTTTTCTTACCTGTATTTTAAAATGGTTTATAACTTGATATTATTGCATGGCACATGTATATAAGCTATATATATACATAGGACTGATTGTGCAGGTTCACTACTGCGGCGAAGAGCTGTGGTCGGTCGTCTCTTCATAAGATTTTTTCCGGTGGTTCTTTTTGCTTACACATCTTCGATGAGCCCCGTCTTAACTTTTAAATGAAGAAGTTGAGATTTTCTTCGAGAGTCTCTTAAGAGTATGCATAAAGGCATAGTGCTATTACTTAAGAAGGAACAAAAAATCTTTTTTGTGTATCATTTTCTTTTTTAGTTATATTCGTGTCTCGGCGATTTGGAACTCTGTTCACAATCACAACCCGAAAGATCCAAAGACCCAAAAGACCCAACTTCAAAAACTAGTCTTCAGTTGTTTTTTGACTTTCATAACGTTCGGCGGGGTCTGTTAAAGGCGGTTGTATAAAATCGACCAAAATCGGTCAAAGCTTTATTGTTTAAGAGAAACTTTTTGTTTGTTTTTAGTGAGTTTAGTTTTGTGTGTAAGATTTCTAAAAAAAAAAATATGAAAATTTCCATAATAAAATAGATACGTGTTAAAAAAGGAAAACTTAAAGTAAAAATCTGCGTTATTGTTGTTGCTGCTGGCTGCTCTTCGTCTTGTGGTTTTTTTTATAATTCGATCAACGTTTATTAAGAAATACAAACCTTACCATTTCGTTGTATACCTATTCACTTAGCGTACTCGGATTAATTATATTTACATTATGTATATTATAGGCATGGTATATATTCATTAAGCAGAACACACGATCGATTAGATAAGTTCTCTATAAATGAAAAAATTATCAAACCTTAAAAGAATTTATTATTTATAAAATCGTGTGTTGTCCATGCAACAAAGACAAGTTAACTCATTTTCTCTAACCTATTTCATAAAATCTTTTGTGAAATGGCGATTGAAACACTCCGCAAAAACGTGACAATTCCAAATAAACATTATTGTATTTGTAAACAATTCATTTCTGTAGAAAGTAGAATTTTAAACTCAACCAAATGGATAAAAAAAATGTAAATAACATATTAAGATAAAAATGTTTTAGCAGTAAAGTTTTATATGTTATTTGTTGCCATTTATTCGAATCAGTTTTTTTTGTGTCGAGGTCATGTCGTTGTTATTGCAAAGAAAACGTTAAAAACAATGTCAGACAACCTTTTGGTGATATGTATTTTTATGCTAGAATTTTATTTTGTCGTGAATATCATTTTGAGGTTATGGGATGATTTCTTTGTTGGCAAAAAAGTACTCGCTATGAACATTTTAACTTTTAATTTCAAAAAGTTGTTTTCCTGTCAAATGAAGCATGAATCGGTTTCCTTTTTGTTTTAAGAATCATTCCTTTCCATTCGTTCACTAATAATTGAAAAAATTTAGTTGTAGCTAAAAACAACATGTCCCTTTAAAATCTCAACCTAACAATGACGCAAAAAATGCCTTAATGAGTTTTGAACACTACTCAAGTATTACTGTAAATTAACCCTCTTTAACTGAACTTAATTTCATTAACAATACTAGAATATATTTGTGCCCTCAGGTAAAATAATTCTTTTGCCGTCACCTTAACCTTTTTTCCTCCAATTTACCTACTCCTGACCCTCCCAGAGGTACAAGAAGCATCAATATATTCTAACCTCCTTTATATAGTAGTGCATGGACATGTATTCAATTTGGTTTTGTTCCTGAGATAGTATCGCTTTCGGGTTTCTTCCTATATGTACTCGAGACATTAAAAGCGCATTACAAAATGGATTAGTAATCGGCCATCATGAGGTTTGAAATTCTTATTTTTAACATTTTTTTTGGCTTTTGTTTTGCTTGAAATGGAGTTTTCTTCTTTTTTTATGAAGCGTATTTAGAGTTTGAGAATATGCTATGATATGCTTAACTAAATTTGATTGCAATGAGTTCAATAAACCTTAAATAAATTTAAGTAAATTTATAGGAATCTGAAGCATTGGAAGACAATTATAAAATTTTGTATTAAAGAAATCTCGAAAGTATTGGCTTTCGATAGTTTTATAGTTTTGTGTTACTCATTTAAACACTAGTCTGATCCCTGACATCATTGGATCCATAGGGTTCCTTTCTGTTTCAGTTAAAACCCGTTAAAAATGTACAGTTTTTCTTCTAACTTTATTGAAATCAGCTTACAATGAACACATCTAAATAGATAAAAAAAATTAAAAGTTTTTGGCAACATGAATAAATCTGCCATGCAGGAAGGCTATGCTATCATGGCAGTAGTAAATTGCGAGTCATTTTTCAGCAGCCCACTTGATGCTCCCTCGCAATGGCAACAAAATCTTGTTTGCCGGTTGATCATCTTATATCGAAGCCGCAGTAATCTGACTTAAAGGAATATCGGAGGGAACTTTTCATGTTCGGCTGAGATGATTGATGGACGTAGCAGATCTCACCTTTATTAATTTACACAGAGAAATGCCTTCCGCAATTTTCAATCAACAAAATTACCTCGTAGCAGCAATCAGTCAGCGTCACCTACAACACCTCTGGAAATGAGCTGTGTACGTGTCTGGCTCCCTGGCTACCTTTGGCCTAAATTCTCACGAGATTTCTCGGAGGAACGTCTTCTGTGGGTGGAGCGCTAACTTAAGATCTTTAGATTTTATAAGATGGGTGGTTTTTTATAATGAGTATAGCAAAAAGTTTTAAGCACTGTTTAGCTATAGTGTGTAAACTGCAGGTACATAACGCCTAGACCTAAAGCAGTCATTCTATTCTCGGCGATACAATGACTATAACTGTTGAGCATGTTTTTGCCTGCTTCCAAAACCAAAACGGAGAAACCAAAAAGGCATCATAACCACACTCAGTTGTTGTCTCTCCTCTTAGGATTTGGCTCCAGCGTTCTGCCATTTGGAGACGTTATGTCCCAGGTTTTAGCCTCTTCTTGTTTTCCTTTACCTTTTCAATTCGGAGGTACAATAACTGTACCAATCAGGTGAGACTTGAAATTTATTACCTTTTGACATCGCTGGCACAGTCCCAATGTTAAAGTTTTACCTTGACGGGTTACCGACGTTGATTTTATGCCTTCCTATAAAATTAAATTACGGGACTCCGGACTCTGAAATCGAGCCCAAAAGAAATGCGTACTGGAACCTCCCATTAACCTTTTCCGAGGAGCTTCATCTCGGGGAATAAGATATATGGTACTACATATAATACATGGTTGGTATTGGGATCCCGGACTAAGGAATTTCTCGAGTTAATTGAGTGACAATGCTTAGCCTTATTTATTGAACGACTATTTGAAAATTGAATTTTTTTTAAAGGCTCGCCTTTTGGTTCCTATCGGCAAAATAAATGTAAAAAATTACTTTTGGGATAAGCAATGTAGGTTTTAATTTTTCGAAGGATTTATCATTTTACTGTGGAATTGGACGAGAGGTGGTTGTTGGCGAAGAAATAAATTTTTATTAGTCGAAATTCTATTTATTTTCTTGAAGTGTCCCCGAAAAATTATTTTCTTATGAGACTTTCAAAGATCCTTTTTATTTGTGGATCGAATTAGGATTTCTATTTCCGAGAACTTTGTCAACTGTTAAGATCTAAAACTGGCCAGTAACCCCGATCAAATCTCAATCCAAATAATTATAGCGGTTAAAATTAATGAAGTACCTACTGGAAAACTCGTATTTTATTTTCATTCAAACTAGACTGCTGCAAACTTAATTTATGCAGATTTAGTTTAGCGAGAAAGTGTTCTATTGGGGGCTACTCGTTTTTTATACTGAAATCTTTTAACAATTGTAACATACTTGTAAAGCTTATTGTTAAACCAATTATAAAAAATATATGATTACAAATACAAGTAGCAGCAGCAACAACACACGCAGAATGTAAAAAAAAGTTCATAGTTTTTAACAAATAATATATAATTTATAGCATCGTCAGCTTTGGCCACCTTTAAGTATGATAAAAGTGAAACAAAAAGTGATAAAATAAAAAAATAATAAAAAATAAAAGGAAGTAAAAACAAAACGTCTCAAGTGCCATAAATTGCAAAAGACATCATTATCATACTTAGAATGATTTCCAATTAACAGTGCAAAACGTCGAGCTTGCGGGTTGTGCGCAGTTTCGTACCTAGTTCGGCACAAAAAACGTACAGACGCATCTGTAGTAATAAGAAGTTTGTCATCATTTTTTTGTTACAAGTTTAAAGCCTAATTATAAAAGTTTTAAAAGCATTTAACTTAAAACACACGTTTTTTTGTACCATTGGATTAATTTGTACTCGAAAGTAGGTTCGTTCTTGTGATCATGATTGAATTTTGCTGCTTTTAGTAGCTATTCATAATGTAAAAGGATATCATTATATTTAAGTGGTTAGTTATGCGTTGCGAAAGCAATTACTGTATATCATAGATTGGATTAAATTTATATGAAGTGATTGTGTTCTATTCGTGTCGGAATAAATAAATTTACCGATGTCATTATTGTGATAAGTTCTATACCGTCAGAACTCTTACAGAAAGATAAGAAAGGGTTAGGAGTACAAAAGTGAATCAATATAATTCATTGAAAGTTCTTATCAACGAAATATATTTTCCGTTTTTAAATGATTCCGTGTGTCAGTCTCACTGAAACCAGTGTCCTGGGCAATATGAAGGAACGAGTTAAAGAGATGAAGGTTTTTGGGTGTCGCTTAAATTTTTGGAATAACATCGGTCCGAGTTTAACCAGCTCTAAAGGTATCTTTTCATTATTTTTTATGTTTGAACATATTAATTATTTTCTGTTTGAAATTGTTTCATTTAAATATTAAATTTTTATAATAATGCATGTATATATTTTCACTTACCTAAAATATCAAAAGATTTTCTCTAAATCAGATAGAGTGTCTTACTCAATGCTAAACGGAAAAAGAACCATCAAGATAATACAAAAGCAATGGAACGATAATTGATCACCTCTAGGCCTCTACCTTGGTGGAGTTTGATAGAAGCATTCATTTTTCACATCCAATAAATACCAAATTTGAGCTGCAATATCACCAATAATATTATAAACTGTCTAAGACTTCTATGTACGGCTGAATAAATAATTGCCTGTGTCCATATAAATACATCAGAACAGAAGGTTCCCCCGGCAAAAAAAGATTCAAGCGCGACGGACAATGAGGAATGCGACCATCACCTACCGAAATTGGAAAACCTGACATTGGGCTACCAACACTGAAATCGTTTTATCAAAGACCCCAGCAACGGCAATTATTGTGCAAGCAATTTGCCAGCGGGGAGATTGATTTTGGAAGTTGTCGCTGCACGGGCACGTCGTCACACTACTACTAGCTGGAGGAGCGCTTTTCGGTAATCAAATTGTTTAACTCATGCCAATTGGAGTCATCCTTACGAAAAAGAACGTTAGAACAAATTCAATAACAGTTAAACGACAAAACCGTTAAAGGCTCGTCATCTCCAACCGTTCTAGTTATTTTTGGGCTTCACTCTAGATCTGACATTGACTGATGTACGGAGCTTAGTACATAACTGGTGACAGATCAAAAGCCTGGAAAACAGCAAAAAATTATTTAAATTTTTGACTAGAAGTGCGCAAGATATCGAGGCTTAAGTGCAGCCGTTAAAGTCGAGCTTGATTGATGGCTTTTGCAACCCACGCGCAGTCCGTGATGAAGACCTGTCGATTCGTTACGAGCGGTGCGAGGTCCCAAGTAGGTCGACAGAGACTGTCTTTGGCCGAGGACTTGCCTACCCCTGAGATAAGAAAGTGCCGCTGGCGATTTTTTCAAAGTTATGAATGTGGCCAGCTTTATGATAGTGTCGTTTACTGTTATTCGATGTTATTAAGTCCTCCATATTGAAATATCATTACGTCTTATCTGGCAGATACTGCAGATTATTATCGGCAGGGTATACACTGTAGTTTTTAAAAACTTGCTTCAGGCATCGGTCCTGAATCTTGCTGTCCGCCATTCTTCGATCTTGCCACTTGGTCGAATTTTTCAGAGTAAATTTTTCATTGTTGTCCCAGCAGACATCTTTACTGTTATTACTTTTTAAGCGAACACCTTGACGCAAAGGTTGGAACTTTCTGGGGGAATATTTGATCATTTTAAATTCGAATATATTTCTTTTAGTTTTGGACAAAATTCGTTTGTTTTTCGGCTCGCATATATATAATTAAGTGGCCAAAAGTAATGTGCCTCTGTAGGGAACGTCTTCCTCTTGAGGAATGTCTTCTAAGAAAGTCATGACGGCAAGCGAACTGCTGGCATCTGTCTGGAATTAATTTTGTTGACGACTTTGTTAGATCAGGTGGTGCCTAGGCAGGTGGTCAAGAAGTTGTCTCATGGTCTTCTCAGTATTTTTTTTTGTATTTCATATTATTGGTTTCGCAAGTGAAATTGGAAGTAAAGGTTGTTAGTTATAGGGAGTTTTATTTGGGATCTTGCTTTTCTGATTATTAATAATGTGGTTGGATTCCTACTTACTAATCAATAATTATTCAATTATGTTTCCTGCAATATCACAGTTAACATAAATCCATAATGAAAAGTTTCCCGGTAATTTGAAGCCTACTTTAATATCTTCTTCCAGCGAAAAGTTGCATTTCTGCCAAATATAAGAAAAACCCGCTGGGCTTGTATTCACTTATCAAATTTTTAATGTGACCTTTCTCTTTTATTTTTTTTATTATTGGTACCGAAAATCTTGGAATTGAGTTACATTAAAAAGTCAATATTATTCCCGAAAGGTTATTCGAACTTTACACGCAATGCATTTTTTAGTTTTTTTCCTGGTAAACAAATTTCTTCCTTCTTTATTCTGTCCAATTCATAAATTGTGTTTATTAATAATAATGACGACCTATGAATAGCAAATATTAAGCAATGGCTGCATTTAACAATATCAAAACTTTTATCTTTGGATTGATTTTTAGTAGCAAAGCTTTTAACTTGAGTTAATCAATTTGCAGATAATTTATTGTCATCACCTGAAAGTAGAATGGATTATCAAAAATTATTTTTAGTATAATAACAATTATTGTGCGTGACAAATTGTTAAGAGTTCTTGGTGTCTAATTTATATTGAAGATTTGGCTAGAAAATTGAAAATAATTAGTATGTAGAAAGAGTTGTATTCAAATAACAGGTTTACTGCAGATTTGAGTGATTATTTAGAAAAAATATTTGATTTCTGTGTCATCAATCAAAATCAATAACTAATTAATAATGTTCTTTAACTATTGGGCAGTCCGGAAAAATCATGGCGAATTTCATGGAAGATTCAAAGGCAATTATATTTATTCAATTGGGTTTGTTCAAATAAGCATTCATCTCATTTTACTTCACAATGTTTCTTCATTTTACACGCAACTGGAAGATACTATAGTTCCAGGAGTTTTGGGACTATATGCAAGGTAATCAAAAAATTTCGAGGAATCATTTTATCCTGGTGAGACACGAACCCCTTTCCATTAGCTAATTTCGGATGTTTTCTCTAAAAGATCAGCTAATTCGTCCAGCTACGTGGCAGTACTTTTATGAGCTTATTGAGTTGTTATTTGATAAGGTACCTAATATACAGGTTGTCGTCTTGGCTCAGCTTGTTTACCTCCACGAAGGTCCTTAATAAACAGTTAATATTTTTATTAACAATTTATTTTGCATCCTCCGTCACGAATTGATAACTAATTGTGGATCACAGATGGATGGATTCTATTAATTAAATTTCCCTCTGTCAAGTCCTTTTTCTCAACCATCCAATAAATGCTCTTGTACGCTGGTTTTCGATATGTTAAATATGTATCTTGGCTAGTTCATGCCTTCTGTTCGGATTGTTCCCAATTATTGTCTTAATTTGTTGCTGAATCAATGCTGGATGATGTACTCGAATGGATTTGGAATGCATGCCGAAAGGAACAGATTTAACGCTCCTTTCTGTTAAAACAATTGCTATGTATAGAGTGCATATTCGATTTGTTGCTATGTGCTCTTTTGGTCTTTTCGCTAACAATTTTATCTCAAAGAGGTTTTTTTTTGCAAAAATGCGATGGTAAATCATTTTTTGGAAAATTTACACAAATCACATTATCTCGATAGATATTTTGAATACGTCATTTTGCTTCGAACATTTTATAAGATTTTGAAAGTCCGGTAACATGGATCAACAAAATCTAAGAAGCAGTGAAGTTCCACTTGTTTGTACCCATATTATTTGCGTATATACCAATAGACTTTTTGAATTACTTATAGTCCGTGCCTTGCTATAGTTGACAATGTTCAGCCAAGGCTTCTCGATAATATGGGATCAAATTGTATTAAGATCAAATTCTATTATCGGATTCAGATTGTCGTCCAACTCGAGTGGGAGAAAAGAAAGAAGTCATAGCCGTCAACAGCAAATCTCGGATCAACGTTGGTATTTGTTTAATTCAATTAACTCCATAAATATAATATACCAATTTCCTTTATTATTCGCTGCATTAAGTTTTGAATGAAAATATGTAAATGAAAATCTCATAGACGATTATGATCTATCCTATACAGAGAAACAAAAACTTTTTAGTAGATATAATATAGAAAACTGACTGAATTCTGGTAAAGACCGCGTGTATAAAACTAACGACCGCTATAGAACTCGAAGAAGTCAAAATAAATCGAGTTGGTTTTCTTGTGCCATTATCAGTCAAACCCTGCTTAGAATGTTTAAGAACGACATCGCAAAACTGTTGGCATCAACATCTTACATAGATTAGGGACTAGCAACAGCATCCGAGGTTCATTATTTTGGAAGGAGTAGATATCGATGCGACTAAAAAAGTGCAAATCTGTCACAAGTTGTTTCTGTTTTCCAATCGGCATTAAAATGTATAATTTAAACAGTTTGACATACATAATAAAAAAAATCAATTAATGTAAATAAACTCTTCTCATTGTCATCAAAGCTTTAAAAAAATTAAAACGTGAAAAAACAAAATCAATAACACGCAATTTCCATTAGTTTCCCTACGAAAAAGCATTTTTATTTATTCCTGGGTAATTTGTAAAATAATTTATCACCTTTCAAAAAGAAATGATTTAAAACTTGCAGGCGGAGAATGAATTATGAATTAAAATAATAAATAAAGCAGGTGATAACGAATACCCTGCATAATCGCGGCTTCATACATGGGAAATTTTGATACCAAAGTCGAACGTGTGCCATTTAGGAAATTTTTTTTCTTGCTTAGAAATTCAAATTTTACCGAAGTCCAAGTATGGAAAATTTTTTCTGTTTTGTTTTTCTAATTTGTGAGAAACGATAAAAAAATTTTCATGATTTTATGTATGTGCAGTAATTTGTTGTTTAGAGGAATTTTTATTATTTCGATAATAGACACGAATGACATTTTTTTTAAATCCATGAGGAATTTTTGTATTTTTTTAGGGCTGTGTTTTTATAGATATTTTTCCAGCAAGAAGCTACTGTTTACATTTATTTAAAGATGCATTTTATCAAATAAATTTTTTGCTGAGATTGATCGTTAAATTTTGATTCATAACTTTTCGTTTATCTTTACATGAAAAGTACAAGTAGCTAGGTTTATGGCACATGGAATTAGAGCTTGTAGTTAAATAGGTTAATCGTGTCTAGATTTCGAGGTCTTTTGCTGCAAATTGTGTTGATTTCTATACATTTTTGATGATTAACCTTCATTTTTTAGGAAAATATTTTGATTATTCTGAAATAGAATGCGAAATCTCTTATTGTACTCTTACTTACTAGAAAAGATAATTACTGATGTAAGGAAGAAAAGTTTTGAGATAAGTTTTAAGTTGATATATAAGGTGGCTAAATATGTAGGTGTAATCCTGGTTTCGAAAGATCTCCTCAAACCCCAGATCGAGAGAGTCATCTCTACATATCTGTCGTCAATTTGTAGGCCAAACCTGTGGTCTCAAACCGAGTTTTGGCTATATACGACAGTCATAAGACCCATGCTCATGTCTGCGTCTACTGCATACTGAGCCTCTCCACTCCACCTAGTATAAAAGAAGGCTCTGGGGGCATTGCGTCTCCGGCGGGTATTCTCCTTTAAACCAGAAGACCTTGAGTATCATCTAACGATTCTCAACGAACTAAACCTGGAGTCAATGCTCGCATTATGGGATACCATTGCTTGCACTCGGGACTTCGACAAACCATTTATGACCATTATCAAAGGTCGATCAGAAAAGCAGTACGGCAGGCCACTCGTTAGAGGAAACACCGCCTTTTGGTATACGGACAATTCCAAAACCGATAATGACGTTGGTCATACACTTAGTATATGGCCCACGGTGCAAAATACCCATGGCCCTTGGTGTCACCCCTCGTCTTTCAATCTGAGGTACTCACCATTTAGACGTGTGTCCAGACTTGTATTAATAGAGCTACAAAAAGTTCCAACATTTTCCCGCACAGGGTGTCATTAAAGACTGTCTTGGATTGTCTTTTATCTCCTACCCTCAGCAGGAACAAAAATATTACCCTGATATGGATTCCAGGCCCGAAGGCCACATTGGTAATGTAGCCGTGGTCTGGCTAAAGTGGGGGCAAACTCATCACTTGTTGGTCCGGAACCTTTCTGCGGCTTAGCCACCTGCCACGTAAAATCGGCTATCAAGGATTGGGTCGATTGGCTATTTCGTCATAGTTGGACAAAGACCCAAGGTCCCAAAGTATTATGCAAATATCGGAAAAACAATGAAAAAAATCCTTTAACTAAACCTGACGACTGGACTGCCACAAAATTTTCTACGTCAAAAGCAAGTTTGTGTAGGTTGTTCAGAGAAGATTGTGTCATCGCCAATATGTGCCTAATATTACTTCAATAAATCCACTAGTCTACTATTTTGTTAAGTAAATGTCGTTACCTAAACTGGTTATTAAATTCAAAGTGGCATAACATATTCAGAGGCGCAGATATGCAGCTTCTTTCCTTGGTCTTAATTTGCTTTAAATGGAAACAATTTTTGATTCGGAGCACAAATTTCGCTAATCTGATATATGCAACTTGATACTTTATTGATAGGAAAAATATACTCTTTCTACTTCATGAATTTATTTTAATTCAAACTACAAAAAAGCCAAAAATTTTGCAATAAACTTTCATAAAAAAAACCTCAACAAAAACTTTTCTCATTTTTTTTACCTTTAAGAGACCCAAATTTCATATTTTTTTACGTAGAAAATCAAACATTGAACTATAAGTCGGAACTTAAGTCAACACAACATGGAACAGGCAAACAGCCTTAACAAAATGATGAATGGCTGTCCGTCTGGCAATCGAGGCCCATCTTTTTCCCGTTTCTCTTGCTGGCGCAATAATATACCCACTTCCATCTAGCATACGAGTATATCCAAGCATCGCTACGAACACTCTATAGATGTAGATAGCTTTCGAGCATGGGGGAACAAGTGATTTTCCTTTTTACTGTCTTGTCCAACTACTCACCAAACTGGCTTGTCTACTGTCTTACATGCAATCTCATCGCATTTGGCTCAGTCACTGGATAGCGTTTGCAATATTTACATCGGGGGCAGTAATTTTATTCTTATTCAAACAGAGAACCAAACAAAAAATCGTCGTTAAAGTTGGGCACGGATCAATCATTGAAAAGTTGAAAATTTCCACCAGTTTACGTGAAACCAAGCTCGCGACAGCACGCATACTTTACCTGTATCTCACCTGTCTGGAGGAAGTCAACAACAATTCGAAAGCAGTGCCGATTTGTTTGCCTTCGCGAATCTTTCAAAATTACGAAATCCGCACTCGAACCAGTCCAATTCTTCTCCGGACTCTGGACTGTGTGCGAAGTGATAGTGAAACCGAATCTCTCTGTGTGAAATGAATGTGCGAAGCCAAAGCCATTAGCTCTAGAGCTGACTGCTGAGGTAAAAGGGGCCATTGGGAAACCCTACAAGTACATGGTGGAGGTGCTCTGGTTCATACGCGAAGATCGTCGTCTTTTGGATTCGAGAAAATCCCATAAGCCGCGAGTGATTTGATGGTGGTGGTAGTGGTGTAGTGCTAGTGGTGAAAAGTGAGTTTCTTCAGGCATAGACACCCTTTCCAGGTGCAAATATCACAGTTATAATAGAGGAAAATTTTCGTTCAAGTGAATTAACCCAATTGAGGAAAAGTGCTGCTTCAACTCCGAACAAGAAGAAAAGTGGAAAGCCTCGCTTTTAAGCTAGAGAAGAACGCGGAAAGTGAAAAACACTTAACCTCAGCGCTCGAGTGATTATGATGCTTTTGTCTGCCTTAAAATTGGGTACAGTACAGCGTTTTTGCGCTTCTTTTACTTTATTTTTTATTGTTTTCTCTGCGCTTTTTATAGTTCTTTTTTTATAGTTAATTTATGCATTTAGATTAAATTTCCTAAAGAACATTCAAAAATTCCTGTCCTCCCCGATAGCGTCAAGGTATGCGCTTCACCTGTGCCTCTATCGTTCGAGCGTGTTTGTGACGAACATGGCGAAAAAATCGCTGCTGAATGTCACTTGAAATCTAGAGTTCCACTACAAGAAATCCTTGAAGCTATCGTCTTTACCTTTTCGAAAAAAACTTGTCTACTGGTTTTTATTGCCATTGCTTAAGTTGACAGTGGATTCTAAAATTGTTTTTTTAACTTTTAGTTTGTTATTTTTTAGTGGAAGTTTTTTTTAGATATTTTGAAAACTATTCATTTTCGGGATATAAAGTCATACTTTGCCTGGAATTATTAAAAATCTCACTATAATTTGAAGAATTTCCTTTTGCGCAACTATTAAATTCGTTTTATTCCAAATTTTTTAATTTCAAAATAAAATCTCACCAAATATGAAAGATTTTCCCTTGAAGAATTCTTTTTGTGTCATAATCTATCCAAATAAATCGGCCTTGAAGAGACTCTCGCTGGACATTAGTGTTTTTTCTGCCCTGCTTGGACTGAAGTAAGTGAACGTGCATTACGACTGTTATAAGAGGTTGAATTAGAACAAATTCATAACATCCCGCCAAAGCTATGACAAAATTTCACTATCTTGCAAATTGCCGCTTAAAAATATTAATATTATCAAAGTTCGGTTGTTATTGTTGTTGTTGTGATGGTGGTCGTTAACACCATCAACGGTACTGGGTCTAAATGAGATCTAATCACCCATGCAAACAACTTCTCTAGCCTTTGGTTTCCATCTCCACAATTACTTGGCGTCTACAATTGCTAGTTGACCCCAATGGAAAATTTCATTGAAGCCAATTATCCACAAGAGATTCTAAGTCTCACGTCATTGAGTTAATGTATAGGAAGCCGGTGTGGCCCAAATCGATGTTTTTAAAAGGAAGCGCATCATTCTTTTTTAAATTAGCGGAATTAGAATTTACGCAAAAAGAGAAAAGTAATATTTATTTATGTGCATAGAATTTATATTATGAATGGTAAAAGTACCTAACCATAGATTGTTAATTAACGACTTAAAAATGCAATTCAAATATGGATCAACAGCACCCTCAATTTGCATATTAGACATGCTCCCGGTGTTCTGATCTTGAGATCTTAAGAATGTTGGTCTAGCATGCACTTTAATATAAATCACAAATTTTGAACATCCATTTACTGAATGCATAATTTGCAAAAGCTTACCTGTTTACAGAATTTCAGAACTCCTGCTGTTGATTACCTGTGCGTAATACTTTCGATTAATATTAATCTGACGATATTGCCACAAACACTAAATAAAAAAGAAAATGAAAAGTGTAAGATTACGATAACTCCCCGCAAACTGCATATAAGACAAATGCCATATAAAAGCAAGGTAGTTTTCAACTTGTTGAAGACAGCTCTCCGTCAGCCCGTTTCCTCACGCTTCAGAGTTTTTCTTCCACGCGCGGTTGTTTCAAAAAAAAGAAAAGGAAAATTCGCTTTTTTTCCTCTGTTGTGATTTTGTATTTTCCTTCAATAAGTGCACAGCCATAATCGCTTCTTTGCAATGTGTAGAAAGTCGTGGTGTGAGGTTTTGCTGCAGATTCTGCAAACTTGACGCGCTGCTACATACCCACACAAATAAATAGATTTGGTTGAATTGCAGTTCGTCGCAGAGTAAAGGAGTCTCTTTTAGGTCATTATGTGCAACTAGCGGAACTGAGTATTTTCACGCGATGCGTGCTTTTGAAGTTAAGGACTTGGGGGCAAGAGTAATTGCCACCGAGGCATTTATTTCCTTATTCAAAAAGTTAAAGTTTAATGAAAAAGACTAGCTTGAAGTTGAATTCAATTAATTTGAGGTTTATGTGCTTTAATTTTAAATTTGCCCAGAAGTAATTTTTAGAGCTTATGCTTAAACTTATTTTTAATGCTTTTTTTTTAATGTTATCTCGATCCATCCATCCAACTGCGCTACAGCCCAAATTGAGCCTTGACCTCGTCTAGAGCATTTCTCCAAGTTTGACAGTCCCCTGCAGCATGTCTCTAGTTCTAGTCTCTAGAGTCTATCTATCTCGTCCTGGGTCTGCCTGCAGGTCTAGTCTTAGTCTGTTGATTTTTACAAAGTTTGAGAGTTTTGGCTTGTCAAAATTTTCATACAACTCGCTATTCCATACTCTCTCGTTAGCCTATTATACACCTGAGAACTTTTCTCTCAAACCTGTTCACTTGTTCCTGTACGTCTTGGGTCATAGCACAAGTCTCGCTACCAGTACTGTTCCGTCTGTTTTGTGGAGTGAGAGTTTCGTTTTTCTGTGCACAACTCTTGAGTGCAATGTTCACTTTTGGCCATCAGAATGCTCTATTAGCCAGTAGTATTCGTCTAGTTATCTCTTCCTTTTCTTCGTTTGTTTTTGTAATTGTAGACCCTACTACTTTCGGCTACTTCTAGGTTTTCGTCGAAAATTATATTTATCCCCATTCGAAATTTTCTAGCTCTGGACTTTGTTTTTTCTTCGTTGATGTTCAGGCCCATGTCCTTTGCCGGCTCTTTTAATTCGAAATAAGCTTCTTTTGCTGCCAATAAAGACTTTCCAATGATGTTCACATCATCTGCATATCCAATAATTGTACCGATTGTGTTACTATTAACGCACTTCTCTGAACTGACGTTTTCTTATCATCTAGAGCGAGGCTAAAAAGTATTGGGGCCAGTCCACTCCTTATCTAACAAGTTTTAGTACTTCGATATTTTCTGTTACTGCATTTTGATCAGTCATACCAGCCTTGTGGTGATTTCGATAGCATTTTGTACAGTCTCTCTTTTTATAGAGTTACATGCCTGTTGAAAGTCGACAAATATTTGGTATATACCTTCATGACGGACTAGTAGTACAAAGGGTGATTCCTAAGCTTGTTTTTACCACATAAAAAAATATATATATATATGTGCATTCCATCTTCAAGTTTTTTACAGGATTTGCTTTAGCTGGTCCGATGATAACCTAGAAGCAGCTTAATATTCTCCTATAACGCTTTCCACTGCAGGCTCTTATTTTTGTTTCACAAGAATTGTGAAGGTTTTGTAACGCTGAAGAGTGAGATGCCTCTATAGGTTTTACAGGCGAATTTATTTTTTGTCAATCATGTCAATATTTAAAAAGTATCGATTAGCTTGATATGTGTTAGATTCACTTCATGCAATGTAAAAATTTGAAAATTTAGGTTTGTATCTGTAGTTCACGCATTAATACTCTGAACTCTGAAAACTAAATCTTAATGCCATTTTCTCACGAAGTTAAGGTTTAAACAGTTACAATTGTATTTAATATTAGATACAAATCCCAATAATTTCAAAATAAATATTTGAAAATGAAAGGCATGTTTTCCCGCATTAGCATTCACAGGTTTCTATACACAAAAGTGTAAATGTTGAGCATTCATTTTAGTAGTTTTTCTACTCCCACATATCTAAGTGTTGATGAGATCATCCTACAGCTTATGCACAATTTTACGCAAAGAAAATAACAAATCCATAAATTCTGTATAACACCAGACCTTAAAGTTTCCAGTCTAGTCGGGCGTCTGATATAAGGTTTTTTTTATCACAATTCCTTAATCTGTCTAGAAACGATAAATATATAAAAACATGAAAAAGACCTCAAAGAGGTGTTCAAGTGTTAATTAAAAATTCACCAGACGAACGCCCGTTCGTTTACATTTTTCTTTTTATTAAAATCAAGTTAAGAACTCTTCACACGTAGTTTCATGTCCATCAAGTGTTTCCGCTTGGAATGATCAAGAACTGACGACCTGAAGACGATTTCAAGAGGCAAACAGCTAAGATTAGACCTCCTCCGGGGGATTTAGCAATAATTTTAGTAGTCGATGTCCGTTGTTCTTTTAAGGAAATATGATTTTACACTCAGATTACATAGAAAAATCACAAGCCATGTGTGATTTTGAATAATCGCTTAAAGTTGAATTTAGTGGTAAACAATTACTGACTTCCTTTTAAGTATGCCAAGATATTTGTTTGACGATGTCGAAGAAGAAAGGCCTTGAAGTTTGTTTTCGTCGGTTGAATTTATGACAATTCGAAAAATTACATTTACCTGCATGCAAACTTGCCAGGAAAATTTCTTTTTTAATAATTTCAATGGAGAAATTGGATCATATCCAAAAGTGTATTGGCAACTTCGTTGTTAAAGTTTCAAAATGAATAGATCTCCGAAATTTCTAACTAGGCAAATGTAATACATTTTTTTTATAATCCTTCAATGCTTACAAGTAAAGTTTTTACATTTAAGACGAATTTTAAATTCTTTTGATAGTTCGTGATATCAATTATAACAGCTAAAACACAATCAATTGTCATTCGCCGTCTTATGTTCATAAAAAAAGGTAAAGATTATTTTCCAACGGCTTAACATACCTTCCGCTCTTCTAGTTTGCAGCTGACCGTCTTCACGATCTTGCTTCTTCAGTTTGGTGATGCATTCTTTGCGCCAAATTTTATTACCTGCGGCGTAGTCCATTTGGAATTTTTAAATTCTTTACTTTTATGCTCATTTCCTTTCGGTTAGGACGTGCCATGGGAATTACTAAATATTCCACATAAAAAGGGGATAAGAATGTTATTCTGCGGTTTTATCCATCGGACAATCTCATTTTTTTATAATTGTATTCATTTTACTTTGAGTCCTTTGCTGAAAATCTTGATTTCTTTGTTTTTAAATAAGTTCTTTTCTTATTATTTTTTGCAGGCACAGGAAGTTCTCCCGCCCAGAATTCGACACGGAGTGTAAGTCCTAATTCGAATTCCACAAGCCAATTTAGCCTTCATCATAATAGTTCGGGCAGTTTAGGTAGTTCTACGCCCACCTCGCTGCATCCAACGGTAAGAATGTGATTTTTTGAGATTTTTTTTTTTATAAAAAGGATGTAATTTATTATTGCAGTCTTCCGTTTCAACATTTAAAACAACAATTCCGAACGGCAATAGTACGAATCATTGTGAGAACAACATGCCGGGTGGGATTCCTACGCCAGGGACTCCCAATTCCAAGGCGAAGGTAAGTTTTGTAAAGATTTGTTTTGGGTAGAAATATTTGCTCATATTTAATGAAATGGTTTGTTCCAAGCTTTGGGTAAGCATGTTTATAAAATTTATAGCAGTAAAGAGAAAAAGAAGAACAATTCTATTAGATTTTCAAATATTCTTCCATCGTAAGTTTCTTCATTGTCTGCTACACCAAAAACTCTTACAGCTCTTTCTATTGAGATCGTTGAAAACTACAATAAATCTTCACATCAGTTTACTTTTTGTTCAAATTTCTAACATCGATTTTATAAGTCGCTCGAAAAAAACAAACAAAACATATTTTTCACCTCGGAGATATTTTTAATATTTAATTTATAACGTTTCCTATTGCCCCACATTTCTTTGTTAACATATAAATTTCTTCATTCTGTCTCAGGACTTTGTTTTTTTTTGTAATCTGAAAAGTTTCTCCCCGAAAGAATCTCACTGAATTGTTAAATTTAATTTCTAAATTTAAATTTTGGTCATTTTGAATAAAAAAAACTTTTAGCTTACCCCAGATTAAGCATAAATTTGGACCAGTTTTTGATCATAATTTTTCGATAAATAAAACTCAATAAAAACAATCAGCAACAAGAAACATTAAAAAAAAGTCTCAACTATTGTCTATACTTCTTGTGAGCTCTATTGAATGTATTGGCGGTATACGCAAACGGCCGACAGACACTAAACTAAGATCGTCTGGTGAATTTTTAATTAACAAAAATGATGATCCGAACAGATTCTTATTAGCCTTGGTGCGGTGTGTAGATTAAAAACAAGTTTCTCAAGTAACCAAGGTGCACGTAGTCGGACTGCCAAGGCTTTATATCACACAGTAAACGTTCTCGCAAATGTTCGATATCCCAATCCACACACTCAAACTCGGAACTAGTGACTAAAAAGGTATATTTTCATTATTCTCATACTTTGGGCGTTTTATCAAAGATTGAGGAAATCGTATTTAGTTGTTAAGATTTTTTTATTCGCCATAAATGAAAATATTACAAATCTGTTTTATTTGTATCTTTTAGGACAACTCCCACTTCGTGAAGATTGTTGTTGCATTGTACCCGTTCAAAGCCATCGAAGGAGGTGATCTATCATTAGAAAAGGTAAAGATTGTGCAAATTTTGATTGACTGCTATTTAAAAGGGATTCACACTAATGACATGGAATCGCAATATTGGACGGCTGGAGTTTAAAAAACTGTTTTATGTTTTTTCCTATTTCCGTTCTTGACTATTAACTGACTTAATTATGATTGCGGTTAGTTGAGATCATTTGAAGGGGATTAGAGATGGTATCTTCGTCTTTAATATCGACAGCTTGAAGATGATTTTTTGTTATATATTGGATCTTGCTTGTCCTTGATTAAAAGATAGAAAGATTCACATTTAAAAATGTACAAAATAAGTAGTCACACATATATCTATACAAACTCATCATTTTTAATTGACCGACAACAAATAATCCCAACATTAGCAGGTATTCGACGAACAAATGATAAGCACGAAGGCGTCGCTATTACGGGTTTTATCACACATAGCCTCAGGCATTCGAATTTCTGTCACTAATAGTTGGAAAATGATTATCTCGCTCTCGAAAACAGTAAATATATTAATTATCATTAACTGAAAAACAGCTGCCCACGTCAATTACTGGAGTGGAGTGCTACCGGATTTCAATCTAGCATGATATCTCCAAGAACGTGTCTTACTATCGCTTTGTGCTACGTCTGTAATAGCTAATCGGTAAATGTAAAAAAAGACGTCATAAAACTCATTAACTATAAACAGAAATAATGTTTCTAAAAATTTAATTTTTACTGTACAACATTGCGTCATGGGAAATGCCGTTAACTGTCTTTGTTGGGTTTTCACAAGTGTTTAAAAAGAATTTCGTATAAAACAATGGGCTTCAAGATAAATGTTATTGTGGGCCCAGGTGGGAGTTTCATGTTTTTATATATGGTGGGGGAAGCGAAGAGTTTGATGGCCTTTAATTTAGCGGGATTTTGATTTAAGACTAATGAAGATGATTTGAATGGGGAGATGTCGCAATGTTCGTGGTAAAGTGGTCATTCTTTATAATCTATATAGAATGTTATTATTTTGGCTGAGGAAGTTGAAAAGGTCATGACTAAGCACGCAAATTTTAAGTATTTTTCGTACTCAAGGAGGAATATTTTTTTTAATCTGAACAGCTGGATGATTGGAGGCGTCTTTTAAATTTTTCGTGTTGTGGTAGTTTAGATTTTGTTTCCAAACATACTTTATTTAACGTATTGATCATCAGTAGTTATTTGACATTTTAATTTGATCTAATCCACCAATCGACCACTGACTTATTCTTTAACGACCCGGACCTGACTTGACCGGAACCGATTCTGAGCCGATGTCATCCAGTTTGGCATCCTTAAGCTCTGGGCGCCTTGGCCTACGCTATCCTTAGGTCTCCTTCGCTGTCGCATCCCATTTTCGCAGCAGACTTTCCGAACATGTACCTAGTCGCTCATATGAGCTCTAGATGCCCTGCTTTATTTTCTTCACAACATCAATGTCGCGGAAGCTCTCGTGGATCTCGTCGTTGTAAAGTCTCCGAAATCGCCCTCTTTCACAAAAGGACTTTCCTCTCGAACGCGGCTAAGAGGTTATATTGCTTTTTGCTAAGCACCTAAGTTTGGGATGTATATGTGAGTACCGGTAAGACCAGCGTCTTATAACGTAGCAGTTTGTAACGATTTTACTACTTCAAATTCGCGCTCCTGTACCTAGACTTCCCTTTTTCCGCCTGGAAACTCTCTTTTCTTTTCTTCTGAGCTCTTTGTATTTCGTTTCGCGTGCCCATATTCTCTAAGACTGCTACATTGCTCGGTATGCAGCTTTCTTATGTTAAGTTGCCAGCTTGCATTCATCATGAAGTACCATTGGTACTATTTTTAGGGCGTGTCCAATTCTCGCCGACACCTCGTTTCCAGGACTTACTCTTCACTCACTGAGCGCGAGTAAGTGTTTCTGGCGATTTAATTGAATTCGAGTCTGATACGCTTTTCCGAGTCGGCAACTCTATACCATCGTACCGTCGTCAGACCCTAAAGGTGGCGTCGGTCTATCAACACAAATGTCTATTCAGTTGCGAGTGGCTGCATCAGGAGATATCTAGATGGCAAATATAGTGCTTGCAACGACCAAGTTCTTACTTGCTGCCATTTCTATAACTCGTTGTCCATTGTCATTAGTGATCTCATTCTACGTTCAAACCACTAACTACCATGAATAAATATTTACAGAATGCCGAATATGAGGTCATTGACGATTCACAAGAACATTGGTGGAAAGTTAAGGATCAGCATGGAAATATCGGCTATATTCCTAGTAACTATGTTAAACCAAAAGCGTTACTTGGCCTGGATAGATATGAGTATGTTGAAAAATATCATGTTTTATTTTAAATATATTAAATAGGTTTATACTTTTTCAGTTGGTATGTTGGTGACATGTCGCGACAACGTGCCGAATCTCTACTTAAACAAGGTGATAAAGAAGGCTGTTTTGTAGTTAGAAAATCATCCACAAAGGGCTTATATACTCTTTCACTCCATACCAAAGTGTAAGTGTAATTTAAAAAATACCACAACAACAACGGAGAAGTATCTTATTTCATCTTAAAATTTTTTAGTCCGCAATCTCATGTTAAGCACTATCATATTAAGCAAAACGCCCGTGGCGAGTATTATTTATCTGAAAAGCATTGCTGTGAAACAATTCCTGATTTGATTAACTACCACCGACACAACTCCGGAGGCCTGGCCTGTCGATTAAAGTCATCACCATGCGATCGGCCTGTACCTCCAACTGCTGGATTATCTCATGGTATTTTGCTCTTAATTAAAATTTTTATCGAAAGTGCTAAAATATATTTTTTCGGTTTTAGATAAATGGGAAATTCATCCGATGGAGTTAATGCTTTTGGAAGAACTTGGCTCTGGTCAATTTGGAGTTGTTAGAAGAGGTAAATGGCGGGGATCTATCGATACTGCAGTAAAAATGATGAAAGAAGGTACCATGTCAGAAGATGATTTTATAGAAGAAGCAAAAGTTATGACGTGAGTTATTTAAATATTTGTTTCTCTGTGTGAGATCACTAATACGGCTCCAACGCTTGCAGAAAACTCCAGCATCAAAATTTAGTTCAATTGTACGGAGTTTGTTCTAAGCACAGACCTATTTACATTGTTACGGAGTATATGAAACATGGCTCTCTACTCAACTATTTACGGCGACATGAAACGTCCTTGATTGGAAACATGGGTTTACTTTTAGATATGTGTATTCAAGTGAGTTATGATAAATTGCGCTCTTTAGTAAATATTTCTTATTTGATTTTAATTATTTTCAGGTAAGCAAAGGCATGGCATATCTTGAAAGACATAATTATATTCACCGTGATCTTGCTGCTCGTAATTGCCTTGTTGGATCTGAAAATGTTGTAAAAGTTGCAGATTTCGGTTTAGCACGATACGTTCTTGATGATCAATATACTAGTTCTGGTGGCACCAAATTTCCTATTAAGTGGGCACCACCAGAAGTACTAAATTATACACGATTCTCGTCCAAAAGTGATGTCTGGGCATATGGTACTTTATAAGAAACAAACAATTACAATTGGGAATATAATTAACAAACTTTGTATTTAGGTGTCTTAATGTGGGAAGTATTCACTTGCGGGAAGATGCCATATGGCCGTCTTAAGAATACTGAAGTTGTGGAGCGAGTTCAACGCGGAATTATTCTAGAAAAACCAAAGTCCTGTGCCAAGGAGATTTATGATGTAAGCTATAACATTTTTATCGCTAAGAATAGAATTAATTTTTAAGAAAAAGCGTTTTTATTATATATCACTCGTAATTTGCATAGTATATTGGATTAAATCATTTATTCTTTACATTTTAGGTTATGAAGAAATGTTGGTGTCACAATCCCGAAGACAGGCCATCATTCCGAGTTCTAAAAGAGCAACTAGCCTTAATTGCTCAGACATTAACAGACTAACCGCTTTAAATCAGCATTTATCATCAATATCATCCTCTTCACCTTATTAAATAAAAAAAATAATATTAATAAAGACATTTTATAAATAAAATATTTTATAAAACAAGGAAAACTGAAAACTCGTAGCGGGATTAGAAGTTAAGAGCAACTTCATTTTTGTACAATTTTCTTCATGCTTTTTTTCTATGATCAAAAATAATTGAAAAAGTTTCTGCTAAATTTAAATGCAAAGAAAATATATAAGAAATATAAAAAATTTAACAAAAACAAAAAAAAAACAATAAAGAAACGAGAATAAATGTTAAATTAAAGAAGTTTACGCTTCCCTTTAGTCAAGGGAGTAAAACAGAAACCTTAAGAAATTTTTATTATCAATTAAGTTACGGACTTGTTTTTATAGTGCTATAAAAGAGATCAAGAGAGAAAATAGTATAGTTATTATTAATAATATAATAGATATAAACAAAGAATGAAATTTTTTAAAAAATAAATAATTAAGATAATTTTTTTGTAACGAAAAAATTTTTTGTGATGCATGTGTGAATGCCCAGGAAAACGCATATAATAATTTTTTTAATAAGAAAATATTTCTCGAAGAATGCTTATACATTATTTAAGAACAAAAACCTATAATTAAAAGAAAACAATTACAAAATTCTCATATTTGTATAATTTCATCACTAATGCTATGGAAAAAAACTCGACCTCATATGATTTTTAAATTAAATTTGAGCTCTAAACTTTCTTGTTCTCATTCGTTCTTTATTTAAACATGTTTTTAACTGCTTCGATATTGACAAAAGCAACATTTTCAAATCGTTCCATAAAACAATTGTCATGAATTTTATTCTTTCTGAATTGAAAAACAAAACAAAAATAAGTTTAAAGCAATTATATTTAAATAGTGTTGAAGTTTAAATGTTTTTTTGTTTATTTTTGTAATTCGTGAGTCTTCAATCTTGTTTTACAAGGCTTGTATAGAAAGTTTTTAATGGCTGACGTAGCAATATTTGCTTAGGGTTTTCATTTTATATTCGTTTTATTATATTTAATGCAATGATTATGAAATTATTACTTAATTGCAATTAAATCATAAAACTTTTAGGTTGCTTGTTTTTTTCGGTAGTAATTAGAATATATTAAAGCTTTGATGTGGGAGCAAACGTATTCATTTCAAACAGGTTACATCGCTCTATTTTAAATGAGAAATGTTAAGCGATAAAAGGCGGTTTTTTATTACGGCTTTGTATTTATTTGTTCATGAAAAATAACCACCAAAAACCCAACTTTTTCGCGCAAGTTTTCTTCACCATTTTCAAGGAACGATTGTCAAAATTACTATGTATTATCTTTCAGTCGATCCATCCGTACGATGAGTGCCGTACACTGGCGATATATCACCACATTTCAAGTAGTTCCCTTCACAAAAAAATCATTAATTTGATTTGATGTTAATTAAGTTTGAGCTCTAAACTTTAGAGCTGTCTTAAGTGTCCAATAGCATGTAAAATTCCAGAAGTCGCTTCCACAAGTAACTTTCGCAAGTTATTTCTTGTAAAAACAATAACCGCCACTGAACTTTTAGTAGTATTGATGTTTCCTGAAGTTGAATTTGTGGCTACACTTCTTGTTTACTTTCAGAAGTGGCTGGTAATACTTGCAGATGGCTGGAAATTATCAAAGGACTCACCACAAATTGACTTATAGTTTTGTCGTTACAAATGCTTAATTTTTGTGTGAAAAAATGAGCGAAGCTGGAGTCTTATTTTTTAATTATGTTTATGAATGCTGGGCTCTCTGCAAGATATGTAGAATAAACTCAAGATCCACATAAGACATCCTGAAAAAATTTAGCTGAATTCCTTTAATAACGTATCCTCGAAACTGGAATTATTGTGTCTTACTGCAGTTTTTTATCCCGCCGCGACATTTGTTTTTCCTTTCAATTTTTGGTTAGAATTCACTGTTTTTTCATCGAGTATACTACGACTGATGTTCCTGCTCTTATATTTGGATTTTATTAGTATGGATCTTATGGAAATAAAGATATAGGTTTAATGGAAATAAAAGTTGTTTAAGCTAACTTCCAGAAGTTACTTCTGTGCTTAGTGCTGTAGTGGAAAACCTTTTGGAAGTACTTCCGGAAGTTATTTGCTAGTGGACATATGGCTTTAGAATGTCCTACCATTGACGTCCTCGTAAAATCTTATGATCAGCATTGTGTGCATAGAAAAAATGGCGTGGTTTAGAGTCAAACTTCTAGCAGAACTGTCAACTATAACAATTTAAACAAATGTAGCTGCGCTTTCAGAAAAAATATATACGACACTCGACTAGGCTAATTTAACCAATCCTTTGAGTGATATTTTAGGTTTCAATTCTCGGTAATACCGAATGCTAATGTTTTGCTATTTTTTAATGAATACATCAATTTATAAGTGCAAGATTCTGGGCACCTTTAAAGAAACCAAGGTTGTAACACCATTAGTAATATAAAATTTATTTTACATCTTTTATTTGTTGCTCACACTATAACGTTACAATAAATACGAGAATAATTAATATAAAAAAAAACAAATAAAATTACAAGAAAAATGCAAAGCAAGTTGTTTTCGCAACTTGATTGCCATATAAAACGGTTTCGATGGTTGAAATTGAATCATAACTTATTAATATAAACTAAAAGTAAGATCTTTTAACATTTACAACAAAGTACATAATCGACAGGGATTATGATGGACATGTTTATTCCGACTATAGCATTAATCTAAACTCTTCCGATATTTTGGTAGAGAAAATTTCAACTTGTCGAATGTGCACCAAGTGATTCTTTCACTGCAAGTAACTATTGTATTATTAATAAACGTTCACTCTGTTATCAGGTGGAGGTCGATAACACCAGTAAGAACCGATCACTCCAAGTCCGATGAAGAAGATTGTAAATGCAGAAAGTCCCAAAACAACTCCTGTAGTAACGTCATGCATTGGCGTGCCTGGAATTGGTACCACTGCCAGCAGCACTAACAGACCGCAACATTTTAAGAGACAGAAAACCGTCACTAAAATGTAGCCTGAGATGTAGCTTCTATTTGGTAGCCACTCACAATGGCGAGATCTGTATCCTAAAATGCCTAAGCCGACTCCCGCGAAAGCTGACGCCAGTCCAAATTCTAAGTAAAACGATCGACCAACCTGTAAGTGTAAGATTTTAGTTTAGAAGCGTTTAAAATACTTTTGAATGCTTACGTTGGCGATTATGTACAAACAAAGTCCGGAATTAAGAATACTGCCAAGGATAAGCATTAAGGATACTACTCCGAGGGTTGCGGTTGCATTAGCTACTTTTTGCGGGTAAGAATCATTCCATGACTTATTAATGCTGTCTTCTTCGTCATTATGTAAGTGTGCAACTCTGGGAGTGATAACCGCTGTAGTTCTAGCCTCAAGGTACGCCTTCTTTGTTTCATACTGTAGCCGTTGGGGTGAAAGCTCCTGTTTCGGTGCAGTAACAAATATTTGTTGGCTTTGATACTGTTTTGTGGCAGATCGCAATGCATTACTCGATCTGGGTACAGGGGTTTTTCGCGGCGTTGACAATAGTTCATGCAGCTTTCGTGTTGCCACAGGATTTTTTAACGGAGTGCTTGGATTGGAATATTGTTGAACTCGTTTTTGCGGGGTAGATGTCTGCATAGGCGCCCTAACACTGTCCGATATAGTTGAGTAGCTATGATTAATCTGATTTAAATCGGTGGAGCTGAGGCACGTTTCTTCTTCGTCTGTAGGTATGACTGCATAACGGTGAGTACGTCCATTGTGCATTTGAATAATCTCGTGATTATTGTCAACAATTTCCTCGTCGTCCGCTGTTGGAACGACTGCATATCGTTGATTACTTTTTTGATCAACTAAAACAAACGATTTACTTCCAAAGTCACTAGAAAATGCAGATTTCAAGCGAGGTTCTTCATGAGAAAAAATTGGAGGAAGACTAGTGAACTTATCTGAATCTTCCTGGAACGTTGATAATTGATCCTGCTGTGGTAGCTCAGAATATCGATCAATGTTATCCTGACTTTTTGTAAACCTTTGACTCGAAACTTGTTGGTTTGGTCCTGGTACAATTGCATAGCGGTCTTTCGTAACACTGGAAAGTTCTTCAACTGGTACAAGGGCATATCGTCCACTGCCGCTTCGAGTTTCAAACGGTCCCGTACCATTAAGATTTGGTTTAGGTCCAGGTTTAGGTGGCGTTCCATATGAATGCTGTAAGCTCTGGTTAAGTCCATTGCCCTTCCTCATCGTCGTTTTAAATGAACGCGTCGATTCGCTTCGGTAGATTCGTACTCCTCCTCCATGAACATTCGCAATTGTTGCATTTTCCACTGACTGATTGTGACGCGTTGTTGGATAAAATTCACTTTGTTGGCAAAACGCCGGATTAGTGTAGTTATGTCGAGACATCTTATAAATCAACTTCTTATTTCATCACTTCACTTTATAATTTTCTTAACATTTATTTCACGTCTTAGCTTAAAGAAGGCCACCAAGTATACTGCGCACGCGATTCGAACTATTCGGCAGTTAATAAACATCTGCTCTTGTCCTAAACGAAATAAAGACGCAGAAGCAGCCGCCTCGAGTCTCGGCTCTACAACCAGCAGCCGTCAGCCGTTACATTTCTCCCTTCCCACCTTGGTTTTCCCTTCTTGATTAATTAAGTACCGCCAAGCAATTCTACCCTAAATAAGGGGTCAACATTCCATGCACACAAGCAAAGGATAGAGATCCTTTCAACTGCATAAACGAGGGGAGATTCCCTCATTTTTTGTTTTTTTGTTGTTGGTTCACCGGATCTGTGCGGAAGGAACAAGGGCGCATGCTTGGCTGGCTGCCTTTTAAAGTCCTAAGGCACTCGTGCTTATGTGCTTAGCATGTACACCTATGGTTGATGCCACGCGCGATTGCGAGGTAAATTTTATGAGGGACATATGCCGGCTGTCGTGCAGATATCAAGGAGATTCTTGGTGATTGAGGGCATTTTATTTAGGTTTCAGATGGGATAATAGCGAAATGCATACAAAAACATATGGACGCACACAAATTCATTTTTATGGGTAAGAAAGAGTGTGTTTCACCTTTTTGTTGGGGATTGTGTAAGCAAACCCAAACTTGATAATATTTTGTGCTGGGCTTAGATTTGTTTTAATAACAGTTTTTCTATACATATATTAATACCAAATCTAGAAAATCTTTACAATTGAAATTTAATGCGAATGAATGCATGCAGTTGGAATAGCAATATGATTCTAATAAACTATAATTATATACGGAAGAACCTTTGAGATGCATTTTAGTTTTTTTACTAGTGTAATTTAAAACCGGACTGAATTTAATTTGCATAACAGATTTTCATCGTTCCACATGTTTCTGCATTGGAGCAGCTTTGTCGTATCTTTTACCTAAGACTGTAAGATATCAACTGTTGATTTTAGGTTTAAAAGTTGTATTAAAAAAAAGTTTAGAGCACTGTTTTGCAAAGATAGGTGTTTTTATTCATATATCAAGATGAAATGAGATATTGAAATGAAAATAAAGTCTAAAACTAACATAAATTTTATACACAAAACTATACAAAATAATCTTTTTTATAACTCCTCCATTTTATACATCTACAAGGAAATAACCCAATAAAAGAAACATTTTTTTGGGGATTTGTTACATTTAGCGTTTTTGTGGCTAGACATATAACGAGTACTTTATTGATAAGCCATAATACATATGTATGTCAGAAAACATAAACCATAACCCACGTTGATTAGTTTGCGAACTTTACTAGGTCTAGGCCCGACAAGTCACTATTAGCGTTTGATCTAAAACAAGAAGGAGCTAATTTCACTGGACCAAAAGGAATAAATTATAATTACTAAAAGTAATAAAAAAACAAAGAACACAAATGTTATAATACATAATTAAACACTTATACGAAAACGACACCTTTTATAATTAAACTTAGTTAATGCCAAATTTGATTTCGAATAGAAAAATTTAAAAAAAATTATTGGTAATATTAAATGTTAGCTTGGAAAAACAAACAAAACAAAATTAAAATTTTAATGAAAAGATCCTTTCATTTTTTAAAAGGAGGAAATTAATAAACATTTGTTTTTTTTATAATAAAATATATAACAAATAATTAAAAAATATTGCTTTTGAAGCAAAAGAGACAAAACTTTTTTTAAAAGGAAACTAGATAAAAATAAATAATATTATAATGAAAATAATGCAGAATAGTTATGTTAAAGAAACAAAATACTAAAAAAGATAAGAGTGAAAAATGGAAACATGGAAATTGAAGATTTATTCGACAGATATTTAACTATCTTTTGTCGTACGCATTTATACAAACATATTTACATGAAATAAACGTATTTCAATTGATTTTTTTAATTCCTTGTAGAAAAATTCGATTAAGATTAAAAGTTTCAAATTTCAGTCGGTGGCGCCGGCGCAGTAGATTGCAGAAGTTTTTAAACGCTTAAAAGTATGCAATGAAAATAAGGCAAATTTGTTTCAAAATGATTTTGATACCTAAAAGTGTATAATGCGTCATAGTTATAATCCTATACAACAATATGGACGATCCGTGGCATTTCTTGTAAGTTGTTGGTAGTAAAAATGCCAGAATCTTTCCGAAAAATAAATTTATCGACTTCAAGATATTTTTACTCGAAGGCCCTTCAGATTTGCCAGGATTATCTAATGCAGTCGCTACATAGCAACAAGGTGTTGATCATCGCGAAACCATAAAAGCCAAATAGACGAGACGAGAGAATAGAAGGTAAGTGTGTTTAATGTATTTGGTAATAAAACTAATTTATTACTTCGAATATTCATATTTACATTTTTTATATGAAAAAAAATAAGCTTAAGAGTCACCCAGGTAGTACCCATCACTTCGGCATGTCATTCATGCCATAGGGCAATGTCTTGCAGTAAGTAAGTTTGAAGAATAGAAGATGATCGGAGTGGTTAGGTGTCTGGTGTGCTCGAACAAATGGTGATGAACGTTACGTTCGAATTCTAGGATGTTGTACAGGCTCGGATATACTGGCTTCTAGACCTTAGTGTGCACGAAAAGTAGGACTGCAGGGTGTGGAAGGTTTATCAATGCTGCTACACATACTTGTACTGCAAATTAGAATTGTTTACGTTCTTGAATTGACAAATTCCTTGAATATATTTATGTGAGTAGAGGGCAACCAAAATGGTGAAAAATGTGGCCAAGTTAGTCCTATTGTGTACATGGCTCGCTAACGGAAAAGATCGTCGTCTCTCCCAACGAAAGTAAGGAGGTCTTTAGTTAAAGAAGACCGGACCAGAGCGGGGCTCAGAAGTTCTCTGATAATCTCTGATAGCCGATGACGTCGAAACCAGATTCGCGCACTTTGGTCAAAAGCTCATCGACAACCAGTTACCAGAGTAACGGGGACAGAACTCCACTTTGAGGGCAGCCCTTGCTAGCCTTGACACTAATGATCGAGTCATCCATGGTAAAAGAAATATCACGCCCTACAATCATGTACGTATATAATGCACGTATACGACATTTATTTGAATATTTTATGTTATGTACCAATTATTTACATTCAGCCAATATTTATTTAAAAAAACTCATTACATATTCCGCAATTTGCTAATGTGGCGCCAAACTACGATCTGTTATAAGCGATTGAGCATCAATTGGCTGAAGTAAACTAAGCCGCATTACGTTACCATTTGCATAAACTTTGCATTACGTGCGTCTTAATAAAATCATATGAAGTGGAAACTGGTCTTGCCACAGAAATCTGATCAAGTCCCAACGTCAAGAAACTTTTGCATTAATTTGTTGGTTGTTATTAAATAAAATAAGAAAACGTTCGATCTATGGAATTGATCACTGATTTTCTTCTATTAAAATCGATTTCATAGGTGACTAGGAGCTCCCAACAGCCTACGTGTGCGCCCGGTGAGTCATTTTAACTGAAGCTTGTCTTACCATAAAAGAGAAGACCGTTCAGACTCTGACCTCTACTCGAATGGAGGTTGATCGGCTTATTTTGAACATTTCATTTCTTGCTTGCCTGATCTTCGTCAAATTGAAAATTTTACATTTCCATCTCAGCAAAGAAATTTATTTTTGGTAATGAAGGAAATTATCACAAAATTTGTTACCTACTTCCGCTGCAGTAGATCAGAACCAAAAGTCCACTGACTGTTTTTTTTCTTTAATCTGTCGTTGATCGAAAATTTAATTGGAGCCCCAACCTCGATACTTCCTTAAATGGGTTCTTCCACTCGTCGTTCACTTTAATATTCCTTATATAATAGCTGAATTTTTAAGATATTATTTTTTTTTATTCGTACTTTTTTTCCTTTCGATGATATCACGATGTTGAAAGTTGCAGGCAAATATGTTTCCATAAAAATTTATGTATGTCAGTAATCCTTCACTTTCTTGTCACATTGTTTTCGTTTACTGTACATATCAGAATGCATTTTTTAAGGATGGCATCACCTTGAGAGATATGCTCAATAAAATGTTAACGAAAAACTCCAAAAGTAGAGCAAAATTGTGTTCAAATTATTTTGCCAACAAATTTCAAAAACGTTGTGTAAACACAAAAAATGAAATGATATGAAATGATCTGTCCCAGCGGAAAGGCGTCTTTATGGTATGGAATAGTAAAATCGGTGTCTATTGTTATTGTTATTGATCCTTCTTGGAAGCGTAGGGCTCCCACAAAGGTTTTTCAACGGACCCGGTCAGTTTGGATTCTACTTTTTCTTCTTTGATGAGGTATTGGGTCCAAAAGTATTGGCCTATTGTGCTACAACCCTACACCTAATATTGGTAGCCCAAACCGCTTGAATAGGTGCAACAGTCTGCCTAGTGGCTTATAGCTTACACCTGGCGGTTAGAGCTAACAGAGAACATGAAGGACAGACTTATCCTCTTTAAGGTAAATACTGCAAGTGGGGTCCTCCGCCCTTCCTATCATCCGTAAGTGATAGTTCAGTGCACAGTGTCTGATGTGGCAGGCCGTGCCGTCCTTCTGACAATAATCGTCGTCCACATCCATAGCATAAAAAATCATGATCTTGACCTCCTAGTTTTTACTTGTCAAATGTTATCTTAATGTATGATGCTTGTTGACAGTTCAAAAATGGCGCGAAATTCAAAATGGCAACTCTTATTGAAAGATCCTGTATACAGTATTGCTTTCATTTTTGTATCTGATTGAGTCAACTTATTTGCAAGTCCAACAAGGCCTGTAATCCATTTTGCTTGGTTTTGAATGATTTTGTTCTAAGACCACTTCTTTCTTTAATCTTTTTCCATATTTCCTCTGAAACGCGCTCGGCTTGAGGATATCCTGGGACTTCTTCGCATGCTTCGCTAAATATTTTCTGGCGTTGGTGTTAATTTCATTGTAATATTGATATAAAGATAAACAAAAAATATTCGGTGTCTAATACAGTATATATGAATAAGAGAACAATTCTGTTATTATTTTCTGTTATTATTCTATTAATTCTTATCTATTAAAATTAACGATCACCGCTAGCAAAGAGTAGAACAAGGGAAAATACCGCTTGAGGCGGTCTAAGCAATAACTATATTTTTTTCTAAATTTATTACTTTCTAAACATGATAAAATATATTTAAATTCCTGAACTCTTCCGTCACGTACCTACTTGCTTCAGATGATTCAATGAAACCCCATATCTGGCTAGAAATTGCAATAATATTTCCTCACGTTTTATTGTTGGAAGTCTTCTAAATTAAAAAAATTCAAATTCCAGGCGTAATTGATGCTAATTTACTTAAACAAATTGCACCGCTGTTAGCGGTCCCTATGTCTACAGTAATAACGATCATTGAGAAAAGGCTTGTTTCATAACTTACCTTTTAAGCGTGCGGAGAACACCATCTCGGAATTATCAACAGGTAAAATGTTATTACATGGGTGCAATGCAACGAAGGTGTATCACTTCCACCTCGAGACACCAAGCAGCCTCTATAATGGAAGGAAATTTGTGGGAGGCTACAAAAAAGCTCATTACCACATTTGGCTAAATTTATCGACAGAAGTCTAGCAAGCAAAAAAAATATGCGGAAAGCTTTCGAGCTTTAATCTCTCCGCTCACGTAATTTTGTTAAAACTTGTCTTCAGGTAAGGCGACAAGAAATTGAAGTTACATATTAAAACAGGGCGTTAAGGAGGATTAATTTTAATAGAGTGCTTGCGAAGGTGGGGATTTCGGAAAGAAGATTGGCAAAATTTAACCAACAGGGGAGTGATGGCATGGTCACAAGTTGTAGTCTTAATGCGGAATGACTACTTGCAAATTGTTCGCCTTGAAAGAATATCTTTTCGCATTTTATCCAGTTTTATATCGAAATGTTAGAATGAGAATGATGGAAGATTCGAACCGGTAATCAGTGAGTTGCTATTGCTAACCAAACATGGTGGTGTCATTTTAAATTTGCGCCATTTTTGAACTTTCAACATGCAACTGTCATTACGATGACAACAAATTTGAAGTTTCAGTTATGCATATGAACAAGATCATGGTTTTTTTTAACAAAAATATACTGAGTGATGCTTTTTATCTGCCTAGGAACGTAAACAAGCAGAACTGTGGCATCTGGGGCCCCGAAAACCCAAGAGAATTAGTCGAACAGCCTCTCCAACCGCAAGAAGTAACTGTTTGGTGCGGTTTTTGGGGTGGCGACGTAATCGGACCATACTTTTTTAAAATTGCTGCTCTGGTTGGTTACAATTGTTGTTGATTGCATTACCGAACGATGGTGACTGATTTTTTTGGCCTAAAATTGATGCTAATAATGTGGACGTCGTTTATTTTCAACAGTGCGGCGTCACATACAGCTCGTGAAAGAATGGCCCTATTGCGTGAAACATTGAAAATGACATCTCTTGTTGAAAGGCACTGTCACTGGGATGTTTGTCGATTTTGAATATGTTGCTTCGCAGGCCTTTGGCTAATGTCACGCCTAAGATGTTAAAGGGCCCAATACAAGGGCCAAAACAACAACAATTTGTTCGCATTCAAAATTTCGAGTACATACAAATTGTTGTTTTTGGCGTGGCGTGGTAGGATGGAGCGCTGGTGTATTGGGCCCTTAAGGCATGGGCCAGGCATTAGCATTTCACCATCCAATGATACGGATGGAGAAATGGTGAAGGTTTTATAAGACAAAACTTCGTTTTGGAGGCATTCGACACGATTCCAGCTGCCCCGATCTAGAAAATTTTCAATGTCCCTGTAGATTGAGTCGGGCATAAGCCCGCGATCGAGAAGACAAGGTCTGGCACGCGCTTGTCTTGTATTCCCGAAGGCATTTATCGAATACCAATCTATGTCTCAAAGGTAAAAGACTATCATCATTCCTTATCACATCCAATCATAATCGACTAATGTCCATAAGAAGTGCCATAAGCTAATCAGGAAGTAGCTATATTCGAGGTATAAGCGGGTGAAAAAATCGCAAGGAAATTGAAACTTAGTTCAGGATGTTTTCAAAGAAGATTCCTTTTGCAACTTTAGTGTTTTTTTGAAAGCTATGCTGCACTAGTATCCACCAGCAGTCGTTTTCAGTACTCTGCATTACCCATTTGTAGTATGGCAGTTACTACTTTAGTGCAAAATGTTCTACAACTCTAGGGCGGGACTAAAATATTTTTCTAACTATAATTATTTTAATAATGTTTTTTATTTTCGATTTTTTACTAAGCATCCCTATTCCATCTGATATCTCATTTTTAAGAAACTTTCCGGACTACTGATAAAAGCACCGCCAACCTTCAATTTAGTTGTTCGATAACATTCGCGAACTTTTCAAGCTTTTACACGGTGGTCGAAGTATTTCAGTCTCTGTTGGAACTTTGGAACAACAAAAAAGCATGAGCTGCACACAATGGTAACAATTCGGTTTCCTTTGATGGTAGATACAAAAAAGTCAGTAACCATAGCTAAGTAATAACGTAATTTAAAACCGGTGTTTAAAGGTGATGTGCGGTATCGCCGACCGCACTGTGTATTGGTGCTGAATTTCATTTTCATTCATGGGTAGGTGAAGGCGACACTGCTGGCTGCCTCTCAGCCAAGTAGGTAGGTTAAGCTTTTTCGTCTTTCTTCCAGACCAGTTCTAGACTTGCCGTAATCCAGTTCAGACGTTCCGCAATCTCAGTCCGAAAAACAGTTTCATAAATCATTTCCTCTTAAAGTTCGTTACAAGCCATACTAACTGCCACGAATATAACCTTATCGACCTTTTTATGTAAACAAAGAAACAAAATTAATTCATAACGAAAACGAAACTATTCGACAATTTTTTGTAAATTAAAATAAAAGGCAGAGTGCTAAAACGCGAATCGTGTACTAAAAAACGTTATTTTTTGCGGACTTTACTAACATTTGTTTCACTAACTATAAAGTGTGGCTCTCCCTTGAGTGTTGTTGGTGCTGTGCAGCAACTTATTTTGGCTGTAATTCACAGATTGGAGCCATTTGAACTTGATATAGGATTAAGACATAAAAGAGTAATCGGTAAGTACTGAGGCCGGAATCAAGCCCACTCGAGCTGATTTGATGCGGCTCGAGGTCGCTCTAAATAAACAATGTGTGAATTGAATCCCTGATAAGAGACCGAAAACAAGGATTACGTCAGTGTTTATAAATTCTGGATTCATACTCTTATATGGTCTGCGGTCAAGTAAATGTTTCAAATTTTTTTTCTTCTGCTTTTATCTGGTGAAATGCACGTTTCAGACCACCTCATCTGCTAATTTTGAAATTTATGATACGCCATGCCAACTAGGGTGATATTTTAATAATTTATTTGATTATATTTCGTTTGTCACTCATGCATTATAAAAATAAAAAAAACATTTAAATTATGTTAATCTCCGCTCGCGATTTTTATGTTTTGCTTGCCTTGATGTCAGACAAGATTTTAAATAATATACGGGAAAGAAGCAAATTTGAATGATGAACTAGAAGAATTAATTAAAAAGTCAATGAAATTATAAAAACTATGCTTTGATTGAGAAAACTGGAATCGAAATGAGTAGCAGCAACATTTTTTATATTCTTGTTTGTTATTTATGATTTCGCTTCGTACGGTAATTGTTTTCGAAAACGCATAGTACTGATGTGTTTTCAGCTTGATGCATGCATATTTTAAAATATATTATATTAAAATTCGTGTAAACAATTACTGCACACAATTTAACACCAGGTAAAATATTACATTCTGTTGTTAGCAGATTCAAATTGTAAAGCGCGAGGATTTGCTACCACGAAATTCACTGGAAAGTGACGATATAAAGTTCGTAATCGCATGACTTTCGCTTGTTTAGAAATTTGAATAAGGGATACGATAGCTAGACGGGACGTTTGAAGGTTTATTATTAGGAAAATAGCTTTGTTAATAACGCGTTGAAAATATTGTCGTTTCTAATTTTATTTTCAAGAAGGCAATTTGACGAAATTGATTGTTTTAGTGGCTATGGCAAATTGCTTTAAATATAAACGATTTCGTTTGTAGACGAACTTAAATTGTCGAGCTGACAGTAATGCGATATACGATAGTATGCACTTAGAAGTAAATACCATTCTTCCAAAATTGTAATTGAAACTATCACAAAAATAATACAATTGTCGTCCTATGAAACCTCGCTGTTAAAAGAATCTAATTTTTTTTATAAAAGAAAGTCTCAAGAAATCTTGGCCTATTTATATTTGTTAAAATAAATTAGTAGTCCTGCCCACGACCTTTTAATATTAATAGAATTTCCATAAATTAAGGCAACTCTTTCACGTTGACAATAAATTTTAACCCACAGCAGTATTGCAGTAGGTACAAAAGGTAGACTGCCATGGCAATGACATAGATTCTTTCCGGTTTACAGTGCTCCCCGCCGCAAATAATTAGTCAGTTATGTAGACTGTAGCTAAGCCGTTTGCCAACCCGAAGTGCAACTTGGCCTACATTGGGGCCACCACGAAAAACTAGGAGAAAATCAATTTTCCTGTTCCGAAAAAGAGTCTTGAGAAATAACTAAACCCGATGACGGCGGGGCGGAGCGCCTTCGGGTTATTTTCCACCGGTAACCCGCACATGCCATCACTTTTATCTTGGGGTACCAGTTGGTGCCAGTGTTTTTGCAGGAAATTCTTAGGGGACGTGTAGGGTAGGGACAAACGTAAAATTTTTTGTCGCGTGGTCCCCGAATTTTCTAGGATATTGCCATGTAAATTCGACGAGAATCAATGCACATCAAATGAAGTGGAATTATGACAGTTGATGTCAATGATTTCTTCAGGTAAACTAGACAATTTCGAGGGCAATGGAACTGGTTGTACATGAGTAGAGCGCGTTCGCCAGGGCTTACCTATTTAGATTTTAAGATGTGGGCAGTAACTTGTCGCAGCGACGACATTAGCGCAACTTTCCGTGTTTGGGAAAGCTAGATGCTAGCTATCTGCCTACATTCAAATTGGCGAAAGATTCTACGTAATATGATGGATTATTTATCACCTTACCTTGAAGTCGGCGTGGTGTTAGGCTAAGAAAGCCGCCTGTAATGAGTCTATTGTTGACAGTGACGAATTTGAGGTGTGTGCCTCATTTTTTTGTTGACGACTGATTAAATTTGCCTTTTCAGGATTTATTCACGGTGTTGTTGAATAATGAAGAAATTATGCCGAGATATGTAACATAAATCGGTAAATAGTAGGAATAGCGTTTTGTATAAACAACAGCTTTATTTTGAGTTAGAATACAGGAAGAAGAAAGCTCTCCCAAAGTTGCGTTTGCCGTGCAATATACATAAATACTACTACATATTGATGAAAAGCCGAAACAGATTTTAATTTTTTTTTTAAATTTTTACGTGTACTTAAACAAACTGAATAAATTATTTTATTTTTGCGTCCTTCCTTTTAAAGGTTTTCTTAGTAAGGCATCTTTCTATTTCTGGAGATTGATTATAAATAACGATTTAATTAATAAAAATATAAGCGTTAAATTTTAGCTTAATTATATAATACCAGTTATGTATATCGCCCAGACTTCACACTTCTTGCCCAAAATATGGAAATGAGGCGATAAAAATCTAAACTAAGAAATGAAATTATAAGTTGTTCACCTGACAAACAATTTTTTATATGAATTTAAAATGAAATATAATAAATATAGAGAAATTATGGACAGAAGAAGCGGCAAATTCAGGGGATTATTCAGGAAATAAAAAAGCCACGAATATTATTATTAAATTTGAAATGTGTTTTAGATCCAAAGCAGCAAGACGATCAGCTCGACCTTCGCTTTTATTACGTTAAATCGCTCATAGAAAAAAGTGACGACCCGTGCTGGCGCGATTTAAGGCTAACGAAAAAATGAAAAAGTGCCAATTTCATGGCGATTTTTTTCTTATGTTCTAACCAAGCTCTTCATACTGAATACAGGCGACAACATCGCGATAAAAAACCAGTTAAGTAGCTCGCGCATGACCACCACCTGTGTTCTCTTGTATAGGAAATGATGGGTCGGCCGACATCATCAGATAAGCTACGTGTGGTGTTGGTTACCTGCCACATCTGCAAAAGAAATAACAATCAGAAACGCTTTCCGAATTTTAGATATTCGTCGATTCTATAATTCTATTTTCGGGCAAACATTCGCCATATGCATATGGAACGTACACATGTCTGCTGTTGCTTTTGTGCCATCAACCTGCAATTATTTGTTATAGAAACTATTGATATGCATGACGCAATTTTGATGACACCATAGCCGCCGCCGTGCTGAGACTTTCGCGATTGTCTACATTTGGAAAGAGTTTGGTAGAAGGCAGTTCGAAACGTGAAGTTTGGGTGTTAATGAAATTTATCGACTTTGAGTTTGCGTGGGCTTTTATTCGTAGAATGACTTCTTTTGATGGTAAAATTATGAGCTGATTGAATTTTAATTTAGAACAATGGCCTTTCAAGCAATTAGAATTAATTTGTTTATTTTTTAATTGCGGAGTGAGATTTGCCATCAATTACTTTAGCAGAACATTCAAGTTCCAGAGTAGCTTTGACATACAGAAGGTGCATTTATTGTGTAAAGTAAGGGTCTCAGTCTGAAACTGAGATTAACTTGAGTAACTCTTTGATCAACATTACAAATGTTGTGTCTGGAAGTGTCCAGGAAGTTGCCTTCTTCCGAAAGGCTGACGGGCTTTTCCGTTAGTAAGATATGTACACAATAGGACTCCTCACATAATAATAAAGGGGCCAAGAGTAGAATGAAACGTGGAAGACAAAGTAGGAGATTATCAAGCAAGATTTACAAAGGATAGACCAGAATTTCTAATGAGACAAAAGGCCTTGCTATACTTCTTCTTCTTATTACAGAAAAGCTTGTGGCTGGTTAAAATTCTAAGAAGAATATTTGTGGCAGTGTCACTGGAACAAATGTGTGACGAAATAAGAAATAAATATAGTTATGGTGGGTCCACACGAAAGAGACTTTTGGTCGTAGGGACTTCTGTCTTTATAGAATTCTATAGAATTTTATCTGTAATACAAAGCAAAGTCGCTGCTAAGACCATTTTTACACAGGCCAACAGCCAACCAACAAAAAACTGCTGAAGACGTGGTTTATTTAGAAGAGGGCAAGAGGGACGATGGGGTGGGCAGATTTTTTGAACCAATTCTTTCACTGAGTCAACTGTTTGACAACCGTGTGGTTGTTGTTGAAAGAAGAAGAAGAGAGCGAAATGGCAGAAGCGAGAATAAAGGTTAAAAACAACAACAGTTGGCTCAACCTACCGCAGATTTTTGATGGTTGGGTGTTGGCCCGTGTGAAACTGGCCTAAGTCGCCAGAGAGTCGCATGTGCGCATGCGCATCGACATTTATTTATTAGATAAAAAATTACGTAGACATAACAAACTAGAGGAAACTAACAAAATTTAAAGACTCCTCATCTTTAATGAGTAAAGATGAGCCTCGTATGAGTGAAAATCAGCCTGCTCGGAAAGTTCTCTGCGGTAAGACTTATGGGGTGCGACAGCGAGGGAGACCCAACCTCCGCTAGAAGGATGGCGTAGACCAGGACGCTCAGAGCATAGAGATGCCAAACTGGATGACATCGGCTCAGAATCGGGACCGGTGGAGAGAACAGTTGCGAGAGGCCAGGACTGGATCGCGGTTGTAAAGCCGTTAAAGAAGAAGAAGATAAGTGACATAACAAATACATTAATCGCATGAAAAGATCAAATTGTTTTCTATGTTTTTGAGTTCATGCATATGAAACTAACTTCGAAACTGCGTTATGACATGCATTGTAACTTCTTCCAGGGCTGAAAATAATTTACAGAAAACATTTCAAACTTTATAAAATAAAATCACTCAGGATTGTCAAGACATGACTGACTACCCTTGATTAAAATGCAAAAAAATAACGAATGATTTTCGCAAAATTTAATCGGAACCCAGTCACCAGTTGAATTTACGTCCTAAATGTCTTAAAAATTATTGCGTTGCTATATTTTGATTCGACGCGGATTTATTTATAATTTTATTATTGAAAATGACAGAAAACGATAAATTTCCAAACCATCCATGTGTAAATTGATTGCCCATGAATGCGTTTTAATTATTTACTAAATGCAATTTTTTTGTTCATTTTAGGCTAGTCGCAGTAGTAAAGCTCCAAAACGATTGATTAATATGGGAGCGGGATTTGAACAGAAGCCATGGACGCCGACTGTTCGACGGGGGAGGATAGCTGCAGAAGCTGCTAGCCCTGGACCGGCATGTGTGCAGCTACCTTCCTTATTAGGTAAGCATCTGAGCTTTTCTTATACTCAACAGCAATAGCAATTCACCGTGACTGACAGTGAGAGATGCTCGAGATCGATTTAATTTCATAATTGGATAATTCTACGCTGAGGCGGATTTAGATTAATTAGAATTATCCACTTAAATAAGATAAATTGTTTCGAGACGATCGAGATTAATTTGTTTCTCCTTCAGGCACGAAAGTACCCGATTCAAAGAAACATGCATCTCCCGCCTTCAGTTTCGGCCAACGAACAAGAGCTAGTCACAGCTCTATTGGACCAGGACCAGCACAGTATAACGTGTCGGGGCTGGGTGCTAAAGGGAAAGATAATCCTCCAGCAATTTCATTACAAAGCAGACCCCGAGACAAATCGAGATTTTTGACACCTGCTCCTGGACAGTACGACATTGACCGGGGCCAGGATATGATCGTTGATGCGCCTCCAAAGTACACATTTGGGCTAAAAACACCCTTTTTGAAAAGCAGCCAAACTCCAGGTATTTCAACCGGCCGAAATCATTAGAAATTAAGCGATTAGGAATAATTACTTCTTGAACTTGAATCGTGTTGCGAATGTGGTGGTATGGGAGCTGATGGAGTTAGAGAAAAGCATGAAGTCCTTTTAAGGTTTCGTTAAGGTATTGCATGTCCAGTCCAGTTTGTTTGCTGTAAGTTGCTGTGTTTTAGTTTTGAAGTGAATTTTCATGAATTTGGTTGCTTTTGTTGAAATTGTTGTTGTTAATGAATGTACATATTATAGCTTCTGTTAGTTCCATCCTGCATTATTCTTCGGGCCTTGGGATCATTGAAATGTAAAATAAGCGTTAATAATCTTCTACATGTTGAAAAAAGTCATGATGTGTATGTTCTAACAAAGGCCATGCATTTCTTGAATTTAGTTGTGAAGTTTATCTATACAATTCCATTGTCCTTAGCGATTTCTAATGTCCAAAACACGATCCGAATTCCCTAGACCAGAATTTTCCTAAAACACACCAACTCCTGGCACTTCATTTTAAACCTGCAACGTTCCAAAATTTGGGCCAATTGAAGTCCTTTTTAAGATCCCAGTGCCCGCCCCACCCAAATTTATGAACTTGCAATTGACATCCCTTGTGTTTGTAAATACGTCTATATTCTTCATTGCTGCATGTGGTGGAAAAACCAATGAAGTTTAATAAAATAAAAGTGGTAGGATGAAATGGCCATTCTGTTTGTAAAATTACATTGTATCAAAGCGTTTTAGAGGCATGTCAGACTGTCTAAAGGGGGGTTGTGAACTAGGGCTTTCGTAATTTCCTGTAAATGTCTGCATCCCGTTCCTGCATGTGTGAGAATTTTCCTGCAAACCATTACCACATATTACATCCACGGTAACAATGAAGCAATTAAAATAACAAAACTTAAAACTTTTTATAGCTCCAAACAAATACAACCCCGAAAGGGTGTTTAAAAGTAGTTCGCCCAAGTATTCGTTTGGCATTAGAACTAAACTCGTATTCAGTAGCGAAACTCCAGGTAATTAGTTCGATTTGATTGTAGTTTAATTAGCTCAGTTCAGTCGTAAAAGGTTTGTTCTGTGTAGTTCTATGATTGTTTGTTTTGTTTGAAAATTGCAGCTTGTTTTCGTTTTATTTTTAAATTTGCTTATTTTACTTTGGTGCATTTTGTAGCACCCGGTGATTATTGCCCGGAAAAGGCAAAAGTAACGCAAACTCCTCAATATTCATTTGGTCTAAGAACCATTCACGAGAAGCGAGATGAAATTCCAGGTAAAGTTTCTTTTTTTTGTTATTTTGTATTCGATATTGTTTGCTTAAATTGCGTTTTGTGTGTTTAAAGCACCTGGAGCTTATAATGTTGAGAAAGTAGTTATTGATCACACACCTGCTTATTCATTTGGCATTAAAGTTAATCAAGCCAAACCTAGTGATACTCCAGGTAAGGGTGAAAAGTTCATATAAGAATCATCGTTATTTCAGTTTTTTAATTCCGCAAGCACCTGGAGCTTACACACCTGAAAAAGTTAGATTAGACGGCACGCCTAAATATAGTTTTGGCTTACGGACAATCCAAGAGAGCAAGAATGACACCCCAGGTAAGTACCTTCGATGTTTTTTTAGAATTTAAAAAACCCTGTTTTTTTAAAAAGCTCCAGGAGCCTATCGAACAGAGGATGTAAAGTTGGAGCATTCTGCAGCATACAGCTTTGGAATGAGGGTAAATCAACAAATTATTAGCGAAACGCCAGGTAAAAAATTGAATTTGTTTTCTTTATAGTTCTCACAAAATTCTTTTAGCTCCCGGAGCGTACAGACCAGAAGATGCAAAACTGGAAAAATCCCCGGCTTATAGTTTTGGTGTTAAAGTTAATCGTGATAAGCCCAGCGATACACCGGCTCCAGGGGCGTACAGAGTAGAAAGGGTTAAGTTGGAAAATACTCCCGCTTACAGTTTTGGATCCAGGTTAAATCATGAAAAACCAGCTGAGACACCAGCTCCAGGTGCATATCAGCCTGAGAAATGTAAAACGGCTGGAGCTCCATCTTATTCTTTCGGAGTAAAGAGTTATGTAGCAAAACCAGATAACAATCCAGCTCCAGGAGCGTATCAGCCAGAAAAGTCGAACCTTGACCACGCGCCAGCCTATTCATTTGGGGCAAGAACTAACGTGAATAAGCCGAATGATACCCCAGCACCAGGGGCTTATCAACCAGAGAAAAGCCATTTGGATCACGCACCAGCGTATTCGTTTGGTACACGGACAAACGTAGGAAAGCCGGATGACACCCCTGCACCAGGAGCATATCAGCCAGAAAAGTCGAACCTTGACCACGCGCCAGCCTATTCATTTGGGGCAAGAACTAACGTGGATAAGCCGAATGATACTCCAGCTCCAGGGGCTTACCAACCAGAGAAAAGCCATTTGGATCACGCACCAGCGTATTCGTTTGGTACACGGACAAACGTAGGAAAGCCGGATGACACCCCTGCACCAGGAGCATATCAGCCAGAAAAGTCGAACCTTGACCACGCGCCAGCCTATTCGTTTGGAGCAAGAACTAACGTGGATAAGCCGAATGATACCCCAGCACCAGGGGCTTATCAACCAGAGAAAAGCCATTTGGATCACGCACCAGCGTATTCGTTTGGTACACGGACAAACGTAGGAAAGCCGGATGACACCCCTGCACCAGGAGCATATCAGCCAGAAAAGTCGAACCTTGACCACGCGCCAGCCTATTCGTTTGGAGCAAGAACTAACGTGGATAAGCCGAATGATACCCCAGCACCAGGGGCTTATCAACCAGAGAAAAGCCATTTGGATCACGCACCAGCGTATTCGTTTGGTACACGGACAAACGTAGGAAAGCCGGATGACACCCCTGCACCAGGAGCATATCAGCCAGAAAAGTCGAACCTTGACCACGCGCCAGCCTATTCATTTGGGGCAAGAACGAACGTGGATAAGCCAAATGAAACTCCAGCTCCAGGAGCCTATCAACCAGAGAAAAGCCATTTGGATCACGCACCAGCGTATTCGTTTGGTACACGGACAAACGTAGGAAAGCCGGATGACACCCCTGCACCAGGAGCATATCAGCCAGAAAAGTCGAACCTTGACCACGCGCCAGCCTATTCGTTTGGAGCAAGAACTAACGTGGATAAGCCGAATGATACCCCAGCACCAGGGGCTTATCAACCAGAGAAAAGCCATTTGGATCACGCACCAGCGTATTCGTTTGGTACACGGACAAACGTAGGAAAGCCGGATGACACCCCTGCACCAGGAGCATATCAGCCAGAAAAGTCGAACCTTGACCACGCGCCAGCCTATTCGTTTGGAGCAAGAACTAACGTGGATAAGCCGAATGATACCCCAGCACCAGGGGCTTATCAACCAGAGAAAAGCCATTTGGATCACGCACCAGCGTATTCGTTTGGTACACGGACAAACGTAGGAAAGCCGGATGACACCCCTGCACCAGGAGCATATCAGCCAGAAAAGTCGAACCTTGACCACGCGCCAGCCTATTCATTTGGGGCAAGAACGAACGTGGATAAGCCAAATGAAACTCCAGCTCCAGGAGCCTATCAACCAGAGAAGTGCCATTTGGATCACGCACCAGCGTATTCCTTTGGAACAAGAACAAATGTGGGAAAGCCGGATGACACCCCTGCACCAGGAGCTTATCAGCCCGAAAAGTCGAAGCTTGACCACCCGCCAGCCTATTCTTTTGGAGCAAGAACCAACGTGGATAAGCCAAATGAGACTCCAGCTCCAGGAGCCTATCAACCAGAGAAATGCCATTTGGATCACGCACCAGCGTATTCGTTTGGTACAAGGACAAATGTAGGTAAGCCGGATGACACCCCTGCACCAGGCACTTATCAGCCAGAAAAGTCGAAGCTTGACCACCCACCAGCCTATTCATTTGGAGCAAGAACGAATGTGGATAAGCCAAATCAGACTCCAGCTCCAGGAGCTTACGAACCAGAGAAGTGTAAATTAGATCATCCGCCTGCTTACACTTTCGGTGCTCGAACTAATGTCATAAAACCAAATGAAAATCCTGCTCCCGGTGCTTACCAGCCCGAAAACGCTAAACTGGATCATCCTCCCGCATATTCATTTGGAGTTAAGGTTAATCTCGAAAAACCTAGTGATATACCAGGTATTTTCTTTGCACTTCTTTAATTGTCATTACTCAAATTGCAGTATTTTAAGGTCCTAACAGCTACTTACCAATTAATCCTGATCACACACCTTCATACAGTTTTGGTTTAAAAGTTGAGCAGGGAGTTTATAGCCAAAGTCCTGCACCAGGAACGTACCATTTAGAAAAAGTGAAAGTAGATCATGGCCCTTCCTATTCATTTGGACTAAAAGTCAATCGCCAAAAGACTAGCGATACTCCAGGTACGCAAATTAAACTTAGATTTTAAGTTCATTTCACTTTTCACATCAGCCAACTCTCCGTTTATTAGCTCCATCAGAGAAAGTAGTCCTTGATCAGACGCACCATATAGATTTCGTTTGAAGGCACATTAATTGCTGTCTGTCGACTCAAGAAATAGTGGTTCCTCTAAGAAATTCTTTGGAGTGTTGCATAATGCACATTATTTTAGTGTTCCTAGTAAAGGTGCATTTTTATCTTAAGACGGCAAAAATATAAATCAAGAAGAACCTTTTTGTAAAAGACTGGCATAATTTGGGAAAAAAGCTAAATAATTTATAGTTAGTTAGCTCAAGGTGCCTTCATTTATTTAATATGTTCTTCGGCATTTTATCACGCTTTGGCACTAGCAACAATCAAGGACGTAATTTTTTCCTTCATAATTCCTTGTTACTTAGCACGTCTGCTATTTCAAAGCATAATTATATTAGAACCAATCAATGAATTGCATTTTCAAATTCTCCACCAGCTCCAGGTACCTACAGACCAGAAGATGTAAAGCTCGAGCACTCGTCACCTGCATACTCATTTGGTATAAAACACTCTGAAGTTATATATCAAAATGGCGTATCACCAGGTGAGTTAGATTATTTTAAATAAATCACTTGGAATGTGACTTTTATATCTTTATGTATTTACACATACAAAATGTAGCTCCAGGTGCTTTAATGTTAGAATCATTAAACGTAGATAGTTCACAAGAGTCCTCGTCTGGATTTAGAATCAGACGCAACACGTACAGTAAATCAAATGGAACAAGTGAGTGCACTTAAGTTTTTTTCGCTATAGTAGAGCTGCAGTCGAGATTTTGTTTGCTTTATTTTTTTAGCTTCCTGCGCAATTGAAAGCGAAAAAGTTAGTTCAGGACAAGTACAGTCTAAAAAAACATACAGTTATTCCAGTAATGTACAACAGTCGGGCGGTAACTTCCAGCAGCAGCGTGTGGTTAGGTAAGCATGCCAGCAGATCTCACCTCGGTCACCGCTCACTAACTCCTCATTATAACCACAATAACAAATCTCAGAAGGTAAGTTACTAACTCCGTCAATTTCCCATACTATGGCATGCTAAAAAATTGAATAATCTTATTCGGGATCTAATCTTCTAAGTTTGTGAAAATTGTTTCTATAAACTGAACTTATTCACTCCCATGTACAGCTCCCAACGTATATAAGATCCCGACAGTTTTGGGTACTAGCAAAGAAGGACCAATTAAATCAGCACCAGCCTACACCATCACTGGGAGACAGAAATCGAGGCCACCACCTACAGCAGCAGTTCCTGGACCTGGGGCTTACGACGGAGAATTCGAGGCGGTCATTAGGAAGCCGCCAATGTATTCGATGGGAAATAGATTAAAACCTCTTACAGATCCCCTTAAGCCAGGTCCAGGGGCACATTGCCCCGAAAAAGTAAGTACCATCCACTAACAGTAGTCGTCTGTCTCTCTCTAATTACTCGGTTTTCCTAAGGTAATTATCACTCGCAAAAGTGCCCCAGCACCTACCTTTGCTATACTCCATTCGCCATACTCGGGTGTGCCAAGATTCCATTTACAAACTCCTTGTGCTCTTCGTGATGAAAAATGCTGATATAGAAGCTGGCTTAAAGAAAAGTCCACATATTCCAAGAATGCAAGAAAATTTTATTGTATCTCGTAGGAAATTTTTATTCTAGGTTTTCTAAATTCTTCATGTGTTGCTAAGACAAATATCAATCAAAGCTCACATGGAAATATATTATAAAAATCTAAAAAGCTAAAGTTTGTTCCTTTCTTTAATATCGACGTTGTTCCATTTTCCGGAATGGAGTTTTACCTGTGGTGCACAAAACTCAGTATGTTTTCACCATATTCCGAATGGTACAAAAGAAGAGCTTTCAAGATTACTTTTTGACCAAGGGTTTCTAAAATTTCCTTCAACAGTGTTAGTCACAAAAAAATAAAATGCTAAAATTTTTGTCGTTTCTTTTCAGATTAATTTAGGACACGTGCCCGCCTACAGTTTTGGAATTAAACATTCTGTCCACCTTGGCCAATTTCACGAACTACGCGCTCAATGACGACTTGACCGCGCGTTGTCTACTCGCCCCTTTATTTTGTAAATCCACATAATTTTTTATTTAGCAAAATAAGAAACAAATAGTGGTCCACTTTGTTATACCCAGGAAAATGACGAAAGTACCGTTAACAAAGAACTATGCTGTTAAAAAACTTAACAAAAAATGAAGGCCTCCGCATCCTTCATGGACAATACAATTACAAACGTTGCAAGAAGCTTTGAGTTTTCGAAACTGCTGTAAGTCTACATACATACATAGCTTTTGGGCTTTACGAAACTTAATTAAAAACTAAAAATTATTTAAAAAACTTGTTGCTTGTTAACATTATTAACACCTCCGTGAATAGGTAGCTTTAGAATTGAGGTGAAAATCCTTCCTTCTTTTTTTGTTAATTGTGAACTTTGTTAAGATCGATTTTAAGGCCTATTAATTTTGTATAATTGTAATAAAGTTTAATTTGTTACTGATTATGAGAAAAGATAAATAAAAAAACTATAGGACGTGTTTTGTCCAACTAGAATGGATTGTTTTAATTGTTTTGTTTAGTAAGTAAAATAAGCCATAGCAAAACTCAAAAATTATGATTCCAGGTCCAGATGGTGTATCCACAGAAATCTCAAAAATTGGTGGGCGAGGCTATGTCATGGCTTAAGTCCTTTTAAAGTTATTTGCAGAAGCAGAAAGAACACGGCTTACAAAGTACTTGAACACATTTTGTTATGAAGACTGAGACCTTATATGGAATAGAAAGTAGGGAAAGCAGGATTGTGATTTGGAAGATTATTCCAGATTCTGAGGGTTTGCCCAAAGAAGGAACGACTACCAATTAGGGAAATGTGAGCAGGAACCAGGAATTTGACGGTCCTTAAGAATTGCAAAGGAAAGAGCAAGTCAGAAAGGTAGCAGGGGCTTTTGGAATAAAAGACCTTATGCAAGAGAAGCAAAGCCACGAGATCTAGGAATTGAAAGAGGTCACAACCCAGTAAGGAATTTTGGACACCCGACACATTATCAGATCTTCTCATATGAAAAATGAACCTTGGCAATCATTAAATGCCACTTTACGACGCTGAGGGGAGGACGAGTCGAAGGAAATATATACGAGCGAGCGAAAGGGAAGATTGGCCGATTTGACTTTGCTATTGATTAAGTTACGAAAATTTTTGTACTCACTGAGCTGGCTAGGTATCCTTGTTCTGCGATAGCGTCTGTACAGGAACTTACGCTCAACAATCAATTTAAATAGCATCTTCACATTCACATTCAGATACAAGCCTTCATAGGCTTGTAGTTACATACATTAAATTGACAAGACGACGATGGTTCGGACAAGTTTTACAGCACCTCCTTAAAATTGTCTAAGGAGGATACACGCTGGTCTAGATTGAGTTTAAAGGGACCTTTTTCACAAACATTCAATTGGGTACGTTGCAAAGGAAGAGTTCAAGCAGCTTGGTAAAACGACACTCGCGTTTGGAATGATCTATGTCGTTGCGGGTGCATTTATAGATCTTCATGCCTGTAGCAGGAGCGCGCATACCTCTAGGAGGGATTTATGATTTTCGTGCCTCTGGCGGTAGCCTGCATCCCCTTGTCGCATGCGCATTTGTTCGAGTTTTGAACATAGAACAGTCGTCTTCCAAGACACTCCAACACATCAAACAAATAACAAACTAAATGAGAAAATATGTATGGAAGGGAACTACAGAAAACTGTCGCTTTTACTATTAGTAAACAAGATCTTAACCAAAACCGACCAACCTAATTCAAGTGGTTTTCAGTAAACAACTGTAAAAAAACCCAAGTTAAGATTGTACATAGATAAAACAAAACAAATTCCCGTAAACAGAAGGTCAACATTGATTAATCGGTAGCAGTGATTTGCAAAAAAGAATTGCTTAAACTCATTGATAACTAAGGGTTTCATGGGGCTCTCCAGTGCGAATATAGAGTATGAAACCCCGATATCTTACGGATAACAATGCAGATCGACGACTACCTGATAAAATAAATTAAAGAGGTTAACACTAATTGAGATTAATTTACAAAGTCACGATAATAGAACCAGGTAAAAGATAACGCTGATATCTCCTTACTGCTGCTGTTAAATAAATGGCCACGAGCCACAGCTTCTTCAGTTTGCGGTAAGGCGCAGAGTAGTGAAAGGATTTCTTTTCAAAATGAAAATATTAAGCTGGACTTTTGTCCTTCTGAGTGTGATAGTGCTCCAAGTTCTTAGTGAAAAAGTTAGATTCGACAACTATCGACTGTACAAATTATTTGCCGACAATGAAGATCAGTTGCGGGCTTTACAGTTCCTAGAAACAAAGCAAACAGATACTGTAAGGGTTGCTGAGGAAATTTAAATTAAAAGTTAGTAACTGTTATTATTTCAGTTAGAAATATGGAAAGAAGCAGTACACCTAGGCGATGACTCCGATGTTATGGTCTCGCCAAATGACTTGTCTAGTTTCCTAAGGTACATAGAAACATTCGACATAAGAAGCAATTTATCGATTCCCGACATTCAAAAGTAAGCAAACACCCAAATTCTAACAAAACCTGGCATTTATAAAAAGTGTTTAGGATCATCGATCAGCAAGAACCGAAAGCACGATCAGCGAGGCATTTAGACTGGGAGGACTACCATACTTTAGACGAAATCTACTCGTGGATAGATGAAACCCATGCAAAGCACCCAAATCAGGTTTCTCTCTTCGAAATTGGAAAGTCCTACGAAGGTCGCGATATTCGGGGTTTGAAAATTTCTTATAAAGAAGGCAATCCAGGCGTTTTCATCGAGGCCAATATGCACGCACGGGAGTGGATATCATCGGCTACAATCACTTGGATCATCAACCAACTCTTAACCTCCAAGGATCCAGCCGTAAGAGACATAGCAGAGAATATCGATTGGCACATTGTCCCCGTTCTTAATCCTGATGGATTCGTTTATAGCCACGAACATGTGAGTTGGTTCGCCATTAAATCAAAACAGTGCAGAATTGATATGAATTTTTCAGAATCGTATGTGGAGGAAGACACGACAACCGCATGGAAATGGATGCGTGGGAGCGGATCCTAACAGAAATTTTGATTTTTTGTGGCTTAGTATGTCGAATATTAGAGATATTGAGCAGTAGATGTATGATTTATTACTTTATTTTTAGCTGCTGGTGCATCCACAGATCCCTGTTCCACCACATATGCTGGACCACGACCCAACTCGGAGCCGGAAATTCAAGCCTTGATAGACTTCTTCGATACAATCCCAAACAAAATAAGTGTCTACATATCAATGCACTCGTATGGGCAATTGGTGCTTTCACCATGGGGACACACCAGCACCGAATTCCCTCCAAACTATGACGATATGCTCAAGGTTGCCGAAGGATACGCAAATGCAGTTAAAGCCAAATTTGGAACCCACTACCGGTATGGCTCCAGTTCTACAGTGTTGTGTAAGTGAAGTTGCTGCAGGAATTTAAGGATTCAAAATTTAATATTTCCATTGAATAGATAAAGTTTCCGGTTCAAGCAAGGAGTGGGCTTACGGAGTTCAGAAAATCCCCATAACTTACACAATTGAGTTGAGGGATCAGGGAGCTCATGGGTTTGTGCTTCCGCCGGAACAAATCATTCCCACAGCACAAGAAGTTTTGGATGGTTTCATTGGGCTTGCAGAGGCTGCAAGGAGCTTGCAGTATTTGTAATTAAATAAATTAAAGGAAATATTTTGATAAATAAAAGTTTAAACTACGAAAGTAAATTATGGTTTTTTGGAGCTTGAATATTTAGAAGGCGGCGCTTTGTTGTTGAAATAGAACTTGCAAATTTTGAATGAACGAATGAATGAACTCAAAGGTATTAATTGCAAAGAGAACTTAGTTTGGATAGGGGCTAAGAGGGTCTTTATCTCCAAAGCGGAGGGCAGAACATACAAGGAACCAGCCAACCTCTTCCATTCTCCTGCAAATGATGGAGAAGGTTTTAGACAATAAAATCACGAAGGGTTCACAGCGAACCCACCCCACTGCTGGCTATTTGCTTACCGGACGGCTAGATCTACGGCTAGATCTACAGAACGCCATCCACATGAAAGTGAGAGATATAGAGAGGTCCATCCGGGCCAAGGAAATCTCTCTCTCTGAGCTTTCGTAGATATTGAGGGTGCCTTTGATACCGTTACCAAGAGAGGTATTAACCCACAAAAACTGTCATCATGCCATTTACTAATAGGAGGAAGGAAATTTAAAAGGTAACGAAATAGTGGAGCACTTGCACTTACTGGGGCTACGTATACTAGTCATGACTACTATGTAGTAAAACCGATATTTAAGAAGAGAGGTGAAGGGGCGCATACTCACCCCTCGCTCCTCGAAGAAGTAAATAAGAGAATCTTACATAGTGACGATCTCTTTCCATTGAAAACTACATACAATTTAATTGTCTTCTAATCGACGAAAGTAGAAATAAATTTTATGTGATTTAAAACAAATTCTGCAAATTATATCGATATTATACCCAATGTCATCTCGTGTTTCTCTTCTGTGATGCGTTAAGAATGTTATCAGATCTCCGCTTTTGGCACAACATTAACCTTTACGACTCATTACATCCTGAAACTAGCTCATGTTTTCGTTTATTACTCGAAATAATTATTAATATCTATGGCTAAAGAGCGCGTAGCTTAGAAACTGATCCAGTCCTGATAACCTTTCTACATCCGGACATAGCCGATGCTTAATTATAGTTAGCTTTCGCGGATAATGATATCTATAATGACGATTGGCGGCATATAAATACGAGAGAAGCTGCAGATTTATGACAGTGAACCAACGACTGGTGACATACACAATATATCCGATTGTTTCAAAATCTACCAAAAAAGTTATTTTAAACTAAAAATTTATCAAGATGAATTTTAAAATTGTTACTTTCTTATTTGCTGGAATCGTAGTTGACTTAACTGCAGCTTGTGTAAGGATTATGGAAGCTCTTTGATTGCCGTTTACATTTTCTATATTCTAGAACGGCTTTAAGGCAAAAATCATTAAGCTTGAATCATGTGGTGGGGCGGATCAAGTAATCTCAGTTGACGACGGGTTTACAGTTACTCTAACAAAAGATTGTGAATTAGTGCCAACAGGTTGTATTACGAACAAGGCTTTTACTACCGCTAAAGTATAATAAATAAATGCAGTTTGCTCGTTAAATAGCTGAACTCTTTTAATATAGGTTACATATTCTGTAACTAAGGATGGCATCCCAGTTAAGGAAGGAACTGCTGACTTGTGTGAAGCGGCCGGATCTGCCAATGAGGAAGCTAAGAATATGATGAAAGTTTTTGCAGTTCCAGATCATTGCCCGGTTGTAGAGGTAAAAATTAAATATTCACAATTATCTAATAATTGTAATCATCCTATAAATCCAGGGTAAAATCTGCGCGAAGGAGGATACCAAGGCAGATTTGTCAAAGTATAAGAATTTACTTAGTATGGCTAAAGGCAACATTGTCATTAATAGCAACATAGAACACGATACTGTAAGTGCCTTTGTTACACAAAATTGTTAATGTAAATTCAATCACTATTTTTAATTGACAGGGAAAGTCTTGCTTTCACACCGAAATTGAAATTTCTAAATAATCGCAGAAGTATTTAGGGAAACAATTCAATTGTATAAACTACAAAAAAAATTGTCACTATTTGTTAAATATTTCAATAAAAGCATTTTTCTTTGCAAAGTAAATTACCGTTTTATATTTATACAAATAAGTTTATCATGACTAAAGAATCAGGCATGTACCCTGTCTGATATTCAACTCATGTTTCTATCTGTGGGTTGAGAGTTTCAAAATTCACCAAGTAGTAAATGCATTTTTCATCAACAACTTTATTTAAATTGACAAACGGAAAGAGTCTAGTTAAATCCTAAAATGTTTTGCATTAATTTAAGAGATGTTTAACTTTGTTTATTGTGTTTTGTTCGTTCGTTCAAAATAGATAAAGTCTACCGATAAAAGTCACTAAAACGAACTACTTCGCACCAATTACCTAATTTCTACGAATGAGTGAAAAATTGAGTTAAAATGTAAATGGGTTTTCGAGCTTTTGAAAAGCTCTCGATTGTGGAATTGCAAAGTTTGTAAACTCAATTTTTTGTTTATATGTTAACGGAATAAAATCTCTTTTACTTGGCGCCTCCGCATCCATTAACTGCTTTCTCATACATAACACTACCGAAACTTAGTTAGTGCTTAAAAGCTAAGCACTTGGAAAATACGGAAACTCTCTTATGATAGCAAATAGCTAATGTCAACAGTGCGATGGGTGGGGGCGTAATGCAGGGTAAAAGCTCCGCGAGTATTTTATTGTTAACCTAAAAGCTTACCTAGCTAAGCTTTTCCTAGAAGGCATTTGAAGGTCACCACTCTCAACGATGTACAATGGTTGCATGCAATTAAAAGCCCTTTTCATTCAGTTTGTGCCTGTTGAATTATTACCTGTACTTTCTTAACATTGTCTGATGTCTGCTATAGTTACTAACATCGAGAGTATAAATACCTTTTGTATTGAAATAGAATACACCTTTTTGACACGCTTATTATGCTTGTTGTTGATGGCAGGAGAGAGCGCAGGGAATTGCTGTAAAGAGCGAAGGCATAACGGCATGTTGTCTAGATGGGAGAAGTAGAAAGGCGAAGGTCGATACCGCGGTGTGAAATCGAACTACAGAACTCTGGTATGGTAGTCGGATGCCTTAACACCCTGCGGATACGCATGCTAGTAATTTACCATAACCCATACCCCCTTAATATGGTATTAATTGTTACTCATTTTTTTTGGTGGATGTCTGGTTAAATTTAGTTCCTAGAGGATTTGATAGCAAAGCCTTTTTTTTCAAATATTGTAATTAACAAAATACCACTTGATTTTGCGTGAAAATGAAAAATAAAAAGATCTTAGCATATCTGAATAAAAGAGCAAAATCGCTAAGGGATACTTTCCTGGTGAAAGCGGCATTATCAGATTCCAGTCCCCTTTTGTTATGCTGACATTGAAATCTCAGTGACCGTTCGAAAAATTCTTTTCAACCCTTTTTTTTTCAAAAAATGTCATTGAAGATAATTCTGGAGCAAAAAAACCTAAAATAAACCCAAAATATATCAGTTGTTCCGTTCCGAACGCCTTATCACCACCGCTGGCTGGAACTTCTTTCCTCGTTATTTTTAAATATGTAATTTTTTTCGCTTTAAACTGTTTGTTATCATTTTTCGGGGAGATATCACTTGAACAAGTGTCAGATTTATGGATGCTTTTAGGCCTCCAGCTTCAACGTTGCAATTACGCAGGCCCTTTCGATGACCGTAAGGCAATTTTCCCCTAAACTAAGGAATCTCGGGTACGTTGCTCAAGTGGTCGGCTTTGTTTATGATCATATTAGCTACTTGAGAAATTGTCAGCAGAGGTCAAGGGTTGCAGTTTGTTTATTCAATTTACGGTTAACAAAATATAGTTTCAAGTTTTTAACTACTGGCGCCCAGAATGCTTGTTTGGCGGTTTTTTATAGGGTTGGGTTTCTCGATTATTATGATTTTATTTTTTTGCTTTTCAGACGGTTTTAACCGACTAATGTAATCGTTACCACGAAGTTAAGTACGATTTTATTTGATTTCAGTTATTATTTTAAAGCATGAAATTGATTGTAAACGGATTTTTTTCATTTTGTTTGCCATAAAATGAAACATGATCCCCCATTAAAAAACCTCGATTTACTTATAGAAGCGTGTTGCTTCTAGCGTTAAACTGATGCAGTAAAAATGAGGTTTGATAGAGCTGTGAAAGGCCAGCGATTGTTAAATACCTTTTTTTCTTGCCATAAGATTTTAATACGTCAAAATTAATATTAGAAATACGTTATGGGCGTATATGGCCCAAGGTGCAAAATATGGCTCTTGGCACCACCCCAACACGCATTTAAAGAATGAATGAATGAAGCTTTCTTCCCAGCATTTTTCAAGTATTTGTCTCAATAGAAATATCTGGTCTATGGCCGATCTATTCTTTCTAAACCTTTTTTGATAATCTCATACTTTTCTGTAATCTCATGTCTTCCATAAATGGTTTCAGTCTATTTAACAAGATATAGAATAGTAGTTTGTGATTGGTCTGTTTTTTGCACTTTATCAGTTCACCAACAGGTTATCATTATTGATGAAAATCAACTACCCTCAATCGTATCTTTTCACTTTGTTGTAGTCACATCTTTCAAAGGCTAAATGAGACCTTTTTAAAAGAAACGTCACTCAATTCCATTTAACAAATACCAGTTTTGATCATCAATTTCCACCTTGAACAACCAGTATCATTTCAATTTGCATACGTTTAGGGCTTTGTTTTTCAGTTATTATTTTTTGTTAAGGTTAGCTTTTTTCAAATATTTAAAATTTATTCATAAAACAATAAAAAGCTTCCAGGAAAGCTTCTCTCCCTGCTTTACACCAACAACTAGCATAACCTAAACTAGAAATTTTGAGTCATAAATTGAGTAAAACCGAGCGGTATCCGCAGCGAGTGTTTTGTGCAACTACAAGTGGTTTCTCTTCACCCGTTCTGGTGCTCATAAGCTAGTGCCACCGGCTTTGACGTCTCAGTCGAGTGCTTGACTTCTTACGAATTTGCCACGGAAGTTTTCAAGACGTGCTTGTGAGCTGATACTCATTCAGCTCTTGACCATTGAATCTAGTAAAATCGTGGGTGCCTAAAATGTGTTTTCGTGAATGTTTTTGAATCTCAGAGTATTTGTCGAATTAAGTTATGTTAATAAAATCGAGTCTGCTGCTCGCGAATTAATATAAAAATCAAGCAAGAAATAACGACGTGAAACCACCAGTGCTACGTGAATCACAGGTAAAGCTAGTGCCGCGATTGGAGAAACGTATTGTTAATCACTACAAAACGTCGATGAATTGTGAATCTATTGATGAAAGATCGCTGTAGGTGCCGAAAAAGTGTAAAATAAATCAAATAAATGTTGGTGCAAGTAGCTTTTCACTAGTTTATTTATCTCAACTTGAGAATTTATATAGTGACTAGAGGTGTTTACGCATTTAGTGAGAAGTAGTTAATGAAAATCTGCAACGATCAACAGATGAGTCATCGAGAAGCCACCGTCTCCATTATTGTTGCAAATTGAAGGCAGTTTGGTGGGTTTCTTGCGTCCAGGTGAACGTAAACGAACTTGTATTGGGATTACGTGAAGCGCGCGAGTCACCAGTGAAGTTCATAGTTGAGAAAACAGTTTCCAAGTTAGTATACTAACTGGCAATATTGTACATGTATTAGTAATTAAACAAAAATTGTGCCATTTTTGGATGATAAAAGTCATATCAAACTCCAAATAAGATAAGCTACTCTGATATTAGATATGTATGATATTCGAGAACTTCGATCAGAAGTTTCGCTACGACATTGAGGCAGTAATGGATAGGCCACAATTGAGCAATACAATTAGGTCAAATTTGGACGATTACGAAATATTTTTTATTTAGACAGCTGTGTGCATTCATTCTGATGAATTGAGCTAGACATATTTTTCTTGGAATTCTTTTTTATTATTTAAATGTGACAAAACGAAGGTGTCTGGATATATTTTATAATATTTTACTTCACATAGGTATATATCTAGATACATATCTATGTAGATAAACTTTAGTGGAAATTCTCGGTTTTGCTTCTTCAGATACAAAACCGGACTTTGGCAATGCAGTTTATAATGCAGTCAGTCCGGGCGACTATTTCTTTTTTTGTTAAACTGAGGAAATATTGGTAAAACCCCAGTTATCACCATGCACGTTGATTCTGAATAAATATGTAAAAATAGTAATTTTTGGAAAAATACAAGTTTATTCATATTTATACGAAGAATTGATAACTGGAGAATAGTTCGAAGAAAAAAAAATTGAAAAAAAAATTAAAATTCATTTAAAAAAGAACAATTTGAACTTTATTGTCAAAGTTAATCCTCCTTTTGCATGTCAGAGCTTTTAGTTGGGTTTTATTTTATTGCTCGAGTCACAAAAGAGGAAAAGAAGTTGTAAAAGTAAAGAATTTAAATGAATCTCGCAATTTGTGACTGTTTATTTGCTATTTTGGTAAATTACCAAACAGATCGCAAAAGGGACAGAATAATAAAAGCTTTTATTTTTAAATTGTTTTTGATAAAATGTATTACAGTCTTTGAACTTCTTCAAATTTAAATCAAAGAATTGTATAAAGTTCTTTTGAATACTGCAGTATTTTAATCATATGAACAAACAGGGATTAGAAAACACGTTTTAGAGTTTAAACAAACGTTTGCACGATTAAAACGCGACAACACAAAAACAATTTGTTAATTTTCAGCCCAACTTCATGTTTCTGTTAATTAAAAGCATAAATTTCGCAAATGATAAACTCCTTTCCTGTTGACATGCTGATATAAGCACACTAAAGAAGATTAAATCCTGGAACAAGTCTACAACAGACGAAAATTGAAACTCAGAAGTGCCACTTACTGAGCTAGACTTGTTCGTATTCCCTTTTGTGTTGGAATTATTATCGGTTTAAGCTCACACCAACCAACATAGCCTGAAGTTTTCACGCTTTCAGGTCTCACCTATAAAAGCTTCTTTAAGTGAAACACTAAAGAAAATTATCTTCGCACATGTATAAAATTGTGAATAGCATTATTCCCCCCTCCCCCATCTTCTTAATGCTATCCGAACTTCGTAAATTTTTATTGTTGCGGGGACATGCTCATTCTGTTGCTGCCTTCTTCATTCACCTGCATACGAAATCCACCTCAACCACAGTAACAACATCCCAAATGCAAGCTTTGCTGTTATTTATTTTGCATAGGAATTTATGCTAAGCTGAACGTTTTCCGCACAGGTTAAACAACTCTGTATGCGGATTTTTATTATTCTCACCGGGAACGAGTTTTCTTCGACGTTGCCTTAGTGGTTGGATATATAAGTAGATACATACCTTCTTGTTATTTATGTGTCCAGATTTTGCAAATGTTTACTCCTCCTGCGTTTTATCGCAAACCATTGTCGTCATGCTGTTCTTATACAGTCACATTTATGACATGTTTATAATGTAATCAAAGGCGTATATAGTGAAGTTTTACATTAAGAATGAAGCATAGATAGACTCAGAGGTAAAGCCTCTTTGTACTGTTGGCGGTTCTGTCATTGGGCCGTTAAGGCCCAAGTTATTTTAACTCTTTTAAATTATCGCTGTTGCCTTAGCACCGTTCCTAGTGTGCCATTTGACAGTTCTCATTTTACAATTAATAACAAGCAAAAATAATTAATAATAATAATAATAATAATATCTTCATGCTCTATTGAAATATTACTAAATTATTTGGTTACAACAAAAATTTACAAGTAAACGTCAATCCCTTTTGACAGTTTTGAGCGGTCCTAAATTTTAGCTAAGCCAAAAAGCAGAAATAATTGGGCTAACAGCGCTAAAAAAATTGCTGTTTATGCCGTTGTTAACAGGCCTAGCTCAGTTAAAGTAGCTTGGGCCTAAACGCGCTTATTGAGTGCATTGTCGGACAGCAAGCTCTAGTCGGAAAAATAGTAGATAGAGAAAAGTGAAAGAACGAACTGAGCAACGCTAACACGTGATTTTATTCCACCGACTCCCATCCATACTACTTCGACAGAACGCTGACTTCAGGGATCGAACAGGAGATGGATTCCTTGCCTATTAAAGGCCGGACCACACATATCCGCACCGCGTCCGCACCGCATGACGGCCGTGTGTTGGACAACACACGGAGAAAAAGTAAACAAGTGAAATCTTACCAGTCAGTCCCCACTTTTCCGCGTCTCCGTGTCCGCACCGCGTCAAATTTTACTTGTTTAATTTCTCTCCGTGTGTTGTCCAACACACGGCCGTCATGCGGTGCGGACGCGGTGCGGATATGTGTGGCCCGGCCTTAAGGCCGGGCCACACATATCCGCACCGCGTCCGCACCGCATGACGGCCGTGTGTTGGACAACACACGGAGAAAAAGTAAACAAGTGAAATCTTACCAGTCAGTCCCCACTTTTCCGCGTCTCCGTGTCCGCACCGCGTCAAATTTTACTTGTTTAATTTCCCTCCGTGTGTTGCCCAACACACGGCCGTCATGCGGTGCGGACGCGGTGCGGATATGTGTGGCCCGGGCTTTATACGTAGAAACGATGACAGGAGAGAGAAGGAAAGTTATGAGGGTCGTAGAAAATGGAAAGGCGAAGAACTATGCCGCGAAGTGTATTCGAACCACAGACCTCGGGTATAGTAGTTGGTACCTTAACCCCTAGGCTACCGATTTCCAGTTTATTCTCAAAACACTAGTTGGAAAATTCAATAAAACCCTGTCTTATTTCACAAACTATTAATGATTATAATAGCATAAAACCATATGAATAAAATTGAATATCAATGCAGTCTTTGTCATAGCAAACAATTATCGCAAAAATCATCCATCAATACCTTACTTCCATCTAATTCTAGACAAAAGTCGAATACACTTTCATATGCGAAATCGAAACAACCTGTCGGCACTTAATTAATCTATCACGCTTCTCTCCTAAACAAGCGAAATTGAATGGCCCTTTAGGTCTATAAGATAGTCCTTCATCCATTAACACGTCTTAATCAATACAAGGCTACATTTATCCTTAAAACGTGCAACTTTCTCAGCACATTCTTCACGGTTGATTGATAGAAGATAGAAAAGAAATCGGAACATGAAGACCTATAGCCAAAACGCTAGACTAGACTAACGAAATAATATAAACAATATAAAACCGGCGGCGGCGGCAAGGCATTCATGTGTACGAGTATATAGCCTCCATTAAATCAATATCACAGAAACACGTGATACACATATACAAAACAGAATAGAACTGGTTTCCTTGCTGCAATACAAACACAACAACCAGATTCCATTAAAGCATTTGTTCCAATGATTTCGATCGGGTTGAGTTTCACCTCCTGTTATGGCCTACCTGTATATATGTACATATGCCTACTACCTGTATTATAGTTACCCGTTACAATAAATACCAAAGGCCACGGAGTCTGTCGCACATTGTGGGCTATTAGTTGACCATTCCTTTGGCTAAACATGAAGAATTACTTTTTCTGGTCCCTGGACACTGATGGTCACTGCTGGTATGTTTCGTGTGAGTTTGGAGTGGCTTTTATGAATTTTTTTGTAGATTACTTCGGCACGCACCTTGAGCATTGTAAATCGTTGCCTTATTACATTCCACACTGAGCATCATCCTGTTCGGCAAAATTACAAGGACCGATATTTCTTGAAGCTCTACCTAATCTATTGCCGGTAATCTGCAAGGCCACAGGGGATTAGGCTGAATCTAGAAATAAGAAAATCCCTTTTCTACAAAACCATCACTGACTGAATGCAGGCTCATTGGGCTTGAATAGCAGAACTATATCTGAAATCCTAGAACAGCTGAAAGGATCTGCCGAAACCCGTTATAGAAGCAGCTTCTTTGACTGATAGGCTTACATTAATCTCTCAAAAGACATTTAATCATCGCATCTTAATCTTAGCATGGATCAGAAGGAATACAAAATTGAATCTCGCTTGGGTGACATTCTCCTCGATTGAACTTCGCAAGTCATTCAACTAACGAAACTCCGTTAGCAAATATAACTTTAGGGAAGCTTCGAAAGCTTTTTTAGTGTGCATAAATCCAGGTGAAAATGTTTTAACCAGGTGAATAAAAAATTCAGAAGTGTGTGTGTTTAAGTGGAATTTGTATGCTTCATTATTTTGTTTGGGGGGATTTCGTTCGAAACCGTGCAAAATTCCATTAGGTTGCGAAATTGTGTTTAAAAGGAGTTAGGAACTAAAAGGCAATGATTTTCATTTAATCTGATGGATGAACTTGAATAATTTTTGGTATTAAGTCTTAATTTTAAAATATTGATGAAGGTATACTACATATTCTTAATCTTTAGAAACATGAGAGTATAAGACAATGAGCTGTCAAATTTCAAAGGAAGTACGGACTCCCTTTATAAATAATAGGATTGTACACTCCGCGCCACTTGATTAGGTTCAACTAGTATTTGTATGAAAACCCCAAATTACCTTAACCTACTTCAGAGAAAAGTAATTAACAGAAACAGAGGTCATACCCATTATTGAAAATAAAAATAATAAAGAATAATTTTGCATTTATGCAAATATATTATTTAATTTAAGCTGAACCTTATCAAGTGTCCCACCTCAACTACCCTTCAAGTAAAAATAGGACCATTATTAAAACATCGGTGCAATTAAATATCAACAAATGGATTTATTCGTCGCTAAATGCAAGCTTTAAGACGTGGAACATTCACACAGGTTAGGGTCTAGGGTACTTGAGAAAATGACGACGACCCTTTCGTTTGAACTCTGGGGTGTTATACGAAATACTGATTGTGGAAGATTATTCCACAGTCGAATTGTTCTATTTAAAAGTGGACTTCTAGACCGTGCGCGAAAAGCAAAACTACATGGTGTGTGAGTGAGCCGAGTAGGCCAGCCCTGTATTGCGCGAAATATATAGCCGTTGAGGCACAAGGGTCTTTATTTCAGTGGGACAGTCGCTATAGTATAATAGCGATACAATTTCACCATTATCAATAAGTTGATTACCTGGTTTTGTACATTGTCTAGCCACGCTAACGTGATTTTTGGGATGCCACCTAGATGAATGAGTTGTACTCGAGGCGGGCCAAATGTAGGATTTGTGGATTGTGGACCGGGCTCTTGGCTGAAGGAGGAACTTGCATCTCTTAAGAAATCGCAGGTATTGGAATGCTTGTTTGTCGATTTGCATGTGATTCCTCATCGTAGATCCCCGGTGTTAAAGTCATGTCTAGGATGATAAGAGATGTGTGAGTCGTTAGGTTCACGTCGTTCGCTGAGACAGAGGGAAGGTGCGCGCTATGGGAGATGAAACAGTACTTCTTTTGGAAGAGTGAAGAATAAGTTTTATACCCCCGTTGATAGAGTTGGATCACGATAAAAAGACAAGGTGCGACACGTGCTTGCCTTATATTGTCGAAAGCGGAGAGTACCAACATGGGCGAAACTGTGGAGTGGGTTGGAAGGGATATACTTTCCTCATTAAACCATCCAATTCGACGGGGATTTATGGATTTGGTAGAATGAGGAATGAATAAACGCATTCCTGCCCGTATTATAACAGAACAGCTTTGCAAATTTGAATAAACAAACAACATATTCAGCATGTCGCTGTTATTGTACAAATGATGAATAAATTTGAATTACAAACTTCTGATGTTACACCAATAATCAATTGTCGTTTTATTTGCTTAAATGCTGAATGTTCACAGCCACATTCATATACTATCCATAGATGCAATTACAATTTTTAATATTCCTGACAGGAAAATACCCGATTTCGAGCTACTTTAAAGTTTTTTTTAAATAAAAACGAATTTCGTTTAAATCTGAGAAAATACCGTTATAAATCAATTTTTGAATTGTTATTAACTCACTATTGGAACAATAAACAGTTCCAAATTAGAGAGTTATGTTCCACTGCCACTCTGTGGACGCATGGATTATGTCAGTGGCCAACATTTCAACATTTAATTCAAGAAATAATGGAGATCCACTAACCTTATTCTTTCCAATTTATCACTGAAACAATTTGTTTACAAAGCGGAGATGAAGGCGTCCACTGGTTGCTGCTTGTTTACCACACAACTCACCAGGAGCAGGTAGTTGAGGACAGATGAGTGAGTGGAAGCAGATCTTTAATTAAACCTTATGCTATTTCACAATGTGCTATGATATGTACACAAGAGCCTCTGAAGGCTTCAGGCAAGAAACACACATGAGCCAGACGGATACTCACCCTGCTGTGAGTGGATTACTGTTGTTGCTGGATTCTTGGCCATTTCAATTTATAACCACAAGCCGCAGTAATTGGATATTAACGAGGTCATTTATGAGTCTATATACACGGGCATTAGCGTACCTCAGTAACTTTCTACGAATTTCTAAAAAAGGATCCATAAAGTTAACGATTAGGACATAAAACTTAACGCCATTTTTTATTCTTATTACAAAAGCGTAGGGCGAGTCCTGCCCCCGTCGCTCCTGTGTAATAATTCAGTGAAGGAAGAAGGAGGCCAAGGTAGTAAAGGTGTGGAGTCGTTCATCCAGTGTCAGAGTTTAACTTGACAACAAAACCCTACCAATCCTTGTTAACTGTAAAATTAGCCGCATTCAACCTAAATAGCATGTGACAGTCGCCAACTCCACTTGCAGCACACCAATGGACTAGATTAATGGTTACAGACCATGCTCCGGTAGGATGATGAATGTGGTATTATGTTTCAATTTGGAGCAGCTACTCCTGACATCATAACTACTGCTTTGTTTTAATTTCAAAAAGGCAAGGATTTTGTAATTACATGAGGACACTCAAGCTTAGAGTGGTTGTCACAATAAGATTTGGGAAATTTTGAAGGTGTAAATTAGACTTAATGGGGCAATTAGTTGCCTGTAAGCCCCGTAGATTTATGATTTCAGACTACAATTTCAACTTTTACGCCATCGGCCAGACAATTTCCATAAATTTTGGAGGATTTCCTTTTTAAATGTTGCTTGTTTGCTGCGATACTAGAAGAAAGGAGAAGTTTGTATAAATTAAGAGGAAGAAGGTTGACTTGAACGAGAAGGGTTCGCCATTAGTTAACCTTTTGTCACAATGATGCGCTATAAGAAATTTAAATTTTTTTGAATATTAAATACTGATTCAAACTGTCACACAATATCAACGTCATTGGCTATGTCAGATTGAAATAGGCCAATACCAGAGTGATGCATTTATTTTCTCTGTGTACTTGTCCTTAGTATAAAGATAAATGATTATTGTCTTGATATTTTTCACGCAAGCCCAAGTGGAAATTTGGATAAATTGTATCACACTTCTTTGCTTACAAACCATATTTATTCCGCGAGCTCTGGAAATTGTTAAAGTAAGTACTACTGCGGATCTATAAATAAGCAGCTTACACGCCTTTCGTAAGATGTTTCCCAAAGCGCCATGAAAATCTATTTCAGGAATCTCAAAACACTTCCATCAGGTATGTACAACAGCCTCAAGATTTCTAGAGAATCCTCTGTGCAATATCAAGTTATTAAGCTTACCATCGAAATTTCTTGAGTACAATTTCTTAAATTAGCAACTTACTTCTCGAGAAATTTTCTTATTTTAATTTTCATTTGTCAAATCTGTTGATACTGAGAAAATAGGCGACAGTGATTCTGCCCCCGGCATACGAAAATAAGGAAAAAATTGCCGCTCTGGGTTTCCTGAAAAATGAATAAATAAAAGCCTCTTCTGCGTGCAGACGTGGCCAGCAACGTGAGCATCTTGTATAAACAAAACGTCCACAACAATTCGTAAGTGTCCCCTTCAGGCATTCTGTAGATATCTCGGCCAATTTGCGGGCTACTGAGAAATTCTTGAATTAATTTTGCGCATAGTTCCCTCCTACGCCGATAATTTGACCAATTTTAAAGCTGACCATTTCATTCAACAATTTTAAGATGGAGAACGTGATTACATCTCCAGATGGAATTCATTTATCTTTATATCCTGATTCATGAACTTCTTTTTAATTTTCCTTCAGGGGGGGGGGGAGTTCGTCAAATCAGGCAACTTTTCTGAATTGGGAACTCTCGGGGCTAACTTGTTGGACGTCCAGAATTTCCGCTTGATTCAATAGAGCGTGTCGTGATGCACGCTCCTAACCGCTTGTGGGAGTTATTGTCTGGCTCAAGTTTCTCCAAGGAAAATGTTGCTAATAAAATTAACGATTTTCATCGCGTTCGGAGATGAAAATGCCGAGCGAAACTCATCGCAAATTAGTGGCAAGTGCCGAGCTTATTTCCAATTATTATTATTGAGGGTACTGCGTGACGTCTCACGTCTGCCGCAATTACAGTGGAAATTGAATCGAAATGAGACTCCGTTTTCCCTATTTCTTGGCTTCCGTTATTCCCTTCATATTTATGTGGACCGAAAATTTGAGTTCAGCTCTTTAGGTTGTGCTTACGGGAAATTTCATGAATACAGACCAGAATTTTCATTATATTTTTACATAAACTTGATCCCCTGATGCAAGGCCCTCGTAAGTACAGGCCTGGAAGCAGACTTTTTGGTTGTGTCTGTGCGGGGCCAAAATAGTCTGACAGTTGTGGAATTAACATGGCCGAAGCCGTACGAAGCAATTTTTTAACTTTGCTTTTGGAATAAAAAGTGGTAAAATAATGTATTTTATCACTTTTTAGTGCACACGGATTATCAGTGATAAGTTATTTAGTGATCTGAGTCCATAAATTAAAAAAAAATTAGTGGTTAAGTGTATTTTAAGAGTGTTAATTGATTAGGTGACCATTTTTGTTGTGGTTTTTTCGTGTTAATTTAGGGAAAAGGTGTTGAATTTGTGTAGTAATGGAATTAAAAGTGAATTTAAAATAGTTAAAAATTATTATAGAAGAGTTATTAAAAACATAAGTGCAAGTACTACCACACAACATGAATAACAATAACTTTTTCACTTTTCCTTCACATTTTTCTGCACTTATGTTTTTAATACCTATCCTATAATAATCTTTAATCACTTAAAAAGCACTTTTTATTATGTTACTACACAAATTCAACATTTTTTCCCTAAATTAACACGAAAAAACCACCGCGAATGTAAACAAAAATGGTCACCTAATCAATTAACACTCTTAAAATACACTTAATCACTCACTTCATTTTAATTTTTTTTATTAAATCACTAAAGCACTAATCACTGATAATCCATGTGCACCAAAAAGTGAAAATATACAATATTTTACCACTTTTTAGTGCAAAAACAAACTTAAAAAATTGCTTTTTATGGCTTCGGCCATGTTAATTCCACAACTGTCAGAAATTTTTGGCCACTTTTCAGCTATGTTAGTATTAGTTGGCCTGGCTGCTTCCAGGCCTGTACTTACGAGGGTCTTGCCTGATGGCATTTTTATGTTTTCCAGAAAGTCTCGGCGTTTAGAATCGCACACAACATAAAAAATACTGTTTCTGTGGGCTGAGGCTTGTAAACCTTGAAGAAAAAATAAAGTTATAAAAATACCCAAGCAGCACAATTTGGTTAGAATCCGGTTAATTAACCAGAAACTAGCCAGAGTTACTTAACCATCATAACTTAGTAAAACGTTTGTAAAACGTTTCCTAGACATTTATTAAACCGTAAATGGTCAGTTATTTTATAACTCTAGTTATCAGACTACCTAGGTCTAAGGTTTATAGAACTTCTAAAATATACCTCTACACAACTTAGCAGTTACAAAATAACCTGAAGCAAAGGTTTTTAAAACTTCTATCATTAACCTGATGTAAACGTTGTTTAGTAAATAACCTGAAGCAAACGTTAGCAAAACCTCCATTATAAACCTTTTATAAACATTGGTTAGAAAATAGCCTGAAGAAAACGTTTTTGAGATAGTACATACTTACCGTTAATTAACCTAAAAGTGATTTTGTAACAGAAATCTAACTACAAATTTGATATTTTATAACTGTTATATAAGAATGCAATGAGTGAAAAAAATGCAACGAATTTACGTAAAGAAAATATGTTTTATTAAATAATACTTAATTAAAAAATACAAGTATTGTTATTACTAAATTAAACATTTTAAAAAGATATTTGATGGTTCTTCCTGTCCTATTCCACCAACCCTGTAGAGCATTTTTACCTAAAAATATAAGAACATTAAAAAAATGTGAATTTTATTAAAGAATAATAAATATGTATTTAGAATTAATAGTAATTAAAAATTTACGCACGTTTACCTTCTCCAAAAAATATTATTTGTTGTAGATACTTAAATTCGCTTTTTACGCCCGTGAACTTGAACTTGAACTTCACTGATGCTTGCTTGTAAATGAATACGTTTCGGCAAGCTTGTTCTTATATTTTACTTTTTCGTACAATTCTAACTCGTAATAAACCTATGCATTAATAGCGAGTATGTTTCTAGCTCGTAATAAACTCTTATGTTACCCTTTGGTATATTTCCAACTCGTCCTAACACATGCATTAATAACGACTTATATTTCGAACTAAGATATAAACCCTTATATTAATTTCGTTACATCGCGAAATACTGTTTCTCTTTTCCTTACTTTCAGCGAAGTCTGTTGGCTTTTTCACATATTCAAAAATTTTGTTTTTTAACTCATAATATGATCATACGTTATTTTGAAGAATATTTCTAACCTACAAAATTACATGTTAAATCAGAATATATTTCTAACTTATAATAAACTCATACATTATTTTCGAGTTTTTTTCTATCCTCTGAAAAACCAAAACACGTTTGCATGGTTAAGTTTGTGTATATTTGTAACCAAAAGTATTACAAATTAAAAATAAGTGCTGAAGTAACTCAGTAGCAACGCAATTTTGAAGTTATATTCTAACTTAAAAAAATAAGTAATATTCTAACTTAAAAACTAAGTTAGTGTTTAGTTAGAAGGTAATCCGGTTAGATTATAACGCTTAAGTAACCTGTTTGTAACAAAAACGAAAGTTATAAAATAACCTAGGTTAGATTTTGCTACTTGGGTATGTACATTGTGATTTTTAAAAACAGAATTGAACCTGGAACAGAACTTAAATATTTAATTTCATCACCTTTCGAAGTATCTACAGTCTTATCAAGAATTGAAAATCAACCTAATTTCACAAATGCAGCCATAAATTTATGTGGCATTTACTTGAAATTCGGGTTCTTAGCTCCTCAGACATAGGAATGGCGTCATATCTTCTGCCCTTCCTCAACTATGACGCCATTCCCAGAAACATCTACACAAATAACAGCCCAGGATGTTCAACGAAAAACTTCCCCATTTACTTGAAAACAAATGCGGGGTTTCAGAATGCTTTCACGTTTACAACAAGGAAATGAAGCGGAAAGTTGCATTTACTCAATTTTAGTTCTTGAACGAGAGTATCCGAGTGCAGTGACACAACTCTGCAAGCTATAAATAATAACGTGTTTTATAATGCATTATATGGACTAACAAGAGAGCTCCCACCACTTTGCTAATAAGATAGATTTCGCTTTTTGTCATTTTTTTCCTCTGAGATGTATTAACAATTCACCAACTTTCTTTTTGGAGCTTAAATAAGCCGAACTACGTGTAAAAGTAGGAAGAGTAGAACAACCTTTGACTCAGAATCTAAGTAGGTGGTATATCGATAAATATTATGAACAAGAGATATTAGCCGTGTTCCTTTTCTACTTTTAAGTACTCCGGAGTAAAAAATTAAAGGAACGCAAAATTTGTCGATATGAGTAAAACCTTTGAATTTTCTGTGAGAGCAGGAGTAGTTCCAAGTAAATACGAGTAAAAAAGAGCAGAAAAGGAACACGGCTATTATTTCCATTATGTTGATGGTGTGATGGTGTGAGAGAAAACGAAATGCTTTACTCAAAGATTGTACTATTCTGTTTAGGAATAATAAAAAAAACCTACAAAAGCTTCGAAACCTCTTCCGAGTTCTGTAAGAAATTCTTTAACACAGTGTCTGATCCTAGCAAGAGCCGAGACAACTACAAAGGACATGTTGGCTGCCTCTGGCTTGTACTTCCCTATAGCTGTGGCAGGGGTGTTGTACAGGACTCTAACTCTGGCCGTATGTTTCCCAATCAGCCAGTGTTTTGTTATGATCGAAACGATTTTGGCGATGCCCTTCCTCGTCATCATCAGGAGGTCGCGTGATCTCTGCTTGGTGCAAGATGTTAACTGAGCTTACTACTCAAAGGAAGTGCACGGTGATATCTCTCTTCGTCGCACACAGCGGCTTCTGTATATTCTGCACTGGTGTGTCTACAAAATTTGCTCGTAGTCTGGCATATTAATCTGCCTTCTCGTTGCCCTCGAGGTTCTGAAGATGGATGCAGCACCTCCTATCCAAAGAATAGAGCTCCTTTTGACAGATCTCGACCAGCTTGGACGTTGCATGGACCGTTGCTAGTGGATTGATAGTCTCTTGGATATCCGATAACTCTCGCTCGTGGTCTTGGGTTTGTCAGTATTGCTATTCAGCTTTTGAATATTGCTAGAAGCTCTGGCTGTCTGGACTGGCGGAATTAAAATATACGGACCACCATATGTGCCAACACAAACGGCAACCGACGCGGAGAAACTAAATCTGTTTGGAATTCTGCCTCAGGCCGCCGCCGTCGTCACCGCCGCCATTGCAATCTGTTTGGACCTTACTGTTCGGCACTGTACTTTAAAGAAAGTATAAAGGAGCTTACCTCTGAGCTCTAGAAAAAACCTACTAACCATGCTCCGAACCACATGCCGGACTCATTCTTCAAAAAAATATCTCTAAGCTTAGTTTCTTCACACAAAAAAACTTTAAATCATTTGAATATAAAACTACATATAGTCAATTCGTAAATTAATTTTCCGTTCGTTATCTGTGAAGATTTTGAACATATTTTTGAATGTGCAGCTTCATATAGAAATTCGTGCACAGGAATTCGACGCAAGCTGCTTAAATTAGCCTCTAAGAATGTAACAAATTAATCTATAAGGAGTTGCGTAATCAGATTCTCTTACTTAACGCTCTTAATACGAAATTCCAACGATAACAGAACTCAATTTACTTGCCTTAGCTATTTAGATAAGGTCATTTTTAACGTTATCTTTTTTTGCATATTTCAGCCGCCAGAATACATATTTGGAAAAAACCCTCGCAATAGCAGCACCACATTAGACGCAGAGGAATTATCAAGCTCAACGATTTTAATCGAGCGCCTTCAACGTTAAAAAAGTGCTTTAAAAAGTGTTTTTGTTTTAAAAATCGATTTCGTTTAAAAAATTCATCCAAATGACGTAATAGTGTGAGTTTCTATTATTACAAGGCCTTTCAATTAATAAAACATTCAGATAGTGCCGCGATGTAAACAAAATAAGTGCTTCTAAAAATAATACTCAAGCCGTTGCGATACCAGAGGTGTGGTTTTCTGTGCAAGTGTGAAGCTAATCGTTTTTGAAAAAAAATATACTCATGTGAAGTTGTGACCAGCGAAGAAGAAGAACGACAACGCAAAAAGTTTATAATGCAGCGACTACAACTGAGATCGTCGGGGAGCTTTCCCGCCCAAATGCTGCTATCGCTCCTAGCGTGGGCGGTAGTAAATCTGAGCTCGAAGGAACACTCTTGTTTGGCTTGTAAGTATAAATTTCCCTAGCACATCTCCCCCCTTTAAGCAATTGCAATTATTTACTAAATCACATAACATAACGACCTTATCTAGTCCTTAAATAATTATTACTGCCGTGATGTAATTGTGGACGTATCGATTGATATGATATAGAACGACGTTGTTTACCGACCGTTAAGTGGATGCAGAATGAACTTGGGTTTTGTTATTCCATTCGAAAACTTATCACCATCGCCTTTTTCTGCAAATAAAATGCTGGTCTAGGTGGCAGCCAATGTTACATTTCCAGGTCTGACGTCTGGCTGCGACAACATTAAAAACGAATTACAATAATTATGGACGGAGATTAATTAATGTGGATGTAGTTTTGGGTATTATTATTATTCACTTTTTTCGCAGCTGTTAATGACTTCATTGGCGCCAGTAGACTTTAATCCCATTTAAGCCCGAGAGACGAGTGTATCACATAAACAGTAAATTAAAGGTAATGTTCCTATGATCGCTTCACCACAACAGGTACGAGTGATGATCTGAAAAGCCTGTTAAAGCCTCTAGTCTCTATGGTAATGAAGACTGAAACATTACTTCTTAAATTCTGGTCTGCAATCTAAAACACTTTTCAACTATGCTTCATTTCTGACCTCAATGTATGTCTCATCTCTGGCCCATAGAGAACAACGCTGGCCTAAACATCTTTGCTTCTGCTGCTGCCGTCCGACGACATCTCGTTTCTTGTAGAAGGCCTCTCAAGAATAATCTCACTCTTGATTAAATCTCATAATCAAATTATTCTAACGAACCACAGAAAGCGGAAGGCCTGAATAAGATCTAGAAACCACGAGAGTTTCTCGCCTTAATTGAAAATGTTAAAAGGTAATGAGCATGCGACTTGCGCTCAGTTGATTAGTTTTGTGGCAAAACTGAAATCTCGTTCGGGCCAAACGTTTCCCACATTGATTAACACTTGTTCACAATCATCCATCCATCCTTGAGTATTTTTATCCGCTTTCCTGCTCACAATGGCAATGGACCCTTTCATTGCCAAAATGTTCTTGTAATGAGCCTCAAACTTTGGGAAATCTTTGCTTTGACATTCGTTATCAACATAACTGATGGTGAGGGAGGCACTTTAAAAAAGTTGATTTAATCACTTGTCACATCCGGTCGCTAGTAGCTCGCTTGGAGCTCCAAACGCCTTTTCAGTGGACGACAGTGAACAATATCTAAAGAATGCCGATACGGAATGGTTTCTATTGTAAAGTTGTTATCGAAGTTCTTGAAAATCGTCTCGGACAAAGACTTTTTCACAGCGGGGGTTCCTATTGTCACAGCTGACACTCTGCTATTATGTCGTTTACACATGCCACCAGAACAAATTAAAATTACCTTCTCGTCTAAGGTAAAGGTATTATGTCTAGGGCAGACCGACAGCCACAACGAGTTTTAAGAGCGCAGGTAATTCTGCTCCCGTAATGTTGTAGGGTGAATGTCTGGGCATTGGCCGCATTTTCAAAATCCATTGTGCCCTCGTAAATCGTCTGATATCAATTAAGCGGTCACAATTACTCTTATGAGGTATACGTGGATATACGCCGTCAGCATTTCACTATACATTTAGTTGAAACGGATTTCGTCTTCCGCGGGCTTCGGTTATGGTTATTTTCCTGTGCCACTGACATCGGTTAAAAATCGTCCAAGTTGCATATTACGGCTTTTACCTCGAAATGCAATGACGACATGACTGGAATACGATGACTTACAATGAGTCAAGGTGTGTTCTCCTCACTGCGATGTATGTGAGAGCAATAAAAATTGTAAAATCCCGGTTGTAAAGCACGTTTTTAATGCTTCATTTGCTTGAAATCCACGGCGAATGGTGCATATGTTGTCTTTTAGGCGGAGTCCGAGAGTTCCACATCAATGAGGATGGAGACATTCCACAGATTAACGTTTGAATATGATTACTAAAGTCAACCACGAGTGCTTTGACAGATTTTCAAAGTAAACTTTGCGGTATGATTAGTCATTTGGTTTACCAATAAATAGACAGGTGATAATTAGCATAAATTTGATTTTAATGAGAGATCGAGATGGAGCCGACGAAAATACTGCGGAATATTTATTCAAGTTAAATAAAAGTCCGCACTGCATTCAATAAGTTTAGCGTTCGTGAATTATTTTAAAAAAATTTCCTACTTATGAATATTTTGCATTCGTGACTGCTTTCCTTTCCAGTGTAAGGAGGAACATAGCATTTCATAAATAAAACATAAACCTTTACCTTTTATTTTTAGGGCCTACACCGGATGATTACTTCAATAATTTGGCGTCTACAGAAATGCTTGGTGCTCCGCTTATAACTCCCACATCACCCGACATAACGCTGGAGGTCAACTCAAACTATACTTTACGGTGTGAAGCTAAAATGCCCATAAAGTGGGAGATTCCAGAATTGCATGATATGAGGCTGGCCCACGTTGTAGAGAATTATCCAACCCATGACCCAATGCGACCTTATGGATCCCAACTCACACTCATAAATGTCACGGAGGAATATGTCCGGTACTACTACTGTGTGGATGAAGGCATCAATATAGACATGGTCGATGATTTAGAGAATCTCATAATGCAATACAATGCGTCAAAGATTTATGTATTTGTGAATGGTTTGTACAGCTTTTGAATTGTTGCTTTTTCGGAAAGGTTGACGGTGTAACTTTTATTTTTAGATCAAGAAAACCTTCTCGTACCTCATTTCAACCCAGTGGTTACAGTATTTCAGTACTCCGATGCAGTTATACCATGTAAGCCAACGTCGAGGGAAGTGGATGTCAACCTTTATACTCCTGATGGACAGGTAATTTGGTCATTTGTACAATATTCACAGTTATTTGTTAATGCTGCTATGGAATCCATATTTTACAATCATTTTTTCTTAGATTCTCTCTGATTATGAAATGTTTGAGCCAGAAATAGGTTTCAGGGTTCAGGGTTACACCACTGATACTGGAACAAAATATTTTCAATGCAAATTGGCTCATAAAAGGGACAATAATTTTACAACGGTAGAGCCATATTATTTGGTTGTTCAACGTATGTGTCCTTTAACTAATTTCTTTGCATATTTATCCACATATATACTCTTGTATTTATTCATTTATATACCTATAAATTTATTCTTAAGTATTTAAACATTTTATTCAATAGATTATATATAACTACTATAAATATGCCGTCATCCTCTACACTCTTTGTGATTGACTTTTTGACCGTTTTGAGAATACTTTACCTATTAAAGTTATTTTGAATATGTAAGCAAAGGATCTCTAAAAGGATATGAAATATCTGCATGAATTCGCATTGAAAATCTTTCTTCTAAAAACAACGATACTTTTTTTCCCGCGAAATCTTCATTTTTCGTCCTTGTTTTGCTTCCAAAATTTATTTCAAAGAAATCGAACTATCAAAATTGGCAGTGATCTTATTTAATATTACCTAAAAAGAAATTTCTATTAATTTTGAGTTTGCGAATTTGTCGGAATCTGCATTTACTAGTTGTTGATGAACTACAAAACGAGGTTTTCGAAATATTTTGTATAATGTGAAATGTCAAGCAGGTTGATCTTATATTTCAGTATAGGTTCGTTTCTTGCATTAAAACAAACTTATTTATACGGTTGTGCTCTTCAGAAATCCTCTCTATTACTTTGAATGTCAAGCGTCGATTACGATTTTAATAATACAAGCAATGTCTCGACTTTATTATTAGCAACTTCTTCCTAATAAAACTAATTGTTAATTATCGCCGCAAAAATCGTATCGAATCCGACTCCCTGAAAACGGAATACCGTCTTATATCACAGACTACTAGTCTGTGCTTATATGTATGAAAACCTGGAAAGCTCTCCCTTCTGCTGCTGCTGCATTAGATGGTGTAGAAAAAATGATTCAACCTACCATACAGGAAACTTACTCCACTCATTGAACGCTTGAGGAATTTAGTCCTGGTAAAACTCTGTCGTGATTATACTATAGTTAATGATTATTAACCAAATCTAACTGTTTCACAACATACAGAGCGATGTTATTCCCGTTCTATGTGTCATCAACGAAGTCACCGTTTATTTACTGGGGCATTGGGGGCTTCTTACATGTGACGGCGCATCTTTCATTCTGTCATGATCCACTGATACTACAAAGGTTGTATCCTCAACATGGACACACCAAAATGCCAGACTGGGTATCATTCCAAATATTTTGTGTAACCGCATCTGAAAATTTACTTTTATCCATTTACTAGAATATAAATGCCTTCAAAGAAAAATTTCGCCTAAATGGACCAAATCCAATTAAATCTTACCTTATTGCAAGTTCATAAGATGGTCCTCTTTAAAGCATCTCTTTTGGGTGAAAAGCGTTGTTGTTGCTAACATTGTCTTCAGACTTAATAAACTCCACTAACTTTGTCCACAGCTGTGAAGATGTTTCACACAAATCACTTTTACTTTTTAGCTTACAATTAATCTCGATCCATGCTAACTACTATTCTATAAAATTAATTATTCCTAAATTTTTTCTCATATACAGTTACATTCCAGCGATATGACAGGCAAATATGACCCAAAAGTGGGTTTCATTATAAAAATACTGCACATTAAGCATGATGGAGTCTATACGTGTCGTCCAAAATATCCAACAAGTAGTAACGAAAATGAAGAAGTGAACTTCTTAATTCACATGATACCAGGTAGTGAATGTAAACATGAAAATTGTACCGGTGGTGATTTGTTAATGGTGGTGGTAAACAACAACGAAACTGAAATATTTGAATCCACTCCATCAAGCTATGAAATAGTTACTACTACTGATACTACTATTAATACTGATACTACTTCAAATGATTTTACTACCAATAATATTAACACAAATTCATATAAATTACGACGTAGTCAAGAGGTGTCTAATGGTAAACGAAAGAGAGTTTCTGTTCAAACTATCGATGAATACATCAATTCATTAGCGAGTACTGCTTTTGTTCCAAGTAGTAAGTCAAAATTGGATAGCACACATATAATTTGGATTGCCAAAAAAATGCCGCTTTTATACGTTTTTTGAATAAAATAAAATTTACTTTTCCAAAAAAAAACAGCAGTAGATCACGATAAAAACTTTTAAGCACCTCAAGCCATTTTTTGTGTTGCGCCTGGCTTTTTTGACTACAGACGAATTTTTGAACGTAGTATAACTAAATATATTGCGCTATCTTCGTTGTTGTTGTTGTTGTTTTGTGGCATCTTGATGTTGTTCAAGCGTTCTGGGCTGTTCTATCTTCTTTACTTTTTCTATTAAATGTGCACTACTTCCCGCTTTTGGTTTATGTACGTTTTTTGTACATAGGGACTTTTTTTACTTTACCGATTTTTTATATTTTACTGTAAAAACATTACATTTTAGTTGAATTTGCTTGAACTAATATATTAGCATGTATTTTTCCACAACACCAGCCAAAATAATAGCTTCACAGTCACTCTATTATATGAAGATGTATTTAACACATTTGCATACTAAAAACTGCATGGACTTGCTTTTTCTAACTTATTTATTGTTTTAATAATCACCCGAACATATTAACATCTATATTTTTGGACCAAATGTAGGAGCTACACAATCCATAAACAAGCCAACAATACTCTCGACAACCCATGGGCATGCAGTTGTAGGAGATAGCTTCAATCTTACCTGTACAGTCGAAGTTGGCGCCAGCGTTAATTTCAACATTACATGGAAGACTCCACATAACGATACCGCAATCAAAGTTGGTTTTTACCTAAAAAGAAAATTTGTAGTATCCATAACATTTTTATGTTCACAGGAAGGACGAACCTATATCAGCGGATTAAGCAAAGAACCATCAACAGTGGATGCTGGCTTAGAAATTGGTAAAAGGTCCATTACGATTCACAATGCTCAAAAAGAAAAGGATGCTGGAGAGTATAGCTGCGATGTAGTAGATCACTCGGATAATAGAAATAAAAACAAGTTTTCAATGATCATTTTAGGTGAGAACTAAATTTACTTTAAAAGAAATTCCTTTTAATTTATGAATTACAGACGAAGATGAGAGCTATATTAATCTCTCCGAACCAAGTAAGCACTACTTGGTGAAAACAAAAGCCGGTACCCCAGTAAACCTTCTTGTATATTATCGTGGTTATCCACACCCAACCTTAACTTGGTACAGTAACGCAAATGTTTCCCTACATGCTACTACAGCTGGTGATAAATATATTATTTCACAAGATACAGCACAAACTAAACTCACTATTACCAAAACGAATATTAAAGATAGTGGGGTTTACACTCTGCGAGCATCCAATGGAATTATAAATGAACAAGTACAATTTACAGTGTTTGTGAAAGGTTCGATAGCGGTACCCTAGTTAATCTTAAAGGTATCAATAAACCCGTATCGTTTTAGATAAGCCATCAGTACAAGTTGATGATGTTTACGTACAAGTTGGTGAAGAGGTTAGAATGCAATGCAGGAGCGAAGCGTATCCCAAGCCGAAGGTGGCCTGTAAGTTTATTCCATGCAAAATTAAACCCAAATGGCCCAGCTGTGGATCTGAAACAACTGTTTTAGCGGTGAGTACGAGAAACTACGAGAAGCTAGAATTTGCAAGCATTGTTACGTAAGTTTGCTTGCGTTCACGTATGTCCCTTATAAGACAAATTATATGAAGAATGTAGCAAATATTCAATCAAGTTATATCTAGTTGTAATTGTATTAAAATTTTTCTTAAGCCTGAGCAGTCTCCATTCGAGGAAGATGAAATATATCAGGTGTACACATTAAAATTCGTACCTTCCGGACCAGGGAAGGTAACTTGCACAGCAACAAATGAAATAGGGACAGGAAAAAAAGAAGCAGAAATTCTTGTTGGTGACTTAACACAACCAGTTACGGCTTCTGGAATAGACGACAGCCGGAAAATAGCAGTCGGTGACGAAGTTATTATTACATGCGCTGCACTAGCATATAATTATTCGGCCGATATCGATTGGTATCGCGAAAGCATTCAAGTTGAAAATGATTCAGGTAAAAGTTCCCTCAATTATATTAAATTCATCACATTCATAAAGCGTTAACTTCATATTTAAGATGTTGAAATCACCACTACCGAGTCAGATTATTCCTACAAGAAATCTTTGAAATTTAAAAACATTCAACACTATCACAGCGGATTATATGAGTGTCGAGCTCGACCAATCGCTGATTATACCAAATCAGAAAGCAAAATCCTAGATGTTTTTGTTTATGGTAATGATGTCTGATGTTAAGAATATAAATAAATATTTATTGCAAACGACGTGTTTCTCTTATAGATCCCTCCAGACCAGTTCTTGAATATACTAACCCTGACAGTGATATGTTGGAACGAGATATCGGAGATTCCCTTCGTCTCGAATGTAAGCCATCTGGAATACCAATTCCATCTGTATTTTGGCATAAGGACAGCGTTCTTATACACATGAATGAAACTGACAATCGAATTATCTTAGAGGAGGGTGGAACTGTCCTTGAGATTCCATTCATTAAACCTGAGGACGAAGGCGATTATAAGTGCGTTGTGTCCAATCGCCTTGGTTCCGCCGAAAAGCATACACAAGTGAAAATTACAAGTAAGTCTTGAATTAGAGTATGTATTATTTATTCCTATTATTTAATCTCTTTGTACTTAGATATGCCCGGGCTGAAACTAGGGTGGATATTAGTTATATCTGGAGCATTTTTAGTACTCGTTGTTTTCATAATTTATTTATGTATTAGAATTTGCCGCGAGAGAGAGGTATGTACAATTCTCATACTTTAACTCTATTAACTAAATTGTGCGATTGCAGCTGCGAAGACAATTAAAAGCAGCAGGCCTCGCCAACTTCGAAGAAGGAGCAGTAGAGCACATAAACCCAGCTTTATCGTTAGATGAACAGGCCGACCTTTTGCCGTACGACCGACGATTTGAGTTTCCAAAAGAGAAACTGAAACTTGGTAACATTACTAAAATGATTACTTTGAAATAATTACAATCTGCTTAGTTATCCTTTTTTCAATTATATTGCTTTCATTGTTTTTAAAACAGGAAAGCAGCTTGGATCCGGTGCCTTTGGCGTAGTCCTCAAGGCAGTAGCTGAAGGAATAATTCCTGAAGAAAAGGAGACAATTGTTGCTGTAAAAATGGTGAAAAAGACTGCAGACAATGAAGTAATGAAAGCTCTGGTCTCCGAACTTAAAATTATGGTACATTTAGGACAGCATTTGAACGTTGTTAATCTATTAGGAGCTGTTACGAAAAATATTGCAAAGCGTATGTTATCTTAACTTTAAATAAATTCGGCATATGTTTAACTTCTATCTTCTACCTAGGCGAAGTTATGGTAATTGTTGAATACTGTCGATTCGGAAACGTTCAAAACTTCTTGTTGAAAAATCGAAAACGTTTTATTGATCAAATTAATCGAGAAACTGATCAAATCGATCCAACTATTACTAGTCGTGAGCAGCGATGGTCTAGCGACTACGAGTACAACAGGTACAATCAGAAAGACTTTCTTTTCATTTATCATTCTTAATGTTTCCAACTTAATTTTTTTGTCTATGTGGGATTATATTTTGAAGTAGTTATGACTTAGTACTAGTAGATCATGCTTGTGAATGATGAACACTAACTTGTGTGTGTGTGCAGACTGTGCGTCGGTTTGTAATAGGGATCATATTATTTTAATGCTTTGGCCTTTCTTAAAAGGCTTGTTTTTATTATAATTTTGTACTCTACAATTAATTAACATCGTTTTCACTTACTCCGAAATTATTTTCTTATAATAATTTTTAGTTAAAATCTTTTTAATAACAATTATTTGGTTGTGGCTATCTAATTCAAACTATTTAACTTTTCAAATGATCGGCATTTTGTGTTGTTTTTGTTCCATTGATGCATAAATAACATGAAACTGAATTTACTGCTCATTATGTTGATGGTGGTGGTATTACAACAATGTGTAGTCAAGGATTAAAATATGCAAAACTCTCATTTACAAAAAATCTACGTAACAGCAAGCCGGAAACTGGTTCACGTCCAAATACTCAAGGCTATCTTAGACAATCTGATTTAGACTACATTGGAAGCAATGTGGACAGTTGCAATACTGAACAGACTTTAATATCAACTTTCCCAGAAGGTAAATATTTTTGGTTAGCAGGTGTAAAATTATTTAAACCCCCACCCCTTTTCGACTAATAGGAGATAGTGTAATACTATCTAATAATTCAGTGCAGCCTGCTTGGAGGTCGAATTACAAACCAGATTGCAATACACCCATGGATATTACAACAACAGATTTAGTTAAATGGGCATTCCAAGTCGCGAGAGGAATGGATTATCTAGCATCAAGAAAAGTTTTACATGGAGACTTAGCAGCTAGAAATATTTTGTTGTGTGATGGCAATATTGTTAAAATATGCGACTTTGGTCTCGCAAGATCAATGTATAGAAATGATAATTACAAGAAGCAGGGCGAAGCTCCGCTTCCTATAAAGTGGCTAGCGCTCGAGTCTTTAGGAGATCAAGTTTTTAGTACATATTCGGATGTCTGGTCATTTGGGATCGTATTGTGGGAATTATTTTCTTTGGCTAAAACACCCTATCCTGGAATGGAAGCTGATCAAACTTTGTACCTGAAACTCAAAGATGGCTACAGAATGGAAAAACCAGAATTTTCTAATCAAGAATTGTAAGTATAGTAGTAGTACTTCTTGAATATTTTCATCAATTTACTTTTCACTCTTCAGATACGAAATAATGCTGGCATGTTGGAGAGCCAATCCAGAATCTAGACCGCTTTTCAATGTTCTTGAGAGAAAATTGTCTAAACTCTTAGAGGATGAAGTAAGCAATGTAAGTCTCATATTATCTAAAGCTAAGTTATATAGAAAAATAACTTATATCTGTTTTTAGCATTATATTGATCTTAATGAACCCTACCTTAGAGTAAACTCATTGTATTATAAAACAAACCAAACCGACTATCTGGCTCTGATGGGCTGCCCAGACGAGTTTGCACCGGGTCTACCGCCTGATCAGCCAAGATATGTTAATGGACATATCTTACCAGAAATAAGTAACATTATCTTTAATCCCAAATAGATTTTGTACTAAAAAAAATATTCAGAAATAGGAGAATCTACACCAGATTATCTTCACATGAGTCCAAAATCCGGATCAGCGATATTCAGTCCCCGTCCACAAGATGATTATGTCAAAGCAGATCACTTCGATTTTCCTCAGCCAGTATCACCAACAATTTCAAATAATTTAGACAGCCCTCAGGCGAAGTCTCGTAAAAAATCTGGAATCCCTGAAGAAATACCGATGCTCAAAAGGACTCATTCTGATTCTGAATCTGAATTAAGCCCTGACTTACGATCAGCAGATAAGAAATTCTCAAAATTACAAGGATCCACGGAGGATATGGAAAATAGACTAGCAGAAAGCGACAATTACGTAAATGTCCATCCAAATGAAGGAAGCAAAAGTGGAGGTTCAAAACCAGCCTTCAGTAATCCCAGTTATCTCATGCTACAACCGATTAAGTAGAGTTGTGTAAACCTTTAGTGATATATATTACATAAGAATCATTCGAAAAAACCCATTTCTACTCGTACTTCCATTTTATAGCAAATTTTAGAATTTGTTAATCATTGCGAGTGTTCTGCTTAATTAAGTTAAGATATATTTTAATTGTACAAAATAAAATTAATTTAAATATTTTAATAAAAATTTATGTTTTATAGAATTGTATTTTTAAAATAAATAAAATTATTTTACGTATTCATACAATTTAATTTATGAAAAATATAATATGTAATAAGTTTAAAGAAGCTTAGGAGCTACGTTTTAAGTGTTTAATGTAGGAAGAAAGCAAATTATCCATCTTATAGCCTTGCGTAGTAGTGCACAAGAGCTTCGCAGCGCCAATCATATTTCCAAAGCGAATGTGGAAGAAGGTGTTTCCAGAGCTCCAAAAATTCAAATCCGGGTAAGAATAAGTTGCCAAAATATCCTAAATAAAAATGTAAGTACGATGCATTGCAAGAGTAGTTTCTCATTACCTTTGATCTCGGGTCAATAATGTTAAACCCATTCCGATTTATTGCAATTAAGATTGTCTCTGGCAGGTTTGAATCGCTTGTTTGCTTAACAACGAAAAATGTCGATCCAAAAGTTGGATATTTAGCAATGTGTTCCAGGAACTTTCCCTTTGCACCTTCTTCAGTATTAACACCAAGTTTATGTATTGCATTCAGAATACCTTTTCGCCATTCTTCTGTCTTTTGAATTGATATTAAATCCTCAGGAATCAACCGAAGCAGGACATCTTGAATCCTTTGCATAGTGGTTAAATCATCACCAAATTGAATTTTGAACAAGATCGCTGCATTTATCAAGGCTTCTTCTTTGGATACCTTGTAATATCCATTCAGATATTTAGGAACTTCTTGTGAGAAATAGAATATGGTATCAGCATTTATGTCCTTTCCAGGTGCAGTATTTACCCAGAGCTTCTTCATAAAGAACAATTGGTATTGACAGTTAATTTGCTGATCACCTGTTCTAGATGGCATTGTCTCCTTCATCCAAAGGACAAGTTCACAGATGAAGTCGAAAATAAAATCTTCATCTGGTATTGAAAATGCTTTGTCAAGGATTTTGACAAACAAACTGAAGCCTTCAGAAGATTTTAAGTCTAGTCTTTGAGCAATTGTAGTTGATAAGTCTAAAGCTCTGGTTGATGATTGAATCTCAAACGCCTCAACAGTATCATCAGGAAAGTAAACCTATAAAAGTGTTAGTATTTACAAGAGTATTTCAAGGATAATGTGTTTGATAATTTCTGTCGGTTTTTGGGTAACCTAACTCCCTTATTTAATTTTCCACATTTACCTTATGATAAATTTGTATACTTCGATGTTGTATTGCTTCAACTTCGATTATGTGAGGTGGATACTTCCGTTGCCCATTAGTTATAGTTTTCTTTAGTCTCTTTAGAGATTCTCCAGCAATTGGATTTGTTCTTGTTTTTAAGAATTCCATTAGCTCTTTCAGGACTACCGGACTTGGAGCGATTATCCCAGTACCCAACCACATAAGATCCCAGCCACGTTCTTCGCTGTACTGGACTTTGTTGTCTGTTAGTTGCCTCATGATTTGGCAATAAATTTCATCTTTTAAATTTTCACTTTTCAAACAAGGCCCAAATATTAAATTCGTATTTATTGGTGATCTTCCTCTTGGCATATCTCCCATGTACTAAAATAAATTTAAACTGAATTAAGCTTCATCTTCAGCTGGCGGTTACCTTAAGAATATAGCTGAAAATTGCAACAGCATTTTCGAAATCCTCCTTAGACTTTTGGAGTTTATTCAATAGCGGAACCTTAATAAGATCGCGAGTATGTCTCCATAATTCATCTGTCTTAACACGGGCTGCATGCATGGCTGTGGAGTGACGAGGTGGGCTGAAAGTCAGTGAAAATAATGGTTTATGCTTACTCTTAACTTTGAGTGAGTTTGATTTAATTAATACTCACGCAACAGTCGCTCTGAAATGCTCTGCAGCGAACTTTTTCAATGTGTGCATCCGTTTTCTTTGTAGAGTATTGTAATTGGTAGATATATATTTTTTCGACCTGGTGGAGCCAACCTTAAATAAGTTAGTGATTTGCTCTGAAGGTTTAGTTAGTGTTGGAAGTACGTAAATGGACTCAGTGGGAAATGATCCTTTGACACCATTGCATTCTCCTCTTGACCATCTATTTTCGGTTTTCAAAACTGTGGATCCAGTGATACCTTTCTCAAATTTGATCAAATCTCCTTTAGAATATTGTAAGTATCCTTGTTCGTCTGCTGGCGGATAAAAGTTTTGTGTAGCAACAGCATAAATAGAACGAGCTTTTAAGTTAACTAGTATATAATTGATGAGTTCACTGATGTCTTTAGCATCAAAGCACTTGAAAATAAAGTCTTCATTTTGGACCGTATTTACTAATAATTCATCAATATTTGATGAATGATCTTCTCTAGTGGATACCGAGATGATTTCTGAGTAAGTAAATTCTGCCTAAGAAGTAATTTCATAAATAACGAAGCTTACGACTGCAAAAACACTTACTAAAACTTGTTCTGTTTCATCAATTAAAAACATTCCAGTCCAGTTTACAGCAATAATAACATTATCCGAGATTAGCTTGGGTCCAGATATTTTTACAGCTTCAAAAAATCTCGAGAATAACATCGGCCATGTAATTTGCGCAAAAATCGCAATATCTTCCTTGGCACATTTTCTTGGTACTTTCTGTTTTACATAATCATTTCGGTTAAAAGTATCTACAATTAGGTTCTCCCATTTTTGTAAAGCTTTGTCTCCTGAAGTTAAGAGATCTTTGGGTATGTAGTCAGGCAGAAGCTTCCGCAACAACTACACGAAAAGATAAATCAATTAGTGAAAAATAAATTTCGTAAGTCTTACCGCTTGATCCATTTGCGCACCATTTTCGGCATAAAATTGAAGCGCGGATATAACTGCTATATCCTTTTCCGATTTACATCTGTACTCACCAAAATTGATTCCTCGAGTTACCTTTGAAAATACGTATGTGAAGTTTTGTCTTATTATTGATAAGTTGTAAAATACTTGTTTATAAATTAGCTCAGTTGCTAATTCGTCCTCGGTAGGATTGTACCAAGGAGTGAAGATCTCTTTGCGCAAATAGAGCTTCCACGGAGCCTTTCTGTCATTCACTCCTTGCTCCTTAGCGTATTGCTCGCAATTTGAAATGGCATCCATTATATGTTCTCGGCCATTACCTAGTGACATTATTTTATCGAAAATTGCAATTATTATGGAAAATCCAAATGAGTCCTTTAATCCTATGCTAGATGCTAGTTGATGAATCGCTTCTTTTGCAATTGAAGCCGAGTCTATTTGCAGCTTCTTGACTTCCCCATTCATGAGTATTACGTTCAAAACAATTGAACTTTTATTTTTAGTTGCGCGCAGCTCTAACCAAGATGGCGGCTGACTTCTTGTACCATTCTAAAAGTGATAATTTAGATCAAAGCAATTTTTAATTTTATTGTTATAACCTTTAAAGTTCGGTCAAGCCGAGTCTCACAATAAGGAGCGTAAAGCTCAGGACCACTTCTAATAAAACTCCTTAAGTATTTTTCGAGTCTTTTCGATGGTGCAAAACATCCCAAGCAAAGGGATAAAAGCACCCATCCTTTAGCGAAGGATGTGTAAACAGGATTATTTGTCAGTTGTTTGCATATTTGGCATAAAACTTCATCCCTATTCATGCGTAATTTGTTTTAATTTGAGAATAATAATACATTTTGGAATGATATTTGATTACCTTAACTCTGGCCTGAGAATTCCATGACCAATGATAAAATGTAGCTTTTCCAAATTAGAACTTCTAGTGGCTAACCACTGTTGATAGTACTCCACTTCTTCACTGTTATCAAAGGCCTTCCTCAAAATATCAGGGAGTTTCGTTTTTCTTTTTAATGTTTTCCGAACAAGGCGCTGATGTTCCGTTTCTTGTAGCGAGCTAACGGCTTCTTGAAATTCCTTGTCTTGAGCAATAGATTTGCTCAAGCTTACACTAAGCCTTTGCATTACAGATGGTTTCGCCCTCGGACTCTCCTCTCCCTCATCTTCATACTTAGCCTCAGCCATGTCTCCCATGAAGCGAAGTATAGTTATCCAAATCGCCTAGATGATACACTTGTTAATAAGAACTTATTTCTAATTCTACACTCTATATATTTTCTTTACTTGAGCAGAGATTTCATCCATTGGAAAGGAATGTTGAAGTAAGGAGCTCTTAAGAGGCCTTTTGCTGTATTGGTGTGATCCATTGAAGTAGGTGACCGCAAACTTAGAGAAGCTATACTCAGAAAGATCTTCTAACTTCTTGTCAGATTTCGGCAATCGGATTGTTGCGTTTTTTTGCGATGCTTCTATCGGGCCATTTCTTTGCCTCTATTTTTATTTATTAGTTTTTTATTAGTAAGTTATTTTCAACAGTTGGCGAACGAACACAGGAAGTAAGCAAAGCGAGAGTGTACTGGACAAGCAAAACACATTGTCTATTTCGGAAGACTGTTTATTTGTTTCAGAAAGTTTAAAATCTGCTTTTCGAGTGCTGTTCATCTGTTTACACTCGAGTTTGTTAACAATTTCAATTTATACAATAGGGAAAAGGCTTACACTGAAAAATGAAAAATAAATTTTGTGAAGGCATTGCGATGAATATTTTCACAAAGGCCTTTGAAGCGAATCCAGTGCATAGTCTTCAGCCCTAGATCTCTTTGAGAATTATTATTTGTAGGTGTCATTCAAGCAATGGAGTAGGTTAAATTATAAAAGTAGATTTGTCACATATTTGTGAAATACCTTACATTAATAACTTTGTAACAACCTAACTCTACACAAGTGCCCGGACAACTAGCGAGCATCTGAAATTGCAAGCCTAGGGTCTAATATGTTGATAAAAGCCAGAGCTCATTGTACAAATAGCATTGCACTAGTTTCAATTTTTCTTCAGTTACGACTTTAGCCTGCTTATTGAGTCCTTTTAGATATTATTTACAAAATTGACATAAATAATTCCAAAAAAAAACAGTAAAAACGTTTAAAATAATGAAAACTTATATCAGTCTTAATTCGTTTTTTATGATATCAAATAGTATTTAACAATGTTTATTTACAATGAAAATAAATTTTGAGCTTGATGAAATAATTTGAAATGGATTCGAGCAAAATCTGGCATTTTATCACCATAATTCCAAAGAGGCTCTTTTCTAAAGTCTCGATTCATATGAATAAAATGCTACAGGACGAGACAGAAGCTTACTGGGTATATACTTCCTCTCATGACTCTTTTCCTCAAAATAAACCAACATGTCGCTTACTTTATGACCGTCATTATCCTCAGGTGTTGTAGTTTCATTTGCATCCAAAAATCCAAAGACATCGTCCACCACTTTGTTATCTTCTTCAATATTTATCGTGTGCGATGATTGTGATTGGCACTCTTTACTTGTTAATACAATTTCAAAGTTTTTCGACATTTCCGAAATTCGTTGCTGATAATTATTTTGAGCATCTCTCAACCATTCTGGATTGCCTTCTGTACGGAATTTCTTTTCCTCTTGGAGCCGGATTGCTTTGATTTCCTTGAGCCTCTTCAGTTTTTCTAACTTGATTGCATTAAATTTTGCTCGGACAACATATCCTCGATATTGTGCCTGGATATTTAAGACGACGTTTCGTATAATAGAGAATTTGTTGGCCATTTCACGAGATCGAACACAAGCTTGCAGCCTGTATGTTCCTTGTTTAATTATTAAAAAGTTTCTTCTATGCCTGAACCTCCTCCAACTCTTTTGTATAACTATGGCAGCGTTGCGGTAACGTTTTATCCAGCGCTTAAATAGGACACGTCTAAAGCCTCGCTGGATTACCAAAATGTACCTCATTTGAAGCCTAGTTCTTTCGTTTTCCAAAATTATATCATCAGCATCTTTAAGAAATACTTTGCTTCTTCCAAACTGATGGTCTGAGGCCGATGGTAAAACTTTCTGGCAAATATATTTGGCTACTTCACGTCTGTCTGAATTCCTTGACTGGCCCAATCCAGCTGCCAGCAGTCGGTACACATCGTAAAATTCTGAATAGGTATACCTTATCGGATAACCGGCTCTACGGATTCTTGCTGTTTCCATCATTCCAGAATAGCGCAGCTGGCGAACACACAATATTTTGTCGAATTCCTTAAAATAATAAATTCATCAAAGGAATCTTTTAGCCGAATCATAATTACCTTTGGTCTTTTATGTTCATTGGGCTTAATGCAGCGAACAAAAAATGGATGGCAAGCTGATAACGTTTTCATTAATAGTTCAAGCGAAGTCCTGAATTGAAATGAAAGTGTAACAGATTTCTTCGAAGTGTCAATTAATCCTTCAGGTGCAAATAACTCCACCAAAAATTTATTTGCTGATTGCGAAATCATCTCTTTTAGGTCCAAGCTAAAGGAATCTCGATTCTTTTCCAAGAAGCCTGTGAAAAAAACACATTGGCTAGATTTATTCATTTAGAGAAAATTATTTTACCATTTGGATTGTAGAAAACAACACCAGCATAATGTCGGATACCAAATAATGTTGTTTGAGCAGACTTTGGTTTTAGGTATATTGAACGATTTCCATGAGTTAAGTGGAGCTTCTCCAATAGTGTCATATCGTTACCTGGCGAATAAAGGAACTTCATTACATCGACCGCACTTCTTAATATAGTCCTACTTACCCCTGGGGAACTTAGACTCTTCATCAATTAACGACATTACGTTAACAGACTTTATCCCGATCATGTCCAAAATTTCTTGATTATCAATAAAATCAATATTTTCCCAATTAATACCCTCGTCTGTATATTCTTTTTGCTCCATCTGGAAGAATTTCAATAAATTAAAATCAATTTTCATTCAGATCTGAAAAACAGTTCAAACCTTAAAAATATGTTGCACGAAAAATTGTTGCAAGTTCTCGTTGGCATAATTTATGCACAATTGTTCAAAACTATTCGTATTGAAATTTTCAAACCCGAAAATATCTAAAACACCAATCGATTGAATAGTATTGGACTTATCAGGCTTATAAATTGTGTCGTTGATCCTATTTACTATTCTCAAAAAGATCCTTCCGTAAATAGCTTTAACGAATGCATCACGTCCTTCGAGTGCAGCCTCCTTAGATAAAGATGTGATCACACGTTCTCCATGAGCAAAAATGGTTTTCCTTGTTAAAGCTTCACAAAGTGAATGTTTCTGGATACCCAGAAGATTTGAAATTCTAACTGCGTTTGTATTGTCATGCACTTCAGATGTGTCCATATTTTGAATAATCGCTCCTTTTAGCTTAAGGTTTCCTAAGTGAAGAATGGCTGCTAGCAGACGAAATATGTTCCATGACTCTTCTTCAGTAAATGATAACACTTGCATTGCTGAACGTATATCAGCGAATTCCTGGATATATTTGTTGTTGTTAGAAAAATAATTGAAAATTTGTGTGAATTTACCTGGGCGTCGTTTCTTCCATCACAGCTAAGACTGCGCCCTTGAGAGAGATAGTGGTATTTGGACGCATCTTCCAGCTCTAATCTCTTCTTTTCTTCCTTTGTCAACCCCGCCAACATAGAGTAAAATATATGATAATTTCGTTCGTCTGCATTTTGGGAAACAATCCTAGATTTTTCGAGGAGATACTGTTCTATTCTTGCGCCTTGAATAGCGCCAGCTTGACTGAAGTGAATGTCGATATATTTTCCAAACCGTGATGAGTTATCATTCCTGACAGTCTTCGCATTACCAAACGCTTCCATAATAGGATTGGCCTCTATTATCTGCTGTTCTATCCAAGAGTGTTTCCCGCTTATCGCTGCCAAATACTGTAATATCAGCTTCGTGCTCTCTGTCTTTCCTGCACCGGATTCCCCGCTGATAACGATGCATTGGTTCCATGATTCCCTTCTCATCTCTTGAAATGCGCTGTCGCCTATCGCAAAAATGTGCGGTGGCAAGTCACCAATTTTCCTGTTTCGATAAAGTGTTATCTCCCGATTGGTATAAATGGGAAGTACTTCGTATGGGTTAACAGCAACCAGCATGGCACCTGTATATGTCTATAAGAACCGGACAATGTACTGATAAGTAGTACTAGAAAAAGGAATTTGAAACTAATTATAGAAGCTTACGTAGATTTGTTTATTCTTGTAGCGAAGATGCAGGTTGCGTAAAATGCCGTATTCTTGCAAATCGCCCAAAGTTATCATATCTTCAACGCCATTCTGGGATGAAATGTGCATTCCTTTTATTATATTAGAAGAAGGTATCCAGTTTTCGTGTCCATTGTCGTCGCGAACGAGGCTTTTGCCCCGATCAGTTCGCAAAACCTTGCAGCCAATAGGAACTGAGAACTCATCTTGTATTTGTGGTTTTATCCAAAAATATTCCCCCTAAAAATTATAATCAAATTTGTAATGACACACTTTGGCTAGTTTTTTAAATAGATCGATGCAATTTTCCTAATTCGAATTCAAAATTGAAATAAAGTACGCTATCGAAACATTTTTGTTCTTTTCTTAGATATCAATGCTGCTTGAGTCCATCCTCTTTCTGAAAGCTTCTTTCAGGCACACCTGCACATAATTGATATCACAATTTTCTGATTAATTAATTTAAAGAGGTTCCCTAATGCGTAGTTAATAAAGAACAGATTGTAATTGAATTTTACTAAAAGGTGAAAGAATTTAAAAATCGACTGTTTTCTTAAGCAAAGTTCTGCAATTAGTTTTGAGCCTCAAATAATTTATCAATGCAATATTTATGAGTCATTTATGGTCTATCCTGCTGATATTAGATCCAATCATAAGTCAAATACTAACAAAAATATTCAAAATACTTCCGTAATAAATAAAAACAACTACATATTTACTGCAACGACACCAATACTATATTTCAATCAAACTTTAATTTTCGCCATAATGACTAATCATAAAATCAAAAAGATTTGCAACAATTAAACAATAGAAAAATAGTTTAAGTCTAAGAATAATAGAAGGGTTTGATTCGATTGTAATCGACACTTTTTGTTAATTGCTTTTTTATCACATTTTTTTTCTCTGTGATAAGATATAAAACAACAGAAAGTTGACAAATTCTATGAAACATATTTTAACACTTACGTGTTCCTTTTCGACAGTCATTTTTCACAATTTGTCGTTTATAAAGTTTTAGGAGCAAACACCTTAAAAGCTATTTTTTTAATCCGAATAAAAGGATTAAAATCGTTTTTACTGCTGCGTTTGCTATTTACGATAATTTCTCTTCCGCGCAAAATGCAAAAGTAAACAGCCAGACTGGCCAAAGTATTTAAATGGACTGTGAGAACATTTAATAGGTGATATACTTCAGGTATCGAGCGGCGGTTATCAGTGAGAAAGTTCTTATCAGAGCAAGAAACTTTGATAATCGGAGAAACTGCTTGATAAATGATTGTAAGCAAAGACATTGAATTGTTTTAGAAATTTATTCATTTACAATATTGTGTCAATAGTATTCACTAAAAATTTAGATTAGATTTGTTTAGTGGCTAATTGAAACTCAATAAACTTGCTTGGCTAGTACTGATTACTATACTTGATGTAAATTTTCGATGGCATAAGTTGATACAAAAATGTTCAACCCTGTTCATATTATACCAATCTGGAATATCCTGAAAATCCGAAGATACCATATCACAAAGAATGTTTTCTACTCTAAAGTATGTCTACTACACATCTTATGGAAATCTTTTTTCTAATAACCAACCCACTGTCAGCCAAATATCACTAATATCAACAGTCATTCAATCTTGAACCCGAACCGAAGTATTTGCTCATAATGAAACAAAAATACCAGAAGCAAGAATTAAATAACTTGACACTGGCAGTTCCAGCCTTAACTAATGGAACAAAATTCATATCTACCCTTACATCTAGGGTATATTAAAAAGGTTTTCTGGCCTAAAATAACTACCTCCTTACGGCTTACGACATTGCTAACTCTCCTGGTCTTTCTCTACATGTTCCGAGTCCTCTTTAACATCTGGACAGACAATGAACAACCCGAGGCAATGAAGGTATACCCTATACTATAAGTAGATTACATATCAAGGGCCGAAAGGGGGTAAAGATTATTACCGCCCGCCTCGATACTTTACCGCCCGCTTTCTCGGAGAGGTCTGGAAAACGCCATTTTCGGTCAAGAGAACATGCATGAAAAGAGGCACTTTCGGGGCACATGTGAAAAAAAAAATTATTAATAATACCGCTACTGGGTCGTAGCAATACATAAATAAAAAACCTCGCCTTAAAAAAAGCGCTGATCTATCGATCGATAGCTGACAATCGACCCTGGAATATATGTTATTTCAAATTAAAGCGCCTTTAGCCTATTTCTTGATTGTGTTCTATGCCACTTTTAAGTAATTCGAACAAATTAACGGAATCTGTAAAGAAAAACCCCGTATTGAGTTTTTTTGTGTAAAATAAGAATTTTTGATTTAATTCTTAGGGTGGGTGCCAAGTGACAATTGCGAATTTGCTACTTTCACCACGGACACTTCGAAATTACAAAGTGTGCCAAAAGACATTTCATTGACAGTTATTAATATTTGAAATATGGATGACAACGAAATTTTTCAATTAATAAAATTTTTAATGGATTGTTTTAAAGTAGCCCGGGGCTACATTAATGCGGCTAGATTGATCGAAATGGATGAGCTTGAAGAGCCTCATCCGGTAAGGGTTAGTAAAATCATTAATTATTTACTAATTTTTACATGTTTTGAATTCGTTGTAAAAACAAACTGTCAAATGAATGTTTGGCTAATATTTCCCGACAATTCAAAAATTTCCTTACAATTCCAAAGACACAAACCTCCGAAAATTGAATTGTAAAATCGAAATGCGTTTTCCATACAAATTGACATTTGAATTGTAACTTGGCACAGGCCCTTAATAGGTATAGGGCTAGTGACCAACTTCCTCACCGCCGATAATACCTTTTATTAAGTTAAACCCCGTTAAGGAAAAAATCTTATAACCTAAACGGAGTATAACGTTATCCATAGTATAGCAAACAGGTGAAGAAATCGGCCAACTTTTCATTAATTTCCGGTTTTCATGTTTTCAAAGTAGCCAACAGATGTCTACACATAGATTTGAAAAAAAAAACGCAGATAACTTCAAAGCCTTCTTTAATCGTTCTTATGATTTGACAGATATCGAAATTCGGAAATTTTTGGGAGATCCGTCTCTATCATAGCCGTGGTATTTTGGTTATTATCTTGAGGATTATTGGCAAAGATCCTGCCATTTAATATAAATATTAAAATAAACAAAAAATGGCATCAGCAACATCTCAGGTAATTCCTTGTTTTTTAAATTATTTATTAGTTTGCATGGCGTATGTGATGCAATGATTAAAATACAACTCTAGGGACCCAATCTTCTTAATGGACTAAAACGATTAACAAGATTTGACAAAGGTTTGGGCTCTCAACTTCCGGAGGCCTATAAAAAATTTTGGAAAGAATGGAAATTGAGTAAGCCTGCTGCAGTACACTATATACCAAAGGATGGCGAATGGGAGAGAGATGCAGTAACTGGTGAAGTAAAGCCAATTCAGGATGTACCCATTCCTTTGATTGACCCTCCGGAGGCGAACCTAGGTATTTGGGGTGGCGAAGCTGTTATAAAAGGATTTGTTAAGCGTAATCCAATGAAAAGGCGAGTACCACGCTTCTGGGTTCCTGTTTTACGTCGATCGGTTCTACACAGTGTAGTTCTTGGTGAATATATGTCTGTTACAGTCACTGATAGAACCATCAATTTAATACACGAAAGCCATGGATTTGATCATTATCTTCTTAAAGTAATTTTTTATATTGTTAAAATCAGCCTCGATTTTATAATTTGGTTCAATTGTAGACACCAGCGTGTGATCTAAGATCAACTTTAGCGCTAAGTATTAAGAGAAAAATCCTACAGGCGCTGCATGATGGTTGCCCGCATTTAGCTGACAGCCCTGAACACCAGAAACAAATTCTGAATGAATACGAACCTTACTTAGATCAGGTAGTCAATTTCCAATGATAATTTATTCCCTTAGCATCTCATATCTTTCTCTATAAAATACAACGCGCAACATTCTCAAAAGTTTATTCTCAGTCGGTTTTGTGATCTGCTCCAGCCCAACCTCGAGCATAAGGATGACGATACATGAATCAATTCCTCCTTCATTGGTAGGCAAAGGGGGGTATCAGAGTGAAGTGTGTGGGTAAATTGAGTCAATGCATGGAGCCGTGTATCATCACCCTTGTGATCCAGGTTAAGCTGGAGCAGGTCGCCGAACAGAGCAAATTTGAAAACAAAAAAAAAATTGCACATCCTTATACGAACATAAAAATCTTTTAATTAATAATGTATGTTTTTATTTGTATAGTACACACCCGAAGAGATTGACTGGTATGGTCTTACATACTTAGAAGCGATAACAAAATTGCAAGCGAAGATACGAGCAGAAAATCCAATAGTACCACAAAAATTTGAATTTAGGAAAAAATTACTGGAACAGCTGCAGCAGGCAAACATTTTAGAGTCAGGGGCAACTAGTGAGAGTTCAGGGAATCTGGCATCATCTCACATGCAGTAAATAAAAATATATAGTAAAATCATTAATAAAACTCCGTACCGTTTTCAGGGACTCATCGTCATGGCTTTCTAAAATAAATCCATTCGGAAAGAAGCAAGAGACTTAGTTCCTTGCCGTACTGAATAGTTTTTAAATGTAGTCCACAGACATTTTTTGTTATAATTGAAATTCTTATTGAATTAAATTAATTAGTTTGAATCTTATTATTTGAATTTGAAGAAAATAATTGATATTTACAAAATTTTAAATAAATTTTATTATTTTTAATGTATTGTTTTAAAACAACAAATTTTTTATAATATGTACTATAAATCTTGAGACAACAACGAAAAAATTAAAGAATATTTTACTACGTATTTTGCTACCATTGTTCAATCTCTTGATAGGGCTAATTGAATTAATGGTAAAACCTTTATCGAAGACAAATCAGCTAAAATTGCCTCAATATTATCCAATGATGTTACTTGTAATAGGCTTTCTTTTCGAAAACTCAATATTATTATCGAAAATAATGATAATATCTCTAAGCTATCAAATCCCAAAATCTAGAAAATAAACAAGAAAAATTTATTTGTATTAATAATTTGAGTTAAAATTGAAATCTTTTTTACTAAGTCCCAGAGAATTAAAAGTTGATCTGGCGGTAAATGGCCACTGAAGGCTCGCATTAACCATTTGAAAATAACGCGAATTCTGAAATAAATGCAAAATTAAAAATGTTTCTTTATTGATTAATTTATCAGACTCACGGTTGAATTTGAAGCTCTCGAAAATGTGACCATAATTGTGGTTCATGGGTTTGTAATAACTTTTCGAAGAGCAAGCAAAGACTGACAATTCCCTTTGAAAGGATGACAAAGTTAATTTAACCATAACATTAGCTCTCTTAGTAGCATACCTGTGGGTGGGTGTTGATGGTTGTTAGTCTATGGCAATATCGAATGTAAAATGCACGAAAAGTGTAATACAGTCGAATTGGGGAGTCATACAAGTAACAGAAGGGCGCCGCTGCAATAATCAAATAGCAATAATAACATTTTTCAAATTCTATTTACATTGTTATTACCAAACATACAGATACCATGAAAAGGTACAACTCCAGATGGTGGTCCTTCGTATTGTTTTCCTTTAATTGCTGGGCTATCACTTTGTACCATTTCAGCGATTTCTATATCTCTTGAAAAACATAGCATGACTTGGTATAAAACATCCTCAAACACAAAATATTGATCATCATTAGATGCTGTCAGTTGCACATCCTTAAATACCAACTTGTCTACTATATGATCAGTAGTCAGAACATTAGTTTTTAATTTCTCCCAGTGTTCAATGTGCTACAATTAAAAGTAATTATTTTAAAATAGTTAATATTTAAAAAAAACAACATGATTGTTGACATGACTTCCAAGAACGTATGACCAAAGGGATCCTCGGTAGGGAGCTGGCGTATTTCCCTTCTTGAGAATTTGCTGACATAGAGGTGAATGCTTGTATTCTAAAGTTTTCTGACATTGAAGAGATAGGTCTACTGGTCCCTCATTCCTCAGCAGATCTGAAAAATGGATCCTCTAACGTTTTTATCGGTTAGTTTCTACACTAAAAATATGACCGGTAAGAAGTACTTACCAATTCAAAAAGGTTTTTAACTGCCAGAGCGATATGGGAAAATTCCCACTTAGGTACATGTCTAAAGACAGCGAATCCTTTCCTAAAAAGTGTGAAATATTATCATAAATTTAATGTGTGAACAAAATAAGAATTGGGTAACATTAAATAATTTTTTAGAGCATTTTGTTTCAAATGTATGAACGTACTCATTTTCGCTATGTTCAGTTTTATAAGGGCCTTTCAATGACAACAGAACTTCAAGTAAATCCTTGGGTGCATAAACTGGTCTGTAGTTAGTTAAATCTGTGTGGAATATAAATGCTAGAATCATCTATTATAGAAAAATCTTTCATTACCAAGTGCATAGTTGCTCAACTCTTCCCACTTTATTAGGAATTCTTCCCTATCTGCACTACACCGTGGTTGTCCTTGTATAGGCACTTTTAGCTCAGAACACATAGCATTCAATGATTTTCGCACTCTTCTATCCCACTGAATGCCAGCTCGTTTGAGATAGTTGAGTGGATCATTCTTGCAGGGGAAATTGCAAATTGAATTATAAATCTTAATATTTTTGAAAACTAACCGATTGCAAAGTTGTTTTTATTTCAGTTTTTATTGAACTTCTTATAAGGTGATAAACTATGTTGCGTATTTCTATTTCAAGCCCATTTACTCGGATTGCTTCCTCCAAAGTGTTTCTCATATCAAATTTATCTACATCTGGCTTACAAACAAGTTTCTGCGAATGGAATAATAATGTTAAGTCAAAGATATTAAACAACAAAAATTTAAGTTCTACATCGTGGAAGAATAATAGCAATAATGAAAAATAGCGAAAATTTATATAGTTTTGCGTTATATAATCAAACTTTATTATAATGATATGCTATAATTACAAACCTGCACTGTTTTATAAAGTGATTCATATATTTTCATAGTTTTTATATCGGTAGATAACTTTAGAGCAGTGTGATGAATACTAGCATCTTTTAATTCCTCCATATCCTTAAACACGTTATATAACTACACTTAATAAAATAATAAAAAGGATTAGTTAAAAATTTCTTTCGAAGCAGTTTTCGAATAACAAAATAAATTAAATTTTAACTTGACAGTTTTATTCTATTTTGATATCTTATAGGCCAAAAAGTAAAAACCAACTGAAACTACTGAACATTGAAATATCGATCAAACAATATTTCAAGTGTACGAAACCGGTTTACTGCTTTTGTAAAATATATCCTGCTGTGTGCGCTTAGAAAAATTACCGAACTGGAAAATTATGATTTCCATACCTTAAATTTTCAATTAAAAAAAGAGACTTTTCTATACCTTTCACATTTTTTTCATTTTTAATCAGATTTTTCATCTCTCAGTTACAGAAATATTACAATGAACAACAACAATATACATTTTTTGATTTTGTTTATGATCGTTTAATACCATTCGTTTCTTACTTAAATTTTTTCTTAAATTCTGAATCTTTGTTAAAATTACATCTCAAATAAAGTCCCTATCTAGACCAGAAAAGAACTATGTAGAACCAAAAATATATAAAGCACAGAAAGAGAACGATAAATTATTTTACTTTCTAAATACACCAAGATTGAAAAGTTTTATTATTTGAAAATAGTGCCATTAAAAATATGCAGTTTTTGAGAAATATGTGATCATGAAGTATTGAGTAATGTATAGCTTATTATGGATTGATTTAAATAACAAAAAGTATGTTCTTAGTAGATTATGAAGGAATTAATCGTAAATAGTTAACAAATATTCTAAATAGTTTTGTATGTACATGTCCTTTTACAACAACCTTAATAATGAATTTATGGACAATAGAAATGTTACACTATCGATGTTCTTTCATGTAGAAATTCTAAGGTCAGGAATCACCCTTTTGTACTACCGGTTCGCCATGACGCTTGTCACGTCATGGTGCAATGTCTAGTAGTAAGCTTGGTTCGAAGGATAGAAGAGGTTTCAATGTACGAGATGACAGGACGGTTTTGAAGGAGATGGTGATGATCCTTGTATTTGAACACTTTGAGGTTGTAGGAGTGCGGAAAGACATAGTGTATAAGATTATTCCACAGTCGGGTTGTTTTATTTATAAACGAATGTGCGCGAATAGGGAGGATGTCAGCAAAGAGAATGATCCGAGTGGGCTAATCTAATGTTGCGGGGATAGTCACCAGCGAGATAGGGGGAACAACATGTAGTGTATTTAAATACGCACGAGCTGTAACTATCTCGGACTGGTGGAACCTGTCCTGAAAGGGATGGCCTAATTTGATCGGGTCTACCAAGCCAAGATGTAAAGTCATCGTGTCGAGGGCTGCATGGCAGTGGGTTTTGCACTGACGTTTAACGATCTCCTCTGGACACCGGGCACACCAAGGCTCTATCAGGATGGACGTTCAGACATTTCACAAGGTTCAAATACCAGCTAACATGAAAACGAATTATGAATTATTCAACTGTTGGTTTTGGCTTTCATTGTGTAGTACCGGTGGGCCATTAGCAGTTATAAAATTAAGAATGGGCGAAAACACAAATATTTGTGGCACATTGACATTGGATAGAAAGGATTAAAATAAAAGTTATATGTTTGCCTCTAAGGCCTCTGCCCTTATTATAATGAAAAATAAAATAAATATCTTTTAAATTCGGGTATACTTTAACATATTCTTTAAAAACCACTTAGATTTAGTTGTAACTCAACAAGCGATAATTGTGCAAACATATTTTTGTTTATTTGTATAACATTTCATTTGTCTCATCTTGAATTAATTTGGATCGCATTGGTTCATAATAACCAAAACATAATTAATACGAATTTTGTAAATTGAATATACATAATTAACAAAATATAGTTCACAAAAGTTACAGCAATGTAATAAGAGAACTAATAATAACAAAATACGTTTTTTTCTTCATTTTTACATTCGAGTACGCTATGTTAGGTCACAACAATTTATATGAATATCTATAATATGAGAAATAAAAAAATCGATGTCTTCAAACAATTAAAATATTAAACAATTTAATATACTTTTCATTTTAATGCAATTATATAAATCTATAAATAATAATTTTTTATACTATTAAAGCTTTTATCATAAAAAAATTGGTTGATGTCTACATATTTTCCTTTAACATTCAAATGTTCAAATTTACTTTAATATTTTTTAAGTTTACTTTTATTGGCCGGCTTCAAAATAATTAATTCAGAATCAAATGAGTTAATTTCAGTCGTTGGAATTAGTAAAATAGTTGAAAGCAAAAAAAACACTACCATCTTGATCAGACAATACGATCGGTATTAGTTTTGTAATAACAAGAAATTCGCGAGAAATTTTTCTAGCTAAGAGGAACAAAAATCACATTTAATTGATATTTATGCGTTTTTCAATAAAATACACAAAACTTAAGGATGAAGAACAAAATTTTCATTATTTACGACTTTAAAAGACCTTTCTTAACTTTTGTTCAATTGTAAAATGTTTTTTTTTCAATCTAATCTATAACTTTCCCTTGTTTTTATTTTGGTTTATCTACAATTTATACCGTTTTTTTACTTAATTTGAACTATAAATGATAAAAATTTATTTAAGCATTATTATTTTCTCCACAGCACTGTATACAATCCATGCAGTTATGCTATCTATTTCCATCATTCTTTTTATTTAGCTCCGCCGCAGTTACTTGCATCTGAAACGTTTATATTGGTACGAAAATTGTAACAAAAAATATTATCATTATTTACCTGCAGCGATCTTACGGTGTCCAATAATGTCCTCTTTTCATCCAAAAGAGTTGAAATGTCATCTTGGGCTGCCTTTAAACATGTTCGAAGAATATCATTCTCTTGATTAGCTTTTAGTCTGGTGAAAATAATTATGAAGAAACTCAATTGAAATCTTTTGAAAAATAAAACTATTCTTACCTATAATTCTCTGAATTTTCTTTAGTTGCGTTTAATTGCTTTTTGAGATTATCATTGTCTAATTTAAGTTGTTGCAAAACTAACTGAAGAGACAAAAATTCTCTGTCTTTATCTCTATAAAGGCTTCGCCGGTCCACCGAGTCTAAGAAGTTAAAATTATATTTAATGAATTCATTTAGTAATCTTTTCTAATATAAAATCAACATCATAGAGTTCGGTATTTTAATTGAATTTTATACGATAAAGGATAGTGTTCTGGTCAATTTTTGAAAACACACAGTTATTTATTTAGATATTAGAATTGCTTATAACAAACGCACCCTTCGTGTGCGAGGCAAATTTAAGAACATAAGCCTCATCAACCTTCACGCACCTACAGATGAAAAAGAAAAATTGTAAGTAGTTGAAGGGGAACTGGATGCCTCCCCAGGCATGATGTAAAAATCATCTTGGGAAATTTCTACGCCAAAGTAGGCCGGGAGCCCGTATACCAGCAGTATGTCGGCACCCAAAGCTTGCATGAGGAGAGCACTTGACAACGAACAACGAGTTATAAAGATGGCAGCAAATAAGAACTTGATCGCTAAGCCATCTAAAAAGCCTATTAGAGAATTCGGAATCCCCAACAAGCTCGCACGATTATGTAAGTTGACCATGGCCAGATTGATAATGCAATGACATTTGGAACACTGTCCCGACCAATCATCATCTTCAATGGACTCCGACAAAGGGAGGGAGAGAACAGTTGCGAGAGTCGAGGACCGGATCCTGGTTGTAGAGCCGTTAAGGTAAGTAAATAAGTATTTGTAATACATATATTACATTGAGCCTTTCGATGGTTAATATTATATTTTTCAAATCTGCCTATGATATATTTATTAGGAATATTAAAAATTCAAACACTACATTGCTTGTCTAAAATCATTTTACAACTTTTATTACCTTCACTAGATTGATTTTCGTTTTCAGGTTGAATATGCAAAATCCCATTTTCATCTCGCTTAAGTTTCATTTTTCCAATTGCTAAATTAAATGGTACAGGGCCTGGTGAGGTTATATTCACTGGTGGGCGATCTTCTATTAGATGAATTTTTACATTATCAAGTAATACCTGCAACAAAAATTATAAAATATCTCGAATTTGCATTATTTTTAAGAAATACGTTTAAAGGTAAAGGTTTCACAATAATCTCATCTTCAGCTAAATCTCCCAAACCTACAACCGTACTCATAGAGAGATCAAGAGTTAAATCTCTCACACGGATGTCTACATTATGACTAAACCAACTGAAATAATTGTTTGTATATTATTAATGTAAAAATTTGTTACTAGTTACCTTTGGATGCATTTTTTATCTATTATTTTAGATATACCATCAGGTGGGTTAAGTGTTTCTTCTAATCTGAGCTGAATGCAAGGAGGTGCCTCTGGATTATAAGAGGCTATATTCCATGCTCGGCATCTAGCTCCAAACTTAGTCTGAAACATTTTTTTGGATGTATTTGATATATATCGTTTGCTCATAATTACTCTCTAGATCAGTTAGTGCATTGCAAAATACATTCACAGGATGCATGCAAAAGCCATGAGAGAAAATGCGTAGGTTATATTACTGACAAAAAGTAACTACCTAAAGTGCTTAGCTATACTAAAGACACAATAAACATTAATTTTTATTAACCGGAAAATAAGCATGCATACCGATGTAGAATGCATAATAATTTTAATGGAAAGAAAAAAAAATATTTTCCTCTATTTTTTGTGTTCAATGCAGTATAAATAAATAGAAACTTTAGGAACAATAAATCTAGAATCAATATTGGATATAGAAAACTGTACCCAAGAAAATTCTGCATAAAAAATTGCACATCAAAAATTGGTTTTTATTTTTCACAAAACTGGATTTTAACTGAGTTGAACTGCATGTAGTAGCAGGTGCCATTTATAGTCAGAAAGACATCAGTAGACACTTTTTTACTTAAATATACATTGTTAGTACGAGTGTTAAAAAAGTTAAGAAAAAGCGGAAAATAAAACTAACAAAGAGAACGTTTTTTCAAATATAAAAAATCGAACAATATTAAATAAAAATTAATTAAATAATTAAAACTGAATAATAATAAAACCTATTAGCCGCCTTTTACAAAGATTTCTTTAAAATATGTATTTAAATTCTAACAAAATATTTAAACTCTAACAAAATATTAAATTCTAACATAATATAGCAAATGAAAGATAAATAAATATAATCAATATCTTAAAAATATTTTATCGACATAAAATCTCCCAGTTTGGTAACCTGTATAATATCGACGCATGCAGAAGAAACGGAGATAGTGGAGGGCCGTGTTTAGTAAAGGGATTGAAATACATATAGTACATGCAAGATAATTGCCAGCATCATAAATAAGCGGGTCATTAATCAAAGACTTCTAGGAGTTCATAAAACAGTCCTTTGAATAAAAATATCATCTCATTTCTACAAAAAGAATACTTTCAACAGGATATTAATTTGAACCGTTTACTGTGATTTATATACTTATACAAAACAATCATAACACGATTAAGATACATGAATATTAGAGAAAAGCTGAGATAATTTAGAAGCAGAGGCTAAATATATTGGTATCTATTCCAATTAAATAGAATGAAAAACATCATGGAATATTATAACTTCGTTACAACCCAATCTTTCCCCTAACTGAATAGATATAGACGTCTGCTGGAAGCACTTGATTTGGTCTCCGGCTGGTGTGCCAGCGTAGGTATAAATGTCAAAACGATTCTGGTTTCATGAACCCTGGCTAGTCAGAGCTCTGACATTGTATTCATCGGTCTGGAACCAAGTATTAGGTCACCCACATGTTTGGTGAAGAGGGCTCTTGCCGAACGGATTTTGATGAAACACGCCGACCTACAAAATGAGTTATAGGAGTTTAGTACAATAGACCAAGCGAAGTGGCCGCAGTGCTTTTGGACCCATTACCTCACCAGAAGAAAAAGAAAGAATTGATATATAATAATTCTATGTAAATTACAATTCTTCCCACCAGTAGATAAAATTTGACCCGATTTATCTTAAGCTCATGTACACATTATGATGTACATATAATTGATGAACAAATCCGAACAGATAATATTACAAAATGCAGGATCGTGAAAATTCCATAGTTTAGCGAAATTTAAACATTCCTAGAAGCTATTTTTATTTATTACTATAGTACCACCTTCAATAAATCTCCAACTTTGCTCTCGGTATCTTAATAAGTACCACCCTTAACTGCGACAATATACTTATTAGTTTTTAGTACAAAAATACAAATGATTAACAGGCTCATTATTAGAATTAGATTGATTTGTTTATTAAAATTATTTTGTTCAAGCATTCGACAAGGTAAGTTCACTTTGAAGCGTCAAAAACGAAAACTTATATGCCTTAAAATATAAATATGTATATATAAATGAAATCTAATTTTAACAGAAAACAGCAAATTAAGAAAACTATTCGAGGACTTTTTTTAGTAAAGACATTTCCTTATTAATAGAACCCAAAGACAGAATATATTATTTCTTTATGGATTTTCTTTATAAATTGAAATTGATCATGCAAACATATAAATTTCAACAAAGTTTTGGGTCAAAATTAGGATTTTCATTTTTTTCCTGTTTTAAGTAACGTTTTCAGCAACACAACTATTTCTCCAAAAAAAGCAGCAAAACAGCAGTTAATAGGTTTTGTTAATTCAAGAACAAATGACAATAATTAAAAGAAAGACAAAACGATAATAATGAAAAAAAATCAATAAATATAAATAGCTACAACTTGTTTTTTGTTTTTTTCTTAGTAACTAAAAGAAAAAATAATTAAAAACTAATATATGTACCTTTGTTGATTGGTGAGCAGTCTTTAAAGTGTTTATTTAGCATTATTTTATTGATAAAATAATTTTTTGTTATGATTATTTCACATTTTATTTTCACAATAAAAAAACGTTTTTGTTTTTTTTATATAAATTAATGTAACATGAACCACAGATGTTAGCGCCATAGCAGTACAATTTTCATTTCAATTTTTCCCCAGTATATTTAACGATTTTATTTGTTATTGTATTTATTTTTTTATAGAAGAGAAGAGAAAGCATGCAAAAAATATAGCGACACATTAACATATTGTTTTAATAATTAATAAAAAAAAATAGATTATTCAAATACTTTTTTAAATGTAATAATAATAATATTACTCATAATAATGTCAGTAAATATTATATATATATGTTTGATATCTGAATACTTTAAGAATATTATTTGAAACTTAAGAAAACAAACTAAATTATGAAGGAAAATAAAGTTTATTTAAAAATAAAATTATTTTTAGCAGAACAAATTTAAAAAAAATTGTGATATAAGTTAAGAATTATTTTTGAAAATATGATTTAGTAGAAAATACGATTAATTATTTACATGATAGATAAAGTAAATATTAATACTTATATTTTTTAAATTTTGAAATATAGGCATTGTTATAAACGTAGATTATCCGATTTTTAAAAAAGACAAATTAGATGCACGTAAATAAACCACAGATTTTTCCTGATATTTTCGTCGATGTTTAATTTCAAATAAAAAAATTTATTTATTTTCTAAATTTTGTGGTACATCTAATTTTCTTAATTAAAACAAAAACTAAAAATTTATAAGCAAAGCGACACAATATTATAATTATTAAATAAAACAAATTTTATCGAATGAATTTTAATCATAGAACCGACATTGATAACTGAAGCGTAGAAACTTGTGGTTAAAGAAATTAAATCGAAAAGAAAATCAAAGTAATGTTAAAGAAATTAAAAAACAATACTAAAAGTAAAAATAATAAAAATAATTGAAATCAATCACCTGTAATTCATCCCATGGAATAGCTCCACATTCATCACACGAAAGCGCGGAAACTTGAAGACGTAGAGAGGAAGAGTATCCTTGATTTTGACGTATAATTTCTACAGTCGTTAACCTAAAAGAGTTTTTTTTAAATATGAATAAGGAAAAATTTTGTTTCAAAATAATAAACCTAAATGTAGCCATTGATACCAAATCCCTACGTCTCCAGGTACTACCTTCAGATGGCTCTGAAGGGGATGACATATTTGTTTTGAAATTTGGCTCCTCACAAACCTCACTTGCAACCTCGACCGGAGAGGCTTTTATTGTCGCATCAGTAGTAAAAGGATTCAGTCTAAATTAAAATGCATTACCAAAACAAAATAGTATAAAAAATAATCCCTTTACCTAAACATAACGTCCATACAATCTGCCGTCTTATCATCAGCCATTACAATAGCATAATTTTCAGAATCTGAGCTAACATCACTATAAATGGAAAATGTATCGCTCGCATCATCAGGTACGCCCGGCTTCAATGCTGAATCAATTGATGTCATAAAACTTGTGAGTCCCTTTTTCATTGATAATAACCCTTTCAAATATAATAAGAATATAAAATTAATGTAATTAAGAAAAGTAAAACACATTAAACAAACCAGAATTAATTTCTTTCGAAAAACTAGTATCACTTATAGAGTTTCTTGATTTTCCAGTTTTTGATGTTGAAGAGCTTGGAAGACCATCCTGTCTACCTAATTGATTATTGCTAACTGAAGCCACTTGCGGGACGCTCTGTATTTGAACATTATACCTGTAAGAATCACTTATATAAGATTTCGTTGTAGAATTCTCCATAAGAACAAAAATAATACCCATGAGTATTTGGATTTGATGTATGACTCCCACTATCAAGTGGTGGTTCATTTGAAATTGGTGATGGGGTTTCAACACTACCAAATGGATTAGTGTTTCTAACGTGATCTAGAGGTGGAGGGGTTGGCCAAGTTATATTTGTACCTGTTAATATTTTAATTATTTCAATTTAGTACTTTTATCAGTAATGTTTAACTCTCATGCAATTTTCACATCATTAGATATAATATTTAAAAAAATATATGCAATCTTTATATAAATAAAATTCAAAAGCTTACATATATTTTTTTTGAATTAAAATAATTTGATATATTCCAAAAAAAATGCAGCCAAAGAGCACATATTGGAAGCAGTAAAAGCCTGTGAACTTTATGCTTTAGTTCAACGAATTTCTCATTCCAATAACATACGATACTAAACACCAATTTGCAAATTAAAATATAAATTAAAGTTAGATCCAAAGAAATTATATGCGAGATAAATGATAATTAAGAAAAGTTCACAGCCAACAATTCGTTTGTTTTTTTTATTTATAAAAGGAAAATCAAAAATGAGAAATTATATATGAAGCAAACTAAAATCTTACTATTGATGTGTAAATCTTCACCCAAACTAGCTGAGTCAGGTAAGACACTTTCAGCGTCGCCACCGCTTGATTCTTTACCAGGTGTCGGAGATGGCATTACAAGAGTAATTTCAACTTGTGGCACAACACAACCAAAAATAATAGATTTCTTAGTATTTTGCTGCAAATTGTAATTAAAAATTAATGTATAAAACTAACAAATAAGTAAATTGTTTTCACCTTTTGTAAAATCCTTTCTGCATCCAAAGACAAGAACGTTGTTAATTCTGTCATTTCTTCAGACATCCTCAAAAGGAACAAGTACTGATAGTGATCAATCTGAACACTTACCAAATTTGAGACATGAGCAATTGCATGGAGATCTGCAGTATTTTCTTGCTTTGAAAAGTGGTTTGACTGGCCCTCCTCACCTTCTGGTAAACGCGAATAGCTTGAGTATAAATTGTTGCTATTAGCGAAGTCGAGAGTATTAATGTCAGAAAAAGATAACTTGTTGGAATCGCCTATACTACCAAGAGGTTCTTTTACCAGTTTCTGAAGCTAAAGTAAACAAAAAATGAACAGAATCAAAATTCTACATTCGCTGGGTATTAATTAATTTTATCACTTGTTTAGAATCAAAATTAAATTAAGCTAGAAAACAATAAACTACAAGCAAAGTAAAAATGTTCTACCCATATATTAACACACACCTTTTCAAAATCCTCTGTTGGGGAGCTACCATGAACCCATAATGTTATAGGAACTGCGTCAATAAATGGAATAGATTTGTTTGCCCCTAAAGATCGTGCACCTAAAAAGTCTATCCAAACGGGATCAAATTTTATACACCAAACATCTCTTGGCTCAGCCCACGTTGCGTACCGTGAAAGCGTGCTACAAAAGGAATCTTCAGATGTAACAGTTGGAACATCGTTTGCTAGAATTATGAAAAAATAAATAATACATCAAAGATATTTAGCACAAAATTATTCGCACCTGCAACATGAGAAAGTATTCTATCTGTAACAATACACAAATCACCACCAACAGAGGGAAACCCAGACCCAAAAACCAAACTTCCTTCTTGTAAAGAATGCAGCGCTTGGGCTAAATCTGCTCGAGAAGATCCCATTTCTCGAATGTTTGTTAAAGCAAACCGTGATATTTGTATTTGCATTGTCTTCGGACGATCTCTTTGAGTAGGAGCATCGGCTGGTGATTCTATAATTATTCGTGGCATTATCGCTTCTACTTTTACGTCCATATACATAAAACTAGGTTCAGGTGTTTGCGGTGAATTGGTAGCCTCATTAACAACATTCGTCCTTAGTAAACTTTCATGCAAATTTAATGCAAATGAATTTAGCCATAATATACTACATAAATCGAAATGAATTTGAACTGGATTTGCGTATATAAAAATCTTGGACGGAGGCACTAAAAAATTAAAGTAAAAAAGGTTAGCATATTTATTTTACACTTTAGTACGATACTTACAAGGAAAAATGAAATCTCCAGGATAGTAAAAATATGTAAATTCCGCATGCACAATTGGCATATCCGGTGGAAAAGAGTACCGATCTTTATCACCTAAAATTATACATGATTGTAATTTTTTAAATATTAATTAGATAACTATAAAATTTGTGTATTATACACCAGAATAAATTTCATGCAGAATGTGCTACCTCTACAAGGCAATAAGCCTAGAATACAGTATTAATTGTGGGACTAAACATATTATTAGGTTTAAGATAAACGTGAAAATGTTTATAGGAAAGAAAGTGAATTGGAATTTTCAAAACTACCTTCAAAAATCAACATTGAACATAAGTTGTTTTTTTATTATTACTATATAAATGGAATTCTAATTTTGAAAATAATTTTTTAATAATGGCACAATTCTGCCGAGTATGAATGTATCCCTCGATTGGATATATATTTTTCTGATCTCCCATTAGCAGTTTAACTATTCGTCTTCTGCGGAACTTTCTATTAAGGGGGCATTTCTTTTGTCTAATGAGTTTATCTATTTTCGCGTTAACTGTTTGAAATTCAAGTAAGTTTCACAAACTCTAAACGTAGGACAAATTAAATACTCAGTTACCCCCACTTAAACCTTTAAAGAAGACTTAAAAACTGCAATCGTGACGTAATGTATGCCATATTTTTATATTGTTTGGAGTGTTATCTTGTTTAGAATTTGTACAAAAAAAAAATAAGTAAGTAGTGGCACTCTTTTGAACATAAAGACAAACTTAATTCGCGAATAAAATTCAAATATTAAATTATACAAAAAATGTTCAAGAAAATCAATTAAACCTTATAAAAAAATTAAAATGATCCATATCTACTGATCACATTCTACTCCCATCAGTTTACAATGAAAATAAAATTCACCTGGCGGCTTAGCTTTCCTTTTTTGTTGAGCTACGTGTTAATATCAATTTGTTAAATATAATTTATTTTACCTTGTATCTATTGATATTACCTGCAACAAATTCCTTCAAAGCTTGTTTCTTTCCCGAAGTGGTAACACGATATAATGTAAAATCTTCTATTCGCAACACCACACAGGCACTCATAAGTTTCGCAAGATTAGCCAGCACAGATTTATTGGCAGTTGATGCTTGGCCACTACTTGGCGTTGCGTGTCCAGAACCTGTTTGCTGAGGAGGTGACGCCGGTGTTGTTCTTTCAAGGGGAGCATGTGCGGGGGGACGATTGGGTTGACTTAAATTAAGTACAGATTCTCGAAATATATTTAATGATTGTTCAAGCCAAAGAGCTGGAGGTACTGTAGTTTCTTTGTATCTGCAAAGTAAAATTATTGGGATCATTTTCAATTTAAGTGATGACTTTCATACTTTGCCCAATGTGAACGATCTGATTTGGCCAGATGGTAAGGATAGTAATCAATTTGAAAAGCTTGTACAGAGATTTGGAGAGCTCCCCCATCTTTCAATTCTGGATGGGCTGATCTACCATCTGGAAAAAAATCTATGTTTGTTATTAGAAAAACAAATTAAACAATAAAATTTACCTCCTTCATCGTCACAAAGATGTAAATCAATTCGCTGACTGAAAAAATGGTAAGATGTTTCACGTACATCGAACGTATTAAACAGTTTTTGGGTGGAAGTTGTATGGGATAAATCAGTCGGGCGAGAAGACTGCGCAATTTGTGCCTGATACTCAGGAAGGTTCTATGAAGAAATATTATGTGTGTATGTATATCAAAAACCAATTTTTAACAAAAAATAGTTAAATACTTCAAGTTTCTTTTGTGCTTTAGTTTTTTGAGTTGCAGCCGTTGCTGCTTTTATCAATCCCGAAAGGGAATCCACAAAATGAAGAGCTGCCTTAAGTTGGGAATCTGTTAAAACCCAGAGTAAATCGTCTAATATTAGAACTAACCGAGACGCTAACACACTGCAGTCTGAAAAAAATTAATTAAAAAATTTATTAAGTAATTCCAAATGTTAAACCAACCTAAAAGTCTTTTTCTAATTGTAATACGACAACGAGCATGATTTGTTAACAACCGAAGAGGAGTCAGACTTTTATCTTGTGTTGAACTAGCTTCAATGCGAACTGTTTGCCAAGACAATTCCTTAAATATCAATATTATACCCTTTTGGGGATCTTTCAATCTAGTTACGCGTAAGTCGGCTGTTAGCCATTTTGGTGTTTTTGATTCGACTCGTATTCGTGACATCTAAAAATAGGAAAAAATTAACAAAAAAATAAATATTTAATATGCTTGTGATATATTACTTGAACAGATGCGGTAAATGCTGGGCTAATGAACTTAACATTAACTGTGTTAACTATTATCGTAATTCCATCAATAACTTTATGTATAAAACTATATTTTCCCTGCGGAGCTGTTAATGACTGAATCCCAGGCGAAGATGCCTCCGTTCTAGCTATTTCACATGTCTCGACCGTAATATTTACTTCATCTAAAGTCTGATTTTTTTAAATTAGAAAAATACATTATGATTAATGGAAATATTGTACCAATGTTATAGGAACACTCTTTAATTTTGTCCAACTAATACGGAAAGAAACATGATTACACCAGGCTGATGTCAAACGGAGCCAAGATGGAAGCTCCAGAAGATCTGTAAGAACATTCTCATCCAGTTGAAGATTTGAAAGTTCTCCTTCCCCGCGAAATGTGCTTAAATTTATTTTATCTGATGATAGATTTTTGGTATATCTGAAATTCCATTCATAAATTTCTTTGTATTAATAAATTAATTCGAGCAAATTTAGCGAAATACAGTTGCAATTATAAATTGTTATTTGTAATACTAAACCAATTTTAGTTGCTATTTTGAAGGTAGAGTTAACGTTTAACAGAATATAAATAAGCAGGCTTTAGGCTTGATGTTGATCATCAAAAAATTGGATATTAACTAACAACTCAGGGCGAGAGACACTCCAGTTAACGAGGATTAGCGTTAATTGAGAGTTTAAGAGCGCTGTCTGTCCTGGGTATTATCCTTTTCCTAAATCGACTTCGTTACGTTCTCAAGTAAAGAGCATTAGTATTTATAAAACGGTTCATATTGAACTTAACTTCTTTAGGCCTACTAATATGTCGTGATACACAATCTCAATATTTCAAAACAACGAAAAAACGAAATATTATTACTAGCTACTATTCAAAGTTTGCTTCTCTAATTAGCCCAGACGACGCTATTTTTGGCGCTTATAATGTTAATAATTCTTTTTTACTTTTTACTTTTAAGATTCTAATTGAGGATTTCATTATGATGATTATTTTAGTCAGTCTATTAAACGCAATACTTTAGGTTCTTTGCTTAGTTTAATATATGTAAAGACTATTTACAGCAATGATTCTTTGGTGTAAGAGATTAAAACTGATGACCTGCCACGGAAAGCCATAACATTTCTAAAAATCTTTTTTTGTCGGAAGCTAATTCTTTGAAAAAATTGCTCTTATCATAAATCTTATCGCTTTATTTGATTGAATTTATTTTTTCATTCAGAAAGGCTACGTTGGCAGTTTCATTGAATTTGTAAGTAAACAAATAAAAAAACGATTAAAAGTTACTGAAATTGATGCCATATGGTTTGAAATTCTCAAGACTTGGCTGTGCCAAATGCAGAACAAAATCCTATTTATCTTTTTAATCATTTCCCTCTTAGCTATTCTTAATATTCTTTGAAATTCATTTTCCGCACCATTGCCTTGTTAATTAAAAAGTTTTCATTAATTTCGTTAGTAGAAAGTGAAAGGTGTGGCAATTAGTTATAATTGATATTGTTAAAAACGATCTAAAAACAAATTCAAATTACTATATTCTTTGGTTTAGCGTCAATATTAAAATGAATTGCTATTAACAGATTTTGAAGCAACAATTTGAAAATATATTTTTAAGAAACTGGAAAAATCAATCATAACCATATGAGGGGTCTTGGTTGGAAATATATCAAAGATCGTTACAACATACCGTGATAAATGTTTTAAAAGTTGATTTTTTATTATAGACACCATTTTTACAAGCCTTTTTCTTAACTAAGCATAAAAGTCCTAGTAGTATTCACTCTTTTACAATGAAAGACAAAAACACCACCGACATACTGACATTTCGACCGTCCTTTCTGTACCTGTTCTTTGACTTTTGTCTTTTTTCTTATATTTTTGTTTTTCGTCGACGACTTCGGACTGTACTTTTAAATTTGTAACGCGATGATATGAGGCATATGAGGGTATTATTTTAATGTGGCATGTAGCAAAAAACCAATGCGTAGATTGTGACTACATTTTGAGTTTTATTATAGCATTTATTTATAAACTACAAAGAACTTGTGAGACTGTGATTTTCGATAAGTTGAGATAAAATTAAGAAATGACATTTGACTGCTCGTTCTATACATATCTTTGTACGATGACTGCTGTCCAGCTGTAACCTAGATTCAAGAGGAAGAGCGATGTATTTGACGGCACGTGCTTTGAAATTTACCAAGTGAATATTATGATAAATAGTGAAAAAGTTTTAGTTTAACTAAACAAAATAATAAATATGGTGCGGCATAATAATCAACTACCCGATAACTTGCCGCAGTTGCAGAATCTTATTAAGCGAGACCCGGAATCTTACAAGGAGGAATTTTTGCAACAGTATCGTCATTTCTTGAGCATATTAAAAATCTTTATATTTTCACCACAAGAAGAAAACAAAAGCCTCGATGAGCTTGTTATATTTATTGCACAGGTAATATATTTTGCCATTGATTTATTATTTTCCTTCATAGGTGCATAGGTCTTCCACAAACCTTCTCCATCGTACTCGGTTGCTCTGACTCTGACTATTCTCTTAGTTCTAATAATTCAGGTTTTGTCATAATTTTCGATTTCTTTCATTACTGTTGTTCTGCAGGTGTAACTGATCTTCCGTAGATGTAATAAACGTTCTTCTGAATCCAACAAGGGCTGTCTTCTCCTCAATCCTTGATTTGATAATTTCCTGATATTGCGCGATATTCCATAGCAATATTTTCATAAAATTTCTTTTAATCTCTTGTAGCAAGTTTGATTTCTTTTGCGATCAATTCTTTCCTTTCCGCTTAAGCATATGCTGGGGCTTCTTCAGCTGCTTCTCTTTATGTTCGACTTCTTCTTTCGTATAGTCTGCCGTTTATTATATACAACAGGTGTCCGTCTTATTTCTACTGTAAGAAGTGTGTGATTACTATCAACGTCGCCTCCCCTACGGGTTTCATAGTCATCCTTTCTCTTATCACTTGTCCATTCAGTCGGGGCGTAGCAAGTGGTCAGCTCTAGTCTTCCACATAAAAAAAATATATATCTTTAAGGTCGATTTACACACATCAGTCACGTCACGTCTCAGTTACGTCATTTCCGAGAAGCATAATGGAAGTCAATACAGTCATCATTTTAACTGAGCCTTGGGCTCTGGTTTAGTTTCCTGCGGCACGATTTTAGGCTGGGGAAGGGGTGGGTTCGTTTGGGAGGGGTTATGCGAGCATTTGTGTGAAGTATCCAAGTGCGGAAATGTCCCGTTATTGCAGAAGAAATTAAAACATTTTTGCTTTAGTTTCCTGCGGCAAGGTAAATCTACAGTATAGTATGACCCACCTCCGATTTTTTTGAAATTTTTTTTATTAATGTATTTTGGGCTGTAGAATCCATTTTTCAAAAAATAAATTGTCGCTTACCGTTTTCGAGTAATGAATTTTTAAAGTTGGAAAATTCGGTTAGCTGAAAAGTGTTAACCGCCATATTGAAAACACTTATTTAAAAGGTGGGGGTGTCACTACCCAAAATCCAAAAAGGTAATCTTAAAAATAGGGTAGGGGGGCTGTAGCCCCTCAAAATGGGAAAATATAACCTTAAAACGGGGGGTATGGAAAAAAAACCCTAAAAACGGGGGGTATGGGGGGCGGTAGCCCCCCAAAATGGAAAAATAAAACCTTAAAGCGGGGGGTATGGGGGGCGGTAGCCCCCCAAACGGGGGGATGGGGGGCAGAGCCCCCATTCCATACAAGGAGTACTTAATTTTTCTATTGCACCTTTTGTTTCAGCAGAATATATAGGATAATTTGCAGTTTTAGTTCAAACATTAGTGGTAATTTCACGATTTTGGTGGATCCTTGCGCAGGTAGACCAATGCTAAGATTCAACTGAGGAGCTCCTAATTTTAGAAGATCCAAAAGGAGATTCTGCAGTTTTACTTCGAACATTAGTGTTAATTTCACGATTTTGCTGAATCCTTGCGCAGGTAGACCAATGCTAAGATTCAACTGAGGAGCTCCTAATTTTAGAAGGGCTTGTAAGAGAATTTGCAGTTTTAGTTCCAACATTAGTGGTAATTTGACGATTTTGGTGGATCCTTGCGCATGTATCCCAATGCTAAGATTCGCCTGGGGAGTTCCTAATTTTAGAAGAATGTAAAGCATGATTTATAGTTGTAAAAGTATAAAAAGCAAATAATAGTTTTTAATAGTTGGCTTATTAGGCATATTTTGTCGAAATTCATACTCCTTGTGCCCATTTTTTACGTTTTTACGCCAAAATTATATTATAACGGGACATTTACGCAATAACCGGACATTTCCGCAGTTGCCCACTTCAAGAGAATGTTGGCACAACCCCTCCCACCCAGCTTCACCCCTTCCCGAGCCACAAATCATGCCGCAGGAAACTAAACCAGAGCAAAACTTTATTTAATTTTTTTGCAATAACGGGACATTTCCGCACTTACACACTTCAAGGGGTTGTTCACCTACCCCCCCTCCCTCCTTATAAATTCCTTCCCCCCCACCAATCGTGCCGCAGGATACTAAACCTTTACCGAGCCTTGGCGGCGACATTTCTGATTCGGAAAAGTGACTGAGACGTGACGTGACTGATGTGTGTGAATCGACCTTTAGTCTCATATGAAATCTGTCTGTAATAATCCTACTTTGCCTCTACCAATATTTTTAAATGGTAATAATTATAGGTCGCACATTGCTATCCAGAAGATTGTCGTGAGTTTCCTCAGCACTTGGTGGACTTGTTGAAAAATCATGCAACTACTTTAAATCCAAACATGCGGAATAGTTTATGCAAAGCATTAATACTACTAAGGAATAAAAATTTAATCCCGGCCCTGGATTTGCTAGAACTATTCTTTCAGTTACTGAGATGTCCGGACAAAAATTTAAGAAATTTTTTACAGGAGCACATTATCACAGATATTAAGAATATGAATGCTAAGCACAAAGATATGAAATTAAACTCAGTGAGTAATATATTGTCGTTCTATAAACCGAATTACTACTAAAATTCATTCTTTTGATTACAGACATTACAAAATTTTATGTATTCCATGCTCAAGGATTCAAATCCGAAGGCAGCCAAAATGTCCGTCGATATTATGATTGAATTATATAATAAAAATATTTGGAATGATTCGAAAACAGTTAATGTTATAGCGACTGTAGGCTGTTCTTCAAAAATAACAAAAGTATACTTTTTTCATATTTTGTATCAATGGTAATCGTAATAGTTTCAATAAATACAGGTAATGGTGGCATCTCTCAAATTCTTTTTGGGCCAAGATACTGATGAAAAGGGTTCAGACGAATCTGATAGTGAAAATGAAGTAGATCTGAAAGGTGCTCTAATGGCTAATAAGGTTAACAAGAAAACGAAAAAACGTAAAAAGCAATTGGAACAAGTTAAGAAACAAGCCGTCAAGGCAAGCAAGAAGAAAACAAAAGCACCAAACTTTAATTTTTCAGGAATACATCTGGTTCATAACCCACAAGGAGTTGCAGAAAGCTTACTGAAACAGCTTCAGTCTGGCAATGAACGGTTTGAAGTTAAATTAATGCACCTGGATGTTATTTCAAGATTAATTGGCATCCATGAACTATTTTTATTCAGTTTTTATCCGTATATAACTCGCTTCTTGCAACCTCATCAGCGACAAGTGACGAGAATTTTACAGTTCATAGCACAAGCGTCCCATGAGTTAATCCCAGGTGAAGTGATAGAACCGGTTTTGAAGACGATCGCCAACAATTTCATAACTGAAAGGAATTCCAGCGATGTCATGGCAGTTGGACTAAACGCAGTTCGCGAAATATGCACTCGATGTCCTTTGGCCATGGGAGAGGATCTTTTAAGAGATTTAGCCATGTACAAAGTTTATAAGGAAAAATCTGTGATGATGGCTGCTCGGTCTTTAATTATGTTGTACAGGGAACAGCTTCCTGCTCTGCTACATAAAAAAGATAGAGGAAGACCAACCGAAGCCCAAGTTGAAACGAAAGTAAAAAAATACGGCGAAATTGTTGCACATACTTCTGTTCCAGGAGCTGAAGTTTTGTTGAATACTGCAAAAACGATAGATATTGAAGAAGAGCAATCTGATGACAGTGCTTCAGATGAAAGTTGGGTTGATGTATCGCAGAGCGAAAATGACTGTAATACTGACGATGATGAAAGCGATGAAGAAGAGTCGGTTGAAGATGATGAAAATGATAGCGATGATGAAGAAGAAGGTGTTGAAAATAAAACTGAAGAAACCACAGCGGAAAATGAAGATGAAGCTACTATTTCGAAAATTCTAGATAAAAATGAAGCGGCTCAAGAGTTGGCATTGACACGAATATTCACAGATGAAGATTTCAAGAAAATTGATATGGCAAACATAAAGAAAACTGTTACAAATGCCCGTAAAAGACCACTAGAAACAGAACGGACAGAGTTTGTTAAGTTAGAAAATATCGAAATGATATTTAAGAAACGAAAACATGATAAAGAATCGAGACTAGAAACTGTTCAAGCTGGTAGAGCTGATCGTCAAAAATTTGGATATAAAGACGGAAGGCAAAATGAAAACTGCTCGAAAACAAATCGTGAAAAGCGTAAAAACAAGAATTTCGTGATGATGCGCCACAAGGCAAGGACAAAAGTAAAGAAGAGTTTCAGAGAAAAGCAGCAGGCAATGCGGAAACATCTTTTAAAGCAAAAGAAAATGAAATAATTGTGGGGTTTTTATGTGTATAATATATTATTATATTAAATGTAATAAAGAATTAGTTGTAGTAGTTCTTTTACACTCGAGGGGGATTTTTATGTGAAAGTCTAAACAGGGGCAAGATCGCCGTCGACTGAAAACGACACGGAGCGCGTTCAGCAGAGGTGCGGGCCATACACTCAACTTAGCGCTCCATTCTCTGGCCCCTCTGAAAGTCGTAATTCGACTTAAACTTCTTCAAGCCAAGCGACTTGCCACGCCACATGATTCGACTTTTAACACAGTGGCCGTGGAGACGAAGCAATGAACATTTGCGTTTGAACTATTAGATGTTGAACGAGTTCCGTAATATTACTGTGGAAAGTTGTTCTAGTTTTTTTTTATGTGAAAGAGTCTAAGCTTACTACCCTTTATACTACCAGTCCGTCATGTCGTTTACGTCATGGTGCAATGGCTAGTATGAAGTAAGCTTAGCTCGAAGATAGAAAAAGGATATGATAGGTTAAGGGTAATCTGGAGAATGCACGAGGAGGAGGCAGTGAGCCTTCCGTTTGAACTCTTGGATGTTGTATGAGTTCATTTTTTTTAGCAGCCGGCTGAGCCACAACAGTCAGGGTTAGCAGGAGACGGCCTCGTCGGGGTCTTATGCCTCCTGAAACAAGAGAATCCCGCTAACCAGCCTATAAAAGCTGTGACGTAGGCAGTACCAGACACCAGGTGAACAAAGAGCTGCACGGTCCGCTAGGTGAAGACTAAACCTAAGCGGAGCTTTGGTACACTATTATTAACCGGGTAAGGGGCGGGATGCCTTAAGCTGGCTTCACACGGTGCGCGTTATTGCGGACAGAAGCGGACGGCGCACCATGGGAAGAGTGTCGCCCGTGAAGGCGCAGGCAAGTCTGGAGCAGTGCGTAGGATCCGCCGAGAGTCGGTAACTTGTGCGGTGCGGTCCGAGCTCGTCGGCCGTGCGTGATAATCCGCAATCCGGGCAACCTTGAACTGCTACACCGGAGTATGCGTTAAAATAAGGCCTGTACACCGTGCGAGTAATGAACCAATTGGTAAGCAAATCGTGCCATCACCAATAAGTTTGAAAGCACGATTGTGCACTTTATCCAGTCCAAGTTCTCGGGGTCCGGCCCAGATAAACGAATTAAATTCAAAGCTGGAACGAATGTAGGACTTTTAGATTATAATCTAGGCGGAGGTTTTCTTTCTAAAGCCGTACTGCTAGTATTATCAAGGTCAGTGGATTTATGGTAGTCGAGCTCTTTGAGACACTAGGGTTGTGCCCACCATAGTACTAAAATTGGTTGGGCCAATTAGCGACATCTCGCGGAACTGTGCTCATGACGTTTCAAGTGTATTTTGAAAGTAATTGTCAAAGTTCAATCCACGCAACTGCGCTCTGGCTGGGTGATTTTTAGTGTGAAGTAAATTTGGCAAACACGGAATAGGTGCCGGATCTCTAGGCGCAAATTTTCTAATTTTTTACCCTTTGTTTAAAAACTAACTGGTAATAATATGGCAGATCTAGCAAAAACGGCTCTGTTGCACCTGATGAGTGAAGAGTGCTTTGACAAATACGTCTTGGAGCATGATTTTTTTGACGGTAAAATAACCTCGCTTATCTTGATTTAGTAATTTCTGAATAATGTTTTCTTTTCAGTTGATTGCTTTAAGGCCATTCTGAGCAAAGGTTTGGGGCTGGGCATAATTGCAGGATCCCTACTTGTTAAAGTGCCACAAATATTAAAAATCCTTTCCAACAAAAGTGCAGAGGGAATAAGCTTGTTCAGTGTGCTGTTAGACTTGACCGCCATAACCTTGTACATGGCTTATAGCTATGTTAAGGGCTTCCCTTTCAGCGCCTGGGGAGATAGCACCTTCTTGGCAATACAAACTGCAACAATTGCTAGTTTGATCCTTCTATACGGAGGGTCAGTCATAAAAACTGTTCTTTTCCTCAGCACCTACCTTTTTGCCTGTTATTTACTTATGGGTGGCATTGCTCCACTTGAATTGTTGTGGTCCTTACAAGCACTAAATATTCCGGTATTAGTTACTGGCAAGGTAATGGGAAATTTCTATTATATTTATAAATTAAATTTCTCATGCTCTTCATTTTCAGCTGTCTCAAGCGTACACAAATTATAAGAATAAAAGCACAGGCCAACTTTCGGCAGCAACCTTGTTCATGTTATTTGCTGGATCTTTGGCAAGGATATTTACATCCATTCAGGAGACGGGAGACTCGATGATGGTTTTGACCTATGTAGCGTCGTCGTCTGTTAATGGTATTATTGTCGCACAACTTCTTTATTATTGGGACAAACCGTCCAAGAAGAAACATCCGAAACAAACTAAACCAAATAATAAATCTAAAGCAAAGAGCAAGAAGGCTGATTAAGTACTTTTTACTGCTAATACTTGTGACTCAGATTGTAAGTCGTGGCGTGGTAATAAAATTGACGTGTTATCTTTTTACTAGTACAGTAGTACTTGGGTTTTATTGAACGCCTCCTTGACTTGTAAAATATTCTCTTAGCTTATCTAGAGCACGAAACCTATGTGAAATTTTGTTTTTCTCCTCTTTTGGCATCTCTGCGTAAGTTTTTTCATACCCCTTGGGCTGAAAGCACGGATCCCATCCAAAATCTCGAGGCCCTCTTGGGAATACTATATCGCCATTTGTTATACCCTGAAATAATTGAACCTCTCCATTTTCGCTTTCACAATAAGCTATAGTGCAGATTGCTTGCGCTGATTTATCTTCCCATCCCTGAAGTATTTTATAAAGTCCTTCTGGCTCTAACTTCTCCAAGAACCATTTTATATAAGGACCTAGAATGGAAATAAACGATTTTCGATTGATATAAATATTTTATCAAAAAAAACCTGGTAATCCTTTAAGTGCATTAAAACATAAGCATGTGTCCTCCACCAAAACAGGTCCTTTCACTTGTTTCGCGGCTTCCTGGCATTTTTTTATACAGATTTCATCAACTTCCCCTTGCAACTCAGGCAAATCAATCTTTTCGGGAATTAATTTACGAGGAAAAGATGGGCCAAGGATCGCTATAAGTTCTTCTAACTTTTTTGAATTCCCTGTTACAAAAGTTAGTGGTCTTGACATTTTTCTTTATGTTACGTTAATTTGGAGTCAAGTTGATTGATATAAGCTTGGTAAGTGGCAGTTGATACTGTTCTACGCAGATAATCTAGAAAATCCACGAATCAATTTGTGAACAATAAATTTCTATTAGTATGAATATATGAGAATTATACCCCAAATGTTATCGAGTCTGCAAAATAAAGGATAAACTTTCGTTGTATACTAGTGAATTTGTTTTAGCTCAAATGCAAACAGCAAGACGTGTTTTTACGGAATAGTCATCATTTCGAGGTTAAGTCAACATTCAATGACATGGCGAACATAACCAAAGAATGCAATTCTTACCGGTAAGGTGTTAAAAGATCTAGTTAAAGCAGAACGTTCATTTATTTTATTCATAAAAACTTAATTCTATTACATTGTTTGGATTAGCAGAGCTACTTGAAATCTTATCCTCGATCTACCTCCATGGACATATTGCCAACTTTTATCATTCCTGTTAACTCTTCCATTTCCTTTAAAGACTTGGCATTTTTAATGGCGTTCCTCAGACTTTGCATATCAGTTGGTAACTCACCAGAAACTTCCATTTGGTTCACTCGAGCTGTTGTTGCTTTTGTTTTTCTTCCAATTTCTCTTAAAAGATCTCGACCCTTTTTGCTTTTAAAGAACTCGTGGGACTTTTTTCTAGCTTCTTCATTTATCTTTCGAAAATCTAGTAAACGTAAATGAGGGAATTTGTAAGAAACATATTCCCTGTAGTAGGGCTTTACCGAGACAGGATTAAGCAGCAGGCACAGCGTTTCCAATTTCTCAAAACGGGTTAGCGGATCCAAATCACCGAATTCCTGAATATTGTTTCCAGTTAATATAACAGCTGTAAGGTTCGGCAAAGACTCGTGCAGGTAATCATCAATGCGAACAATCCGATTGTTATTCAGTAGTAAGCATTTTAGTCGCGGAAGATAGGGAAAGCCGTCCAGTTTCCTAAGATCATTGTCAGAGAAGTCAATGGTGTCGAACTGATCCAAAGTAGCGCCCATGTTTTCTATTTGTGGGATTTTATAACCCCTTAAGTCCAATTCCCTCTCACGACATGGATTAATATATTGCATAGATTGATTTATTAGGTCTGGTGTTAATTTTACCATTTTCACTTGGCGGAACGTACTATCTTGATATCAACACTTTGACATCATTTAAACTTCTTCTTTATGAAAGTATCAAGCACAAAATTCAAACTATGACATAAAATTCCAAAGCTCGGAGTAAACAATTTACAGAAGATGGCGTTCCATGAAGTATCGTGAAGTTAATTGCAAATGGCCGATTGAAAAACTTTACGATATGCGGCAAAAAACCCGTTAGATAAAAAAAACGACCAAATTCATACAACTCAAGTGCCATAGAACTCAGAGCTGTTTCTTTTTCAATGGCGCTACAGTCTTTGTAGGACTCGCGCTTTTTGAAGTCTTTTTCCAGTCTTGCTAGTTCTCTCCTGTTGTGCGAAGTTTTCGTACATCTCATCCACCTATTTCTTGGTTGTCCTACGACTCTTCTGTTGATCTTCCATATACTCCCTGCTTCTCATAACCCGAAACCTATTCAATGGTTGCTTTGGCCTGTTTCGCACGGGACGACGGCCAACCAACAGAAATCGTACGATATTCATTTTTTTAGAGAAGAGGGTGTGAGAGGACGATGGGGAGGGAAGATTTTCCCATACAACTTTCTCACACCTCTCACCCTCTTCTCTAAAAAAATGAATATCGTACGATTTCTGTGCGTTGGCCGTCGTCCCGTGTGAAACAGGCCATTCTGTTTAAACTCAGCGAGACTGTGTTACACCGTGTCCGACACAAAAGTGTTCCATCAACGACACAGCCGGGCACAGCCAAGACAACGCTACCAACCCTCGTTAATTGAAATGTCATCGTAAATTTATAATCTATAACAATATATTGTTTCATTTCAATATTATTTGATTTCCAGCATATATCGGGTAATTAATTTAAAGAAATGATCAACATAAAATTTACGATTTACTTGTCAAATGAAAACAAAGACGAGGAAAGTGCGCTGTGACTTGAACTTATTAAGTGTCTCGCTGTGTTGTAAATGGAAAGTACCCTATCTCATACTACTTATTTTTTCCACACCTCGAGTATGACATCGATACTACTAGCTATAGTACCATCTTCTTCTCTGAGCAAGGTTCAGGTGGGTTTGTATCTTTTCTTTATAATGTTTGCTTCTTTGTAGAACTTTATTATTGTAACTTTGTATTATTTCTATTTCTGAGGTCTCGTTTTTTCATCCTTAATCACTTTTTCGGGTCCCTTTTGGGCCAGTCCATCTTAGTAATTGTAGTCCACCGATGAGTATTCGATATTGTCTAAGCTCATCTATCATTTCTGCTATTGCTCCAGGTCTATATCATGTTCAGATATTACATGTTGCTAATTTGATATCTTAGTTTCTTAAATCATTTGTTCTGGGACTTTGCCTGAGGTCTTTGCCGTAAATCCTAACTTAGGCTGACTTCTCGATTCCATAACAAGAATTGTTTTCCGAAGAGAAGTTGTAAACCTGTCGCCCGGTTCCCGCATATTTCTATCATCGGGATGGACATATGTTACTAGGGATTAGTAAATTGGAGCAGTTTTTCTGTAAAATAAACCAAACAACAAGCCTCGACGAACGACACGGAAAGAATCAGTTTTATCACAGCTATGAGTTACGTAGCCATTTTATTTTGAAAAGTTGAAGAGCGCCGTAAATGGGTTGTACCAATAGCCAGACTCTGGGGCACCCACTCGATTTTGCACTAACCTTTTGATGATTGATTGTGCACTTCAGAAATGTCAATAATACTTTTCCCACTTTATAATCAATAAACAAAGAAGATGTTTACCACTTCAAAATATTTTATTTATCTGATTGCAAAATCTTTCGCTTAGCAACTTGCCGATAAATACAATAACAACTAGAAATAATCACTCAACAAACGTATTTAAAGTCATTGAAAGAAATTAAAATCTTAAAAAATTGCTAAACAGTACACATTACAATGAAAAAGTTCTTCACATGAAGAAGTCAAGATCAGTCGAAGATAAAAAAAAACTTGTGTCAAAATCGCCTTCATAAGATAAGATTCCACCTGTCCTGGCCTATAAAAGATTCAAGGAAATCTGGTCTCATTGCAGTTTTCAATCAACAAGTAACTGACTACCAACTTCTGAAAATCCAAGATGAAATTCTTAGTGGCTCTTTTCTGTGTTGCTGCATTGGCATCTTTCTGTCAAGCTAGCAAAGTCCGCTACGATGGATATAAGGTTTACCGTGTAGACTTTAAAACTGAGGAACAATTTAATCTACTCTACAAATTGGATTTGGAATCTCAAGAGGTAATTAAAGTACAAATATGTACTTTTAGGACACACGCATTGATCAATTCATTTATCTGGTATAATATCTTCCGTTTATTTTAAGGTCATGTTCTGGCAATTGGTACACTCGGAACACTACGCCGACATAATGGTGGCTCCCCAGAAGGTCAAATCTTTCTTAGCTTTCCTTGATGCACATGATTTAACGTACGAAGTTATGATAGATGATGTACAAAAGACAATGGAGGAGGAAGGGCAAATGTAAGCAGCCTATGTATGGCTGTACTCATCTAGCCATGTTATTTGTTGTGTTTGAAAACACGTTTTTAATAAAGCTAATAATTAGCTGAACTGGGTTTTAATTTATTTACTTAATTAACCACAAAGCACACATGCTATTTAGTTGAAAGAATGTAATTTATTTACTAATGTGCCTTTCCGCTAGAATTAAAGTTAAGTATAAGTACCATGGGAAAGAAGCATATAAATTTTTCGCTTAGAAAAGAAAATTATCGTCAGATTAATATGTTTAGTGCAAACAGATAATACTTAAAATTCTGGCGGTGCTGATTCTTTTACAGCTGGTTGATCGATCGCACCTTCTCCTTCTTCGACGGCTCTACGCGCCAATTCGAGATGATGCTTACCTATAATCCTGGTTCGATAAATAGAGCCAGACATTACACGTAAAAGAAACGAAACGAGCGCATGCAAGTTTTAGTTCGATTTGAAGCACCAGAAACTGGGCTTTCATGAAAACTGGAGAAACGTTACAGCGAACCTTACATTATTAAGGGGGCGTAATGGGTAATGGGTAATGGGCGATATTAAGGGCGAAGTAGGAGGCGACATACGATTGGTTGAAGCCACATCTAGGGTCGAGGAAACGCAGTAAAGCTGCGAAGGGTCGAATGTAAATAGCTGATTCCTGTGCAGTGCCGAGGGAGAAATTACTATCGCTGGAAGCAACGAACGATAATCACGACAAGGGAGATTATAATACTTTTTCGTAAATAAACGAGTACAGTTTTCAATTATTATTAATTTTGTTAAAGAATTATTCGTTGTTTCATCCAAGCTTTATTGATATTATGCGACAGTTATTTACGATGTAATTAAATTTTTTAAAGGTAATTCAAGTCCTTTGCTTTGTTCACTAATGCTACAAGCCCATCTAGAGTTTCTTCACAGTTCGGTTTTATTTGCTCTGCAGGTAATACGAATCCGTGCTTGCCAGTGTCACGGAACTCGAATGTAAAAGCCAATGGAATTTGTAGCTCATTATAGGCCCAATCGGGGCTGGTTCCACTTGCCTTGTCTGCAGGTTAAAATAAATTAATAAAAAAATAAATAATTATTCTAACTACTATATACAAAGTGTGGATGCAGTGGAGCCATATCTAAATTCTGTATTATAACGCTTTTTAATAGCCGTTGTAGCAGCTTTCGACACTTTCAGCATATCTTGATAATTGGGCGGAAATTCTTCTGCTGTATGTCCATAAGGCGATAAAAGTAGTTGCCCATATGAATGGAACGAAAGGTAAACCGAGATTTTATCTTTAATTCCTCTCACAAAATTAGCTAATGCTTTAGTTTCTGGTTCAGAGAAGGGTTTCGGTCCTGCATATGTTTCATCACAAGGATGAGAAGACGCCCCTCCGTTAGCCATCCAATGCGAATCGAAATTTCGGTTGCCATCTGTGCCTGCACATGGTGATGATGGATTGGGCTGAACTGTTTTACGCCACAAACGGTCCTTGAAAGTTAAAGGCTTATATTTATCGAACAATCACAAAAAAAAAGAAATCTCTCTACTCACAATTTCATGGCTATAAGCCAACCCATCTACATTAAATACAGGCACGATATACCAATCAATATTTTCTGCGATCTGTCGAATTCCTTTGTCTTGTGAAGACAGAAGTTCATTAATAACGTAAGTAGCCGTTGCTGACGCAATCCATTCGCGTGCGTGAATATTTGCTTCAATAAAAATTCCAGGATTGCCTGATTTATATGATATCTTGATTCCTCGAATGGGACGTCCTTGATATGATTTTCCAATCACGAACGGACTGACTTGATCTGGGTACTTATTTTCAATACTGTCGAGCCAATTATAAATTTCTCCAAGAGTATAGTAACTTTCCCAACCAAATGTTCTTCCTTCCTTAAGCTGTTGCGGTTGTTCTTGTTCAATTAGCCTTTAAGAAGAAAGTCATTACGTGTTCTAAACAATTTCAGAGAGAGGGAGGATTTACCTTTGTACATCCGGGATGTTTATTTCATTTTTAATGTTATAGTCTTTTAATATCTTTTCAAATTTTGCTATTTTTTTTGGATGGACCATAATATCGGAATCACTTCCAATGCCTTTTGCTGGCTTCCATGCCTTGTACTAAATTAAACAAATTTAACTGAGAGGTTTGAAAATATTGTTATTTACACTCACATAGTGAGGTTGTTTCTGCAGATCATTTAAAACGTTTAACTGTATGTCGTTATCTATAAACACTTTAAAAACTTTAAAATTATCATATCGAATCTTTCCTGCATTCACTAGCAAGCCACAAATAAGAATTCCAATAAAATTATAAAATCTAATTCTCATCTCGAGTTTATGTTCAGACACTTTAAAAGTAAAATAACAATGATTGGCAATAAAAACAAACCTTTTATATCGTTCGAGTGAGCTTAGGATATTCCCATTGAGTCTCTAAATTACCGATAACACGACGGCTTTCTCCTTATCTGTTGAAAAATGCTTGTTGACATAAATTTTTCTTAAGGTCGAATACACTTTCGCAATCAATTAATTTAATCTATTTGCCAGGGCGAATGATTTATGATTTTTAGACGTGAATACTGTAAGTTTGCGTCCATGACAAAAACCGATGATAACGAAATTATGGCATACAGTTTTGAGTTGCAGCTCAAAAACTATTGCTTATATAGAAAAACGAAATATACCATGACGTAGATAGCGTAATATACGCTTTATATTAGCTTCACCTGTATGTTGTGTGTAGAATGTAAACAAATTTTGCAACTTGATTTTGACCCACTTCCACATAACCGATCAACTTCAAATTTTGCACATATGTATAGTTCGCGTGACAATGCAATCTGACCATTTTGTAAAAAAATCAAGATGGCGGTTCCAAGATGGCCGCCGAATTTGGCAATTGCGCTCCCCGACCCCCGACATGGGTATCAAATTAAAGGGAAAGACAAGTAGAATACTATTAGCGGTGTGGCGTCATTCAAAATAGCGGCCAACACAAAATGGCGGTTTACCTTTTTCTTTACAACGCCCTCGGTATGGGTATCAAATGAAAGTGTATATGACGAGTATAGTACAGTAAGCTGTGTAACGTCATTTTAAACCATATTTAATCAAAATACGACAACGGGATGTAATTTAATATAAATTAAATAAAAGGTTAAAAACACAATTCAATGCTCGCCTGCTATAAGTACCAGTATACAGCGTATCCCTACCGCTATATCGCCCCCCACCGTGTAACTTATACCCGAGCGAAGGTCAGGTACCTCTTGCTACTGCACTATACTTACTATTTTGAAGATAAATTTCACCGTTTTATTGCTGTTTTAGGAAAAACATATTAAAAAACATTAATATTTTTTAAATCCCCGCAATTGAAATTTCCGTATTCACGTGATTTGTCCGTATCCGCGATACAGACACCCGCTTTTTTTGTTAACTATTTAAGAAATTATATTAATTATCTGAAAGCAAGACATGAAAAACCTTAGAATTTTAGACTGTGAGTGGTAAATAAATATTTATTGTTTACATATGTTGAAAGCTACTCTAAATTGTTGATTCAAATTGCTTGATCAACAATTTCTGCTCTTAACCAATGTACACGATTCTATTAAAAATACTTTATTCAGAATATTTTCATCAGATTTCATATGTCCCAAAACGGATGAGTATACAATATTTTTGACTAAGTCGCTGATCCTCTAAGAACGGTTGATTCCTGGATATATTTGGAGAAAAAAACACCCAGTATATTTTTCCTGCGTCTCTGATGCACCAAACTAGTACCTAAAATAAAATAATTCCATACACAACAATAATCTAGGTCGTATACTTTTCCAGATTTTGTTTTCAGCTATATTCAATAATTTTCTTCTTTTTTAAGAAAATAAGGTAATAGCATTTTGCCTTAAACTTGTTGATTATTGTTCACTCTGCATTCTTACAAGAAATATTTTTCTCTGCAAGAAATGAACCTTAAAAATTTTAAATAAATATTTTGCAATTTAAAACAACAAGTGTTTAAGAAATAATAACTTTATTGAAAATTGACATTGATCAGATCAGTCGCCTAACATCTTTTTAGTCGTAATGAATTGAACTGAAAAATACAAACATATTAAAACCTTATTAATGTATGAAAAAAATGATATTACTCTTGGACGTTCTCAATAACTAGCTTGTAAGTGAATCCAAAAGATTTCAAACTAGCTAGGAAAGAATCAATTTTCTCAGGTGCAATCATGATGTCAGCATAGTGCTGGGCATGCGAAAGCTGCCAGAACATAACCTTTAGATTAAGAAACAATTAGTAGTATTACTTTGAAATTTTATTTATTTATTTATTTATCTTACCCCATCAGCAGGATTGGAGTTAACATCCATTTGGTAGAGGATGTTGAATTGTTCATCAGTGTAGAATGTTACACGATATACTTTGTAGCCATCGTAGCGTGTTGGGTTAGCTACAGTGACCGAAGCCAAAGCGATAGCGCAGAAAAGAGCAACCAAAAACTTCATTTTGAAAATGTTGAATGATCCTTTTACTTGCTGCAAAATGACTACACACCGTACTTCTGCTCATTCAGCCTTTTTATACTTTGATAAAAACCAAAAACTGTATATACGTAATTTATCTTTTCAAATTTGATTGACTGACGATCCTATCTTAATATGAAAGCTGCTGCGAATTTTTTTGCGTTTCAAAAATTCGATACTATGCTGGGCTATAAGATAGATAATAAGTATCGTATTACAATCATATGGAGCTGATTTATGCAGTATCTATCTAGATAATCCAAAGTGCCGGTTGACATTGTTAACACTATCTAGAGAGACATGTCAATAAGTAGCTAATTGAGTGATAGAGCATCAGTGTTTTAGAACTGAGACAGACAATTTTGTTTTTTTTTGGTTTAATTGATTAAAAAACAGATATATGGGCTGATTACTATCGAGAAGAAAATCGTAAAAAAATCGTGATTACGTTATGATTTTGATAATGGTAAAGCTTAGATCCTTGACGACTTTTCATTGGCGAAATTAATTCCCAGTATTAGAACGCCTCAATTTATTTGTCGCCTTATTTCTAAAAACTTGAATAATTCGCGGTACAGAATATGTTTCGTGGTACCAAAATAGTAGAGGAACAACTTTCCGTAATTATAATTTAAAATTTATTTTCCTTTCTACTCCAGAAAATATATTTTACTTTTAATTTTATGCAACTATACATACATATGTATTACTGATAACATACTCCCGTGTCTTAATATGAATCAAATTTAAATTTATATCTGATTGTGTTACACTTAAAAGAGATGAGTAAAAAACGATGCTTTTTTATTTTTTTTTGCTTTAAAAACTTTCTTTGCAGTAACCTTCTAAAGATCACTTCATAAGTATCAACATTACTTTTCCTTTGTTATAATCAATAAAAATTAAGGGAGATGTATACCACTTCAGAATATTTCATTTATCTGATTGCAAAATGTTTCGCTTAGCAACTTGCCGATAAATACAACAACAACTAGCAATAATCACTCAACAAACGTATTTAAAATTATTGAAATAAATTAAAAATCTTAAAAAATTGCTAAACAGTAGACATTACAATTAAAAAGTTCTTCACATGAAGAAGTTAAGATCAAACGAAAATAAAAAGCTTGTGTCATAATCGACGTCATAAGATAAGATTCCACCTGTCCTGGCCTATAAAAGATTCAAGAAAATCTGGTCTCATTGCAGTTTTCAATCAACAAGTAACTAACCAACAACCTCTGAAAAACCAAGATGAAATTCTTAGTGGCTCTTTTGTGCGTTGCTGCATTGGCATCATTCTGTCAAGTTAGCAAGGTCCGCTACGATGGTTATGCGGTTTTCCGTGTAGAATTTAGAACTGATGAACAATTCGATCTTCTTTTTAGTTTACGATCTTAAGAGGTAATAAAAGTACAAATAAGCTCTTTTAGGACACTACACTTCAACCAATTCATTTGTGTGAAACAGAAAAGGCATAACATCTTCTGCTTATAGACAAATTTATACTTACGAGTACATAGCCTGAACTGCACTTTAAAAGAGATTGTTTTAGAACACGGCACACTACATTCCAATTAATAATATCAAATAAGATAAGAAATATGCTCTTAATTATTTTATTAATGTTCTTGTTAAAATAAATTTACACCAAGGAAGAAGTATTGTGTGCAAATTAGATGCAAAAACATTGCACAAATTTTGCTTAAATTTAAAAAAATATGGCCTTAAGGGCACTTTAAAAATAATTTAAGGCTCTCTTCCTGACTAAGACTGAGCATCAGTTAAATCCTTTCGAGGGGTTTATTGGATTTGATAAAATTCCGTCGCCCTTCGTGCTGTAAATAATTATGAAGTTAATTGATATCTCAAAGATTTAAAACCGTCAACTTATAGTACAAGGTTTGTAGTAATCATAAACTTCGATTGGTGCTGGTTTTTGTTTGGTAACATGATGTGCTCGGAGTCCTTTAATTTCAGGGCATATTTCGGTACTGTCCAAATAATCGAAGTAAAGAATAACTACTGTATCTCCATTTTTCGTTTCCACTCTCTGTCAAAAAAAAATGTTGTTATGAAAATTGATATAGTGATGTAATGTAGTGCATGCTTACTTGAACTCGATCGATCTTTTCTAATTCTGCAAGATTATCAGGATCAACAATATATCCACTTGGGAGACTAACTTCCATCAAAGCCATATTTGAGGTTTTCTGTTCTCCGTCTCCATTGAAACTGAGTTTGGAAAATAAAAGCACAGAGTTAAAATTATGGCGATGAATATGATTAGTAATTCTACCTTGTGCAAACTGATAATATTAATAATTCTGGTGAGACCGATTCCTTTCTAGCTCGTTTAAGAGTAAATTTAGGGGATTCGTCTTCTTTTACAACGTTATATCTATAAGAAACTTGAACAAGAGCTGATCCAGTTCCCTTGGCAGAAATTCTAACGGATGATGGACTTGGATGAAGCTAGAAAGTAAACAAATTTTTTATAACAATAATTTGAATGATAATTGAATAAATTATTTACGCTGCGAGTTTGCGGGATTAGAGAATTTTCTGGATTTGTAGTTAATTTTCCACTGATGTTTAAATTGTCTTTAAAATCGATGTGACAAATTCCAGAACGTGTAAAATATTTGGAAGCAAACGTAGCCAGAGCTTGCATGTATCAATATAAATCATTTTGTACCTTTCTATCTTTCAAATTTATTAAATATTCTTTGTTAAAGTATTGTGTAATTCCTTCTGGTTCGCATAGTAACACTTGCTTAATAGCATCGCCTGCAGTAGCAATAACTGCTTTCAAATTCAACGAAAGGTGACCGACCTTCTTTGGACGAACCAAGAAAGATTTTGTAACACCAGAATTTTGTTTAACTCTGGCTCTAATTGTTCGTACTGCATCGTCGGCTATAGTAATGATGATTATTATTTATTAATTAGTAAAGTGAAATTTTAATCATCTTGATTACCTCCAATTTCGGTACTTGGATGAACAAATTCGAATTCTTTCTCCGAATTATCGAAAGTAATTGTAACTTCCGCATCAGTATCCTGATAGTTAAAAACTATGGCTGGTATAGCAATTACTTCACCTAGAAAGCAAATTATATTTTATAATCTGAACTAAGTAGTATATAATATTATTTCGTTTTACCTCGTTTTATAGAATATGAAACGCTTGTTGAAACAAAGAATGGTTGGAATACTTCAATTTTGCGTGGTTGTGTTGTTATACCAAGTCCAACATCAGGACTTAGAGAGAAACCAGCAGTAAGCACCCATGATGTAATTGTATCAGGTATTTTTTGGTGTACTGTTTTTTCACCAGATTCACTAATTTTCATAAAAATAAATATTAGAGTGGCTCTTATTTGTATGGGCGATTTTTTTTTACATTTTTGGTGGTGCTAAGCCCTAAAATGGTTCTCTATTACGAAAAAAAATCCTATAAAAATTTCAGATGAATTGGTACGGTCTTACCCGTGCCGAAAACGCCGAGAAATTGTTTTTTGGTTTGTGTTTGTATTGTTAATAACAAATACTAAATTGAAACATTTTTACAACTATTAATATATAATTAAAGATCTCTTCATTACCTTTAAAATCGATCATGTGCATGTTATGCAAAAAAGCAAACTTGCAAGCATCATTTGTTCAAAATTGCAACATACTTGGAAAATGGTCGCTATGGACTGGCGTCACTGTGCTTTAAAATAAAACTAGTATGAACAGGCACTCAGCCTATTTTGCCCAGTCCTGACTGGGTCGACTGATTTGAGAGAATTGAAATTACTGAAATAGCCTAAGTCACTAATGTTCTAATGCGCCACATCATCATCTCAAAAGTCTTGCAATTTAGTCTCAAATGAATCACATTCTAATGATTCACCACACAAAGGGTAAACAGTTAATTATTGTTTAATAATCCAAAATATAATCTTTCTACTATATTAATTTTGGCCATTGCCAAATTTATAATAAAACAAAAACCATTAGAAAGAAATACGCCCAACTACTGAACCTGCTGTTCCAAATATCTAATCGTGGAGAAAATTACAGCCCCTCGCCTCTGTCTTTGCACAAAAGTAACATTTTGTTTTTGGTTGATGCCGTAAAAAAAATTCCAAAAAACTTTTATTTTCATTAAAGTAGAAAAATAATAAACGTTAATAAAAAAAATAAAGGTAGAAAATTTGCAAAAAAAGGAAATTACAAGGTTGTAAATAACACACCCGTCGTGCTTGCAAAATCAATATGTTATACCGTTAAAAATTGCAGTTAATTAATTATACGCACCCTTTATCTGCGCAAACAAATGCCGTTGTTATTATTAAAATTAAGGAAAGGCTTAAAAGTCGCGACATCTTAAAAGTGCCGCTTGTCGTAACATTTGAAAAACACAATTTTTGCACACTCCGAATTGTCGCTAAAATTTCCGAAATATTAAATATGCTAGGTCCGAACCCGCCTGAAGACCGGCACAGAATAACTGATCTGGCATCAAAGAACGTGCGTTAAATACGAAAGCTCGGGCTATGCTGGATTCTGGGAGTTAAAGTTAAAAATGAGTACAACGAGAGCTATGTTTTTCCTTTAGAAAAATTTATACATAGTCTGAACTGCATTTTAAAAGAGATTGTTTTAGAACATGGCACACTACATTCCAAATTATAATATCAAAAATAAGATATGAAATATGTTCTAAATTGTTTTATTAATGTTCTTGTTAAAATAAATTTACACCAAGGAAACATTACACAAAAATTGCTTAAATTTAAAAAAAATATGGCCTTAAGGGCACTTTAAAAATAATTTAAGGCTCTCTTCCTGAGGCGCAGTCTTCATCACATAAATCCTTTAAAGGGGTTGCTGGGATTTCATAAAATGCCTTCGCCCTTCGTGCTGTAAATAATTATGAAGTTAATTGATATCTCAAAGATTTAAAATCGTCAACTTACAAGTTTTGTAGTAATCATAAACTTCGATCGGTGCTGGTTTTTGTTTGGCAACACGATGTGCTCGGAATCCCTTAATTTCAGGGCATATTTCGTTACTGTCCAAATCATCGAAGTAAAGAATAACTACTGTATCTCCATTTTTCGTTTCCACTCTCTGTCAAGTCAAAAAGAAATATTGTAATGAAAATTGATAGAGTGATGTAATGTAGTGCATGCTTACTTTAACACGATCGAACTTTTCTAATTCTGCAAGATTATCAGGATCAGCTATATATCCACTTGGGAGACTAACTTCCATCACAGCCATATTTGAGGTTTTCTGTTCTCCGTCTCCATTGAAACTGAGTTTGGAAAATAAAAGCACAGAGTTAAAATTATGGCGATTAATATGATTACTAATTCTACCTTGTGCAAACTGATACTACTAAAAATTCTGGCGAGGCTGATTCCTTTACAGTTGGTTTAAGATTAAATTTAGGGGACTCGTCTTCTTTAACAACGTTATATCTACAAGAAACTTGAACAAGAGCTGATCCAGTTCCCTTGGCAGAAATACTAACGGATGATGGAGTTGGTTGAAGCTAGAATTTAAACAAATTTTTTATACCAATAATTTGAATGATAATTGAATTTTTATTTACGATGTGAGTTTGCAGAAGTAGAGAATTTTCTGGATTTGCAGTTATTTTTCCACTGTTGCTTAAATTGTCTTTGAAATCGATGTCAACTGTTCCAGAACCTCCAGAATATTTTGAAGCAAACTTAATCAGTGCTTGCAGTCCAATAACAGTGTCCTGAGTTGAATCAAATCCTCCTTGGCTGTTACGTTTAGAGATCAGGTATTTAATAATAGGCAAGGTTTCTTCTCCAGCTCCAGCGTCAAGCAAAGCCAACAAGCCGTAAGAAGTTATTTCAACATCAGCATTTGATGGTTCCCACCAATATATATCTCCTGGTTTCTTTTCTTCCTTTTCTTCTTTCCAATATTGTCTTTGGCCTTGAATTAGATTTATTTATTTAAAACAAAAAAAAATTTATAAAATTTACGCACCATCAATTGTAGCTGCGGCTTTCAATTTTTCAATAGCAGTGTCTTTAGCTTCATGCTTTCCTAGTTGTAGAGCATAAGTTGAGAGAGCAAGATCGTATATATCAGTTTTTTCGTCAATGTTCTTTGCCAAAAAGTCTAAACCTTTTTTAATAGCATCGCCGTGCATTGGGAATTTGGACTATAATAGTTTTCACAGTAAATACTTTTTAGGCTTCAAGAAATATTTACCAAGTACCTGATTTTCAATTAGAGCCAATAAAACAAAGGCGGTGAGAGTCAACGATTTCCCTGTTTTACTAGCAAATGAATGATCAAGAACGTGACCAACTTCTGGGAAGCTTCCATTTGCTGCTTGATTTTTAACCAAAAATTCTAACGCTTTTTCAATTATGTTTTCATCAATAGTAATGTATTTATCAGCTTGGCGGAAGGATTTCGCAACGTAAGCTGTTAACCATGTACTTCCACTCTTGTCAGATTTACCGAAAGCACTGTAGGATCCATCATCATGTTTGTAATTCAATTCCCGTTGGTATCCAAGCTCAAGATATTTTAAAGATTTTGTTTTAATAGCCGGTGTTAGTTTATTAGCATTCTAAGAAAAAGGAAAATATCGTGATTTTTTATAAGAAAATATAAAAATTAAATTTATATAAATTCTTTTAAATTAATTTGAATTCCAACAGTTTTCATAGACCCTTTTGGGATACTTACTTCAAGATACTGTAAAACAAATATAATTGGAACAAAATTGACCATGTTTTGTTCACCACATCCATAAGGCATTCGAATTAATTTGTCTAGATTCTTGATTGTGGGTCCAAGTAAATCTCCAACAACAGTTAGCTCGCAATATGTGGAATCTGGTACAGGATCTTTAATATCAATAGAAACCTCCTCATTTTGTTCGTTTGTATCTTTCAAATTTATTAAATATGCTTTGTTAAGGTATTGTGTAACTCCTTCTGGTTCGCATGGCAACACTTGCTTAATAGCATCGCCTGCAGTAGCAGTAACTGCTTTCAAATTCAACGAAAGGTGACCGACCTTCTTTGGACGAACCAAGAAAGATTTTGAAACACCAGAATTTTTTTCAACTGTGGCTCTAATAGTTCGTACTGCATCATCAGCTATATTAATAATGATTATTATTTATTAATTAGTAAAATTAAATTTTAATCAACTTTATTACCTCCAGTTTCATCAATTTCGTTACTTGGATCAACAAATTCGAATTCTTTCTCCGAATTATCGAAAGTAATTGTAACTTCCGCATCAGTATCCTGATAGTTAAAAACTATGGCTGGTATAGCAATTACTTCACCTAGAAAGCAAATTTTAAAAATTATATTTTATAATCTGAACTAAGTAGTATATAATATTATTTCGTTTTACCTCGTTTTATAGAATATGGTACGCTTGTTGAAACAAAGAATGGTTGGAATACTTCAATTTTGCGTGGTTGTTTTGTTAAACCAAGTCCAACATCAGGACTTACAGAGAATCCAGTAAGCACCCATGATGTAATTGTATCAGGTATTTTTTGGTGTATTGTTATTTCACCAGATTCACTAATTTTCATAAAAATAAATATATTTAGTAAACATTCACGTTTTTTTGTTCAAATTTTAGTGTATATTAGTAAATGAAAAAAAAGCAGTTAGTGTAAATTTTTAGGGTAATCTACAATAATTTAAATAAGCAGAAATATTTACATGCTAGTATGCGACAAGCAGAAAAATAAAATAAGTGAATAAACACATGCTTTTATATTTCAGTAAATAAACAAAACATGACAAACAACAACATGAATATAAAATGTTCGTTCCGCTGGAATCATCCGTCTGTTTTATATTTTGAAAAAATTTAATAATACATTTTGGATTAGAAATTCAAGCTTATATTATGTGAGCAATTATAATATTAAGTATTTATAATATTTTTATGTGACATTGTCATTGTAAATTTCTTTCAGAAACAATCATTTTTAACTCTTTTTTTTGGCCATATGCGGTGATAAGATTTTTTCCCCCGATATTCGTAATAGCAATAGACATAAAAGTCTGATGTTTCATTACAACTGGACCTAGTAATAACAACTGGATCGATTGGAAATCTTCAGCACTACATTGAGCATGTAATAAGCATAATTATTGATCAAATACAATTTAAAAGTTAAATTTTGTTAGGATAAAAGTCACTTTAATGTGCAAACCTTAAAAAACGCACGTTATACATAACGAAGACCGTTTTAAGTAAAAATCGCAAAACCATTCCCTATTGAATTACGTGTTGAAGCGTTACATTTTTTTTGGATTTCTATGGTCATATAAATGAAATCTGAGATATTCCTACAAAGATTAGCTCGAAATGCTTCAATACCTTTTGCATCGAAGGACGTGTTAAATCGTTAAATGATTATTGCTAATTGCGAAAAATGAAAACGCAACACAAACAATATAAGCAAAAAACTAACATTTCATCATAATTTTTAAATATCCATGTTTCTGGAAATTGTTGCCTTATTTCAGGAGATTCTGGAATATCTGGAACTTCTGGAGTTTTAAGTGAACTCATTATAAGGATTTCTTCATTATCAGCACATTTTTTCATTTTCCTTTTCTTTATTAATTTTTTACATGTAATTTCTTCTCCTACAAAGAAAACGTTCACTCGGAGTGAATTTTTTTTATGGGCATGTTGCATTAATATATTCTTACACGCTAAAGAATTTCGGTATTAAAATTTTGCGGTCCTGCAGTTGCATTAAATTACCAAACTTATGATGAAGAATAATTTACAATTTGGTTGATCGTAACAAAAAACTAGTAATTAAACTCAGAGAATCAACTATTTTCTTTAGTTCTTAAAATCTCTAGACTTTCTTTTTCCTTTACTATATTTAAGTTCTTCAGTAAGAACTATGCTTGTTTTAATGGTTTACATAGTTTCAACAATGGATCAGATGTTCGGAATAGCAATAAACATAAAAGTCTGATTGGTGTTTCATTCGTTTATACGAATTATGGACGTCACTTTTACTAATTACAACTGAATCGTACACAGTGAGCATGAAATAAGCACAATTATTGAAAAAATACTATTTTAAAGTTAAATTGTGCTAGTATAAAGTCACTTTAAATCGCAGAATCATTCCCTATTGAATTGTGTGTTTAGATATTCCTACAAAGATTAGCTCGAACTTTAACCTAGTATTTTTCGTCAATAGCTTTTGCATCGCAAGGACGTGTTAAATGATTATTGCTAATTGCGAAAAATTAAAACGCAACACAAACAAAACAAGCAAAAAACTAACATTTCATCATAATTTTTAAATATCCATGTTTCTGGAAATTGTTGCCTTATTTCTGGAAGATCTGGAATATCTGGAACTTCTGGGCTTTTAAGTGATCTCATCGTAACGATTTCTTCATCATCAGCCCATTTTTTCATTTTCCTTTTCTTTACTAGTCTTCCTGGAATTACATTTTAAATTTTCGGCTGGCATAAATACTTTTCGTATCGACTTGAAAAGATGTTTAAGGTGTAAGTTGGTTTTTATTTATAATAGCGTGTATAGATACTCGTGGTAAATATTCTTTGAATTTTATCACTTCGATGAGTGACGATAGTATTTTACGCAACCTTATTATGGGCTTGCATAGGAATAAAAAAAGATATTAAAATGAAATAGAACAGCAGCAAAGCTCTTTGATAATAAATTGCGAGTTTTACTTAACAAGTTTTTTGTCATAATTTTTAATCCTTGTAGATTTTAAACAAAAGAAGCACATTAGCTTGGGTATCTCGCTGGCGCTCACGGGGAAACAATCTTGACATACGTGACATGCGAACACTAATTTTGTTTTACTAATTGAGTATTTTATATAAAATTGAAACATTAAATTACACAAAATGAAATGAAAAATAAAAATTGGATTTTATGTAATTTTTCTATTAAATCAAATAAATTTGCTATGCCTTTACGTAGGTGCTATGTACGTACGTAAGTTTTATGCAATCACACGATTAAAACATTAACTAATCTTGTACTAACTTTCCTTCCAAAACTTGCCATATCCATGACTCTAAAAATAGTTTCCTTTCTGTAATAATTTGTACGCATGGACTTGCCTTAACTGGTTCTGATTCAACTCCCTTAAGTAATTTCATACATCTTTGATTGCAAACTTGGGTTCGACCAAATGATGGAAAACGTATCCGTGAAGAAGAAGAATAAAGAAGGGCTTTCTGTCCTTCTAGATAATTTACAAAATTAAAAATTTCGATTAGTAAGGCCTAATAACCAGCCTACACGTTGAAATTCATTTTCTTTGATAAGTAATACATGTAAATATGTACTTGTCGTTGTAAAAAGGATTCTCGTTTCAGATTTATTAACAGACCTTAATTTTTCCTGAGATCATCAGTATAAAAAGTATACCTATATCAAGATTCTTAATGTGATGTTCTGGGTTATATTAACTTCTTTCTAATTATTGTGATTTGACATAAAATATGAAACGTTTATAACATTATATTCACACCAATTCCCCCAAGATGTTCTAAAACACCAATTTCATGCAATGCATTTTGGTTTAAAAGTTATTCAATAATTATTACTTTTCCGCAATTGCAGATTCCCAAATCCAAGATTCGAGAAAAACTTTTCGTATTTTAATTGGAGTACTTTTCTGTGATTTATAAACTGGCGCACTTTTGTAGCTCACGCGATTAGCAGGACTACTCATACTCAAATAAGGCACACCAGCTCCAGTTCTTGGAAGATACTTCATTGGCCCCATTAAAGGTAATCTCCCTATAATAACAATTTATCTGAATAGTTATTTTATCTAATATTTTTGATAGATTATTTAATATTATTAAAATGGTACACCAAATTTCAATAATGTAAGGAGCTTTTCTAAGCTAAACTAGTCACGAATTTGGAAATGGTAAAAATAGGATTATTCTTCCATTATTGGTATTATTATTATAGTGAAAAAAAAAACACCTTTTGAAAGTTCCAGCTACAAGTCTTTTCAACGCAGTGCTCGAGTGCAGATAATAAACAAATTAGAAAATGGAACCTTTTTATATATGTAGATTTGTACTTGTCCCTGTATAAAGGATTCTCGTTTCAGATTTATTAACAGACCTTAATTTTTCCTGAGATCATCAGTATAAAAAGTATACCTAAATCAAGATTCTTAATGTGATGTTCTGGGTTATATTAACTTCTTTCTAATTATTGTGATTTGACATAAAATATGAAACGTTTATAACATTATATTCACACCAATTCCCCCAAGATGTTCTAAAACACCAATTTCATGCAATGCATTTTGGTTTAAAAGTTATTCAATAATTATTACTTTTCCGCAATTGCAGATTCCCAAATCCAAGATTCGAGAAAAACTTTTCGTATTTTAATTGGAGTACTTTTCTGTGATTTATAAACTGGCGCACTTTTGTAGCTCACGCGATTAGCAGGACTACTCATACTCAAATAAGGCCCACCAGCTCCAAATCTTGGAAAAAACTTGGTTGGTAATCTCCCTATAATAACAATTTATCTGAATAGTTATTTTATCTAATATTTTTTTATAGATTATTTAATATTATTAAAATGGTACACCAAATTTCAATAAAGTTAGGAGCCTTTCTAAGCTAACATAACCACGTATTTGGAAATAGTAAAAATAGGATTATTCTTACATTATTGGTGGGACTTCTTAAAAATAATGGCAAGAGTGCAAATAGTGAAAAAACCCTGTTTAAAAGTTCCAGCTACAAGTCTATTCAACGCAGTGCTCGAGTGCATATAATAAACAATTTAGAAAATGTAACCTTTTTATATTTTCTAAGATCCACATCCAGGATTCTGGAAATTTGTTTCTAACTTCAATTATATTTAAAACGTTTGATTTCGGTTGAAGTGAATTTGTTTTGAATCTGATGCCTTGTGCATTTGGTGGATTACCTTCAAAATGATAAGAAAATACTCGACGATCAACTAAAAAACAAAAATAATAAGTAGCTAAAACATAATAAAGATTAAAGCGCATTAAACGATTTGTTTTAAAGGACCTTTAAATGTTTCGTTAACAATAATACATTATATCGCAGTTTGTTGTATGAATTGTCTAAAATGTTCAACGCTATAGTTGGTGTATTAATGGGTATTCCTTTTAGGTGAAGCGAAATACTTTAACAGGGTCTTGATATTACTAGTAGTAATATGATAATCAGGTAAAGGCAGTGAAAATAATGGCACTGCTGCAGATTGAGCTGTTTATTACTAAAGTTTGTCATGCTAAAATGTCGTCACTAAAAATAAAGAGCAATTTCTTGATGGCTTTTACTTATGAGAAATGTGCCAATGATTAAATTTGAATTCCAAAACATTGCTAAAGTTAAAATACTATATTTTTTTGTTATAAGTTGATGCCGAATTATGGATAGAAGAATATCTTCTTTAGGAGTATAAATTGGTCTACAGGCTGAGATCTTTTACCATAAAAGAGTTTTTGTTTATACATGGATAATGTTTATGTATAACTAAAAGCAAATCAAATAATTTACAAAAACGGAAAACTGAAATGAGGTGATTAAATTGAATAATGTTTCGTCATTGATGTTTTTTTGAAAGGATTAATATTTCAAGTAACCTGCTGTCATCAATTTTATTCCATATCCAAGTTTCTGGAAAAGTTTTGCGTATTGCTATTTTAAAAACTTCATTTTGAATTGTTTCCTCAGCTCGATAAATAGCTACGTCTGCTACTTTGAGACTCCGGAAAGAGTAAATTGGATTAACTACAATAAAATTGGAATATATTTAATGTTGGTAAATAATCATTAGATGAATTGAAACAGATTTAATACAGCTAAAAAATAACGCGCTTTTTCTTTTGGGCATTATCAGATAAGATGAAACAAACTTTGACTAAATTGGATTATCCTTTTTTAATTATAAGACGTGTACGTTATGAGAAACGATTTATGCTAAAAAATGGGAAATATAGCAAAATGTATATCAAGATCGATAGACGTCGATTTCCCATTCATTTTGTAGAATTTGAAGCGGGGTTATCCATTTGGTATTAATCAACAGTGTCATTGGCCACTACTGCACCACAAGGAGTGTCAGTGGGATACTTTTTTCACCTTTTACAACGTTAAATGTACAGAAATATTTCTGTCAATGTTTAAGGCCAATTATTTTTTTATAATTTTTAATTTCTTGCGTCAATCCACTTTCATATGTTATACATAAATTATGTACGTAATATTCTTCATGCAGTGAAATATGCATAAAACCAATATAGTATTTTTTGGGAAAATTAAAATTGCATTAGTAGACAAAAGCTCAAAAAGAACGGTAATAACCGAATAACATAGGATCTAAAATATTGGTAATCACTTTTCTACCGCAAACGATGTCATTATCCAAGTTTCCGGAAATTCTTTTCGAATCTTTACGGGCTCAACCATTTGCTTAGGGCGCAGTGATGTAAAAAGTACCGGTGTCGCCCGCGTTGATGTATATAAGACTTGTGGAGTTGTACTGCAGCCAAAGCATACATCATTTACTGCTGTTGGCCGATAAGTAAATGCTGCAAAATAAAAATTGCATTCTTTAATATAGCTGTAATTTTGATAACTTTTTCAGATCCCGACCGCTGTTTCAATTTATCAGAACGTAACATATATAAGGATCTTGTAATATTGTTTTTAGTTTTAGCTGATGCATTACCTTATCAATGTCTAGTTATATGTCGTTGCTTATAAATATAATATAAATATCTACGCTTAAAATAGCAATATAGAAAGTAAGGCCAGCACCATTACAGAACTAGAGAGAGTATATAAAACAAGTTTATAATTCAAGCATATGCCGTCGCAATAATAAGACAGCAGAAGATTTGCGAATCAATCTATAAAGTATATATATACTTGTTTTCCAGTGTTGACCATATCCAAGTTTCTGGAAATTCTTTTCTAACTTTAATTGGAGGTTCTGGTTTAGCAGACACTGAAGCAAAAGCAACGTCTACTCTTTCTACTTCGGATAAAGCAATTGGATATGGTATGGGAAACCCTGAAATAAATTTAAATGAGGTTTTTCTAATATACTAAATGAAATTTCGATAATTATATTAAACTAGAACCTGTAACATTCTATAAAAAAATTTTGATTAAAATCCAAACAAAGTGAATTTTTTTGCGATATTTGACTTTGAGGGCTTGTATAGCAATAATCACGATTATTAAAGTGACTTATTTATAATTCATGTATGCAAAAATTTAAAAGGAAATAGTTTCTTAGAAATTTTCTTATTTTGGAGCACAATTTAATCCATAAAGGCATATCCGCTAGCCATTTTCAATGGTTTGACATTTTTACTTATCAGAGATAGTGGTTGATAGTGGTTTAAACTCCCTGTATGAAACAATGTACATTTATGTTCTCCGTGCAGTTAATACAAATACAAAAGCAACAGTTATTGATTGTTTTCTGAATTTATGAAGTTAGTATTTTTTGGGGGTCCGTTTTTGAAAAGAAATAAAAAAGATTTCGTTTAGCATCTTCCCATGCAGAAACAATACCTGAATGGTAAAAACTAAATTCAAGCTTTAAATTAAATACCATGCCACCAAGAAGAAATTACACCGTTTTCAGTTTATTAAATAGATTATTGATTAGAAAATAATTAGATATTCACTTATTTTCATCTGCAGATTCCCAAATCCATGTTTCCACAAATTCTTTTCGAATTTTAATAGCTTTTACTGGAGAAGGTAGTGACGCCATGGGAGATGCAAGAGGTGGGGGAGGTCCGGGAAGCCCAGGTGCTGCAAAAGCACCTGCTGGAGGCGGAGGTCCTCCTGATCCAATCCCTGATATATAAAATGGCAAAGGCAGATGATATCCTAGAGAAAACGAAAAGTACTTTCTATAAATTTGTAATTGGTACATATTCATCCAAGAGTGATTTAAACCGTAAGTAAAGAAATTATATTGTTCTGCATTTTTATTTCTGAATCTTCGTTTTAATACGTTTATGTATGTGGATGAAATAACCAGGTTTCTAGGAAAGGGTATCGGATGAATTTTTTCGAAAGGAAATTCTAAAAGGAGCACATCTTTAGTACTTCAACCTAATGCTACATATACTATTTTCATGGCCTTGTAACAGTACTGCTAAAATAATAAATAGTGCACATTCCTGCCACGAGAGCTAATAGTTATCGAATATGTTCTGAGTTTTTAAAATTTACATATTTTGTGACACGATATTAAAAAGATAGAACGAAAATTTCCCTTAGCAAAATATGTTCCCAAAACAGCTGAAACTAGATCTGAATGAAAGAAAAAAACATTTAAGTTGCTTTAAACAAATACCATGCCACCAAAAAAGAAAATCACCCGTTTTCAGTTTAATAATTAAGATTTTTTTTAGAAAATAATAAGATAATCACTCATTTCCATCTGCAGATTCCCAAATCCATGTTTCCACAAATTCTTTTCGAATTTTAATATCTTTTACAGGGCGAAAAGCTGTGGTTTCTTTGGGTGCAGGAAGTCCAGCAATTCCAGGACGTGAAGCTGCTTGTAAAGCAATTCCTGCCCCCCCGAATCCTGCTCCTGATGACATTGCTGCTGACGAGAATAATGTAAGCGAATGTACTCGCTCTAGAATAAACGAAAACAACTTCTTTACTACGTATGCACTGTATATTTAGTATTTAGTGATTTAAACCGTAAGTAAAGAAATTATATTGTTCTGCATTTTTATTTCTGAATCTTCTTTTTAATACGTTTATGTATGTGGATGAAATTACCAGGTTTCTAGAAAATTCTATCGGATGGATTTTTCGAAAGAAAATTGTAAAAGGAGCACATCTTTAGTAGGTACTTCAACTTAATATTCTATACTATTTTCATGGGCTATGTAACCGTCCTGCTAAATCTTGTTTTAAAATCCCTGTATTACTTTAATACACTTGCACATTCCTGCCACGAGAGCTAACAGTTATCGAATATGTTCTGAATTTTTAAATTTATATTTTTTGTGACACGATATTAAAAAAAAGATAGAAAGAAGATTTCCCCTAGCATAATATGTTTCCAAAACTGCTGACAGTAGATCCGAATGAAGAAAAACATTTAAATTAAGCTTTAAACAAATACCATGCCACCAAAAAAGAAAATCACCCGCTTTCAGTTTAATAATTAATTTTTTTTTTAGAAAATTATTAGATATTCACTCATTTCCATCTGCAGATTCCCAAATCCATGTTTCCACAAATTCCTTTCGAATTTTAATATTTTTTACCCCACCAAAAGCTCCGGGTCCGTTGGGTGCAGGACGTGGAGCAGCTTGTAAAGCAATTCCTGCCGCCGCGAATCCTGTTCCTGATGACATTCCCACTAACCCAAATGGAAGCGAATGTACTGGAATAAACGAAAACAACTTCTTGACTACGTGCGTACTGTATGTATGAAATCGAACTATGGCATGAGACATTGATTGGTTTGCAGGATTCTAATATTTTAGCAAACAGAGCAAAAAACGCGGAGCTATTATTTATATAATTTCGAATGGTATACTATTTATAAAAAACATAATTCTTATATATTATAGTTATCAACACTTCAGATGTCACCTCTGAGTTAAGAAAATATGTTACAGTTTTGTGGAAATTAATAAAAAAAGATTGTCGAGGCCGGAATAAATCCAGGGAAAAGGAAAATGCTCCGTAATATTCGTCTGGTGATGTTGAATATGATATATTTGCCACCAATTAAATGTTAATATAAAGCATCTTCGGTATTTCAACTTACTATTCATTCAAATGTTTTTGTACGTGCTTTATTTTATCATTCTTATTACTCTCTACAGCACATAAAATCATTATACTGCCAAAATGTGCATAACTTGAAAAAACGAAATGATTAAGCGATTATTAGTTATTATACACCGATATGGACGAATGAAATAAAATTCTAATCATGAGTAGACAGCCCCATAAACAAATGATTTACTTAATTTCATTGAAAGTTAACCAAATCCATGTTTCTGGGAAATTCTTTCGAACAGTTAGTTCAAATTCTGTTGTTAAAATTGCGGATGATTCTTCAGGAGCAGAATCTAGAACTCTAAGTTCTATTTCGTCGTCATAGAATGATACGGCATACTCTACCGGTCGAATTTTTCCTGTAAAATTGATATGATATATTTTTCAAACCTATTCGAAATTAGTCAAATAACATTGTAATGCTTAGATCGTCCCAGTTGAAAGCGTTCAATGTAGTCTTGCAATTATAATAACTGCAAAGTTGCCACATATAGTACATAATTCCTAAAAGCTCAAGCATGTCTTAAGCTCAAAACTAAATTACTCTGCATTTTTGTTAACTTTTAAGAATATAGCAATTATTAAAGGATATTAAGCACAGAATACATGATATGAGAAAAGGAAACACTACTGTAGATATTCTAACATAAATAATAAAGGGATGCAAAATCCAAAACATAAGACTATCCAGGACCCAAAAAACATATAAAATGTAATAGTCACTGATTTGCATTATGGGTTATCCATATCCAAGCTTCGATAAAATCTTTTCTGATCTTTATATTTTCAGTCCGTTTTGAAGCTGATGTCGAAGTTGGTGGAGGTAGTGGGCGAGGATCACTTTCCATGAATCTATTAGAAAGAGGCTCGTCTACTACAAAATAGTAATCAGGAATTCCTGTAAATATGAAAAGAAATCTTCGTATGAAAGTAAAAATATATTAAAAGCGTGTTTCTAATTATATTGACCCTGTATTTTTTTAAATAACCATTATGAGATTCAATAGAGCACTTTTTCTACTGCAAAATGTCCCGATTCTATAAAGGAAGGTTGCTGTTCATTAGAAAAGACCAAAACACCATTTGAAAATAATTAAACAGTTTATTCACTCATTTAATCCAGATGTTGTCCATATCCAAGTTTCAATGAAATTTTTGCGAACTGCGTCACTTTTGTTCGATTGAGGTTTGTCTGAAAGCCCTATAAAGGGAGCCGTATCACTTATAGTAGCAATGGAAAATTGCACCAGACCGCCAGATATTCTGTCTTCATCGTCATAATCCGCTGAAAATTCACCATGCCGTTTTAAAATTATAGTAATATTTAAATTCCGAAAAAACCAGTTGGTGAGAAAGAATCATTTTCCTAAGAAGGAAACTAATGGAACGCATCGTCAAGTCTTATAAAGGGTGATTTGACGAGTAATCCTCATCAGGAGAATAGTAATCAGAACGATCTTTTGTAATATCGTATACAATAATAATAAAATGATAGTTGGTGATAGTAATATGATATGGAACATGCAACTTTAAGTTTCCAGGTGGAGCTTTTAATGCCAAAACCAGAAGAAAGTTTAGGTGTTTCTAGTTTTTAGCTGAATAGAAAAACATCAAAATAAAGTTAAAGTAATCACTTGTTTTCATCTACCGTTGACCATAAAAATACTTCAGGAAATTCTTTTCTAATTTTCTCAATTTTAGGCTTCGGTAATAATTGAGGTGCCGCAGTAGATGGAGGCATGCGCCTCCTTGGTGCGGGACCAAATGCAGTACTTGGCACATATTCCTGAATTGAGTGATATTTTATTATTGGTCCTGCAAAATTAAAATTAAAAATAATTTCTCTGCAGCATTGTTTCATTTTTTTTTTCAAAATATACAAATATCCAAATTGCTTGGAATTTTTAACGAGTTTTAAAATAATAAATATGGTAGCAGCCGATGAGTGTGTATTTCTAAATTTCAACTATGAATTTCAATTAACGAGCCCAATTTATGAGGATGCAAATGTATTTCATAATATAAAAATAGTAATCACTTATTTGTGTTAAATAAAATCCACAACCAAGTCTCAACGAATTCTTTTCGAATTTTAATGGCACTAGCAAAATTTCGCATTGCCATAATTTCTCTTGGTAAGGAAATTACTGGAAAAAAATGATATTCTGTAAGTTATATTATTATTAAATCTCTTCAAAATATTACAGCGCTATTTTTTTATTATTCACATATTTATAGAATTTCCCGACCCATAAGCCTCCCCGAACCTGACTAAAACCGGATAGAAGAAATCAATTTAATTATAATGTAATAAAATATTCACTTGTTTATATCAGCTATTTGCCACAGAAATACTTCAGGAAATTCTTTTCGTATTTTAGGATTTTCTATTTGAGATAACATTGATGCAGGGGTTGAAATGATAAAGGCACTATCGTAGGCATAAAATTCTTGTCTAATATCAATAACTGTGAATTAAAATATTTTGTTAAAATAAATATGATTCAAATATCATTTATTCCTAAAACTATTTTCTTCATCTAATATTGTTTTGTATTTGCGCATCTTATACTTGATTTCAGCGGTTGTACGCTAGAGTAATAATTTGTTAAAACTCGATAGAAAAGCCTTTTTGAAAAATAAAACGGACTAAACAATGATGAAAAAACCGATTCAAATCACCACAATTTTGTGGTGTTAATTATATTCCTTTGGAGGATCTAAACCCTTCACTGAATGTCCTCGCATTTTCACTGTTGTTTTTAATAATAGAGTTATATTTTGCAAGAAAGGTGTGAACAGGACTAAAGACTTATACATAAAAAATACATTATTTCTAAGAAAGAATGCATTGAAAGTTTTTACGCATCATGTTGCGAATGTAGTCCGCTTTAGAGAAAATAGGTTCTATTTGTTCGTTGATGGATTGGGAGATAAGCAGTTTTCAAAAACTTTGTTCACAAAACAAATTCTTTAAATAGCGAGTTATGTTGTTACAGATAACAGATAAATGGTTGTTAGCTTTAGAGCAGCAGCGGCACCACTTTTTACTTTTACTTTGGTGGGTCCACACAATAGAAACTTTATCTTAGAGACTTGTCTATAGAATTCCATAGATTTTTATCTGTGAAACAAAGGAAAGGTGCTGCTAACGGTGGTTCCACACGATAGGGACTTTTGGTGGTTTGGTTTATATAAGTATTTACTCTATGATTTTTAAATTACAGATCGAAGATTGAAGAATTTTTCTGAATCGTTTTCCCTATAAGCAATTTCCTTGCACTAAATATTTTACTAAAACTAATTACTGAACAACTAATTTGAAAACGAAAATCCAAAATTTAAATTATGTTGATCACACAAGTAGTTGCCTATTGGATATAATCTTCCTATAATACCTTTAAAAATATTTTTCGATAAGGAAAATAAGCAAATTAAACTAAAATCAGTCTTTAAAATTAAGAGAAAAACAAATAATTTCTAAAAACTTCGCCTAAGCACATATCTCAGTGATGTAGAATAAATACTGCCATCACCTCAAACTCATAGAGTTATTGAAAAAGAAATACTAATTATTTTTTCTATGTTTGTCTGTCTTTGTCTGATGGTTTCAATTAAATTAATGATCTAAATGCTATTAACTATTCGATTTTACCCTTTGGTGTTAGCCTTTAAACGAATCCAGTAAAGAAAAGATCGAAGATAGATAAAAAAACTAAATGAAACCAAATACAAAATTTTTATATTCACTTCTTAATGTGCAAGTTTTGCCAAATCCAAGTTTCGGGAAAATTATTTCTTTGATATCCTTGTTTTGCTACAAAATCATATCCAATTGCGCCCATATGGTATGTGATTTCGATAAGGCCTGGAAAAAAATCGTTTTTTATAAGGCAAAAAAGTCATGACGTATTCGTATGCTATTTTTCGCTGTTTTGTATACTTTTAGAATGGCATAGTTCTACGCCGAAGATGAATTGTAAAAAATAGAATTGTAAGCACTCTTTCACATTACGAATTTATACGTTAGTTTTGAATTGTTTTTTGGGTAATAAACATTAACAGTACGTGTACGGAGAACAAACATGTAGCATTGTCAGTTCATTAAACAGTAAATAAAAGCAACGGAAGCGTACGAAATAAAATTTATATATTTTCCTTTCTCCATAGTTGAATTCTTCCACCTTAAGAAACACTGTAAAACATAAAATTTTATGTACCTATCAATTTCTGTTTCTTTCCAAATCCAAGATTCAATAAATTCTTGTCTCACTATGACAGGGAAAACCTCGTCGGTTTTTCGTTTTACGTGTTCTTCTACTTCAATTTCGCATAACTCCTCCATACCTTCTGCTAAACTTACAAACTGTGGCTTATTCTTACGCCTTTTATTTGGTACTGAGTCTGATACTGCATTTAAATAGATACGTAAATTTATTACTTGGGTATCCGATAACTAATTGTGGAAATTCATTAATTAAAAGTCTTATACAGAATAAAAATAAGTCCTTAATACAAACGCTATGTAAGATCGATTAAGAAAAGGTCTTGGGATACTTTACGTATATTCTTCACCGAACACAACGCAATATGCTCTTTACCGAAGCACATTTCCATTAGCTCATGGTCCTATTTCGTAAATATTTCGGGATGTTTTTATGAATACATATTGTAGTCCATGCATTTAAGTTTAAGTTTTGTTATAAATTAGTGAAACTTTTCTATCGTTACATATAAAAATAAGTCCTGGATTTAAGTTTTTATTTACAAATAAAATCTGGACTAGAATTCGGTTTCGACATTCAAGAAGAACAAAAAACAACTTTTAAACAGAATCAAAACTTACAACACAAACATATCATTTGTGCGTAGGAAAGTAATGCACCACGCCAACACCTGGGTTCCATTAGTAAATTTAATTTACCAAAGAATAGAAGCTAATTAATTGTTATTATTCCAAAACCAATTTTATTTTAAGAATGATCTTTTGTAACCTATTATTGTTCACAAGGAATTCCCATATCCATGTCTCGACGAACTCCTTTCTGACTTTAACAGGTTCAGATAATACTTGGGTTTTTTCAAATACTGGGTCCGAAGCGTATGATATAGCAGGTTTAATAGCAAGTCCTTGTAATGCTGTGACACGATTTACAGACAAAGGAAGTGGCAACGGCTTTCGACGTACTGTAACAATTTTACTGTGTTCAACATCATGGATATATAAACAACAAAAAGCATTTTTCACATATACTTAAAAAAATATTTCTGAAGATTTATAAACTTACTTTATTTCACCTGGATTGAATTTCGGATTTTTTTATATTGATTGGGATCTTTTTTGGAAATGTTATTACTAACTACAGCAAATTTACTCCCACACTACAATATTCAATATAACAGTGATATTAATATTAAATTTAAAGAAGAAAAGATATGAAATTAAATAAAAGCATATAGAAAGAATTTATTATTATAGAGAAAGAAAGTGTTTACGTATCCAGTTTCTCATTGGAGATATCAGATTGTGATTCTATTGCATGCACGTAAATATTTCTGATATCTTTATGCTTTCATCTAAAGATAAGAAGTTTATTTTTGTTGTCGTAAGCATTTTTATTAATTAAAAAATAAAACGTTTGTTCACTCGCCGCAGGGAAGAAATTAAAATTATTTACGTAAATTGTAGACACGCGTTTGTATTTCCTGGAATAAATCACGAATAAAAATATCTTTATAACTCGTCCGCAAATATTTCTCTTGCCTTCAATACACCGACAATCAGTATATAGCATATTTAAATATGTATGCATTTTGGATACCATTATATTTCACGATCTACACCTATGTTAGGATGATTTATTCTGAACGAATTGATGACGTACGGATGATTTTATTCAGAACGAATTAACAGATGCTGCAATTGTTATTATTTACGAAGTTATCATCTTCAAGGGATCAGTCTAGATAAAGCTCCGAAAATGGAACAACGAACACAGGTTAAAATGGCTAAAACGTTTTTGGGATAATAAGGGTACTAACCTAAACGAAATGAACCAGGGATGTTATTTTGAAGCAAAAACTAATTAGTGTTTTTAACTGTTACAAAATACAGAAAGGATTTTTGTAGTAAAAGTATAAATTAAGCCTACAAGCGTCTAAAGCGACACGTAAATAGTTAAAGCAGAGGAATAGATAAAGTACCATTAAAAAATACACACACCCATTTAAGTGTTGTAACGCCCAAATCCAAGTTTCTGGAAATTCATTTCTAATCGTTAATTGATTTTCATTGTAATTTTCCTCTGAATCTAGACTGGCTTCTGGTTGATGAAACATAACAACTTCTTCATCTTGTAAATATTCGTATTCCACCCGGTCCTCGGGAGGCAACGGAACTAGAATATTTTCATAAGAAATTCACAAAAACGATTTTGCAATTTTGTTCAATACTTTCAGCATTGTTCACAAATGCAAGAATGCAATAAAAATATGTTGTTGATATAATTTAGTTCGTAATCTGAAAGAATTTGTAAACGTTGTTTTTAATATAACTGAGACTAGCAAAGAATTTACTTGGATATTATGGCCACAATATGCAAAATATCAACTGTAATTTAATTCGGGTATTGTAAAATATTCCAATTATTGTAAAATAAAGTAATTTTGAATTTTGAAACTGTTGTAGAAAATAGCACTTATAGAAACGTAAAACAAGAACAGAAAAAACGTTAAAGATATACTATACATCATAAATGAATTGTTTTAGCTCAGGCTTAGCAAAAAGCGTGCATGTAGTGAAGCTGTGATATTTGAACAATGGCACTGGTACTTTCATATGATCCTTTTCATTATAGGAGTAAATGCTAGTATTTTAAAATATCTGCGCAATTGTGATCTGGGACAACATGTGCAAAGTTAAATATATATTATCTCTAACTTTTAGTTAAACCCCAATTACAACACATTGAGTAACATAAATACCGGTGGTTCTTATTTCAATAGGTGGGACATGTGTTCAAATTTTAAAAATGTACCAAAATTACACTGTATTCAGAATATATGTCCATTAAGTTTTCGTGTTAATTTTTATTCCCTAACATTCTCAGTGCTAACTTAACCTGAGTTAGAGACAATTTTCTTAATATAAAAAAGTTTTGAGTGCCTCTACCAACAAAAACTAACCATCTACTGAAATTTATCGTTTCCCAAATCCACGTTTCTGGGAATTCTTTACGAACTGCTAGTTCTGGCATTTCTTCATGGGATATATCTCCCCCATCGGGAGCACTAGCAGCCATAGGTCGCATAACCATATCAAAATCCATAAAATCTCTTTCATAGTAAAATATGTCTAAAATAAATTTGTAATTGATAAAATTATAATCTTTGCTTTTAGTAAATTTTACTAAACTACGCTTTAAGACCACTATGCGAACAATACCATATACGTAAACATTTGTATATTACAATTAAAACAACCTCCACCGCTTCCAAACAATGATTTTTTTTTAAAATCCCATAAAACGACAAAAAAACACCCGAATTCAGATCCAGTGTCCAAATTTCATTATATATATCGTTATGTTATATATATATATCGTTATGTTAAACTTAGTTAAATATTTAACTTTTATTTTGATTTTTAACGAACCCAGAAATATTTTCGATATTTTCCCAAAGCCATGTTTCCGGAAATTCTTTCCGGACCGCAACTTCTGGCATGATGCCACCCAGACCACCCGCGCTACTCGCTGGTGCACCAAAAAGAGCTATTGGTAAGTGCGGGCTATCATAGAACACGCCGGGTGGTAGTTTTGGGACTTTTAAAAATTTATTTAGAAATATTATTTATTGGTCGTCCTTTCAATTTTGAAAAAAAGTGTATTTTTAAAAAAAAATTACTTACTCTGAAACTCTGGCAACTTAGCATTTGTAAAAGTAATAACACCCGAGTCACGGCCTGGATATCTTGGGTGGTAGTATGGCGTTGCTTCCCAGGGAGTCTCGGTTTTGAAATTGCGCATTTTAGTGAATACGTCATCGGAACTTAAATCATTTCCTTAAAAGATGGTTAATGAAGTGATGCATAAAATTTGAAATATTACTTAACTTACCACTCTTTAAAAGCAAAACGCTTTGATCCACGCCCATAAGCCCAACTAAGGAGTTTGGTTTAGTAGTAATTTTGATGTCTACGTCCTTTCCAGGTTGAGTTTGAATAGGTGCAGTGATTTTCATCTAAATAAACAGGAATTAAAATTATCTTGTTGTTAAAACGACACCCTGCTCGTAAGAGCAAATGATTAACGAATTTAAATTACAATATTTGGCAATTGTTCTTCCAGATCAATTCGTTTTTCATCATGAACAATTTCTCCATCCTTAATGTAATAAACATATATGGATACAGTTGGAACCATGCAGAAATTAGGCTTAATTTTGAAATCGTAAGTAGTTTCTCCCTCAGGAACCTAAAAATGATAACATAAATTAAAAATGAATGCTTCAACTAGTTTCCCATATACCTTTACGTAATCAGACTTCAAAATGTTTCCTCGACCGATAACTTGATAGAAAAAGTAATCCAAACCTTTACCTGTGGAGACGGTAACGGTAATTTCATCCTCTAAAGTAGGCCTGCCATACCATGAAAAAGTTAAATATAATATTTATTTATAAAATATTATAAAAATTATACTTTTCCGGCTGTACTTCAATCTTAAAGGAATCATCCACATTCTTTTTTTCCTCTTTGCTTACGGATCCAACGAAACTTTCAACGTCCAAATATTTAGCCTACAATAAAAATTCATATAATTACAGTAAAGGTATTGGTTCTGTATTTACATTTAATTGAAAGTATTTGTTTTCTTTCTTTTCATTTTTAGGAATAGTAAAGGTGACAGTTGCCATTCCATTTTCATCTAAAGCTTTCCCCTCTTTTATGGGTTGAAACTTTCCTTCTTCCTCTTCTTTAGTTTCTGGTTCAACAGTACTTCCATCCTGACGCAAGAATGGAATTGGATATGGACGATAATATCCACCACCACTCTCGGTTAATGTAATTACAACAGGATTGCTGGAGTCTTGAACTGGAGTTTGATCATAATTTTTAACAACAACCTGTATATTGTAAGAAATTTTCATTTTTAATTGTATACGAATGTATAAAATAATAATAATTAATTAGTTACCGTTACATCGAAAGGAACATCATAATTAAAGTAAGGAGGAACTTTAACAGTTTCAATGCGGTATCTTTGTCGGTGGACAATAACATCAGAGGTTGCGTTTAGTTTAACACCAGTTAGTTTTTCTGTTACAACTGCGGTGATAGCGTAAGTGTTTTCCCAGCTTTCTCCAAATTTCAGATCATCTTTAATGTCAAAGCTGACACTGCCTTTTCCATCGACAGGAACTGTTTTTGATATTACGTTTTCTGGTTCCATTTGGTAGAAGCCCCATTTGGGTTTGATAGTTACCACAGCGTCACCTTTGACAGATTTTCCATAGGTATACCTTTAAAAAATAGAAATGCTCTAATGCTTTAAAACAATTAAGGAAGGCAAAAATATTGCATTTTCTACTAGTAGAAGTCTTAAACATACTCGAACAGTTTTATGTTGTTATCACCAAGTTTTGCCTACACTTATCAGATTTCTTCTATACTTACTTTGCTCGCACAATAGCATTCACTTTTCCATCCTTTGCGGCAACATATTTTGGTACATCAACACTGACCTCAAATTTAGGCAATACATATTTGTCAACATCAAAATCTTTCTGAGAGGTTTCACCATCAGCTGTAACTGAAATTGACCATTTTCCAAGAAGTGGGAATGGTGACAATTGCAGTTCTCCTGAGTATACTCCTTTGGTAAATTCCGCATTATCAATTTGTTTAATTCGGTTTTGTGCTGGATCCTGTAAAAATAAACGAAAATAATTAATTAATCCTATTATTATAAATAATTAAAATTTTGTAGAACTCACATCAATCACAATTGAGACTGGTCCTTCTAATGCTGCTGGTTTTGTGTTTTTATCTAAAATCAATACTCTAAATCGGACTAGATCATCTGGCTTGTAAGTTGCCTTATCAGTTTGAAGCAATATAATATATTTTTGTGACTCAAAATTTAATTTGGTCGAGTTTTTAAATTCAGCACCACAAACACCTTCGGCGGTTAAATTGTAGTCACCTGATTCGAGATTACCATACTATGTATATGAAAAAAAATTATTATTTAATTTTAATTTTTTATTTGTTAGGAATTATTTAATTTTTACCTCAAATTTAACTTCTTCTGATGAAAATGGTTGCAGCTTAACTGTTTTCAACTCAGAAAGGGATGGTCCAATAACTCCCACTTTGAACTCACATGGTTCATCACTTTTATGTAAATTAACGGAAATAGTATATTTCGAATGGGGCCTTATTGTTCCAGGGGCTACAATTGTGTACAACCTGCATAAAGAAAATAAATATTACCTATAGTTAGTGACTCTGTATACGATTGCTCAGCGAGTTACAACAGCAAGCAAACAAAGTGATCAAATAAAATAACAGAACACAAGCAGAAAAAGCGGTTAAAGTTGCAATAGAGATTTTATTAATAATTTTTTTATTACTTGCTGAAATCCCTTTTGTCGCCCTTTTTAAACCAATTTTTTATACGGTCCATAATTCACTATAAATAGGACGATAAATTACACCTCGATGGTATTTATTTAGGTATAAGTAGTGTTTCTAAGTATAGTAGAATTCTAATAATTTTTTAACTAATTTATAAAGAAAGTTTATTGGATTTGTTCTTAGCATCTACAGTTGTCTGTTTAGCCGTTATTTCTCATGTTCCAGCTCACCTCATTCTATCTATTAAACCGAAACTTAAACGCAAAAATATAAAAAAACAACCGAAAAATTAAAAAACAATCTGCTCTTATTTTTAACAACACGCAATCTCTTCAAAGGAAATGAACAAAAAATGCAAAAACGTTCACTTTCTATTTGAGTATTTAAAAAAGCTTCCCGGTTAATAATTGTTTATGCCTACACGTAGAAAAGCTCGTTAATAGCTTGTCAATTTGTTTACTCGAGCTTTTTCAAGGTGAGAGGGGTTTTACCGGCCTCTGAATCATCTGTTATCTCAAAACAAACAGTGACGTCACTTTTCATTGGAAATAATATTACATAATTGCTCCCCGGCCGTGAGGAATCTGTTTGAGTTCCTCAGGTGTCAGGTGGGAAGTTGAGTTATTGGTTAACTTTTTTTTTCTATTTACCAAAAGGCGATAGATTGCAAGTCGCAATTTGCCACAGTTCGCAAAAAGAGGCGAGTTAAATCTAGCAAACAAACAGAATCTGAACTCTGGGATTAGTAGTGACTGAAAAATATGCATATTTAATTTTTTTGTTAGTTAGAAGCTAGAATTATTATTATTAAAACGTGTTTGCAATACGTGTGCGTTACTACCACTCTCTGGTCTCTCAGATAACAATGTCCAGCGGTACAGTAAAAACTATACAATGGATCAAATATTTTCTGATGAGTCAGACCATCGAGTAATAAACTGTACATTTGGCCAAACGGTGCAAGACGAAATAATTAAATCATTAGAATTCGTGAATCTTAGTGAATTTATAAAAATAATTTACATCCTTATTTTTTAGCTATCAATAAATGCACAGGAAATAGGTCCTTTAACAAATTACAAAACACAGTATAAAATTTAAGACACAATAAAACGTAGAAACCCAACTTCTATATTGAGAAGCCGATAACTGACTGGCAAACGCGACGTGAACAACGTTGCGATGACACCACTGCCAGCTAAAAATTCTGGGTTTGGAGTATTTCTCTTGTCCTAGCGCCAACGAATTGAGCTCCAATGGATTTTGCAAGTTCGATGGTGACTTACATACATACAATCGACCTTGAAAAATCTACGTAGCTTTTAGAGATACATAGTGAGTAGGCATCTAGGGAGAGAGCTTTTTTGCTTAAATTATTACTCATTCTCAAGCTCTAATTACTACTAAATGATTATTTTTTTATTAGATTTTCGTTGAAATGTTTTTATTTTGGGTATTGGTGAAAAATCCCAAGTATTGTTAATTTTATGATTATAAAACCCTTAAATAGCCTAAGTACGGGTTGTCCCGTGGCAGATTTAAATTTGAAATTGGAATATTTGTGAAACAGTTGCAAGGAATATAGATCGGCGTTTCACGATGTCGCAGCGGTCCAGTGAGCATTGCCCGGTACCAGTAGAAGCGCATTTTAGAGCCAACGATCCGTGCCCCACATAGTCCACATATGGGTTTGTCAACAAGTAAAACTGCCAATATTGGGCACCAAAAGGAGAACACCCGCAATTGAAGCATCAACAAGCCCTAACGGCCTAAAAGTGACCGTTTGGGATGCTCTATCCAAGAATGGAATAATAGGACCGTTTTTCTTTTACCTCGTGTTGAAAATGTCACTGTTTATGGCAATTCTTACCGCCGCATGATAAGCGAATATTTTGTGGCGAGAGTTTGAGAGCATCAATCGTACACTTCGCACACGTGAACAATTCCTCAGAAAACTGATAAGTCGATTTGGTGATATGGTGTGACCACCCAGATCGCCAGATCTTACTCGTGTGGACTTTTTTCTTTGTGTGGATCTTAAGACAAAAGTGTACGATAGCAACCCAACGAACTTTCGGAATTAAAAAAGAAAAGCTAACGAGAAGTGAACGCTATTCCTTATCATTTTTTAATCTGTTCTGGAACAATAAAAAACGGAAAGGGAAATTTTCATTTTCATAAATTTCATATATAGACATCTAGAACAAGTTCAAGCATATCAACGTTCAGCTCTCTTCAAGTTTTCCTACCTTTTCTTACTATTAATAGATCTAAAAGTGGCGACGCGAATTTTCCAAAAACAAACAAATTTTCTTAAGAGTTCTAGCAAATTACTTTCGATCCACTAATTGCTGTTGTAAAGCTACTACAACAAAACCGCAAAATTGATTATTATAAAAACCACTAAATCGAAATGCAAAACACAAATTGAATATCTTATCATAAGCATTGTTGTTATATTATTAAGCTATTTAAGTTTCCTAGTATTATAATCAAGGTCATTGTTTATTTTGAATTGAAATAAAAAAAATTCTTAGAAGCTAAAAGTAAGATAATAAATAAATCGTGAATTATTATCATAAATTTAAACAAAACTGTACGTGACGTAAACAGCAAATATCTTCTCATGGTAGTGTAGTCTATTAAAAAATCCAGTTTTTTGTAGATAATGAAAAATTTGACCGGATATAATTTTTCCTCTCTAAGCAGTAATTATCTTAATTAATTATAAGTTTGATTGCAACTCGATGGCTATCTACATTTATCAGGTAATCAATGAGTTAATCATCTTTTAAGCTCGGTCCCAACTTCTGAATTAGGCTTAAATTAAAATTCATTTCCTAAACATATTTACTGCAATTTAACAAGCTTGATATAATTCCTACGAATCATTTTATATTTTAGACGCATAAAAAGAAAAATTTATCCGATTTCTTCAAAATCCACCTTGGGGAGTCCCAGACTTCGAATAAATTAAGCTGCGCCTAGCCGCTAAGGCTGATCGCGCTGTTTACTTACTTATTATTTTGAAAAACAACAACTAAAATTCACCGGCATTTGTAAATGTTGTCTGACAAGATAATATATGCACAATTTCAGAGGCTATGTGAAAAGCCGGTTTAAGATAAATTTATCCACCATTTCATTGGGTACGTGTATTTTACAGTCTAGCTAGATCTTTGTGGTAAAGCCGGGACGATAAGTGCAACAAGATCTCTATGAGACATGAATCAGTTCGAAATGCATGACACTAAATCGCGAAGAAGATGCGTGATGTTAAACTTGTATACCACAGCAATCGCACGTAGCTATCGGCCGGGGGCCTTCGGGATTTCCCCGGTTTCTTGTATCGATATTCCAAAAAAAGTTTGTAGCAATTGCACACGTAAGTGACCATCAGTGTTTATTTTTTCATAGCCTTGTTTGCATTTTAAAGTAACCCGAAAACTTGCCGGAGCATAAATGCAAATTATTAATGACCTTTGGAAACTGTAGGCGGTCGGCGCAGTATCACGAGGGTCAATAGCAGTGGAAGTTGCTATTAGGTATGAAAACAAGAACAAAACCGTCAAATATGACGTAACTGATCGAAATCTGGTTATGTCTTCTCTCTGTAGCTAGAATTTATAAAAAATAAAATTTTATGAGGAGTGAACTAAAAATTTGCATAATGGCTTTCAGGGGCGCCACAGAAACTTGCAAAAAACTGTGAAGAATTTATCTGCACCCAAATTATTTGTTTTTCACTGAAGTAACCTTGTATTTGTAGTTCTTCGTCATAAATGAGCTAAGTGTACTTATTGATTTATATGGATTTTGCAGCTAGTAAGGTAGTATCAGATCTAGGTGTTGATTCCCAAATAATGATCACCATCAGCATCTTCCAGAAACTCGTTTTCATAATTGCTTATTATTGCTATTTACTAATAAAAGCAAAACATTTGACTTGCATTCCTAACCCGTGCTTGATCTCGTCTTCTGCAACCTTTTCTCAACAACAAATTACAATTATTTTTGCCGCATAAAAGAGCTTTATGTTTTTCATTTAATGGCAAATTTTGTATTTCTCAATCTTAGCTCTTGATAACCTCCACCGAATCTGATTACCTTTTTCTAAAATTATTATAAAATAGTGATAATAAAATAACCCATGACATAACAAGACCGAAGAGGATAACTTCGTATTTTTTTACATTCCTTTTTTTCAAGAATTCCAGCACAAAAATCAAAAACATCTTGAATAGATTTACACAGTGACAATTTGTTAAAAAATAGTATTAATCTTCTTTTTTTCAAATAAAAAAAATTACCGGTTTTTTTGGGGCTGTGCGCAAGATCAAGAAGAGGATGTTAGAAGATCAAGGAGGTGATAATAAATTAGACAAAATATATTTAATATTCGAGTATATTTACGTGATTGTGTTGTTCTTAACATTTTTATTTATAACTTTGAGGTTTTTAATGCTAAGTTTCGAAGCTCTTTTTGTAGATGCTAGTTAATAAAAGCGAAGATAATTATTGGAATTTTATTACATTATTATTTGCGGAATCTTTGTTTATTGGGATGCGGTAATTATATCTTTAGATAATTTATTGCTATGGAAAATCTTGAATTAGTGTGCAATCTTTTTTTTTAAAATGGGGCAGTTTGAATTTATTTATTTATTTTAAGGTAATAAAAACAAGGCAAAAATTATAAGATGACGTGGCAGTCACCAGTCGGAGTAACAAACAATCAAATTAACCATGTTCTAATTGAGAGAAAAGGAGCCGCAAGCATACTGGATGTAAGAATAATGAAAAAAGGGTGCTGTGGGGTAGCCCTGACCAGAATACGGATAACGATCAAAACTCTCGCAATTGAAGAAATAAACCAGAAAAACAGAAGTACATCGGAAGCACACAAGAGCAAGGATGGAAGTCTTCAACCTAAATCTAAGAATACGAAACAGGAGGGTTTCAGCGAAGAACGGACATCTGGAGAGACATAGATGCGAATGTATTAGCAGACCCTCATTGGTAGTACGTATACATGCGAAGTTGAAGCCGACTTCAAGCCAGCTTGGATCTTGAATCCATGTATAGGCAGATCGAATTCTAATAGGATGGAGCCGATTCGATCCAACATTTGGGGCTGGATCGAATCGAAATGTCTTCGTAAAGGCGCCAATTCAAAGATTGAGAGATTACCATAGTACTAAGTTCGGCGTTAAACTAAATTTTAGCGCGTCTCCAAGCAAGATACAGTTTCACAATGTAGAATTGTAGAGAAAGTTCTTATTAACGTTTGTTTGGGTTGAATTTCGAAATAAAACTCCTCAAAATCCACTGGAAATATAAAATTATTAAAACGTGTTTCAAAATATTCTAAACACACAGAACTATTTATTATTTTTACTATTTTTTCGTGCACAAACTTTTTAGTTTTATTTCCTCACTTGAAACTTCTACAACCGTAAATTAGCGTAGTTTTCTGTTTGTTTTATATCATTGCTTGTTTTTTCAATAAATTCAGCGTGAAATAAGGTGCCTGCACGATAAAAAATGCAGCTAAAAATGTGGAGACTGACATTGCTGCCATCAGTTTTATAGAACTAGAAACGTCGATTTAAAGAGCATTTTAGCGGCGAACTTAGTACTGTAAAATTTAGATTGAAAAATTTTCGCGCTAAATTTTGTATGGAAATTTCATTTAGCGAGGAGCTTAGTACTAGGCTATTATTGACATGACAGCATGTTTTATAGGAGAATATCAAGCTGGCTGGCCTGTTCTGAACTGGAGGCATGCTAAAAAATACCGTCACACTTGCAAAAATGCCCAAGAGAGGGCCAAGGATCGATTTGGGCTGTAGCGCCAAAATATCATAAAGTTACAGTTTTAATCTCTGGGATTAAATTACTCCTAGAATGGATGAATTAAAAAAAACTTTGTCCAAGATATTTTCATAATCAATCACTTAAGTTGAACGCATTTATTCTTACCTATGAAAGTGAAAAGGCAAATGTAAATGAAAAATGAAATGTAGCCTTTCTATGAAAGTATGGGCATTTTCATAAACGCAGAACTGCGGTCATTCTGCAATATTCAGCTACAGACTTCCAATTGCTGAATTCTGCAGTACTGCGGCAGTTCTGCGTTTATGAAAATGCCCATCTATCAAGTACATTGCAGCCACAGGCGCACAGATTTGAGGGACCTAGAAATGAAAGCTTCAATGAAATCTCGATAGTTGATTTCCTCTTGGCTTTTCTACTACGTGAAAGAAATACATGATAAATTATAAATGGCCTTTCATACTGTACTAACTTTGTAATTAGTAGAAAAAAAACCATTTAGAATAACTATCGATCATAGTTTATGGTTTTTCTTTCTTGTCGTCCATTGAAAAAAGTTGCCGAAGCTGAATTGAAAAAGTATAAGTACCTAGTTCAAACTTGGTATGAAAATAAATTATGCATTATATAATTTAATATATGTATATATAGTATAAATTTATTATTATTTTGTACCGTCATTACAGTTTGAAGGAATTCATTTTGTAAAGATTAATGGTCAATAAAAAATGCAAAGTAGACAAACAAATTTTGAGCAATCAATAAGATTTACGGAATTTTGAAGAGTGAAAAACATATAAATACTTAATAATGCATTATAAGTTTATAAAGTATGTGTTTTTTACGGTACTTTTTGAATAAAATAATAACAATTCAAAATTGGGAACACTATTTTTAATATCAAAGAAATTTCTTGACAATTGTTTTTTTATATTTTGCATCGCACGTGTATATTTATGGCTCGATTCTGAAGTTGACATTCAAAAGAGTAAAACTTTTATTGTATCGAACAAGTAAATCATAATTTATTTTAGCTGTTAAAAAAGCTGCTAAAAGTTCAGAAATATTTATTGTGTTATTTTGAATTCATATTGATCAATCATAAAAGTCAATTTTTAATGCATAAAAATATCACTAAAGAAAATGTTTATTAATAATTTATAATGGTTTAAATTGCGTTAAGTATCATCAAGGATAGTGCAATCTATCACGAATATGCCATATTAGCGTTCACAAATTACTGTAATTATTGCAATTACGGTACGGTAATCAATGATTTATTCTGATTAATTCAAAATTCAATGCCTTCTTTTATATATTTTGTCTGCTTGACCATTTTAAATTATGATTATGAATATTGAATATAAATTTATTTTTTTAGATATCCCTAATTCACTATTTGTGCCACAAGCTTGTTCATGCAAAATTTTTAATATAAATTTCCAATTTCTCTGATAAACATTAACCACTTGATTAACGCTGGACAACAGTAATTCAATAACTAATACAATTTATGTCTTATTACCTGTACACAAGGACTAAACGGTTAATTATTGTTTAATAATCCAAAATATGATCTTTCTACTATATTAATTTTGGCCATTGCCAAATTTATAATAAAATAAAAACCACTAGAAAGAAAAATGCCCAACTACTGAACATGCTGTTCCAAATATCTAATCGTGGAGAAAATTACAGCCCTCGCCTCTGTCTTTGCACAAAAGTAACAACATTTTTTTGTTTGGTTGATGCCGTAAAAAAAATTCCAAAAAACTTTTATTTTCATTAAAGTTGGAAAATAATTTCAACATGTCGTGATGCACGTGATTTACGGCTTGAAACGTTAATAAAAAAATAAAGGTAGAAAATTTGCAAAAAAAGGAAATTACAAGGTTGTAAATAACACAAACCACGACGGGAGTGCTTGCAAAATCAATATGTTATACCGTTAAAAATTGCAGTTAATTAATTATACGCACCCTTTATCAATTTCTTTTTTGTCCTCGTCCTCAGCGCAAACAAATGTCGTTGTTATTACTAAAATTAATGAGAGACTTAAAAGTCGCGACATCTTAAAAGCGCCGCTTTGTCGTAACATTTAAAAAACACAATTTTTGAACACTCCGAATTGTCGCTAAAATTTCCGAAATATTAAATATGCTAGGTCCGAACACACCTGAAGACTGGCACAGAATAACTGATCTGGCATCAAAGAACCTGCGTTAAATACGAAAGTCTCGTAGTGCACAAGTTGAGAGAAGATAGCCCCACTCGGGCTCTGCTGGATTCTGGAACCCCTGTTGCGGCCCTGGAAGAGAGCTGAATGATCACGTAACGTTTATCAGCGGCCAGTAGATAATGGCGGTTAAATTTGTTTTCGGAACTTGTAAGTTGAGCGATCTGTGTTTCGGATTTAGAAATTGGAAGCAATTAGAATAGTGGAAGCATTCAGATCAAGATAGAGGCCAAAGAGCCCCGGAATTCCAGCTAAGCGCACTGCAAGAAATCGGAGAGTCTAACGATAAGCTTTAACTGATCTTTGGAACAAGATGGAAGTTTTTGTTTCGAGTTTTTTAGGAAAAGCTCTTCTAGGAGAGAAATGTCCAAGCTTGTGTTTAGCTTAGCATAACAAGTCTACGCAGAGGGGTCAGATATGGTCAATCAATTACAAGCTCCGGCATAAATTAATTAAATGCATTTATTTTAGGTAAACTTGGCACAGTGTAGTGCAGTCGAGCTGATCTATAGAATAGCAAACCTTATTCTGGGCATCTTATAATTTTTGGTAGTATGCATAGTTCACCAATAATATTAAAAATGGTTCACTATGGCGTAATCTGGGGTTTTCCGTAATAACATATGAAGTTTATGTGTAATAAGTTAGAATTTTCGATTGTTAGACTATGTCACCTACTATTTGCTACATTAAAAAGATTTTTTGTTGAGGCGAAAATAACCCGCAAATGAGAAATTTACTTGGTGATGCAAAGCTAGCAAAAACAAGATAAGGAGATTCATTGAGAGATTATTTTATGAGTGATTTTGTAAATGTAAAAGGCAAACATTTAAATTTTAATATTCGGTGCCAAGGAAAGTGTAAATAGCAAACATTGATGTAAAGAAATAATTTAATTTTCATCTGAATTCATTGCTATTTAACCTAGGCATATTTATTTTGTTAAAACAAATGCATGTGCTATAATACGATCAGACAGGTTATTTGATTTATTCTATTTATTTTGAATTGTAGAAACTACAGACCAATCACTTTGTTGGACACAGCTTGAGAAGCAGTTTCACGTATTTTGTTAAGTATATTGAAAGACAAAGTAGGAGATTATCAAGTTGGATTTAGAAAGAACACATCGACAACGGACCAGATTTGCATAATGACAATGATTTGATACGCAAAGCAAAGCACGCGAAGCGTACATTGAGGTTTGACGTTTATGCTTGATTGTTGGAGCCTTGCTATGGCTAGCGACATACGATTAGGTTTCTCCGGTACGGCAAACCATCTCCGGTTTGTTCTGAAACCGATTCGGTTTTAACCTTAACGTACATATGTTGCAGCTAATCAACCTAATTGCTTGAGTTCCATTTTGGCACGAAAAAACCGGTCCGGGAAAACCCTAACCGTATGCCGTTAGCCTATCGCGGGGCACCCACAGAGAATATGAAGGGCAGACCCGTCTTCCTCAAGGCAAAGCCTGCCGATGGGATCCTCTGCCCTTCTTATCTTTCATAATTGGTAATTTGGAGCACAGTGTGTAGATCAAGCCAACAAGTGTTCTGACATTGGTTTTACTGCGCCCCAACCATTCCTTGGCCGCATTAAGAGAGGGCACAGGAAGGAATCGCTTAGTTCGATGTATTTCGTCAGTTTGATCGACACAGGCCCTTTTCACCAAACTAGTGGGTGCCCTAATAGCGGGTTCCGGACCGATGGATACCATATCAGAAGCCTGGCTAGTCATAGCCCCGTAACTATACTTACAGGGTAAAATTACTTCCTGTATTCAGGACAAATTGATGCAGGTAGCTTAACCCCCATGCTTTTGGAAAAACCGCATGATTTATTGACTGATCCAATAGTCAATTAATAAACCTTGTTTATGTCTCGAATAATGTTATTGCTGATATACTGGATTTTAACTATCGGGGTTTTCCAAATGTTTGCCTTAAACCATAATTTCTATTTTATAGCTAAATTTCAAAGATAAGTATAACAAAACTTTAAAAAGAAAAACGAGTGACGTTATTGTGTAGGCTCTGTTAGTGAACACCAGAAGTAATAACATTATTGTACTTAAATTCTGAAAGCTCACGAAAGTGTTATGAATGTTTGCTAATTACGAGAAAGATTAGCTCGAAGTGATATGGGCGGGCACAGACAGAACTTAAAATAATTGGTATATTTCTACGAATAACTCATTTTTCATTTTTTTACATTATTCAAGGAAACATTTTTCTGTAAATTTAAATAGCGCCGTAAAACTACATTAAAATATTTCTTTTCACCAATAACTTGTTTTTTGCCTGACTAAAAACAAAATAAACAAAGTGAATCATTGCACAAAATATTCCGAGAATATGTTGTTGTTAGACAAATAAAAAAACGTTAAATATCCGATTTTGCTTTTTTTTAGCTTAAAGAAAGAACTAAAACGAGCAGCGAAAGCTACTGTTCAGTTTCTAGCAATTCCATACCAGTTTTCAATGAAAAAAATCTAATTAGATAAAATTCGTCAGAAATCCATATATTTTGCTCTCAAGGTCGTTATTTTCAGGTGTGAGTAATTAAATCAATAAGCGTAATGAAATTCGAATGAACCCCCAACCTGGAAATTGTAGCAGCTATACGAGCTCCAAAAACTGCCGACTGTGGGTCCAAAATGGAGGAGTCTGTGGAGTTTACTCCATTTCTCTCAGTTGGATCCCCGTGAGCTGAGTACCTGTGTTTCCTCTTAAAATTCAATGCTCTGCAGCTTAACTGAGAAGTTTAACTTTAAGACCGCGGCCACAGTCTTGTAGTAAACTTGTGACACCGAGTATCGCGCGAATAAAAAGTTAAGGCGAATTATAGTAGGCGACTTGCTGTTAACATGTCGTGTTTGTGGTGTTTTTTTAGTGTCTTTCTATCGACGTTGACCATTATTAACAGCCAAGGGTTCGTACAAACCGTTTTTTGCTATTATCAATAACTTTCTCCGACAAAGTGCCCTGCAAAAAGAAGTTTCACTATATAATAGCAATTTCCCAGTGTTTTTTTTCTAAATGCCCAGCATTTTTATGCATGTGTGTGATGTAGTGATGCACTCAGATCTTTCAATGTGTGCTAATGTTTTATGTGAAATCATTTCCAATTTCAAACCCAACACTAAACAGCGACATCAAGGTGCATATTGCCCAGTGCACTAGTTGCGGATATAGGCACTGCACACCATATTAGAAGCACCTTCGCAGAAGTTACCTTGATAACCTACGCGCATCTGCGATACGCTCAACTAAAATTCGCGCTAATGAATGAGTCGCACATGCATGACGTCATACATAACAAAAGTACACTTGTGTGAAAATTCAAGCCATGCCTTTAACACTTGAGAAAATATAAAAAGACTTGAGCAGCTGTTTTTCACTCCATAGTTGAAGTCTTTTGTTTTGTAATCGGACAAAAATTTCTCAAGAAACGTAAAATTTGTAAGAAAGCTACGATGGCTGATGGGACCTCTTCTTGCTAGTTATGGAGGATGTTAGAGAAACCGAGATTGCGAGATACTACTATTTGTTGTAATTTGGTAAAGCCGTGGGGGCAATTTCTACTGCGGCAGTTTTTGTCAATGGCAACAAACTTTAAGACTTGCCTCGGGGCTTTTATTCAGGAAAGTTTATGGACAATTTGATTAAAAACTGGTTTGATTAATGTCAAAGACCAGAAGTAACTATGCAGTAAAAAACTAACCAATTCCTTTGCAAAATTCTTAGCCATTTTACTTTGTTAGCATATGCTCGAATATGAATTAGTGCCACCATTATCGTATGAAGAAAAAATCTCTTCCAAAAATGGATTTATATTTTATTTGCAAGGTTGCGACTTCATTTTATTATTTAAAAAGCAAATTTCAATTCTCTAATGACCTCAAAGCATGTCGAGAGATGTACAGAAAAGTATTATTAACATTGATAAGGCTTTAATTGGGTTCAAAATATAATCATACACCTATGCAATATGGTCTAAATTAGTTTCATCATAAAAAATTTGAATTTCGTTTAGAAGCTACCAAAAATATTAGAGGAAACTTGGAATGTAGCTGTCCCGACAAAATTCTATCGCTACTATCATATCTTATACCCGCGACATAACACCAGATTAGCCCACTCGGCTCATTCTCTTTGCCTACAGCCCCCCTTTTAACGCACACTACAGACAAAGCATTCGTTTATAACTAACAACCTGACTGTGGAACAACCTTATACGCCATGTATTTCCGAACTCCTACAACATAAGGGTTCAAATGCAGGGTTCCTCGCCATCTCGTTCAACACCCTCCTGACTCCTCGTACCCTGAGGCTTTCTCTATCCTTCGAACTATGCTTACTACTAGACATTGCACCATGACGGACCGGTGGAAGGGTGTTTCCTGAGCTAAGAACTGCTACATAAAAAACATATACTTAAGTTTATCGTATATTTTTTAGCTATTACGCCATCATTGCTCCAAACACAATAAGACCAAATTCAGAATATCATGTAGCAGTCAGTATTCACAAGAGTTCGGAACCAAGTTCGGTTAAAATTGGTATCATTAGTTCGAGTTATTCCGATTTTAAAGCGGTCGAAGTTAGACCATATTCAACGGAACTGGTTCAATTTGAAGTGAGAATTGTGTTAATAAATTTAATTATTTAATCAAAATTTCTTTTATTTTAGTTTAAAGATTTAAAACCAGAAAAATACAGCTTGACCGCAGAGGGTATTACAGGAGTTATTTTTACAAATGAAACTATACTAAGGTTTCAGCCAAAGCAACTTTCGGTACTAATTCAAACAGATAAATCTATTTATAAGCCGGAAGATAAAGTAAGATTTCGAGTTTTAATATTGGACTCTAATCTAAAACCAGCTAAAGACTATGGACAAATCAACGTAAATGTTAGGGTGAGTGTTAGAAGTTTCATGGTGTGTTATCATTGTAATTTTATTTTGTAATAAAAGGATGCGGACAAAAATAGAATTATACATTTGAAAGACATAAGTCTTACAAGCTCTATTTACTCTGAGGAATTTGAGCTAGCAAGTTCTCCAGTACTTGGCGAATGGACCATTCACGTTGAAGCTATGGGAGAAACTTATATAAAAACATTTGAAGTTCTCGAATATATTCTTCCAAATTTTGAAGTATCTATAGAAACTAAAAAACATGCGGTGTATAAGGATGGAACCATAGCAGCAACAGTTCGAGCAAAGTATGAGGCCACAAAAATAAATTGTATAGAGATATATTAAAAAAATAATTATATTCTTAGATACCCATTTGGAAAACCAATAAAAGGTGAAGCGACTGTTTCCATTTACCCAATATTTAATGGATCCCTTCAACCATTTATTACCAATTTGATAACAAGAAAAGTGGTTCCTATAGACGGAAAAGCCTTCGTTGAATTTGAAATAATTGATGAACTAAAATTTAATGAAGACTATCAACGTGATATTATCATCGAAGCTACTGTAGAAGAAAAATTAACAGGTCAAAAACAAAACACTACCACAATTGTAACTATCCACAGGGATCGGTACATTATCGAAATTGTTAGGATGCCTCTTTATTACATACCAAATGTTCCCTTCGACGTCACGGTAAATTTAAGTGTCCTAGTTCAGTTACCTGTTTCTTACCTGAACTAATTGTTTTAGATAAAAATGGTTCAGCATGATGGTACTCCACTTAAGGATGACATAAATCCTATCACAGCTTACCTCACCAGAAGCTACTCAAGTGACGAGATGTATAACAAAACCGACTACCGTCTAGACAATAATGGAATGGCAAAACTGAACTTTATGGTTGGCGATGAAGATAAAGACGTATCGCATTCACTCATTGTTAGTTTCATTACTATACTTCGTGGTTTTAAAAAAATATTTTTGTTGCTTTCACTTAACATTTTAGATATCGTATTTAGGAACGTCAACAGATATAGGAACCGTATTCAGGAAGCAACATAGGAATGATGTTTTTATACAAGCTGAACTCCTGACAGAGAAGTAAATTAGGTTTTTACATGCTTTCAGAATGATAAGACAAGCCAATATTTTTAGTCCTTCCGTTAATGAGGAAATAAATGTTGCAGTAAAATCGAATCAAAAGATGAAATACTTTATCTACCAGATTATAGGACGAGGGGATGTGCTACTATCGAAAGCAGTGGATGTAAGAAATTCAGACTTAATTTAAGATTTTCACTTCTAGTTTTAACGATGTTATTTGTACCTTTGGACACCGCGGAATATTGATACATGTTTATCGTAAACCATTCAATTATAACAATTTAATTTTTATTATAGCACAAAACACAAAAATTGTCGCTTCATATATTTATTCAATTTATGTTAAAGGTTCCTGATAGCAACTACCAGACTTTCAAGTTTTTAGCTACATTTGCCATGGTACCGAAAGCAAAGTTATTAGTACATTTTGTACAAGATGGAGACTTTATATACGATGAACAAACAATCGACTTTGGCGAAGAATTAGCAAACAATGTACGTTCTAGAAAAAAACTATCTTGAAATTCTCAATTCCAAATATTTTCTTAGATTAACTTAGAGTCACCGAATCGAGTATCACCTGGTCAGGATGTTGATATAACTATAACAACAAAACCATATTGTTACATTGGTCTATTAGCTATTGATCAGAGGGCTTTTGAGCTAAGAACAGGTTTACTGTTAAAAAAGAAACTTAATTTAGAATAACATTAAGTATTTTTTAGGACACGATATAACAAAAGCCACAGTCTTAGATGAATTAATGAAATACGATTCGGAAACTTCAAGATTAATCCCGGGAGGATCACCAGGACAAGATGCAGGCCTTGTTACTCTAACTAATACCGATTATCACACAGAGATGCGTAAGTAAAAGGATATTTTTGGTAATTTAAAAAAATGAATTTTTTCTATTTTCAATTATTAGCAATAACACAAAGTACTCCTTCTACATTTGATGAAGATGATGGAAAAATAACGACTGCTAAGAAAACTGACATTGGACCTGCCCACACCTTCGAAGTTAATACAAGACCGCCATTAGCTGGACCATACGCCTTCAGTAGAATACCAAAACCTCTTTGGACTCGTCCGCGGATTAATGTTATGACCGAAATAATGGATACATGGCTGTTTATGAATATATCTTCTGGGTTAGTTTTCCCAAGTAGGTTTTAAAAACACAAATTTTACCCAATAAATATAATTTTAGGAAAGAAGGTCGAACAACAGTACATAAAAAAATTCCAAACGCAATGACATCGTGGATGTTGACAGGTTTCTCCTTAGATCCTGTTACTGGTTTGGGAATATCTAAAATTCCAAAAACGATACAAGTATTCCAGCCTTTTTATATAACAACGGATTTACCATATTCGATAAAATTAGGTTACTTTTTTGACTCTTTTAAAATATAAGAAGTTCTGTGACATTTAACCGTAGGTGAAATCGTTTCATTATCTTTTATCGTATTCAACAATATGGACAAGGATCTTGATGTTAAGGTAACATTGTTCAACACGGCACAAGAATTTGATTTCATTCAAGTGAATAATCAAGTTGACGATTCTCCAAGTAAATGCAATAAGCTATACATATACTTAACTTGATTAAGAAAAACAATATTTTTAGAAATCGAACTTTATAATCGACGTTTGTTGAACATTCCTGAAAATACCGAAAAATCCGTTTCTTTCATTATCCGCCCTAAGAAGCTTGGACCAATTGAGATTAAAGCATCAGCCGATAGTCCAGTGGCTTCTGACACTGTGCAAAAACTGTTGCTCGTTGAGCCGGAAGGAGCTACTGAATATTTATACGAGGGACTTCTGATTGATCTAAGAAGTAAACCGGATCAACAAGACAACGTCACTTTAGAAATCCCGAGGAACGTAATTCCAGACTCAGTTCATATTGAAGTTTCAGTTGTTGGAGATATTGTAGGTCCATCAGTTTTAAATCTGGATAACCTAATACGTCTGCCATACGCATGCGGTGAACAGAATATAGCGCACTTTGTACCGAATATTCTTGTATTGCGATATTTAGAAGTGAGAAATTTAACAAACTCAGCTTTAAGTATGAAACGTATTAACATGTTGATTTCCCTTTCTTCAGAAACTAGGACGACTTTCGCCAGCCGTGGAAGCTATGGCCATGAAGCACTTAGAGTTAGGATATCAACAAACTTTAAGTTATAAACGTCACGGAGGATCGTTTAGTGTGTTCGGCAATTTAGATAAAAACGGTAGCACTTGGCTTACAGCTTATGTGGCGAAATCCTTCCGTCAAGCGGCAGAATATACAGAAATCGATGAAGAAATCATTAAAATCGCCTTAAGTTACTTGGCTAGAATGCAAGCTCCAAATGGTAGCTTCCTAGAATTTGCACAGCCAATACATGACTACTTTAGCTACGAAATTGATGGTGGGATTTCTTTGACGGCTTTTACCGTTCTTGCGTTTTTAGAGAATGCTGTATGTATTTTAAAATTAATATTTTCTATTTATTAATTAATTTTCTTTATTGTAGAACAATATTGCTGATTATCGCAACACAATAAATAAAGCACTTGATTTTATCGTGCGCGGACTAGATTCCTCAGAAAATGTATTTTCTCTAGCCATTGGCGTTTATGCATTGCAAACAGCTGGTCACAATGCAAAAGATGTTTTTATTCCAAAATTGGACGCCAAAGCTCGCTCTGAAAGTTTGTTTGCATACAAATTTATTAAAACATTCTCTAACATATTTTTTTTAAGATGGCAAAAAATGGTGGGAGCTTGAAGTACCAGAATCGGACAGGAGGAGTCCATGGTATAACAATTCTCGTACTCTGAATATTCAAGCAACTAGTTACGTAGCTTTGGCTTACTTGAAAAATAATCTTGTATCTGATACTTTCCCTATCATAAAATGGCTAATTGATCAACGAAATATTAATGGGGGATTTTCTTCATCTTATGACACTGTGGTTGGTCTTGAAGCTTTGGTTGAATTTTCGGAGATGCTTACGCCTACTGTCAATAATAATATACAAGTTGTTTTTGGATATAGCCAAGATGAAGAATATCGGATCAATGTGCATCAAGACAACACACTGGCCATCCTTTCAAAAGAAGTAAATGATTAAATGTTAAATTTCTCAGAGTTTAAAATTGAATTTCTTTTTTTTCAGATTCCTTCATTAACCAGAGACATTAAGGTAATTTCTTCTGGAAGAGGTATCGCGCTTGCGCAAGTTGCTTACAGATATAATACGAATGTAACATTGGCATGGCCTAGATTCACATTGGATCCTCAAGTTAATAGAATTTCACGTGATTCCACAGATTATTTGCAATTATCAATTTGCACAAGGTAAAATTTCGTTTGGTTCTAATTTTCATAAAATGTTCAATACAAATTTCAGCTTTACCCCTGCTGTTGGCGAAGATGAAAAATCCAACATGGCAGTTATGGAGGTCGGATTTCCTAGTGGTTTTACAGTGGATTTAGATACAATACCCTCTTTAGAGTCAAAAGAACGAATAATGGTAATATTTAAACATTTTTAATATAAGATGCAGGGAAAAACAAGATTCCGTTTATTCGCAGAAAGTAGAAACGAAGAAGAGAAATACAAAAGTCATTATATATTTCGACTTTTTGAACAGAACAGAGATTTGCCCGACTATCGATGCTTATAAAACGCACAAAGTGACAAAACATAAGCAGGCGTCAGTAATAATATACGACTATTACGACAACAGTAAGATTCATATAAGAACATATGTACATACCTTTATTATCTTTATTTCTGCACAGCGCGAAAGGCTCGGATGTTTTATTATGCCCCAAAATCGACTCTCTGTGATATTTGTGAACCTGATACTTGTAGCGACTCATGCAAAGAACGAGCTGAAGAAAGGTCCCAACTGAACGGCGACACAGAAAGTGGAAGCGGTTTTTGGTTTGCTCCATCGATTTATGTGTTGCTGATCTCTTCAATAATTGTTAAAATTTTACCATAACAATAACGCCATTTGTTAAGTTTAATGAAAAGTTAAAAAGCTTTATTAGTCATTTTTATATGTATTAATTTTTTCTACTAATTATACAAAAAAATAATTTCTATTAGGATTTAATAAATTTTAATACTTTCACTTATTTTATTACATGCCTAATATACAAATGCTTAAATAAATATGTCATCACAGGATAAGTCGAAGAAATGTTAATAATTAATTTTTCCTTTTTGGTTTTTTACTTTCCATAATACTAAGAATCGTTTTGCGCATTTCTTCAGTTTCGCTAAGTTCTGCCTCATATCCACGAATTACTTCATTTTTCTCAGTTAATTGTTTTTCCAAATGTGTAATAAGATTTTCATAGTTTAAATTAGAACTTCTCAGTTCCTCCCTCACCTTACACACCTTTGAGAGCTCCTTCTCATTTTCTTCAAGAGCACGACGATTTTCTTTAACTGTGTCTTCTAACAATTTAATATTCTCCTTCATTTTTTCATTTCTTGTGACCTTGTAATAAAAAGTTTTTTAAATACATTCTTATTCAATTTTGTTAAAATATTTACATATTCTTTATTCGATGCTTGCAATTGTCTAAGCTCCAAGGCATTTCGTGCAACTATACCTTTGTAGTTTTCAACTTCCTTTCGTAGTTCTTCAATTAAAATTTTGTGTTAGTATTGGTATATCTGCGGCATATTTTACCTACCTCCTATTTCTGCTCTTTTAATTTCTTTCGATTTTGTTAATTCCTCATTTCGTAATTTTTCTAGCTCAGCCTTTTTGGAAAGTTCTGAAGATATCTTCTTTAATGACTCCGACTGTTTTATCAAGTCGCTGTTTTGTGCTTGTAGCCTTAAAAAAGCAAAATTTTGTTACAAATTATTATGGATGTAATGTCCTGCAAATTGCATCAACGAAAACTACTTCAATTAAATGCCAGTAACCGTACCTTTCCGAAAGTAGATGGAGTTTAAAGTTCATACCATGATATTTAGTAATTTCATTCGACTGCAAGCTTAGTCGATGGGACAAATTAGTAATCTAAATAATAAAAATAATGTTCACAAAGCTCATTTCAAATGATCTCATTGCTCAGTACCTCAGTATTCGCGTTCTCCAATTTTTGCAAAAGATTTTTTTCAGAATTACAATAAAGATTAATTTTATAGTTAAACAGTTCTATTAGCTCCGAAGTTGCAATATTATCCATCTGAAATTTTTATATAATTATTAATTACTTAGTTACATGTATTTTTATTGTAATTTTTACATCTTGTTTCCGAACGGATTCCTGTATTTTTGTTATTAAACTATTTAGTCTTCCTTCTAAAGTTTTACTAATGAAATTATCATTCCCTCCATTAAATCCTCCCTGATCTGGCGGTTCAATAAGCGGTCTCTGTACAGGTTTGATTGCTAATAATGGTGTTAATTGGGTTACAATCTACAATCATTAAAATATGAGGTATGTTTTACTTGTATGTATATTGTTAAAAATAACCTTTGCAATTTCTTCTTGAGGAAAATGCTGTAACTTTGAAATTTCAAAAACTTTCCCACATAGAAAATCATTCTCACATAAAATCCCTTTTGCTAAGATAAAATGGATTTGTTTACTTTGAAAAATTGAGAAAACTTTGCTCAGCCAAACATTTTCGGCAATTTTATAAAATTCCACTAAAATCAAGAGGTTTAAGATATATTTTGCAATATAATCTACTGGAAATGTAGTGTGATTCAACATATCGGCGTTTATTGTCAGGAGCGGAGCCAACATTTTATCAAAATACGAATCAGTCACCATGGATAGTACCAATTTTTGAGTTCTGGTATTTTGTAAAAGTGTCACCAGCAATTTAAAAATGGATGTTGTCTGAAAAATTGTTTTCATAAATATATTGCCCCTACTAAAAGATTAGATTACTTGTTGATTTGGTATTTCCGTCGATTCTGTTATGCATATCAACTGAGGAAGTATTCCTTCAACAATGTTTATGATTTGAGAAAAATTATTGTGTTTATCTTGAACTAATAAATTAGAAATAATTAATTATTATAAAATAATGTATCTAATTTACCTAGTTTAATAGCCGTTTCTACAACCTGCAATGCCTTAGCGCTAACATTATCACAGTTTATCCACTTTATAGCTAAGCTAAAGATTCTTATTGTAACATCAGGATTAGAATCTTCAGATTTAGCTGGTTTTAATAATAGCACTATTAGTCAAAAGAGAATCTAAATATTTTTCAAGTTACTTACGCAGTCTTAAAATATAGTCAAGCATTTCAAAAATTAATGAAATGCATATTTGTTGGTTTTTATGATGGCAATCTCCATGTGAATCGTCCATTTGTAATCGGGCATCAATGGTCTTAAAATGAAATAATATGTATTTATAATAACAGTAAAAGCGGTATTTTACCTACCGTTAACAAATGGTCTACATCTTCAGAAAAGTTTTTATAATTCGTGAGAGCATTTCGCAAGCCCTTATGTTCTCTTGAACTCATTAGAAAATCTACAATATGCCTAAGATATGGAACATTCCAATTTTGCAAACATTCCTTAATTTCCAGGAAACTTTTCTTAATAAAGGATTGCATATCTAAAACACTTGGAACATCCACATTATTATCAAGTATTATAAACATTTTGTTGGCAAGAATCCCGAACGATTTGATTTTTTCAGCGAATTGGGAGCAACGAACAGTCCTCATTAATAAATAGATGCAAGGATGATTATTGTGGCAAATATTTATAAGTACAGATAATGCAGATACTGCAAGTGACTCGTCTTCGCCATATATAAGGTCTACTAAGTGCTGGATAAGATCTGCCAAATAAGGCTCCTCCCAAGTTATTTGTATACCATAAGTAACTTCCTGAAGCAATGATAATAGCCGCATTATCTTATCCTGAAAAAATAAATTCTATATCTGGACTATAGTTTAAAGATTTTATCAAACCTGTGCTGTGATTTTTGTTAAGAGTCTGGTTATGGGTGGAAGGAATCTAAACTGATAGACAATTGCTTGCCTTGCTTCTAAGTTTCTTGTTGCTTGTTGCAGAACCGATATGCAAAGCCATAGAATATCGGATTTTGGGTCCGAAGTCATCAGCAGTGAATGAATGTTGATGTAAAATTGGCTCGAGTCCACCGTGTCAGAATTAAAGTCATTGATATCTTGACTACCAGATAGAAGCTAAAATTAAATCTATATTAGCATTATTGTTAAATATTTGTTGTTGTTATGTTATGAAACCCCGAAAAATACCTAGAAGCCCGAAGGGATGCGAAAGAGTTATTAAGAAAGAAAAGACGAGACTACTTCAGAAATAGAATTAGTGCAATTAGGGTCTTATGGGGAGTGATGTGTAGTCTCATGGCGGATGCTCGGATATGACGCCCCATTTATCACTTCCAATCTCCTACTAGGACATTCAAGTGGTGACGCTGTTATGGATGGATGCTGGCTGGGCAGCCTGGGCTATTGGCTGAAGAGGGCATAATGAGACAAATACTTGAAAAAAGCATTGATATACATCTTCTTTTTGTAGACTACAGAAATGCTTATAATCTACTATAAAAACGAAAAAGTTAATGGAACTGCGTAAAACAAACCGGAAGCGACAAGAGGAAGAATAGACTTCATGAGCCCCGAGTCCTACAAGGACTATAGGACCATTGATGAAGATAGAATAATTATAATTGAAGAGTAATCATTAATATTTGTATTTAGTTTTAACTTACCGACAAGCTTCTACTAAGCAAATTTCCCGATGAATCCGCCATTTTCCTTTGGTAGATTTGAAATTGACTGTTAAATTCCTTGAAAACAAACAATACACGATTCCATGTTTTAACACTTATCTCAAAAGAATTAATTAATTGTGATATTAATAAGAACTATTACCGATAATTTTGCGTTACGCATATTCCCTGTAAATCCTGTTTGCCCATTCGGACTGGTTTGAAATTGGTTTGGTTCTTTATTGTTTGTTTTTATTGATTTCGACATGATAATGTAATTTTTGCGATAGAATAGAAGCAATATATTCAAAACTGTAATTTCTTTTAATTCAGAACTTAAGAAAGAAATAATATATCAGGAAAAATCAACACCAACAAGTCAGCGCGCAAACTTCAACAGAATTAATTGAAATTGAATGATTGAAAGGTTCAATTATAGCACGCAGTCATATGGCAGCTTTATGGGAGACACGGGTGTGTTCAGTTTTAGTATGTTCATGGCGGATGTTTGGAACACTATCTAAAGCTTTTTTATTTACCTGTTAACGGTTTTTTTTATCAACAATGTTGATGATTAAAAGAAACCTGATTTTCTATTTACAGCTGTCTTTTTTAAACAAAAACGAGTAATTTTAGGCAATAATACAAAAATTATATATTTAAACTGCTTGGCTGTTGTGATTATGATAATTAAATGGTTTTTATATAGTTAATTGGAATTTGTTACTTATCTTGTAATTAATTGAGATAATACTAAGGACCAAGGATATTTGAAATAACTTAAGCATTTGTTTTGGAATTTTATAAATAAAACGTGTAGGAAACCATTTTTTCTGCTTAAAAAATTACCCCATAAAGCAGTCGACTGTTCGAAGGGCAGACTCTCCTCCTCTTCAAGGCAAAGAAAGGTGGGGCCCTCGGGCGTAGTGGTAATTCGGGCGTAGTGGTAATTCGGGCGCAGTAATTCGGAAGGGCCCCCTCATCCAGTTTTATCCAGGTCCGATCTGCAAGAACACTCTTTTCCAAACTGGTGGGTGCCTCAATAGCCGGTTCCGAACAGATGAGCCCTCGACACTATAAATTTACATCTTGGGTTGTTAGTTTTTAAGGAAGCACTCTACTACCGTCGTTCGTTGGTTATCCAAGGTTCGATTTTTCCCCTCCCCCCAACTTCGGACATCGACTTAGGAATTGAATTCATACTTTTCGTAAAAATCATTTAAAAAAATCGGTTAATATTTTAATAATTTAATTTCCATTAATACTCGTTCATTTAAATTTAAATTTCCACAATAATTATGTTGTTCTGATCGGTAACGGCAATTATCATTTAGAATAATGTTGAACACCTCCAAATGGATCAACTTTTACTTTGATTACGTAAAACAATTCCATGATTGAATTTAACGGGTTTGGCCCTACAAATGGTTACGTGTAGACTGTAGCAGTTACTATAAGAATTTAATTTCCATTCGGGTGCAACAAAGCTTAATGCCAATGATATCCGCAATCCACTTACAAAATTCCGGCTGCTCTCAAGTTCACGAGTGGAACACGACAGTTTTATGATATTGTCAGGCAAATTTTACATCTGAAGCAGGTATGCGTTTTGAGACAAAACTGGACACGCTTGGCTATTGCCCAAGTTCTTGTGTAGCTGCGATATGTGAAGTCAGAATTGTTTATTAATTTTTTTGTCGGTCCACATTGTTAACCACTCCACTAGGAGGAATTATGAAAAAAGTATCTGTGGATATTATAGAAAATCATGAAAATCTTGCACTATATAAGTTCCGTCGGATTGGAAATAATATCATAATCAGTTCAGCCTGAGCAGTGAGCATTTCTGTCTTCTTGACTTTAATATTTTCCCCATAAAACAACATGAAGGTGAGATAATAAGCCGTTTTTAGGCGTGCGTCTTAAATATTTTTTAACATAATTTCTAACTATATTTTTGGGGTTTCCAGTTCGCAGCCATCGTAGTCGTGTTGGCCCTTGCCTTGGGTGCCCAATCCTCCATTCTTCCATATCCATTTGCAGCACATGGACACGGATTATCCTACACAGCAGTAAGTGGGCCCGCTCTAGTTCCAGCACATCATGCCTCTGTTGCTGTTCATGCTCATAATCCTTACTTGGCTCATGGACCAGTCTTAGCCCATGGACCTGTCTTAGCACATGGACCAGCAATTGCTCATCATGCAGCCTACGCTGCCCCAGCTTTAGCTGTGCATGCTGCTCCAATCCTTGCCCATGAAGGTACCTATGTGGCTAAAACAAGAGGTGCTGTACATACCGCCCCGCTTTCTGGACATCTTAACTCGGCAGCATCCATCAATCTTCAACCAGCTCCAGGAACTATATAAATTCACAAAAATATCACCAAGGAAAACGTAAAATGGAACCAAACATCTAACTTATAAATTTCATATTTCACCGATGATACGTACACCGTCTGCATGTCTTTCTTCGTCTCCTCTTTCTGTTGTATATTAAGTCCTCATTGCCTGTAAAAATATAAATAAAATGTTTTTATTTATTTTGAACTCAAAGATTGTTTAATATGTGGATTCCAATATCCAATTAATCTCTTTCTAATTTTTAAAAATCTTTTTTTACACCAACGGTTTTAAATCACCACAAACAAATCTATAGGTATGCCAAGCTCAATCTTATCACAATTATGGTGTCGAAGTAGTGATGCAATGTTGAAAATATTTTAATTTAGTATCTTTTAGCATCGACGTACTTTTGTGGTTGTTAAACAGTAATTCCTACCCCGTTCCTAGGCAAACCTGTGACCCAGATGAAGTAGACATTTATTTGCAGTCGCAATTAACGTTTCCATCGAATGCACATTTTTACTTCCTTGGGTAATTGCCGTTTCCGGTTTCGTTTTGTATAATATAAGTAATAAAATCCTTGCCTTTTGTTTTTTCGATGGTTTGTATTAACCTTTTTCTAGTAAAACTCGGTTTGATTTATTTTTAGTACATAATTGCAAATGTCGTTTAGAGATTCAATTGAACAAGATCATTTATTTAACAAGGGCAGCACACCCAGGAATCTTTAAAATTTATGTTTTAACAGAGGGTGTTTCCAAAATTAACTTTAAAGGCTCCCAAATAAAAAACTATGTTCTTTCCGCAAATTTTAAATTTAAAAGCAAGATTTTAGATTCTATTTTATCGAATTTAATGATATCAAAAAAACACCAAGGACAACCAACTGAATGATTGGGGCTATGGAACGGTCGATCTTTTCACTTATCTTTGTCCGGATTTCGGCCTTGGAAACAGAGTTCTGATAAACCAGTGCAAGTGCCTACATTTTCAAATAGTATTTCTAAGACACATTTTAACGATAACTTCGTGATAGCTTGCTTTTAGCTCCCTGAACAATAATAAATATATCGGCGATATAGTCGGAGAGCTGGAGACGAAAAAGTGCTTTCATCTTTGATGTGGGCAAACTCGATTGAAACTCATTCTATTAATTATTCTATTAACGAGATTATATGCCCGAGCTCTCCGACACTTTTAGTGGTTAATGGTAAAAGTAGTCATGTTGGACTCGTCGTTTTGAATTTATAAGTTTTGATCATAAATTCGTTATTTGCTACCTTAGAAAACCCCAGATAGCGATTTTCATGGAAATCGGAACACAATTGGCAAATTCATATTTGGGTGGCCATTTTGAATTTCGGTCATATTTCGGCGGCCATTTTGAATTTTGAAAATCGGGCTTTGACGTGCATCATGGGAGACGCCCACGGACCTTCGTGCAAAATTTTGAAGCTCAGCAATGACTGGTGATTTTTTTGCAAACATTTTCGGCAACTTGACCCCTGTCTGTCAGCCACCCATTTTGCAACAACCTAGCTGTCGGAGACTTGGAATTTTTATCATCAATAAGAAGATGACTACTTTTGCCATTCTTACCTATGTCCTGCTGTCCTGCACCACTAAAAGTGTCGGAGAGCTCGGACATATAATCCCGTTAATAGAATAATTAATAGAATGAGTTTCAATCGAGTTTGCCCACATCAAAGATGCACTTTTTCGTCTCCAGCTGGACTAATAATTCGGAACTTTGAACACAGTTTTGGAACTCTTTGCCTTTTTTTTGGAAAAACCAAGCTTAGGGATCAAAATTTTGCCAAGGCTACTACATTCCTACCAATCAATGGTGGCGCAAAAGGTGCCATCAAGAAATAGATTTATGGCACGGTTTTGTACCTTTTCAAGCCACTCTAAGGTGCTTTTTAAAAGGCCAGTTCAATAAAATTAATTAGTCGCTTATCATTTTATTGCCATAGCATAAAGTATGAACAAAAAAATTAAATTCGTTTAATTATGTAATTATTTCCCTAATTGACGGCTTCAAACTTCAGAAAACAATTTATTTATTTTATTTGTCAATTTGTCAATTTAAAAAACACATGTTGAGAAAAGGGAAGTTTAAAATTTCCCTTTGTGCTGGATACTGTTCTCGAAAAATTATCGTACGCAAGAGTTTGCATGGAAGCTGTTCCAGAACAGAACAGAACAGATTAAAAGAACGCAGCTGTACATTGTTGCCCGGGCTGCTGGCTGAAGGAGGAACTTGCATTTCTTAAGGAATCTCAGGCATTAGGTTGCTCGATTGGCGATTTGGAATGTGGCGGGTGAGTTCAAAAACTCATCACTGCCGCAACACTGCAGAATTCAGCAAATGGAAGTCTGTAGCTGAATACTGCAGTGTTGCGGCAGTGATGAGTTTTTGGACTCATCCTCATCGCAGATCCTCAGTTAAAGTTATGCCTTGCCTAGGATGTTACGAGATGTGTCACACCGTTTAAGACAGAAGGAAGGTCCGTACAGATGTTGTTAGTGATAAGAGGAATTTCGATTTTTGGAGGTTTGCAAATAAATTTATTGTAATATATTTTATACACAATTTTTTCGCTTTGTTTTCTTTTAAAATGACAATTGTCAAATCCAAATGTCGTTATTTTCTTTTTTAACCTTCCTAAACTTCATAGAAAACATTGCACGACTTGAGGGAGTACCAAGTGCCTAAAATGAGTTTATCGCATAAAAAACTTTAAAGTGCATATGCAGCAGCAGCATACATGTGTCAGATATTGCGTTGATTATTTTGAAAACGAATACCCCTGCATGAGCAAATAGCAATTTCTTTCATTGTAGCTGGATCTTATTTCCCGTTTATGTAAGATATAAGCTAATTAATACTGATCTTGTATATCTGTAGCTGTAAAATTAACTCCTCGCTTAAACGAATGACGAATCCGCATACCATGTGAATTAATAGTCACCGATTTCCTACCTACCGAGTTAGATTTAGCGCCAGAATCCTCTCTTCCGTCTTCCCCACTAAAGCGGCTTCTCTCTCGATCGATGTTTTGCATGTGCGATGAGGCCGTTGAACTCAGTGTCAATCTCGGAACCCTCAATATCATGTGTCAGATTTAAAAAACTATTTCGAGAATAATTTGTTATATTTGCAAGTTATGCGTCTCCAATTTTATAAATATGTACATATATTTTTTAAATCCCACCACAAACTACAGGCAAACAATTCTCTCTCTAGTAAGATAGGTTTTTCCTTTCACTTATCTTGAGAAGCAATCGCTTTCTTCGGATGCAGTTTTCAAAGAAAATAGATAATGATTTATTTGAATAGGAATATTTGGCTGTAGTGATAAAAAAATGCTTATCGCCGGCTTAACTTAATCCTACCAAGAAATCCAAACTGCAAATGAAAACAGTTCTCTTGAAATTTGCTCAGTAAATTGGCGTACTAATTCAAAATAAATTTCCCCACCAATGACGTCTTGCAAATGTGAAAACAAAGTTCAGTTTTTGTTAAAAATGAAAACATTTACAGCTAAAAAATGAAACCATTTACGAACTTAATTAAGGCGAACGAGACTGCCTGCCATTGCTCAGATTTCGCGGTTTGGATTGAATGGCAAGTCGCTCTATGGCAGAAGAGACAACAAGCGCTGTAATATTAGAATCCGGCGTCTTTAGCGCTAATCGAGCCTGGACTCGTGGCCAGATTAGTTCGGGAGCTTCTATTTACGAAATGTAAATGACGCCTTCGCTGTTTATTTTGTATAACATTCAGAATCCCGAGATAGCGCTCCAGACCGACATTAGATCATCGATTATCAGAATAAAAACGCGTCTTGCTTATCACGCAGGGATAAAGACAAAAATTAAAACAGATGATGATTACGAGGCCCCTGCTCGGACGACGGCCAGATTCTGGCACGGAATTAAGTCTCAGTAAAACAGAATCCGTTGCAATCGTAACAAGTGGTCGAGAATTTGTTTCCTTTAAAAGTGTAGATGATAGTATAGTCGCTAAATTTTGCCAACAGACGCCGCAGTAGTGTGTAGTGTGATTCTCTATTGTTACAAAAAGTGAAATATGACGTCGGTAGGGAACCACGTCACTTCTTATGACACTGGAAGTAAACCTTTTAAACATGACGATACCCGAGGGAAGTGGTCGTCGACAGGGAATTTCGTGCTGGCCTGCATCGGGCATGCCTTTGGACTGACTAACTTCTCTGTGTTACCGGTTTTTATTATGATGCATGGCGGAGGTAAAGTTGTAAATCCACTTATTCAATGCCTTAAGTAGCCAATTGATAAAAACACACACCTGACCTTGACCCCACCTTTCGCAATCGTATGAGCTTTTTCATCTGTATTTATATCATTTCTTGGCTTAGAATAAACTCAGCTCTGCTTTTAGTTTCAATTGGTGTGGACGTCGTCGCTTGTAAATGCAGAGATTTGTAGCAACCCTATTGCACGTGTATGGAATGGAATGACCATTTTACATGCGTGTTCCTTATTTGCTACTCTGTCCGAGCGAGTGCTTATCATTAATTCTAAAATATTCATTACATGCAGTGGTGCTTTTCTATGGAGTTCCCGAAAGGTTATCTTAATTGTTTTTATTTTGATTGCTGTTTCTGTGTTTCGTTCATATAAAATTAACACAAGACCGCAACCAGCATGTTTTTCCCCAATAGGTACAGCTAATTTCGATATATTTTAGCACTAGGACATTAAAATAAGAATTTTGAAAATTTTGTTTGTTTAGTGTGTTTTTCTTTCCTTCTCATATTTTGTATTATAAGAAGTCCCTCGAAAATGAACGATGGCCACATAGGGGCAAGGAATTTCACGGTCACCCTGAGTTGAGCTACAGTTTGAGTCATTATGTATACAAAGAAAAACAATCGATAACGAACAACAATGAATCATGTGCATATGCAGGATACGAAAATCTAAAATGTGAGCTAATTACTCTTTGACATATAAGTGTAATTAGCACAACTATTTTATTACCGCAATCTAAATCATACATACCTTGAGTACATATGGTAAATTACTTCATTTTTGAATATACCTAACGTCTGTTTAGAAAGATTGTCAGATTTACCGAACAGCCGAAAATAAAAGAAGGCTTTCAATTTTTGTACAAGATATTAATGAATACAGGAAAGCCGGAGGCGAAATATTTACCTAATCAACCAATAGAATACACCCCTTTTCTAATATTCCTGATAACTCCCTTAAGTGATAGAAAGAAACGCTTTTAAGCTAAAGTACTCCCCTTATTTTTTCATTTTGTAGTAAACAAGTTTTTCACAAGCTGAACTTGACTTGTCTAAGAAAAGAAGTTCTCAAATTACTTTCGGCAGATACAACAAAAACAAAACTATGGCAAAAAAACCTAAATTTGCGTTAATTAGAATAGTCGCGTATCTTCATGCGCTTTAATTGCATAATGAAGCGTATCTCATAGAAGAGTTCCGCTTTTGTTATTTAACAGCAAACCTGGCTCTACGCATAAATTATCATTTTCAGATGCTTATGCTACATCATACATACATACATATACGTAAATCCGTAAAAATATTATATGGTGTTTATTATGTGTTATATTAAAATATAGAATATGTCTACCGCCCGATAATGTTGTATTATCTGCGATGTGTGAACGTTAATGATTTAAGATGCACATTGAATTCGTTATCAGTTGAACATTTTGACATCTTGAAGGCTGTTGCATTTATAGAAATGAACACACAAACGTTTTTTTTAAATTGAGTTTTTATTTAATTAGACTGCTTGCAAAATATTGTACGTTTTAATATGGTTTTCAAAATGACGTAATTAAAATATCACCATACTAAGGCTCGTAAACATCAACGAGGCTTTTCAATATCTCGAATCAAGGATAACCTTTCGCCGTAATAAGTGATATTTTTAAAATACTTAGAGCTTTCTTAGAGCTTACTTTTTCATTCTTTTCGTATACATACTGGTTCTCTAGCTCCTACTTCTATTTCAATGTAGAACTCAGCGTAAAACTCACTCCAAAATTCTAAACGCTTGCTAATATGAAAAGTAAGAGTTCTCAAAGCCACACACAGAATAATCTTCTTACACTTCAAGCCATGCCTTTGGTGTTATTGTAATTTGGCGGGAAAACTCACAGATTTCACATTCGAAATATCTCAGAGTTCGAAATTTTACACATGACAAATGGGGTGTAAACTCATTATCTTACCCCAAATCTTGGATTTTATGCGGAATAATCTAAGTTGATGTTCATGCCTTTTACAAACAAAAAGTATGGCAGCACAATAAGGTGCTGAGGGATTTTTCAATTGAACTTCAAACGAACAACAGTTTTAACAATTATCTTTTTGTGTCTTTATCTAGTGTTTTTCATTATACCCTACACTATTGGACTTCTCGTGTTTGCACTTCCGGTTTTCTTTATTCAATCATTTCTTGGCCAATTCTCAAGCACTGGATTCATATCAGTGTTTAGGATATCACCTCTATTCAAAGGTAACACCATTTTCTCACAATAAACTATAATAATAATATTATATAACTTCTCTCTCATACTAGGAATTGGATATGTAATCCTTCTATTAAATATTACATCGGCAAGTTTTTTTGCGGTGGCAGCTGCATATCCGCTGGTTTATTTTTTTATCTCATTTAGTATTGATCTCCCATGGATGAGTTGCAACCATACATGGAATTCCCAAAATTGCACAGAGGTATTGGGAATGTGTTTACAATTAGATTTTTATTTACAGTAATTTGTTTTTTTAGAAATTTATTAATACAACTGATGAATATGGATGGTATGATTTATCCTGGTCAACGGCTGAATTTTTTGAGTAAGTATAAAGATTAAAAAAATATTTTTTATTTCTTTCATTGTTTGAACATTGTGGTTTAAAGCAACTGACTTTATATTTTTTTTGAAAAATTCGTGCTTTAAGACTAAAATACACTTAGCGAACCTAAGCAATGCAAAATTAATTTAAGAAAGTCGAGTAGTGCGTTTAATGCAATATTTTGTTTCTACTATAATGTGCCCCTATTAATTAAAACCGGTTATGGTATATTTAAGTAATAAAGCTGTGTTAACAAAAATTGCAATTAGCTAATGTTCCACTAATGATTTAAAAGTTTCTTAATATAATGCAATAATATAAAATCGAGTTTGTGCCATTGGTCTTCTATTTGATGGTAGTAAATAGTTAAACTTGAAATTTGGTTTTTGTCTAGGACGACGCCTCAATCTACAATTTTATCGACTTGATTCAATCCATAGTCGTCAAGATAATAATACTGTAATTGTGTGTCATTTACTGGGGGTAAATTGTAATTTAATGATGATGCACCTTGAAAACCTGCAACGCCTCCCCATCCGTGTCAGTGAACAAAGTAAAACTAATGGCTGGCCCATAGCTTAACATCTTAGGCGTGGCATTACACAAGGATCTGCGAATGACCACATACTCCAATTCGCCAAACAAGCATCCCATGCACCTGATAGGCAAAAATCCCACAACTAGCGTTAGTTCATATCCAATGCTATTATCGCATGAATTCTTGAAATCTTAATAAGCAATTGAATTATGGTATGACGTGTGATGATTAGAGTTGTAAATTAAGATTTAGGATCCACGTAGCCTATTGCCATAAATGTGTCGATAAGCTGCATATCGATAGCATATAAACAATTGGTTAAGTCAGTTTCCATTTTGATTCTGTAAGTTGGGCCTTCGTTTGTTTAAAAAATGGTCGTTGACCTTACTAAAATGTAAAGGGTTTATTAAAAATATTTCTGAATCTATGTATCTTGAAAATTATTATAGAAAATGTGCCAACAACAGAATAGATGGGAAATATGAAAAACTGCGCTCCCAAAATGATAGGTGACTGCACCACAGACAGAGCTCGATCGCTACTGGTATAGCGACTATTGCAATGTAATCGAACCTCTCCTGCACCTATATAATAATAGGTGTGTTTTTTTATCTGTTCTGTGCTGTTTTGGAACATTAAAAAAACGGCAAGGAAATTTTCTTACAGAGCAAAAGTCACTTGTCAATTTATTGCCTAAGTATAAAGTACAACACATTAATTAATTTAATTCCGTTTAATTTTGCAAATATTTCCAAAAGTTACGGCTTCAAACATCACAAAAAAATTTACTTATTTTATTTGTCAAGTGTCAATTTAAAAAACACGTTGAGAAAAGGGAAATTTAAAATTTCCCTTTGTGCTGGATACTGTTCTCGATAATTATCGAGGACAAGAGTTTGTATGGAAACTGTTCCAGAACAGAACAATACAGATTAAAAAAAAGCAGCTAATGTTATTCCCACAAGACCAAACTAACCTGTTCGGCTCCACCCAAGCGAATCATTCATTATTAACAGAACAACTTGATTGTGGAACATGCAGTTTTCTTAATTCCTACAGCACCAAGGGTTTTATGAAAAAGGTCCCTCACTATTGCACCCTGCACACTATACTGGACTGGTAGTACCCCTGCAAACATTTACATTCGGAAACGATTCGAGAACGACACGCAAAAGCGAGAGCTTGCTTCGAACTCGGGCTCGTAAACGACTCGTAAACGAATTCGAAGGCAATAAAAGCGGAGCAAGATATCGAAACCAATGTACTAGGAAAGCTTTTATGGTGGGTTTTGAAGCTTTTCTCGTACCTTTCGCAAGCAGTTTTCGAATCGGGAATGGTTCGAGAAAGCGAGCCTCCGAGAAAAGCCGAGAAATTGTTTGCAAGGAACGTAGAGTCTGCCTGTGCTTAGGGTTTCATAAACAGGTTACAAAATGGTAATTCTAGTTCATGTTCAGTGATATTATCGGTTCATTACTAGTTTTCTGCTTATTCAGTAAACATGCAGTAGAAGCTGTTGAGTAGAATGTAGAATTAGTTTCTTTAAGAATTCAACTTTGAAGTTGGTACCTTTTAGGCCCGTATAGATTTCGTTTTTAGTCGTTCTGTTCGTATAATTCCCGATCTACAATACTTAAATAAATAATTTTTAGAATTGGAATTGTAAACAAATCATCAGAATTGAAACTGGTCTGGCCAGTATTCATTTGCACCATGGCAATTTGGGCCATTGCGGGCCTCGTACTATACAATGGAATTCAGCTGGTAAGGTTTGAAAGTTCTAATTGTGAATTCCGCTTAATTTTATTTTTAAGCTGGAAAAGGTAATGGAGAAGTCAGTCAAAGTCATCTTTATGCTATTAGGAATTTTATTTATCCGATTTTGCTTCCTGCCGGGCTCCGGGAAACGTCTTTTAGAATTTCTGGAACCATCGCTTGCGGGCATATCACACGTAAGCTCCTGGATAGGATCACCATATATATCAGTCCTACTCTTAGGGCCAGGGTGGGGATCAATACTAACTTTTGCTAGCTACAACCACTTTAAGGCAGATATCACAAAGTCTTCCTTAACAGTGTGCTTCGCTGTGCTGCCTGCAACTATTCTTACAGCACTCACAATATCACTAGCTAATGAGTATTTATTTGGTAATAATACAAGATTCTATTTTGTGAGTTTTTTTAAGTAAAAACTATCGCAGATTATCACCATTTCGTTAATACAATGCTGGATAAAGAGTATGTTCATAGCTACCTATTCATAGGCTTCCCTTTTCTCTTTTCGCAAATGGAAGCCTCACAGATGTGGTCGATGATGTTTTACGCGGCATTATTCCTCGCTGAGCTGCTAACTGTGGTATGTTTTAAAATTTAATAAAAAATGAATGCAGCCTTAATTCAAACTAGTAACGTTTCAGATATTTCAATTGTTTATCATTCTCACGTCGTTGTTTGATGAGTTTGAACCTATTCGCAGCCGTAAGAAAGAGGCATGCATCGGGCTCCCGATATTTTTAGCAATCGCTTCAATTATTTTCACAACAAACGTAAGTTGACTGATAATGAAACTGATTTCGTATTGAGACTAATAATGGTTAAATTTTTAGCAAGGAATTGATTTCTTATCCATATTCGATTCATCCGCTGGCTTTTCAAAAATGGGTCTTTGTTTTTTGGAGTTGATCGTTGTGGTGTGGGTGTACGGTCGGGAGCGGTTTCAACGAGATCTCGGATTTATGTTAAACAGAAGCTTCCCGTCATGGTTGTTTCAATTTATTCGCTTTGTATCGCCATTGTTTGCTCTCTTCGTTATGGTAATTTTTTAATCGAAATTCGTTTCTTATACATTACACTTCCTTTTGTAGCTAATATTTCTAGCTGTTACACTAGGACCTGTACCCAATTCAATGATTCCGACTGCACTATTGCTGTTGGGAATCAAATTGATGCCTTGGATTTTAATTCCGGCATATATAATTTACAAATTATATAGTACTACTGGTCCTTGGATTGTACGACTTAAAAGATGTGTTCGTCCAAATGATTGGGGTCCAGCTGATCCTAGCGATCGTCAAAAATATGAAGAATTAATTTGCTCTGCGGAGATATCTCACCATTTAATTGATAAGAACGAGGCTGATGAGGAGGAAGTTTATTAAATTTATTACTTAAATTATATTAGAAACTAAGTTCAAAAATTATAACACATTCAAATCACACGCCGAATGTGTAAATAACAAAAATAAAATCATGGCTACTGCTGCCATCTAAAGCCATTGTTATTATTCGAAACTATACAACCACACCAATCGTAATAGCAATAAGAGTATTGTGGTAAGAATTTATTTCAGTTTGAGTCAGTATAAAATAAAGTAAAAAGTCGAGCCATGTGTTCTTATTTGAAACAGTCAGGCTTAGGAATCACCCTTTGTACCACTAGTCGGTCGTTCAAGTGCCAGATCTGGGATCCCATATTTCAAATAAGTCTAAACCGAATAGAATCAGTCCAAAAGAGGTTCCTTCTTTTCGCGCTTAGGAACCTTCATAATCCTTCGGATTTTTACAACCTTCCTCACTATACGGACAGACTCAAAATCCTTGATCTCTTGCCTCTATCCCTTAAACATGGTAGACCTAGACCAGTGATTCCCAAACTTATTTCGGTCATGGACCCCCTACTATAAGAAAAACTTTATCATGCACCCCCAAACCTAAGTGAATCAAATTTTATTTTAATTTTAAATGAGAAGGATCCCAGCTGGAAAAATTGGTAGCGCTGCTCAGGGGAGCTGATTTTGAGCTTACTGGAGTTTGCAGAAATTTTATAGAACGAGCAAAACTGGCAATTATCTTAATGACCATAAATCGTGCCATTAGCATACTCAATAGACCGGTTCTCGTTCGGTTACAGAAGTTAAGCAGCATTGGACGTGGTTAGTACTTAGTGCGGGACCCGCTTGGAAAAACGACACTCGCCCTTGGAAAAAAATCCAAAGAACATTAATTGCAAAAGGCGAGAAAAATAAAAGCTTTTCAACACCCTCATCTTATTCACATATCCTTTAACTTAAAATTTTGCGCATATGTATGGACAGTTCGCGTGACAATGCAATCACCATTTCAAGATGGCAGCCGATTTTTGCAATATGCATGTTAACCGGATAAACGTCAATTTATTTAGCGTTGTTGGCAAACTTATTTGTGCTTTTTGGCTTAGCTAAAATGTAGCACAGCTTCTAACTGTCAAAATGGGTTGACGTTTACTTGTGAATTTTTGTTCTAGCAAATAATTAATTGTAAAATTAGAACTGTCAAATGGTATGCTAGGTGTTAAGTTAACAGGGATAATTTAACAGAGTTAAAGTAACTTGGGCCTAAACGCGCCCTATGCCAGGTAGAATACAATTAGCAGTCTAAATTCAAAATGGCGGCCAAAACCGAATGGCGGAAGACATAATAGACTAAAAAGCACAAAATATAACCTATCAACTTCAAATTTTACACAAAGGCATAGTTCGCGTGACAATGGACTCTGATTTTTTTGTAAAAAAATAAATATGGTGGTACCAAGATGGCGGGAGAATTTTGCAATCGTTTCCCGGACCCGCGACATGGGTGTTAAATGAAAGGGTATGACAAGTAGAATTGAATTAGCTGTGTTGTTCCATTCCAAATTCAAACTGACGGCCAACACAAAATACCGGATTACTTTTTTCTTTACAACGCGCTCGGTATGGGTATCAAATGAAAAGGTATGATGAGTAGAATACAGTGGCGGCGCTACAAAATAGACTAAAAAATAGAAAATAAAAATAAATAGTTTAAAAAACTAAAAAAATACGCGTTTATTTTAAAATGAGCTAAAAAGTAAAAAAATATATTTTCATGTAAGGTTTTTATTAGTATAAGGGAACAACCTACCTTTCAAAATCAAGCTCAGAATGAAATTAATGAAGTTATTGGTAAAATTTATAAATATAACTTACTTAAATGTAAAAAGCGTGAGGCGGTAACGAAAAGTTCCAGTATTAATAAATAAGAATATAGGTAACGAGCGTTCCGCCTACGAGCGTCTGAGAACATTCTCCTCTGCCCAAATTCTGTTTGTATAACAAAAGTTTTGTAACAAATGCAGATATAATACTTTTAGTTTTGAGAAAATTTAATTGATCACCTTGTAACTTCGAATTCATTTCATCAAATTTGGCGAAGTTAAATAAGCTGTTTGCTCTTCGATTTCGTCCGCACCGGAACATGGCTCATTAAATTTTTGTAATTTTGCATATTGAAACTTTCGATTTTTTTCGCGGAAACCCGGTAGTTCTTCGCGCACCCCCAAAATAATTTTTAGTTATCACGGACCCCCCGGATCATCCCAAAGGCCCCCAGGGGTCCATATGGACCACTTTGGGAATCACTGACCTAGACCTTAGTTTAATACGATTTTAAATACTCACTGATGTTCCTTTACATTAATTAATTTTTGTATTTAATTGTAATTAGTAATTAAGTGCCTTGCTTGGCAATAAACAAAAAAGTCATGGTGCAATGTCTAGTAGTAATCTTGGTTTAAAGGACCGAAGAGAATAGAATAGGTTAGAGGACTGGGGGTGCTTGAGTGGATGTCGACGAACCTTACGTTTAAACTATGAGTTCGGATATACTATTTGCGGAAGATTTATTCGACAGTCGAGTTGTTCTATATTTATAATTACTGTCACCTGCGAAACTGTGAAGTGCGTTGGGGAGATTAAGAGCAGATCATTTATGAAGATTAGGAAACGAGCTTATGATTGAATCTTGGGACACTGAATTCAGTAAATTTTTGATTTCAAGAATAATATTTCGTCAAAAATAATCCTCTCATTAAACCTCTTGAATTGCAGAATAGGAATAGTAAATTACGCTGAAGAAATAAAGATTGCTTGGCCAATATTTTGCGGAACAATGATAATTTGGATAATAGTTGGATATATTTTGTTCAATGGCATTAAGCTTGTAAGTTTTTCCCACCTGTCAACTATTTACAAATTGCAATATTTTCATTACATTTTAAGATAGAAAACGTTCTTAAATATGGAGTTTTTGTTACTGTCACCCTGTTGGGCATAATCTTCGTCCGTTTGGCGTGCCTCCCTGGATTTATAAAAGGAATTACATGGTATTTAGAGCCAACAGTCGAGTCGATTCTAAATTTAGAAGCTTGGTTAGGTTCGCCTTATTTAAGTGTTGTACTGCTGGGATCTGGTTGGGGGACAATAATGACTTTAGCTAGTTATAACAACTTTAAAGCTGATATAAAAAAGTGCTCGATATTAGTATGTTTCAGTGTAACACTAATTACTTTCTTTGCGGCATTTACTCTTTTCATTTGTGAGGAGTACTTATATGGTAATGAGGATTTTTGTTAGTGGCGGCAGGGGATTAATTTTGAAATTTCTTTTAGAAATTTATCATTTTTCGAGTTATAAATTTTATGCAGTTGAGCATATCAACAGTTACCTCTTCATTGGGTTTCCATTTTTGTTTTCAAATATAGAGGCTTCTCAACTGTGGTCGATGATATTCTTCTTTATGCTTTTCTCTTGTGAGCTACTCGCCGTGGTATAGTTGAAATCCAATTCTCATTTGTTTACATTGTACTAAATAAGTCTAGTTCTAGGTTACACAAACATTTGTTATACTCACAGCTGTTTTCGATGAATTTGAAACTCTTCGAAATCGTAAAAGAGAAACTACAATAGCGCTTTCAGCCTTTTTAGCCATATTTTCTATTATATTTACAACAAATGTAAGTCCTTGCAGTAATGTGGATCTTGCATTGAATATTGCTTAAATATTATATTTTCAGCGAGGAAATGATCTTCTAGCCGTATTTGATAGATTCGCTGGCGCTTCGAAAATGGGAGTTTGTTTTTTGGAATTGATTATGGTCGTTTGGGTTTATGGACGTGTTCGTTTTCAGCGTGACATTGAATTTATGTTAAGTAGAAAGTTTGCATCATGGAAGTTTCAATATGTTCGTTTCGTTACTCCTTTTTTTGCTCTTTTCATTTTGGTAATTATACATATTACACATTTTTTTGTTCTGGCTTTATTACAATTGTTATCTTGTTTTTTTTATTATAGCTTTGCTACTTGGCTAATGGATTCAGTGGAAGCTTTTCCTTATCAATAACTTTAGTCTTCTTGTATATTAAATTTATTCCATGGATAATTATACCTGGATATGCTATATACAAAATTTACACATGTACAGGGTCTATTTCTATGCGCTTTAAAAGATGTACAAGACCAAATGATTGGGCCCCATGTGATCCTATTAATAAGCAGAAATACGATGAGTTCATTGGATCATCAGAAATATCCCAACAACTAGTTGATATGAATGATAACAATGAGGATGACGATGATGTTGCTGATAATGAAGAGGCTTAATAGTTTTTGTTTTTGTTTGTATCTGAATAAAAATTGTTTATTATATGTTTTTCGCTTTTCTAATGTCTATATGCCCCTGACATGTCGAGTTGCCAAACTTACGACATAGGCAGTAATTAAATATATGTTGAATATAATATTCTAGCAGTGAATCTCGTTGTATTCGGTTTGCATATAATGTCAGCAATTAATTACACTGGTTGTCTATTTGAAAATCAAAAATTTTTCCTCATTGGACTTAGGACACAGACACAGGCTGGTGTTACTTAGTCCGTATCTTAAATACATATCCAGTGTAACATGTTGATAATTGAGTAAAATATATTCTGTTTTGAATTAAAAAACATAATTAAACTAAATAAATTGTTCTAATTGAAAAGAGCATGCCTGCCATATTTATTGGCGCTTACAGGCACCTATATAGTTCGATTAGAATGGCCCCAAGCTTTAACATCTCCGTACAGAATATTCGTGCGCTTAGAGTAATGAGATTGTGATCTTGTTATGATGGAGTTACTATAAACTACAGGAAAGGGAAATGCCTATCACAACATTCTTTTTCTATTAGGGATCTTAGGGTCGACTATCAAGCACCATTTCATTTTGGCAAATAAAATCTTTAATTTTTAATATTTACTTTTTTCGTTGTTAGAATTAGATAAAGAAAAAGTCACCAAAATTGTAAAATTTCCACACTAATAAATCTGCAATGTGGTAAGTCAATGTATCGCCGAGTTCGAGTAAGTTTCTTTGTGTAATATGTAATTCTCATCCATGGTATTTCACTAAAATAATATGACCAGCACCAACACTCAAAACTAGTAACATTTTTCTATATTGAAGTTCGTTCTCACTTGTAATTAAAAAAAATATAATACGATCGCCCTCTAAATAATTGGTCTCTAACATGTGCTTGAAAACTGACTCTACAGCACCTAAAAATTTCAAACAGAAACACAAACTAACTCGTTAAAAACTATTATTACGATAGCTACTAATAAGCTTCATTTTCTGAACAGCCGCCGGACAGGATTTGGTCAAACGCAGACCAAACTATCAATCATCATTGTTGGTGGAATGTTCATCGTTTGGATTCTAGTGGCGCTGGCTTTATTGAACGGAATCAAATCGGTATCGATACTATATTTTTAGGTTGAAATTATTTAGTACTAAATTATATTTTTAGGTTGAAAAGGTAATAACTTACTCCATGACTTTTATTGTTATTTCGCTGTTAGTCTTGTTTGTAAGATTTTCACTTCTTGCGGGAGCAGCTGAGACCTTGACTGATTTTATAATTCCGAAGCGCACACACTACCTTACCGAAATAGTATCTTATGTTGGATCACCCTTCTTGGTCACAATGGTGCTAGGAAGCGGTTGGGGCACTGTTCTTACAATGGCCAGTTACAATAATTTTAAGGCAAACATCTCTAAATATTCTTGGCTAGTCGCTATTGGTGTCACTCTTTTGAATATTATTGGAGCCTTGACTCTAGCCATCGCTGATGGTTATATAGACAGTATATTTGGAAATATCTTTGACATATCGAACAAACTAACGAGCTTTTCCCTTGCAGAGAACCTAAAATATCACAGAGAGAGACTAGGAAGCTCGTTCAACATACACAGATTTCTGTTCATAGCAATGCCGCATCTTTTTGGCAACATGGAGGCCGGAGCTGTTTGGGCGCTAATCTTTTATTTAATGTTGTTCCTATGTGAATTTTGTGCAGTGGTAAGTTCGCCACTGTTCTTTTGCAGTACTTTTATTGTAAAGGGTCTTTCAACAAGAGGTGTCATTTTAAATTTCTAAATTTTTAAATTTGAACTGTCAACTTCTGTCATTACGATGACATTTGCCAAGTAAAACTAGGAGGTTTTGAGATATGGATCGATACACATTCGCAAACGCTGGTGGAATTGCATTAACAAGATCAAACAACTGCCGCATGCGGGGCTTCGAAAATCCAAGAGAAATAGTCGAACAACTTCTCCAACCACAAAGAGTGTCAGTTTGGTGTAGGTTTTGGGCTGGCCATAATTTTCTGAAAATACTGCTGTTTCCACCGGTACAGTGAATGGATTACTTTACCACAAGATGTTTGCCGACTCTTTTTGGCCTACAATTGAGCCCTTGAGAGTCATAGTGGCGTAAGTCAAGTTTAAGTAATTCGGAGTACAATAGCCGTGTTCCTTTCCTGCAATTTTTTACTCGTATTTACTTGGAACTACTCCTGCTCTAACAGAGATTTATATAGGTTTTACTCACATCGACAAATTTTTTGTTCCTTTAATTTCTTACTCCGGAATAGAAAAGGAACACAGCTAATGACTTACCCCACCACTTTCAATCTCAGCAATGTACCGCTTTTGTTTGCAATGATAACAACACGCTGCCTTCAGCAGTTCTAACGGTAACTTGTATCTAGTTTAAATATGGTGCTGAACAGGGAATGCGTAAATGATAAATGAGGAGCTGGGGAACATAACCGGACTTGTCCAATAATTGGTTTTTACACTAGAGCACATTTTTTAACAGAAAAAGTCCAATTATGGACGAAATCAGTATTTTAAAAAAATGTTTTCTATGGGTTTGAACCGTGTTTAAACCGTTTTTGGATGAAAATATTCCAGGGGTCTATAGACGTAGGCTTAGAGAGTACAAACAAAATTTCAAAAAAAATCGGTCGTCGTGGACAAGTCCGCTTATGTTCCCCAGCTCCTCAAATTTTAGTCTTAACTCAGTTTTTGAAAATTTTTGACTTACGCCACTACGATTCTCAACGGCTCAATTGATGCTATGGATGTGGAAGACGTTTATTTTCAGTGGTAATAGCTTTTTTGCGTGAAAAATTTAAAATGACACCTCTTATTGAAATAGCCTGTTTATGCTGTTTTGTTTTGTATCCCTCCAATGCAGCAAAGCAGTTAAATAAGATTTACACTTGGCCATCATTCGTCACATCAAGAAACGCATTTTCATTTCAGATTATCACGATGTTCTCTATACTAACTGCGATATTTGACGAATATGAAGTTTTAAGACAGTACAAGACGAAGATCTCATTAGCGTTACCAGGCGCCTTATTCGTTTTCTCAATCATGTTTTGTGGAAATGTAAGATAATTAAAGCTAAAATTTGTAAACTTTAATCATTTTTAATTTGCAGCTGGGCCTTTACTTCTTAGCATTCTTGGTAAGATTTTGTGGAGTTACGCAGATGCTGATTTGTTTCCTTGAATTAATTGTAGTCGTTTGGGTTTACGGCAGAGTCAGATTCCAACGCGACATTCAATTTATGCTTTGCAGTACATTCAATTCCTGGAAATTTCAATTCGTTCGTTTTGTTACACCGTTTTTTACCTTAGTAATGGGGGTACTTTATCAAATAAAATAGAATCCTTGCTTTCATTGCTTTAATAACAATTTTACTTCTGTAGGGTTTTCACTTAGGCATCGCTTTTACCGAAATGTCCTATGTCCTTTTGGGGTATATAATGGCAACAGTTATTTTAAACTTGCTGCCTTGGATTTTGATACCAGCTTATATAATTGTTAAGTTATGTACAACTACAGGATCGTTTTGTGTGAGATTTAGGAGATGCACTAGACCGAATGACTGGTATCCAGTTGATCCTGTTAATCGACATAGATATGAGGAGACCTTAGGCACTTCCGATATTTCGCATCAACTAGTGGATATGGGAGAAGTCGAAGAAAATTAATGTTTACGGTGACGCTGAAAAAGATTTTTTTTACTCTTATATTTTTTATGTATTTTTTATATTTTTCTGTATTACTAAATTAAATTAACTGCTGAAAATGCTCGTCATGAGTTGTTTAAATTGCAATAAAAAGTTGCGATCTTTGTTATTCTAGTCGGGAATGATAAACTGGCATTGAACAGCATTTATTTACTTATTAAATAATTATAACTGGCTGTTAATTAGAAATATTTTGAAGTAGCTTATTAAGAAATAATCAAGTCACAGTGCAATTATTGCCCAGATACAATCATATAACTATTTAACAAGAGTCGTTTTGGCTCAAAAGCAAAGCATTGAACCGAAACCGGTTAAAGTCATTTTTACCCTAATCCAGTTTTGCCCCTGGTTTGAAAAATGGCATTTTAATTTCGTAATTACCGGGAAATATTCTAAACCTGCAAACAACGGACCATTAATTAATCAAAGTTTAATCGACGTGTGATATGGAATAGCGCCAGCAGAATGCATACCTGGCTAGGTGTGATCACACGTAGAGGTCTGCAGATAAAGTTAACAATCGGCCCAGTACCCGGCTGGCATTGATCTTGTGCAAGTAACCGTAACAAAAAATAAATTATTCGATCTTGTATTGGGAACTTGTTCTGCGTCGATGGCGAAAGTGGAATTCCAGGTGGGAAGGTGTAAGAGATCAAAGAATTGTCACTGCCCCAAGATAACAACATATAAAGGCTGCAGGCGTTGGCGATGTTGGTTTTGCAATGATTTGAATATTTAGAATATTATCTACTAAGGCGGATCTAAGCGTGGTTTGTGTAATTATCCAATTTGCTAATTTCCAATTAAGAAGCATCCCGAAAAAGAACAATGAAATTTTAAAGAGGAATTTATAATTGCTTGCTCTTAACACAAGTACTCTTGGTTCAAAATTCCTAACCACCATAATCTCATTAATTACGGAAAATTGTGTCATAAAACCCCCAAGGCGAGCAAGCTTTCAACCACTTGATTGATAATCCTTACAGAAACCGGCAGAATGGCTGCTCTACATGCGCAAACCAAAGTGTTGTTATGGAATAAGCATTTGTCTTAAATTAGCACTTGAGTTAAAATAGTTTATAGCTTAGCATGGAAGTGTTGATCGTTATGATGAAAGACGAGTGGTAGAAACACAATGCGAGGTGAATGGACTACGGAGAATCGAAAACATTAAAACAACTGTACAAGCATGTGTCCAAACACAATCTTCGTTCATATGCAAGGCCCATCGTTTCTTCCTTCATCCACCCTTAAGAGTCCCTTGACTAATACTATCTTCTATTCCTCCCATTGAACTAAGCTTACTACTAAATATTTGACTATGGCAAGCATAACACTATAGGCCCAATTGCAATGAACAAATGTGAAAAGAACGCACTGTAACGGATAGGAAATTGCACTAATTACAATGAACGGATCTGTCGAGTTTAAACGTAATTTGTATAATTTTATAACCACTTTTCGCCTTATTATAAAATAATTCGTATGCTGCTCCTATTAATTGTTCGTCAGAAAACATTTTTGAAATTATAAAAAAAGCAGACAAAAGCTTCCAAAAATATTCCAGTCACGGTTACTACGATATGAACCAAAAATATTTGCAAATCATTTCTACGCCTCGGCATTAATGAACGCGGAAGTTGGATTGTCTTAAAATCTTAATATGAGCCCAAGAGCCTCTGGCTGGTTGCAGAATTAAGATATTACATCCGAGATCTCAGTACAAGAGCAGAACCGGTTTCCTTTAATGTTGTAATGCGTAATTTGCGTACAGAATTCAAAATGACAATGGCAGGTACAGGTATGCACAGCTTTTGAATGGAACTTGAGGAAAGTCCACCTGGAAAAGGTATTTCAATGTCGTATATTTTTGTCCAAGACAACATTCACCACGCAAACGGTGGGCACAGGCTTATTCAAAGGCGCAAGTACGCAACGACTGCAATTGCCTGCATCTGAGACTGGTTATCCGATAATAATCGGAGACATTTGAATCAAATCAATATTAATACATCGAGAAGTGCAATAACTGGTGCACAGTGAGACTTCTTGCGAGTTAAGCGGCGATCGAAAGTCAATAAAGAAAATGGGGCGCACCCTGTAACTGGCACAGAGTCTCTTACGGAAAATGCATGGGACTTTTTTTATTTTTTATCGCAATTTTCACTTGCAGCATTCATCCTGATATGTTAAACATGGTTACAGTGGTGAAGGTGTCGATCCACACATCAAATTGTCAACTAGATCGTGACCTATATAAATCGTTGGAGATGCAGTTTATAGCATCAGAAACAGTTTACTTCTCAGTGAGCTAAGTGAGTTCTTCAGTGTTTAATCACAAAAAAAACCAACAAACCATCAACATGAAGGTAAGAAAGAGGCTAGTTAAAGCTCGTGTCGATTCTATGAATTAATTATTTCCAGTTCGTATTTGCCGTAGTCATGTTGGCTTTGGTCCTTGGAGCCCAATCTTCAATTCTCCCACTGTCTTACACCGCTGTTAGTGGACCAACTATTCTAGCTGCTGCACCCATTGCTTACCATCACCATGTAGTTGCTGGACCAGCGATTGTACATGCTGCCCCAGCCATTGTTCCAGTCGTTGCCGCTGAAGGAAGCTATGTCGCCCAGACCCGAGGTGCAGTGCATGTTGCTCCATTACCAGGACACGCAAATTCCGCTGCTTCAATCAACCTTGAACCAGCACCCGGAACCCTTTAAATTGTTGATTTTTAGAAGAATTTCCTTCTGATCTTTTGCTTTCATATTCAATTACAGGACGGATACTACCGATGGATAAGACTTCCAAAAATTTTTTTTTTATTTTTCAAGTTTAAATCATTATTTTCCAAATTTTTGTTTCAATTTTCTTTAACCTTCTCCGAAATCTGTGTTAACTTCAGTGTTTGATAAATAAAGATTTATGTTTATTTATTCTAATTTTAGGGTTTCATTATCGCGCATCTAAACAGTTGTAATAAATAGAATTATAATTCCTTTTGTGTCGAAAGAAGTCCACGAGAAATTCTTTAGGTTATTATGTACTGCAAGATACTTTTCAAGGTAAAGTAAAATTAGGCTGGCGATACTACACAAAGCCCTTTCTGCAAGCGCAACCAACTATTTAGTCGATTTTTAGTGAAGGGGTGTTCATACTTAAGTTTTCGAATCAACGGGTGATGCGCCCGCTTACCTACTTGCTAATTTGAACGTCAAAACAAATTCAATCCTAGGTTTTCCTCTGTCGATCAAGACGTCAAAGCGGGAATCGCAATATGTATTTATCCTTGTTGGCCCACGCATTTGTCGAATTATTTCAGTGCTCCTTTGATCGAACGCAAACAATTTGAAGTTTTCATGGTGACAATCTATTTCTTTACTCATATCAATTAGATTTTTTATTAATTTTATTTAGAAGGCATTGCAACCGAACACGATTTTAACAATAGATTTCTGCTTCTAGCTTTTTTGGAGGAACTAGTTGACTCTTTAAGGTAGTAAATTTTCGTGGATACAACCCTTTTACCGCCAAACAAACAAACAACAAATTGAAAGATGGCTTCTGGTGATGAAGATGATAAGAAAAAACCGGTACGTGGTGTGGTATTTGCCAGAAGGACTTCTTAGTTATCCTGTTTTTATCGGCAGGCTATGACCAGCGAGCGGCTGTGGGCAGGACCACCGAAAAGAAAATGGTGGGAGGAGAAGATTGTGACAGTATCGTGAGTATTGCCTACAAAAAAAGTGATAATTCATGCCAGCCCTTAATTGACGTCATTAAACCCATCGCAGTTACATGTCGTGTTATAAGCTTTAAAAGCGTTGTTCCGCCCGAAATAGTCAGGTTTACAAGGTTATTAACTCGTCGCCACCCAACTTTTGCACCTGGCCACCATTCGCTTTGCGTATCCCCTTAGGGCAAATATAGCCCTCTTCGTGACTTATTACGTTGGTGTTAACGAATCACCTTTTCCAGGACTCTTAGATCCTTCGAGGATTCGTTGGGTGTTTTTTATGATATATAGTTTTCGTGCGAGCTTCTCACGTGTGCTACAAGAACTTTCGTTTTCAAGGTGTCAGCGTATATGGGACATCACTCACTTTCAAGCGGAGCTGGAGTAGTCCTGCCGTAACAAATACAAAGTTAGGACCCATAAGTGGAATGAATCCCCAAGTTTTACTGCATGCACCGCCAAACAAAGTCCTTAAGCTCCTCGATTTTGGCGTTCTTGGAATTCGACTTCGGGGTGGAAACTCACACCTGCATTAGACACCATCACTCCTTACCGAAAACACGAGAAAAGGAGAAAAGTTCCTCGTCTTTGTAACTTTGTAATTAAAGGGAATTCCACTAGTTCACATCAGGACTTCGAACAGTTTAAGTGCAGTTAGAAGTGGGTTTCTGAGTCGAATGAAAGTGTAAGCTATGAACGTGTGGCAAACTCTAGACTTAATCGCTGGAACAGATCTACGCAAAAGATTCGATGGAGCCGGCGATGTTAACAGTTTCCTAAAGGTGATTTCAAAGCGCGACAGTTTCTCCAAGGAATCAGCAAACGACAAGGGTGGCACTTCGGATGAGGAAGTATTGGGATTCATGGCCAACACATCTAGAAGGATATCTGCTGGTCGAAGGAAAAGTGTTATTAGAATCCGTGAGAGTATCGCGGGCGGTAGAAACAGTATTGGTAGCAATACTAGCGCAAAGCCGAAACGTAAAAAGAGAAAAATCCGAAAGAAGAAATACTTCCGATATGGAGAGAAAAAGCAAGCCGCTAAAATAGAGGACAATTTACCTGAAGATTATGATATCGTGATTGACTGCAGGTTTGTGTGTTTTTTTGCTTTATTTTAATATCACAAAAATCAAGACATTCTTTTGGTTGGAACACCTGCTAGTGTGCCACAAAAGTGTCACAAAAGTGTCTCATGTCAAGTACCTAGATTTTGGTTTGTGTCTAGTGTTAAAAAAAAGTCATATGCTTTCCTGAAAGCTTATGTTATGCTTTCGGCGGAGGGCGACAAGAAAATTGTACTTTCTAAATAAACTGATATGAACATGTCTTTGGGAAAAAATGGATACAACTTGTGAACAGGAAATTCTGGAGCAGAATAAAAATTAATTTCAAAAAATTCCGGGATCGTATGTTGCCGTTAGTTATATTCATGGAAGCTCGTTAATATCTATGCCTACAAGAAAATTATTCCGTATGATTTTCGTAAACTCTAATGCACGACAATGATATGATGATTTTGTTTAGATTACAATCGGCTTTAGATTCCAAAAAAGGCATTTAATGGAAATGTTTGCTTCAGTTTAAATTGACTGCACTTTTCTCTTTAATACAGGGTCTTTTAAGGGGTGTCATTTTAACTTTTTCACTGAAATACACCCTCATACCCTATAGCGCTTATTTTCACGCAAACTATTCTCTTGGAGTTTGCGTATAAATGGAACAACTCGATTGTGGAAAAGTCTTCTGCAGTCACTCGTACAAGATAGCGTAAGGTTCATCGACATATACTCGAGCACCCCCAATCACCTCAAATCTCCCCTATTCTCCTCTAGCTTTAAAACAACTCACTATTAAGCATTGCACAATGACCTGAACGACATGACAGACAGATGGTGCAAAGGGTGATTCCTAAGATTGGTTTTTCCACATAAAAATAAAAGAGTGGCGTTGTTGTTGGAGGGGTGGACCATTTCTGTTGGTTTTGGAGTCCCATATGCGACAGGTCTGCTTGTTTACGTACCCAGCCAGATTAAAATGAGTCTCATCACTCTAAATAATGTTGTTTAACAAGTCATGAATTTGTGCATGCAGTTCTACTAGCGTTTTGCTAGTGTTTATCGATCCATATGTGAAAACCTCCCAAGTTTGAAATTGTGAAATGTCATCGTTTTGACAGTTCAAAATGGCGCGAAATTTAAAATGACACTTCTTGTTGAAAGACATTTTAGGCAGGACTGGGGTTTCTTGAAGCCTCTTCTTCCAGTCGTCTCTACATCGTGCTAGTCATCTCCAGTTTGTTATACGAACTTTCCGTATATCTTCTAGCCTATGCTTCTTTTTCCTGATGGTTTACCATTGTCCTAGCACTCTAGCACTCTTTCTTCCAAAGCTCGTTCATGTCCGAGCCATCGTAGTCTGCTCAATTTTATGTATGTTACTATATTTATTTCGTTATATGTAGGTACGTACATCTATTCAAGCTCTTCGATCGTTTTAGTTAACCCTTTACAGGACCAAATATTCTTCTTAGGACTTTTTCCCTTCGGAGATCTTGAGTTGAAATTCTAGCTGCGTTTTTTAATCTGTTCTGTTCTGTTCTGAAACATCTTCCATACAAACTCTTGTCGCCGATAATTATCGAGAACAGTATCCAGCACAAAGGGAAATTTTAAATTAAATGTTTTTTAAGTTGACAGTTGACAAATAAAAAAAATAAATTGTTTTTTTGAAGTTTGAAGCCGTAACTTATAGAAATACATATTTGCAAAATTAGACGAAATTAATTTTGTACTTTATGCTAAGGCAATAAAATGACAAGAGACTTTTGCTCTGTAAGAAAATTTCCTTTGCCGTTTTTTAATGTTCCATAACAGAATAAAATAGAACATATTAAAAAATGCATAGGGCTGGGCGGATTATATGCTCACTTTCTATTGTCTTGGGGTTTCTGGGTTCTTTAGAATCGGAGCTAGTGCGAAATAGGTTTTATTTGTGGCGTCTATGAATACTGTCCTTTATATTATTTTCTGCGGTAAGTATTGTCCCTAAATATGTAAAGTATCTACAAGTTCCATTCTAAGAACTTGGCTGAGCTTTCTTCAAATCTTGAAAATGTTTCCTTTACGACTTGGATCAAATATTAATTAAATGGTAAAATACTTGGGCTTTTTCGAAGAATATTTTTCGAATGTTAAGTACTCAAAACATAGTTGTGGTAGAATATATGCTCTAGTAATCCGTTATCCCTCCGCCCTGAATACGGCCATCAAATAATTTGCAATTGCACCAGTTGTTGCAATGCTTTCGAAGACATCCGTAAAGGTGCTTGATACCCTATCAAATTAAAATAAAATTTCGTGCCATTGATAAGAACTGAATACCCCATTAGGGCAATAAACAAAAACCTTCTATTGACACTATAACACTTCGAAGGAACAAAAATAAATATAAATAAAGCCGATATTTGTGATTTTTTTATTTCATTTGCGTATACCGTGATACCACCTAGCACTTGACACCCAATCAACTATTTCTAGTTTGGTGACATTGAATTGAAACCGAACAACTCCTGCCACAAGTGATTTATGCTTTTTATTATCCGTTTGACGTTCGTACTCATCCCTGCGACGTTCAATTGTTCATTACTTGTGGTAGGCACAACACAGGGGCGTCCGACCAACTACATGTTTTTAGAGATAAAAGTAAAGGTGAGCCCAGAAATTCAGATCTACGGTAACAATTTTATGCTGTACCATCAAAAGAAAGTAATGGATACCACGGATCAATGATGTCTTTGCTAGTTTTATATGTTGGATGGAACCAGCTATCTATTACACAAAATAAAATCAATCTTCCCTAAGACGCTACTGGCTTCTTGAGGCAATATTCAAATAAAACAAAAAGACTTGCGAGTTCCTAGAAATCTTTACTCGGTAGACATGCATAGCTTGTGGTCGAAATCTGAACGATTTTTGTTCGTTATTTTTGTTTTTATTGAATTAAGTTTCCTCTTTATACCCTATATAACGTTGGTGTTACCGCGGCAGTTATAAAGAATATGGCGACATGTGTGGCAGCATTGGTTAACTCATAAACTTGTGCTCATTTCTGTAATTGGTGTTAATTAGTGAAAATATCATTAAAGTGTATTTATTAATTTATGGAATTAAGAGTAAAGCCTCGAAGGCGCCGGAAGAGATCTCGGAGAATGGCTGCTCATTTGGAGGAGTTCCAGTTGGACTTTTTGGATTGTACTTTCACTATTCCATGGAACAATGCCGGGTACTTTTGAAAAATTCAACTTCAACTATTATTGCAAAAATTTTCGTAAGCCAATTTCAGTTAGAGGTTGTTCAAGCAAAACGGGTTCTGTTAATCCACTTTTTAAAGTACTTCATCAACAAGGATATACTTTCAGTATTTAAGCATGTCCATGTTGCTAGGGGAGATAATTATTTGTAGTATGTTACTGGAGGATTCAGTTATCTTTCACTTGCATAAAGTCACAATATAGAAGAATGGCGAAGGTAACCCAGTTTCACGATTGACTGGTATGAAAACAATTGTAAACAATCAACAGTTCGATGGAAAGTGCTAATTAGGAACAGCGGAGTTATTTGTTGGCACGAATTAAGTTTCAAGAGTTGTGATTGTGTTAAAATTTTATGGGTTAAATAAATTTTGCCTGTGTGATTCTACTACGACACGAAGGCGAAAAGTGTTCATTGTAGTATTTCCTTTGTAGCGCTAAAGTAGTTTTTAACAAGATAACAAACGGCGCTTTCATGTAATCAATATTTAAACTATTTAAAATGGCGTTAAAAATAGAATTTATACCCTTATTTGTTAAGGTGTCAACTTGTGACTTAAATTTATTATAAACTCGCATAAAACTGCCTACGGAATTCCCTAAAAAGTAACAAATCACGACTTCGCATGAGACTTGACACATTCCGAAGGATATTGTGCAAGTCCTTGTGGGCGATTCTAGGTATCGCCTTGGTATGTTGGAATTTTCCCATTTCCATATGTACAAAACACCATCGCAGGTGAACAAGGAGGAATGAAAGAGTAAATTCCTGTGGATGATATAATTTCTGGCTGCCGCTTCTAATCGGTTTCAATTTTAACTACTCACTGTTCATAAGAGCTTTGTGTGACCTTCAGATTGTCTTTAGGATTCCGAACTGCGATTCTGTTGATTTTAAGGTTGTATTTTTCAAGTAGTTTCTATAGATGCTTAAAAATTTTGCCAATAAATTTGGGGCACACTATGTTTAAAAGATGGCGTTACTGAGAAAAGGAATGGAATTTATGAATTCTTCTCAGGTTTATGAATAAGCAAGTAACCCAAAAATAGTTCTATAACTTTGAGAACTAAGTGAAATCTCACCAGAATTGCGGCCAAACTGTACGCCGCTGAGCTATGGGATTGGCTAAATGTGGCGATATAGCTAAAACTAAGTTTTGATCTGCACTTCGAGTTTTCAGAGAAAGTGTATAAGTTATCCTTTTCTCAATAAGAATTTAGCAATAAAAACTCAGCCTCCCGAGTTTCAGTCTCATAAATTTCGTGTTACATCCATTCTGAATGCATTCAGCATAACTGAGCAATCAATAATAATCTGCAGCTACAATTGTCAAGTGTCCTGTGACAAATCACCAACGTATGAGAAACTGCTTCGCGTAAAGGAATCCTCCAATGTATTTTGCGCAGCACTTCGTGTGATAATGTTTCAATAGATTCAATAAATACACATTCTAGAACAGCTACTGGATTGGGGAAGAAGAGCATATCCTTGACTGAGAATATTTTCTCTTTTCCAGCATTAGAAAAAATTAATACTTTCCCTCTCTAACATAGTAAGAAGTTGTGTAATCAAATCAACTGAAATGTCGTACGTGACGAAATTTTCGAAATAAACGCCCAAGGGGCACCGGGCAGCAGGGACACCGAACTGGAGGGATTTGTGAAACCTTTTCTGTTTTAACTCAGTGTGCTAAGTTTATTGACCGTGTCGTTAAATCTCTTCCTTTCACGGCAGCCGAATTCTTAACTTGTTGGCTTCTTTGGTGCTATTTTCGTCGCCGACGCTCGTAGGATTTGTTTGAACACTCACTAATTCACTAAATGGAAAATGATATATAAGGGCTTTACGAGGGCGCGACTGTAGTTGAAAATAAAATAAACATTTTGTCTAAGTTTGTTTTTATTTATTTATGCTAAAATTCCATCGGTTGTTTTTGAATGAAATTAGAAAGTATGAAAAGTAACGTTTAAGCTTCGGTATTTAGTTTTAGATTCTTCGAAGGTACGAAGATATGTTGAACGTACACGAAATTAAGATTCATTCTTAAGGTTGACCTGGCCAGAGGAGTACGTAGTAGAGTTTTCATATTACTAACTGGTCCGACGCTTTAGAATTTACTGATTAAATTCACTATGCCTGTGCGGGAAGGTGCTTGATTACAAGCTGCACCAACTATACGAACCGTTTTAGCGATATTTTCACCATTTTTGTAGTCTAAGCTTAAATGTCACCCTTTATAGTACAAGGAGCGCGTTCAAAAATCTTACTTTGGTAAACCACGAGGTAAGCTCTGGTTATGCTGCGTCACTTCACTTAACCACGGAAGTTTATGTTGAACCACGGAAGTTTTTGAACGCACCGTGGTTAACTACGAGTTAAAGAAGAGGAAGATTAGCATTTTTCATAAAATAGTCTCCACTAATTGGTTAAATTATTTCGTAGATAGAAAAAGTAGAGGATAGGTTAAGGGGAGTCGGGGGCTGCATGGGAAGGAGGCGGTGATCCTCGCGTTCGAACTTTTGGATGAGTTGTATGAGTTAATTTTTTTAAGCAGCCGGCTGAGCCAGAGTTGCAACCATTGGGGTTAACTGAAGACAGCCTCGTCGGAGTGTTATGCCTCGTGAAACAAGTGAATTCCGCAAACCAGCCGACAAAAGCTGTGGTGCCGGCAGTACCAGGCTAGCAAATGAGCAAGGAGGTGTATCGCCCGTTGGGTGAAGACTCCACCTAAGCGGAACTTTGGTACCCTATTATTAACCAGTTTAGCCGGTGAGATTCCTTATTAGGGCTGCTCAGGAAATGCGTCTTGCCAGTTTGTATCGATCTATATCCTCCTACTTTTTACTTTTCAAATGTCATCTAATGACGTGTGCGTTCACAGGTAAAAAATTACACGAAATTTAAAATAACACCTCTTGTTGAAAGACCCTTTATATAGGAAGCTGAACGAAATTGCAAAATATATTTCTCAAAAGAAGATATATCTCAAAATACAACATTTTAATTGCTAAATTTAGCTGCCTTCCACTCCACCAGCACTAAAAATTGCTGTCGATTTAATAGTTTCCTCGCCGGCTTAGACACGTACGGGTCGACTCTTGCGTGCCGCCATAATTTCGTTTTAGTCCATCAAAATGTAACGATGTCATCGGTTTTCAGCTAATTAATTCCGCCCCATTAGAGTTTCATTCACCACTAAGGATTACACAAGTTACGTTCGCAGCCCACTTTCCCACCACCATTCATTCCACAATCAGCATTTCAGCGCCGCAATTCAAAGGCGGCAATAAACGAAGCATTTTCCTTTCAGCAAGACCCCTGCACCCACCCGACTTTGTTCCTGTCTTGAAATTGTTTATCCTTCATAAGTAATCATGTATCCTGTCATAGAGCACCCACCCCCACCAGGGGCGAAACGATAACCTTTCTTAACATGTGGCAATCGGTCTCGAGCAGATATTCGTTCTGTTGTTTCGTTGTAAATGTACTGAGGAACCCCGGGAACCTTTGAAGCCTGATATTGGGGCCGTGTTTATAGATTTTTATCATGCTTACCTCAAGGTACCTGTCGGATGGGTCGGAAGAGTACTGTTACATGAATGGTTCTCAAGTAACGCTGCCTTGTAGTTTTCGAGACATTCGAATGAATTTCATGATTTGCATTCGTGAGGATTGTGTTCGATAAGGAGTATCAAAGTTCGTCGATACAAACGAGGGCGTATAGGAAGTGGGCCATGAGGGAAGTCTCCCAAGACTACAAGGTTGGGTTTTAGGTGGTAGAAAAGTTTGGTTTGCACCTTTTTTACTGTATTTTTTGAGTGCAATGCGGTATTTGTTGAGATAAGCCACTATAACTTTGTTTTGGTTAAAATTTCAGCTTCAATGTTCCAAAAATCAGTGCTCGTCTTGAACGGCTAATGGGGTCAAATGTGGTACGCTTAACAGATCGAAAGTATATGAAAGAACTTCGACAGCGTCTGGCCGATGACTACATTTCAACCTTGGCCAAACGAATCCAAATCAGAGAGGTAAGCTTTAAATATTTATTTTTTCCCAATATGCATGCATGTTTACAATTTTGTAGAGAGCACGAAAAGAGTTTTGTTATTTTTTGCTATTTTTATTGGTTTTTTTATATGACACAAAATAATATCAAAATCCAATATTTATATGCAAATTAGTTGAATTATCGAAATTATTGCTTTCCATATTACTTTAACATCGCGGAATTTGACGATAATAATTATATTAAAATTATTTTGACCGCGGTTCAACAGAAATTTGTATTTTTTTTTAGAATTTAACTTTAAACTTTGCAAGCAGAAAATCCTCGATATCTAAATCAAGTTTTTTGATGATGCACTTTTGTGAAAAATGATTGCGCTTGATTTAGTAAACTAAATTTTAAATAAATCGGTTTTTTCACAATCCGCCATTTTGTTTTTTCCCTAATGAATTCTGATTAAAGAAGAATTTGTCGACAAATATTTATTTGTCATAAAGTAATATTAGGTACAATTCGGTACAATTCTCGTATTTCGACCAATATCGCGTATTCGTTACTTCTTGTCTTTTATTATTACAGCTCAAGGAATTGGAGCGTGAGCGTACGTTGATCCTAGACGGAAAAACGGATGAAATTCCAGATGAGTTAGCGGAACACCCGATTTTCTTAGTAGACAAAAAAGTGAACATCATGGTTGGAAAACGCAGATCAATGGTAACCGCCCTTATGTTCCTGACTTAAGTGATAGAAAGTAATAATGCGAGTCTTTTTATAGATGAAGACAGGCCGGGAACGTCATGCTGAACGAATTCGCAAACAGGCATCCAAATGGGATAAGGAACGCGAGGCCTACGAGAAGCTCGGTCAACAGAAGGAAGAAGAAATTCAAAGATTAAAGCAGCAGCAAAAGGAGCTTGAAGAAAAGTATATGGAGGAAGACGCGAAACGCGGAATGGATTTGCTCAGGTAAATTTCTGGTTTTTTTTTAAATAAATACATATACCGATTTATTCCGGTTGTTAATACTTTTGCTTAGGATAAACAATGCCGACTACTACGAATGCGAGCTGGGCTTGAAGAACTTCTTAGAAACTGAACGTGAGAAAATGACAGCGAAATATTACAAAGAACCTAAACAATACATCAATGATCCACTTGACATTGTCAATATCGTGCAGAGACGGTATATTTCGTAGATTCTGTTTCGGATTTTCCCAAATATAATAATTTATTTATAATAGGCAAAAGTTCAGAGAACTTGAGAAAACTATTCGTACTCGAATTGAACAGAAAGGTAAAGGCAAAGGCAAAGGCAAAGGAAGAGGCGCTTCGAAAGCGAAATTGACGTTACCTGCTGTAAGTAATCTTTTGGAGTTAATGAAATCCACAACTTACTTTTCATTGCTTTTAATTATTAAATTCTCTAAAAATAAAACAAAACTTTTAGACACCAGATGAAGAAAAGCCCGATTCAAGTGCAAAATCAAAGAAATCTAAGAAGAAGTCCAAATCCAAGAAACCAGCGGCCAAAGCTGATGACGATGACATTAGCGTTTCGAAAGTGCAGATTGTTCCCATAAGCCAAAACGTCATTAACTTCTGGCAATCTCTGCAACCTGCACCAGAACCAGTCAAAGAGGGAGAAGAAGCACGCCCACCAAAGCCTATTCAAATGCAGTATGAAGATCCTAAAGTTGGCAAGCTCAAATTGACCAATGTAAGTTTTGCGTCTTTCAGTAAGAGGTGTCATTTGAAATTTCGCCCCATGCCTATCTGTGCAGTTTTTCCTCTAGATTTTTTTCTAAATTTAAAATTTTTATTGGTTATAGACTATACGGCAATTGTACTTCTTGGCTGAAGAAATCATTACTGGAGAAGAGATGGAAGTAGAAGAGGAAGGTGAAGAAGGAGAAGAGGGAGAAGAGGAGGCATAGTGATCCAATAATTCATGGAGAAAATGATAGAAATATTAATTAAAATACAAATGTTTAGTAAAATGCTATTTTGGTCCCATTTCAGTTTATTTCAATTCAGTTTTGTTGTCCATTAATAATAAGACTTTCGCCTTTAATCTTCACATTTTTGTGTTAAGAATTTATGAAGGTGTCATCATCAGGTGCCAAAGATTAAGAATTAAATCTGGAAAGTGTTTGCGGTTTAGAACTTCAGTTTTTATGGCAATCATGAAAAATATGCCAGAATTAACGATGCTAAATGAATATGAAAACAAAAGTCCGAACTACTTTTTTATAAATTTAAAACTACACTATGTTTCCATCGCACTTGAAATCTTCCGATTTCGGCAAAAATGCAGATTTCGAACGAAATCTCATGTGAAATCTCATGTTTTTGCTTATAAAATGAAATCTCGCTCGAAATCTAGCTAATGTCTATTCAGCTAATTCAGTAAGAAAAATTTGCCAGCTGTCATAACTTTTTGACAGTACGATACGTTTTTGAATTAATTTGCAATCGTTACAATGTCAGAAACACCGGAAAATAAGCCGATATCAAAAAAAGAAAGTAAAAAGCGTGAAAATTTTTATTTTATTTTCATTTTAATTACTTGATAACTTTTAAAAATCTTGTTATGACAAGCGAAAACTGCTGATGCGATCTAAACACATTTGGATTTCGTCAAATCGTTTTATTAAAAACTGCGGATTTCAAGTGCGATACGGACATAACACCAATAAGACTTTCCAACGACACACTTTTCTCCATAATGAAAAGGTTCTCCTTTAAGTCGAAGACAAATTAAGTGTCATCGCTGTAGTCGAGATTAACGAGAACCATGTTTCATAAGCCAGCAAAAGAATAAGATTAATTTATTAGCAAATTTAGAAATCCTCTTAGAAGTGTTTCTCGTCATCTGCGTTATGTTATGACTACTCGGAAAATGAATCCTGGAATTTATGAATTCCTTAGCACAAAATATTTAGAACACGCCCAGAAACAGCATCAGGGTATATTGACTTTTAACATGAGGTCAACTAAAATTACGCCGGTTGCTGCGACACCGGTCAGTTTTCATTAAACATGGAACGGGATAACCAACATGAACAAATCAGGTTCCAAAAGAAAATTGAATTCGTCTACATTAAATCAAGCTGATTCTACGTACCCCATACCTTGCAGGCGAGAAAATTGCCGGTATATATCACATTCTAGTAACCTAATAAAGTCACCAATCAAAAGGATGTACACCCTACATAAGCGGTTCGTTCGAATGTTATAAAATAATTCACCAGCAAAGGCCCCGAGTATCGCCGGACCACGGCGTTGAGGGTGTTGATTTCTGGCCAGGTATCCTTAATGGAGTATCCTGGTCCTCCCGCTTCGTTGACAATTATTTGATCCTGGTAGAGCCAGGGTTAATCGGAATAACTGATGTGGCTTCACGAAATGGGCTTTTGCGTGGGAACCCTTTTATGGAGTAAATAAGTCTTACTGGATATTGTAGGACTCTGACATTGTGTAGGTACCGTGCTGGCCTGGCCTTTCCTGTGATAGATGGTCCTTTGTAATTAAAAGTGTAAATGTAAACCTGTCGGCCGGCAGTATAACCTCGGTCTTTGGTCGCCTGTATGCTTTCAGTTTAGCAGAAATGTGGTGGTCTTCAAGGAGGCCTCTGGGGAAACCTTCTCGGCGAATAAGTAAGAGTTGAGGATATTAAGCAATTTATTGCCGGACGGGCTAATCTCGGCTTCGGTGAATACGGAGGAAAGCAGTAATTTTTTATTTTCACCTTAATTACGATCTGAGAGCGGAAACCTTTAATTCCTACCCTTTGCAATGCAGATGACTTACGCGAAAATGAATATTTTTCATTATTACGAAGAGAATATTAATAGTTTTTTTTGTAGCGCGTAATTAAGAGACGCTCATGAATTTTCCTAATGCGAAATCATTTAATCAAAATTGAAAGCGTGGGCACCTTCCTTGCTCGCTCCCTGCCAAATACTGCAATTTCTGCTGTCTCTATATTAGAGTCAAGTAGTTGCTGATAGCCGCGAAATGCTGATTTTCACATAGCATTACAAACTTAACTAAGCTAATTAGCACGAAATGTTGCTGTCTTGATTACGGGAAATATAATATTTTCGAGTAATTATCTGGTTTCGGTGTAAGTTGTTACAACAAGGATCTTCCATTAAGTCGAACGTTCATGAAAGCTGTAAAAGTGGCGCTGAGGTAATCAGAGAACTTCTTTGATATTTATTTTAATTGTTGTGGAATAAAGATGAAGTATTTTTTGTAGCGCCAGACCCTAATTAGTTGCCATTTATTCTAATTCTAGTAGCTCACTAACAGTAATAGGAATTTAGCTCAGTTTGGCGGAAATTATGAACTTCTTGAACACAAGTTTAATTAATCTTTGCCCTCTTTCGGTAATGTTGTCAACTATGAATTTACATTTGAATGTTGTTAGTATAGCTGAGTGCATCAGTGCTAGAATGCGAAAGTTAAATTTGCAATTAAGCCAGGTGGGTCATCCTGGAACGCGATGCGAAGGTGGGAAGCAAACGGAAGCCAGATGTATACGATTTTGAATCGCTGAATGCGATCGCATTGTATTGAAATTATTGCCCGATCAATAGAAAAGAAATAGCAAAGAAGTTCTTTTTAGAGTCAACTTTAACCAACTTCAGTTATCAACGTAATTTAACATTTTGATGCGAAAATTATTTTAAAAAAGAGACTTCAGAATATTTTACCGCAAACAAATAAATTCAGCGCATCCGCCAATTGCTTCACTTTTCGAACTGAAATCCGATGACAGATGGACAAATTTAATTCGAATTCGCATTGGGAGACACCTATTTTCGAATTTCATGACTTTCGAATCACATTCCAGGATAATCCCCCAGATTTTGTAGAGGATCACATCTCAATTTCCCAAATTAGGTTTCGTTTTAAGAAATTTATTCCTTTATAAATTCTGAGTTAATTCCCTCAAAAATTACATCATCTCGTTGGGTTTGTTTTAATTGTTTGTGATTGATCGAATTTAATGTAGATAAAAATTACGGCAAAGTCTTTTATATCCGAATGTGATGAAAGTTGCTGCCCATGATATCCGCAATTCATATAAGTCTCCAGCAATTCCAAGTTCAAGACTGAAGCGAAAAATTTTATCGTGACACCAGCAGGTAAGCACCTTACAAGTAGGCATTTTTAAATTGAGAGATAAAAACTGGACACGCCTAGCCTACGCCTTGCTACCGTTGGGGTCTCTTGTGCGGCTGGATATGTAGAGTAAAGAATAAAATTGCTGCAGTTGTTGGTTGAGTTTTTTTTAGTTACTTATGGTAATTGTTGCCCCATTACGGGGGGATTTGTTGTAGCAGCACTCGTTGTGGGGTGTTTGAAGAGAATTTTGTTCTATAAAAGCCGCAGCTACATTTGGTAAAGACATCACAATCAGCTCAGCTTGAACAGTGAACATTACAAACTTGCTTAGATCTCCTTTTTAATATCCTTCAAAACAAATCAACATGAAGGTGAGAACTGTAGACCGACGACTAAAGTTAGAATATTGTGTGGTTATTAACGAGTTTATTATTTTCTTTTCAGTTCGCAATCATCGTAGTCATGTTGGCCCTTGCCATGGGAGCCCAATCTTCTATCCTTCCATACCCATTGGCAGCTCATGGACATGCATTGTCCTACACAGCAGTTAGCGGACCAGCTCTCCTGCCAGCCCATCATGCTGCCGTTGCTGTTCATGGTCATGCTCCTCTCTGGGGTCATGGATACGGGCTAGCTCATGGACCAGTCTTAGCTCATGGACCAGCAATTGCCCATCATGCTGCTTATCATGGTGTTCCAGCTGTAGCCGTCCACGCTGCTCCAGTACTTGCCCATGAAGGTACCTATGTGGCCAAAACTCGTGGCGCTGTACATACTGCACCACTTGCAGGACATATCAACTCTGCCGCATCTATCAACCTTCAACCAGCCCCTGGAACAATCTAAGCCCTAAACTAGTCCAAAAGAGCACGAAACGGCATCAACTCTTCACTAGTGTAACTAATTTCACATTTCAACGAGTGTACGTATATCTCCTATCTTCTTCAACCATTCTTCCCTAATGTACAACGTGCACTAAGCACACACTGCCTGTAAAAATATAAATAAAAGTTTTTATTTATTTGTGAACAACCAATTTGACTTTTGCTTTTTTGTATCCTGCGGCGTGAAAAGCGATGGATTCCTTATTTCCCTTGTTTATATTAAGCCTGTTTTCAATTCAATTCAATATTTAGTAAATTCTCGTGCGGCTTTGGATATTTCCTTCCGAAAACAAGTAAAATAACTAAAGTTGCCGACTTTGCAATGTGTTTCTGTTGCTCCCAAAATATTTTATATATTTTTCTAAAAGTCATCGAAGAACTTTCCTGGAATAGACTTGACTCCCTCCGGAAATGTTTGTGCAAATAAAGCACTGCACCTTTGTAAGACGAAGGCGGTATGATCAATCATAAGAAACCAAGACTAATGCTGAAAAGTTATTTCGTGTTGTCAACACCTAAAACGAAAGTTTTCGAGATGAATAACAGATAGAGTTCCTTTGAAAAACACCCACAACCAAAACAATCTCGCATGGAATTGCCATTTGCTGTTCCTACATTTTTCTAACAACTTTAATCGAATAAAGGAACTTTTACGTAGAAAAGGTATCACGAGGTGAATGCCGTGCAAACAGGGACTTGAAAAGAACACCGTGAACATTATAGTGCGATATTTACTATAATATCATAAGTGGGATGATGCTGTCCTTTTATGTGCATTAAGTGGACACCTTGGAGCAAATATGTTTTTACGACCTTTTCATATAGTCGAGTTTCTTGCAATATCAAAATTTATTTATCTCGTGCGAGCAACATTTCTCTTTTACAGTTTGGTATTTATCTGCTATATATGTGGGACACATTCAGGCGGTTTTAAAGAGTTCTAGGACAGTTAGTAGTCGCTTTAACTTGATTTTATAGGAAACTCGTGCTAGAACAAGAGGGGAAGGGCATTACTTAAAAGCCAACCAATGCCAGACAATGAACTACGAACCTGCACAAGGATGTAGCATTGGAATTTTCACAGATAGCCAAGCCTCTATAAAACCTCTGGATTCAGTAATGATGCCCTCCAAGCTAGTGGAGTGATGCAGAGCTGAGCTAGATACTAGGCTCGGTAGAAAGGACAACGTGACTCCTGTCTGGGTTCGCGATTATACGACCTAGAAAACCGAACCTAGCCAAGCAAGTAACTTCCATCCGGTGCTTGGAGAGTGAGATGGTTGGCAACCCAATAGGCGAGGCCAAAAGCGCTAGAGGAGGTGGAGCGAACTGGAGACCTGTATTATCTCTAGGACAACTTGGCCCACTTACAAACTCGAAAAAACAATGACATGCTAAACAGCCCCCCGCGAGATATTGTCAAAGTTACGTCAATTATCAAGGGACATTGGCCCAAAGTGGATGACGCTGCAAAACTGCGTATACCGCACGAAGTCTGTTTCCTTAGCTGTGGGGAGATGATGGCGAGGGAAACACTCGTTTGACAGCGTTTACCGCTCGCTTTTTTACCAATCTTTATAATAGCCTCAACACACGGCAATCAAAATATGACGAAAATTTGTCATTTATGACGAACGCCTTTAGGGGGTGACACACGTATTTATATTTTGACAGTTATAGCACAGATGGCCCTCGGTTTGAGGTTCGTATTCGTAATAAATGATGAATTTTCGTCATAGATATGTGCGTGTGTCGAGGCTATATATAAATATACTCTCAATGTGCTCCAACCGACTTCACGGTTTTACTGATGACGATACTCTGTGTTAATCTTATGCCTTTGAAAATATAAGGGAAGAACATGCGAGACCTTGTCTTTTTGATGATGAGCTCCTGCCCAACTCTAAACACAGGGACATCGAACTCATTCTTGACTAGGCCGCAAGACTCGTGTCGAATTCAACGGCTCCAAAAGAAAGTACCTACCGTCTCATCTCTAACAAAACCTGCACTGACCCGAGTTAAAATAAACCTACCCTGCAACAGGCACGCACGCACAGACTAAAGGGTGCAAAATTGGGGCTTTAAGAAATTGTATAGGACGAAGAAAACGGGCAATTATCTTGGTAATCATAAAGGGTGCCATTAGCATACTCAGTATACCGGTTCTCTTTCGATTGCATAGGTCAAGCAGCATTGGACGAGGTTAGTACTTAGTTGGGGGACTGCTTGGTAAAACGACACTCGCGTGACGTTACCTTCTACATCAGTGGGCCAGTGTGGTTTTAACGGCTGACCCATTTCTTTACATCCTAAACAAAACACTAACCGAGGATCTACGAATGGCCACATATTCAAAATCGTCAAACAAGCATTCCAATGTCTTAGATTTTTTAAGAGATATAAGTCCCTCGTTCAACTAGTAGCCCGTAATACAATCTACAAGCCCTGCATTAGACACCGCTTCAAATAGAATTCGTTTATTGAGCCTGGCCCCTCGGAAATCACCTTATCGTAGCGAAACTCATCGGTGATGGCACCTTTTGTTCGTCCATAAAGCCGCCTTAGCGATGTGACAGCCCTGTTCCACTTAAATTAGCGGTTTCCTCCACTCACAGCGATGTTTTTCCTACAATACAAGAGGTCGGCTACGGGGGTATATACTACATACAGTCCAACTTTTCGCGCACTGTACAATCTGGAAATTCGCTTATAATAGAACAACCCACCTGCAGAAGAATCCACCACAGTCAGTATTGTGGAACTTGTACACCATATTAAAGTTCAAACGTAAAGTTCATTGACATCTACTCAAGCACCCCGCAGAGCCCACCTAATCTTTCTTATCCTCTTCTATCTATCAAACTTACTACTAGACGATACACCATGACAACCGAACAACATAAAAGACTATGGTAGAACAAAGAGTGACGCCCAAGATTAGCTTCACATAAAAAATTGTTTATTTAGTGGTTTAATAGTCAATTCATATAACCTAGGGGATAAGGCGGCTGCCATCTCAGAGATTGTGGGTTCGAGTCCCACTCGGTCGAATGTTTCTCGCCTATTAACTTTTCACGCCTAGTTACCACTCCTTCACAAAATTTCCTCCTTCACTGAAATTCCCTTTTATTTTCACTTGTGCTGTCATTTATATTTATACCGAGGAAATTATCCGTCATTTACATTTAATGATTGGGTGGAAGCCGCTTTAGTACAGAGTGATGGCGTTGGCATTGTTTCAGTCTCCTTTACTATCTTTCGACTAGAGCTTCCTATTCAACATTGCTCTCCATAATAGAATCATAGGCAGTGCAAAAATCCCGGAGCTCTAGTCTTTCTAATCGAGAAAGATAGTCCTTGATCAAATTACTGGTGACCTAAAAACAAAATGCGATTCCTGTCTCTGTATTCCACTCTGTGTCTCCGAAATTAAGATTGCATTTTAGCTTGCAGCAAAGGACAGGACATGCAAATTGCTATTATTCTATTAAAATCAGTCAAACCGAAAGTGAAAACTTCCTAAGAAAGTAAAAGCCAAACAAAGTCCTTTCTAGGCCCGAAGCGGTCCTTAAACGCGCTTTCATTATTACGTTTCATCGCCTCAAATAATTTCCTCAAATTATGCAAAATCCTGTAATCATCGTGAGGCAGACTGCATAAATTTTCGCCCTAATGAGACGCAAAATGATTGCAAATTAGCAGAATTTAGTCAATCTATTACAAGAAAACCGATTTCGTTTCTAGTGTAAAGTGCCGGTGTGCTGCAGGTGAGAGTCCTCCTACCATCGGACGTTAATTACACTTAAAATGAGTTTCTTGAAAGTAATTCGCGATTGTGCCATTAGGCCGAGTTTACAAAAGTTAAATATGACGCCAAGGGGCGCGTGGGCGATGGTTGATTTCTTTGCAAGGGTCAAAACCGCCGGTCCATCTCCTCGTCCGTCATTTACATTTTAATGAGTCCACTAAAAAACCCCGAATGGCCGTCAGAAATCTACGACACAGATTTAATAGGTTTTTTTTCCAAGAGGCCAAGAACACGCCGAGCGACCTCCAAGTAGAAGCAGCAGCTCGAGAGTGCCAAGCCAATAGCTGTTACCTGATGTTGCGGCCGAACTTATGGAGTGCGGCATGGGCATCAATTATTCCACCCCTGAGGATCCTGGTCCTTGCCGATAGCACTCGGAGTCATCAATCCCAAATCATCCACGGCAAGTGACAAAATTGATCCTGATTTGTTGCACTCAGGCAGTCGCCAGATTCCATCGGATTCTCTGCGCCAATCTTCAGCAGATAGCTTTCCACTTTTCCACTTTGCCATAGAGCCGTTCGCCACCATTGACAGAGGCAAAGAAAGTTTTTCCACTAAAGGAATTTCCGTTTCAGGACTTGTCGACAGCCTGGGGGTGGCTCATGCGCCGCCCTTCCAAGCTTTTGTGTGGGGGCACAGAACGTTCTATGACCCTGTTGCTATATAAATGGAAACTCTTTAACTGTGCAACCTCGCATTGTTCAACAAGTGGTCATGCGGATTCCGAGCTCCAACGCCTGATAAGGATTGTCGCTTAAGTGTTAACGATATCGAGTGTGCTTCAGGTGTTTAACAAGTGGTTACAGTCAATTTGATTCGCGGTTTACCTGTGAAAATAGGAAACTGGTAACTCTCCATTTTCGAGGATAATCGGTGTTTAGTGAAGGTTTCTTGTGACTGGTAAACGAAAATTAAGGAATTTAAGTTGTGCTTGTGAAAACTCGAAAGACAATTTGTGTAAGTTGATTTTTTTTAATATTTAAAAAGATTATTTCTGGATCTGGGTGTGTGTTGTTGTTGGACGTGACGTTGTGACCTTGCACTAAAACAATTAGTGGCTCGTTGTTGTGTTTACATTTCAGAATACAAAACTATCTAATTTTGAAATTTAAAAAGTAATTTTCATTTGTGCAATAACACCCCATAAAACACCGCATTTTTATATTACAATTTCAAGCATTCGAACATGGATTTTAAGTGATTTTGAAGACTAATTTCGATGTTATGATTTCGAATAAGTTAGTTTCAGCCTAAGTGCATATCTTCCAAAATACCGTAGAATAGTCATAAAAGCTTGAAAGAATGTTTCAGATTTAAATATAATGGACATAAGTCATCTGTGATCTGTGCTCAATCGTTTCATCTTGTACAGTAATTCCAAGCACAGCAGAAGTAAATTCATAAAATCTCTTGGTCTGATCTTATTGCATTATGTTGAGTTAGGAAACTCAAATCACTAATTTAATTTCCTTCCACATAGAGTATTTTCCTGACTTGTACAAAATTTACGGTCGCCCAGAGGCCAGAGTTAATCGAGCCTCCAGCTCTGCACCCACTCGATTTGGCCTCGGTTATTCCTTCATTTTTTCTTGTGGACTAAGGCTTGTTGACAGACATGACATGACATGACATATGACGCGGGACGAACTAACTTTTTTGCAGAGTGTCCCCCCAGATTTGGTCTACCAGAAATCCCTAAAACGTTATATAATCTTACATAAGAGCTCATTGATATTGGACACGTTATGTAAAAGTCATAAGCAGACCAACAGTGCGAATTATTATTGGCTCCATTTCTTTGGCTTTTTGTGAAAAATACTTTATACGAACGAGGGTTCCGACAGATTTCAGTTGAAGTATCAAAGATGAATAACAGAAAAAGGTGCATGCACACAATCTGTATATAGTTGAGTTGTTGAGAATAGCATTTACCTTTTTATAGAATCACCTACCGAGTCGGAAATTATTACGAAATAGAGATTCTTTAAATTATCTGAGAAGGGTCATTGTTACGTTAAATTGCGAACATGATTTTACCATTTCTTTAAAATTAACATGTTCTGAAGCAGTCGTTCGGAAATGAAAAATTATTTCTTTTATGAATGGTTTTGCGAAGGAGCCATCTTATATATTTGTTTAAGATTCATCCTGATTTGCGGAATTATTGTTTCGGAAAGGTTTTCTTTTCAAAAAAAAAAAAACTTTTGATAAGTTCTTGTTGAAATGTTCTTCTAAACTTTTTTGGATGTGACGAGAGGTTAGCCCGCCCACATAGATAAATAAAAGGAAGAAATTGTTTTAAAGTAAAAGTCATCTACAAAATAAATGCCACGTTATATAAGGTTATTGAAAAGGCAAGAATTATTTGTTGTCAGTAGATTTCTTTGAGAGTTTAAACGAACCATCGAACAGAAACAAAAGTTGTAAATGTGCGTTGTCATTGTTTGGTTCGTAGTTGTCTAAAAATCGTCCTGATACTCCTTTCTTTATAAGCAGGGGAATTTTGTAAGATATCAATAAATTCTTACCAAGCAGAGCCTAAAGAACGACAATAGTTTCTCAGTCGTAGAACAGTCGACATCTTTAAAATCCTGTCACGTTCATTGGATAACATTTTACAAATTTTTCCTTTTTTCTCGACAATGAAAATATGTTTAACCCTTTACTTCTATGAAAACTAAAAAGAAAAAAAGTCTTTTGGGTTGTTCAGTTAAATCAGAATTAACAGCAAGTGAAGTGTTGAAAGATTGATCACTTTTTAATAATAATATTACATAAAAAGCACTTTCCAAATTCTGTCTTTATTTTCGAATTACAAATTGAAAAATAGTGTTAATAATTTTTTTATATAGGTATTATCCATCCATCCAAGCCAAAATCGTGCCATGGCCTCCTCTAGGGCATTTCTCCAAGTTTAACGGTCCCTTGTATGTCTCTGCAGATGTCTGTTCTTGGATGAAACTTATTGATGATCTGTCGTGTTCCTTTCTATACACTTGTCTAATTCTCCTTTCCTCGAAGTCTTGCTGTATCTGTAGGATCTTCCTCTTTAGATATCCCTATTCTTCTTTCTGTACAGCTTGTCTGCAGTTCTTTTTTTTAACATGAAAACTTCCAATCCTTGCTCTGGCGGGCCTTGCGATTACGATGTACCTACTCCCGGTGGCTCTGGTCTCCTTCTTCAATTGCTGCGGATCTACAGTCCTTTTCTTTGCCGTTTTTTTTAATGTTCCAGAACAGAACAGTACACTTTCGCGTTATTGAGGTTATTTTTTGAAACACGGTGGGGTCTTTTTAAAGTGTTAATTCCACAGATCAACGATTTTTAATCTAAAATTAAATGAATTTTAGCTTTAACATAATGAGCACTTAATCTGCCAAAAACTCATCATTGCAATCATATCTCTTGGTTGGTTGGTAATCACAGCTTTTACTGTTTGCTCATTCATAATGAAGTTAATTACAATTTCAGTTCAAATTGGAGCTCAAATTGCTTTCAAACAAAATGAAAAACAGATACACCACTAAAAGTCCTGACGCTACTATTTATGTATTAAGACCTTTGAACTTTCAAACATCAACATTTTCCCTTGTTCATTTGTTTCCAATTTAAATAAGAAAATGTCTATTTCTGTGGCACATAAGGAGGGCGGATATTCAATTTTCATCAGCTGCCTACAAAAAATGTGCCATGGAAGAAAAAGTACGCCGAAGTCTAGGTTAGAATAACTTCCGTGATATGTTAAATTCAATCACCATTGCCACCTACTGCCTAGAATGACAACCAGAGGCTGTGCAACTATAGCAATATAATAAGTGAACAAAATTTTTAATATGAAGTAGACATTTACATAATTACATATAATTTTTCTCCCAGCGAAGAAGTCAATGATCTAAAAAAAGTGGCTCTGAACAAATTTTAAATAATTTGCGGAAATAAATCATAAAATGGAAAAAACGCTAAATTTCCCCTCTAATAAATTCTAGTAAACGTTTATTTCTCTGATTTTGTCATTCGTCCTCACCGAACCGAATAATCGATCAACGTCGACGTCTGAATCAAGTGATTGATAAGAAATTTCGTTTTTGAGATTGCATAGATTTAGACAATGTCAACAAAGCTTGCCATTTTAATATGGCCCTTAAGTGCTCGGTAAACTACAGCCCTGAATAATTATTGATGGACAAGCGCTGATTGGAAATCGCAAAATGATATTTCGAGCGCGGCTATTATCATCTATCGTTTTAATGATAAAGAATCAAGAGTGGGCGCCAACTTGAAGTCACCTCTGTTGAATGGAATGAGAGAAGCATTGGCGTTATTAAAGTGAAGCAGCAGCCATTTTTAAATGGTAGTCTTTTTTCACAATCAAATTTAATCAACTTTAAAGATTCATTGCTAACTGAAAGGTACGATGTGTAGAACTTGGCCAACAAAAAGACTCATCCCGCCTTCTTTATTGCAGGCTATACCTCTGATCAGACATGGCCTTATAAATGACAGAAAGACTGCAATCGTTCTTTCGACAAAATACAAAATGTTCGGAGTTCTTAACTTAAAGTAGAAAATCCGCAGTAAGCGCTGAGATTGAGAACGGATAGTCACCTAGGACATGATCGTCAGCGGCGACATCCTACAATCAGTATTCTAGAATTGACTCCTAAGGTGGGAATGCCATTTAATTGCATTCCGGCAACGATCTCGAAATTTACGCCTCCTTCCACGTAATACAATATAGGTTACCTCGGGCCCTTCCCAGACAGGGCTCTGTCACTGCATTCATCGGTCCGGAACAGACGATTGGGGACCCCACCAGTTTGGTGAAGAGAGCCCTAGACGATTGAATCTTTATAAAATATACCAAATGCTAAGGGTCCACACTTGGTCTTGTGGACTCCAAGCGATTTGTTTCTGTATCGTCCCCCAACGCTCCGGGAATGTTTGGGAAGGAAACGTGTCAGAATACAGGTTGGATTAATAACCAGATACTGTATCCTAAACTACCACTTATAGAAGATCAGAAAAGACTAGATCGGAAGGCAACGGAGAGTTGTTTTGGGACTATGTCCACATTTTTGAAGCTTTGCAGAAAAAATAATGCATTCACGTTACAATTTTGAGAAAAAAACTAACAATGTAAAAAGTCGAAAATTGCAATCTTTTTCGAGTACTGGTAACGTCGTTTCTTCTACCGTAAAAGCAAAACGAAGGACAAAAGTACACTTAAATATACTTACAAGTAACGTGAGATAATTTCTGATACGACATAGTTGGTAGGCGAAGATCCTAGCTTGGTATTGATATAAAGAAAAATGAAAAAGGACTATGGCTGCCCTTATTTATGATCGAAAATTCTTGGGTTCGAAAAATTTCGAAAAAAAGTATTGCATGTCATGTATTGTATTGTTTTGTCTTTACGCCTATATGATGATCTTTTTCATCAGGAGTCCTTAGAAAACAATCATAAGATGAAAAAAAATCAAAATTTCGTATTCTTCTGAACACTTTAAATGTTTCCTTTAAAAACTTGGAATACGATATTCATTAGCTCAGCATCAAGAAATTGTTAAGTTGTTTTACTTTCGAAACTCTACGACCGCATAAATTCGAAGAACGCATTCACTCACCCATATCTGAATTTAGAGTTATTGTCTTTTAATTTGATAAAACATTTCGCTGGAAAATATAAAATTTACATGAAATTAATTTTCTAGATTGGAAATATGATTGTTTCCGATATTTATAGCCTACGGAATTATCCGAATGGTCTATAACAACGAAAACAACCTGTCAACCTCTACTCCCACCAAATATTTTTGGGAGATATAATTTCATTAAATAATATAGGTTTTAATTTTTAATATCGTAAATAACATTAGGCACATCAGTCCTGCAGGAATTGTGAATAGTAACAATACCCGCACTTTCAGAATGATATCGTTTTTGTCGTAATAAACCGAGGCCTCTTTCTCTCTTCTATCTTCATAGAAAACATTTGCGTAGTCCCAAAGGCAAAATTAGGTCAATTTGCACAATTGAAATTGTACGTAAACAAAATAAACTTGGAGGTTCGAAGTTCACTTAATACGTACATAAAACTATTCTAGGAATAGCTTTCAGACCCCCTTCAATGGTCGACCAATATAGGCGCAAATCCTGTCCTTTAAGTTATCTGTCGTGGTATCAATTTCCCACGCGTCCCCACCCTTTCTCTAATTGTCCTGTTTGATTGTTGGCAGTTTTACGTTAGTCAATGGCCAGGAAATATCAACGGTCCACAGAACGATGGGCAAACACGAAATGTAGGACGAGAAGTCCCATTGTTGATATTTCATTAAATCGAAATGACATGGGTCTAGTATCTAGTGGCAAAATGGAAAAAAAGCAAGAACTTCTCCGAAAAGCTTTTTATACAAACTTTATTTTATAGGATATGTGTTGCAATAATGGACACACGTTCAAACAGTTAGACACAGTATACTTTAAGCTAGCTTTGGTTTCTTTGTATTTACTTCGTCCTGTGTTGATTATAGCCAAATAGCACCCCAGACTCTGCGTTTCCCGTGGAAAACTTTTCGGGGCTCTGTAGACATATTTTCGTCTATTTTACACCACTCTAGCCCTACGCAATTAATTGCCAGAGAAATTTTAATAAGGACAAAATTGACCCAGTAAATGGTCCTGTCTAACTTTTTCTGAAACTAATTAAGCGGAAATAGCCTACGACTTATTTTGCGGGCTGTGAGGCAAAGATATATGTATGTCCTAAATTTTCCCCCAGGACTAAGTGTCAAATAAATTGCTGAGGTTTCGCGTAATTTGAGACATGCAGGATAAGCGGTAAACGTTTGCGGGAATGTTGTATTCTAGCCGACAAATTAGGAATATTTTAGATTACCTGCAGGGCTTCGTTCGATTAATATGGTTTGTTGAAAGACAATATTGATCGAGAGCTATTTTTCCTGGAACCTTTATTTATAGCAATGGTCAATTAATTCAAACTTGTCAATATGGTCAATTAATTGTGACTGGAATTCCTGGGAGAGTTTTATAAATCGATATTAAAAAGATGGACGATTCAATTAAAAAGTTTTCTTTGCGGGGTCGAGCGGTCGTTACTAAAATTAAGGAAGTTTCCGGGTACTTTTTATTATTATCTTAATCTTTAAAATTCTGGTAATCGATTTAGATCCACTGTCGAATTTATACTAATTTGCGTGGCTTAGTTATTTCCGGGTTTTGTTACTTTATTCTCTTGACTCCCACACAGACAATTGCTTACTTTGTTGGTTTGTTAATTTGTAATTTGAACTGTACCTTTACTTACACTCCGAAAATTTAAATCTAAATCCTCAAATACAAATCCTGTGAAACGTGATACATTAGCCCCTCGTCGTCAGGGCGATCACAATTCTCAACCCAGAACCCTTTAGAGATAATCCGCAGATTAAAAATTTACACAGTTCCGCAAAATCCGTAATTGAGGCTATTTTTACCTGTTGTTGTCCAAATCTTATCCTTAAAAAATGAAACCTTTCGCATTTTCGCTATGACTTCACACTAAAGTTCGTTAATGTTGGGTCAAACACCCACATACAGTTCTATTTCCCCGCACTTAGATATTGGATTTTGAGGGTTTTTCAAATCCTATTTTTATTCCTATTCTCTTTAACTTTAAATAAAGGTCAATACTATTAATGAGATTACGCCTTAAAGCTTCCTAAAATTAATTTCCCTCCAATTAAGCATGTCCAGCTATCAGTTAAGAAAATTACCTTTACGAGAATGTCGGATTAAATGGGATGCAATCAGGCACAATACAACACTCTATACTGCAGGTCATTCTGCAGCTGCAGAAATTAGACGGAACTTCATAATTGATCAAATACCCTTTACTTTCCTTTCAGATTTGTGCTAATACGGAAGCCGAGAGTACAAAGAGCAGATCCTGAAATGTCCTGGGCAAATTTACTGTGGGCTGTAATTACCCTGCTCCTATCACAGGACATTGCCTGCTTTATTCCACAGCGTCGAGTCAATCTGCCGGGACCTATATCAGAGTCTGTCGCCCTACCATTGCCCGAAGGCTCGTCTGAAGAAGGTGGACGTGCGGTATATGATCCTGGAGACGGTAAGTACTATACTACCACAAGCGAATGCTCAATCAAATGGAAGCTAATGAAATATTTTTTATGTGTAGGTGGTAGCATGACCCACTCAATCGTTTACAATTCACTTCCTGTACCCCATTGTTAGTCGAATCTCTTCAGTCAATTTAAATAATCCTCGGTTTAGAAACACTAACCATAAAAACTCTACAAGTTATTGATACTTCCCTCATATATCCAAAATACCCGAATAACAACGACAAATAAATGTCCTTGAGAAGGGTTAGTAACCCTCTTAAACTAATGTCGTCTAGAAAGGGACTCTCCGAGCGATTCCTTCAGCATCCTTAAATGCATTGCCATAATCTGTTCAATCGGGCGAAAGAAGTCTGTTGTTGACTTAATCCCAAGTCGCCCCACGCCCGCCTCTCTTGACGGATTGTGCAGATGAGTGTTTTAAATGATGGCGATATATGAGTGTGTCCTGTTTATTTTGCTTATCCCACTTGTGTTATGTCCTTGTGAGATGAAGTGTAGGCACACAATGTAATGGGACCAATAACCACGCGGAGTGCTCCTCCAACTTCAAAAAAATAATTTAATTCAGTTAGGACATATTGGAAAATGTGAATGTCGTTAAATTTTGTTTATTATAAAAAAATATTGGCTTCTCTCATACTCGTACATGTGCCAAGTGGGAAAATGCTAAACTATTAGACCAGAGGTAAATAAATAAAACCCAAACAAATTCTCCCATACACAAGTCAAGGATATAAATTCATGTAGATTGGGTAGGGTCTTAGGTTCTCTTTTATTATAATAGCAAACAGCTTGAAATATAGAAAACTCTCGACGAAAACGGATTCGACTATTAAGTGAATGGGTGTTAAAATAAAATAAAGATGATATAGTATATAAGAATGAAAGGGAAAGTAGTGAAAGTGGAAGTTGTAACGGATATTTTAACCTGTCTTATATCATGAAAACACACATACAGTAAATATTAAAAGTTTTGTTAGTTTTAATATTGAAAACCTTAGGATGGATTAAATTTGACTAAATATGAGTTTTATTGACGTTGTGGAATCAAATTGACTATGGAGATGAATTTCTTATTTATTAATTATAAATGAAAAATTAGGTGTGTTCGAAGTTCAGATCAGAGCAGAGCAGCTGATATGGGAGCAGCTGTCAAATTGATGTCAAAGCAGAACAAATCAGAAAATAGCAACCATCTCAAAGACACTTTTCTGCTCAACTTGCTTGTTTTTAGAAGTTAGATACGAATGTCAATTTTAGAAGAAGAAATATATGCCAATAAAAACAATTGAATAGTATCAAAGTGTTATTTTCCAATATTTCCACGTATTTTCCGAATAAATCATTCATAAATAAATTGTTCAATTTTTCCTGTTTTCGATTTGACAACTGTCAAATGTAGGAGAAGTGAGAATTCTCAAACCAGAGCAGGTTCAAAGAACACAGAGCAGGGCAATTGAGAGCAGAAAAGAGCAGTCAAAAAGTCTCGATACAATATAGGCCCATTGATTAGCCGTAGGAATTTAGTAATAACCTGAAAAAATTTTCCCGATATTACTATAGGGAATGTCCCACTTAAATTAACGTCCTACTGTCCGCAAGGCAATATTTTTCCCACAATACAAGACTAGCCAGCTCGGTTCACTCCCGCACCATACCAGCCTTTCTTGTCGTGCAACAGTGATCTGGAAATTGGTTTATAAATAGAACAACTCAACAGTGGAACAATCTTCCACACTCAGTATTTCTGAACTCGTACAACATCAAGGGGTGCGAGTTCGGAAACGCAGGGCTGCAGTCGTTCTGCAGTATTCGGCAATTGGAAGTCTGTAGCTGAATATTGCAGAATGACTGCAGTCCTGCGTTTTCGAACTCGCACAAGAGATTCAATCTTGCAGCGAGAACGACATGAGACTGGTAGTGCAAAGCGTGAATCAAGCTTCATATCTCTGGCGGGTCCTCAATGAAGATTGCTATCTTTTATTTTCCAATCTTAACTTTCAATATTTATCAAGTACTTAAAGAAAGACAATTCTAATTGGTAGGTATAATAAATCTCGTTTTTATAACTTATACACAAGCGCACGGCTCATTTCCGCCCATTGTTTGTACAAACTTTCATTAAAGACAAGCCCACTCTGCTTGCATCGCTATGTTCGCATTTTCCGCTTGGATTAATAAAATCCGAGAAAGCCATCTAAAAAATAGTATCCACAAAAATACTGTATCATCACCTGATTCAATGCTCCGATACCCAAAACAGATTTTATCTTGTCCTTGTTGAAAAAGGAATCCCATAATCCAAAAAACTAATTTCCAAAACAATTTGGGAGTCTTTGAGGAGGGGATAAGTGGTTGAGTGGTGGATTCCTGGGAGTCAACATTCATGATATTACGGCCAATCGGTCCTTGTTGTAACAATTTCAATTTGCAAATATTCTCATTTAATTTAGTTTCCGAGGCTTGACGGGCGGCATCCACTGAAGTATTATACGTATGTGACGTTGATGAATAACCCTCGACCAGGTCGAACGTCCCTACTGTAATCCGAGAGTAATCTCAGAGGTAGAAACAACCCACGTTTTGTTCCCTTATTAAATAAATATACAAGGAACGGTAAAAATTATGATCGTTACAGAATTAGGAAGGTAGGATTTGATTAAAACTTGGAGTATAGGCTATCCCTGTTGTGCCCCTCTTGGCGAAATCAAATCACTGTTATTTTGAGATATAGTCTTGATGATATCCCTTTAAAATAATTCAAATATGCAAGGATTTCAACTTGGTCCTTTTGTGCAGTTCTTGAAAAGATTTTAATTTATTTCTCTAATTTATTGTTTTCAATAGAATTGCTCAAGGTGTTGAAGGCGGAGGAATCAACAGACTATGATGATTTCTTAAGTGACTTAGAGGTAAATGAAAATAAGGTGGATCTCATCAGGAAACTTGAAACGGATATTAAGGAAGAACAAGAAATCGTCAGCAAATCTGCAATGTTAATGAGATTGTTAGAGGTATGTTAATTGTGTAAAACACCAGCAGTCGATGAATTGTTGTTTTTTTTAAAAAAAATGGTGAAATTTCTTTAAGGACCCTAATGTTGACACGTTGCCGGTGGTTTATGTAGAAGATACCGGAGTTGAAGTAAATAGCCCATTTCCAACTGGTGGGGTTGAAAAACGTTCTCGCTATTATAGAAGATATCCTTGGAAGAGGCACAGTAGCCGCAATAGAGGGTAAGATTTTTTTTATATAAATACATAAGGACCCAAATTTAGTATCACAAATGTCCATTCGCATTGTTTGTAACTTCAATTTTATTATAAATAATCACTTAAATTGTTTTGTTTTACCCAGAACATACGAGCCAGATGCCCGATATTTATGTATACCCAGCAAAGAGGATGTCTTCAAGCTATTAATCGGCCTCCATGAAAACCGCAAAGGCAACCAGCAAAAAACGGTTAATTTCTGTAATAGAAAACGACCAGCGAAGGCGATCTTTACAAATATCCGATTCCTTGGTTAATAACACTAACTTTAAAAAATAAGCAAAACAATTGTTTATCCTTTTTTTAAGAAAACAACCCAAAGTAATTTTAACCAAAAACCTAAAGCAATTTTTACTATGTCTAACTATAACCTTTAATCCTTTTCCCGTTGTAGTTTTATTATTATAAAGAATATTATGAAAAAGAAAGAAAATATAATGGCTTCAAAGCTACACACAGTCACACTTAAAAGAGTTCATTAAATTTTAAATATCAGCACTACTACACTATACAATTGAAATAAATATTTAAAAGAAATATGTTTGAATATTTGTATAAACTCTTAAGTGAGGTTTTCGCTCCTGCAAATATCTTTAATCACTTATGGAAATATCCTAAACAATGATTGTTTCATCTGGCCAAATATTTATTATATCTATGTCTGTATGTATTGTAAATATAACAGTTTTACTACCATATCAAAGTAATATGTAAATTGTACTTATTTTAAGATATAAATTATACCGTAATTATAAATACAATATAAATCAATAAAGCTATCTTAAAACAATTAACGAGCATAGTCATCATTTCGTTTTTATTAAAATTTATCCTTGTCTACATTTTTTTGTTGTAATTTTTCAAGGTGGGAAATAATTTTTTTAGTTTACTTAGTTATGAAGATGGTGAAGACAAATAGTTATGCCGTTTATGACCCAGGTTCAATCCAGTCATGAACGGGGGTCGAGTTGAAACTGGGTCCACTCAACTCAGCTCTCCTACCAGGTGTGTTGCAATATTTCCTCACTCTCGTCAGATGTAAGACCGCCACATAACCTTGCGCGGCCTATTAGCTGCGTTTTTTTTATCTGTTCTGTTCTGGAACATTAAAAAACGGCAAAGGAAATTTTCTTACAGAGCACAATTTTCTTGCCATTTTATTGCTGTACTTTATGCTACTATTTCTAATTTTGTCTAATTTTGGAAATATTGCCATAAGTATGGCATCAAACCTCACAAAACAATTTATTTATTTTATTTGTCAACTGTCAATTTAAAAAACACATGTTGAAAAACGGGAAATTTAAAATTTCCCGTTGTGCTGGATACTGTTCTCGATAATAATTAAACCGAAGTTGCGTATCAGTTAACAACTATTACACGAATTCCCCTCTAGAAAATAATAAATTATTTGTTTCCTCATACCTACAAATTTGCTCTCGTCACTTCCCTGTTGTTCTTATTTTAAATGACGTTTTTCCGACAGCCGGTAAGTATGCTACATTCCGAAAAGAAAGGGAAATTTTGAAATTTCCCAAAACCCCGATAGAGACCCCGATGAAGCCTGGGTTTTAAGATTTGTATGGGGAAGAACTATATAGTTCATTAAAAAACACGGCTATCGAGAACAAAAGTTTGTATGGAATCTGTTCAAGATCAGGACAGATTAAAAAAACGCAGCTATTATTGTAGCCCTTTTAAGCTATATAAAAAAACTTTTGAATTAATGAATACGGTTGCCGAGACTGCGTGAGAAAGATTCTAGCAAAACAATATCAATAGAACTCTTCGTCAATAGAATTTGTTCAAAATATCTGTACTACAAAAAGTCCCCTGTATGTTATCACTTTCGGGATTGTTTAAAAATGTTTGTGGAAAAGCTTATTTCGGCCCGTAAGTAATTTGACTGACTCAGTGTCGACCAAAACAATAAAAAAATCAATAAGCACCAACTGACAATGACATTTTTATTGTAAGGAAACACATATTTATCTACATATTATCACCATAGGGTTAATACACTGAGCTTCGAATTTATTAACAAGCAAATGAAGTACGTAAGCACTATAATAAATAACAACATCGTAAACATGCTCTCATATTGCTCTAGAATTACAGGATATTTGAAAAAAAAAATTTTAGTAGAAATAGTTTTTTTTGGTGGTGAATTGGGACCGATGAATATTTTTAGAATTTACTGGTGAACTAATATGAAAAAGAACAGCTATAAATTTGTCAAGCTCCAAAATAAATAAAATACAAAATATCCAATATCGAAGACTCCTACATCATTGCTCTGACTCAAAATAAGGAGTGGTGAACACATGTCAGAATTCCAGTTTGCGTTCTAGAGTAAAGAAATACATAATATAACAAAATATAATAACAAAAAAATTAACTTTGAAAAAGTCTTGCGTTTCAAGATAAATTTAGCACCAATCTGCACACTATCAAGTTTAACTTAGGTACTCTTCAAGACTTAGTACAAGTTCCGATCCCATGCTACAGCGGCATTCACATTGGCGAATACAAAGGGTTAGTGCGTGGCGACTACTGGTTGTTGCCAGTGACGGGTATGCTAGTATACGCCTCGTTTGAACACTTGTACTACTGTACTCTCTTGGTTAGTCCACTAACTAGTGCCCTTGCTAATAGATAGCCCAGGGGGTTATTTTCTAGCCCACTATCCTCCGCTAGTACGCTAGCACAGAGTTGTAGACGCCAATGTAAACGCCGCATAACAATTGGGCGTCCAGGCACTCACCACGTCGGTGAAAGAAAGTGTTTTGGTGAGGCAATACCAATAAGTCGTTTCGGCTAGTCTGGTTGTTCTTGATTTTTCGGCTTTGAGATAGTATGGCACCCAGCTGTTGGCCCAACTTCATGCTTTAGGCATCAACTTACTTCTAAAGAACTAGATTCAGGGTTCATTTTTTGCCCGTTTAGTCAATATAGTATTAGTTGTCGTCGGTCCCCCTCAATTCTATTACTCACTCTATTTCTAATTGTTATAGAGAAACTCATGTAGGTCCCCTCTAATTCACTTCATAATTTCAATGATGACAGTACTTTTTGACAATGCAAGCCAAACAAAGCCAGAGTTTATCTTCATTATCGTCAACACATGTGCAATTTAATCAACAGGGCATAGAACTTACTCTCTTGACTGGAACCACAAAAATAATTTAACAGCTTTAGGGACCAGCACTGAGTCTATCTTATGCGCCAACGGAAATCGCCAGAAACCTTTCGATCATCACAGGTCACCGCCCACCGTTCAGTGCCAATTGGCCCCGCCTGCGAAGGGACGAACTATTATAAATAAGCTGATATGAAACAGTCGACTGTAAAACATCCTTTTTGTAATATTACTCTCACATACTACCTAAATATAACATTCTACAGATTAGAATTACTACGTTTACTAGTGGGAAAAGTGCAGATGTGGCAATCATTCGTGTTCGTTACAAATGAACCACACAACTATTACTCAAAATCCATTATGCTTAAAAACCAATTTTAGCATTTCTTCCATCATTAGATCCAAATTTCTTTGCTTTAATTGGTTCTACGTAAAGAACTTCGTCTTCTATTGACCAATCTTCTCCATAACTGCGAAAACACAAAAGCTAACTAATATGGAACTTATATTTCCCCACACAAAAGATGCCCGAATTGCGTATGTATTCATATCGATTATTTGGACTGGTATCTGCAGGATAATTTCAGCGGAGTAAGCACAGTTTAATGTCCTCTATAAACTCCTCCACAATCCCTCAAATCCTATCCTCAAATTACGAGCAATGGCCTCACGTCCATCATTTGCGTTGAGTGAAAGTTGTGTCCTTCCCGTTTTTGAACGTTTTAGGTTCCAGAAGGGAAATTGTTGCCCCCAGCTTCCGAGAAACATTCCCTTTCAACCGTTAGCCAGCGTTATTGCGCCACTTAACGCCAAAAAGTTTGAAGTTATCGTCATTACACCAACTTTGATGATGCCCAGGTCGCGCAGTCAGACCACGTTGTGGCCGTAAAACTTGAGACTAAAGTGGACTTTCAGGCCTTTCTAACGTTGGAGAAGGTAAATATCCGGAGATAGGTGTAGTGAGGGCAAATTTACTTCGTTTTACGGCATTGTGTTTTACATAAAGTGAATTTGCAGATTGTTGAAGTAGTTTCCTGAGTATTCTGGAGCCCATCTCCTATGCCGGAGAGTAAAAGTGAAGTCTGTAATCTTCAATTCTCAATTATGTGCCGCTTGTTACCGTTTAAAATTTACTAAAATTAAATGATTGAGTAACCAAAATAAAGCAAAATTAAAAACTATACTTTGTTTCATGCCACTAGCACAAGAGATAATCTGCAGTGGTGACCGTAACTTCAAGACCTCCTTGTTGATGATGTCCCAATTTGCATAGTTGCGGTCTTTAACTTGCTCCAGTTTAACTAATAAGCATTCTCCAATTCGCACTACAGTCCACTAGGCTCATTGGACCGCCTTCTTTGATTTAAAGCTGATAAATGTGGCAAACCTTTCGCTACCATGGCAAGCTGACTGCGTGGGAAACATTTTAGAAAATTGACTTTCGCGGTGCTATAGCAGCAGTAAATTCAAAATAAAACTGTTTTATTTCGTGGAGATTGGTTAAAAGACTACAGAAAATTATAAATTTTTGAAACATTTTCAAAATTCAATTTTTTATTTGAAAAAAATTGATAGGAAAATAATTGTGTTTAATTTTAAAAGAATCTGTTGGAAACATGCCGCTGGAATTTGAGTTGCAGACTGGCCCACACTCGATTAATGCGCAAGAAGGATTTGGTCAAGTTATGAATAAAACAATTACAGGGGAGCCTCAAGGAGTCTCCTTCGTTCTAGCAGAGTCAGTGGAAAGAATGAAGGAGCAAATATCGAAGCTCGACTTAGAAAATGCCGAACTTCGAAAGAAAACATTGAAATTGGATAAGAGAAACCGGATTTTGAAGGACAACGTTGTAAGTCTTCTACAGGAAAAGGAACGTCTTCAGGATTTGGAGAAAACTGTTGAAGTGCTGAATAACACAATTACATTTCTACAGAGGAAGATAAATGAAAATGAGACAGAAATATCTGGGTTGAAAAAAAGGCATTCAAATGGTAATTTCAACGCAACATATTTCATATATTGTAAATCTTAAGAAAAATACTGTTCTTAGAAAAACTGGGACACCTGATGAATGCGAAATTGTCAGCAACAAGTGTAGATCATTGTAAAAATGGCAAGATGTTTCTGAATCCTCAGCTTCTCGCACGTCAAGTTGAGCTTCTTTCTGTGAAAAATCTAGAGCTAAGAACAGAGCTTGAGAGGAGGGCTAAGATTTCAGACAAAGTCAAGATAGATTATGAAGTGGCTTTAAGGGATCGTACTGAATTAATGATGGAAATCAGATACTTAAAGAGTCGCGTTGATGACATGAAGTGCAGACTTGACAAATCCGTCAACTATTTTCTTAGAAAAAATAAGCTGCCTAATTCTTCAGCGAATGTAGCTAAAAACATGTGCGCACAGGCTGCTGAAAATGCTCTTAGAAACAACCCTGAATTAAATTTATCACACAGGAATAGAGGCGACAGCAATACATGTATAAAGGTGAATTCCTTAAACGCTCTGTTCCCGATCTCGGGCAAATTTAAATCTAGTTCAAAAAAAGCATCTAGTGAAAATGGTAATGCATCGCCAATTGCTCATTTGAAGGACGACTGGGATAGAGATATTCCACTTGGGCAAAAGGATTCACAAGAAAAAGGGATTAATAGTTACGTGACTGACATTAGAAACAAAATTGAAAATGAATGTAGGCAATGTCCTAATGATAGCGTTTTTCCATCCGATATATTAGAAGCTATTATCGAAAATTCACCTAAATAGTCTCTTATCAGTATGAAGTAAGAAAAACTTTCCCTAATAGCTTTTAATATCGGCAATCGTAGGATATGCACTAAAGCTACACAATTGAGTGGCATAACTTAATAAAATTACATGAAAACGTTTTCTTCTTGTTTTCTTATTGCAACACAGAAGCGCTCAAAAAACTGATAACAGTACAACTACAATAAATAAGGCTGGCCGCACACGTACGGTTTCCGTATTCGGTTTCCGAATGCGGAATTCCGACTCGGAATTCCGTGAGCCTAGCGCAGACGTTCGGTTTTTGGCATCCCGAACGCACGTCTTGGCTTTCGAACCGAATGTCAGGAATGGTTTCCGAACGGAAAATTTAAGATCGTGTGCGCCGTGTAGAGGTATTTGTATGAAATGCCTGCATTCGGGCTTTCGAGTACGGAAACCGAATTCGGAAACCGAACACGGAAACCGTATGTGTGCGGCCAGCCTAAGGGCGCAGGTTCCCATCCGATCAACAAACTCGTGCCAGGTTTATTGACTTAAGATATCGCTTGGTAATCAAATGGGAGACAGTCGGCTCTAAGCCAATTATGTCACATCTTTATGTCTACTGGCTTAAATCTGTAAATAATTTTATCTATAATTTATTTTATGCAATTTCGTTTATTTTCATCGTCGACTGCCCAACCAATATAATAATGTAATGAGCTATCGATTTTGTCAAGCTAAAAAAATCCCGGTCTTTTTTTATGAAACATCAGCAAAATCAATAAAGATTGGTTTTACTGAAGAAGATCAAATCTGTATTTCATGGAATTCCCCGCTTAAATATGCATGTACTGAAATATTCCCATGAAAACTTCGTTATTATCGCGGGGAACGACTGATTGAAATTAACTACTAATGAGCAGTCGAATCTACGTACGATTCCCCATGGTAAAAAAAGTGCGTCCGCTGTGGCTTTTTACCACAGTTCCAGCTAATTGTCAAACAAATATTGTTAAAATAAATATGGATTATGTTACATGTTCAGTTCAAAATATCAGTCGTATATGAAAGGCTTCTAAAAATGTTTCTCGAAATATTGTTGCCCACCACAAATATCGCGCAAATTAAAACATCTTCTAAGACACGGTAAATTTAATTTTAGTTTTAATTTAATCGATTCACATCCTTCACTTCTATTCTAAGTAAATTTAAAGTTTGCTCTGAAGTGATTTCCTGTCAAGCTGTGCGTGAATAATTCCAGATGGTTTGTCTACAGGAATGAAAACTTCGTTATTATCGCCAGGAACGACTGATTGAAATTTCGAAGTATCAAAATTGAAGTAATGAACATTGGGCATTTGCATGTTGATAGCTGAAATCTGTAAGAGAAGCTTCCAGTAATCCGCTCTCCACTAAAAGACAAACAGACAAATGAATATTTACCTGCGGGATTTTATCTAAAACCTCCTTTTCCGTGAGGTACAAGGTGTTCTGTACACTTGGGGATTTCACACCGAGCGTAGGATCTCCGGCGAAATTCTTCAAGATAATATCCATAACTAGATACCATGCTTGAAAGAAATTAACATTTTCAATAGTCGAGTATTCCCATCGTGATTCCACTATAGTACTGAAAATTCTATCATGTTGATCAGGCAACGAGCGATATTCATCACTGACGAAGTTCACAAAAGATGAATTGGTCGTCTTGAGGACACGCAATCCCTTAAGGCCACTCATGATTACTGGCCTTGATTCTAGAAAATATCAATTTTAAATTAAATGTGGCCTCTATTGACTCGTAAACACAGAGCTATACCATCTCGCTTCTGAATTACATCACAGTATCGAAGAGCAACAGGAGTGAAAATAAAAGCGTGATTGTGGGTCTGGTTTTGTTTGTTGTATTCCTTGGATATTTTCCGGTCGCCAATCCTCTCCCAAGGGTACTCTTCTACGTGGATGTGGACCTCCTTCACATGCCGGTATTTGCTTAGAAAATGAGAAGTCAGCAGCAACGCAAATTCCTCAGGTGATTTAATTCCGTATTTCTTGGCTAGCAAATAGACGGTGTTTCTTTGAGAGTCCGTTGCAACTATGTCAGAATTATCTCCTATAAGGAAAGCCACAAAGCAAACAACATGAATAACAACAAACAAACAGTGAAGGGTGATTTGATTTCATTTTTTCCTCCTTCTTAAAAATAAAAAAAAAACAGTTCAAAGAGTACTTCCTGAGTTTTCATAAGGAAAAGAAGGGCGTGGGTATTACCAGTTAGCACTTTTTGTTTGCGAAATTAAATTCAAAGAATTGTATTTGAAGTAGAATTAAATCTGATTAAAAATGGCCCGTTGGAAAGTGCAATATTAAATACGAAAATAATTTAAACTGATTAGTTTCAAATTCACCGAAAAATTTATTAAATCCCAATTCCAATTCTAGGTTATATTTTTGCTAAACGGTTTTACTTGATTAGTAGTATAATGGGAGGAAAAATTTACATAATTTATGATTTTAGATTTAGACGGAGCCAGCCTATCGCAGAAATAGGCAGGCCTCTTTCAAACCAGAGCCAACTACATACAGTGTAGGACTAAAGTCTAGATACATTTTATGAACTATTGTATGCTGTATGTAGACTTTTGTCATGTTATTTTTGTCTTATTTTGTATATTTTTCTGATGTACGAGTGAAATAGTTTGTGTTTGTTATTGTTTAAATAAAGAGATATACAACTATAGCCGAACTGCATCACTAATTGTTCTCCAATGTTAATATGTATGTGGACTTCAGTCCTTCCTTCTATCTAATTGTGGATCGACACGATAGAGCCTTTTGGTCGCAGAGACTTCTGAGTATAGGATTTCATATGTAAAAGAAAGGAAAGTCGCTGCTAAATCGCTGGAAAAAATCCGCAGAGACATTCCATCATCGGTTTCATTCAAACTTCACAGTTTGTGCATAAGCCGCACGGAAAGTCAGACGGACCTTGTGATATTGAGCCACTATAACGGCTGTAAATTAGAAAACCGTACCGAAATGAAATTCCATTTCGAACCACTGCACAAATCAAGTTTAGATTATAATGGAAACCTATGCAAAAAAATGGTCAAGAAATCGCACAGAAATATTTTCTGTGTCTATTTCTGTAACCGGTATGCTAGAAAACGGAAATGACTGTATTTTTTTAATGACACGCAATGTTAACAGTTCATGAGTACATGACGAGTCAGGTGGTTTTTGAAATTGAAAGTAACTTTCCACAATGGTAAAAATAACATACTGTTGGGTTTTATTCATATTTTTTTAATTCTTTACTAATTAAAACAATTTCATTAATTCCAAACAATCATAAAACAATTTATGTAATGTCTTCAATGAAAATAAGTAACTGTCAAAATTTCGGAACTGTTGTCATTTTTTCTTAGGGAAATAAATGCAAAAGTTTTCTTGAGCAAATTTCTTGAGTCTAGCATACCGGGCTATAACATTAAGCACAAGAACTGAACTTCTAGATTGATACTTAGCCAATAAACTGACAATTCGAGTCGATAATGTCACCACGGCCCTATTTTAATTTTTTATTGTGAAACTCCAAAATATTTGATGATTATACTAAAAAACCAACCATGAATGTAATCCTTTACACTGAACAATTTCAAGCGAGTGGAAATTTCAAACTCCTTAATGGAATGCACTGATCCTTCTCGAATAACTCGCATGACCTTAACCCCGTTCTTGCCGTATCCATAATCTGATATTTGGTAATTTAAATCCACCCCTGGATCGTTTCGAACCACATGTTCCTTGTACAGCCTCGAAGCGAACATTTTACTAGCGCAACGAATTCCTTGATTTGAAGACAACTTTCACTACACCTTAGCACCAACTTCACCTAGGAACCGCTTTCTAACGTTCGAAATCGTCAACGGCGGCCGTGGTGCTTTTAAAGCCGCGGCGGAGTTCAGTTTCCGAAATGCCACAGATTATTATCATATCACTAAAGCTCAGCTCGGCTTAAATTTTTATTTTGTGATGCGTACGAAAAAAAGACGTCACGTTATTTATCTTTCGCTCAAAACACAGAGTCGTAAATTTCAGTTTTATCAAAAATTTGTTTTTTGGTTGCATAATTGTGTTGCCCTGCTGCATCGCTTTGCCCAAGTCGCAATCTTTTTATTTTTATAAGGATAAAGCCGGAAATAAAATATGATCTTTATAAGGTAGAAGCGTGCGCAGCCGCTGACTTAGTGGATCACCTGATTTATTAATTAATCCCCATTAGTAGTGGGCGGCCTGAAGATTTTTGTGGGAATTATAAAAACAATAGCAGCTCAGAGATAGATAATATTCAAGGTTTCCGGTTTAGTGTAAATATTTTTTGTAATGATATTGTGTCTTTTTTGAATGTGATTAGGAATAATGAATCACGTAAACACCTCAAAAACATGTTCAGATTTTAACTAGGCTACGCAAATTGAAATAAAGAAGACTAAAAAAAAGAAAAAGTCAACACTTATTGAAGTGTATTTATACACAAATAAAATGTGCGCATGTATATTTATGTACGATGTTATCATGGTGACAAGAGGAAATCATGAAGTTCGTAGCAGAACGAAAGAGCACGAAAATGTTATTAAAGATGACTTTAGTTCAAAAAACAAAATCGCAATAACAAATATCCTAGGAGTTTCTACAAAGAAGAGAAAGGGTACAAACTTAACTGCACAACCGTTCCGATGGTATAGTATTGTGTGGAGAAAGTATGCCATGCCTTACATATTCTAGTTTGGACAAGCATTAATGAGAAGCATTTTTATATGAAAGTCTAAGCTCAGTTGTCACTATTTACACTACCAGTTCGTCATGTCGATCACGTCATGCTAATAGCAAACTTAGCACGAAAGATAAAAAGGGATAGGACGGTTAAGGGGGGAAATGATAGGATAGGCTGGGTGATGCATGAGGTGGAGGCGGTGAACCTGGCTTCCGAACTCTTGGATGCTGTCTGAGTTCATTTTTTTAAACAGCCGGATAAGCCAGAGAAGCAAACGTAGGGGTTAACGGGAGACAACTTCATCGGAGTGTTATGCCTCTTGAAACAAGTAATCCCGCAAACCAGCCGACAAAGGCTGTGACGCTGGCAATACCAGACTAACAGGTCAGCACGGAGATGTACCATCTGCTAGGTGAAGATTCGATAAGCGAAACTTTGGTACCTTATTATTAACCGGTTAAGCCACCGAAACGCCTTATAGGATTACTCTGTTGTCAGCCATGTTAAAAGTTTTTTGTAACGAGAGTATTTTTCCGAAAATAACGATTTTTTAATTAAACACTCGACTTTTTGAACGTCTAAATATAAATCCCAATTAAAATCCATTGCATGTTTCGAACTAAATAATTTTGCTAGACATTCTGCGACCTTTTTCGATTTATTTAAATTGCCATAAATTGCCGGTGAATATTGCTTAGTGCTCCTTTAAGCACCGGAACAGCCGTCAGTCTCTGGGGTAATTGGGATGTGAAATACAGAGTTAATATTAAAATGCATTTTATGATGGACAAAATGCGGTAATTTTGTACGACCAAAAACTGTTCATGGTTTCAAACGGTCGCTGCTCTCATAGCGATTTATTGCCACTCCAAAAAGCTTTCCATTACATCCAGTTGTTATCAAAATAAATCTCGAAATGCCAATGAAATTAGGTATGCTCTTATTATTAATGCACAATCGATGTAGAATTCTTTTACCCCTATTAAATTCACATTAATCCAATTTTTATTGGAGACTCTTCTATAAATTCCCGCATACTAAAAACACATATTCAAATAATTCTCAGAAAGGATAACCATAAGATGATCATATTTTATGAATGAGAGTCACTTGCATATCTGACCCCCACCCCCCCCCCCCCCTTCTTGTTTCAGATATAAACTTCGTGAGAATATAATTAACAAAAGTTTGATTTACTTCAAGGCCTTCAGTCAGTTCGCCTTTAAAGTGGCAGAGCTACAAAACGAAAAGTCAAACTAATTAAACTCGAACAAAGTCGTTTCTGGCTGCCGCGTGAAGGATGTCCTTAAATTCTTTGTTAACTGTTGTTCTGTGTAAGTTTCTTGGGCGCCGTGCAATATTTCAAGTTTTTAATAAAGCTCTTGTTTTGCTGCTAGTTTCATGTCTAATTTTAGAGTAGGATGTCGACTTGACACGGACACGGGCGCGCTACATTATAGACAAAGTAAAAATATTATTTTCTTCCTTCGAGGCAGTAATAAAATCCTTGTTCAAAGTGTTGTTTACAAAATCATTTATGTAGGCAGCTGCGGTGCCCCGCCTTTGCACTGCACATATTTTTTTAATGCGAATATAAAATGTTGATTAAATATAATCAGAAATTGAAGCTGTAGCATTGTAAATAATAACGAGCCTGGAAGTTGCTTCTTTACGCTGTATTATTTATATTATAAACTTTACTTTATCAAATTTGCATTGCAATTGGAAACAAACTCGTTGCATAGGATTTTAACATTAGAAAGGTTTAGGTGGCAATCCCATCCAAGAACCGGGGACGAGAACACATTTGATGCTGATAAGGGACCTTTACCTAAAAATATGACAGTGTGTTTGCACTTATCCATTCTGTACTGTACTGAACTATTTTTCCTAGTTTAAGCTACAAATCCTTTCCCAAATATAATCCTACGCAGAACCGGACAACTACAGAGAAAATGTTCTGTTGTCTCTTTGGCTTTTCCCCCTCACAGCTATGGCAGTGGGTGTTGTTATGAAAATCTCATCCTGGCGGCACGTTGTCCAATTGCTCAGTGTCCTGTGACGATCGACAATATTTTGGCGAGGTAATTTCACGGTCACATCAAGAGGACGCGTGATCTCTGCTTGCTGTAGTCAGGCCAAATCTTTCCAGTCTTGGGCATGAGTTAAAATCCTCCTCCAGCAGCTTGCAATTAAGGAGAAGTTCATGACATCTCTCTTCGTCACTCACAGTAGGTTCTGGTGTGTACACGACTTGCTCCTAATTTGGCCAATACTCACTGAAAAATGCTCCGGTACATCCTAGCCGACAAAAAAAGCTAAGTTGGCATGTTTTGATCGAAAACAAATACTACGCTGAAGGAAATTTTTTTTAAGGATTTAATTTAGTTTCTTCTGTACTATAGTTTCTGGGTAGTAATGATCTATAATAAAAAGTATTCAGTCGATCTCAAAGCACGTTTTTTAAAGTGGGCTTAGTCTTGTTCTACCCAAAAGAGAGCTCTGTTGATAGACTTAGAATCATTGCGAATTGTCAGAGATCCTTCTCTAAGGAGGGAAGATTTATCTTGCTAGAAATAGACTTGCGAATTTAGTTTTGCCTACCAATGGTTCAAAAATCGATGAAGGTCTTTAAAATGATTTCTAGGAAGGTTTCTGCAATTCAAGTTAGTCACGGAGACAGTACTAGTACTCGCATATATATATATCAATTTAATAATGCAATTGCGTGATGAAACAATGAAATAATCTTAATAAAATGATAATACAAAGATTGCAAAGAGGTCCCTACATGGATGGGCACCACTTCGCGGAACAATTATATAATATAATCTTGACACAGTTTTTGTGTTTTTACTTGAAGGTTTTTCGAATTTATTAGTAGATCAAAGCAATCCAGTTTTTAACAGCTGATAATCTTTCTAAACTAACAAATAATACTCGTGTTTAAATTGTTTAAAGAAAAGGGATATACGAAGTATTTTTTCTCCTACCGAATTATTGTGTTGTTTTTTAATATTTGTTTGTTTAATACGATAAAAAATAGTGCTTTTGAATAAGTTTCAATTTCCATGAATATGGATTTCCATTAAACATAATAAAATTAAAATGATTTAAGTTTATTAAATTGTTTTTGAAAACGTAATTATTTAAAATTAACGTACAATAGCTGCGATCCATTGGGACTGGTAAACTACTCAAAACTGCTGCTAGCTACTCCCAGCTACCCTTGCTCTTGTTTTTGGGCAGATACATTTTACTAGTAATTGTCAAAAATCATGTTCCTTTGGTGATCTACTCGCAAGTACTTGCGAGTAGAAAAAATCGTCCAATGGATCGCAGCTATTATTAATTTTGTTAACGGAAACGGAAGAGTAAGTTCTGTTCTGAACTAATTCAAATACGCCATCCACATAAGCCATTCAGCGGTTCATCAAACTTCTGAGCTACTGAAGCCTGAAATACTTAAAGAGGCAGTGCATCGCGTCGCGTCGCAGTAAAATTTAGGTGGCAACTCACATTTATCACGATTCACAATGAACGCTTCAAGCTTCAAATTTTTTTCTATAGTTTCAAGTTCATTTGAAGCTTGCAGCTTGAAGCTTTGAATGTGAATCATTGTCATAATTTCTATAATCCTAAATTTTTGAAGCTTGAGGCTTGAAGCGTTCATTTTGAATCGGCCCCGACAAGCCTGAAATACATTGAGGCAGTGCGTCGCGTCGCTGTGCTCCGCAGTGCTCCGCAGTGGTTGATTAAAGTATGAACATCAACGCACATTGAAAGCGCTGCGCGTTTTTTTGACAATGATTATGCATGTATTAAAAGGCAAATATTTAATTCAAACAAGACCCTCGTAAGTACAGGCCTGGAAGCAGCGTTTGTGTTTGTGTTGGTAATAGACCCATTATCTGTCAAATAGGAAGAAATTATATGGAGGAGGTAAAAGTTCGGGATATTTTGCCGTAAAAAGTCATAAAATAATATATTTAACCAGTTTTTGTTGCAATAGGATTACCAGTTAATAGTGCTTTAGTGATTTATTTAAGAAAAGTTAAAAAAATCGAGTGGTTAAGTGTGTTTTAAGTGTGTTAATTGTAAAGGTGGCCAATTTTGTTTACATTCGCGGTGGTTTTTTCTTGTTTATTTAGCGGAAAAATGTTGAATTTGTGTAGTAATATAATAAAAAGTGCTTTTTGAATGATTAAAGATTATTATAGACACATTAAGTGCAAGTACCACCATACAACATGCATAACAATAACTTTTTCACTTTTCCTTCATATTTTTCTGCACTTATGTTTTTAATAAGTATTCTATAATAATCTTTAATCACTCAAAAAGCACTTTTTATTATATTACTACACAAATTCAACATTTTTCCGCTAAATAAACAAGAAAAAACCACCGCGAATGTAAACAAAATTGGCCACTTTCACATTTAACACCCTTAAAACACACTTAAACTCTCAATTTTTTTAAATTTTCTTAATTAAATCACTAAAGCACTATTCACTGGTAATCCTATTGCAACAAAAACTGGTTAAATATATTATTTTATGACTTTTTACGGCAAACTAATGCAAAAATATTCCGAACTTTACATCACGGCGTATAAATCCAACAAAAGTGACAGATTCTGGGACTACGAGCAGCTGCGTTAGTGTTAGTGAGGTAGGCAACTTCCAGGCCTGTACTTGAGAAGGTCTTGATTCAAATAAATATGTTGAGACGAAATTAGGTTAAAAGAAGATTGCTTGTGCTTGTGCATTAACCACACTGCGACGCACCGCTAATTTCTAAAACACTGCTTCTCTTGACAGTTGTGTGTAGTCTAACGGGCGATAAAATCGTTAAACGATTTTTCACCAAATCTTTTTTTCCGCAAAATTGCGTTATTACGCAAAACACATGCCGCCAGCACAAGCAATCTTCTTTTAACCTAGTTTCGTCTCAACATATTTATTTGAATTAACTATTTGCCTTTTAATGCATGCATAATCAAATAGTCAAAAAAACGCGCAGCGCTTTCAATTTGCGTTGACGTTCATAATCAACCACTGCGGCGCACAGCGACGCGATGCGACGCACTGCCTCTTATTTCAGGCTTGACCATCAACAACTGTCAAAACGAAGCCAAGCTATCAAGCACAGAGGTTTGCGTAGTCAAAAATTATCTAAATGCTTTGCCAGTTTACCTACTTTAAGTTATTTCCTACAATTATAATTTATTAGTATACTATGGGCTCTAAAAAGCACAAGAAACACAAATCAGAAAGAGGCGACAGATACGAAGGTTTGAAATTGTCCTCTTTTGTGAACCTCGCATAAATTTCTTACGTTTGCGTTGATACTGTTTTTTATTATTATTGCTATTAAATAATATTCTTTACAGAATATAGTATGGATCGCCCAAGTGGAATTAAATTGATACTTAAAGTTGGAAATAGTTCTACGCCTGAACATGGCAATGATTCCCCGGGCTATGGTATGCAAACCGATGCCGGTACCAGTGGTTTTTACGGTGATGAGTATCCAGAAAAACATAAGAAATCTAAGAAAAAGAAAAAGAAGAAGGATCGAGAAAAGAAGCACAAACATCATAAAGAGAAACGGCACAGACATCGTGATGATTCCAGTCAGGAAGAGATGAGCTTTGGCGAAGAAAATTCACAACAAATGCAAGAATCGATATTGCATTACGCGGGAATCACGACTGACCACAGCCAATCCCATAGACCATTGGCAAAAGCCTTAGTTCCTCGATTAAAGGAGGAAGTTATAGATTCGCCACCATCAGCAAGTCCTGTAAAATCTGAGCCTCCGCCATGTATACTGGTACCTAGTCCTGGAACGGCGTCCACACCTGGAACTGCATCTACACCAGGAGGTGCATCAACACCAGGCCCAGCGATGACTCCTAAGCCACTTGAAGCTCCGAAAACTCCAAGTTCTTGTAGCGAATCTGGAAGAGAGCCTAGGACTTGTGTGTTAAAGCTGAAACAAAGCAAATCTCCTCTTATGAAGCTACTGGACCATCTACTTCGATCTTTGGAGAAAAGAGATCCTCATCAATTTTTTGCATGGCCGGTGACGGATGATATTGCACCAGGTTACTCGAGCATTATAACAAAACCAATGGATTTTTCCACTATAAGACAAAAGATGGAGGATAATGAATACCCAAATTTGCAAGAGTTTACCGAGGATTTTAGGTAATTTTTTTAAAAATCCACATTTATAGATCTGAAAACTCCATCATAGACTTATGTGCGAGAATGCCATTCGATACAACCACGTAGAAACTGTGTACCATAAGGCAGCAAAGCGGCTTCTTCATATCGGTGGAAAGCTCTTACAGCCTGAAAATTTGATGCGAAGTTTGAAGCCCTTGTCAGGCTATATGAGGGAACTGACTTCGAAAGAGCTCGGGTTTGAATTTCCTGATGAAAGTAACAATGATTCTCATATCGTGGATTCTGCTGACGAAGGAGCATCAACTGGTGCGGAAGAGCCCACCCAGGCTCAAATTGAAGAAGAGGAGAAACGTAAAGCATTGAGGTAAGAGATAAAAGAAAACATATCAAGTTTATACCTTGCTGTTCTCTACAGGGTAGAAAATGAGCCCAAATCAAAATTCGAACCTTACGTAGATGATTTAACACCTGAAGAAATTCTTGCTCAAGTCCAGAATGCCGCACGTAATGCCAAAAAACGATTGAGTGCTAGACAACAGGCTCATCAATTAGGGTTTTTGCGTCAAAACAGAGATGGGACGACTTCACTCAAAATATTGTTAGAGGAGGAGAAAGATTTGCCGGAAAAGGTTGTTTCCATTGGAGATTTTGTAGGTAGACTTTCGCAGGGTACAGGACAACTTCAAGGTTTTAGGGAAGACCGAAGAAATGCTGCGAAAATTGTAAAGCCACTAAATTATGGCGCTTTCTCGTCGTTTGCTCCAGTTTTTGATTCACGTTTTTCTAATTTAAGCAAAGAAGAGACCGAACTGGTTCTTAACACGTATGGTAAGTATCGAAGTCAGTTTGACGACGTTTCTGTGCAATTTTAGTTTATAACTTATCAGCCGTAAACATCTTAGATTAATAATTAATAGCGTTTAGCACCGCATTCACTTTTTACGTTTTTTATTGATTTTGCTATATTATTGCATATAGGAGATGAAACTGGAGCTGAATACGGCGAAAGCATTATGGAATTTACAAAAGATAGTTCATACGCAAGCACGTTTGCAAATCGTCTTTTAGATTTTCTCACTCAAGGTGAACATAGCAAAACAATCTCAACACTTTATGACTCCCAATGCCAGCGATATGAGCAGACCGAAATTGAAAAATCCTTGCCAGATAGTCGTATTTCTGATGAGGAGGAATATCAAAAATACAAAAACACAAGGATTGATTTCGCTAAACTACGGACACTTTCAGATTTAGGGATTGATACATCCTTTTTAAATGAATTGGAACAAGGAATGAAAGCTTTCGAATTACAAAAACGATTAACTGAACATCTACAAGCTAATTTGACTTTGATAGAGAAATTGCATAGTGCTCAACATGATAGGTTATCTCAAATGCTCCCCAATCACCTATCTCATGTCCCTCCTCCTGGTCCAGAAGAACATCAATTGGCTTGCCAGATTAATGCTAATTTAAACGAAATCGCTAAGAAGCTTCCACCTGGAGCCATAGCTGATCCACATGGCTTAAGAAAAGCGATGGGTATATCTAGTGGTATGCAGGTGAAACTTGAACATTAAAAACATTTAGTATAAAAAATATTATTTTTAGTTGGTCTTCCACATCCACCGCAACCTAGACTTATAGTCCCTACTATACTGCAAGAGCCTTGCACTCCAGTGCAGCAGAGGCCTACGGACACGACAGAAGTTCCGATGGAAATTGAGGACGATGAATCAAATATCAATCAGAGTCATACCTCCGCGGACTTGGAGAGTGAATTACGAGAATTTTTAGAAAATGGCACTGGCTTAGCTGGGGCTCATACTGACGACAATAGCATTGAGCAGATGCTTCTTAATTAGAATTCCAGTCTTGGTGCTTTGATCTTATTATAACATTCGCAACTGTGTTTTGAAATAAAATATTTTAATTAAAATAAAAATTTGAGTTTTTTAATGAAGCGCCTATTGCTGGAAGATGATCTCTTTGCTAATGAATTTAAATGTGTCTTTTTTAATTTTTGAACAGGAAAATTATGCGATTCATGGGAATATGTACTGGAGGGTTAACACTTCAGGGTAAGTTTTGGTTTAAAAATAAAAATCAAATTGCAAAACAGTTTCTTCTTTCTATTTCACATCTAAAAATGCTTTAAAAATATAATCTCTTCTCTGAAATAAGGCCCAATCATCAACAAAATTCCAAAAAACTCACTTCCATTTTAAAAAGTGCAAAATTTCATTAAAAATTTGTATGTTCTCTTGCATTTGTTAAGTACCTAAAATTACAAATTTATGATAAAATAAGTACAACAGATTTTCTTATATCTCAGTTGGTGACAATATTTTGTATTGCTTTGTTTAAAAAAAACATTAAAATAATTTTTTTAAGTAGTAAAATATTAACAGTTCTCCAAATGCTATCTTTCATTATTACTGGTTGTCTCATCTGTGGTTTGATTTTTGCTTAAATGCCGCCTAAAGCAATAAATTGTTAATATTAATATTTTAATATAATTATCGTAGTAATAATAATAGGACATATAAATTCGACACTTTTGTATAAAAAAAATCAGTTAAATATAATTTCGGACAAACTTCATCAAACGATAGCATGCTATCAGGCATTTTAACATTACGTATGAAATTAGTTAGTTTCTTTTGTATTCCCTTATAAAATTATGAATTTGAACTTTCTGTATTTGATCTTAAATAAATAAAAAGGACTTCTTCGTTTTAAACGAATCGTTCTTTCATAATCCCCACTTAGTGTTCTTTGTAAGTTAAAAAATGTATAAATGCAGGCAGTATTGTTAACAGATTTGTTAAAGTTAAACTCTTAAGTATTCCACCGACTTACAGATTAATTAATAAAAATAAATTTCACAAAAATAACAAAATATTAACTGTTTTCTTAACGTACACGTAACTAACATCTATCTAGAATACGTAAAACGATTATATTAATGTGAAAAAGTAACCAAAAAAATAGCAATACTGGTTGACCAAAAACTAAATGTTAATTTGTGAATATGAACAAAAAACAAACGCAAAAACAAACATTTTAAGTATTTTTAAAGCAGAAACGATTGTCTTATTGTAATAATTACGCTAAGCCGGCATCCTTTGCCATGCCATAGAAAACTGATCTCTTATTTTGAAGTAATTCAGATGGCGATGCATATTCCACCACTTGGCCTTTATCTAATACAATAACTTTATCCGAGTCCAAGATTGTATTAAGGCGATGAGCTATAGTAAGTACTGTACAATCTCTAAATTCTGTCCGGATAGTTTTCTGTAATATAATATTATACATATATAGGAGATGGTGAAATACTGCTAATGATCTAGTGGATATGAATTTTTGTTGGCATTTTTACTTGTTTTAAAATGAAACTTTTGATAATAATTTTATTACTTGCCTGAATTAAATCATCTGTTTCCAAATCCACTGCTGCAGTGGCTTCATCTAATATCAAAACTTTAGTTTTCCGTAATAAGGCACGAGCTAAACAGACTAATTGTCTTTGACCCACAGACAGATTTTCTCCACCTTCTGTCATTTCATGATTTAACCCCGCTGTTAGTCCTTTAACAAACGCTTTCAAATGAGCATGATCCAAAGCACGCCATATATCCTCATCTGAACATATATTAAACGGATCCAAATTAATTCTAAGTGTGCCAGAGAATAATACTGGATCTTGTGGGATTATAGTCAGACGTGATCGAAGAGCATGCAATCCAAGAGTAGAAATATCAATATCATCAATTAAAATTTGTCCACCAGAAGATTCAATAATTCTGCAAAAAGAATTGATTTAAAAAATACTACTTATTAGGAGCAACAAATAACCTGAACAAAGCCAAGGTTAAGCTAGATTTTCCTGCGCCTGTACGGCCAACAATTCCAACTTTTTCACCTCCTCTTACTTTGAATGAAATTCCTTTTAATACGAGATCAAGACCTTCTCTGTAACGCACTTGAAAATCTCTAAATTCTACGGTTCCGGTCTGGGGCCAATCACGAGATAGTTTTGAATTTTCGTTATTCCATGCAGCTTCTTGCTTAGTTTCACTGTATTCCTTAATACGTTCTACGGAAACGATATTCGTTTCAATATCGGATGTCATTCGTACTAACCAATTTAAGGTTTGTGTAACTTGCAACGCATATGATACAGACAAACCGACTAATCCAGCATTTGTCTGTCCTCCCAGGACCGCGAACAGAGAAGCAAACAAAATAATCAAATTTCCAACCATTTCTAATCTTACTGCCAGCCATCGATTAGCAATTATGCTGGGATATTTGCAAATTTGATTTTGATCGACCTTTCCATCGGATTCTGAAATGAATCTAATTTTTTGCCCATATTAAAATCATAACTCTACAATAAATTAAAGTTTACTCTTACCTAGGCTGCACGCAGTACGCTCGAATAGTTTGTGCCCCAGTTACTGTTTCTCCGAAATGTGAGTAAATTGGAGATCTTGAAACTGATTCTAAACGCATCAACTGACGGGATGTCGCAACATAAAATCTTTGCGCAAAATAATATAAAAGTGCTATTGGTACAATTACAGCTATGAATATTGGCGTTGAGATGCTGATGACTACCAGTGTTGCAAGAACCTAAATGTTAGAGTTTTATGAAGGTAAAGATTTTCCCAAAATGTTTTATTTTAATAATAAAATACCGCTATTACTTGATTTACTATCAACGTGATTTAAATATATATTCACATATCACAATACTAAAACAGATAAATTAGCGTTTTATGTAGATATTTTCTATGAATATCTTCTACTGCAGCACATATTTACCAATAAGAAATTTTAGTTTTGTTGTTATTTAATTATATACAACACCATTTCAAAAAAATGTATAATGAGATGATAAAATAGATTAATAGTGCATTTAAGTACATTTATTAGAGCAATGCAGAAAAACTTGATCGTTGTGATCTCGATTTATTACAGTAATGCATTTTATTTTATTTATTCACCTTGAATTTCAAGTAAAGAATTTGTAACATCTGACCATTCTAAATAATTGATTGACCTGCCATAAATTGTAGCTTTAACATATTCAAAATCCTGACCATATCTTTATATTCGTGAAATCTGGAACTATAAGTAAAATTGGAGATGATTGTTAACGCGTAAATAAAAATCTATTAGGGAAAGAGCCCAACAAGAATAATATTATGAGAAATCGGCAAAATAATATGTAATTCAATAAAAACAAATCTTTTTGGACTTGAGTAAAAGGATACTGCTACAATTATGGCCACCAAAACCAAATTCAACTAATATACAATCCAACCGACCGACGACTATTAATACTAATATTTGCTGAATACTTTACAATATTAAAAACATGTTTAGATACATTGTAATTATAATTATCTAAAGTGAATAAATAAATGTTCTACATAAAATGCCAATTGAAAATTTAATCAATATTTTTTAAATTAAAACAATATTTTTCTATGTTCTCCACACTGTGCAATTAAAAACTTGTATCTACGCATTGTAAGCCTATTTAAGAAAGCCCCAAAAAATAATGTTAACATTTAATATAATGAAATAAAAGTTTTGCTTTTTACCTCAAACAAACAATATACGGAATCACTGAGTAGTTGAGGTAAAGTTGAATCAATAACTTCAGTGTCCTTCGAAAAACGTGATAGTATACGACCGATAGGAACAGTATCGAAGAAAGATAAGGGGGCCTTAACTATACGAGCCAAAAGTTTTAAGTGTATAATTCGAGCTGCATGCACGCACCCAAGCAGTGGGATCAAATCCTCACCGAATGAACCAAAAGCTGAAAGTTTTTATTGGATGATGAATTTCAAACGACAGTACGGGTTGTAGTTGATTTATAAGTTAGAAATGATAAAATATACAAAACATAGTTGAGCTAAGAACTTATAATTTAGTTTAAATTCGATTTTAGCTCAAAAAGAATTCCTTAGGCTCCAAGCGGAATTTTCTTGTTTATATTTTACTTATTTCGTTTCTAGTGTAACTTTAATAGATTTTCTTGCATCTGCCTTGCTAACATAACCGTCCTTAAGCTCTAATACAACTTCTGGCATACCATTTGGCTGGGATTGGATTCATTAAAAATACATTATGTAATTTTGCTTGGTTATACCTAATGTCGCCATATTCACAAAATACAAATAATAATCGAATTTAGTATAATAACTCGTTGCAAGTAATTTCATAATTTATTTTTAATTGAGTTAAATATAATATACAAACGTTATACTTTTTGATGCCGACAATAATAAGTGAGCTTTTCAGAAGAATGTGGAATCCAATTTTCAAACAATTTAACTATAACATATTCTTTGAGATATGTAGAGGACATGGCTATGTTTTTTTTATGTGGCAGATCTAAGCTCTGGAATTACCCTTTATACTACCAGTCCGTCATAAAGCTAGTAGTGAGCTTAGTACGGGGAATAGAGTATGCTTGGGATTATGAGGAGCAAGGAGGAGATGGCTATGGGCCTTGAGCTTCAACTCTTGGATATTGTAGGAGTTCGAAAGATCGTTCCACAGTCGAGGTGTTCTATTTATGAACGAATTCCTTGTTAGTATCGTGTGAGAAAAGGGGAGCTAAAGGAAGAGAGAATGAGCTGAGTGGGCTAGTTTGGTGTTGCGGATGCAAGATTTCCGTGTAGTCAGGAAAGCGTTTATTTCATTGGAACAGTCGCTTTGATAGTATTGATAAAATATGAAATATGTGATCATTCCGTCGTAGGTCTTTTCTTATTCTCTCGCCTAGAATGTAAAGAGAGGGGTCAGTTAGTAATTTTACACCATCCATTCAAACGGATTTGGAGATGTTGCAGGGTTTTTTTGGAAATATTACAGTACTTCGTTTTGGAAGCATTGAATTCAACTCGATTCGGCCCCAAATCAAGAATGAGTTCAATGTCCCTGTTAATTAATTTGAACATAAATGGATGCAATAAGATTCTTCCAGAAGTTCTTGCTGTCAGCGATTGCATTACAGAGTTTATTTCTCAACCTGTTATAAAATGATGATTTGACTTTCCTGATGTTGGATTTACAGGAATGGCTTAGTTTGATGAACTCACGACGATGCTATTCACTTGGGAAACTCTTGTATGTGTATTTAATTTAAAATTGTGCTGTTAACAAACGTATATAAAATAATCCTAAAATGCTTAAAATTAATTAAAATATCTTGCAATAGTAATCAAATCTCATACCATGGCTTAAGAAGGTTTTTCAACTGACGTGCAAAAATAATATCTATCTCTAATGAAAAAAAAATGTTAGATACAAACAATAATAACGGAAGTTACGTTATGGTTTCCTTCAAAGCTAAGTATAAAAACTTAGGGAAGCAATTAACAACATAGCATTTTAAAGCATTATAAAAACACAAAGAAATCAATAATTACTAGCTCATAACTTGACTACTATTTCCCTTCGTGTTATATGTGCACTTCCTGCTCTTATTTGCTCTTTTTTAAGATTTTATTTTAGCTGAATAGCTAAATAAATCAGGTGCAAATATTTACAAACGTGATTGAGATTTTTACAAATCACACTTTTATTAGTAGATATTATAATTTTGCCACGAAGTAAAAATTTACCTCGAAAATACAATATATAAAGCCATTAAATAGCATTGGTAATTCAATATCAATATCGGCTATATCTTCAGAAAACCTTGATAGAATACGACCAACCGGAGTTGTATCAAAAAAATGCAACGGAGCTCTAATTATACGAGCTAAAAGTAACGCATGTAATATTATAGCTGCTCGTAATCCTGCAAGCATTGGAACCAGATCCGACGCAAATGAAGTTACAGCTGAGAAAGAAGTTCATAATTTAGATATAAACAGAATAAGTTGTGTAAATGAGATAAGTATTTTTTAAAACTCAAATATAAAAATTTCAATTTTCCTGGAATGTTATTTGTTAATAAAAATCTGATTTTTTGTCTGCTGTCGAATTATTGGATTGCAAAAATATGTTTTTATTCAAAGATTATAACAAAGCCACCACCTACAGTTATAGCAATTAAAACAACTTTTCCTAAGTTAGTAAAATATCTTATATTTATTATAATTATTCATTTCAATAATTATAATAAATTGTTTTGATTAATTGTGCTAATGTGACTTTAGTGTGAGTGACTATATTCTTTCTATCACAATTAAATCGATCTTTACCCTTTCAATAATTTCCTTTTAATTTAGTGAAAAAACACAAAGAGTTAGTTAAATTAGAAAAGAAAAAGGAAGGATAAAACTTAAAATTATGCAATACAGTCACAAATAATTCAGGCTTCTTTACAAGATATCTAATATGCATAAAAAATTATAGTTTTTACTATAGGCACACAGAAATTAAGGATATTATGTTAGTTACCTGATAAAAAAATACTATAATAATCCTTAGATTTCGTGGTATAACATTGTCAACGATGTTAATATCACTAGAACATCTATCGAGTATTCGCCCTTTTGGTGTTCTATCAAAGAAGTAAGCCGGTGCACATAAAATTCGATGATATAAAGTAGCAAATAATTTAGTTGATGCTGCGAGACCTCCCAAGGCCACCGTTATATTACCAGCGAAGGTGCCAATTACTGAGAAGTTTTTTTGTACTTTTTAATGTGATAGTCCAAGACTTGGAGAAAACAGATTGAGAATTCGTCATAATTATGATGCATGTAAAGTTACGTCATATTATAAATAAACATACTCGCAGTTTATATGTATGTTTATGGATAAAATAAAGTTCTAATTTTGGAAAATAATATATCTTCATCATATATTGCTACCGTTTTATATAAATATTAACTTTTTGTCAATTAAAATTATTTTTTATTAGTAGCTGTGAACATTTTATAAAAGCCTATCAATGAACATGATGATTTATCAGCATTACAGTATGGAAACTTAATTAGTTTTTTCATTTATAAAATGAAAATTAAGAAATTCCTTGTAAACTATGCTATTGAAAAAAATATTGCAATAGAAAGGTATTGTTTGATATAACTTTTCCTTCTATTCAATCAAATTGGTCCATGTTTACCAAAGTAGCTGCAACCAAGTGTAGATTTGTACCATAAGTAAAGCAGCAGGTAGGGGCCAGTCCTAATCTATAGGTTGAATAAAAAATCAATCTCTTTTTGTGGTTTACTTACAGCCAAAGATTGATAATAAGATTAACGAATCAATAAACTAAAATTTTCATAGAAACTATCGAACTTACTGGAAAGTTTATTGTCCCTTTGGCGTATTATTATTATTACCAGACTAATGTAACGAATGTTAATTCTATAAAATCCCAACATTTCGCTTAATATTGATGTATCGCCACTTTATATAATTCTTAAAAAAAATTCTTTTACAATCTACCTTTTCCCTACTATATTATGCACATGCGGGTAAGTAAAGCAAATTAATCGAAAAAATACAAAAACAAATATAAACCAAAAAAATACCCCAAACAAACAGGACGACAAAGCATGACATGTTGCTGGTAATTCGTTGTCAACATTGTCCACATCCTTACTGAAGCGATTTAAAATCCTCCCAAGAGGTGTGATATCAAAAAATGTTGTCATTGGTGCTCTCATCACGTTTTTCAGTAAATAATGGTGCAAATTTTTAGCTGCAGTAAAGGTCCCAATATACAAACATAACGTTGTCACGTATACAAATGCGGCTATTTTTAAAATTCGAAAAAAAGAAACAAAGAAAACATTACAATATATATGTATGTATATATTATTTAAAAATGATTTCTCTTTCCTATTTGATACAAGGAAAAGGTTAGCAGCCTTTTATAGATTACCCTAATGTTTTTGAGAAATTTTATATTTCAATAAAGCAAATTTAAGAAAATGTTTAAATGTTTTTTTTAATTGGAAATAATAAATGTAATGTAAATCAAGTAATAGCACTATAAAAGAAAAATAATACATAATAAAAAAAGAGTTTACCACAAGAGCTTGAGCAAGCCAAGATCTAATCACATTTGGCAGGACATTGTCAATAGTGTCCACATCTTTTGAAAAGCGATTTAATATTCTACCCACTGGAGTGGTATCGAAAATTTCCAAAGGCCACTTTAAGACATTTGCGAGAAGAGTAAGATGCATTTCCTTAGAGCAGTATACACATCCCAGAGCCAATGATATGGAGCAGAAGTAATGAGAGAGTACTACGAATTTTGTTTGAAATTTGTGAAAATAATGCTTTGTTAAACAAGAATAGTATAAGATTTTGTTTTTATAATATAAAAAGGATTTTTGAAATAAAATGTATGAGCTTATATTATTTTAAATTAAAAACTAATCTGTATGTTATAATAAATATATGTTTGAATATACAAATGAAAGAAAATAACGAAAAGTGTAATATAATAATAAACCGAATTATTACATTATATTTAGTCATTTTCAAACTATATTTTGCATCAAGCCGTCCCAGCAAACGCACAATTTCTTTAACATTAATTTTGCTATCTACAGGAACCGACTTAATTTTTTTTACTTTTATTAAGTTATAATAAAAAATCAAGAAATTGATTGCCAATTAACTAACATAAGTTAACAATTTATGCGGAACAAGCATCTCCTCTTTCATAAGCAGTTTTGTAGTGTATATATTTGAACCTTCATTGTTTTAATCCTAATACAATTTCTGTCAGAAATAAGCCAAATAAATAGTGTTTTTCTTTGGATATGCATTAACGAAATACATATGTTAAAAACTTTTTCGCTTTATTGTGAGGCCTTAGTAACAATGTTCCGATATACTTTCAATTTAATTTTAAATAAATTATTGTCTTTTTAACAATTATGCTGAAAACCTAAACCGAAACGTTAATCAGTCTGCGTATTTAATGTAAGGTGTTAAGTCATGCATTAAGGAAAAGGCATATCATGTAGTTGTTTGCCTGTTTCAAAATTTGATTTGTTAATAATATAATTTACAATGTGATTCTTATTGTGTTAAATAAATGTTTTATTAATTTACCTTGCCCTACTCCAAATGCACCGTAAACACCCAAGTACATGTCACGAAGACCTGTATCATTTGCAGCGTTTTTATCACTAGACCAACGACTGAGCCATAAATTTGAACCAATGGAAAATGACTGGTATACCATATTTAATATGACTGTTGCCAATGTTAGCTTTAATCCTATACTTTTGAAATAATGTTTGTAAACAGCAAACTTAACCTGAAATTTTAAAGAAATAAGTTTTTCTGATAATAAAAATATCAGAAAAAAAACTTACACTTCCTGTTGCAGATTTTTCTTCTTCAATTAATTTTCCGTCATCATCCGACTGCTTTTTCAAATCTGATTTGACAGATATATCTGATTTGACGGAATTTTGCCTTTCCGTAGATCTCCTTCGTATTCCTTTATGATCACCTTGATCTAATAAGTCATCTTTTACTGAGCTATAATTATACAAAACAACAATAATTGTTAGCTATCACTCTTTAAAATAAGCTTACGCCGTATCAGATGTGCTTTCACTGCGCGTGCGACTAATCACACGCTCTAATTTCCCTAATAACTCGCTCGATTGAACAGTACTTTCTAGCTGCAATTTAATTTCATCAAGCTCTACAAAATTAATAAATCATTTTTCTGTTATAATATTTTTAGACTAATTTAATATACCGCCTTCTTCCGGATTTGCTTCTTGAATGTGCTGAATTAAGAAATCAGCAAATGATCCTTTCATATTCAAAAGTTCTTGATATGTTCCAGCTTCGCTTACTTCACCATTTTTAAGAACATAAATATTATTTACATGTGGTAAAAATGTTATTCCATGTGTAACCAAAACTCGAGTTTTATTAGCTAATACACCCTTCGGTCCGATTACCTCTTCGAAAATATGTTTTCCCACGTGCGAATCTACAGCACTTAAAGGATCATCTAACAAATAAATATCAGCATCACTATAAACAGCTCTAGCTAAGGAAACACGCTGTTTTTGGCCACCAGATAAATTAATTCCCTTCTCTCCAATTTCTGTGGAATCACCATTCGACAACATTTCTATGTCAGGTTTAAGCGCACACGCTTCAATGACTCGATCGTATTTCTTTTGATCGAATAGTTTTCCAAATAAGATATTATCACGCACTGTGGCATTTTGAATCCATGCTTGTTGAGGTACATAGGCAATACTTCCAACAGTATTGACACGCCCAGATATTTTATCCATTTCTCCTAAAAGTGCGGATATGACAGAACTTTTACCAGATCCGACAGAACCGACTACAGCAACAAGATCTCCTTTTGGAACCTTAATATTAATATCTTTTAAAACTGTTTCTTCTTCGCCCCAAGAAAATGTTCCCTTTTCTATTATAAGGACGTCCTCTACAATTTAAAATATTATTAGCAAGTTATTATATTCATTTACTGCATTCCTACTTTCATTTGGATCGTGCTGAACATTATCTGGATCTAACTCTTCGCTGTTCATAAATTTATTTATACGCGTTACAGATACTTGTGTCTAGGATGAAAATTTAATGTTTGTAGATGGTTTCCATACACTTTTACAATTTTTCGATGAAGCAAGTATTTATCCAAAATTTATGTTAATGAAAAGCATGGAACATTAGAAGAAATATTTACATTTTCTTGAGAAATGACTTTATTTATACAATGACTTTCAATTTTTGTAATTATATCGAAACTTAAAAAAAAACCCATTTCTTTGAATATCAAATTGTCTTAAAGTTAATCAAATACTTGCTTCTTCCAAAGACAAAAAAAATCTTAAAATACATTAATTCCAAAAACAATAATAAAACTCAATTAAAAGAAAAGAAACTAGGAAATTCTTGTACATAAAAAATATATTGATATGTATGTTTGTTAGCTTAAATAAATGAAAACTTACTTGTACTATATTAGAGATCAGCATTGGTAACATAGCTAAAGGAAAACGCAAAATGTTGAAAAGAGAAAGTGAAACGAAAGCAGTCGTTGCATCAAGATTATTGTTTTCGTCTACTAATATATATGTCGCAAAAGTAACCAACGATACCTAATTGATTAAAATGTTTAAATGGTAAAATTAGAAGAGAAATGAGATATATTTCATATAATATGTAGTAAAGAACTCTGTAATTCTATTTAAAAATGTGTATAAGCAAAACAAATAGAGCTCTTGCCAAAAAGACCGTGATATTAAAGATAGTCAAGAATAGTCCACCTCCATTATATTTTAAGATGGAAATTCAATTTACCTCAACAATGTATACAATTAACATCGGAAGAATGGCCAAAGGTAGCTTAATAATATCAAAAAGTGCTAAGCAAACAAAGGCCTTTTCTGGTGTAAGTACGTGGTCATCACCGGTGTATAAGTACGTAGTAAATGTGAGTATTGATACCTTTAAGAGTTTCAATTTATTTAAAATATTGCATCTTCTCTATTTAACTTATTGAACTATTTCACATTGTTTCACAAACGAAAATAACCGGAATATCAAAAACCCGGTAAACTTACTGGCGACAACAAAACATACAATGATGATAGTCAACTATTTCGTTAGCCGCATAGGGGCAACTGGTATATCCGTTACATTCTTATATAAATATTTTAACAATTTTGATTTCTTTTAACGATTTTTTGGCATTTGTGCCTGGTTTCACGGTGCGAGCTTAAGCCATGAGTTTCAAGTGCCTCCTTTAACAAGGCTTATGGTTTAAACTAGTACATTTCGAGTATTAATAGATACGTGGATTTTGTGGTATTTTTACCCGGGTCATGGCAAAAGCTTTACCTTAAATTTATCTCGTTCTAATAGTGTAGGCAATTTCTAAAAAAACTATTGTTAATTGTAAAAATTAATGAATTTCTTTCACTGAAATTCCAAATTGATTTTGTTGGTAATAGATTTAAGCTCCATTTACTTCGATTTTAAATAAAGGGGATTTTCTCAACATTAAAAGTAATTTACTGCACTTCAATACTCACCAAAAATGGCGCACAAGACCATAAGAATGATGTTCCAGCTGTTAAGTACGCAGTCGATTTAAGTATATCGATTTCCTTATCACGAATATGCAAAACCTGAGCTTCAAAGCTGGGCTCCCAAGCATATAATTTCAACACCTTTTTAGAATCCAATGAAATAAAAATCCCATAAAATTAATCAATATTAAAATATACCTTAATTCCACTCAAGACTTCATTCATAAGCTTAACACGATCGTCTTTATTTTTCATTTGTTTAATTTGCAAAATTTTTATTTTATTAGCAATAAAACCATTCACTGGAATAAGGAAAATCATAACAGCAAGTCCAGCGAAAACTGATGGTCCTAAAATATCCCACAAAAAGTACAATGCCGCTCCAATTTGAAGGGGTGCAGACCAAAGCATGTTTAAATACGTCGTCAAATCCATAAATCTTTGAGCGTCAACAGCCATAAGATTGACAATTTCTCCTACAGTTGATTCTTTTCTCGCACTATTAGATATTACAAGCGCTTTGCGGTAAACTGCATTTATAATGGCTGTCCGAATCCGGAAACCTACTATAAACATTCGGTGAAAATATTGGCCAAGTATAAGTGTTTGTAGAGAGGCAACAGCGAATAGTAGAACGGCATACATTATCCCCTTCCATGGTTCTTCGGCTTCATCGTCGGAAGTGCTTTGTACAAAGTTAATAATTAATCGAAGAAGTTGTGGAGAAACAAACATCAGGATATCATTGCAAAGTTTTAAACAAGAACCAAACAAAAATATGCCACCAAATGATTTTATGATAGGAGGCATGATAGATGCTTTTTTCTTCGTTTTTGAGCCCCTCGGATTTTGAAAGGTTACGCTTGCCGCATTTTTCGAAAATTTTGCCTTAACATCTGGCTTTTCATCTAGGTCATCTTCTCTATTTTTTTCGATGGATTTGTTCCAGTGTTTTGCAAATAGAGGCATTATTTCTTTGGATGTATCCCTTGGATTCAATTCCCAAAGATCTGTAATTTCTAAAGGCTTTCGAAAACCCCTCCATGCCAAGGAGTCAAACCAAGAATAAGTTAATCTTGATAGAAAACTAGCCGGCATTTCAGGACATTCTTTCTAAAATATCATATTTTTTTAAAAATTAAACATCATTTGATTATTTAAGTTGTGAGCACTTACACCTGATTTTTCATATTTCGTATCTTTGGGATCTTTGTCGCCGAAGCAATTTATCAACATCAATAAAATTGTACATGCGAAGAATATCATAAACGATATATATTTATATTCGGCAAACCCATCTTGTATCTTCCCTTGGACCCGAATCCTTTCCATACGAACCTCAGTCCTACATCTAGGAATGCTTAACACAGTCATAAAAAACCAAAACAAAAACACTACGCCTGAAGTCCTGTTTCCATATTTCTTATTAAAGTACACTAGTAACACTGAAAGACTCTAAAACAGTTTTACATAAATTATTTGACCAACATTAATATTTAATAGCAATTTTACCAACGTGATCACTTTGATGATTGGAGTATAGTAATCCACGTCCGAGACATTTGAGATTCCATCATTATTTTTTGTTATTGCAACAAAAAAATCTGCTATCGTAAGGACAATAAGTATCGCAGTTAATAGTAATTTACTTCCATTAAAAATACTCCACGGAACATTTCTATTTAGACTACTACGCATATAATACACATCTAATGGGGTAAAAACCCACAAAAAGGCACAAGGAGCCCAAACGAGGACGGTCTGTTCGAAGCATGGGGTTAAGTCTGGGTCTGGTGTATCCCATGTTATTGTTTTGTTCTACCAAAAAAAAATAAATGTGTAGTTTAAACATGTACGATTCATTTGTTTTAAAAGGGTGGTTTTATTTTACACAACTAAAGTAACTTACCCAAAACTCAGAACCACAGAAGTTGTCCATTCCGGAACTGAATACCCACTTCGATGATTCTGCAATGTCAAAAGTGAATATAAAAAAAAATAAATATGTACTAGAAAAGGTTAAAAGGAGACAAGTGGCTCAAAATAATTTAGAGGACAAATATACGCACTTAACTATTATTTTAAACAGTTCAATTTGAAAATATTTAACACAATAAAATTAAAGTAAAGAAAATGCAGCCTGAGCTTCAAACTATTTATAACCAAAGTCGGCTTTTTAATTTCTGAACAGGCCCAGCTCCCGCTACTTTTAGTTTACAGTATTCTGTTCATGGACTATTTCATTTTCGATCTAGTACGTTAACAAATTTTTCGAACTGTCAGTGGGCGAATGTTTGTTCAATATATTTCTAGAAGTAGAAGTATTCCGGAATTTTTGTAAAAATGTCAGCAAAGGAAGAAAATTTTCTAGATTCTAATTCCAGCATTTTGGAAAAAAAGTTAAAGTTTGTTCGAGTATGTAGAAAATGTTTTCTTTTCGCATAATCAAGGCTTATATATGATTTTTTGTTTGCAGAATGAATTAGAAGAAAACCTGGAGCAAATATTTGGGGAGTCGTCGGGGAGAAACATAGAGGAGGACCCTAATTGCAAAATTGTAAGGCCAACACCAGGTACGGATATACTCCATTTATACTTTTTGAATTGGTGACAACGATGGTTTTCTCATATATCTGTTTATTTTTATTTTATACGCCTATGAGTAAATTATCACATATTTTGCTTTGTTTTCCGCTAATATGTATGCCTTAAAAAAACACATGCTTAGATGGCTGTAAAAGAATCAGAAATCTTTCGCCTCCGTATCCTAAAAGAAAAGAGGCAATATAGCCAATATATAAACCGGTTGTAAAATGTGTTTTTAAAGAAATCTTCAAGCTTGTGAGAGGTTTGGTGGCACGAGGAGCTATTAGCATGAGAAAAGTTTAGTCCAAGTTCATAGTCAGATGATCATTTAATTTATGCAAATGGTTTTTATCCGATGGCGTCCAAAAATAAAATGATTGCATTCATTATTATTGAAAATTTGAAAGTATTGAAATGCAGAGCTTCATTTGTTAGATAAATTGGACATTGTGCGTTAAATAATGAAGTATGGAGCATTTTTTCTATAGAATAATTTCACTTTAAAGACGATTGTTTTATAAAAGAAGTATTTAAATGCGGATTCTGAAAAAAGTAGTCGTAATATATAGAAATAATTTCAATATATATTGAACCAATTTCCTCTGCACAAAGATTTACTTATATAAAATTTTACTTAGCAAAAATTATTAGTTTCTAATTCGGATTTTTTAGTAATGCTGTACAACTTGTTAAATAATAATTAACACTTTATCATTGCTTCTATTAAAAATGTAAGCCTTTATCATGCTTGCGATAAAAACGAGTATTAGAGCAACTCTTAGATACAACATTTAGATAATAAACGGTTATCGTAACATTTTGTAAAACAAAAATAACTCCCTATCCAATTTCCTGCTTATTAGATTTTCTTTTCGACGCTGTGACCTGGGGCCTAATAGAAAATAAGGCCCCTATAGTATGCCTGTTGGCGTACAACGCAATTAAAAATGAACCGTTGCGGAAAACATGCGAATTCAACATTACATACTCTAATTTATTATTATAGTGTTCCGGGCCAGATTTAGGATTTGAATATTTCCGCGCAGCATGCGTGCGGAATATGATTGATGCTATCGAAGACCCCGCACAAAATATTCACACGAGAATTTTTAAAGAAAAACGGTCCGATTATTCCATTCGTGGATAGAATGGGCCAAACAGAAACTTTTGGGCTGTGCAGGGCTTGATGGTTATTCAATCACTGGTTTTCTTCTTTCTGATGCCGAATATCGGCAGTTTTGCTTGTTGACAAACCCATTTAAATGTAAATGTGCTTCGTCACTTAACCTGGACCCTGCGACATCGTGACTAAACAATAGCACGTTGTTTTCTAAAAGACAACTGGGCAAATTAATAGGTCGGTCGACAGGGATGTTCGGGATAAAACCGCGTTTTCGCGAGAAGTTTAGCTTCGATAACTTTTTTTTCCAAATTATATGTATCAGATGTGAGAACAATAACGGCAATTAAAACTGCTGTGATATAACAGAAAATTACCAATTTCCGAACTAGCACATTTTACGCAAATGAACTTAGACTACTTAAAAGCGAATTATAGGCTTAAATTGGTTAGAGTAGTTTAAAATCAATTAAAGACTAATTTTGTCCGATTATTTAAAACTATGTGTTGCACACTTTTTTTAGATTCCGTACAAATCACTGTTGTGCGAGTAATGTTTTTACAATTATTTTTGTAAGGCGCACTATCTTAATATTTTAATATCTTTATTCTAATCATTAATTATTTTGAAATCTCGAAATATATATTTTTGTACTCCCCCCAAAACATTTTTATTTTTCAACAACAATATCTACTTTCATTTGTCCAACTCGTTATGAAACCAAACAGAAATTCTGAAGCAAAAAAGGCAAAAAATGAATTTCCATTACAATGTACCGTGAGCGTTTCGTAACATCAGTTTTTTTCTCTCATAATAGAGACGAATTTATGCGAGTGATCAACAACTTTTAACTTTTATAAACTTCATTGTATTAACAATTTACACTAACGCAGGTAGATTATTTCCCAAGCGTTTAATTGCGTAAAAGTAAATACGTAATAACCAAAAGAACCGTTTGTAGTAATGACCATTGATATAGCTACATGATGAAATTAAATACCGGTTAATTACCCAAACTGCACACCGGAAGGAAAACATATGATAACAAATTTTGCTTACACACTGAAATCGATTATTGGTATGTTATTACTTGTTGATCGCCTGTTTTTATATATTTTTCTTTTTTTATATTAAATTTTTCACACATATTATACTTTTACAACATTTAAAACCCGTTTTGTATAAAATAACATCGCTATAAAATATCGCACATCAATTTTAAATAAGTTTTTGTCATAAAATTCTCTTACTCCAAATATGGAACACTACACACTGAAATAATCGACTTTTTCAATCAAGGTCTGCACTGATCTGATATCGATTTTCAATCAATTCATGTAGTAGTGGCGTATTCTAATGAACGCGAATGTGGAAAAAATTCTTGCAAGTCAACGTTATCAAATTTTTGATACTTCAGTCCCAATAGTACCACGTCGTCACGTATCCGCGAACAGACTGAACGATCGACTGAGTTGAACGCTCTTTTCGATTGCCATAGAGGAACGCTAAAAGATCAGCAATCAAATTTCACGATTGCACATCGTTGGGTAGTTTTCTCCTCTTGCGGCTAACTTCTTCACAATTTTGTTTTGGTGAAGATCTTGAGAGTGATTGTGGATCTTCAAGAAATTCTTCTGTGATTTTCTAATAAAACGGGATTGTCTTCTCTCTTTTTAGCGAATTTTAAATGGCAGATAGCTTACGCATGTAGTATGCTGAAAATTCTTAATATTTTTTTAAAACATGTTAGCTTTGCTCTGCTTTAGTTTATTTGATTTTTCTTACATAAAGTTGTGAAACAATTTTTTATTTATATAGAAGCGAGTTTATCATTTCGTGGTAGTTTGTATTGTTCTATGAAGTGCGAGAGCCTCGAGCAAATACATTTTATTTGTTTAAATGAATGGCGAGATGAAATGCACATTTTTAACAAGGTTGAAAATACTAGATAATGTTGTTTATTCATAAAGTTTTCATGGTATGAGGGTTTATTTACTTTGCACAGAGAAAAATCGTGAACTTTCCAACTTGGCCACCGTTCTGCAACCGTACGGAACAACATACCTAGATTTTATAAAATTAAATTTAAACTGTAGTTCTCGAATTCAATGTAATTAAAGTATTTGCATCTAGAGATAGGTTAAAAAAGGCAACAAATATTTAATCCCATGCTGTCGTTTCCATTTATTTCTAGTTATGTCAAAGCCACTTAAGCAATTGTTAAAGTTAATAATTTTAAAATATTAAAATTAATAACTTTAAAACCATGAGTCTTGTTATTGCACACCGCCTCAAGATTATACTACTACTGTTATATTTTTGTCATATAATCTCATCTCGTTTTAATACTTTTACACATTGGGTTAGGGCAAACTGATAATAATTTTATTTATTTTAACCTTTAAGTGTAATTAATTTTTATTGGCTCCTTCAATGTATCGAAGGTCTCTGTATTGTTTGCTATTGCTACATCCGGATTTGTCATTGTACAAAAATAATTTTAATTAAGAAATGGAATGAAACACTTTGTTCAACAGCGTTAATAGTTCTGCTGCAGTTAATAAAAGGTATATGACATATGTTAGAATTTGATGTAACACGATGCAATATGCATATCATTCATTTCATTAAAAATACAAATTATTTATGACTGAAGCTCTTATCTGGCCGCGATATTTTATTACTAATATAAAAGCTTTTATTGAGAATTATTCTCTAAAGACTACCACTGATAATTCTACTTTGAACATCACAGCGTTGCGGTTTTTAGTTTTTTAATGGACAATTTGCCGCTGTTGCTAAACATAATGTACCTATTTTTATATTTTTTAATTCTCACTACATCGTTATAAATCGGTGGATTCCGTAAAATTGTAATACAAAGCATTCTTCAACAATCTCTTAGCAATTATTTATTGTAAAAACTGATACCGTTATTTAATTTTGAAACATACGAACTTTTTTTTACGTAAAGCACTCTCCTCTCCTTTTTTAGTCGGCGGGCTCGATTCGCTTTATGTTTTCACAACTTCCAAATACTCTCAAAAATTAATGATTCAAGTTGACCTTAATAAAAGAAGCAAAAATTTAACATCCGTGCAGATCAGAGATATTCAACTTGTTTTTTAGTCAGGTATCCGTTGTTAATATACCCAGCTTCGGGTTGGTGGTGATATTCGAAATCATTAAGTAAACCTAAAGAAGCCACAAGTTCTCACAAAAAACCGGCGCTCAAATCTTGTTATATAACCGTTGGTTACAAACCTTCACCTCTAAAGCTAAGAAAATGGAGACAACCGGGCGGACCGCTTGAATTGGCAGTAGTAGATGTGGGTTCCATGTTTTGCGCCACGAACAACACACTCGCTTGTTATGAAGATTCCGGTTTGTTTTAAAAAAATTTGTTGATATATTTATTGCATGGTCGGTTTTCATCGACTTGTAAAAGGCTGATTTTCAATAGGAGTTCTCATAGTTTGTTTTCTTGAAAAAAGTATACCACGAAAACATATTGCTTGAATTATGTTTTTAAATAACTCTAAGTTGAAGGCCGAATACAACTGGGATGGTTTCATCCCATAATTTCACGTCAATTAACCGGCATCAAATCATTTCCACACATGTGTCGAGGGCTTGTTTTTCACTACACCATACAAGAAAAAGCTAGTTCTATATATGAGTCATTGATTAACTATTTAATCATCAAGAATTGAGACGCTGCTGCTTTTTGCACAGATCATAGGACATCTGTCTGACTAGAAGCTAAACTTTATGTTACACTAGTGGCCATTGAAAGCCGTTGTAAAGTAAGTGAGAGTTGCAGTAGATAGAATAAATCTATTTTTAGCTCAAAATCATTAAGGAAAACACGTTTAAGATGGCATTTCATCATCATTGTTATCAATGAATGATTTGCGCTTTTTTTTGACTGGATTGAATCAATTTATTATGGAACCTTAAATAATTATCACTAAAATCCATTGCAAGTTAATAAAAACGATTATTTAGAACATGAAAATGGCTTTAGAGATTTTCTCATATTTTGTTGTAAATGGAAATGCTTGCATAAAGAAGTATCATTAATTAACTTATTGCAGAAAATTATTATACGGGTAAATTTAACGCAAATATTACGAGAAAACTAATTTTCAAATAAATAACTAGTTTTTGAAAATTGTTTTTTGGTTAGATCATGACTTGCTTATAAAATGTGAAATCATCAAAACTAGCAGCCGGATGTAATATTTTTATTTTTTAATATTAACTTTTTAGCCGTAACAATTCTTTTTTAATATTAAAATGATGCACCAATGTACAGATATGTAGAAAAATGCCAACAGAGCGAATTACCCCAAAAAGTAATTAAGATGTTACTAGACAAATTTGTAAATGTTTTTTGTATTATTCCATAAATTAATTTTAAAAAAAACAGGATAAGCTACTATCATTTTTGTGCAGCTCACCTTCTTCTTTTTTCATTGAGGTGGTGTCTTTGCAGGCACTGTCACCTGTTTCGTCTATTGTGGCAACCCCGTCATTAAAAACCTTCGAGGCCTTTTGATATAGTCTAAAATTTGATATAGGATTCATACCGCAAAACTACCTAGGAACAAGGAAGCCGCTAAAATCAACTACCAGCCCCATTCGACTTAAATAGGGCAGACCCACCCTAATATGCTTGTCTAAAACCTTCTCCATAGTTTTCAGAATAAAGGAAGAGTGTCTGATAGGTCGATAGCATTTTGCTTCCTAGTATGATCTTCTATCCACTTTGGGATTAAAGACCGGCCTAGCCTCTCTCAGCCACCTCAGAATATGGTTTTATCGAGCGTCCTCTTGAGATTCGCCGAATTCAGTCTGTTCCATCGACAGGCGGGTGGAGTTTGACGACCTCTCATCTGTCCACATAGCAGTGCGGGGGCACCTCGATCAGGACGTGGCCTGAGAGCGACCAAGTTTGGTCGGTTTCGGAGAGATGGTTCGTTCGAACAACCCAACCAAGCAGCAACTCCATGTCAATTTCGCAAGCTTTTTCTTATTCTAAGTTCTGCCAGCCTGTTTATGTCATAAAAAAATCAAATAGTCGAACTTTTTACAAAAATGTTTTTTTAAGGAGAAATATATTTATGTTTAGAATGTAATTTTATACTTTTTAGGAATGTGCATAAAATGTTTTAAAACGAACACAAATGAAAAATTCTTCATAAACTTATGCCAAACTGATGGTATACCACCACCGGAAGATATATCCGAGGAAGATCTAGCAGCAATCTTAAATTCGGATACACCAAGTTCGTTCAGAATTCCTATGAGTATTAGCGAGCCTAGAATTACAACTGATAAATCTGGCAACCAAGTTGATATTTGTGATATCGCCATAAATCCTAAATTTTTCAAAAAATGCGAGCTAGTATTATTTCGGTATTTTTTGTTAGGAATAATATTAGAAGCACTTAGTGACAAATACAACGTTCAACTCAACGCACAAAATTGGATTGTTTTAAAGAATAGAAAGTTTATGGGCACCTTAATTACGCATCGTGTCCAAAATCGGGATGTGAAAACTGTCTATGATTCTTATCAAAAACAACCCGCAAATGAAGATAAACTTATGCTAGAAAAATTAAATGAGCATCTTCATGGAAAGAAACTTGTCCAAGAAATAAATCCAGCAGAATTATCGTCACTTAAAGCAAAAAACACTACGGTTGAAAAATCTACTGCAATGAAGCCAGAACAAATCAAAGAAGCTATTTCTTTGGCAAATTCAAAAATACCTGAGAACAGAATTATCGGTAGAACAAAAAATTCTACCGTTGAGGAATTGATCGCGGAATTCTATTTGCCAGATTGTGTATGTATTTTTAAGTAGTTGATAATTCAAATAAATGTATATGTTTTATTTTTCAGCTATCTGCTAGTGAAATAAATGTTGATATTGGCGAGGATCGCATTTCTTTAGAATCTATTAAACGGGGATACTTGTTTGACAAATTTGTTGAGTATGTTATCGATCAAAGCAAGGTAACAGCCCACTTTAATCAAGCAACTAAAGTAAGTTAACTTGAAAATATCAAATAAGAGTACTAATATATTATGAATTTTCAGATGCTGAAAATTGCTATGCCAGTAATTCCAGAAACATCACAAAAATAGCCTTCCTCCTTTACTTGTTTGTATTTAAATTCTGATTAATTTGATATATATGATTGGCGAGCGGAATAAAGCTTTTGAACGAATGTGTATGCGTTTATTTTCTTATTAAATTGACTTGCAGATCATTGACTTTAGGAATTCAAGGTAAAAGAAGCTTGCATATTTCTTAATAATGCGTACAAGAAAGGTATTTAAATATTTTATAATTCGATGAATTAAAGCCCAAACTTTTACCGTCCGACTCAAGCATGGTAATCATGCATAAAAAGAAAACAAACGTTTTTTTTTATAAAATTCTATTATTCTTAATGAAATAAAAAAGGAATAAATTGATAACAAAAACTAATAAGATTTTCATACGGCTTAGTCCCGGTATTTTAGTCATACTTTTCGAGTTAAATCGTTTGTCCCATAACTAAATCTGTCGCGTGAACTCTGTCTGATAAGAGTCTCCTGATATTGACTTGGTCGCTGATATCTGGGGCGCAGTATCCCACGAAGATCACTCATGGAAACATCCAAATCTCGAAAAGCGTTAAGCAGGAACACTGCAATAATGACTATAAGAAAACCACAAATATCACCAATGATATCTTCGTTCTTCATATGAACCCATTCTTTGAAAAGAATTGCGGATGCTGTGATAACAAGAGTTGTAAACATAACATAATAAACAGGCGTAACGATGCTCGTGTTAAATATGTCTAACGCCTTGTTCAAATAGTTCATTTGTATTGCAATTGAGATGACTGTGGTCGTAATAAGGATCCACGGCATCCATGTGGTAAAATCGTTTGATTTTCCAGTTATAGCATCCCTTATGGCCAGGCCGAGGGCTTTACATGACATCACAGTTAAGCTGCCAATTGCTGAACATAATATGATATAAACGCTAACGTTTTTATGTCCGTAGCGGGGTGCGATATACACGCCGATAAACAATGATAGAGCTAGTATGAATATTACATATACGACAAACGCTGGATTCCGCAGCTTTTCAAATAGTTCTGCCAAATTTTCCACTTCAACTTCCTTTGGAGAATGGATCACTATTATTGTAGATCCTAATATACATAGTAAGCAGCCAACTTTGCCCAGCAAATTCAGTCTTTCTTTTAGAAATTTTGATGCCATCACTGCAGAAACGATAACACTTAGCGCTCCAAGAGGTGTGACTAAAGAAGCAGGAGCAAATGCATATGCAGCAAAATTTGCAGCTTCTCCAATGCCCACTGTAAAATAGAAAATATCAGTTTAAGTTTATGCTAGCGACTTTTCTTACTTGTGAGTAATCCAGCCCACCAAATCCATTCTTTGAGATAACCATATCCTCCAGCACTAGCTCGAACTTCTCCTATTCTACTCAATTTAATTAAAGCGACTTTCTTTATAATAAAACTAGATCCTATAAAGAAGCTGGAGGAAATGGCTAAGCTTAAACCTATGTAGAATTCCTGTTGCGAGTAGAGTTCCGAGAGTGGCGACACTTCTGTAGTCATTATAACTATTTAAATGATAACAACGGAATGTTGTTGATGCGAAAGTGATGGCTTAAAATGTTATTCCTTTATCAACCACTGTGAATCACATTCAACCCCGACCCGATATTTTTGTTGACAGTCGAAAATCACTCGAAAATTCACGCAAATTTGACAGTCAAGAATTGATAAAGATCACGTTTACACGAATATAAATGGGATTGAGATTTCGATACACTTCGACCGGGCTTACTTCACGAATATTCGAATTTAAATTGACTTCGATTTTATGTTTGGAAGTACAAATTTACCCCGTTTATGATTAGGTTGAAAAGTAGAGTCGAGGTTGAGTTGAAATTTCGACCACCGTATATGATGTCGAGTTGAGTTCACTCTGGGTTGAAATAGAGTTGAACTGCCATCAAGACATAACCTCTTTTTGTTAATTATTTTCTATATTTTTAAATATTTCTGACTTCCTATATAGTTTTCCATCAAAATGATGAAGGGCCTGCATAGTTTTTGTTTCCTGATGCTCCCAAACATTTATTTTAGCCATTGTCAAAATTAAATTAATATAAAAAAATAAACGCGCTACAAAAACACCGAGCACAAAACTAACGCCGAAGGCAGTCTTCACGGACGGTAAACAAACACAACAAATGTCACTTCAACCCTATTTCAACTCAACACTCGTTTATGAGGCGAAATAACAATTCGACCAGGTAGGAGGGTTGAGTGGACGTAGTTTCAACTCGGCCACCGTTTATGACTGGGTTCAACCTGGGTTGAACCTAGTCATATACCTAGTTTATAGCTACTCCAAAAATAATTCGAATTATGGATCATCCAAATTTTTTTGTCATATAAACGGGATAATTCGAATTATTCCTGTGCCGCCTTTTAACGCGACTAAGGAATTGTTGGGACGTAGCAGAAAGGATTTGAGGTCACTTGTTGGCTTGATTGTCGTCTCTTAACGCGGCTGATGGGGCCCATTCACGGGCCAACTGGTTGCCCAAACTGAGTTGTGTTGTCACTAAATCGAGGCGTGTGTGGAGCAGTTGGCAAACTGATTTGACAGTTGGGATAAATCAAAATCTTTTACTTTTATGGGGGCGGGGCCATGAGCTTGGGCAACTAGTCGGGCTGCGTGTATTTCAGTTTGGCAAACTACTTGAATGAATTATGCCTGAACTCGAAGTATAATTTTTTTTACAAGTTTATATTTTCATTGTTTTGGGTTATTATTGGGCAAAACACCAACTCTTTACACAACTCAGTTTGGGCAACTAGTTGGGCCGTGGATGGGCCCCATTAGAAGTTGTGCGGGCGCGGTAGAAAGGATGTCAGGACACTTCTTGGGTTGACTACCGAATACTGCGTTCTGAATTACCTGTTATGGAGGATAGGAAGGGCGGAAGACCCCCCGAGAGGCTTTGCCTTGAGGAGGATGAGTCGGTAGTTCATGTTTTCTTGAAGTCAATTCCTGACCTAAAAATTCTTCTTTCAACCAACAGTTCGGACTGTAACACACAAAACCTACATTCGACCTCCCTTGAAATATAACTTGTTTATTTGGGGCGGGACTTACCGGGCGTAAATTACCCTAGTGTGATAAACTATCAAACTAATCGGCTGTAAAGCTATTTACGCCACCGTAGGAATACAACGATCCTGACAAATTGTCATAGCGAGAGTTCTACCGAAATAAACGGAAGGACCGCTCCACTAATTCCCAAAGTTTCCCTTTTCACGAATATTAGAGACAAGGTATTCGTTTATAAATAGAATAACTCGACTATGAAATAAACCTCAAGTTTAAATTTATTAAATAAAAGAAGATAATTCTACTTGTTCTTAAATCTTTATTTGTTATACTTTGAGCAATATTTATTGTCGGATAAGGGCGTTTCTTACGTTATCATCAATCCAACTATTAAAAGCGGATGTCCGTGTGTAAACAGACGGAGCATTTTCAGACCCACAAGGAATAAATCCCCATGACACGACACCTACTAATTCAGTAACTCCATCATTCTCTTGAACCAGTGGACCACCAGAATCGCCACTGCATGCAGAAATCCCTCCAGTTAGTGGTCCTGTGCAAACATTCGTCTCGTGGAGTGGTGATTCGCCTGGACCTCCGAGAACTTCCTCACATTCAGCATAAGGCACAATCGGCTTCGTTACAGTCTGTAAAATTTTAGGCATTGACGGTATAATACCTCCGGATGATGTAGCGCCCCATCCATATAAGGTAACATCTCCAGAATGGATTTTATCTGGTTGCGGAAGAGCGATGGGCTGTACATTTTCATTTGAAAAATCGAAAGGTTTATTAAGTATAATTAAACCAATATCGAATGGGCCAACTCCGTTGCCGTAATCCTCATGTACTATGCATTGTTTTGCACTTATTTTTTGAGATCCGCTTGTGCCTTTAACATTATGCAATCCAGCAACTGCACTAATGAGGATGCAAGGCATTGCTTTTATACAATGTGCAGCAGTTAAAATTGTATACGGATTTATTATTGATCCTCCACAGAAATGACCCAAGATGAAGGCTTGTAGTGAAACGATGTATGGTGCAGAATGAGGCTGGGCATCCTCACCACCTACAACACGTCCAGTTGGGAAACTAATCTGTCTTTGCAAGACGCTGCCAAATGCTAGGCCCACAAAAATCGAAAGTATAACAAATAACTTCATGATTGCTGTTTCAATTAAACTGTTTGTTCATGTTGTAACTGTTCCTTTATATTAGCAAACTGTTATTGAAAAAATCATTTTATCTTTGATATCTTATCACTTCAATCTAATTTCATTTTGTGGACTTTAATCATAATCCATGCTTTATACTTGAAATCAGGTTACATGTATTTTTTAATCTGCGTATAAATTTTATTGTAAAAATCCCGAAATAAATCGTTGTATGATTTATTGTATAAATAAAAATGCTTATTCATTGGGATCATAATTCTTGTTTCATAAATAGTAACACAGTAGCTACACGGTGTTATTTGCAATTATTTTTATCAATATGGAATTTTATCAATCTCACAATAAACCGCAAGGGACTTAGTGATTGTTATTACATTTATAGACGCCTTTTGGAAAGTAGTAGCATCGCAACGGTTACATGCGAGAGGGTAATTAATTGCAAAATTACACAATGTTGCATTTATATTTTCTCACGAGTTTTTTATTATTGACTTAGGATACAACATAATTCTCAGTAAATATCAAACTATATTAATAAAGTAAAACATGATTTCTCGAAAATTTGTTTATTTTTTTATTTCTTATTGTATACTTTAGAACAAAGATAAATAAAATGAATAATTAACAAGTTTCTTAATACACCTTATTTTAATCGTCATCATCGCTGTCGTCTTCCTCCGAAGAAGATACACTGTTACTTATATCTGGTATTTCAGTTGTAGTTTGTTGATTTTCGGTTTCTTTCTCTTTATCTTCAGTTATTTTGTCGCCAGTTTCGTTTGCTGATGTTTCAGTTGTAGTTTGTTGATTTTCGGTCTCTTGCTCTTTATCTTCAGTTATTTTGTCGCCAGTTTCGGTTTTTTCCTGATTGTTTTCTTCGACTACATTTGCTTCGGTTACAATATTTACATTTTCCTGAACATCATTATCCTCTTTTGAATCTGGAGGTTGTGGTATTACTTCTAGTTTTTTAAGGTTTTCATTAATCCATTCTATATAATCAGCGACTTTAGTGAAAACGGTTGGCCCATTTTCTGGATCGCAATCTGCTGGTCCCCATGAAACAATTCCAATTTGCGTTCCGTTTTGCATAAGTGGCCCACCAGAATCTCCGACACAACCACCCTTGCCGCCATCGGGAAGACCAGCGCATATATTTGTTTCAACAACTTCAACCGGAAATGAAGAATCACAGTAGTCATTTGTTACTAAAGTCAAATCAACAGTTTGAAGCAAGCTTGGGAACTTCCTCTCGCGAGCGACAGCAATACTTCCCCATCCATAAAGTGAAGCTACTCCCGCTGGATCTCGATCTTCAGATAAAATAACGGGCTGAATGGAATCAGCAAATTCGAATGGCCGGCTGACATGAAGCAAACCAATATCAAAGGGTCCAATTCGATCAAAATATTCATGTTGCATTACGAAATCCGCTCGTCTTACTTGTGCAGATGATTCCAGATCCTTAACATTGTAATGACCTGCCGCAACATAGATTCGATATGGATCTAAAACTAAACAGTGCGCAGCAGTAAGTACCCAGTTTTCATTAACAATTGATCCTGCGCAAAAATGAGTGTATCCTGTTCGGCTGCGAAGAAGAAGAGAAGCAATAAATGGTGCACTATTTTGATCTGCTTCAGTTCCACCAATTAATCTGATTTTTGTTCCATTCAGCTTTCCATTTCCCTCGGTAGCTGCTAAAAGGCACCCGACTAAAAAAGCAACTATAGTACTCTTATGAAGTTTCATTCTGACTGATTACAAATTTGCAGTTTTTGGAGGGTTTATATTCAAAAGCTCAACATTTGTATGGAAGGTCTTGTAAATAAATTGTTTGCTTTAATTTGGTAGTCATGGCAGCACATTTTATAAACTGAAAATTAAACAGATTTCAATAACGTTCCACTGGGGGGTCGCAACTATCCCAGTAATAAAAGAGATAAGGAAATTCGGGAAATTTATATCAAGGTTTGATGACCTAAATATTTTTCAGATATCACTAGGTATACGCAGTCAATGTCAGTGCCAGATAAAAGGAATTGTTTTAAAAGATAACAACATATCTTTTAGCTACTGCTTGATGAAATTTGATAATTCAAAAAATCGTATTGTGGATATTTAAATAAGTTTTTAATTCTTACTTATTTAAATTGGTGAAACTCAAAAGATTGGTGATGTCTCGAATAGTCGAGTGCTGCTAATCTAGATATGTCATATCTCTGTAAAGACGGGTGATTGTAAGGGTACCCTAATTCGGTCGATTTTGCAAAATCCAAAAGATTAGGTTGAACATTAGTTAAAATTTCATTATCATTTTTAGAATTTTCAATGAGAATATATTCGGAACAGACATTTTGTTCTTTATTTCTAATGAAATTTTCGTCTGATTCTTTCTCCAGAGCATTTGATTTGCTAAAAAGAATTAAATAAATGTAAATAGTGTCAAATATTATCTTATTACCTTGTTTTATGTTGCTTTGAATGACGAACTAAAGAGGAAGATTGATTAAATCTAGCGCTACACGATTTACATTTAAAAGGCTTCTCCCCGGTGTGTATCCTAATAAATTTTACTCTTTAGGAAATTATTTCTATTATGTATATAAATTTAAAAAAATTACCAACCTGTAATGACAAGTTAAATTTGAGCTGCTGGAAAACAATTTACTACATTCAGAACATTTATATCGTTTTTCTCCTTTGTGTACTGTCCTCAAATGCATATTAAGATAGGAGACTTTATAAAAAGATTTTTCACATATTTTACAGATATAATTCTTAACGCCACTATGTGTGCCGGAGTGATTAACTAATTCTGCTTGAGTTTTAAAAGTTCGTGGGCATTCTGTACATTTAAAATTTCGTTCTTCCGAATGAGTTTTTCTGTGTGCTGTTAAATTACTGGATGTAGTGAAAAGCTTACTGCAAATTTCGCATTGATATCTTCTTTCTCCTGTATGTATTCTCATATGAAGTGATAAATTACTGCTTTGAGAGAATCTTTTATCACATACCTGAAGACAAAAAAAGAATGGTTAAACTGGCTTCGCGTACAGTATCCGAATGACTTCTTTCAAAAGAATATAGACACTTATAAGATTAGTCGTATCTTATTTCTCAAACATATAATATAGTTTTAAACAAATACTTGCATCACATTGGAAAGGTTTCTCTCCGGTGTGAGTCCGCAAATGAATTTCTAAATAACCAACGTAAGAAAAAATTTTTCCACATTGCTCGCATTTTTCTGGAGCCTTCAAAGTATTTTTGGAACCCTTAAGTTTTTTGGTTTTGTTCTATTGTACAAAAAAAGAAAATGTTAACACTGAGAGCATTTAATACGCACATAATGTACAAGATTTACCTCTTTAGTAGCTTTCTTTTCTTTCAAACTTTGAGCTTCACTTTCTTCGTCGCGACTAGAAAAATCTTCGTTTTGCAATTCATTAACAATTGCTTCATTTGTATCTCCATTCTCTGATCTTGAAAGGCTATTAACATCAATGACAACATCATTTAAAACATCATCAGCAACTTCAACATCATTTGAATTATTTCTATCAAATATATCACATACTGCATTCATCGCATCATATATTTCATCTTGTTTTTGGATCGCTTGTTCAGAAGAGGAACTTCAATTATATAAAAACAAATTAAGTCTATTTTGATAAAATAAGGAACTTTGCTACCAATGTAAGTCTTCTTGAATGCAATTACTCTTCATGACAAATGATACAGGTAGAGTTGCATTCATGTATTCCCTAAGGCGAAGATCTGAAATTTCACTCTGTTGTTTGAAATTATAAGCGTCGACCAAACGGCACGTACATGACTGGCAGAGGAAAACTGATAAACCTTCACTTGTATCGACCTATAAAGAACAAAAAAATGTTTGGTATTATCTTAATAAATATGCTTTAGAACTAAGAACGATTATTCTTACAGCAACTACTAACTAAAGTATCTAAGTAAAATAATATTTCTCAATTGCAAATTGGCATAATTAGGCAGGCAGTTCTACAAGAACTGCAGGATCAATGACGGGTGTCTGGAGAAGAACATACAACCACGAGTGGTACCAAATATTCAAAAAACCTGACATAGCCAAAAGGATCAAGTGCCTCACGCGACACAAATGTCAGAAGGAAAAAGGCCACAAGGAGGACCTAGGCAAAGATATAAAGACGACTAAAGTTACGCACAATTAGGATTACCAACCGGGAGAGTATGTCTTAACACCGAAAACGATGGAAGAAGATTCTAGAGGCCAAGGCTTACAGGGGGCAGTAGCGCCAGTTGATGAGGTGAATAAAGAATGCAATAAAGTTTCAAGCTTGTACAACTGTTTTTAATCACCTTGAATAAGTCCAACTTCCGTATCATATCCACAGGACGAATCGTGAAGGCTGTGCTAAAAACAGATACCAAAACATCATTTTTAAGACACACTCTACATATTTTATTAATGTCCATATAATTTGATGCATCCATTGCGTTCTTATATTAATTAAAAATATAAACAAACTTTGCTACTACTCATGACAGATTATGGTCAAGATTGGTCTAACGTCAGATCAGAAACCGCTGTAATATATTCTAGACAACCCGATCACAGCTGATTGTCAAATATGAAAAAAAATTCCATGGCGTTTTGGTAATAAGTTTAAGAAAGAGATTTAAAATTCTAGGCTTTTCCCCATAAAGGTAATTATATAGTGTATAACTGAGATATCTTAGTTACTAAACGGGGACTTTCATTTCAGAAAATTGGAGTTGCCTCCGCAGAAAGCTGACGAAATGTCAATAATTCGGCAATGCGGTGTTCTTCTCGCCAAGCAAATGCAAAATGCAAATTACGGGAGGTCTGGAGCCATAAGATTAATTTCTTTCAGCAATAGCTACGAGAAGGGAGGAAAAAGCTATACCAATTTTGAAATGATAAAGCGGGAGTATAAAAACTTCGGGCATAAACCTGAGCCAACTCCAAAGATTACAAGATATTATCACCTTCTAATTGGTACAATGTTCATTGCCATAGTAATCGATTGGAGAAAGTAAACAAAACTTTAATAATACTATATTTTGGATTGAAAATTACACTTTTAAGGGTTAAGCGAGCATTGTTTCCAAAAGTGGACGCGGAGTCACCAAAGCGCCCGGAAACGCCTGAGGTTGAAACAGACTTGCACGATTCCGATAATGAAGGAGATGCGGATATGCATCTAGAAGGAGGAAAGAAGAAATCGAAAAAAGAAAAAATTGGATTTAGGGATAGGAAGGTAAACTATATTAATACATATTTAGTATTTAAATCTATATGTATCAACTACTGCGAAAAATGGAGTTGTAATAATATTGTTATAGATGCATAAGGTTTTTTATTATTATTTTGTTTCATCTTGCTTAGAATGATTTTTTTATACATATGTAGATTATGGAGTACGAAAATCGAATGAGATCCTATTCAACACCCGATAAAATTTTCCGTTATTTTGCAACGGTTAGAATAATAACTGGTACAGTAACTGAAGTTTATATGACGCCAGATGATTTCCTTCGTGCTATTACGCCTGGAATGCAACAGCCTGACGGTAATTTGTTTCCAGTATTTTTTCTCTTTGAAAAAATATTTCGTATTGAACAAAAGTCTCATATTAATTTCGCTTAAATCATTAATACTAAACTACAAAGCGCTTATAACATACTAATAATATTTTTGAATTTTTTACTTGTCTTTTTATTGGGGTCAGTGTATAAATAATGCAGTTTATCCAAATGCATGCACTGATGGTCGGCGAGGGAGGGGTTAAACTACCTGCATTAAGTTGTTCTAAAAACAGGGAGTAATTTCATACTGGTAATGCAAAGCTTCAAATGTGAAGTACAGTTCTAAGGGTAGTGTTTTAACGAAGTAATGGAACCGACAAAAGAGCATATTCGGCTTTCTTTACTTTTTTTATGCGGCAGATCTAAGCTTAGGAATCACCCTTTGATAAAATTATTGAAAAACGTATTATTTATGAACTGACCCAATATATAATGACGATAATATTTAGCAAAATATAACGAAAAACGTTGAATTATTACGAACTAATACGGGTTTTGAATAGTTTTCGCACTTCTCTGTACAATAAATAATATACGTTTTACTGTACTCACGCTGAAAATATTACTCTCTGATTTAAAGCTTAAAAGTAAAAGTGTGAAATAGCCATTATAACAACTAGTCTATTTATAGATTTCTTGTGCCAAAGAATGGTAATAATGCAAACCGAATATCATGAATGGAATTTGATTTGTGTTTATTGAGATCGTTAAAATAAATTCACTAAACGGAATCAACGATTCTAATTTTTCGTAGGGCCTTCGATTTTTTCCAATAAATGATAAAGAGAGTTACTATTTCAGCTCAGTATATGCTAATATATTTTATTTTTACAAAAATTGCGATATGGTTACTGTTTTTCTACTAAATGGTTACCGTTTTTCGCCTTTACTGCTTCTAACAGATAATTGAATACGAAAATCGCATAAGACAGTATTCAACACCTGATAAAGTTTTTCGATATTTCGCTACAATTCAAGTTCCAACACATCATGCTGAGCATTATGAAGTTTTCATGACACCAGTTGATTTTCTAACTAGCATGACTCCTGGAATGAAACAACCAGATGGTTGGTACTAACAAAATTAAAATAATTGAAATATTATAGATTTACTATATTTAAATGTTTTTCATTTACAAATTTATTTACAGGCTTAGGACTTGATCAATACAGGAGATATGATCCCAAGGTAAAATATATCTTATTATTCGCTTTAATAATATATTTTTTAAATGTCTGTTTATGATCACTGTCAAAGTTTAATTATTATTGCCAATGTTTATTTTCCTTGTAAAAAGAAACCATATCTTAATTATAGTTAAGAATAAAAAAAACTCACTATTTTTGTGCCATTGTCTTTCTAACACTGCTCCCTTCTTTTAAAATTTTCTGTCTTTTCAGATTGTGGGAGAGGTATTCGATGTGTTCCCCTCTTTATAATTAATAGCAGTTTTCCCTTTTTTCTTAGCTTATTTATTCTATAGGAATGTAATAGATAGAATATTATGCATGATTTCGATCCTATCAAATCGTAAATCAATTGTGATTTATTTTTAATTTTTCCTTTTTAAATTTTATATTGTTCATTAAACGAAATAGAGGGACATACACTATCTGAGACATATAAAACTTGTGGGTGCTGAACTTAAAAATAATTTCATTTATATTTCTTATATTTTAAGCTTATTTTTATTGGCTATAAATAATTTTTGCTACTAAATTTTAAAATTATTTATTAGTTAATTTATTATTGGATGTCAATTTATTATTGAGTTTATCTCATATTTTATCAAGCTTACATATATATATATATATACTTCACTTGCCCGAAGGGAGTTCATTTGTATAAATTTGGGACGTGTAAAATCTTAGGAAAATGTTTTAAAACACATTTATTTTTTGAAGGAATTAACAGTTGATATTGAAGCTTTTGCAGCATGTATGTATATATATATTTAGAAAATATTAATTAAAACACTTTTTAAAAAGCAATGATTTTACACGCACCCGTTTTCTACCCACTGTAAACATTATTTCTTTTAAATTATTTCCTTCTAAATGAAAGGTATGTGATGCAATTAAACACAATTCTCAAATATTTATATTAAAGGAGGTTCCAACAAGTATTTTTTCCTATTCATGATACTTTTAACAAATTTTGCCTTCGTACAGCAAAATTCTGTAGAACAAATATAAGTAAATATGAGATAATACATTTTTATATACATATATAAGAAAATAAGGAAACACATGACACTCACCTTTATTATGATTTGTTCTAAAGAGTTTACACTATTTGTTTTTAATCTTATGACAACAGAAACTCAACAGTTCCTTTCGTGTTCAGTACCCAAAGTGCAAATTCTTACTAAACGAAGAAACAATAATTTTAGAAATGTTTATAAGTCTGAAACTCATTTATTAAATTATCGCATTACAATAAAATTTTTGATAAATTAAATAGAAGCCTAACAGAATTTTTTTATTTTAATTTCCTTTAGACTGTACAAGATCGGCTGGACCTTAATTTGGATAGAGACAGCATATTTTATAAGCTTGGCTCGTATGGATTAATTACATTTTCGGACTATATCTTTCTTCTTACTGTTTTATCCAGTAAGTACAATTGTTTATATAAGTATAAATATTGTGGAAATAGGATTTATTATTAATTTAGTAAATGACCTGCGGCAATATTCTTTAAATTACAGTAAAAGTCGATTCTTCTAAAGAGCAGGTGTTATTTGTTTATTAATCCCTTTTGACGATATTTTATAAAATTGATATTCATATATAACTTGCCTATGAAAAAAAAATGTTTAGTTGATAAATAGCGAGCGGGTTTTTTCAAGTTCGGGCGCAACCCATATGGTAGGCACCACGGCCAATCTAGCCCTATTGTGGCCTCAGTAGTCTAGGTAGTAAGGCGTCTGGCTACCATCCCAGAGGTCCCGGGTTTGAATCTCGGCAGAACCACCGTCCTTCGCCACATAAGGAGGCATAACACTCCAGCGAGTTGTTTCTCGTTGCCCCGATGCCAGAGTCGCGAAATAAATGGTTGGGAGTAGGTGGTTGTGGCAGTTCCTTCCTTCACTTCTCTCTTTCCCTTCACTATCGACTAGCTGTTCGACATTGCACTCTATACGAAAAAAATAGATTGTCGACAGTACAAAGGGCTTTCCCTGAGCTCTAGTCTTCCACATAATACAAAACTCTCGGCTCTCTGAATGAAGGCAAGAAGGTATTTTATTGAAGAAATCCGAACGTGGGCGGGGCGGGGATCGGAAAACTTTCACAATGAAAGTGCCTTGATAGCAGCTTGACTGTCCGAAAAAATTGTAATGTTGGCGCCTTTCAAGCCTTCCTCAAGGTTGAGCCTAGCGCAGTTCTCAATGGCATGTATTTCAGTATTTAAAACAGAGTGCCACCTTCCCAATTCAATTTAGACTTTGCAGTTAGGTCCTACGACACCAGCCGCTGCACCAAGTTCCATTTTTGACCCATCGGTGAATCAGTAGAGGTTTCTTGGACCCCCAGGAAGGATGAGCTACCCTCACTCAGTGATCCGGAATAAACGCCCTGAATTTCCTTTGGGACAGCGGTTCACCAACCGTATATCCGTATGTCCTTTGGATGTACTGGGCCAGTTTAATGGCTTTGAAGTCTCAAGGCACTTATGACGGCGGATTTCCATATGGACATGTGCTGTGGAATCAGTGCAGTTTGCTTAGCGAGAAGGGCTTTTTGTTGCGTTAGGTAGATACATATGCTCCTGGATATGTAGATGAACATTACCAAAATTTGAACTGAGAATTTTTTAAACAAGAAAACAGTTATTGTTCACAACGATCCATTTTTTATTTAATTATATTTTTTGACAATAAATACATATTCATACAATAATTAATAAAAAATTATTTATAAAATGTTTTAATATTTTTTTATTAACTCTTTTAACATTTCTTGTTTGTTTTAATTAAACGCGATTTTTACGGTAGATTGTCATGAAAATATACATATAATAAAATTTAGTCAAAATATAGACACTTATGTTATTTTATAATTTCACAGACAGAATTATTATATTATTTACATGATTTTTTTACAATTTTCACAAAATATTTTTATTACAAAGAATTCACATAAAAATTTGAATATTTATCAAAAGTTTATTTTTTTTAAATCACAAGAATATATTTTTGCTCCGTTATTTTTTGTTTGTTTTGAATTTTTAATACAGACAAAAAGCAATTTTCAATTAATCTATATTATAAATTTTTTGTTTCTTAATGTAATGTGCATTAGGCTAGTACTATTAGTGCAATAAAAGCACAACATTTTATTTTAATATTTATTTTCTAAACATTATTTGAGCTTTGCTGTTTAGGTTTTTTTCTATTGAAGATTTATTTTACGTGAATGTGCAGTTATTTTTTTATATTTTTTTGGCAACTATTTAAATTAGATTAACATTTATATATTTGAAAAATTCATCTGTTGAATAAAAAATTGCAATAGAGCAAAGATAATAGTCGGAAAATAATTTTATTTGCTGGTAAATGTTAGAAATTATGATGGGAAGTTAGTTTTGTTAGTAGAGCAATGAGAGATCTTTTCAAAACAAAAGAAAGTGTATATATATTAATTTTACATGGACTTCCTTCTTGTTTTTGCTTGTAATTATCTGAATAATGTGAAACCCTTAGTATATTTTTTATTTTATGCAAAGATCATTTCCACTATTTTGGTTTTTGTCAAGCATTGAAATTATAGAGGCATGCTCGAATGCTATTTTTATATAAAAGTTGTGGAATATGTTGTACTTGAATAGGATGTCACTGTTGTAACCGGTGGAGTTTTAACCATACTGTAATATTTTGTAATGTTATATCCAAAAAGATCAAAATCCAATCGATATATTTTTAATATATTATCTAACGTTTCTCGATCAATTTGTGAAAAATATCTAAAAATTAATTAAAATTTGTGTAAGGATTATGAAACTGAATTGAAGTTAGTCGCAAGTATTGAAAGTATTTTATTGTATTACTTACTTTTCCACTAATTTTCCAGAACTGTGACTTGATTGATTCGATAGTTTTCTTACCATATTCTTTGGCATTTTTCCCAGTAATAAAGGTTCTAAGCCGGCTTGCCGTATAATATATTCAGCATCCCTTTGAAAGGTTTCAACTTTGGCAATAATTGTATAATTTATACTGCATGGCGTACAAAAACTATAAATTGGTGTCCAATGCTCATCAAAATGTTTCCCTTTTTTATGACTTTGTATTAAAAATAATAAAAATTCTTTAAATGTTGGTCCAGGGTTGTGTCGTTTTTTTTGTGTGTCATTTCTAAATGCTTTCATGATTTGTTTTCCCAGTATTTTATAATATTTATTTTTGCAACCCTCTATTTTATCTCTATATGCTGATATAAGTCTTTCAAATGGTTCACGAACTGTTAGAAATGATAATGAATTAGATAATGCCTCTAAAAGCTCATGAAGTTTTGGTCTGGGAAAACGTTTTCTGGCTAATTCGATTGGCGACATTTTTGTTCTTTGAAGAAATTTGATCTCATAACCACCTTAATTGAATAATTTCATCCTTTTTTATACTTTATATATAAATAAGAATTATTTACCTAGTATATTAAAATAATACATCCAGGTGCTACTAGCTGCTTTAAATATATTGCACCATACTAAATTATGTCCAGGAGACAAGAAAAATTCCCAAGCATTCGGTGGGTAGGTTCCAATAATATTTTCCTTCTGGCACACATCTAGAAGATGTGTTTTTCTTGCAAGTAATTCGCGTTCTGTTGCACTATGGAGTTCTTCTGAATATTCATAGACCGGATTTAATGTCGAGTAGGCCCTTGTCATTATATCAATTTTAATGTCTTCTGGTGGTTTGCTATCTTTTGGTGTTCGAACACGCCGCGGTATTGATTTTATTTTAAGCTTCAATAATAATTTTTAATTTAATACATAATAAGGAAACACTATATAAAATGTAGGAGCAAAATAGAACAACATTTACCTCATCTTTAAAATTACTTCTGCCCCTGTTCTCCTCGTAAGCACTTAAAGATTGACGAAATAAGAATGCAAAATAAAAAAGAACAACGATAATTACAACAAAACATTTAAAGTAATTATTTATGCCACGACGAGAACATATTTTTTTAAGCATTTTGTTATTGCAAAATAAAATATTAAGGGAGGAACATAAAAACTGTGCTCAAATGTTGAAAGGCATTTTCCTCCTTTTTTTCATAATTATTTTTTCTTTCAAAAAGAAAGAAAACAATTCAACAGCCTTTTTTAAAATTCAGTCATCTGTGAAATAAAAAAAATTAATTTGTTTCTTGTTGTGAATAATATAATTAGTCTTTTCCACTTATTGCAATATTTCATTGTAATACTTCGGAAACAAAATGAAATTCATTTCATTAAAATTTTAAGTTTTCCTAAATAGTACTGCACTTTTCTAAATATGAATTATAATTTTTTCTTTCATTATAATTTTTTCTTTGAATGACATTGAAAATGGCTTTAAAAAAGGTCAGCCTCCTTTTGCCTGTTTGGAATAATCATTTAATAATGAGATGCCAAAACCATTCTCGCATCACACGTCACTCATTATTTTTAAAAAGGATATGATCTAGGAAAGCTCCAGGACAAGTTTGAAGAATTTTTAATGAGGCTACACTAGAAATATTGTTGCAACTACTTGGCTAATTTGCGTCAATATTTTCATCATTTCCATCTTATCGGTAATGATCCGTTTCTAAACTAAAACTGTGTATTTCATTAAAGCCTTCCACAATAAAGACACTTAAGGGCATGTTGTTATGGTAAAATTCTTTAATGGTAAGAAGCCTTAGCACTCTTGTCTTCTTAGGCACTTTGGCTTTAACAACAACACCAACAACACCTTGTTGAATGTGCCTGACGACAACAGGACTGGACCAAAGGATATAAAACAACCCATCACACATTGCAACCCTTAGAATTTTCTGAGTTTTAGTATTTTAGCTCAGGAAACTAAAACTGTCTACAATTTCTTTAATAAAGCATGAGGATAATAAATGTTAATAACTTTCTTATCTACTTTTTTGGCACTTGAACCGAAATTAAAACTATTTGCAAAAGGAAAAACTGCAAATTTCGCAAATCAATGGAAAACCTCGCGAAAGCAAGACTGGTAGAGGCTTTTCATTTTAGCCTTTATTTAAATACGGCTTCTCCTTCGCAATCCCTCTGAGAGAAAATCGATCTGACTTGCGCAGATGGGCCCCTTTTATTATAAAATCCTCTCCTCGAAGGAAGAAAAAGCTCCTTTATTTGAACCCATGCCTAGGTTGCTTTAACCCCTTCTCGGTTTCAGCATCTCATTAATAATTTCCACTGAAGAATCGCTTTTCTAGGAGCGGTAATGACTTTTGAGAAACCCTTTTATTTGCATGCCACCCTGAAAAGGATTCCAAATAGTGGTTAAAAGCTCTTCAATTTTTGTACCACTTAAGTTATTATTCAACATTTATTTACGTGGTTGTTGTTTCATATTGAAGTTGCAAAATATATAAAGAGCTAATGTGAATAAAGAAGCCCAAAAGCACACTCATCCCAAGAGGTTCGTTAATAGAAAAGAAATTAAAACATTGTGCAATCTCTAAAAAATAGTTACACTACTCGTTAGTAGTTCACTAATTAGGTTAAATACATTCTACGCCCAGCTTTCAAGTGTTGAAAAAAGTACTATATCATTTAATTTAAAAATATTTATAAAGATTCATAAATTAAAACGCATCTTTCTTATATTTAAATATTTTAATTGCAAGTTAGAGGAAAGTTGTATTCTTTATTGATGGACACTACAAACTAAATCAATCAATTAGGGGTTTGAATGTTTTCTTTCCTCTAAATGTATAAAGTGGCTTTTTACTATTGAACTACTGGTGATGATGTTGTCATAAAGATAACTGGTGAAACAGGTAGCGCTATGCCAAGGCACATCTAGGAAAGCACTTTAATTTGGGCTCTAGCTGGTGCGCTATTGTAAGACTCAGTGTCGATCTCCTCAAAAACAGTTGGCATATCATTCATCAGGAAACGAATAATGCCAATATTGACTGATCTGGTCCTTGCGGTTAAAGATTATGCTTTTCAAAACATGCCAAATTTTTAGAAGCGATATCAGGCGCCAAAACTCGGTGGGCCTATCGAAGGGCGTGTTGGTCTGTATGGGAACTACAATAGCAATCTTATGTATTACATATACACCACCATTAAGACCTAATATAAAAACTCCGGGGCGGGGCACTCCTTGAATTCGATACTTCACTAAAATAAATAAGCTTGGTACCATAAGTAACAGCTACGAGTAAGTTTATTTTGAAGTTACAATTTGTCGTACAATATCAAAGCATTAATGGATTATTGAGTAAGAATAAGTGTTTTATTTGACTTTCGCCATATTTTATTCCAAACTGAAAAAATCCCAATTAAATTTATCAAAAAATAAGTTATAGCTGCCGGATTTTCATTTGTTTTACTAATTTTGTTTATTTTTTATGCTAGCATCTCGACGGCATTTTGAAATTGCCTTTCGAATGTTCGATTTGAATGGAGATGGAGACGTTGATTGTGAAGAGTTTGAGAAGGTTGCAACATTAGTTCGACATCAATCAAGCATTGGAAGCAGGCATAGAGATCACGCCAATACAGGCAATACTTTTAAGGTAAGTCCCTTTTTATAAATGGCAAATCTTTTAATTTCTAACACTTCTTTATTTAGGGCGTAAACTCAGCTCTTACAACATACTTCTTTGGTCCAAATTTAGACAAGAAGCTTACAATTGAAAAATTCTTAGATTTCCAACATCAACTACAGCGAGAAATTCTGTCTCTAGAGTTTCAACGTAAAAATCCGGACGAAGATGGTAATATTGCCGAAGCAGATTTTGCCGAGCTTCTGCTTGCTTACGCTGGATATCCGCAAAAAAAGAAACTAAAAAAGTTAAAGCGGGTCAAACGTAAGTTCAGGGATCATGGTAAGGGCATTTCAAGGGATGACTACTTGGACTTTTTCCATTTCTTAAATAATATAAATGACGTCGACACCGCTTTAACGTTCTATCATATCGCCGGCGCATCTATCGATCAGGCCACACTTAAGCATGTTGCAAGAACGGTGGCTCATGTAGATCTATCCGATCATGTAATCGATGTTGTTTTCACGATTTTTGATGAGAATAGTAATTGAAAATTTCAAAATTCAGATTTAAATTCTAACTATTTTCTATTTTAGTGGACGGACAACTTAGCAATCGGGAATTTGTAGCTGTTATGAAAAACCGTCTCCTTCGAGGACTTGAGAAACCTAAAGACACTGGTTTTGTAAAACTAATCCATTCAATGTTGAAGTGTGCCAAAGAGTCAAAGCCAGTCCTACTCGATTTGTAAATGATTTATAAAAGTTTTTACTTTTTTGTATAATTTTAAGGGCTTTACAAAGTTTTCAACCAAACTTATAAATAGTTTTCGTTTTACAATAATAGTTGTTAAATTGTAAGAGATTTTAAGATTTCCTGGCGGACTGTAATCCGGTGTAAACGCACGTTTTTTTCTCTCTTTTTTATTGCTGTTCAAATTTCGAATATATTACATTTTCTGTTATTTTAAAAGTTTTTAATTACAAATAAATTATTTATTGTAAAAAAAGGAGCTAACTTAATATTTAAGCAGCTGTGTATACTGGAAGGAATTTATTGACGTTCTTGCGAACAGTATAGTCATCGGCATTGAGGAGCCCACGGATATTCCTTCTATTTCTGCCGAATTCGTTTTTTTTGGAAGAAAGGAGTAAAAGAAGCAAGTGCCTGTTTGATTATTTTTGATTATCACGGGTCCTTTATATGCCTTTTTCTGTGTGGGTTCCTAATGCAGATCAGTTTCTGCTCTGGTTGATGTCGATGTTGCGGAATCCTCCTGGCGGCGACGGCAAAATTTAGTTTTGAGTTAAGCCCGGTCACCGAGCGGCGGAATATTATCCTTGCCGTCCCGCGCTGTTTCTGGTTTGAATCACATACTAAGTTTATAGCAGCAAAATTAAATCGATTTAACTTAAACTTACGCCAAAATTTCGAATTAACGTATAAACGGGTAACTTACATTCTTCTAACTTTGGCTTAAGCCGAAAAATTTCGGTTTAAGCCATAATTCGGATTACCCCGTTTATACGACAAAAAATTTTGTATGATCCATAATTCGAATTATTTTTGGAGTAGCTATAAACTAGGTAATAATAGATTCATTTTTCCTAAAGAAATAGCCGAACGGCATTCGCGCCGCGTTCGGTGTGATCGGGTCTTAAAGCGGACGGAACGTCAAAAAAAACAATGAAAAAACGAGCGGAGCGGACGGAACGGATTGGTTCTGCCTTCAATTTATTGAGAACTTTGTCAGAAACATTGCCATTGCGACAAAAATTACTGATGTAGCCGCTGGGTTAGCACAAACAACCACCACGGCTAACCTGCAAAAGCTAAAATATAATTGACGTTAAAGTGACATTCGCCATATAAAGTATGAAATTTCCACAACATGACTGCCGCCAAGTATTTTCTCAAATATAATAAATAAATGTTAAAAGGACCGTCAGCGTTAAACAATGTTACCTGATCCAGCTCTATTCGCTTTTGCTCTTTTAATATTCGGAGCAATTTTATTTTTAGTTATTTACTATGTAAGTTGAGTTAAAGTTGCTGAACTTATAACACGAAAAATTTTGTTTTACAGATATTAACTCTAGCTGATTTAGAATGTGATTATTTAAATGCACAAGAATGCTGCAATCGCTTAAATTTCTGGGTTATACCAAAATTTATAGCACATGCAATTTTAACATTTTTCATTCTTTTGGGTGGACACTGGATTTTACTTCTCCTAAATGCTCCCATGGTAATTTGGTTGGGATATGAATTGTATAAACAAAATCCCGGCAGTTTAGGTGTTTATGACCCTGTTGATATCCATAACCGGGGACTACTTAAAGTGCATCTAAGGAATTGCATGATTTATCTTGGATATTACTTGGTAATGTTCTTTATTTATCTCTATTGGTTGGTATTTTTTAGTATACTTAGAAGTCCAACATTAACCGAATCTATCCTTAAGCATGATTTCATCACTATTAGAAGGAGATCCGATAAGACGGCATGAAGAAGAAGAAATAATAACCGAGTTTTAAGCATTTTTTACTATTAATATAAGCTGATATGTATGTAATTATTTATTTTAATTTATTACAATGTTTCAAGATCACAACACTGTTTATTGAAGGAACATTCTCAAATCCCTATCTCTAATTCAGGCATTATTCCCACAACTATCTTCTGTGGTCCCAGAAATGTATGTACATATATCTGGGATATAGAAATTCTATTATTTCCATCTTTTTATTAATTGGTCCTTGTTAAATCGTAAAGTTAACTCGCCGGGTGAGCTTTTTGCCTTACGTGCATTATTCTGGGAAAGTTGTGAATTGGATTAAGCGAGTGTACCGGAAACCCTAGAAAAAAATATAATGAAGAGCTGTAATTTGACAAGATATTATAATATAAAAACCCGACTTCAATCTAAAAGCTTTTGGCCTTCATTGGAATTTAGAAAATAATTATGAATTTTGTCTAGAATATGCTTGTAAGCAATTCACGAGTTTCTTTAATATCAAGGCTTAAGACGTGACTCTTTTCTAAAATCCTAGCTTCGTCATTGAGACTTTATGGCCATTTCGCTATTCGCTTCCGATTAATTAACATGGGAAGTGCGTTCCTACCCGAAGCTTTGCCTGTAATCCCAAATAATATATATACACAGCGATTTGCCATCAAAAAAAGCTGCGCGAAATTGCAGGTACCAATCTAGCTCTGCAAGCGAGTTTTTGCTGATATTAGGTCAAGATTAGAAGACTACCTGCAACAAAGTGGGCGCCATTTATGTGGTTATTTTTAAAATATAAAATTCGCATTAGGAGTCACCTGTTGTGCTACTAGTACGCCATGTTGTACTTGTCATAGTGCAATGTGTAGTATCTAGTAAACTTGGTTCGAAGGAAGGAATAGGAGTCCGAAGAGTGCTGAACGAGGAGGCCAGGCCATTGACATTGCATCTAAACTCCTGAATGTTGTAGGAGTTCTCACCAAAGGGAAGCAATTTGACCGAATCCCACGGATCAAAGGCGACATCAATATCAGCCCGCTGAGGCGCAACTGTCGGGGTTAGCGCGAAACTCAAGAAAACCTCGTCAGAGAATCCTGTCGCTATTTGGAGACCCGATCCTGCAGGCACTTTGGTACTCTGCATAATACTAAATAAATAATCTTAATTATATTTACATTTGAACTTTTACTATTATTGCTTTAAGTGGCTGTCGATTGTAGTAATTGTTGAAACCTATCGTTAAAATTAGACTTTCCCATGTGAAAGGTTGTTAAATTTCAAAATGGCGATTCTATCCTACTTTACACCAGGAACGCTGGCATCAGCTTACTTCACTTTATATGCGCGCGGAAAAGTAAACAAACCCAGAAACAGAACTTGCAGAGGCACGCAGAGGCTTTGCCCCGCCGTTATTGCAAAGAGAATTTTTGAAAGCTTTCTCGGAATGTGTAGGTGTTGGTAAATTTTCTCTCGCTAGAAAGCTCTTTGCCTTGAATTTTGTCGCCACTGGTCACCGTCTTCAAAGTGGGATTGCATCTTGTGGGTTCAGGATGTTCGTGCTGCGGGCCGCTTAAAATATCCAAGAAAAAACAAGTTTTAACAAAAAAAATTAACAAAAACAAGTGAAATAACTAAAAATTGAAGGAATGTTTCTTTTGAATGGTGCAGAAGCGTACAATTCGTAATTCTGCAGTGTGACAGGTGTGTAAAAAATACTGGCAAGTGGCGGCCGTCAGGTGATTATTTAGTTCCGCTTTTCCCACTGTCGATCCGCGCCTTTCGCGCAATTTTCCAAGGCAATTGGAGCTGTTGTGTTGTTCGGGTGCGTTCCGACTTGCGCTGGGGCTATGTGAAAATTTGCAAAAAGCCTGAAAGAAATTTTGTTTCATATTTTACTTTGTATATTTTTATCCAGTGGGTTCCGTCGGAGCTTGTGTTATTAGTGTTGGAGAGTGGTTGACGATCTTATTTTTTTTAATCAGTTTTCGTTTAGTGATAAAGCAAAGCTCGTGGATTCATTAGTGGAGTAATTTTAAATGTATATGTGTATTATGTTGCAAATTGGTTCTGTGAGTTTTTAACGAGCAAAAACTGTTCGCTTCTTAAATGATTCTCAAATGAGGAAAAATTACAGAATACAATATCGAAACTCGAGAGACTAAAATTAGTGGTTTCGTGGTGATAAGGCAGGTTTTTTCCTAATTGTATGTGGCTTTTATGACTTAATGAAAGATCACGGACGGATGCAAGTTGAAGCTTTTTTCTACACAAATCGTCTCATATACCATCCCCTCCACTGTCGAAACTTGTTTTGCGAGTTTACCAGGGTTGTGCAAACGTATTATACACAAACGCAATCTGTACGAGGTAAGTTTACATGAGATACCTGCTCGCTGTTTGTTTTCATCGCTGCTTTTTGTTTTATTATAGAAGCGGGTTTTTTATCTTCTATTGTTTGTGCAATTTTTTGTGCATTTCCTACAAAATTTTGTTCGCCTTTGTAAATTTGATTCTTTGCAATTTATCCTCGGTGAATTTCGGAAAGGAATTTTTATTGCCGGACATGCTCTGGCCAGTGTGTACCCCGTATATACTGTCAATGGGAGATTGCTCTTTTCAATGGCTGAAATCTCAAATAACAAAGAGAATTTTCTCACAGGATTACAATTTTCCTTCGGTTTGTCCTAAAGCCGGGGAGGAGCGTCACGTAGGTCCCAGCGGAAGGATCAAAGGAACATTTTACAGTTATTTTGGGGATAATGTAACTAATTCATGATGATGGACATAGTGTGGCTTGTATTTGGTCCTTTCGATAGATGTTAATCGTAATTTGGCCAAGCCTCAAAGAAAGCACAGTTAATATTAAAATAGCAAAGTCCTTATAAAAATTGTTCTCTTATATTAAAGGGTAAATATTAAGACTTCAAGTTATCGATTTAGCAATAAATTAGAGAATGATTTACATTGGAATTTAATATTAAGAGTACGTATTTAATTTTTCTTAATATTATAGATAATTTTTATAGTACTGATGCAGTAGGAAGGCGCACCTACAGTAATTTCCCAATATATTTATATATTCTACACTAATTAGGTTTTGTTTATATACAACATAACATTCAATGCTATGATATTCAGCCTAGATATAACAAAATAGTCGAGAGATATTCGACAACGTACTAGCGTAAAATTCCGGGAAACCACAAACAAAATGCCAAAAGTCCCGGAGCGCATTCAAAAACCTTACTTACGCGCTCCTGATCGATCCAAGTGTTGGTAACAATTTTACGCGGGGTCAAAAGTCACCAAGTTCAGTTATCTATTCTTCTACCAAGTTGTAGTGGCGCTCAGCAACATTTACAAATATCGGCTCTATTACCAAGTTTAAATATGGCTAAGCAATGAGCTATCTCCTCAAGATTGCGGATGGAGGTTCAGGGATAACATTTCGGGGCCAATTCAAATTTGGCTTCCACCTGCTCTACACATTCTGCTGAATACTATTTTTTGTAATTGAATCTAAGGCGGTAGCTCAAACTGCGCCTGCAGAACAGTGTTGGTTTATATTGTTCACCAGTTTGTGGTAATTTCCAACTTCATTTTTGCTTAAATGTAACGCCCGATAAGAATGAGAAGAGGAAAGCATACAAATAGAAATAGGGTCTGAAGAAAAATAATTATTGAAATTAATAACATCATTTACATAAAAAATTAAATAATAAGAAAATTCATTATTTTGTAAAAGCATATTGAAGCGCCACGTGAAAAAAAACCCAGCTTGTACTCTGTGTCGAACGTTTTTTTTTGTAAAAGTGACCATTACTGAGATATTTATGAAAAATCGCTTTTGATGACCTTTGACCCCGCGTAAAATTGCTAGCGGCGTTTAGATCGATGGGGACTATTGACATTTTGTTTAGAACAAAAATATCTCGGTTCATGCCAAAATCCAGCTTTCGCGGGATTTTTCCGAAGTTGGGCTTTTTTGCATAATTTCTCTGGATTATAATACATGTGCAAAAACAGCTGCTCACTCGTAAAGGCAAACACCTACGATGGCTTAGTTTGTTGAGATTTGTTTATAGAAAGTTTGTGAGTCGAAGTCAATCTGTTAAATAGCTCAAATTTTTAAAATTCGATGGGGCCTCCCTGACCTACCTAAACCAAATACGGAGTCCGTCGCCACGTTCATTCAGTTGCATAATAGAATCAAGTACTTTATATCTTAGATTTTTCAATCACAACATATTGGTAAATAAGACATAAGAATATGACGTTTTGATAGTGCTTAAAAGAGTTATCGGAATAGACAGATAACAGTACTACTAAATGAAATGGACATCCATTGACAAATATATATTTTCAGGTTCAAGTTTTTTTGTCGTGCATTCATATTAATTAAAATCGTTTAATTAACATAATGATTAAACTTACACGCTTACCCTGAAGTTGGATAACGTGATCGCGTTTATATATTTTTCTTTCAACTCTGTTGTAGGTCATTCCCTAAGGAAATAAGTGTGGTAAATATAAATTATAAAACTGGCAATGAACTAGAAATGAGGTATCCACTGCTATCATACTCGAATCATTCTATTTCCCTAAAGGTGAATGCTTTAAAAAAAAATTTATATGAGCTTTTATTTGCCAACGAGATCATCTCTAGAAATGCTTGTAAGCACCTCGCTGCCAGGGAGCGTATAAAACTTGAGTGAAATAAGTTTTCTAGCTTTCAATTGACAATGTATGCCGGTATCGCTTCTCTTTAGTGGGCTGGGTACAGCCAGCTAGTGGTAGTAGGGCTCACCCGCTTCTTTACTCGTACACTTATAACACCTGTTGGGATGTAGCTCCTTGGTAATGAGCACGGCGTTTGCCTTCTTCTGTTTACTTTTATAATCGTTTCAAGTCGCAAATCCCATTTCTATTTTGTGTATGCATATCTTTGTTCTATTCGCTTTAGGATGAAGTGGAATTTCGAGAACATTTGCCATGGCGCCGTTATATATTACGCACGAGTACTACAAACAATATTTCCAGAAAATTTGAATATCTTTAAGGAAACTTATTTTTCTGAACGTTGCTTATAACATTTTATTTCCAACAAAAGTTCTGCCTTTTATTATTGCTGGTAATGTAATAATTTTTCATGCTGATATAAAAATATTTAGTCAGCAAATAAGCATAACAAAATTACGTCTTTATGGACTGTCTTAATAATACTAGTAGGATTCTGAAAATTCCAAAAATAAACATTTCTTTGTAAATCGAATTTGAAAAATCATAAAAATAAGAAATACTACGAGTATAAGGCACCATGAAGGTTCTTTCACGGCGAGATTTCACTTTTGCCTAAAATGAAGTTTATGGAAGCCATTAGGACATTATGACTAAACAATTTGCAGCTTAGAGACCACAACTAAACGTTCGTTTAGAGACTATGCTCATCCCGGCAAGTAAGAAGAGGAAGTTTGTTGAGGGTATGGGATATAGGACTCATGGAAAATCGATTGCAAATCGACCCTTAAATTTATTCTAGGTTTACTAGGAAAATTTGTGTGCGCTGAAACTAAACTGGAGGAAACTTTGAACCATATTAAATTTACAGTTAAGTTTGGCAGTATTTTTGGTTTATTTATGTTCATTGGCTAAAATCGTCGCTTATCAAAACAAAATTGCGTTAAAGGATGATTTAATTGTATTTCATGCATATAGTCAGTTTTTGAAGTGAGTGTTCCAGGAATGCCAGTTCCACAGCGTTTTTTTAAATCTCAGAAACGAATATTTTGCCACAGTTAAAAATAAAATTATAGGAGAAAATCAAATCACAAACTCGAGAAATGTGATTTTTGAACAAAGAACTAGGAAGCAAAGAATCGATCAAAAGGAAACTAGAGTTGAACTTGAAAATTCCCATAAATGAATGCATAGTAATTAAAGAAGTTAAAAATTAACATCCCTTTCATGGAGAAAATTTGCACTGATTCCTTTTCCAAGCATCCAGATAAAGTAGCAAAGTAGCTTTCTTCATACTATACAAAAGGCTTGTCTTTCGCTCAACACTTGAATTTTTTGCAAGTTTCGGAACTATATAATGTATATAAATCTCAATCAAGAACCGATGAAGTGCTCGCTATTCCTTCTATTCACATATGAAATGTACATTATCAATTTTCACTTGAACTTATTCTTTTGCAGCATCATGCGGAAATCGTTGTACAAATAAATTATTAAAATATTTCTTTTGTGTTTATTGAAAATTACGGTTTAAGCTTCACGTCAGCCCAATGAATATTCTTTATAATTTCCTTTTTCAATTTCCCCCATGTATACATTTCAAAATTAATTGAAAATTAATCCACTCCAGGCATTTTACAAACAAAAATTAATAAACCTTCCTATATAAATTTTGAATTTAATCACACTCAGCTCTAAGCCATTAACTTAATGTAATTTCCTCAGAATATATGTAAATTTTTAAACCTTCTAAATTTCAAAAGCGCTTAAAAGAAGACACACAACAAAAAAAATCCCATGAGAATATAAAAAAAATACTTTTTTCCCCGAACCGCCATTACCCGAAACGCGCAATGCCCTTAGAGTAAACTTAAAGTACGTTGCCTCAAAGGCGGTTGGGGAGCCAAATGTATACTTTTTGGTAAAACCAACTGTGCACTGGATACATACATGCACAAACTGACGTTATGTTCACCAGCTAAATGTTCTTGGATTATACAGAATACTATGAATGAGAATCAATAATTCATATGCTCCTGAATATCATATATGAAATGTTCTTGTGAACATTCCTTACTGGTAGTAGAGATTTTCGAAGTGATAAACTCATTAAGGAAAAGGCCGTTAAATCGATATTTATACACTAATTGCTACGCCGTCAACTATAAAGATTCTGTTGCACACAATTTAACGTTCTTCAAGGTATTGTCGTTAGACGAGTTAACTATCCTCCACCCAAAGTCACAAGTATTGTGGTTCCATATTCCGCTTTGAATCAAAATAACATTTGTCCCAGTATTCTTGTAAAAAGGAGCTTTATAGTTTCCTCTGACATCTAGAGAATATTTCAGATATACAAGTATTGCGATGTGATTTCTAAATTCCTTTCATCTATCAGCACTTGTTTGCAGAATACTTATTCTTTCAAACGCCTTAAGAACTTCACTTTGTAGAATGGTATAACAGTAAGTATCATAAAAAATGGATATGTCCATAAAAATAGCAGCAGCGAAAAATGTCGACTTGTAATTCAATATTTTCTTAATGATGTTGCAATACGCTTCATCACCACCCAGCACCCACCACAATAGTCTTAACACAGGTCAACTGAACATTTGTCTCGAATTTATTAAAGCTTCGCCACAAGATGGAATAGTGGAAAGTTTCAAAACAATCTGGAACACATCCTGCCCTCACACTGCGGGGATGAGCGTGAACACTTCGGTATCCTCTTCACCTCTAAACGAGAAAACTTCATGGCAAAAAGGAAACTTTTCCTGATGAAAATTTATTGTTGCGTTGGATGACAAATGACTCACTCTGTCAGAAGGGTCAGGGTGTGACTTCATTTCTGCATTTCTTTTTTTCCCGAGAATTTTTTTACCCCACCTTCTGCGATTGATATGTAGTTGCTTCTCTACCTGTAATGCAATATAAATAGAAAGAATGTAAACGTTAGGTTGATTACAGTTAGTTACAAACAAAACGAACGTCGTGAAAAGGATAAACTCCTTGTCATGTTAAAAGAATAGAATACACACAGTGCGTGACTTGAAAGGAGTAGATCTGTAAGTGGCTTAGTTTACTGTTTATATAAGTATAAGAAACATTCCAAGTACTTTCTTTAGATTATAACATTACTATTGAGATTCTATGAACAAATAGATTTTAAAAAATACGATCCTAAATAAATTTTCGTTTTCCAAAGGTTCTCTGCCAGTTTATATTAATGTGATCTGTTATCTGGATGTTTGGAAGAAAGCGATTATATGTCCAATACACAAGAAACGTAATTAACCTGTAAAAACTACAGAGGCATCTCACTCCTCCACCAGTTACAATACCTTTACAATTCTTGTTAAACAAAAATTAGAACTTAAAGCGGAAAGCCTTATTGGAGAATATCAGCTGCTGACTTTAAAGCAAATTCTGCAGAAAACCTGCGAAACGAATTTAGATATATACCAGATATTTGGGGACTTTCACAGCCATATGACTATAAAAAGAGAGAGGCTGCACAAGATCTTATCGGAATTCGGAGTCCCCTTGGAGCTGGTACGACTGATCAAACGCGCAATGAATAACTCACTGGCGAAAGTAAAGTTCCAAAAAGCAGTAACAGAAGAGTTGGACGTAGGACGTGTATTATTTATGACGTTATATTTCTTATTTTATTGCAACATCAAGTAACAATCAAATAAACTTAAATACAATATTCATAAACAACATTTATTGACCCTTATTCTCCTGTTCCTAATATTCAGATTGATTTGGAAATATAGACTGGCCATAGAAGTTTTCACTTCCAACGTGTGGTCTTACGCACACCATTTGTTTTATCAAGGAGTGATTAATCTTCCGTAGATTTTAAATTTTACATACATATAAATTATTACAATATTGAAGCCCATAACATTTCGAGCGTAACAATACGTGATTGCACACCTAGAAGATAAAAGATATTATTAAGTTGAGACTATCGATATTTTCCTATCGATTTGTCGAATCGTTAGTTCATTAAGAAGTTTTTATTTCTTGAACTTTTCTCGTTCCAGCTATTTCAAATTTGTTTATGTCTGCTCCATTCGAGTCCTAACGATCAAACTTCCCCATTTCATGAATTCTGAAAGGCACGCAATCTTCATAAAGGGAAATTGCCACTTTAACCAAATAAAAATTATCAAAAAAAAAACTATCTTGATCGCAAATTTGGTTTTATTTAATTACATCCGAAATTAATTTTTGTTTTTTATGCAATCTTTTTCAGAATTTTTCATCTTTAAAAGATGAATGTCCATCAATGCGAGGAGAATTTCCACATAAAATATCAAGGGAAGGTTAACAAGAGTGGCTTGTGGTAACGTCTTTCATTACACGGAATGTCCTGAAAATTGGACGCAAAATTCGCAAAGTGGAGAAAGGGTGGTTTGAAAGCACAAAAAAAAGTGATTAACAAAAAAGGTTTGCGAGTAAAAAATTTGACAGACATTCGTAATTTACAGACCTACATTGTCATTCACACGGCAAATAGTCAGTGATAAAAGCATCAGATAAAATCTTGAATATCCTGAAAATGTTGCCCAGTGGAACGTACGTTTCACTCGGCCCAGTGGAGGTATCCAAAGCCTTACAGGATGGCGAGAAGTTTGTCAAGTGGGACGAGGTGAGTACCTTTATTTTCCTTCGCTTTAATTCTATTTCTTTTTTCCTAAATAGTTGTTTACCTTCTAGCCAATATTCTATACTACTTGTATTTTTTTCAAGACTTGTTGTATTGAATTCACTCGTAATCCTTAGAAAAAAATTAACGTCCAGTCAACCGTTGCGTAACTACATCGTTGGGTCTATTAGTTGATTGTTCAAAATGGATGGCTATGTTGGTCCAGGTCATGACCCATTTGACGAAATGGTTTATATATATATATCCTAGTTTAATGATGTATGTATGTAAGAAAGTGGGTACTTCCTTTTAAATGGTTTTTTAAATGTTTAAAATAAGGATTTGTAGAATTATTTGAAAAGTTTAAGAATTAAGTAGACGCATTTGAAATTGGTTTATTTTTTTGTATATATATGTATATAGGGAAGAGATTTTATTTTCATCTACATATGTATGCCCAATTATTCCTAAAATCTTACTTAATAACTTAATTGCTCCTTTAATCCCTCATGGGACATAGGGCGGAAACAGTTGCCCTCCAGCGGACTCTGTTTTGCGCGACAGCTCTCAGCTCTGACGAGGATCTTCCAGTTGTTGCGGCCTCTGCTAATAGGGTTCTCCTCCACGTTGTCGTAGGTCTTCCGACTCGACGGGATCCTTGCGGATTCCAATCAAGAGCCTGTTTGGCTAGATTCTCGTTTTCGCGTCGCAAGGTGTGGCCAACCCAATTCCATTTTCTTCGCCTGATTTGGTCGTCTATCCTTTCTTGGCCGACACGGCGCCATAGTTCCTAAAATCTTGCTTTGGGTAATTTTCTCTGACCTTTTCAGTAAGTAAAATATTTTGTCCAGACGCTGTATACTGTATTTTTTCGCGAATTTTCAATTCCATTGCACCCTCAGCACCGCACAGGTTTGATCTACATTAAAAAAATTTATTACAAATATGTACTATAATATATCCCCTATTTAACTAACTAACTGCAACAATATTAGCAAAAAAATTAAAACTAGTGTTTAAAGAATATTTGTTTAAATACCACTAATTTTTTCGAATTTGTTATATAATACGAGCAAACATTTAACACCATGTAACCGCGTATCATAAAATATGTGTCATATTAAAACAAAGGTCATTTTAAAGGAAAGGAAAATATATGTAAACACCCATCTAATCTGTGTTTGTCAGATTTCGGTTTGAATATATAAAAACAAAATATGAAGGCCCTGTTGGTTAGGTATGAGGCAAAGCTGCACGATAAATGTTAAACTCTCACCCAAAATAGGTCAATGTTATCATGGATTGGTCAACTTTAACTGACTCATTGGATATTTGTATATTTAATAAATAATGTATGTAACCAGTTCTAATAGGTCTTAATGTATTATTGTACGTTAGGCAGGAGCGAAGATACGGCTCTAATCTTATACAAAGTTCTGCGATAATTACACGATATTTATATTGAATGAAAATTCGATATTTTGTCGAACTCTACTTCACCAGTACCTTACAACGTGTGCGTCTTAAGAAATTAGAAAGTTAAACAGTGAACTTGATCGCTCTCCAGTGCATAATTATAGCACAGCTTTGTTTTATGTGAAAGGCAATTGAATTGTGCTATTTTTATTGCTTTAAGAGGTTTGTCAATGAAAAGTGTTTTGCTCTTTTGAAGATAAAAATACTTGCGCAATTTTATTTTCAAAATTCTATGAATATTAAAGATAAATCTTAAACATTTTTTATTTCCATGAAATAATTGCGAAGTCCTCTTACCCTCTGCTTTAGCTTTCATTCCTGGATCCTCGCCATAAAACGTAAAGTCCCTGAAAAATATTCTAAGAATTCGGGAACAAGGTCAGGTCACACTCGGCCTTTTCTCAACAGCAACAACAAAAAATCTCGGACAAAGCTTGCTTTTAGGGCAAACATTTCAGTTTTGAATGTTTCAAATTCAGATTTTTTGCGCGGTCTCGTATTATCTGAAAATTTCATCGTGCCGCGTGCCGGTGGGAAATTGAAAAAAATAACAAAAAAAAAACAAATTTCAGAACCTGTAGAAAACGTGAAGCATCGTGGGAGTTTGTCAATTTTACCGCCAGAAGCTAAAACCGGGAAGAACTTGGCTAGTGTAATTTGCCGCCCACACCTGCCGCAAATTGAAACTTAATGAAAATTTAATCATGACGAAAGAAATAGAAAGTGGAGATTATTCATAATGAAAACAATAGGGTGGCGAAAATGCTGCGCCTTCAAGTTGGTTGCTGATGAGCTTCAAACATTGGCTAAATTTATAGTAGGAAGGACTAAAATTGCCCTGAATTCCGTAAGACGTCGTTTATCGCTCAAACTAAGTTCCTTAGCATTCTAAAGAGATTTTCGAGGAAATCGGTGGGGTGTGGCTGTGTTCCTCAAGCGAGAAGTGTTATCATTTCCTGGTTTTGGCTTCAAGCGTGTTCTCATCAATTAGGAGCTGGCGGAAATTGAGATTTTTCTCTCCGCTTTTAAACGTTAAATTTTCAGTGTACACATTGTAGCTGCATAGCTTGAATTTTTGCTGTGTGGGTGCTTCTGTAAGCGCAGGTAGACCACTTCACCACTATCAGCCTGAACACTTATTTCTCTGTAATTACCTAAAACTGATACTTCACGTGCAAGTAATTAAAATTCCCGGTAAATGTTTACTTCCCCAAAGGATGTTGAACAAATTGTAGATTAAACCGGAAGAAAAAGTAGCACTCTTCGCCTTGTTGGATAATCTTATTTAAGCATGGACAGCTGTCAATGTTTTTGGAGATCCTTAATTAAAATACGATTTTTTAGAACAAAATCTAATTTTCTAGTTAGGTTAGTTGTTCAGTTTAGTATGTTGCGTAGCATGATTGATATTTTGATTATTGTTCAATGGTACACAATTTCATAAATTACGTTCAAGAGACTTTTCGCAAACCTGGCTCAATAGTAATTAGCATTGCCATTTCTTCAATTAAAATGGCGGTAATTGGCGGTTGTGTCGTCTTCTATGTAGATTATTGTTTCAAGGTAAAGCGGCGTTCACAGTCTATTTTTTCATAATATAGAAGTTAATTTTCTCTAGACAATTCCGGCCTCGAAAAATTACATTTAAACTTGTTTAATAATTATAATTGGAGTTGGATAGATAATTATCAAGAATTTGATGGATCCGTATTGTATTTAAAACATTATAGTAACCGGCTTCTTCTTATTCTTTAACGGCTTTACAAACTCGGATCCCGTCCTGGCCTCCCGCAACTGTTTTATCCACCGGTTCCGGTTCTGAGCCGATGTCATCCAGTTTGGCACCCCGAAGCTCTGGTCGTCCTGGTCTACGCCATCCTTCTAGCGGAGACTGGGCCTCCCTCGCTGTCGCACTCCATAACGGATTTGATTTATATAAATAAAAGTATTTCATTCACAATCTCATAAAAATCTGAAAAATATCCACGCCTACAGAACCGAAATTGAAATTTATTAAGTTTTTGTTGAAAATATCCGTTTTCGGTTGAATTATAATTTTTTTTTTCATAAATCGGAAAAGTTTTATCGAATTAAAAAAGATTTTGTTTTGGTAAAAATAAAAAAGTGGCAAGTTTTTTCATTTAAGAGATAATTCACTTCTTGGCAGAGACTAAAAATCATCGATCTTACGCCTGGTTGAAGCTACAGAAATAATTTCTGGCCTTGAGATTTCTTTCGCTGCTGATCATCATCAGGTTGCGGACAAATTTCTGGGGTAATAAAAAACTTAAATTGTCAAGAAGCAAAAACTGCAAATGGAACGAAGCTGTGTCTCGTGTGACCTTCAAACAGCTTTTCTTAATTGCACCAAAAATACCGATCTTGAGCACAAAAAAGCAGCTAAAAAGTTTTTCTATTATTATTTTATTTGCGGCAATTGCAGGCTTTATTTCAATCTCTATTTTTGATATATGTACCTACATAAGCTGCGAGTCCATAATATGCGTTAAAACGTGATGTTCAATTTTATTTCCTCAATACAGCTCACTGTCGATAGATAAAAAAGCTCAGAAGTTATTAATCATCAAAGCTCAACTGAGCCCCACTGCTGTCGACATCGAGAGCATGAAACATGTGCTACGAAAATACTCAAAGACGAAGATAAAACACTTTATAATACCTAGTATTTCTTGTTGATGGACCTCGGAGGCGCCCAGCGATTGCCTGGCCCCTGCTTTTTTCGTCTTGCTACGATTTTAATAATTTATTTCAGGGAATATTGGCTTTCAAATAGGTAAACATTTAAATGAAGTTTAATTAATCAATTGCTTCATTCTTTGAAAAATGATCCTGAACAGACGAACTGAAAATATTAATAAGCTCTGTATGCAAATGCAAATATAGCGTTGAATGCATTATTATTATGTGGGTGGGGGCAACACATGTGGTGAACACCGCGGCTTACTTAGGCCTTTTGTGTACATGCCCCACTAACGGAAAAGATCGTTGGCCCTCCGGACGAAGTTAGAGGTGTATGAGCCATTCTCTTTTTTAAGAAGCCGCACTCCATTGGAGACGGCTGGGAGTAAGAGACATTATTGCTGCCGTTGTGGGAGGAGTTCAACTCCTCAGCAGCCGTCTCCAGTACAAACACTGAACTGATAGAAGCGGTAAGCAGGTCTCATTTCGAGGCCACAAGCCTCTGAAACTTAAGACTACATTGTTTTCTTAGGAATCGGAAAAGAGGCGCGGATATGTGGGAAAACCATAATGTCGAACTTGATGTGCAGAAGACAGTGAGGCCTCGTCCAGAACACGCCAGTTTTGGATTTGACAGAATCCACGGAGACAGAGAGAGCCCTGCTAGTGAGGAAAGGAAAAAAACCTGAAAATAGTAGTGAAAACATCATGTAAAAGTTTTTTAATACCTTTATTGAAATCAATTTTTTACAAAATATAAAAGCAATACTAAAAAAAATGAAAAACAGAAGTAATTTATTGGCTCCTCTCTATCCAATCAATAAATGCGGACACACGAGTGTAAACCGATGGTGAGTTCCTCATTCCACACGGAACGTATCCCCACGACACAATTCCGATTAACTCGTCCTCGTCCTGTTCATTCGTTTGGATCAATGGTCCGCCAGAGTCCCCATTGCAGGCCGAAACTCCACCATAAAGTGGACCTGTGCAGAGGTTAGACCGTTGAAGAGAGGATTTTCCGGGACCTCCAAGGATTCTTTCGCATGTCTCATAATTGAGGATTGGCTTAGAAACTGTCTGCAGTGCTGTTGGCATACTTCCATATTCGTTATTTGATATTTTACCCCATCCGAAAAGTGTTGCTGTCCCCCTGTGTATTTTTCCAGCTCGGGGTAACTTGATTGGTTTCACGGCTGAATTGAACGTGAAGGGTTTATTGACGTGCATTAATCCTATGTCCTGAGGGCCGACATTTCTCCCATAGCTTGGATGAATTTTAATGATGTCCACGTTTCTTATCTGGCCGCTCCACCTGTCATTCACTCTGTGTATGCCTGCGATCACAACAATCGAATTCGCTGGCCTGTTTAAGCAATGGGCGGCTGTCAGAATCCATTCCCGGTTAATGATTGATCCTGCACAGAAGTGCCTGCCGTTGTACTGCATGGAAACGATGAAGGGTGCATCGTTTGCATAAGCTTCGGATCCACCAATTACTTTTGTGTTTGCATCCTGTTCCAACGAGTTGTTAGGTATAACATTCCCAACGGCAATCGCTAACAGAGCAGTAAAAACGTATACTGATTCCATGATTCTTGGCTTGAACTGAACTGAATTATTGTCCCACTGCGACCAACTTTTATAGGGCATAATTTTCACTATCAAAGAGCAATGTACTCTAAGTTATCTCTGTGCTATTCCTAATATCGTTTGCAAGGTCTAAATGGGTTCATTATCAACCGGGCCCTAAGGGCTCGTTGCAAGTTTCTAATTAGAAGCTCTCAGCCTTGGTGGGTCAAAGATAAGTGAAGTCACTTCGTAAAGAGCAAACATTAAATTTTTGATGATGATAATAACTAAGGTAAACTTTATGGATGCTTCTACAATTAGTTTTGATATTAGAATAAACGTTATGGAGTCGTTGCCAGAATTGTAGTGTACTTGAACATGTACTAATTCAAGGATATTATAGAGGAAAATTTCCGTCGAATTCATATCTTGAGTGTGCGAAATTGAATGCTCGTGTCGATAAAATAAATTTTTAATTGTTTATGGCTACGTTTACGGCTATTTTATAACCTCGAACCGTAATTCTTTTATTATTCAATTTATTGTTTTAATCAAAAATGTGTTGATTGATATTTTCTGCAACCCTTCAATATTGTATCAATTGTGCCGGTTTTTAAAGCTCCTCATTTCTTATGAAATATCTCGTTGCCGCACAATACTGCGAACTCTAACGAAAATGGCAAATCCATTCCGCTTATCTGTCTACTAAAGGGTGGAAAATGCTGGGCTATTTTTACTTGCTTACTTTATTTTACGCCTTTCATATGATAGGATTGCAAGGATTTTATTATCTCATTAGAACTACATTCACTGGAACAGCATACACAAACACCAGGAGACGAGAAATGGGCGAATAATCTTTCATGTGGTGGACATTAGGGGAGGAAGGAATGTATGTGGCTCGGTAGAGGCCTTAATTCAATCAAGCTGCGTTTACAAGACATGTAGAGCTGCTAATGCATTAGAGGTCACCGTAGCTCTCTAGTGTTTATTCCTAAACATGATAGAATTATGTACGAGGCCGTGATGGGTAATGATGGAAAGATGAGACCTTCCTCATGGAAGGGTAATACACATCACTTTTAGTTCATTTTTACTCAAACATCTTAGCTGAGGAAGTAATTTCTTCAAAACGCTGGCGGCTCTTGGGTTAAATATCTCTAGACTAGGTTCGGAATGGCACCAAAAGTGAATATCTTATCTGAGTAAAATTACCCCCCAGATTCCCTGGACTAATTTTTGCAGGGCGTATGAGCTCCTAACCAAGTTAATATAAATATATGGAAGGGGAATATTTAGGGATGACAGAATATGCATTGGGGAGCTAAATAACACAAGGACGTGCCCTGAACGGAAATGGCTCGGGATGTGGGTATCCTTTTGTGGTTTCCTTTGATGTAATTATTGCTCATGTGTTTGATTAAGGTCTTCCCACAGGCATACTTAGCAGCAACTTTTTCCCAGTTGTCGAGGCCCTAACGCGTTTTGTATCAGGGGCGCGCAATCCAGACTTAATTAAATCAACCCCGCAAAAGCCCTCAGGTCTGATTACAGTTCGACTTCGTTAGATTGCATTCCTCTCCGCATACCCGTGCGATGCTTTTATAATACTCTTTATAAAGCGAAGTTAGAAATATCGTATCCGTTTCCTTTACGCGACTAAGTCCCGCCTGAAAATAACTTAAAAAGCTCCTTGGCAAACGAAAAAGAGATCCTTACCATTTTTCATTTTGCTCTCCGACCTCATGCCCACCTGTTTCTCATTTTTCATTTCACAAAGAGTTATGAATTCCATTGCTCACCTTTTATTAGAAAGCGCCCTTTAATTTGCCACCCTTTCGCTCGTTTACCGTCTCGGGAAATTTTACTCCATCACCAAAATTTCAGCAGTCTCCTGTCCCTGGCTGTAGGTAAGAACCGACGAGTTAACACCTGAAGACGAAAAACAGTGAAACGATTCCTTCAAGCAATCACCGAGACGTTTTTGTTAATCGAAAAATTTATCAAACTCGGTTGGATTTATTTCGGACGGAGATTTAACTGTAGTCGCGTTATTTTCAACTGTAAAACGTGAAACGTGATTAAAATTTATTAAGCTGTTTAGAACCATTTTTACTTAAGACAATGTAGTAATCTGCTCCGTTGCTGAAAATGAAAATGATGAGATCGATTTCCGAGAGTTTTGAAGAGTTATTTTATTTTTAGAATTTAGCGCTATCTTGTGAAATTACAAATTTTCATTATTATGGAGCGTAATTGAACATCTTCTTCTTATGCTCCTTTATCCCTCGTGGGACATAAGACGAAAACAGTTGCTCTCAGCGGGTATGGCGGCATAGTTCGTCATTTGTAATTCTATCTGTCCATCGGATTTTTAGGATATGACTAGTGATGAATTGGGCCACTTTCCACGTTTCACAACCATAAGAGAGAACTGCCTTAACGTTGGAATTGAAAAGCCGCAATTTGGTTTAAGGTGAGATCTCCACCGATCCCCATAAGCGACCCAGGAATGAATATTCGCTTCATGCTTTATTTATTCTGAAAATGGGGCCTTCCTTTGCCCCGCAATTTTCGGTAATAACGCTACCGAGGTATAACATTATTTGTCTATCAATTCCATGGTCACGGCATGCTTGGTATTTTTTATAGTTACATATTTTCCGTATCTCTCCTTTTCTAATCTTTTCCACAAATAGTATACAATATAAAAAAGCTATGCTAAATTCCTTAATTAATTTAGGCATTTCCTTATTGCCACATAATTAGATGTTATAGAGTTTATTCTAGACTAATCCAGATCAATTCCATTTGTATGTATGCCAGTACCAAAAGTTAACGTAAAATCTTGAGAAAATAAATTTCCATTAATAATTCGTTTCTTAATTGCAATCTGTTTAAGTTTAAATAATCTGCTGTGGTTCAATCGATTCAGTACAGCCCATTAATCATCACAGCGCTGGCTTATGGCAATGGCTGAATACTGCAGCGTTCATAAATCTTGGCGTTTCCGAAAAACAAAAATTCGAACCGCCTTAAAATTTGTCATTCTTCTGCGTCCGTCCGCCCGGAAGCATAAAAGGGGAAGATATCGATCTTAGTTCTACAAAGTTAATACGGCGAAGTTATTGAAATCAATTAAAGCACGTCTGAACACAAAAATAAACGCCCAGAGCCTGAGACACAAATCGCAACGTTAAATATTAATAGCTGCTTATAGCTGAAGTGATTTGCGATGGAGTGAAGTTGCTCACGGTTTATATGTTTGTGATAGACTCAGACGAAACATTATTTATATTCTCCTCTGGACGCAAATGGATCCAGATGAAAGCGACACAAAGTTTTCCGTGAAAATTCGCGTTGTAGTTATTTGCAGCTTTGCAAAACGAGAATACAAAGTCTTCAAAGGCTTAAAATTGGCTGTGCTCTAGTTCATGGTGGAAGAAACTCAAGCCGCATTGCATTTACCTTTTGCCCCCTCGTTTGGCATCGCAAATTAAATTGGGCTGCCAATAACTGTAGAAACTTCTTCGACAGTAATTGGACGGAGGAGACGATAACGATCCCCTTCAGAGGTCTATTAAGGGTCCTTTCTTTCAATGCGAACACAGTGTTAATTTGCGGGGAAACGGCAAAAATCAGGAACCAGATTAGTACGGTGTTGTTTCAGTCAGCTAACGCCCAAGGGCATCAACCCGGACTAGTAGTCCTTCTTTGTTTTGGTTCTCTTTAGTCCTCGGGATAACGTGATGTTGCCATTAAGGCAGAGCTTTTGGACCCGCCTGAATTCGAAATCCATCACGAACTCGGCCTAATCCATTGCATAATGATTGGAATCTCGCTGGCAATCCATGCCTTTATCTGGGTCCTTGGTCCCTTTTTGAATAGAATTCGGACGAACGTTATTTCCCTTTAAGGACTAGAAGCAGTGAAGGACTTTCCCATACCCAAAATAAATTTCGTCAAGGCTGGATTTTAAAGCGGAATTTAGTAAAAACGACAGAAGCATTTTGTCACCAAAACAAGTTCAGTGTTTTAAACTGTTCACAAATAAGAAAAATTAATTGTGGAAAATATAAAGATAAATGAAGATGTATGTATGCCTGTGGACGGCTGTAAATTAAAATTAATATTCCCGCATACCATATGTCTGTTTGTAAAAAAAATTGAAATATAAATACTGAGATTTTCAGCATGGTCCACCGGGCAAGAGCCTGTTTTAAATCCTGCAAAATAATGTATGTCGTTTAATCGGAGCATTTAATTGATCTGTGATAAACGCTTTTGCAGATGTTGATTTGATTGCAATTTTAACTACCGCGAAATTTACACAAAACGTTCAAAAAGGAGAACAATTCGGAATGTTAACGAACGAACTTAGATTCCACAATCTCTCCACCCCTTCGATATCTGTCGGATTATTTTTAGAAAGTCAATGTTTCAAAATTCTGCGCAAAGTCACGATAATATTCCATTAGGAGGAGAAGCCGGGGGGAGAGATAAAATGGGAAAAAAACTAAATAGATTTTCGCTGTAAAGCGGTCGAAATTGTAGTGAAGGCAAAACGGGGTGGCAATTAATGAAGTTATTTGACGTCAAAGGACGCAGAAGCAGATTTAATTTAGTATCAGCCGACGACCACCTTTCGACATTATACGAAAGCAACCAAACTAAATTCTTCTTCTGCGAGCTGTTTCGCCTTAATAAAAAAGTGAAAGCGAAATTGTCGAGAAGTTTTTGGATGTTGGCTGATGATTAGAATTCCACTCTAAATTTTAGTCGAATATCCTGGAGTAGTTTAGGCATGTCTCAAGTAATCGAGATGATTTGTAATAATTTTGATTCAATCTCCTAGAATAGGAAAATTTTGAAATCATATTGAGGTGAGAATAAAAACTTATGACTTAATTTCCGCTTCAGGTGCAATACGGTAGAAATTTGTTACTTGGCAGAAACGTTATTTCTGGAGAGGAATTAGATTCGTTCGCATCTTGGTTTGCTTGTTTTTGAAAATATTCTAATACACTTTTCAATATCTTTTGAGACATTTAAGAACTGGAAAGTAAAATTAGAAAAGTAATCTTATTCTTAAATAGCGCTACAGTCCTTGCAGGAGTCGGGCCTCGTGAATTGTCCAAGTGTCTCTTTTTTAAAGCACGTCATAAGAGTTTCTGTAGTCTAGAAAATGAAGATCTATATCAATGCTTGCTTACCATTTTTCAAGTATTATGAAAATCTGGCATCTTCCCAAATCCTGCTTAGTAATATCCTAATTTGTCTTCCTCCATATATGGTTTCAGTGTACTTAACAAAAAATGTGAAAGTATTTTGTAAACTATATGTTCAAGAACGTGATTGGTATGTAGTTTTCCACTATGTCATCCATACTACTAGCTACAGTACCATCCCCCTCAGAGTATGGTGCAGTATCCTTTCTTTAACATGTTTACTTCTTTGAAGAAACTCCCGAGTAGTAATCTTACGCAAAAATATTAGAAAAACTGTCAAAACTTGGAAAGAATAATGAAAAATACTCTTATGCCTTTTAAGTCCTTGTCGAATATGAGAATAAGATAAAATTGGTATCGAAATACATGTAGAAATGTTTTTTTGAAAATAAAGGCTTAACGAGGGGTGTCATTTTAAATTTCACGCTATTTTTAAATAGCCAACATACTATACAACTATCATTGGCCCTTATTCTGGTTGTCACTTGTGGTGACAAATGACGAAGTGAGACAAAAATGCTGTTAAGGTTCTGTAAAAAAGTAACATTTCAGTGAGATAAGACGAATTACAGTTGTCACTGATATCGAGAAACGGCGAATTCAGTGACAATTGTTCTCACTTGATGTTTGTAAGTGAGATTTTTATCACTTGATATTTAAAGGTGACATTTCTCACTATGGTGAAGTGACCAGAATAAGGGCCATTACGATGTCATTTGACAAGTAAAAATATGGATCGGATAAACACTTGGTAATTGGGTTTTGGGAACAAGATCAAAATTATTCTGAGTGGCGAGGCTCATTTTCATCTGCCTGGGAATGTAAACAAGCAAACTGTCGCATCTGGGGCTTCGAAACCCCAAGAAAAATACTCCGAACAACCTTTCCAACCACAACGAGTGACAGTTTAACGGAATTGGGGGAATTTTCGTTTTTATGACTTATCTTCATAAATTCAACTGTTACTCGAAATAATCGATAAAATGGACAATCTGGAAGAGGTTTGGTATTAGGCTAACGCAATGTGACACGGCGCAACATCAATAAAACAAAAAAGCCCAACTATAATCCTCTGCATGCATATCCTAGAATCTGTCTTAGCTACTATAAGTTCTGCTCGGGATCACACTCCCCCTCCCAAACTTACTGGCATCCTTCCACGGCTGACTGGGTTTGACGTTTTATACCCTTTACTTTATTTGCCTACTTTGCGGCGCATTCTAATGAGATGTCACGAACCGAACGACTTCAATACATACATAGGGTTGTTGCTTTTGTTGCTTCGGGGATCGGAAATTTTATTGACAGAATATTTTATGGAAATCAGGGTGGTAGGGGAAGGCGAATAAGTGGTTAAGCAGGTCTGTAGGTGAGAGAGTATATCCCCTCGTACAGCAAATGTTATATATTTAATCGTGACATGGATTCAAATCTGAATTTTTTCGTCGTTATGAAAATATTTCACTAAAAAGAATTGTGAAATACATTTACAAAACATGTTTAGCTGCATTTTTTATTACAGGGTTTATGGTGTGGTATTTTCGCAAGGCTCTTTTGAATTGCTTGATATTAACAAATGCGGGTATTCTGGAATATTAGGAGGAGTATTTTGCTGGAAAAAATTCAACTAGTGTCGGGGATTCTGCAAACTGATGTTCAAGTGAATCCTCTTCAAACACTACAAAACTTAAATGAATTATAGGTTTAGTGCGGTTAATACATTAAACTTCATTTTTATTTTAAAATAACAATTGAGAGTTATGTGAATATATCAACTAAATAGCTAAAGCAGAAATGGAAATATAAAACTCAGAATTTCAATCCAGTCACACTCAAGTGTACTACAAACAAATATTTATAACGTATCATTATCAAAGTCTTCTCTTCGCAGTTCCCCCTTCTTATGCTTGATCAGCCGTTAATAATGGAAGGATTTCTATTTTCGGTTTCGGCAAAAGTCTACCTTCCTTTAGGTACTTTAATTCTGCAACAATGAACAGCAATTTAGAAATCCTTCCTTGGTACAAGCAGCGTCTGTTACACTCTAACCCTTTTTCACCCTACTGGGGATATTCGCGTATCCAAAAATAATTTATGATAGTAAGAGAAAAGGGAACCAAGAATGAAAAACAGCACACTGAAAGAAGGTTCTTCGACCTTTTGTAAACTAAAGGAATGACATTGATTTTAAACTAGATCCTCATTCTTACATAGATATGTGAAATTGGCGAAATTTAAACACTTGATGGAAAGAACTTTAAAATTTCATCTTTAAGGATCTCCAAAAGTGGTTTATATCGACCCAATGGAGTTAAATAACCCAACATAGGCTCTTCTAATAGATAACAATAATAGGACGATGCCTATAAAATTAACGACATTTTCCTTTATATTCTGCTACATTTATTTGATTTGTATAGAATGATTGATATGTTTGAGAAACAGATACAAAATATGATAATCAAAATATTCTACATAACAAATCCGCCAATTTCTTTTTCCTGCTTACAACAAAAAAACTTCGTAAAACCAATCTGATTTTTAATGCCATCATTTTCATAAAAATCATTTCTTCCGTACTAGTGAACAATTCCATCACAACCCTGCCCCAATAATACCAATTGGGAAAGATTCCAAGGCGGGTGGAAACTTGCGTGATTTCATCAAAATTGCTCGTGAATACCATTTTGTAAAGTTCTTTTGTTCACCTGCTCATTTGTCGGTAGCTTATTTTTGCCAATTTTCTATAAAAAAATGCAGACATAGATACCACATGGTACCAAGGAAAAATAGACATTCCCTAGCTCATTATTCCCTCGGGTCGGTTTCATTGGTGTTCTTAGATTTCTAGTTTCCCCATCACATATTCACGGCCATTTGACTGTGATTTGACACCGTTCTGTTCAGTCCAAATTCAATTTACATAATGGAAACTCGCACACATTTCCGCTCAATTGTTTACGGGGTTGGTTGAGAACAGGTGCAGATTTCTTGTTCTGTCAAGATAAGACAGCCTCCGTTTTGCAAAAAGCGGTAAATTATACCACTTCCTTAAGGCCAGTGTCGGGCGTTGGATGGGGCAATCATTTAATTTTTGAAGTTCTCAAGAGCCCAAGTTCATCTTTATTCACCCAAATGACAAAAATAAACACAATTTACAGGCCATTATCAAGACCTTGCAGAGTTTCGTTAGCAGTTAGAAAGAAATGTTGCTGCCACTATATCAAAACGTGGCAAAACCTTTGATGAACCAATATACTCAGCCATCAGTAGTATGAGCGCCTTAAAAATGAAGTGGTTCGAAATTGACAGCAACAAGCCTGAAACTAATCCCCCCGTTAGTAAGGATCATTTCCTGGGTTACTAAAAGCCACTTCACTCCACTTACTTATGAAATCATTCAATCAGTCAAGAGTCAAGGTGTCGCTATTTTTTTGTTACTGCTACAATTTCGGGCCCGAATAAGGTTCTTCCGTCGCTTAAATATTCTGTATTCGGTGGTAGCTTTATGGCAGCTATTACCGCGGTGGTGTCTTAGCAGGGTGCGGATTTCATGGTAGAAGCTGGAATCCTGATAAGCTCAAGAAACACGTTAGAATCTATGAATAGCAGATCAGTGTTCTGTTAAAGATACCGGATGCTAGAAATGTCAGAAAATGGGGAAAAACAAAAAGAAGCGCAGGAATTCTTTTTCCGCTGGAAGCACGTCTTCCGATTGTCGAGGATTTATTTCTTCCTTATTTACCGTTGATTGTTGTTTTTGAGTATAGTAGGTGTGTGTATAAGACACAAATTTACATTCGGGGGTAAATTATCCGTTTTGTGTTTGGGCGCCGATTTTGAATCTTACAATGTATTGGGGATCCACTCCGTAAATTAAGGTAAACAGAGGAACACATCTGCTGGAATTTAATGCAGTTCATTTGCTATTCTCTTTGAACTGTAACAATAAATGTGTATCGCTTGAAATATCAGAGTTTTTTAGAGAATTTTAAATTTGCTTTTGCTTCCAGGATTCTGGATTTGGCACCCCAGTGACGATGCGCGTTGATCCCAAGGGCTTCTACCTCTATTGGGTGGATCAGAACAATGAACTAGATGTGCTGGATATAGCGACAATACGAGATGTTCGAACAGGACAACATGCCAAAAAGCCAAGGGTAAGACTAATTTATTAATTTATTCCTTACATAAACAAACATAAATAAAATATCTGATTATGTGAAAAGAACAGTTGTTCCTACTGAAGGCGAATGTGGGGATAAGAGTTTTTGATAACTCCAACATTATTTGCACTTTCAGTTCAGTGAAGATGAAGAACTCTCTCCGTTTCTTCTTTGATTTGAAATTTAAAATAGGTAAAAGTGAGCCTTTTATTGAAATGAGAGACTTGATTACCTAATTACATCAATGCCTCAACAAATAATATACCGGGAACTGTTAAAACAAAGACAATCGCCATCGTCGACAGTGCTAGAAGGTAGAATTGAAGGATTGTTAGTAACGTAAGTTTTTTCTAAAATAGCAATTTGAGCAATTTTTCGTATGAGCTCTTATTACACAAATTGGAATTTTACTATACATTCATGAAATGATAAAGAACTCAAGGTTTCCATATGTAATATGGTTGCTGGGATTGTACATATATCGATTAAGTTCAAGGCTACCCTTCTGGCACCTGGCACCAACATTTACCTTGTAACTAGCTACACGAGCAGCAAGTCCCGTTATTTCCAGGAAAATTACATCAAATATAAAGGTTTGACCCTAAAATCCTGCCAGAACCTACCCTTGCTGGCCAGGTATTGATTAGTAACATTTAATTATAAGATTATGGCTGCGTGGAGCTCTGACAGTCATCCTGAGGGCCAGATGTAATGGATTCATTACGCTATGAATAAAAATAATGGAGCTGAGAATACATTATTCCCAGAATCAAAGTATTGTCTCGGAAAATGTTCGTTCGTGAGTCACACAGAAAGGGGATATCCTTGTGTCAATTTGTGTGACAAAAAATCAAGCTATATAACGTGGGCATGTTTTATATAAAAGGCCATAGTATATCAATAAATCCTGCCCAATAAGAGTCGCTGTCGTGTTTTTGGAGCATTCGCCTTCATGATTTATCTACAAGGATATATTACCAAAAAGCCTAGCTAGACAGCTGGCGAGACAGATAATCCTTGAGCTCTGTTTGCTGATTACAGCAGTTTCCTATGATTAATCAAATTATAATGACAGAGAAAAACTGTTCCCTCAGCAGTGATGCGTCCTCATTACTTGAGTCTCCTTGAGGTTCATGGCAGAAGCAAATGAAAGGTTAAAATTAGGACATAAGAAGGGAACGGCGACTGCGAAACCAATTGTGTTTCAGTTATCGTAACTACCCAAGTCATTTTGGGCCTTGGTTATTTTTCACTCTTCATTGGATGTTCATCAATCATGAATTTATCTTTTCCGGCAAGAAAATTTCCCGTGAAAATCTTTTGTCATCACAATAAAAGCTAGAAGTTGAGTAGCAGCCGGATCCTATTTTCTTATAGGCAACATGATTTGAGGCTTTTAGAGTCTGAATGGTTGTTCCATTCAAAGGAAAATGTCGTTGTTGAACTCTGTTCAAAGAAAATAGCTTTGTTCGCTGTAGTGTGTAGGGAAGCGATTGATATCCTTTGGCAAGTGGGGAATTTGCTTAAAAATTTCAATATTCTTATCAAAAAAGATAAAAGAATTTTTTTGATTATCACCCTAAAGTTTGTAACACTTTTTAGTACACAAAAAGATTGTTGCAAGCTGTGGTCATAAATCTTAAAGGGCCATAATAAAGGAGGCTGTGATATTATTAAGTAAGTAATTTGTGGATTCGGAATTGCCTGAATGCAGGCCTTACGGCAGCGCATTAAGTAATCCATCATCGTGCCTCCTATCGATCGCATTAGGTCGAGCAGCACATCCATTGAGCTATATTTGAAATCCATTGGGCTATATTTGCACTTACGTCACGGCGGCGATGTGATAGTTTTTCGAAAAGTTTCGCATTTGAGGAGCACGAAGTCTAATATAAATGCTTAGAATTTTCGTTGTTACTTTATAAGAAATTGTTACCTTAGCTTTGGGAAGCCCTCTTAGAACATTTATAGTTGTGCAATCACGTACTAAATTATAATTTTTATCAATAGATACTTAAGTTCCACAAATTCTTTTTCGTAGTCTTTTCTACAGCGAAATGTGATTACAACATTTGAATGAGTTCCTTGAAGGAAGCAGTTTACTCGATTTTCTTGATGAACATCATAACTTAGAAAGTAGAGGAGGAACCACCACGGAATAATAAATCGACAAAAATGGATTCTCTCCGATACGTGCAGCGAATATTTTTGAAATTTTCTATTTTCTTTAATTTATGGCATTTCTCTTCTGATCTTTTCAATAATTTTCAATTACAGTCTGCTTTCTATATTTCACTCAAATAAGTGGGTATGATATGCTCCCTTTTATAACAGCAAGTAATTAGTTTTTATCAAAAACTATCCTGCCAATTATGTAGTAAAACTTACCGATGTCTTAATACTATATAACCATAGGGAATTTTGATGCAACATAAATGGTACGGCTATGATTCTTAGAAGATGACATAATATATTATTAAGATTAAGAGAAATTGACCATGTTTTAGTTATACAAGACATGGTAGTAGCATACTGGATGAATCGGATTTACAGAGGGGCAGAAAGATGTCGGAATAATGGCGTCTAGGCACAATTGTCCCATTCCACAAAAATGTGAATTGATGAACTGCAAAACTACAGACCTATCACGTTGTTGAACACAGCTTACAGCTTACTTTCACATATTTTATTAAGTAGACTGCAACTATATATCGAAGACAAAGCAGGAGATTACCAAACAGGATTTAGAAAGAACATATCGACGGCGCATTAGAACGAACGAAGAACTTGAAGAAATGTATGACGAAATAAACATAGTTACATCGCAGGTTTGCGAGAATAACGACGCAATTCAAAATTCTGTAAAATTAAACTAATTATGCCAAATGACCAACAATCTTTGATAATTTATAGTAAACAGACACGCAACGCCGATCTCGCGTCAACTATCGTTAGAAAGATATATATCGTCATTATTCATTTGAGACAAAACATTCTCGAGTAATTTATAAAAAAATTTAAAAACGTCATTCTTTAAAGTCAATCATTTTTAGTTGCGTCACTATTCTCGCAAACCAGGGACATGTATAAAATTGAGCAGCCTACGAAGGCTCGGACACGTGGTGCGAGCTTCGGAAGAAAGAATGCCAGCCCAGATGTTCAATGGTAGACCATCAGGAAAAAGAAGCGTAGCACTACCAAAAAATGGGTGAACAGCTGACGTACAAGACGATATACGCAAAAAAGCAATAAAATGTTATCTCAGTTTTTGAAATAATTTTAGCTTGTTTTTCCATCAAGAGACACTGCAATTTCCCTTTAATGTCGCAATTTCCCTTTAAAATCGAAACGTCCGAAATTAATAATAAAATACATTTTGCACCTTTAATTAACTATTTATCTCATATTCTCGTTTATCACAACGCCTTTATTAATTTTTGAAATAACATAAAAGTAAACATATTCGAGAACGATGTAATTATAAACAAATCCAGAATAACATACACAAACAGGTAGCAAGCAATTTTGCAAAACCACCTGATTAGAAGCGGGTGCTAATCAATGGTGGGTGACCCACCATGGAACATAAGCAAAATTTCTCCACCCCGGGATAAACTCCATGAAGCACCTGTACTAAAAATACTTACGCTTTCACCTGCTAAAGGCCTCTGGGTGTTCAGTCACTCGCTTTCAGTGTGATGCTATCAGTGACTCGAAGCGGTAATAATATTAAAGTCCAAACAGTTTCAAGTAAAATATTCACGGCTGCTTCTTAACTGAAGCCAGGAAAACTCATATAATGAAACAATATGACATCAATAGCGTTTCGAGCTGATATTCAGGTGCATAACTGTGCACTTTATATTTTATAAAGGACAGGCTTGACGCGCATATAAGACAAGCTGTAATATTGTAAATAAAGAAGGAGATTGATGGGCGGTAGCTCAATGTGCTTACCAAAAACTTCGGCTAGGAAACTCACAATGACTTCTGGATATTTTTTTATCTCGAATGTTTGTTATTTTGGCTCGCAACAATTCCCATAATTTTTGCTATTGATGGCGTTTATGCGTAAGGAAATGTGCGAGCTTCATTATACTAAAAAAATAATTTAAAAAGTAAGCGAAACTATTTTTAACAAAGCTTTCGGTTCATGCTGATTTAATAATTTAATTTTTAGGTCTCTATAGGCCAGTTAGGGGCAAAATTTTGCACAAATATGAAATATTTAAAAATAAACTGTAAATAATAATGCTATTTTACAAACTTATTCCTTGAGTGTGTAATTATACATAAAAGGGATTTTTCACACCACGTGTAACATAAAAGGATTTGTAAATATAAAGAAAATTATTCCCACCGTAGAGAGGATGTGAAATCACTGGTTTAGCAGCATGCGAGTGGTTGACAGCTGTAAGGAAGACAGTTAAAGTCGGCCGTTTCATGCCGACTAAATATTCGCCGGAAGAAAACTTGCAACCACTCACATAGAAGTAAGCAAACTCTCATAGCGGATGCACACAAGAAGAGCCACTCAAGCGTCCTCATGTATGAAATAAAGCCCTCGAGAGCCTCTGCAGGCACTCGCACTTAAAAAGCTCTACAAGCCTTCATTTATCTCACATTGAAGTGCCTTTTCATGCTAAGGATATGGACCTAATGAATGGAATCGGAAAGGACTGAAAGGACTCCAGACTCAACTAATTACTGCTCAGCTAATTCGACAAAAATGATGCGCGTTTTCATGAATCTTTGAAATTTAGTTGAAGCAATATCCAAGCTTACACAAATGGAAACGAACGTAGCGTATGCCGAGGACTTTTAAACGCGGGGTTTTAAAAAGGCTATCAGTTATTCACAGCCTTTTACGCTTAAGTACGAAACACAAGATCATACCACAATATACCCATTCAGGCGCTGTATAAAACGAGTAAATCAAACATGAATTTTGCGATTTCCACCTCCGCAATTCATTAATAGAAGTTGAGAAAATTCCAAGGAAACTCAATATTAAAAGCGCTTTTGGTAACGAACGAACCAGAGGCAGCTTGTCAGAAACAATTAATTACCGAAGCCAAGCATTTTGTAGCGTTTTCTGCCTGCAGGGCTCCAAGGGGTTCGGCGTGGAACTCCCCGATTTTTTGTTATTAGATTATATTTATCACTTTAACTCTATAATTAAATCTAAATATAAAGAAAGAAATTGATTAATAAAATAAACAGACCCGGCGATCTGGGCGTGGCCCCCATTACCAGAAAACAGAAAACCATAAATTGCTTTCGGCTGAAAGCCAAAAGGAAGGTCGGCAATTTGCTGGGTTCCCTCCCTTTTTGAGCCTCCTTCTAAATGCTTCTTGAGTAAACTTTCACTAATAATAAAAGGCTTATATCACCTTGTAAATTAATAGTCGTAGCCAGGAAATTTATTATCAAAAAAGTTTGTCGTCAAAGGAGTTGGTATAACGTTGCATAGTGAACCAATTATAAACGAATTTTAACCTGGCTTTGTACAAGTAATTAAGTGTAATTAAAATTTGTCTGCGTGACTTAAATGAAATGAGCGGATCTAAGACACATAAAAATATTCTTTAAATTCCAGTCATGCTAGATGTTTAAATTTGAAGAATCTCAACGGACTATATAGGATTTGTTGTTTTTAGTGGCCGAATTCCGGTTTTATGTTAATATCTGGAATTATTATTGAACTAAGTTAGATGGAGGGTTGTACTACGTCAAATTCATGCTCTTCTTCCTTGTTTCGCAATCGGTATCGCTGCGATGCCTCCTCTTTTACCAGAATGTCCCTTTTAAAGTCTTATGGAATGGCTTGGTGTAACTGCAGGCTCTCCATATTTGATCGCACCACACCAACAAGACAAGAAGTTGGCATCTCGATAACCTTTTCCTGTAATCGGGCTCGAAATTGGAGTGGGTTCATCAGGTGATACCCAGGAAACTTTACGGGTATCCTTATGTGCTAACCCTAACTAACCTCATAACGTCTAAGAGCTTACTTGCTGCCATCACTACGATTCGTTGTCGTTATGACTTTTACCGGTCCAGAATAGTAGATGGCTGACCACATTTTAATGAATTACATATTGTTTACCTTAATGCCCAATTTTCCAACTAAACAAATTAATACTTCTTTTTATTTTTCAGGACTCTAAACTCAGACAAATTGTTACAATGGGCTCTCAAGATACTTTGGAAGAAAAGACAGTTACCGTTTGCCATGGTTCTGATTTGGTTAATATGAATTTTATTAACTTTTGCTGCACAAAACGGGACATAGCACAGGTATTTTAGAAAGATGTATTATTCAATTATGATTTTCAGATTGAAAAAAAGAGATAATTTGGAGAGTGTGATAACATCTGGCGTCCTATTTCGCCCTTAATAATATAAAGGAAATATAATGTCGGATTTGCTATCTTAACTTACTATTTCTTACTACATATGTACAATGGTGTTTTTTAGATCATTTATTGCTATAAAATTACTGAAAATGTGGAAGCACCCACGATTAATCCTTTAATTGTTGTCGAACCGGTTTTTTATGAAAGGGAGGAGTAAAAAGTAACATTCTCAATCAAAACTTTTGCCGTAAAAACTAAGACATATGAAATGTACTTCTTCCTAACCTTTGTATCTTCTCTATCAGAGCACACACAAATTAATATCTTCTAGTCAAGACCAAAAAGTTAATCGTGGTGAAGTGGGAGTATGTTGTAAAACCAGGTTCACAACTGTTGAAGGAATAATCGAGTGTGCCTTCCATCGTCTGTCACGTTCGGCCACGACTGTAAATTGTTAGAGCTTTGTCTCAAGCTAAGCCCACAGTTTAGCTCCAAGATGCCATTTATGACAGAACACGAGTCCATTAGGCTTGGTTTTGGGGTGTGTTAGAGCAAGAAGTAACAACATGTGCCTTTTATGACTACAATATTAGGTGAACAGTTTCCGCTTTAATTGCCACTCAAAACCAATATTACAGCCATTCTTTAATGTACACCAACATGTTATTAATTGCCGGCTTAAATTTGTTCTAGCATTAACGATTGAGCACCTCGACTCAATCTCAGACACGTTTCTCCCTATTATCACATAAAATCAGGGCTGTGTGACTCGTGATAGTAGAAAGCCACTGTGGGCGATGGAAGGAACCACAAAGGGACCATTGCACTTCGCTTTAGTCCGTCAATTTTGTTGACAGATCCAAGGACCAAGAGAAAACGTCCCTAAATGACAAAATTGCTGCCATGACAAGGAAATTGTTAACTGTTTATTGTCACGCATATGCGGGTAAAAATCCCCACTTCATCACTCCGAGTTTGTTCCTGGGCCTCAGTGTGTTCTAACTCGATTGCCTGTGTCTGTTTTATAGGCAAAGTCATAATCCCAAACTTGATATGAAGATGGCGATAAACTGAAAGGGGCTTCGTTAGCTGACAGTGGACATGAAAGTGACGTGATAATGGCTGTTTTTGTCATTATTACCCTGAGTTGTCTCCCATGCTGTCGCCGACATCTTGCTGTTGTCGTTTTCTCAGGATTATTTCATTCGTTTGAAAACATTGCTCTCATACCTTCCTTGAGTTTTAAGTGTCAAATTAATTCGCTGCCTTGCTTTTGGTTATTTTGATGGAATTTTCATTATTCAGGAATTTTCTGGCTTTTAAAGATAATTGAAGGCGATGCTAGTGTGCTTGCACACGAATTATTACCGAAAATACTTTTAACTAATTTAATAACGATCTGGAGCGCGTTCAAAAACCTTACTATGGTAAACCACGAGGTAAGCTGTGGTTATGCTGCATCACTTCACTTAACCACGAAAGTTTATGTTTAACCATGGAGGTTTTTGAACGCACCGTGGTTAACTACAAGCTAAAGAAAAATAAAAACAAAATTTTCCATAAAATAGTCTCCTTCAATCGTTTCATTTATTATTTATTTACAATAATCCCACAAATCCCGCTTTAATTGGTTCACGTATTTAAGATTAAGCAACTGTCAGAGAGTTGTTTTTATTCTTCTTCTTCCTAACTATCGCTAACCATGCTCCCGAGCAGGGTTAAAATTTAACTACACCATGGTTAACCACGGGAGTTTTTGAACGCCAAAAAGTTATGCTCGTGGTTATGTTGTAGTTAACCACGGAGTTTTTGAACGACAAAAGTTTACCATAGTTAACGATGGTTAACCATAGTAAGGTTTTTGAACGCGCTCCGGGTCTGGCTTAATTGAGGAAGCTAAAACGATTTATTGCAAATGCTTAAACACGCCCATAAAAAAAATTATGTCTTTCGAGGAAGAGATTGAAATTAAAGCATGCTTCTGTCCAGAAAAAGCCTTCTAGCCAAATCTGAAATTTGCGACTTCAACCTGAGTTTTAGTGTCGAGACATAAGTATGTATTCAGCAAGTTCTACGGGAGTATGTATTCAGCAAATTTTTTATTTGGGAATATTATGCATATAATAAATGTCCGACTAGTGACCGCCTCTTTGCATTGGAAAATGCCTGGAAGAAAAGATTAATGGCATTTTACTCTTGTTGCCATAGATTTCACTTCCTTCGTCACAAATTTTTATTTCTAGTTGCTGTAATGTTTACGGTTTTTTACCCAACATTGCTCATTGCAAACCTTCATAAATTCAGGTTATGTATAATCTGGCGAAAGATAATTCTGTAAACAGTTTAGCGAGCAATTGCACTGTTTCTGTTGTTGCATGAAATCTGGTAACGCAACTTATCCAGCTCCGTTGTATGCAATTTTTCAACTAATTGTTTGTATCGTACGCCAGTGACGACAATAAGAATGACTTCATACCATCTTTGAAAAATACGGGCCATACTTGGGATTTTCATTTCCCCAAAACGGGTTGTTTTTCTAATTGTTAATGCGCTCCATCATTGGATTTTTATATCATGTTCTTATTATTGATCTTGGTAGGTACTAAAGTACATTTATTTATTAAAAGTTGTTTCTTGATGTTACTTCATCACTTTTATATCTTCTTCCACACAAATGTCGCCGCCTCAGTTGGGGACTATCTATTCTCTTGGTTCTAGAATGTTGTTGACTCACATTCATCCTGTATCCATGCCCTAACCAGCGTAGTCGATCAGTTTTAACTTGTTTGAGTATGGTATATCTTTATAGACTTTGTGCAGTTCGAAATTACATCATATCCAGTGAAATGTTCTACTTAAAAATTCTCGTTTAAAATCCAAGCGCTGCTGTTCCCCATGCTCCTTTGACTTCTTGCATCATTTAGTGATTTTTGTATTAAAAGTTAAATAACAGAAGTTACTCTAAAACAAAATGGATTTAATGGATAAGATGTTACTTTATTATGTTGATCTTTCAACTTTACTTCACGACACCGGCGACTCTGGCATCGAGGAGAATTAATTGCCGCAAATGAGTCGAGCTTGCCTTTCCACAAATTTACAAGTTCAAGGTTGAAGCTCTTGGAAACCTATTTCCAAATTAAATCATCCGCGCATGTGCGATGTCAGCATCAATATTAACCTCAATATGGCGACTCGTGAATTAAAAATTTTTTTACAATCAGTTTTGGCTTAATTGATTGATTGACTCGTGATAACCTTGACTAATTTGAGCTGCCTGAAAACGGTGTTGTCATATTTAAAACACTGAAGCAATACACGTAGTTACCCACCTTCAGCTGACGGAGAGTACATACGTGGCTAATTTTAGAAAACCCTTGAATTATTCAAATCCATTAGCATCCGTGCAACTTCAGGCACATAAAGTGTTGTCACTCTCATTTCGTCCTCCCAGCTTTACTACCTCCAGCTAAACAACATGTTAAGCCACATTTATGTGCTTAATTTTCCCACGACTTAAAGGTGGTATTCGTAGGAGCTGCTGTTATGAGGGCCACGGTGGATGCCGGCATGCATCCTTGCCTATAATTCAAGGATGGCATTTTTGCACATTAACGTCTGGGCTCATAATGGGACCGTAATTTTGCTCCCAGTTTCTAATTACAAATTAATGCGCTAATGAGGAAATAGAGGCATATGCCTGCCCATTATCCTCCCCATTTGGTCCCCGGATTTAGAGTTATCCAATTTGTTTACAAAGGCAATGATAGCTGTTTATTTTTATGACAGCTTAATACGCGCCCTTCCCAGAATAGGGACGAGGATGTATACAGAAGGGTTGGTACGCGACTGGCATTGGGTTTAATTATAAATTCCAACAAATACAAAGTTTCCAAAAGCTTGGGATTCTTTTTTGTAAAAGAAAGGATTCTCAAGGAATTTAACGAGTTCATGTTCCAGCATTTGCAACAAAAGCTGTAATTTACCCGCACGGTTGCTGATCTGAGTGAAGTGTGAAGGGGAATCAACTACAATTAAAGCAAGAAAGTGAGCCCTTGTAGATGGTAAAGCCCTTGGAACTTTTTAAGAAAACTGAATATTTTCGGATGTAAGGGCATTAAAAACTAGTCTGTCTTTTTATGATTAAGTAAGTTGCGCTTGAAAAAATTAATCTTTAGGCCAATTCTTTGCAACGTTTGTAAAGTCAAAAATTTGTAGGTCTAATTTAAAGCGAAATAAAGCACTTTTTAGATCTGCAATTTATTACTTTCACGAATAAATTTTATTCGTGGGTTTTGTCAAAATACAGTTTTTTTTATAAATAAGGTCTGAATTCACATTTTGAATTTTTCAGTCAGGTGCCCTCCGGGGTGGCATCCTTTGTAGAAGTTCTGTTCCATATCCTTAAATATTTCCGATGATTTTATAATTCTGCAACCTTACACAAAAGTTCCCTCGAAAGATGTAAAAGGCCGCTTTCTACTTTCCTTGTTGGCTTTTTTGGGCATTTTATTTGGACAGATTTGTGAGGTTGAAGTATCGGTGGTGGTAGTATTTTTTTTGCTTTCTGCGAAGTATAACTTTACCCAACGAATGCGGTTGAATAATGATGATAACTTAAGCAAAAGCGAATAGCCTTTAGAATGTTACACAATTTTTTGATTATTTTTAATGTACAGAAATGTTTAACAGATTTTGTTAAAAAATCACATGCCCAAGGCTATGGGAAAAATTTTGTAACATAAATTCAATGTTCAAACTTTTTTGTATGCATGAAAAGTTTTTGATATCTGTTATTTTGCGAGGAGTTTTCCTTGCTCCAGGTTACATACATTTGTTATTTTTTCCTTTGATATTATTTTTTCTGAGGCAATTTCACTTGTTGATATTATTTTAATCAGGTTTAAAAACGGTAAGAAATATTTGGAAGGGGTTCTCGAATACTAAAAATTAATTCAGTTTTAAAATAGTAATATAGTATATTTTTTTGCTGAAATTAAGCAGTCCCCAATATTTTTATAAATTTTTTTATAATTTTTTGTTGATTTCAAGGCAAATGCATTGTTTCTGTGTGTTGAAGAAGTATTTGTCTATTTTACTTGCCCTTTCACTAAATCGTACCACCACATAAGTTATTGAAACTTTTCTAATACTGCAGAAAATTCTCCCAGAAACTATAAGAAACCTTAATAAATTAATGAACCTTCAACAATTTAAACAAGTTTTACACAAACCATCTGAATTGACAAAATACCCAAATAAATCCTTGTTTGCTCTAAAATGCGAACTATAGCATAATTACTAGAGGGCTATCTACCACGGATTTGACCAATAAACTGCAAATCGATATTCAACTCGGCAGGGTACGTGTCCAACAATAACTGCCATAATAGAAGGGTGTCGCAAGGATTTATTTGCTTCACCCAGTTTATACTGAATGTAAACGTAGGTCAAATCATTGGTACTTGGAATTATTTAGATCGATTTTGATGCTGTATGGATAGCACCCGCTTTGCCCAAATTTTCTCTTTTTCCATGCCTCTAAAGTAGAAGCCTGGAGGATTGTCGATAGTTAATGACAAATCCGCTACTTTTTAAAACCTGTAAGAACCCAGAAAAGCAGACGCCGGCAGGCAGAATTCTGATATATTCTCGGAGCGTGAAATTGTGATTATGGTTCTCCTTGGCTTTAGAATTAAAACGGATGTTTTCTAGTCATCATTTTTTGATCTCGTTTTAAAAATTTCATCTCATCTGGATACTCTCCAACAACTTCCAATCCTTATAAAATCTTACAGCATATGTGAACTAGAAGAAAAACCTAAACAATTCTGCAAGAAATCTTGTTGGTAATCACGAAGGAATGTGAACTGGTCACAAATTGCCTGTTTTTTTTCAGTAATCTATCTGCACGTTTGCCAATATTACCTTAAATTAATTCTATTTTTCTGAAAATACTTTTCCCGGTTAAATTGAAATACATATTTTATATACATGTGATTGCAGCATTGGACTGAGGAACTTTTGAAGTTGGCGTACAGCTTGACTCAATTGAATGGATCAACAAACATGTTCTTGCAGAAAGCGCATACAAAACTTTGTCTTCAAGTAGATAAGGCGGGAACCATTCCAGTAAAGAAGTAAGTTGTTAATTTTAAATGAAAACACTCCTTAACTTCAATGAATTTATACAACCTTGGCTACTTTTGTGTTAAATGCTGAAGAACTTTTTGGTTTTAATGTAAAAGTTCATGATGCTTATGGAGATTGGCATTCGCGTACTATTGTTAGAATATATTTTCAGTTTGGTGCGATTTCCTTTCCCTTTTTTGAATTGTTAACCTTATAACGCATATTTCTTGAATTTTTATAATTAACAATTTATCTGGTGCTAGAAAATAATGTAATAATGTCCTTATTCCAGCATTATAAAACTGTTTGCGACAAATAAGGATGATAGAAAACGTGTTGAAAAAGCATTAGATATCTCAGGACTACCGTCCGGTAAGGCAGACACGCTACATCTTTCAAAATTTCAATTTGAAGACTTTTATAACCTCTATAAGAACCTTACCCAAAGGCAGGAAGTAGAAAAAATTTTCGACAGCATGTAAGTTACAAGCCCCTTCAGGGGAATCCCAATTGCCTAGCTAAATTTTCTATTCATTTTTTTAGAGTCGGTACGTCGAAACGTCGGTGCATGTCAACTTCGCAATTGGTGGATTTCCTGAACAAAACCCAAAGAGATCCTAGGCTGAACGAAATCCTCTACCCGTATGCAAATACAGCCCGCGCCAAGGAGATTATTTATCAGTATGAGCCGAATAAATTTAACGCTCAGAAGGGCCTCCTGAGCCTTGACGGTTTCTTGAGGTATGTTTACACCACAAATCAACTACCGTGCGTATATTTGTGAACCCTTCTATGAGGTTCTCCGCGTTATTTCAACTTTGTTTACTATGTGCTAATATTTTGTTTTTTGTTTGCGGATTGTTTAGGTACTTGATGTCAGAGGACAACCCAATTATGGCCCCCAACAAATTGGATTTATGCGACGACATGGATCAACCGCTTTCTCATTATTTTATAAATTCTTCACATAACACTTATCTTACTGGTCATCAGTTGACGGGGAAAAGTTCCGTAGAAATATATCGACAATGCCTGTTAGCAGGATGCAGGTGAGCATTTATATTTCGACAATGATAATGTTACGGCTTTCTGTCTTTTTTCACTCTAGAGTAGGAACTTGCAATTGCGTATATTTAATAGATTTCCGAGGGGTGTTCCAGGAGTGTTATCATACCTTAAACTGATTAAATTGTAAGCAACATAAGTTTGAGCTATGAAGAAAGTTTGACTTAGCTAACAGCCAGGGAACATTAGTAAATTACGAGAAAATTAAGGAATGTTCAAAGTTCCTTGTCACTTCTCTGTATATATTTTAGTCCTTTATAAGAGAGGAGAATTCTGAAATGTGATCTTAAGAAGAAGCTTCTAATTGCCGAACAAAGGTTAGAATTCCCATATTAAACAGATACCAAGTAGGGGCCGGGTAAAAATAGCAAGGGATGAGGTAAAATTATCATTCCACAAAGTTACATCAGGTAGTTCCGAGGGTTTATGCCTTTGTTAAACGTTTTTTATGTGGAAGAGTCAAAGCTTAGGTGTCACCCTTTATACTACCAGTACGTTATGTCATACACGACATGGCTCGATATTATCTTAAAAAAATAATGGAAACTTATTTTAATATTACACATTAATTATGATATAAAAAACGAGAAATCTAATTGTTTCTGAAAATTAGGTGTGTGGAGCTGGATTTCTGGAATGGACGAACAGAAGAGCCAGTTATTGTTCATGGGTATACATTTGTTCCTGAAATTTTCGCAAAGGATGTGCTTGAAGCGATTGCTGAAAGCGCATTTAAAACGTCTGAGTTTCCTGTGATATTAAGTTTTGAGAACCACTGCAATCCTCGGCAACAAGTAAGTACATAGCTATATGAACTATACTTATATTATTACATTGTGGATATACGTGTATATGTAGGTGGAACGAAAAGCTTTTTATATATAAAAGAGCAAAAGATATAATAGATGTAGCAAAAACTTTCTTCTCGTCAGCAGAAAATCCCTTCACATAGGTTGTAACTGAGAAAACAGTTAAGTGCCAAATACTTTTCTGCAGCAGAAGGGAATTTTTCCACTAATCCTTGAGTTTTATATAGGAAGATAATCTGGGGCCTTTAATTTCCGCTTAGAATGCCTTGATTTAGTTTTGAGATGAGGATTAAATTTAAGGAAAGTGTATTCATTTATACACTTGTTTGCTAAAGTTAATTAACTATGCACAGACGTTAAAAACTTATTCTTCTTTTATGTATGAATAGGATACTTTTCATAATCGAAGGGGGGACTGGACAACCATGTGGTAAAAAATCGAATTAAGATACGTTAAAATGTAGTTCCATGTACATATACAAGTATTAAACAAAATCAAACAAAAAGGAACGCAGAAATTGAAACACATCTGTTTTATGTTATGCTAAATCGGTTAACATCAAATGGTTTTGTTAATATCATCATATTATAAATATACAAACTGTTTTTAAGCAGTTACTTTAAAATAGATTTTATTGTTAGAATACATTGCTAAGTTTTTAATGCAGTTATTGACTAAACATTTACTATTACATCATTAATGATCATTTTGAAAACATCGCTGACGTATCTGCAACTATTTTCAAATATGCTTAATCATTTCTGTTTCCGATAACACTTGTGCAAAATTGCTTTTTTGTATTTAGCACTGTAAAACGCTAGAAATTTATTCTCTTCCCATATTTTATTTATTTTCATAGGCCAAAATAGCTAATTATTGTCGTGATATATTTGGAGATATGCTTCTAGATAAACCCCTAGATTCACATCCGCTAGAGCCGAATCTGGAACTTCCCCCACCATCTTTTCTTAAACGGAAAATCATTATTAAAAATAAAAAGAAACATCACCATCACCATCATCATCACAAAAAAACAGCCGGCACACAGCCAAAATTGACTTCGGCTAATTCAGGTTCGTAGATTATAATTCTAACGCTCTGTTGCTTAGAATTTGTGTAAATTCATTCGTTTTCCCATTCATTTTACAGTGGATACCACCAAACTACAACAAGTTCAAGAAGAAGGAACGCTTGCAACTCAGCAAATTAGCACTCAACAAACTGGAAACGGCGATATCGTGAATCATGCTCCTCCTTTGCAAGTATGTATTTCTTGATTGGTAAAATTTCCACATATTTTGTTGTTGCTCTCATTTAGTTTTTCTACATTGAAATTGTGTTTTCATATCAGGACAAAAAGTCCTGTTCTGGAATATGTCAATACAATTTCCGGTAAAAGTAAAAGTTTTGAAGAACAAAAACTCTTCATGGAATTTGATTTTCAGCAAGCATGTTCTCCACTTGTTGCATAGTGCGATGGAGTTGAGTCTCTGTTCCATTACAAACATGATGAAATGACTCCATAAATTTGATTAATTATGAGCTTACTTTTTATTTTATTTCATATTTTAGCAGCTACGCCAGAGCTCGAAAGATAGTACTGGCTCATCAGACACAGATAGTTCAAGTGATGACGAATCAATTCCTAATGTTACACCGAATCCTCAACCTGGTACTGAAGCTGAGAAACCACAAAAAGAAACAGAAGCTGGAGCAGAAATCTCTGCTTTAGTTAACTATGTCCAACCGGTGCATTTTAGTTCCTTTGAAAATTCCGAAAGTAAGTGCATAAGTATTCCATCAAAATTTTTTGAACGTTAATTGCCGTTATAGAAAAAAATAGATGCTATGAAATGTCGTCCTTCGATGAAAAACAAGCAACAACTCTGCTTAAAGAGCGCCCCATAGAATTTGTGAATTACAATAAACATCAGCTATCAAGAGTGTATCCGGCAGGCACTAGGTTCGACAGCTCGAACTTTATGCCACAGGTATCTGCAGTCAAAAGTCATTAAGATCATTGTAAAGAAATTTTTGTTGTTTAGTTGTTTTGGAATGCAGGCTGCCAGCTTGTTGCGTTAAACTATCAGACTTTAGATTTAGCGATGCAACTGAATCTAGGAATTTTCGAATATAATGAGCGCTGTGGTTATTTACTGAAACCAGAATTTATGCGAAGAAGAGATAGGAGACTTGATCCATTTGCCGAGAGCACAGTAGGATATTTCTATCGTATTATTATCAAAATGTTTAAAAAGGTTAGCTTCTCTAGGTGGATGGAATTATAGCTGGAACAGTATCGATAACAGTACTCTCCGGACAATTTCTTACTGATAAGAAAGTAGGAACATACGTTGAGGTAGATATGTTTGGACTTCCAGCAGATACCGTCAGAAAAAAGTTTAGGACAAAAATTGTAAGAGATAACGGAATAAACCCTATATATGATGAAGAGCCTTTTGTATTTAAGAAGGTTTGTTAAATTTAATTGATCCCTGTTGTAACAACAAAAGAATTTTTTGGTTTTAGGTAGTCCTTCCAGAACTTGCCAGCATTAGAATAGCTGCTTACGAAGAGGGAGGAAAGTTAATAGGACATCGAGTACTCCCTGTTATAGGACTATGCCCAGGTTACCGACACGTTATGCTCCGTACTGAGGTTGGCCAGCCAATAACACTAGCTTCAGTATTTTTATGTATTGTGGTTAAAGACTATGTTCCTGATGATTTATCTAATTTTGCTGAAGCACTGGCTAATCCAATTAAATATCAAAGCGAATTGGAGAAACGTGCAAGGCAATTGGCTGTGCTTACTGAAGACATGGAACCAGCAGAAGACGAAGTTGCCAATTCATGTAAGATCATTGTTTATCATATATATTTTTATGTTTTAGAAGTTCTAAAGGGTTAGTTAGGATTGTGCATGTTTAGCCATTGTGTCGATGTTGTAACTAATCAAGTATCGAACAAAACCAGTTGTTTTCGTATCTATAGGTCAAAGAAAAGAATTACGGCCAGTGGAAACTCTTCCGGGTAGTCCAAAACATCGGGCAAGTATCACCGCGGCGTCAGCAGCTAGTGTAGAAGCGTCTGGCGAATCTGATTGTATAGAACTTTTAGGATCTAATATCCAACAAATTCAGCAACAACATTCGCTGGATCAAAGTGCGAGCATTTCAGTTAAACAGCCCGAACCAGTGGTGGTTGAGTCTGAGAAAGTTATTGCCGAGCCTTTGGAAAAAATTCTTGAACAAAAATTAGTCAAAGAAAAACGTATTGAATTTGAAAAGAAATTAGAATCACTTAGAAAAAAGCACGATAAAGAAAAACTAAAGGTATCTACGCTTAAGGGAAGTCCTGATGGATCAAAGAAAGCAAAATTTTCTATGACGAATAAATTAGTTAAACGGTTAAGTAGCAAAAATCTGTAAGTTTCAGTTAGAGGAACGCTATCTAATATCATTGATGTTAAGGTGTTGGTCTTCTAGGGATTCGCAAGTAGACATTCCACCTTGCCAAGGTGAATTAGGTGAAAGCAGTGAAGAGAGCGAGGAGAGAACTGGTCTAACCCGCAGTCAATCAGAAAGGCTTTTAGCAGTTTGTAAAGAATACTCAGCAACTTATAGAGAACTGCAAGAGAAATATCACGAAATTATTTACTTAACAGCTGAAAAGGCCCTGAAAAATTCTCAAGCTAATCAAATGAAACAATTAAAAATTTCATTGGATAAAGTAACTAGTGAAGTTATGCAGCAACTTCAAATTGCCAGAAGAAATGAGGTGAAAAATTTGGCTACTATCCATAGGGATCGAGATGAACTTGTAAGGTATGTTATAAGATTTATCTTTAACATTTTCATTTTGATATTTTTTATTAATTATATTTAACGTACTTGGTTTTAGAATGAAACGTGAAGTTGCAAGCTCCGTAGTTGAAAGAGGTGTAACCGAACGCGTCCGTTTAAAACAGGCATATGATAAAAAAACTGAAGATTTGCAAAGGCAACACGACGCCGTTAAAGCTGCTCTTGCAGATCACAAGGCAAAAGTATTAATATTATGATTAATACTAAATTGTTTTCTTTCTAAATAAAATTTACTATAGGCAAAACAAATAATTGAAAAAGACTTCGATTCTAAACTTTGTGTTTCATCTGATGGTTTTCTTGTACTTTTCCATGCAAATAATATTAATTTTGGGGCATCTACTGCAGCAGCAACAGCAAACACAAACTTGCCTGATAGTTCCACTAGTAATAACATAGTTAACAATTCCTCATCAATGCCAATAGAATCGTAAAATTCACGCCACAATACCAAAAAAAGAGATTAAGTACAGAACAAATAGAATAAAATAACAAAAAATTGTGTAAAATTGGATTTTATAGCGACAACAAATTTTCAATAATTTGGCCTAATATTTATGTAGTATATATAAAGTGCAATATATAATATTTATAATGTATATATTATGTTTTATATGTAATTTGCACAGTACATAACATACGTTATATACATGATATATATTACATTAAAAATGCATGTGTATATATAGCATAAATCTATAAAATGCTAAAAAAAATATATATATAGCAAAAAACTTCACGACAACAATGCAGTATGTAGGAAATTATCTTTTTTGTAGTCTTAAATTAAAGTTTGAATTAATAAAAAGTTCACTGCTAGTCTACTTTAGCAGTTAAGTCTCAGCCTAGGATAAATACTAGTCCCATAAGAATCCCAGCGATTGACAAATTTCTTATTTTTTAACTTGGAACATTTGTAATCCCTTGTTTTTATTATTCCTTCAATTTTTGTTTTCTTTAGCACATATCTTTCTTTTTTAATCTTATTTTACATGTGCCTCCAATATGCATTTAGGTTGCTCAAAGCTGTTTTATTTTCATTTGTTATAACAATGTTTTACTCAAAAGTTTTATGTAGAAATAATAAAAACAATTTTTCTCTCAAAAGTATATTTTTTATTGTTTCGTTTTTGTAATTATGAAAATTTTTTATAACTCGGGTAAGTACAAATCGAGTTATGAAATGCACACCAATGACAATACAGGGCTGTTCTGCGACCTGCTCCAGCTCAACCTGGGGTACAAGGGTGATGATACACGACTCAATGCTTTGACTGAATTCCTACGTCATTGAAACGCCAAGGGATGGACAGAATTGAGGTGTCGAGGGAATTGACTCAATGCATTGAGCCGTATTTCATCAACCTTGTGCTCCAGGTTGAGCTGGACCACGTCGCCGAACAGACCTTATTATTTTTTTCGCTCGCATAAATTAAGAATACTTCATTTTTTAATTTTTGTGAAATAAATAAAAACATCAACCATTTGTTGCTACGATTGTTTTTAAATATGTATTAAAGCAATATATCGATGTTATAAAAATAATTGATATTTAACCCCAATTCCAAAAGATTATGTAAATATCGTAGTTATTGTGTAGTTTTCAATTTCTGAATAAGAAACACACTCAAATTGTAATATAATCTATTCTGTTCTAGAACTAGAAGAAACGCAACGCACTTCTCGAATTGAATGTAATTTCTATGTAAGGACGAACAAAAACAGTGTAATATAATAAAACAATGAAGAGATTAGGATGAATTTAGTGAAAAAACTAACAAGATATAAAAATTTGAAAATAAATTTTTCTATTAAATTTAAGCCAGAACAAATATATGTTAAAGAAAAATGAAATACTATTATTAGTATTTACTGAAAGAGCCAAGTACCAGAGAAATTTTCAGGACTGTTTTTGTATATTCACAAAATATTTAGTAAGTGTTAACTAGAAGCTGTAGTTAAATGAAACAAAAAAGAATCAACTTAAAAATGTTTCGAGTGTTCAGTTTTAGCATTAGTAACTATATTTTTAAGTGAATAATTTTATTTTTAATCCAAAATGAAGAAAAAACACTTCGATCTGACAATCAATTTTGATTTATGTGACGACTGATGAATTGGTGTAAGAAGCACTCTTTTAAAATAACGGGAGAATTTTTGTATTATGGATTGCAGTTGAATCAATGACTTAATATAACATGAATATTGCCAAATAAAAATTGTTGCAATGCACTATGTGGGAAATGCTTGAAGGTTCGTTCGTTGTATCGTTGTAGCTGTTAATGACAATTCCCAAAGGAGCTTAATAGATTTTATCTGATTTACAAGTTGCAAAAAACTTTTAAGGCAATTCATGCATGAAACTTTTGGTATTTACTTTATACGTTTATAGCAACGGCAGAAAGTATTTTACCACCTATTGATTTTCTCCCCTAGTCTACCCAAAGCATGAAAGTTCTCCTCTTATTTTCAAATAGCACAAAAATAGCAGCGAGATAACTATTTAATAAAAAAAAATTCCAACCCTATTTGCCTTATCAAATCACATTTGATTAAACTAAAAGGGAGAAAAAATTTGAGAGAATAGATACAATATTAAAAATCGTTAGCAGTAAAATAAAAAAAATCATGTATTGGACGGCCAAACCACCTTAGATGTTGTAATTACTTCATTAGTAATATTTGTTACTGTAAAAGGAGATCGTGTAGCATTTTAGATAACTTCAAACCAATAGCTCTCAGTGTTTTTTTTAAAACAAGAATATATCGTTGTTATCAGTGTTTTACGTCGGTGTTTTTTAAATAACTTAATATTTGAAAAAAGTGGCCAGATGTATCAGTGTTGTCAGTGTATACGTATATTAAAAAATTGTTTAAGATTAAATATTTTGGAAAATGATTTGCCTTGAATATATATATTAGTGTGTAGAACTATTAAAAGAGGTAATGAAGAAGATTGCGCACACTCTTTTACTGTGTGAGATATATAATAATGTTTTCAAAGAATTAAGGTTTGAAGTTTGCAATAAAATGAAGTTTAATTTTCAATATTAGCGGTGTTACAGGAAATTGTATATTTTGGGTTAAATTTGGTTAATTGTTTGGATTATGTGTGCCATCAAACACAGATGTGTTCAAGCAAACTGCCCTATGCCATACCCGAGTGATTTGGCTATACTAAAATCTGGGCTAGCCTAACTGAACAAAAACAAGCAATCCTATTTATGTAGAGTTGCATTATAATAAATTATTAATTGGTAAAAGTGATGTATAAAGAATTTATTTAAATAAACTCGTATTTTACTTGCAATTACAATAATACATAGGATTATAAAAAAGACATATTTCGATTATATATTTTAAGGAATATTGTCCCCTCGCCCCATCAAATAATAAAATTCCATGTAGTTGCTTTTATTACCTTATCGGGAACAGATAAATTGCAGTATGGCAGTCAGAAAGAAATTGCTGAGACAAATTTACTTTAATATATTTTCTATTTACCAAATTAGCTCTTCTCGTGTTGCTTTTACGTTTTTAATGCTTGATCAAGATCAAAGAAGTACTGTCTTATGTCTAACAAAACCTTGCCTTAGCGTCAGTGGACGGCGCAAAACTAACGGCTCATCCATCTCTTAACATCCTAGGCATAACTAAGGATTTGCGATGGGATAATCACATATTCCAAATCGCCAAACAAGCATCCCAATACCTGGGATTCCTTAAGAGATGCCAGTTCCTCCTTCAGCCAGCAGCACGAGCTATAATTTACAAATTCTACATTCAGCCCCGCCTCGAGTACAACGTATTTATCTGCGCTAGCGCTTCTAAAGCTACCTTATCACAAAACCTGTTGATGAGCTTATCGGGTATCTAGAATCTAAATTCTGATTGACAAACTTTACGGTTTTAGACAAAAAAGGCAACCAGCGATCTTTTAGTGTGTCTAACAGAACACCTCAGCCAAAGTATGCATCGATTTGGTGAGTCTAGTTTGGCCGCTCTAGATATCTCCAAGGTTTTTAATAATGGCTCCTGTGCTGAAAGTCGAGTGGTGTGTCGTGACAAGTCGTTTCAGTCGAACTACAACTTTCAGCACAGGGGCGTTAAGTTGAGTTTGTGCCCCTGCGCTGAATGTCGTAATTCGACTGAAACGCCACTTTCTTCAACTAAACGACTTGTCACGCCACACGTCTGGACTTTCAGCACAGGGGCCAATGTTTGGTATCCCGCTCTGTTAGCTAAATTTCAAGCTATTATTATTGACCCAGCACTAAAGAACTGGTTTTCTTTGTGGCAGTTCAATTTAGGTAGTATTGGACTGCGTCAAATCTAAACCCCACACCGTCTATGCCGGTGTCCTCCCAGCGATCAATTTTATCATCCGCTCTTTTCCTAATCGTTATAAATGACCTGCACTCGGTGTGATCGCAACCATTGATCTCTCGACAAAATAACCCGTCATAACATCCCCATTCCTACCACAAAATATTCCCACTCCAAAATACCCCTATTCAAAAATCCCCCCGCGCAAATGTACCCACTTTTAAAAATATTCCCAATTAAAAATATTGGATAGGATGAATGTGGAATGTGCGGCAGGGGGTGGAGGCGTCCAGGGCGAGGGGCGGACGCTCGCAATTGTATATCCACGAATAAATCATAGTGTTTAATAACATATTCACAAAGTTGATGTAATTCTATCGCTAAAAGAATGAAACATTTTTTTCATTAACATATAAAGAACTAAATAGTTATAGTTTCTATTATTTCAAATTAGAACTCGTAGTGAAATTCTATATGCGAGAAAGAATAAAAATGTATGTATAAAAATAGATAAAAATATTTGTTTGCTATGTGCCTTTATATAGATGAGCAGTCTCTCTGTTTCCTTATAACTAATATTAATTTTGGATTGTTAAAATTAAATGATTTTTATTTGTAATATTTTCAATTATATATGACCCTGTGAAAAATTATTGTTTTAGCTTTTATGGCGGTAAACCTGGTAGTTAATGTGAAAAATGGTTATTAACGGATACAAGTCCTTGCTTTTTCAAGTAACGTAATAACTGATCTGAATAAATTGGTCTAAAATAATTTACAAAATTGAAAACCTCAAACCGCAGCATGTTTTGTTTAATACCCTTTAAGATTTACTTATGCCCATAAACTGTTCTCGGGTATGAGTTAGCTCAGCTATTAAATGAGTGCATCAGTTGTCTTCTGTTAGTATTAATGATTAACAATATGTATAAGATTTTCACTAAATGATAGCATAGCTACGTTATAATTAATGAATAGGGAATCTGCCCACAAGAAAACTAGAGAGAGAGCAAAAATAAATCAAACCATTACTTTTTCTGTTGTGATCCCAAATGGTCTTTAATGCCAGTCTATAGCTATTACGTCACAAAGAAAAAATGCATTTTACAAATCAGTTTTTTCCCTATAATGTGGAATATTGAAATATTAAAATCTACTTTAATCTCCCTTAATAATATTCTAAGCAACTTAAAAAGTTGGTGATTGTTTTAAAGAAGTAATTTGATATTTAAACGTGTGCTAAAATAGCGCCAGAACTGTTTATATTAAATTGTATTAATAATAATGAAAAAAAAAACCTATTGTTGTTACTTGAAATTTTTTCCAGTAGCTTTAACGTTCACACAATTAAGTTAGAATTTAAAGTAACTTTAAGAATAATTAAAAATGATTTATCTCTCTCTATAAAAGAAGTTATGTTATTTATTAATAGATCTAATATTATATAGATTTCTTTGTAAATATTGCAGTCGGTGATTCAACTGGACTGAAATTTATACCTTGTAAATTATTAAAAGAATAGAAAAAAACAACTGCGAAGTCTCAGAAAATGAGAAGTTCTTACTCGTATGTATTAATAAAATTAATCAATGTGTTATTTGTTGTTGTGACATAATACTCAAGACAAATCTTTAAATAAAAATTTGAAAAAATTTTGTCATTTACTTAATTTGAAGTTTCACATCTAAAAAAATGAAAGAAGCAAAAATTGTTATACATTCCATCCAATGCAATGCAACGAGCCTTGGCCTCCTCTAGCGCATTTCTCTAAGTTTGATGGTCCCTTGCAGAATGTCTACAGTTCCGAATGTTGAGCCTTACCTCTGCGCCAGTCGTCGCAGATTCGATCCATTACTTCCTGGGTCTACCTACTGGTCTATTTCCCGAAATTTATGCTACCATCAGCCGTTTGGGAATACGGTTGTCCTCCGTCCTGAGAGATCCGGGGTGGCATTACAGAAGTTGTTTCAAGTCATCTGTTTCGAGTTTTCCATTGAATTTTTCCATTTAAAACTTGTAACAAATGAGTTGAAACAAATTCTGTAATCCCTGATTTCATACAACTCGCTGTTGTGACTCCTTCGTCATATTCCATCAACTCTCTGATAATTTTTCTCTCAAACCTGTTGCCTGAGTCATAGGGTGGTATTCTCATTGACGAGTGACGTGACTATGAGGGATATGATGGAATGAAACTGTCGATACCTACAAAAGTATCGAAGAAAATGCCACTTTACACGCTACCTTGCGACAATTAGAATACGACATTGGTCTATCTTGTCGCCAGGAGTCTCTTAGTTTACCAATGAGAATACCAATTTAAGGTCAAAGTGACATCTGTCACGTAACTCGACAACGAGAATAAGGCTGATAGTCAAGACTCATTACCAGTACTGGTCATATTACTCTTTTGTAGATTGGAATCTTTAATTTCGCCAGTGAGTTATTCGTTGCGCATTTGATCAGTCGACCAGCTTTGAGGGGACGCCTAATTCCGAAAAGATGTTGTACACACAGCCTATTTCTTTTTATAGTCTTATGCCCTTGGAAGTCTACAAAAGTATGTATCTCCATTCCTTTCGCAGGTTTTCTCCAGGATTCAGATACTTGGCTCATTTATAAATTGAACTTTCTTATATTTCCAGGGCATAAAACAGTTGAATACATTTCTAAACATTAAGTTTAAATGAAATTAAAAAAAAATTTTCAAATTAAATAGTTTCATATTTTATTAAAAAATCATTTTGTCACATTTACAACTGTAAAGGGTACAATTTAGGTAAAATTTGCATAGATATCTTTCATTAACTAAAATTAAAATAACAAATACACTTATCACAACATTAAGAAAATGAGAATTAAGGAAAGCTTCTTTTTGAGCACAGTTCAATTGTCTTAAATTCTAAAAAAACGTAATTTTCCTTAGAGTAGACGAACCATCACAAGGCTCAACGCTGATCCAAACATAAGCCCAATACTAAGGCACGCAGCCATAATAGAAGCGGCCATTTCCTTTTCATGATGCATAACAACTCTAGATAGAAAACAGTTTATAATAAAAAATCATATTTATAGATGTCATATTCATTGTAACTTCATACCTTGGTGCCATTATTAAAGCGATGTTAGCTAAGTATCCATTTGAAATTGAAAACGTAAGCATAAGTACGATGAACACGATGTCAGATTGCACAAGCAATGGCAGGAAGTTATGTACCATTGTATTCGTCATCATCAAAACTGGTATGAAGAGTGCTCGAATCGATGCCATAAGGATAATCAAATGGGGTCGGCTTTTAGGCTATAAATGCAACATTCGATGTAATTCAATCATAAGAGCAATAACTTCTGAACTTACCCAAACAAACAGCCCTGCTAGGATACGTCCAAGGTAGTCACCAGAATTAAAAGCCAAATAGTTCACTACCGGCATAAAATAAAGATCTAAAACGAAAATGAATGAGACTTTATTGGGTTGCAAAAAAACTTTTACCATTCCAAGGATGTCCATTTCCATGGTACTGAGATTGCACGAGAACTGTTACAGCTGGGTAGACAGAGAGTGTAATAGCAAAAACAGAGCACTCTGCGACAGCATATAAATAGATTTTTCTAATCACCGTACGAAATTCTGGCTCAAGAACGATCCGTCTTTCTGCATCAAGGGATTCTTGACTTGTAGTAACGTCCGACTTTTTGTCGCTATCATAAGCATAGTAACGGAAAAATCTTGTTTTTGACATAATTGCATATGTTATTAATGATATTATAAGTATTGCATTTCCAATTGAAAAATATACAAAAGCTGTTGCCTTTGGCGATGCCCCAAATGTTAGTGCAACAACCATGGTTAGTGATGCAAAAATTCCACCGAGGGCTTGTCCACTAACTACAGCAGTCATGTACTCTGATGGGAAGAGACCGGCAATCCCAAAGAGGCCCCCAGATAAAATAGCGGCAAAACCTGCAAAACCGCCAATAATATAATATATTTTCAAAAAATAATTTTAATCTGTTGCTTACTGTTTATTACAACAACGACTGTTAAGGTTACCATGAAAAAATCTTGCTGCCATGAATCGGTATTTACCTCAACAAATGATGTATTGATTATAAATAGAACCAAGATGGCAAACATGGATCCAAGCATTCTTAATTTTAATGGATATTTGTGACTGTAAAGAGCATTTAAAATAAGAAATGCAGTTCCAGCTACAGAGGCAGTAACACTTAGATCAGAAGTAAAACTAGTCTGAAGAGGTGTTAGCGGGGGATGTGTATCATTTGTAGTAACATTACGGAATTTGTACATCCAATACTATAAAATATAAATAAAATTAAAGTATAAATAAAATGCAAGGTGTTAAGATGTTATAATGAATTCGTATTTGCATGTGCGTCGTTTTAATCTTTGATGCATTGACCAAATTTACATATTGGTCAATATTTCCAGAATTGGTTAATCGTGTATCAAATTTACTCAATGGCCCATCTCTTGGTAAAGTGTCTTATTCATGAGCTCGGTTATCATGCACTTAATGCTGGTGGATGCACATTGAACTAATTGCCATTAAATGCCCATTATTTGATTGACTGAATTTGTAGTAACAATGGATAGAAGTAGAATAGTATTACACAAAACCAGTTGTATCCATCGATGTAATTCAAGTTGGAATACTGTTATTTGGGTGGGAATAACAGACAGCACAATGCAACGCGATTTCAACAATGCAAGGGTCAAATTTCAATGCATTAATTCGCTTTTTTCTCTAATTATAAAAATTTTGTTAAACAAAGGCAATTCACATGAAATGAATCACGGATGAATAAAAAAATGACCGTTGAATCAAAACAGGCCGTTATTAACCCGTGCAGTGATAACTCAGCGTTCCTTGAGACAACGGAATTAGCGTTATCAGGAAATAATTAAACAAATACTGACACAATTCCGCTAGAATTTTTTGCTCATTACTAGATTAGTGGAAACTGGAGACCAAAAAATTCAAGACGAGAGATGACCTTAGGCCTTTTATGTGCGCAGAACTTTTTAGTGACAAAGCTTGAAGTATATTTAGATAACATATGGAGCGATATTAAATGATTAATTATATATTTTCTAATTTTAACATGCATAAAATACTTACATCCTCCGCTGTTATGAAGAAGTTCCATGGCAGTAACGTAGTCATTCCAAGAAGGTAGAAAATTAGATAGGAATAGTTGTACTTATCATTAGGTGCATTTTGCGTAAATGTGCTCCGTTCTTGTTCTGGGGTGTCACCATTAGTTTTCGGAGAGGAGCCGTCTTGATATCCATTATCTAAGAAATCGTCAACATCGCTGTCTTCAGTCTCATCAAGTAAAGGTCGTCTGTTTGTTGACGAGTCCATTGTGAAAGATTTGTTCGCTTCGTCAAATTTCCTACTAGGTTTTCTCCATAAATTACTCTATTAATGTTATTTATATAACTAAACTCATTTATCATAGAATCCGATTAAAACTTGATTGCATTGATTAATAGCCACGAGCAAGGAGCCCGTCTTTGTTTGTTGGGAATGGTGAGTGAACTAGTTTTGCAGCTGAAGAAGATAACATGACATTTCGGTGACAGACGATTCGCTAAAAAAACAGCATTGCCGCTCGGGCAAATGTGTGAATACGGTTTTTTAGCGCAATTGTCGTTAATTAATGAAATAATATAATGAAAATGAATTTATAATAACTTTAAACAAGTGTTTATGGTGTTTATATAAATATTTAACTATAAAAATGATTGTAATTCATTTGTGAACTTCTCCAGAGGAAATGTAAAATTTTTGAAGTAGAGCAAATCGAGCTTTAGCACATTTGGTTCTAAAGGGCACTGGTACTAAAAGAGAAAATCATTAATCGAATAAACATTTTAATGCGACATCTTAATTCCAATAGTTAACTTTGTGTTGAAAGCTCATTCCCAAGTTACATACCCAACATAAATCTACATTTTTCGGAAATATACGGAAAGCTTCTTTTTAAAATTTGTCGAAGTTTACTACCACAGTGGCCGTTTTTTGGTGTTGGCCATTTTTCCTTCTCGCACTGCTGCGAGTTTGAGCAAATTTTATACAAAATTTCACTTTCAGGTATGCAAGGCTCAAGAAATTTGCCCAAGAAAACTTCTGCATTTATTTCCCTAAGAAAAAATGACAGCAAATTTTGTCTCGTCACTGTCCAAGGCCTAAATTAAATACATCAAAGTTCATGGTCCATATGGCCTCACGGCCCAGACCAATAAGGGACCCAGTTTGGGTACACTAGTAATGCTAGTCACCAATTAAACAACAACAACAACAACAACAACAGCAGCATACCGGGCTTGAATTTAAGTATTTCCTGGAAATCTTGCACATGTTCACCAATGCTATTCATCACCTTCTGTTGAGGATTTCCTAATTTAAGCAGAACCCATTAAAAATATGCTTTTTCAATTAAAATAAGGGTGAGGTAGAGCCCCCACACCCAAGCTGACTTGGACTTGCCCGATACCCAAGCTGACTTGGACCTGTGTAAACGTAAATTCTACCGCTATCCGTGCCACCAGAATGCTACAGGCTCAGGCAGGAATGCAGGTGATCCAGCCCCGTGCAATAGCTTAAGCCGGTCACGCGGGGAGAATGGCAGATAAGAGGGAGGTGGTTTATAGCTGGGCGGTTTATAACTAAAGGCTCATTAATCGTCGAATATCCTTAACGTAATATTGACTGAGTATCTACGATGGAAGGGACACATCCCCAAAATATGCAAATTTGTAATAGAACAACTCCACTGTGTGACAAGCTTCGGCAGTCAATATTTTCCGAAATCTCACAATAGAATTCAAACATGAAGTCTCCTCGATCACGTATAAATTTCTTTTTGCGTATTCTAACATTCGAGCGAAGATTACTAACATATATTGACCATGATGTGACTAAGGCAAGGACTGATTGGTAGTACAAAGCGTGAGCCCTAAGCTTCACTTTCACAGAAAAAGCAGTTCTTAAAATAAACAACTTAAACTTACTCAAGTCGATTGATTGCTTGAGATGGAACTAGAAATGAACTAGAGCAAGCTACATGACGACTACATTTGTGAAACTTAAGCGATAATATGTAAATTAACGCAAACACTTCAGAGAAATGAAAACACGTGGTCCAACAATGGCTAAAGTCACAAACGAGCTAAAATTAGCTTAGTGTCGAATGTGATAAAAGATAAACATTACGAATTGGGCCCAACTAGCCGGTATCATGAATGGAATCAGTGCCACCAGGCAAAGAATAGATATGCGATCGTTCTCGCGTTCTTATCATCGCACCTAGAGAACGACCTTGGTTGGCTTCGGCTCAATCTAGCGAGTGGTGAGGGGACATCACTTGAGTTAGTGGTACTCGTTAGGTGCGAGTATAAACAAAAACGAGAGATGGTTATCGTGGGCATTGAAACTCCCTCTGATTATTGGAGCTTTCAGTCCGTAGTAGTAATAGTATTTTTATTATGTTAGTAGATTGAAGTCAGCTGAACGGGCGACAGTGCGGCGACGAAGTTTATGGAAGTTCAAGTGTAGTATCTAGTGCTAAGAAGACAATGCAGTGGCTTTTGCCTATTTTAGTGTCTGCTGTGGTGTTGTTGCGATCCAGCGGAGAGAGCAACATCCTTGGACTATTCCCACATCCTGGGTATAGTCACTTTCGTGTTTTTTATCCATTATTAAGGACTTTAGCTGAAAAAGGGCACCAAGTGACTGTAATAACTTACTTCGAAGCCCCAGAAAAACATCTAAATTACAATGAGTTTATATTGGAGGGTGAGGCAGGTGTAAGTGTGATTGATTTGAACTTCGAGCCTTCGAGATCGCTTCAAGCAATGTATGAGGAGTTTTGGGCGCTGGCAGATGAGGGTAGAGATGCTTGCGAAAGATTCTTCGGTTCGAAAGCGCCCGATGCAATTCTGAAGAAACATGCAGAAAATCCTTTTGATCTTATTATTATGGAATTTTTCAACACGGATTGCCTGGTTGGGTTTTCACCTTTGCTGTCAGTTCCTATCGTCGCCTTGAGCAGCTGCGCCTTGATGCCTTGGCACTATGAACGTTTCGGACTGCCAGATTATCCCTCGTATATAACTACAGAATTTGTCGGATTCCACGAGGACATGGACTATAAAGATCGAATGATCAACTTTATTGTAACGAAAGGAATCAAGCTTCTTTACAGGTGCTGAATCGTTACTAAATTTAGAACACGTAATAAAATTGTCATAAACATTTGCAGATTGATTGTGGAGCCTGCTGATAACAAAATTATTCGTGATAACCTGAAGATAAGTGTGGATGTCAGTAAAGTTGTAAAACAGACTCGATTGATTCTCCTAAACCAACATCATTCGTTGAGTGGGGCGCGTCCGCTGACTCCTAAAGTGATTGAAGTTGGCGGTTTGCACATTGATGCAAGCAAAAGGACATTACCGAAGGCTTTTATTGCATTACTTTCCTGTATATTCTGATTAGAAGTTCTCTTTTTTGTAGAGCTTGGATGAATTTCTAAATAGCGCAGATAATGGGGTGATCTTTGTTAGTTGGGGCTCAATGGTGAGGTTCTCCAGTATTCCATCGAGTAAAGTCGAAGCAATTGTAAATGCTTTGCGAAAAGTGCCACAAAAAATTGTTTGGAAATGGGAAAATGAACAATTTCCAGTTGTAGATGAGAAATTTTTATTTACTCCTTGGGCTCCGCAAAAGGATATTTTATGTAAATCCGATTCACGAGTAAACAAAGATCAGTTTAATGCTTGTAATACTTCCAGGTCATCACAATACAAAACTATTTTGGTCTCACGGCGGACTTTTAGGTGTTTCGGAAGGAGTGCATTGTGGAGTTCCGATGATTGTAACTCCGATATATGGAGATCAATTTACGAATGGAAAGAGCCTTGAACATCGTGATATTGGGAAAATTTTGCCTTTTAATCAAATTAACGAGGAAAATCTGTTGAATTTAATACCAAAAGTACTAAGGTTAATTTTTATTAGTGAATAGAGATTGGATAGAGTCTCATTTAGTAATTTTTAATCTTTAGTCTTAATAGGAATGCAACTATCATATCTACCGCGTTTCGTAACAGACAGAATACACCTTTGGAAACAGCTTTATGGTGGGTAGAAGACGTACTACAACATCCTGGCCAGGATCTTGCATATAGTTCATCAGTAAACTTAAATTGGTTTGTTTATCATTCCTTAGATGTTGTTTTCACGATAATTGGATTCATTTTTGTGATCACATCTGCTGTTGTTATTAGTTTAAGACTAACTTGTAAATATTTATTGTGTAAAAATAGTCAAGATTTTATTAAAGCCAAAAAGGTTAAGTAGATTAAGCTCAATCAAATTACTAAAGGTCCTAATCTCATAGATCCTTGGAGATTACATTGCCCATGGTAAATACAAGTTCGGATTTGGATTGTTTGTTAAAACATAGAGATTGACTAAGTTAAATTATGGTTGAGTTACCAGATATGGTTAAGGCGCCCGTCTTTCCTTCTTCACCTTCAAGGTGCGTTTTTGAATCTGTTCTGTTCAGTTCTAGAGCCTTCCATACCAACTCTTGGCCTCGATAATTATCGAGAACAGTATCCAGCACAAAGAAAAAATTTAAATTTCCTTTTTCCGAACCTGAATTTCTTTTGCTGTTTTTTAAGGTTCCTGGACAGAACAGAAAAGAGCACTTTAAAAAAAATTCCCTCTTTTTTGTCTTCCCGCTTTCCAAAAAAATCCCTGAATTTTCTCCTGGCATCGCTTGTGAGCATGTTAACGAGGAAGCCATCTCCTGTTTGGCCAGAGATGTCTGTTTCGGCACGGCAGTATTGGATGAAGAGCTGGTGGAATAAAATCGCGTATTGGCGCTCTCCTTCTCTCTACCAACTTTCCGACAAGAGCTTGTGGTCCGATACACGGTATACAGAAACAAGGAAATGTAAAAGACTGAATATCGTTTTAGTGCGACGCCACTCAGTGACCTCTTCCCATATAAGATCGAAATTGTTGTTGTTGTTTCTCCATTAGTGCCCACGGTATACAGAAACAAGGTAATGTAAAAGAGAAGTGTCATTTGAATGCTGACGTCACTCGGCAAGTCTTCCCCATACAAAATCGAAATTGTTGTTGTTGTTTTCTGTATTAACCTTGCCGCGTGACGTCGCCTTTTTCTACGATATTCGCACTTACGATACGATATTTCGTCTTTTACATTACCTTGTTTCTGTATACCGTGGTCCGATATTGCTGTCATTGATATAAAGGAACCTCACTTCGGAGTGGTAGTCTCTTACATAAAAAACGAGTGGGAAAAAATTGAAATACAGTTTCCTTTCGTTTAATCGCGTGGCGCACATAGCTTCGTCCTAAGGCAAATGAAATGTTAATTGCCAGTCCTTTAATAAACCTCCAACTACGCATGAAAACACTTATATCTTCATGAACATCGCCTCTGTTACCTTTGTCATATGACGCACCCTCTCAAGAGTCAACAGGGCAGAATATAAACTACATTCCTACATACAAGGAGGCATCACGTCAAATCCCAGAGAATTTGCCTAATTCTGCATAACTAAGTGCTCCTCCTCGAAGTTATCTAATAAATCCAAGGCTCGCTCCTTTGGAACAGAAGCCCGGAGCATCTGGAATACATTAACATGGCATCAACGTGTGTTTACTCATGTGTGCTCTTCAGTTCCACTAATTAATAAACTCGATTACAGGAGCCAACTCCCTTAATTACATTTGCTTTAATTAAACCTGCTGTTTGCTAGTTTTATGGCTTTTAATAGGATTGGATGTTTCGTTATGATGGATTTAGTCCTTCAGGACCAAGGGCGACGTCCGTCATCTAAAATTTTTCCAAGCCAGTCTTAATTGTGTTCGACTTTTTTGTTCAATTATCTCAGATTTCGAACAGTCCTTCTGCGTGGCTCTGAAGAGGATTTAGGATCGGTGAAGTAATCCTTTTCTTGGCGCTTAGCCGGCTCCTTATTTCTAAACCTGGCTTCTACAAAATGATAATTTTTTTAAGAATTTACACGAATCACCTTTCAACAAGAGCTTAATTGCAGAGCTCTTCTCTGATGGACAGCGCTGAATGACGACGAATTTGGGGCTCGATCCGGATACGCGAGCTTTTGTCTGCCGTGGATTTTAGAATGAAAACACGTGTGAAAGGGGCCACCGGCTATGTCAGGAGCGCGTACACCGGCTATAACCATGAATTATTTAATTTTTGTGCCCTTTCGGGGCGAATCCCTTCAATAAATGCATTTCGTGTTAGTCCCTTGTAAACAATACAAAATAATCCCCCTGCTGGCATCGGAGTCCTTGTACGTGTGTGCCTCAATGCAAAGTTCCGTATGCGGCAACAGGATGCCGCGGGTTTTTGTAGGGGGAGCGGGCAGGCCTCTCTGAATTGAATTTTAATGCATCGAAATCCATTTACTATGATCTGATGGAATCAATTGTCTGCCGTGATGTGCCAGTAAAGGATTCAAATGAAGACCGACCCCGAAAGCCCATCTCGACGCTAGAGGGTGTTATCGTTAATCCTTGTTGTGATTTACGCTGATTTTTGCTAAATGAAATTTTAAACCTCGATACAGGACACTTTTGTCGGCTAAAAGGAGCGTTTTTATAACATGAATCTACAATTATCAGTAGCTCTGGTCGACCAATTTTTTTAGCCAATGGCGTCCGGCAGTTTCATTTCAATAAACCATAATTCCCGAGGTGGCAGTAATTGCTTTTTGTATAATTTGAAATAATTTTAAAATTTAAATTAAAGGAGAATTGTTAGAAAATGTTTTTTTTTACTCAGAAGTTGTTTCCTCTGTAACCATTGTAACACTGTTACATTAGCAGCGATTGTTTAATGGTGGGTCCATATGATAGAGACTTTTGGGCGTAGGGACTTCTGTCTACAGACTTCTATAGAATTTTGTCTGTGAAATAAAGAATAGTCCCAGAGACATTCCCTCGATATGTCCGAACAGACATTCCGTCGGCCGCTGCATTCAAACTTCACAGTCTGTACAGAAGTCGGACCGTCAAATGTGCTTACCGCGTGGATCCACCATAAGAAATGGAATGATTCACACTACAATCTTGGGCGTTATTGTGAAATGCTTTTTCTGGGCGGGTAACAATGCGAAGCGATTTTCTATAGTGCTACTACGTTTTGAGTGACGACGACTGACTTGCTTTAGTGGTAGCAGTTAAGCAAGCTGCAAGACACGGAGATTGTTTTAAAAATACTCTACAAGCAAAAATGTCTGTACAAGTTGTTTGCCTGGGTTTTAATCTTCTTCTCATATTGTGAGTTTTGTGGGGCTCTTTTGATATGTCGTGAACAAAAGTGCATTTACGGGTAGCTACAATTTTTTCCTATGCAGGATCAACAGCGCGAAAAACATTCTCCATTACCATAAATTGTAAAAATGGGGCAAAGTAGGGCACATATTGCACTGAAATCGCACCTATTCTGCTGCCGAGTGGTGATGCCTCCATAGTGAACAAAGATTTTCATTGTTTTTCTCCCGAAAAGAGTTTATGAAACGAGTCTATTCCCAGCTCAGCAGTATGTTGGATATAATGCCGCCTGGAAACGGAAGTTTTATACGATAACTTCCAGTGTGGAAGCGGGGGAGCTCATTATGTTTCGTCGCATAATGGCACAACTGTTGGTGATATAAAAACCCCTTTTCAAAACCAACAATGGTGGAAAAGTATCAAATCACTTGCACACAGTGGAGTCTTCTACAATGGTTTTATGTCGCATGTAAATACTGGGACAGCGCTAGCTTTGTTCCTGGCTGGAGTTATTACTGTTTCACAAAAGCCCCTGAAGGGGTCCATGATAAATGCGGAGCGCCGTAGTCCCTTTTGTTTTCTTATCCGAACCGAGAAGCGTTCTTAATAGCTTTCACGTACACCATCACGGAAGAGCAATGAAAGGGACCACTTGATTCAAAGAAGAGGAATATAAATTACAGCTGGACGTATCCCTTATAGGGACCGGAAATGAAGGACTTTGTGGATAGTACCATCAGCAAAAACAGGTGAACAGGTGATAGAATGAATATGCAGTACACTCGAAAGGATTTTCGTGTTTTATTTACAAATATGAATTCCTTGCATTATAACCACGTTGACTGTGGCCGATGTATTGAGCGCCTTCTTGTGAGTCCTGAAATGGTCTATACTTAAATTGTTGCTATTATGATAATCTAACATCTATTTTTACAGAGTGCCTCTGGGATTGCGTTATTCGCACGAGGGACGCCTTCGAAGTTAGACGATTGTGCTCCTCCGCCGCCCAAAGTCTCCTAAAAGCCAAAGAATAAGTTTTGTTGCTCATTTTGCGGAGCTGTATTTCTTTACTATGCGTTGTAAGACAGTAGTCTGTTGTCTGGTTGGCGTCGGGGGATCCTGGAAATATTTTAATTAATATTTCTAAATTGAAAACTGTTAAAATACCTACCCTGAAGTGACCTGCATTTTGTTGAGGTGCCCTAGTCGTGAATACCTTGGTGCCCTAGTCGTGCATTGGGAAGAATATTTAAGGGTTGTTAGTCACCAAAAATAATTTACGTATAAGTCATGGCTTACCCTAGATATAGCATTGTTCTGCTGGTTTTGGAAGGGACGAGGAAAGCACTCAATATGATAAACGATAATTTAAAAAACAGATCTTACTTTTGACAATCGATGAGTGTCTGGCCCTTGCGGAGTTCTTGCCTGATCCTGGAATGAAGGTGGATTAATATCGTATTTAAAAAAGTGCAATTTTCTCTCACGTTTAGCCTTTCATCAATGCCCTGACGTGCGTACTGCGAGCCCTGGAACTACTTTAGAGCTTCTTATTTATCTTATAAGTATATAAAAGTTTCTTACATTTGGAGATTCGAAATTGTCGTAATTTTGAGATGTTTCTTGAGAGCCTTGATACCGCTCATTATTAGGGCGTTGTCCAGCGTTTGATTGTGGTTTTTGTTGACGGGTCTGGAATTTAGTAGGAAATTTATTTGGTTGCAACCACTGTGGTAGGAAATGAGTGACACTTACAATTTTAGATTCGTAATCAGTGTCGGACTGTTTTTGAGAATAATAACTCTGAAAATACAGGAATTTTGAAAATTATTTTTCTTCATAAAATTCTGCAGCTCTCAATAAAAATGCACACAATAAATGAATAGTTCTTGAATAACAACAAACTCACACTCTCATCCTGAGGTTCCTGAATTTTATAGTTGGCATTGTTAAGTTTCTTTTTAGCCCGCAACAGGATACGTCTTTTATCTATGGGCGAAGTCATTTCAAAAAGAATCCCATTTTTAGTTCGTTGGGCACTGCGTATTTTGTTTTCTAAATCGATCAGATCCAACTTTTCAGTAATTAACTGCCGAATTGCTTCTAAAACGTTTCTTCCTGGTGGCTCCTGTCCAGTTAAAAGGAGTTGAGTTCCAACATCCATGTCCTTAATTAGTTCCTGAACAAGTTCAGTTAAGCTATCGACTTGAATCTGTAGAGGTATAAATTTGTCATTGAGAGAGTTCAGCTGTGCTAAAGTGACGTTAAGTTGTGCAGAAATTGTTGTGAAATGTTCTGGATTGCAGGCGCATTGTTGAACTTCTTTTTCGGGTATTGGCTTTGGTTTTGTAGACTGACAACCTCTAGTGCACCTAGTTGTAGGTTGGATACCGAAGTCTGAAATAGAAAATGGAGCAATTCTTTCTTCCAATATGGTCGGTGGTGTTGCAAATGATGGTGACGATGCAAACGATGTTAATGACGGTGGGTTTGAATGGGTAAATTCTGGAATTAAAAGGTAGTTGAAGTTGATGTGTTAACAAAAATATCTAAACTAGTTTATACTTTATTTAGTTGAGCTATTTTCTAAATAATAGTTTTTAAACGGCAGCGCACTTTATAGGCATTCATCATTAGAGCAACATTTTTAATGGACACGGAAACTTGTTTAGTTCCATGAGGCAATTTTTTAAATAGTATTGTACAATATAGTGGCGTGTGTGAGTCGGACGAACATGTAACTACTTCGAAAACGGGGGAAAGTGTTTTTTACAAGGAAACCGTGTAAAGCGCATTTAACCTCTCTAGGGGATGGTTTTTGGCCGTTTTGAGGGGTTGCGCAACCGAAAATAGAAATTCTAACAACGCCATCGTGTTCAGCATCCTTGAAAAAAGGGTGAGAGATAGTCTTGTTCCGGCTCAAAGTAGTTACCATTTTCGGGTTTTTTTCCGACTCACACACGCCACTAATAGCTTTTCACTGTATAGTGGGCATTAATAAAATAATAGAAAATGCTTTTACTAATTATCTGCTCTCGACTTCTAAAAATCGTGAAGTGATAAAGTTTAAACAACGCAGAATCATTTTTAAAAACAAAATTTCAGATAATCTTGAGAAATTTTCAGTCGAGCGGTTATCATTAGATTTATGACCTTTGCCAGGAAAGCTAGTTTTTATCTAAGGCACCGACTAAGCCCGAAACTGGTTCCAAATAAATATGGAACTAAAAATAAATCGAATATGGCATTAAATGACAATTTAATGACCAAAATTGACAGAACAGCAAACTGTCAAGATAGGTTGTGTGACCCCTTAGTCTAAGTCTACAGAATCAGTAAAGAGAGAGGAGCACAACGCGGTGAACGACTCTCGAGTATGCAAATCAAGATTGTTTGAGTTTTTCGCTAGATGCAGGTTTCATATACCGGATGTGGTTTCGCATTCTCTAGTAAAATTCCATTCCTCTTTTACCTCTGATAATTGTGGTTAAGCCATCTACACGATGTCCCATGCCGTTGACTTGTACAAAGATCCAATAATTAATGACATCTCCAATGAGTAGCTGAACATCTTTATCTTCAAACACCCAACGACCGTTCGTGGGGAATGTTACATCCTTGGCCAGGTTACCGCTTTCGAGACGGGTTATTGGTGAGTTGACCTTTCCATGAAATGAAAACAGTTCCATGCCATCCATGTGAGGTAAGGATACTCTTAGTCCCCTTGGGGATAGGGCTTCCACCAATGGTTTCCCAACTATATCTTTCTGTTTGGAACTGCCGTAATCTGATGCTCGGTTAATGGATTTCGCTCCAGTTAACAATGTCAGCACTGAAAACACTATCACAGTTGATTCTTTCATTACTACCGTTCGTGTTATCTCATTAATGCTAAAACTTTATACTATTCACTGCGATAAACAGTTATATCTTAAATCTACTTTCGTTCACTTTAAACAGTATAGGTACTATTATTATATTATATCTGCGCCTTAGGGCTATTTTCTAGAGACTGAATACACAAGAGCGATCTGCTTCAGCCGCCGACCTACGAGACACTGGAACTTGACCGAGATCATAAAGTGGGTTTGCCAGCAGCTGGGAAACCCCCTCCTCGATTATAGATGAATGACGATGAATGATCATGGCGAGGGGAAGTGCTTCTCAGAACCTGATATTGCGATATTTAGTGTTTAGTTTTATTTTATGTAAGACTTTAGTATGGAACTTAAGAGATAGAATGCTGCCTTTGCAATCTGCCATTGGAATTTGTTATTGATTTTGAACTAGTGGCGCACATTATCATGACTACGTAACGCACATGCGACCTATCCATTGATATGAAAACAAGAAATTTTTAATTTTATTTTGATAAGGTTTTATTGGGTAACGCGTGAGCAAGAATATTACAATCAGGGAAATACGACAATCCCGTAAATATTAAATCCCCGGGTTTACTTCCTTCCTAAATTTTTAATTGAAAACGAAGACAGAGTTGTGACTGATGGTTTTTAACGTTATCAGGAAAAAGCAGTTTTTTCCGCCGATTACAAAATTTGTCCAACTGAAATTTCAAGCGAAAGCGTCGTAAGGATTTTACAAGATTCGGCTAGAGTTCTGGCTTTATCTAATTACATTAATGAAACTACCTTTGAGTACTACAATTCTCTTAAAGGAAGAATGAAGAGCAGCCATTATAATTTTATTTAAATTCTGGTGCTATTGGTTCGTGCATAAAAAAGTAAGGGATCAACCCCAATTCAAGAAACTGCGGAATAAATTTCCAATACGTATGCCGACTCTCCAAAAAAAGGGAACAAGTAGGCAGTTTCTATTTTTTGCACGGGAAAACAATCCATAATTGTTCCTACCACGCCTTTTCTAGACCCACAATAAAAATCTCAAAAGAGGATTTAAGTATCTCTCCTTCGCATTCACCCAGTGTTGTGTAGCCTGAATTTTATCCTTATATAAATCACCAGGTTTCGAGGTAAACATATCTGAAAGGACTGTTAATGGAATATGCATATATGCTGGTATATAAATTTCCTGTAATGTGGCAGTTCAATTCCAATGAGGCTCATATTTATAAAGTGGAGGTCTCCCTCTCTCCAAAATGTACCCAGACATAACCATCAGACTCAGAGTATGGTTCCGTAGCACACACCATAGCTGGTCCTCAGTCCTGAGAATAATGCCACAACTGGGACACATATTGGCAGTTCATTTATCCGGCATGGCAGATAAATTTATGCGACCAGGATCGTACATATACTGAAAAAACACGATTTCTGCCAAAAAGGATAAAAATGTAACTGAGTCGAAGCATTGTTAGTGAAATTTATAGGACACTGCGGGGAAGTCACCGTTCTCGTGATATTTTACACAATATTTAACGGGAGATATGTTAACGGGTAATTTATGGCACCGCTGGGAATACTATCAGGATTGATTAGTTTTTTTACTAAATTCGATTATTAATAGAAATTTGCTCTAGGGCTCTATTAAAAGTGGAACAAGTTGAAGATCATCATCTCGTTCATCTCTATTAAATATTACGACGCCTCCTGGTCCCCAGTAACAATCAATTCCGCAGCTGAAAGGCGAGGAACCTACATTACATTCAAGTTGCTTGCAGTTGTTGAGAGGAGCTTAAATTCCTTCCGAAAGTCTTTCCATTAAATTAATTTAATAAATTCATTCTTAAAAAAGTTTCTCAGCAGTCAGCTTTGATTACAGATAAAATGGGACAAAGGAAAAGGGAAATAAAACATTTCTATGGCGCGGCAATCATTTAGATCAGTAAATAATAGAAGTCCTTCAAATGTCGCGGTAATTTATCAAGTTAACGACTTGCCCCAAGCTAAATCCAACTGTAAATGGAATGTTAATGCAAAATTGCAAAAGTCGTAAAATTCAACAACGGCCCAACTCCTTAAACTTTTGTCAAAGGGATCACAAAAGCAAACATCCTGAATCGCTCTCATTAAAGTAAATCTCTTGCCAAGGAGAGCCCCTCTGCGGATCTCTTGCCAAGGAGGAATCTGCGCGTCATAATGTAAATGCGACATAAAATCTTTTACGAAGGACATTCTACCAGCAAAACTTCAATCCGAGAGCTGAGATTATAAGTCCAGGAAAAGCATCTTTGAAAACGCGGAAAAGCCGAAGCAAAAAATTCTAAGGAAAATCATAAAACCAATGAGCAGAGCGCGGCTAAAGGGAAAGCTCCAGCAGTCGGCGGCTGTAAATTAATTATCCTTCGGTTATATTCCATTAAAGCTGCCCTTATTCCGTCGTGACACTTATAAAACCATTAACTTACGACAGGATGCAAAAATCTTATCCGCATTACTGGTCCGAAGCGAACATGCCGGCGCGGACCGGGGGACATCCTGCAGCATCTTGGTGGACACCGGCCAGGGTGGGGAGAAGGTGAAAAATTAGAAATTCTGAGGGAAAAATTAATGCAACAAGTGTCCCTTATGCATAATTCATATTATGCTAATGCTCGGTGGCTTTAGCTACTCTTGTTATGGTGATGGGTTTGAACCTGCTGCTCCTGAATCATATGCCCTGGTGAATTGAGTCTTTTTATGCAATAACTCAAGGATTCAGCTTCCGCAGTGGTGTGCCCCAGCTGACATTTATTATGTGCCGTGATATCACTCGATACCCGTCGTTACCAGCCGAGGTATCAACTTTCTAAATTTAGGGATCGAAATTTGTTTTAAAGCAAAAAGGATATATTGTTATAAGAAACTCATCCTGAACGGGAAATTGCGAAACTTCTCGTAGATCAAATTGATTCTACGAAATCGTAATAGGATATAAAAATTCGACCAGTATATTTTTACGTAAAAATGAGTCTATATCTTTTTTGCCTCATTTGTGTTCCCTCACTCGGCTTCGTCTTGAGGAGATTATCTTCTTGGTATTATGGCTCTAAATCGCGGATACATGTATTGCTGATAATTGTTTATGCAATGGTAATAATATCCCTTTCAACAGGTTCAACTTTTCGTTCAACACTTTGATTCACTAAGTGAAGTTTGTTGAGTTGAAAGAACGCGTTTCAATTTGTTTGTTTCAACACTTGAGTGAGAAATTCTGAGAACTGCCGCTGCTGCGCTGAAATTCATAAGCATTATGTATATACTATACATGCATACACATACTTATAAACAGTTAAATCTAAATCAAGAGTTGACAGAAAATTTTGCGTCACCTTTGTGTTGAAGGGAATTGTCCTTTCAACTTGTATCCATTTCTCAAGTACGCCCGGTCTTGGTAGCTTAGAGGTTAGGGCGCCCAACTTCCATCCCAGAGGTCCGTGTTTCGAATCTACTCGGCGGCATGGTCTTTCGTCTTTCCATTTTCTCCGACGTAGATAACTTATCATCTTTCTTGATTACCCTCTTTACAGCAATTCTCGGTCCTTTCTCCTGTCATCGCCTATAAGGTTAAAAAGCGAGGAAGCCTGTCTCCTATTCGACCACCCCAAGGCCAGCTGTCGCGGCAGTAATTGGATCGGGAGCTGGTGGTGTAAAACCATATGTTAGCGTTGACAGTTCTTTCACTCTTCTCTCTACTATCTTTCCGACTAGAGCATGCGACATAGATATAAAATCGATGTTTAAATATCTTTTTCATGGAGACAGATGCCTAAATTAGAAGTAGAACGGTTTTTTCAGTTTGATAATGCCATTGGACTTCTTTCGGCAGAATAAAGAACTTCTGATAATTATAATTTCTGTATCGCCAGGATATTTCCCTTTGTAAATGCATAAAACTGCAGGTTCCTTTTTTTCTTTCATTTTACATGCTTCCCTTAGTACAAATCCTTATTTTGCCAACTTATGGATCGGTAGACCTCAGTCGGATGACAACTGCAGACTGTCCCTGGGAAAATTTGAAAAATTCATGACTGCATTTGCAGAGCAACCGAGAAACAATGACTTAAGTTAATTCCACCGCAAAATAGAAACATCCCAATTGGGAATATCTAGTGGAAATAAAGTGATACCCACGAATGGGGTCCGTAATACCCAAAGGGTTCTCTTCTGTCCATGAGACTAAATCGTATTTCTCTCAGTCTGTACCATAAACGGAAATTCCCAGAGCCTTTGGTACTCATTAAAAAGTTTCAGCAAATACCGCAGGATGTGGTTAGTTAGGCAAATGCAAGTAGGTGAATTTTTTACGTGCCCGGTCGATATTCAACTAAAAGTTACGAGAAAAATGCTGATGGCGCCTGAACAATTCCGCAGAAATGCAGAAGCCACAATGACGGCGGTATGGATAATTTACCTTGTTGCAACATAAACTTTTGGCAACAATAAACTAAAAAACCACTTCTGCATTAAATTCACGGCATCACAGGCCAGAAGTTCGCTGTACTAGCAACAAGACAACCTGAACGGACTTAACCGAAAAAGTTAAATTGAATGCAAAGAGAATGCCCCAAGGGCGGGGTGGAGGGTATATTATCTAATCGTGGATTCGAAAAACAGCGTACTCTAGAAGGATGTAACTGCCTTTGTAGAAAATTCGTGATACGCTTAAAATCTGTCTTAGGGATTGGATTATGAAATTGTAATCTGTAAGTAGAGGGACTAATACATGTCCCACGACGCCATAATGAACGAATAAAAGGGCAGACACCAAAATTACATTGGTACAAATAAAATCAGCAGAAAAACGTTGGCATCAACAAGGCTTTGGAACAAAATTTGATAGCCTTTTGAAAGGGCCTTTGAAAAAAGTTGTGTTTAGTATCCGGGAGCTCGGAAGTGAGTGCGGATTGACACTGGGATTCCCTAATCCGCCGTGTGGGTGTAATCGTGAATCTTAACGTATAGCAATGCCAGCCTGTAAACCATCTCCGAGAACAAAATTAAGGAATCTCAACTTACACATACGGCATTTTGAACATAGGTGTCAAATCCGCACTCACTTCCGATCCGCCGGATTCGGGAATCGAGGCCATTGAATTGGGACCAAAATTACATTTAATTTAAAAAATCAGCCGACGCACAATCAAGCGCACCCAGACCTACCTCTCAATCAGATGCTACTACCCCTTCAAGCAATATGCAAATATAAACGAAGTTTGCCCATCAATACAGACTGAAGATGCAATGTTGCCAGTTAATAAATCGTTAGCCGTTATATGACTAGGATATTAGCTCGTAACGTCGTGCCGGAGCGGCAAAACAAATATTCACATAAAAATTTGCTATTCCTGGCATAGTAAGTCCTTTAATAAGCTTTTAAAAATTTATTGCAAAAAGTTTTCCACTTGATAAAGTTTCAACTAGCGTCGGCCACTTATCAAATAAATCGGAGTAGAAACGATATGCGACGGAAAAACGCCGAAAAATTCTGGCAATGAACCAAAAATATTTATCTCAACTTTTATGCGAAATTTATTGTCCTCATACGGGGAAAAATGAAACAAGTCGGATCGCTTGACAATGGGCAAACAATTCGTGTGTATTTAGGGATGAAATTCCATTAAATCCCCATTCAGGACCCCTGCCATGGCCAGGATATAATGTGCTCTCGGTGGCCCAACTATAGCTCATTGGTTATGGCACTGCAGGTTTATACCAACTCGACCGTTTGATTTAGGTCGAGAGGTGATTATGCGGCGACGAAACCGCGATAAAATGCAGCGGGCTTTTAATGCACAGTTAATTTGCGCAACACGCAACGCATCTGTGAACTTTCGATTTTCGAACGCTCTTTAATGTCCCATGCTGAATCCTCCACTCATCGATTCCTTTCAGCAGGATCTTATCGGCCCAAGAATCATTTCTTTAGCGACTTTTGACGGCTAACGTGACTGAGAAGGCCCATGGCTGTTGGCAGCAGCTGAGCTAATTACATTAGATTCAGAATTCAGCGATTCGCTGTACGGATACGACAACCGAGAAGGATCTTGAACTGTGCCGAATGCTCTGGCAGCCCCAGCAGCAATCAGATAAGGAAGATTGAATGCCGCAAATAAAGTTAATTAACGAAAACCCCTTTTTGGGACTCCTTCTGACATTGTAGATGACAGAGAGCTTTTTGCTGCCCTTTGCACAACTAAACCAAGAGTCAAGATTGCGAGATATCATCTGTAAAGAGAGATCGTTTCTCTAGATATGATTAATCTGTTCACAGTTCGAAGGACTTCCGAAGCTGTTGAGCTATTTCAGGGCCTGTCCCGACCGAAACAACCAGTGTATGGGGGCGGCTCTATATCACCATTTGCTAATTATTTTGGAATTACAAATACTGGTATTTAATTAGGATAAAATCTTTTTACTTTTCTTTAGTATTTTTTTCTTATTTACTTCAATTACATAATGGAAAAATGCCTGAAAGACATCTCGTCCTTCTGCATGAAACAACTTTTAGTTAATTATTTTATTTTTTCTGTCCTTGGGTAGGATTGGAATAGATTTGTTAGAATACATAACGTTTCTCAATTTTTGGGATCAATTCAGGTCGAGATTTGTGAAAGATTGTAATATTTTACGCAACACCTGTACAGGATATTAAACAGGAGGAAACTTTTCGACATTTTAAACATAAATCAGGGAATATGTTAAGGAAAAAAATTAAAATATGTTTGCTACACCAAAACTGTTACGAGCAACCTGTTTACATATTTTATGTTCTTAAGTATATACAGGGTGTCCCGTGCAGATTTACGATTTGAAATTCGACCATTTGTAAAACAGTTGCGCGGAGGAGTGGGAGAGGAATATAGCTCTGCGCGTGCGTCATACGTTGGGAATAGAAGCGTATTTTAAAGCGTATTTTAAAGCGAACAATTCTCGGGCTTTTCCATTTAAATAGGAATGAAGCACCAACAAGGCCTACATGGCTAAAAGGTGACCGTTTGAGCCGCTCTACCCACGAATAGAATAATCGGGTCTTTTTTATTTGACAACTCTCGTGGTGAAAATGTCACTGTTGATGGTGATTCTTCAACCCAAGTTGAGTTTGTCACCCTGCTCTGTTAACTAAATTCCGAGCTATTAGTACATATTTACTTGCAGAGCCCCGTCTATAACTTAACAGATAAGTTTATATAAGAATTGACATCATCCAACGTTCGACGTGGTTTTTGATCGTTTTGATCGATAGGCCATTGATTGCAGATCTATTAAGTTATACACGGCCACTACCGACTCAGTTGTAAAGAAATGCATCACGAGTTTTCTTTCCGGCTGTTCAATCAAAGTAGTATTGGATGGCGTCATACCTCAGTACCCCTCCATCTCCGCCGGTGTTCCTAAGGGCTCAATTTTATCTTCTTCTTCTTTAATGGCGCTACGTCTTGCTAATTCTGTCCAGTTTGCTATACGAAGTTTTCGCAGTTCATCAATTCACATTTAGAATGACCATTGTGCTTAGACGCCACTCTTCCGGCATTTTCTGCTTTTCCATAGTTTTTTGCATATGCAAGGCATAGCATAACTTCTCCCCATATTTTTTTAAAGATTCCTGTGGTTATACCATCTGCACCTGGAGTCTTATATTTTTGGAGTTAGTTTCGCAACTTCTTCTATTGTAGGCTCTGGGCCATCGTTTCTGGGCCATCTGTACTTCGTGTGTCTGTTTTTCCCTGTGTTAGGGCTATGTAATCTTTGAAGAAGTTTCTAAAGTATTTCTCCAATATAGCACCATCCTCTTTTCTTGCGAAGGTGCAGGTGGGTCTATCCTTGTTTATCATGCTTACTTCTTTGCAGAAACTTTTAGCATTTTATTACTGTTTGTTTAATTTCACTGATTACATCGCTTAAGTAATCTCGTTTTTTCTTTTTGTCCTTCGTGTTAAGTAAACACCTGTCTTTTTATTTCAATACCTCTCTTACATTGATCACCAAACCAGTGCCTCCTTCTTTCGTTGTTTTGTGTACCTTCTGTGTTCTTTGTCTGTTTGCATATGCAGTATCACTTTTTATCGCCCTGACTGTAACCTGTCAGATAAATCAAGTTGTTAAGCGAAGTGAAACAATACGAAGAAATCAAAATTGTTTACAATCGAAAGTCTATTCAACTAAAAACCAAAATAGAGCTCTTCTACATAGATACTGCATATAAACATGTCCGCAATAGGAACTTAAGGAAGGATTTGCGGATTTGCAGTCCTAACATTGCCAGCAGTCTTTCTCTTGCTGCTCGATAAGTGAATCGGCCATTATACCCAGTAAATAACTTGATTAGGTCAATAGCAAATATTTTCATGTCGAGATTATTTGAGTTGCATGCAACAGTGGTTGGGAAGTCAAATACAAGGCCAACTCGAGCGCCCTCTTTCCACTAGTCGGTCGTCATTGTAGTCCTTTTATACACATGGAGGGGAACAAATCTTTGCCACCCTGCAACAGGTGGATATGGCGTGCTGGAAATGGTCAGCAAGCAACAAACTGTTGATATAAGTGATTTTATGCGAATCATAAAAGGGAGGATTCTTTCGAGTCCTACTAGCTGGAAAAATACTCTACAATCCTGCCTTAACTATACACAGCTGCAAGTCCTTCAGATTTACTGTTAAGAGATGAAATAAGCCCTTTAAGTCCAGGTTATGAGTAAAAATTCGCTACACACACTCCCAGCCAGAGACTCACCCACACAAACTTTCTTAATTATATTTTCTGTGGTGAGTAGTTAAGTAAACATCCTTCAAGTTTACAGCAATGCCAACGATAAAATTTTCGCAATTCTATGCCCCGTTAAGAGTTCTCGAGCGCAATTTTCGTGATTCTCGGCCATAAACCGAAAGAATGAGCCCCAATTAGTGTCTTTCATATTTTTCCAGGAGTTTTATGTTTTCCCTTCTTGGAGGTTCTTTCTCCTTCACGATATCTACGGTCTTTAGACAAAGGAATCGTCAAACCGTAAAAGCTTACCAGAACGAATCCTTCGCCTTTTGTGTTTTTTTCCTGATGCTATGCAGAATAGTTTCATTGTCTCCTGAAATCAGATGAGACATTTCTGCAGCTGTCATCCTTTGTTGGGTGAAAATTCATTTCACATCCCCCACGGAATTTTCTTTTTTCTTTTTTTTTAATTTTTCATGAATTGAGCTCTGGCAAATTTTTAATATTCTGCATGGCTTTGAACGGCAGGATGCATAATTTTTGCATTCTCTGAATGGGGCTTGAGTGGTTGCTAAGAGCACCGCTGACTATTGGCTTTGAGGACTTGTCCTATTGCAATTGTGCTCGGTTTCTACAAGGAGAAAAAATTAGAACAAATTCGAGCATTGTGAAGTAAAAGGAGAATAAAGAAATGATTGCCAATTAGGGAATTTTTGGCGTAATTGAAGAACGAGAGAGAGAGACATAGTGTGTATGCCTGTTTCAACCAGGTTGTTATCTTCAATTTACAAAGGCAACCCGTTTAGATTTTGAGTTTCAGTATAGCTTTGAAGCGTTTTGTTTATGGTGTAATAGCGAGAATAGCTTTAAAACATTTTTTATGTGAAAGTCCAAGCTTAGGAGTCATCCTTTTACTACCAGTCCGTCATGTCGTACTCGTCATTGCCTAAAGTCTAGTAGAAGTCTTGGTTCGAAGGAAGGAATAGAGGACATGGCAGATTAATAAGAGTCTGGAGGACGTTAATGGATGAAGAGGCGATGGAGCTTGCGTTGAGCTACTGGATGTAACACCAAAAGGAAGAAATTTTGCACGGAACCCTCTGTAACAAAAATCGTAGGGAAAAATTTTGTAATGGGCTTCGATTTCACAAAGTCAAACTGGTACGGGAACGGGAGTACTGTAAGCTTTTTAAGGAGCTCTCAAACCCGAGTAAAAATTAAAAACGGCCTTATAAAGGGCGAACACCGGCCGCTTGGCTTTTTAAGGGGCATATGATGGCCGTAGAGTTTTCAACCATTTTTAATGGGAGCACATACGGCCTTACGACGGCCAAATTTGACCAAAAGATTTAAAATGCCAAGTACTGAGCTGTAGAAAGGGGCATTCGACGGGAAATTTGAGCCAAAAAAAGAATCTGCACGCAATGTATTGTTGAATGTGTTTTATGGGAACTTCATCATTTTCGTTATGTACAATGGTTCTTTAGATTTATCCTACTTAAAGATATCGATGCACAAGAGAAACGAGCTCGCCAGTCGTCGGTTTGTTGTACGTGAAGTGTGGTGCGTGTTGATTTATATTTTAGTGGGAAATTTTGTTATTTAAAGGCTTGAAAAAAAACACAATCGAAAAAAAATCAAACATTTAATTGCAGTGAAATATATTTTCTTATAGGAGGGCGAATATCCACGTTGCTGCCACTGTACCACCGTCGTATACCCGTAATAGCAACAATACGGCCGCCGTACCACCGTTGTATGGCCGTTATTGGAACTGTAAGGCCGTTGTTTCACCGTCAATCGCCCCCTGTACGGCCGTACTGTCTTGCAACGAGCCTTCTGTTAACCGCCAGATGGCCGAGGACTATGTTTCAATCACAGTCGGCATTTGCCCGTTCTAAGGCCATCATTTATTTTTACTCGGGAAGGTGGCTATTGCGGCACTTCATATGCCTTATCAGTTTCTCATAAGGGCTCTATGAGGCAAACCTCATTTCAAACGAAATCAGGTAATCCCAACATCTAACTTACGTATTTGGAAAGTTTTTTAAAAAGCTTTAAGCTTAAGCTTTAGTCTTTTCTCATACAAAGCTTTAGTTTTTTTTTGTTGCTTTGCTTCATATTTCAGGCGATCATGTTGGGGTCCTTGAAAGTTGTCATTTTAGTATACTCAATAGACCGGTTTTCGTTCGATTGCGGAGGTCAAGCAGCATTGGACGCGATTATTAATCAGTTGGGGGATCTTTTCGTAAAACGACACTCGCGTTTAAAAATTTAAAGTTCTCGACACCGCCGCAGTTATTACTACATATCCACTCCGAATTTCTCAAAATGTTCAGCCTCTTTTTTCCACTCAGGATCGGGTAGCAATCATTTTTCCTCACGGGGGCCACATGGAGCATTCCTTATGGGACAAGGCGTTAGATGCCCCTTGCGGGCCTTATAAGGCAATCCACATGGGGCCCACATGAGGCAAAGGGGCTAGCCTCATAGGGATCCCATCTGCACACCCTCAAAATGCTAGTCGGGAGGGAGGGGTAACGTCCGGTAGGTGAAGACCCAACCTAAGCGGAACTTTGGTACCTTATTATTAACCGGTTAAGCCGATGAGACGCCTTATTAGGGCTACTCGAAGCAACCCCTAGTATTGCTTTCTTAAAGGCATATATTTTCGGGCAAAAATAAACTTTCCGCTCCAATTGTGGGAATTCATTCGAAATTAATTTTGGAAATTTAAAAATGAAATAATTTCGAGGTTTTCCATTGATTAACTCAAGTTATAAATTTACCGAGCGGTGGATAGCAAACATATTTCGATCATTAACGGGGGCATATTTCCTGGTAATTTATAGTTGCCCAGTATTGTCAAAATTGATGACCCTCAGCCTCGTGGGCAGCGCTCGGAGTAGTGCAGGACGTGGGTTTCGCTCCCAACTTCCATATTCCTCATTGAAACTAATAAATTCATACGTGAATGTTTATTTATCCAACGAATAATTTAGGCGAAGTGGAAACCCAATGACCGGTTGGTGTTAAATCGGTCTGAGTGCCGTTTCGATTATGAATTTTGTTCCGTTTGACTGAAGCCGGCATTGTAGATTGTGTAACGTGAGAATGCATATTGCCTCAGCTGCGAATATGGCGTCAGAATCGGAGTGGTCCTTACACCTCATTACTCTACAATGTACTTTCAACAAGTGCTATATTACCCAGCAATTTAACGGAGGCGGTCATGTGAGCCATATACGTGACAAATGAGCATTAGCTCGAGCAGTCATCCGGTCACTGCACTGAGTCCATACTTAGGTAGGCTTTGTCTAAGACCGATTGGTATACTGGTCCTCAAAAAGTCTCACCAGAAATTCATTACTGGCCGAATGTGCTCATCCGCTCATTCAATTTCCTCCATTTCCGCATTCCATTTCCCAACCGAGGCCCTCGTTATTTGGCGATGACGACAATTTTCTTCAGAAAAAAGTCACCGTTGAGAGAGCGTCTTTTGAGGATATGACGTCAATTGTCTTCTGTTGAACCACAAATAAAGGCGAATGACAATAATGAGGAAATCATTATATTTACTTCCGTCTCTGATATTTTCCTTTACGCATCAAAAAACACTAACAAGGATCTCCGCTCCCCCCGCCTCTGGCAGAAGGTAGCGTCCTTGTTCCAGGCAAAAATATTGCCAAGCCATAAAATTATATCGGAAAACAATTATAATAAAAGGACAAAGACTGAGCCATATCGAGGGGCTCTCCGGAGCTCTGTGCGCTCTTGATGTATAATGAACCGGAGTTAGTGGAGGGTAGTGGAGCCTTGTTTTATTCTCGTCGTTGCTGGAGAGTATACGGACTTCCGTTTCCTTAATTGAACGTCTTCAGAAGGACTCATTTGCGCCGAATAAAGCGCCCTGAGTATATCCAATTAATTTTTTATTGCATGACCATCTTATGGAGTTGTACGAATCCATTTATATGGATTCCTCCTTTAAGTTATGACCCGTTGGGGAGCATTTGTGGCCGCAATTTGTAGACACAATTACCAAAAACTGCGTTGTAAAAAGTTTTTTCCTTGGTGGTTTATGTGGATGTCGGGAACGATTCCATTATTGGTTAGCTACAAATTTTGTGTCCCTTAATTGCACGCGTAAGCTTCTTAGTGGTCATCGATACTTTTTTATGGAAATTCTAAATGACCCCAAAACGAATTTATTGCGTTTACATAATACATTTTAGTTGGTATATTAAAAGTCGGTATATTGTTCGTGTAATGGTGTAATATTGATAAAAAAGTCAGGAATTTGGAATTTGGTTTTTTTTGCATTTAACCAAGATTTGTAGTGCGTTGTAAGGAAACGAGAAACGTCGGACTGTCTTAAAACATACTGAACGCTGGAGATCCGCAAAAGATCTTCTTCAAAGATTTCTTCTTCGTCTAGGAAATCCTTTGTTGCTGGTAAGTCTGTATTAACACATCATCATAAATTTCTTTTTTGTGACACTATCTCTTAACTTTTTTGCTCATTGAATAAATTTGTTTCTTTATCAAGCGTTCACCTGGATTTCCGATTGTGATTTAAAAATTTAATTAGTTGATTTCGATAGCTATACCATTTTTCTGAATCATGCTGTAAACATCCTAAGGGTGACGGCGAAACTATTTTCCTCGGCCACGGCGAATGGCCCTACGAAATTTGTTGTGTGCACAAACTAAGAGCGACGGCGCCACAAATTAAAAAACACACACCGAAATAATAATCTTGGCCAGCCGCGTGCTACACACGCACACAGGAACACACGAGAATAGCAACACAAGCCCATGCCACAGCACCCATGCAACTTTGACAGGCGACGGCTACGAAATAGAAATTAGATTGATTCGGTAGCCACGCTCGGCGACGTCGCCGTCGCAGTCGTCTGCAGATTGTGCGCCTTCATATATAAGCCGTGTGTTCTATTCGTTTTTGACAGTCGCTGCCTACTGCGATTTGTCGGTCGCTCGTAGCATGTTTACAGCATCACTCATGTCTTTATACTGTAGAATTTTGTTCATTGCTCTATTAAAAATGGACTGATTTGCAGTCATTTCAATTTCATCTTTGAGTTTATTGTAAACTTATGGTGACAGAAGTAGCATTTTATTAAGACCATTATTTCTAAGCATATTTTTCAATTAATGAGCCGGTAACTCCTGACAATACACTTCCTAAGAAAACGGATAACGACATGTAATGTGATCACCTATTATTCCGCCCGCTGCCACGCCCCTGCTCCGCCCAGCCACGCCCCTTGGTTCCCCGGCCCAAGTGCCCCATTACCTTCTTCCGCATCTGGTTTGGTCAACGCCAAGCGGTTTCTTCCTGTGGCGTTTATTAACGCGGCCAAGGAGTTGTTGGTACGCAGTAGGAAATGTGTCCGGGCACTTGTTGCCTTGATTACCGGACACTGCGCCCTGAATCACCTCTTGTGAAGGAAAGGAAGGGAGGAGAGTTCCACTGCTGGAGCAGCAAAGTTTAAGCGATAAGCCCCGAGACAGACTGCTGAAGCTGTTCAAGCGGTCTGGCTTACAAATATGAGGTGCAGGGGTGTGGTACAATAGGCAAAGCAAAGTGGCAACCCACCAAAAGGAAGGAAGAGAGAAAGAAATAGCAATGAATAGTTTAAAATAACAAAACGCAATTTGTTAACTTCTTTTGGCATAATTCTCATAAGTCCAGTTTCAGTGCGATATTTTTGGCTTCTTATGCTCGAAAAATCGCTCCTTTTCTTAGCAATTCGTGCAATACATTTTTAACGCAATTACAGCTATAATTTATTCACGAAATCCCAACAAGAACACTTATAATAAATCAAGGATGTTATCCGCGTGTTTTTCATTTTACTAAAAGTTTTCATGCCACAAAACAAGGACAACGCGAAGCGATTTCGCGATATGAAAACACTAAACAATTTTCCTTAAGTCTAGGAAGTTTCCTCTTCTGCTTATGCAATCAGGTAAAACAATACCTGGAAGATGCTGCTCACCTGGAAATATTCTCCGCCATTTCTGGCTTTCTACCAACACACAAACTTTCAGCCATGAAATATGTAAGTTCCTGCAAAAAAAAATTTAATCAAATCCCATGTAGGACACAAGGAATGCGCATAATTCCTATGTCTAAAGCTTCGTCCTCCCTACAAACAATCCATTTCACATTTCGTCAACGAATATCCTTATAGAATTGGATGCCATTTCCTTTTGGTTGGTGGTGTGGGATGAAGGATTCTCGTGAAATTAGAAAAAATAGTTGCATTCCTTTTTTTGGGAGTCAAAGGATGTTGTAGCGTGGGCGGATGCTTGTCGGCAGTCCTTTCATGGATACCAAACCGATTCTTTTAGAATAAAAATTGCATTTTATGCAGAAGACGACCCGATCCTTGTTGGAGCAGTTCTTTCACAAGTTTTGGACAGCTTCCAGAAGACAACTTGTCCCTGTCAGCAAGCCATAACCTCTGAACAGAACGAGGCGGAAAATTTTTAAATGTCTAAAGGAGGAGGAATCGTAATTGCATACCAAAGAATGAAAATAACTGGAGTCAGCAGTGCAATCTGATGGACAGGTGGAACGTCTTCAAATTAGGTAAGGCAGATTGATTTCAGAAAACGCGAAGCGAATTCTAAAATTACTGTTGTATAATCATGTTATTGTGGCGGTGGTGGTGGAAAATATTATTTGTTCATCAGTGCTGCTTACATAATGCACACATCCCTTTCACTTGCTTTTTCCATAGAAAATTAGTCAACAAAAATCCCTCCGAGACTTGATGCTAATTTCTTGGCTCAACCCCATTTCCTACTGTAAACTCGAGTTGTGCTGAAACTGAATAAATATAGCGAAATTGAATTAAAACTGAACAGGACCCAATTTCAGCTCTGAGGAATGTGCTTGCAGCCTCGTGTCCTTTAGGCACGTCTCATGTTATTCCAGTTGAGGGCGCATATGTCACACAGGAGCCTCAGTCAAGGATCAGCCGCTCTTTCCCGGAGTCGGCATCAAACCTACGACTGCTTAGTATTCATGTCAGGCTCTGTACTTGCTATTTGATAAGACTTAAACAAATAGTGGGAGTAAATAATAAATAAGACACGTATGTGTAGGTTGAGTTTAGTACGTGCCCGGAATTCCTTCCAGCCGCACGAGAAGTGCTTCAAATGTCTTTGCTGGATTAGCAAGAGTCAAAAATAGATTTCTGCTTGAGATTCTTCGATTTATTAAGTCAATCTGGTAAGACTGGATATTCTCTATGAATTAATATTTTTCCATCCAGCTTCCATCATTACGTCCGACGAGTGCTTGCAGAGCCACCAAGCATAACTTCGTGCTTTGCCGCGAGGATGCACTCACCTAAGGATCCTTGGGGATTTCCAGAATTCTCAGTTTTAATAACATTCACAGAACTGCACTTTTTCCATTTGCACACGTAAGAGTCCCGGAATAATTTTTGTGTCGAAAGATGGTGCACGACGCTATGCATTTTCTGGAGCATCAGCATCAACTGGCGCAGCAAAGCAAGATGCACTCATTTCCTTTGGCGTTGGCGAATCTCATTACAAGAATAAAGTTTCCCTTAGCACGTAGGCAATATGAAACGTGCCTTCAGTCCGTTCATCCAATTATCACTTGCGAAAATGAGTTCTTATCCACGAAACAGCGCAACGCACTTGCTACGATAAAAGCATTTGTGGACCGGCAAGCGGGCGGCAGGAGATGTTCAGATCGTTTAATGTCTCCCTCGAAAAGGGATTCATTACTGATAATTACTAGGGTTCAGTTATTATTATCAGAATTAATGGCGAATATAAATAAGGAGGAAAAGAAAAGGTGCGAGAGAGAAAATTTCCTGTTCGAAAAAAGGTTTACAGACATATTACTCGTTCAAAAGGACCTTTGCGGGCAGGAGAAAGTCCAATAATTAATATCTGCTTAGGAGAGAAATGTTTTGTATGTTTAGTGATCGTCTCAACACCGAGATAAAACATGTCGGGGCTGAGTTTTGGGACTCGATTGGTCTACGAGCTTGCAATTGGCTTTCGCTTCAACCGTTTATTTACTCGACTGTGTTTTAGAATTTCGCGTTTTTATTTGCCAAACCAAATGAAAAAGAGCATAAAAAATTAAAAGAGGTCCAAGGTGTCAACTAGCGTTCGCAACGACATCAATCATCTCACTTTTCCCGGCGTGCTGCTGTTTGCGAAACTCATTTATCAGCAGCCAGCAACAGTTTTAGCTTTTCTCAATTTTTTTTCGATTATCCCAGTTTTGACTTGGGAAAGTCATTTCCCCGTAAGCCACCACCCGGCGGCACCCATACCACCAACGAGTCCCAATTTTGAGTGTATTCATCCAACAAGTCGGTAGTTGGACCCCCGGACTATCCTGAGATCCTTGTGCCAGGAAAAACTGCTGGAATCGGTTTCTGTTTGTTTTCCCTATTTTCCTCTAGTGTGCAAAACTGATGGCGTGTTCTCTCTGCGACATGCAGTCCTGCTGTTATCCACGAGAAGCTTTTTGCCAAGAAAATTGTCTTCATAGCTAATTGTGGAATCACAGTTCTCCGCCACTTGGAACTAGGTGTCGAGCCAACGAAGTGATTTGATTAATGGCACGCAGAAATGAATTTTTCGGGAAAATTAGTCCGTAGCGGAAGGGCCCAAGGATTTCCGTTTACCCGCATTAGTTTATGAAAGAGTAATCACGTCTTGGCAGTAATTAAGACTACACGGTAGGAAGCATTTAATTTTAGATCCTTGCTGCTATATGTGTATTGAAACCAACTAGTTCATTTCGTTAAATACAGCACGTAATATCTTCAGTTAATTTCCACTCGCATGACAAACCTGTGAACCCCGAACGCACAGCATTGATGTTATCAGTTATTTGAATCCCTCATTCAAAGCACGTAAGAAGCGAATATCCTTAACGTTTCTCTTATTTGTCTTTATGTTTGCTTAAGTATTATCAGATGGCAAACATGTTTGCTTCACAGAAAATATCAAACAAAGCGGAACTGTTTTATCTGCATTTTGTTCACATATGCCATATACGATGGGTGGGTATATGGTAAGTGGGAGGCTGCTGGCTCCAAATTCAGTGATACATACACACCGTGAATACAAAGTGGTCCAAAAACATGCCTAATGTCAGGATATCTTTGAATTTCCCTCACTGTTCTGTAATGGATTCGGTTTTAAGATTGATCGCGTGGTGATTCTTTGAGGCGATCCATTTGTCTTTGAAGCCTATAGACATTTTTCACCTGTGTGTGACGCGACTATGTAATGAGGACTTTTATAGAAAGAGAATATTAAATGTGAGTTGGGATGAAAAATTTGAGAAGATTACACTAACCCACTTTTATTAGCCAACGAATATTCTTCATTTGGTTGCTGCTTTAATATAAAGTTTTATCGTCGCGTCCTAAAAGTCGGTGGAGCCGAAATCCAGTGAAATGTTACGCATTCTATGAATAAACGGCACCGTTTAATATACAAAGTGCCCCGCAAGTTGCTGGAGTCACCTATAAAAGATGCATGGCTGCTATTATTGTTCTTCACTTCTCGCTGTAGCCTTAAGCACACCTTGCTCATAACGACTATCCCATAAAACTTAAGCTGGAGGCAATTAAAGACGCTCCTCTCGTTGTAAGTAGCACTTTAATTATCTCCCAACGCTTCGCTGACAATTATTCAAATCGATTTACACCCACATCAGAACGTGGGTGCCCTCTGAAGGAAACGGCGTCATAACTTGGTCCTTTGCCTGCAGCTTATAGTCAGTCAGTCAGTGCCGCCACCAGATAGAGGAGGGGAGAAAAAATGAGAAAATGTCTACTTATCCACGCATAAGTAATCAACAGGCTCCATTGTCGGCAAGGATATTGCTACTTGTTTCTTCAATTAATGTTTATGCCCTAGGTGGGGGTATCCTATTGCGCGCAAGACTGCTTCACGCCCCACCCCGGGAGCTATTACCATTTTTACGTGTCAATTCGTTTCACACTTAACCTTTCCTTTCATATGCTAATAACGTCGTAATGAACCACCACATCTGAGGACTGGCATCCTCGACGGTAGGCAAGTGTTGACTCAATACAGAGCTCTGCTTCCGTCATCCGGGCCGGGACTTCTTTACAGCCACCTTAAGCTTTGTCTTGAGACACACGTAGTGTCAGGAGTGGGGCCAACCCGGGTGGTAAGCCGTTAATTCAACTTTTACATATTCTTCCTAAGTCTCTCATCTCTAGCAAATGTTTTATTCATGGTGGCTTCTTATTATTCGGAATAAGTAATGAAAGGGATTACACTAGGGATGTGTGGAGGGAATCGAATATTATTATTATTTTAATGACTTTGCACAGGGCTAAGTGACGGCTGTTGGGCTGGCTGAGGCATATGTGTGTCATTGCGAGCATTTGCCGTTCTCTATGGCAAATTGATCCCGACTTAACTGATATTATTCGAGCGCGGAGCTAGGCGCGGGGGGCATGCAAGAAATTAATCACTTTCCCTCTCGTTATACCGCTTTATCATATCCGAATTGTTGCCATTATCAAAACTCTCACTGTAAAGCACACAGTCTTTGATTGACTCTAAAACTGCCGATTGGGGAAAAATTCGGGACCTTGCAGTTGGATCTGAGGCATTTGCTGGGCTGGAAATGTAGGACTTAGTGGGTCGCAGGCAGTCTATGCATGCTGTGGCATGGAATTACCTCGATGCAGCAGTGCATTGCAGATTTAATTACATTTTCGTTCGGTTTAATGCGATTATGTGCACTAATGATACACGGTCTGTTCAGACCACAACTATGAATTTCCGGCTGCCTTCTGGCTAAAGCGTAATTAAATTCAGTGAGCTTGTGTCTAGCAAGGTATGTTAGTTTAGCAAGTGATGGTCACCATTAAATTCTAAATATAATGCAATATTCCGCAGTCTTCTCTGTGGGATCCACCGCACCAGAACCACGAGGCATTACATTCAGACTCATCACTGGAATTCCATATTCTTTAGGTCATAAGAAGTTAGTTTTAGTGAAAATCAATCTCTGGTAAATGTGTTTTATTCCATTTTGTTTATGTACTCGTGTTGAAGACTGCATTGTTTTCACGATTCCACTCCTGCTATTAAGGGAATGAGCAACAAGCAAGTTGGTATCCGTAGATATATTTGTTTACAAACTTAGAATGAATACATGCTGGAGAGTTTTGAATATACATTGCCAATTGAGATAATGTGTATATTTGGTTTAAGATCAATTAGGTAAATTTGTACTTAAGATTAGTTAAATGTAAAACATTTCGTAAGAAAAACTTTTATTTAATTTATAAAAAAACAGAGTAAAACAGAGCTGAATAAAATACCATTGGATTTTCGTGGATTACTACAGGAAACTTTTTTCATTGTCATTGTCGTTCATTTAGCTTTGTAAATTCTTCCATTCCAATACAGAATCCCTGCTATTATGACGCCTGAAAATATGCAATTGTTCATTTACACAATATTATCGGAAATTCAAATTTTGAGTTTAAAAATTACATTTCTATAGACTAGAGTGTAAAAAAGTGAAAATAAATTCTCTTTTTGTGAAAATGAATAAACTCCAAACGTTTAGAGGTGCCGTCGTTTTAACTCTGCGATACTTTCTCTTCCGCTCCTAACCTCTACCTTGGCGAGACGGTGAAGCGTGCGTGCCACCGTGAACCCTGGGCTCGGTGGTGATTAGCCAGTGTATGAAAGATCATCGTCAAGACTCCTTTACCGAACAGGCTAGCGTGGAAAGCCTTGCTAAGGATAGGTACGCAGCTCTCTACCCTTCCCCTTCAACTCCGTCGTAGCTCTTTATTTCACTACCACTCCGAAACCGCTACTTTTAGGCTAAGGTGGTAAAGGTGAATGGCCAGCTACACGATGGAGCCCTCACGCAGATAGTAAGAATTCTCCGAGAATATCGGTGCGGAATGGTGCGGTCCTGGCCTAGCGGCGACTGTCGGGTGGGAGTCAAGGTCGAGTAACCCCAGCTGAAAAGCGGTATGATACTGCTATTTAACAGGGGGTGCCTCGCTTTGGCCTAAGATACGACCGGCAGCAAACGGTGTTGTCTCCCGTGAAGAGAGAGGTGAAAATGGAGCTTCTACAACACTTAAGACAGATATAGCAGCCATGCATGAAGGAAGTCACCCTCAGCTTCAGCAGCATTTCTGACAATAACCGCGGATGCCTCACCGATTGTGAAGACGACGGCGCCATTTAAGGCCGACGCGACGGCGACCTTTAAGAGGTGGGCTGGTTTTTAATTACAGATAATAGTTAACACTTAGAGAATTATAACAGAGGCGACTTTCCCACTTTTGTGTTATAGAGATGGAAAGAACCGCTAACCGATCTTTGGCAGCTAACCAGGTAGGGTTTATTACCTATTATGAACCCAAATATTGAAAACTCTACAAGGACTGAATAAAGCTGTCCAAGAAAATCATCAGGGACGCCAGGAGACAATCATGGGGCAACGGATCGCGTTTTAAGCCCGGGTCACACTGAACGCGGCACGGCGCGGGGCGGTGCGACACGGTGTAGCGCGAGAAGGCGCGGTAAGGCGTCTGATTCACACCGGACCCGGCGCGGCGCGACGTATTCCACATTACAGAACTTGTTTTTATTCAAGAAATAACAATGAAATGTGATATTCACCGCTGGCGGCGACGGCAAAATTTGGTTTTGAGTAATCACGAATTATGCCGCGCGACGGAATTTATCCTTGCCGTCCCGCGCCGCTTTTGGTGTGAATCACAGATTCATTTTTCGTGTAGAAATCGCTTAACGGCATTCGCGCCGCTCCGCGCCGCGTTCGGTGTGACCGGGCCTTTAAGCTTCTTCGCAAAGTTACTGTGTTCTTAAAAATTTCGAAGCCAAGAGGAATGGACGAGGAGTTAGATGAGCGTTCTATAAGAGTCATTTTCCATAAACACGTTATTCCACTTTGGAATCCTTGAAATTTGAGATTTTTTGTGGAACGCGAGAAGTGGAAATAAAGCAATCACAACTTTGAACAAAAACATTCTAAACACTTCAGAAATGTGCCCGCACCAAACCCCGTGGCAGAATTCATCGAATTGACATCAAATCTTGCCGAATGCGGAAGCGGAGGACTGGAGTTGTTGTAATTTAACGGGCGGAGAGTCCTGTGCTCTTTCAATACTTGGAATTAGCAGAACCAGAACTTTCTAAATTAATGTTTGGAGTACACCGACAGGACCATAATTTCTGCCGTTAAACATGGCTCGTACCCGGTCGCCATTTATCAGACCCACAGTGGCAGTGTGTTCATCGCAAACGCTAAAATTTTATCGTCTTCGCTGCTTTCCCGGGGAATTAATTGTCCATGTAATTGAAGCCTTCGCAATTAAGCACTCTCTCTCTGAATTTTATAGATAATTGGGTTTCACTCGCATTGCATCGTCCTTACTCGAAGACTTTTAAACTTGTTATTTAATTTTGAGCTTATTTTACTGTCCGGGCCGGGGCTGGAGCGAGAACCTGGATGGAAGGACGAAGAGCGTGGCTGTAGCCAAGAAGGCCGGCATTCAGTAGTGGATCCCGCAGGACCCAGCAACGCAAATTGTTTTTGTGGTTGGCTCGAATGCAATCGCAATTTTTGGCGGCACGCCAGCAAATCCTTGAATAGTGCTGGTAGGCGGATAGTATTGAGTCTTCTCAGCCAGACAGACCTTCGGGGTGTATAAGTGGTTGTCTTGACGACAGAGCATCCCTTCCTTTTGACCTTTTTCTTCAATTAGATGTAGTTTTCCGTGCAATGAAAATTGCTTTATGATGAACTAAAGACTTTATTCCTTGACGAATGCGCCCACAGAGCCGCAAATTCGTGAATTATTTTGCAGACTTGTGGCTTTCTTCTTGCAACCAACTTGGAAACCAGCTTCGGTCTTTGTTTGATTATTTATCACTGTTGCATGTTCGATTGTAGGCATCCATTATGGCCCGATGGTAACGTGAAACTGGTTAAAATCTTCCGCATTATAACTCTTTAGAACACAGCCAACACAGCTTCATTTTTCCTTTAAAACACATTTAAAATCTGGGCTGAACTGTAAGTAAAACTGCACCCAGGGTAATTATCTCATGCCGTTAGCAGGTAGGAGCCACTCATTTTCCTCATTGTGGGGTGTTTTGCCTCAAAAAGACTAATTTAGAGGCCATTTGCAGCCACCGACAAGGGATAGAAACACTCATAGTCCTTTAGCTGCCGGAACTCCCTGACGCTGCGTTCCATATACAAAAGTACACAAGAAAGTCATTCGCAATTTTTTCATCCCTGTACATTAGAATGGAGTGGATCCCATTAAAAGTACTCCAAAGCGGGCGTAGCAAACATAAATTTAAATAGAAATGAAAGAGTTTCTCTGTGTGCCATTTTTTTTTTATTTTGAAACTCGACATCATTTCTCATTTGCTGAATGGAGTAGTGTGGTGTTGGTAGCTGGCATTAGCAGAAGTTTGCATGTAAAAAGGTGGAATCAGGGGGTTGAGGACGTCCTTAATTGAAAAGGAAATAGGGCTTCGCTTGTGAAAAGAATTGGTAGACGAACGATGTCTTTCAATTTGGTGCTTAGCCAACTAAAGCGGAAAGAAGAGTCGGGTGTAAGTGCTCCCAGTTATTCAGTGGTAGAAGTGCCATCGGAATTGCTTCTCTTTGGCGTCAAAATGAAGAAATTGCTGTTCAAAGCGATTCAACCAACGGTACTAAATACCTTTGTAAGAAGAAAAATGTTTATGAATTCGAGAGGAAGTAGATCTAAGAGACCTCTTTATTACGGCCACCAAATTGCCAAGGAACAATCTGTTTTGAACATTATATTTAAGTTACAACAATCAACCTATCGTTGTTAATTAGAGATATTTGCCCAATAAATGATTGGGTTTATCTCTGATGATTTTCTGGAAACTAGCCTCCGCAGGTCTTGCTAGCCTAGCGATTGAGGCGCCCGACTACCATCTCAGAGGTCTGTGGTTCGAATCCACTCCGCGGCATGGTCTTTCCATTTCTCCCAGTTAGATAACTTTCCTTCTTTCTTCTCTTCCCTCTTTACAAAAATTTCCTGTCATCGCTTACAAGCATAATAAGGCATCGCTCTGAGCGCGGTAGTATTGGACTGTAGTCGGTGGAATAAACCCGCGTGTTCGCGTTGCCACTCAACGTTGGCAACAACGTACCAAGGAAATCAATTTTTTTATAATTCATTCACTGACCTTTTTCACTACACTACCACTTGTTACAACTGTCAAAATATAAAGACGTGTGTCACTCCCCAAAGGCGTTCGTCACAAATGTCGAATTTTCGTCATATTTTGATTGCCGTGTGCCAAGGCTATTGAGCCACAGAGCAAGAGAGAATGAAAGAAGTAAAATGAACCAAGTACAAAATGAAAATGATTTCGTGGAAAAAAAATATAGCAAAGGAACGCAAGCTTTGCATAACCCTAGATTAGAGAACAAAAACTGCGCTCTTCGTGTATAAAAAATTTAAAAGTTGGAGTATTTAAAACAAGTTAAAAATTCTTGATTGGCTTGGTATCAAATGTTCGCAAGAGTGATAAAACATTCCATTGCCAGGTTCGCTCGGTGTGCAATTCTGTCATGGCACTCAAGGGCTTGGAAGAGTCTCGCTTTATATCAAAACTCATGCAAATTTCGTCTCGCCATCAGCAGTCTTACAAGTTAGCGAATTAGTTCAAGTTAAGAGTTTTCCTACCTGGCAGGTAGTCAAAGAAGTTATCTTACAGGTGTATGAATATTCATGGAAGTAAGACGTTCTTTATGAATTCTAATTAATGGGATCCATCATAGCTCGTTGCTAGCGTTTAGATTGCTTTTTAATCTATTTGCCTTGCAAAAAGGACTAGAAGGACTCTTTCAGACTAAGAGTACAGCATGAAGGATTCTTCGAATTCATTTTTACGTCCCTCTTTCTCAATCCATTCTTTTTTTCGTTATATTTATACCGCCCTGAAGTTTTCTACCTCAAAATGATTTTTTTCGGTTCGTTTTGTTATTCCTGGGATTTTTCTTTTGCTCTTTTTTTATACAACGCCTGAAGGAAACTTTTGAGCACTTCCCTTTGTTTACCAAACAAAATCGTTCCTCTTCCATTTAAGAAGATTTTCCTTTTATTTATATTTATATTACAGGAAGATGAAAACTTTCAGGTACTGAAAACTTTTTAATTAGAATTTCAATTATTTATGTTCGTATGTGTGTTATGCGCCGTATTTTAGGGTTACTCGAGCATTGAATATATGAATTGGCAGATTTTCTTCTTGATGGAGATATTGTTAGTTTACTCGGCATTTAGCGTAAGCGCATTTGCGGAAAGTAAACTTTTCACTTAATGCGAATAATTGCAGGCGTTTTGTGCTCGTCCGAAAGCGAATTCAACCATCAACTTCACTATGTGCACCTTTATCCCAGCCACTGTCGACGATTGCCTGATTTTCAATTTCAAAATTGATATCGACTTAAGAATTACCGACATTTTGCCTTCTCTATCCTCTCAATATCCGAACCCGTAACTAATCCTAATTTCTGTTTTCTGCACTTAATTTCCAAAAATTTGCCCTTAAAAGTTGCTTAAACTTCAATTTTCATAAATTTTCTTACTTTATTACAAGGTTGCCATAAAAATTCAAAATTTAGTAACTGTCCGCGATTTACGGCAAGTGTACACCTGTATTGAATGGGGCAGGATCCTTCCTGCGTGGCAATTTGAGTATGCGTTGCCGCCTCCGCAGCTCTGTGCGTTGCCCGTACTATTCCTGTTCCAGTGGGGTGTATAGTGGCTGGGAGCGTAAAACCGGCTTAGCTCCACCTTAAACACCCCTTAACCCTCTTCAAAAGTTATTACTCGCATCAACAGTCCTGTCGTCGACAACATGTTGAAAAATGATTACGAACTGGGATCCTGGCGAATGGGATCCTTTGAGAGCCTGCTAGAAAGGATCGAGCCCCCATATACGAAAGGTCAACCCATTTGAGTTAAATATTTATGCTCGGCCGCCGGCTATGCTCTATGTGGAAAATATTTTCCTTAGCACAAAGATACTGGGCCGTCGAGTGGGGAGCTGGGAGCTAGGAACCCCAAAAAATTTATATCCTTCATATTTTTAGCCCCCGGGTCATGGTGAAATTTGATACTCTCTTTCGGCCTCCTGATGAAGTTTTCTGAAAAGTTTTCCTCGCTTTTGGGGGGGGGGGGGGGAGAAGGAGAAACGAATTTTCTTCCAAGGAGACCAAAATGGGAATCGCCTGATTATTTATTAATGGAGCCATGCGGTTCGTTTGCCTCACGGTGCTCAAAGGAATACTGCGAAGTCCTTTGTTGTATGGAGTGCTGCGGTCATTCAGACTTGGAATTGCTTCAAGTCCTTGATTAGAGCGCCCTCCCTGCGCTGGGAGTCCCGCTGTTTCGCTGCGGCGAACATTTCTTGCTGCTCGCAGTAAACATCATAAGCTCGTTACAAAACAGAATTAGGGCCGGAGGCTTGGCAGCTCTAATCCCGTATTTAAATTCAAGTAATCTTGGGAAGCCGCAGAGGAATTGCCTTGATTAAATTATCCCCCGCATCCCAAAAGCCATTGGCGTGCGGGACTGTGCAAGCATAAGGAGAAAACCGTTTCGAACATAGACAACCGGGCGTCTTATAATCACAAAAGGAACCTTTAAGCGACCTCGTATGTTTCCTTTTGGCTTTTCAAGAATCCTTTGCCTTGCCCATGACTCACAAAACTTTTCATTTTTCTTGCGAAGCCTTTTAGCTTGACACATTTTTCTAACGGCCGCTTTGTGAGTGCCCTTTTCTGCCTTTTGCATACGCCCTTGCACAGGGCAAATGGAGTTGGCTTGCTACGAGATTGATTGAGTAATCTGTCAAGATTGTGCCTAACAAATCGCAGGCCAGAATGGAAATGAAGGAATTGTTGCCCATAAGCATCACCATCAAAAGCAAAGTATCGCAATTTACATTCCCAGAAATTCTTTTATTGGTCTCAAGTAGAAGATTTATGTCAGGAGAAAGTCAACAGATTTCATTTTATGGGAAATTATACATGTTTAAAAGGATTTTGGGGCTTCCCATTCTGTCTAATCAGCACAATCACGGCGATTGTCCATGCTCAATATAAAGAATTGCCGAAAAACGTCGACATACACAACGGGATTCACGCATTTCCAGTCTGTGCTGAAATTGAGAATTTTTATTGAATACTATTAACTACTGTTATTTGAATGGAGATTCTATTACTTGTCGGACGGCGGCGGTGAAATCGAAATTATGTGCTTAGAAAAACCGCCAAACCGTCATTCGAAATATTTTAATTTAAAACAATGAGAACCCGAGTAAAAATAACACTCGCCCGTTCTTAGCCTGAAACAGGTACGGTACGCATGAGTAAAAACTCTACTTTTCCAAATGCAGCCCGCTGCAGGCACATACCAAAAAAAGAAGCACTGAATAGTCCAAACGAAGCATGGTACGCTCACACTTTTTTAGACTAAAGGGAGCAAAATTGGAGCTGTAAGAAATTGTATAGGATGTAGAAAAGGGGCAATTATCTTGGTGACCATAAAGGGTGACATACATAAAGGGTGAGCATATTCAGTAGGCCGGTTCTCGTTCGATTGCGTAGGTCAAGCAGCATTGGACGTGGTTAGTACTTAGTTGGGGGACCCCTTGGCAAAAAGTCACAAGGAATAAATTCTGAAAATAGAACTTCTCACTGCTGCCAGTAATGAAAGCCAGAGACATCTACAGGAAAATCAAAATAAGAATCTACAAAACGATCATACGCACACTAGTTGAGGAAAGATGTGAAACATGGACTACCTCTCAAAAATCTGCAGATAAGATGGCTATATTTGAGAGGAAAGTTCTCCGAAGGGTATACGGCCCATTCAATGTCGACAGCGCATAGAGAATGCGCTATAACCACAGAATGAAAACTATCAACCGGTCATGTTCAAAGAATGGATGACTTAAGAATGCCGAAAAAGGCCCTGAATCTACTACCAGAGGGGAAAGGCTAGTTGGCAAACCACGGTTAATGTGGGAAGACGGTGTTTAGGCTGATGCAGCAAAACTTCAACACAAGAAACGTGAGTTAAGCTACGGAACAGAGAGACATCTGGAGGAAGAAACTGAAGGAGGTCAAGGCTAATTGGGCTGTAGAGCCATCGAAGAAGATAGCACCAGAATAAATGGTATCAATTTTGGGCGTAACCAGCAGAAGTGGCTGTGATTTTTGACTCAAATCTAACAGTTTACAATGGCAAATGAAAAACGTCTCAGTGAATGCGAGAGTCAAGATGGGACCTCTATTTTAGTAATTTTAAAGTGCGCCCTACGGTCTCAGCAAGTGTCAATAATGACGATAATGTCAATGCATCGACAGAAGTAAAAGTATCCTAGACTCCTGGAAAAGGCCTCATTATAACGTTCCTGAAATTCGGTCAGATTTTGCTACTGCTGCCACACGGCCACAGCCATTAATTGCGAATCACGGAACAAAAGTGTCAGCGCAGAAATTGATGTCGCCACACAAATACTCAATCGGAATCTGGGGTGAATGACCTGACCCCCACTCTGTACTGAAGCGCTTTGCGCGATTTATATAGATGTAAAGAGCCATAAATTTTAGAATGAATGTTTCATAGGAATTAAACTGTCACATATATCCAAGCGAGCATATGTCAGTGTATGCCCTATCAAACCTGATTTATATGTACACAAGGCCAATAGCAACCAAGACCAAAACCCCATCTCTGATGTCCCAACTTCGTTTCCGGCTCGAGATTGTGCCCAATGACACATGTGACAATCCACTTTGCATCCCTTTTGGAAAATTTCTCTATTGGGATACGTATGTGACGTATGCTGCCTTAGTAGAAGTGGATTCCGTTGTCTTGTGGCTTGTTCTATTTTCCACTTGAATTGCAACAACCGAGCGAAGCTATTACCAGTGCTCCTGGCTTGAATTAAAGCGTTTTCAAACTTTAATTGATTGCTGTCCTCATTTTCTTTGCATTCGTTTGTAATTAACCTTATAGATTCTTATCAACCTGCTACCACGCTTATGAATTGGGATTCGGATTGGACTCTTCTCTGCTCTGGTGCTCAATATTAACATGAAGTAAACATTCACCGCTTTTGAATAGACCTTCCTTATTCCGGTTTTGGGTTAAGCTTAAATCACTGCTTGACTTCCCTCATCGACTGGACTTGCCTCTTAAATCTTTACCTAGAGCAGAGTTTTTAATGGAAGATTTACGGGATGTGTACTGCCGAATCAAGTCAATCAAGAATTTACAAAAAAGCCTCTGATTATAAGAAAACGTGTTGTGGGTAGAAAACAAGTTCTCATTGTGGGCTTGCAACGGGCAACGTGGCCAATAGAACTGGCATTGGACGAGTTGCATACAGCAGCGTTCTTCGACACACCTAAAATGTAAACCACAGAAAGGTTTGCCCACTCGACAGTTGAAATTTAACTCCATTTAATGGACCATTCTGTCCACCATCCTTTCGTACCCCTGTCAGTGCCACATTTAAGTGAAAAGTTCAAATGCGGCCTAGCATAAGACAATTTCCATGTTTGTCCATATGCGAGCCGAAATCCGCCTGTTCTCCCTTCCGTCCTTCGGAATGTCCTCTGCCAAAACCTATGCAGCGCCAGATGAATCCGGAAGTAGCTGTTTGATATGCTGCTATGCCTGGACAAGCCCTGCTAAAGCACCACTACTCAACAGGCCTAATGGCGAAGTTAACTTTAAATTTTAGTCCAAATATTTGCTGCATTTCCCCTGCACCTTGTTTTGAATAAACAATTAGAATCGTGTGCTGTGAACTGGTATGGCAGCCATCCTTCATGGGAACAACGTGTGCCACTTGAATAGCCATCGCCATGTTCTGGGTGAATATGGCTAGATAAGTTGGCTCCTGACGTACGCAAATAATGCAGCAGCGGCGACATTGATATGCCAGGGCCGTTGATGGTGCTGTAGTGCTTTCGGAAATGCTGTAATTTCCCGAGTCGAGAAAAGTTAACTCAACTTCATAAACGCTGCCCCAACCCCGCGCGCTTGGAGGGATGTTTACATTTTGTGCAAAGCCAGTTTGGTACACACCTGAGTTTATTTGATTGAAAATCACACGAACTTGGAGGAAATTAAATGCCCCTACTTTGTTGCTGCTGGTATCCTTCGTTACTAGTTTCTTTACGAGCGAGAATAAAGTGCACTTGTTCTTTTCCAGGCCGGTCTTGTTGTTGCGTCGTTAAGGGCTCGGTGCCCTGGCAGACTTCAATAACGTTTGGTAGTAAAATTTCAGTCTTATTAAAATCACCTGGTGGCTGATGGCAGAACCGAGGCAATTTGCTCCAGTTTTCCATATTCATGAGTTTCGGAAACTTTTCTAATGAATATTTCCCTGCAGAACATGCTCTTTAAATACTAAATACCGGGTATTAAAGAAGTTGCCGCTTGCTTGCGGTAGACGTAGACTCTCTTCGGGCACATCTGCCCTTGCTTGCACACTATTTTGAGGCTTTACCTTTCAAGACTGTTAATCAGATCTTCTTGACATACACACACACATTAATAAAACAGTTTCGGTTTATGCGGATTTTAGTTTTAAGTTGTTAAATGGGGAAAATGAAGGCTTCTAATGCGGGAAAATTGCAAAGTATTGAATTATTTAAGAGTTGCGCCGGGTTAAGTACTCGGCTTAGGGATAGTGGTAAATACGTCCTCCTTGGCAGAGTCACAGAAATCAAGGTAAATATTAGTTTTCCAAGACCAACCCAACCTTTGCAAAGCGAAGTGTAATATCATAAGTACATCAATTGCAGTTAAGTCTGATACGAGGAATTATTCAGTGCGACATAATATTTCCGCCTCTAATGTGGTCGGGTCGGCAGGCAACACATATCATAAAAGATTCACGCTGGCAACTAGCAACCAGGAATGAAGTTGAACTCCCATTGAGTTAAGTCCTCGGTTGGCAGCCGTCCAAGAAAAACGATACTCCAGATAGCCTCGGTTATGCGATCCATAAATTGCGGACCAACCTTAAGTGGACAACATATTGGGGGGAAAATTTAATCTTTGGCTTTTTTGATTTTCTCTCCAACTTCCTTTGGAAAGGATAAAATATGGTCGGCGTAGCTGTGCCATTTCACAGTTCATGTTTTCGAGTATATTTCTTCATCAAAGTCAAATCCAATTTCAAGCCGGGCACCAAGGGGATATCGCATCGCATGAGTACTGGCATAAAACTGTCTATCATTTATCTGACTTTTTACTAAAAAACAAAACAAAAAAAAAACAAAATTGTGAAAATAATTCAACAAATTTTTCTCCTCTCCCAGAATAACGTCAAAAATTTCAGTGTACATTTTTAATAAACCCTCAAAGGACAACGTGATTCGTGCAATGGCTTCAATATTTCATGTCACTCAAATCTCCCTGGGCAACAGTGCGAAGCGGAATCTCCAGGTTTCTTAAAAAAAATAAAGAAAAATAACAAGCAACTGTTGCACAGAATTGTATCTTTCGCCCCCTGCTACAAAATGGAAGGTGTGCTGCTACACCCTAGTGGTTTTGACAGCAAGCAGGCGAAAGTGACAATCCTGACGTTCCTGTAAAGTCCAAAGTAACTCTATTAAGGGAAAGAATTGCGAGATGTCAAATTTTTCTTCCACTTTCATTTTTAGGGGTAAATTGTGCAGAACATTTTAGCACTGTTGCTTGTCAGAACATTTTTAGCAAGTGTGCTGTTAAAAATTTCAACTTTTCATGTGCCACATTAGCATCAAATGGATACAGAACTTGTGTTAATTCCTAGCCGAAATCCTTTTATCCGTGGAAGACATCATATGGAAAAACTTACTTGTACCCTAACAGAATTTTTAGACATAGAAGGTGCCTTTAAAAATCTACGTATTGAATCGATTCGAGAAGCTCTCATGGCCCTAAGCGCAGAAGCAAGTCTTATAGGCAACAATCCAAGTGGATTTGGGAACCAAGATGGTAATCAAATACGCCAATAGAGGTTTCCCCTTACTGTGATTAGTAACATTAAATAGCTTCAAAAGAAAGATAAGAGTGGAGCTACATATACGCAGTCGACCTAGTGATAATGGTGTCAGGAATGTTTTCCAGCGTGATAAGTGAAACCATGCAAGGATGCTTAAACTGCAGTTAGCCTAGCAAAACTGAGCTAATGCAATTCACTGGTAAAACAAAAATCCCCACTCTCAACTTCCCCGGGGTGGATGGACATACTCTCAGCTTCTCCTCCTAATCCTAGCCCCAAATTTCAACTGGAAGTCAAACTTCGAGAAAAGGGTAAAGAAAGCCTGCATAGCTTTCTGCGCCTGTAAAAAGACCTTCGGCAAGAGAAGGGGTCTCAAGCCAAAGATGGTCCAGTGGATGCCCATTGCCGTGGTACTTCCCATCCTCATGTACGGGCTCGTTGATGCTGTAGCCAGCCCGGAGCAGTACCTATAATGAGTAAAGTTGGGAAGGGCTCAGAGAACGACAGCCTGAGAATATGCCCACGACCGTTATATCAAACACCTAGAATCATGCAGTGGCCTTAAACTGAGGGAATCCGGGGCGTGGACCTCAAAACCCTACGGTCTTAGAAACATCTTGGATTTGCAGCCCGCGGGTATGGTCGTCACAACCACAGACTACTTTTGCCCTGGTTGATCGTCAGGAAGTCTCCGTACAAATATCCTCAAGACGAGAGTGGGGAAACGGACAGACCAGACATCCTAAAGAAGTTTGATCTAGATATTCACCGATTGCTCCAAGACATCTGAGGGCGTCGGGGCAAGGGTTTATCCATTGAAGTGACTCTCGTCTCCCGGATATTGGCAGGAACGAGAAAGCCGACTAACTAGCCAAGCAGGGAGGCTTTCTCCGGGGTCCGGAAACTGAGATGGTCAGCAGGTCAACAACGCTATTTTTGACAACCACCTGCTGCTAGCCAGCCAACGGTGGGGCACTGGAGACCTGCATGGCCAACTTACATCAAAGAAAGAACAGCCAAACAGTCCCCAAAGATATATTGCCGAAATTACGGCTATTGGTCCACAGAAACCGCTCTGTCAGGCTGGATATCCCGTACAAAGTTTTTTTCGTAGCGTCGTTCACCTCTCTTGTTAATGCGCAGCTCAAACCAAAGCCCGGCAGCGCACACTAGTCAGTTACTTTCTGGAAGACTTAAAAGAGATTTCCAGACTAGAGTTAGAGCTCTTATAAGCTGCCTACCTCCACCGCCACAGTCGATCAAACCACCTTTGTACACGAGTACGAGTTGGTGGCACCAAAACGCCACGCCAAAGCTCTAATTGAGTCTCCAGTCGCACTGGAGGTAGCCCCACAGCTAACTCAAATGTGAACACTGAAAACACTATCTTTGCAGCAGATTATCCAGAACCAAGGCAATAATGTTTCAAAATGGAAGTCGTCATTTCGTCTGCATTTGTATGACCAGAAATGGCTGCGAAACCCGCTCAATCCAACCACACCCGCCGCATTCTGAATCCTTGAATAACAAGGAGGAAAATGTTAAAATTCCCCATTACCTAGTTTTTACAGCTTAATCAAATTTAAGGGCGAAAGGAAGGGCTTGAGGAATTCCCCATTTAATCACAACCGGCCACTTTCAGCCCGCTCAGCCGTTACTGAAAAGCTAAACAAGCGCCGTAATTGGACAGAAGCACGTACTCAAGTGGTGACGGAGAACAAATTTGCGGAATTGACTGTAAATCGTTCACCTTGTAGAGAAAATCACTCGCCATCGTCACGCAAGCTCAGAGCCGGGCAAGAACGAGGAATCTGTGGAAGGCTCCAACTGGAGCCCCTACCGGCCAAGGAGCTCAGCAGAAAGTGTGGCCAGTACGTGTAGGCTCTAATCACAGGAAATTAAATTTATCACCCAATTTCATTCACATGGGCTTTCCTTTCCCTTTCGCAAAGCGCAGAGTGCGCTCTCACTGACATTTTTATCGATCAAATTAATTCGAGGTAAAATGCGATAAGACGTGTCCCCCTCGCCCCCAGATACCGCAATCGCCGAGGGTCCGAGTCTGTGTGGAAGTGGAAAGGCTCCATTCCAGGAACCCTCTTCCAGTGAAAATCCTTCAGCGTTGAAAAGTCGCCCCGATGCCAGATTGGCGACTCAATCCAGTGGTTGCGGTTTCGGTTATCTAATGTCCTTCAGCCTCGGGCAGGGAACGTATGGCGTTTGAGTTATTGCAAGAATGAAATGCTAAAAGCGGCCTAATGGCCCGTCGCTTATGAAGGATCTGCGCTTGGCTTCACGCAAATTGTATTGACAGGATTAATGTGAATTTGATTCGAGGCCTCTAGTTGTATAAAAATACGTGATGGAGCGGTTCCACCCTAATCGAAAAAGGTTTCCTTGAATTACACTTTGATTGCACGTCGATCTTGAGCGATTTTAATTCAGGAAGTATCACTTATCGTCGTGGATAGCATTTTTTATGCTATTTTGCAGCTCGTGATTGAGCGATGATGATAAAAGCTTCGTTCCAGCTCCGCCCCAATTTAGATTTATCGAGCTCCTCTCGCAGCAAAAAGCCCGACTGCCTTGTCGGAAACTGCAGTGGAGTACGTATTTTCTGAAAATATTTTCTGCAAAAAAGAAGAAGAGGAGAGGAAATTGGCTGCTAAGTACCTTTACATTCTGAGGAATAATCAGGGAGAGGAATAAAAGTGGCCCCGGGACAAGCTAGCAAGCAGCTGAGAGATTGATTTAGGAATCGAATGCACTTTATCTGATTAAATTTTATGAACACACATGAGTGCACCTGAATGATGCAAACAATCCCTCCTCCGTTTCAGGTGCTTTCGCGTATCAAGAGCCAAAGGGGTGCATTACGCTTTGAAGAAGAATTGCTGCACTTAGCGTCTGCTTTTGAATTTGTGTGATTAGTAGCTTTCCGGCGATAAGTTTACTCCAAGTCTTGCTAAATGTGTCAAGTGGGAAATGCTCCATTTTCCGGGGCCCTTCTTTCACAGATGCGATCCACGTTTTCTCCATTGGCTGAAAGCATTCACAATGCTTTCGTAAAAACCAGCAGCAAGGACATTGATTCCGGCATTCTGGATCGTGTTTTTCATCGGAGTAGCACCACCGAACGGAACCTCAACAGCAGCGAATTTTACTTTCCAGGCAATTAAAACGAAACTCATAAAGTTCACAAAACATAAAAGCCGCCATGTAAAACGGGATGCTGGACAATTGCAAGGATATACGGGGTATTATGTTAGGGAATATACGAACTGCGATGACGCTCGGGAAAATCCTGACTTGGGAGTGTGGGGGTAGGCGTAGTAGTTTCGGCAGAAATGCTGGCGTAAAAGCTCAAGTACCTTGACATTCCACTGATTGCTGTTGTTGGTCCTGTTCAGGTGGATTGTGTAACCATCATCTGAACACACGTCGGAGGTTAGCCAGGTGGATATTGCCTTTGCTACTCACCCCTGCACTTCTGCCCACTGGGAGTATTGAGAGTCGTTATGCAGTCACTAGACTGGAAATGATAGACTGCCGATTCGTGTGCGTTCTCGGATTATTTGAATGCCAGGCCTTCTGCTGTCGAGGCTTTTCTGAAAAGTTATGACTACGAGAGGGAATTCGAAACGGCAGTTAGAATCGTCATAAAAGTTTTCAGCTTTCATAGATGGTGCTGTTAGCCTCTTTCGGAGTTTTGCAGCTTTTGAATGGAATTTTTTTCCCTCTCCGAATGCAAAATTTGTCAAATTATTTGTGTTATAATTCATGAAAGAGAGAAGCTTTTTATTTGAATTATATGTATTGAAACGAAACGAGTATTTTGAAACGGGGTTTAGTGGTAGTTGTACCTAGTACATTAGTTTAATTTTTTTGGGGGCAATAAATATGAATTAGCGGTAGAATTATTTAGTGTAGCGTAACACCGTTTTAGAATTGTTCTAAGTTCACCTGTCGGCTGTTGCCCGAAATTTTCAAAAACGAAACAGGTTTCTGTGGTATTTAATCTCATAGAAAAATAGAGTAAATGTATCACTGGTGCTATTCCTAAAACGACACTAGAGAAGTAAAACAATTTCAGTGTTTATTAAAAATGGGGAGACGTAATGTAACGTAACGTAAGGAACTGAATGAATTTAAGGTTACTTACGTAAATTGTGTCGTAGTATACAACAAAATAACTGAAAGCTTTAATTTAACTGATGACGCTCACGTATGTTTATGTTTTGGACGCTTCTCTCAAAAAACGTAAGAGCACGAAACATTTTAGAATTTAACGAAAGAAAACTAAACGAAAATAACGGACGAACACTGCCAACGCAACGGACGAGGCTAAAACTGAACGAAAAATTAACGAAAACAAAACGAAACTGACATGACACCTAAAAAACGAAGTTGGGAAGCCGTTGTAGCTAATAAAAGGAAAAAATAGAGCCAACGCAGAACAGAAAGGAGAAAAAGAGCAGAGAAGAGGCAGGATACGAGAAGTAAATAAAATTTAAATTGCCTTAGTCCATTTTTACTTTATATTTTTAGAGAAGAACATTCATTTATATTCAATGTGTCAGAGTTTGATTTTAACGCCTTAAGCGACTTGAATTCGACGCACAACAGCTTTATTCTTTCTCCTATTCGCGCCACGATAGAGAGGCGTCACATCACCCTTATTTTCCCTCCGCACGGAGCAATTAAAAATGCCCAGGAATACCAAGTCTCGGAAAAAAGGAAAATCAGCTAGAGAGTTACCAGAAAGTTTCAGTGAAGAAATGGAAGAAGCTAGAATGGTCGATGCTTGTTGCCTTAGTCAAAATATGTTTCAGAAATCGTAGCTGCATGCTAACGACAACTTGAACAGCAAGCGTAGAATGCAGGTTGTATTTATGGACATCGTACGTAGAGAAGGAAACGAAAGAAAATCCTATTCGGAGGTTTGCCAGTAAAACTGCTCGGGCCAAATCGAACAGTGAAAACACACGCATTAAGGATCAGCGCGAAGGATCAGTGCAGATGAAGATATAGCCAAAGAACTTGATAGCCTACCGCTCGGCAAAATATGAGCATGTTAGCAGTTGTTTAGCAGTTGCAGCATTGAGATATAGGTAACACTTCGAGAGATGAATGTTTCTTATTGTCCAATGGAAAAGTTGTAAGTTTCTAAAGATTTGAGAGTTTAAAAATATTAAATTTTGTGCTTTAAGATCTTTTGATATCCTTTGGTCAAGTGTGCTAGTACTTGTAAACAGGCCATTCCTTTTAATTAGTTTCTCACTCGAGCAAAGCTTTACCCAAAGCAATCATAGGTAAGCAGCCTATCGCTTGTTCATCTGGCATCGTTCTTTGAGATTTCCATTTGCGAACTCAAATACCACATTCGGCTAAGACGTTCTATCCAACCTGTATCACAAAGTACCTATTAAGCTTAAAATAGAAGCTAAGATATGAGTAGCACGTTATTAAGTAGCGTCTGCGAAAGCAAATCCAATTTATTGCTCCACTTGATACTAGATTACTTGACATAAACTCACCTCAAATCTATTTAGCAAACGGAATTATGGTAGAAACTCCTTGAATTTACATAATATACACCTTAATTTGTTCGGCAGTGCTAACATGTAACATGTTAGCAAGGTATCCTTGATGAAAACCCTTTCTGTACCGTTTAGCGGCACCTTAAATCAGGTATTGCTACTAATCTCGTCTATGGGTCACGTTTGACTTTTACATGAAACGAGAGTGTGAAAAGGAGCAGGATCAATTGATTATAGTCCAATTTCACTTTCTGGTCACGTACGTCCCGTGGAAAATTTGGTGCCCCATTTGGAGTTTTCGGTACATGAAACCAACACATTTTCGGTGGCTGTGGGCGATGGTATTATTTTCTTTTTGGCTAGGGAGGTTTCGTGCTGTTCGTTCCCTATCAGTTTCCCGTCAGCAGTTCAAACTAAGTATTTTTGGGCTTGTGTCTTTCAGCTTCGACCCATCTCTCTACAAAAGATAATTATTCTGCTGTAATATGACAGACAAGATATGAATTTCATAAGGAAACTCACAAAAGCCCTGTAAATAGACTTGGAGTAATCTTTGCTGAGGAATTAATCCCTGGTAATCTCCTTAATTGCAATTAAATTGATGAAATATTACCGACATAATCTAATGAAACTCCGCAACAATAGGAGCCTTCATTCCTTGAAAGCCAAGCAGTTATTAAAGCAATCCTGACATGACTACCCATTCACTTTGGTGAATTCATAAATCCTGAAATCATCTCCAGACCATATCCAGATTAAATGAGGACTTACAATCCCGCATTCCACATTCAACTGTCTGAGCTATGGGGTATTTACCTGCCTGGTGAAAATAATATCCTTGTGTACCCTGCAGCACCGGATACAGTAGTAAAATGGAGTAACCTGGGGTGGAATCCTGGATGTTTCGGTTGAAGTAGAGTTTCTGGGTTCCGGGACTTGGAATGTATAGTTTATATGGATTCCGAGAGACGTGATTTTTCCATTTCATGCAGAACTTTGACGCGCAACAGATGTATCAGGTCTTTGCATGTTTTACGTGTTGGATGTTGGCGTTATATGAACAGATGTTCTAAATGTGTTTGATGGTATTGAAATACTGCAATTACCTGACTTTCAAGTTATACTCATAGCATATGCATGTGGTTTAAGTTTGGAAGCTAGTAGATCCATTTCAAGGATATCTCGGCTTTCCAAAGGTGCAGAGGGCTCACATTTTCCATATATTCTTGTTCATAAATACATATAGGTAGTTTTTGAAACAGATTTTATGATTAACTGTACTAATCGTGTTTCATTAACGAACTTCTGGGCCGTATACATACTCGAGGAATAGTTCATAGCCTTGGCAACGATTAAGGTGAAAGAGGCCATTCTTATGGTCAACGATGCATCAACATAGTCTACGCCACCCATGCGTATAACCAGTAAATTCTGAAATTCTAAGACAAGTTTATTGCTTTATATCTTGCGAAAAACCTCCAAGAATCGTTAAAACACAATTTTTTTTTATCATACGGAAAATCAATGCAAAATGAAATCCCGCAAGTCAGCAATCAATTTAAGAACTCATCAGCGAATTTTCCGTAGATTTACCTGAACGTTGAAAAGGGATGAACATGGGGGTTACCTTGGCTCCATCCCGACCAGCTCGTCCTTAGCTCATGAATTTTAATTATTAATTAAATTTTTGGCAGAGGCACAGTATCTTATTACGTCCAATTACGGAATAGGATCAAGGTAATGGCGTAATATTATACTTCATTTCTTTAATGATTTAATAATTGAGTGCGGGGGCGGGGCGGCTGCGGGACGCGGATGATGTAGTGCACGATGTTGGTGGAAGGAATCCTGAAGGATTTTTAATTAAATTGAATTTCCGACCATAGACGAAATTACACTGGAAAACTGATATTTTCTTGAAGTGAGGTGCTCCTTACCCGGTGACGGTTTTAGATTCAAGGAAAATTGAAAAATGAAGAGTCTTGCATACCTCAAGGGATTCCTAAAATTACTTTGTAAATTTGAATGCCGTAATCCTTTGTAAAGTCCTTAGAGCTTACGTGGTTTTAGTTGATGAGATAATATAAGACTGTTATCGTTGCCAGGAGCTTGATTGTTATGCAACCATTAAGCGGGGGAATTTTCGAGTCTATTTATTCAGTAAATGGAAAAGGGGTGATATTTCATTTGATTTTAAATGGATTAAGTGCGTCGTTGCTCCTTCAATAAAACCGAGAATAACAACGAATAGGGGTGGTAATTATAATAATAATAATTTTTATATTTTTCTTCTGCTTTGTGTGGTAATATTTTTTTAATCTTCAAGTGTGCCACGTCCTGAATCCACTTCCTGAACGGTGCTCAGCGTTTTCCAAACCCACATAAACGCGCGTTACAAAATCGATGAATTTACAGGTAAATTTTCCGTGGATCCAATATTCACATCTATTCAGAAATAATCGCCACTATGGTTTCTGCCCTCTTCGAATTTCTTCTAGAAACTAAGGTAATAGACCACAAGAGGTTTTCATCTTCAACCATCTCGTTATTTCGGAGTTATCTCAAAAAGTATGGCACGGTGTTCCGCAGGATTCCATACTAGGGCCGTTGCTTATATGTATAGTATAGTATGTATAGTCTACATAAATGATCTCAGGAGCATCGTGGCAAACTGTAAATTGTACATTCATGCAGCTAATGTCAAAATTTATTTAAACAGTCCTATTGGAGAAAATTACTTGGTAAAGGCGGTTCGGAGTCTTCGCCGTTGTGGTCACTGTCTATAGAAGCCTGTAGAAGTTCGTATCGCGTGAACCCACCATTAATCTTTGTTGCCTCGTAGCTTAATCTAGGGCCAAACTATGTCCTCTTGATGGCAACTAGTACTGGCCGGCAGGCTTCCTTTTCCAGTTCAAATAATTTCTATACTCTTCTTGGACCTTTTGATTTTGTAGTCTGGCTTGCCTTCGCATTTCTTGACTTTCGAAGTCTTCTGGTTTGTACATAGGAACGCCCAGCATAAGCTCAAATGGAGATCTTGGTTGATCTCGATTTTGATGAGGTTCCAGTTATTGTTGTGGAATGCAAAACTACTACTCCTCGCTGCACCTCCATCTGTAACTACCGGATGCAGATTTCCAAACGTTTCACTTTGATCCCTAGCTGTTGTCAGAAACACGTTATAATGTAATCTCGATGTGGCCAAGTTAAAATAAAATAAATGAAATGAAAAATTGTACTTTTTTAATTGTCAATCATCAGATTACAATGCAATCATCATCTGAGAATCCATTTCCGCTTAAATCTAAAACCGTAATCCACAGCATGTTTATTTTTCTCTGCCTCCCTAATTCGGTGTTTATCAGATAACTTAAATTCAGCCACAAAAAGTGACCTCTGATTCCCCAGATAAAGTCATAACGGTCATAATTAACCGATAATCCAGATCCAAAGCTCCAAATGACTGGGATAAATCCCGTAGTATAAACAAACAGAGTGTGCTGTGCCACCGCAAGTGACCAAACAACAAAATTTTTCCTTCCTAGATGTAAGGACATCAACAAGTGACTTAACTCTAAGTAACTCCAACTCACTGTAAAGGAGATTCTTTAAGGACATTTTATGCCACCCGTCGGGGTTTATTTTATGATAAATATTCGCCTCTTGATTATGACCGATTCCGTTTTTAATTGTTTAAACAGAAGGATACGGAAGGATGCCGAGTGTGCGATTGTGGCTGTCGTTAGTAGTGGACACTTGTAATGAAGGACTTTGGCAGTAGGTGGGAGGTTATTTAAGAACATGTGCTGATTTATGGAAAGGCGTTTTGAGGATTGTATGTTGACTTGTGTGTGTGTGTATTGTATATATTTTGTATTTTCGTTTATTTCCTTCGTAATATTAAAAAGGGATTATAAAAGTTAGCAAGCTCCAATGAAAGGGTCCACTTATTGCCTCAGCTTCTAATATGTCCTTCCAAATAACTCAGCTTGACGTAGCAAACTGGTGGCGAGTAAATCAGAAAAATTGCAAACGCACATGTCACACACGATGATGTTTCATCCATCATCTTAGATGGTTGTGGGTTATTTTGTAACGTTCCTAACGAGTTTTTCAGAACCTGAAACTCCTACACTATATGACTCTGCCAGCTTCCACGTAATGAGATGGTCACACCAGGCGGTAATTGTGATGCTACAAAATGACAAAACTCTGTCATACGCGCGAGTCTTTTCCAGGTCAAATGTTCAGTTTGGCATGGTTTTGATCTGATCTGGCGTGGTCTTGACATCTCAGCCAAATTACTTTTTGTTTTTGTATATATCTTCAGGGAATAAGGACACTACAGTAGGACGGAGGAGACGTCCCACTCAAATGTGGCCCTCTGCTCCCTCATTGTCCATGTGAAAGGCAAAAATTCCCATTTCGCATGAACTCAACTGGACTGGACATCCTCATCCCCGACAGAAAAAAAGCAGCAAATTCGATGAATTATTGCCTTCCGGACGATATACTTTTGTCAATGGTCAATGGGTGGTAACAGTCGGTTCTAGAAAAACAAATTATTTTCCGCCACGAGGAATGTTTTGTTACGAAATTAGATTTTGCCGACGTCTTTTTGATGATATTTTGTTAAATTGAGTTTTGTTTTTGTCAATTATAATTACGCAGCCTTGATATACTGGTTTGGAAGCCAGTTACTTTCCTAGGAGAAGACATAAATTACAGACGTAAAAAGGCACAGTTGTGGCCGGGATGTACGTGACTGATGGAGGCCAGTTTTTTCGGCAGGAATATAAGAAAATAATGTAAAATGATGAATTACTGGTGTCTTGCGGTCGGTCACATACGAGGTTCAGATAGTGGCAGTGTTGGCCTCAAGTCGCATTCGAGTGATTTGTTCTGTTTTGTTTGTATATTGAATTTGTTAAAGTAGTGAATTTTAAGGGATGAAGTATCTAATAAAGTCGTTCATATTGATATCTTCCTTAAGCTCTTATTTTTATGTGCAAAACCCAAGCTTAGGAATTATCCCTTGTAATATCAGCTTGACATGTTGTTCAGGTCATGGTAGTAAGCTTAGTTTGAAAGATAGACGAGACTAGAAAAGTGGTCTAGGGAGTGCTCGAGTAGATGTCAATGAACCTTTTGAATGAACTCTAAGATGTTGCACGAGTTTGGAAATCTTGGCTGCGGAAGGAGGGACTGTACGGTATGAGAGTGAGTTGAGCGGGCTAGTCTTGTGTTGCGGAGAAAGAGAAAGCATTGCCGTACAGGCAGGAGCGAGGTAATTTCACTGGAACAGTCGCTTTTCTCAAGGCTGCATTTCTACGGTGGGTCAATGAATTAATGTTGGAGTCGACTGTTCGGGAATTGCAATTTGTTTCCGACCATAAAAAAAGGTGCCGGATGAGTGTAGCTCAATGAAAGATAAAATCCACAAATTAATGCTATTTATTGCGTTAATGTACAATTTATATTCTTTTTTTCTAATGCAATAAAGTCAGACTCTATTTGGTTTTTGTTTTGGTTAATCCACCTTCCAATTGTAGCTGGAATTTAGGGTTTAATTTGTCGTTGTTTCTGTGTTTTTGCTGTGTCGCTGCGTGATTGTTGCGTGGCTGCTGCGTAATAATTGCTGAAAATTAATAAATGTAAATGGTGCACTTGCACCGGGTGCAATTTCAATTAAAAAAATTTTAAAACTAAAAAAAATGGAAAAGTGTTTCCGTGGCCTCACTTTCGGCTTTTAAAGGAATCCATTTTTCGAAAAAAAACGTAAGCTTTCAGATTATTTTAATAAAAGCCAGTATAGTGCCATTATTAAATTTTTTTTCTGGATGTAGTTGAAGAAAGTTAGGTAAATATTCAAAATAAGTACTTCATTGCGATCAAAAAATGAACAGTTGGTGGGGCGCAATATGGCATACTGCACAGGGCGCAAAAAACCAAGCGCCGGCCCTGGTGCGAGGCATCCACGTCGAATTAATTTCTTCCATAATTGGTCTTAAAATTTCCGAAACTTTCCTTCCATTTCTTACTTAATTTCTCCGCTATCATCCAGCAGGCATTTCTCGAAACTACGTCAGGAGTTTCCTGTTGTATCTTTTCTCCATAAATATAGCGCGCAGTGCGTTTCCTTTTTAAGCAGTATTATCCCCTTAATTCAACCGTGAAGAAATTATCACTCACTACACAGAAAGCTTCCGGGGTGAATTTATATAAAAAAAATGCTCGTTAGATTACAGCTTTTAGAAAATATTTGAGGTGGAAATTTAATTAAATGAAAGATGCTCTGACAATTTGTGATAAAAAGTTATGAAAGGCGAAAAAATGAACGCTGACGACATGATAAAAGACTTCCAGCGAAGTCGGGGCCGAAATGGTGGGGGTCAAGGGAATAGAATAATCTGTCCTTCAATTATTCTGAATGAACCTAATCTCTTTTTCCCTTTACTTTTTATGATGTTCTTTTTTTGAAAGTTATTGAAAGGGGGAAGATAAGAAACGTTTCTTTTTCGTTAATAGAGAAAATTATAATAATTAAAAAATTAAGTCAATTTTTTTAATTCGTCGGAGCAATTGACAGTGGCACTTGTTGAAACAGCAATACGCTCTTTGTTTTACCTAAAAATCAATAGAGAAGACGAAAATAAACCTAGAAAAGGGAAATATCCGCTTTCAAATCAACTAATTGAATAAATCCTTCAATTCTCGTTCCGTCCGTACAATAAAAATACTTTCATTGTTTATTTTTCATTCCCCAAGAAAAGTTTTGCAATAGATGGCCACAAAACCATCCCCCAAAATCAACACGTAGTAAAACTTTCGATTCCAATCAAAGTCCTCCAACACACATAAAAAATAACAAGAAATTGAAAGGCTCTTAAACTTTGAGGCCGTACGATAAACCCAGTCGAGAATAATCCCACAACTATCAAAGTCGAACCCTAATTCAACCCGAAGTACTTTGCTCCGACAGAGGCTGAGGCAGGAAACTCAGAGTCAGGACATGGGCTCCATCGAGCAGATTCTTAGAATCCTTAGCTGCAGAGATGAGGAAAAAGTAGTCCATTCGTCGTCCTCCAGGTCCTCGAGGAAGATTTCACCATCGCCGCATAGACATTTCGTCTATTTGGACGTAATGCGGTAATCCCCGTAATCTGGCGTCGGTTGTTTTCCTGGCATCCCTCTGCCCGAGCCAGATAAAACTTTTGCCCGAATATAATCAGAGGTTATCTCGTTATTCTCGAGTCATTCTGAAGAATTCGCAACTTTTTTGCCTTTTTACTGTTGTGCGTTTCCTTTTGTTGGGTGTCCCTGGCAAAGAGTCTACATCCGTGTGTGTGTGCGCCAGCCCAGCTCCAACTCGGGCTCATCTAACATGGGAGGACACCCTCCTGTGGAGTATATGTGCTCCAACTGATTGAACTGGATTTGGATGGGATAAAGTTTACGATATCCTGAATGCTCTTTGTTCCCCCTTTATTTGAGTTCGATTTGGCTGTAAATGCCAGCAGACATGAGATAAGGATAGGAACACGGAGTTGTAGGAAATGCCAATCGAGTCCTTGCAGCACTAGTTCAAGGTTGATATGGCGGGCTTCGGAGTGGGCTGAGTTAATCACCTATCAAAGGTTGAAATTTGTTGAGGATATACAGACTCCTTACAGGGCATTACCTTGATTTAAGCAAAATGGAGACAGGAGCTCTGTGTGCGATTTATATCAAGGATTATTTGGTGTTTCCGTTTTTATTACTTTAATCTTTACTTGCTAATATTTGCGATCAGTTATCCGAAGGGCTGCCACACAAAAACTCGTTTCTCGTTGTTTCTCACGCCCATAAACAGCTGCACTGTGAGTGGCCAAATCGAAAGCCTAAAATCTGACTTTCCGGGCTCTCATCTTCGGGCTATGGAAAGTAATCTTACTAATGCCCATTAATGTATTTTAATTGACACAGTAAATAATCACATATTGCTGGTTTCCCTTCGATGGCTCCTGCAGCTGCAGCATATAAAATTCCATGAAAATAGCACATACAATTAATAGTGGAGAGATTAAGCACTCGAGAAAAACTCTAATGAAAATAGACCCGAATTAAGTGAAAACGGATTAAAGGATAGAAACTAGATCGAGGTTTAAACAGTGTCCTTTGGTTTGGACATTCTCTCCTTTCCACCCTCAAAACCAAAACTGTGCCATAGCTGCTTGATGTGGCCAGCAGCCTGCAGCGTTCTTAACTTTCTGTAACTCTTCTCAAATATCAAATTCACATAAACTTCTCTTACAGAGTCCAAACTACTTAGGATTTTGTTAAGAATTCCCAAGTTTTCCCCTTACCAGCTGCAAATAAGATCCCTAAAAGTGTCAGCCCCTGCAAGGAGGAATTACTAGTCCATGCACCTTCCTCTGCTATCCTTCCCAGAAGTAGATTAAACATTGAAATTACGAATCGTCTTTTTGGGAGCTACTAGCTCTGGGAAAGTTTTTGAAAACTTGTCAAAATGCATCAAAAATTATCAAACAGCCCTGAACACAAACAAACACACACACACCAACGCCAGAAGTACTGTAATGACAACTTGAACAATTTTGGAATTTCTAGAATCAAATTAAAATTTTCCCGAGTTTTAACTAGGAGGACTTGGATTCCAGTGAAGGAGATTGTCGTCGAGAGAGAGCACAAATGAACACCTGGTACCAAGGCTGGTTGAGTCCTTCGTCTACTTTCAAGTGTGCAGACAATTTCTCTAGACTTACCTCCGAATAGAATACCAAATTAGTCAAATTTGAAGAATTTTAAGAGAATATTTTCACAAAATTCTTAAATTATTTATGACGGGCATAATGATGGGAAATGGCGATGGGAACGGACCACCCTCAAGACTAGACTATAAATTTGCGAATATCAATGATCTGTTTTGCATAATTTGAATTATTGAGACAGGATAAGTGGCTATATTATGTTTAAGTAAATTTTAAGCATTTAAAGCGATTTCACTTGAAATTTCAAATTCGATCAGTATAATTTGTCTGCGTCATTGGTGGTCATCCATGCCCTTGACGAAAGAACATATGAATTTCTTAGTTCCTATAGAGCGTGCCTCGTAATATATTCTCCGAATTTGATGTAAGTTCAAGGGTTTTCGGAAGATTTGTTATTTTAAATTGTTGACGTGTCTCTATCTATGCATGGACCGTGAAAACTATTAAGTAGGGTGGCGGAGTTGAGCCTTGGTAGTCTAGGGGTTAAGGGGGCTGACTGCCATCTCAGAGGTGCGTGGTCCGATTCTACGCTGCGCCTCCACTCAGATAAGGATTGCAGTCGTCCCAGCTACATAATATTCCTTCTTCTTCTTCTCTTCCCTCTCTATAGTAATCTCTTGCGTTCTTTTCTGCTATCGCCCCCAAGCACAATAAGTGGCGAAGCCATTTCCTGTGCGGTAGCTAAAGCCGAGGTTCTGTCACGGAACAATTGGACGGGAGCGAGTGGAGCAAACCCGTGTGCAGGTTTTTTTCAGTTTGCGGTCTGTCTTTCGTATTTAGTTCGACATTGAACTGTAGAATATAGGGTCTTTTAACAAGAGGTGTTATTTGAACTCAACAGAAAACCGCAAAATTTTTGCAACAAGTGATGCTATTTTTATTTCAATCTAAAGTAGGTTTATCGTGGATTACAATATCTGTGAAACGGTTATTCTTTTGATGGCATTTTTCATGATGTTTTCGCATAATAGCGGCTGTATTTCGCCAATCGCAGCTCTAATATTGTCTTTGTGTGCTTGAATCGTTGTTGGAACATTGGCGTAGACTTTATCTTTAACGTAGCCACAAAGAAAAAAGTCTAATGGTTACACCGCACGATTTTGGCGGCAATTCGAGAGATTAGTAGGTAATGGGGCACTTGGGCCTGGGAACCAAGGGACGTGGCAGGGGACGGAGTGATATCACATGTTCAGGAAATTTTTCACGCAATATAGCCATTGTATCACAATCTGTGTGGCAGGTTATTCCGTCCTGCACATCCATAGCATCAATTTCAGGCCAAATAATCAATCAACACCGTTCAATAACGCAATCCATTCAATGTAACGGTCGAACCAGCAGCATTTTCAAAAAAGTATTGCCCTAAGTATTGCCACAACCGTGATTGAAGAGGCTGTTCGACTATTCCTCGTTTGCGAAATCCTGAATTCTGTGATCGTCTCGAAATGGACATATCACAGTTTTAAGCCACTCAGCTACAGCGGTGATATTGTCACCTTAACGGGCCGGACGAGCACGAGTTGGAGTTTTCTCACATCATTAAATTCTTCGAAGCGCTCGAATTTATTGATTAAATTCACTATACCTATGCAAGAAGGCGCCTAATGATGGCCATAAACATTACGAACTTTATGTACCGTTTCCGCGATATTTTCATCATTTTTGTAATGAAATTTCACTTATCCATACTTCCTAGTTTTTACTGGGCAAACGTCATCGTAATGACAGTTGTGTGTTGATAGATCGTTAAAAGGCGCGGAATTTAAAATGACACTTCTTGTTGAAAGACCCTTTAGTGCCTTCGATGGTGCAAAGGAGTTTACCTCTAACCTCTTTTTTCACATAAAAAAGGAGATCAGTTTGGGGCGATATTACTTCCGAAAAGTGTCAAAATATATCCCGAAATTTGTTTCTAATGCGCTATAAACTCCATAAACATATAGGAATTAAATTTCTAAGTGTTTTTGCGCGAGATTCCGCTAAGAAAATATGGGACAGAATCCAACAGGTAAATATTACGTGTACGTAAAACTAAAACTTAATTGAATTTCGAAACTCGCGCTACAATTTCCCCAAACTTAATGCAAACTTCCAAACCACATACCAAGAAAATGTTGTACACCCACCATCTTAAAACATGTGACAATTTCCGTGACATCTCATTAACTTGAAGCACCAGGGCAAGGGGATACAGGAATGCAATTGTACTAAAAACCACAAAAGCCTATTCAGGAAAGTTCGCCCCACTTGGGGGTGGGGGGGGAGCCAGAAGACAGCCGGAAAACTCTCTTAAAGACAATAAAATGGGAAAACTACAGGCGTGGGGTATTCTGCACAATTTTCCGAGCAGAATGTGGGCCTTAATGGGCCCAGAGTAGAGCAAAAGTTGCAGAGTTATGATATTCGGTATCATGTTTGCAGGTTCCCGAAATTGGAAGCGCACCCATCCAGACATGCACCAGAGCCTCGAGAGGCGAGCCGGCACCTTATCAGCCAGTATCTCAGTGTAGCATTCCTGGCCGCAATTTATGGAAAACTTCGCTCCAAACTTGCCGGAGTTCCATAAAAACCCCACTCGAGCGTTTTAAAAACAGGAAGCCGCTCCGAAATTACGCGTTTATATGCGATTCACATAACTTTGATTTTACGTTCATGGCTGCTGTTTCCTGTTACCCGGGATATAAACGTGGTTTTCCACTTTCGCATATTGCCCGCCAGCTACCCCACCACCCTCGGCTGGGTAGGCGTCATGGGACTTCTTTTGCGGGCAAAGCCGGATTGTGGGAAGTCGTTGAATGCACGTAAACCTCTTGGCCCTCATGTAGAAGTCCCAACTTTCGCGATTATTACGTTTCTGAAATTCCGCTTCTGTCTTCCAAACGGGGTCTGGTTTGGGGTGGCCTTCCATATCTGCTCGCAAGCTCTGAGGGAGCCACAGTTAACGACCTGGCCCCTATGAGAGGGCGGAGGTGTTAAAAGTTTAAAGCGCGGCATATGCTTTTTATGCTTGAACGAGTCCCGCACTGCTTCCGCCGGCAAATTCCTCCGGTTGCTCGTGTCTCGAGCAACTTTGACGACCACAATAATTTCAGAATTCGCAAAACAGTATCATGTGCTCGCGGTACTGTTATAGATTTTTTCCTCCTGCAGGATTCCGGGGATAATTTAATTTAGGTTGCTGTTAGACGAGCAGCTTTTATGGAATTTCCTAGCGCAAAATGAACTGCAGTTTATTTTGACGATTAACTCATAATTCTCAATTTACGGAGGAAGACTGCGCACCTACAAATTAGCAACGACCCGCGGTGCGAATACTCGCGAGGCTATAAAGTGTCATGCATTATGCAATATTTTCCGGATAATCCGTTTGAATTTTTCTCGTTTATGGTACCAACGCCGCTCCTTGCTGTAATCAAAGTAAATCATCATCTACCGAGCTTCGTTAGCATATAATCAAGATGGCGCTGTAGCTGGGTGCCGCTGCCTCGAAGAATACAAATATTGACCATTTTATGTTGTGCATTAATTCCGTTCAATTAACATGGACAATTAGTTGAAATATGTTGATTTCAATTATGTAAACAGGCTCGATACACAATGGTCTCAATTTATTTCGCAAACAAGCGGCCGATAGCCCATAAGCGATGCAATTCCAGAAACGAAAGTCCTTCCTGCTCGTGAAATACGCTCTTTACACAAATATTGGGGATGTGCAACATAGTCCGGACGCAGATGATTTATGCTTATTTCTCATATTCTAGTCCCTGTGTACACATACATAGATATATGCGGTAAATTGATGGCGGAATCCGTATTCCGATCCGTGCTCAGCCAGGATTACTGCTGCAGCATCGACTTATTAAAATCAGTAGGCAGCGAAAATTTCATTACCCTCGTATAATTTGGAAAATAATTGATTATGGAATGGGACGATAACTGCTTCAATTATATCACTCTATGGTGTATAGAGGCCCCCTGCAGGCTGGTGATTTAATTGCTAGTTTATATAATTTGTTGCTATATGAAAATCAGTTCTCAGTTTGCCTCGAATTCCTCTCTGCCCGACCTGCTATGCCACACCTTGCCCAAGGCTACTCTCACTCAATGGACAGGGGTTTCTTCAGGGATAGCGAGGTTTAAAGGTGATATTAACGAATCCACTGGCATTGGCAATGTACCTCCCATCGTCCTAAAGACATGCGGGCCTCACCTTTAGCTAACTCTCTGCGAAACTCTTTGCCGTCCGAATACAATTTCTTTATTTGAGGCGAGACTCCGAAAACTTCCTGGGCGCGGTTAGATAAAGTGCAAGGCCCTCAAACGACATCGTTTGCACCCCGATAGATCTTCTGAGCCTCCGTAGTAGTGTAGCAGCCCGGACAAAATTCGATTGCTACTGCCATGCCATAGCTATATTATACTCGCAAAATCAAATTAGCCTGCTCGACTCCCTTTGCCCCTTACCCCTTCTCGCGCCCGCTACAGACATCGCAGAGTTCAAACGAGCGTCCATTGCCATCTCCTTCAACACCCTCCTGACTCTTTCAGCATCCTCCTGAATTAAGGAGTATCCACACACATCAGGGACGTGCCCGGGACGTTCGATTTTTGCTCCGGCCGGGACACGGACATGTGTGAACGAGTTCGTATAAAATGTACGCACCGATATTTTTTGAACCACTGGTGGAACACTAACATGTGTGTATACTCATTTACTCGTTCACACATGTCCGTGTCCGGGCAGGGGCTCGTCCACACATGGCCCTGTGACGTCCCGGCCACGGCCCTGATGTGTGTGGATACTCCTTTAGCCTTACGTGACCAACGACATGACGGATTGGTAGTGCACAGGGTGATTCCTGAGCTTGAGTTTTCAGTGGTTCCTGCACTACAGAAAGATTACGGAACAAGGAAGTGCTATTAAATTAATTATAAAACAAACACATACGACTGCACTTTTTAACTTCACATCCATGATAAGATTAGCGCTGGAGCGCTCAATAATTGTGAAATCCTTATTTATATTCCGAAGCTAGAAATCGAAGTGAGTCCCCCCTTGTCAAATGATCGAAACGAAGTGCACTGAGCTGGGGGTGGGGCAAATTGGGCCAAGACCTCAGAGACAAAAGAGTAAGTACATCCGATGTTGAAGTGATATAAATTTTGTTGAATCTCCAGAGCTTTTACAAGATTTGTGTCGTTCCAGATCATAAAACACGAGATTTATCTCAACAGTTGAGAACTTTCATACGAAGTCTAACACTTGGCTTCTGAACTGAAACACATTTCACGTGGATATTAGAGAGCCCGGAAAGATAGAGGGGGTGGAGTAAAAGTTTTTCGAGTTTTATGGCAATGCCATGTACACCTATTTTAAGGGCAGGCATTACCCGAAGGTGTGTGCAATGTACTCGAAGTTAACAAATGCCGCAGAGTAAATATAATATAATCGGATTTTTATGTGGCACAAGTTTGAGTGTGAGGGGCTGATAGTGATAGTGTCAACTCTCATGCCTGCCGTGCTGTTTTGCAGTAATATTCAGCCGTGTGGCGGTAAAATCCCCCTATTAAAACTTTCAACTAAGTGGAGTGGCTACGTGCATACAACCCGAGCTGGGTTTGGTCCTGGATCACCGTCGTCAGTTCCCGAAGCTCATCTGTTGACAAACATAAGGTATATACCCGGAGCTGGGGCAGAACGAAGGTAAATTTCTTGCCAAACCCTGGAGATAGTGCTGTCCTCAGATGCTGGGGATGCATCGAGAGTTATGTTCACACTCTGGTAAACAGACAACTTTGATAAAGACGTGCTCCGAAAACAAAATGCCGGGCGATAATCAATTGTTCATCCTCATTCTGGGCCGCAGCGGGTCCAAAAACTTCCTCCCAAGGAGTAGTTAGACGTGACCAATAAACCACAAATTAACTGAGCATCTGGTCCTCCTCTTAGGCTTGGGACTAACTCCCAATAAGGGCAGGGAGTTTTGTAAGAAAGATGAGGACTGTAGGGATTTCTTGAAATCATCAAACTTCTTATCCGTAAAATTTTGGCCAGTAAAGGATTTTGAGACGTTTGGGCCGTTATTGCAGTTAGTACGTTGAAAGATGGGCAGTAGAAAAAGGCTGAGTTCAAATTGATTCATTATATGTATCTTTTATAGTGAGGGCATGATTAATACGTACTTTTCATTCTTGCATCCGGGAAAGTCTGTGTTCATTAGTAGCTCTAGGGACTCAATCTGCGGTTTTGTCCAAGTTCTATTCCATTTTTTTATGATGGGCGGATTGGAGTATTCTTTGGAGAGGATCCTACATAGTCTGACAGAGTCTACTAAGCTCTCGATAAATTGGCAATACCACTGCCACGTAAGTACATATATCTCTTGGCTGAGGCAATGGCTTTCTTCTACAGCTTAAAGCAGTTCTTAGGACTGCCAAACGCTTTGTTTAGATCAACTATTGAAGATCTTCACTACACCACGTGGAAAAGGCTTTTTTTCTTTTCTGTACTGGAAAGTATACCTTACCTTATTTACGGTGTGGATAGAGTTTCCGAAAGTGTTGGCCCTAACTTCAATTTTTTCTATAAGGTCTATCCTTGCCTGTGGGCTCTAGTAGGTATTGGAATACTTCGCCCTGAGAGTTAGGTCAATGGGGGTTGGCAGGGGCGTGGCAGTGGGCGGAGCAATAGGTGATAATGACATGACATCAGCCCACAACCACGCCCCTAGCCTGATTCCCAGGCCGAAGTATCCCAGTACCTACTAGCGCTTTCTAAAGAGTCTTGTGACCTGCCCGAAATTCTTGCAGTCAATCCTTCTTACGTTTCTATACCGTTGAGGATCTTAAACCTGCAGATTTACTCTGCAGTTTTCTATTTTGAATGTTTCACTGTCCGTAGGACGTGCTTACTAAAATGAAAGTCTGCACACGCATATTAAACAAAATCTTTGCGAAAACGGAAACTACCTTTTTTTATTTACCCATAAATTTTGAATTACTACAAAACACGGTAATATAAAACAAAGTTTTTCGTTAAATTGCGATTAAATTAATTCGGCACTTTTCTTTCCCTTCCGATTTTTGCTCAAAATTTCCACTAAGGAAATCCTTGCAGCCATGATACTCGTACGGGGTCTTTAGGTGTATGGAGGAAGTTTCCTTCTTAACGGTTCTCTGACAATCCCTTTATAAAATGAAAAATGTTGAGTCTTAACTTTTTTCTACAGCAACGAGGACGAAAGGAAAATTTCGCCTCTTAAGTCAAGCCTTGTGTAAGGGCTGTAGTGGGGAGCAGACGATATAAAAGTCTCATTTTCTTTGATCAAAGAACGTTTATTAGAAAAGTTTCGCCTTCATTTATGTGTGCATGTGCTGCGAATTTACTTGTTGTCTGGTAATGTGTGTGGGTGGTCGTTCTGTGTGTATATATGGGCGCATAACGTTGCCCGCTGTTCAGGGTCGATTAGCCTTATTTCTGGAAGTATTAAAAAAACTTGTTGATGATAAAAATTAGTTTCCAGGAAAACTACATGCAGGGGAAAAGTTGTTGGTCTGTTATTGGAGACAATTTTTCGGATTAGGCTAGTCAAAGCCGGGTTAAAACTTTATAATTTAATTTTGTTGCAAGTTGATTTTTCATATTGATGCTTTCAGTTCAGTCTGCATGTATCCTTGAAAGATCTTAAAAGATTCATAAGGTTTAGCCGTTGAGGCTAAGTGGTGCTCTGTAATAACTTTTATTTAAAGTTTTTAGCTTTAAAGTTGATTTTTTAAACATATTTCGGGTGCCTAAGTGCACAAGTAGTAAGTAGGTATGGGGAGGGTTGAGGCTGGACAAATCGCAGGGCCACCGGTGGGCGTGAAATCAAAATTACTTACTGAATATTGTTAATTTATTTTCTAAAATTGCATTTATTATTGTAGTATCAATTTTCTATTCCGTTATATGCGCTTAATAAATGCAGTTAAATATTTCCAGTGCGGCAAAAATATGAGAAACTCTAGTTATAATTTCGCTACATATGAAAATTAATTAAGAATTTCTGAAGTAAGTTGAAGCAAATAAAAGCAAAGTGGTCTCTTAATAGCTAACATCAACCTTAATCCACTAAATGCATGCGGGTGAAAGAGTGGGAAACTTTAGCAAAGACCTTTGTAGCTAAGTAATTGTCCTGAAACTTTTAACCACCACCAGATGCAGCAGTACACAAGTCAAGCGCAACCTTCCCCGGAATTTGCAACTAGGTGAGCTTAACACGTGAGAGCTCCACCACACAAGGGTGAAAACTTTCTTATTTGGTGGTTGAGGAAAACGTATTAGCGCCAAAACTTCTAAATATGAAGTCTTAGTGATTTTTTTTAATTTGTTTACTACAAAAACTGCATCTAAATGGAGTCCTTTTAAAATACGATCATCTTTAAATGCAGTTTCAGCACAATTCCCCAAAGAAGCGGGACTCAACAGAAGAATTTTCGTTAATTTTGCTCACATTGAAATCAAGACAGGATGTTCTGTGCGGAATGTCCACAAAGTAAAAAGTTTTGCAAGCTGCAAGGACACTATGCTCTTGGGTTTGACCCGATAAAAGCAAATATTTTTCGTGAGATTTCACACCACCAGCAGCAAGGACTGAATCCACGAAAACGCAATTAGAAAGTTAATTAAACAAGAGAAGGGAACTGTTCGTCGGGTGCAGGGCGAGTTACTAATAATAGCAACGTCCAACTTTTCCCTTTTTTGCTTTTTGCCCGCTGTTCACCAGACCTTTACCCGTTGGTGTAGTTAGGAATGCTATCAACTTTCTTGTTACCCTCCAGGACCCAGGATGCTGCCAACCCCGGCTTTCCGGTGTTGTCTAAAGTCTAATTGTGTTATGCGAGCAAACAAAGTCAGTGGAGGGGCCCCAAATTGAATTTACACCCAACACCAGGGCTCACATAGGCAGGATCCACTGCCGTGGTACTGTTTAGTGTTTCGTCCTGATAACAAAGTCTGGTGGTAATTGGGTTTTCCACCATGGTAGACAACTAACTGATGCGCTCGCACTCACACTTTTTTTTATATACCAATTTCTAAGTCGGGAATATCCTACAAATGTTATTCTGGTCGTACAGTGTCGTGACGCCAGGACATGCATATGAAACTCCATTTTAGATGACTTGTTACAAAATCCAGAAGCCAATGGCAGGAAATTCCGCAGTGGAATTACTTCGGGAATGAATGTAATTTGATAATTCTCTATTGTAGGCTCAAGGGATTTTTGATTTCAGATACTTTACAAAATCTTTCAGTTGCCAAGTATTGTGCGTTTAAAAAGGGGTAGTGGTGCCAGATTGAGAGAGAGTCTCAGCTTTGCCGCCGGGGAAGTGCGGGCGACCCCGGTGATGAAAAGGCAAGCCATTCTTTGAATTTGTGCCACCAAGCCCGGGAAATCACCATGGGCCTTATGATGGTGGTGTATATTCAGTACATGGCTTTTGGTTGTAGACTCCTTGTGTATTCCAAGCTCTGCGTATCCATGTGATGTTTCCATCATCAGAGTACCCATGTGATGTTTCCAGTTGAGCTTGGTATCTAGAGTCACACCTAAGTATTGATATGAAAAACCTATAATTCTGCCTACGAGGACCGGTTCTGCCAGTCACGGCAGTGCTCGTCTTACTATTTATTCTTACGCTGACGCACCAGCTGGAGACCAAATCAGCTTGCTGTAGACGTCTTGACATGGTATCTTCTGTTTCATCTATTACCATGATGACAATATCATTTACGTAACCTTGGGCGAAAAAGTTTGGACTATTGCAGTAGTATAGCTAGAGGGTTCCTGTTCTCTCTCCTTTGCCCCGCTGCACCCCCTTGCCTACAGGCTGGAGGGTTTGTGCACGTGGTGTGGTGAGAGCTTTTGGTGCCTGGAGCTATTCAATGCCTGGTGTCTGGACGTATACATTGGGTGGTGCCTGGTGCTATGCAGGCTTGGGTATAAATGTTATGTTGACATTCCTCCAGAAAGCAGGAATATAATCATGTGCGAAGGCAGCCCTGAATATTTTGTATAGTTAGCGCGTCATTAGGTCGCATTGAATAGCTTCGGCGTGGCGGTTCTACACTTGGCAGTTATTATTGTAAGCAGCAGCTATACACTACCTTAAGACTACTGAGACTTCACAAAATCCTTTTTTTGCAAGTACTATGCGTATAAAAACTGCAGGTTTAAGTTCTAGTTTTCTTAGTGCTAATTGAATTAAAACTTTTGGGTAGAAATTCCACTGGATGTATTCTTTCCAATTTATTAAATCGATGCAATAATAATAAAATCGAACGATACTGATAATATGCAGTAGCAGTATACGTTTTAACACCGAACCATTTTGAATTCAGGCAGCTCACAACACTACGCGATTTCCTTTACATATTAAGTTTCAGTTTCACTCAATTCTCTCGATTTTGCTCCAGAAATTAAAGTAAATTAAAGAAGTTTTCTCGTTCAGGAAAGTTTCCATTGAATCTTAAAATCAATTTCTGGAAGTAATTTCAATTTAAAACTTGCAACAAAATGATAAAAGTTAGTGAATTCCTCTAAGCTGAAGCAGAAACAAAATCGTCTACGCCTTTTCTCTATTCCAATCGGAAATAGGAAGGACCAAGACGACACAAAAGGGTATCCGTGAGAAACATATGCGAGGACTCTCAATATGAGCCCGACGATCGTGGAAACTGGGGAATAAACAAGGAGTGGGACAAAATCCCAAGCGGATTATCTACAGGAGCTTGTTAATATTCCACAGATAGGAACTTGTTTGCCTTTTGATAAGACTCAAATAAGTACTAAATACTAGACATTCAAAGACGTGAAGGATTCAACTCCCCCCTGCGTGCCCGGAATAATAAAACGAGCTTTAGGGAGTGCTTATAGCAGCAAAATTGCCCTCAAGTTATTATCAAAAAGAGACGCCCAAGACGCACAGATCAAAGGGAACTTGTTCCAGGAATCGTTTTGGAAACGCAAAGAATACTAAAGCCGAATATTTGGCGGCAATTTAAATAAATTATTGCCGATATTTGGAAAATGTGTTGAAAGCGGGCTTTATTCCGAATTTCATCCACCTTATCACAATCCACTTTCTACACGTGTGCGGAATTTTCAGCTAGATCAAAAGTCGGTTTTTATCTGCATGTGTCTTATTTTCGGATCCAATAATAAGGAACATTTGCCGGCGCTAGTCGTGGCCTAGCATTGCCCTCGCAAAAGCGAAAATTTCACCTGGAATTTTTCAATTCAATCCCGGCACGCATCAAACTACTTTCGCATGCAAACGTAATAAAGAACATTCCGAAACCCTTGATCAAATATTAGAATCGATTTCGATACAAAATTTTATTACTGCCGCCCGCTCAGCCCCAGCAGGTGAGGAGGGCTCGTTGCGCGTATATCGCCGTGATCCCTTACGTAGCTCTCTTAAAAGTTAACGTGTCAACCGATGTTTATAACCAACTCAACAAAATTTTGTACACCTCAGTGCCGGGGCATCCTGCGAAAGTGTTGACTGCCTGACTAAGGATTCAGGATCCACACCGTCAGTATGCCTCCGAGGATAACGATAAAACCTCGATAAAATATTTAAATCACGTTTCGGATTAGTTATGGGCGCGCCATTCCCTCCCCGTAGGCTTCGCCGTGTATCGGAGTTTCTTATTTCGATTTTTATTTGCCTTTTATCACTTTCGGGAAAGTGTCGGTATCTCTCTGCTCGGGTATCGTTTGCGGTTCGCCGTGAAAAATGACGGTGCGAACTACCTGCATAAGTGATTGAAGTTCGATGAGAAATTCGATTTGCGCATAATGTATGATGTGGAAGGATTTTCACCTAATCGTGGGGCGATTTGTTCTGATTTCACACCCCGGCGGGGGGAGGCTGCCACACACAAAACGCCCGGCAGTTTTTCTCCCCGAAATATGTGTGAGGTTAGAAGTCATGCGTCGGAGGCATTTATCCGTGTTATCCGTGCTCCCGGAAAATGCTCCTTTGAAAATTCTCTGTGAAAAGCCGCCCTTAATTGAAGTTTCCAGTCACTAACAACATTCAGTCCTGGATGAATGCTTCCGATGGCGAAATTTTAATTGAAATGTCAGTCGCATCAATCACTCAAATTCTTGTGGGGTATTCGAGATTCAAAGGAGGACACAACAGAGCAGCAACAGTATGAAGTAGTGGGATATGGAGCCTATATATCGACTGGTGCCCAAGGATCCAGGACAGGGGATCCAGCCGCCAGCTTTCATGTATTCATGCAATAGTATCGATTTTCCACTTGAGTTGGTTAACTGACTCGCGTCAAATTGGATACCAGAGAACATGAAATTGAATTGAAACGATTCAATATGTCAGGCAATATGTCAATTGATAGCTGGGGACTGGGAAGCGGTATATTATGAAAATCACCAATAAAATCAATACCGTCGGGAGTACCGGCGGAAGAAGGATGCCAGACAGCCCTCTACCACTTTTCTTCAGAATTAACTTTATGTCAGACTGCTTTATGCTGTGTTCTTTTTCCTCTCTGTGAATTCGTTTATGAATTGAGAATTCGTGTAACGGAGAAGATTGAGATCCGATTGAGTGGAATCTAATGGCGTTGCCGTTAAGTTGAAGAGCAGCTGGTAGTAGCTAAATGAACACGAATACTTTCACTACTTTAGAAACATGACGCTCTCAACTTTCGGCCGTGGGAGTGGGATGTGCTGTTACTTTTTCTTTATGTGCATATTACTGGGGTTATGTAGAGGAATACCTTTTTTTACGAGGGAGTAGTGAGAACCTTTCATCAGTTGGGCAGCAGAGTAACTCAGAGTAGCTCTAATAAGGCATAGCCAGCTTAACCGGTTAATAATAGGGCACCAAAGTTCCGCTTAGGTCGGGTCTTCATCTAGCAGTCGTACTGCCGACGTCACAGTCTTTGTCGGCTGGTTAGCGGAACCTGTCTTCCCTATATTAAGCATCACCCTTGCGAGTGCTGCGTTGATGGCAGAAGCTTGTTCCGATGTGCCGGCTTAGTGCACTCCGAAGTTGAGCCTTCGTCAATCACACCTAAATTATCCAAGTGCGCGCTGGGAGCGAATGGTCTGGTCCCCTACTTTCACCGCTAGGTTCTCTATATTTTGGTGTAGAGGAATACTTATAGTTAATGCAATAGCTTAGCTCTTATGTAGTCAATCTGCGCAGGTTTAACTATAGCCTAGCATTACTAGGGAACTCAAAGCTTTCTCGTTGCATTCATTATTTTGCAAATCCATCCGCACTTCACAAAGAAAATTTTAATCCTGCAGCTTAAAACCCCCACCATCATCGGCTAAGGATGGAAGTCGACATCAGATACACGATTTGCTCATTAGGTACAACGTCGAATTTTATCACTGCCGATTGATCCTGCCAGCCGGACCCACTCACAAAGGTTGAAAGCCTGCCAGTCATTTCAATAAAAGCCATCCGAATTTGAAAATCCATGCGAATCGCACTAAAACTTCATTTCGAATTCAAATTGGCTTCGTTTGCCTAAAAACACACAAACAGAGTCAATACCCTTAAAAGTGCTCGAACGCATCAGGAATCGTCAGATGTTGTCAAAAACACGGAGTTAACTGCAAATGATGGCGGCCCAGCTATATCGAAAAGGACCGGAGATAGCTTCAATGACGGGATGACTGCTTTGTTAAAGGGTTCTATGCATTGCAAATCCGAGGATGACAGATTGAAGTGACCACGGATTTGCCTTGAATAAAATTTCGGGGAAAATAATGAACTCCTCGACCGGGCGGACTGTGATGGAAAATTAAATTTCGCCGCGAGGGGGGGGGGGCGGTTTTTGCATCTAAATCAACGAAATCTCGACTGCAAAATCTCAGAATCGCCGCAGAAAGGAGGACAAATTTTTCTGTCCCGAAGTCATCCGCGTATTATTTACGACTTGTCTACAACATAAGCCTATTATTCTTCTTGGTGATGGCGCAACGTGTTCTAAATGGAATTTATTACCTCCAAAGCTCATTTCGCTGGCGTTTCAGCTGTGTGGCGTGGGTGAGTCCACCTCGGCGTCCACCTTTGTCCTTGCCCACACCGGGTTCTGTCTGTTTGCGCCCGATGAAAGTAACAAGAAAAACGAAAGGAATTACAGCATCTGAGTGTCTTGGCGTACCAAGATAATTAAACATTAATTACGCGATATTAAAGGACGACGAAATGGACTCCACGGCACTTCTCGGTGTCGTCCCCTCCGCCGCTCCTGCAGGACTATGAAGATGGACCTCAGAGACTGGAATTTTTTTAGTCCTTTTCGGCTTCTTGTTTCCTGGCTTATTTACATTTCGTGGTCATTATTTTTATTGCACGTTATAAGTCCACAAAAAATTAGTAACGTTCCCAGACAACTCCGGAATATTAACCAAGTTGCCGCTGGGAATTACAGGATGATTTTTAAGGCAGCACCGTTGCTCGTTTCAGGCAGCTAAGCTTTCGAAATTGGGCTAAGAATGGCTCATGGGCTGGAATAAATAACCGCGCTCCTTGTAGCTCCGTAGTCTAGGCCCAGTATCTAATGGCGAAATGAATTTTACTTAAACAATTTTTAAAGGAATTTTTCTTTTGTTACTTTTCTCATTTTTTGTCAATTTCAGGATTTGCTTGATTCATGGGATCATTTCAAACGTGGCGGCATTCTGCCTTAGTTCATTAACACTAACTCTGGACAAAATTGCAGTTATAGGGAAAAGTGACATAACGCGACAGATTTTTTTTTTTTTTTTTATGTGGAAGACTAGAGCTCAGGGAAAGCCTGGTAGTGTTGAAGTGTTAGTGCTGTTCTACGAAACCCTAGCCGTCTAAAAAATAAAATTGTTCCTTATTCCAAGTTTCTCGCTTCTCCAGAAATCAAATTACTCGAACGATCACCATCAAAATAATGACCGTAAAAACAACAAGTGGGTGGCAGATAAAATTGCAGTCGCGTCATAGATTACAGCGAGAAATAAAAAATCACTTTTATATTCGTTGAAATCTTTGCTTTCCTCACAGCTCCTGCCTCGTCCTGGGAGCATCCTCCCGACTCGGAAGCCCATCTACCTTCAAGTGCCCATGAAAATTTTTCATCTTTCTTTGCAATTTTCCGAGACTGTAAATCTGCCAGCATTTTTCCATTTTATTTTTTTATTTTTTAAACATAACGCGCAGTTGGTTTATCGCGCGTCAACATTATGTTGAAGCATAAAATTTTATAATACAACTTGACGGGGCTCAGGGGTAAATTTTTAACGTTATTAGTTTCCAGGATTTTTAAAATCGAAACAGCGAAAAATTTAAGGATGACGAAGGATGTATAAAACCCGAGCCTGTCCTTGATGGTGTGTAATAAACACTCTGTGCCCTGCCTCCTGCAGGAAGCTGGGAAAAACACAGTCCTTCGACGTATTTTTTTGATGAAATTGAAGTGAAAATTGAAGTAAGCAGCGAATCGAAGGATATTTGGAAATTGTTAGAAAAAAAGCGAAGGAATATTAATGAAATTTCATTTGCAGGAGGGAAATGAGCCCTGAAAAATGAAATTTCTCTTCAAATTAAGCCGGAAAGATGCTTTCGATGAAAAACTCAATTTTGATCTTTTCGTGCTGAATTCCGGATTAATAATGCTTTTATGACTTAAAACGCGTTCGGAGAAACATTCCCGTGTTCCTGCTAACTCGATTAGGCGGGAGTGTGTTTGTTTTTGTGGCAAATTAACATAAATGATTGATGTCATCATTTTTTTTGCAGAAAATAAAACGTGGAATACTTAGAAATTTACTTAAGTTAAGTTCTCTACATTTTATCCAAGATTAGCTGCCAAAGTAATATATTAATTTCATTACGCGCGAGTAGTATAGCAACGGCGGTTCTGGAACATTTTTTGCATACTGCGACGTCACCAACTTAAACTACCTTTGTCATTCCGTCACGCTGCTTTGCACTATGTAAAGGTAGAAACAGAATGGCACGGCGACCGTGGTGGAGTCCGCCGCTCAGAGAGTTTCCCATACATTTAATTTGTCCGCGTCGCCTGGGGAGAAATTAAATGTATGGGAAACTCTCTGAGCGGCAGACTCCGCCACGGTCGCCGTGCCATTCTGTTTCTACCTTAACACTCCCACGAGGCTGTTTCCCGCCAACCACGGCGATTGCATCTCTGGCTCAGTTGGCTGCTTTAAAAAATGAACTCATACAATGGTTGATAAAGGCTACAATATATGTGATAATGCAACTAAATCAATTACTTTGAGTACCGGTGGGTTTAGAATCAGGGACCGAAATAGTTGCTCACATGAAACTGGGCGGCGAATAGCTCGAACTTGTTGTATGAGTCTCTGAAGAAAGAATGATAGAGCGGACTTTCAATGGTGGGCCGACAGGAAAAGAAAATTCAGGATGGATGATGTTCTAAAAGATATACGAAAACTTCGTATAACAAACTGGAGAGAAGTAGCAAAACGTAAGACTCTAAGAGGTGCACGAGTCCTATAAGGACGGCAGCGCTATCTAACAAGAAAAATGTGAAACATTGGACTGAATACCGCCGTATTTAAAGGAAATAAAAACATATTGCGATTGAACACAACCTATTGGCCAGATCTCCACGATGATTCGTTACCTGTGGTAAAACCGAGTTTTTAGAAGATAGGGGCAAAACGGCAAGAGGAGAGTGTTGTTACTTTTTCAACAAAAAACTTCGGCGTGAAAACTAACACACATTCACAATGTGCTTCCTTCCCAGCAGGAAATGAAGCGATTCAGAAAAGGTACTGAATCGCTTCTTTTAAAGCAGAGGAGTGCTTCTCTTAGCCTTGCCTTACATTTCTTTTTTAACATTGCATGTCCTAGCGGAGAAGCGATTCAATTAAGTTTATTTGTAACGATTCGAAAGCGATTAATAGGAATGCAGAAGGAAGCACAATTGGCTCGGTTCCCTTATGCCAGTTTAGATTTTATTTCCTACTACTATAGTTAAAAGTCTGTATAAATCTTATTTTGTGTTGACGTCCATCTCAGTTCATGCACTCTAAAAAATATTGATTCTCTCTCTCTGTACTTATGAAGAGATTCATTTGGCAGTGGCATAAAAGCGATTCTTTTGTGCTTCGGTTGGAAGCACGTCGAATATTTCCCGCTGGGTTACTTCTAATCTTCTTCTTTCTTGGGTCTGAAATTTACATACACTTTCATATCCCCTTCTTAAGCCAAGAAAGCTACGCATGGTGAACTCCCTGCGGTGTAGACCGAGAGTAAGATGGAAAACTGGTTTTACCACTTGTAACAAAAATACCCGTGGAGATACACGGGTTGAAAGTAGGGAACTGTAGTCGAATTCCTTCGAGTACCCAAAGCAGCTGGTCAAGTGTGGAGATCGTCCTTAGTAGCTTTTGCAGTTTAAGGGGGGCATTTTCGTTTGTGGTGGAATTGCAGAGACAGGGGAGAAAGGTTCAATACGCAACAAGCGAACTCGAAATCCCAGGGGCACTTATGAAAACTAGATGTAAGCAAAGAACGCACGAAAGTAACCTCAACAAGAACATATCTGTAAAGGTTAACACTTGTTGGTGGTAAGGGTTAAGGCATCCCCCTCAGGAGGTGCAATCCTTGGGCCAATATGAAGTAATCTTGATCAGGCCTAATAGGTGTGTAGTTAATTTCAATCTCAATGTGGGCCCGAAATTTGCAAATGGCAGAATTATTTCAATAGCGGGCAAATTCCAGCAAGCGCTGTTATATGGCGAATGCCTGAGCGGATGTTGTTGTTGCTGTACGGTTACAAAGCATGCAGAAAATTCCTAGTTTTCCCCTGCGGAGCTATCTTTAAATATTCTGGAGCACATGCGATGGCTGAAGTATAAGGATGAATACTTTGATGGAAGTCGAAGGGGTGCAGGGCGGGCGCCGGAGTCAGTTTTATTATTCACAGCGCGGTAGAGATGGAACGAGCGAAAAATTCATGAATACACAGAAATCAGCATAAAGCAAAGTAATAGCTTCCCGGCGGCACGAGCAGCACATATGAGCGTGTACACGGCTCCGTATATACAAATGAGGGGACTTGAAAGGATTACAATAAGACCTAATGATCCTTGAAGATGGAGTTCGTTTGTCGGATTGGAAATCGAGAATTTGATATCGCTGCGAGTCGGATTCAAATTTTAACTTTTCGAATGTATCTTCGACATCTTTTGTCCTGCTCTCGGTGCCTGCTCGGGTCTCTTCTTCTTCCTTATTATATGCTCCACATCCGAGATAAGATTTAGATCCCCTCGTCGACGGCTGAGTCGCTGCCGGGTGGCGTATGTAAAGGGGGAATTGCTCCTCCGGCTTTTCGCATTTTTTCGTTTTGATTTGAAACCATTCAAATGCGAATTAGTTTTAAATTGAATCCCGAATTTTTATGTTTGCTCCGAAGGGGTTCGTTTGCAGAGTGAAATGAAATAGAAAATTATTCGAGATGGGATTTGAATAGGCAACATCAGATGAGATGGCCCCGGGCCCGAAGCGACTCCAGTGTCTCAGTCCTGGCGGAAATTCTTTTGTTGGCAGTTTATTTGGCCTGGCATAATTTGAATACGGGAGAGAAAGGTCTAGCAGACCAATACATGACCAGATGATGATTTTATCGGCCTGTAAAGGAGAAAAACTTTTCAGACTACAAAATCGATAATTTGTATCTGGTGAATATATGGTAGGCCACGATAAACCGTTCATGCTTAAAGCATAAATCACTTGGCAAGCATCATAAATTTTGAAATGTTGCAAAACTTTTTTAATAACAAGTTTTTTCGCCAAGCGCGGGATTATGCCGCTCGATCCCCTGCTCAACTCTTTCATTTTTTTAATATTACTCGCTCGTGGCTTTTGCAATAAAAATTTCAGTCTGCGGCTTTGATTGATCAGCTTTCATTTATTATGAAGTATGCATTGATGGCGGAGCCTGTAGCAGTCATGCATTTATTATGGGCGTTGTACACCATTCAGCGTTCTGAGAGTGGAGCTGCGTATTCCATTTCAGAGGGTGCGGGTGGCTTTCAAGAGGCACTCGGCTTTTTTTTACTTTTTTCCCTGAGCAATATCAAAAAGCCATTTTTTTGAAAGTTTCGAATTCTACGAATTGCCATCCACTTCTGGGCTTTTAATCTATCTGACAACCAGAAATTTAATATAGAATGTTCAGTGATGTATGTGGTATATGTGGGAGGTGGATGTCGTTATTAATTTTTTGTATGGTGAAAAACAAGCTAGAATTACGCCTAAGCCCCTTAACCGGTTAGCTTACACTACTCACAAACATTAAATATTTGAAAGAAAAGAAGAGTTTCATAACATCAAACAAATTTATATGCAATAAGCGAAATATTGCACACATCCGTGGAGGCATAAAAGTTTGTAAAACAGGCATATAACATCCATGGATAAAAATATATGAATAACCGATATCAATAAAATTTATATATTTTGTAATTTGCGAAAAGCACGAGTTTAAGTTAAGCGGGTTCAATATGGCTAATGAATCTGGCCACACTATTTTTGCACGAAAACGTAATAGCTCAGCTTTGCAGAATTCTCTTTGTAATCACTTTTTAGGAATAAGCTATAGGTTATGTTCAAATCGAAAGAAAAAGTGAAGCTTAGAAGAATCTTTGGAAAAGATCAAAGAAGTGTGCTGAGAAGTTTATTGGGTGAAAAAATATAGAACATCGACGTTAAGCAAAAGAAATAAAATGTACTACAAGAATATATAAACACAAGAAGCTGCAAACAAAAACAATATGAGACAGCTGTCCGACCCTATCAAAAAATTTGTCTAGAAATGTTAATGCAGTGTACGGAGGAGGACCAGTAAGCATAAACCAATGCCAACGGTCGTTCCGGAAATTCAGAACCGGGAACTACAGCTTACAAGATGAGCCTCGTCCTGATTGATGGAACAAAACCACATTGACGAATTAGCGTAGAAGCCTGGCAAGATGGGCCAATGGATTCCATACCAACTTTCAGAAATGAACCTTTTTTGGACCGAATTGTAACTCGCGATGAAAAGTGGATCCTGTAAGGTGATGCCATGTATTTGCTGGGGTTTGACTATGAGCTGTTAAATCCTAGCTAGGCCATAGCCACAGAGATCTACTGGGGTCAACTTCCCGAGTAAAAATAATTTAGTTGGTTAATTTTTTGAAAAGCATATACGCTGCCGCAACTATCACCCATAGCGAACAAATGCGACATTTTATTGAAATAAAAAACTCTCTGTTGCTGTGTAACTGAAAAAGAAATATTTAACCAATTCCTCTTCTCTGCCGGACGTGTATTATCTGAAAACTATCTTATAAACAATACCTTTATAGTGCATCGGGCACGAGCCACCCACCTGCTCTTGTATTCTCGTTGTGAGTGGATTCTGTGGCTTGGTAAACATTGTCGTTACTGGGAATAATTATTAAAGCCCATTCTGGACGTATATGGTTAAACAGTGCGGTCTGGTTAGCTTTTGTTGGGGGCTGTTGTGTCCCTCCCCGATTCCCTCTATTCATACAAAGCACCGCTCTAACACATTTTAATCTTGGACACACATAGACACGGCACATCCTCATATTACAAGCGGGGATGAACTCTTTAAAATTAATTAATTGCAGTTGCCAAATTGAATTAGTTCAGCATTACACTGAAGCAACGTCATTTGTTGTAAATTAATTGAAATTTAAGCACTCTTTAAACATGGTGTTTTAGAGATAATAAATAGCGTGGTCTTTTTCAAATATTGCTGTCTAGAGACTCTGTTTTAGTTGCTGCCGCAAAGGGGAGCTACAGTCCGGTTCAGCTGCACTAACGTTGGTGGATGGGCTTCTTTGCTGTAGGTGCCCGAACTGCTATTGCAACTATTAGTTCTTCGGCTGCCGTATCAGCAAGCTCCAATTAGTATTGAATTTGGTCCTTGAAGTGACTAGCTGCGAATCGTTCGTTTGCATTAATCCGAGCAGTGCCGCACTGGCCGCAGCCCTTTCAATAAATTCAATTCCGTTTAAACAGTAGTCCAAGAAACCCTAATCCCTAAGTCACGTGACCATGCCCGAGTTAATACAAAGCAGCCCCATCCATGCCGTCCGCAAATCTGACCATCCCCATAAAATATAGAAGGAGTTGGAAACTTTGCTCTCCTGTTGATATTAATTAAAACCCGAGCAGTAAAGGGCTACTCAGCGGTTTTTATTAGTTGATAATTTTTCGGTACCTCGGTACCTAAAACTGCTGGCTTCCATCTCTCTAGGGCTAGGGATAAGTCTTTTGTTATTTTTTCTTTTATCCTTAAACTCCATATTTTCGTGAATTTTTCATGAATTTACATCCTGCTGGTTGAAGTGGGTATTATAGGGGTAGGATTATTCATTGAATTTATTAACTTTTTAAGAGGGGTTTCTTCTTAATTTGAAGTTAGTAATGGTAAATGGTAATAAGGAGGAAGGGATTTCAGTTATACCGGATTTTTGTTTGAGAAGAGTTTTAAGACGAGGATTTTGTTCTTTTTGATTCAAGAAATTATCTGAAAGAAACTTTGATGGATTTTTTTCGCAATTCGTTGTAAAAAAATAAAGATTGAAAGGGGTTTAAACTTTATTAATGCAAGGCGGGATAAAAGTTTATTAATTTAAATTTAAATGGATTATAATTGATTGATTTAGATGCTTGCGAGAAATTGATTTAGCTTAGATACAAGGTCAATAAGCGCTATAACTCTTTTTGCGGAACAACCTCACACAGTCTGTATTTCCGAACTCCTGTAACATCTCGCCTGCTTCTTTGCGGTATTCAAATTTACCTTATTCGTAAACAAAATTAAGCTCAACCGCAGCACAAAAAATAACTAAAATTAATTTATGTTTTATTTCAAGGATTAATTTCGAGAACGTTTGCTCCAGCATAACGTAATTAAGAAAAGACAAAGACAACGGTCTGCCGTTTACTGTGCAATAATTGATTGCAATTTTATGGTTCAATTCGATTAAATCGTTGTCGATGGAATTGCATCTTCTTTCAATTTTGTGTGCTGCTTTTTTCGCTGTATAACAAGTTGACTGTGCCAGACACTATCAAGGAAATGAACCAAGAGCGAATCTACAGAATAGCAGACGTATCACTCTATAAAAGCCAGACACTCCTGTTTTATTCCAACATTTTCAAAACATTTTATCTCCGGCTGCGCGAACCTAATTAAAAGCATTGTCCATCAATAAAAGAGTTTCTCTGCACTTTAAGCTGAGGGCAGAAGTCAATTCGTTTTGTTTCGTTTTCTTATTGTTTTCGTTTTGTCGGTTTTGTAGTTTTAAAGTAAAGGTTTAACGAATCAGATTGATTAACAACGTTGCAATGACTTATGAATGGCTTAGACGGAGGTGTAGTAACTCTAAATACTGTGGGTCCCTGTCCCTTAGTACTTGCATTCATCTCGAGTAATAAAATAACTCTAACAAGTGACAAATGTGTGACATTTGTTCATTGAAGACCTTCAAAATCGGCCCCTAACATATCCTATTGTTTTCTTATCCATCAAACTAAGCTTACTTCTATACATTGCATCATGACCTGAACGGCATGACATGCTGGTCGTACAAAGGATGTCTCCTAGGCATGGTTCCATATAAAAATACTTAACACCCGTAAAATTGCAGTTTGCGACAAATGCACTGATCACATTGAAACAAATGGCGTACGAGCGGAAGTTCGGATGCAGCGGGGTTCGTTCGCAATGACATAAAATTCTCTACTAGGCGACAGTAGTACATAAGAGGTAACTATATTATATTGAACATTAACTAAAAAATACTTTAAAAATATTATATACATCCAAATACTTTTTCCTCTAACTAATTAACCTTTGAAAGGTCGACGTATAATTACATCGGCCGAAGAATAATTAATTAACCTGGAAATATTTCAAACAGTAATTATTTACGTAAATTCCCAACACGCCGGTAATCAATAGCTAAACGTATACAGGCCATATCATTTCGAGGTAAATTATTGGAGCTATTTACATATAATGAATAAATTTGATCTTTTCTAAACAATCCCCAACGAACGGTAGGTCCGCAGGTAACAGGCCCACTTCGACGAAATCATTTGAAGCCTTTGAACGGGCAAACCTTGCAGTGCTCGAAAAAAGTGCGGTTTATTAAAAATTAATCAAGCCCGGCTGCAGGTGAATTCATTTATTTATTCAACTATTTACTTTTGCTTATTAGTAAAAATGATGCGCACCGCCGGGGAAAAATCCCAGCCGCATATCATCGGCTGTTCGGGGCAGAGTCCTTGCAGCAAGGACACAACTATTCAGCCGTCATGATTGAATTGGCTCCGTAAATTGATTAAATGTTTGATATGCAATTATCGGTATCAATGAGAGGCCAGATCGACCTACCCGCATCCATTACTGTCCCTATAAATAGGGTAGGTCTGTAGATGGGTTACACTTTCTGTGTGCTGATTCGTAATTGAAATTCTGTAAACATGTCATGCGGGAAATGGAATTGACATTGGCGCCAGTTATATTAAATAGAAAATCTGTGGCCGTATACTGGAGTCGATAGCGATATTAGCAAAAGAAGTGTAAACTCATTTAGAAGCTATAGATTCAGTTCACTGATTTTGAAATGATTTAAATTAAAGTTGACAGTTCTGTGTACAAAGCTCCCTCTAAAAGAGAACTAATTAAAAACTAGTTTAAGGAAACAGATTTTGGTCTCTGGTTGCTGCTAATTTGGAGAACTCAGTCGCGCGGTTATAAAACTCATTACGTTTGACGAGAGGTGCGAATAGTTTCCCGTAGCGGCAAAATACTAATGGAGCCAAAGTTGAGTTGAGTTATTTAGAATTTCTTTTATGTGAAAGTCTAAGCTCACTGTGTACTACCTATGCGACATATCGTTAACATCATGGTGCAATGTCTAGCAGTAAGCTCGACTGTTAGTTCTAGATGGTCCACTGAAACCTAAGGAATGCTGGCCCCTTGGTCTACAGCGGCAGGAACTCACGTAGGACCATTTAGTTGGTGTAGGCTATAAGCCTCTCCAAAGACTTCGGCGTCACTACTAGAAACACTGGTGCCCTTCGAGTAATTCAGCCAATTTACATTGTGAACGTTGAAATGGCCCGCAACAATGATCGAAGGTTGGATAATTCGAAATTACGATCGGAGATATCGTAAAATGTTCCATTACTAATATTAGGACTCCTGAACACAAAACAGAAGGCAATGCTGTGGTTAGGAAGTAGTATTTTAAGAGCGTCACGTGGTTGAAATCAGATGATGTACTCTTCACCTTCTGAGAGGCTACATCTTTCCTAATATAAATGGAAATTTCCCTATGTGGGGAGAGATTTAGTGCCGGAAACCTGGTAACGATCATTTTCGTGGCAAAATTTGGATTTCGATTAGTGCGAAAATCGGGGGAGACTATTTATACAGAAGACACATCACGGAAAAGAAATTTGCTTGAGGCCCACGAATTTTGCAAAAATTAAAACAAACATTTTTGGATCGTGAAAGGCTTAATTCTCAGACCAAATCAGACTGATGTACTATTTTTAAGGCAGGACATCGATCCTGCTGGGGCAACTACTGACGGCACGTGTTTCACTTCGTGTCCAGAATACGTCTACCTATCAATAATTCCTGAAAATACCTCTCGGCTGTTTGCATTACCAGCAAATCTCTAGCCTTTTCCATTTAGTTTTTCATTTGGTCTGGAAAAAACGCATGAAAGCGGCCGTGTCTGTTTTGACGAATCAATCTGGCATACAAAGTAAATAGAATGCGGTTGGTCCAAGCTCTCGAGCTACATTTTCACTGAAAAACGGGTTCCACTGCGTAGAAATTAAACTGGGTTTCATTACTTAGGCAAGAACGAAAACAACAAAATAACATAAAAACGGATCTAAATTCGAAATACAAATACATCGCCAGGATTTACAAACACCAGAGAAATGCAAACAAATACCGAAAATTACTTTATTTATTTTTTGCTTTATTTATTTCCTCCGTCTGGGGCTGATCCTGATATGCCAATGGTTGTGGGGTAGGAAATGCTGAAGTGGATATCATGCCGTTGCCCCGAAAAATATTAGTGGAACGGCACCGAAGGGACTGTTTACACTGCCATTCAACAAGGATCAAATATTTTTGTTTGATTTTGCGAGTCCCTAAAAATGCTTATCAGTAGTTTGAAGATGCCACATCAACTTAAGGTCCTCGTTATCCAATAAAGTAGCAATTAATATGAAAGTTCCTGGAGTACCCTTAATTCCGGTCGTTGATTGCGAAAGGACACAAATTGTTTAATAATAAGGACCCTCTCCTTTCAGCTGGCATGTCTCTTCAAAACCATCGCTTCGCTTTCAATCACAATTCGAATAAGAGCAGAGCATGCACGCTTGTAGGTGACGTCGAGTGGTTGTCGTCGGTGATGGCAAATTATTTGAAAATTATTGAAAAGAGTTGAGTTCACCGTGGGCATTCTGGCAGATCCCAGGCGGGGTGGAGCAGCTATGTCAGGAGCATCACGTACATCGTCGTCTGGCTGTAACGAAAAATATAGAAATCATCCGTTTTGTTTCTTGCTTCGGTATTGAGTCGAGCTTTCTGCTTCGGTTGAGTGAAACACTAACGTTGCTGAAGTTATTGTAAGCAAACGACTGAACAGAAAATTTAATATCGTCGGAGTTGGTATGACAGCTTTGAGTGCTGGCAAGGAGGGCTGTCTTCCACATCGTATGTTTTAGGAAACGGATTTCTTCTTCTGCACCGAGAGAGTACATTTCCAGAAAATTGAAAAGAAATTGCACTAAATTGAACTTGCGATGGGAAAAGTCTGTATTCTGAAGGAAATGAATGTTTTTTTAAGGATACTTAAACAATAATAACGTAGTCGAGGGCCTGCGACGGATCGCAGAACCTCAATATACTATTGGCCAATCTTTACCAATCACAATGCAATCCCGAAGTTACTTGGAGTCGTTGCATTAAGCCAATGACCATTTACCTATTCCACAAGCAAATATAAAGGGTCTTTCAACAAGAGGTGTAATTTTAAATTTCGCGCCATTTTTGAACTGTCAACATACAACTGTCACAATGATGACACTTCACAAGTTAAAAGTATGAGGTTTTCACGCACAACGCCGTCACTCTTCACTGCTTGGGTGGTAGAAAGGAGGTGTAGCACTCTGACGAGGCTGACTCAGATGATTGCGTCTTTGGCTCACTAGTTGGTATTGAGGATATCGATTTGCGAAATCGAAGCCCCGTAACAAAATTTTTTTGTTTTGATTTTTGATACAACCGTGGGCTTTGTGCACATCTCTTCTCTTTGGTGTGAACTCCTACAACATCCAGAAGTTGAAAGGCAAGGTCCATTGCCACCTCCTTCAGCACCCTCCAGACGTTTTTTGAGAATGCTGCTGGTTCGACCGCTACAGTGAATGGATTGCGTTACGAAGCGATGTTGACTTACTTTTTTGGCCTAAAATTGACGCCACGGATGTGGACGACGTTTATTTCCAGCAGGACGACGCTGCCTGCCGCACCGCTCGTGAAACAATGGCTCTATTGCGTGAACCATTTAAACTTCGTATTAGTTTCCAACGAAAGTGTACCGTCAAAAAAACGAATTGATTAGCGTTGGTTTACTGTAAGATTTTGTGGAAATTTCTCAGTCGACCCTCTTGCTACTTCAGCGAGTCAATTACATACACATCCTATGTGATTGCTATCTTCCATTACAGCAGCGCGCTCCCAGGTTAGAGTGTAATTCCTTGTGATCCCCTCATTAATCATTTGTTTAGATTCGGATAAAATTTTAAGTATTATTCTCTGCGGGCCTATATTGCAGAGTTTAAAAAAAATCTTACCGCTTATAATATTTCTTGCCAAAATTTATTTCCCGAAAATCAGCTGGCAGCCAGAAAATTCGCTCAGGACGCGTTAGATTCCAAGCCATCCATAAAACATGCCTCATCGGAGGGAGAAGAAAGTGAATATAAATTTCCACCCATCATCCCTTGACAGTGGAATAAATGATAAACATGGCGGCGAGTGAAAAAAGGAATAGAAAAAAATACTGAAAATTGCAGACAACCGGGAAAATTTTGGGAAAAACAATGAAGATTGGAAGTATTTTGTTGCTGTCATCCGGAGAGCAGTGACAACACAGCGTGTTCCCTACGCAAAAATAAACTGGTTAAGGCCTCAACAGTAAGCAATCAGGCGAGTACATTATTTAGGGCGTAGCGTAATATCCCCGAGGATAACCTTCTCCTCCATATCCCACCTACGCCGTAACGACGGAGCCCTACAATCCAAGTAAATAGGTTCGGCATTGTGGCTTCGGGAACATTTAATTTAACTTTATAAAAATGAACTCTTTAACGGAGCAATTTTTTGCCGCTATGTCTTCCCTCTTCCACTAAGCGAACGAGCGAAAAAAGAAGGTAGATTTCCCCAAGGAGCTACTACAGGAAGGAATTACTCTTGAGGGAAATTTGTTTCTTGCTGTACGGCTGATCCTTTTTCGGCGCTTTTTTTGTTTTGCTCGCTTTTAGTACCCCATACACCGAGACTGTTTTGCATGAACTTCACGTTGTTGTATTTAAATTTGGAAAAATGGCTCTCGTTGGTGCCTAAGTCGTGGAAAACGGAATCTTACCCTGATGCATCATAGTCACTCCTGAAGAGGGCTTCCTGGCTAAACCTCCCACCGCACAGCGTTAGAGTTGTTACGTGTCAACTTTGCCAGTTATGTAACTGAAAATGTTCGGGAATTGCCGAGGGGAGCAGCGAAAAGTGTTTTGTTTACACCAAACGCCGAGGGTGGAAGGATTCATCCTGCAGGAAACAGCGCTAAAGATATCCGCCATTTAGGGCCAAAGTAGACCAAACATGAAAATGCACTTAAGACAGGCACGACAAAGGAAGCCTCTCCACTCCCATTCACGAAAGTTACTCCCAGGTGAGCTGTGGCAAAACTAAAACATAACCCGAAGCAGCAATCAAAATAGAAGACAGCCCAGGCCTGCATACCGCACGTGGTTAGGCGGGCGTTCAGTTTTCCAGGCGCATTAAGAACGTCATCTTCATACATTACCAGCTCCGTGCTCCGTTGGATTGCTGCAGTGCATTTGCATACGTTTGAGCATTTGCTGGATCTGTCTACAAGATAACAATTATTCCTGTGATAAGCACGCCTTGACTGCTCTCAGCTTAGATTCGTTATGGCCATGTCTGTGCATATTTCCAATTACATGTTTCATTACAGCAACATGCCCGAAGGAATATCCTATATTGGTTCCAGTCCTGCCCCCAACAGCGCCCTGAATTATAACGGAGGCTCATGCTTGCAGGGTGCAACATCACCATTTGAATGGTCAATAGGAACCGATTCCGCAACTCAGTAGATTGCTAACGAGAATGAATGTCTGCGGTAGCAAGGGCCGAAGGGAAGTGGAAAGCGTCACGTCAAGTTTGCCCGGTAAATTTCCATGTCCTGTCTAGATAACATATTTAGCACTTTGATTATGAAGTCAAGCTCATATAATCAAGGCAGATTGGAGCTACAAATTTTCTCCTAATAAGGGACATTCAGGATGCCCCTCAGTGCAGGTGCAATAAATGGCTGCAGAGGAGCCAACGCTGGGGGGTGTCTGTCATGGACATTTATGTCATAGAGCCTGAAATTTTGCAATTACATGTGTGACGTGCGGTCAGGGCTGAGCACTGCTGAAATATTAAGGGGAAAACTCTCGAAGTGGCGTTATAGGGGAGTATATACTTTTTTGGGTGAAAAAATCCAGCTTAGAAACCAACCCTTTATAGTGTGTCCGTCATGTCGTTCAGGCCACGGGCAATGTCTGGTAGAAAGCTTGATTTGAAGGATACAAGAGAAAAGGATGGGTTTGGGAATCGGGAAGGGGGAGGGGGTGGAGTGCTTGAGTAGATGTTGATGAACCTAGCATTGGAACTATGGCATGTTATATGAGTTCGGAGAACTGTGGAAGATTATTTCACAGTCGAGTTGTTCTATTTAAAAATGAACTTGAAGTGTGCGCGAAAAGGAGAACTACATTGTGTGGGAGTGGGTCGAGCGGGCTACACTTGTATTGCGGGAAAATGTTGCCATGCAGGCAGAAAATTCTTAATTTCAGTCGAACAGTGGGAATAGCGCAAAAATTTGAAAAGCGCTGCTGTATTCTTAGTGTGGATCAATATGGAGGTTTTTAAAACGCCCAGTCCAGATAAGGGTGTTGTATTAGAGCTAGGACAGAATGTGGGGCTTGAAGATAGTAGCCCAGGCTGCTGGCTGAAAGAGGAGCGAACTTGCGTCTCATAAGAAACAAACTAAACATTGACATCCTTGTTTGGCGATTTGGAATTGTATGTGATCATTCCTCGGCTATGCCTAGGATGTTAGGAAGTGGATCAGTCGTTAGATTAAACTTTCTAGTGGCAAAGAACAAAGATCGGTGCAGGCTTTATTAGAAATGAGCCAGTCCTACGTTTTGGAAGCGTTGAATTCGATGCGGTTCATGCCGCCCAAATAAGAATAAGTTCGATATCGCTGTTGATAGTTGGTCTCTGTTGATAGGGTTCAGAGAGTCTAAAAGATAAGATCTGGCACGTTCTCGTCTTACATTATCGAAAGCATAATTAGGAGAAAGGATAATTTATCATTAGATGCAAAACTCAGCGTCTTTGCCAGGCTCATTCCATTTAAGTAATTTAGCCAATTTACATTATGAACGTTGAAATTACTCGCAACAATGATTTCACACTCCCAGTGGGAGGATAAAACTGCGGAGATCCAGACCTGATTAGGATCAGATAATTATGTATCAAAGGCCACTTGCCACATATAAATGGCTATTCCCGTATTGGCGAAGAAGTCGATCCAAATCAGTATCAGAAGAGACTTGCGATTCACACGGGTATTCACGCTGAACCAATCCACACTCCATTATAGAAGCATATACCGAGCTCTCAAACGAATATGTCACCTATGCATGTTGCTACTGTGCTGTATTAAAGGGAAATGTCTCCTCAATCTTCTTGAACTCACCTTCAAAATTCGTAGCCATATCACGTTGCAGTTCCCAACGAAATAACCCAAAACTATTGTTCCTTATTACTTGCAGAGTTCCCTTCTTGTACATAGGGGTATGGCTGCCTTCAAACAATATTTTCCTCCTTAAATAAGATACGACACCTGCATAGAAGTTCTCAATGGGATTAGTCCTTCCTAATTTCCAGCATATTGTGAACAGATGTCCTTTTGTCTCTCCTGTAAGCAGCTTCAGCCTAGTCTGTGCTTAAAGTCAGCATCTCCTGTGTAATTAATACTGTTCGTTATTGGGATCTACTTAAGCCTGCAAAATTGACTTAAGCAATAGACTTACAGGTGGGTAAGTCGCTGCCAGCGAGGCGAGGCACGTTCAAGCTGAAGCGAATGCATTTTTCCTGTGGAAGGAAGAAAGCTTCTTAGAGTAAGCAGATTAACTGAGTGCTGTAATCAATGTAATCCTCCATTTACATCGTTCGACTAATAATAGGATTTGATCTACTAATCGATTTCTGCTGGAGACTGACTATCTTGTGTGTTTTCGGGAATTCCATTCACTTCGCTTGCTTCATCGGTTGTGCAGCCAGACGAGTTCGCAGAAAGACCCTCAATAATTACGATATAATTTACACTTTATGACTATGTTGTCACCCAGCGCCTCTGATTTATCTCTCAGTGGGGGCTGAATCAGGCAGGGGAGCCCACGTACACAACTGTTGATTGCCCAAGTCTTGCACGGAGGCGGCTGGAGCGAGCATTGCGACTAGGTTGTCATCGCCCTACCAGAAAACAATCAGTCAGTCCTCTCCGAAATATATTCGGTGATAGTTTCCAAAATTACAATAAAGTAAAAAAGTGATAAGCTCCTCGAACACGAGGACTGCGGGCAAATGTTGCCTGCCGGGGAATGTTTGGCTTATATTACTCCTTGCATAAGTGGCTGGATGGGGTTTGTGGGCTGGATCCTGGAGGGGGTGGCATGGTAGGAAACAATGTCTGTGTGAAAATTATGACTGTTCGTAGAATGGAGCTTAGATGTAAAATATCAAGTGATATATGCATGCCCGACTTCCTTTGTTATCTTTGCAGCAACCGAATGGTTGCAGAAATGCTTAGCAGTGCAGAGAGATGATGATAGCTGAGAAGAGCTCTGTATGAACTGGAAGGAAGGAAATTACACACCATCCCCACTATTGTTCTATATCCCATACATCACAGAAGATAGTATAAAAACCGCAGTGAGCAAATATACAACTTTTCTCGTCCAGGATGCATTGTACATAGTTTCGTTAGTCTCGGTGTAATCATAGGTAGGGAGTAAATGATGCTATTACATAGCACAGCTCTTACGGCGGTGTACGCAGGTCCTAGTGGCAGCCCTTACCCCACCCGTTCTGGGAAGGGTTTGCAAGTCGAGAATTTGCAAAATATGGCAGAACACAGAAATTGAAAGAACAGAAATACGCAATCTCTCGAAGTGATTACCAAGCCCAGTTCCGCTAATACTCCGTGCACCTAAGTGGGGCTCTTCACTGACAAACTCGCCCAAAACATCAAAATATTACCGAAAAGCATTTCAGTTAAATTCCCTAAAACTTGGCTAAACTCACATTAACGCCAGGATTTTGGTAAGACCGTGACTTCTGATAATTTCAACATACACAGAGCAGCATGATAGCGCATACACACCTCTCGACATCCAGTCAAAGAATCTGCAAGGAGCACACGTCTGCCCAAACTGGAAACGGACGTCGAGTAATTTGCTCCTGGCTGGTCACGTCTGAGCTTCTACTGATGGGCAAGGACCAAGTCACATGGTGTTACAGACGTTTCAGACAGCCTCTGGGATGTGAGGTCGATTGATTACCGCTTCAGTCCTTTTGAGTTTCGTATCACGTTTTCGTTGATATTTGTCCTTTCGTACACACTGGAAGGATATAATCTCCTTTTTTCTGGATATACATAGTGGAAGCCATACGGTTTGCTAAGAAAATGGTTTTTTGATCTATCATCGCTTCTTCTTGGACATTCTTTGGAAATTGGACAACTCCTTGAATGGTCATGTTTCTTCCGTTTCCGCTTTGGGTACTACTTACAGTATGCCCTGGCAAAGAAACAGAGTCATCTGTGGGGTCGTTTGATATCCTTTAGCCCTAATTTTGGTGATGATTTCTTTTCTTTTTATTTTATTTATTTGTTTTTTCTGCTGAATGGATATAAATGCGAGGGTAATGGAAGTGATGAAGACTTTTATTTTTATGTATTAATAGTGGATTCTTATTGATTTTTATATTTTCCGAGGATAAAGCGTGGCTGATGCCATTCATACCGGCAACTGTCTCAGATTTTATTTTATTCAATTGCATTGTGCGTGTGTGTATCCGCGTTAAGCACTGCAACTGAAGTACATTTGGCTGACAGTTAATTTTCTCCGTAGATGGCTTTAATTAAAAACAGATCCTGAAAAGAATTCCAAATCATGCACAAGCAGACTCTAGAGCATGGCACGGAAAAGGCGAGGGCAACGAGGCAACCTGGACTGCAGGGAGAACATCCACCTTCTGGAATTTACAATTTTTCCAAATAAATATTACATGACTTCGCTGAGTACATACTGTCACACAGTTACAGCGAACATCGCGTAACGCTTTAACATGCAAATCTACAAACACGATAGCACTTGATGAAAAATTCAACAAACCATGTTCGGCAGAGCACAGAAAGAAGTCATCTAGCGAAAAGTTCACCAGGACTTCACGAACATAAGACCGTTGTATCCTTCCAGCCGTGTCTACCTCAAGGAAACCAATATTTTGTTTCCTTACCCTTCGGGGAGTTGGCTTTTATCAGACAGCCAACATGCATGTCGTCTTCGAAGAATTATTATACTATATACAGGGTGATTCTTAAAATGGGTACGAAAAGAAGAAGGAGAGTATCCTTTGCATAATTCCAACAGTGAAATGCACAAAATGCAATGAAAGCCAACCCATCCGAGAATACGAACTGCTTCTATCGAATGGAGCAAACGGAAAGCAGTGCACCTTATCAGGTGAGCAGGTATTGGAGGTAGTGTTTTGGAGCAGTTGAAAACATCTTTTCCGACTCACTTTGAGACCTTCCTTAAATGAAATTTCCTTATAGTAGAAATGCATTTTTAATGTGTGCTTGGGGCCGTTGGTGAAGCACTAGTCCTTGATTTCTCCTCCTAAACGAAAAATTTTCTGCGGGGAATAACGTTGTAAAATGTTAGAAATCCCTTTCCGCAGAACTTCATTAAAAATGCTGCTCGTTTGTGTTTTAAAACTGTAAGAATTCTGGTGAAATTTTCTTTGGAACGTTTTCATGGTTGAAGATGTTTGTCGAAATTATGAAGGGATTTCTAAATAAATAATTAGTAGTTATACTAAATACGAAAATAAATAAAGCTTAAGCCTTGGATTCCACAAGAAGAGTTTTTTTTGCAGTTCGAGTGAATTACTTAAGGAATATTCTTGGTAGTAACGTAACGTCATGGTTATTGGCAATCAAAGGCCATGCGTCATTTACATCGATTTTTGGGTATGAAATTTTGTCAAACTCTGGCTCTTTCTGCGAACAGTTATACTTTTTTCGATTCGAAACTCAACAATTATTCCAAAGCGTGATGAATTGAGTTTTAGAAGACAGGGAAAGTCACTCAGAACTATATCGATGACATTAGGAAAGGGAAAAAGTTCGAAGCGTTTTCTTTTTTGTGAAATTCAACTGTAGATGGTGTAAATGGTTCCGTGGTTAATGCCTAGCTCCATCCCAATATCGACACTGCTAACACGCCTATCTTGTTGGACTTTTTCAAGAATTTCATCAGTTTTTTCAGTGATAAAGAGCGGGACTCATCTTTCGCATCAAAACTACCAGAGCAAAAACGAGTTAACAAGCAGCAGATTTTGATAAGGTACAAAAACAACTTTTTCACCAGCTTGCGCAGCGTTCTTGCCTTTGTCGTAATAATATTGCAAACTATACCGCAATTTTTCATTATTTTTCTCCATTTTCAAAGGCAAACAACGTGCTAACTACTCCACCAATTTACATACTCAACGAAACACTCGAACTGTCACCTTTCAAACAAGCTTTTAGTGGTGTCGCTGCGATCAGTGTGTCGTGACTAATTTTCAATTGACGCCATCTATCGGGATAACGCCATGAACTTTTCCCTTGCACTAGCACCTTTTGAACTCGACCTTCCAGTCGTCTCTACGTCTTGGTAGCTCTCTCCAATTTGCTATATAGCAAGTTTTCGCATATCTTCTAGCACGTCCACATATTTTTTGGTCGTCCTGCCCTTCTCTTTCCTGATGGCCAACCACTGAAAATCTTGGCTAGTATTCTTTCTTCTAAACCTCGTACAACGTGTCCGATCCGTCGTCGTAGTGTGCTCAATTTTATGTGTGTAACTAATGCAAAATTAAAAGGTTTATTTAATCCATATTATCAGCATACAAAATTTTTCCATGAATTTGAAAACTAACTTAACATTTTTCATTCTTATCAAACAAGTTGGCAACTTCAGCTCATGTGTATAATATCGAATAACTTGCACACAAGTTACAAAATACTGAACTAAGGTCTCCCACACGCACAAGAAACTGCTTGCCTACAATTTTATAAATATAGAGCAAGATCTAGGATATCACTTTTCGTTGTAGGTTGCTTGATCTGATGGTATTAGAACCCGAAATTTACCCACGCATTTGCGTAAGGCAGCTCCTTTCATAAAGTAAAAATATATGGAAGACCATAAATTTAGCGAAGTGTATCGTAGCAAGTTATGCAAATCAATAGAATAAAGCCGCCTTAAGGTGTTCTTTTAAAATAAAAATACCTAAACAAGAGGCCTGTATCGTACAGACCCTTATTGGGTCTAAAAATCCCTGGAGGGTGCTCTTACAGGTGTTTGTGCAAATGAGGCAAACTTACTATGCTCATACATAATTGATGTGAAAACTCTCCCTGCATAAATTACAGCCGTTCCAAAACCATGAGAAAAGTTTTATATCGTTGAGGTTTAATACCCGCCGCCGCCCTTCCGCCCCCAAAAAACTATTCCCACACCCCACAGTTTTGTTCCATCATAAGCAGATCGTTTTCATGCCCATATCCTCTTAACATATAATAAAATTACTCCATCTAGGAGGCGGCTCCAGAAGCCCCGAGCGGCTCCTGAATATAGGGTTTCATCCCGTCGAGTTGAGCATGAGCTAATTGAATGAGTTTTGTTACTGAAGAAATATTTGTCAAAATTAAATTATATGAAGCCGCCTTACACCCCGGCACCCGACGCACCCCCGGCAGGGATAATGCGAAGAGTGTGAATTTCCTGGAAAACTATACTTTTTGTTTGCTGCTCGCAAATTTAATTTATGTCAGAAAAGGGGAATTGGATCACATCAGCCCGAGCAGACGAAAGTTTGAATAATTATTACATGATGATGGGTATTTGATTAGCCTACTTAATTAGTTCGGTGAAGGGTTGTTTGAAGTGTATCTATTTTAAAGTTCATCCTCCAGTTCCGCTGCTTCTGCTTCGCCGCGAAAAAGAATGTTTTCGCTGCAGAAACGCGAAAGACAGTGAGTGCTTGAGTAGATTTTTGGAAGGGTTGAAATGGGAAAATATGTTGTCCTCGTTATGTGACACGACTCCCTCAGGGTGGTCGTATGAGCGCAGCAATCGCAAAGTTGCACCTAATAGCTCGTGTTCGGAAGGACGTAATATTCTTGCAGATAAAAATTTGCTAAGAAAAAGACAAAATCGAGCTCAAAAATTCCCCGGGTGAATTATTAAAGTGCGCCCGAAGTCCATTAATTACAACCAATGGAAAAGTTCTACACTCGGCGGGGGTGGCGTGCGAAACTTCCCAATATTTTGCGGCGAACTTTTTTCTAGCATATTTCAATAATTCGAGACATCTGATTCCACTTAGTGTTAAATTTATCAATCTACAACTCATCAAAGAAAACTCAAAGTGAAGCCTAAAGCTGGCAACGGCAAAAAGGACGAGACCCTTTGGGGCATGAAGTCGAAGCCAAATGTAAATTTGACGAAAATTCGAGGACGACTCATTCTGCATCCAAATTGAGCAATCAAAACCGGAAAGGGGCGGACTCATCGCACACCCACCGCCCGCCCTCCCGCCAGAGTGGGAGTTCCATTCCGCATCTTATTTTACTTATCTTCTTTTCATTTTTTCCAGGACCCCGTTTTTTTTAAGAAAAACACAAAGTAGTCAAGTTTGTTGGTTCTTAACTTTCGAGTCACGTCTAGCAACCCTCGAAGCTAGCAAAAATCCAATTACAGTTATCTTCCAATTAAGTTCTTACTTTGCACCCCATCTACGACTACGAGGGAATGACTCTAGTAGGAATAACATTTTTATTAGACGGCTAAGATTGGGGCCGGTTCAGGAGCCAGGATCCCTGCCTTGGGTGTGCACAGGACAGAAATTAGACTCGGTATTAGAATCCACGTACCACTGGCTGGCAATAATCCTGACGTGAAAAAACACCAAAGTCACTGGCTCACGGCCCGGCGCTGGGGTGTTCGGAAAAAAGTTTCCCAGCCCGCATCCTTCGGGATATTGGGATTCGTTGTAATGAAGAAACTGAGGAAAATTTATTTTTATGAGAATTGTCTTTCCCCCGGCAGCAGAGCCGACGGAGGGGGAACCGGCAGAATTGTGGCCCCTACTATGCTGCGAGCCTCGCTGGCTGTCGGGGTGATGCCTAGCAACAAATTTCCATTTGTAACAATTTACCGGAAAGTAATTGGGGACTACAATGACTCCACAAAGCCTACAGGATCGGGATTTTAGTTGTTAGGTACGATTTATGCCACGACAGGAATTAATTACAGCAGGGAGTTAAAATGTCATCATTTATAATTTCCCGAAGGGTAGAGTTGGGGTGGTTTAAAGGTGATTATTGAAGTTTGGCTATAATTTTGCAGGTTTTATGTAGTTGGGTCCGTTGATTGCGAAAGTACAGCTATTTCGGTTTTTATCGCTTATAATTCGATTGTGTCATCACTTCGACAATTATTTTGAAAATCTAGGGGGTCTATCCCGCATCTCTTGAACGCAGACGATCTGAAAGTACATAGTGTCATTATCTCCCAAACTGACGTATTCTTTATTCAGTGGAAACTCAATGCATTACAAGAGTGGTTCACCATCAATAAGTTACAACTTAACGCCACGATGTCCTTTTACAGCGATTGTCTTTTCCTGTAAAGATAAGACGCAGCTGCTGTATCTCCGTCAGGAGTCTGTCTTGTTGAATATTACTGCTCGATATTAGGTTTTGGAGTCTTGGGGCCCCTATAGCAACTCCCCTGAATCAGGCCTTGATCTCAGTCCGCCCTATCCTATTACAACTTTCCAGCACTGTTCCTTGTTATAGACCATAATGATTTGATTTGCTCTTTTGTTATATAGGTTAAGTGTGCCTTAGTAGGTAGTGCGTTACTTGGGCCTGGGTTTTTTTTTCAAGGCTATAACCTTGAACTAGGCCGCGACCTTGAAACTAAGATCAAAGTCGCATGTCACCTGTCAGCTGATCATTGTCATTATTTACTTTTGCCATCTCCCGCAACCGAGCACAAGGATTTAGAGCCGCAATTTGCTCGACTCAAAGTAAAAGAAAAAACAGCAATGAGAAACGGAGGAGGCGTTCGGCACACGGAAGAAAATTACCCAAGCGCAGGTGAAGATTTCCAGAGCTGCAATTTGCAATCAGCTATTTTTCAGGCAAAATTTGCCGACTTTTTCCAGCACGGCTAAGGCCGGTCGTTGTGTAGTTCTAGAAACAATTTTCCCAGGCCCAAGTAATGCACTACCTACTTGCCTTGTTTGGTGAATAAATACATAAATAAAACTGCAATTATATAAAACCGAATATGCATATTTTGTGGCCGCAATAATGTGCTTCCAACCGCTCATCCACATCCCACCAAATAGTTGCTAAAGAGCTATTTTATGCAAATAACTTTGTTCTAAACGGCACACTTCCCTGTAAAAAGCAATATCAACTAGAAAATAGTTCTTCTCAAGTTAAACATTCAATATAAGCACACAAATCCGCGCTTAAGAAATTTTCACTATTTTCAATAAAACCTTAAAACTTCCTTAATCTGTGCACATATTGACGAACACTATGCATCCCCACACAAGGGTGCCCTACATGACTCATCTACAGCAGCGCACCGACGCCCCAACCCTTCCGGATATTTAGTTTTATCATTAGAGCCTCGTAGCGCTTACGCCGTGTAAGCAGAGATTAAAATTTTAATTTTCATGAGTTTTTGCTGAATAAGCGAAGCTAAGATGATAATGATGCTGCTGCCACCCCACCACACCACACCGCCATTACCCTACATCCGTGTTCTGCATCTTGTCGACCATCCACGAGAACTCATAAATACTTACCGCCTACCCTTATCTGCGGGGTTGCATGCAGTCGCCCTCTGCGGCTGTCCGTGTATATTTAATCCTGTTTTATGAATCTTCCTTCGGGTTATTATTTAGAGGTACACCTTCGTTGTCCTCCTAAAAACTGAAAACCTGCTCGAGTAATCATATGGTTTTGCGTGTTCTTTTCTGGTTATATTTGCTTATCCTTGATGTCCTTATTAATATCGACACAGAAACCTCCTTTTTGTTTTTTTCGAAATTTGTAAGCCGTGTAGCCGTTAGCTACAAGCTATTACTGCGACTAGAACCAAACGACTAGGAGATGGTCATTAAAATGTAATATGGTTCCTGAGCTGCCATTTTTTATCACACACCGGTTTCCACTTAGGAAGCTGTTGACTTCCCCTGCATCCTGGAATAAACTCTGGAGCGCTGTGCAATAGTATCAGACGTTTACGATAACAACAGCAAAATATCTCGTCCCCGTCGATAAATCTCTACAACTTCAATAAATAACTGGTGACTGGTGGAGGTGCATTGTTTCAACGAAAGTTTCTCCGTGTTGGCATAAATCACAAGCGGCGAGCAATAAATTGTGAAACTTCCTTTCAAAACTGATTGTTAATAAAAAACGCAAAAATTCGTTACTTCTCCTCCATGAAAGTTTTTTCTTGTCCCTAGTCGTGTATTCTCTAGGAACTGATCGGTGATGGATGAGCCGCAATTTGTTATTTATTGCCAACGAATTTAATTATATTTGCAACAATTTCGTGGAGGAGAGCGAAACTTTTGCATCGGGCATACACTAAGCCAGAAGATTACCGCTGGGACCAGAAATAGCGCGGTGGAATGAGCGGGATTTGCATACGATGAAGTTTCTAAAAAAGTGAGTACTGCGCTTCGGCATCGAATGTTTTTTATGTGGAAGACTACCGCCCAGTGGTAAAGCCCCTTTGAACTGTCGACGGTTCTATTCATTGAGTGAAATGTCGGACAGCAAGCTCTAGTCTCTAGTCGAAAAGGTAGTAGTAGTAGAGATTAGTGAAAGAACTGGCAGCGCCAACAGGCGGCTATATTCCACTGACTCCCATCCAATACTACCACTGCAGAAAGCCGACTTTAGCGTGCGAACAGGCTTCTCGCTTCTTGTGCTTAGAGAGGAGTGCAGGAGAGAGGTAAGGAATATTTTTAAAGAGTGAAGACAAGAAATAAGGCAAGTTATCTAGGTCTCAGAAATGGAAAGGCGAAGGACCATGCTGCTGGATGGATTCGAACCCCGGACCTCTGGGATGCATCTTAACCCCTGGGATACCGATGACGTAATTCGTGCATCGGCTCCGAAAATCCATAGTAGTGAACTGCAATAATAGTTTTCATAAATAGACGACATTACTGTTGAGAAGACACTTATAACGTGTGTTGCCAATAAGAGGCGAACTCCAATAATGTGTGAATTTCAATCAATGTTATCCTTTCTTATATATCAGCGAAATACAGTTTTAATGCTAAGAAATTCATTCTTCTTCTTGCCGAAAATACCATCGGAGCGAAAGTCATCCGAAGTTGTGCAGTGAAAAATTCCAAATCCTCTTAGACAATTCTGAACTTCGCTTTTTAAAATAAATTTAAGTTGTTAGCATTATAAAATGGTCGGGTGAAAAGTGTCATGCATAATAAAGGATTTCCCTTCTTCAATGACTGCCTTTGCCTTGAAGATGAATTTTCTATGCGGACACAAATACCTACACATGTTTTATGGGAAAGCAGAAGTCTTGAAATTTCCACTCTTGAATCTTTTCGGCTTTGAATAAGAGGAAGACTCCATTGTGAGCACTTTTCGGATGAAATTGGAATGCACTAGGATAACAATAAGAAAGGAGCAATAAATTTTTGTACTTATACTGATGAAATCCTTGCATGGAAGGGTTTATCTTGTGATGCCATTTTTAAGGGTTTCCTTGGGTCTTATTCAGCTTCTGCCCTCATAAGCAAGTACACGACAAAGAAATGCAACGGGATGGAAGTCAAATTTCTCTTTTTATGGCATTGTTGTTGGCCGCTTTCAAAGTTATTTGAATTTTTTTAACTTTAATGAAGTAAAACGGAAGAATTACCACTAAGCGGTAAAGAAATGCACCTTCGGGGACATCTAGATAGCGCTGCTAGATGAAAGATCCCAGATCGAATTCCCAAGAGACTGGCTTTGTAGGTAGGAATTTATGTACAAATGTGTGTGTGTATGCATATATGTGAGTAACGGAGTTGTAATTTGTTTAATTTAACGTGTCTTTCATAAAGCCGGATTCGCACAGGGCGTCCTTTATTCCAATTCTGTTAACGACCATTTGCCATGGCAAACGACCGTTTAGCAGAAATGTAAAAATATACTTTTATGTAAAACAATTTTGCGAAGCGAAAACCGATTAACTGTAATCACTTTAGGGATTTTATCGCTGAAAGAGTCAAAAAACAATTCGAAGAGGCCCCTTCAACCCTTTCCTTCTGGTTGCGAACAAACTTTGCGGCAGGCACTTGAACTCTCTCTAATATCGCGCTCATAAACGAGCGAACTTCTGCGAAGGCAGTAACTCGACCCGAAGGCGGTGCAAACGTATTCAAGACATGCAACAAACTGCAAATTTATTGCAATTAGACACGCGTTCTATTTTGCATCCACCCCAGCCCTTGGCAGCAGGAACAGCCCTTCAATAGCGCTCGGAACGTCCAAGAAGCGGCTGAGTCCTGTGCGCCAGGGCCCAACCATTCGATCTGATAAAATTTCAATTTTGTGTAATTATAAGCCCCGACTTACGCTGATGGTGGAGAAAGGCTCAGTCACAAATAGAATTATTTATTGGGGCTCTTTTGCCGAGGGCATGCAACGGTAAATGTGTTGGTTGGATGCGATTTCCTGCAGGCTAATTTGTAGGCTATGCTCCTGTCGGGAATGAACGCCTCGTGTTGAGCAGCTCAACTATTAATTAAGTTTTTAATTAATAGCGCCTGGGCAGGACTTTGTTTCTCGGAAATTCGAAAATAACGCTGCGATTCCTCTGAGCGGTATTCGGCTGAGGAAGGGCGGCGGCTTTATTACCTGCCAATGCCCGTTATCACAACGCGTGCACTTTATTAAAATGAGAGTTGATTTCTTCTCTCGAGAGTAGTTTGAGTACATTCGCAGTGAAAGTCCCTAAGGATGCCAGGTTGGTGTAATCGAGACCATACGCCTGGAAGTGCGCACTTATTCTTTCAGGAAGCTCGGGGCAACGAAGGAGTAATCCTTTCATTTTATATATTACAGTTTTGTAAGAATCAATTTTATAATTTCGCTGGTGGCTCAAGAGATCTGCGAAGTCCCAGATAGGCTGACGAGTGCTAATGATTATAGCCGAAAGGAAATCCGGCAAGAGTATCCTCGATTGGAATATAAATAACAGTCAACGAATATAGTACAAACAGGAAACATGGACGTTACGGGGCATAAGAAAGCGGAAGTAACTCCCCACATCAGGGCCCAGGATTCAGGTACATCCCACAGTTCGTTCTCTGGAACCGAATTTCCTATGCCAAACAGCTCCTATGTTTCCCCACGGTGTCACTGAGTGGAAATTGTGTGAATGGAATATGAGATTTTCACATTAAAGCGTGTGAGGTCATTTACATATTGTAAGAGCCTGCGAATATTGCTTGCAGGTGAATGGGGCCCATGCGGTTTTCTGACACTTGTTTATTACCCTGCCAGCCTCTGAAACAGTTCGACGAAGCTTGCCGGGAGTATATGTGGTAGAGGAAGGACGTATGGTAAATCGAAAAGGGCTTGCGACAAAATTAGAATTTTCATGGTAATCCCCCGCGCACCGTTCACAGTCGCCTGCCAGGGCTTCCTTTAGTAATGGATTCTTCCCGTTCATAGAATGTGGTGATATTCTGATTTCGCAGGATTGAAGTAATTTAAAGCAATTTTTTTTGCTTTATCAGTTTTGTTAGTAGATAACATTTTTTGTTATCTTGTTATATCTTTTGTTATATAATTTGCAAGTATTTGTAATTCTGGAGCTGTATCGTGATCCGCTGAACACGTGATCAGGCTTAAGATAGTACTTGGATTAGTGTTACACACTTCCTTAGGCCTCGCTTCTTCTTCCATTTTGGATCCTCGCCTGTTCTATAGTTGCTATCTTGTTTGTGGGTTAAATTGCTAAGGGTTCCACTTTTGACGGTCCTTGATCTATGCCTTGAATTGGCAATTGAACCGGCATGAAATTCGGTTGAAATTCTTTGAGTACACTTCTTCTTCTTCCTTGGTGAGGTATTGGGTCTAAAAATACCGTGGCCACTTCACTTGACCTATTGTACTGCAGCCCTGTACTTCATCTTTGTAGACTACACCGTTTGAACAGGTTCAGCAGGTCGCTTAGACTTGACTTGTTCGAGCTATCGCGGCAGAGAAAATGAAGGGCAGACTCATCCTCCTCAAGGCAAAGCCTGCAGGTGGGGTCATCCGCCCTTCCTATCTTCCATAAGTGGTAATTCATGGCACAGTATGAGGTAATCAAGTCAGCAAGTGTCAGGCGCGTACGCAGGGGGGGGGGGGGGTTACTGCGGGTTAACCCCCCCCCCCTTTATTCCAATAATAGTAGGAAAAATTATAATTAATAAATATGTCAACTTATTAAACAATTAAAAAATATTCCGAATACCGATGTAAAATATATGGTGGATTCTTTTCAAACGGGATAGCAAAAAAATAAATATCTCTCAAACTTTAGGAATGTGTTCGTGAACGCGATGTGATATACCAAAATTTTTTTAGCGCAATTGGGTGCGCCCTTTCGGAGTTACAACTGTTATTGAAAAAAACGCGATTTTTCAAAAATCACGTATTTCTCATTTATTTATAGCTCTCGACAAACTCTGACTTTCGGGATGGGCATATAGATTTTTGTAGGAAATTTTCCGTCTTTTCAGATGAAATTACGCAAAAAACAATTGGACGCATTTTTGGCCAATTTTTTGGCCTTTTTTGGCAAAAATTTGAAAAAAAACGAATTTTTAAATTTTTTTTTCATGTCACCAATCGATTTTCTGACTCAAAAACTACGCGCCACCAAGGTTTCAGAGTAGTTCCCTTCTTTTCGGTAAAAAAATTGTAAAAATGCCCTAAATCAAAGTCTAAAGTCTTGCGCACACCACGAGACCATGATTTTTGGAGAAAAACAAGACATTTTGTGATATTCGAAAAATGGTCAAAAATTATTATTTATGTTTCTTCACAATTTGCAATAAAAAATTGCGATAAAAATATACCTATAGGTAATTATTTTTATAGTGAAATAACATAAAATATAATATAAGTACATAGTCCTATTACATGAGAAAATTTTTTTTTACCCAATATGTGTACAAAATATGTTTTGTGAACCCCCCCCATGGTTTCATCCTCCGTACGCTACTGGCAAGTGTAGCCAACAAGTGTTCTGAAATCCTTTCTACTGCGTCGCAGTAGACGGCACACGAAGGAACTGCTTAAAGTTGGCCAGTCCAGGTGCTCTATATCAGAATATGGCATTATACTACTGAGTGCCCAGAGTAGATGGTTAAACGACAGTGCAAAAACTACTAACTGGCATGCAGCCCTTCGTTCTCCTCCTCGCCTGGGGGGGCTCATTTGCCGCTGCTAGTCTGAGGGCGCTGTTTGCTGCCTCTTTGAACGCTCTGTGAAGGCATATTTAGCATTGCCCCAAACACTGAAGTAGTTTTTGTCTCATGGATCTCTGGTAACCAGGCCGGAGCTGCGCAGGAGATGATGGGTGTGATGATTCTAGCATACGTATAGAATCTGCAATAAATAAGACTGAAAACTTTTAAATGGTTTTAAGTAGAATATCTCTTAAACTGTAAATCTATCGCAGGTGAAATTTCTTCCTGGCCACGATGAAGTCTCGCGGCCCTTTCAATTTTCCCTTAAATCCAATAGTAGTATTCTCATTAGCCTCTTGTAGTTCCTATTCCAGCGAGGAAATTTATCTGTCACACTCTCTAGATCCGCGCGATAAACGTACGAACGCAATTCATTAGGTTTCAACGTTTTTAACAGTTAACAGGAACGCAATTTAAAGCCAAATCTCCAGACGGTTTTAAAATTCATGGCAGTAATAACAATTTGAACGTTAATAGCGCTCCTGAATAAATCGCAGCTTACCCAGTGCCACAGCAGCCAATGGCAAACAATAATTGCTAACAAATTAGATCAAAGTGGGAATTTATCGGCCCCGAAACACTTAGCTCAACTTTAATGCGGCCATAAGTGCTAAGTATATGCCGGGCTTTCCATAACGGAGGTCTAATTCCATCGGAAAAACAACAATCGACCCGGCAATAATGAGCCTTGGAAGTGGCGAAATGGGCTTCTCGCATATGAAACCGATTCCCGGACGAAATTCCCGACGTGAGTCTCTTCAAGGATATCTAAGGAGTATACAAGGAGTGGGGGTAACGCGGAGAGCAGGGCCACGAGCAGTGTGGTTTGTTCATTTTCACTGGGGAGCAAATTATCCTGGGTCGGGATATTATTTCGCATATGTTGACTGTAAAACATTTCGCAAATCTGAGGAGGAAGGACACCCAGGATCTCTCTCGGTTTTTAGTATCTAGTAGTGCCGATTGCTTCATCCCCCGGCAGTAATCGCTTCCTCTGCCATAATCCTGGCGTCTATTTCTTCTCGAGGCTCTCGCATTACGGCAGCGTGTATCTGCACGCTGGTCCTCCGCCCCAAAGGACTCCGTGCCACTTTATAAGAGAATAAGACAGAAAACGGATGATGATCTAATTCGGAAAAAGTTTTGGATTCCTCTCAGCAGACTTAGTTCTGTGTCAGGCAGGATATAATGAAGGAAATTCTGTTTTATTAATAAATTCGTGTTGATAGACTGCTATTGAAGTGAATTGGGGTGCGTCGATAAGGAAGCGGTCTATTACTTCTCCGGGTAATGATGTCAAAAGTTCATTTCGCCATCTCCACTCACACACCGGCACAGGCCAACGTCGGAGAATGGATTGCGAAAAATTCAAACAAGGCTGGAATGTGGCGGAGAATAAATTTTCTTTATGGCTCCATTTTTGTGGAAATAATAGCTATCAGCATTTATTACCTCACTTAGGAGATTCATAAAATGATCTTTAATAAGAGTTCATTAAGTTCAAGTAAAATGTTAATTTTCGGGGCAGTTATGCTCTTTCGAAAATCGCTGCTATATTTGCAGATTGCTGACAAGAAAAGATGCTCTGTGTTTATATAATTTAGACTGCCTTTATTGCCTCATCTCCTTCGGTTCAATTTATTGCCGGGCATAAAGATGAGTTATGTACTCTTTTTCAATGAACTCTTTAAGCTCCGTGATTTTGAAGCTTTAATAAAGCACAAACTCGCTGCTTGCTTAATTAACCAATTTCATCGTAACAACGGTACACGGCATGAGATTGAAGTACTGAATTTCGAAGTTTGTTGGAGAGTTTATCGAAAAATAACTTAACAAGAAACGTGAAGGTTTCATCCATTTTAATAAAGTTCAAAGATGTATCCAAAGCAGGGTTGTATAGAACTAGCCGTTATCCGGGAAGGAAACTATTCAGACTCTACCTGTGTCATCCATCACTCACAAAGCCTATGTCAGAAGTTTTGCTTTTCTTGTTGTTGGTCTTCTTATTCCAATGGTACACTACAGCTCATCTCGAGCAATGGTCTCTTTTAACCTTCTCCTCCAGTAGCCTTGATCTCTGGCTGAGGTTAGTAGGTACTGGGGCCCTTGCGCGTGGGAAAAAACTCGTTTGACCGGTTTTCGCTTTCGTACCGGCTGGGGTTCTCCAATTTTGGCAGCCTCGGAGACAATCTGCATGGCTATTTTCAGCTTTTCATCATTCGCCCATAGTAATGACAAGGGTGACAGGCTGATTGATGAGCTGACAGGTGACAGGTGACTTTAATCTAGTTTGAAGCTTGTGGCCTAGTTTCAAGGTCATGGCCTTGAAAAAAATTGCCCAGGCCCAAGCATCCCAATACCTACTTAAGTTCACATTTTTTTCCACCACTTTTCTAGAAGTTGTTTCAATGTGAAAAGTTGGTCAGTGGTGGACCTTTCTTTCCGTACTCTTTCTGATATATGTTACATTCCAGTCTATTCTTTGTAGAGGCTGTGAGGAGTTCGGCAACTATCACAACGATACTCGGGGCCTGGTTATTCTTTAAGCTTTTTATTATGGTCGTTACGTCTCCAAGCCTTCCATGTTCGTATCATCATCTGGTATGTTCACGTGCTGGTTGGTATGCATGGTGTCTGCACTTTCATTGAGGAGCCGTTCAAAGTGTTCTGTTCATCTTTGTCGCTTTTATTATTTCTTAATTTGGGAAACGCAAATGTTTTGAATAGTTCCAAAATAAAAATTAAGTAAACTATAAAATCTCGATCAAAATAATTGCGAACAAATAACCCAATTTGAATTACTTTCGCGGAATGGCATATCGCTAAACATTTGCCTTGAGCTTGTTTGAACAGCGGAAAAATCGAAACTCACCCGAATGCAGCAAATATCGAAAAGGTACGAACCATCTGTTCTATTGCTTTCTGAAGACGGCTCCCTTGAACATTGTTCCCATCGTAGGACGCAAAAGCAAATTTAGGGTTAAGCACTCCGGGGTCCTTCCACCCCGAAAACACATCTTGGTTTGCATTCGAGGCGTGTTTAACGTTTCACTAAAGCGAAATATCAAGAACAAATTTGAACAGCGGTAGCATACAAGATTGATAAGGCTGCAGAATGAAAAATTTATGGCTAAGCGCTAACGTAGTGTGGAGTTCGTCCGCTTTAATGATTTTCACATTGCTGCTCATGACTACGCCGTACGTGTATTGACTCCCAAAAGGTGAACAGGGTGCGTACGTTATGTGTAGAAGTACAGGGGGCTCTTTTCCCAGCTACTTGTGTCAACGGCTCTTCGGCTAACACTGTTGTGCTTTTCTGTTCTAATTCGAGCATATGTCGAAGGTATGCACGACCTACCTCAAAGGAGTTTCCAGGGAACATACGTGTGAGAAAAAATCCAGGTTGAAATCCGCACATCTTGATTGGAATTGAATGAATTAAGCATGGAAAGATGCAGCTCATAAAATCCAGCAGTGAATGAATAATAATGTAAGGAGTCAAGTGTACAAGAACCACTTCGAATCCAGCTATGAGAGAATTATCCCTCATTTTCACCCGGATTTCTTCTGTTCGTCCTTTCCCAAGGCTGGAGGGGCCCCGTACCAACTAGAAAACATTCATATCCCGCAAAATTATGCGATCCATTAAACATGATCACGGGACCGTCTCCGGGCTAAATCTTTTTTGTTTATGCGCTGAGGTAATTCCTTCAACTACCAGGGGACGGGAGAGTAGGAGTTAAATTCAATTTGCAGCGCTCTGCAAGAAATTGAGAGGAAAATCAGATTTATGCAGCCATTCGGTGATAAGAGGAATTCGTTCTACGTTCAGAACCGTCTGCATTTACTCCTATTATAGCTATACATGGAGGTAGCTTTGTGTCGGGTCCGGGCTTTTGTCAGACTTGTGAATCTATTCACAGCATCGGGAACGCCTTCATTCGATATCCTTCATAAAGAGGATAATATATGCCACGAAGTGTGAAGGGCTTCAATGCAAAGCATCGAGAATGATGAAAGTGATTTGATGGAAATTAGTAGTGCTAGTAAGTAGCTAGAGTTCCACTTAACGTTCATAATTTCCGACAATTTTTTGCGCCTTCAGAATGCGAATTTCGAATGTCAACTAAAGAGCAACACACGCCAGAGCAACTTATAAGCTCATAAATACTGCGATATTCGTAATCATCAACATTATTCCACTTAAGACTGTAATACCGAAACCAAAAGAACATTTTCAATAAACTTTTCCTTTCATAAATCCAACAAAACCATTAATCATCGAAACAAGTTGTGAAAATCCTTATTAATAAAGGAAACTTTGAGCACTTTTCCACACATTGCCCATTCACAACATTATCAGCCATGAGTTGACTAGTTAATAAAATGATGATGAAATATTGACTGTCAAGGAAGAGCGGAACGACGCGCCCGATATACGCAAGAAAAAAGGAAAATATCCACAAGCAGAGCCCTGGCAAAGTGTGCCGCCGCCGACGGTAATTTAATATTCCGCACTTGCACAGGAAATAATCATGAATAATGCGTATCCCAGTTAATGCCACAGCAACAAAGTTTCTGATCCGGACATAAACCCGGAATAGAATGAAAAATGTGGACAGTTTCTGAATCCGGTAAATCCCTATTATTATCCTAAAAATTGAAATTGGCTACCATGTATCTTTTTAACGGGTGTGTGTTTTCATCCTTTCCCGGGGGCTTTTTGGTGGAATAAGGATTGAAAAGTGGATTTCGAAAATATTCAATTATTGAAAAGCTGCAGGAACACCAGCGTTTGGGATTTTCGGTGGAAGTTCGCCTCGTTTAAATTGAAATTTTATCGTCGTTGCGAGTTCGTTTGAAGCGCTTCGCTTTTTCACTTATTTTTATTTAATTTTAGGAGACGAAAACCATAGATGGAAATCGAATTTATCTCAAATTGCACACTCGCTTTAGATCTAAATTCAGAGAAAGGAGTTTCATCAGACATCCTTAAAACGATTTTGAGAGTTCGTTGCAAGACTTTTACTAGAAGGTGAAAAATCCCGATCCAGATGCATTTAGACTAAGGACTTGGTAGCCTAGGGTTCAAAGCGCGAGGTCCGTTCTAAGCAACTACATAGACTTTAAATACTCGAGGTTTGCAGAGCACCGGGCTCTGCTGGCGTCTTATGGGGAGTGATTTGCAACCTGATGCCGTATCCACGGGTATGACTCTTCCCAACTCCCATTCTCATCTTCTACTGCGACCTTAAAGTGGTGACGCTGTTAACTCCGGGCAACCCTCAACCGAAAGGTAGAGAACGAATGCAGTAGGCGAGAGGAAGCACACCCTTCAAAGCCTACCTACAAAACTGTAAAGTAATCATGTCGAGCGCATTTTTTGCAACTCTGCTCAAAACATTTCTTATTCCCTCTCATCTTATCTTTAACAAATCATTATCGTTAGGAAAGTAGACATCAGATTTCAAGAAAGTTTGGTATATCAGATTCTGCCCTTGAATGGATAAAATCAAATCTCAACACAAGTTATCACATTTCTTTCAAATGAAATCGAAGTGACTATCGGTATTCCTCAAGGCAGTCACCTTGAGCCTATTCTATTTAATATTTTCATCTCCCGAGAAATCCTGCATCTCTTTTACGCAGATGACCTCAAAATATCATAGGTCAAATCCCAAACTCAACGGATAGGCTCAAAGTTTTGGATCTCATGCCTCCGTCAGGTAGGAGAAAGTTTCTCATCGCATGTCTTTACCTAGAAGTCCTCAACGGCAACCTTAAAGTACAGCTTCTGTGTGTGTCTTCTTTGGCGAATAAATAAATAAATAAATACACAAGGCCTATGATTGCTTACGTCCTTTTAATTCCCAATTACCTTAGTATATTCTTCTCTTTGCCTTATATGGAGCATTTGTGTAAGCTGTAGTTAGACCCATCTCCAAACCTATACCAACCCACGTTAATAATATCTCAAAGGCACTGAAGCAGCTCACTGCTAGCTAAAAACGATATCAACCGTCTGATTTACATAATTTGGCACAAAAATCATTAGTGATACTTAAAATACTAAGATGTTCTCGGGACGATATAAAAGGACGAATGTCTTTATGAAAAGCTTTTTGCACTCATAAAGTAACGTCTGTGTGACGCCGGAGACTATTTATTAAGAATTCTTATTAATTTCAGATTTCAGATGAAGAGCACAAACGTCCTACGGAGGCCCTATTATAACTGAGGAGCAGAGATCCCTTTAATCTATTTTAATGAGTTTTTATTGACGTTGATAAAGAATTTGCCTGCTCTGACAACATTTAATTTTCATCTATGAAAAAATAAGTATTTTCGTAAATCAGGCCTGATTAAATTACTTCTAATATTTTTTACCTTTTCGCAAAAATCCGGACATCCAAAGGAACCCTAAATGAACTGCAAAAAATATTTGCTTGAAGAACTCCCGGAATACTTAATAAAACGGAAATTCAGGGCCATCAATTGTATCAAAGGGAGATCCATAATTTTAAAATACCTGAAACCAGTAAACAAAATTGAAGGTAGTTTAAAATGAATCCTTTAGGATCTTTTGTGAACCCTTTTTACTCCTTTGATTTGTGTTTTCATATTTCTTTTTTATGTTTTCCTGAATTATTCAGTCGTGCCCAAGTATTCAGTTCATTAGAAAAATCCTTTTCTTAAGTAGGCAGAATGCGGTCCTCTCATGGCAAGGATCCTTTCGCCGAGAGCTGGGACTGCCTCGCCACCCACGCCCAAAACCAGCTGCTTGAATAATAACCCAAAAGAACTTGGCACAAAAAACGAATGGCAAGTTTGAGTGTGAAGCAACACCCCAGAAGCAAGTACTCAACGTGGAATTGCACGTGTACGCAAAGGAATGGGGCTCGACTCCGGAGGCGGGGGCGGGGAGAACCGGGGGTTGTGGCCGCTTTGAGACAATACCACAAAAAGCTTTTTAGAATACATTACTGCGGCAAAATAACCATTTCGTACGCAAACAGAAATTACCCGAGGGAATTTCGTATTATGAACACTCCAACACGCTCGGCTTTCATTTGTACATCCTTAAGGAAGCGTCTTGGATGAGGATGATACGCACTTGACATGATTTCCAACTTTGTTTCGTTCTACGTGCCCTTAGCACCCATCATAGGTACCGTAAACTTCCTTTGCACTCAGAAGACTAGAAGGATCGGAGGATCCCTGTTTGAAGCCTCTTCAGAAACGGCAGCAGCAAACGGAGAATTATTGCGGTAGTATAACAACTGGCGTCTTCGGTGTCATTAGGAACTCTTGCATGGTAATGACGGATGGCAGAAGGACTTTGGATTACTTCACTCTAGTTAATGCCGGTTTTTATTTATGTTAATATTTTGCATTTTCTCGACATTTCTTAAAACATTATAATTGATAATTTCTCGGAAAACTCGAAACGAATTCTTTGCCTGCATTACTGCCAGCCCCAGCAGACGAGCAGCAATAAATCTCTTGGGGAGCTTGAATGAGCAAAGTGGCCAGAATCACTTCTCTGCATTCATAGTCTGGATACATTAATCGTAAATTATGCCAAATTAGGTCAAACCAACTCTAGCTTGACTTGGGAAGATTCATTTCGGCACGTTGGATATGAAAAATGTTCCGAAGATTTATCAAAAAGTCTAACTATGCTAAATACGCGTTTTCGTGAAAGAGAAAGCGCGAAATTTTAATATTTCATTCAATGCCCGGTTCAAGTTCGCATTTTTTAAACGGATTATACACATGCAAACACGAACACAAGACTGTTCCCGGTTCAGTCGCGACTCCGCTTTATTAAACCTTGTACGAATTAAAGGCTACTAATATCGATTCTATACCGGTCTGAAACTAGTAACAACGCGAGCATTTGGTCTTTTGAAATTCGAGGAATTGAACTCAATGGAACCAAATCGATACTACTAATCCACGACGAAAATTGCATTGACGAAAAACGGTGCATCGTTAGCAGTCAACCTGTCTCCTCCAAAAGCGAAACTATTTAGCCTGCAGCCGTTTATTGAAGAACGACAGATGCTACGGGTCAATGATAGATTGAAGCATTTTCTTTTCACCTACGAAAAACACTCTCTAAGAAACGAAGCTACTACTAATGTTTTTCAAGCTTTAAAGCTTAGACGAAAGATTTTAAAGGTTCAACAAAAGCTTAAATAAAAACAAACTTTTGAAGCTTTCACATAAATTTTTAAAGCTTAAACCAGAGTTTCAAAAGCTTTTAAAGCTTAACTAAAAGATTTTAATAGAGCAAAAAAAGCTTTTAAAGCTTTTATTAGTCGAACAAAAACTTTTAAAGGTTTGAAAGCCTTCAAAGCTTAATAAAAAGCTTTTAATATTTTAAGGAACAATGAAAGCTTTTAAGGCTTTCAAAGCTTAGGCAAAGCTTTTAAAGGTCAAAAGCTTAAATGAAAGCACAAGATATTCTAAGAACAAGTAGCTAACATATAGGTATCCTCCAATCACAATTCTCTTGGTTTTGTGTTCTTGAAACTTCTAGGAGAACTTTTGAATTATATTTTGCACCAAAACATTTCTTAAGCGTTTTCGCATTTCCGTGGCTGTTTTTTCTAATAGTGTTTATTTCTCTGGTTATGAACAGATCGAATATTTTTATCTGTTAGTTTATTCCTATTTATAATTTTAGCGACATTACATATATTTGTTAATGATATTAAAATTGATTGATATCTCGACAAGATCATAGCCTGAAGGCCTACTCTCCCAATCAACAGAAGATAATTCGAAATTATTTGCATTCTTAAAGTCATAAAATATTAAATTATTGCACGACATATGATGATTAGAAGTTGTGGTATTGAGCTCAACGACCCATGCGGAGTGGTGAATAGAATTAGTGAGTAGGTTCTCCTCTTCGGAAGCAGTTAGGATGATTACCTCCTCGTAAGAATTAGTGAAGATTAAATCTAACCATTTGCCACAAGAATTTGGCTGTCAGATAATTTGATGTAAGTCATTGCCATAAAAAGTGTCGATAGGCTTTATATCGATAGCATTTATGACTTTAATAGGAAGAAGGTTATTATCTTGCTCGTCTGGGATGAATGATACATTAGCACGGTTAAAGTCTCCCAGAGCAACGATATCGTTTATACCACATCTAACATGACACGAAACCCCAAAATGGTCGCGGCATAATTCGGTTATATCCTCCAATGCCCCATCCAGTGGGGTTGTGCTGCATAGGAGAAGTAAAAACAAATATGGTAGTTCACGCTCTGTTCTTAGTTTTATTTTCCATATTGTACCAATGCCACATATTTCATTTAACTTTTATTAACCTAATTCGAAAGTGCTTTACCGACCGTAGTTTCGCCATTCATCCTTGACAGTGACTCTTATCTATGCACAACTTTCTATCGCAATGTGCCCAATCTCAGTATTGGCAAAATACCATCCTTTTCGATGACTCCTGAGAGGATATTGACAGAGGATGAAGGTAAGGACGACGCTAACAACCCTTCAAAAGGCACACCACTCAGAGCCTTCATCAAGAGATTCGTGCAAAGGACGGAAATCCTCAAAAGTGGTTTCGAGGAACCTACTCCTCCTGTTTATTGAGGTCGTCGTCAAGAAGGATTAAAAGTGCAGGCAAAATATGAGTGCAAGTCAACATGGGCAGAGATAAGTAGCGAAGGAGCACCTACGAGTCTGACTTCATTATCGAGGGCTTGTTCTTAGTATCTTAGTACCAGCGCCCTATTGCGGTCCGTTGTCCCTTAAGCGCTATGAATGAGCACCAACAACTCCTTTAGTGGGGTAGAAAAGGAGTAATCGGCTGGCAGAGTATGGGTTTTTCCATTCTCCTCTCGAACTTTAGTGGATTCTCAGATGGTCCATAAATCGCCACAGCCGCACACCGGCGCTAAATGTGCTCAGCTCCACACTCTGGGGATTTCGCAGGCGATATTAACAGTTATTTATTGCGACACGGAATAACTTTTTATTATGTACTCGGGGGAATAACTCAAAAGCGTAATTTCCTGTCAACGCGAGATAAGAGATTATTAATTTGGCCTAAGGCGCTCCAAGGTGAGAGTTTTATTTGTTTTGCTCCCAGGAGCAGAGCCACCATCTGGACGTCCATTAAGGAAGATGAGATTAATTTGTTGAGGCTCTTCGTATTTGTGCTTTTCAATTTCGCCGAAGGGAAACCCACGGCTGCTTCCCGTGTTTAGAGTCGAGCTAGTCTGAGTAAATCTTCTGCTCTCGACTTTTTGATTACCCAGCATTGATTGGAGGAACGCAATCATGAAACATGAGTGAACAAATCGAACAAAGTTTCGCAGTTCATCAGTAGTTCGCCGAAAGCTTAGAATTCGGCAGGTTGTAATCAATTTTTGCTGACTTTGAAAGAACTCGTTAGCCACCGAAGTCAGACACTACCTAGACTTTTGAATTGGAACTGATTGCTCTGGGCCACGAATCAACTTGGTCAATCGATTGTAGTTGGATGGCATCCCATTGAGATTTCCCGAGTGATGGCAGTTCCTTTTGCCCGGTGTGTATAGGATCGAGCAATTAATCATATTCCACTTCCTTGGTGCCTCGCCACGAGCGGAGCATGGACAAGCTCCGAACCGTGCTTAATCCGAATTTTCTGTGGCACGAAACAAATCGCCTCACCAATTTGTTAATAAAAATTTCAGCTCCAGTTGACTAAACACCCAGACACAAGCCATTATCCGTTTTTATCCGTCGGGGACTTGTTGATTCCCTTCTAAAGTCCTCGACACAATTCCTTTCGTGTAATGCAAGCAAACAACCCGGATTCACTCCAGGAGGACCCGGCCAACGGGGCTGGCTACGTACCAAGAAAATGAGTTGGGGCTGTTGCTGGCGAAGCTGTTCCATGATGAATCGAACCGGGTGATGAGGCGCCCCAACGTACTCAACTGCTGCTCACGAGGGCGACATAAAGGGGGGTCCACCCCCACCCCAGCGCACCTCCAAATGTCTTCCTGGATAGCGTGCAGAAATAAGAAAAGGTCAGCTGGGTGTGTAGCTCGGTCAGTCATGATTTATTTTAGTCGAAATGACTCGACGTAATGAAGATGCCCAACACCCGCGCCAGTGGCGGCTCCGGCATTATGCTTGTGGTGCTGGGGATTGTGACGGGCCCTTCAACAGGAGCTGGGGCTGGTCATGTGCGAGCAATCAGAGCTGAACGGTGATTTAATTAGACTGACGGCTTGCATGGGTAAGTTCTTAATTGACCTTTGATTAACGGCCCTTGAAAGTGCGGCATTTTCACATGGACGTACCGCTTGCATACGCATAATGAATGCCGCACCGAGAGTTATTAAGTCGTGCATTTGTATTTAGGCTTGTGCGGCCACGATTTATGTGTTGTGCTGTTCGCCTAAATGACGCCGTAGAAATAGTCCTGGATATGTTCAGTGCAAACGTTATTTGTATATAATTGGGTGGTCGGTGCTTGCGTTGTAAAAAGGGTTTTAGCTCTTGTTCGCAATTGCGGCTGTAAAACGTTTCTATTTCTCAATTCGCTCCTTGCCTGCTGTTACAAAATAAATAGTGTTCAGGACTCCACAGTGACCACCTTGGCACAAATGAGCAATTGAACTTTTCGTGTCAGTTCCTCAGTTGAGTTCTTTTTCCTGGTCAGTTTCAGAGTTTAGCCCATAAGACTGCGCTGATAGTTATAATTTTGTCCATATCGCAAGTTAGAACTGGTGTCTTTACCAATAGGACCAAAATACCCACTTTTAATGCACTCTCAATCAAGGGTCGAGTATTGCGCCTATCCCAGTCCTGGTAAGTACTTGGGTCTTATTCTATGTCGCAAAACTGGAGCACTTTTTTCTGATATCATGAAAATCTGAAAGGGCATTTAAGGAGTTTCGATTAGGAGCCTTTTGTCGATTTTATTCTATTAGTCCAGTGCCGGTCTTCACCCGCTAATCAAATCAGCTTCAGGAATTATTGCTCAAAACGCGTCGCAGAGCTGCAAGCTATTAAAGTCGCCGCCATTGTTTCAGTAAAAGCCATAGTTGAACAGGAAGTGGCGGCCGGGGCGCTCTGGCAATGGAAGCGCCGGAGAACTGCATAGGATCGTAAAAAAGTACTCGGCGTAAAATTTATGCGGGTAATCTTTCATTGGGCTGGCAGTGACGCAGCTGTTGACTGATATTTATGTCCCCGGCATACAACCCGGAAAACATAAGTGCCGGGAGGAGATGGTTTTGTCACTTGGCCAGGACAATCCAAGGAGAAAGTTCCCTCAAGTGTAAACAATGGCAACAAGAACTGCCAGCGGATGCTTGCGCTTTATTGGACACATTTTTCTTGCATTACAATAAAATTCCTATTGTTGCCCCCTCCACACTGGGCACTATCCAGCTCTCGCCTTACTTATATTCTGCCAGTAATATCCTGCGGCGGATACTCGCAGGGACGCTGCTCTGCTCCAGGAGCTGCCGTGCTGTGCGGGAAACTTATTGTTTGCTAGAGAGAGTGTGGCCAAAAGGGAAAATGTGAATTTCCGGTTCTGGTGTCATTTTTTCACCCTTCACTCGAGACTGTGCACTTTCTTTTCCTGGTTGGATAGTCTCCTTACAGTAGAGCTCCACTGTACAATAGGATGATGTGGAGCTCAGTTTCCACGTTCCTCCTGGCTATTGTTTGGGCACTGAAGCGGCGACAAGAGTAACTTTAAATTTCTGGCGGAAAGTTGCCAAGTGAGTTGCCTGCTCGCGTGCATTTTGTTCGGTAGTTTTCACACAGACGTTCCAAGAAGGCACGATTCTCGACTGCACTCGGGACAGGTAAGGCATAGACTAGCCACATCCCTCAGCCAATGAAAGTTGCAGCTGCTATCAACTTTTGCTTCTGACAAGCTCATATGAGTTCGCAAAAGTTTGATTGAAATTCGAAAATTATTTGCTATTTAGTGAAAATTTGAATCCTTCGCACACCCTCTAAGTTAGGGAGCAATCAGAGAGCGCTTGTTGTTGATTCCGGGTGGCAGGGTTTATTTTTAGGACATTAATTACTCTGTCACGCCGTTTAGCTTAATAAATTCGCTCTTGGGTCTACCCGCTGTGAACTGATACACATAAAAATCAAAATACATCCACACCAAGCAAGCAGCGAAGTATTGACACCAACTGCTTTGAAATATCAACTGATGAATGTTGGGTTCTGGTGGGTGCAAATTAATAACAAGAAATCAATTAAGGTTGAAATCACGATGAAAATCGAGTTGAAAATGAACACACAAAAGCCAGCAGAAGGAGCCGACTCCCAGCCAAGGCAGGATTTCGCCGAGTCCAATTTGTGCTGACATTGAGTTTCCGCTAATTCAGTTCATTCAGTCTTAAAGGGAGTTTGTCGGGAAACTTTGAAACGCTGATGGAATCAGGTACGCACATAAATGCCCGACTGCTTGAACCTTAAAGAGCCTTGAAAGGGTTAATTGAGCGCGATTGAGAGCTTTATGGAAATTTCGTCCTACTCCCCATAACCGGGGTGGGAAGATGAATAAAGGGAATTTGGGTCAAATAGAAAGTAACTGGTTTAAATTAATAAAATCGCAGTTGTTCGACTCGACTAAGCACTTCTGTGCTGGAAATTCTTATTTTCTCATCCATCAGGCGCCCTATGGAGTCAACTCCCCCCATAAATCGACAGAGCTATAAAGTGGGGGCTCAATTGACCGACGAGCCATTTGTAGAACGCCTGCCGTCTGAGATTTATGTTAGTAACATATGTCAACATAAATTGCCCCACATTTCTCTGCCCTTCAAAAAGGACTTTCGCCCCAGAGATGGATACGTGTCTCAGTGTAGACCATCAGGACCAAAAAGGAAACAAATCCGTTCGCAGATCGTTGTAACTCCCCGTTTTGTCGAAAATATATGAGACGCCTCCAGAAATTGCTTCCGACGATCCCTTAATATTAAAAGGGACCCAAAACGTTACGGACTCCGACGGCATTCCCATCTCGTCCTGTCGACCGGATGTGTTTATTAAAAAAGTTTCATGGTGTTATGTGAAACAAACCGCACCTCGATCTACAGGACACCCATCCGCCTCTTTGTGGCATTCTGGTCACTCTGGAGAGTGTAGAGCCCGGCTTCAATTTGCGGAGTGAGTTTGAGTGGGTTTTTTGTGCAATATTTCCTTTTGTGTTGCAAGCTGCGGCCCGACTTTGGATGCAATTTGTTTCCAAATAACCAATAAAACTTTTTAGCAAGTTTGTTAAAACTTTCCTAACACGAATCGGGGAGGGGGAAAATAAGATAAAGTGGAAACGGTTTTGTAATGAATAGGTAATGTAACGGGAATTGCGATGGCGACTGAAGGCCGACTATGGTGGACTGAATTGAGCACCTGTCGTTATAACGTTTGCAATTGTGGTCCCTCTAACACGCGTATTCCCCGCCTTGCAGATCAATTTTCGCTGAGCTGCCTACCAAGAAAAGCTATTATATTGCGCAATCTAGCCACTAGTAAACTAGTTTGACTGGTGCTTGTGATTTTTTATATAAAATTGGGACCTTAGCGAGAAACGCTATCAAGCGTCTGATAGGGTTCCTTCGCGATTTTATTGCATTTCTCACAAAGTGGGGAAAATATGTTAAAATATTTTATAATTGTTTTGTAAAATCTTCCTCAGAGTTGACATTTTTCCCACTAACTGCCAATGGGTGGCCAACACGATGCGGACTTAGTTAGCATAGATTTCTATACAATTTTGTATGCACCAACAGAGCTGCGCAAACAATTGTCAGTGCTTAGAAATGTCTGCATGAAAGTTGGAAATATTTATGTATGTCTGACTGTAGAGTTTGTAGTAGTGAAGAGTCCGCACAGACATTCCGTCGACATATTAGCGTGAACTTTTTCATTAAAAAGACTAGTCTGTGTCGCATGGGTTCCACCCACCAGTGTTGGGGGTAACAGTCGACTTCTCCAGAGCCCCAGCAAAGTGCTGAATTTTTCCGGAATACCTATCTGTTTCACTCTAACTCACAAACAAGACAGCAGGTATTGCGATGCTTGGGCCTGGGAACTAAGCCATTCAACCCCGGCGGTTGAGACCAAGGTCAAGTGGTCGTTTTAATCCTGCGATCAAGTTGAGGCTGCTAAGATCTGAACTTTATTTAAGTCGAAATTCTTTATTTTAAGAATAATTTAAAAAATCGAGAAGTGTACTTTTGTAGTAGAAAGTAAACAAGTGTATCTCATTAACAAGTGAAGATACACGGATGTTAGTTAGAGTGCTATCAACTCTAAGAAAAAAACAACTCGTTTGGATAAGCCGTCCGATTTAAATGGGCGTCTTACTATGTTTTCATCATAGATCTCTATGATATAATTATTCGTTCATACTTGGCTCGGTTCTTTAGTCTCATCTCTGGCTCACCCGGCTGCTATTGAGGGTGAGCCTTGTTCAAATTTCTATTCTTTGGTGCGAACTCCTACAACATCCAGGAGTGGAAACGCAAGTTCCACCGCCTCCTGTTTCAGCACCCTCCAGACTCTTATTAACTGATTCTGTCCTCCATTACTTCCTTCGAACCAAGCTTACTACTAAACATTGCGTGGAATTAGGGCCCGATGTGTGGCATTCTATTTGAGATCGAACACTGTATTTACTATTATCTAAAGGGGTTTACGAAACAAAACGCTGTTATCGGAGAGTACTAAACACAATCACATACTCAAAGGACAAAATTTAACAAAATCCTTTGTTTTCAATGTTGCATTAGCAGCTGGGCAATCTCTTGGGCACAATAACAACGATGAACGATGTTCGTAATTTTCTTATCAGGAGGGAAATTTGCAAATTCTCAATTTAAGCTTTCGACGTGTCGATATCGTCAGATTTTATTACGGCGTAACGCTCGCTAACCGACTGGGCTACGCGGCAGCATATGGCGCATTGGTGTAGTTAGCATTGTAAAATCCGCAAACAAATTTTCCATTCGATAAATTTCAGATCGACTTTCGAGGTTTCAGCTTAGTCCCAGCGCCCCGGGATTGCTGGCTGCACACTTTTCTGTAAAATGCAAATTCGCATGTGTGTGCTAACCCCCGGCTGCCGTTGTCGCGCGCTTTAATCCGGAAATCCACATAGTTCCACCACGCTGGGCCAGCCCCGACCACCCACAACAGCGGGCAATGTTGGATGAAGGAAATTTACTCGAAACCTAAACTCGTAGTTTGGAATGCAAATTTGCAGCACAGATGTGGCTAGTAGCGCGACCGTTTATTTTGGTTGAATTTTTGCAGCCCACAAACCTATAAGTTATGTGCTTATGAAGGATAACTCGTTTTTCCAAAGCGTCAACTCAACCTATCTGAATAAATTGCTCCCGCATGGATCACTGAACTAGTTTGATTGATGCAATTTGTAATTGGGTGGCACGACTTTGCGAGTGTCCTTTTCGGTCCTTATAATATGAAATTCTTACATAAAAATTCATTCGGGACTCCTCACTGCTCCGTAAGTAACTCAATGATATTCAAAACTTCTGCAGGATTTTCATAAACTTTGAATTTTAAAAGAAAACCACAACAGGGCACAAACAAGGGAAATTGGTGAAAATTTCGAGCGTCATAAATACTCGAGTTGAAAACAAATTCCCCCCCCCTCCGTTTATCCCGTTGTATTCAAAATCGGGCAACTTCTCGCTAACTTTTCGCCCCGTCCCTCGCCTTGCCGTATGCATTTACAGTTTCCGTACAAATTTTATGCATTTTTCATCTCCATCTGGTATTGAATATGAAGTGCTTCACTCTCTGCTCCTTGAGTTTCATACCGCAAAACACTAAGCATTCAGCTGCCATAACTTTGAACGTTTACCCTGCCGTCCTCCCCCACCCCGACTGCCATAATTACTTCTATCTTTGAATTCTGAAGACTTTCGAGATCGGGTTTTTATCCATAAATAACCGAAAGGAAGAACATAACGAAGAGGAGATTATAAGGACCACAAAAGTTTAATCCTTGAATTTTTATCGAAGACTTTATTTATTACAAAATTCCTGCAACTTTCGTGGCTGGTAAGACCAATATATTGGGATTAGGACTGTGTTACCATCGGCAGGTCGGGTATTGACACCTTGTAGGATGTACATACGTTAGGTACTAGTAATGGTGGGTCCACACGACACCAACTTTTGTTCGTACTGACTTTTGTTCAGTTAAAGTGGAAAGGTTCGCGCAAACATGTCGACGGAAAATCTGCGCAGACTTTTCAGTACTATCGACTTACGCACCCACATTTGGCTGCGTTGTTTTGTTGCACATATGAAATTCTATAGAAGTCTATAGGAACAAAAGCCAGAGTCGTGGGGACCCACCATAACGTACTTACCAATTCTTGATTTTCTTTTGATTTATTAAATATTTTATTTTGCAGAAGGTTTTGTAAGCTATATTTAGGTTGTTTTGACAGTTCGCAGATCTTTCTTACTCTTCGACCTAAGAAAATAATTCAACTGCGCATTTCAATTTCGTTATGCAATAAATGAGTTTCGTAAGAAAAAAAGAACCCTAGCGATAATAGCAATAGTCTCTGATGCAATAATAGCGATCGCCTGCAAAAAAATCGACCAATTCACCGCACAAGGAACTCTTACTTGACGTCAAAATTCTACTTTATTTTAAATTTCATTCATACCCTACAAATACTATATTCCACCTACTTTCCAAATTTTATTGAAATCCTGCTAGTTTCGAAGAAGTTTGCCTGCCTCTGCCTGGGTTAAGGCGCCCGACTACCATCTCAGAGGCCTGTGGCTCGAATCCACTTCGCGGCATGGTCCTTCGACTTTCCATTTTTCTGCGCTAAATAACTTTCCTTCTTTCTTGTGTTCTCTCTTTACAAAAAATTCATTGCCGTTTCTCCTGTCATCGCCTGTAGGCATAATAAGCGAGGAAGCCATCTCCTGTTCTGTGTGAAGCTAGTGGAAAAAATCGGGTGTTGGCATTGCGGCTAGTTCTTTCACTCTTCTCTCTACTAGCTTTCCGACTGCTTGCTGTCCGATATTGCACACAATGATAGAACCGTCGACAGCACAAAGGGACATCCCCTCTCAGTGCTAGGCTTTGACATAAAAAAGCGATATTGCTTGTTTTCTAAAGGTACTTTCATACTTCACCAATTTTCGCGAGCTGGGCGTGCGAGTTAACCGCATACAAGGTGTTAATCATACACATTTCGTTGAAACCAAACAAACTAAAATTAGCCGAACAGGGAGACTTAGAAAACTTCGCTTTCGACTCAGGATAATGAGTGTACTGGGGAGGATCACCACAAATCCCAATTCTCTTACAGCAGGAGAAGTAAATCAGAACGGTGTCTTCTTCTCTAGTAACGCACTCACACGTAGTGTACAGGCCGAATGTATTAAACGAAACGTGTTCTGCAAAAGAGCACGTACGTCAGAGGACATGACTATCATATTCTATGCCCATCCAACATGTTACTACAGCGAATGTCGTAGTTGTCCTTGAGTTCCCTCCTCCATCTCCATTGCCATCCTGATCTGATGACTTCTGTGCCCACCATACGGTACCATTAAGTAGGCCCTGATATAGACGATATATTAAAAATAGAACGTTCGCCCACCTGCCGGCCTAAGCCGTACTCAAAAAAAAAGTGGATACCTGTGACTAAATTTGATTTACTGGCATTCCGCTTAAAAATCGAAGAAACTCACCCTTATCGATGACTATGTCGACCTGCAGATCCGACGAAGGTACGGGTCTGTTTCGTCAATACTTACGGCAGAGTGGGCAAATCCGGGTGAGCCCGAAATCTCTCTTTAACTTTCCAGGAATCTGAGGGGGAAAGTGCGCGAGGGCTAAATGGATTCGAAGGAACGCTTTCCCATCGAAACTTTTTCGTCTGCCTTCTGGAGATAAGTTTGTTTGGATTTGTTTCAGGCTCTCCTTTTTGCGCCGGCCTCAGCCCTTTTCAACTTGGCTCCCTTTTTCGCTCTTAAAAATTACTGACAAGAAGTTAAAATTCTATTTTCGGGCTCATCCTGCCGATGACTTTGTGATCTCCTTAAGCCGCTCCCAACCCAATTGTTTAATGAAGTCCGGATTGTTTTTTGGGGCAGAGGAAGCGAAAATGTCCTTACTAAACGGAATCGCACGGAAAAAAGAGTTGTAAAATTAAGAATAATGTGTCAATTCGTTAGCTCCTAAAGCAGCCCTGCAGGACCTGATCCTGACAAATTAACAGTCTGCAAATTCTCCACAAATGGGCGAGGATTAAAGCAGCACATTTGTTTTAATTGGGTTTAATTTCAAAACGCAAAGTTTACATAGTTAAAATCGTAAATTATTGAAAAGTCAATTGCTCCATTCTGACGTGCAAATTAATTTAAAATCGCTCCAAGAGGACGGACATTTCTTGCTGCAGGCGACATTCGTTTGCCACAATCCTGGTGCGGCTGGGAAAAAATCTCATTGGAAAATAAAAATGCGAAAAATGCGATGAAAAATGTTTGCACGTTTTTAAGTTTGTATTAAAGTGTTTGGATGCGATTTAATTTAGCATTTGCCGTTATAGAATTGTTGGGGAAAAATGTGTTTTAAGGTGGACATGGCGTGCGTGGAGTTTGGTTTGGTGGGCAGCATGATTAGTAGAAGCAGCACTCCAACTCAACTTTTTTTTAATATTCGATGACTAAACAGAATTGATTCAATAAACATCCTTTGGATACATGCTTTCAATCTGAAAATTTTCTTTTCTAAACATAAAAGTTTCCTTATTTCAGAATCATTAGGTATCCGGCCAGTATCCTTTCGCATTAATGGCGACGATCCATTATGCAGGCACCCGCTTCCATTCATTTCAACCCACAACATCTCTTCGTTGTAATGGCCCTAACGATGTCTTAATTAGGGTCCCTCTGACCAAGTCAATATCCTCTTTAGGTCAGCAAATTAGTCTTCTTACCTTCATCTTCCGAAAAGCTGCTGCCATCATCCTGGATCTTATTTTTTGCTTCCTCTTCCATCGTCTTCTCTTTAGCAACCGTTTTGATGAGGGAGACTTATGAGAGCAACCCTCCAGAATGAGTGGATTTTCGGACAACCCACAGTCTATATCTATCTATCTATTCAACCCCTATTTTATATTCCTTGATTCTTGTATATCGGTGAATCTCTTGTTGCCTTCTCTTTGTTTCATTCTTATTTACTTGAACAGTGAATAATTTTCTTGATAAACGAAGTTGAATGTGTGCTGAAAGGCCTTATTGGCACTTTGTCGAACTTTTTTGTTATCTTATCAAATTTTGTGCGGGTGAGGGTGGAAGCGATGCCAAAGAGTAAAAGGGATTTTCGTCTATGGAGCTAAAGTAATAAAAGTACACTTCTTTGATTAGATATTTTCTATGGTATATTAAGCCTCAATAACAGTCAGAAATAGATTTTACTATATATGCGTGTATGCATAGCTTGTTTGTGGTACCTCTTTGGCGAGTCCTTGATTATTGATTAGAGCTGCTAGTCCTTGCCTATGCCAAGCTTAAAAAATATCCTTAAAAATATCGTATCTTGTTGAATTTATTTAAGGGTAAGCCATTTTGCATTGATCTTTCGAATTGAGCTTACTACGGTCAACATACAACTGCGATTACGGTGACATTTGACAAGTAAAAGTAGGAGGATTTACGAAATCGATCGATATATACTCGGAAAGCGCATTGTAATGCGCATGAACAAGATCATGATTTTTTAAACAAAATTATTCTGAGGCTCATTTTCATCTAGGTTATGTAGACAAGCAAAACTGTCGAAACTGGGGCTCGTAAAAACCAAGATATACAGTCGAACCACTCGTCCAACCACAAAGAATAACAGTTTGGTGCAGTTTTTGTGCTGGTGGTGCAATCAGGCTATATTTGTTTCAAAATGCTGCTGGGTCGACCGTTACAGTGAATAGATTGCGTTACCGGATGATGTTGACTGACTTTTTCCGCCTGAAATTTATACTCTGGATATAGACGAGGTTTATTTTCAAACAGACGGCGCCATCTGACCCAAAGCTCATGAAACAATGGCTCTATTTGATTTGAAATGACATCTCTTGTCGAAAGTCTCTTTACTGCTTGATAACTATTGTCTGCTTTGCCTAACAAATAGTGGAAGAGGCAATGAATCTTGCGTGTGAACTCCTGTTGGAAAGAAATTTACACGAAGCGCACGAATGTAACAAAAATCAAAACAAACAATTTTTGTAACGGGGCTTCGATTTCGCAGTCAATATCCTCAATAGCTCTACTGGCTGCATTTTACGTGAAAATTTCACTATTTACATTAAGACTGGCTAAAAATTTCTCTAAGCCAGTCATTTACAGAATACATTGAATTGGGAGACAACTGCTGCATTAGGTAGACATTATATAATCTTAATAATAATAGTTTAACTCTCTTAGTCTCTATAAAAAATAAAGTAATCTAGAAAAGAGTGTTAGTTTATGGGCTTTGGACTAGCTGAAACCTATTCCAAGCCATAAATGATACCCTTTCCCCCTAGGTTTGCACTTGGATTGCCTCTCAGCAACTGAATAGTCAAATCTACTCATTCCTTAAGTAATAACATTACATCATCCAGCCCAGCCTTTCATCAGCAACAGAAAGAGCTAGATCTTCTTCATGAGCGCTGTGATAAATCGTTTTTCGTTGAAACCGGAGAGGTGAAAGCTACGAACACAATTTCCTCCACTAATCAATTTTTTTTGTGCTCACCTGCACCGTGCTACATCTAAGATAACCAATGCTTACGTTTTATTGTTATTAACCGGCTGAGTATTGATCGACTAAGGAAAATAAGTAAATTATTGCTGAAATATAACAAAATACGTGCAGTATATACGCACACACACAGAAGAAAAACAAAGAGGTTAAATCATCACCAAAAATCTTTTGATTTATTATTTAATAATCGATGCTTTTTATATCATTTTCAAATTCGTTAACCATTTCCATAAATTCCCCCAGTATTTAGTAACCGATAAATATTATCTTATATTTGGTTTTCATATCCCATATTATTTTTAAATTTTGCATTAATAATAATAATGATTTTATTTACTTTTGTATTTTTTTATATATAATATTTAGAAGATTATTGAATATTATATTCTTCAAGTTTTGTCATATTCTCATCAAATGTCGGCAAATAATTATTATATTAATATTTTTTACACTTTATTTTCATTTTTTTGCATCATTATTATTTAAAATATAAAAATACACAAATATATCTTCTCGCTTCATTTCAAATTTAAATTTATTTTATTTCTTATTTATCCTCAATCTCTTTTATTAATATATAATTTACAATTTTACAAATTTGTTTATCGTACAATTCTGTTTTTTGTTTTTATTTTTTCAGTAGGTAAGGTTTTTTTTTGTAATCGTTTTTTGTTTTATAATTGAATTTATTTATTGTTCATTGTATAATAGTTTTTTTTTCAATTTTCTGAGTATTTATTTATTTACCTTTTCATAATTTATCATATTAACATTTTTTTTGTTGTGGTCATTCGTGATATCAATTTTATATAGTACAAGAATTCTGTAACAGAATTAAGATATTATTTATATATTTTCTTTTTTTTTGTTTTAAACAATTTGTAAATAAATAAATACTTTATGCAATATAAAGTTGTATTTTTTTCATAAATGATTCTTTTGTATTGATTAAAAGCTACACCATTACTTAACCTCAATAATTCCTAATTTAGCAAGATTTCCTAATGTTGTAGGATCACCAGGTTGCAGTCTTAAAGCTTCCTTATAACTAGCAGCTGCTTTTTGTGTACGTCCTAAAAGATGAAGGATTGCCCCTAAATTTGTATGGGCCCGTGCATCATCCGGTCGTAGCTGAACAGCCTGAAACAATTCAATTTCATATAAGAAGTTTTGGTCTAACTAGTGTACAGTATGCAAACATCACGACATGAAACATGAAATGTCCGTACCGCTAAATTGCCCCGCCTAACCGCATTACTCCAATTAACTCATCATGCACATTATTCTGCTACCAATTTAGCACTCTGAAGTAGATTTTGGTACTAAGAGAGTAATGGGAACCAGTGATGAGAGAAGAAGATGATAAAAAGTGTGAACATTTTTTTTTCAATTCCATAAACTTCCCTTAACAAGGTCTGCGACAAGGAGATGCAAGCCAATCCCTTATTAAAACTGTTTTGGAATTGATAATGAAGAAAACGGTTCTAGATGGAGCTAATACCATCCTCACCAGAAACATTCAGATGTGTTATTGGCTTTTGCAGAATAACAACATAGAACTAACCTCTCTTCGGGGTTCCGAGATTGAGATGTTTAGCAGCGCAATAGCTGGGTTCAAAAACGCAATTTTTGTCTACCTGACTGATTTTAGCCTGCCTAAGATGGAGCCCACTGGAGACCTGCTTTTTCTAAACGGAAGAACAATGGTCCTCCTAAGCAGACCCCGAAGAGGTACTGACAGAATTGCAGAAATGCCGTCCGCTTCAGGCACGTACCAATAACAGAGGTACGGAATAGTCCAAACGGAGCACGGTACACACACTTTTTTCGACTAAAGGGAGCAAAATTGGAGCTTTAAGAAATTGTGTAGGACCGGTGACATTGGCATACTCGGGTCTCGTTCGATTGCGAAGGTCAAGCAGCCTTCGACGTGGTAAGTACTTAGTTAGGGAACCGCTTGCTAAAACGACACTCGTGTTTGGAAAGGTCGATTACGAATACATTCATATCTGTAAAAAGGCGTACATACCTGTGGCGGGCGCATTTTTAGATTTTCTTGCCTGTAGCGGTAGCGTTAAGAACATTGGTTGGAATTTGTATGAGCCATATGAGCCATTGAACAGTTTATTTCTCTCGTTACAAAATTAAGACAATCGTATTTTGGTGTTAGTTCACATTGTTTTTATGCATGCGCTACTAAAGGGATCAGCATGAACAAGAATAACGAGAATCTAGTCTTAGTTTAACAGTTTGTGATGTAAGAACGTGAGTTAAACAGAAGCCCTTGATAACAAAAAGGTGCTGGTGCTGAAAGCGTATAAAGAATGGAGGCAACCTGCAAAATGAAACTTGTGTCGCTGACAGGGCTTTTATTACCGGACTTCTAGAGATAATCGATGGCCTTATGTAATTAAACAAAAATTAACAAAAACGTGTGTTCCCGATAAAAACTATTTGAAAAATCCATTTAAACTTACTCTTCGATACCATTTCTCAGCTTCGATTTTCCTATCTAGAAGCCTTAGAGCTGTTGCGGCGGCGACAACAAGCGAATAATCCTTGGGTGATAGCTCAGCAGCTCGGATCCGGTACTGAACAGCTTCTTCGTTCCTTGCGAATGCTGAAAGGAATTCAGCTGCAAGCAAAAAAAAGATAATTAAAAAATTCAACTCCATTCTCGGACGTATTTTCTCCTTTTTTCAAGCAATATTAAATCTTCAAGGCAAGGACATTTCTAAGACAAAGGAATAGCCTCCGAAGAGGCCCGGGGGAGCGGGTGTGGGTACAATTATTTTCTACTTACCGTAGTGATGATAGACGCTGGCCTGTGCTGGCGCTAGCTTTAGCGCTCGCTTAAACCATAACTCAGCCTCGGATGCTCTGCTGCTCTGTTGGAACGAGAAAATAGTGAAAGGGATAATGAAAATCCATTAACGAGTCCTTAAGATAAATTGTCAGGTGCATGCTAAAGGCAGGAATTTCGATTAGAATTTTTTTTGTAGTAAAATCGAAGTTTTATCAAACTTTACAGAAATTCCGGAAATTGCAGTCCGTAAATGCTAAAAATCGCAAGAAAATCCTAGTCACTTACGTTTTTCGCTAGAGTTAATCCGTATGACAGATGAGCCGCCACATGATCCGGCTGGATCTCCAATGCCGCCCGGTGGTACTTTTCCGCTTCGTGCCACTGCTGCAGCCTCCCGAAAATGTCCCCAATCCGGTTGTACAGGACTTCGCGTTGGTAGTTGGTGGGTAGCGAGTGCAGGGCTTCGCGGTATACAGCCAAAGCTCGCTGCAGCTTGTTCTGCTCTGCATAGAGGCTGCCCAGCTGAAGATACGAAGACATCCTGGCGTTCTCGTGGGCGGCCCTGTCCCGGACTCCTGCGCCGTCCACTTTGGTGCCCTCCTTCAGCACGCTCGCGGCTTCCTGACACCTACCGAGCGCTATTAAGCTTGTCCCTAGATTAAGATACGCAACTGAAACAGAAAATGGATTCTAATTAAAACTTGCTCCATTCCGGCTACTAGCAGACTCGAATTACGTGCTAAATTGGGTCGAAACTGTATAGCCCTCTGGAAGTTTTCAACAGCACTTTTGAAATTTTGTTGATTTTGATGTAGGATTCCTCTGAAATTAGAAAAAAGGAAAAAATCTAGTCATTACTGTCTTTGCTTAACCTTGCTGACGGCTAAGGGTCCACAGTGAACGCATAGTCAGCAGAAACATCCTTCTTGCCCGCCGCTACAACTGGAGGGACTTGGCCGTGGAAGCGAGAGGGAGAGATGCTTTTTTTGCTGTGCCCAAGGAGGAACCCTAACGCTCAGGTGGAGGACTTTGAACCCCTTTTTCGGAAGGGATTTTACCCCGAATAAGCTCTTCGCCCCAAATTTCTTTAGACTGTTGCACAGCTTGCCGTTATTCAGTTCAGTGATTTTCCAACTGGCACTGCTGAAGGCGTTTGAAAGGACGACAAGGGAAAGTGTAAGAGATATAGACTTTCCTTTACCGAATAAAATGGAGAGATTCTTGTCTACAAATTGTGAGTAGATTTTTGGGCGATTTTTTTCAATTAGGAGAAGCCTTTGGAATTGGTAAACGGGGTGAAGATGAAAGAAAAGAGGAATTAGACTATTTTAAACGAGTTTTGAGTTTTCTTTTTCTTTTCCGCCTTTTCTATTTTAAGGAAGCGAAACTTTGCAATTTCGTTGTGCTTTCAATGGGGACTTTCTCTAGTTTCGGACTGGTTAAAATACGACCACAAACATTTCTTTTTAAATGAATTCCTTTTTATACATGGAGGAGAGGTGCCTTTGATATTTATTCTGCTAAGGTAATTCTAGGGCTAAGTAATTGGATGTTGAACAGATTTGTAGAAAAGTTATTGTGTCGATAAATGGATTGAATAAACTTTGGTGGCAATTTGCGATGCCGACCTCGGTAGTCCCAGGTGTTCCAATTTTTTTTAGAGTGAAACGGTTGGGGTTCCTAAATTCGAACCTTGCACTCTTGTTCTAGTAGGTACCGCTCCTCAGGCGCGTACGCAGGGGGGGTTACTGGGGGTTAAACCCCCCCCCCCCAATGATTCCAATAATAATAGGAAAAATTATAATTAATAAATATATCAACTTATTAAACAATTAAAGAAATATTCCGAATAACGATGTATAATATATGGTGGATTCTTTTCAAACGCGATAGCAAAAAAATAAATATCTCTCAAACTTTGGGAATATGTTCGTGAACTCGATGTGATATACCAAAATTTTTTTTAGCGCAATTGGGTGCGCCGTTTCGGAGTTGCAACTGTTATTGAAAAAAACGCGATTTTTCAAAAATCACGTATTTCTCATTTATTTATAGCTCTCGACAAACTCTGAGTTTCGGGATGGCCATATAGATTTTTGTAGGAAATTTTCCGTCTTTTCAGATGAAATTACGCAAAAAACAATTGAACGAATTTTTGGCCAATTTTTTGGCCTTTTTTGCCCAAAATTTGAAAAAAAGGAATTTTTAAATTTTTTTTCATGTCACCAATCGATTTTCTGACTCAAAAACTACGCGCCACCAAGTTTTCAGAGTAGTTCCCTTCTTTTCGGTAAAAAATTGTAAAAATGCCCTAAATCAAAGTCTAAAGTCTTGCGCACACCAGGAGACCATGATTTTTGGAGAAAAACAAGACATTTTGTGATATTCGAAAAATGGTCAAAAATTATTATTTATGTTTCTTCACAATTTTCAATAAAAAAATTGCGATAAAAATATACCTATAGGTAATTATTTTTATAGTGAAATAACATAAAATATTTTACCCAATATGTGTACAAAATATGTTTTGTGAAACCCCCCCCATGGTTTCATCCTGCGTACGCTACTGCCGCTCCTATCGCTTGTTTGAAGTATCTACGCTTAATGGTGGGTCCACACGATAGAGCCTTTGGTTGTAGATACTTCTCCTTGTAGACAGCGCTTTTACTACCGGACTTCTAGAGATAATGATCGATGGCCTTATGTGATTTAACAAAAATTAATAAAAATCTGTTTGTAGACGTCTAAAGAATTTTGTCTGTGAAACAAAGAAAAGTCGCTGAAATAGAGACATTCCGTCGACATGACCGCGCACAGACATTCCTCGACCGTTGCATCTGCACTTCACACTGTGCAAAAGTCCAAAGGGAAAATGGGGCAGATAAAAGTCCTCAATGTGTAGACCCAGGGGCGGCGCTTTCATAGGTGCGAATAGTGCACTTGCACCGGGCGCAATTGGACGGGCGCGCAATTTTCCCATTGTCCTTCACTGCGATCAAAAAATTAAGAGCTGATGGGGCACAATATGACATACTGCACCGGGCGCAAAAACCCCCAAGAGCCGGCCCTATGTAGACCCACAATAAGTCTCGCGTTGGGTAAGGGGAGCCTGAGTAGCACAGCAGATACTAATGGTGAGTCCACAAAATACAGATTTAGCACAGACTTCTTTAGAATTTTCCCCGCAAGCCCTCCCTCCATTGGCCTATCAATGACTAGAATTGATTGAATGCATTGAGCCGTGTATTGTCTTCCTTGTGTTTCAGGTTGAGCTGGAGCAATGGCCCAACAGACCTTAGGACTGGGAAGTCTGTAGTAATAAAGAGTCCGCACGGAATTTCGACATGTTTGCGTGAACGTTTTTATTCAAAAAGATAAAATCTGTACGGACAAAGGTATGTGTATTGTGGACCCACCATAAGGGAATATTCTTTGACTATTGATCTTGTGCCCGAGAAAATTTAGTTCGTTCGCCCCCAAAAGTGCTCTGGACTCTGTGTTCCTGAAAATTTTTACTAACGACGAGGATATCGTCAAGTTAATGTGCACGAACTTCAAATCAGCGACTTACCTCGCCTTCAGGCCGAGTCTATTAGGCGTACGGTTTATTAGGCGTACGGTAGTTGCTGGCCTGTAGACACGACTTTTCTGGACGGAAGGGTGGAGTCTCATCAAAGCAAACATTCGCAAAAGTAGAAAAAAGTAATAGTGAGGTGCAATAATACCACGGTTCGTGAACATTTAACTCACTTTAGACTCTTACGTACTTGGTATAATCAAAAAGTGTCCTAAGATCTGAGGTTGCTGCTTTCAAAGGTCATTCTAAAAATGTGGTGTAAATGTACGTTTCCGTTGTAATCAAGCTAAGTGCGTTTAAATTTAAATAATAAACAAAAAATTTACCTCCAAATATAAAACTCCAAACAAATTTTTTTTAAATTAATTGAACCCGCAGCACAAAGCAGCAGAAAAGTCCTTCGGGAATATTTCGTATTTTCTGTAGAATTCAATATTAAATATTAAAATTTTCAGTACATTTCCTCCCCCACATTTTTACTACGTATTTTCACAACAAAAAAAACCTAGAAATTTCCTTCCATAATTAAATGAATTTTCTTGTTTTCTTAAATTTTTTCCCTGTGTTAAAAATGTTATTAAGTTTTGCAAACGTGACAAACACAGAACGAGGTCACCCTAATTAGTCTCAATTCGAAAGCGAGCACGTGTAAAGCTTGTTTTTGGGGAAACGTAAAAGAATAAATACGGAATTGTCTGAGAATTTGTTTAAGCTGCCGAGTTAAACCACAACAATGGAAAGTTAGGTATCATCAAAGGAGAACGTGCATATGAAAAAAAAGACAACACTTCCGAAAAGTCTTTGTGCAGGAATCCTCGAAAAGTCGCAAAGTTTCCGAGTCCTAATGAATCCCTTTCAGAACAGTCACTAAAAGAGTTCCTCTTCATCGACCATAAAAAAACCTTTCGTCAAAAGGAGCGCAAAGTGAGTGTTTTCTGCTACAAACTTGTAATCCGCACAAAGGAACTCTCCTTATAGCCAACATGTCTCTGTTCAATTGAGAAGTCCTGAGTATTCATTTGTAAAACGTTTGGCTACCACACACTAATAACATAATAGTGGCAATTGGCAAATCGTAGAGCAGCCCTGCAGCAGAGACTACCTTTTGAGCCTTTTCATCGTGGTTGAAAATCATCGCAGGTGGACAAAAGTACCCAAACGTAAATAGAACTGGCGGTGAGCCCTTCCATTTATTATTTTTGTGTGGGTTCTTTTAATATGGCGAAGCGACTTGGAAAGGGATAATAGTGGAAACCCCAGAAAAGTGTCACCCGATGTCACCTTTATAAACCCACGCCCACTACCCCGGTGCGGTGCCGGCGCACTAGAAATGAGAAGACTTGTGCATATGCAGGAGGGCAAAAATGGAAAATGTCGCATGGATATCGCACAAATCTGACAAGAATCCTGATTAAAAGAGTGCAACGATCTCTGGACGAGTTGAATGTGAATTGAAGAACGTGAAGGATGTTCTAGTTTTGCGTCTCTCATGGTCTACTAATCTGCAGTTCTAGAGTACGTCGCGAAATTTGTTAGCTTTATGAAGAAGAACAATAATGACGCGATTGCGTTAATGACAACGTTTAACAACACTCAATAAAGTAAATTTTTTAATATTATTTCCCACAAAATACCACGGGCTCATGGCAAATGCGGAACAATAACTTACTGCAAAAGATATATTGGCTCGGCGCCACTCATTTGCCCCATAGCCCAGCCATTCTAAATATTCTACAGGGGAATCATCACCTTGTGGAAAGATATCTACACCAACGCAATCAACGAATTCCACAAAGCTGAGACCCAAAGATTGCGCATCTAAACACTATCAAATTCCGTCTAGTCTCGATTTTGAAAAATCACAAATATTGAAGGTGTCCTAAGGTCCCTTAAAATCAAAATGAACACTTAGAGCAATAGTAAAAAACTTACAAGTTGAAATGCACGTCCGCCATATTAGGTCGATACTTAAGAGCTTCATGGAGAACCTCTTTAGCTTCAGCATATCTTCCTTGCGAGCTAAGGACACTTCCTAAATTTCCAAGAGCTGTAATAAAATCCCAAGCAAAAGGGACAACATATGTTGCCAAGTGAAATCAGAGCACAAAAGTAAAACACACGCACACACTCACCTTTAGGGGGATTAACCCCAATCGCGCTACGGTAAAGGCTTTCCTCGTCTCTCCAGTCTAGATTCCTCTTCCATGTTTTCGCACTTAACAGACTTAATACTAGGCTCATACACAGTATGACTGCAACCCTCTTTTTGGGATTTCTTAGCGGCTCCATTATTTTGCTAATTCCGAAACCGACCAGGAGGCAATAACCGACACTGGGCAAGTATAGCAGTCGTTCAGCAACAACAAAACCGACGTAGAAGAACAAGTTGGTCGCCGGCAAGAATGGAAGCGTCAGAAATGCCATCGACATTATGAGGACTGTACAGTTTGCTGTCCTTACTGATACATTATTCAGTATACTACTACAACAACTACTATTTACAGGATTTGAATTGTTAATGTCATACACACATCTGCCTGGCTCTGATGTTAGGACCGTTGTCATTCGTAATTTACCAGAGTCTTGAAGAAGGACAACATCCGAAGGCGAGTTGGATCGGGACCATCGATGCCGCCTCTCAAGGAGCTGGCAGCCACATTCCGTGTAAGGACCTGGCACGTTGTTGTTATTAATTGCCCTACAGGAACTAGTATGCCTTATCGTGAGCTCCTGTTTACATATCCTGCAAACACACTCGCTCTTAGCTACACTTGTCACTATCGAAGCTGTCGGTTGTTCTTGGGCAAGCAGCGCTGCCGCTCCTACCCCGGTTTGATTCATCACTAAAAACTTTTTCTTTGTCCTTGACTTTCTCTGCTGTGCTGTTCTGGGAAAATTCGAGTGCTGGTGTGTGTATAGGACTCGCACAGTCTGCCATAACGTTGTTGCCACAATTGTATAAAAACTTAAACTTAACAAATTTCTAGGGTCGTAGATGGATGTTATCCTCGGGATGGCGTCCATGCCCCAGTCGAAGCTGAGCATTGACGGGTACAGCAGGAGCTTGAAATTGAAGACTGGAAGGTACAAAAACGTCAGGAACCTAGTCCACATCGAGTTGGTCTTCGCAATTGGATTATCGGCCGTGGAGAAACTGCTGGTCGGTCCTGGCATTGACAGCCTCACGTAGATGGTCGTGATGAGGGCAGCTGTGATTATACTAAGAGTTCGGCAACGATTCTGCAAAGGATCAAGCCAAAGAGATTTAATGCTACGAATGATATGGGGTCCTGAGAATACAAACCTTATCAGCGAAGCCACATAATCCCCTTACGATATCGAAAATGGCACAAACTGCCAACGCTGTAACTGCCGTCTCCTTAAAAAGCAGGGCGCCCAAGGACATCAGGATGGTCAGGCCCAGGGCCACCCACTGTCTGCTGTCGTTCCTTTCTCGCCAGGCGATGTGCTTGATGAACGTAAGGTAGGTAAGTAAATACAGGATACACGCCGCAAGGTCTGCCCTTCCAACAATGCCAGCAACAGCCTCTGTATGAATGGGATGAGCAGCGAACAAGGCACCTGTCGCTAGGATACCCCACACCGATGACAGAAAGTGACGAGCTAATTTCACTACTAATCCAGTTGCAAGGCAATGCATTAAGTTGTTTATGAGGTGATATCCCCAGGGTGTATAGCCACCTATTAAGTAGTTCACCTTAAAGCTGAGGACACATAACGGTCTGTATGAGCCGTGCGACCCAGAGTCACTTAGTGGGGTGCCCCAGTAGTCGTGCTGGAAAGCCTGCATCCAAGGTGATGTGCCGGATACATCGCCATTGCCTAAGATGGCACGTCTGTAAGAAAAAATGTAATGTAAGAACATATGCAATGCTGTCGCAAGTGTTTTGTAATTTGTTTATTAATTACAGGTGTTCAGGTGTGGTACTATATGCAAGATTGGGTGTAAGAGTCCCGCTTACACATGAAAGCGAACTTAGTTACGAATACTCTCTTTCCTCCAAGCAAGGCTGCTTTTTAGTAATTTGCTCATATTTTGGGGTATGAAAAAGGTCATTCTATGTATTATTTGCACTTCACGTTGTTCGCTGACTTGTTTTCTTATATCTTTCTATGGTTTTCCCGAGTAAAAATCGCCCGTACCTAGCCTGCAACACTACCCTGCACGGTGCGGCGCCCGCAACTAGCACGCATAGAGAACAACTGAGAATGGCACATTTTTACTCAGGTTGGCATATTAATTCGACTCTTTAAAATAATATTTCCGACCTACTTTTGTGATGACCAAAGGCTCTAAAAATACGACAAAACTCGGGGCATTTTTAACTGAATCCTGATATATTATGTATTCCACTCTCCTTTTCAGAACTAAAACTGTGACAAAAGGATTTAGCTAAAAGAGACTTCCATTGACCGAAAAATCGTGACCATTGAATAGGAATGCCTGAACTCTGCAGAGGGCTAGCAATTTGCCCCAAAGCGTAGCCAAACGAAGAAATCTCATAAAGCATTCGAGTCAGTCACAAATATGTTGTTGTCGTCTGTTTCAGCCCCCCCTCCCATTTATATTAGAAGTTATTTCCAGCAATTCCTAACCCCAGGGTATTCCCAATAAAACTGAAAGGGAAGAATTGGTATTTCCCACGACAATGACCAACACTTTTCTTTTCTTCGCATTTTCGCCCCGGAGCAGCCCCGCATCCCTTTTCATATACAAAACTTAAACTAGTGGCAGCACCTTTTCCAGCCGGAAGCCCCACGACCATTAAGGCTTACGTTTTTCATGTGGTTTCTAATGTTATTCTTTTCACGGCCGATTGTTCTCCTTTAAGATCTCCCAGCCTCGACCCCGGGCGCAGGAAGTGAGTGAGCTTAAAGCGAGAACCTTCGAAAGTGTCTGCCGTACACGAAAACCTTTTTTCAGTCCCACTCCGCCGCCCCCTGCCGGGTTAAATTCACAACAGGTGAATACCTACAAATTCCATCGGCTTAAGGCAGGGTTAAGCTTAACAGGAGTAGGCGTCGAAGTGGGTCCGCGCCCGTGCTCGTGTCGGGAGGGGATGCGCTCACACCAGCTCATTCTCGGTACAAAACACTTGAAGACAATAAAATCGTATGACAAAAATCGTGTATTGATTTTACATTTTCGCCTTCTGAGCACTATTCTTGCCACCCTTCCCAATCTTATCCTTGGGCAACAATGCCGGGACTTCCTTTCTTATGGATTTTGTCCTTAGAAAGTCCCACAAGTTCTGATAAAACGATTCCAGTATATGATTAGGATTCCAGCGACGTTGCCCAGCCCGTTTTCTTTGTGGAGCTGCTTTCTCAACTCGGCAAGCAGAAGACCCGAGGGCGGGCGGGGCGAAACCCCTAGGTACCTTCTCTAACCGCCTGTCTATCCTTATCTTCCCGCACTTCGGCCCATTTGCAAAAGATATCGTAAAATGATTGGAAAACCCGAAGGTCGTGGAGTTGAAACAGGTGTAGATACTTAGCGTAATGGCAGGTCTGCACGTATCTAGAAAGAAACGTTACAAGCATCCCCTAGAGGAGTCGGTCCACCTGGGCCCCAGCCCGGCCCGGCGATCCTTCCTCGGTTTGTTTACAAGATATTCGCCGGGATATTGAACAGGTCTTCCTAGTCGGTCAATAAAATTAAAGACAAGGAAATATTTGTTTAAGGGAATTTCCGCTGCTGGCGCCTCTTCGAGGTTCAGTTGCTGTACCTTCAGCCGTGCGCCTCCGCTGATTTTCCCCTCGGCGCGGGGCCCTGCCGGGGGACTGGGTGCAAAATCTGTTGACTTGAAAAATGTTGCGAAAGATGAGAACTTTTAGATAGAATTCCGAATTCGGGCGTGAAATTTTTCATTTTGAGGTGTTTGCGTGAAGAAGTAGATTTCGAGGGATGAGCACGGGAATTATGTACGCAGTTTGTAATGTCTGCGAGGTGAAAAGAAAATGTGGCAAAATGTTTCCCTCGGTTGGCAACAAACTCCATATTTTATGGGATTTTAAAAGGATGCTTCATTAATGCGGAAGAAACGCTCTTCGGAATATTTTAAAGCTTTGTAATTACGTAATAAAATTTAAATTTTAAAGTGATGGCAAAGTTTCAATTAGAGTGAGAAAGCTGGGGCGGAAAGTTTTTCTTGATTTTGCTGAAATACGATTATCCTTAACTTTTGAGCCCAATGAATATTGAGTTGAGTTATTTTGTGTCTTTCGGGGAGTCGTTAAATTTTTCCCCACTACCTAAAGGAGCAATTAAAAGGGTAATTACCAGCAGAGTTGTATTTAGAATTGAGATAATGTAACCCAGTGAATTGTTGATGTGCGCAGTAATTGGTAAGGACGCACTAAGAGTTATAGGAGAAGAGGTAAAGTAGATTGGCATTGGCCAGCACGGATTAGGCGGTCGAATAGGAATGGAAATTCAGTTTCAGCTTGCAGTGTTGGTGTTTTTGTAATCACCGCGAGACGAAAAAACATAAAGGCCATAAACGCCTGCCTATTGCGAAATCAACATAATGAGCACAATTTCGGCCTAATCGAAATGCGTGAGCGTCTAAATCATCCCCCATCAGCATCCACCTTCTGACAAAATATTACTGAATAAAAAGTTTTGCGTACCTTGATATTGTATAGATGTTTCTTCCTCAAATCTCAAGAGAAAAGAGTGTTGCGAAAATGCTTTACATTTATCATCGGAGCCATCCTCACCCTGACCCTCTTTTTCAGTTACATAAGATTCAATTTTATTTCTAAACAAATTCTTTCACCTCGGCAGATTTTGTATTTTCGAAAGGCGCCACCCCCGCACACACAAAGACGTATTTACGTAACATGCAGGCACCATTCAACAGTCCTCAATTACGTAACACCCAGTTAAAATTAGATATTCATAAGTCGAAGTCATGAATTTACCGGAAATCTCAGGTAAAATAGTAATCTTTTATCCCGCAACAGCATAAACCAAATAAGCAGGCATTTTTCCCTTAGTTGGCCTAAATTGCTGTCAGACACTGACGCGCTTCCATATTTTCTGGATTTCTGGATTTTCTCTGCTCGGGTCTTATGTAACGCACACATCATAACCCCCATAAGGACTAAGGACATAAGCTGCCATGGCCGCATATGGTTGATATTATTGCAAGGTACAGAAAATATTGCCAGACATCAATTTCGCTTTTTTCAAGCATGTGCGAAATTCAGTAGAAAATCAATTTTTTGGTTGATTAAGTTATTCCACGAATTTTTCCTCCTTCAAAGGGAGGATTATATGGCGTTTTTAGATGATGTGACGTCTTACGGGGTAAATTGTTGTAACTAAATATGTTTCGTACATATGTCACCCCCGGGAATTGCTACGGCAATAAGTGCTCTTGGCTTCGTGCACGAGTATAGAGCTGCTTTTAAGGGATGAAATTTGGGATCAGTGCTCCAGAATAAAAATAAATTATCAGCACTCAAACAGCACACCATATTCACTTGCTTCTTAATTTTTGAAGGTCGATGAACAATTCCATTCGCTTTTATGTACAGTGCTGATTATTTTACGATGCCATGGTTATTTTTACGAAGAACAGGCAATTATGAACCTATTCTGACGGGTTTAAAAAAGGCAGGAAGCTACACCCACCTACAAGTCTCCAAAATTCCTCTTGAGTGAAAAGGTTTCATTCGCAACATGAGAAACGCTAATAATAAAATAAATGTGTACTTTTATATAACTCACCTATCATCATAGACGAATCCAGCATTTAGGGTGTTCAGATATAAGATAAAAGCCAACGCGCAGCAACCCAAGCTTGTGTAATCCATGCTGAAATAAAAAGAAAATTATATTTAAAAAAAATTGGTGTAATTTAGTTGAAGGTGTTCCTTAAAAAGGGGCCATCCATAAATTACGTCACACGAATTTCATGATTTTTTGACCCCTCCCCCGTCCTTGTCACAACTGGTCACATTTGTGAGACTCCCCCTCCCTAGTGTGACGTCACATATTTTGCAATTTTACATCTAGAAATTATTAAATTAAAACAGCAGTTCCGAAATTAGTTTTATTTCTATTTAAATTATTTTTTAATAAAATCAACATCACCCTTTTCAAAAAATTAACAAAACAAAAAACCAATAATTATATTCTAGTCCGGGGAAATTAGCAAAAAAAAGCGCACGAAAGAAGACAAAATTCCAAAATGGCTGAAAATTGGTCCGCAGCTTCCTTGGGACTTTTTAAGAAAACCATTTCGGAATCACTAGAGCTTGCTGTTCGATATTGCACTCTATACGAAGAAAATAGATTGTCGACAGTACAAAGGGCTTTCCCTGAGCTCTAGTCTTCCACATAAAAAAAAAAAATAAAACATGACCGCCGGAGATATCGCGTTTTTCCCGTGTTTTCCTAGTATCTCGGTTTCTATAGGTCGCACAACCTAGTACGAGGGCCCAAAATGTTGACAACGAAAATCTCTACAACTTTAGTTCTTATAAACATGTTGACCCGATGAACCCTTTTAAAGTTATTCAAGTTCAAACTTATCAAAAATCGCTTTTTAGCAAAAAAATCACTCAAAAACTGCTTTTTTCGAAAAAGTTTTTGATCAGTCAATACGAAACGTTATTGTCTACAAAAAAGCCCTCTTGCCATTTTTTCGAAAACTTAACCCTTTCGAAGTTATTCAAGGTCAAAGTCTCAAAAATTCGGTTTTTGGCCAAAAAATTACTCAGAAACTGATTTTTGCGAAATTATTTTTGTTCTATTTATACAAAAGATTATTGCCTACCCTAATGACATCCTTGTCATTTTTTCGAAAACTTCTCGAAAAAAATTTCAAAAATTAATTGAGCGAACGCCGGTCTTCGGACGAATCGAATTGATTTGCATTTTGTACTGACTTTTGGCTATGTTTAAACGCAACCCCCTATATACGCGAATTTCACTTGCCGAGAGTTTTTTTCGAACGTGTCCTTCGCGTAAAGCGAGGTATTACTGTTCTTAGATATATTAGATTTCGAATTGTGACATCACGAAATTTAGGACCCCTCCCACCCCTTGTCACACTATGTCACACTTCGTCGACCCCCTCCCTCCCCCTTAACGTGTGACGTAATTTATGGATGGCCCCAAAGAGCACAGAAATTATTTTCATACCTAACTTCTTTCTTTCATTTAACCTCATCCCACAGGTGGTGTTTCAAAGTCAAAATCTCCCTTGTTTTACTAACTACTAAAATTATGTTTTTATTTATTGAGTTTAAGGTGCTTTATTATCACATAGAGTATGGTGGGCACGTGATATTCTACTAGGTCGTAGAATAAAAAAAGGCATCACAAACTACAACAACAAGTCCTTAAAAAAGGATAGAAAAATTTGGGTGTTTTTGGTCGTTTTTTTTAATTTGTTAGCATAATCTCTCTTTAGTTCTCGGGATACACTTTACCTTAATCAACTTGTCTTCAACTTTTAAAGTGGTCCAAAAGTCTGCTTTCTGGCCTTCTTCTTGGACGATGACCTCCAAGTTGGACGTAAATATTTTTTTGTTGAGCCATTTTGATTCAATTTTGGAAATAAAAAAGGTCAGTGAGGTCCAAATTTGGCGAATACGGAGGATATTGTCATAGTTAGGGTTAATCTCATAATTTTCGGCAACGAAACTGCGCAGGTGTGCAGTCGCCTTCTTTTTTGTCAGATAATTTTTTTTTCATCTTTCAAATGAAGATGTTCTTCTTGATTTCTTCGGTCCTTTGCAACTGGTATGATGCAGCAACTGCTCAGGATTGCGATCGCTTTTATTCTCCACTAAGTTCAATTGTGGCACCCATCTTGCCGAGATTTTTTTCGCACCCAATTTGTCGTAGACAATTCAGAAACAGTGTACCTTGTGATATGCCTGTGGCTTCAACTATTTCGCGAACTTGAAGTCGTTGATCACGCAAACCCATATCATGGATTTTGTCAATCATTTTGGACGAAGTCACTTCTACTAGACGTACCAAACGATTTTCCATTTTGCTGAACAGAAGTTGGTTGCTTCAAATTCTAGGAGTTACCTAGGGTTTTGAGAACAAACACCTTCTTACAAAATAATATTTCTTTTATTTATTTGGGTACCTTACTTGCTTACATACTACTAACTTACTACTAATTGCTCCTTTAATCCCTCATGGGACATAGGGCGGAAACAGTTGCCCTCCAGCGGACTCTCTTTTGCGCGACAGCTCTCAGCTCTGACCAGGATCTCCCGGTTGTTGCGGCCTCTGCTAATAGGGTTCTCCTCCAAGTTGTTCTAGGTCTTCCGGCTCGACGGGTTCCTTGCGGATTCCAGTCGAGGGCCTGTTTGGCTAGATTATCGTTTTCGCGTCGCAAGGTGTGGCCAATCCAATTCCATTTCCTTCGCCTGATTTGGTCGTCTATCCTTTCTTGGCCAGCACGGCGCCATAGCTCTTCATTTGAAATTCTATCTTGCCAGCGGATTTTTAGGATACGACGTAGGCATCTGTTGATGAAAACTTGTAGGCGCCCCGTGATGAATTGGGTGACTTTCCTCCGAACTGCAATATAAGTTTAAGCAAACTTCGAATTTTAACTTTGACAGCTTAGCAGATCGGAACGGAGCGGATGCATTGTAAATGGCCCTTTAGACTGATGGACCGGCTTATTTTATAGCCGTGCGAAAAAGCTTTGCTGGGCAGGAAATTTTAGCTTCGAAGTTGGAACGTTGGGCTTTTCTTTTTAAGGATTTTATGTTTTTTGCCGGGAGTTTTCTGGGAGAGGGTTGTGACTAGTAATGAATGGTTGGTGGTTCGTTACAAAGTGCAGAACTGCCGTTCTCCTGGTGCCAATATATATAATTTTCTTCTTTATCCATAGGTTTTCCACAAAGTTTCTCCATCGGACTCTGTTTTGAGCTATTCTCTTGGTTTCAATCCAGGTTTGGTCAAAATTGTTGATTTCTTCCAGTACTGTCCTTCTCCATGTATTTTTGGTCTACCGACACCTCTACTAGGATTCCATTCAAGGACTCTTTGTGAGTCAGGCACATCGACCCTTTAAAGTTCCTTCTTAAAGGGCCCTATTTCACCATAAAATCTTAATTGCCAATAGGAGTACAAGTGAATATTTAAAGCAAAAAGTAAAAAAAATCATTTTAACTTCGCAGCGCCCTTCCGGGGCCAGGCTAGGTGAGCACTACACGCAACAGCGTACAAATTTGTGCCCAAATTTAAACAAAAATAAAAATAGACGAAAGTGATATAAATTTACTGAGGAAAGCACGAATTAATGGAAGAAACTAATCTCTAGTGATTTACAGTTCCTGCCTATATTCTTACAAAAGAAGACGGTAATGATGGTGATAATGATTTACCTCAATGCCGTGTGGGAAACAAAATGAGGTTCCTTAACTAAAACTTTATTCATGGGAATAATTACAGGTAAACACTCACCTCCCCGCCGCCGGCGTAATTAAAGGAATTAAAACACCCCCAGTCCAGTCCGTTCCGAGACCACAACAGCGAAATAAAAAAAGCCCCAACTAACACTTTTCGTGGAAAGAAAAAATCTAACGGTATCATTAGATAAAAAGCGCGGTGAAGGCCCTTAATTATTTACAGGATCAATTAAGTTAATGTGTGCAGGAACAGGATATCTGGAACAGCCGATAGTTGTATAATGTGGGGGCTGCAGCACGAAGGAGGATAAAAGATTACGTGCGGCCACAACAGGACAGTCGCGCCGGCAGTGGGACGTTAAACACTATCCCACCTTTTGTTCCGTTATGTAACTGCGAGCAGTCCTGGTTCCTGGGTCCTGGGTCCGTGTACATTAGGGCACATCCACGAATCGAATTAATCCAATCAATTCAACTCTGCGACTATATTGCATATTAATCAGTCGTCGGGAGTGAGTCGAGAGCCGAGATCGATTTTCGGGCACGTGCATGATTGCCACGGAACACTCGTCCTTATCGCCGCGTAATTACACATTATCTAGATACGCCCGGGTTAAAAGTAGTTTTACAGACGGTAACAAATCACTGTTATATAGTCGTGGATGACAAATAATTGCCGGAGGGGGGAGCGCTTATTAATTATGGATTCTTCTCGAAATTACAGGGTTGTGCCAAAATACCCGTGCATAATAGATAACCGGAGAGGGGCTGTGTGTTTATTTGAAGGGAGGTTTGTAGTTGGGGTCTTTATGTTTGCTGTAAATTTTTAACAGCCAATTAAGATCCGTTAGGTAAAGCCTTCTTCATGTTCATTTCATTAAATGTCAAGGTTTCGGGTTTGTGGGGTTCTTGAAATGAAATTTGATTTTCTTGATAACCTTTAGCGACTTAGACGGCTTCGAGATAGAATTTTCGGTGCTTCCCAACCCCGCAGAGGGGGGGGGGGTGGTTAAATATGCGTGGTGAAATTTATTAATGCTACGTCCGAACTGCGAGGGGATAAATTGCCGCTGCTTAACAAGATTAAAGTCGACTACTGTTCACAACAGTCTACTATTAACGACCTGTTAATGGTTATTGGGTACAACTCCAAGTGGGGCTAAGGTATAGTAGCAGGGTTGGGCAATAGCAGCTCTTGGGAGCCACACGAGCTTCACATGCAGATCCAGAGCCTTGCCATTATGCTTGTGAGTTCGAATTCGAGAAGTATAGGACCGTCTTTTTTCGAACGCAAAAGAAGCTGCTATATGAATAGGGGGCAACCTGGAAAGAGTCCATTGTACTAAAACAAAAGCTTGTTCTTTATTTGAATCGTCCTAGAGATAATACATACAGGTTTCCAGTGCGCTCCACCTATAGGCTCAACCTAAATGAAAAGTAACGCAGAAGTGAAGTAGAAGTGAAGTAGACTTACTTCTACTGAAGTAGATGTAACTGCCACTTTACTTCCATTTTGGTCACTCTCATACTTTCATATGCAATGGTACCTAACTTCACTTCACTTCCCATTTAGGTTTGGCCAAATAACTGGCTAAAAGCTTCTTCTTCCTAACTGGAAGGGGTCTATCTCCAACTCGCGGTGATGTAACTGAGCCACACGGAGCTCTTGAACATGACCACCAGACGTGGTCTTGATTACTAACTCATCTAATTTCTGCAGCATGACTGGTAGTATGAGGTCCTGGCGGGGTGCTTAAAGGGAGAGAAGCTATTAATCGCAAGGAGAGCTCTCTCCTTGCTAAAACTCAATAAAAACTCCTTTCGTCGTTTAAAATGACTCCTTGAAATGTGCTCTCATTAAGGCGTTTCCACAGGATTATGACCACCATCACGATAAAATATTAATAATCCCCGAAAATTACGGTTGGGCTGCTGGAAAAAGGCTTTGATGCGATAGACTCTCAAACAAATCCCCATATCACCTTTACCCCGCAGTCGATCTGTTCTCCGCGATCTTAGCTCACGAGTAGTCTCAGGGCACACGGCTTCCTCTGCAGAAATCGCAAATCAAACGAATCCATTGGAGGAGAAAATTTCCTCCAACGATGGTTGAAAATAGAGCAAAGATTGTTTGTCGTTTTGTCGTCGGAGCCCTTTTCTCGCTGCTGACTCCTTAGCTGGTAGATTCCGCCGGAACCCCAGCGCCATTTATTTGATATCACACTTCATAGAGTTTCAGTTCTGAAAAGGTTTAATTTGCCGGCTATGTACAGGCAGCAGTACTGAAACTATTGATTCCGGGCCTGGTGCCGGACGTGGGGAGGATATAATTTTGCCGGAGCCAAATTAAATTGGATATCTGGCAACTCCTTCGAAAAGGGCAGCTTAATTGCTCCAACTAATTAGTTCATTTTCCTCTTCGCTTTGATCGCTGAAGTTGATTCTTACAGCAGTCACGTTTGTCGGAGTTTGCTGTCAACTATTAAAAAAACGGGGACGACGGGCGGTGGCGTGCCTGGGATGAGGGTTTATAACCCTTGCCTTGATGAAAGAGGAAATGCTCCTTCTAGGTCCTTGCTGGAGCTTAACTTTGTCTTCCTATATTTGAAGTCAAAAGAAAATTTCTGCTTTTTTACGTTGCTGACATAAACAAGATAAAATAAGATTCCTTCATCAAAGCGGTTTTTATTTTTATTTTTAGAATTACCAAGGGCCGGGACAGAAGATAGCTGCTCTAGCTCCGGGCGTCGTATTTCAAATACAAGAACCTTAAGATCTTCTGAAGGACAAATTTGATGAAAGTTGTGAAGACCTTTTAACCTATCTTGGTCTAAAATTTCCCTGTTTAAGTTTAAATTTTCCCTGTTGACATGCCCGGTTGTGTGTGTGTGTTTGTCATAAGACAGTTAATATACACTTGAACGACCTAATTGACAAGGAACCTAATCATACTGGCAGAAGGATGGAATACCTTGCTACATACAGCTTTTTCCGACATCATAAAGTATTCAACTTCAATGAAAATTTCTCTAGTAACTTGATGTATTCAAGGATATGTATTTTCAAAGCCAGGATAAGCTGTCTGTAAAGAGAGACATTTTAAGCAGAGAATTCCATTCTGGGAATCGGTCTTGAATATTCTGATTTTCCTTTGAAATTTTAGGACAACAAGGAAAGCTTTCCCTGATACTCGTATCATGGAAGGACACTTGGAGTCTATTTTCAAGAATTCTCGTTCACTGCCGGTGGACAAAGGTCGAAGCTTTGTCTAATCTTAGAATCTTTTGAACAAAATCTCTATTCGTTATACTAAGGAGTTCGGGTTACAGTGACGTGCTGGTGTGCAGGCGGGAGCTATCTGGGCCAGGTTGTTATTTCAGAACAATTAATCCAGGGCTGTTCAAGGAGTCAAGTTAATTCAATAAATAATTTCCAAAGTTCCAAAATATCCTTGTGCCGTTAAAAACGATGAAATCTCTTGAAATGGAATTTCGGAGCCCGAAAACAATTTCCCGAGTTTTCCTGGAACGAGCCACTTTTCTCGTTAGGCAAGGCGCCATTTTCCGCCACACCATCCAAATCACACAGAAAAAAACCAGTACAAATTGGTTGAACAGGCTTAGTGGAAAAGTTAACTGAATGATTTCATCAATTGCCCTTTTCACCGGCGCCTCTTTTCCCATCTTTTTTTCACTGGACTTGCTCCCCTCGCATTATGGCTGCGAAGAGCAGTTCCACCTCTCAAAATAATAAAGAAAAAACGGCGCAAGGCAGACAGAAAAAGTGGATTGCGGTAGACATTGTCTTCACTTAGGTAGCTCCAACGGTAAAGGACTCATTTGCTCCTGACACATACAGAGAGCGTAACTCAAGTGATTAGGAGCTCATTTGTGCGAGCTAGACTCAACCTAGATTACTTGTGTTGAAAGGACGCGCAGCAGACAAAAGTTTGTGACATCAAAGGTAGGAATTAGATCACGTGATTAATGCCAATAATTAACAACCGCCCCCGCTCCCACAGCGAAGCCACAAAACGCAACAAAACGTAAGGATGTTAAAAGTGAGCCTAGTGGAAGTCCTAGACACGAGCTCTAAGCTTTTTAATTACCTGGCAGGCTTTCAAAGGCACGAGCCCAGGCAACCCTCGAATCGTCTCCAATCTTGCTCCCTTTTCCCGTTTCCATAAAGGATATTAAATATTGAAAAAGCTAGAAAAGGACTCCGCAGGAATGGGCATGCAGACTTCATTGATGTCGGCCGGAAATATTATTTAATTGGAGCACTCTGTAAGAACTTGAAACCATTAATTAGCCCTGTTGCGGGGGTTGCACAGGAAGTCACTGAAAGGATAACACGCACTGGCGGAATAAGTAATTGGTCCTGGAAAACACGGGCAGACTAAGAGATTGCCGCAGTTCTGCTTTCAGCTTGATGAGATCGATCAACTATTGGACTGTTTGCCTCTATGTGATTGGGGCTCGTTCTGTGAGCGATACGTTGTGACTGATGCGGATTAGTTGCGATGCCGAAAGAGTTTTAATTAGTGAGACTCGCGACGCGCTAATTAAGCATGAGCCGACTTCATACGTAGGGAGCGGTACAAAAACGGATCAGCAACCATTTACAAAAGCTGGTGTTATTTCGTGTTGAAGTTTTGCATGTAGTTGTTACGTGGCAGTATAGTTGTAAGGTGCCGAAAGAGGAGCAATGGTCCCTGATGGTTGATCCAGCAATGGAAGTGGTGGTACTGTTAACCTCGACAGGAGACAGGGTAATCAACCTCAGTGGAACAGAGAAGAACAAAAGATGCAAAGGATCTGGTCCTCCGAGAGAGGGTAGGGCGTTAGGATGACAACCTGGCCCCATGCAGAATTAAACAGTTAGGAGAACTCAAAATTCACCTAGAGAAAAAGGGGGAAGGCCATAAAACCTGTGATCACCTGTATGGATCAGAGAAGTAAGAAGTGTGAATTCCTGGTAGAAAGATGGCAGCCTACGAGAGGAAAATATTAGGCTAAATTTTAGGTGGAATACAGGGAAACGATGAATGGAGGATAAGGACAAACAAGAAGTCTACTCCCAATATAATGAAAGAGACATCGTTGTGTATTTAAGATGTAACAGGCTAAGGAGGCTTGGACATTTAATTCGTCTTGAGGAAAGGGGAATGCCGAAAGAGATCTTTGAACGCAATCCTGTATGTAGTTGCCCCGGAGGACGACCAAAATCCCGCTGGTGGGTTAACGTAACAAAGGACCTAGTGAGATGCTCCCTAGCAAAATCTGGGAAGAAGTCGCAAGGTACCTGCCGTGGAGGCTAAAACTCACTTGGGCTGCGATGCCCTCTGATGATGATGATTTTATATGGCACAACCTGCAGTTTTATATCCCCCATCATAATACCAATACGGAACTATAATATATTCCTTACCTGCATTCTCCCCCAGGGCATACAGTTGAGAACAACCTGAGGGATTTCAATAACTGGTGTTTCGACCAGTCACAATTACATGCTCATGTCTCCCTTTTAGTCAACCTTTCCGGTAAAAGTGCGAACCTATAAAATTGCCTTATCCATTAATCCTGGCCCACCAGCCTTCCGCCCATTCAAGTCACCTGTTCTTGTACCTGCCAGCCGTTTTCACCCCTTAAGCTCCTCGTCATCGTTTAATTTTGTGATTAATTGAGTCAAATGTATTGTGCGTGCAAAATTTTTAGCGCATGCAACAAAGGTGCGGACATGTATTCCCAACATCAGGACGTCAGAACGTCAGATTAATTAATTCACACATAGCACTGTCAATTCACCTGACAGGACAGAAGAATTCCGGCGTGAACGCAGGTGAACGGAGGCGACATAGAGTAAAGCAGATAAAAAAGCCATTTTGGCACGTTTATGTGTGTAAGTAGTCCATTTCCATTCCAGCCTTTTAATTATATACCCGTAGTCCGGGGTCTGCATACACCCTGGCCCTGGCAGCCGGAGCAGCCTTTTCTAATTAGCTAATGCCAGGTACCCGCCATCCACCCAGAACGTGACAAGTTATCCGCATTAACTAATCACCTTAATTTGTGCAGAAAAATTGAGCGAACATTAAAGGAATTTCCACTCCGTTGTCCTGGGCCCAGTCTCCATGTGTGGAAGAGTCATTTTGTGATTGGAATAATCGGCGGAAAAGGACGAACATAAACAATGTTCAAGGATAATTTTTCCGTCATGGCGTGTAGTCGTGGGCTGTTCCAGTGGTGGTGGCGTTGTTTACCTTCTGGGATTTTTATTCCATTTAATTTTTTTTGATCCGGGCTAAATGTGACCTTTTTAAAGAAGTTCTAGATTATTTCCAAATATGGCAGAGAGGATTACTCGCCATGGTTACGTTTTAAGGTATTTTCGGCAGATTTCGTCCCGGCGTTGCGCGGTTATTAAACTCGGAGTTTAGATTATCTTGCCTCAACTTTCTAGGCTCCTGTCTCCAGGGTATAATACATTACAGAGAGGATGTTGCTATTTTTAAACGAACGCATGAGATTATAATATAGAACACAGAACTCTTGTAAAATATTATAATCGCCATTTCGAGCTTAAAATCGATATAACACACACTCATGGCCGGTTTCACAAGGCGACTTTAATACCAGCGGCAGACGACCGCAATTTATGATAATTTTATTTACGATCGTTTTTATTTAGGTTTTGACATGACATGACATGGCATGGCCCTCGCAGCTCGAACGTTTACACTGGTGAAAAGCGCATGTTGTATAATTTTATTGCAGTGTCCTCGGAAGTGAACAGCAGCATCAAGTAGGGCGCCTCCCTATCGTGCATATCATTAGATAGTATGCTTAAGAAAGTAGCTTTGGAGGCGCATAACGAAAGCCGAAGGACAATTATTAAAAATATGTTCAACTAATGACGTATGCAGATGGCATAGGTACGACAATGGTTGCAGCAACGGAAGGCCCTGTGGCGTTAGAACAAGCAGCAGCGAAAGTTTGACATTTTAACAATTGAAACAAGACGAAACGTATTTGGATCTCCAATAGAGCTAGTACGGGAAGGGCTTGACAAAATATATCAATCGACCGATATAAGTTTACACAGACAACAGCGAAAATAGAATGTAAAGCTATAACAGAACAAGCGGTCATATACGGATCGGAAACATGGGCAACGTTCATGCAGGGACCACAGTGCTCAAAAATTACAAAAAAATCCCGAAAAATCTAAAGAACTGGACTAAGAGTTTTCTATCTAGCCGTTCAATCAAGGTCGAACTGGAGGGCGTCGATTACAAACCCTACACCATCTCGGCCGGTGTACCCCAAGGCTCAATTATATCACCCACCCTCTCCCTAATCTAAACGATCTTCTCTCAATCACCCCGGATCCAAATCATAGCTTCGCTAATGGCGGTACCCTGTGCTACCCTTATGCCTTCGAAAATGTAACCCAAGCGTTGCCAACCCGTAGCTTCATGATCGACAAAGCATGTCTATTTCAATCAACCGAAACATCGAATTCATTCTTGACTGGCGCCACAAAAATCGAGTCGAATTTAACGAATCCAAAACGAAGTATTGTTTAATCTCCAATAAAACCTTCACTATTGTCTCAGTGGACGGCCTGGATCTAATGGCTGATTCTTCTTCTCAACATCCTAGAAATGACCACTTATTCCAAATCGCCAAAGATGCATCTCAAAGCCTCTTAAGAGATGCAAGTTCGGTCTTCAGCCTATCTACAAATCCTGCATTCGGCACTGCCTTGAATACAATACTTCGAAAACCGCCTTAGTGTGGCTCGACAAGATGCAAAGGCACAGCTACAGATTCGTAGGAATGTAGCGACCCTACGTATAGCGACTGCTCCACTAGAACTAACAAGACTTGACTACCACATCCTGCAGCCCTCTTTTTCGCGTATAATGGAACAATCTTTCGCAGTCAGTATTTCCGAACTCATGTACCATTCTAGAGTTCAATCGTAAGCTTCATCGCCATCTGCTGTATCATGCACCAAGCCCCTCCTAACCTATCCTATTTTCTTCCATCCTTCTAACTAAGCTTACCACTAGAGCTTAGGATTGAGCCGAAATACCTTTCACGTGCTCGCGTCGAAATCGAGCAGTCCTGCATCTTCGGCAAAGGCCACAAGTCGAGTTGAAAGTGTTGTTTTGTTGTTGTAAGCTACTTCAACCGGGCATAAGCCATTTCCACAAATTTCCCACAACTTTCATCTGCATCACCCATGCACTAGACAAAATTCCTATTTCTGAAAAAGACCGCGGACCTCTCGCCCTTCCAGCAAACGGTAAACGACTCGTTCAATTACATGCACCTCCGTGCAGAGCAGTTAATCACTGGCTTCAAACGCTTCCTTAATAAAATCTGTTTACAAAGCTAGACGACAATAGCGCCCCGTCGCCCAGCCCGCCCCTTCGCCCTCAGGCGCAACTAATTAAAGGTGAATTATTGTTCGACGTCTGTTCGCATCGACAAAAGACAAACACGACAACACCAATCAGGTTCATAGTAAATAATGCACCGACATATTTCGCCGAGGCAAATAAATTGTCCCCTATATGTTTGGGGTGACTCCGCGCGCCCCCAGCCGCCCCGGTCTAGGATCCTGTCTCTTAAATTAAAAGCTTTTCAAATAAAGCTCGACAAAAGGCAGAAGAAGAGCCTCCACATTAATCTCAATCGTCTCTGTGCGCGCAGTGCCGCCCCAACTCCCCCGAGTCAAGGACGAAAAATCAATAAACTTGAGGAATTTTAATAAGAGCCCAGTTGAGCTATACGACGGCAAACAGCACCTATACACGGCCCCTGCAAGTTGGCTCGGGTCTGGGAATTTAAGTTGGGGGTTGTGTTAAATGGAGTGAGGGATGCTATCTGTGGGAGGGTATTAGTAGTCGGAAAGTAGTTCCCTGCGGAGAAGGCTCCCCCGACTGTGATTTAATCAAATGGAAGAGTATGAAGAGCTTTCGTTCCTTTCGCCATCCTTCGATAGATTGTCACATTCAGAGTGTTTGATTACTATGGAAATTCCGGGCGGGGAGCGGCGGGTGCTCGCTCCGGTCGTATATTCCCCTCTGCCGTCGATAGTAAGATTTAATATCACACTCATCAGCTACATTCTTCTCTGGCGGAAATTGAAAAGGATCTCTGTAATTTTTTTTGAATGGAAATTTAAAGGACTTTATCTCAAGCTTTAGTGTTTTGATATCAGAGATTTCTGGTTAAGGGCGCAGGAATTGATCATCCCTGAAGAAATGATAGACTTTTTATTTACATTTGAAGTACGTTAGATTTGAGGGGATTTCCATGAAGGGAGCAAAGTGAATTTGCAGAAGGATCAAGCCGGAAATTTAACAATTTAAAATTGAGAGCGAAACGATGATGAAAAAATTTTAAATTAAGGAAGCGTCGTAATTACTCATAGAGCCTCGCTTGCCTCGCTGCTGCAGCGATTGTTTTGATATAAATGAATTATTTCAGCACTAGTTTCCTCTGTGGATATCCTGAAAAAGGGACTCGATCTTCTAATCGGATCATCTGGAAAACCACTGCAAATTCACAATTACCAACGGTTGTCGCCGCACCAAGCTTAATTTGAATACGTTAAAAAACTGCACAAATCACAACGACTAGCGCTGATGAACAACTCGAGAGCCACCCGCAAATGGGTTTCTTTTTATCTATTATAAAGCGGGAAATTTTCAAGTAGCAAAAAGTTTCAAGTACAGGGAAAACGAGCGGACGGACAAACGACGGCTCCAGACAGGACACATTACCACTGAAATTAAATGGTCAGTTTCTGGGTCACAGGATGCCATTACCGTCATTACAGAAGGAAACTTAACTATGAACACACAACTCGCTCGCCACTGTACAGCTTGAAATAGGTTCCTAGTCCTTCCGAACCAGGATAAAAAAATCTCGCCGGGAGGACTCTGTTTTGTGTTCTCGGTTGAGTTTTATGCAAATCACGAAAATAAGTTTCAGTTGTCGGTGGCACTAAAAATTGCGGGGCCAAGTGAATAACGCCGGCACTCGACTACCCTGCCAGCGCCGGGCCGCTCCCGACCAACCCTTCCTCATCGACGGTAGTAGATATGCTCCGTTTACCAGCGTCCTTTGTGTTCAGCATTCAGCCACCACTGGCTCGAATGGTTTTCGGTTGCCCTCATATTAGAGGCTGGATCCGACGGGAGGGAAGGAAATGTTGTCCGGGAATTAAAATCCTTTTTGGAAGGAAATGACAACAGCAGCGCTGTAGTGGCAACCTCCAAGTAGCCCCAGCTCCACTGGTATATATGGATATCAGGAAGGCCGGATTTGGGGGCAAACAACAGCAGTAGGTTACCGCCACCATCCTAAGGGCTTTCCCTCTTGTCCTGTGGTTAATTATTTCTGATGCGGCAACATCTGAAGGGGATGAGGTTAATATGATGACCTGGGGGAGGCGTGCTCTCCCCCATTTGCCAGTGGGCGGCTTTTGTTGTGTCAGATACAGGGATCACTTTAAACGGGTGACCTTCCGCAGATTCTAGGCGCAACATATTTTCTTTGTCCTTTAAGGAATGCCTTCACATTATGTGGATACAATGCCATTTGAAAAATGCGGGCAAGTACTCTGACAGATGTTGCTAACCACCTTTTTAAAATATTTTATATTTACATTTTTGGAATTTGGCAAATTCTCCTCAACAAAAGACAACCAATAAAAGGCTTAACGCATTTTTGGGGAGTTTGTGTATACGTGTTAGCAGAAGTCGTTGTTTACCCTTGTAGATGGACACTGAAATTCCAGCTGTTGAAATGTGAGTAAAGTTTAATAAATCCCAAAATTTCGCTTTCGTAGTAAGCCTCTTTGCAGATATTATTAGATACTGACTTGCTTTCAACTTCCTCTTTTAATTGTTGAGTGCAAATGAGTCCCGTAGCCAGCATTCGGCAGAATAGGAGGAATGACATGCAGTATATGAAAATATGCACGTGTCGGTAACTGTTCTTAACAAATATAATCATAACCTCCAAGCGATGATCAAAGCTAACTTTTCTAGAAGAGATGATAGGATAGTACGATACTACTAGTCCCTTCCAAGTAAGATTGGCGTGCGGCGAATAACCTCACCCGTAAAAATGTTCTATTCTCCATGGAGATGACTGCCGTAAAATGCACCGAAGTGCCTACTTCGACTCCGATCAGTAACTACCTAGTCGTTATGGTGCCCCCGGGAGCTTATCACATTGCAGATAAGTTTTGTATCCGCGAATCGGAATCGAATCAACACGGAACGTAATGGCCACAAAAACCTACCGCCATGGCTCGCCCTCAGTGAGGGAAGGGTACGTCCTGGAGACGATGTGCCCGGAGAACTGCACGCAAAAACATATGCATTCAATACTAGTGCTGACTCGATCCTATACAGTTGTCGTAGAGATCGGATTGACTGGTTCGATGATAAATGCAAACTGACGACTGAAGGTAAAAATGGAAAGACTGAACGTATTGAAAAATGCAATAGTCTCATCGAGTATGGCCACACAAAGATCTCAAAGGCGAAAAAAAGTTTGTAGATGAACAAAGAAAACCTGGAAAAACAATATCGTATGTTAAAGGCATTTTGGAGTGTTGGGAAGAGCTCTTCCATGTATTATGAAAGCCATATAAACCGGGTCAAAAACAAGAAGGCGTCGATCGAATCTGGAGAACGATTCTTGAAGTGATTGTGTCAATACAGAGGCAGCGCACAATGCTTGAAGGCTGGAAAAGTGCAATCTGTACATAAAAGAGGAGATACATGAAGCTCGCCCGATGTTGAGTACTGCATGCAAGATACTCCCAGCTATTCTGTCAAACAGGATAAGCCCATGCGCTGGAACCGTAGGCCAATACCAGTGTGGTTTCGTCCCAGGAAAATCAACAACAGGTATGATTTGTACTCTGCCGCAGTGCAAATATGTTTCCTAGCCCAATTAAAGGCCTCTTTACAGGCTTTTTGCATAGTTTGAGTAGAACTACACTCTCTTTAAATCCAAACATATACAATATATCAATAACATTCAAAATGCTGCAGTAAGCGTTGATCTTCTTACAGGAGTACTGGTAAGGTACACAACCAACTAAAATGTACTCTGCCTACTCTTAGTCATGCTCATGAGGAAAATTCTTCGGGAACATTTGAGGGTCTCTGTGAGGGAGGATGAATCCAATGCCAATGATGCGATTTACGAGACCTGTCACGACTTATATGTCGTGCAGAGAATACCACCTTTATGGGGTCCGATGAGCATGACATCTAGATCAAGTACGTATGAATGAAGCGGAACTTGCTGGAAAAGTCTTTGGCGGTAGGATTTATGGGTTGCGGCAGCGAGATAGACCAAATTTCCACTGGAAGGATGGCATAGACATAGACCAAGACACTCAGAGCTTTGGAAGGCCAAACTAGATTGCATCGTCTCAGGATCAGGACTATTGGAGTGGATCAGGCCAGGACTAGATCCCGGTGGTGGAGGCAAATAAGTAAGTACGAAAATAGTAGGCGCATTTTGTACGTTATAAATAAAAACAGTAGGATTGTCAAATACACTCTAGTCCCCGTTTTCACGCTTTGGGTAAGAAATCTAATCCCAAAATATAAAAATAGTCTCCTTGGCCTTCAATAAATAACTTTAGAAAATAATAAATCTGAAAGGAGGTGATTAATATTTTCCTAAAATCATTTGCAAATTACTTTCTTGCTGAAGGTGTTATTACTGCGGTCGTATGTGCGATGGGAAAGAGGCGAACGATATCCGGAAATGAACAGCGTCCAAATACCAATTAGGGTAAGCGGTAATACTTTATAAACTCTATTTTTTATGAATGTTACACCTTTAGTCTTGAAATAAAACAACTACGAGTAGGAACCAAACATACAAAGACACGATTTCATCTTACCAATCAGATAGTTAGATCGTTCTATAATAGTAAATAGTATTTGTAATTTATCTATGAATTTGTTCTTTTCCTGGAAACAAAATCTAAAACCAATCAATAAAAACTACTGAGCTACGAAACCACCAGGGCCTCTTCCAGCGTTTACTATCAGATTGCCTTCGGTATTTGTAGGGATTTTTAATCGCTACCGAATTGTCATAGAATTAAATCGCAATTTGGATGAACTGAACAAAAACTTTCCAATTCTTTCCGCATTTCAAATATTTTCGTAACTAATTACTTCCAACTAAACCGAAAGTTGCCACTGTGCAGAGAGTGTACTGACTGTGCGCCCTGCCCTGTCCGATCAGCACCCTATCGGCCCGTAATTGCCTACGCCAACAAAATGCCTGTGGAAAAGAGCAATTTCAGCAAGAACTCCCCCCCTTCAAATCGTAGTGCCGCTCTTCTACATAGAACTGAACTAAATAAAAATTCGCCGTTCATCTCGCATCACCCAGTTTCGCAAATCGAGCATTTTCCCCCCGAAAAAAATCTCGTCCAACAGAGAACGAGTGGAGGACGGCAGCGGAAAACGAAAAAAAACTCCCCGATAAACTTTCCTGCAATAACTACCCCCCGGGGAATTCCAAGTGCATTAACGGTATTTCCGTTGATATCGATCGAAATTTGAGGAAATCTCTCGCAAAAATAAACGTTGAAACTGGAAACAGTTGATTTTGTCTGGAAGCAGTTCTGTGTAGCGTCAAGCCCAGCCTAAGCCCAGTAAGATGCAAGCTGTAGTAGGGAAGTTCACCTCAGTTGGTGGGGTGGGGGCGGAAGGGCTGTAAACATTGGTCTACAGTGCTTTAGTGGAAGAAGTCCTCCAGGCGGAACAATCATAAACAATTTAGCACTTCGTTCGTTCAATTCTCCCTGGAGGCAAAAAATTATTACTCTGTTCTGCGCTGATACCCCCACTACTGTCGGCACGGAGCTATTAGAACGTAAGACTGATATTAGCCGCAGGATCTCTGGGAAAATTCCAACTCCGCGGAGAGAGAAAAGTTTCCTTTAACGCCTTCAGATATCCTTCAGCTACTCAATGTTCACATCAAAGTTGGCGAAGTATTTCCTTAACAATATGCTGAAATGTGAGCAGCCGAATTTTCTACAGCGGCAAACTATAACGAGCAAGTTTGCAAAAAAGGCAAAAATGATAACTTTGGTGGAATAGTTTGAATTTTTTATTTATGCAGCAGATACCCTCTGTAGAAGCGCTTCCATGGATCGGAGATTAAGCGATTCGTCAAGCATCCATAAACCGGTTTACGCCCACCTTGACATTAGACTTAAACAAATATTATCGAACGAATTGGGTGGGATGTTGACAAAACTAAAGGCTCGCAGTTAGACGGGGATTGCCTAACACATGCACTTGTATACCGGGCATGACGTAAGCAGAAATAAAAGGCCACAGACACGTTGCAGCTTAGGGCACCCACTGCATGATAGCCACGCCCATTAATAATCTGTAGTCTGGTTTTCGTTAACGCACCAGCTCTCATTTGGTGGACGTACCAAATTGCATCGTGTAGGGCCCCTTACACTTGTCAACGTCATCGGTTGGCCTTAATCCACCGAAAGTAGCAACTACGCCAATACCTCGCAGAAACAAAACCTACAGCAGCACAAATATAAATTCGAGAGCCTCTCCCAAAACCCGTCTCTCTCTCTCTCAGAAAACAACGAAATCAGTGCCACGCAGCGCAAACCCTGAACATGGCTCAGGACTCGGCGTGCATGTGTGCGTGTGTATCTAATTTCGCCATTCGGGTAGGACCCATATAATCTTTTCCCCCACTTGATCCATCCGTCCTCCGTAAATTACGAACATTGTTGACTAAAATATCAACTCTGATGGGACTTGGACAGTAAGCGGTTGTCCTTTACGTACGAAATAGTCTGGAGTCCTGTCGTTTTTGGTGCCGAGAAGCAATTTTATATCAAATTTCAACCTCCGTCAGGATATAAACGTTGGAGCTCGGCTCCCTTCAGGACTCACTCGGTGACGGTTTATCAAAAAAGGATAAATAAAAAATTTCAAATCTTATCCCTCTTTGCAAATTTACTGAAATATTCGGATTAAGTTAGGTTTGGCTCAAATTCCAGCAATATTCTCTCTGTGCGGATGGAGGGTCCTGCCCGGGCTGCTGGCTGTGTGTGAAGGATGTCAAAGAATAGTTTTCCTCGAAAGTTTCCATCTTCAGGGTGTCTCTTATGTCATGAGCATGAAAAAAGTGAAATACGTAAACGACGAATTTCGGGTAGGGAGTGCCGGGATTTTACGACTTGGGGCTGAAATTGCTTTTCGGTTGAGAAAAACATAAACAAATTTTGCGGTTTATTGCCTTCTAAGTCCCTCCATTTGGCTGAGAGGGCTCAAGACCCACATTAGGTATAATGGGAGTTGGGTGGAGATTCCCTTCTTCATATTCGTATCGACGGCAACGTACGTACACACTCCCCTCTGCCATGGAATAAATCATGCTTACAGACTTACAGACGGATGGAAAAATGCCATCAAATGAAGCGAACCAAAGTTGAAGTTGAGCCATTGTGTATCCCCTCGCCCATATATGTACATACACGAGCAGCAGTGTATATGAACTGCCAAGAACGGTAAAGTCAAAAGCAGATCCTGCAGGGAGTTGGGTTATGACTCCTTAAGTTACATTTATTCCTTTTGGGTAGGAAATAAATCTAATTACTTTCAAGTTCTATTCATAGTGCCCTGAATCATGAAGAGGCTGTTGAAGGACGACAGTCGAGTCAAGCACATGTTGCTCACTCTCTCCATGTTCGTGCAATTTTTTACGAGCACGCTCCTGCACGCTCCTGAGCTATTTTAATTGAAATTTTTAACCAGAACACAGGCGATTATACCCTTTATTTTGCCTGGCGCTCGGTGACTTTCGGGTTGACAGACAGCACGCAAAAGGAGCTCTTTGCTGAAATATATGCGAAATAAGGAAAAACATGAAATCAACAGGTTACCATTGGGTCGCAATCATTTCAACGAGGCTTCACGAAACTACGTAAAAAGTTTCTTAAGTTGGCGATTTTCAAAATGGAGTAGCTCTTTCATTCAATAAACACTGTACTGTTACTTTTGTCCGCTATGTTTCCTACGAGAAAATCAGTAGCAGAACAGTCTACGAGGGCTCCTTTAACAACACAACTGCTCCTCCAGCGCAAACCCAAAAATCTGGCAGCAGCAAAAAGAGAATTCATTTCGAAGCCCATTATTCCGACGTCCTGAAACCAAGCAACGAATTATTGCAAAAACGTCGGCCTATGTCACTTCATCGTCTGCCATTCCCCCTCAATGGAGCACTTTTTCATTGGCAGTTTTTTTGTTTGATATATGTTAGTCCCGGTCTATTTTTTGTTTTCGTTCCATTTGACAATGATAAAATTGTTCGCACCATGAAAACGTGATAACAGTAACCAAAACGTTTAGTCTAAATGAACCTAGAAAATGCCAGCATCCTGATCCATGCTGGGAGTAACAAAAGCACGGTTCGGCTAGTCCTTTGGGCGTGTGGCTGGGGTAGTTAGGCGGTGGTGGGCAGGTCCTGCGGTATTTCAGCACACAAAACCAAACACCTATAAGTATATACGTGTGTGCTATGTATATCCTTATCACGGCTATTCTGTACATTAGTTCAAAAGGTTCTGACATTAAAAGTGATAAATGTTCCTTTGGAAGTGATATGGTTCTCCGGATGTAGATAGGTACACCCAGTCCCCTAATCCCCGAGCTCCTCCGGCACCGTTCCGCTCCTCTGGCTGTCGTCATCTCCACCGTCTAGAGAGGGTAGTGGAATCAAATTTTTTCCTCGTCCTGGAGAATGGCATGACCTGAAGCAAGAATGCCTTCCTCCACTGCTTAGCCCTGGAGGACTCTATTCTTTCAGCAGCTAACACTCAACCGTTTCACACTTGGAAAGTTTGTTCAAAAAATTTCATAATTTCTTTTTATCCTTGCTGGACTTAAAATAATTTGAGTGCAAGAGTGGAAAGGTGGGGATTGTCATTGTGTAAACGGATCGAACAGACTTCCGCCATAGTCGGATGGCAACTGACTTTAGATGTCCTCATTATTCCCAGAGAGCTGATGCAGATTTTTAAAACCAACATAATCCCGGGGCTGTGCAAATACGAGCGGAGGAGTCTTTGCTCAAGCCTTTTTTAGCCATAAGCTAAAAGGGAACGAAGTCACGTTTTTCATAACTAAAACTAGAACTGGAAACGTAATAAAAAGAGGATTTGGAAAAAGCAGTTTTTGACTCCTTTAGTAAACCATTATTCCGGCTCAATGAAATGCTGTAGTCGAGTGCTTATCTCTGTGTGAGTGGAACCTTGGGGGCGCTGAGCTCTTCCATAAGTAAAACAATTTGTAATGCGGATTGCTTTTTCGAGCTGGTTTTTCTTTAGCCGTGAGCTTCTACTTACCTTAGTGGATACGATTTACTGCAGACACTGGTTTTCAATGACTTCGTCTCAATGGTGCTGGCTTAATGCTAGTAGCACCCAAATATTAGAAGACTTGTCTGAACGAAGATAGAGGATATATCGATTAAAATGACTTCGAAATTGCAGTTAAGTTGTTATTAATGCAAAATCCACGCAACCCCTCAGGTTATAAGAAATAGTTTTTGCCAACTAAGTCAATTCTCAAACTATTCTGGTTTGGGCCAAAAGTGAACCTTATACGAAAGTATTTTATTACTTATTTTAATTTATTAACAAAATTAAGACATTCGAGTACAATGCATGAAAAAAGAGGAAATCTCTCGAAAAATACAGTGAAAAGTTAATATACAATTAGTCCAGCAATCAAGGTAGAGGAGCGCGAGTTTGAACTAGTGAAATCATTTACTTACCTTTGGTCAATAGTAGCAGCCGATAATAGTATGGAACCGAAAACACGCGCACGACTGCTAAAAGCCAATAGATGCTACCATAGTTTGTCGAAGCTCTTAAAATCCAAGGATCTACGACGAAATTGGTGCTATATAAGACGATGGTGTTACCGGTACTCACATATGCATCCGAGACGTAGGTCTTTAGCAAAAGGACTCTAACCTCGTAGCCGTGTTCAAGACGAAAGTCCTACGTTGGGCCGTTATGTGAGGGAGGCCGATTCCGGAGACTCGAAAACGTCTATCACGACATAGATGTTGTGTAGAAAATAAAGCTCGGTAGGCTCCGGTGGGCAGGGCATCTAGCTCATATTGGCGAAGAGGAAACTGCACGGGAGTCTGCTGCGGTAATATCAACATTGATGCAATAACGAGGGACACCCAGCCACCTCTGGAAGGATGGAGTAGACCGGGACGCCCAGAGCTTAGGGATGCCGAACTGGATGTCATCGGCTCAGAATCATGACCAGTGGAGAGAACAGTGTTAACAGATCAAGACCGGATCCCGGCTGTGGAGGCGTCAAAGTATGTAAGTAAATTCTTCCCCTTCTTCTTCTAGATATGAAACACAAGTATCAGTATTTTGTTGGAACTCCTTGCGCTTTTAGCACGGCATCTACACTGCAAATTCAAATGTCTAGTTTGTAAACATTTAAAGTGTTTAAACCGTTGTAGTCGAGTTTCAAACGGTTAGCGGCGTTCAGTGAAAGTTAACACTTAAACTGTATCACTAGTAAAAGTTTGTAGCTTGTTGTGTATGTATAAAAAGTTACGGGGTCGAAAAGTCTTTTATTTTTGTTCACCTTATGCAATTGCCTTTTCGTCATTCCACGCGCGAGTGTCGTTTTTCCAAGCGGTCCTCCAACTAAGTACTAACCACGTCCAGTGCTGCTTGACCTTCGTGATCTAACGAGAACCAGTCTATTGAGTATGCTACATGGCATCCTTTGCAGCCATCAACAAAATGATAAACGGATGAATTAATATCATAAAACGTTTAAAGTGTTTATTTCTCAGTAAATGTTTATCATAAAGTGTTTACTATCCCAAATGTTTATTGGATGAACAACTTTTAAACATTCCTTTAGTTTTTTACTTAGTTTAAAGATATTTAGTAAACACATTAAGGCTTAAGTGTTCAATTTCCGTCAAACATTTAAAGTGTTGAAGAATAAAACACTTTACACTCTTCTCCCATTTTTTCGCCAACATAGTCTAGAAATGTTTTTTTGGGGTTATTGTCCGTTTTCGAATACTTCTGTTCAAAACTTTCTATATAGGTATGTTCTATGGGATTAAGGAATGAAAATTGTGGAGGAAAGTTAGGTCGCTTAGGGGCCTTGTAGGGTAGCCACTCTCCCACAATCTTCGCTGTAAGAAGCTATCGTTATTTTGTTGGAAGGTTCAACGAGACACCAGACCCAATTTCTAAGCGCTTATCGTTAAATTGTTTTTTCAAATATTCAGATAATCATTGCCTTTTTTCGTAGACTCAATGAAAAAAAGGATCCCTGTCCCTGCGGATGGCAGGCATCCCCAAACCATCACCGAGAACCTTCACCATGTTTTACAGTGGCAGTGAGATTTTGCGGAAAGCTGTTGGCTGATTTCCAGATCTTACCCTTGTGTTTTTGGCTAAAAATCTCGAACTTGATCTCGAACTTGAAAAACAACATTTTCCAAAATGTTTGAGAAGCTTTCAAATGATTTTTGGAGAAGTTAAGGCTTTACGTGGTTAGCAGCAGAAATACGTGGTTTCTTTCTGGGTACCCTGTCATTTTTTCATGCTTAGGAACCACTCGTTGTGCTACTAGTCTGTCATGTCGTTCAAGTCATAGTGCAGTGTCTAGTAGTAAACTTTATTTGGAGGATAGAACAGAATTAAATAGGTTAGGGGCTGCAGGGTGCTTGAGAAGATGTCGATGAACCTTATATTTGAACTGTGCGATGTTATATGAGTTTAGAAATACTGACTGCGGAAGATTATTCCACAATCGAGTTATTCTATTTAAAAATAAACCTCTAGACGTAATGTGCGCGAAAAGAAGGGCTGCAGGGAGTGTGTGAGAATGGGCCGAGCGGACTAGGCTTGTATTGCGGGCCGTGTAACCAAGAAATTCTTAATTAATAGTGATCAAATTTCATTTCTACGGTGGCTTAAAGAGTCTGGCATTCGATATTCTTCGTGTTGCTAATGCCCTTCTACTTTTCCCTGTTCTTAGTAATATCTACTGTACTGTACGATTAGATTATGCGTGTTCGTTTTAATCCAGTCTGTCTCTCCACATTTCGAGGCGCCTTCTCGGGTTCCCCAAGGAAGCCACTTAGCGCCTCTTTTTTACCCTATTTTTAAATTCTGTGTCAACTCTTTTTAAACATACTTCAGTGCTCCTCTATGCGGACGATATGGAGATACGCTTGAGTCGGACTGTGCCCTACTTCAGGATGAACTTAATGTATTTCTTGTATGGTCTAAGGGCATTGATCTAGAGCTAAGTAATTCTAAATGCAATGCATTTTCTTGTTTTCGCTCAAAAGACACTATAATCCACCCTTACTCGATCGATGACTGTTATAATTGCTCGTCCGACGGCTATTACAGATCTTGGGGTATATACTCTGACCACAAGTTCGCCTCTACAGTCCACATAGAAGTGGCCTGCAATAAAGCCAATCGAATGCCTGGTTTTACTAAGAGAAATGCTGTCGCTTTCAAGGACCCCGCGACACCAAAGACTCTTTTCGTTTCCTTGGTCAGAACGATTCGAGGGTGTCCAGAGAAATTTACGCAAGTTAAACTGGGCATCGGAGGTTCAAACATACAGCGCTAGATGTCAACATCTTGGACTCCAAACTCTTAAATGCAGACGTATTTTGGCATATCTGTTATGTTTGTGAGATATGTCTGTGCTTCTAAGTTCAGCTTTCTTCCCTTCTCGCTTTGCTCAATATTTATGCACCTGGGACACGCTGTAGATCTAGACCTTTGCTGTTTGTACCGACGCACAGAATCACGTATGGGCAGAACGAGCCAGTCTCGAGAGAGGCTCTAGTTTCAACTCAGTTTGTCATCATCTTGACTTATCAATGGATGCACAAATTTTTGAAGAAGCTGTAATGTTGCTCTTGCAGTCTGCTCCTTGCGATGGTTCCGCATGATTTCTCTTTTACGATATCTTCAATTAATTGTAATTCATCATAACTATCGCCGTTGTTTAAACCTGTTACTTTTATTGTATATAATTTTCACTTGATTTAGATTTTGTGAATTTCCTACAGAATTCTTTTCAGTACGGCTATTGTCCTTAATCTCTAATTTTCATACTCTAGACTGTACTGTAATTTTTGACTTAATTTTTCGGACGGATTTCTCTTTTTATAATTTCTCAGTTCATAGGGAAGTTATTGTAATCGGTACGAAAATCGAAACCGTAATTTTTAACGTTTTTTCATTTTTCAAGTTCCCAATAGCATTTTAAGCATAAATTTGAGAAGGAGTATGTGTGTGTGGATGCGTACGTACGTGGTCATTTTTACTGCACGACGGCGTTGAGGTGTCGTTCGGAGCGAATGAACTTCAATATGACCTGAAAAGATTTTCATAAAATTCGGTCGAGCCGTTTTTTAGTTTAGATTAAAAGACATGGGCTAATGGTCACAAACACATTAAATTGATTAATATTTCCAATATCTAATAAACTCGTTGGAATGAAGCAAATTCTGAATGAAGTTACCTTTTCTGGATTCAGCAGAGCGATAACTTCCCAACAAGACATGACTCGTCAAAATCCGAGCACTCTTTAAAAAGTGTGCAAAAATTACGTTAAACATCACGAATTTTCCAAACCTTAGCTCAGTGCTTTTTGCATAGGGAATTTTGTTCCACGTCCTACAGTTTCTGGTACTCGTAGTTAATCCCGGAATTTTCAGTAGTTACCGAAAGATTTGGCTTTTTCGGCCAAGCCTGGGAGGTCCTTTATATTGATTAGTTTTGCTGACATCTCCTGAAATCGTGCGAATTTCCAAATGAAGTCATTTGCTTCCCAGTTTATCAGTGGTGTTTCAACACACTCAATACGAATTCGACCACGCGCTCTAGTATAGCGAACGAAGTTCGAAAGAACTGTTCGTTTGCTACCTTTAGTAAAGCCAAATTTTCTAGAAAAATTTTGTGAATTTCCCCCTATTATCGTTATTTGAACTAGCTTCTCTCAGGATTACTTTCGGATACTAGTCAATTCCCCACTAGTACTAAAACTATTACTACTTTCGAAGTAATCAGTTTATTAATATTATATTATTTAATATTCCAACATTTTTGCTATTGGAAGGAGTTGTATTAGTTTTTTGAACCAGGTGTATGAATGTGGTGTGATTCATAATATTCAACATTCATCATACTGGGAAGTTGATCGTGTGGACCGAAGGGTTAAACCCACAACCCAACAAGTTTTGATTATATTGCTTGAGATTAGGTGTGTGCAATTTGTAATATAATTTATTAAACAGTAAAGCACTTTAGTATAATGTTTGCTTGTGCTTCAAAATATTTCCTTTATTATTTCTTACTTAAGGAGTTCTCACCTCAGAAGTAGTAAATATCCGGTGTATACAAAATTTTCACTCCTACGGTATTTTTATTTTTACACAAAAGTTAATTGTAATTACTTAAAATTAGTCACTTGTATTTTCCACTTAAAATTAAATGCAAGAACGTCAACTAAATACCGTTAAAACTGATCTCACTTCATTTCATTGTGTTTTTTGTACGTTCATACAACCAAATTTTGCACTGAACTATAACTCCGCCATTATTGTTTTTGGTCTAGGATGACCTGCCGAACTGAACGTAAACCGTGAATCGAATATTTTTTTTAGCTAACAGTCGGGGTAGCGTAAACTTAGATTACCCAATGAAGGTCTATCACCAAAAGAGATCATTTCTGTTGGGAACAACACTTTTATACTCATTCGCCATTTTGGAGCTGCGCAGTAGACGAAATTTCTCTATGACTAGAAGGATATGTCAGATTGGCGTAGATTAAGTTTGGATAGGATTTTTGCGTATTTTTATAAACAACGATGGTATTTTTACGTTTGTATCAAAAATTATTATTTCCAGAATTTTAAACGAAATTTAATTTAATAATTTTGTACCCAAGGAAGTTTCACGCTACTCTTTCTTAAGAACCGATTCGAGATTTTCTGGATTGTTGGGATAATATTTCGTGGTTCGGCAGGTCAAAACTTGAACACTACCTTTCAATTGTAATTCCGTGCCTTTGTTATATTTGTGTAGGCCCTTCGATCACGACAAACTTATCTACTTGTCTTCTTTGAAGCTACAAGAATAGGGAGAAGCTCTGAAATTTAGGGTTTATTTAACGTCAATTCTTGCACACCATTTGACACCAATTTCTTGGCTTTATTTAGGAATATCATTGACTTTAGTGAATGCGTTTTATATCATTATCCTGCAAAATATGACAGTTTTATGAAATACCAAAAATGAATGTTTCTTCATCTATGTTCAGTAAAATGATCAGTGAATACAGTAGAGGAATGATATCAGATTTGACATTTTGACAGCACTGATCGCTGATCTCATTTTCGATTCAATTTCTATAGCAGCAAAGTGGCGTTGCCATCAAGTTGTTTTATTTTAACTTGAAATAGCTTCAGGAAAATGCTTTCGGATTGAGGTCTAAATTTCGAGAAGTGAAAGGAAGTGATCGTAACTTTAGTAGGGAATTTTTTTAAATATATTTTGGGGTTTTCAAGTTTGGTCACACTCAATGAACGTATTTCAGAAGAGGCTTCTCAGTATTCTTCTAACTTTTTGTTCATAGGCGACGTAAAGAATATGTTTCTTTTTATACTTTATGTAAAATCAAAATTACCACAATTTTAATAATAATTGACTTAAAGCAAGATCATAAGCATAAATATTTTCTTTCAATGCAGATCTTTTACATTCATCGGCTTTTATTGTAGCAGACTTGTAGCCAAACAAATGCGCTTAAGAATATAGTAACGAACTAGGAGTACTGCTGCCTAATTGGTTTTCTGCACTTCTGTGAAAAATATTTATCATAAAAAATATTTATTTAGTCTAAGAAAGTTCGCGATTTTGCGGATTCAGTAGTCTTTACACAAACCATATATTTAAATTCTTTAATCGGACTGACAGATAACAAATGGATGTTTCTTGATAACAGTCTACCAAACGACATCCACCCTCTCAGGTAAAGAAGTTAAGGTATTTTTTCAACTGTCCGCAAAATTTACACCAGCCACAGAACTCAGACTATTTCACTGATATGCCATGTAAACAAAATGTAAACTTTTGTTAGTGCATTACATTTCACGCTTGCCACGCTTGACTAAATTATGAAACAATTTGGGTTTATGTGTTTCTAAACAAAGCAGCCGCGCGCCGTACAACGAAACACAAACCAAAAACAATCCTTAAAAAACTTCTGCTGGTTTTATTATTGCTTTCTTGACTTTTGATTTTAAACTCAAAATCTGAATAATGGTAAACAAACGATTCAGCGCGACCTTCCCTCTTCCCGCAGAGCCTTAATGTAAATTCATTTTTGCTTTCTTAATTTATTTATGTACACCTGTTCCAAAAAGGCTGCAAAACTTAATAAATACAACTTGGGAGAAAAGTTTGCGGCTATGTAATAAAATTCACAAAATTCTGGGATAATTTAAAATAATTTGCTTTGCTGGTTTTTTCCCAGCAAAATGTTTACATAAAAAACTTACCTTGACTTGTTGCGGTTCCCCATGGCTAGAAGCAGTATCCGAGCCTTCTTCCTGCAGTAACCATTACAGAAGCGAATTTTTTACACACTTGTATTTATACAAGCAGCAGAATATAACTGTTAACAAGCACTTTGCAGATTTTATTTACAAACACACGAAATTTGCATACTCATAAGGTATTATCTCACCAGGAATAGATCATTTATCAAAAATTTTACATCGCTAGAAAGGAATTTCCGGCATTTCCCAGCGGCAGTAGCAACAACAAAACAACAACAACTACTCTACTACTTCTACTAATACAGCAAGGATTCAGAGTCCTTTAGAAGAAGTGCTTAGGGAAGTTTTGTCCTTACACGAGTTTTTAGAACGAAAGAATGATGAAGAAACTTTGCTGACTTTCAGAAATGTATATGTGTGGTTTGGGGCTCCGCAATCCGGCGACTTTATTATTTTAATGGCCAAACCGTGTACAAATAAACGAAGGAAAATCGAACTGGAAAAACCTGTGGAAAACACTTTTCTTATGCACGCAATAAATTTAATAACGAATCCGCCTCCCGCTGCCAGTGGTCTTCGTTTGGGCAAGTTTCAGAGCAGAGTTTCCTCGATTTCTCAGCGTTATTGTGACAGTCGCATCCATGGCGAGAGCTGCACCTTGAGGAGGGTTTCCTACAATATATTTTATCATATCTCGAACAACACTTGTTTACTTAAAAATTTGAGCCTTACTGAGTTCGTGAACCGAGGTTCCGAGGCTTAATAATGCGGGTTGAAAATATCTGTAAACACCCCCACACAAGTACCCCGCTTGAACGTAACGGGACTTATGCGAAATTATATAGAGTGTTTCTCGAATTTTAAGACCAATCAAATTTGAGATAAGTAAACTTCGAGTAATCCATGAACTAGACGTCCCACAAAGTGTTAGTGGCTACTGGCCTAGTGTAAAATTATGTTGGTGTAGGGTACAAGCTCCCTTGGGTATACCGTGTCCTGAAAGTCAGTCCTGGCCATCTGGTTATATCGAGTGCTCGTTTTGGTTTTTGTGTCTCCTTAAAGTAGTCTTCAGCAGTTTCGTCCTATATGTAACTGAGTGTACTCCAGGACTCGCCTCAGAACGAAGGACATGCAACAAACTTTACTGCATATATATATATACCTACATACATATAATCATATATCCTTAAAAGTTGATGCTGATGACGATGCTGCTCGGTACTTATGTGCGCCTTATTTTTACTGTTATTCCCTATTTTCGTACCTAATACACAAGTCTTTTTCTACAATGAGTCCATCGTTCTAGAACATCAGTAGGAAATGAGCTTCTGAATCTGCCGATATTGATAAAAATATCGTCCTTTTGGGGAATACTCTCTTCAGTATACCAACGTACTTTTTACACGCTTAGAAAATGCCTCTATGTCGTCCCATCTTCTAGCCACACAGAAAAAAACTGATATCACATCAATTTTCAACAATACACAAAGATATCACCAAGAATTTATATAGTCATCTTCTTGAACGACCACAGCACACGATTATAATACACTCCGTACCACCACCCCTGGTTATAACGAAATTTTTTTGCAAATTTAATTTTGAATATTTTTAGTTTTTCCCTATTTTCTGGGACACTTTCCACAAAATTTATGCAGATAAATTCACAATTTTTAGGATATTAAGGATTTTCCTCACAGGAGTCTCTGGCCTCCTCGTTTTCAGTTGGAATCCTTAAGAAAATTGTTTTTTTTCTCATAAAAAAAAATTCATCACTCTCACCGCACAGTGAAATCACGAAGACTGAATCGGCTGATATTGGGACGCGCAGTTTTATACGAGAAACAGGATATTGCCCGAACGTCGAAACGATGTTCTTCGGCGGCGATTGTATGGTAGAATCCTTTTCCCCTCCGCAATACCTACGGTGATGCGAGCGATGTGAACGCAATGAAAAACTTTTAACAGCGCACAACATCTGGTTTTTGGCGGAACTGAGGTGCCTAATTTATTTCCTTAGTAATACTATGAAATTATCCTTGTTTTAGAAGGTCCTGGCGATTCCCATCGCATTATTAAAAATATAGTCCTTCGTCACTTCTATTCAACCTTCACCATCGGCGCCTTTCCCCTCCATTGGCATACACTACCCTCTAGTAGTTGGGCATGCGCACGCGGCGCACTAGTTCCGTCCATGTCGGGAAAAGCAAGCAAGGATTCTCTAGGAACCCTCAATCTAAAGTGCGATGTCCTTCTGCAAAGCCGGAGTTTATAGAATATTTGTATGCCGTTTCCCTTCTCAATTTAATCCTTAAATTTTCATCATTATCCTTCGTTAATTTGAAAAATTTCACCTCCCTGCCAGTGTGTCTGCTCGTCTAAGGACTAAGGGGTTTTATTTCCTTACTTCCAAGATAATTTCGTTTAAAGTGAACTCTCGGGTCTTTAAAGGAAGTGCTTTATTGTGATTTAAGGCACTGCTTTTGTGTATATCCTTTCAGGACGTACCTGTTAGTATTAGCTAACTTCAATCAGATTAGCCCTAATGGTTCGTTCGGTGAATGGTTCTTCAATTCTTCTACAATGTGTTGTTAGGTGTCCTTTAATTCAGATGGCCGCGCCGTACCAGATTCTCGAGTCCTGTGTATGATTTTGGGGGGGGGGGGGGGGAGTTTATAAATTTTGAGGAGCTTCAGTTAAAAGTTTTCCGTTCTGTAATAGTATGATGAACTGTGTGTGAATGTGCAACCGTCGGGATTATGCATGCGATTAGTTTCTGGTAGTTTTGCGAAATTTCATCAGTTTTGTATTTTGGTATTTGACTTTCAAATTTCGGACATGGTGACCACACTCTGAGAAAAGTGGGAGTAGCGATGGTGAAATTCTGATGAATTAAATCGAGATGCTTAGAATATTCACAGAGAGAAAATTTAAATATGATTCGTTTAAATGAATTGCTTATCGATTTTTCTGGCTTTATTCAGTTTTTATACAGCTCTTACTACGGTAAGCATTGATGTCTCCTTTGCTATATTAGTTCCACCTCTCAGTGATGCAGAAGCAGTATCGCAAGTATTGAGTATTGCCAAAATTTAATCTAATCCGCGCGGCAATGCATGTTTTCTTTTCAAATAAATAATGAACGTAAAACAAACGTGGGCAAAATAATATCAAATCAAAGAAATATTTCACAGAAGCACGAACTACTGAGTACTTGTGGGCACTTAAAATGAATCATTTATCAAAAATCGTGTGTCGCAATTCAATTAGTGACCTTAGTAGATCCATTAACATTAAAGCACAATTAACTGAAGTATTGCGGACCTGTGGCTTTTGAACTTTCGACCTGGTCAATAAATAGATGCTTACGAAAAAACATTAACTAAACTAGTTTAAAAGAGAAAGGACTTAATGCGTTATTCTTGTTGAATTCTTCGCAATAGTCACAACAGCAATTAAGAAACTTCTTCTTCTTTTATTAAGGAATAAGATCAACAAGTTCTGCTGCTGTCATTTGTACATATTGTCCTTTTGACACCTCAGATTTGCATGCCAGACTGCTTGAACATGTTCGGCAGTGTGCTTGGAGGTTTGTCGCATATTTCAGTTTATTCAAGCAATATCGCACCCAAGAGCAGGACCGTGCCTGTGTTAACGCACGATACTGACGAAGACACAGGGACACACTCAATTGCCTCGAGGCAAATACTACAGGTTGAGTCATCTCTGCCTTCCGATCCTCCATAAGTTGTAGTTAGGGCGCAGTATTCGGTTATCAGACTAACAAGTTTTCTGACGTTCTTTCTACTGCGTCCCAAAAGTTCCCTGGTCGCGTTCCAAGGAGATGAAGCCTCCAATAGCCGTTCGATGAATGCAGCGAAGGCCCACCTGCCCAGAGCGTCCAGCTTTGCGTTGCCTTTGAAGCTCTGATCACCCGGGACCCAAACAAGGGTGAGCCACCTGACTGTCAGAGAAGATAAAACTCCTTGTGTTAGCATAGGATCTTCTCAAATGTCAGTATAGCTCTCGATGAACCTTACCTTACCATTTGGTAGCCCAGACACTTGATAACGATCTAAATCAGAAGCAGGTGTGACTTGGATTTCACTTAGTGCACGAATAGTGTAGACCTATTGAAACACATGGCCCACAAGAGAAAAGAAATTCGCAAGCAGTCCCCGAATATTACAAAACTCGACACACAATTTTTTATATCGGGGCCCCTTTTGTGCGGCGCCGGCGCTTTCCGTGTCAGTGGCTTCCGTGATGAATTTTTCACTGACATTCACGCAGCACCGCCTTTTCCGTAACAGTGCTCAATGTTCAATCGCATCTGCAATTACTTTTTAGTTTTGAGACTTGGACAGTGATCTCAACAGCATCATGGAATTTAGCGTGGAATATCTTGGAATAATAAACTTGTTGCACTCTTTACGAGTAATGTGCTGGAGGATGAAATACATACATTTGAGCAATCAAGCAACCTTACATCAAAGCAATCTTTACATTCCTTACTTTTTACACATTACATACATATGCAATGTTGGGAAAGATTGTTATATTTCGCATAAAAAAACCTAAAAAAAATAGCACAAAAAATATTTCACAAAAAAGACAGGTTTCAGTGAATTTCAAATAAACTTGACCGAATTTCTGTTGAATTCTTAAAAAATTTTTCGTTGAACTTAAAAAACATCGGTGGCAACGCATTCCGGGATAAATTGAAAAAATATCGGTGGCAACGCCTTTCCTGTGTTTTTCACGGACGCCTGAAAGATACTGAGAACGACGGTGCCTCACTGCGTCGGATGTGTGGGAACATGCCACGCCTTTCCCAACTTGCTTCCATGGAATAACATCGTACCGATATTTTTTTTTCACTGATGCTCCCGGTACTGCACTGAAGTTGCCGTCAGGTCACGGATATGTGTGGTTCAACCTTTAAACTTAAAAATCTTCCCGGGGGCTGCAATAAAACAGTATTTCCGCCTCCGAATGTCCTCTATAATACTGACCATGGAAAAATATTCCCGCTGACGACCATTACTTAGGTAACAATTCGTTCTCGCCCTAAACGCACCGCTTACACCGGATTTCTCTACTGCAAAATGGAGCAGTGTTAATTGGTGCGGAGTCTCCAGCACTGCAGTCGGTTAATTTGACATCAAAGCTACTAAGCCCGCTTCTATGAGACCACACCAAGGCCCGTGACACAATAAAGTTGCTTGTGTACAATAATCTGACAGAAACTAAAGATAAAACGAGCATTTTTACATAATTTGAAACTACACTACGCATTCCGTTAAGCCCCACCAGCACTCTCTCCCACAAACCGAATTTCAAGCGAAAAGGGCCGCTCGCAGCATGGTTCAAGGTCGCAGAACGTTTTAATCTGATTGTTTTCCTAAATTTCATTCTCATAGAACTAAAAGCATCATAATGGCCGCTATAATGCGTGAACCAATTTCCTCCTCTTCCTTCCCTGGGTAATAAAATGCTCGATTTCATGTTTTTCCTTGCCAATAAAGGACATTTCCGCCATACCTACAATTCATTAAAAGCCCACTAAGCTGTGCCTGGTGAATAGCCCGTAGTGCCATTATCCCGGAACATCAGTTTCGAACACGGAATGAAAGCGGTCGATTGCATGTGAACGAGGAACTCCACTTAGAAACACTTTCGCCCCGAATTTATGATCGATTCGGGCCGATATTGAGTTGCAATTGAAAGTCTCACCCTTAATGGCGTCGGCTTTGTTGCGTTTTCCATTGGGGCAAAATTCGCCCCAAAGTAAATCTTCCTTCGTCACGCGAAGCTGGCAAACTCCGAGCATGCCGATACAGGCGGTGGGGCTAATCCTTGCGAAGGTGGCAGAGTGCAGGCAGGATCCACGTCTTTCACAGGACGAAATTGCAGTTTATCGACGTAAATTGCGGATTGATTGAACCTAGGAGAAACGTTTTTTTGGGTTTTTGATATTTGCGGAGTCATTTTTAGGTGATTGCATGTGCAGGCACGTTGCGGTATATGGCGTTTAAGTCCATATAACGCGGCACCCTATCCTGTATGATGGAATCGACTTTAAGCCAACTTGAACTACGCCAAGTAAACCTCTGCCGTTTCTGCATTCTAAAATTAGCTGCAGAAGCCTTGTCTGGGCGATTTGCCTGTAATGAAATTTAAGATTTAGTTGCTATGGAAAATGGGATTTGATTGCGAAAATATTTAAAATAATAAAATCCAGTTTCGGGTTTCTTTTTTCTTCAGGTGAAATCAGAATCTCTAAATCTTAATCAGCTTCCAACGCTCAGCCCTTCAATTTCGGCTTTGTGACCTGTAAACGAGTTCCAGTTGCATCTGAAGTGGATTGTCGTGATTTTTTCTATTGCGTGTTACACCCTCAATGAATCCAGTATAAGTGTGCGTGGTAGGCGCATAATTTTACAAGCACTCCTGTTTCGACAATGCCGGATCTCGGATCTTTGACTGGATTTTTTTATATCAAAAGCGATCATGAACTGCATAGACGCCTCCATCTAGCAGCACTAGAAAACTGCTACTATCTGTAATTTCCAAAGGATGAAATTTTAAGCCGAAACTAGAAACAGCGACGAAACTCCGCTTAGGGACACAGAACGAAATTTTATTGAGTTTAAAAACTGCTTGAAGCAAGGATATCATCGTTTCATTCCGTTTAAGACATTAGTTAAGCAACTTTCCATTAATCAAACAATGCTGTATGAACTTGCCCAACTGAAAGACTGTAATAAAGCAAGTTGCCATGCATTGTCATACAAAAGGAGGAAATTTCATCCTGCACATAACGTCAAAGTAATCCCCGAGCACTTGTCTTAATTTAATAAAGGCTTTTTCAGATTGTTTGACTGTTTGCAAAACTCTTTATGCTGTCTATATGCATTTCAACTTATGCACGTACAGCCCTCCCTCTATGGAGGTCCTGTCGAAAGCGCTACGATTTCAACCCTTCCGCTTCAAGCATGCAATTGCACTCTTGCACACACGTATCCTATATCCTACCCTCTGTTGAAATGTGATTTAACAGCTCCTCATGAACCTTTTAGGCCCACACCAGTACCATCTGAATGCATCACATGTGAAATAACGTGGAGATGGACAGGATATATGCAGACCGTACATGCTAGCAGCCCCCAAACCCTCTCGATATTTGAGCGCTTATATGAAGTCATATGCAAACGTGGTCTTTGGTCTTATCGTCGTCCCTGCACACCACGTTGAATGGTGGCGTTGTTTCTCGGCGTATGCAAGTGCGTGAGTTCCTAAATGATTACAGCAAATACACGATGAACAGCCTCCGGCCAATTAATCTGCAATGTATTTAGCAAAATGAGGGCTTTCAATCAAGCAACAGGATATTTCGGAAGTTTTACACCCGCAGGACAAGAGGATGTTATAAAATTAATTGCAACTATTCGCTGCTCGCATTGTGCATCAAGGACACTTGTTTTGTTGCCCGATAATGTCAAAAGGTAGTATGATGACGATGAGTTGAATTAATTCCGACGTTGAATACGTAAATGCGATAGTCTTCAACAAAAAGGATGTACGTCCATGAGCCTAAAAATTGAATAAAAATTTCAAAAAGGAACTCACCAACAATCCTGGCCCTTGGTATTGATAAAAAGGAAAGCCTTTCCCAACATTTCCATTTTTTATGGTTTTGCCTATTTTTAAATCAGTTTCTACCTCTCTCGATGACTTTTAGAGAGATGGCTAAGTGATGTGGGTGGCTTCTGAAAACAATGAAACTCGATTTGAATATACCACTAACTGAATCCCAAAGGATAACGACAATATTATTTAAGGAAAGTGGACGGCTGGCAACACTGTGATATGTAAAGTAGTCGACGTGAGAATGAAACCTTACAGTACAGATTCTAGGTCCACATTTCCGGACACAAAACGGTCCAGCAGTGTAACTTCAAAATATACAGTGTTCTTGAAGGGTAGTAAATATGTAGACTAGGCGATGACGTCGTACCTGCCACCTACACTTTTCTCTCTAGTTTCCATATCGAAAACTTGTAATGGCAAAATCGAATTTTTCATAACTCATTACCACATGTCACTGTAGCAGGAAGAAAATTAATGTGAGTGAATAACACAACACCAACTCCCCTCATACTTTGATGCCATGCGAAACATGAAGCTAAGAGCCACCAATTGCCGCACACATCCCGGTCGCCATGAAGTTTTGGGGCTGTTTCACTTAAGAAACAATTTCTGACAGTTGTGTGAACTAAGTAGTTTGAAACTAACCGCCTTTACCAAATGTGCATACCCCAGGAGCATGTACGTATAAAATGACACATGTCGTCTGAGAACCCCTTTTCGGTACCCGAAGCTCCTCTTTCTGATGTATTCCCAAATCGCACACACACACTCGAATGTAACTTTCTCGGGAGCCCTTAACCTGCCAGTCAAGATGGAGCTCTCCCTGTATCTGGCGTACACCAAGGCTTCCATGTGTTCGATGTACGTATAACCCAGGAACATGGAATTCCGCCTTCTCGCATATGAATTCACGTAATTACGCACCATTTTAAGTGAGCTCTAAAAGCTGGAAAATTTTTCAACCCGTCCTCAGCCGCAGAACATTGTGTGATAATCTGCGCTTTCTTGGAAGACGACGCAAAAGGAAAAAGGACTGTCAAAGAAAAATTGCTTATATCCTTGAGCCTAAGCAAACGATTTGTATGACATAAGAAATCACACAATTGCCACCCACAAGCTGAAAGTGCTTAATGTGATGAGACTTGCTTGCAGCTCACTTTAGACCCAGATTTCTCCCGTTTTAACCAGCATGGGAGCCGTAAGGGGGAGGAAGATGCGGTAATTTCTTGTCTTTAAGAGGGAATGTCTATACATGACAGGATAACACAGTCGTCCTTAAGCATAAGCCAAATCCATTAAAATTTTTCAATCGTTAATCATTGTCATAGCTTCAGGATTACGGGGCGCCTGCTTCTATGGGAAAAGTTCCTCTGATTATCCTCGCGCAAGGATTTTAAGAAATTGTTTTTTCTTCCTTTCATTTTACTTGAGAAAAAGCGAAATTTGATTGAGTTGCATTATATTCGCGGCGGGGGGAGGCAAAAAATCAATTAAGAATGTTCCAGTTCAATTAATCTAGAGCAGAATGAGGATAATCGGTGTATGGCGCAGAGGAAGATAATTTGACTGATAATTAGTCCTGCTCTCCTCAAACATGAAACGAGTCCCGAGGCTACACAAAAGGAAACCGCACCAGGAAAAAAATAATCCCTCCAATAGGATTTAAGAAAACTTCCAATTAGGCTAAAAAAGAGCCGTGTAAGCTCTACCAACGCCTTTCAAGGCCCAAACGCTACTTTGCAAAACAATGTTGAAGGGCCGACCTTGAATATAGCAGTGTTGAGTATTTCCTTCTCTTACACTCTCACTCCCTTACAAATATACTGTAATATTTCCCTAGTAGCCCGAGAAAAATAATTCAGTTGTTAAATTTTTTTTAAAATCATTACGCGCCCGCAACTAACACCAACAGCGAACGACACGGGTATGCACGCTCCCGCTGCAGGCGTATTCGTGGCAGTTCAATTCTTCTCTTTCGTTCTAAGCTTACTACTAGACATAGCACTAAGCGTGACCAACGAGACAAGCCGCGGCAGTAGATCCCGTTGATATAAGAAAATCACAAAAGTGTGATATGGAAAGTTTGTCCTATTTCCACTCATTCACAGACACGAAAATGCCAACGAAAATCCTTTCTGTACCGCTTTCAGCATCATTTCAATTTTAATCTTTTAAAAATTTAATTCAGTTTTTAAGATGTGTTTTTTAATTAAATCCAGAAACCCTTTTTGCGACAGAAGTTTTATCCACTTCTGAAATCAGCTAAGGACTTTTCCAATTAGTTAAAAATTTACGGTACTAAACAAGTATTCAAAGGGGTAGTAAGAGAAAAATGCGATTATTATCGTGCAGTACCTTCTGTTAACCCCTGTCCAAGTCCCGCTTTCACCGCTGCTGTTGCGGTAAACCAATGAATAGCTCCATCAGATAGAAAGTCTCCGCCGCCAACTCCTTCTGCTCTGCCCAAGTCGAGAGGCGACCCTTCCTCACTCACAGACTGAACAGGGTCAGATATGGCAAAATTTAAATGGAGAAATGATGGCTCCAACTACAGCTCTAACCAGAAGCTACCAGATCTTGGAAAAGATCAAACAAACAAGGAGACCCGGAGTTTCTGGGATGCATTAGGAGCCACTAAAGGGGGATAAGTCCTTTAAGAAAGTTACTTTCATGAATTCGTTCTGCTGCTGCCACAGCATGGGGTGTGGGACTCAACCTTATTCAAATTCGCTCGAGCAGTGAGTGGCCGCCCGGAATTGTACAATTTTAAGATCGTTCTGACCAACGGGGAAAGGTTTTTGACTCTCTGATAAGAACACGAGAATCTCGGGCGCTGCAGAGCTGACGACAGCAACAACGACCGAGTTCCTGGATACTTAAGGGTACAAGCAAACTCCATTAGGTAATTGTCCCTGAATGTGCCTGATGAAGAAGGATACGGTTGAAGTTTGCTGCAAAATGGATATGTGAACGAAAACCCTTCGCAACGGCAAAGGAATCGAAGTAATGCTCCAATTACCAGAGCACATGCAACAGGCTTGTAAGATTCGACTATTTCGTCCCATCCAGAAGGGAATAAGATAAGGTACACATCATCCCCGAAGGGGAAACGGAGGAATCAAAGGCGACTGTTTTTTGCTTTCGCACTTCATCCCGAACCAATAAAACCAAAGCAACTTGTTGGATATCCAAGGCACATAACAATATCGGATGTGTCCCTTGATGTAGATAACAACACATAATTTGAGTCCTTCAGACGAGATAAAACAAACCCAAATGGGGTCCGTGTTCACCGCCATCTACCGCCCCGCTGCCACCGTACTTTCAAGGAACATAAAGTCTCCTCCGTATACTTAAACCCACCAGTTTGCATCTCTCCAAGGATGATACATATTCAACTCGAGGCGCGAATTGAAATTCGAGCTGATTCACTCGGTAAGGACGAAATAAGGACAAGGACGAGAGTTTCCCTTGCGAATGTTTTGATGGAGCCGTCGTCGATAAATTCGGGAAGTGAAAGACACCGCATCTGTGGCTGTCAATTTTTCATGGATCGGTGCCGTCTATTCCGTTCTCTTCCTTTCTGCACAAGTATTTTTCAGCGTTCCCATCCGCCTCCCGAACGAGCGGAGGCAGAAACAAATCTGGTCCTGGGAGTTTTTCAGTTATCGGTGTCAGGAATTCAATGGATGGAAAACTCGATAGAAAAATGTTTAAGATTGCGAGGAGGTGAAGTAATTTTTAAATTCCTTCAATTTTCTCCAAGGATTCGTTCGGGAAAGAACAAAGTAGACGCAGCATTAGGTGGGGGCATTGTTCCGGCGTTTTTTCCTTTAGTTACCGAATAGAAGAAGGTCTTTCTGCCGATGCCTTTAGGACTCTGCCAGTGACTGAGCGGGTTTTTCCGTTATTTATTTTTAATTATTTATTTATGTACTTAAGAAAAATGTTTGCCCAGATAAGGACCAGTCCTTACGTAGCTATGTAGCTCAGCACCAACACATGTAACTGGAAATTAGAGATGAGTTCGTAGCCAGAGTGAATTTATGTTGGTACATAGTGGCCTTGATATTCAAATTACTTCCACTGGAATGGGTAATGACCTTGAAAGGCGCATGTTTTATGAGGATGAACACTTGCTCTAGCCCCAAATTTTTAGTGGATCGATGTAAGCTATAACTCTCTAAAGAGATTGCAAGGGAGACATTATTAAATGGGAGTCATAGCATCATAAATATAGTTTTCAAGTACTGTCGCCAAACCATATTTGCATGCCCCATTATTACCCTTGCACCTTCCTGGTAGGATGATGCGACGTCCAAATCTTGCAGTAGTTCCGTGGAGTTCTGGCTGTTGCCTCCTTGTGATTTTTTAAGTTGCTTGTTATGCTGATTCTTGCTGCTAATCCTGATTAAGTTGTAATGATGACTTCCGTCTGAAATTATCCTCGGCTGTCCGTTGATGGTGAGTGGACCGGGTTTAGACCTTCTGGACACCTCGTTGTACGGATCATCTAAAGGTTGTTGAACGGCTTTTCTACTGCATATCGGTGAACAAAAACGTATGCATACTCTTCGAAATCCTTGTTGACGAAGGTTTCTGGAAGGCCATGTTGATTAGGCTAAAGGATTCTGCCTCTTTAGTTTTAGTATTTTCTCCATTTCTCAAGTGTAGTCTCGTGTCGTCTGTCTGTGTCGTGTCTCTGTCTCAGAGTATTGGTGAAAAGAAGAAGCTTTAATTTTGTTTCATACACAAGCCCTGTTGGAGTAGTTGAAGTGGTTTTGATATCGTCCAACAGTAAAGATGACCTTAGGACTTAGGGTGGTTACTCAGTGATGACCGCGTAAAGTTTAATTACTAAACTAAACTACGTATAAAAAACAAGTTTGTAAATTTAATTGATAGATCAATAAAAGAATAGTGTTGAAAACGAAACATCGAGTGTATCATTCAAAACCCGCAAGGTACACCGGCCATAACTCAATCCAACCTTCTCTTGATGTTTTAAGTGTCCCGTAGAAACGTGTCCTATTGACACCAAGTAATTGCGACATCTCGTTAGAGATAGATATGTAGGTGGAAGTGAATACCTTGGTGAGTACGGTTTCAGTGGATACGCCAGAACGGCCAATCCAACCTCCCATATGTGAGACAAGCAGATGCTATTTTTTACGAATGCGAACCTGGATGACATTGCCTCGAGCAGTTACGACCTGATTGTGGGGCAAGTAACTAGTGCGCTCCAATTCCAATGCAATTTCAATAAATTTCTCTGCTAACTAATGAAATCTGCACTGCTAAAATTTTGATTTGATTTTATTCCAAAGCAATCCACACGTTCTGCACCGGAAAGGTTGTTCCACATTTTTCCCATAATTATTACGTATAGCAATTTCAGTCAAAGCACGCTAAAAGGCAGTGAAGGCTCGGTATTTTAATCCGCGCCCTTTCTGACAAAAGGCGGCTCCACTTATTTGATAATTTTCAGAGGCACAAAAATAAGGCAAAAGCACTCACTACACACACAATGGAAATTTAATCCCCTAAATGCTTAACTTCAAAGTTTTTAGAAGTAAATTGGCGTAAAACTTCAGTCCGTCAAGAGAGTTCAAGTATTACCTAATTAATTTCTTTTTTAATTAATTCACTCACTGTCCTCCCCGCCGCCAACTCAAAAGCGGCCAAATATCCTAACGAGTACCCAATTAAAGAAGAATATCTAAAAGTGTAGTGGTGAGCCTCTCAGCACGTGCTTTTAGCAAATTTCGGTGTAGCTTTTGCCAAGAACGGAAAATAAAGAAATTTACCCCGTTTTTTTCGCCGAGGAGTGCTTACCGTGAAACTCGTTTCGTTACCCACCCCCGTCCCCGTGCTTACGGTCTAACGACGAGGATTTCTTAGCTGCGAAATGACAAGAGATGTTTAAATGAGAGCTGATTTAGGTGCAGTTAATTCTCGCACATTTCCTAAAATTTTATCTCATTTTCGCTTGGGTTCTTGTGGAGGGGATGGAATTAGACGTTAGAGGAGCGGCGATAAAAATAACATTAGCATTGTACATTTACAGAGAGCAGCTCGAGTAGCCATATTGCATTCAAAAGGAGCGACGACTGAGCGATGAAAAAAATAGTGACGTATTGGTAGATTACTTTCAAATGTCGCCTCGGTGAAAGTTTGTTTGACCCTTCTGCTAAAAGTCGAGTCGTGTAATGTGACAAGTCGTTTGAGTTGCAGAAAGTGACGTTTCAGTCGGATTACGACTTTCAGCACAGGGGCCAGAGAGCGGAAGTGCTAAGTTGAGTTTAGGCCACTGTACTGAAAGTCGTAATACGACTGAAACGTCACTTTCTGCAACTCAAACGAATTTTCACATTACACGACTCGACTTTCAGCACAGGGGCCATTGTTTGAGACGTTGAGCTTCCGAGTTCGCCGCAGCGCCGTCGCAAAAAACATTCCCACCACCACACATCTTCAAACACTTTTTTTATGTGACCGTTCTATGCTCAGGAATCACCCTTTGTACTACCAGTTCGTCATGTGGTTGGTCACGTCTTGGTGCAATGTCTAGTAGTGAAGTGGTTTCAGATTACGAGGAGGGTGTTGAAGAAGATATCGATGAACTCTGCGTTTGAACTCTTGGATGCTGTATGAGTTCGGAAATACAGACTGGGTAAGATTGTCCCACTACGTTCTATTTATGAACGAATTCGTTGCCGCGTGCTCGAAACTGTGTTGTGGGTTGTAAGGGACAGAGAAGATTAGAAAAAGAGCGAGCGATAAAATGGACCGCTAGGGGAAACCGGCAGAGATTTGACGCCATCCAATATTACCTTGATTGAACGGCCAGCAACAAAATTCTCGATCCAGTTCTTCATAACTGAGTCAATACCTTTGATTTACCCAACAAAGCAGGGTGTCAACACCTTTCAAAAGCCTTTAACCAGAGCAAGAAATCCACCTCCTCGCTCTCCATTATTAAGGTGAAAGAAATACGTCGTATAAGACGCAGCCAGAATTGTAGACTGATACCGCTCGACAACAAGTGCTATTCAATAAAAGATGCTCCTATTGTAGAATTACGCCAGGAGCAAGTGTCATAACGCATATGGAGGAATTCCATAAACATTAACGAGACGCCCCACGACCCGCCGTTGTTGACCTTCACAATTTTATTTTCACGACACAAAGCCAGGCCCCCCGTCGGCTGTTTGTTCACTTCCTGCTCACTTGTCATTCATATGCAAATGTTTGTATGTTTTTGTGTTTACCAAAGATCAGGCCAACACCGCACCCAACGAGTTTGTCATTTATTAATTTTTTATTATAAGCCGAGAGCTAGACTCAAGTGACCTTTTCCGCCTCCCCTCGGGGGCTTCACCTGTTTTCCACAGTCAAGGACTTCCTCTTCCGCCCCATGAGTCGTTTGTTTTGCAATTTTCAGTTTGGGTGTTTTTTACGCTATTTTCCTGGGCTCTCCTCTCGCTTTTTCATAATCTAGCTCGAATGGGGCTAGCAGGAGGAGGACTCATGTAAAAATGCCTGGACGGGGCTCATACGACGGGAACAGGCAGAGAAACATGCAAAGGGCGCCCAGGAGTGGGACGAGGGGGTGAATAAACGGAAAGTCTTGTACAGTTTGTGTCACAACACCAAAAAAAGGATAAGAAAAGGGAAAAATGTTTTTACATACACAATAGCTAAAATCTTGTAACGCAAATGACGAGCTGCTCTCATTGTTTCAAAAATTTATGAACGGAATTTTCGCTTTTTCAGAAATGACAACTTACCCCCACCCCCATCTCATCTTTGCTGAGTTCCCTGGCATTTTTCGCCGATGTTGTTGTTGCTCTTTGCATACCTCCAACTACCATAGCTCGAGGACTAAAATGAACTTGGGCTGACACAGGATATCATTTCCATTTGTTGCTGCTGTCGGGAAAAGGTATGTCTAAAGGCTTGAAACTTGGCGTGGATAATGTTGCAGAGAGCAGAGTGAAAGATGACAATAGGATTTTGCACGGCGAAAGGCGAATAACCGCATGAAAATGAAAATTTTATGGGCCCAGCAAAATCACACGCCCAGGGATGAAGGGACCACGGAGACCAGTCTCCACAGAAAGTATTAAAAGGATTGTGCATGAAAAAGTGTAATTGCAAATGTAATGTTATTTGTTGGTTGTTGTTGTTGCTTATCACCCAGAGCAAATATTCAGAAAATTCATGGAATTCAGTCAATTGAAGCGTGTGCAAACAAATATGATTGATGAATTCAGTTAATTATGGTTTTCAAGTTAATTGAGTTTACTGCAAATACATAAGCAAGCCAGATGAGGCCGTATCGTATTTGACAAACAATGGTAAACCGTTGAAGGCATGAGATGCGAAGAGTTTTCAAGCGCATTCGCTTTCTATACAACTAAAGGATCTCTCAACAAGAGGTGCCATTTTAAATTTCACGCCATTTTTGAACTGTCAACATATAACTGTCATCACGGTGACATTTGACAAATCATAACTAGGAGGTTTTCAGATATGGATCGATACACACTCGCGAAATAGTAAAAACTCACTATAAAAATGGTGAACATACTGCTACTCGTACTGCTGGTGGTCAACATCTAACGCCATCTCGCACGGAATAGTGACTTTAATCAATAAATTCGAATGCCTCCGACAAGTTAGTTATGTGAAAACACCAACTCGTGCTCGTTGGGCCACATCAGCTGAAAATACCGACACAGGGTAAAAACCGAGGTTTGACTTTTTCGAGACGATCACAGGAATTATGGAATATCACAAGCCAGTCTTAAATGGAATCAGCAAGGAACTGGAGATGTCGCTAGATCGAAAAATACATGGAGAAAAACAGTAATGATAGAAGCTTCTCAACGCAGAGTCCGATAGAGAAGCTTTGCGGAAGCCCTATGCTCCCAAGAGAGGTAAAGAAGGATGAGTTAGAGCAGTTAATACAAGTATACAAGCAGATCACGCATGCTGTACATTCGCTGATTGGGTTGTGGAAGTTCATGCACAAGATCGTGATTTTTTAAACAAAACGATTCTACGTAAACAAGAAAACTTGAAGTCTCTTCTTCGAGTCGTGTCTACTTGTTGCTAGTTCTTTCCAGTTTTTTGTACGAAGTTTTCGTATATCTTCTATCGCCCGCTCCTGGAGGAGAGTAAAAATGACGCGGACACGAAGCGGCTAGAGACTACAGGCCAATAAGCTTGTCATCTTTTGTCCTCAAGACCCTACTAGACATATACATCCGTGACTTCATAAAAGAGGTCCCGATATCTACATCTCAGCATGCATATTGTAAAGGCAGATCGGGGGCACTGCTCTTCACGAAGTAACGCACACCGTGGACTACTCCCTAGAATATAAACAGTTTGCCCTGGCAGCCTTCCTAGAAGGCGCTGTTAACAACATCAGCACTGACAGTATCCGGGATCCAGACTAGAATTAGCCAATGGATCCTTCGCATGCTGGAGACTCGAATCATCCATAGCAAATGGGGAAATAGCAGAGAAGATATTTGGAAGCATCTTCTTAAAGGATTTGGGGATGTTTCGAAACGCAAAATAGGAGATTTGATCTGAACCTAAATATGACGGGATGGATCTAAATCGCTAGGTTACTACTCCTTGCACGCGAAAGTTTTTTTCACGAGTGCGGCTACAAAACGGCGCACCTTACCGCAAATTGTGACCCAGCCTACGGCCCCCATTAGACTGCCGCTCCTACCTACCTAGTTACCATATCTTCTATCACGAAATCCTGGGACGTTGCTGTCCGATCCGACCCTGACTTCTCGATTCCATAACAATAATTGTTTTCCGAGGTTGCCACCTCCTCGCCTGACCCCCTCCGAGAACCGGTCCCCGTAAATTTATATCCCCGCCGCATAGGTGGTCTGATTAAACACTTGGTTTAAAGATTTCACTAGGGATTGGCATATTCTCCTTTTCCAGGCTTGGGACCGAGAGGATATCCTGGCGGAGTTAGCAGACATTGTATTCCTTTGTTAGCCTCAGAGTTTGTTCTTTACACTAAAATAAAACTATCATCACCTTTCACGAAAACCGTGCGTCTTCTTGTTGATTTAAAATGACACCTCTTGCTGAAAGACCTTGTATGTTTAAAATGCTAGAAGTAATTGCAATGCTTGTGATTGTTTGTTAGAGAACTTACGATTCCTACTCCGATACCATTTTTATATAGAATTTAGCAAGAGCCTATCGACTACCAATCATGTATATTCGTGCATGTATGCTGTTTTCCATTTGAATTTTTTGCCCTTTGACTAATAAACAAAAACGAGGCTGTTTGCATCAATCATTTTGTGTCAATTACCCATGTGCATGTATTTCTGGGGTGGTAAAAATGCCCAATAAAGTCTCCTTTTGTTCGGGCCTTTATTGATTTATTCCGTTTTATGTTTCGTCCCCGTCCTTTGACAATTAGGTGAAATTCATTTGCTTTTATTCTGTGTCCCAATAGTAACTGAATCACTATTTACCGAATTAGCATCTCCCATAATGATTTCCAAATATTTATCACACAACTCTCCTCCATCTGTTCCAGTACAATTTACCATTTTAGAACGGATTTCCCTGTATAACAGTTTACTCCATTTTTGTTGGCATCTGCGCCCTGACATCCTCCTCCGTCACCAAAAAGACGAACGAAATTCAAGGGAATTTCGTTGCCAAATTTCATGCTAACCGCCGTTCATCATCAATAACCCCCGCACGTTTGGCGCATGCCCAGGATTAGGATTATACACCACTAAGTTCCCACTAACCTGTGTAAATGTGGGCGTATTAAGGGGAAATTGACTTTTAGCCCCAAGATGAGGACGTCGTTGTCGGGAAGAAATTTTCTTCTGCAACAGCTGCTCTACCACAGCCACAGATAAAGGAACGTTTCTAGGTCAATGTCCTTTTGGAGGTTTTTAAATGCGTGCTGGAAAAGTCCTTTTTTGTTTTACTTTTATTAAGTTTAACCTGTTCCGGAGCAGCCTTTTTAATTGAAGGTTGCCAATTACAGTTCGCGCCAAACCCAAGTGCGTGGGTCCTTACTGAGGAATTTGTGCGTGGTCGTTGTCACTGTGTTTTGGTAGAGTCCTAGGTCCTAGGTACTGCCATTGTGGGTACACTTTCTAAGGAATCGATTTTTGAAATTTACAGGCAAACGATTTTACTGATTTATCTTGAATAAAACGACTTTCATGTTTCGGGCGAAACGAAGGATGAATGAGAACTTGAAGGGTTTCGCCGTATTTGATTAGCAAAATAATATGATGTGCACACTCGCAAGGATGAGCAGGCTAAGTGGTGGTAATCACAAAAGCTTATTCTTATACACAAACAACTATGCAAATGCCACAGAACGCCGGTTTCCATATGCTCCTGGCATCATTTTATACACAATTCAGCATCTACACACAATAACCACGTTATGCGACACTCATCCTTCAGCCAAGCGAACTATTTATTGATTTTAGCCGACTTCCTTTCCTCCCCAGAGAATATATAAGAATCAATCGAACAAAATGGCAAAAGAGCTTCATATTTGGCTTTACTTATCCTTATGTGATCCCAACATTGATTTGGTCCTTCTTAAGCCCTGTATCCTCTGACTTTCATGACTATTTCATAAAGATATCCTGAATATTAAGGATGCCCCGGTTCGAATTTTGATAACACAATCACAAGATGAAATCTGCTAGAAGAAGCTCTAATAGTGATGTTCCATAAATTGGAACGGGTGATCAGCCCCCTCCGTCATCGTCCTTTCTGGCGCACAGAACAGTCTGATTGGTCATCGGTCACACTTGATACTGGTCCCTTGGTGTGACATTTATTATGCTAAGGTTATGATATCTGCACAATCGGAATATGATTTGGGTAATTGGGAATCCAATTTTCTAAATGGCGTTTCAAATGTTTTCTCCGATTGGTTTCATTTGAATGAATTAATCTCGTATGGATTACAGAAATGTGGCCGAGCTAAGAGGATCGCAGGAGCTCCACACATCCATGCCAAACAGCAAGCTGGCGATAAATCCTATTAAAAGAAACAAGGAAAATAGAAGTTGTCATTCAGGAAATAGCTAAAAAATAATTAGAGACTTTTCCAGAAAAAGAGATGCAAAGTGAAGCATGTGAGTATGTAAAAAGTGGTCGGAACTCTTTCCTGAAGATCTCGAAATTTTAAAACAGGCTTTTCTAGACGAACTTTTAGGCACTTGCACTTGAGTATGGTTTTTTCAGGGGCAGCAAATATTAGGCCAGAGAAAAAGTTCGTGGAGTGTTTTTAGTCAAATTCAATTGACGGAGCCCCGCAAAGGTTGCAACAAGTGAGGGCGCTACGTCTACTTCCCAATTGACTTCTCCCAATTTTTGACGAGCGATCGAAAAAGTGTGTGGTCAAGCATTGCCGTGATGGAATGCAACACCGTTCTTAATATTCAATTCACAGAGTAGAGCTGAGAATCTATCGTGTGACCAACTGGAAGTACCACATAGTAGACGATTCAGCCCCTGGGCTAAAAGTCGAGTCGTCACGACACGACAAGTCGTTTTAGTTGAAGAAAGGGACGTTTCATTCGAATCACGACCTTCAATACAGGGGCCTTAACTCAACTTAGCATTTCCACTGTAGGCCTCTGTGCTTAAGGTCGAATTCCGTCACGTCACTTGAAACGTCACTTTCTTCCACTCAAACGACTTGTTACCAAACACGACTCGACTTTCAGCATAGGAGCCTCATTTTTGGCATCGAACGTAGCGTCGCGAACGTTTGTGACGCCTCACCATCCCTTGGTCGATTCAATTATGTTTCAGCAGCGCATCACAGATGTTAGTTCGGTCCATCATGTTTTTCGCGGTCAACTCATGAGGACCCATACATCGAACTTCTTTTTGAATCCAGATTTATAAAAATAGTTCAAAACAGTTTTGTGGTCAATGCCTAGCTCCATATAACAGTAGTTCGTAACTTTTGGGCAATTAACGCCATCTATCGGAAACACGCTACGAACTTTTTCAGAAATGATTGGTGCAGTGCAAGTTAAATTATTTTTTTTTGAGGTATTGTATATTTCTGACCAGGACCGGAATGTGTATAGGTACGTATGATAACGCCTCCTAATAAGTCATCTGGGAAATTCACAGTACCTAACTGCTCCATTTTGTTTGCGGAGCAGTAAACTTCATTTTCCAGCTCTCGTACAATCAAGAAAAATAAAAGCGTAATAAAAGCAATTTCTCATTCCGTAGTATCGCCTCCACGACAACAATTCCTCCGTTCTCTCCAGAAATAGCATCGAATATGTCTGCTCCTAATTACTCTAATCCCAAGTAATGTCGAAATTTTATCTCTCCAACTTGCCCCCCATCTTGATTTTCTTATGGCACGGCATCCATAAACGGAGGAATAATTCCGAATTGATGGGGATCTAGGTGAGGATTTATGTCACAGCCAGCTTCCAATAAAAATATTTACGAGTTCCATCACTTTTCGAGCATCATAAAATCGCATCCAGCAGCCCCACAGAGCTGCTGGTATAAAGATGGAGCAGAGGAATCCGCCCTCCTTTTTTGGGGACTTTATAGCTATCAACTCTGCGAAAAGATTTTCAGCTCCATCTACCGAGGCTCCTCGCAAAGATATCGGCCTTCAAGTGGAATGTTATTGACTGCTACTTTTTATCAATTGCCCATTTTCATTTGGAAGGGATACTGGCAGATTTATCGAGCGCCATTTATCCGTGCGATGGGCTCATTTGCATGTGTAAGACGCCCCAGGATGGTGGCCGGCGCTCTTGCCCCACCCTCGGCATTTTATAGTGTTCACTAAACGGGATTTAGAGCCAGCTTGGGGCCTGTAGTTCGCCTGCAAGGACCATCACAAAGCCAAGTATCGGCCTGCGATTCTGCAACTCTGTTTTTTAAAACGTCGTCAAACACATGCTAACGGGACCGAATTGGCCGCGCTAAGTTATGGCAAATCATTAATTTTTCAAACATTGCCGATATCATTTCGGCGGCGAATCTACTGGAGTGGAAGCCATTCATCATTCTGGCGGAAGGAGAATTTGTAGTTAATCAATCAGGACTCCGTTTTCGATTGTGTTTACCTAGCGGTTATTGATTTCGCATGATTGATTGATCGGCTGATAAAATTTCTTTCAAAGCTTCAAAGATATTTATTTATTGTTCGGTACTTCTTGGTCCTTGGTTCCGGAGAACACGGCAGACTCTCTATGGGGCGACATTATGCCACATGAGGATAAGAAAAAAGCAAATTTTTAACCAACGTGTGCGTGCAGCTTCCATCTTTTCAGGGCAAGGAAGCTTTAATTGGTGTCGTTAGCCGATTTTAAACCGTGGTATCTCAACGTAGTTTAACAAATTGTACCGGTCTTGCCCATACGCACGCTCAAAATCAATATGCCAAAGCCCCAAGCGGAAAAAATTATTCCGGATTAATTTAGCAAAAATTGCGTCTTAAAGTATTTTTGACCATCAGAAAGGCGACCCCGGCCCAGATTACACTGCTTAGTTATTGCATAGAATAATATTGTTTCAAGCAGTGACAACCTTTATATTATTTTGCAATTTACCTTAATACTCTAGGAAGAAAATCAGATTACAAGCTCACATCAAGAAAAAGGTCGCACACTATAATTTCGAATGTGACCTGTGAACAGCACAGGAGCTTCAAATCCTTTACTAACGAGCACCAGAATTTCAAATTAAACGTCAAACGAAAAGGTAAGACCGAGGAGACCGTACCTCCTAATGACCCATCAAACCCGCCTCTCTGACTTAATTAAACGGAGGATTAGTTAAGTTCCAAAGCGTCTTCCCGTGTAGCAAGGAGTCAATGGTAATTAGCAGTGAAGAACACGAGAATAGTGAATTAAAGGCCCTCACCGTAACCCTATACCGTCATACACAGAGCGTTCAAGTACCTCTCTTACATAAGCAGCGCGTATGAGGGCATCGGGGTTGTTTGCCGAAATCTCATTAAGACTTCACCTTAAAACTGGAAGTGGCGGACGTTATTATTGCAGCCATGCTGGTCTGAATAACTGAAATGAGCCACTAGAGCAGCCCGGCGTAGGCAAATTGATGTCGACATGCGAAACCCTCGTTTCGCAAGAGTCTTCCTCGCGCCATCACTCGATAATGGTCCTCCGTCAAAGTCCGGCTAGGCCAGGTCCACTCGCCCACCTTAACTACCCACCAAGGCTGGTATCGGGTTGCTAGAATCTGGATCGTTATCGATTAATTAACTACAACAATCGCGTTACATGACTTTTTGTTATTTGAGCGGATTTGAACGGCGTAATTAGACTAATGAGTATCCAGAGTGCCAGAATAGATAAATTATGGCTGTCCAGATAAATGAGGAGGAACAGGCCACCAGAGGAAGATGTATGCGGAGCTTCAAGTGCGCTCCTTGCTCATCGTGTAATAAACATAACCAAGATTGATGGCATCCAATTGGCGTATAAACACTGTTCCTGTCTTGTTCAATAAAATCCCAAACTGGGAATACATCACAGCGAATCCAGCCACCGCCATTCTCGAGTAATTAAACAGCAGCCCCAACTCGCGCCCGGCCTCGTCGGGGTGCTGCAGAGCAGGCGAATCCCCGAATCCAGGCTTTGTGCATTATTCATTCAATTGTCAAAAGATGTTATTGTGTGTAAATGGAGCACACCCGGGAGCTGGCGTCCTGTTCCACGTGCAGCCCGAGCCGTGTGTGCCACTAGAACGCAGCGGCGAAAAAACAATTTGGGACAAGGAGCTTCCAGGGTAATCCGGCCCTGTTTCCGCTTTTTCCGTTTTGTAATTTCTTTTTTATCCAAGGAGCAAGAAGAGGCACGGCGCATATGTTCTGCAAACTTTATCAAATCGTCCCTTTTTTCTACGCCGGCAACGTCCAGATGATCCCCGAGAGAAGTTAACAGGAGACGTATGTAATTCCAGTTTTGAACATGACAGCGTTTTAAATAGGGTCGGCCGCTTGATGTGTGATTAAAAAGATATTAAAAGCCCATAAAGAGCACGCTCGCATACATGTGAGCATCAGATGACAGTGGCTCCGCTTTGAGAAAGGATGCGAAGTGATTTTGGTATAATTTCAGACAATATGGGGAAAAGGCCGGGGGGAATGATGGATGGTTTAAGGCTGCAGTGTGAATCCCGGGATGGACGTCACTTGCGAAATGGCAGTGTGGGAGGATCGAGGGTTGAAGTTTTTATAATTTTGCGGGCCTGCGAGCTAGTCCTCTAGATACTGGTGATTTCGTGGTAGTCTCCCTGTTTCTTCCGCTGCGCGACTGGCTGCAGCTACTATAAATCACATGCGTCACTCATAACCATTGCTTAGACCAGTTCTGGGCAGTAGTTGACTTTTACAGTACAGTTGTGTTGCTTATCGCCCCCTATCCTAATTTGTGAGACTGGGTGAGAGAAGTATAGGACCCTGGCAGGACGTGTGGCTACCAACAACTGCTATTGGCTTAGACTAGCTTCCTATTGTGCCTTTCTTTCAAAAGGATATTTATTTTCATTATATCCTTTCGAAAAACAAGGACACATTTATCAATGCACGGGAACAAAGCGTCGGATGGTTAACTGGGCATCGCATCAATACCTCTCTGACACCAATTCCATCCATAGTAACTCTCTGCTTCTATTCACGGAAAAGCCCAACTACAGCGGCGTATGTTTAATAAATTGAGGATACATAGTCCGCCTGCATGAGCTTCAGCATTTCCCTCCCATCTCCATCAATGAAATCAGTCCTGAATGTTTGACGCAGTTCAATTGTGCAGAGTGTGGTGGTAACTTGTGGAGGGGAGTTGATGGCAAACAGTACTTAGAAGGGGTGCGCTTTCCGAAACCAATATCACTGCCCCTTCTTGACGGACCATAGTTTCAGGGACGGGACGTCCCTTGGGAATATCCAGGAACAATTTAATAATTGTCTTCTCTGCGTCCTGTTTTCCTGCTGGCTGCTGCCTGCTGCTGTGACGGATATAATCGTTTCACCAAATGAAATAAATTCCTGGTCCGCAGATTGACTTTGGATTTAAGTGCACTTTGCTTGATTAATTTTTGCCCCATTCTGTGGCTTCTCTCTCCTGAAGCAGGTTGGTTTCCCTGCTGGCATTGATACGGTGGCTACTCCATATAGGACACTGCCACTTTAAAATGGACACAATAAACCGAGCTTTTTTCCAATTTATTTGTTTCCCATCGGAAGTGCTCTTCGTAGGGGGCTCTCCCTGTGTCTAAGCCCAAACGGTGCTGGGACTAAATTCGCATATAAATTCACCCAGTCCACTGCCGTTCGCTTTTATACTAATGAAGGACACAGACTTATCCTCTTCACCGAGAAATCTAAAAAGAAGTAAGGAGCTTATCGTGGGAAAGTTTTTCCGGCTCTTTGTGGAATTAGTGCAAAAATAAATTAGTTAGTGGTGTAAGCTCCTCTGTCAGCTAGTTTGTAGCTTCAAGGACCCCAGTAACAAGGCTCCTGATTAACATTTTTTTGCTCTCGTCACACCCTTGCGAGCCAACGGCACCAAGGCCGCAAGGTGGGTGGTCAAGTCTTGTGTAGTACTGAAAGGCATAAATTATGGAAGCCCCAGTCCCGCTGCCCGTTAAAATAATAATTCTTTCATTTTGTACAACGATTTCTTTACATAAAAGGTCAAACCCGTCCTAGGAAACAATTATCCTTTCCGTTGGCCCTAACAGTCAGTTAATGTCACATGCAGAACGGTTGACACTTGACGTCCCATTCCGGGAGGATACCCGCAACATATACACCATCGAGTATCCCAGGCCAGTGCCCAGGAGCCTCGCTGCTTCGTAAACATGATGAGGGCATGAAGTACATTTTTCCTTGCCCTCATTCCTTCGCTCCGCGCCGCAGTTTTTTTCTTTCTTTCGAGAAAATTAATTCAACAAGTCCTTCATAAATAATTCATCCTCTGACGAAGGAAAAGGATCCCGGGACTGGGATATGGGTATGACACTTGTCCTGTTAAGAAGCGACAGTCCTTAATGTCTCGGCGTATATCGTTTATGTCCGTACAAAATCGTTCGATTCGGAGGGAAGTGACTGTCCCAGCGTTTCCCAAAAGCAGCCGCAAAACTTTCCGCCCAAACTTTTTGCTCCATTGTTTCATAAGTGACAGCGTTCAATATTCATTACGCGTCAACAGGTAGCAGATCGGCACATTCAGCACGAAAGGAGTGACTTGAGGCCGGAATTGTTGTTCGTTATTTTGTCCAAAAGTTTCGAGCACTGTTTGATGGCGGCTGGCAGACAATGGCGCTACCTTTTTTGCGTGGACAATATTGTGCTATTGCCACTGACAAACTACCTACGAATTCCTCGGTCTACGCTTTGTTAATTTGTAATGAGGCTAGAAACCAGTTGTTGCCACGAAATGAGCACATGCTTAAATATTGACGACCAGCACACTTGGAGCTGCTTGATTTATTGTTAATTAATAGTCTTATGGTAATGAACAGGGCCGACATCGTACATACGACAATGATTAATGTTCGGCTGTTTTCTTGTTTTATTAACTTTCAAGAAAAGGGAAGACATTCCGTGCTGGCCACAAAGAAAGTGTACACTTGGATATGTTTGCCCAACTTGCCTAGCCTTTAGTGGTTTGTACTAAGGAGCGAAGAACTTTCCAGCGGAAAATTAATCAAGCGCCAATTCATACGTCATGGAAGCCCTTTGGCAGCCCGCACACGCCTTCTGCTTCTTTTTTCCCTAATTTATTTGTATAGCCTAGGGGTTAAAGCGTCCGACTGCCATCACAGAGATTGTGGGTTCGATTCCTCGCAGGGGCGCACCTGCCTTCGTTTTCTTACTTGTTGTGTAAAGCTTCAATTGTAATTTTTCAAAATCGTACTTCGTCCTTTCTTTATGTGAAAGTTTAAGGTCAGGAATCACCTTTTGTACTGTCAGTTTATCATTTTGTTACTGCTGTGCAATGCCAGGCAGTAAGCTGAGCCCGAAAGAGAGGAAATGATATATGAGTTGGATGAATGCTGTAAGAGGTCTCCTGTAGTAAAAGGAAAGGATTTGGGATATGTATAACAAACGCCTATCGTTCTATTGTAGCACTCCAGAATCTATTTAAACGCGCTTTCATTCCCAGTGGGACCACTACCAACACAACCTGGGCAAAGTAGAAAGAGGGAATTCTGTGAATTATGTTGTGTAGGATTGCTGCAAAGTTGTTCGGCTGATGAATGAATATTTAAAGTGAACAGAAAACCAAAACGGTGTAGACATGTTGTTGTCGGAAAGGGGTCACTACAGTCACTTAGATAAAAGACTCCTCGACTGGTGCACTGTGTCAATGGTGCAGCAGCGCTGGCATTCTGAGTTTGAAAACATAATTTTTCATATGATCCCGGCACGTTAAATTGCTAAACTAGTATGAACTAGTTATTGCAAAGAAGCCTATTGTGCAAAGAGGTATTTGAATTCCCTTTAACTCTTTAACTGATACAAAGATCTACAAACTTCGAGCATAACAAAATTTCGAGATTGGTCTCCCAATTCAGAGATTACAATATCTTCTTGATGGTGTTACCAAGCTTCATCGATTTTATTGGTAGCACGAGGGTTGAGATCAGATTAGCATTTTAGGGCCAGTTAACGACTTATGGAGATCGAATTAACAGATTTAACAGAAGTTGTAAAGAACTTTTTTAATATTTCTTAATTCACTAACAAAGAACGCGAGTTTAGGATGATTGTTTTTCATTGGGTCTGTCACGCTTAGGGCCGTATACATCAACGAAGATAACCCTAACTTGTAAGTCTTACCATGAACATAAAATCCAAGATAACTTGATAACCTTACACCGCATTCGCCATGTGCAAAATCCCGAAACCCGAGATACTTCCAATGAGTAATTTGAGAGCTTCGCGTCCAGCCTGGTCGACTTGGACACGTTCAAATGTTTAACCAATGCTGTTACGCTCTGACGTATATTTCTCAGCATTCAAGTCATCATCTACCAAACTATTTCTGGTGATGCTGCTGTTTTTCTAAACTCTCCTTCATGAACTTTTGCGATGCTACCAGTATTAAGCCTGTAAATTGGTAATACTTCGAAGTGGCGGACCCTGTATACTCTGACAAGGTTTTGTGTAGTCATTGAGTACCAATTTTAGTTTAAGATATTCAATTGTTGCAAATATTGGTGGTAATTTCCTTTCTCACCTCAATAAGATTGACCTTGGGTCAATCTCTTCCTCAGAATCCACATGAATATTTGGTAAAAGAAGGTAGACATAAAATGGCCGACCTTAGTAAATTCGATTTAAAAGTCGGAAATATGTAATATGAAAAATAAAAGCGTTCCGCTCAAAATGTGGTTAAGTCGAATAGATCCTAACTTAAAATGTGATTAAATTTCACTTTCTATAAAAAAAAAACTCCATCAGAATCTCATTTTACGCACGCACATTAGACCTGAACTCTAAAAAGTACCCACTGACATGCGAGGCCCTCAAAATGATGACGAAAATTGGATAAGCGTATCTTTTGGGGTATCTTTTTTGTTCCAGCAAATTATGTCAGAAACCTTTCATCAAAATCTCATTTAAATCTCAATCATCTATCAAGTAACGTTTCACCCCTTTTCAGGAAGGGCCAGCCTCCTTTGGCAGGTAGACACCTTTCAAGGCAAAGTTTCTTCCTACACGTGATACCGATTGATAACCTATCGCCGGATTCAATCCAATTGGGCCAAGGAGATAGAACAAATCCCCACAATTTAAATTCCAGCACTACACGTACCATGCATACGACCTGAGCCGCAAATGTGTTGGGACATGGTTTTAATATTTTATTCAAGATGTGCTGCTAGACGGGGGTGACTGCTCTGCTCCAGCACAGCATACTCGGAGCCACTACAGCCACCTAAGAGTCAATACCGCGAAGATGTTTATCCCCCCATTTTACCGCGTCCCCTGCATTCTCCGGGCGCAATTCATAGTGATACAAAATCCGAGCTCAAGTTGTTTGCACTTCGAGCTTCAAAACAAAGGAATTTTTAGGTAAACACTTGAGGCAGGAACTTGTGAAGAATATGAGCTGCTGTCCTCGTCGAGACTACCGACACAAAACATGGAGCAGAGCTACTGTTGCATCGAGGTGGCGAAAGAATGTGGGGCACACCGGGGTGGGGCTGTCGGGGGATGTATCGTGCATGACTATACCAAGTGAGCGTTGTTTTAAGTGGAAATCAATATCGAGATTATGCCGTTAAGCGGTCGATCAAAGGGAAACTTGTGCAAAAAATTTGTATTCATATCGCCGAAGGCATAAAGTTTTGGGTGAAACAGAGACGCATTAACAACGTCAAAGGTACTTTAGAAAGTTTTTAACTAGTTAAGCGGCAAATTTGGGATTGCGTAATATTTCGCAATCAAATTGCCGACAGGTCTTCAAAAGTAACCAAAAATTACTCGGACACTCGGTATGTTTACGTTTAATTCAAAATGAAAAGTTCACTCAAAAAGTTTGGAATTGTGGTAATTGTGGCAACCCCGACCCCACACAGAACCACGTGAGTAAACGTTAAAGGCGCTTCCAGTGAAATGCTTCAAATTCACTTCAATTGCATATTTTAAAAAATACACGTATATCCTTAACATAAATTTCGTACAGTGTTAAAATAAATAATGAAAATGAAACTTCCGCTTCCTGCACTCTGATAGCACTCAACACAAAAGTCAAAAGTCCCTCGAGGTACCTTCATTCAAATAGAATTTTATTGAATTTCCGCAAGGATGACAGGATCCATTTTCACCTTATCAATGGCATACTGCTCGTACACGTCGAATAAAATATACCGTTATTCCTGTTTTATTGGTATTTTCTTATCTTGAAATAGGGTCCGCACCAGAGGATGATGGGATGGCAACCTACCCCAGCAGCAGTGCGAGGGGCAGCAACTGTCTGGAGTCACTCCCTACAGTATCAATCATCCACTTGGCTCTCGCCATATCGTATTTACTTTTTCCATTTATTATCCCCTCCACTTAGCGTTTAATATCAACACTCAACAGGTTCCTTTTTTCTTGATGTCCTTAATCTTGTCACTGAGTTTGAAACAAAAGTTACGCAGGGTACCGAGGGTTCATCAACTAAAAAGCTCCCCGAATCCACCAGGAAATACACCTTCACGACTTCACCTTCGCCGGTGTTGCTCTGCTCCTTACTCACTGTCTTGACAGGACTAGCAGTGGGGGAAGTGATAATGGGGTTTCATTTTGGAGTTACAAAATATATATAGGGACTCGTAAAAATTACTAATTAAATATTTGGGATTACTACAGAACTGTGCATAAAATATTGTACAACGCCCGAAAATATTCTAGGCATGTCCTGCTCCTGGCAAAGCGTGGAATGATGTCAGAAATTAAAATAAACGAAGCAAATAATTTAGCATACTGTTTCCTGGAATGAGCTCCATAATTCCTCCTCCCTAACTATCTACTCCCCGGGGATATCCTTTCGCAAGATACACCCCGGAATACTAATTATTACACTCAGTCATCGTTGAGGAATTATCAAAATATTCAATGCTCGCCACGCGTCTGGCATATTTCACGAAATAACTTGACAATAACTTTTAATGGACGATAATTAAGGTAACAAGGGCTGAAAATATCCCGAGAGCTGGCGTCTAGTCCTTTTTGGGAAAAATACAAGCACGACAGCCGCCCGCCCGACCGAACGACCGACCGGCCATTTGGATACGGTGAGGTCCTGGTGATGAAATGTCCATCTAGGCACTCCAAATGGCGGCAGCAAAACTTTCCATGGAACCGGCAACTGCCCGTGCCAATTTATTTCAAGACAATGGCCGCCAATGGCCACCGGATTCCACCATCGCCACCACATCGCCCTTTCAGGTCACGTTTTTCATCAGCTTCAGCTGATGTTTTTTCGGTGATTTATGTTCGTCCTTTTAATTGCCCCGTCACCTTTATTCCCCAACAGAACAGCTAGTGGTGGATTTTTTGAAACGGAGCCGGGGAGAATGTATATCAGGATTCACGTTGTAACCAGGACAAGTAAATTACGTGACACTTACTTGCAGAATTAAATCGAAACGTTTTGTCCTTCCGCCCCTGTTCTGACTAAATGATTGGCCTTCACGCCCACGCTTTTTGCTACTAATTTTTAAGGACTTCTCCTTTTGTGTTACAATTCCTTTGGAATTAAAACAAAGACACCCGAAATTGGCACGGGACTCAGTGTTGCATTTTTGTTTTTATTGACCTTTCCCAATGGCTCTGCTTCGAACATTGTTTCACTGCTGATATTGAAAAGAAGAAGCGCGACCAGAAGGCCAGCTTAACCTCTTTCCTTTTGAAAACGACGGATAGGCTGCTGGACTTATATGCCGTGCTTGTAGAGTGTGACATTTCTTCTCAAGGTGGAGTTCTGTTCCTGTTACTCTGGTCAGTGGCTGTCCATGAACTTTTGACCAAACAAACACGAACCTGGTTTCGATGTCAGCACCATTCCCCGCCTCGGGGAAGTTTGACTTGACCATTACAGAGATCATGAGAGCAGCACTCCGAGAAGTTCAAAGATGGTGTACCACTGAAGGCCTGTTAATCAACCCCAATAAGGAAGCCCCCCGTTTCAAATTGGACTTAGGTTCTAGTAGGTATTGCGGTACTTGTGCTTGGGAAAATAAATAATAACACACCTTTAATTGACCTTAATGTCCCAAACCGGACAAACAGGGCTATTTTCCAACGCACAGATGCGACAATAGCTAAGCCAGAGAAGAGACTGGCAACTAGGGCTATGCCTGTACAAGGCGTTTTGGCGGACTAGAATAATAATTAGAATAGTAATTGACTTACAGGAAAGTAAGAATCTAGCATATTCTGAGCGAAAGGGGTAAAAATAGCCAATCTGTAAACACAAATTCATTCTTTATTCATTGGCAAGCGATGAATCGTCACCTACTCAAAAAACAAATTACAATTTCAAAGTAACACATTTACACTGCCACGATGTCACCCCGCCTCGCTTTAATATAAATAAAATTTCGCAGAAAAATTCCGATCTTCTATACTGAATAAGAAATTTTATGCAAATTCGGAATCATCTTCCAATTCCACTAGAAAATACTTGAGAACAATTTCCGCCAGCACGTCACATTTCTAACTTTATCACCTTTCCATTCGGTTTGATGCTTCCTCCGGCTTCTCTCGCTCTCTGGGAAAGAGTCATGCGGGTGATAACGTAAAGTAAACAAAATAACGAAAATCATTCGAAAACGACAATAAAACCACCGATGCCCATTCCCCACCACTTCCCGAGAGCTATCCTGCAGGGAAAATAAGTTTTATGCTGTGCACAATTTAAACGCCTGACATTGTACTCTTGCTTTCGTAGCGTACCAGGAAGGAAGGAGGAACAACGAAGGAGGAGTAAACGCCTTGTCAATAGCTACAGAAGGACCTGGTTCAATACGATATAAATACACCCTGGCTCAAGTAGAGTAGATATATGGCGGTGGTGTGCGGGCGGGGGTCGGCACCAAAAGAACCTGGTCTAAGCCCGAGCAGCCTGCTCCGCCCACTGCTCTCGTTATGGCAAGGTAAGCAAGCAGCGCACTACAATGCTGCGAGCGTAGACGTTTTCCCGTTTGGTACTTTGTGAAGGCGATATTTGTTGTCCCAGGATATATCGAGCCTGAATCGATTGTGTTCGAGACGCTATCTTGAAAACGAATGGCAGGCACAACTCCTTTCAGAGCAGCAAAATGCTGAGAGTGAGTTGGATTACAATTGCTCCTGAAGTTGCCTGCGCTTCATTTAGATCATTTCTGATAGCCGTGTGAATACGAAATGGAATTAATTTCAGTGGACATAAATGGCCCATCGCGCTTTGCTATCGCACAGCCGTAATCCGAGGGCAGTATTGGTCGACCCAACACGCTTCCTTCGTAGGGAGGCCTATCGAGGCATATGACCGCTCTTCGCACGGGGAACGAACCTTCCAAATTTAGAAAATCGGAGGCATACATGTTGTCGAACTGGTTTCACAACATACTCTCGGCATACACGGGTATTCCTTCACCACGAGTAACTTTCTAGTCTGTACTAGGAGATATCAATATGTCTACGTGTGCTGATAAGAAAAATACAAAGAAGAAGCACATTTCGTATGTGTTAATTCTTACCCCAAAAATTTTGGATGAAAACGGTACAACACTCCCTCTTTTCTTTTTGACTCGTCTCTTCTAAAAAACCGGTTTGGCAACAGTTGAAGGAATACTCGTGTGTGCTTCCCCAATGTCCGCCGCCAAGCCTAGAACCGATGGCAATGAAAAATGTCGATACTTAATATTATCCTTGAAATGCATTTCTTTAAAGTTCAATTACCATTTGTTATTTTGTAAAAGGACACACACAGTAAAATAGAAGTGATTCGCAGAAAAATGAAATTTCTCTCCTAATGGTAAGTGGCCAGCAGGAAACGGACGAAGCCATACCCTCTCCAGGTTCATGAATTTCGTTTTTATTGTGGGGCAAATTGTTTTAGTACGTGGGGATCGATAAAATGTATTGTTATATAAGGGGGTACATTCGGTAGCAAGTTAATAGCTGTAGTAAGGTCCCAATGGGGCGTCCTGGCGCTCTTCCTGCCGTCGCTCGTAACGCAAATGCTTCTGTAATCCATGTTAACAAACTGATAGTACACCAGCGATGGGTTAATGCATTGGAAACAAAGTTTCCAAATGGAATTTTGTAAGCATATTATTCCAATACAACCGTCCTACAGCGCTTACATTACGCTTGTGTGTCGTGCGACTGCAATTCCAATTCATGTATAATGCACAAATGCACTCCGTTGTTTTATTGATTTACAGTGATGCTTTTATGTTGGCTCGTTCTTTGGATGTGGAGAAAATTTCATCCTTTTTTAATTTATTTTGCAATACTTTGTTTACTTTTTTTGTGGCTCACGCGGAGTGATTTTTATTATTATGTTTTTTTTTCAATAAATGTTAATGCTTATTCACGTGTTCCTTTGTATGGGCAAAAGCAAACGTAATTATGGGATAAGTCAATAATATGGCTACCGTCGTAATAAGTGAATAAATAAAAATTTGCTGGAGCCCGAACAATGCAATGTGTTTGTTGCACGTGTTGTTTGGTGTCGTGCTCTCAGAAATGCCCAATGGTACACACCCTGTTTAACTCTCCCTTCTTTCACTATACAAACAAAAGGAGATGAAAACTGAACAAACTACAGTACTACAGCAGGGAGCTTCAACAAAAGGTGGTATTGTAAATCAACAGAACAGAGCAATATTTTCCTAAAAAGTGATAGTATTTTTATTTTAATCTAAAGTACGAACTCTGAAGTTAATAATGGAACAAAATATCTGCCAAATGTCCGCCTCGGCTCTTCTTAAAATCGGGTATTCTTTTGATGATAGGACGAAGGTATAAAACTCTCCACTTATTGCATCTCCACACGCCTCCCTTTCCCAAAAGAGCATGGTCCCTCGTGTAGGAATGGCCTAATAGCGCAGCTCTAACATTGTCCTTGCATTGGCTTAGACTATCTTTAAAGTAGCCCAAAAGGGAAAAGTCTAACGGTGGTAGATCGTATATGTCGGCGGCCAAGGAAAGTCTCCACTTCGAGAAATTATACGCCTATTATATCGCAATAGGGCCATTGTTTCACGAGCTGTGTGCAGCGGGCCAAAGTAAGTCTGTAAATATCGTTCGGAAATGCAATCGATTCATTGTAACTGTCGAACCAGTACCATTTTCAAAAAAGTATGACCATTGGCCATAGCATATAAAACGCATGTGCATGTGAAGGGAGACTGATCTATTTCTAGAAAACTCTTGACTTATCTTTTAGTCTATTCAAAATTGAAATTTGGTGCCCCTTGCGGCGCGGACCAATAGGCTATAAGCTAACCCTGATTCTGAGTTCTTGGTTCAAATTCTGAACTTTTGAATTGAGCTCCTTTCTTCCTTCCAAAGCTAAAGGAATAAATTATAAGCAACAGTGATTGTTAAACGTCTGCTCCTGAGTGTTCCATAATTCAAATTTGCCATATCCAAAAGTCTGAAATCGTCTCAATGTCCCTTTGCAAACGTTTTGAGCGTTTACCACTCCGGGAAAAATTACACGAAATTTCGTTTTGCTGTTTTCCGCAGATCTCAAAGCAAAATACAAACAGAAAACGGAAACTGTTCTGTGTTTAAATAAACTGAAATTCGCCCGGTTCCGAAGTTATTTAAACAAATCTTCGTTAAATTCTTAAGAGTCTTAATTTATTTATTAACTTTCTTTTATCTGCTTTTAAATATGAATCAAATATTCCCTTATATAAAATGAAGCAATATTTAAAAGTAGGCAGCGATAAAGTTTTTTTATTTTTTTGTATACATTCTCAAAAGATTTTGCTCGACGATGTATTTTCATTATCCTTGGATTCCATAAGAAAATCTAATTTTAACTTGGAAGACCTCCTTAAAGTTGGTTCGTTGCCGAGTGAAAAATTCGCTCAACTTTTAAAAGTGTGGGTATTATTAAGGTTGGGAAGTTCTTAAAAACTTTTAATGAGCTAAAATTTTGGAATGTCTTCTCTCGTAGTTGGGAAATAAACAAAAGTTCCAGTAAACAGCAACAAAACGAATTGTAGCTCTTTTGTAACGCAAGATTGTAAATGCTACCTTCATGCTTTTACGCGGGAAAAGGATTTCGAATTTATGAAAAATAAAGTATGACGCGAAATGGAGCCGTCATTTTGGATAAGCACGAGCCTCCAGCAAATCAGTTTCGAAGCTGGTCCTTGCTTGACTAGCACTGGCTTACGAGATATGCCATTCAGAATTCTTTATGTTTTCCCAATCGCTGGCCATATTTGACTGCCTGTGCTCCTTCCCATCCATTTTTAATGTGAAACCCTCTTCAAAAAGGACACCCACTCCTTTAGTTTTAAGCTTAGCAACAGGCAACTCTAAATGCTTCTCCAGCTCCTATTCAAAGGGCTTTGGCGTACGAAAGATCAAAGAAGGCATTTTCCCGGTAAACACAGCTTGAAGCTGTTAAATGTGCTCAATAATACTATACCCGCCCCTCCAGTGCACATCACTAAGTAGCGTTCGAAAAGGAACTGTAAAATGGCAGGATCTATTCAAGGGCCTTTCAAAGGATCTTTATCCCGGTGCCAAGGGTGCATTCATGTTAAAAGCATGCAACGCGATGCAATTTTTTCCTGCAGAGCGACTAGACGCTATTCACACTTTTAAAAAAAACAAAACTACGATATGAAAGGACTTTAACTAGGACACTTAATGCGGAGACTCGCGTCATGTTGATGTGGCAACTTAAGAGTTCCGATGTGTTACTTTTGCCAATCCCCCCCCCCCCCGCAGCCTTTTTTATCCGCGCTTATTTTGGTTGAGCATGAAGCGGTGCACGCTGTAAAAAGGTGCTTTCAGCTCGAGAGGATCCTTTGCCTTAAAATACTTTTAATGAGAGACACAAGTGCCGCCATATTAAGAGTGAAAAGTCCTTTAGTTTCAGAGTAAATAAGAGTGAATGTAGTCCTCCAGAAAATTGCGGAACTTTTTCCCCTGAAAAGTAGGACTCCGCAGATGCCTCCTTCTGCCAGAGCTGTAACAAAAACACTCTTGTGAATACATTTTGTGAAGCATCCTTCTAACAAAATACTTCAGCACTGTCTTCCGGAAGGATTATAACTCAATTTAATTTCGTCCTGCTCGCAAATATGAAAAAGTCATCACCATCCGAGGGATCCTTTACGAGATTTTCAAGGTGACTTCAACTAACTGAAGCAAAGATTAATTTTTTATTGGATTATGGATGAACTAGGTTAAAGCAGGGGGCTGAGAGCCAGCAAGAGACTGTAACGGCAGCCGGCAGCCCCACCATCATCATGATAAACTGAAAGGTTCCCCTCAGGTTGATGGTTTGTATCCTACCGACACAACGGATTCAACGATATCAAGGAATCAGCACTTCGGAAGTGAAGTGTATTGACTATGACTGAAAATTTAATACTGTCGACATGTTTTGAAGTCCCAGGAACGAGTTAGGCGGGCGGGGGGGGGGGGGGGCGTACTCCTAGTGTGAAGTTGCTGCTGGTGGAGATCGCATTGAATACTTAAATTGAAGCGGTTTACTCGCTCGACTTGGCAAATATTTTCGCTTCATTTGCTGGACTGATTGAATTCTGTTCGCCAGAAAGCTGGAAGGATTCTACGTATTTGAGTATGGGTAAATGGAAGTGGAGCATTAGATAATAATTAGAATCCCACCACTTTAAGAGGATTACTTGATTATCCAAGTGCAGATATTTATCATTTGTGGGCGCATTAATCCGGTAGAATTTGTGGTGACGTGGCAAGGCAAGTGAGTAGTCGCACGGGCAAGTGGTAGTACAGGATAAGGTTTAAGCTAAAGGGTCTTTAAATAATTGACGGAAGAATGCCTATTCGTACTAGTCCTCACTATTCCTCCTATTCGCTTTACTCCTCCTATTCGCACTAGTCCTCACTCTAAAGCAGTGGTCTCCAAAGTGTGGTACGCGTACCCCGAGGGGTACGCAGGAAATTCTAGAGGGTACGCCAAATATTCAATACTCTTGCGAATTTTTAGTTTTTGACCCTTATTTTTGAAAAAAAGAAAAAAATTAAAACTTTATATATCCATACCAAACTAACAGATAGAAACATTAAGAGGAACAAAAAAAGGCAAATAATCGTCAACATCCTTTTTAAAATTATCGGCTATCTTTACGGGTGCACGGGGATACCGGGTCACGGGGCCACACGGAATACGGGTTTAAAAATCGAGCAGCAAATTAAGCTACAGGGTACTCTTGCCTTCTGAGTTTTCATCATCAGGAACTTCATAGCCTATTGTTGGCCTTGATTTACTCTAGCGCTCGCCTCCATGATTGTCGATCTCTGGCCCGTTTTTTCCAGTTTGTTATTCGTAATTGTCTTATGTCTTCCTCGACACCGCCTATACTTTACTTAGGTCGTCCTGGTCTGCTTTTTCCTGTCAGTACTTTCGCAGCACTATCTTTGCCGGGTTCCGTTCCGAACCTCGTTCGACATGATCAATCCATATTATTTTAATCACTTTGACAACGTTTTAGGGCACAACAATAGATATCAACCGGCTCTTGTTTGTGAAGTTTGCTAGGAAACTATTCTGCGAGACAGTGAGCACCATCGATTCTGTAAATGTTATTGCAGCAAATTCTTTGCGCTCTTCTCAATGGTGTTTTCACTAGCTTCGTAAGGGAAGTCATCAAAAATGACAACGGCATTTGATTCTTAGTTTGACTTGACATATGATACATAACTGGTGAAAATTTCTGCATAAGCCTGGTCGTGGTGTCATTTGACCCAATGTAACAAAAACCCTCCATCCAAGAAATATTTTCTATCGTTCAAGTTCGCCTCTTCAGTAGGTGAAATAGTCTTGTACAGGTTCGGTTTGGTTCCACAGAGAAAGCGAGGGTAGGGCCTAAGTTCATAACGCAAAAATTCTCGGAGCACTTCATCTGATTGTCCTGCCCTGTTTTATATCTGAATAAAGGTATTCGAAATTGCAAGAAGCTGCATTCTTTTACTTCATTTGAATTTTACAGCTTGAAGATCACCACAGAAGTGGGTTTTTACGACAATTTTCAACTACCCCTTGACCCCGAACCATTCTTCGAACAAATAGTGGAATTTGTAAGAAATAGCATGGTTATTTAGGAAAAGTTGATAGTTTCCGAGTTATAAGCAAAAAACCCGGAGGGTTGACCCCCCAGAAATCCCCCTTCGCTACCCCCCTCGGTCCTTGGTAACTTCCATCAAGAAGAATTTTATCTCTTCCACAATATGTACCTTCTATCATTTATAATAGGGAGGTGATACCAGAATCCAAATCAAGTGCCGAATTAACACCTCGGTTCGCCTCATTCTTCTTTACCCGAAACCTGAATTGCCAACCCGTTCTCGAGTACAACGCCCACTCAATGGACGGAGTTTTCTTCAGGACTCCCGAGGTGTATAAATGTCTCAAAGAGTTTGACGTCAATAAATCTACTGGCTCTGACAATATCCCCCTATGGTACTTAAGAAAAGTATACCTCACCTTTGGTACGCCAACTTGAATTCTGTTATAAGTGTGACTGTCATTTATAAATGGTAATTTTTCCCAAAAATTAGACCGTATCCCGTGTATGCTCAGTATCTCCGTATACTTGCAGACCCGTGTCACGGTATGCCCGTGTACCCGTATATTGTGCGGATAGTGCCGCTCTTATAATTAAGGGGTACAATTAATGATTATTTTCGTCAGAAAGGTACGCGGTCAAAAAAGTTTGGAGACCACTGCTCTAAAGAACCAAGAAATTTCAAGCAATGCAAAATGAGCATACAAAAAAATTAATTCGCGACGGTCGAAAGCCTGGACCGGTCCAGGCCCAGAGTAGGTTTTAGATGTTTGGAGATTGTTTGGATTCTAAAAATGTTTATACTTATAAAAATCCAAGCGTATGACAGTCAAGGGCGGTAATAATAAAAGATAACTGTCATTAATACCACAGAACATAAATTTCAGTTCGCGGTAGCAAAATTCTTTCACTAACTAAAATGAAAGTCGTATTTATGCTTTCACCCAGAGACTCCAGAAATGGGTTTGAAATTAAAAAGGCAATTTCAAAGGACTTTTATGCAAACACTGCTGGAGCCATCTATAAGTCGACATCCTGCCACGACAAGCAGCAACAACTGCAAACTACCAATCGCTAAAGCAGCTTTTGTGTATATTTTATAATATCCTCTGGCAAGAATCCTATAGTTGATAACTCTGGCTGCAACTAAAGGACGTCCTGTTTCCTACTGTTATCGGTTTAACATGCCTCCTATCCGAAAGAGAAGTTCCTTTTTTATCGTATTCATGTTCAACAAAATCCTTCCTTTGTAAACTTTGATATATCTTTTTCAGCTCGAGGTATTATTTTGCCTCAAGTCCTCCTCTCCTCTAGGAAGGATCCTGCTTTGTTGGTCGGATGGTTACGGGATTCACTGATAAGTTCCCCCGAAACTAAATACCCCTTACAATGCCGAGACTCGTTATAAGTTTTTGGTTTTATATCAATAGTTCAATGTACTTCGGAGTCAGGATAATCGGGCTTACACTGGAACTCCAGAGAATGCCGGCTTTGTTTGCGGGTTCACAGTTGGCGTGGCTTTTGGAGGAGCACAAACAAGCTCTTTCAAGCTGTGTGAGGCCGTGATTTTTGTTTCGACCCGTCCAGGAGCGCAATGGCGGAAAACCTAGAAGTTATGTAAATGAAACATTATCGCATCTTCAAGTTCACATAAAAAACAAAAAAATAGCGAGGCTGGATATTGACTGCTCCTGGCCAGAAGATCATTTTGTGCAATGAAGGATAAAATTACAAAACTTGGGAGAACTCACTCGGTCTCTACTCCGGAAATGGAAAATCTTAGTTGACTGTGTATCCTTGCAGAGGGATGGCACTCCTGCTAGAGGGGAAGAAATATAGCAGGGAATTAATTTTTTCCTAATAAAACACGGAGTCAGTGAGGCCTGAATATTTATTTCTGGACTGTCATTTCCCTAGTTTTCTTGTTCTTATTGATTCCCTTTTTCTTTCCGCAATTCCTTATCTTGCTAGTCACAGGAATTGTTTCCGTTGTATCGAATCAATTACGGGTCAATAAACAGTTTATGTTTATTGCAAAGATATCTCCTGGCTAAGAAAAATTAGTTTTCGACGGCTTAATGAATTTTTATGTTTATACTTATTCAAGCATAATTAATATTGGCAAAACGATGGTTAATTTATCTCTTCGCTGGCCCTAGTATGAATGGCGGATTTCCGGCTGTAGGCAGAGAATGTGATATGGAGCGGAGCAACGTAACAGGTTACATAAATAACTGGAGGCGTAGATGTCCTACACGTTTCCGAAGAATTTTTTTTGTTTGGGTTTAAGTTTTTTGGTGAGTGAAACTGAAATATGAAATAAAACCTCTTGGTCTTATTTCGAGGTCTTCTCCTCCAATAAAACCACGACGGCTATTGGGCTTATAGGCGATGGCAGAGAAGATGCTAGGGTATTGCTGTTAAGATGTAGGGAAAAAAACAAGAAATATCTCTTAGTAGAAGAAATAGGAAGACAGAGGACCTTGACGCTGCGTGAACTCGAACCACAGACCTCTGGATTGTAGTCGGGTGCTTTAACTGCTATAGACCAAAGCCCTCTACACTTACGTAAACATGAAACTTTATAAGAATTATTGCCTGTAGTAAAAAAAGAAATTCGGCAAAGACCATGTAGAAATCGTGAAGGACATATTTTTAGTAATTTTCATAAGGGCGAATGCATTCAAAACTATCACAGTTTAAGAAAAAGCGCATAATACCTCGGCAACAATGGTGTACTCGACACACTGGAGATCGACAGTTTTTAGAACTGTAAGTCAACTTATGGCCCGTGCACACGACACAACAATTTTTGCGCAAAACATGTCTTTTTTATGAAAAAAAATCAGTTTTACGACTGCTTTTGGTGACGTCACTATATTTGCACCCCTGAAAAATTACATAAAATTCATATGGGAACAAGTTTTGCCCAAAAAACTTTCTATCGTGTGGACGGACCATTACATACTTTATGCAGAACACGCGCAACCGAGAAAAGCCAGAAAACTCTATTACTAAAATCGCGACACGCTCGTCACGGTCAACGATTTAGTGAAGAATCCGTAAAACACTGAAGAGAATGGTCTGGTCCATGCTATCTGCAGAACACTATGCTGAGGAGATATCCCTTATGATCACCAAAAGAACACAGCAACCCGAGACTTGAATTATCGAATGATATAAATTAACGCTAAAGGGAACTCTATAACATAAACACAACCACCACCACAAGCGCACATGGAATGGTCGATTCAGCGCAGAGCTCTGCAATAATTTATGGGTTGACACGAAATTTAATTTAAAGCAAGAGTGAAATCAATAATTTAAAATCAAAAGTCTGAAAGAAAGGAGCCTTCCCTTGAATAAAGCGTTGGAGTTAGCCCCAGCGGCCCACACGTAGTACAAGAAGGAAGACCAGCACCGGTCGACAACTGCAAGAAGACAACACGGACTTTAATGGTAAGGCCCATCTTAACATTTGCCTCTGTGATTTGGTAAACTAACCCTCAGAACACAATGAGGCCGACAACGACAACTTCTACGGAAAAACAACAACAATTTATATGAGAATTGTCGTTGTCGGCCTCATTGTGTCCCGGGGTAAGCCACACAGAAAACAGAGCGGAACTTGAGCAGTGTGGGCATGCCTCGATTTTACCACATCACTTTCGCGTGCAGACGTGTATTTTTGTGTGCTGGTAGGGGTAGTGATTATTGCTTGTGAAATGTCCTGTCACAATGCTTCGCCAAACTTAATCCCAGCACCATCAACAACAGAATTACTCGTTATCTGAAAAATATCTTAGCAAACGCCAGTAATCATCATTGTAACTCATCAAAGGCACTCGAAACTTTTAAAATTAACTTTGTTCGCCAAGAAAACTCCCACCACTAGAAAATTGTCCGTGTCAACTTTGTCAACTATTAGTTGGGGGATAAGTTATGGTCTTTTTTCTAGAGTTGTCAATTTCCCAAAATTGAAAAAGTTTACGGGCTTACGACTTACAGTCTTCATCAAAAGCACCCAACTTCATCTCATTGTCATCCAGCTAATTCCCCATTCGCTTCACGATGTCAACAGAATTTAAGACTTTGTGTCAACTGTGTCTCAACGGCACAGGCACTAATCAAAAGTTTACTTCGGGCCAGACCTCATCCGCCAGTCCTCCGCTCGTTCAATATTTGTCAAACAACCGAAAGGCACAACTAAAATAGATTTGAAGCCGGAGAAAAAACAATTGAACTTTCCCAGCCAGCATGGAAGTTGCGAAGTTTTCACACATAGCCGAAAGTTGTAGTCCAGAAAATTTTCCTGATAAAAATTGAGTTGTACCAATGGGAGTAAAAGTTTTTATTGAAATTCTTTAAAAAAAACTAAGAAAGGCACGAAGGAATTGCCGGGGAACTCCAGCTCGCATCGAGTGTGTTCGTACGTACGAGCGACAGACAGGTGCAGCTCGCACACAGTCCTTCCTTGATTGAAGGTGCCTTGAAGTGCTTGCGGAAACTTGGTCCGCTTGGTTTTAACTTCGGAACTTTTGCACAAGTTATCGAGACGAGGATATGTTCTGTGCACTGAAAAGAATCCGGCTGTTTTGATATATTTGGAAGGAAAGTACTTGGGGAGAGGCAGACCTGTGGCAGGAAGTTTAAATGCACTGATGAAGAGCGCAGCATCCTTTTATTAAGTTACGAACGACGGTGCATTCAATTTCACATCACAGAACTTTATTAAATAATACATCGGTGTGCGAAGGTCTCACATGGGCAATTTTAAAAAGTTCTGCACTAATACAATAACAGCGGTGACAGCCTGACTACGCCACGAACCTTTTCCCAGACCCAATATTTCCCTTACCTAATTGAGTTCTACAAAATCTGATCAAGGTAATTAAAATTACTTCAAAATCACCAGTTGCAGCTATCAAAGGAAACTAGACGCCCATATTGTGTGCCGCCGCGGTCGAAATCCGGCAAACCCTTGTGTATCTTTTTCTGACAGCCGACAAGAATTATTTTGCAAATTATCTGCACACCCCTGCCCGCGACCGAGGGCACGAACCAAATTCAGTAAATTCGCTGCAATTGGAGACTTGGCTGCTTCTGGACCGTTTATGGTAATTTATTATGTAGAAGCCCTTTCCTTGTCAACATAAGCCATTAGCATGCAATTAACCACATGTTTATACTTGAAATGCATGCATAAAATTTCCATAAATATTTTCCCACCGCATAACATGCTTCTGGTAGACTTCAACTCCCTTTGCACCAGCTATCTAGGGCCTGGTGTTAATTACAAGAACCTGAAGATGTGTGGCAGATTACATTAGGAGCAAAGGTTCGTCAATTTGCATATTGGTAAATTTATTGGTGGGGAAAACTATGTTTGGCATCATGCTACACTAGAGGACATGGCTGGGACTGGAAGAGAAAAATCAGTGGCCATAGCTCCTACTCCATAGCCATGTCATTCGTGGTCCTTACAGGGAGTCCAAACCAGCTTCAAAACTTCTCTGATAAATTGAATTCTTATTTCTAGAAAACTCTCACTTACTTATTTAGGGATCATAATTCTTCCTAGAAATGAATGCCTTGCGCCACCAAGAAAATAATTTAGAAAACCACAAGGCACCCCTATGCTCACCGCCATACCACACAGCCCATAGCCATTTAAGCTTGCTGTCAATCAACTCTATTAGATTCCCTAGCCCGTCCCATGTAACAAATAACTTGTTGGGATACAGCAATATATCACGTATGGAATATGTCTCCTGGTAAGCCTCGCCTCAGAATATTTCATCTTAATCCGAAGAGGAGCCCATAAACACATTCGTCGTCCCCCGAGCATCAACTTGACACAAAACTCCTTCAGTAGGTGCAGGGCTGGCTGTGGGTGGCTATCGGCAAGCATATGGGTATACTAGGAGCATAAAACTCTCCAACTTCACTCTTCACAATTTAGAAGACGAAGCGGAAGAACGGGGTTGAGAGGACCCCAAAGACACACATATGAGCCGAAAAAAGGGACTTGAAGGACAGGGAATCCATCACATTGAGGAATGAAATTCTCATATGGACCGTGGGATGTGGGGAATGCGAAGAAAATGCGATGTCACAGATGGGCTGTCAATTACTTTATCATCAATCTACCCCCAGAGGGTGTAACAAAATGTCGTCTTCAGGAGACTGGTGTCCGCCTTCACAGTTTTTTTCTATTTCCTTTAAAAAAATTATTTTTTCTTTTTTTTCGTCTCTTTATTTTCTTAGTGAAATTTTTACAGCAGTGTCTGCTATCGAGAAGATGTTTGAGATGAACGAATTGGTTCAGATGTCCTTGATGGATTAGCGGCACGAGAAAACAAGAATTCGACACGCCAAGGGCTGGCAATAATAAAATTTAATAATGCTTGTCTCCCAGTAGTATTACATCAAATTGAAGTATTTTCGAAAAAGGAAAACATGTTTATTATCCTTAAAGTCTCCGTAACGTGATGCCACGTGGCCATGGCTACCCTTCGTACCACTGTCAATAAAATATTGCTCCAGCGGACAGACGTCTTGAGGTTCAATATACGAAGGAGTCTCTAGTAAATGAACAACACGTTCAATGCCCAACAAATTATCTTTCATTTTTGGTTAAAAAGGAAGACTATGTGGCATCAGATCGACCATTTCTATTTACTTCGATGAGTATGATTTAGAGCTTTGGTACATACATAATATTAAAATTAGCAAAGTTTTATGTAAAGAGGAATATTTAAGTCTGCGCTGTTTTATTCATGTCGAAGTTTCACAGTTTCTTTGTAAACCGAGAGGAAAGTTTGGAGGACAGAAGGAAAATTTGTGGGACGAAGTATATGATGTTTTTTTGTTATTAAATGATTACTCGTGCAACAATGTTGAGATCTGTGTATGTCATTCACTGTAATAGCTTGGCCCTCTTCGGTTTCGAAAAAGTACGGCCCGATAACTTTCCAATCCAAAAACCGCTGCTTGTTAACGAAGTCATCGACGTAAAAGTGTTCCTCGTCAGATGATTTTTTGCGTAAAGTTCAGATCCACTGACGTTTCCTCAGGCGTCCATTCGGCGTATTAGGCCAGAATACACGAGTCAATGGGCTGCCGTACACGGATCATAACGACAACACCAAAAAAACCGGTTTTTATGATGCTCTTGGTTGGTGTACATGGGTATTCCTTCATGGAGAGTAATTTTATTATTCTTGCACGCGGTATGAATGTGGATGCACGGGAGTAGGTACTGGGGCATCTTGGCGTGGGAAAACCCGGTTTTTGACCAAGGTCACTAAGGTCATTAAAAGGTGTTAATTACCCATTAACAGGTATTAAAGCCAGTAACTGGATAATTAACACATTTTATTGTTTTTTCCCACGACAAAGTGCCCCACTACCTACTCACGAGTAATGTAAGGAATAAGAAGAAGCATTTGTGTAACTCCAATAAGTTTTGTTTGAAAAGTTACAACTTTCTCTTTTCCTTTTGCCATCTCTCCTAAAACGATTTTCAGTGTTGACGTTATGATCAGTGTACGCCAGCCCAATGCATTGATCAATTCGAACTGTCAATGGTCAGTTGGTAGACCAAGGGTGACGAACGGAGTGAATTTAGCGGGAATGGGTATCCTCCCTAGGCCGAGAAACTGACAATTGACAATTGGAATTGATCAATACATTGACCCGTGTATCATCACCATTGGCGAAACTTTAAATGGTCCGTGGTCCTTGTAGGCGTGCAAATTAAATCCTTTGTCAAAATTCGCAGCAAAGAGCTCCGTGAGATGTGTAGTACCTGAGCGCGATGACGAATAGAGATCAGCGGAGTCTCGGCTTCACTACCGCCTTCAGCTGCAATGTTTTCAATGGAACGAACTGCACGAAAACGCACTGGTGCTGTCACATTTACCACCGATTCGGTTGTCTCGGATTTATGCACCACATTGAAGATTGCGCGCTCGGTCGAACGCCGGGCCGAAAATATCACATAGTGCAAATGGTGAAGCATTTCTTTTCATTTTCAAAACTTTTACGCGTTGTTCGCCTATGTATGTTCTCATGGCTCAACTTGTAATGAAGCCACTAAGAGAAATGTGAAACCAGAAAGCAAAAAAGCAATTATCGTTTAGACGTATTTCCCTATCGGAATGGGAATATTCCTAATGGAACACCCTTAAAATCGTAAAACATCTTTTTCTGAGCTTGACTTTGTAAGTATGTCTTTGACCCGCTCAAAGGCAGTGTCGTGCTGGCATTATATAAAATTCCAAAAATAAAAACTACCAAAGTGTCTCCATTAGGAGAGTATCTAAACGCGATTATCAACCGCGTGTATTCTTTCACAAAAATTAAATCTTACTAGTCATGAACACCTGCCTAGGAGAAGCACAGCGTCGAAGACTCTTATCTTCGCAATTTAGCAACGTCAGTCAGTGGAGATGGAGAAGTGAGTCCCTAGGACAAATCGGAGCTATATTTACCTCACAACTCATCCCCTCCGCTTATGATATATCAGCATATAAATTTAACATTATCATGTGATCACGCTTTTAAGAAAATTGAAATCCCGTTTTCCCTCCCCCGGCAGAGACGGCGCGGATGTATACAGTGTTGTGTATTGTGTTTAAAATCATTTTCAAACCTCACCTCTGCAGCAGCAAAGTCAACGAAATGTTCCACAATTTTTCAAAGTCGATGACGCGCCACGAACGGAGACACGTTTCCATTTCAGAAATAATTTTCACAGAAATTTCGAGCTAGAGAGATAGGTACATGCGCACCCCTCCGCTAGCAGCATAATAACATCCCCTAATAACGAAGCAGCATTTCGCTTTGGAGGTTTGTTGTCCTTAGACTTCAGTACAAATAGGAAAAATTCCCACAGTCACCAAATCCAGAGCACGACGAAGGTGTCAAGGTGTGCCGTGCTGGGGGTCATGCAACTTCTTTTGCGAATTCTTGTTATTCACCGAAACTGGAGGTGTCATAAGTACCCTTTAATTACATGGCGGCACTTGAAGAAGGTTTATTCGCTGCTTTAGTAGGGAAAGTGACAAATAAACTTCAGATTTTATGCGACCCGTCTTCAAGTGCTGTTCAAAAGTTTTGATGGCCACCCTTTTCGTGACAAGAATTATACCAAAACACGGCCATAAATCAGCAGGATTAATTCCCCTCTGTTGGTCCTCAAAAAGTCAAACAAAGGCGCAAACGGCTAGCTTATAAATCCTGCTTTATCTAAAATATCTTAGAACTGAAACTGGAAAAAACCCACCGCTCGAACTCGTGCCCTTTTAACTTAAATAAGTCTTTCTGTACCACTCGAATGGCCGACCTCCCCATCAATCCTGTTGTGGGGGAAGTTAGCTTTGAACTCCGAATGTCCTGCACGGAGTGGCGGTGACAGGGACGTAAAACACAAGTTAATCAGAAAAACGGTCTCGACATCAAAACGGACTCGAGCCACCCACCGTAGGAGAGTATCTGATAAACGTTATCGATTGAAATTAAATAAGGATCTCTATAGTCATAGCAAGGCCCGACCAGAGTCACATATACAAAGGTCTGTCCGGACCACATCAAAGGCAGAACATCCTTCTTGAGTTAAGATAAAATCCGCATTGAAGGAGCAGCACTGGCTTTGTCTATGGGGTCGGAATATGTTTTCGACTTCTACTTATCGAGGCGTAGCGTTGGCGTCGGCTCACTTTTTCATCAGTATACCCAACGAATAACCACAAATCAGACTAAAAACCGGAGTAGGCTAAAACCGCTTCCAAATCCCGTTTTCAATTTTCTCTCAGTGATTTATCCCCAAGGGACGGAGTGTAGGGAACAATCTGACATTTATTATTCACTTCAAATTTGTCCTGTACTATCCTTGTATATCCTTATACAGTGAGCTTTGAGGACTGTCACATAGCCGACTTTGAGCAGCTCCTAAGTTCCCGGAGGGAGAGTAAATCCGGACGAGCGGAGCCTCAGTTGGGGCACTGAGCATGGTTGACTTTTCTGAGCCGTTTTTTATGTTATCCTGTGGGATTGAAGGACTCGTTTGCTTTTATTGACTTGTTACAGGCAGAGCCGTATATTACGGTACCACAAAGTCAAACTTTATTGGACCAACAATCGGGCAAGGTACAGAAATTTAATACACCTCCATCGGGTTTAGAGTGGTGAAACTGCAAATATCGGGCCGAAATCGAGAATGGATAAAGCATGCTTGTGGAGAGATGGAGTGCCGAGGGTGGGCCTTTCCAGAAAATTCGACCTTTGATAATTTCTTTAGCTCAGATTTTTATGAATTCGTGATTCCATAAGGTCCTTGGGGGCATTTGCTTCGTCTTTTCATCTAAGCAGCATAAAAGAATTATGAACTGGGAATAATTAACGAAAACAACCAAATCTCTCGGATTTAGGCAAATGAAACTGAAATCTTAATACAATGAAATGAAAAAGTATTTCCCAATCCGAAAACTATGCCAAAGTGTATGCACTAAGTAACACCAAAAAGGATCCTCTTCAATGTGAAAATTTATTCATTTCAAAGTCCAAGTAAATCTCCTTCAAAATCCTCTTCGAGTCAGAAACTTATTTGCATATACTTCAACCCTTGAGCTTATACAGGAATAACACAACTGCCAACAGCTATGCTAAGTCTTATCGACTTTGCATAACTTGCACACACACACATTCCCCTGCATAGTTAAGTAAGATAGGTGAGATCCGAATCGGGTACTTGTACGCCAGCCTCGCAGGCACAACACACATGCATATATGGGAGCCTAGAGTTGATTCTGAAATATGCAGCACAAACCCTACTATATACCGCAATGTCCTTCGAGATAGAGCAACACACGCCGCAGCCATGCAGGATTAAAATATCAAATCATATATGTTGAGTGTGTGTGTGTGTGTGTGTTCGGGGCCTGATGGGTGCTTGTTATAAATTCCGAAGGGGATTGAAATTGCTCGATGAAATTGATGGGCTTTTTGTAATCGTGTGTTCCAGTTTAAGCCGATAATTGAAAGAAACGGAATAGCACCAAAACGCCCCCAGGACACGTGCGATCTTTTAATTTAGTTGAAATCGTGGTGGTGATGCTGGAACGCATTTGTGTCTGTGAAACTTTTATTCCAATAATGCAAACCCACAACCTTCTATATTACAAGCCATGAACAAGGAAAATATTGAGAGCGAATTTCCGCTCAATCGGACCACAACTCGGTGAAATCACGTTATGTTGTTAGTGTAATTTGGAGAATTTGGGAGAATTTGGTGGTCCGATTCTCTCAATTGAGATTCTTGTTCATGGCTTGTAATATAGAAGGTTGTGGCAAACCCAAAGAAAGCCGTGAAAGTATTCATTTCACTACTAAACATAAAGTAGTAGTGTAGAGTATGCCCGCCGTGGTACTGCCATCCCGGAGCGGGAGTAGTGATCGGTGGCCACTTTCGCTCTTCCAGTATACTACTACCATGCCGAGAACATGGTCAATTTGGTTCTTTGTGCCTGCTCTCTGGAGACGTCCATGTCCTTTCTTTTACATTCTCAGTTACAAACCAGCTTCTAGCTATTGGCAACCATCTGCTATGGCGAAGATTGCTATTATTATTCACTAGAAAACTGGTTATGGTGATACTGATTTTCTATGCATGCGAACGTCATAAAAGCAACCTCATATTCACCTGTCGTCCTAGATATAAATTGTTTGATAAATATCAATTATTTCAATTAATTTTGGTTAACTCAAACAAAATTTAAAGCTCCACCAATCAACTGTGCTAATTGAAAGCCATTCCAGCACCGATGTTTGATGTTACATGTGAAAGTGATACCTCAATTGTGGGCAGCTTCATTAGATGTAACATTTCTGACAACACAGCCGCACCGGCTTCATTATAAAACAGAACTGTCACAAAACGGATCGCTCCTAATGAGATTCAACAATTCGCAATCATCATACATGGCAAGCAGTTGGCCCACTAATTATTACGAACGCCCTAGGCTTTGCCATTGCCACGCGATTGCCGAAAACTTAATAAGTTGTAGTAATTAATGAGCAGGACTAAGTGGATTTTTTGTGCTTCTTATTAGTTGTTTAATTAACAGCAACAAGGAAGCCCGAAAAGGGAGCGGCTCGCACTGCTAAGGAGCTTCTATTTTTGTTTCCCAGTAATTTTCTCTTAAGTAACAAAAAAGGAAAAGATTTCGCAAGAATCCAACTCCGCTGTTCTCAGGAATTTCTCTTTTAACTTGTAAAGATTCCAGTGCCTTTTGAACTTAAATGCACCCTTTTTTTAGAAGAAGTAAAAAAATGATATCATAAAGTTGGGATAAAATCTGAAAAGAAAATCCCCAGTTATTCGAATTTAATTTGGACCCGAGGGATGGGAGTTAAAGGAAACGAATTGATGCCATTCCGGGCTTTATTAATCCACCCGCACGTCCTCTCTGCCAGCAGCGACTCGGCCTGGAGAAAGTCAACACAGAGGTGAATTTATATAAAATTCATTTCTCCTGTACATGACCGTATATCCTGTTCTGTCCCTTCTAAATCTTATTTTCAATTTTCTCTCAGGTAATTTATTCTCATAAACAGAAGTAAGACGAAGAGAGCAGCTCCGCAAGAATAATACCACACGTGGGACAAAGAGGCCGACAGCCAGGCAAAAAAAGCTTGGGACCTGGGGCAATTCAAAATTTATTACATCCTCCAAATTACCCCATTCTGGTCCATTCCGACGGTAACAGCCCCGGCGTCAAGGTGTTTCGGTCTTTGGTTCCTGTATCGGCTTTATGTGTCCCGGGATAAATTCCGGATTAATGTACCCCAACACCATATGGTTCGTGTGTGGATTCTAAGGGCACTTCTGTGGAATTGTATTAGTCATTGGCCGAGAATGTGCGCCGTCCGGCCGCGCGCCGCCCCTGGCCCATGGCCAGCCGACCCACCCCTTGCCGAGCCCGGTGGGTGCCATAAAAAAGGACGACGGAGAAGAACAAATAAAATCGCTTTGGGCCCTAGTAATAGCGTTCGGATTTCACTGCCCATATACTTAGATAGTGTAGCCCGAGATGGGACTCTTTCGTAGGACAGTTCTGTGGCAGCCAAATGGGCTCCGCCACTAAATCTTCTTCTTCTTATTTACTTATTTATCCGGAATGTGCTCCCCCCTTGCATATGCTGAAGGCTGAGCACTTAGACTCGCCTGTTTTGTACAAGTGGAACATAATGGAATTTGTTCCTGTTTGCTCCTTCGCCGGGCCAAGAATAAAACTGAGAAAATATTTACCGCCCGAAAATGGATGAACATCTCAAGCGGAGCGACTGAGGACAGCGGCTCCCATGTCTTACATCCCGCACGCCCGGGCCCGAGCCCGCCGGACTGCAGGAAAGGCATATGTTACGTGTGTGTCGGGTGGCTATATTCCAATTCGTCCTTCATCCCGGCGCTTTTCTTGTTATTTGCTGCTTTCTGTCCCTTCCCGGGGTTTGTTTTTGGCTCTGTTTGAGCAACAAATCTTCGAGGTGTTTGCTCGAACATGAACCAAAATTTCCAGCCTCCCTCCATACATGTGCGGACGAGGGTTGGGACAAGTGCAATTTCGTGTTTACTAAACGTAAAACTAAAATCTCTGCAAGAATATTGAAATCACGTATATCCGGTGTTTGTTGGGTTGTTTTTGGGTCATGCACGGAGAGTCCGAGGGGTCGTGGGCCCCGCAGGGGCCAGAAGGGCGGGAATGTCAATATTTGCGGCAATGTTTTCTGGTTTGTGTTTGTATCAAAAAAATTAAATTTCGTTTATATAAAAACGGGTGTCTGTCTGCATTGGACGTTTTATTTAAAAAAATAGTGTCTGTCTTCGTATAGATCTGCTGCCGAGCACAAAGGTCTTACAGCAGGCACAGATCCACAAAATCCATAGCTACTTCCAAAATGTACTACAAGCCCGCATATTACTGCTATTTTCGCCGCATTTGCCCCAAAAACCAAACACCGACCGATCCATTGTCTTTTAATGACATCAAATTTAATAGAATAGGCTAACACCGCAAATAGGAGTCCATTCTGTGTCCAACGACGTTATGCAAATCTCATCAAAATTTTATGCATTGGAAAATAGCTCCAACGATAGAACTAGAATGCAGCAGCATCCGTGGAGCCCGGTGCATCGGCCACGAGACGAGATAGAATTCTGAAGCTGGCTGCATGTGGGCGAACTATGAAATCTTCCCGTTCATTGCTGATAAGCGGGCGCATTACGTCTACCTTGAACTGGTGCAGTATCACATGAACGGCAGTGGAGTGAGCACAACATTGCAACTTATAGCGTTTTGTCGACTTAATTGCGAGGGACAACTGCAGCTAAATGGCCTGCATTCAGCAGCAGGACAATGTGCATTTGGATAAAACAATTCCGTGGTTTTCCAGTCCAAAGGTATCAATTCAAACTTGACTGAAAATTTAACAAGGACCTAAACGATTCCCCAACATTTATGGAGAGCGGTTCAGCGAATTTGTTGCTGTGCAGGGCGCTTTGAAGTCAGAGAACGGTCGGAATATTATGTGGCGACGTGGCCGCTATCGAGTGCCGGCTTTAATGATTTGAAGAGGAGCAAACAGAAATCGCTGGCAATTCCATCAACGGAGCAACCTACCTGTTTATTATTCATTGGCGGATATCGATTTTGTTGTAATATCTGGAAATATGTGAAGCTCTACAACTAATTTACAATTGCCAGGCGAGGCCTTACCGCTCGCACCAATGCAGCTTGTTAAGACACGTTTCAGGCTGTTATGGATATGACTACTTCGCCTTAGATCCATGTCAAAAACTCTTTCTTACCACACAACCATAGACATCGTGTCTGCGGAGAAGGTAGCCTCCAAAGGCAATCCACCTCTAGATACTTTCACTCCAACCGAAACTCAACTCGGAAGGAGGGATTAGACGGAGGCTTAAAGTGTTAAATTATGTCAGACCCTTATCCTACTTTAGTCCCTATAAATGCGAACATGACGGAAGTGGAAGGCTTTCCCGCTCGGAGCCAGGTGGGCCGAGGGGTCCTATTTTGGCAATGCGAGAAGTTGCCAAAGTATCGCACTTTGTACCTGGCAAAATCTTTAACTCCTTAGCGCGTCTTTCCCCGGAGAGAATTTGGCCTTGGGGGCATTATTGGAGGTAAAGAGATTTGCTTGTTATGATAAGGTTTCCATGTAATGAAGGCTCTTTGTGTATTGTCCTCTTTTCTATTAATATTTTACGTCAGGATCTTGGGGATTCTACAGTATCGTGATACTACTGCCAGGAGTCTCAAAGAGATCATCTCAATTCCGAAATTGATTTTTTGTCATTGTCTGCCGACGTTGTTGTCGTGTCGTGGCGAGATTTTTGTGGTTATAGCTTAAGGGAAAATGCTTCTGAAATTTTACGGTTATGTATTGGGGGGGAGCGGATTTTGTGTTACAAGGTGACTAAGGGAAATTGTTTTCGGCGTTATTATAGACTCATCGACTATAGTAAAACTGAAAGGCCCTATTCGATTTTAATATTGTTTGCGTTCAATAAACAGGGTGTTCACATTTTAAAGTTTTTCCGGGTAATATCTCTTTTACAATGTTGTGGCGATTGCTGTTCATTTGTTAGAAACTATTGAACTCCACAGCCCTTTGGGCCAGAAATTCCCTCTTGGCATCACAACTGATATTTTATATTCAACGTACTTAGTATCATTGTATTGCTCTGATTGGTGTTTTTTACTGGTTGCGGGCTTGCTTATTGACATTAACTCTTTGGGATTCGATCGTATTTTAACAGATTAACCTTTTTGACTTTCGCGGTATTTATTAATTGATTACAAACTGGCTTGCATTTGTATTTTCCAATAGGGAAGCTATTGAAATATGTCCAATTATTGAAATCAACAATTTTCAACATTTCAAGATCACACGAGTCATTTTACACTATTTTTGGAAAGAAGTATGTAAGTAGGTATTGCGATCCTTGTGCGTGGGAAAAAACGTTTTTTGACCAAAGTCATTAAGGTCATTAATAGTCATTAATTACCCGTTAACATCTAATAAAAGCCATTGAGTAGGTAATTAGTACACCTTTTAATGACCTTAATGGCTTTGGTTAAAAAGCGGTTTTTTTCCACGCGCAAGGATCGCAATACCTACTTATCTGTGTGTGCGTAGAAATAATAGGCCATTGGACGAAAGGAAAGGCAAACGTTCATATATATTACAGGCCAAATAAAAATCATTTTAAGAAGGATCACGTCGATTTTTATCAGTTGCGTAGCATGTCTAAGAAAACAAATTGTTTGTGTGTACGAGAACTGAAAGACCTAATCTTCGGCAAGTTCTACAACAAATTGAAATCTTATTCACCTTTAAAACACGTTAACCAAAGATATTTTTAATTTTAATCTAATTTGAAATTTTCCAAGCACAAATATTTCAATTAATTTCTAGCGAAAGTCTAGCAACGCCGCAATAAAAAGCAGACACCTCAATACTGATTAACTAATTAAAGAAATTTATCTCTCGTTTGTTTGAGATCTATTTCTTCGCAAGTTGCCAGACATTTAGAGCAGTTTCCTATCACTAATTCCCGAAAAAACCGCACAATTTCCTAACAGCAGAGTAATTGTATTATCTTTTCGTAACAGCGGAATGGAAGCGAGCTGTGCTCGTAGGAAGCCCTCCTTTACGGTAAAGTAATATCGAAGCGTCGAAATCCTGAAGAACAAACAACAGGAAAGGGAGAGCTCCACAGCATCACCACGAATAGAAAAAAACGAATTCCGAGCCATGTGCTCCTCCCATTGAGCATTAGCATAAGATGAATAATTCATGAACCACTTGTGGCATTAATTTTTCCTACAGAATTTACTTTTTATAATAGGATTCTCTGTTGGAACGGACAGGGGTGCCAGGCTGGGGCCATTAAGACTGGGTATCCCAGCTAAGCCGGCCGCATTTGAGATGGAGGACGGCGCGCGACTGCCACTTCTGTGATGACATCAGATCGCTTAATATATACTTATAAAAGACGCCCTTTCTTCCAGATTACCATCAGAGTAGTTTCCAGAGAAGGAATTAATTTAAAAGTTCACCAAAATTAAAGGATCATCCACTTGAAAACAAGGCCAAAAACCTTGACGACGCCCATTAGCTCTGCCAAGAATAAAGAGGACTCTCTGAACCCAAATACTCATAAACTACTAAGTTCCACTATAATAAGCGCATTTAATAACTTACCACAGATTGAATCCATACCCAAAACTAATTTCCAGTCTCCTCCAAAAAGAAATGCGATTGGAGCACGGTGCCTAACTAACCCACAGCCGCAAACATTATCCGGTTCGAGTGTCAGTGGGATTTTCTGGTCAGTAATTATTGAGCAAAATGTTTGAATAGACACTTAATTTTGAGCCATAGCATGCAGGTCGAAGGGTGCGCCCTAATTTGATCCGGACGAACTAATTCGCCCCGAACGGATATGCAAAATAAAGCCGAAGGAGCATCTGCTGCCTCTCTTCCAGCCAGGCAGGCCGCAATGACTAAGAAGCCTCGTCCTGCCGCAACGTATTTATTATTAAAATGAAAGTCCTGTAATAATTCATACCTGATAGACATTCACCACAATGGCAGTGTTTATTTTGGAGCTGCTATTACCATCGAGGTGAATCCTTCGGCGCTGAATATTTTATCGAACAGAAAGGCAAAGGGCCGCCCGCCTTATTCGATTACTGGCTTTTACCCTCCAGACCTTTTGATGTTGTGCCTCCTTCATAAAAAATTTAGACGAAAGCAGTTGAGTGATAAAGAGCCGAGCCCTATTACCGTGAAATTTTACGCTTCTCTAAGTGAATGGTTTGCGGCAGAAAGGTTAAATATCTAAAGCCGATGTTTGATATTTTCGTTTATATTTAACAAGACGTTTTCAGCATTCAGGCAGGAAATGGAAAAGTGTTTTCTTATCGGCCATGCAAGGGTCGAGGGCCAGTCGAAAGTGTGAGCACCTACAAAGCCCTTTCAGCCACAGCGGCAACCATCACAAAAAAATCTCTTATGAATTGAAATTTGCTGTGCAGGTGTTTGTGTTGCTGTTTTCAATACCACGAAGTGAGTGCCACGCCATAAAAAGTACTAAAAACTGAGTAATAAACGAGTCTGAAGAGTTCAGGAAGCTTATCGGTGCTCTAATCAATAAGTTTTTTTTTGTTTTAGAAACATTTTTTTTATTTTAGCATTCTCAGATTAACATTTATCTAATTGCTTGGCATTTTTTCTAGCCCAGACTGTCATCGTCTCTAAAGAACTCGAGAAAACTTTACTTGGATGCAAAATTCCAGCTGCTTGCCTTGGCACAATTGGAGCAATTGTTCATTGAGACTCCCTGGCTCCACTTCCTTTTGCGTCGAAAGAACTTTGTTCGTACGAACAGTGTAGGGAAGCAATTCAAATCCTGCTCTTCTTGAAGTTTGTTGGAGAAAGAGAAGAGAACTTTCGCTCATGGACATAATATAAAATATTGTTCTCATATAATTTTTATTTCGAGACGATAACAGTCTGGACTAGAAAAAATGCCAAGCAATCAGATAAATGTTAATCTGAGAATGCTAAAATAAAAAAATGTTTGTAACACAAAAAAATAATGATGGGGGTAGACCACTCCGTGCCGTACAACTTGCATTTCGTCAGACAGCTATTACCACAGTAGACGAAATATAAAGCAAACCGCTTCCAATAAAGGCCCCGAGTGGTTTAAAAACTGACGGTATACGAACATTGCTAGAAGATGAAGGTCAACGATAAGTAAGGTCGTAATTACACCATTACAGCTCGACGGCAGTATGGAGTGACAGTAAATCTAAAATTAAATTAGACATCAACTAAACCGTGCGGTTATTATATTTATGGATGTCAAGGAAAACGCCAGATGGAACGCTTACCTTGGTTGATAGCACAGCAATTATCATTCCTAACTTTTATTCCCAACTCAGATTCCCATCGCGATATGCGTGAAAATGTGATTACCTCGATCAATGCCCGAATGCCATGCGTGTGACCAATTGTTGAGGCCTTTGAGAGTAAAAAGTAAATAGTTGTTTCGGCCTATTGAATCTGATTCTAAATTAAGTCCAAGGACTCCAATTCTATTTCGAAATCAATGCAGTCGCTACACCTTCACAATTGTACGTGCGCTCATCCCCCTTCTACTTAGTTCACGTTATCCCTGAGTTTTATCAAGTAAAAGTTCACTTGCTGACAGTATTTATCAACCCCATTAACCCAGCTCACTTCGGTTATCTACCAATAGCATGCAACGTCAATGTGTTGCTCAACTTTTATCCACTCGCCCAGGACTCGTGGATGTTTTATTTTCTGCAGAAGTTGCCGTATTAAAAAGGATAGTTAAAACTATTCGTTCGGCTGCCCCCACTGGCCCACTGCCTTGCTCCGTTCTATACTCGACCCATACTGCCCTTGAATACGCCCGACGAGCTCTCAGTTGGGGCTGAACGTACATCCAGTTGAGGTAACGTGAGGAGTACAGAGCTCAGATACAATTATCCAGGCCATGGTTTCATTTAAACCTCAAAGAGGGCACAGGTATGATTAACATGTTTATTACTTTGGTTAGTTCAACACCCTCAATACAGGATCCCCACTTATGTTCATGGCTTGCAGCCCCACTAAAACAAGAAGTTTCTTGGTGGGGGGGGGGCAGCAAGAAGTTTATTATAACGACTGAAAATTTACATATGGCATCGACCATTCATTCCAGCAGGTGCATGTGTGTGTGTGCTAAACTTTTTGGGGAAAAAGTTTTATTGCTGGGGAGCTCCTACTTAATATGGTTACAGCGACCATCTTTGGGGTGGGCGGAGGGTGAGGGGCCAGCACAGCAAAAAATATATAGTAGCACTTCGTTTCGAGCACACGCTCTCCCTGCATAAATAATTGTAAAGCGGTTTCATATGGTTTCGTTTGATGGCATGAACGAGTTTATTATCTCGCATAAGTAACTGCTCCAGCTCTGGGATGAGTCTTGTTTCACCTGAGCACATGTAATTCATGTTCCGCCGAGTAAACATGTAAACGTTAATTAGGCACCGTGAATAGCTGGGGGTTGTAAACATCAACCAAGCAAGAATTTGTAAAGGCTTTAAAATTAAGATGGAGCCCTCTGTCGAAATTGCATACATGCTCAGCGAACTGTGTAAACCTGAAAAGGTCTGAGCATTTTTCAGGTACATAATTTGAGATTTTCCCCATTTTCCCTAATTACGAAAGTTCTAGTTTCAAAAACTTTCCGGGTCTTGCCTTGGAAAGTTTAAATCCTTTGAGTCTTTTTCATAAACTTGCTTCGAAAGCCATCCCCCCCCATAAAATATTCATTTACGGAACCCCTTTGACTTGGGCTTGCCGAACATCGAACTATAGAAGGGAGCATATCGTCCATTCCACCATAACCGGCTGTTTCCTTGTATTTATGGAGGCATTGTCAATTCAAATTGCCTGGCCTCTCAAGTAAGTAGATTTCAAAGAATATAATCCCATATTTACCTTATAACAGAATCCCTTTATGTGCCGGAAGGTACTTATCTAGAGCTCGGCATCTCCCGTATGCCCAATAAATTTTTCATTTGGTCCCACATACAATGAATATAAATTTACGATTTTAGAAGCGCATATCCGACCGCAATCTGCATCGGGAATGAGCCAAGAATTTCAAAGGACTCAGGAGCAACCGAAATGAAAATGATAAGGGAAATATTTTCCGAAGAGAGGACCTCCATAAATTATTCATTGGACCGCTTTTGGGACTTTATTGTTGGAACTAAGAATTTCAAAATTTTTACCTCTGACTCCCGAACCCTACCCCAAGCCAGGCACCACGTTGCGGGACTCCACGAAAGTTCGGATATCGGATCTAGGGAGTAAACTATTTGCATTAAAATTGCTTTTTTAGTAAGGCGAAACCCGCTCTGTGTACGTCAGCATAGTTATACGAATAACCGAATGCGCGCAATGCCTCCAAATCCCCCCCCCACGCGCCGTCGCGTTTTTGTGCACTTTGCATGAGACGATGATATGCAAACTTTTTCGAAAGCCATCATGCATGGGCGCGGATAAAGCTATCAAAGCCAGATGACACCCAAAACCGCACTTTCATAAAGTGTAACCAATTTTTACAATCCCCTTTTCAGAGATAAAAAGAGCTCCCCTCCCCTCCCCTCCCGAGAATGGCAATGATATCCTTGGCGTTCCTTTATTGGCATTGAAAAAATTCGCAGAATGACAACAACCATGGCAAAAACAGGAACGAAGTACAGAATTTCATCCCCAAATGCAAATTCACTTTTGGAATTTGGAATTTACACAAAAGCCATCCTCGCCACACACACACACGCCAGTTCGTCTGGTTTGTTTTCGTATGTGATCAAAAGGAACTCTCACTTCGCACAGGAATGCATTTCTGCAAAAATGAAATAACTCATGTTCACTTCACATTCCAATTTTGCCGCCGGGAGAGGGAAGAATTTTTAACATGCTGTCCTCAAGCTGGAGTCGGGACTGTGGGGATATATTGGAGCTGAGCACTGTGCTCCAGCTTAGCTCTGTGCTTAAGCGTGGCAGCCGGGTGTGTTGCGAACGTCCTGAACGTCTGAATGATTCGTTTTCAGGGCTTTGTGCAATCCACTAGATTAAAAATTCTTTCTGAGCAAGCACAAGGTTAATCTGTGGAGAATTTAAAAATTAGCAAGATAGACCATTCGAAGGTAACGATATCGCAGAGAGCACTCCTTTTCACATTGCACACAGAGTGAACTGAAAAGAACGTTTTGAGTGGAAGCGGGGCGAAGAATATAGTTTATCTGGAATGGACTGTGAACTGTCTAGGAATACCTGCAACTGTAGCTATGAGCAATCATTCCCAAGGGATTAAAACACACCAAACGATAGGAACAACTCCTTCCTTACACGAGTAACAACAGTTGAGAATTTGAATATCAATACTCGTGTTGCTAAACTAATAAGTCTCCATGGAATACGTACTTCTTCCCCGGATAAACTTGCTTTCCGATAGTCTCTTTTCCAGGGATCGCAAAGAAACCTCACCTCCTTTCAGTCCATTCCTCGTTTCCTATCGATCCTCATACAAGATATAATAACGCCGGAATTCTTCGCTAAAAGTACAACTTCGGATCTGCATAAACTTTGAAACTGTGGAACATGCCATAACTAATTTCAATACTTTAAAGTCCTGAGAACACCAACTCGCCCAAATGAGTATATGAAGAGTCCCCGAATCCTTACGGCTGTATATCATATCCACACTGTACCCAAGCCGTAAGTATATACGTAGGTATCTGAAATTTCTCAAAATTCCCTTACTTGTCCAAAAAAGCAAATACGTCAAAGAATTTTTTAAGAGAAAACGTGATGTGAATTCTATGTTAAGTTATTTCATGTCTAAGTCCAGTGAAACGTGATCTGAAATTCTCTTCAAAATTTTTCACTCACTCACCTTTAAAGAACGTTCGGCTGCCTCCACCCGCACCCCTCCGTCTTTTTGAAAATCCAGTAATCCGAAGTTCGACTTTAAGTTTGAGTTGTGCTGGAAAATGTCGCTGAGTTTTAGGCCTTCCAACTACACACGAAATCTGCCGCTGAACCGGTGTGCGCCGTGCTCGACGCTGGCTGCCATCTACTACTGCTTCCCTAATCTGTCGGCATCTGTGAATTTAAATAGAAATTAATTTCGGAGTAGATAAAATATGGCCCAGCACTGCCTTGGAAGGGCCATAAAGGGATAGGCATCCGGACATCAGTGCTAGTCTCTACGCATGTAGCCACGTAGTGAGACCGCTTACCAGCAGCAGAGCAGCAGTCCATCAATGATTAATTGAAATGGTCCTTGGAGGAGGAGAGTGGGTAAAAATGTGCGTAAAGGACATGTGCGACCTGCCGCCCAGACAAGTCCCAACGGGCATTGGGCAGCTCAGGAGCCATCCAAACATTGCTTATTCCAAAACTTGACCTTCTGTGGCAGTTGCAGCTGTTATGAGTTATTAACTGACTAACTCTTTGCTAAAGGCAAGAATATTAACCTAAGCGCCGCCATTCGAGGTACAAGTCGATTTTTCTAGTTAATTGCATGACGTAAAGGAGGATATAGTTGGGAAGCTGCCAGCCTTGGGTCTCCATTGGGACTGCGGGTCCACGACTAGTTTCCTATCGGTTTGCACAAAACTACACGAACAGTTTAAACTCTTCCTTCCGGAAACTTCATCAATAACTACGAGCAGTAATAAATTAATAACCGATGCCCCGAAAGCAATATAAATCGTTGTAAGCTTTGTAGTTTTGCTAAATATTTATTGGCTCTTAGAAACCAATTTGAGTTTGCCCGCAAATAGATAAAAATGAGGTTTCCTCCCCCTTATCTTATAGGAAAACAATTTATCTTAAAATTTCTTGGGGCAGTTTTTACCCAACCGCATCTTTCACAGTGGAGCTCTCTTGTTGGCAATTGGCGCAAGGACGAAGGAACAGCAGCGTCCTCTGCCAAATGCCGAGTGATAAACGAAGATTCTCTACAGCAAAAATCCATCAAGCAAATTTATTGAATTTTCATGACTTGAATCATGCTTTAATTTTTTTATTGACTCAAGGTGCCGATGGAGGACGCCAAGGACCCATTATCACATAATTTTTTCCTGGTAAATAGAATATCTGTGGGAGGGACATGAGTACGTTCTGCCGACACCTGTCTATAAATTTTTGGAAGGATGTCAGGACGATATAATTTGCCGTCAGAGGCTTTTTGGACTTTTGTATATAGCAAGAAGATACAACTTCTATACTCTTAGTTTGGATCTCAGATTTATCGAATTGCCGACACAGTGTCTATTAGCATGACACGGATTCCTATCAGTCCCCGTGCAAATGGATCCTTTCGCCGTTGTTGTCAGGTATTTGGCAAGTTCTAGTCTTCAATAATTCCCCCGAAATCAAACAATAAACGCAAACTTATTCCTCCCGCAATAACCGAACCCATTTCAATAAATATATAAAGGAAAAAGTCAAGTCCCGACCCTGCCGTTCGGAATCGCCAGTAATAGGATCGAAAGTCATTACTTGTGTTTGTTGATGATCCTATCACACAGAATTCACAGAAAGGTGAAAGCACTTAGTCTTGATTAGAGCATTAATTTCTCACCCGTGTACATGTAAGCAAACACTTGCCCTTAATGAATTCGAAGTATCCCACTCATAAATCCCTAATCAATGCCCTGCGGTAGACTATAAGCCAATAATACCTCTAGAACCTGACCCTCCATTAAGTACTGTATATACATAGCACACACATAACAAAAGAAGAACAGTACACCCCGCCCCCAACCAGCAGGAAGTGCGGGCCAGGTTTCTAAGGGTTACGAACAGATTAAGCATCACCTTCCAAAAGGAGTCCTTCCAATATATTCCGGCGTGTATTTTTGGTCGAACTTTTTCCTTACTTTTCTGGTGGGGGAAGACCACAAAAACAGCCAACAATAAATAAATCTGCTACTTCTTCTTTTATTTGAGATTTGTTACCACTACACGGCCATTTGCAACGTTTCGGGTTTTCTTTCTTCCGTGAGCTTTGATGCAAATACAGACAAGCGTGGCCAGGGCGAACACCAGCGCCACCTGTTGATTTTTGTTTTTTAAGATTGAGATTGTTTTTTTACTGTAAAATACTTCCTGAATTAAAACATTCTGTTTTGCAGGTGGGCGAGGACAGCCCTGTGTTGTAGATATACGCTTCAATAGTTCATCCCCTAGAGTTCATCCCCTACAAAATTGCCAAGGAAACGATTGATGTTACATAACAACACGTTGAGTCCCCAGTAAAAATGAGACTCGCCCGTTCCTAGTCTGCTACAGGCACGCAAAGAGTCCGTGGTTCGATTCCACGCAGAGGCTCCTTCCCCTTTCCCCTTCTCCCACCTAGATATCATTTCCTTCTTCCTTCTGTGTTTACAGCAACTCCGTATCGCCAGGATGGTCAAGGTCAGCGTTCTGTCGTTGGATGAAAGTTGGTGGAATATAACCAATATGAAATTCAGCGCTGTGAAAAGCACTAAAACAATGTTGACGTCTCAAAAACAATTTGGACCTTGTTCGAAAGTCCTGCGGAGTAACGAATTTCTATGCATTTTTACGTGTATATAAATAAAAAATTTAAACTTTCTAAACGCGCGTAAAATATTCGCTGATGTAATCTGTAAATAAACTCCACAAAAAAAATTAATAACTTTACCGAGTTGTGTTGGGAAAACAGCTGCAATCTAAATATTTATGTTCCGTCATCTTTCCACGAATCCCGAAATAATAAATTCATCCCGAAAATTAAGCAACAAAAGCACATTGGGCAGCGGACGTCTTTTGAGAGAAGACGACGAACTCGGAAAGTTGTTGAAAAGCCTCGAAATACCCACGACGGTAACAAGCCGAAAATTTTAAAATTTCAAACAAGGACAAACGAGATATATTTCCGCCCTCAAAATGTCGTAATCCTCCCTTAAGAGTGTCCCGCAAAGTTTTGTTTGTCATTAAATTTTGTTTCCGGTGCTTGATGTTATGCCAGGAAATTACAACTTTGAGGGCGATTTGCATATTTAAACTTTTCAGGTCATAAGCAACTCGGCCTCAATTTAAAATCCAGAAGAAGAACCGCCCAAGGAGGATCGACCGGGGTGCGGCGGGCGGGCCGGCGGGGCACGGAACACGTTTACAGCGAAATGTCCTTCGGGGCTTTCTGCATTCCAATATGTAAATTATGCACAGCGGAGTGAATTTTTTGGTATTCAACAGAGAGACAAACACAGAATCGTTTTGGTGCTGGTAGTTTGACAAAATAAGGCCAAGTTATAAATAATAAATGGGCTCCACATGAGCTTCCTGGCAGCCAGGAGCTCCCCGTGCAATGTTTTAGCGTGTGCATGGGGAAGAAAAGTTGCATTTGGACTAGAGGAGGATCCGAATTTTCATCATCATCATCATCGGAGCTCATTGGCAATGCCGTGCACGATTCCGTAATTCGTTTCATTTTTATTTCCTCCTGCCGTGATACATCTCCAGCCGGAGCACTCGACCCATCAATTATGGATCCAGTGGTGCAGGGTGTGCCACCTTAATGGAAATCGCGCTTTTCATGTTTTTACGGCAAAACACACAAGAAAAGCTGAAAGCAATTTACAAGGGTGGACTGAATTATTTAGACGGAATTTGCTTTGCTGCCGGGAAATGGTCCTGCACGATGCCTGCAGCAACAGCATACGCCCTGTCTGACACACTCGGCTGGGGAGGGCCTTTAATGTGGTCAACGAGCACTGCTCTCGGTGAGCTCCTTTGAGAAGGCTTTCCGTCACTGGATCTCCAGACGTTCTTCTGGGTGAAATATTCAGTGTGAAAGGCATTAAAAAGGATTTTTGCGAGCTCGTAAAATTTCTGTGTACTTAGATTACAATAAAGGAAAGGAAGCGCACAAGTAATGGATTCGGCGATTTATCGTGCAGCGCCGACGAAATTCAAAATACAATTTGCACTTCGCAGTCCAGAGGTGATGCATAATACCTATAGAGCAGGTCGTTGTATGATAACAATGATCTAAATCAGGGCTGGGAGCAACTCGAGATCCCCATGTAGTTCCAGAGCCCTCCTATCCTGCTTGGGAGGTCGAATGAGAGAGCTATAGGACCCTCTATTGTTCTGTCTTTTCTTGGAAGCCAAATGAGACAGATATGTGTCTAGGGGGTATCTGGAAAGGAACCATTGTACTAAAACAAAGCTGGTGATCTGCAAAAGCCAACAATTGCCCGGCTTGATCCAAAAACTTGTATTAAATAAAACAAAGCGAGTTTTCTGAGAATTAGACTTCAAAATCGCCCAACCAAATCAAGATTCAAAATTAGGTTCACGTGCAATGAAAAGCCTTGACGCAATGACTATGTTCTTGGAATGACTTTAGACTCCGCGTCAAGGTGACGGATCATGTCTCCTATATTTGAAGCTTCGAAACCTCCCCCGAGGTACTACTCCTGTCAATCCATCTACCTTCTCCTTGCTCTCGATATTCCTGTGACTCAGTGCAATCCTGCACCTTTTAGCCAAGGAAGAAAACTCCGTTCAACAAGTTTTTACCAGGTTTAACGTTATATAAAACGCGCCTGGTCCCCTGACAACCACTAAGCTATCCGACAATGGGATTACCTTAGGCTTGTGTTCGTCTGCATTCCTAGACAGGCTAAAAGGATCGCCATCAGTTCCGCCTACGATACACTGGCAGAATAAAGCACGCGGCAGGGTTTTGAAATTTTAGCGAGGGGAGAGAGCCACACTCTCTAAAAATGAACCAGTGAAAATTTTACTGGTTCAACCAGTAAACAATAATTTCACTGGAAAACCAGTTAATTCGAGTTTGTTTACTGATTGAACCAGTGAAAAGTTCTCTCTAAAAATTAATTGGAAAAAATTTCACTAGTTCAACCAGTATTCTAGGCAATTAGCTTCATGACTATAAAGGGTTCCATTTGGCAAACTCAATAAACCGCCTCTCGTTTGTTTACGGCGGACAAGCAGCATTTCGGTGTTTATATGTGGGCCCGTTTGGGAAAACGACACTCGCGCTAGAAAAAAGCTTTTTTCTTTTTTTTAAGTGGATTTCACTGGTTCAACCAGTGAAATGTCACTGTTTCCTATTGGCTGACTAAGCAATGGTTCAACCAGTGAATTTTCACTGGAAACCAGTGAATAGTTACTGGTTCGTTTTTAGAGAGCAGAGCCCACACCCTCTCCAATTTTTAACAATCCACACACACGCTCGCTCATATATATAAGCTTGAACAACGCATTTTTGTGTTTTGGGATTCCAAAATAACGCCAAAAACCGTCTAGGAACCCACTTTCCGGAGTCTCAGGGCCATGCAGGATGCCTGATTTATAGATCAAGTGTAACAGATCAATAATTACGTCCATTACTTCAGTGCGGGTTGCAATAAGTCTGCAAAAAGTCTTGCAGGCTCAGCACATTTAGCAAGACCAAGACAATGCAAGACTTTTTGCTCATCACTGCAAGACTTTTGGCACTTAGTGATGAGCAAAAAGTCTCGCTATCTTGATCTTGCAGCATTGTCTTGTCCTGCCTTTTCTTGGTTTGCTTGGGTCTTGCTAAATGTGCAAGACCAGGCAAGACTTCAAGACCCGTCTTGCTCATCACTACCTGCGATGTGCCCACTCTGATATTTCCTAAGCTTCTAGTTTTAAGTATGCGCAGGTTCCGCTGACCACTGTCCACCACAATTCCGCCAGGACTGTTGGTTGGCCTCGATATTGCGGAGAGCGTTCCTACGCCCACAAAGGCTGTCAAGGTAAACGTTTTATATTCCAGGGGTGTTCTACGAACTCCATAAATAAACAGTGATAAAGTTGATAAGTGAATACGCCGCGAAGCAATTTGATCCGCTGTGAATTTTGCAGAGGCAAAAATCTAACAATCAAAATATTTATCCATCTCTTCTCCCTGTGGACTTTGGCGTGCCGTGCCAGAGCCATGAATTATTTCCGCTTTTACAAACAAATCCGTCCGGGAACCGTCAATCTCGCAAATAAAACTCCAGATTGGCAAAATAAATAAAATAGTTTGTTTTAGTTCTGTATCTTCTGGAAAATGTATCATAAGCGCATTGTCTACTCCATCAATAAATTTTTTATGTGCAGCACTCACCCCTTGCAGAGCACAGCCAGAGGAAAACCGGGATAAACCCCGCCTCGTAAAAACATTTATGAGGCTTTATTTGAACGTAAATCGCCGTCCATTATTCCGGATGCAAATATTAGTGCTACAACATGGGAATTTGTAATAATGCTGCACACTCAGCATGTTTGGCTACGACGGAGTGGGCACCGAGCAACCGAACCGTTCATCAGGACCAGAGTTGACCCCACAGTGTTTTTGCCATGGCTGAAAGTTTTAAATGAAATTTTTCCCCAGCATTTAAAGACTGCAAATTCAGGACGACGAGGGGAGGGGCGGGATTCTTTCGTAACAAGTTCATAAGTTGTAGTAGTGATTCCCGGGGGAGGACGCAGGACGGAGCCAGCAAGGACATCTTGGACCCGAGGAGCGCTACCCGTCGCCAACCAAACAGTGGCAAGTCGTAACGGACTCTTTGAAGGTACTCTGAAAACAATTACGACAACTTTAAAGTCCTCCGGCAAAGTAAACTCGTTTGGGGACATTTTTCCCTCGAGTTGCCTTCAATTTTTTTTCTAGGAATACTTCGCCTGCGTCTTGACTTCTCGATAATGAAGGACGGCAACTTGAGCCAAGCAATCTCTGGCAAGGAGGAGCTGCCCAGCGAAAATAAGAAATGCAAAGGCGCGTATTAAATTCCTATTTGCAAAGGATCAAATGTCGCTGACGGAATAAAAGAGCGCGATCTCATTTTTAAGGGATTTACATGCTTAATGAGGATCTAGTAGGGTTGGACTCCACGACTCCTCCAGGGTTGGAACGACGAATATTGGAATCTCCAGCCCAGTCCTTCCTTCGTGTGCCGACGTCTCCTCTAGAAGGGCAGCGCCTTCCGCTCCGCAGCCCGACCTGGTCTGTCTTATCCAAATGGCGTCTGATAGTAACAGTGTCGGGGTTGTGGACACTTGGACTGAAACACACCCGGAGTCTGTTTGCACTTCGTGACAGAACAAAATAAAATCGAACTTTCCACAGAGCCCCATTTAATTCCCCCCGGCAAAGTGCACGTCTTATATGCTTTTATTTGCCATTGTTCTACCAAGGCAATATTTAAAGGTTGGTTTCATTGCAACAGCACCTTTGGGAAAATTTGAAAACAGTCTCCTCATTTCAACGGGATTTTTTTTTGTTAGATCAAACGCTTAGGGGGAAGTTGTTAGACGCCATCTTTTGAGGAGCGGCTGGTAGTGGGGATCTGTCCAGCCAATTCTATTGTCAATAGGCGACAGCATTTGAGATAGAGATCCAGACCCACAAAGGAAGGGTTTTAATTAACAACGAATTTCCCATTTAATATCTCCTAATTCTCAATTATTAACTAAAATATAAATTACCCCGAAACTAATTTAGTTGCAGTGATTTATTACTACGAACTCCTTCCGTTAAGGTGAAATTTCACAACTAGGCCAGTAATTTGCTCTCCCTCCGCCGCTATTGAAATGAATATCACGTCTCAATCTTAAATCATACCCTGGTACCTGCCAACCCCATCTCTCTCGTGATATGTAAGATCTAATCCCTTCCTTTATCCAGAATCAAAAGGCAGCACTACATCCAGAATATTGACAGAAAATTGTTTGTTTACTAATTTGTAGTTTATTGGTCACGTAAGCATCGACTTCAGGTAGCAAACAACAATTGATTACCGATTATGCCATTGTGCTCCCAGATCACGTTTGACCAAGTTGGCATCCGATGTGTTTCAGGTTCGGGACTATGTTTTCTGTAAGATTCTAACCCTCCTTTCCTACTTCCTGAAGGAGTTCTTATTCTTACAGCTCCCTGGGCAAGACACGAACTAGATAGGTACATCAAGTCTCGGGGACTATACACATAAACTTTCGAAAATTTCCAGATCCTGAAGGATTTATCCTGATAAGAAGTTTCTGATGTACAAATTAACACTGTTGTAGAGTAGAGATCAGATGGGAGATTTGGATGGACCAGGAATCTGCAAGACTATCTCAGCTGGAGGGGCGGCAAAAGTTAAACTCTGTTGATTTGAGATTCTTGATAATCACAAGATTTATTTACAATTTCAACAAAATCTCAACAATTTTTCGGACGCTATCCTAGGTGAGTGGTAGCATCTTTTCCATAAGTGTTGGTAACTTTATTTCATTCTGCTCTTTCAATTTGAGTTTGAAAAAATTGCGAGGATGGAACTGTTGAACTGTAGTTGAACGTAAATCAGTGAAAGATTTCTTAATGTTGTACTTTGAGCTAGAACCCGAAGTTAAACAGTTAAACTCTGTAGATAAGGCCACATCTGCCATTGATTACGTTGCCACATCTGCCATTGGCATTGCCGCCGAATTTCAGTGTCATATCTTGACATTTAAGGTCCATCCACACATATCCGTGTCGTGACGGCGACTTCAGTGCAGTATTCCATGGAAGCAACGACGCAGTGGGCACCGACGTTCTCAGTACCTTTCAGGCGTCCGTGAAAAACACAAAAAATAAGTTGCTATCGATATTTTTTAATTTATCCCGGAAGAACTCTCTATCCACTTCCCGAAGAGCCCTTTCTGTTTTTGTGTTCTTTTCCTCCTCGCTTAAGAACAATGCTATTGCAGCAAGATATTCCACGCTAAATTCCATGATGCACTTGAGAACCCTGTCCAAATTTCAAAACTAAAAAGTAATCACAGATGCCATTAAACATCGGTTCTGTGTAAATGTCAGTGAAATATTCGTCACGGAAGCCACTGACACGGAAAGTATCGGTGCCGTCACGGATATGGGTGGATCGACCTTTATTACAGTTACGCCGTGTTGAGTACATCTGCCTCTGTGCGTGTTTTCGATCGCTTTGCCGTCGCCCTTAGCACGTTTCTTCTTCTTCTTTAACGGCTCTACAACCGGGATTCGGTCCTGGCCTCTCGCAACTGTTCTCTCCACCGGTCCCGATTCTGAGCCGATGTCATCCAGTTTGGAGGTTGGGTCTCCCTCGCTGCTGCAGCCCATAAGTCTTACCTTAGCATGTTTACAGCATTAAAAAACCGCTCCGATGGGCAGAACTTTGAATCGGACAAAATCGATTTTGATGAATAAACATGTATTTTTAATTTTTACAAATAAATCCCTGAACAACCTTGATCAAGCCAGAAACCTTTCTAACAAAAGAACTCATCATTACGAAACAACGGCGTGATTATGGTTTAAGAGCTTCAAACTAAAAATATTCTTGAAATGCGAAACGCTCGTGCCCAATTCCCGGAAGAGATCCCTTCGCCGAGATTTATTAAATTCCCTCATAACTAATAAAACCCGTACACCCTTGGCACCACACTCTCGTTCATATTACGTAAAAACTCGAATACGATTTCTGAAAGGAGCTGCTTGTACCCGACTTGCATCTTGACGGGATTAAGCGAATCAACTGCAAAGGATTTCCACCAGTCCTCCCCAACAATGCAGTCTGTCTTCGGGCGCAGAGCAAACAGGAGCCATATTTCCCTGCTTGGCATTCGAGTGTAATCGCAAGTTTTCTTTGAGCCACAAAAAGGATCTTCCTCCATAAAGGGGAGCAGGCTCTACTAGCGATTATGAGCTAGACGTGCTGATTATCATAAAAATATGGCCCCGAAACAGACTGAGTAGACTGCAAGGATTCGGGATTATCCCGTTCCAGCGGGGAGGTCCCAGCACCGCTCTTTGTGAAAGCTAAAACCTCGGCTATACAGCTCCAGTCCAAAGGTGTTTTGTCACAATGGTTGTTTGGTAGTGCTTTGGTAACAGCACAGAAAATGGAGAATTACTCATTTTACAGTCCATTACGTTCCTGTGCCATAGGATCTCTTTGTTCCAGCTGGAGGGGAGCTTGTGACACAAAACTCTTTGGGGAACGATCTTTTGTGTGGGGATAATATGAAGTTGGCGGTTGATGGCGTACTTCGCATCCCCGTAATGGGGATGTTGCTCTGATTTCCCTGAAGGAAATACAAGCAGAAAGGTGCTAAAAGGTAAAAGGTGAACGTACTGACTTGCATTTTTCCGTTCCTCCTCTGTTTACACTATTTCTTATGTTGGGAAAATCTTAGAATCATCCCCTCGAGATTACTTTCTCAGCTGGGGGCGGCGGTGGAATTCAAGAAACGCGTAATCAACCCTTCGTCTGTAAGTACAAGAGAAATCCATTTGGTTAATGAGAGTTTCTCACCTTTGTTCGCCAGATATTATCCAGGCCAACGCCTTTTATGTGAATATTGCAATATACTCTTATATACGCGACGTTGACGTTTTACGCATCCGGGAAACTGGCGAAGGAACAGCGAAAATGGATTTCCTGAATGCCTCGATAACGGTTTATTGCCGTAGAGGAAATCAATTAATTTTTTCGCTACAAGTCAATCGGGTTTTTTGCTCGCAGCTTTCCGGATTCACTTTCCACTATCCTGTGCCTCCGCAAAATCCGGTTTAATTTCAATTGAATCAGAGAAAAATCCAATACACGCCAACTAAAGCGGAAATGAAAATAAATTAGATTCTTTAAAAACAGGATTCACTCAGAACACCCCCACCCCGGATGGCGGTCGCTGGCAGCATGCAGCAGTCTCTCTCTGTTTGATGGGTTACAAACCACTTCTGCGTTCACCACATCAACAAAATAAAAGGAGGTCTGTGATTGGATGTAGGTGCATCGTTTTGAGAGATTTAAGAATTTGCGAGAGTTTATTGCTTTAGAATAAAAAGGGACCAAAGAGCGTTTGTTCTTAAAGTGGAATTGCACTTCCCTCCGCAACTCCGAAGCATTTGATTACGGCTCCAGACACAGGTATCGACAGACAGGTGTGGAGATAAATTTGACGGGTATTTCGAAATGGAAGATCCGCGAGCGGAGAGACAGCCAATGCACATAAAATGCAAAACGAGTGGAGTTTTACTTACAGCGAAAGACTTCAATTCTCTTTTTAGAGTGATTGAATTATTTGATAGGAAAATAACTCGTTTCGCAACGCTATCCTAGAAATCAGTTCGCACTCAAATACAGATTGCACTTTTATGCCATTACAAGTAAGTTAGGTTTGCGGAAACTCACCCAATTGCAGTACTTCTTCGTCTCCTCCAAAGAACAGCGCCAAGATATATACGACATGAGGAACAGAGTGACTCCTAAGGTAAGTTTTTACGATGGTCTGCCAGAACAGCTGAACTAGTGACACAGTGGCACCCTTAAACCCACGATTTAACTCCTGTTGAAACCATACCTATTTGGTTCCTGCCACCCAAACTTGGCGACCTTGATACACTCCGGTCTCATCCCACGCCACTCCATATCAAAATGATTTCAGCAGAAGGACCGAGGCTTTAAACAATCCCGAAGACGGAGGCACTGCTGAATGCCGGTCCCTTTTCAAGCCCTTCGATGCGCCTTTAATAAAAAATTTAACTTTTCCCCACACGCCGCCCTTGATGCGGAGTCCTCCTACTACGCGGATAACTCCAGGCCGCGCGCAAGGAATACCGCGTGCCGCAGCCGTGGGCACTTCTATCCTGGAAGGAAATTTGATCTTACAGCATGCAAAAACTCTGTCATCTCTTTTTCACTCTCTTTCCTGTTTGAGTTTTTTGTTTTTTGTTATTTTTGCCGTTTTTGTTATTTCGAGGAGTGCCTGGCTCCAGGTTACGTTATAATTTGATGTCGTCTTTCATTAAAATACGCCTTGAGAAAAAACGAAGCGAGTAGGACGCTTTGATCAATGCTTTTGAGGGATCGAATGAGGCTCCGGTGGTGAAAAGATGTCTCCTATTGAGACGTTTGTGTTTCTCTTCAATCTCTTTTCCTTTTTTGTATTATTTTTGTGATTTGCTCGTGTTACCAGTTCGCGCTGGAGTTTGTCTTTGGGTTCGTGGAAAAACTGCGGGAAATTAAAAGAAAATAATAATGAGCTCCGAAGCGGGTGCCGGTGACAGCTTTTTACGTAATCAATAAATCAATGAGTCCTCGTCCTGCCGTGGGAATTGTCCTGTTTGCACCTTGTAAGGCGACTGCTCCCCAGTATGTAAACGCTCCATTCAGCCGGGCTGATTAATGGCTTGCAGCATGCAAGTGATGTTGTCATTTTGTGCGGTATTCAAAGCTCAGCAAAGCGGAGGCCTCGTGGAGAGACAGAGGGTGCATTAACAGCATATATCAGTTTTAGCCGGGTGCATTTCTTATCTCTTTCACACCTACTGAGCTCTGCCGGGCGCAATTCTTTTTACGATCCGAAAGCTTTGAGCATGATGAGAGTCGGCGGATGCGGGGAGCCCCCAACTGCAGCAACTACCGACTTCCGGGCGAGGATTGCAGTGGGCTGCACTGGAGGAGCTGATGGCTGGGGCTGGAGCATAAATCAATGTAATGAATTCCCTTGGCCAAAATTTATTAGAAGCATAAATCACAGTTTCAATTGGAAAACGGAGAAAGTTGTTCTATTATTAAACTCTATTCGCGTTACACTTCTGCTAGCTAACGAGAAGAATGCAGGATCCTCGAAGGACTTGCTAGTTCGGTGGAAAGGGTTCAACCCGGGTCCCTGTTATTCGCGGCTGTTTAGAAGCTGCAACGCTCTAAGATAACTCATAATCCCAATCTGTGATTCATTCCTGCTCTCTACAATGTTCGCAGGACGTCCAGGTGTAGGCACGAGCATCAGGACTACAAGTTTTATGGCCAACCGTCAACTCGGACCTGTTGGGTTGCTCCTGAAACCAGCTCAGCTCTGGAGAGTGATACAAATTGCTCTCATTTTCGCCACCATTTATAGCGAATTAGCACGCGAGCTGTGAACTTACAATTCCTGCTTTGCTCCTGCAATCACCGTAACGGAGTTAATCACTTAACATAATCGCCCTGCTTTCTGCCAATCCATTTGTTTCCTTTCGATTTTAGTGCTCCATAACACTTGCAATATCCGTGATTATTTGTTAGCGCTCACGAGAGCGGGCCGCAAGCAGCCGTGAAAGCGAGAACTTCACGGAGCCACTAAACAGCCAAATGGAGGAATGTGCCTAATTAATAGATTTATTTTTAGAAACTGCTTAGCAAGGACGAAAGCCGCCCGAAGACGTGTGATTCGGGCACTTTAAGGTAGTCATACGATGATAGGCGATGTACTCGCTCCAAATAGGGCGTTTGGGTGAATCTGTTAGTGCCGAAGTCTTGTGCTGCTTTGTGCTAACTTTGATCGCCCCATAATGGCACCTCAAAACTTCTTGCTTGCTACGACTTCCGCCTTGTCACCACCTGTGTCGATGAGGTTGAGATAACCATCAAAACACTCTAATCATCGAGTATTGAAGTCCAATCTAGGCAAAGCGCTGAAAGGCCAGTATTCATTTACTAGCACGCCACAAACACACCCACGCTCGCTCTCCGACGATTGCCATACTATAATTTTATATAAATCGTAACTTTCCATGAAATTTAAAGCCAGACTAGTCTCCTCTAAGCTGAAAGCGTGCCTTGTAGAACGAGGACACGAAATGGTTCTAGAGCCACCCATACACCAGTCATGGAAGGTAGACCATGGCGATGATAGCTACGACTGCTGGGGTATCCACTGTACGTGTGTATAATCACATGCACTTGAATGGTGCTCCTGCTGCTGCTGCATAGTGTTACTTTGGTTCTGCCATACTGGTTTTATCCTTTATCCTCATGCAAGTGCGGAAATGTAGCAATTTATCTTGAAATATGCCAGCGGCATCATTCGTTAAGTGCAGGGCTGCAGATGACAACAATCATAACTCCTGGGTTTACCACTAACATTTCGCAGCCGGATAGCTGAACGTTTACCTGGTCATATTAAAGGTAAATCGGGAATGAATGGAAATGGTAGATACCTTCGTTTTACGTAATGATGTTGAAAAGGCAGTCGTTTCGGTGCGAGCGATATTTTGATGGAATATGCGAAACCGGTTTAATGACGAACTTGCTTTTGTCGAAATCGTAATTGTTTAGTTTTTCATATGTGGCAGCAATGAGTGGTGTTGTTTTGCCGATGAGTTTTTAATGGAGTTTGTTAGCAGTTTTACCTCAAATGCAACTCGTTATCAGGTTTATCTTTTCAATAAAGCTACACTGTGTACACGGTGAGAGCAGTTCTCGTACATAGTTTGTTCCACTATGAATGAAGCTGTGTTTTTTTTGTTTTTTATGATGTAGTTGTGGGGATGTATGATTGACCGCCTGTAAGGCCCATGCTTAAAAGGGTATCGCCGTACTCATTAATCCCTTTCAATGACGTTTGAGTCCAGGCCGACAGTAACCCAGCGTGAGGCAGTAACTTACTTCTCCAAGTTCCCGCATAACCCGCTGTTCCACATTTGGTATGGGTCTATGGGTCCATCGACTCACCTCACCGATAGTGAGATGAAACTGAGTGGTATGATATGACTGGTTAGTGGCCTGTTGAATAACATTATTTTTACGCGACTCTGTTCCTCAGCGTGTTCCTTACTCTTGATCGCTCTAAACAGCGCAGAGCCGAGCTCTCTTAAGCACAGTAGCGCCAGTGATTTTGGTGCTAAAGTGAAAGCAATCACCAATGACGAAAAGCAAATTCAACTTTTCTCCCAATTTCAGTGTCTATCAAGTAGATGGACCCGATGGGAGCCCCAAAGATCCAGCCAAAGGTCGTAAATCAATAAAAATTCATCTTTACAGGATGGTAAATTTTAAATGTGACTTCAGACCAGGATTCAATACAGTATAACGCCCTGGTGGAAGCCTATCATACAAGAAAAACACCCATCCCCGGCTGGATCCCTTCAAGGATATACCAATGGGGCAAGGATGCTGGGAGTTCTTCAAGTGAAAGAAAATTTAATTCCGGGAATGTTGTTGGTTTGGAGATAAACGTGTTGGGATGCTGTAAGTGAATTTATATTTCGGAATAATCGATTCATATGGTACACTTGGCACGTTTTGGTTTATGGATCCCGGCCATCTCTTCTTCTTCTTCCTTAGGCATATTTTTATTTGGGATTCTAGAATCGGGATTTGTTGTTTTACGCTATATTGTTGCCCTTCAAGCTCCATTAGCTTATCTCTGGAAATGTTTTATTCCTTGTTTTCCTTAACACGTCGGGTGTTGCTTGGTTACCACTTGTTGGGTCCGATTTGGCCATTGCGGTCCTACGGTGGAGTTAAAGCAGCTGCAAAGCCCGACGAAGGTCTCTTTAAGGGCACAAACTTTTGACCATTGTCCCATGTTTGGTTAACGTTCATTAAAGTCCCGCTGGGATAGCAGGCGGGCCATTTCATTTTACACCTATCCTCGTAAAATAAAACAATTTGTTTTTAATTTTTTGCATGATGCAACTCCCATGGTCGTAATAAAAACACCTCCACCGAACGGGCGGAGAACAATAACACGAAGAACAGCAGTTTGTGGAAACAATTTCATTAAAAGCGGAAATTTTAATTGAAATTCATCGGCTATAATGAAAAACAAAATCAACATATGTAGAGATGCACGGACAAAGTTTAATTTTGGACGCCATCAGGTGAGGCTAATTAAATTAAAAGTCGAAAATGCCAGCTCCTTTTATTGGACCGTATTATGCTCAGGGGAGCGGACAGGGGTTTCCCCATTAAAATTTATAGCCAATATACGCCCCCGCCCGCGGCTACGTGCTCACATGCACAGGTCAATGTGAATTTAAGTAAAGACGCGGAGTGCCGTGATGGAAGGGTTGTTTAAAAAAGTCGCTCGCTTGGATGTGCCTGGCTCAACCTCAAATTCTGTTCGCATTGCGGCTGGCTCGGGGCTTGTTGTGCAATCAGATTAATTAGCTTCCACTTGACTATTTTTTACTTCCACTTCAGCCCCGCCGGCGGATTTTTCGGTTTCCATAACACTGAGCAAGTTCAAAAGGCCACCGACGCTCCCGCCACCCTTCCACCAAAAAGGGACTCAAAGGGCTAATTTAGCTCCATTTGACGGCCTGTTGCAGGGCAATAAAAGTCCCTTTATCTCCAGCCAGTCGTAATCCCGTCGGTAAATATTTGATTGGCATCCGTGAACCGGATTCCATCTTCGCTTATTCCAGGACATGCAGGTGCCAAAAGAAGTTCAATAGCAGCCCCCGTCCCCGAAAGTCCTGTGTGTCGCTCTGTGCGCGTTTTTGATGATGCGGTTTTCATCAGACAGTTCCCGGCATCCGCAGGTACCGGAAAGTTACGTCATAAAACTTTTCTTATTAGCATGAGATTTTCAAAGGAAATTGGTGTCAACTCTGAATATTCATGAGGACAGGGCAACTTTCTCTACATGAATGGTCGACACTGTAGCAAGTTTGCTCATTTGTGGGATATTTTGCTCAAAATTTAGACAAAATGGATACAGTGGAAAGGCTCCCTCCTGGCCACTTATTGTGGTTTATGTTGGAGAATTTCGAGATGTCGGCAGCTAAATGGGGCTTCGGGGTGACGTGTTTGATGAATTCCAAAATTACCTATTTAGAATTGGCCCAATACGGTATTTTTGGGACTTGTACTCTGACGTAACGCTTTTATTAAAACTCGCTGTAACATAGCGAGGCAACCAGCAGATACAAAGTTTTAATTACTAAGGGAACCGACACACACGCTTGATTATGATGCCGTAGATGAGGTTTTGAAGTACGGCTTTTGCACGTCGCACTTCCAATTATTTTCAAAATCCCGTCACAAATTAACGAATTGCATTTAAGGCGAGTTCAAATATTTTATTTTATAACACATTTTGTTCTTACCGCTTCACTCTGTCTCACCGCACAACGACTTGGCTTCAGTTTACTTGAGTCATGCTACAAGAATCTAGGAATAATAACGACACGAAAGAACAATGAAAAAATGATTTGAAGACAATGGTTTAGAGTTGAGCCATTTTTTATTTAAATCTTATATCTAGTAATTAGTTCTTTATTTTAGTTAAATTTTGTTTGTGCAGAAATTATTAGTACCCAACTACCGCCAGCTAATGCGACCCAAGTTAATATGGTTATTAGTAGTATAATTATAGATAATATTAAAAAAGGTTAGATCTTTTCGTAAATGCAATTGTTATTTGTTATTGCTATTATCTTGCCGCTACTGCGGTTGTAGATAGCGATCATTGAATATTTGCAGGCTAGTATAATTCAATTAATTTTATTTGTACTATCATTCTTTTTATCAATGGTTAACATATTATTAATGTTTGAATTCAAATTAATATTAATGGTTTTATTGCTATTAATACTTTGTTTTAACGATAATTTTCTCTCTTATTTCTATACGTTTGCATATCAGGGAAATTTTTAATAAACATCTTCGCGATTTTCCCCACATTGGTATCAAGTACAGAAGTAATTAAAATATATGTTTAAATATCAAGCCATACAAATGAATAATTATTATTATTATTATATTGTCACCCGTTATATTTTTTTTTTTTTATTTTAAAAGAAACAGATCATTAAAAAAAATTCTTTTTCTCCATTTTGATTTGTTCGCGGTAGAGACCACATTTTCTTTGGTGTTTTTTTTTTATTTTTTTGTTCTTTTCGTCTTGATTTTCTCCTTTTTTTTTGTTTATTAAAGCCGTTGTGTATCTTCACTATTATTAAACATAATTTCCATTAACTTTTAACGTGATAACTTAGGCAGCGACATATTAATCCTTTCTTTTCTTCCTCTTACCGCCAATTCTGTTTTATTCTACTACTCACGGGGAACAGCAGTAACGGGAATAATTGATTATCGTTCACGAGACGCGCTTCGAAGTTTTTGTTTTCGCTTTTTTTTATGTTTTTATCTACTTAATATTTTATTATTGTTCTACTAAAAACGATTACATGGGTAATTTTTATTTACAGAAAATTTCCTTTAATCCTTTTTCCCTGTATGTTGCTTCCTAACACACACACTACCACTTTCAGGCCCGCTTGGGTTACCTCACTTTTTCCTACCAAAATAATCTCAGGTAATCCACTAATGCTTCGCGAAATTCTTGCTACGGGGCGACGCGTCTTTTCCAACCAACCGAAAAAAAACTCTCCCCAAAAAAAAACCGCACATTTCTCTTCGAATCCACTAACAACATTTTTCCTCCAAAACCGAAAGTGCGTGTCTCCATCAAATATCAAAACCAGACTCTTTCAAAAAATCAAAACCGACTCCTCTTTTCGATCTCTAGTCCCTTTGTCCATCCCGCCACTTGGGCAAAATCCATCGATGCTCCGGCGCGATGAGCGGTAAAATTCTTTTTTTGCGTCCTGTGGCTACTTGCGCAGGGGCTTCGGTGGATCATCTGGAATTGCCGCAACGGCACTTTCATTCGATTCTATCTATATAGGGACGGAGTTGGAAAAATTTCTAGCTGGCGGCAGAAGAGCTGTTGCCAAATATTTTATTCTGACTTCCATGTGAAGAAAAAAAAATGCGTAGTTGCCAGGTATTTTATTGATTTTTTTTATTGTTAATAAATCGGATCCAATTTGACGCTTACGCCGGTATTGTGTTTTGGATGATAAGGTGTGTCAGAGGCCTATGTACTCTAGGGCGACCGTTACAACTTACAGGAGGCAGTTCATTTGTCCCTTACACCATGGTTAATTGTACTGAGGCCTCAATTTTTTGAAATGTCCCGGTTCAAAAATTATGTCCCATACGCTCATATACCAGGCGTGTATCTAGATAAATGATTGCGCGATTGTAAATACGAATTGGACAGGCATACTTTTTTGAGGGAGTGAAATTTTGTACTGGAGAGACATTTCTTACTTTTTTTGAGGGAGTGAAATTTCCAACTTGAAATTAGGCGAGGTGAGATTGTAAATTATAAATATACATTGTGGAGGCATAGCTTTCTTACCTTCTCTGAGGCAGATTAATGCATATTAGAATCAAACTCGTAAGAAAAGCTCCTCATTGGTATTTGTTTTCTTTCTTTTTTTAATTGGCATTACAATAGCGCCTCGCCCATTTGAAGTATGGCATTGTACTAGCTCAAAAGAAAAAAGAGGCACCACTCACAAACTCATTTCATAATCGTGTCCAACCCAACACTACAATGGTTAGCCCAAATTGCCAGATCTTGTCATTGGTACAGCAAAATGAATGTGGTCCATAGATTAGGTTATGCTTTGTCTAGGGCTGCCTCCAGTACGACCCTAGGCCCAATTAGCGCTTTGACGCGCCATTTTGAAGGCACAACCTGTAGATTAGGTAGCTATTTAGCCGACTGCGGCGGATGTGTAAAGCCTTCATGTGGAGTTGAAGCAGCTTCTCAGTGCACTGACCTCTAGCCCGGACATCTCTTTTAAGACTTCCAGATTTTAACAGCCTAGTGTGCGCTGCCACACTCTGGCTAGAGCCCTGCAAGAAGTGAACGAGTGGGTTCGTCTCGTTGGTAAATTACGGCACAGATGTCGTGCGGGATACGCTATTTGGCAGCATGGTCCATATGGGCCAATGTCCCGTAATGATTGCCGTACTTGCGGCACTATCTCTTCGGGATCTGTTTAGGAAGCCCATTGTTCTTTCTTTCTTGTAAGGGACAAGGGACATCAAGGGCCTTGTCCCTTCCTTTAATTTAACTATGGACTTGCTTAGCATCTCTTTTGGCACTGCACCTTATGCTGAATGTTTGCTTCTTTTTCAACACACTTCTCACTTAAGCATGCTGGAATCTTATGAACTATTTAACAATGTGAAAACGTTATTGTTGATGTTGCCCAAGGCGCACCCAGTTTTAATGAACTGCAATTTATAGTAAAGTTGAAAAATGAAATTAGAGCTCCTCCAACGGCGCGTATCTTCTACATACTCAAACATGATAAAGAATTAAAATAATTCAAAAACTTAAACATTACTAAAGAAAGTTTCCTCCATTAAAAGAGAATTTCCTTGAATAGGATTACTTTGGCGAGATAATTGTTAGCGGGGATAAGGACGGTCTCAGACGTGAAAGTTAAATTAGTTTTGTAGATTTTAGTGCCTGATAATGAGATGATTAGCTTAATTTTAAGGCGAAAATAAATTTATCAATGAGTTCGCACGGAAATTTGAAAGGAGCGGATTTCGTATTCATGGAACTTAAAGTGCTTCGCAGGCTTCAATATGAATGAGTCAATGCAGATTTGTGAAGCTGCGGAGAGCGTCAATTGTAGCATTTCAGTAGCCACAAAACACGAGTAAATTACTTTTGCTGCTAAAGCGTTCCGTTTGAAGAGCGTTTTGACAACGGATGTTTTCTAAAGACTGCTTAAGCCCATTGCAATAAGCTTCGTCTCGTTGATGCCGTCTTAGCTTGTGGTATTGTTCAGTGGCCGAAATCTCGACGTTTTGTGGCATTGTGAACACTTGAAGGGAGCTGAGACTCTTTCCTGATTATGGTAATTAAAAGGAAACGCGACTCCGCAGTTATTTCGCAAAAGCACTTGAGAGAAATTCACACTATTCGTCACTATAGGGCAATAAACTACGGGCAAAGAACTCCCGAAAATCGACCTGACTTTAAACTTTCAAAGCAGGAAGCAGCAGTTCTCAAATTCACTTTAGTACCTCATGCCACCACTAGGAGCCGGGTGCTCCTCATATTTTAGCTTTTGCTCCAGTTCTGGATTGTTTTATTGTTGTAGAAGTGTTTTGGGGCTCTCTATTTTTGCGCAACAAAAGTTTCTTCCACTTTGAAGAAATTCAAGCAATTTCACCCTTTCGAAAGACTTTCATTCACAAAAACTTTTACACCATGCTGAAATGGAAAATGCAGTTATGAAAGGCTTTCAACGCACAATGCCAGTTCTGCTCCGCAAGGATACAGCCACGAACATATGAAATGCCGGTGGGGTTAATGCTGTGTTCGGAAGCGTTTAAAAGCTTCATAAGTACTGCACTAGAATCCTAGAAAACATCATTATGAAGAAGTGTTCATTACAATATTTTTTTAATAGAAACTTTCGCGTTAATGCACTTTTAATGGAATGCATTCAGGGGTATTAGCAGCTGAGTTGAGAAATGCTGAATCGACATAACTAGCACATCTGATCGGCCCATTTTGAGAGCGCGGAGATGGTTGTGATAACCAATACTTTAAGGAATGAGAAGTTAATGGTAAATGTGGCTTCAAGATAAAGGATGAGATTTTCACCCGTTTCCGACCTCTCAGCGAATCCATTAAAATTTGTTCGACAAAGCAATCTACATTCAAATATCTGAAATAACTCTTCTTAAAAAGATTGCTTATGTGACTTGGAGTGAAATCTGTGATCTCATCTCATTCTTTCACACACTTTAATGCATGCAAGGACGGAAAGGCCAAAGAGAGTTTTTTTCTTTGGTATGGTGCATTTTACAGAATTTTCAAAAAGTCCTCCAATTGCACCCGGTGCAAGTGCACCACTTGGACTTGTGAAAGCCTCTGTGCACGTCCCGCTGCAGACATGAAAAGTAAAATTGTGCCTGCCTGAGTTATTCATGCTCCCGCTACAGGCATGAACAGAACATCTATAAAGCACCCGCATCGACATAGACCATTCCAGACGTGAATATCCTTTTCCCCAGCGGTCCCCCAACTAAGTACTAACCACCTCCAGTGCTGCTTGACCGTCGCAATTGAACGAGAACCGGTCATTGAGTATGCTAATGGCTACCAAGCTGCCCGTTTTCTTTGTCCTACGAACGAGAGGGAAGTATACTGCTTCACTCCCTGTGCAAATGCCGACTCTAGCCAAAGCCAGGCAGCGCACACACATTCGCCGTTTAGGAGCAAGCATTCTTAATCGTAATGGTGGATCCACACTACGCGGACTTATCTCATACGCGCTTTTGCCTTTTTTCATATAGAGTTTTTAATGGCAAAGGCAGTACGGGCGACCTGCGCAAACAAAAGGCTGTGCTTAGAAAGATACATTGTACTTTCCCACAATACGGGATTTTTCAATCAAAATTGATTTTCTTCTCAATGTAGATTAATTAAATAATTATTTTCTTTCAGATTAGTTCTGATTTTAGGATCCAAAACTCACGATTCAGAAAATTTAAAGGCCTTTCCGCCAAAAGCGCGTGGGATCTAAGTCCGCGTAGTGAGGACGGGCCTTAAAACGTTATTGCCAGAGATTTCTACTTTACCAGGTGATCAACGAAGCACACTTGGACCTCGTTCCGTACTGCATTCCTTCATAAGTTCCTTCAGCTTCGTGTTTCGTTCTTAATCCCGATTGAGACCTCATCCAGGGCTTCCGTAATCTCGCTACAAAAGCGTCACCGCCAGTAATCATATTCACCGCGATTTGAATACGCAACATGTTGTCGATAATAAAAGGAAAACAGAAAAGGTTGGAATAATGCGAAAGAAAACGACCTAACAAGAAGATCAAACTGTCGCAGATTGCCCTCCCCGACTGTTAATGTTACATTTGAATAAGAATCCCCATCAATCACACACCTGCTCTCACATCACCTTGTTCCGAAAGCGTCAAGCTAAACCGCAAATGCCTCAAGGAATTTCGATTTCCATGCAGATTCTGGCGCTGGCGCCGCCGTCCCGCCCGCTGTGCGGCGAAATTCATGTAAATCACTTCACGAGCAATTGCCTCCTTTCAGGGAGTTTTGTTATTTGTCGGCAAGGTAAAAACTTGAGGCCTCATAAATATGAAATTTTATGCTAATTAAGCGGGCAAGACCTCCGAGGTTTTCTTCCTTAGTTGCTGGTGGATTCGTTGTTCGGGATCTGTTCCTGTTCCTCCTTCTAACGAAACTAAACTTGGGAAAATTGTTATTGAATTAAAAATTTCACGGCATTCAGATCGCAAAGTTTTCACATTATAAATTTATTATGGCGGGGATATCCCCGTAATTTCTCTGTAAATGATGCATGTCGCGCGATATCCTTTAGGAAATTCAGCAGATCCCGGCAAGGACCCGAACGCAGAGTCCCGGGGCGCCTTGGCTCCACTCTCTGGGGCTGGATAGAAACTTCTTTAATTATTTGGAAAGAAGTCGGCAAAGATCAGAGCTTGTTAAATATTTATCCCTAAGCCGACGAACGGTGGGAAGCAATAATGGATCCATCACTTTCTGCCCGCAAACTTCATTTAAGTTAATCCCTGCGGCGGAACTCTTTCAGTGAAAGGAAGCGGATCCGAGTGGATGTGACAAAAGCTTTTAGCCATAAGAGCATAAGGTTCCCAAATCGAATCTGAGCTTTTTTTGCAAACTACACACTGATACTCTGCTTCCATGGCCGGATAACTTGCCATTCACAGGATGCTGTGTACTCCAGGAGATTAGATAAAATTGAATTCGACAGTATGTGCGGCTCGAACTAAAGGGGTTCGACGTTCTCCGGAGGCAGCCCCAATGTAAATAAAAGTTTAAAATTGAGTTTAAATCCGCAATCCCCAGTACCTAAGTGACTCCGGCCCTCGATATACATCGCACATCTTCTATACACACATTCTAGTCTCCAAGCAAACAACGGATGTGATTCGATGTATACAGAGGGATGTGCACTGTGCTGGTAATCGCGAACGTAATTTACCGTAATAAATTATCCCAGGCTTTTGATGGATCCGGAAGGATTCTCGCAGGGCCATTTGTTCCTGCTGGGAGTCTCCGTTCTCTTTGCTACTCCCGAATGTCGCAGCAGCTAGTATAATTTGGCCGCCATTACATATTGCGCGGCATGTTTTCCCGAGAAAATTGAGCTTTTTTCACGGGATTTCGTTGTAAATACAGCAAATTGGCTTAATGCCCCAAATCAAGTCCCATATTCGCAAGAGATTTTGATGGTGTTTTCTTAAAATCCATTTTGTTTATTGAAGGCTTTGCTGTACGCGTTATATAAGAATTTCACAGGGATAAGCCGTCCTACTTCTAAATATTCTGACGAGCGCGCTTGGAGAGGTACTGCCGCTCTGTACTGTTGACGGTTCTATCATTAGGTGCAATGTCGGACAGCAACCTCTAGTCGGATAGATAAGAGAGAGGAGATGGAAAGAACTGACAACGCAAACATGCACCAATACGACCGTGACAGAACGCGGTGCGCCTTAACCCCCAGCCTACCGAGGCTGGCAAAGTTACCACTTTAACCCGCAGGTGCACAGTAGACCGGATAAGGGAAAGTGAAAGCGAAAGACGGGAAGATATAGTCAACGTGTGGCTCGACCCATGACCCTGAAATTAAAACTGTCATGACTGAGTCACATGACTGCCACCGAATGAGCTAGCCGGGCCAAGCCTGACGATTAGTTGCTGGTGTGATGGAAATGGGCTATTGAAGACTGGTTGGTGGTCCGCAGGGTACCCTTGGCAGCCGCGTGCGTTCCAATCTGAGAACGATCTCAAAGTCCCGGGGACTTCAAACACTCCACAATTCCATATTGTCCCCTAATACACTACCAGCATCCTCGAACTAACCGGGTAATGCAATTTTCCATGGCGGACTAGGGTGATTCCTGAGCTTGAGCATGCCACATAAAACCCCTCCCACTGCCGGAGATCTACTCTGTCCAAGGGGAGCAATCGGGTGGATCTATCTTGGGACGGTGTACGTTGTTAGGACGACACCCTGTTGCGAGAAATTAGAGCACCTAGTACCAGGCACCAGACTACCAAGTGAACCAGGTGGTGTTGGGCATGTGACAAGCATGTGAAAAACCTATAGCACACTCTTGCTAGACCAACATTGGTTTTATTGCGCTAATGTACTGTTATGAATCGCCCTATTCTTAATAAACAACAAAACTACTACGAAATGAGCGTGATTGATCCAATTTATCCAGCGAAACTATTAAATTTTCAATTATGATTGAAATTTATATTTGTATCTATGCTCAAGTTTGCTAACAAGAATCAAGTCACTAGTATCTTCACGGAGTTTGTAGCAAGCGAGAAATACCCGTTGTAGAGGTGAATTAATTGTGCTAGAAAGCACCCCTACAAGGAATCCATATACCCTGATAGTGCCATTATACGAAATCAACAAAAACTTTCGGTCTAACCACCAAAAACAGAATCAATGACAACTTAAATCCCATCATCCCGGCTTGAACCTAATCCGCTACCGATTCCAGAATAGAAATACAGCCACCCGCACCTTTCAATTTATTCTGCTGATTAAGTAATTAGTATCCTTTCGCTCATTGTTAGTCAACGATAAAGCGGGTGAAAATGGGCGAAAATGGGGGAACGACATCGGCGTCCGGGCTCCAGCCCCAGCGCCGAGCATGGCTCACATAAAAAGGAGAATTATCTGCCGAGCAACGTATAATTTATCATCCCGAAATGCCGTTCATTAGGATAATTACAACATTTCAATCCGATTATAGATCCCATGTATGACTGGCACTAGAGCTGAAGGGCGGAGGCTGCAAACGACACGGCACCCCAGCAGATGTGAAATAAGCCATGCAGAGTTGCCACGAGGCCCTGCCTTTATTAAGAAGAAAATATTAAGACGCTCGACTGGTTCAGTTTCTATGGGTGCCCACTGGGGCGGGGGTGGTGGGGACCCCGGCATCTATGGATTTTATGGCTGCCTCTCCCTGCTCGGCTTAGTGCTAATCCTGCAGGCAACGACAAGGAAAATAATTTGGAAAGATGAATTCAATCGAAGGATCCATCGGGACGTAGCTTTTAATTGGATGCAAATGTCAGGCTTTCGTCGTCCTTGAACTGGACTAGCCGCGCCAAGGTGTGTAATTCCAGTTGTTCTGCCGCAATCGCCAGCTAAAATCAATATACGCCTAATGCCAGGTGAGTACACAGTTTATGCAACCCTAATGCCATGTGACATATCATTTGTATCGCGTGATATTTCCCACTTAAGCAGGGGGTGGTTTTTCACGACAAATGTCCCAACATAAACACACATGAGGTTGCCACTATTTATGCAAGGACCCGCGAGCTTATCGGGAAGGCGGTGCCCTAGCTGGGAGTATGTATGTGCCATTAGAGTCAACTTTTCCGGGATAATAAAATTTTATTTTCTAAAGAATTTTAGCCTATGTCATAACATCTCTGATTTACGATACAGTTATGAATATAAAACGCGCCTTTTGACAGCAGTCAACACGGGCCCGAAGCGGGACGGAAGACAATTTTTATAGCATCATTCCGCCCTAGCCCCCGCCTGAGGACAAAGGATCTTTGACTTTCGCACACAAAAGTAGTATGCGAACACCCCCGGGCAAACACCAGCAGACCGGCGAACGTGACTAAAACTGACAACTTCTGGCCTGGCATTAAATTCTCTGGACTTTCCTGGGCTTGGCTAGAGATAATTGAAGTTAATATGGCCACGATATGGGTCCTGGCTGATAAGTCACGCATTTTCTAGGTCCCCAGGAGGATATGACTGATGGCGATATTTGTTTTAATTAAATCTAGCAAAAAATTAATTGAAAAACTGATGGCCGGCGAATTAACAGCACATTAAAGGAGGTGCCTAGCTATTTTTATAAGAATTATAACGTTTCTGGGCGGAGCGAATTAATAGCGGCCATATTTCTTGCTATTATTAAAATTGACGTAGACGTCAAAAGGCGGATCTGCAAAATAAATTAAAGTATTTATTGCTAATGGCTGCAGCCCTAATAATATTTTGTCAACCGCAATGGCTTTCCACTCAATCACGTGCACAATCGGAGCGGTTCCTCGCGATGGAATGGCGCAGAACTTGTTGAGATAAAAGACAAGTTGAAGCGACTGTAGACTGAGATGGCTTTTATAAAAGTTCCTAGATGCGGTATAGGTGCAAGCTTCAAAATAATTGGTTATTAGGAAACCGCCACCTGTACGAGTATAGCGGCCAAAGGTGGAGCATATTTTATTGCGAATTTTTCTTTTGTAGGGGGCCACTTTAAACCGCCCATTTTCGCACTAAATGAAACTCAAATATCACCTGTTGCTGATTTAGGTCAATATCAGGTGTCAGGGTACAGATTGGTTCTTCTTCTTCCTACGAGTAGCGAAGCCTCAACTTGTCGTGAAATCTACTGCCCCTGACAACGTACGTCATATGGTTCTACAGACATGCGCTTCACCTTTAACTAAACCTCTGAGTAATCTCCAGTTTGTCCAGGGTCTTGGACACTTCTAACCATGCCGAAAAAAGGTAACTCAAGCAATCCCCCCAAGTACCCGACTAAAAATAATTTAGATGGTTAATTTGCCTGCCCTGCATGCGCCTGCCACACTGGTGTGCACGCTTCCGCTGCAGGCATGAACATCTATAAGTGCACCGCATCGGCATAGACCAAACCAAATGCGAGTCTCGTTTTACCAAGCGGTCTCCCAACTAAGTACTATCCACTCCAATGCTGCTGGACTTACGCAATCGAACTAGAGCCGGGCTACTGAGTATACTAGTGGCACGCTTTATGCTCCCAAGATAATTGCTCGTTTTCTTCGTCTATACAATTTTTTAAAGTGCTAATTTTGCTCCGTTTAGTCTAAGAAAAGTGTGAGCGTACCATGCTTCGTTTCGACTATATTCCGTGCGTCTGTTAGCTAAACCACTCATATCTGGAGAACTGGATCGATAGTTTTATTCCTGCCGGTGTATTGAATGCCGGTTTCCCCAGGGGTCAATTTTATCACCCGCTCTTTTTACAATCTTCATAAAATACCTTCTCTCTGTCCCTTAAAATTTACTTAACAGCTTCAGTGATGGCGTCTACGTCTTCGATAATGCAAGACAAGCACGTGCCAGATCAGGTCTTGACGATCAACAACGTCAAGCTCAAACGCAGGGTTCATCGCCATCTCCTTTTTTCAACAAGTCCTTGAAGCCTGATCAACATCGATGTGACAAGTTTCACTTAGTTCCAGCTGAAATTCGTGAGTATTATTTGCGCAAATTTGTTTGCCAAAGTACATCCAAAAGCCGCCAACGCCGATTGTAGTGGCTAAGGTAAAAGCCGCAATTAGTCGTGCCCATCTTCCAAATTAAAACAACGCCATTCCGAAAATGGCAACAGACCTGGCTTACAAGCCCAAACCGGAAGCACAATGCGAAAAGGTACGAAAGGAAGACTTTCACCAAAAAAATTTATTCAACAATTTTTCCTAACATTTTCTTAAGTGAACAGGTGTCGTAACTGCGATCCATCCCGGTCGTATAATTAACCTTAACGCCCTTAAGGTAAACTCTGACGAAGACGGAAAGACCAGAGTAAAAACTGCACAAAATGTGATTTATTCAAGCTCTGCTTTTTTTGCCGCAGAAACTCTGTCAAAAGGACTTTCATCGGGATCATTTGTCATGCTCAAAAATTAATTCAAAGATTTTATCGCGCCCCGCCCGGCCCCACCGCCGCCGAGCAGAAATGCCCCTCAAGATATATTTCCCTGACGAAGGTTGCTTGTGAACAATAAATTTTCTTAGATTGTGCTAATGGAGGAATATCTGATGATTAGTTAGATAAGAACAAGTCTAATTTATTTTCGTCTATGGGCCCACTGCTCGCGGTATAGGTCGGCGCAGATATCGAAGGAAGCGGGGGTCTTGCCAAGAGGCATAAAAAACTGATTACAGCACTCGTGTAGCATCGCAGCAGCAATTACGCGCCGTGTGTTGTCTTACAAAAGTGGATACCTTCGACGGCACTTGACACGGATTACGGCCGGACAAGGGCCCTTCGCTGGTACATTTCCATTTAATTAAAATCCGCAGCCAAAAATTAGCCAAGTTTACACCGGAATATATAATGGATCCTCATTACCGCTTTTTCCTATAAAATTCTATAAAATGCCCACAAAAGGTCAGGAGGTCAGGCTGATGTGACCCACCCCCGCGCTTAAGCCGAGCACGGCGGAGGTAGACGGTTCGCCATGAAATTAAACTTTTATTAAAACGGATCGGGGTGGGCGAGCAGGGCGCATCTGAAGAAGAGACGCCTGCATTTTTGCATGCAGAGCACAGCCACCCACCCGCACGGCACCGGCACCGCGGTGAACTGCCAGCCCGTGTACATATTAGTCGAAGATGCAAGTGTGCACCTGGCCCGCCGTGGTTTGGGGAAGTGCAAAATTTCATCAACCCAGTTTCACTTTTAATTGCAAGTCATGACCTGGAAGTAATTTCGGTCTTAATTGCTCGTTGAGTGAAACAAGTTTCAACCTTTTTGTTGGCATTGCTTTACCTACTTTGTTGCGGCCGCTTGCATGGAGCACAAGGATGTGGTTTCAAGCCAGCAAGCATTGGCTTGTGTGTCTAGAAAGTGTTGCTGCTGCATCTTCGTGTTTGCAGCAGCCCCTGAAAGTGCGACGAGTTACATTAAATTTTGAAGTTTCCAAGACAGCGATTGCCATTGCGCCGCGTCTGGCCCTTTCAGGTTGCGTCCTTTTCGAGTATTATGTTTGCGGTGCGGGAAAAATTAAGCTGCAGCACCACCTCATTCGGGGAAACGGCCCTCTTCTGCCCGGCTGCCCTGGACAATATTTACCCACCTTATCTGCAGTCAAAAAGTTGTAAAATTAATTTTCATCGTCGTTATCAGTCGCCCTTTCGGGCAACTCAAGCAAAGTCAAGAACTACTCTAGCGATAACTTTGAACAAACAGCCGCACTTGGTCATTGCTGGTTACAATCTTGTTCTAGCTGAGGACTTGTAGCTGTAATGGCTTAATGTGAGAACATTAACTTTTCTCGAGGAACAAAGGAACTTCTTGGAAACTTTCGCAATTTTCTGGGATATCTGGGTAAAAACAAGGATCAACTGCCGGCCCACCTCACTGCCATTTACAATCCTTCATTTCCCTCCAGGACGACCCCAACCAAATGCAATTACCGCAAATCTGGCAATTACGACATTCCATTTGCTCCATTTAAGGAAATCAACGAGGATAACTTTATTCATGCAATTTACAATTCGGAATTTTCATTACTGCAATCTCCTGGGTGAATTGTGCTGCTCGAGACAAACGAATTTTGTTTATGAATGAATGCATTCGCATCCCTGTTTAATGATAATTGCATTCTTTAATAAATTTTAAATGCATTAATGCGCAAAAAAGGAATTTTACATTTTCCGTTCTGTTTCAGCGGTCGTCAGATAAATGCCACCAGCAGGCGTTCCCCGCAACTTTGAAGTGGAGTTGCACGCGGCAGTCTTCATCCTTAAAACTCGTTTTACACCAGGAAACCCTTGACATAAATTACTTGTTGAAATTCACTAAAGCCTAAATCATAAGGGAAAATCGTCCCCGAAAGGCTTTTCCACAATGTTTACGGGACAACACTTCAAAGCTGTGATTCTGAGTAAAGCGTTGTTATGCCCAGCGGCAGTTGTGGGCTCTCCGGCCGTTAATTAAATGGTTATCGGTCTGTAGTGACAAACTGATTAAATCTAATTGAATTGTTTCAACTGCAGTGGAAATCGAGGATCTATGTACGAGCACAATCAGCAGCAGTAGTTGAAAGTTGCCAGGTATCAAACATTTGCACAGCCCCGGGTCGTGTGGCGGAGCCTGCATAAATATAATTGCGTTGAGACAAAGCAGGAGACAATGTCGAATACAGCAAATGGCTGTCGAGGTCGAGGTGTGCCAGACAATCCTTAACTTTCATCCTTAAAGGGAAAGCGCCTCAAGGCCAAATTAAAGCGATCACGAAAGCGGCGTTAATGGGCTCCAACCTGGCGAGGCGACCCACAGTGCCGCTGCGAAACGGGTTGCCTTGGCGCACTGCTTTAATTTTCGCTATTAAAGGACGAACTGTGCGATCATTAAATTGAGGAGGTGTCCATGAAAAATTGCTACAAAACAGGCGTATTGAACAGGGCAAAAACCCCTTCCACACGAAAACCCGCAGCCTCGGGCCATTCGCCGCTGAAGCCAAGACAAATCCATCTCGACATCCGATACGAACTTTTTGGATTTCTGCCACAAATCGTGTTAATAAAGCGCCAGCAAAAACACGCCATTAAAAGCTGCAAATAGCCATCACTGACAGGAAATATACATCATTGAAAAAAGCAAACAAGGAAATACCACAAGGAAGAAGGACGAAGTGAGTCTTGTGCGACTGCATCGCAGCCAAGTGGAATTTACACAAAGTAACGTTTCCCGTCCTGCACGAGGAATGCCCGGCATTCGTATTCCGTCCCCTGCAGAGGGGGTTGTGGCTGGGCGCGGGGAAATGTTAATATCACTCCCGACGTTTATTACCTCCACCAGGATTATGAGATAGCTTGTGTGTGTCGGGCTGCACAGTGCTCCCTGACACAGCAAAGTCTTGGCAAATTAAACAAAATAACGACGACAAGAACAATTATTTACTAGGGTTTTTGCCCAGTGCAGCACCCGTTTTGAGGTTGCAGCGCCACTGCCTTTATGTTGAATGGCGAGTCCTTTCAACGGCAAAAAGAACGCGATCCCGCCGGAGATAGATGAGCTCCAGAACTAGACAAGCTTCGGGCGAGCGCCGATAACCATCTTGGAGTCGGCGATTGCTCCTCGCTAGACTTCCATCAAAATTTATTTGTTTTGGGCTGCCGTTCCCAGAGCGAGTGTCCTGTGTGCTGTTACGAACTTAACCTGATTCGATGCACTCACTACACTCGAAGGGCGAGACAAAGTGTTGACTCCCGAACTGTACACGAGGGTTTGTTTGCTGGAGATATTGTTGCCATTTGTGGCGTTGCTCCTCGATGCGTTTTGAAACTGGTAAAAATGCCTTGGAATGCCCACACTACACCAAGGATTCATGAATTATTTGTGCAGGATGGGACCAGGAAGCGATGCCAGAAGACTGGAAAAAAAGGCAACCTGTGCGCGGTACACAACAAAGGAGATATCACAGAGTGAACCAATTATCGCGTTAGTTCTTGACAGGGTTATGTAGGTTGACCAGGACCAATGTAACAAGCTAAGTATAGATATGTGGAACGCTGTCCAGACAAATCAACATCTGTAATGGACTCCGACGAGGGACGGTCCGGCCTGCCTCCTTTTCAACCTGGCGTTGGAGAAAGGCATCCGAGGTTGGGGGTGATGCAGACGACATTGACATCATTGGGAGGAGCTGTACAGGAAGCTTTCACCCAAATTCAGCGAGCGGCCCGAAAGCTGCGACTGCACATCATTGAAAGCAAAGCAAAGTACGTGGTGGCCATCTGCAAGAACACCTACTATCGGTCCCACAGCCAACAAATCCTAGAAGTCTATCAAGGATCACAACACCTAACCGTAATATCCAAACTGCTTCTTTCTAAGACGATGGTCTTACAGGTACTCAGGTATGTATCAGAGCCGTGGGTGCTTGCAGGAGGCCCTCTATAACTCGTTAGGCTGCAGTTTTCAGGGTATCTAGCTCGTATGAGTGAAGATGAACCTGCTCGGAAAGTCTGCTGCGGTAAGATCTATGGGATGCAACAATGATGGAAACCCATTCTCGTGACAGGTGGGGAGAGCAGCTGCGAGAGACCAGTAATGAATCCCAGTTGTAGAGCTATTAAAGAAGAAGAAAAGTGGCTTTTGGCATGAGTAAAAATAATTTAGTTGGTTATTTTTTTGAAAAACATATACGCGTCCGTATCTAGCACGCATAGCGCACAAATGCGCATGCCAGACGGGTATACACGCTCCCGCCAGCGGTAGCACGCTCCCGCTACAGGCATGGAATCCTAAAAATGTGCCCATGTGCAAACGCGAGTGTCGTTTTGCCAAGCGGTCCCCCAACTAAGTACTAACCATTTTCACTGCTGCTTGACTTAGGCAATTGCACGACAACCGGTCTACTGAGTATACTAATGGCACCCTTTATGGTCATCAAGCTAATTGCCCGCTTTCTTCGTCCTATCCAGTTTCTTACAGCTCCAATTTTGCTCCACTTAGGCTAAAAAAGTATGAGCGTACCGTGCTTCGTTTGAACTGTTCCGTGTATCTTTGCCTGTAGCAGAAAGACGAAAATGAGCATCTTCACCCAGAATCGTGTTGTTTTAAAAATCTTGTTCATGCATTGCCAGCAGCGTTTTGCGAGTGTGTATCGACCCATATCTGAAAACCTCCTACTTTTTACTTGTCAAATGTCATAGTAATGACAGTTGTATGTAGCTAGTTCAAAAATGACGTCACATTTAAAAGGAGACCTCTTGATGAAAGACCCTTTAGCACGCGTTCAGACGAAGCCCCGTTGCTGGGCCGAAACCCTATTAAATACCTCATCTAATTCAATGATATTCTATCTGCCACTCAAACTTCAAATATTCCTGAGCAAACATCAGAAACTTGTGTGAATAATCAACCGTGATATCAAAGCGGCCACATCAAACGCACCTAATTATGTCACCAAATTTCCAGGGCGCTTTCATCTTGGGGATGTCAAATAGACTGATTGAATGGCTGCGTATTTCCTGGGGATGCTCTGTGCCCAAGGCCCATGAAATCATGAATCTGTGCAAATATACCGTATGTCTTACATATATTTGTCCATTATTCCTCGGCTCTAGTTACATGGCAGCCTCCGTCTTCTCCACTTGCCTACCTAATGGCGTAATTTGTTTAGTTAATCAAACTTTGCGATAGAGACACTGGGAAACAATTTAATTAGCGAGGCTCCGTCCTTTGAGATCGTTATGCCATTTACGTAGTTAATTAGAAGAAAAGAGCCCGGCAGAGAACTATTCCAGGAATTATTTGCCATTTGCTGCATGCCTCGGATTCAGCTCCTCGTTAGTGTCCCATGACGATTTCCTACCACTCCTGGAGGGCAACGGGGCTGAGCATCCGCCGGAAAGGCAAACAGATGGCTGAATCGGGGAGATACGCTCAAAGACCCCGGCTGCTCCCATTTCGCATACCTTTCAGATTTTTCAAAGTGGTAAACTAAATTCCTGCGGGACAGTAAACTCCATGCTCAGCCGGGGAGGGCGGTGCGGCATCCTGGTCCTGACATTACAGCTCCACTGGCCCCAAAGCCACAGGTTCAATACCCTGGTGTCTGGTCCTGCATCCCGGGCTTGCGGTCCTGCAATTTCAAAGCGATTGATCGACTGTAACTTGGCATACTTGGTCCAGGTAAATACCACCGCCCAGCCACATTCTAACAATTATCCTTGATAAGACTTTGTAATAATGTTTCGTGTAATTAGATGGTTGCCCGCAAACAAGATGTTCTGGAAATTGCCGCATGCATATTTTATCCCCTCAGCAATGCTGTTGGTGGCGCTTGCTACGTAGATGGAGAAGTTGATTACGATGTGGTCATGTAAGGGTGTCGATAACCATTTATTATTCAAGATTTATGTGAGTCTCCTCTAAAATGTTGTGAAACTTGATTTACTCGGAAATTGTTCATTTAGCTTAATTATGAATGCCCGGGGATCGCTTCCCCGATTTTGAATATTTATAAACCCTGGGCTAGATTAATTGTGGCCTGTGCTAAAGCAGTTAAAGCCCGATTTTAACGAGGCTCGCCACTTGTCAGTCATTGCTGGGTCAATTCCTGCACATTTCTGTTCAAGTCCTTTTCATTGGGGAACTTTAGGGGACTTGGGCTCTTCCTCTATTACGGACGTAGGTTTGGATTTAATAAACAAAAGCTGCTTCTAATGTCACGATTGTTGTGTCCATTCAAATCTCACACTGAGACATTGCACGTAGCGTCCTGAGGGCCATCAGGAGAAAACCCTATATCCAATTACTATTAAGAACAGGCTCATGGCCGTTCAGGCACCTACGTATACAGGCAGTATGTCGGCTTCCACCGCTTGCATGAGAACACTGGTGACAAGGGACAGCGAGTTATAAAGATGGCAGCAAGTAAGAACTTGGACGTTTCAAGCGCAATATTTTCGCGTAAAGATATCCATAAAACCGCCACCTTTTGGGCCTGATGACGGTACGAATGTACCAAGGTGCTAACTTCGACTTGAATCACTACTTTGTTGGTTGGTGCTCCCAGAACGCATTACAAAGTAGAAAAGCTTTGTATCCGCGAATTAGGCTCGAATCGACACAGCTGGACGCCGTGAAAATAGGGTCTAGTCAAAAACGCAGAACTGCGGTCATTCTGCAGAATTCAGCAATTGGAAGTCTGTAGCTGAATATTGCAGAATGACCGCAGTTCTGCGTTTATGACCAGGCCCATACTGTCATCAGTTCTGCTGACTCCATCTTGGGCAGAAGTCGTAAAGATGGGAACGACTGATTCGTTGACGAATGCAAGACAGAAACTAAACGTAAGAATGCTGAGTGCCGAGCAATGCAGCAGTCTCAGAGAACACGGGCACGCGAAGAGAAATACAAAGGGACCAGAAGAGAAGAAGAAAGAGCTCACAGGCGAAAAAGGAAGCCTGGGAGAAAAATCTCGTTAGTGAACTAGAACTGAACAAAGAGCGAAGGCCGCACCAGGCGCGGAAGTTCTACCAAAGAGTCCGTGGGTAGAGAAGATGGTAATCTGATCACCAATCCTAAAGACATCCTGAGGCTCCACCAATACCTGATGATAATCCTACCCTGCCGCCACCAAGCTTAGAAGAAGTTAGCAGAGCCAAAAACCGTTAAAGAACGAAGAGTATTATGTAATATATCCTTTCATCCCTCTTCCAGTGTGAAATCACTGCTACAAACTAAAGGATCCCTAATGAACCTCAGCTCACTTGACTGCAGTCTGCTGAATAAAACTTTCTTGCGCTGAAACGCTTTTTCACTTCTTGCAGAAATCTCAACTTCTGTCCAAGTCTGCCAATCTGATGAGAGAAGATGTTTGCAGGTTAACACTTTCGTAACCTTTTGAAATATTTTACGGACCAGACAACGATGACGATGGCGACTACGAGTGCCCCCACTCCAATGAAAAAATTATCACCAAATGACACGGAGAAGTCAGAACCAGCATCACTGGACCACAAGAATGAAAAAGGGACTGTGCTGGCCGGGAATATTCCACATCCTTTTTCTCACTTATTCGGCCATTTTCGGCCAAATTTATGTTTGTGTCAGGTCATGTGTCAAAAATTTCACCAGGAGAGGTATATCACATAGCACACTTCTTTCGGCCATCGTCCTTGCCAGCAGTTCCACTTTCTTTTATTGACCACTTGAGATTTGATATCACTTCATAAAATATGTGCGCACATGTTGAAAGTGTCCTTGCCATTCCCGGAGCCATGGCCAGTGGAGTGCCGGGGGGGGACTAATAAAGCGCTTTTTGTTGTTTTATGAGGGAACAAATTGCGGCCAAACTAAATTTGATAAAGTGGAAATTTTCCGAAGGAACTGCTAAAAAGATTCCAAGATGGCTACTAGGACTCACGCCAAGAGGTGAAGTGGACCCTCGCCAAGAGCAATAAAACCCTAAGAGCTGGAGCGTTGTCTGCTAGGAGTTGGCAATTTCATTCCGAGGCAATGTTTCACCTAAGCCGTAAAATGTGTTTATGGACGTCAATTTGACTAACAAGACCTAGTCATAAAGCGTCTACATGGCAGCGCGGCGCTCCTCTCAGCCTGATTGAAGACGTTTCCGCTGCAGCGGGACCCGCCCCGCCGAAAAGTTTATCTGCCCCGAATTGATCAGCAGAGGGCGACTATTAAAGCATTTTATAACTGCCAAATCAATGAAATAAATTTGCGTATTGCCGCCGTGGAGCGGGGGGGACGTCTGCTGCCAGAAACCACTGCCAGCGCGCCGTTGTGAAATTGCAACTTTATAGGCGAAAAGGAACCAGATATAAAAATGAATGGCAGCGCGATATGAAAGAACGCTCAGTCGAAAAACGAGCAACAAATTTTTTCATTAAATCGAACACAGCATCAGAAAGTCGTAAACCCTGAAATATGTTGGAGCCAACGCCCGGGGGTGCCGGCCCGCTGCTCGTATTTTAAGATAGCGCCATGCCGAGGTAGTCCAGTAAAATGGTGCAAAAAAAAGGGCCATCTGAACATTTTATGTAAACAGCAATTTTTTTTTTGCAATGTGTAGGGGGGTTGGTTGGGAGTATAAAACCGAGTTTTCGGGATAAGGAGGCGTGTCCTTCGGCCGCCATCTTGTTTTGAGTGTGAAAAATGGTTTTGCTTATTGCTCGAAAACCGTAAGTCCTACAGAATTTGTGTAAAGATGTTTTTTTTAGATAATCAAATTATCTACAACTTTCGTAAATAACGTTTTGCCGTAATATTAATAATAAAAAAGATATGGACGAAAAATGACTAAAATTTTGGGCGTGGTGAACTTTAAAGCGCTATAACTTTTTTATTATTGATTCTACATAAAAAATGCCTTAGAGATTATTTGTAGAGCATTTCCTTGCGAATAATTTGATGTGGTCATTTATTGAATTCGGGTTGTTCTTGTTGATTTTATTGTAGTGCAAACGCAGGTAAGTCGAAGATACGTGGAGTGGCACAGGTATAAAAAAGAGGTATATGTTTCGACAATATTTTATGACGGTATTTTATGGCTTTTTTCTGCATAGCGTATTGGAGTACATATTTTTACTCATTTGTAAAATATGAATGTGAATGAGTTGGTCTTTTTACATGTAAGTCATCAATAAATGACTAATTTTGTAAAACAAACTGTATCGTAGGTCCCCCATTCATAATTTTTTTTAGAGACATGTTCAGTTTTTCGAAGTCTTTCGAAGAGTTTACAAGAGTGTACAGTTTTTGCGATTGTGAAAATTTTGTTTTGGGTTTTTTGTTTGTTTCTTGGTGTTTTGGGTTTTTTTGTTTTTTTTTTGTTTGTTTCTTGGTGTTTTGATTTCTTTATGTTATTGTGTTTTTCAGCAACAGTAGACTGCTACTAGTTTTTGTGAATGTGAAAATTTGTTATTTAACTTTTTGGTTTTTTTTCTTGGTTTTTTGGTTTTTTGTTTTCATTTTATTGCGTACACTCCTACTAATTTTGTAATTGTGAGAATGAGTGAGTGTTTTATTTGTAAAAAATCCCTTAGTGAGGGCACCTCTATTAAAGTGAAGACGAAAGGAGTAGAGTCATTGCTTCATAGGAGTATTGCAAAAGGACAAAAGGAGCATGAGGAATATTTGCGAAAGGTACGTGAAACACAAATTCACCTATATTGTTATAAATATTATTCTGATATTAGAAATGACGGTGTAACTCGTCGTCGGAGTACCAGGGATATCGCTACATCGTCATCTTTGCACGAAATAACGTTACCCGATTTTGATTTTGAAAAGGGTTGTTTTATTTGTTCAGATTTAATAAATTTGTCAAAAAAACAAAAAAAGCAGTTATCGAGGGTATCAAACTCCAGTTTCAAAAATACAGTTTTGAATTTGTTAAGTAATCGCTCCGATGATACTGCGATACAAATTTCTAATCGTATAAAGGATGTTCCAGATTTGATTGTGGCTGGTGCGAAGTATCACCGCCATTGCTTTAGTCACCTATATGTAAAAGAAAAAAGAATTGAAGACGTAACTAGTGACAGATTCAATAAAATTGATAGAGCTATGGAATGCATATTCTCATATCTGCACGAAAATTCAGACGAATGTCAATTTAAGTTATCAGACTTGATAAAGGCAATTGAAGGAGATTATGTTCCAGACAAAAGAACAGTGAAAGACCGATTATTCCAGAAATATGGCAGTGATATTTTAATTATTGACCAACCAAGACGGGAGACAATGGTCTGTTTTCGTGGTACAGGTTACGAGGTTTTATCGAAATCTTGGTACCAAAGCAAGAAGTCCGATCTTCGTGAAGAAAGGCTGAGAATAGTTCGTGAAGCTGCTGCAATTATTCTCGAGGATATACGTTCTGAGGTGTATGACACGGAGCATTATCCACCGTGTGACGATTTTCTCGAAAATATTGAAACCGGAATACCTGAAACTTTAACAACACTGCTTACCGGCATAATCTGTAAATCGAAACGAAGATTATCTGAAAATTGCCAAAAAAAGTGTACATCTATAGCTCATGCAGTTATCGCGGCTACGCGACCTTCCTCATTTATTTCTCCTTTACTGATTGGGATAGGTACTTACCTTTATAAAAAGTTCGGTTCAAAAAATCTCATATATGTGCTATCTTCGTTAGGTTTTTCTGCCTCGTACGCTTCTGTCTCACAATTTGAAAATTCTTGTGTAATTCGTCCTGCACGAAATATTTTGCCACATGCATTTTGTCAGTTTGTATTCGACAATGCCGATTTTAATGTGAATACAATCGATGGGCGAAATACATTCCACGCTATGGGCGGGATTCAGTGTGTCACTCCCCATAGCGGTATTACGAAAGACATTAGATTTGTCCGTCGTTTAAAAAAACTACCAGCTTCCGTAAGAGGAAATATTGGTATGATACCCATTGCATCGTACTGCAAGCGGAAAGGATCTGGACTGACCGCTATTAAAGTCTTAGATATTAAGAACATTAGACCGTTGGCGCAACATATTGTTCCGACAGCTGGCGATTTAATGTGGCTGTACGGTAAATGGTCTTACACTCATGGCATTGGTGGGTGGAACGGTTTCATGACTGAGGCTACCGCTAATAAGAAATATAATAAAAGTAGAATTCTATGTCTTCCATTTATTAACGCCCCACCAACTGATTACGATACGGTTTTAACGGCGCTTCGCTGCGCTATTGACAATTGTAAAGCTGCCAATCAAAGTACCTGTATAGTTACTTTTGACCAGCCTTTGTATTGGAAAGCTCGCGACATCACTGGGGCTGTTGATCCAGAATCTGATCTTGCAAAAGTCGTCGTTCGACTTGGAGGGTTCCATTTACTAATGTCCTTTATAGGTTCGATCGGATATCTCATGTCTGGCAGTGGACTAGAAGAACTGCTAAAATTAATATACGCCGATAATTGCGTAAACAATATAATATCTGGTCATGCGTACGCAAGAGCTGTACGAGCTCACACCTTAGTACACTTATCCTTGGCAAAAAAAATAATGGATTACATAGAATTCACCGATGAAGAAAGAGATGCTATGGATAAAATCGTGACGGATGTGGATCGAACAATAGTTATGGAATCCGCGGAAACGGAGACCCTAAAAACAGTAGCAAATAAGTTCGAGAAAGCTATTGACATGTTAGAGAAGAAGAGTCCAACTTCAAGACTCTGGATCCAATATTTTAAAACTGTAACGCTTTTAAAGCATTTTATTGAGGCTGAAAGATCAGGTAATTGGTCGCTTCATTTAGATACGATCCAAAGAATGCTCCCTTTCTTTCATTCCAGTGGGCACTTTTTGTACGCGAAGTCTGCTCACCTTTATCTTCAAGATATGCGGGAATTGCACCAAAAAATGCCTCCACAAGAACTTGAGGATTTTACAAATGGTGGTCGTTTTACTATTAGGCGAAGTAATAAATTTTGGAGCGGAATAATGTCTGATCAAACCATTGAGCAGACACTTATGAGGATGATGAAAACGTCAGGTGGACTAACCCGCGGTCGTGGGATTTCTGGAAGTACACTTGCTTCGTGGACTCTGGGAATGATTTCTTTGCAGGATGTCTGCGAGCAAGTAGAAGATTTCTGTGATATTTCTATGCAAACCTCAGATCAACATGTCGATCACAGAGATTCTCGAGTACTTCGAGACAATGAGGACGTAGAAAAATTAGACTTTTGGCTTGCATCGCATGAACCATTTTTGGAGAGATCGGAATTAATTTCAATTTTTACTGGTGTCGTTGCTCATGATCGCATTAATTGTTACCGCGCGGTCGAGGTTGGAGATGCTGTAATGTCTCAAAATATTGGAGCAAATTTTCAAGACATATCACACAAGAGAAAGAACAAAGTGCTTCCTTTGAGTGCCCTCTCGAGTTCGATTGAGGTGGAGAAAACTCCCGTCGTTATAAATCCCTTGCTTCTCTTTCAACGAATGTGTGTGTCGAAGGAGTCTATTGGTCAAATAAAACAATATTTTAAGTATGAACTTGCGCCTTTCCCGTTGTCTTTGTTTTCTGAGGAGGGTATGCGAAAGGGCACTAAATCCACGTTGTTTAACGCCTTTTCACCGCTCGATTATCCCGTTGACCTTGGGCCAAATAAACTTTTTGTAATCGATGGTGGATATCTTCTGCACGCTGTTGTATGGGACCGAAATGTATCATTTCAAATAATTTTAGACAAATACGTTAAATACGTTCAAAGTCATTACGGTTCTAAGGTGACAATTATATTTGACGGTTACTCGGATGATCCAGACATCGCTGGTACTAAGTCATGGGAGCGCCTTAGGCGTTCTAAAAAACACATATCTACTGATATCATTTTTAATCGCAGTAATGTTCCGACAATTTCGCAGGAAAAATTTCTTAGTAACCAAAACAACAAAAAAGCTTTTATCGACTTTTTGAAGATAGAATTATTAGAAACGTGTTATCATATTGATCAAGCACAAGGAGATGCAGACACACTAATCGTAAATTCTGCCCTTCAAGAATCACCCCTTTTTGATTCCGTGACTATAGTAGCCGAGGATATTGATGTCCTTGTTTTGCTCATCGCTCTAGGGCGCGATCACCCGAATGTTTTTTTCTTAAAACCCGCAAAAGGACGTTTACCAGAAAAAAGGTATTCCCAATCAAGTCTCCTACACGGAGATGTAGTAGCTAAAAATATATTATTTATTCATGCTTTATCTGGATGCGACACAACATCGGCAGCTTTCAGTCATGGGAAAATGAAATTTATTCACGCCCTTGAGAAAAACCCCGAGTTAGATTCCCAAGTTCAGGTTTTCCAAAATGATAAAGCTGACCCCGCTGTACTGAGTAGTATCGGAGAACGTTTCTTTATTGCCTTATATAGTGGTGAAAAGCAAGAAACATCACTAAATATACTACGGTATAGGCGATTCACAAAATGTGTAGTTAAAAGCAAATTTAATCTCGCTACGCTCCCTCCTACACAAGATGCAGCTCGTATGCATATATTTAGAGTATATCACCAGGTACAAACGTGGCTAGGACGATATAAAGATCCGGAATGCTGGGGCTGGAAAAAAATGTCGCGAATGTTTGTACCAATTAAGTGCACGATGGCGCCGGCGCCTCCAGAGCTGTTAAAATTAATTTTTTGCAGGTGCAAAACCAAGTGTGGTGCAGCCTGCGGGTGCCGGAAGACTGGTTTAAAATGCTCTGCGATTTGTCATAATTGCAATGGTGAAACATGTGAGAACGTGGTAGAAGTTTCAAAGTTATTAGACGAAGATGAATTCAACTATGAATGCCCGTCAATGTTGCCCGAAGAAGTTGACAGTACTTTTCTCGACGAGGACACTGAAACTCCCACGGATGATACCTGTGTAATTATTATAGAAGATGAGAACGCTTCAATATATGACCCACAACCTGGCCCTTCAAAAAATAACAAATGATAATCTATCGGTGGATTAGGCCTATAGGGGAACCACTTTAAAAAAAACGCGCCAACAACTCTACCTCGCGGGTGGTGTGGAAATGAGTTCAATTTAAAATAATTTGATAAAACATCCTACAATAATATAAAGTATTATATTATAAAATGGAAGCATAATGCAGAACTTTTGTTATAATTTCTCCGTTTGAATTGCTATAAAATCAACAAGAACAACCCGAATTCAATAAATGACCACATCAAATTATTCGCAAGAAAATTCTCTACAAATAATATCTAAGGCATTTTTTATGTAGAATCAATAATAAAAAAGTTATGGCGCTTTAAAATTCACCACCCCCAAAATTTTAGTCATTTTCCGTCTATATCTTTTTTATTATTAATATTACGGCAAAACGTTATTTACGAAAGTTGTAGATAATTTGATTATCTAAAAAAAACATCTTTACAAAAATTCTGTAGGACTCACGGTTTCCGAGCAATAAGCAAAACCATTTTTCACCACTCAAAACAAGATGGCGGCCGAACGTCACGCCTCCGGATCCCGAAAACTCGGTTTTATACTCCCAACCAACCCCCCTACACATTCAAAAAAAAAAATTGCTGTTTACATAAAATGTTCAGCGAATGTCTCATTTGACTGGACTAAGGGCTTGGCACACTTAGACGCGTTGTCAATATGCAGTTTCCTGATGTGCGGAGAGCTCTTGGCAAAACGTTTCCACTTTATTAAGCTTGATATTGGCTCAGCGGTAAACAACCCCCACCTTGATAGTAACTGAGTAGTGTAGCTAGTGCCTAGGATCATGATGAAAAATGGCGGCTGCTGCAGTCCCTCATATGGCATGGCTGTGGTGAAATTTCGGTGCCAGGATATTCCCTCGTTTTGATTTAAGATCCTCGAAGCATAAAAAGTTCCTGCAAAGTTTCTCAATTCCGTCTACGTGAGCACGGCCCGAGCTCGGTATTGGTAACCAGAAAGGGGTTTCCCCCGAACAGTACAACATGAATAAAGTGTCCGCCATTTGTCATCCCCGGGAGTTATGAAATTTTCAACTTACGACGCCGCTTGTTGTGCCAATTCCTCGAAATGAGTTTTCCTTGTGAATTGAAGTTTTTATGTCAGGTTGGAGAACGATGGAGGGTGCCTCCTGCATGTCGCTCTGTGTCGGGGTATGAATTTTATTACTTCGAAGAGGGATGCTTTCAGGGTTTTTTATAGTTGTGCCTTTTTGTGATTTTCTGTAAAAAATTTTATGGCATATGACATTTTATTCGCATGATTTAGGCATTGTAAAAAGAAACTCGCAATCTCCTTGATTGCAGCATTCGTATAAAAAGGGGTGAAATAGAATTTCATAAGCGAGCGCCAATTTCAGCACACGTTTAAAATATTTATGAACAGCTCTTTCTTGGCGAAGAATTCATTTCCACTTTCGTAGCTGTAGTTTATTAAATGTGACAGCGCCAATTTTCCTAGTTGATGTTCTACACCCGCTTTTGTGAGCAGTTCAAGCACGGGAAGACTTGTCAATACAGATGGCATGTGACTTGTACGTGATCTAGCCAATCTTAGCGGTATCTTCGTCTTATGCTCGTTTAATCCCCCGTGGGACACAGGGTGGAACAGTTGCCCCCCGCGGATCCCTCGCAGTTGTGGCCTCTGCTAATAAGGGCCTCCTCCACGTTGTTTTAGGTCTTCCAACTCGATGGGCTCCTTGCGGGCTCCAGTCAAGGGCCTGTTTGGTGTGGCCAATCCAATTCCCTCACCTGATTTTCGCCGGCGCTTCTTAACTTCTAATTCTATCTTGCCAACGGGCTTTTAGGATATGACGTAGGCATCTTTTGATGAATTGGGTGACAAAGGAGCTGGCGTAACATTGGAGTTGAACAGCCGCATTTGGTTTTAGTTGAGATCTCCGTTGATCTCCACATGCGAGACAGGCTTGAATAGGCGCTTCATTCCTTGTTTATTCTAGAACTGACGTTTTCTTCTGCTGTGACTTTTTCGGAAATAATGCTATCAAGGTAACAGACTTTATCTACCAATTCCACGTCGCAGTTATTCAGCGCTGTGAGTTCAATAGTGTTAGCATTACCTGGAATCAAAAACGAATCGATTATCTGGAATCAACTCAGAATCGAAAACCTGAAATCAATTACGCATCGATTGCCTAGAATCAACCCGAATTCGATTGGCTGGAATCAATTACGAATCGATTACCTGGAATCAATTCGGAATCAAATCTAGCTACAGCTAATCTGTTTAATGCTTCTAAAACGCTTTTAAAGAAGCATTAAAAGGAATGCTCCCCTCTGATGACATGCAATGTTAAAAAGTATATGCTGTATGTATGAGAACAGGAACCCTGTAAGCTTTTTAAGGAGTGCTCAAAGATGGCTACTGCAGCACTCCATTTCCCGCTGGGTTTCTCTGTGAGCCCGCGTTTATCTTCCGCCGTTGATCAAGCCTGCCACTTCTATTTCTCCACCTAGCGGTGTCATTGTAGAGACCTTGTAGAGCCCTTGTAGAGTTCACTTCAGTGTTGCTGATTTCTTTGAGCATAACCGATGCTCATTTCCGCTGCTGTCAATATAGCGCCTCTTTGTTGTACACACTTCTTCAATATTTGTTTCGTCAGATACGCTTTGCTGGTTTAAGGATTGTCGCTGTTTGCTACCAAATTCTAAACTTTAGCGGTATAATACTACAGAAATGTATCAACTTACCGCGCTGGCCTTGGTACACACTTCGACAAACACGAAGACATAAGATGGTTCTTCACAGCCCAAAAGTGTTATTATTCAAGGACATTGCGATCCCAATATCCCAGCTTCGATGATCCAGATGAGGAAACTGAAGCCCGAATAGTTGTTGTCGTTGGCTAATAGAACGCATGGAGTCTTGACTGCTTCGGGGATTAAACCAAGGCGAATTGCGAATGTTAATTCCAATTAATCTCGGCAGCCAAAGCATGCAATCAAAATTAATACAAAAAATCTTCACAATCACTTAAATCCCGAGCAGCCATCAAACCGAAACGAATCCCCCAAAACCGAGTAGCGGAAGACGCAGGATGCCGAGTGGCAGGCCCGAAACTGAGTCGAGTTGTTCGCCTTTATCAAAAATAAAATGAAATTAAACTTCAATTGTGCCATGTTTACTTCCGCTCCATGATTCCTACATAAGCTGAGCACTGGCTTCCAGTGGAGCCACAGCGCAGCACCAGCGGCTCTGGGTCCAGGCGAGGCGTTCTTTCGTGCGAAGGGAGACGCTTATAATCCCCGAATCCCGTCATAAAACCCCAGTAACAGAATTTAAACGCTTTCTTCTTGACGATGATAGCGAAGCGCTCTCAAAAGAGCCACGCCACACCCAGGGCGCCCCAGCCATCGGAGCCGGCTCCTTGCCAGGATACGCTATGCTACATTTAATTTATTATTGCCAAGCTATAAAATTTTAAGAGGATCTGAAGCCGAACCCCTTTCAGTTTCATCCCTTTTCGCGGGCAGATCACAATGACGCTCCGCCGACATTCGCCAAAAAAGCGTGCCTCTTCCTGGTGAAATAATGTCGAAAATAAGAGATAATGAAAATTAATGAGTCGAAAAGATATTAATTAGCGGAAAACCATAAAAGGGAAGGTAACTGGCGAAATTTAAAATTTGTACGCACGAGGAAAGAAGCGGACGCAAAAATTTTAATTATTTGCAAACTGAAGGAGCGATGCACGTGGGCGGCTGTTCTAGGGAGCCACCGGCACCGAAGGCTCCTCTAAAAAGGTAAAAGGACACAATTTATAAAGTTTTAATCTTGCTGTGCCGAAAATTTATTTTAATTGGCGGATCTTCAAAAGATAACCTTCTGGGCGGAGGTCCTGCGGAATGATAAGAATTTTCACAAGAGCTAAATATTTCAAAGGGGTTGCTCCCCGTAGGTACCGGCCGCCCATGCTGCTTGAGGTATTTCAACATGTTTTATTCATTTTGCACAGGCTTTAAGCTCGGAATAATTACTGGAAACTGAAAACTCGCCCTGCACGGGCCCAGTGCAACATCGCTTGCCCTTAAGGGTAGGCCTTAAACACTTATTATCTGCTCAGCTAAGCTCGAAACCCGTTTAAGGAGCAGTCGGCAGGCAGAGGCTCTGGCAACCATGAAATTTATGTTGTTCTCCCCGAAATTTCGACTTTCCGCTCCAGGACAACTAAAATGCCATTAAAAATCTCATCAGGCATCCGTGAGCGGTCATTAATGCCTCCGGTAATACCTTGTCCGACTCTACATAAATTTCGGTTCGCAGGACCTTTGCCGACTTCTGCTCGTGACATTTTCTAATGATTTACAAAGAAAATAACTACCCATAATAAATCCCGGTCGTGTGTGGCCCTTTTACTCTTTTCTTGACATACAAAGCCATTCGACATGGATTTGCCCTTCATGTGCACGAGTGTATCTCAGCCAAAGGGATTTGGCCCCACGACCCCCCATTATTTATCGCCCGCTTCCCACTTTCTGGATTTTCTGGTGAAGGAACGTTTTCACTTTTAATGTGAATTTATGAGCTGTGTGTACGAGTGGTTAAGAATTTAGCAAAAGTCCGAGTTGTGGGTGCTAAAGTGGAGGACGACCGAACGCAATGGCCGTACACAGAGCTCGGGAGCTGTTTTGTTCTTGTTAAGGCGTCCACTAAGCACTTCGTAAGGAAGCCCGAATGAATCAAAACATTCGGGCCGAAATAAAGAAGCCCCAATAAATAACGCTGTCAAATGATTTTCTGAGCTTTCGCCGACCTATTTCGTAAGTAATGGGTGAACGCCTCCGGCAATCATCTCCTGGCTCAAGCATTTCCTTCGCATGCCTTTGACCTTTGTCCTTGTCGGAAAGAAGTAAATACAAGTGCATGTGGAAGCCGTTACCCAGGCTACATTTGCTGCCCCTGACAGAATTGTAGTCTTTTGTTTTTAGTGTGCAGTTCCGGCAAATGGACAATCAAGCGAGTGGAGTGTCTTAAACAAGAAGTCGCAATGGTCCTCATTTTGGGCTATAAGAAGAAGGACATCCTAGAAATGGGCATGGGTGTTTGCTTTAATGCGGGCCGTAAACATCAGCGGAGATTTTCAATATTTCGAATAGAGGATTACTTTTAGCCGCAGTCCGTACCATTTTTAAGAAAGACCATGAACCACAGACCTCTGCGATGGTAGTCGAGCACCTTAACTTACGATTAAGGATTACCTTCGTTGATGTATACCGCCCTAAGTATGTGTGCGTGTTTATGTGCGATTCATATCCGATTGACATTGCCCTCCGCACCTGTCCGTTATCTCCACACCTTTCCGTTTACCTGTCCGAAAATATGAAATTCTAAAAGTTCACATCAATCCCCGGAATATGCCCACGCCGCTATCATCGTCGTGCCTGTTAATTAATCCGTGCAATTAAACTCTGTTCAAGTATAATTCCTGTCGCTCAAGCTTCACTTGTGCTAAAAGCAGCTACAAATCACACCCCGCACAATCGCAGCCCTAATGATAAAATGTCATTTTCGCAAATTCCCGTGCGTTGTCAGGAGGTGTGCTGTTCGCCTTATTCCGGAACCTAAATTCCGTGTGTTGCGCTCCTTGAATGAATTCTGAGCAATTTCCGAAAATAATAAGAAGATCCCCGAAAACCCCCCCCCCCACCCGTGACCCCCGCCCTCGTAATTGTTAAATATTTTGGAAATTTTAATAAATGATCCAAGCTTAAATTTCGCAACTTATGGGGATGCAAATTAATTAAAACACCGCAGGGGTGGCTCGGCGGTAAACTTTTATCCATCATTCGTTTCGCATACGGGGGTGCGCATAACATCAAAATTTCATTACGTGTCATATGGGGCGTGAAGGGATTTTCTTGTCGTTCTCTAGCATTCCTATTGCGAATCTGCGTATTGCGGGTGGATGGCAGCCAACGGAAGCGGGAGCGGGGTGGTGAGCGCGAAAATGGGTGTCTACAGCCATACCAGCCGTGGTGTGAACTGCTGTGTATAGACTTGCTGAAATACGGGACTTAAACAATCATAAACCTGAAATTTTATGGGATTTTTGGAAATGGGGAAATTTCAATTTTGATTTAATCAAACAGAGTTTATCCTGCAGGAAGGATATGCCAGAATGTGGAGAGGTACACGACAGCCAGCGGTACGGCGGGTTTTATTGACTAACTCCATGCTGAGTGTTGTCACTCAAACATGTTTAATAATAAGGAGGAAATTTTGGTTACAATGATGTGAAATTGGGCTGATTTCGCAGTAGGCGGGGCTTCGAGGATTAGCGGCGGGATTCGCTTTGAACGTTTTATTTACGATATCGTCTCGCTTTGTTTCATTCCGGCTCTAATATAATGAACAATTTATATGATTTCTTAACCTGTCAATTACGTGTTCGGTGCTGAACTCTTAGAGGATCATGGGTAATTATATCAGCGCCATTTCAATGAGACTAGAAACTCGTTCGAAGTTTTACGTTCAAGGTCGATTTAGACTAGGGCATTTACCCCAGTGCAATGGTCCCTTGCAGTAGGTCTCCAACTTCGGATGTTGAACATTGCCTCCTCCACGTCAGCCGTCACAAAGTCTATCCTGGGTATTTCCCGAAATGTTATCTCCCTTCTTGGGTATTGAACATACAATCGCGTTCTTCTAGGCTGGAATAACTTCTTCCTCCCAGATGTTGCCGGTTCTTGAGTTGCTGTCCTCCTTTCTTTAGCAACTCAGCTGCGGTTCCATCGCCGCCTGGGAGATTTGTTGCTGTTGTGCCTTTTTACAGCATCACGCACCTCATCCGAGTCGACGGTTCTGTCGAAACATTATCTTGAGGAATTACAAGTACCGTGGGTCTTCGTTTACTATGGGGGTTGGATGCAATAAGTCTTGAAAATGTTCTCCACACCTTTCTTTTGTCCTATTGTAACGAACCACGATGCGTTACTCATTCTGAGCGCAGTTCTTTACCGAAATCGTTCCGCGGAGGTCCCATTCTCCAGTCCTCGTAAACCGTGTCGAGATGCAGGCAAGACAACGATTCTTAAACCGTCCCGAGGAGTGTCTGCTTATTGTACCTCCATTAAATGAGCCAATCACGTCCTTCACCTGTACTTACATGGATCAGTTGAGCGTCTTCAAATAATGTCTACCATTGATTTTAAATTAAGTTCGAGAATTTAATTCCTGATCCATGGGCACTAATTCCACTCTGTTTATGTGAATTTTTAGTAAAATGAAATCATCCACAATTTTCTCGAATGTCACGTACTTTCTATGCCAACACCAAGCCACTAAGGACAAAAGCAAACGTGAGGGGGTGGATTCTTTTAATCCTGTTGATTATCAACCTCCATACACTCTCTACTGGTATGCAAATTAGTATTCCCAGCAACCATTTCTCAGTCTCTATAAGTCTAGAGGACATTGGGTATACTCTGGGCGCTGGTTCTGGTTTCCTATGGCCGGGAGGATGGTGGCAGCAGGATTGAAGGGGTTCTTATATAGTAGCCCCGTATTTTATACTAGAAGCCGAAGTATAAATATTTGTGGATCAACAAACACAAAAGTGCCAGGAAACTCTGCATCTAATTATTCATGAACGTGCATGGCTCTCGCTAGAAGAGATTTAATCTTGAAAATATCCAGCTGGGGACATGTCAAGAGACTAATTAAAGATCTTTCAAATGGTCCCAGTTCCCGTTGCGTTGTCTCCATCTGGGGGAAGCTGCCATTAAATTAAGAGAATCTAGAAAATCCCCTTTTGTGAATGGAGTTTGATTGCACGAAATCTTCCACTTTTAATGGCCCAGTTTTTGTGTCGGTTGCCACTGCTAATAATGCCTTCGTTACTGGGGACTTATCCTCTATAAAAGATGAATTAAAATCTATTTTACATACCCCAAAACCAGTAGGTGGCGAATTGGCTTAGTCGTTGATTGATAACTGAAATATCGAGCGCCGACTTAGGGTCCTAGAGGAGGCCAAGGCTCGATTTGGGCTTAAGCGCCATTGGATGGATGGACTTAGGGTTTTGAATATTCGGTGTAGCATTTAGAATGAATTATAACAGTTATACCTTACGTTTCACATAAATTACACAAAACGATTCAGACCAATTAATAAGTGTTGTGGAATGAGGAGAACAAAGCTAGTCACTTATAAGCTGTGAGAAACTGGTCTAGAGTGGCTGTAGGATTCCTGTAGTCATTCCATTGCACCTAATGCTTTTGGCAAAATGCTCATCACAAGCGATGCTCTACAAAATTGCCTCGTCTAAACTCTAATTAAAAAGCATTCTACCTTCTGCCAAAAAAACATTGACTCCATTTCCAGAATTAATTTTCATGTCCACATCCCAAAAAAGTCGGCGAACTTTTCAGGGTTGTCTTTCCTTGAGTAACAGCATTATTTATGCTTCTCTACCAGCAACACCCATGGCCCTTTGCAGATGGAGCGAAAAAAACTTAGGGAAAATGAAAACCAAGAAGCATCATCAGAAGACACCCGGACAAGGTACGCGCGTTACATGAACTCGGGCCATCATATTTCAAGTCAGTTAACCTTAGATCAACGAGACCGTTGTTAGCTTCCTTCCATGATAAATGATCCTCTTAACATTCTTGCGGAGAGTCCCTAAGGACCTTACCCAGTTAATTAGAAATTATTGTAAGTACAAACTGCCATTAAGGTGTACGATGGCGTACTCGTGCTCCTAATTACATCCACGAAAATTGCCTTCACTATTGCGTAGCGCAACAAATTTTAATTAAAGTGAATGAAGCCATTAAAGCGTGCAGCAGAATTCCCCTTTGGCACCCCGATATCATAGTGATGGCGGAATGAAATCCCTGTAGTAACGACCGTTATTACTCTTGGAAGAGAGCCCTTCGCAGTTTGAGCGTCGTACCTGGGCAATTTTGAATTGAGAAATTAACAAGTTCTCACTTCTGTATCGCTAACCCGTTCATGATGCCCATCTCGGCCCCGGCAGCACTCACCTAAAAATCACACTTTGATGACTAAAAGGAGCCGCTAGCTGTCTGCCCTGCGGATATCGATCTAGTGTAGTGATACCTATCCCGGGTGGAAATCCTTTCTTTGAAATTAATTTCCCGGCTGACGGCGGCATCTGAGGGAGTAACAGCGTCGTACATAGAGGGATACTCCTGGAAGTGGGGAGGACGGACGATTTTCTCTGCCAGGACAAACTAAACATAAATCTTGAAAGTTGAGCTGCACAAAGATTATCCGATGTTAACCTGTTGAAGGTTCTGTAAATCCTGTGATAAATTCACCTCCTGGTAGTAAGATGCTAGCTACACTTCGAAGTAGGAATTCAATCGAGGTTTACAGTGTTTTTCTGGAATTCTTGTAGCAAGAGAAAGTATATCAGTATATCAGCACGGAAGGAGAAAGGAAGATTAAGTTGGGGCTCCCTACTTTGAAATTCAATCTGTGTTCTGTGTTAACAGAGCAAGAAGATCCCCAACAACTGAGTAGTTTACCAGTTTTCCATACGCAGACAACACTTCATGCATTTGTGAAATATTTCCTATTCTCGAAAACTAAACCGACCAACACTGAACGCTGTGGGTTGCTTGATTTACTGGGTTGGTCATTCGCCTTGCCATTTATCATGTGCTTCTCTCATTCACTATTTTAAATGACGGGACTTTACTTAAGTTCAGTGACAGGAGATGCTTTGTTGCTAGCAAAAGCCGTACATGCTTATCATCCGTTGAACTATCATTATTGGTGTCATCTACCGCCAGGAGTTACTCATGAAATCACAAGCAATTTCTTTTAATAGTTGATAGGCGACTCTTAAACGCTTAAATTCTTAAATCTTAATGCTTGGCTCCAAACGGAAATTTTTTGTAGAATCTATGAATGGATAAGGCCCGGTCTCGATAGCTTAGGCCCTAGGGGTTAACGCGATCGCCTACTCTCCCAGAGGTCCGTGGTTCGATTCCACTCCGCGGCATGGTATTTCGTTTTTCCACTTGTCCTACCTAGATAGCATTCCTTGTCTTTGTGTTTCCCTGCCCTTTCTTGTGCCATGCCCTGTATACATAGTAAACGAGGAAGCCATCTGCTGTTCAAATGCAGAAGTCGGTGTTCTGTCGCCATAGTATTGCATGAGAGCCTTTAACACACCTTTAAATGACCTTAGTAACCTTGGTAAAAAAAACCGTTGTTTCCCAAGCACAAGCATACCAGTACCTACTTTGGCTTTACTTTCATTCTTTCTTCTACTGTCTTTCCTACTAGAACTTGCTGGCCGAAATTCAGATTACGAGTAATATTATCCTTATTTGGAGGCTATTTACTCTAGATGGGAGGAGTTCCAAAATAACGTCAAAAATCACATAAAAAAAGACCGATCGGGTTAACGTTTGTTGGCTTCGTAGCCAATGATTTTCTTTCCCAATTGGGACGTAATACGTAGCAATAACGTTTATAACAAACCCCGCTCCTTGATAGCAAACAATCTCCTATTCACTGCAGAGGCTTAACCGGAGTTCGCACAATCAAGGCTTCGCAGCTGAGCTAATGTAACGAATTTAGTCTTCACTGCAGCAAGATGTCCCTTTTTCTATCCATTATCTTTTACCTTAAAGCCCAATAAAAGGGACTCACATACACAGACGTATGAAATATGCTTTGAGGTATACCCACTTCCTATATCTCATACTTGGATTGTCATATCAGTATATAAAGTACGAACACAGTAGAACGCCACACATTTTCAAAGGGGGGATATCCCTTTCTCTAACTCACAACTCACGACAACAGTTTTTTTGTTAAAATCCCGTTTTAGCTCATCCCGGTTTTTGCTAAAACCTTCAAAATAAATCACAACAAAACATGTGAACTGAACTGAAAGTCATCTAAGATTTTCAAAGGTTCATTATATATCAACTATTTCCATTACCTTGTAAAAATGTTGAGAAAACCTCCAGTCCCTGTAATCCACATATAGGGAAAGTAGAAAAAACCCGTATTGTCGCATTCCTCCGCTGTACCCAAGTTTTTTTAGATGTTCACTGATGTGTTATATAAATGAAACAGGGTGAAGACGAGAAACTTCCAAATCAGTGTCCCGTAGAGACCCTAAATGTATGGATATATATACAGTACCTATAAAAACCTGTGCCCTCAAAAAAGGATGCCAATTTACCACTATTACGTGCTTGAACAAATTCGTCCCTTTTAGTGTTCACCTTTGTAACATATGCGAAGGCGGTTGATAAAATCTGGAAAACGTCAAGAGGCTAGACGTATGCAAATTATCTGGGATTTGCACTCTCATCAAGGGTGTAAAACCCTTCAAGTAGACCGAATGTTGCCATTTCGTAAGCTGAAAAATTCCTGTGCTTGGATTCAGGCGGGATTGCCCAAAGCGGCGTGTATATTGAAAAAGTTTTCCGCTTTTATGGTCGGGAACGCTGGGAAGCGCTCTTCAAAGGGAATTTCGACTTTCACTGGCAATCGGTTTTCGCGGTGCACTGGAGCTCCGGGCGCAGTGCGGAAGGCGTTTTAAAAGGTCAAAAATTGTGGAATTACTTCGTTTTTCTAATTAGTTTGAATCGAGCATCGCCGAGCACTCCGAATGCAAGTTGATCAATTTATCTTTGTTGCAAACAATGCGAGTCCGCCTGCACCATGCAAATACCGTTTTTATTGCGAACTCCACTTCAAAACTCGAATTTTGCTCGTACGCTTTTCAAATGTTAAACAATTTCCCGCAGCAATATTTTAAAGCACGTTTTTGCACACCACTGCACTCTCACCCCGAAACATGCAAACGAACTGCACCCCTTCGCCCGCTCATAATTCGCCTGCAGCCCGGGCAAGGTTACAAGCAAGTAAGATGTACAGCAAGGGTTAATTTCATATTCTAAACAACACCAGCGTTGTTCGGGCTGCAGCCATTGCTCCGAGGCTCCCAGCGAAACTCCCACACACTGAACTTGTCGAGCAAAACCGTGCGATAATGTATTCTTAACTAATGAATTATGCAAAATCGCGCTGATACCGCGCAGACTGCAGCCCGAGTGCTCGGCGTGGCGGCGGAAGAAGCTGCAAATAATGCAACTAACTCGGATCTTGGGACGTGTCCGAAGCCCTACCACTCGCCCAGGCTATCCACTCTACGGCCAGCGAGACCTGCCAATGGACATTCTAAAAATAAGTGCACATGTGCCTCCCTTTTGCGGAGTGCTGAGCCGCATGCTGGGGGTACCGTTATTGTCCAGCCACGGCCACTGGCTGCTGTACAAAGAATTGCTTGCTAGGAGTCTTTCGGAATCCTCACCAGGACTCTTTGTTTTCGGCAGCCCAAAACTGGATCATGGTCAGCCTCATTGAAGATTTTGCTTAATTACTGAAAAGGGTTGAATGGAAGCTCTTGACCGCAAAATAAAGATAGGGGCGACTATAACTATATGAGAAAAGTTCGTGCCCGACCCGGCCTCCCCGCCCGTCGGGTGCTGCTCAGCTTCAAAAGGGGCGAATTATTTAATTTATCTGAGATGTCAAGTGTCCTGCTACGTGGGTTCTGCTCTGCCCTGATCTCCATGTGAACAAATTTCGGTAGGTCACAGCCCTTTTAGAAATTGGATTTAGAGCAAAATCGTTTCTTGCTACACCGAGCTTGACAAAGGTTACTTTTGGTCATTCTACGCCGAGATTTTGGCTACAATCTGTGCTTGATTGCAGAAATACTTTGTGGAACTGTTCCAATAATTAGATACATAAATCTTTGTTGATTTACTTTAGTTTCCTTGAAGCAAACTGACATTTTAAGAGGGGCTTAAGAGGCAAATTCCACAAATTAATCTCAATTTTATGTGTCCTTTCTGGGTTCCAGTTCCAACAATCTTAGTGTATAAATGTAGCCCCAACACTGTGGTAAATGCTTGCCACTCTATTAAAGAGCGTTCGTTTGTAGTGTAAAAAAGTGCAAATAATAAACTCACTGCCATGGAAGAACATCGTTTTTTCGTGTTGAAGTTCTAAGATCAGAAACCACCCCTTATCAGTCCGTCATGTCTTGGCCACGCCATGGTGCAATGCTTGTAGTAAGCTTAGTGCGAGGGGTACCATTGGTTGAGGTTATGAGGAGGCGGAAGGATGCTCACGGAGAAGCCGATGAATCTTGCGTTTGAACTCTTGGATGTTGCCCGAGTACGGAAATACAACCTGTGTAAGATTGTTCCGCAGTCCAATTGATATGTTTACGAACGAATTCCATGGCTGTAGCGCGAAATAGGGAGCTGTAAGCAAAAGGAATGATCCGAGTGAATCGATCTGGTGTTGCGAGTATAAGATTGCCTTAGAGGCAAGAGAGTGGTTATTTTGGTGGGACAATCTCTATCATAGTAGCGATAAAGCTTTGTCGGGACACGGGACTGCTGCATTCTTACGGTGGTGACTCAATGGGTCGATGGTGGTCAGCGAAGAATTTTAAACCCCTTTTTATACTTTATCTAACCCCGATCACGATAACTTGGCTTTCATGATCCTAATGAAACAGGCAGTGACAGAACTTAGGTTTTGGGGTAGGTTGTAGTCCACAATCCAAGCACAGCAGAGTTCCCATAGTTTTCCCAGGAGCTTTGAACCAAAGACGCAACTAATTTTCAAGCAGAGCTTCCCCGACTCGCCACAATATCCCCAGAGCTTTCAGCAAAACAAGCAAAGACACAAACCAAAACTCCACGCTACAAGCTAAGATCACAACTGATAAGCCATAGCTATACTACTCGCGTTTTATTGTTAACAAAATTATTTAAAAACACAAAACACCCTTTTTTAAAGGGAATATTAACTTACTTTTAATGCCCTACAGGACCGCTTTACTATCAATTATCTGACACGCGTGCAGATAGTGGACCGCCGTGGACCTCAGCCATATCCCATAGGATGGCACGTTATTAAAGCCTTCAGCGGACAATTCAAAATGTTGATTGGCCTATTTGTTGTTGTTGTTTTAATAAACCATCTTAAATAAGAAAAATACTTTAAATGCCGTTTATTTGTCAAAAGTAAATAAGGAGGTAAGTCCTGGTGTTCGCAGTGCAGATATGAATGGTGTTCATTTTGCGGATCCAGCGTTCATTCGTAGTCGATTAAAGAATTGCCAACGATTCTAGAAAGTGCTTTCGTAAGCAATCAGCAAAGTATGTGAAAATAGTCGTCACATAGCTACTGATAAGGAGGAATCCATTTCGTCCGGTCTTATCTGTTAGATTGCAGTAATTTCAAGTTTTCCGTCTAAATAAACTAATTTCCCGAAAATTAATTAATTTGGTAAGAAAAAAAACAAAGGGTTACTGGCAACAATAAGCCAAACGATTGGGATCTGTATCCGCCTCATCGGACACAGTAGCTGTATAGGAGTTATCTCGGCTCCTAGTAGCACGTTTTGTTTTTCCGGACTGCCGCATCCGGTCGTCTGGTAATTTTGTGTCTGGCTCCATGATGGTTATCTTCAGCAAACGAGGCGAACGCAATGGCCCTACCAAAGGAATGGAAGGATCAGAGCCACGTACAATAGTCCCTCCTCCAGCTCCTCTTTTTTCTGTTTTTAATAAAATCAGAAAGATTCCAGTCAACCAAAAGGGAAAAAGAAATTCCGCTCCTTTCCAGCAGCCGGAATCCTCTCTGTGTCTTGGTTCTTGGAGTATTGTAATGATGTTACCCCATTCTCGTATATAAATTCCTTTAGATAAATATCTCAAATTAGCGTCCTCGTTTGCTTATCCTCGTTTACGGGACAAACCCCGTTTTAGTGCTTTCGGCTCTGTGCCCCGGCCCGCGGCTCGAGGAGCTTGTATGCGGCAGCCCTGCTACGGATTCGGGTCCAATCTTGATTATTCATAGTTGTTTACTGACTTGTTATTTGACTTTTATAATCAGATGTCAGATGCTGTGTTTATCCCATTTTTTCCTCCTTCCTTGTTTACGACAGTTCATGCAATTTCGTTTGCAACTTAACGGAAAACTTTTTAATTTCGGCCCGAATAACAAGGGTCGTACATAAAGGAGAGTCGATACTTCCCCCGATAGCAGCCATAAAGAAAATTCGAAAAGTTGCTAGAGCGGGAGTCCTCCGACGGCAGGCGTTGAAGGGATGAAAAAGTGTTGTGTTGTGCTCTCAACAGCACATAAGAAGTTATAAACAAAATCATAACTCTTGCCAACTTTTTGCTGAATCGCTCTGTTTTGCCGACATGAGACCTTAATTAGTCGGCGACATAAAGCGTTCTCCTTACCAAATTTAGCGCTGCCTTAACGAAATGTAGGCGTTAAAATTTTATGCCCAAGAAGGATTTATCTCCATTTTTCATTTGGCTGAAAAGGTTAAGAGTTGCGCGATTTACATCCATGTAAAAGGCGCCAAAATAAATGCAAAACTTTTTCCTTCGCTGCTGGTGGTGTAGCTGCAAATTTGTAAAGTAATTTCGAAACTTGTTATTGGACCGCTGCGTGCGTGCGGGACAAGTATTGAAAAACAGTAAAAATCCAGGGCGCAAACAGTTTTTTTCATGCAGTAAATTTCTGGCACTTGAAGCATTGATTTTGCATACATCCTCCGCGGCGGTTACGGTCATGTATGCAAAAATTTCATTGCATTCATCCCGTAAAACCAATTTTCACAAATGAATTTTTCATTTTCTGACGTTTTCATGAAATTTAATTTACGGCGCATAACGTTATTCGCCGCTCTATATCCTTTCGCAGCCGCCGCCATCGTCCCTTTAGCTACATTACATTTATCCACTTTATGTACATATGCGGGGTTTCCGTTAACAATTTTATGAAATTGCTAACACGATATGTTCTCGGAAAATTGTAATAATTTTAGGGCGATTTTTTATTCGAATTTTCCCCAGATGAAGGACGCGAATTGATATTATAATGCATTTACAATGTTGCTATAAATTTACTCTAATTGCTCTCGATGGCGCACTGTAATGGCGATGTGCTTTTATTTTAATTGCACAAGCAGCAATTGTTTGATTATGCTGTAAAATTCACCCTAGGGACCGCACTAGTAGATATGACATAACCTCCACTTTCAATTAGTGAAAATCAAGTAAAAATTTGATCCCAATCAAAGCCGAGGTAAATTACCGCAAGGCTTCGTTTATCTTCTGGAAAAAGGAAAAAACTTCGTATAACCAACTAGAGAGAACTAGCAAGACGTAGAGACGACTGGAAGAACAGACTTCAAGAGACACGAAGACTGTAGCGCCATTTGAGAAGACTATCTATAACTATCTCATGCGCTGCTTATATTTTTCTGCATTTGTTTATTCAATTACAGTAAGAAGTTTCAATCGATTTATAGTTTCATCAGTCCATCCGTCCACCGTCCATCCGTCCACCGTCCATCCGTCTGTCCGTCTGCCCGTTCGTTCATCTGACGGTCCGTCTGTCGTCCGGACGGATAGACACGAATAGACAACAGATAGACAACGGATGGATAAGCGGATGGACTGAACGATTGATGGACTGGTGCATTGGTGGACTGACGGACTGATCTAGGGATGAATAAGTTCGAATATGATATTGTTCTTAAACACCATTGCAAAAATGTGTAAAAAACCTTAAAGAAACACTAACCTAAGAGGGGAGGGGGCAAGCTCCAAAACAAATCCCATGGGCAAGCGCAAACGAAATCAAAAATTCTCCTACAAAAAGCTTTCATTCCCGCGAAGACACGAACCTTCTCCTATAAAAAAGCTTTCATCCTAGTGAAGCGTACTCTTAAAGCTACTAACGCCCCTAGCGCACAAAAGGGTAGCATTTTTTTGGAATCGTGACGTCACATTTTGAAAGTGGCTCAGAACCGCTCTCGCTTATCTATTAATAACCAACAGAACAATACAAGCAAGCCCCCAGCCACCAGAACAAAACGATATCAGGATTAATCAAAAACCCTCGAATCCCCAATCAATCTCGTTATTAATGCGGGCCTAAACTAAACACTACCCAAAGCATTTATCACAGGATACATCACGGTCTGAGGTTCGCAAACACAGTCTTGAACAAGTTGCGTCTGATAACACCAATTAAGCCCTGAAACAATCAAGGCACAGCAGGAAAGGGTCCATACTCAATCTCGTTCATTTAACTGAAGAGCTTGATGTTTAATTAGCCTAATGAGGATTTACATATTCAAGTGAATCGTTAATGGATCCACCACTACCATCGCGACGCAAAGCCGCCATGGCCAGGCCAGCAACCCACTGCATTATTCACTGGCACACCTACCGCAACCTATGCGATAGGGATAGGGCTACACGCTGCACCGTGATTATTTATAGGCTTTGCTCGGGAATTTAAATTTATTGCGCGTCCATCAGGACGTACGGAGTTTTGATAGGCAAACATTGTAGAGACTTTTTGTTTGCTCGGCTCTAATCACGGAACTAATTGAATAATGCCTGGCTGACCAGCTTAATGTGATCAGGAGGCGCCACCCAACGTGCAGTGCAGCCCTGAATCCTAGGTAGCACACAAAAATATTCACCCACGACCGTGAAGGTGTCGTCTGCGGTCCCGCTTTTTCGGGCAACTTCGAGGTGTGCTGCTACAACAGCAAAGAGGTCCTTCGGCCCGATCTAGTTCCTATTTTATTACAGTGTCATTTGGCTGAATTTTTGAGCAAACTTTGGTGTTGCTAGACTCCCTGCAGTCCCTACAGGACCTTTTCGCTACTAAACCTTAGAATATGCAAATTTTAGAGAAGGTCTCTGGCCATTTTTGAGCTCCCAAGTTGAGTGTTTTTTGCAAATTACTTTTCGTCCGAACTACCCTCCATTAGTATTTAATTCATCCGACAAAAATAGATGGAGCTCTGGTAACATGCTAGAGAAGATCTTTACTGTTATTTTTATTGTGAGAGGGCGTTAAATGCCCGATTGTATTAGTCTAGCTTTCTGTATGGGGTTGCTTTTATGACGGTCATTTCAGTTCCCATTTAAGCCTTTTGCTTGAAAAGTTTCCACTTAAGAGCTCCACAATTACATGTCATCATTTCGAGCATTTTTGGTCCATATGCTGCCAACATATGACTGAAATGCATTAATTCCACAGAGGAACTTTGATGAGACTATTGACAATCGGATTAATGCTCCCTAAAGGGACTCCTTAGCCCTTGTAATGGGCTGTGCGTTTAGATGTAGGACGGTTGTAACGGCTCGGCGTTATGGTCAATTTGAATACAGAAATGTGCTCTAAACTTCTGTTTTTATTTGCAATTTCGTTGGGAATTTTACGAATAATAACGGAAATTTCCTCAACATGACTTGCGTTTTCATGTCCCTTTTATACAAAATTTTAGGCCCAAAGGTTAAGTGGTGCTTGTGAGTTTTTGATATTAATATAACAAGGGAAATTAGTTTCGTGGGAGTTAGCTGCATGAGTGCGGATATTTTTGGCTATATTAAAACGCAAGGGAAATATTCAAGCCGCAGTTGGAGGCGGCCCTGCCACAACATATGGAAAGACTCGTCTGTTTTAATAACCACCCTCTTTTTGTTAGTAGATACGGAGTAGCCATTCTATCACTACCATACATACACAAAAGCTCATAAACCGGAAAACTTACCAAACTCTGTTCGTCACAACGATTTGCATACGCACCGCAGGAAATGTATTCTGAGAACGAAAATAGAGAACTGTGGCTGCCGGATTGCAGCTCGCAATCGAATTTTTAATTACCTAAGTGCAGTCCAGCAACTCTGGGAAATTAAGACATTACTGCCACTAACATTATCGATCAGCGGAATGCAGCAAGCGCCCGGGAAAGTCGTTTGATAAGGACACGTTGATTCGCCGCTTCATAATAAAACATCGTCTCCTTGAAACCGCCACTTGAGCCAGACATTTCGCACAGGCACTTCCAGCGCCCCAACACGAAATTTGCTGCCATTAAGGGTAATGAGGCCTGGCCACAGTTTACGATAATGATTTTCTCCTCATTGCAATGTCACCTGTGGTTTCCAGACAAAATACCAGCCATAATCTTAAGAACATGGCCCGGGGCTAAGCTTCGGTAATTTCCCTTTAATCAGGTTTTATCTAAACATGAGATCTGTTCTGGTATGCTTCACTTTTGTGAACAGATACACTTAGGATGATGACACCAGGCAAGGTAACTGATAAGTCGCCTGATAAACGACATCCGTTTTCAACACCTCTGCGGTGTTGAGGGTTGGCTCCGAATGGAGTTGAGGGCAAAGCCGAACTGCTCAGGACCTTCGAGTCGATTATATCATACCAGCGCCAATGCCATCGTGATCCTTGATCCTTCCCGTTTTTAAGATTCCCTTTTTCACGTGGCTGCGAAAGCGGCTGAAGATGACTTCGTGGATCTTCGGTTGGAGGAAAGTTTCGCGCACTTTTCAAAAGACACCTCTATCCCAGGGCAAGGATTAAACACCACTTCATCTACAGAACACGATTGTATTCGATATCCTGTAGCAACCACCATTGGGGCGCAACCATCGTGAATTTGTGTTCACAGATAATTAATTCGGTTTTGCAAACAGTGAGGAACGCGTGAAAGGAACTCTTGTGCGCCATATGACATGAAACGAAATGAAATTTTCACGTGTAATGAACTCAAAATGCGAAATGTCAGCTCGAGTTATTTCTGTGGCATTTTAATTAATTTCAGCGTCATGATGACCATTGTGTGACAAATTATTCCGCTCGGCCCTTGCAGTGGATTTTTATGCTGGCTCCGTGCCGTTCGCTAATGAATTGCTTTTTGTAGAGGCCACAAGTTTTACAATCTATTTTCTGGAAATGTTTTATGAATTACTATAGTAATTTGTGTTACTAATTATGCCCATTAAATAAATTATATCTGTACATGTGGTAAAAAACTTGCATTGTGGAATGTGGCTTGACTCCTCTCTCCCGTCAGCCTGCACCTAGCCGTGGTTGCCAGGGAGCAGCGATTTTTTACTACAGCGTTTCAGCGTCTATTGTCGCTACATTAAGCTCGAAGTTCCTTTTATACATTATCGATTTTATGCTCTTTCGGGGCCATCTCAAACCAATTGTGGAAGACTTGACCATTTTGGTAACTTTTCTTAATTAATTTCCGAGAATCATCTTCCCTGGAAGTGACAGCTGGTTCACCCAAACTGGAAGAGGGAGCCTAGTCGCTCCTGCCTGAGCGCGGCGGCACTTCTTCCTCCTCTTGCACAAATGCCCCAGCAGCGATATATATGGCAAAGCGGAGGGCGGGGAGCAGAGTCCGATAAATAAAAGAAAAATTAATTTTAAATTTGCTTAAAGAAACCTTCATAGGAGTTCGTCCTTCTTCCTTCTTGGTGCCCCTCCGAGTTCCGGCCCGCCGCGCGTTCCGAGTGTAGAATGATTTATGGGTGGTGAAGAAAATCCTCATTTGTATTCCTGCGGGTTGCATTAAATTGAAATGAGATCTGGGCTTATCTCGAAACAATTTCATGAATATGTGCCTGCTAAAATGAAAAAAGGCAAAGTTTCCGCAACTTTTTTCCTCTGCTAGGCGGTGAAATTTGAAAAGTTGATCCTTAAAGCTGCCAGTTGTTCTCCGAACGTCGGATCATCATCAGTTAAATAAAAAAATTTGGATAAAATACAATTCCGCATTATTATGAACGAAGCTCAGAAGTTTTTAAGTTTTTTTTCATATTTAGTTTTAAAACACGATTTTTACAAATGAATATTTCCTGAACCTTGCGGGAAAAGTTTTCGCTGAAAGTGCAGATTAAGGCTTTTGAAGAAAGTCGTCTTCTGTGCGGCTGGAGAGGACTGAGGGATACGTCCTATGTGAAAATGTCCGGGAATTCAATTGCTCAAAATTATGCTTTTGTTCCTACTATTCAGTAACTTTTCCAATTTTCTAGTTTCCTTTTATTTAACACATAGGAAAAACCCGCGTGCGTTGCAAAAGATTCTATGTCACAAAATGTTATAAAGAAACAAAGAACAAATCTGCACAAATTGATTTTAGATACAAATAAAAATGTTGATTTACCTATAAAAAATAGGTTACAACTTTTTTTTAAATCCGATATTGAGCGCCACCTGTCGGAAAAATGTTGTACTACGTGCACAACAGATATCTAGACAAAGATATTCAGAATAGCTTTCGTCCGCGATCTCGTCTTTGCTTCTTAGTACAATATTGAAATTTAAAAAACAAGCCATTATCCTGTCAGCATAAAAGTCCATAGCAGAAATCTTTCTATGGGTTGGCGATCTTGTCCTTGGGTAACTTGTTTCAGGCCAAAACCATATCCATCGTTGCCGTTCCAAAACACGAGCGGATACTGTAGTGCATGAAAGATCTGTGCATCTCAGGAATTATCCTAATGGCACCACTTCTTTCTCCCAAAACAATCTCGGATTATGCTGTTCTCGCAGCATGACCACGGCCACTTTTGATAATGTTTGCTGCTCACCATGAGGGGCTTTATCACCTATGATTTTTAAACTCATTTCAGATGGTATAATCTCCATGGCTAATTTGAACCTACGAACCTAAGAGTTGTGCGGTGAAGCATATCTTACAACTGTAGTACTATATCTTGTCTCGTTTGAAGCACATTTCCACAACACTTCTGTGCTTGCTGTTGACAATTTCCAACAAAATATATTTACAGAAATTTTAGCTCGTCTTTCTGTAGAGGGCGCAGACTTCCGATGCGGTGATACACTTGGCCTTGAATATTAAACGTTGCCATGTAACCTGGTTCTCTAATTTCTTTTGAAATTCCGAAGGATGTGGTCTGATTTTAGAGATAACGAGAGCGGCAGAGTTTGCTCTACGGAAACACAAATCCCAGTCAGTGGCTTGAAAGAAGCCAATAAGCCCGAACCAGTTGGCTTTGTCATAGTCCCAGAGAGTTCTTCTGGGAACTGTGTTGGTTGAGGCGCAAGATGAATATGGGAAATCCAACAGAAGGTGGAAGAATCCTTGAGCACAAGTAAACCAATTCGAAACTTGCAACCGGTAACGAAACTATCCAAAACATTTTACTGGAAATTAGTGTTCCCAAAAGAGCATCCTTTTATATCCGTTCGTCCCTGTCCAGGAAATGAAATAGGATGACGTTAATTTCATAAAAGTTTGAAGAAATGTTACCAATTGTATGAAAGCAAATTTGATTTGTCGTAGTCGAATATACACGACTTACCAACACATTCGCAAAGTCCAAAGGAAGAAGAGAAAAAATTTAATAATATTTCGCCACAATTTTGTAGGCATCTGTTGCTTGTTTTTGACTTTTTGATTACAACAGCACAGAAAGGGATGAAACATGTCTCGTATAACATCTACGCGTCAGAATGACAACCCAACAAATTTGTAACATAATACACCCGGAGGACGAAAGGAGAAAATTCTGTTATAACATGTCCAAAAAATAAAGGAGACGAGCCATAAAGTGCCCATATTCATTTCTTATGATGGAGCAGACGACTGTAATATCCTTATACATCGGGGCAAAACGAAGAGATATGAAAAGGAAATTGAATTTCTAGAGAAAGGCAAGTGATGAAGTCCTCCTACGTATGCGGAATGAAATTTACTCGTGTGTAGGGACACTGGGGCGTACACCAACTATACCCCAAGAGTAATATGCGGGAATGCCTGATAAAAGTTTCTTCTGAACCCACCCAAAGGGCACAAATGAAGATAAAATGGGATACATACAACCCAGTTAGATTTCGTACGGAAGGATATTGCTCTCCGCACTGCCATACTTCATTCAAAGGACCAGAGGCCCTTCCCCGCCGCGACGGGTCCCTGGCATTGCGATCGGTTTTGTTATGACCCGAAATAATGTAATGTTCCAATATGGAATTTTACCGTTATTCTACCGCCAGGAGCGAGTAATTGAATATTAATTCCCATTTGCACATTGTTACCAGCTTGGCAGGTTCGGGGATGGCCTTGAGCGCCCGGCGTTATCGCATTTTAACACGGTATCCTGCTCCTCCGATTCTTATTCAAATGCGATTAATTTAGCTCAATTAGCCCCTATTTAATCATCCTATCATAATCAGCTGCTATTCATGCTCCCTCAGTGCTCGTTCTTGATGGCCCGACTAAATTATGCCGCAAAGACTGGGGACGACGACGGTCCCGTCCCGCCTTCTGTGTTCCGTACGCGTCCTGAGCAATAAATTTGTGCAAATCCCCCGCCAAAATCGCTTTCTTGATTTAGCGAAGCCTCGGCTGCCAGCCTTTAAATTTCATGTAAATAATTGGAAAATTATTTCAGGCAACAAGACGCCAGTTGCAGACTTCCTGTAGCAGCATAAAGCCCCGTGCCTAGGTAGTGGCTGGGTAGTAGGTGGCGCGCTGCGCTGTCCTGTAGCCCGCCGAAAACAAATTGAATTTTTGGAGGGCCGGATTAAATGGACAGAGCCGGGAAGTCCTGGCCAGGAGAAAAATTAAGCTCGCAACTGCCAAGCTTAATTGAAAATTATGATCATGTGTCAGTTTATTTGAAATGAGTTATTGCTGACAAACCAGGATGAATGTGGAAGCGTGCCGACAAACGGCCTGGCAAATTTTATTCCTGCTGTCAGGAACATTGCAAAATTTTAATTAACTTCGAGATATCTGCCGCGGGCAGAAATTTTGTCGGATTAATTAAATTCACTAAAATATCGAATATGGAAGACACTCGGCGGAGTTTGGGAGTTTTTTGACAATTTTATGCTTCCTCCCGAAAAGGGTAAAAGAACGCTGCTTGGGCAGAACCACGCAAGATTTCCAAAATTCAAATTAAAATCTTGGAACAGCATGCCTTCAGCTTGACGTGCCCTACATGTGAATTGTTGAAGCGTTATTGATGTGCAGTTAAGATAAAAGAGTGCTAGCGATTGTGTATTAAACATGAACGTATAATCTGCGCTAGTTGCTTTTAACTTCCATTCCGTTACCCTGTTAATCTAGCTCACACCATACCTTATTCATGTCACACATCGCTTCCAGATCGCAGATCCCCCCAACCACACTTTTTCCACCTCAATGACCAGCCCCACTCCAGAACGAATCACCAAAAATTTGATATCATGCATTCCGACGATTATCCATACGACACCCCTGAGATATAACGTTCTATAACCGAGCAAGAGGATTGGTGCGACCATAGTGGGAGTGGGGGAGCCAAGAAAAATGCCGACCTCCATAATCGTGAATTAAAGTTTAATTCCCAGCAAGAAACAGAGACTAAGAGGGAATCACAATTTTTGGCTCCAAGATTGCACTTCTTCGGGGTGCTATAAAAATTTATGGTACATAAAACTTCGCCATAAGTTGAAAAGGGGTAGAGAGAAAAATAAAAGTACGAGATGAGAAAATACACTTTTTTTGGTACTCGCTGAGTTGAAAAGTACACGATGGCAGCAGCGGTGGGGGTAAATTGGTGCAGTATATCTGCTGTAAGTGTGTGTCTCTTTTTATATGAAAAGGAAACTTGACGAGAGTCCTGAAAATGGCTGTAAATTTTTATGGCAAGATTTTCCCTAAAATGGCTACATTCTAATGCGAGCCCTTTTTCGAAAATTATTATTGCAGAATTTTTTTAAGTGCGGTTATATGAATCATGAGGTACTTGTACGATGGATTATTAATTTTTATAGCAGACTTTGTATAGAAAGGATACATGTCATTAAAGCTTTAAGAACAATTTTAACACAGCTAATCGATTTTTTTAATACAATTCCTAAAAGAAGGCATAACATTTTTCAGTGCTCTATAGAATGCCGCATTTCATGTGTCGTCAGTTATAATGTCAAATTATATGTGGCCTTTTTGCGTTTTATGTTAGATGAACACATGAGGGCGCTTTCAACAAGAGGTGTCGTTTTAAATTTCCCGCCATTTTTGAACTGTCAACGTACAACTGTCATTACGATGACATTTGACAAGTAAAAACTAGGAGCTTTCTAGATATGGATCGACACATACTCGCAAAATGCATTGAAATAGTGAAAGTTTACTACAAAAATTGTGAAAATATCGCGGAAGTGGTTCGTAAAGTTCGTACTGCTTTTGGCCATCATCAAACACCTTCTCGCACAAGTGAATTTTAATCAATAAATTCGAACGCTTCGCACAAATTAGTCGATGAAAACATGGCCTGGAGGTGTGTACCTGAATTTGTGGGTGAAAACCGAGGTTTCTCCATTTCGAAACGATCGCAGGAATTGAGGATATCTCATTTTGCAGAAAGATCTTGGCTACTGAATGAACAAGATCATGATTTTTTGTACCAAATTATTCTGAGTGATGAGACTCATTTTCATCTGTCTGGGTACGTCAGCAACCAAAACTGTGACATCTGAGGCATTTTGAAAATACTGCTGGTTCGGCCGTGACAGTGAATGGATTGCTATACCGAACCATGTTGACTGACTTTTTTTGGCCTAAAATTGATGCTGCGAATGTGGACGACGTTGTTTTTAGCACGACGGAGCCACCTGTCACAATCACCTGCCTCGTCAAACAATGGCTATTATTGCGTGAAAAGTTCCTGGACCTGAGATTTATAGAAATGGAGACTTCAATTGGCGGCTGGGATCGCTTGATCTAACACCATTAGACTTTTTTCTTTAGGGCTACGTTAAAGATAAAGTCTACGCCAATACTCCAGCAACGATTAGAGCTGCTAAACATTATTAGAGCTGCTATTGGCCAAATACACCCGCTATTATGCGAAAACGAGATGAAAAACAGATTTGGCAGATATTGTGTTCCATTATTAACCTCTAAGTTTGTACTTTAGGCTAAAGAAAATATTGCACTCTCTGTTGATTTGAAATGACACCCCTTGTTGAAAGGCCCTGCACCACAACCAAATTGTGCGTGGAATATCAATTAAAAGTCCAGAAAACTATTTTGACAAATTAGAAAGCTTTAATTCTGGCTTAAGTCGCTTCGTGTATCCCAAAATAGCCTTAGCCACACAAACGCACATCCACCAATCTATCAGCACGCACATCATTCCGCCTAATACGCTACTAGTACATTCATAGCGTTGCTACTCATGAATATTTTCCATAAACAAATAAATAATGGAAATTTTGACGTAGTTGTTAACTACATTCTAAACGGAACTCACTTCCCAAAGTCCAGGACAAATTTTCGAAGCAATTTGCGAATAGAACCGAACAAGTTGAGAAGAAAATAAGAGAAGCTGTCATCAAGGAAAGAACAAAGACTCCAGCGGTTGGACAGTACGAAAAACTTTTTTATTGCGGAAACGCAAAATGAATGGCCCTACTTGGTTAGTGCGACACAGTGCCCATGGCGTACGTATAGAGTTCATATTTTTGCTTAAACGACAAAAAAGTGTCGGAAGAGTTTCTTCTTGTACGTTTCGAGTGCCGCACAAAAAGGTGTCGGGGGCGAGGTCAAACTTCTATCTTCGGTTGTTAACGAAACTGAAATAAAAAGTTTCAACACGTTGTTGGCAATTGAGTGGAGTGGATTTGAAGATTTCTTAGATGGCAGCACTTGTAGCCCTCATCTGTGCACCCTCCATAAAAATTCCGATAATGGCTGCCGAATAACCATCAACAAAAGGGCGCCAACGACTGGCGCATTTCCTCCGGCGTTTTGGGTCCTTTATCAACTTTTAATAAAGACTTTCTGGGGCCCTCGGTTCCTTACTTTGTAAGTCGGCCGAGTCCCTTTGTAAACTTTATGGGATCATTTCTTAAAATACTCCTTATCCCCAAAACCAGTGTCCACAGTCCAGCAAAAAGGGGGAGCATTTTTTTGTCCAGCTTTTACTCGTCGAGGTTACTCCTTCCTCGGTTGTGCCGCGTGACCTTCTGCTGCTACTATTTGTCATCGCTTTAATTAAATAATGCTTTCCTTATGACAGGACAATTTCTACACTCCGCCACCAGTGTTCACCACACGACAGTGCAGCGGCATAACGAATTTATTTTAAGTTAAAGAACGGCAAATAGAGGAGCGCTCCTCCGTCATAAGGCAACTCAGTCACGTCTCCAACTCCAGCTCTATATATCTTAATTAAGCGTTCATTGTTATAAATGGGCTGCCATCTTACCTAACATTTAGCCCAATGTCTTCTGGATGTGCGGGGCGAGCACTTGGCAACAAAAGGAAGAAAAAGCGAAAGCCAAATAATGCCGAACACAAAGACTTAATGGACAAAACAAATTCAACAGGCTCAGTGAATAATTCGATGTCAGGTGCAGACACGTTCCATTGTGCACTTGCGAGATTAGGCAAAATGTGAGGCTATGTAATCCCATTCCTGCAGACTTCAAGCACGAGCTAAATGTCGTGTGAACATTTTGCCATTGTGATAACATTTAGAATGCAACAAAATTTATTGATCACGCTTTTTATGATTAGGCCTAAGGAAATTTGAACACAAGAACCGAAGCAAAAGTGCTGGATTTAGTCAATTGCAAGCAATCTTCTTGTGACGGAATTAAGTTCCACCTACCTTGAGTTGGTGGGAGCTACAGAAGTCAAGGGAAAGCTCACCGTTGTTAGTGACTTGGGCCTATGCCTTGATTTCCAATTGTGTGTTCAAGACCGGTGGCGGTGCTGATGTCTCCCTTTGAATAAGGCAAAGAACCTCATTCAGTCGCATAGAAAACTCGACCTTGATGTCATCGTCTACGTCTTTAGTTGGAGCGTAGGCATTGGACTACTGTAGTACTTCTTAGTCTGGTACGCAGGCGCATGGTGGCCAGCTAATGAGGCTGGACCTGGCTTCCTTGGTGAGTATTACGCCAACGCTACTCCTACGGCTTTCGGTTTCGTTTCTTCCAGAATATCCCAGAATATCAACCTCTTCGCTTGGTGCCGGTCTTTACACCTTTGTCTTGGCACGTTCTAGGCCTTGTGATCAAAGTACTCGTCGCGTTCTCCGCTGAGCCACAACCTTGACCAACGTTATATAACAAAATTTCGAATCAAACATTGAACGGCAGTTTTCAACGAAAATTCGGTCAGTTTTCGCAATGGCTTGAATGTCGTAATACCAAACACAGCCACGAAGCGTTAAAAAGTAAACTTTTATGTAATTGTTGCTGATATTAAAACCGCCACCGGGGGGGGGAGCCCGCATTTAACAAAATTTTGTAGTCTTTTCCTTCGCAATGGATCTGGTCTCGTATGTGGAGAAAAGCGCCGTGTTGACTGCAAAGTGATAAATCGTATTTCCGGCGATAACCATTTACTGCGGTTAAATGGGGTGACTTGCGTGTCAATCGCAAACGTTTCTAGATAAAGCGGATATATAACCCCTAAAATGTTTATCGCGCAACACTAGCACTGCAACTATACCTGCCCTAGTTGATACAGCCATTAAGGTGTGACACCATGACTTTTTGATTGTCTAGGGTTTTATGGGATGAGTAAGTATACACGATTTGTACGGGCGTGTTTTTGCTCTTTTCCCTTGGTCCTTTTACCTTGCGGCAGCCGAATGGACATGCCTGAAAAATTTCATGTCGTTTATCAAGGATTTCGGTGACAAACATTCGCTGAATATCCAGTAGCGTAAGAAGTCCCGATAAATCCCTAATCCTTGATGTTTTTGGGGCTAAACATCGATGAATAAAATCCCCCAGACTCTGCCTGTCAATAAATATTGAAAATAGTAATCCGACATATGCTGGGCTCTCGGCAAGGCTGATAATCCATTTACTCGCACATGAAGCGACCCCGGCCCCACCACCGCAAGAGACCGAAAATATTTTTATAATCACCAAAGGAGAGGGAATCCATGGACAAAATCTTGTAGATTTAAGCACCTCCATGTGTTCTTCCACTTAGGATACAAATTGCCACATTTGTGGATTATCCCTGCACATCCTGGTCCACCCCGGCTTATATAGTCATACATTTTCTTTCTACGTATTCGATGGTGGGTTTGTGCGCCTGTTCAGCCCCGGGCTGGAGAAGTGATAGCGCTTAGCTGGGAGATATTTCTTATGTGGTGGGCTTAATGTGATGTCGGAAATATAATGGGGTCCCACAGAATCTCCTCAGAAGCTAAGAATTCGCAAAATTCTTTCTTGTGGAGGAATAAATTGCAAAATTTATGACATGGCGAAAATTAGATAATGCACTCCCGAAACTTATTTTACTGAGCTGGTGTTTTCGGGGATGCTGGAGGTGCCTTTGTGTTTCTTTTGTTATTACGAGATTTGTAGAAATCGGATAAGTAGTTCCACAAAGGAAGCGAGATACTGAGTGTGCGTGGGCGCAAATCATGTTTAGAGGGCGACTTTTACACGTCCACTGAATTTCCGTCAAGGCAAGGTGCACGCGTCTCCGCCCGCTTTAGTGCTTTTAAACGCCTTCGCGCTATGACTTGAATGGCTTTCAGTGCTCCTCATCCACCGAACCATATTCCATTAACTAAAAGCAAGAAAATCCTATTTCTAGGCACCATTAACTGCTTATTTCATCGTAAATGATTCACATTGAATCAATCGACCTTGGTGTAATTTTTGCTGGGAAAACGTCTTCAACTGCCATTTCAGGGGCACTACTTTATTTTAAGGCTCCATTTCCATCCGAGAAACACCTCGACAATAAATTGACGTAATTTCATGGCAAATATCCATAAACAAATGGAGGAAATATCGCTCTGGCATTAACCTTTCGATCTTTTAGTACACATCGCCGAGTTATTGATAGCGCGCCATAACCGAGAGTCAATAGAATTCCCATAACTCGTGCCGTGCGCTCCGAATACACCCTGTATATACATATCTGCTTTTAAGGGCGCCGCCAACGTCCCGGCCTTTGTTCTTTTACACCCCTTGAAAGGGCAATTTGGATTGACACCATTTTCGACATTTTTGCGAGCTCCTCTGCCAGCTCCTGATGTGCACTTTGTCTCCGTGAGGAATTGATAAGAATTAGGTGTAGATTTATGGTCGCTATATAACGCTATGAAAATATTCCTTTTATGTCCTTTTACGATATTTATTTCCGTTTCTGCCATACAGGTATATCGGGGCGAAAACACCAACCGGGGAGGGGTGGGGCAACTACGAATAATGTTCGTGTCATGCGGCTAATCGACGACATTTCTCCTCTTCCTTTCGAGTGTCTGTCAGGGCGTTTTGGTTAAGAATTTGCAAAGAACTCACGCGATCGCGACCCCTTGACTTGTGTTTGCTTTGTTTGTAAGTTTCGTGGATTTGTACATTCTGGACATTTTCGGTTTGTTACGTAATTAAAATTAATTTCATGTCGGAGAAAACGTTACAGCCGTTAGCACGAACTGCTCGAGCGGGGCGGAGCAGGCTTGATTCAGAAAAGAGAACTGCTGCCGAGATTTAAATCGACGTCGAAATTTTAGGTTATCTGACACCATAAAGAGATGAATTGTTTTGCTTGTTAAGTTCGAGACGATAACACGTCGAAATCTATGACAAATTGTTTGTTGTAGTTTGCAGCCACCTTTGGTCTAAGGTATAAGAAATCCTGTCTTTCAAAAGGTTGGTGCGTTGACCAATGAAATGAATTTCTTGGCTTGTTTCATCATACCGTGAGTGAGTCCTGTAGTGAGCCCGGGGGAAGGTGTTAGAGGGCTTGAATGTCTTTTTCTTCTCTTTAGAGAGTCATGCTGACCAAAAGTATCGCGGCCACTCACTTGGCCTAATGTACTAAACCCCCGTTCCTCATATTTGTAGGCCAGACCGCTTGAACAGGTATAGCAGCCCGCCTAATGGCTTGTCGCTTAGGCCACGTTCACATGGGCTGCATGCCGCACGGCAAAAGCTCTCTTAATGTTCTCTGATTGGCCAGGAAAAAATATCTGTCTCGGCACATGTTCTCTCTCTTGCACAGCATTGCTGCAAAAAGCATGCAAAGAGGAAATCTCTTATCCATGCGGCAAAATCACGGAACTGTCAAGTTCGAGCTTTTGCCGTGCTGCATGCAGCCCATGTGAACGTGCTGCAAAATCACGGAACTTTCAAGTTGACAATTCTTTTTCTTAATTTTCTTTTTTTGTCACTTTGTCTTTCTTTATATTTAGTTATTATTACTATTGCACTCGTTAACATAACTTTTTTTTATTTTTAAAGTAATCCAACTCACTTTTTCACTTTTTAAAAATCACAAAACAGCTGATTTTTGACAACCAGCAGATGCGCTCATGTGAGCGAGGAGATGCAGGCATGCGGCAATCTTTTTGCAGCCTCTCACGAAAATTTCCGAATACTACACGAAGGCAAGCCGAGGTTGAGCTTTTGCCGTGCGGCATGCAGCCTATGGGAACGCGGCCTTAGACTTGAATGTTCGAAGGGCAGACTCATCCTCCTCAAGGCAAAGGCTGCAGGTGGGGTCCTCCGCCCTTTCTATCCTCCATAAATTCCTGACATCCTTTCCACCGCGCCCCCACAATTCCTTTGCCGGGTGAAGACACGCCAAGCAAGCCAACAAGTGTCCTGACATCAAGCGCCAAGGTATTACGCCCCGTCTCCCGCTTGCAAGTATTAATAGTATTAACTTCATTTTTTTGGGAGTGCAGTAGCGTTTACCACTGGTTCTTACTTCAAAGTTATCAAAAACGAGGTCGCGAATATGGCAACACTGTCTCACTGCAGCCTTGTGTCATTTGATATAAAATACGAATAAAACTGAAGCTGGCTACATAAAGCGGGCGTGTGGGCCTAGATGATGCAGTCAAACGTTCGTCAATTTGTCGTAATGTGCACCTCGCATAAAACACCTGAGATAGCACTAGACGCCTGCAATTTCCCCCATCCCTATTTGAAAAGCTCTCCTCCAAACATTTTATGTAAATGCAGTGCGGAAGGAGGTGCGCCATCTAATAGCTGAAATGGAACCTCCTGAAACGCCCGAAGTGCTGGGATCAAATTTCCGATGCAATCACAGCACTTAATTGAAATATCTGCATGATTGCACGTAAACAAGTTGGCGAAAGTGCAGTTTCTAACTGTAAATGTAAATGAATTTCACGCATGATTATGCCTGAAATAGTGCAGCCCGCGGCAGAGGTCCCATGCATCCAAACAACTTAATAATAAGGAGCAAATGAGCATTGCCCCTGGGCTAATGGTGATTAGCAATGTGGATCCGCATTACGACATGTCAGTGCCCACAGCCCTCGGGCGGAAGCCGGTCCTGCATGCAGTGCATTATGCAATTTAGTGAACGCTCTCGGCTACGAGCCTTTAGAGTTAAAGAGTGCAGTCAAAGGAACTGCTCCTGTAATTTGAGTCTTGGGGCTTTGGTGTGTGCTCGGAAAAGAAACGTTTCGTCGCAAATCCTCGCTTGTCAATAAGCATCCTGTAAAGGAGTCCCGACTGCCAATTGAGGAGGTTCTTTTCAAAACTTGACTATTCCACTTTTTGTGTTTTTTCACAATCTGAGAAAATAGTTTTGTAGGTATGCAGCAATGTTTTTAACCCGAAAATTTGATGCATTATTGTAGACGACGACAATAGTCATTGCTTTGTACAGGATTCAAAAATTTAGCAATAATATATTTTGAATAAACCCAAAATTTGAAATGGAATAATCTAGTTTTGACGCGACTGATTGGAATAATCAAGTTTTGTTATGTGCTCTAGAGGAATAATCATGATTTGATTCAAACCACTGTGGATTAATCTTGCTTTGATGAAACTAATTAGGTATCAGAAATCTCATTTTTGAATTGAAATAACCTAAGGGTTCATCTTCTTCTCTAAATAAATAAAACAAAAAAAAATATTTACAGTATGTTTTATTTTTTTTAAATGTTCACAGCTACTTCATGTTCAAGGCAATTACAATCCTCTGTATGTTCATGATCATTTTCATCATCACTTTCAACACCATTGATTATACTCACATACCAAGAGAGCTCCTGGTTTTCAGCCCACTCCTCGCCGAATTGTTTTATAAGCAAGTTTCTGACATCATTTTTCTTTTTTAAACTCAGATGCTTTTGCATTACAATTTCAGTTAAAGTAAAGTTATCTAGACTTTTTTGTCGTTTTAGAAGGTATAATTTTGTATCATTTTCATTATCCGACGTAAATATGTAATTTTCAAAAGTTTTTATATGACATTGAAGTTGGTTTCTATTATTAGTGGTTTTAACAAAAGTGATTCGTTTTAAATTCTGTATACCTGTAATTTTTTTATAAACTGTTTCTAATTCCTTAATATTATATAATTTCCAATCTGATCCCAACTTTTTAACCGTTCCAAACTGAGAGTAATATTCTGTGTATTCTTCTGGGGTTGTAATAATGGGATGACGCCTAAGTTCCTTTTCTACGCGTCCAAAAACCCTGTCAGCAGGCAAAAAGCTGTGCCCTCTAACAGGGAAAAACAGTTTTATTTTTTTAATGTTTTCTGGTGATAGCTTTTGAAGCCAGAACAAAAGTACATGCACAATATGTGAATTTTTGTTCTGACCCCCACAGCCATCACAAAACAACCTGATAGTATGAATTCCCTCAAAATCATGAGTTCTTAAAAAATTTAGCAAAGCGGAACCAATTTCTGTAGCACCTCTGTTTGCCTGTATTTCTGTCCAATTATAAAATAAAGGATTCCTGGTATCTTTTCCTACAATGCAAAATACATAAAAGCTAACTTGTCTGCTATAAAATGCTTCTTGAATTGGAGTGCGAGGGAGCGGTTGTACTTGCTGAAGGTCAAAGCAGAAAGTTAAAGTGCCTTCTTGTTCTATTTTCATTAAGTCATAGAAGGCTTTCGCTCGTCTGCTATGGATTCTTTTTTCAGTGATAAAATTGACTTTTTCATTATCTTTTGCTCTTTTTATTTTATTTTTCAAAAGTGTGCAATAAGTGCAAGCATCAGAAGATGGAGACTGAAAACCGATGTTAAAATTTGTAATAAATACTGACCTGAAGAATGACTTTTTGGCTCTAAACGGAATTTCTACTGAATCATTGTACATTCTTCTGAGTTTAGCTACACTTAGTTCTGAACTTAAGTATATACGTTTGGATTTAGACCTATTATAATGGCTTTCAACAGCATCGAATTTATTGATAAATTCTATAATCTTCTCCTTGATTTCTGCTGATTTCCTGCTTTTTCGGTCTCCTCCTCTTTTTTCTTTTATTATTTCTCCATTGCCTAGCCTTTTTACAAGAATATCCACTCTTCCTCTGCTTAAACCCAGAGATGTTATAAAAAATCTTTTGCATACTACCTTAGGATGACTATTTTTTGTTAGAAAAAAAGTGACAGACCTTTGCTTAGGTCTGGCCTGGTGAGGAACTGTTTTACTTTGGCGACGACACACAGGGTCATATACAGAAATGAATCTAGATAAATGAACGTCCTGCCCCACCTTGGACTGGTTTTTGTACAATGCTTTACGATTTTTCAAAATATCTCTGGTCCCGAATTTGTTGCAAAGAAATTTACTCTTTTCGCCATGATTACAAGGCTTCACAAATGCCAGAGCACAAGGGTCACAGTCTGAGTAATCCCTAAAATAAAAATGCGAATCAGATTAGTAGATATGTAAGACAAAATTAACAAAATAATATGCAGGTGAAACTACTTTTTTTTGTTGCGCCGTCCACGCTGCCTACTTCTTGAGCCTGTATTAATATCTTGTACTGTACTTTGATGCTCCATTTTATAAATTAAATAACTTTTACGATTGGGCAAACACAAAACATTACTACTTTATTACACTCTGCAACTTAACTGACTTGAGTTTGAGTTATACCGTTACACAGTTGAACATGCCTTTAGTGTCTAAACTGCAGACACACGCCACGTACACGAGTGTTGTGCAATCGTACAAAAACAAAAATTTCGGCTTGCCATATTAAAAAGTACTCTCTAAAATAATTTTATACCAGTGGAAAGTTCACTGGCAGTTTCAGTCACTGGAGAATTCACTGACTGTTGAGTGAATTTTAAAATATTTCAGTTAATGTAAAATATGCCAGTTGGTTACTTCGATACCATCTGCGCATACTACTAACATAATACTAACTGTGCGTAATACTAACTGTGCATAATAGTAACTGATGATCACTGATAAACTTTTAGAGAGTAAAGAACATAATGTTCTGACTGAAAAATTTGGGGATAAAACATGTTTTGTTGCAATTTAGATTAAAATAGTTAAATAACTTCTGGATTAATCATATTTTGTTCCAAAAATGTGTATTTGAAATGGGTAATATAATTTTGATATGGAATAATCAATTTTTGACGAAATCATGCCTTTTAATCTTTTTTTTCTGGTGTGATTATCAACTTTTGGCCCAATTTTATTTTCGCAGAGTGTAAATTTGAAAGTTACCAAAAAAAAAAAAAAAAAAAAATCATTTTCATCAAAAGTGGAATAGTCAAGTTTTGAAAAGAAGCTCCTCAATTAATAGCTGCCTTCAACTCGGAGTTCATCTGGGTGATTTTGTTAATATCCCCCGAAGTGTCCCTCTAATCACTTGCCACACTCGAGCACGTGTACGCCATCCTTCTCCCCCCGCGGCAGCCCCGAAACCCAAAAAGGACGAAAGTGGATTTTCAGATCTTTCCAAAGTAGTTTGCTGCAGGGCATAGCAGGAAATTCCAGTCTAGTAATTAGCGTGTGGCGTTCGAGTCTGCAAAGTGAAGAGCTTCGATGAAACGTGACTAATTAAAAGTGTATTAGCGGACGGGGCGTGGGAGCCCTGCACAAAGGGAGAGTTCCTTGACTGCGACTTGCCACCGCCGTCCTTGTATCCATCATCAGAAGTTTGCAGTTGGAGTGTTGCTTTCCCGATAATCCAACGAGAAACAAACTCATGGCGATAAGGTCAAGAGTGTTAATTGCTTTTAGAAAGTTTCCAGATGGAACGAGTTGGCCAACTTTTAACGTTTTTTATGCCCTCTTTGTCTGAATAATGACATCTGTAACTCACGGATAATTCTTGAGAGTTTGGGCCAAAAATAAATGCGCCACCATTTTCCTGAGATTGAGGTTTTTCTGAGAGGCAAGTTATCGCCAGGAACTGCTCCTCCGCAGTCATTTGGAGAAGTTTCGTCTGTTAATGTGGAGATGATTGCGTTTCTTTCTCGGAGTTACTTTTTTTATTAGAAACTGGCTCCGCCCCCAAATATTTCCAAGTTGTCCTCCTCTTGTTATTTGCGTTATTTTAAACTGCTGAATGGATTGAGGAGAAGTGGCCGCAGTGCCAAGCCGAAATAGCAAGCTAAGCTGTAGGCAATGCCTTAATCACTAATTGAGGTGTTCGTTTGCGTTGGCTTGCACCAATGTCCTCACAATGAGAACAATTGAAACTGATTATCTGGGCATAATGGAGGGCCCGAAAGGGGGGGACGCTTTGTGAGCGTTATTTAAGCCACGCCAATGATAAATCGACATTATCTCTGGCTTCTAGAATAGCACATTAATTTTTAGCAGACAATCGATGTTGAAGACGTTTAGATTAATGCAGGACGATTCATTGAAGGCCAACAATAGTCGCCGTTGCCGTTTCTTGATAACAAATTCCTTTGTTGCTTCCAGGAGGTTGCTAAATCGCCTGCCCGTGTACCTAGGGGTAGAGCATCAGAGGAGATCGGCCATTACCTATTTATCTTAACGTTCAGGCTCCTCTCGTAGATGGTAGCAGGAAGAAGACACGATAACAACAAACAATTGAAAACCTTTTGTTCAAGGCCCACAGGATTTAGTCTGGAAATTTATGGCTCGCTCTAAATAAGGAAAACAGCAAATTTCTCATTTCATTGTCTTAATTAATCTATGCGCTTATTATGGATAAAAGTTTAAAATTTTCCCCGAAAACCCCCCTGCTTGCTCTTGATAAGACTCGCATAGTAGTCGCAGAAAGTATTAAAGGCCAAGAATCAGAGCGTCAAAAGCTGATATTCCCATTTTGAAACATTAACCTCAAAGCTGGGCAGGACTAAGTGAGCTCCTTGTGCTCAAACAGCCGAAAGGAGACGAGAGTTGCTCTAATATCCTTCTACAAAGCGATTCAACTCAGTTCTGGAAACTATTCAACGAATTTATCACAGTTTAAATTAACAACCGTATAACTCTGAGGAATAATTTGCATAGCACAAGTCCCCCAACGGGAATAACATTATTTGTATTCATACAGAAGCGATAGACGCAAAAAGGATACAGGAGACGCATGCATTGGGATTATCCTTGTTCTGGCAGCATGGGTTCGTTAGTGGAAAATTCCCACTTGACGTAGCATGATAAGAAGTTTCCTTCTATTCATCGGGATCCTGCATAGCATTTCCGGCAATTAATCTCGGGCTTACTACAGATTAAAACTGATGCGAAATATCTGATCTTCAGTTTCCATTTTTGGGTGTCTGGATGAAGAAGCGATTTCAACTGCAGCATTTTTTAGGAATTTGAAGCTTGAAAATTCAACTCGGTGGCTTGAGATCACGAGTTCATTCGAGTTCCCCCACACACACAAGGTATTGGCTTGGCTTGGGCCATTTGGACTAATGGATCACTTCTGGTATAGCCTGCTCTAAAAGCGCTTCGTAATTCGCACAAGTGACAAGAACCGCGCGTTTCCTTCTGCAGCCGCGGGAACGGAAATTGAGTTAAGTAATTAAACATTTAAAAATAAGCCGCCGACAAATTGGTTTAGCCAGAAAACCGCAGCTGGTTTCAATTTGCGCTGCTCTTTTCTTGTTTACTTGTTTTTGAAAGTTTAGAATATACAACAGATTTCCTTTTCAGGCTGTAGAATTTTTAATTTGCGAAGAAAGAGGGCAGAAAAAACTCTTTCATAATGGAATTCAAGCCCCAAGACTGTTAATGAAGATTTAAACACCCCCGAACGAAATTACGGAAATGGGGCCCTAAAAAGTTTTCTTCCCTTTTATATATTAAATTTCTCTCTTAAATTACAGAGTTCTAATCCAATTACATAGAAACGCTATACTTTCCATTCTGTTATTGTTTTCAAATAATTATGGTAATCACATCCTTATTCCCGTTCATGATGATGCCGCAAAACAGCCTCCGGCCCTGAGCTTATTCCCATAGAAACTCCAGAAAAGTCTAATTTGCAAGTGTAAACAATCGAAAAGAAATTGAACCCGACATCTTCGTCTCGGTTACTTTGTGGCCTTGTCTCCTCCTCGCTGCTCGTCAAAAAATCCCCGGCAAAAAGATGTGCTCGTGGATTTGGTCCTTGTAGCAGAATCCTGTGTATCATCTGTGAAAATTGTTTACTCTTAACGAATCCATCCACGGTTGATTGCGGTGACGGAAAATCTGATTACTGCGATCAAAAGGCCATCGTTTTAGGTCAGGATAACGAGCGAGTTTCAGCTGGATTTGGCTCGATTTTTCTTCTATTTTCTGTTTATTTTTCTTTGCGGCTTTTGGACTGAGCACACAAAAGTTTCGATGATAGCAAACAAGGATAACCGATAGCCGAATCGTTGTTATGAATTAATTTCGACACGATGTTAGCTCGCCGGGAGGGGATTACCGTGTGCAGAATGAAAGTTGAAATCGATATGCTTGCCCGGCACAGTTTAGGTAGACCAATGCGGGCTGGTCTCCGGTGCTCGGTGTATTGAACAACCGCCAACAAATTAGGATATTCTCTAATTTCAGAAATGGCCTCCCCTGGTTGAAGGCTCGTAACCCATAAATCCTCTTTCCGGGATCATTTTCTTTGCTTTCCGTTCACTCATAGTGACTCGTTCTTGTGACGCCTCAGTGACTTGGTTCGTAGCTGTATATGTATACGGTGCTGTGTTGCTGTGCATCATGAATTCGGTTCTGTGTATCCTGCTATCCCGACCGGAGCACCCAACCCAAACTTTATATCCTTTCTTGGGGCTAATATCAACTTCTTAGCTTGCCCTGCTACGTCTCATTTGGTTGCTTTATATCCGTTCAGTTTCATGAAAGATGATCCTTTGGCCTCTAAAGGGTCTCTCCCTTTAACCGTTTATGTACTAAGAAATTATACACAACCCATTTAAGTAATGCGTACGAAGGAGTACAAACTCATTGTTATATGAGCTCGTTCCATTTAAAGAGGACTCGTATATTGACTGCTGCCGCTTCGGGTTCGCCTTAAAGCGGCTTGGGCAAGTCACGCTTTTGGATTCGAACTGTTGTTGCCACATCGCATCAACGGATCTTAAATTCGGTTAAATTAAGTGTAGTCCGTGTGATAATTTAGCACTTTCCAACTGGCCCTGCTCACTCAGTTCCCTTCGTCTTGCACTGCACCCACACCAGGGCACTTCCCCAAACAGTTTCCACAAAAATCCGCTCGCGCACCTCGTCCTGCCCTGGTTTATCCTTTTTATGTACATGATTTGATGCGAGTGTTCTCCTGTTATCTAGAAACCAATTAATTTCAGCTCCTTTGTAATTTCCTGCACCATCCTCCAATCATGTGCAAAATCATCAGAAAGGCCTTCCAGCAACGTAAATATTATCTGTGAAATTTCCGATATTGAGGGTTAATAACTTTTCTTATTATCGCCGAGGGCTAGAGAAGTTTTCCATTTGGATCACGCCCCATCGTCACACGTTGGAGTCTCGTTCGGTAGCGTGCTGCTACGCCCTTACCCGGTTGTTGTTGAACGTACTTCTGTGTCTTATCTCATCTAGGCGGAGGCAGTAACCTGACTTCAAAAAGACTTTAATGCTCGTGTAAAATGAGTTTTAATGGGAATTTTTATATGCCTTATCCACGGCAGGAGGTAAATTTCATTTTTATTTTAACCTGGAAATTTTATTCACTAACTAGGTAAGAACTTTGCGTAAGCTGCTCGGCAATAACGAGATGGTATTGTTTCGATTGCTTTTGTCAAGGATAATGGCGCAGCCAGCCTCCGAAATTAATGAGCTATCTGTTGGCCGTCGTGCAGCACACACCCACGGCAATAAAGGCAACCCGCTCCTACAGCCAGCTTGCTTTCGAGGTGGGCCGCTCGCCCCACCAGCCCCCGATAACTGGCTCCATACGATTTTATAATTTTATCATTTTCTCCACATTCGTACTCATATATCTCGGGTATGTCTCATTTGCTGTTTCTGTGTATCCTTGTATCCTGCACTGCTGGTGGTGCCCGCCATCAGATATGAGCTGCTATCTAGTATGTTGCCCCGTCTGCCTCTGACTTCGGAAAGCAATTTAGGAAATCGTACGACAATAAAGCGGTTTTATGGCAGCCATTTTCTAGATGGTTTAATATCTATAAATTGGGTTTCAATAATATCCAGAAATATATGGCAGTCTATTATAACGCTCTTTGCCAAAAAATATGCTTTATAGCTGCTCCTGGAGCTGGATATGGACGAAATCCCAACTTACAGCAAAATGAAACGCTTCGGATTCGGGAAATGCTGGGAAAATCATTACATTGTGGTTTCTTTTCCCGGCATGAAATTCCATCTAATATCGTTTTGGATAGATTCTGCAATCTGATGTTAAGATATTGGTCTCTCATTGCTGGCAACAAATACGATTTTGAATGAGGTTTTCCTGATGTTCATATGCTCGTGTGTGGAACGAATCAAGAAAATCCGTCCAAGTGGTTCCAGCTGAGTTGCTAGATTTGGTTTTGTTATCTTTTAGCATAATGAAAATTGGATTGTTTTCTTCTCGAATTTCTGGTTTGGTCTTAAATATTTTGACGAACGCTTTAAGTACAAGTTTTGTCACTAGCGTATGTGATAAGGAAAACATCACTTAAAAAAGTAAGGCTCAAGACAGATTCTTAAATAAGAACTTGTCTTGAACGAACGAGATGTTTTGGCACAATTAACACGCTTGCTCTTTCCAATTTTCTTTCTACACACCCTAGCAAAAAACTCACTGGAATTAGAGCACCTATCTACTCATATATAGCTATCTAGCTTAGGACAAAAGGGTGGGGGTGGGCTACTTGGCAATAATATTAAAAACAGGAATGTCAAAAAATTAAGTGGAAAGTTCTTATAGAAATCTGTTTGGCTAGAGTTACGGGCATTAGCAGAGTGAAAAGTTGCGCATTCCTAAAATCTGGAATTCATTCAATGAGAGATAGCCACTTTTGAATGCAATTCCGATTCAGTAGATGATGACTTATAAAGAAATTGAAAGATAATGCAGTTATTTCGTCCTTAATTGCCTTCTGTAGAACTCCGTGGAGTCCATTCCAGACAGAGGTCTCTACCAATGATTAGAAAAAGGACAAAAAGACCTCTAGTATCAGTGCAGACATTCGGCAAAAAGCTCTAGATCGACTTTAATTAAAAGTGCAGCAAAACTCCAGACATTTGAGCAGAATCTTATCAACTGCCGGAAAAACTGTTTGTGGAAACCACGTGTAAGCAAAACTGTAAGGGTCAAAACAGCTTTCAATAAAACCAAGCCCGAAGGTAGTTTCAACCCTATCCAAAGAGTGCGGTCAAAAAGTCAGCTAAACGCGCAGTCACTTGATGTTGAATGCCGAAAATGCACAGCTGATTTGCAGTCACTGTCAAATTAAACTACACGCGTGCAATTTATTTAGAGTGGTTTTTGCTCATTGGACGACTAAATATGCACGGAATGCGCATTTAGCTGACTTTTTGACTGCACCCAAACTAGGCGTTTAAATGCCCCGTTATAGACGAGAACGCATGCATGCAGATCAAAAAGCTTTCTGAAAGCTCACTCCCAATTAAAAAAGGGCACTGTTTTGCATGGGAGTAAAACACTCCTTAAAACGCTTACAGCGCTCCCGTTCCCATACCAGTTCGATATATTTTGTAACACTAATGCCCGCAGTCAGGAGCATTCTTTTTAAAGCTCCTCTAAAAGCTTTTTAATAAAGAAATATTCATGGAAGCCTTTGAATATGTCAATAAGCTGCGGGGTCGAAAAGCTGTTATTTTTGTTCGTCCAATTACTATTTCCTTATTCCAAACGCGGGTGTGGTTTTACCAAAGCGGTCCCCCAACTAATACTATCCGTACGACCAATGCTGCTTGACCTCCGCATTGAACGAGAACCGGTCTATTGAGCATGCTAATGGCACCCCCTATCGTCACCAAGTTAAAGTTTGGGCCAAGTCAATAATGCACGTTGCGCGAACAAATGACTTATTCAGCTACAGACTTCCAATTGCTGAAAAAGTCATTTGCTCGTGCAACGTGCATTATTGACTTGGCCCTGTGTTTCGTCCTATAAAAATTCTGAAAACTTTAATAATGCTCCCTTCAGAGCATATTTGGTAGCGCTCAAAATTAGCTCCCCTTTTTCCGGTGGAATTATATCTCAAACACCCACACACACTATTATTTTCTTATTTGTGTAAATGCGAGCTTTCGTCCACTCACGTAACGAACTCAACTCGAACGCGCGAGCCTCTCCACTTGTCTCCATTCGCATTTTCCTCCCATGCGCGAAAGAGCTTTTGCGCCTGGATGTAAACGTCCTCATCTGGAACAGGTCATTGAATGCATCAAAGGTAAGTTTTCAAATTCAGGCGACGGCTAAGCTGACTGCAAAGCTTGCCGCTAGCGGAATTCCGGCGATATTGAAGTTTGAAGCTGGCGGAGGCTCACTTTGCTCTTGGCAGCTGAAATTTCCGATACAGAATATAAAACACACCGTTTTGATACTCCTCACTGCCACGTTGCCATACGGGATGCTTCTCATAAATGCGTAACGGTCGAGCTGACCCTCTTCATTCCTGGTATCATCTCACCAAAAACAGGAAATACAAAAACCCAAAATGAGTGCTGCAGTCACGAACTTAACTTTACGAACGACTTATTATAAAAAAGCTGGACAAGTTCCCTTGCAGTTAAACAAAAAGCATCTTTTTACTTAGTTATGGGAAACTACTTCGCTTGTGAGAGCCAGGTGCGCGCCGTAGTCAGGAGAACATCCCCACCCGCCCGGAAAGTCCTGGGTATTTCCACGCTTTCTGAATCCTGCAAGGTGTTACTTATGAATGGAATTTGTTATTCAAAGCAGGTGGTTGCGCTAAGAGCTTTAATATTCATGAAATCTGGCCGGAATGCATGAAAACACTGAACTCTAATTTCTTAATTTATTATCCACTTCAGAAGCCATAGGAAGGGTTAAACTGTGTGCGCGGGGGCGGGGGGTATGCTAATCTAACGTCGGTCGATAGATGGGGCGGGGGTAGTTTTAGTTAGTTGCGGTGTGAAGTTGTTCACTGATAAACTTGAAGAATTTTCGCTTATCATAATTACCGCTGTTCTTAATGAATATTGAATATTTTGACGAGAACATTTTGACTTACCTTCACGCGATTGTTATTTCCACGGGGATATTTAACGGTGGTGATTTCATGGAATAGCACCGAGCATGATGGCGGCAAAGCATTTCTTATCGGATGAATCGGTGTGGCAAATGTAAATTTCACAGTCCCTTTGTGTCAGTAAACGTGTTGCTGAAGTGTAAAAACCTAAAATTTGTGATTCGAAAGTTGGTTTTTTGGAGTATGGTGGAACTTTATTAAGTAATGCAATACGTCATAGCCTTGACTAGTGGTTAGGATCCCCTGAAGGTGTGGCGAGTTGAGAGGGGAAAAGAAAGAGATAGTTGTTATTTTCCCTATTAAGAACGTTTCTCTTGTCTAACTAATCTTTACCTTGCTATGGCTTTTATCTTTACCTATATCACACATTCTTCGCTTTTTTCATCGAAAATATTCGGCCTCTATTAAACCATGAATCAAATACTGGACAAAATATCAAATATACACCCCCTCTCAATACAGTCCCAATTTTCAATTTACTTTATGACAAAAAAATGATAAAAATTTAAGAAAAATTTATTTTTACTACAAATTAAATAAAAAGATTTTATCCCGAGGTTAAACGATTCCTATTTATTTTCTACAAGTTTTCCATACTTGGGCTGTCCTTTTTCAAAATATTTTCAAATTTTCTAGGAAAAAATATTCTCCTCTGACATTGTTGGGCCTCCCACATAAACAAAGGAAACAGGACAGAAAACCCTAATTCAGGATGCCCTTGATATAATTCATGAATTTAAGCTCCCACTTGAGTTGTTAGTTTATGTTCAGGCTTTCGTATATACTTGGCTGGCATATATCCTTAACCTTTTGCATGATATAAACACGTACGACTTTGGGTTATACCGAAAGGAACCAAAAGCCAGAGGCTCTCTATGCCCCGAAAAACATTCATCGTTTCTCTTCTGTCTCAAAGACACTGTCAAATCCCATGGATAATAAATTGCAGCCCCGTAAATTCAATTTTCCCCTCAATTTAATGTCACACATTGCAAATTGTGTTTATCTCCAGAGGAAGGCGACCAAAAAGGATCGCCAGCATAAATACGTTGCTCCATACATGGCAGTAGAAGAAAAGGAAAAACCCTCGGCAAAAATAAAAACCCAAACAAATCGATTTATTACGAGAACAGAGACAAACGCGTTACTTTCGAGCCAGTGCATCCTCGTGCTCAATCGACTACGAAATTTATACTATCAGCCCGCAGCAGATAGCTGGATGCGAATGCATTTCCAGGAGGATCCTCCCCATAAAGTACCCCAGCGGAGCGACACGCTCAGAATAATAAAATAAGCACATATAAGCATCTTACAGCACACATGGGCACCGGCTTCCCTGCTCCCTGGCTTCTGCCGCATCCAATCGCACAATTGAAGTGTTTCAAAACAGCAAAGCAACAAAGGACGAATTATTTAAATGTTATTTGCACAAGAAATTAGAACTCCCTCGTATAAATCATTTTTCCAATTTTATCCAGCCATAAAGTGTGGTGATGAATGGCAGACTGGGGACTCGCGGAACAACTGCAAAAACACGTCCTTGTCCCGCTGCAGAAATCATAAAGTAAAATTTATGCTTTCCAATTAACTGGGGAATAAAGCCAAATCATTTCGGCGATAACAATCGGCAAGAGGAGGATTTAAACGAGCTTACCACAATCAAAATCACGTCCGCAACAAGGACTCGATACAATCTGGACTGAGAGCATTATTCCTTCGGGATACCTTTAATTTTTTTAATTAAAAACCTGAGATGAAAGCGCAACTGCCGTATACAACTCACCGCCAGACGACATATTTTATGGCCCACAAGTAATCTACTCCTCCTTGGAAATATTTCCCGGAGTTATTGTCCTTTAGTTGTATTCATCATCGGGACTTTTATGCTTGTTCTCCCCGTTCCCGGTGCCTCTGCGCCTTTTTTGTGATTTCTGTTTACTTTTGGACTGAAACTCATTTTCCAGATGCTGATAGAAAAGTAAAATATTAAACGACTTCAAAGCCATTGCCCGCGAGCTTGTTCCGAATACAAGCGACTTGGGACTAAGGTCGGATAAGGGAATTATTTCTCATTATTTAGGAAATGTTTTCGAAATCTTACACAAAATGTAAAAAGTCCTTTGGCTGGGGTGCATGGCCGCGTTGTGTTTGCTTCATTTAATTGCCTCCCACATATGGACCCATAGAGTGACTATCTACGATTCTACTTTTCTACTTTTAGAGGACGTCCATCTGTCTTTCTAAACATAGAAGACTTACTTCAACCAGTTGGTTCCCTGCAAATGAACGAGCGTCAAGAACACCCATGCGTATATATGTATGAGGTAATCTCAATCCTACATTTTATCACAGCTTGAAGTGTAGTGAACCGTCCTTGCTATCTCAGGATTTGTAAGCCTGTATGATCAGCTAAATTCTTTCTGTATATAACTCGTACTTAATCAGTTTTTTATTCACAGAAAAATTGAAAAGTGCTCTCTAAAACCATCATCACAAAGCCCCTAAAAGCATCCACATAACATCAAGAAATCAATGGCAGAATGCATTTTTAAAATTGTACGAAAAAAGCACTTTATGCACTCGTGGAAATTCATTAGCTAAGAGGATTCGAGCCGTCAACCAAGCAAAACTACAGTTGTAAAACCGTGGTACACAGCTTCTCCACCAAATTTCCGGTATTGATCCGTTCCGTTTTATCTGAAGCACGGCTACAATGCTGCTCTCGCATTGTTCCTGAACAGGAATTAGAGCTGCATCAGTCGGTGCTACTATTTCAAGATTTTTCAGTGATGTTAGTTAGACAAGATGTGCACGTGCACCAGGGAAGCGAGCGACACGTGAATACGTCGATCTGGTAGCAGAAACTAGCTGGACTAGCTCAAGCAATGAACGTGCTAATTGCGAAGAAACCGCACGCAATTTGAAAACAATTGAGATTTTGTTTGTGTTTTTAGCGCACCACAAATAGGATGGAATACGATTGAAGGTGGGTTGGAACCTGCATACTACATTCTGTCTATTCCAGTTTTGTGGCCGAAACTTTGCAGCTCGCGGACTGAGCGGACTTGATCCGAATTTGTTTAAGCTAATACTAAGGAGACATTGCTGAAGAATGTGCTATTATACAGAGATTTAATTAAGTCTTGTGAGTAGCAACGACAACAACGTCTCGGAGTGTTTGCTTGCAGATAAAAGCGATGGAAATTTGTCCTTTGAATAAATGAGTCTTTGAAGAGGCTGTTTGCTCTCGTCTACATATCCCGGGATCTCCAAGGAAAATCGTTAAAGTACATCCAAGACAGTCGGCAGTTGTTTACGGACTGACATTAAGTCAATTAATTACGTTTCAAGTCAAATAACTTCCCAGGATCCACCTACAAAGAACACAGCTCAGATTAAAAGCAAACAAAACAGCATCAGCACCGCTCCCCTCGCTCTTGATTATTTAACTTTGATTTTTCAGCCCTGATTAAATATTTTATAAGAAAAGCACTCCCCGAGCCAACCACCGCTGCACATCCTTGATGCCTGAATCCTTATGTACTCGCCTCAATACGTGATGTATATACGTGACAGAACATTCCTTCCGAGGGAGTTATAAAAGCAAAAGTCGATCTCGTGATTCGCATACAAATTCCATCCGCAAATGTTTACCCTAAGAATTATACACCGGTGCCTTCTGTGGAGCTCGTGGTCTGTGGAGCTCGAGACCTGAGGCGATTTTCTGGGAAAATACTAGAAATTTTCTCAATTAATCGAGCATACTTTCAGTGCACTCGAAAATGCGCTGCAATGCAGCCTTGCTTCACAAATTACTGCAGCGCTGCTGTAGGCATTTTCTGAGCCACTTTCAACTGCGGCCTGAAATACGACCATAGCAGGACACTGTCTGCCAATTTTCTCCGGTCTTTTCTATGAGAAAAGCCGCATATTTTTATTGCCCAAAAACGGATCTCGAGTGCTCCACCACCACAGCCGCAGGGTTAATAACGTGCCTCCACTGCAGCAGCTTCCACCACCGCAAACTCCCACTCGCACTTCGCTGGGGGCTGCTGTCACACTAGTGTCAATTAGGTTGTGTCTAAGCACAAAGTCTGGCATTGCGTATGCACTTACCTCCGAAGTCAGCCTCGAATTGAGGTAAACGTAAACGAATCACCCCGCCTCCAGCCAGGTACCGTAATTGGATAAGGTTGGCGGGAAATTTGATTTGTGACCTTCCATGGCTCATCGAGCAACACCTGCTGGCGCCCGAGTCACAAATTTTCCAACTTTTATGAAGATTGATTGCATACGATTTACGGCATTAAGTTTCGGGCACAGTTTCATGAATTATGAGCAAGGTATCGGGAAGTAAGCAACCGGCAACCCATATTTCGGTAGGTGTGAGAAAATAATGCCTGTTTAACGATGTTGCAGAGCTGTTTCGGAAATGCTTTATAGACGGCAAGAAGCCTGTTATTTACCAATAACCTATTTATGGGGGATAAGTTCGAAAATTGTTTTATTATTAACGGTAGTTGTATTGAATTTTGATTTTCTTATCAGAGAAAGTACAGCAGGCCTGTTATTTTGGGGATAATACGCTGTGACGAAATTAGGCATAATTTTTGATATCATTATTTTATGTAAATACAAACCATGTCAAGGTTTTTAAAGCTGCTCGTGAACTTGATTACATAAGGTTTACGGAGAACACTAGTTTAGACGTATAAAATGTAATATTCTGGAAAATTTGTTAGAAAAATCTTGAGATATGAAGAAAAGTCAGAAAACCCGTTAGACACTTCACGCTGGATGCGACTACCCGCCTTACCGCCATCCTGTTTTAAAGCTTCACATATTACATTTTTATTCAATGTGCGAACCCTACCCTATAAGAACTTTCGTCAGGATTTGTAAAGCTTGTCCTGAGCTTTGATATAATGGGTTCATATATTGGCACAACAATTAAGATTTACAAAAATCAACTTTTATATGCAAAACTCGCAATACTTAAAATATAATTTATACATAGGCACAGTAATTAGTGCACCTCATTTTATACATCACTAAACTTAAAAATCTCCTTTTCCCCTTGCAATAATCTGACGGTACTTAATTAAGGCATTACCAATTTATTCCATACTTAAACCAGATTTATATTATTTCAATCCTCATCAGAAGGTGTCGCAAGTGGGTATTTCACCACACATGACCCGATTGCAAGAAAATGAAAATTTTAGTTCTATGGTAAAATGGTGTTGCGTAGGGCGCGTAGTAAAACTTCATATAAATTTTCAAGTGAAATAAACTGCAGATGTTTGAAGTAAGTTTTATTAATTTGATTTAGAAAAAGTGCTGTGACATTATAATTGTAAAAACTACTTAACTATCGCTGCAATGGGTGGTTAGCTATGCAAATCTAACCCAAAAACTTTCGCGGATTTTGTTTCAGTGGTGTGGTGGTGGTGTAAAGTGCGCGACAATGGCGTCGCCAAAACAAGAAATCACGTCAAAACCAGAAAAATACGTCAACGTATGCAATGAAACAGTGACAAATTCAAGTGAATCAAATAATTGTAGTTCTGTTAGTACGCAAAATTTTAATGGAATGGCCGAGGATAATCCTATGATTGTGACAGCAGAAGTTGAAGTCACAAGCTCTGACATTGCCCCTGTCCTGCCGACTCTGCCAAATCACGTACACACTTTAGCGGTAGATAGCAGTGCACCCGAGTCTTCTAAAAAATTAAAGAATACTGCTGCTACCGCTGTGACGCCTAAGAAATCCGATTGTAACGATAGTCGTAAAGGTGAGAACATCCAAAATTATTTTTTCATTTTTACGCAGTTGTGCTTTTTACTCCAGACGATAACAGCAGAAGTCACAAGAAAAAGAAAAGGGACCGCGATCGCAATCGAGAACATGAGAGAGATCATGATAAGATACGGGAAAAGGATCGTGGACGTGATCGGGATAAGTCTCGAAACAAGGATACAAGCCACGACAGAGAATGCGACCAGGAACATAGCAAATATAGAGATAGGGTTAAAAGGGAACGTAGTAAGGATAGAGAACGAGAAAAGGTTTGTATGCGAAAGATTTTAATCGGCATTGCAGTTACTTGGTTACTAGATTTTTCTATGACCCTGTCTCCAATCTAGAGAGATCTACACATTTATCTGTTGTGCAATATTGTTTCTGTCCGCATTGAATAGTTTGTACATTCATACTAGGACGCCGAATAAATGTAGTTTTGCTGTTTCTGATTCAGGATGTAATGTTGATACTATTAATTATTTGATGAAACATCTTATTTTTCTAAGGACATCCGTGACAATTTACCGCACGTGATAAAATGCGGTGAACAAGTTAAACTGTTCCCATATTCAATGGCGATACACCCAAAAGAGAACCTTGGTTCTTCTAGGGCATTTCTACAAGCTGCATGGCTCCTTGCAGCGATCTCCAGTTAAGAAAGTTGACCATTTCCTCTGCATCATCCGTCATAGAGTCGATCCATATCCTCCTGTGTCTGCCTGCTGAGCTATTTCCCGAATTTCTGGTGTTTTGATATACCGTTGTCCTCCATCCTGTTGACGTGGCCGGCTAGTCTTAGTCTGTTGGTTTTAATAAAGATTAAGATTTCTGGGTCATTAGAAACTACACTCACTATTGTAGTTCCTTCGCCATATTCCATCCGTTATTATGCACCCGAAAACTTTTATCTCAAACTTCTTGATTCGTTCCGCTATGTCCCGGGCCATGTCGTATTTACCACCTAATCTAGGAAGAGATTCAAAATCATTGGGGTCAGTTATTCCCTTGTCTCAGACCTTATCGCACTTCGAACTCTTCTGTCACTGCATTTTGGATCTTTACTTTCGCCAGTAGTTATTCGTTTCGCATTTTATCAGTCGTACCAGCTTTGAGGGGACTTCTAAGATTTTGTACAGCAGCCTCTCTCTTTTTATAGTGTCCTATGCCTGCTCCAAGTCGACAAATATTTGGCATACATCTATATTCCTTTCGCAGGTTTTCTCCCAGATTTGCTGGGTTTACTGTTTCCAATATTGTATTAACCATCAGACAAGTAAAAATTAAATCTGAAAAAAATCTTTTTGGTGAACAAAACATTGAAATTTTAATGAAATTCATGATAAAACAGAATCTTTAATTTCCATATTTCGTAGGATCAGGCGCTAACCCTTAACCCTTGTAAAATTCATTTATAGCAGCCATCCACCTCGTTAGTTTATTCAAGTAATTTCAAGGTTTGCATTTTACACGAACTACGAACTAAGTTTATTACGAATATTTTACTATTGTAAGTAAGTTTAGGTCTGTTTGGCGACTTACTCCAGCTAAACCTGGAGCACAACTGTGATGGAACACGGATCAATGCATTCAGGTTGAGCTGAAGCTGGTCGCCGAACATTTGGAGACTATGGGTATTTTGAATTTAATGTTATTTGCTTTTTGAAATGGAAAAAACCAAGTTAAACGCAAAAACAATTAATTACTTACAATTCTCTTATAGGATTACAAACGACGCCGTAATAGCTCAGAAAGCACACGTAGCCACTCCTCAAAAAATAGCAACGACTCGCATAATCACAATAAAACTCCTCCATCGGAAAATTCGTCGATCAAAACAAGTCCCCTCAAAACTAAACAATTATCACCACCACCTTTGTCCAATGAAAGTGCCTCGAAAAATGCAATAAACGGAGAATCAATCGAATCTAGTACCAAAGCCTTTGTTTACTCAGTAAGCAATTGTGTTAACGCTGATCCGCAAGGGCCTCCATTATTTAAAGTAGAAGTAAAAAACGAATTAAAGCCAGATGCTACACAAGAAGTGGTGGTAGCAAAGTTTAACAATGCAGCCCCCCTACCTGATATAAAAGAAGATATTTTGCTGCCACCTCTTGCTAAAGTAGAACCTAAAGTAGAAGCTTTGGATCTACCTGCCTCGGATACAGTTGAAGGAAAACAAGATCTGCTAGTTGAAAAACAAAATTCAAATTTAGACGTTGCAAAGAAAGTAAAATCTGAAGATAACAGAATTGCTGAACATGTGATGGAGAAGGAACCTCTGGGTGACAAAAAGGAGTATCAACCTACTCCGGCAAAAATTATAAAACTGGACCGCTCTCGGGAAGACGTATCTCGAATTTTGGATTTTAATTCAGAGCAGAACTTAAGAAATGATGCAACCGTGCCTAAATGTGATCTCAAAACCAACGACAAGTTGGCAAATTTTGTTAATAACAACACCCCATTCGCCGTCATATCAGATAACAAGGAAAATAATAAAAATGTTATTTCGCTAGTTAAAAACAGTACGAACGAAAGGTCCGCAAGCAAACATGCCGTAAAAAATAGTTCTGGGTCAACTCAACATAGATCACATGGTCACGGGCCATCGAGTTCCAGCAGTAAAAAGAGTAGCTACCACCACAAATCATCATCTTCTTCGTCCTCTTCTCGGCGATCCAGTAGAAGCAGTGAATGCTCCAAGTGTTACAAGCGATCAAAGATAAAACAGACCAGCGTTGCTGTGCAATGCAAAAGTCAGGAGCTAATTTTGGATCCGAGTAAAATCCCATCGATTAACAGGGAAATAAATTGCACTCGTAAAGGGTTCGAACATTTAAAATATGGGAAATTCTTTCGAGTGGAAGTCCATCCCAATGGGGGTGCTACAATTCTTCACATGTATCAAGATGAAATTAATTGTTTGTCTGAGGAGCAAATGGAGGAGTTGGTTGAAGAATTTTTCGATGTCTGTTTCGCAGAAGACGAAAATGGATATGCTCATCATGTGATGGGAATTGTCCATGACGCCGCAGATTATTTACCTGATCTCTTAGAACATATGGCAGAGAATTATTCGACTTTAACTGTTAAGGCTGGTGTATTAGGAAGAAATTCTGACATTGAAACCTGTACTATGAATCAGTACAACGAACAGGTAATACGGTTAATTCAAAATCGGCACCCTTCACTAAGTGTACTGTTCATTTGTAGGTTGTTAAACATTACTCGCATGGTACGTTCCGGTATGGACCTCTTCATCAAATAAGTTTAGTAGGAAAGGTTCACGAAGAAGTTGGAGGTTATTTCCCAGATCTCTTGGGACGTATTGAAGACAATCCGTTCTTAAAAAAGGCAAGCCATTTTAATTATTGTATTCTTAATCATGACAGATACTTCTTTTACAGACCATGCCTTGGGGTTGTAAATCTATATTGCAAACCGATCCAAGAATGTCCAATGACGGGCCAATTTTATGGGTTAGAGGTGGGGAGCAGTTGGTACCAACAGCTGAACTTAGTAAAACACCCCTCAAGCGACAAAGGTAAACTCCCATTCAGATAATGTTTCTCATAAAATAACAAATTTTAACATTCTAGGACAAGGATAAATGAACTTAAAAATTTGCAATATTTACCGCGATTATCAGAGGCTCGAGAAACGATGATTGAAGATCGCACTAAAGCACACGCTGATCATGTTGGTCATGGGTACGAACGAATGACGACAGCAGCTGTTGGTAAGTTTTATTAACAACTTTCTGTACGAGTTTGTTTGCTAATAAAATATTATAGGCGTACTGAAAGCGGTTCATTGCGGTCAACCATATAACCAAAACCGCGTTACAAAAGACGTTGTAGCATTCTCAGCTCAAGATTTCCCCTACTTGGTGGAAATTTTGCAATTAGATCTTCACGAACCACCGATATCTCAGTGCGTCCAGTGGATTGAAGACGCAAAATTGAATCAATTACGTCGAGAGGGAATCAGATATGCTCGGATTCAGCTTTATGACAACGACATATATTTTTTGCCCAGAAATATTATTCATCAGTTCCGTACAGTAACCGCCGTGACCAGTATAGGTTAGTTGAGAAATATCTTCAAATCTTATAGGTATAAAAATATTCAATCTTCTTCTAGCTTGGCATTTACGATTGCGTCAGTATTATCCAGGCCAAGAAGTAATCAATGAAAAGAACAATCCAATTCTTGCAGAACCTCCACACTACAAAGAGAAACAGACTATTTTACCAAACCCAATATCTAATGAAGAAAAGAAATCACATACTCCACATAAACGATCTCATGAAGGTAAATTAAAAAGAATCGAGAAGAAAGAAAATGATAAAAGGAGATCTAGTGAAAGTGGAGCCGAGGAAGCTGTTAATGTTAAAGAAGAAAAGGAAACTACTAAAAAAATCTCTGAAGAGGCTAAGATCGATATGAGGAAGCTTATTGTTGATCACAAACTACACAAGTCACACAAACATCATATCTCTTCATCTTCTGGACATCGTTCCAGTGGTAATAGTAACAGCAGTAATCACAGTAAATCCAAATCAAAGTCCTCTAGCAGTGGCGATCATCAACGAAGCAATTATCATAGCTCTTCAAATAGTAGCAAATCATTGTCAACCACGAAACATCACAAAATCTCCTCATCTCAAGGCAGCTTAAGCAATTCATCGGAAAAAGTAAAATCTTCAAACTCTACAACAGAAACTAGTATCAAAACAGGGGACAAAAACGAAGTACAAATTATTTGCGATGAAAAACGTGATAATCAATCCAGTGTAAGAAGTAGTTTACCTGCTGGGGCTCAATCTGAACCAATTGAGGTTGTTTTACCATCTCATGAAGAGATCATACCTTATGAAGAAGTACCCTCTATAGCAGCGTCACTGACGTTGCCACCTCCGCCTCCTCCACCTCCTGACGTTAATGATTCGTCCCTTCTGCCTCCTCTGCCACCTCTTCCACCACCGCTGACTCCTCCGCCGCCTCTACCGCCACTTCCTACCGATAATACTTTGCCGGTTTGTACGTTTGGATCTATGCCTCGCCAATTTAAGCAAACAAGTTCAGAAAAGGCAGAATTGCTGCAAAATTCAATTACTGGTAGAAAGCTGATACCAAATGTGAATTCCCTTGCTTTAGAACCCGCACATAAAAAGCAACAGACAAATCGAACCGTCTCCTCTATTCAAAGTTCTACTAACTGCAGTTCTAACAATACACCGATTGCTCCGCCAGCCGATCTCTTAAGTTCTATTATGGCCAGTATGGATAGTACAACTACATCAGCTAGAAACAATATTCCAACTTCGTACTAATGAACACCAATTGGGAGTAATTTTAAACATATTAAAATAATGCAAGAAGCTTTATTTATTTTTGAAGCACATGTTGCTACGTAGTTTAACGGTAATTTTTATTTTTAGCTTTTTAATTAATTATGAATAAGTGAATGGCTTTCATTTGAAATTTGATTATCAGTCCACTCTGCTCAGGTGCAAAATATTTATTATTTTTATAGAATAGATCCAGGCACATACAATAAACCTCAGGCTTTTAGTTAAGTACTTCAAGTATACTTGCAGTAAGAGCTGCACACACCCAGCTTGTTTTTTATTTAGAATATCTCCAAAATTTTCTAGCGGGTAATATTATTTCTATTGTGCTAATTTTTCATCAACATCTAAGTTTTGACTAACATAAAAATTTAGTTACATGGAAATTTAAAAAGTTTTGATGGATGTGTTGAATTTTAAATCCACACCGGTAGGCCAGTTTCTAAATTTCCCCCAATCAAATATCACCACATACTCAGATTTACACTTATAGTTTTACTTTTCATGGCATCGAGTGTACTGATGTTGAAATTAGTTACATCGTTATCACACTTATTGTTACTTTCCAGTTTCTATGGAAAAATTAATTTAATTAATAAATATCCATACAGGCCTATAGTTGTACTATTTTATTACAAATTGCTTTGAGGGAAATATGATTAAATTAAAGTTTCTTGCAATGAAGCACCAAATCTCTACAAATATTTAAAACAGAAATACGCAATTTTTCGTTGTCGATGGAGTGGAAGATTTTTAAAACTACCTTATTTCGAAGTAGGGACAAGCACTTTAATGTGATGAGCGTAGATTAATATGTCTTAAAATATTTTATTATTTGTATTGGATAAGGAAAAGTGGAAATTTGTTTGTCTCTGTATAGAGTAGTCAATAAGAAAGAACGTAATCGTTTCAATTAATAAAAGGAAAACAAAAAGGATTGTTGCAATTTTTTTATTGTAAATGGATAAATGCTATAAAAGGAATTTGGGACTTAATAAGAAAATGCTTTATATTGAAGAAGACTTGTTGTTTTTGGTTAAGAAATTTAAATAAAGAATTGGTGTATCAGTAGAATAATTACAAGGCAATTTTTATACGTGGTTTTCTGTTTATAGGAAGATAAGAAAAAAAGAGAAAGTCTCAGTGACGTTGTGTAAATTTTTTTTATATTTGTTCAAATCTCTTTATTTTGGTTTAGAAGTATTTCATGTGCTTCCTTTCTAGACGCAAAAATCATCCAAAAACATTTTTTCTTTTCACTTCAAATATGAATATTTAAAATAAACACAAATTTTTATTATACTCTTCCACAGCCATAAAATGTCACAGATTTTTAACTGCTGCCAATCTATGTTTTTTCCGTTAATTTTCTTCGTTTCTTAATAATAATTTGGTCGTAATTTTCGTTGCAAATTAATTTGAATAATAAACACATTTCTTTTATTGACAGTGCTGTGTGTGAGATAAAACTAGAAGATGAAGTATATGTGTGTTTATGCATATTTTAAGTTTTCCTGTTTTATTCTTTGAAATATATAGGTTTCGTTTAGTGAAGTAGTAAAAGGGAATTCATGAAAGTTGTATTAATATTATTATTGGATTTATTTTAGTGTTATACGCAGTAACAGAGAACAAAAATAAAATGATAACTAAATGATAAAATATTTTATTTATTTAGATATCTATATTATATACATAAATGTAGGTTTACTGCACTTAATAAAATTATTGAATTATTATAAAGTTTAAATGAAATCTTTTTATAAAAAAGGATAAGAGAAATTATAAAAAAATAAAACAATAACTGAAAAATTTAAATGCTGATCTATTTTACTTTACCTTTTACACTATGGAATATTAGATGCAGGATTAAATGGCATCGGCTTCGAACGTTTAATACTCCATTATATTTGTAATATAAAATAATTTAAATAATAGTTCTACAAGAAAAAAGTAAAATTGCGCGTTTCTTTAATACCTTTTCGGGAATTAGTATAAATAGGATTGTTTATTTTCATAATAACCTACCGCGAATTACACGGTAGATACGTTCATCGGAAAGTCGTGTAAAATGAAACCATGTTAAAATAAGTATTCATAAAAGGTAAGAGAACGTGTCCAACTAGATTGCAAATCGTTTAAAAAGGTATAAAGGATGTAAAGAAAAGCTAATATGTTCATTATAACCATGCAAAACCTTTAAAGTAGAAACTATCTCTAGTTCTTGATTGAATTTTCGATTTGGACATTGCAAATCTTTTGAATAATTAAAAATCTAATTAATTAATTAGACAAGATAGGTAATTTTTACACGAGAATTCATAGCAGACGGAATCTGAGATCTGTATATCAATAAAGTTTTTGCGAAATAGACGAGATAGTCATCACTAGTGATGAGCAAAAATGGTCTTGTTCTTGCACATTTAGCAAAACCAAGAACAAGACTTAGTTATGTTCGCAAGAACAAGAATAAGACTAACTGTGCCAGAGCACGACTTTAGCAAGAATCTTGCAAAATTTTCACCTAAATTCATTCTTTTAAAAACAAAAAATATAAAATTAATTAGGATGTTGATATAAATATTTGGGTGCATTGTATATTTACTTTTTAGTATGATAATTGTAAAACCAATTATTCACATTTGTACATAAGTACATAATGACTTTGCATGCATTGTGCGTCAACGAGACTCACAATCAATATTTCTTTCGAAATGATTTAGGTAGATGTTTCACACTGTCAAGTCTTTTCAATCAATCAATTGGGTGCTCTGTTATTTTCCTTCAATTACTGGTGTCTAGGAAATGAGTCCTTTTTCTGTTAAATCTTTCAGGATTTAAAAAGAAAACCATATAGAAACGAAGATTCCTACGTTTCGTTTTTTAATAACCAATTTATAAAAATACATGCAGTACATACTTAATGAGCGAAAATAGCCTTGGCCTTGCAGTTTTGTCTTGGTCTTGCACATTTAGCAAGACCAAGACTTAGCTATGTTTGCAAGAACAAGACCAAGACTTAGCTATGTTTGCAAGAAAAAGACTTAGCTATGCTCGCAAGAACAAGACAAGACCAAGACTATATTAGTCTTGTCTTGTTCTTGCGTTTTCTCATCACTAGTCATCACCATCAATAGCTCCACAGCTATTGGTCTTGGCTTCTTGCAACATTATCCTCCAGAACTATCAGCTTGAAGTGTGCTATTTCTTAAACCTAAAGAAAAGGATGTCAGGACACTCTTGTTGGCTTTATTGTGGACCCTGCTCCCTGAATTACTACATGATAGGAAGGGCCCACCCTGCAAGCTTTGGATATTAGTCTGCTCTTCATGTTCTCCGTGAGTATCCCACGATAGCTCGAACAAATCGAAGCGAAAAGCCACTAGGCAGGCTGCCGAATCTGTTCAGGCGGTCTGGCCTGCAAATATGGCTGGAGTACCTACAATAGCCAAGTGAAGTGGCCACGGTATTTTTGGGCCCAATACCTCACCAAAGAAGAATAAAAGACCCAAAGTAACTTCTACCTCCTAGCGTGAATCTCCTTTTTACTTGTGCTGTCGTGTCGTTATCTTTTGAAATAGTTCTGCGTGTAAGAATGGGATTTTTTACTTTTTTTGATACATTATTTCAAGAAATTGATCAGTTTTTTATATAAAGCATTTTTTGTAGTATAAATTGATGTTAACGAGCGAAAATTATTTTAAAAACTAACTGTTAACAAACAACGGCTTTCTCTTTTTAAATTTACTACATTTTCTTTGTCAAAATGAGAATCGAATGGTTTGAACCTTTGCTTTAGAATGCTCGCTCCCGAATTCGCTATGTCCAGCGTTTTTCGCTGCAGCTTGTCAAATTAAAAACGGAGCTCGAGTTGTGCGATTCGTTCCGCGGTGGGTTTCTGCCAAGTTGATTAAATTTATTTAACTTTCTGAAGTAGTTTTGTTTTATTTTATATATATAATTCAGCGGTTCTTTTTAATTTGTTATAGTACTGAGAAAATGGTAAAAATGCGTGTTTTTGTTATTGGAGTTGGAATGACCAAAGTGAGTTAATTAACGATCTTCCCTACTGCTTATAAATTTAGGAATCTACAAATTTATAATTATGAACAAACTCAAAATTTCATCACAAATAAATTTGATATGTTGATAATAAAGAAATGAAGATTGAAAGTCATGCAGTAAATAGAGATAAGTCAACCAAGTCCAGTGGGGTACAGTGCACTTTGTCCTAGGCCATCATTTTGAGCTTTTACGACCTTTTGTTAAAAAATATCGTGCGATAATTATGTGTATGGCAATCATTTAACATTTTACAAAAATTATTCCTGTATTCCTGTTAGAAGATGGAAAATCTCAAATATTGTCCAGCAAATTTCAAGATATCATCATAATCTGAAACCTGTTTTTATACAGAAGAAGAATTGATGACAAAACATAACTTTTGTTGCTAACGTATTTCAGATAAATAAAATATTTGTTTTTGTAACAATAACTTTATTTTTAAAATAGGTGTTATTCCTTATTAAATATAATAATTTCAAATAAATCACTGGCTAAGTTTTTGTGTAAAGACCAAACTTCCGACATTGATTGCCCAATAGCGAAAACCAGTTAAATAAAAAATGAACTTGAAATATTGCTAACACTATGATTTTCTCACGATTGAATTAGTATGTGCATTTTTAATCTGTTTCCAAACTTGAAAACACTGAATTAGAAAATTTGGGAATACCTTAAAGAAAGAAAGTTGAAAACCAGAAGTATTTCCTTATATATTGCAGTTGAAAATGTTTCCACATTACTTAAATTAATTTTAATCGCTTAATTAATTATAACTTAAATTTAAAATTTTCACATTACTTAAGTATTCATAATTAGCTTTGCTAAAACAAATTACGTCCCTTCCATTTCCAAACTAACTCTTTTTGCCCACTATACAACAAGGAACTCGTTCATAAATAGACAACTCGATTGTCGCACAATCCTTCACAACCAGTATTTCAGAATTCCTACAACATCCAAGAGTTCAAACGCAGGGTTCATCGCCGTCTCCTTCAACATACTCCCAGCCCCTTATAACCGCAACCCTATTCTATCCTTCGAACTAAGCTTACTACGAGGCATTGCATTATGGCGTGACCAACGACCTGACGGACTTGTAGCACAAATTGTGACCCCAAAGCTTAGAGCTGCCACATAAAAAATACTGTAAATAAAATTGAAGCCATAATAATTATTTCCGACTTTAACTAAGGCTAATAAATGTATAAATTATGGTCTCTCTAAATCGTGAAAAGTTTTCAAGTGAAACCATTCTCTTTAATTTTGTTAGTTTGAAAAGCCTGGTCGCCGAACAGATATCTGCTATCCAGATATGGCAAAAGAGGCCGTGACATCGGCTCTAAAAGATGCCAGGGTAGATTACAATGAAATAAACCAGGCGTGCGTAGGATACGTTTACGGTGACTCCACTTGCGGACAACGAGCACTATATGGAATAGGAATGACGGGAATTCCAATTTACAATGTTAACAACAATTGTTCAACAGGATCTAGCGCATTATACCTAGCAAAACAGCTTATTGAAACTGGCAACAATGATTGCGTTTTGGCTTTAGGATTCGAAAAAATGGAGAAAGGTTCACTATCTTCTAAGGTATATCAAGCTGTAATGTTGAAATTTGCAACTAATAATAATGTTTCATAGTATTTCGATCGAGCAAACCCAATGGAAAAACATGTAGAAGCTATGGCAGACTTGGTTGACCTTACAGGTTCGCCAGTCACTGCGCAAATGTTTGGAAATGCTGGTGTAGAACACATGAAGAAATATGGCACTAAACCGGACCATTTCGCAAAAATCGCATACAAGAACCATAAGCATTCCGTTAACAATCCGTAAAATGATTAGTTTTTGCATTTAACAAGTATTTAAAATGTTGTTACTTTAGAAACTCCCAATTTAGAGACGAATATACTCTTGAACAAATTAAGAACTCTCCAAAGATTCACGAAGTACTCACAAAGCTGCAGTGTTGTCCAACAAGTGATGGCGCAGCTGCGTGCATTTTGGCCTCTGAAAGTTTTGTTAGACGTCATGGTTTGGAAGGGCAGGCCGTAGAGATCGTAGGAATGGAAATGACTACCGATTTAGAATCGACATTCAAGGTTTGATATCCTCTCAGCCGTAAAATAAAATTATAAACTTTCTATTATAGAGTAAAAGTCTAATGAATATTGTTGGTTATGAAATGACAAAATCCGCAGCCGATAAACTTTTTGCTAAAACCAACTATAAGCCACAGGATGTTGATGTTGTTGAGCTACATGATTGCTTTTCGGCTAATGAATTAATCACATACGAAGCTCTAGGACTCTGCGACCCTGGTAAAGCAGGAGATCTTATCGATAAGGGAGACAATACTTACGGAGGAAAATATGTGATCAATCCAAGTGGTGGCCTCATATCTAAAGGTCACCCTCTGGGCGCCACAGGACTAGCGCAATGCTCCGAGCTAGTTTGGCAACTTCGAGGTCAAGCAGATAAGCGCCAAGTTCCAAATGCGAAATTGGCACTTCAACATAATATTGGTTTAGGTGGTGCTGTTGTTGTTGCTTTGTATAGACTTGGATATCCAAATGCTGCAAAATCTGTAAAAGCAAATCCTACAAGTGCCCAAGGAGCAATAGCAGAGAGTCCAGAAGGTTTTAAGGTAGCCCCTGTAATGAAATTGTTGGAGCAAGCGATGGCAGATGATCAAGAAAACTTAATTGAAAGAGTTCGTGCAATGTATGGGTTCAAAGTAACTGATGGCCCAGGTGGTAAAGTTGGATATTGGATAATCAATGCCAAGGAAGGAAAGGGCAAAATTATCTACAATGGAAAAGGTACAAAATATAGCATCGTCGTCAAATTTATTTATACTATATATTTTTATTTCCAGAAAAACCTGAAATTACATTTACTATTAAGGATGAGGATGTTACGGATTTAATTATCGGAAAACTTCCACCACAGAAGGCATTTTTCCAAGGGAAAATTAAAATTCAAGGTAATATGGGTCTAGCCATAAAGCTAATGGAACTGCAACGATCTGCACAAAAACGTATCGAAGAACTGAGATCGAAATTGTAAATTAGGTAATTGTATTGCGTGGTGTTACTTGGAAGAAGAAAAGCTGCATATTCCATTATTGTTATTGTTTCATTGGTGCATGATTCTTTATTAGTCAAGGGTGTTTTATGGGTGTTAGTCGTTACAATTTTGTACTTTGATATTAAATAAAAGAAATAATGACCACAAGCATACTTTTAAATAAATATCCAAAAAAACACTTATTTTCCAGCTATCGTATAATTAAGTAGATGATATGAAATGCTTTACAGAATTTGTATGGAAGCTATATTTCCTGGTATATATACATAACTTATTCCCTGGTATATATACATAATATTTGTTGTTTATTTAAAAATTTGTACATAAAATGTATTACAGTAAACACCTCCTACATCACGAAATAACAAAATTAAATAAATCTTCTATTTATCTTTCTTAACTTTGTTATCATGACTACGTCTACGATAGAATTTCCTTAGAAGCCATACACAAACCGCAAACGTGAAAGTAATGATACCGGCGAAGAATATATAAACGTCTAAGCAATGGTAAACATACCAAGGAAGGTAAGTGGAGATCGATTTTGTCAATGGGGCACCTCTTGTTTTGACTACATGTTCAATCCACCATATTGCGGTATCTAAAGCCTTTTGCGGCCTATTTTGAAACGAATAAGATACTGCTTTTGCCGCCTCCATAGATCTACAAAGACATAAAATTCTTTAGACTAGTTCATACTATTCTATCATTTCGATTTTACTCCGTTTTTAAGGCGTTTTTTATTGCATTGAACATTGTTTTCTCATCAATGTCCTCATAAGAAAGAATAGTTCCCATTCCACGATGTGCAAGCGCTGCCGAGTTCAGGAATTGATCACCATACATTGGGGTAGCTACGACGGGTACACCACAGTATGCAGCTTCAGTACTACCCAAGAGACCACCATGACTAACAAAAACTTTGACATTCGGATGACAAAGAATTTCCTTTTGCGGCATCCATTTTCGGATATGAACGTTACTCGGTTTGTTAGGTAATGTATCGTTTTCCCATTTCCAAAGAATTTGTTGCTTAAGTCTTCCTACTGCTGCAAGTATTGCATCTCGTTTTTCTATTGGCAGAGTTGCTGCTCTAATCATTGATCCCCATGATATGTAAATTACTCCATTTTTCGCTGAATCTAAAATTTGTTGGATATCCTAAAAAATAATAATACCTGATTTACATTTTTATGTCTATATCTTGAATTACCTGTTTCAACGGCTTTGATTGTTGAATATGAATTCCTCCAAGTTCTATAACAGCTGGGGATAAAGGTTTGGCACCACTTAACGAATAGTGTTGATTAACGAAGAAGAGGCTCGTTTCTTTGACAAGTTCGCCAATATCTGGAATATCATTTCCAAATTTACTACGAACTATATCCGTTGCAAAGCTTGTAGCATAGTGGCTAAAATTAAATTGGATCAATATTATGTTTGGATCTATAAAACATCTGTAAGATCGCATACTCATAAAGAAATTTCATTGCGTGTATACTAAATACATTTGCAACTCTGTGGAAAAAATCCATTTCTTCTGATTGGCCCCTGTAAAAGCCAGGAATATACGAAGGGATATGAGGATTTCCTATTCTATCATAGTGCCAAGGCATGAGAGCGCAGCTGCTAAGAGCGACAACAGGAACTTTTAAAAGATATGGCACTACCATCATACAATCTGTATTGAATTGCTCCATAAGAATGACATCAAATTTTTTTGTCGTCTTCAGGATTGCTTTAAGTGCCTCTGATTCCAAGGTTACCTTACAGGCATCTTGACCCCATTCATGAGCCATAAAAAACTCTTGGAAATGACTGTAAAATCTACGATTCTCAAATTTCTGTCAAAAAGTATAGATTCTTTAGCTTATTTCCATAATATGTTTTTGATATATCAATTTTGTCACTTGAGCGTTAAGAACCTGAATGTACAATTACGTTACTTACTTTGAGATCGACAGAATCACTTAAATTCGTCAAACCATGTAAAGGGAGATCTTTGTAGTGCGGTGGAGGATTCTCATCTGGAAAGTAGCTAACAACGGTGACATCGTGTCCAACCTCGGAAAGTCCTCGCATTATTGGATGAAAGAAGTGAAAATGACTTACTCCTGGATGAGGAAACAGCCCAAGGATGTTATATCCATTAGCGAAATGAAGGAGGTACAAAAATGCAATGGCGTATCCTGTCATTGCAACTAGAAAATAAAGAATCTTAAATAATCTGGAGTTAAATGTTATTTATGGCAGAACAACAAGCAAAACCACAGCTCTTTTGTTTTTCGCAATTTTAGGATAGAGTGGATTGCCCACTACTTTATTTCCTTACGATATTTTCTTATGTTATTGTTATCCCAAACACATCAGAAGCCAATTATTGTTGTGCCAAGTTCTCGTTTATATTATATACTATCATTGAAATTAAACTGCGCGCGCATTTAGAATTTAGTAATTATTTGAATAGTAAGATATTTGTGCACAAATACATACTGCAGCTGCAAATCATTTCACTATCTTTATCAATATTCGCCGAATACATACATATGTATCTACATATAATATAATAAATAGTCTTCAATATAATTGAAATTGAAGAGACCTCTTGCAGTAGACAAATACTCGCGATCGAGTATGTAATTCAAATTTAAATTTTAATCAATGTCATATGTCGTTTTGCCTTTAATCATGGCCAATTTGCTTTTGGCACAAAAATAAGAAATCGAAGCGAGAAAGACTACATTTTTTGTCTCTCCTCTTTTGTTTTATAAATTAATTATTCTAAAAACTTTTCGGTACTTCGCCTTAAGTGAAAGTCGAGAGCCACATTTAATTTCAAAGTTCAAATCAAACACTAAACTATTTCTTAATTTTAATTGAATAGCGCGAGGTGGGTGCATTTTATGATCTTATTTAATTATTTCTTATTTACCTGTTGTATAATGTTGTTTACTTGTGCAAACCATCAGTCTTAATTTTATCAAACTTCTTTTCGAAGATAACACTCGAATTAAAACACAGGTTGTGATTGTTTCTTTACTTCGCTTATTATATCATCAGTTTTCTGGTAAACATTTTCTTTCAATCCTAGTAAAATATGGTCGTTTGTTTAAATATATTTCAATACCGAGTTTTTGCAGAAAGTTATCGTATATATTTATCGTTTAAAATATAAATAGCACAGGGAATTGCGACACCTTTCGTGGAAATGGGACTACAACCGATTCTTACGGTGTTCCGCCTCAAACTGATTACTAATTTTTGTTCGTGAAAACTTGCGTTGGTTTTTCAATCATGAGGACAGTGTAAATATTTTGAGGCTTTTGTATTTAGGGAGACGTCGAAAAGATAAATGTAATCGAGAACAAGGTTTATGATTTTATAGAATTTCGAAGTTTTACTTATCCCAATACAAGTCGGCAGATTAACATCGATTGCAATCTCGCAGTTTAAAAAAATAATAAAACCAATATTAGCTATTAATAGATAAGAAGTAGTTTTGATTACTACTATTTTATATGAATATTTTCACTAATGCTACAAGCACGATTTCACGCGACAGTTTCATAATAACACGTTTAAAATTGATTAGAGATGCTTTTTTAAAAAGGGCGTCTTAATATTAAATCATATTAAATTAATCTGCTGAATTCGTTTGTTTGACTTATTATTTGTTTAACATTCTTATCGGAACGAAAATATTATTTCAATATAATTAAATATTTGTACTTACATTTAGTTCTTTATTTATTTGTATTTAACTTAATGAAATGTCTTCGTAACTTTTTTAGATAGACAGTAAGATGGTTTATATGCACTATATCAACTTTAATTCCTGTTATAATTTATGTGCTTTCTAGTGATGCTGACATTGGCTAAAACTTAACTGACTGCAAGAGAACATTCTGATAGTGAAGAATGGCTCAATAATGATGTTACAATGTGATGCTGATAAAATTGTATTTATTTTTTAGATTTTACAACCTTAAATACTTCTTTGTTGCACTTAGCGGAGTATAAATTATTAATCATATTTTTTGAGAAGAAATATACTTTCTAAGCATAGAGTACAAATTAAAAAAAAATTAAATTTATAAATGTATTGAATTTTAAGATAGAAATTTCATAGTTACATTATGTGTCATGAAAAAACTTTTTTACCTACTGATCTTTTTTCTTTCCATTTTTTCGATTAGTCATGCGACAAAATACCCACATAAACCAGACCCAACTTCCAATAGACATACCCATTATAATTGCGAACAAAAAGTACACATCCACACTATAATAAACATACCATGGGAGATAAGTCGAGATTGACTTAATTAGTGCAGATCCATTTGTGTTTGCAACATGTTCAACCCACCAAATTGCAGTATCTAGAACCTTCTGTGGTCTGTTTTTAAATGAAAATGATACCACTTTAGCAGCATCAAGGGACCTGTATAAAATAGAAACTTATAAAAACAAAAAGCATTTACACAATATGAGCAGACTTACTTTGGATCCAAGGCTTTTTTAATTGCTTCAAACACTGTTGTTTCTGTTAGTTCTTCGTAATGGAGAAGATTTCCCATTCCACGATGTACAAGAGCTGCTGCATTCAAAAATTGATCACCATACATTGGTGTAACAACAACAGGAACACCACAATATGCAGCTTCTGTAGTGCCCATAAGTCCGCCATGACTAACAAAAACTTTAACATTTGGATGGCAAAGTATTTCTTTTTGTGGCATCCATTGTCGAACATGGACATTGTTCGGCTTATTGGGTAAGGTAACATTTTCCCATTTCCAAAGAATTTGCTGCTTAAGTCTTCCTACTGCTTTAAGAATTGCATCTCGTTTGTCTATTGGCAGCGTTGTTGCTTTAATCATTGATCCCCATGATATATAAACCACACCACTTTCCGCTGAATCTAATAGTTGTTGAATATCCTAAAGAATGTAAAAATAACCAAACCAATTATATTTTTAAAATGTTTTAAGATACCTCTGGCAATGGTTTAGACTTTTGAATATGAATTCCTCCAAGTTCTATGACAGCTGGCGATAAAGGTTTAGCGCCACTTAAAGAATAATGCTGATTCACAAAGAAAAGAGTCGTCTCCTTGACAAGCTCTCCAATATCTGGAATGTGATCTCCAAATTTACTGCGAATTATGTCTGTTGCGAAATTTGTAGCATAATAGCTAAAAGTGTAAAGATATATATTTATATGCACAATGAAAACAGCATATAGTACTTATAAAGGAATTTCATTGCGTGAATACTGATCCAGTTTGAAACTCTGTGGAAAAAGTCCATGTCTTCTGACTGATCAATGAAAAACCCAGGTATGTATGAAGGAATATGGGGATTTCCAATTCTATCGTAATGCCACGGCATAAGAGCGCAACTATGCAAAGCCACAACAGGAGCCTTCAGAATATATGCTACTCCCATCAAACAATCAGTATTAAATTGTTCCATAATAATAACGTCATATTTGTTTGCTGATTTCAAAACTTCCGCAAGCGCATCTGATTCCAAGGCAATTTTACAAGCGTCTTGACCCCATTCATGAATCATAAAAAATTCAAGAAAGTGATTGTAAAATCTCCGATTTTCGAATCTCTATTACAGAATGCTTGTTAAAATAATTTTGATACCAAATCTAGAGAGAAAAAATGTTATTCTATTTATAGTGCCTACCATAAGATCTACAGAATTGCTTAGATTATTCAGCCCAGCTAAGGGAATATCCTTGTATAATGGTGGAGGATTTTTGTCTGGAAAGAAGCTTATAACAGTTACATCATGTCCAGCTTCTGCGAGGCCTCTCATGATCGGGTGGAAAAAATGGAAGTGGCTGACTCCTGGATGAGGGAAAAGCCCGAGGATGTTGAGTCCGTCGATTAAAGGCAGGTAAAACGGTGTACATAACAGAAGTGCAAAGAGTCGAGTCATTTTCACTGAAAATAAAAGCATGTAAATTAACTAATATAAATACCTAATCCACTTATTAATCTATTAGTTTATCATTTTTCTTATCGTGTTAAGATATTTAAATAGTTTACCTGTATTATTAAATAAATAAATAGCCTGCGAAGGGCATACATTAACAGGTAACAAAAAGTGTTCACCGACTGGTTTTATGTTATTATAAATTCTTATGTTTATGCTTGTTCAGTCTTTATTTAAATTGTTAAATTAAAACACCTTTTAATTATGAAATACACAGTTGTTTGACTTACAAGTTCTTGCTTAATATTGCAACCTTTTACTGCTTTTTTATGGAAACCTATTAATATTTTATTTTCTGTATAATTTAATTAATTTTTAAAGGCGACCCATATAATGTCCCAATTCAAACTAATTTCGAAATGTTTCTCTCGTAAAAAAATACCAAATAAAAATAAATCAGTCTTTGTCTTTTATAGTTGTCAAATTTAGTTATCATAGCGTATTCCTCATATCAATTAGAAACCACTTGTATGGAGAGTTATCAGTAACTCAATTCGGTCTGCACAGTGATAATTTAGTAATCTAGATTATACTCGTATTAATGATTATTCTGAAGCATGTTTTTGAAACTTAGTCATAAAATTATCAATATAATAATACGATAGTTTTGTGATAACTTTCTTAAATTTGTTTGTCATTGAGTCAGATTTGGCTTGAAATGATTTGTTTTATCACACTTATGTCTTCGAAACGAAAAATAGATAACTAATTTCGGGTCTTATCGCATTCCGCATATTAGTTTGGTTTAGATGGCAGTAGAACGCCAAATTTCGTGTCCAATTCCAATTTTCGTATTTATACGGCAATAAAAAACTAGTTTAAATATCTGTATATTTATAAATAGAAACAAAAATACATATGCATATTACTTTTTTTTAATAAATATATCATGTTTACAGGTACACATAAAAAATAATTTGTAAATTATTTGATATCACAAAAAACTGATCTACTGATCTTTCTTATTTGCGTTATTGCGACCTTTTCTGGTGCAAAATCTTTGTATAAACCAAACCCAGCTCCCAATTGAAAAAGCAATGATAACTGCGAAAAATAAGTAAACATCCAAACAATAGTAAGCGTACCACGGGAGGTAAGTAGAGACTGACTTTGTCAATGGAGCACCTTCCGTTCTAGCAACATGCTCAACCCACCAAATTGCCGTATCTAGAACCTTTTGTGGTCTATTTTTAAATGAATAGGATACCACTTTAGCAGCATCCAATGATCTATATAAAATGGACATTTATAAAAGTAAATACATTTCAATTTGAGCATTTAAGGCTTACTTTGGATCCAAGGCTTTTTTAATTGCTTTAAATACTGTCGTTTCTGTCATTTGCTCGTAATGCAGCAGATTTCCCATTCCACGATGTACAAGGGCTGCTGCATTCAAAAATTGATCTCCATACATTGGGGTAACAACAACGGGAACACCGCAATAAGCTGCTTCTGTACTACCCATAAGTCCACCATGACTTAGGAAGGCTTTAACATTAGGATGACAAAGTATTTCTCTTTGCGGCATCCACTTACGAATATGAACGTTGGCAGGTTTTTTTGGTAAGGTATCATTTTCCCATTTCCAAAGAACTTGTTGCTTAAGCCTTGCAGCTGCTTTAAGAATTGCATCACGTTTTTCTGTTGGAAGTGTTTCTGCTCTTATCATTGATCCCCAGGATATATAAACAATGCCGTGTTCTGCTGAATCTAAAATTCTTTGAATGTCCTTAAAATTAATATACTCGGTAAGATTTTTTCAAAATTATGTAAGTAATAATTAGTATTTTTACCACATCTAATGGTTTAGATTTTTGAATGTGAATTCCTCCAAGTTCTATTACTGAAGGAGACAGTGGCTTGGCTCCACTCAAGGAGTAGTGTTGGTTAACAAAGAAAAGGCTCGTTTCTTTGACCAGCTCTCCCACATCAGGTATATCTGTTCCAAACTTTCTTCTAATTAATTCCGTTGCAATCCTTTCAGAATAACGACTGAAATAGAAATCAAAGTAATCTAACTGTATAGTATAAATATAAAAATTACTTGTAAAGAAAATTCAAAGCGTGAATGCTAAACCAGTTTGCGACTCGATAGGAAAAACTCATATCCTCCGATTGTCCCATAAACAACCCGGGAATATATGAAGGATTATGAGGATTTCCAACTCGATCATAGTGCCACGGCATAAGAGCGCAGCTGCTTAGAGCGATAACTGGAGCTTTTAGAACGTACGCTACTCCCATCATACAGTCGGTATTGAACTGCTCCATAATTATAACATCATATTTTTTTGTCGACTTAAGAACAGTGGAAATAGCTTTTGATTTTAAAGCAGTTTCGCAGGAGTTTTTTCCCCATTCATGAAGCATGAAAAACTCGAGGAAGTGATTGTAAAACCGCCGATTTTCAAACATCTGTAAAAAAGAATTAAAAAACTGTCTTAGTAACGGCGAATGAAAATTTATTACGAATCGTCGACCATCTTCTTCAAGAAGATGATAAGCAGTTAAATGTCATTATAATATTAAAGATACAAAGAAGTTACTTACCTTAAGATCTACGGAATCACTTAAGGTGTTCAACCCGTCTAAGGGAATGTCTTTGTAATGAGCCGGTGGACTTTTATCTGGAAAGTGACTGATGACAGTTACATCGTGGCCGGCGTCAGCGAGGCCTCTCATGATGGGATGAAAGAAATGAAAATGACTTACTCCAGGATGAGGAAAAAGGCCAAGAATGTTATAACCATCTGTTACAGCAACAAGGTAAAACGTTATAAGAAATAAAGTAGTGTTGCGTGCCATGGTAACTGCAAAGTACATATTTCAAAATCAATTGATTATTTTAACAAGGCGCTCTATATTTGTATAACACTCGCAATATTAAGCTATAATTTTTTTCACCGCAATTGTCAATACTTGTCTCTTTCACCAAATATTAGTTTTACAAAGATTTTTTGTTTCCCCTCGATCCAGACTGATTATAATTCCTGTGTAAAACTTTAGCTTGATAATATGTATTCGGCAGGGTACTCCTAATTTGAGATATCCACTCAATTTAATCAATCTGTGAAGATAACTTGTTTTCTTCGATTTGGCGGAATAAAGAATGTGTAGATAATTTTCAACTTATTTCATTAACGTCGGAACATTAATTAAGATATATTACGATATTACCACCAAATGCGCATCGCTTATAAAAAGAAATAACCTTATAGATTAATTAATAATAATTAACGTTTGTCTCTTATCTTGTAATACAACAACAATTGCTAAGAGTTTAAGTTTGAAAATATTTTTAAAGTTCATTAAAGTCGATTTATTTTCGGCCTCAAGAATACCACAAATTGTAATCAAAATAAATTGATGTTCATTTTTTCAGCCAAAAGAATTGAGAAAAGGCTGTCAACTAGTTTAATTACTCTGAAGTAGTTGTAGGTCATGTTAAAGGCTACGATGAAATGATTGTCTAAATTCCTAAATCTCACTTGAATTTTAATAAATATTTCTTGATTAAATTCTCACGACAGTTTCCAGCTGCTCGAAACAATAACTGCAACAACGTATTTAAATAACTGGTTAAAAAAGAACCAGAAGTTTTTATCTCCGCCGAAATTTATTCAGCATTCATTTTGGTAAATCACCTAGCAATTGGTTGTTACATAAACTGAGTGAATTATGTCATATTTGAACTGAGTCTAGATACAGACTAATTTTCACGAATCGAGCCTAATCTTTTCGTTCTTAGGAATTGTATTTCTTATTTCTTTATTGCTAAAAATACTTACAACGGATTTTGCAGCTTAATACTAGCTGCGATCCACTGTAACCGATTCGCGCAGTGTCCCGTCGTGAACTGATTACTGACAATTTTCTCGATTGGAATGGAGTCAACTTCGGGTGTTCGTCAATCACTTAGAAGAACGCGAACGCTCCTACAGGTCTAGAGGTCTGAACGAAGAAAACCATCGCTGTCGACACGCAGTATAAAGATAATCTTAAGAAATTTTCGCGATCAATAGACTCCTCCGATTAGCCGCAATTTATGCGTTATGAATCACTATCAAAGTAGTGCGGCCTTGGGAATCACTACGATCCTCTTGCTTTCGGAAGTTTGAAAATTCAACATAACTGACAGGGCATATTAGTAAAAAGACATTTTCATGCATGGAAAGCTTCTGGATCCTACAATTAGCATTTAATCTCACAATGGGTAAGAGTGCTTCTTATGTTTGTTTAGCTTGTGTCATTTGCATAAGATTAAAAATAAATTTGCTATTATTTTTTGAAATTAAAAATAACTAGTATAATATAATTGAACTCATTCATCTTCTTCGCTAAATGTTTCTAGCTGTGGTTTTTTATTTCATCTGTTTTTTCGGAGTTCAAGCTCGCAACTAAAGCTGTATGTGTAAACATTGGTGTACCTTAAAATATAATTTTTCTGCAATGTTCACGAAACATAATATAATCTCATGATGTTCGTTGATCAATGGTTTTATCTTGTCTGTTGTTTTTAAAATTGGGTAGTATAATATGCTCCATTTTTATCTTCGACCAAAAAAATTCAAAAACGCCGTCGCGGTCAGTTTATAATAATTTTATTACAATATAAAGTCGAAACCTATTTTTTAAATAAAATTTACATTTTTAATTGTCAAATTAATCTCCTAAAAAATCTAATTTTCCTTTATTTTATCAATTACTCTTTTTTTGAAACAAAATAATTCAAATATTTTTTTAACAATAAAGAACCACAGCATAGCTAGGAACATAAAGCCAAAATAAACATCTACGGAGTGGTAAATGTACCATGGAAGGTATGTGGCAGTTGATTTAGTCAAAGGAAGACCCTTCGTTGCGGCAACATGCTCCACCCACCAAATAGCAGTGTGCATAGGATCTTTGGGTCTGTTACTAAAAGAATACGACACTTTCTTCGCATTTTCCAATGAGCTAAGAAAATATGATTTAAAAAAAAACATATTAATATATTCAAATAATACCTTGAGCTTAATGCATTTCGAATCGATTCATAAACGCTCTCCTCATTTATTTCATTGTATTCTAAAATTGTTCCCATTCCGCGATGCACAAGCGTGGCTGCATTCAAAAACTGATCTCCAAGTATAGGAGTGACGACAACTGGAACTCCACAATATGCAGCTTCAGTTGTGCCAAGCAAGCCACCGTGACTTAAGAACACTTTCACATTCGGATGACAAAGAATTTCCCTTTGAGGCATCCATTTCCTTATGAAAACATTCTTCGGATGGTTAGGAAGGGTTTCATTTTCCCACTTCCATAAAACGACTTGTTCAAAGCGGCCAATTGCCTTCACAATAGCTTCTCGCTTATTAGTCGGAAGCGATTCAGCACGTATTAAAGAGCCCCAACTGATGTAAATTACTCCTTGTTTTGCAGAATCCAGAATTTGTTGAATTTCCTAAAACGTAAATGGATACGTGATTGTGCATATTAAACGATTGAATGGCACCACTAAGCGAAACTTGATTAAAATCTAGACCCGCTGAGTTCATTGAACATCGGCTTATCAATGAACAATAATCTTGTGCTTAAATTATAACCGGGAATGAAGGCAGGTTAGTTTAAACATTAGTTATTAGATGATATAATAGTGCTTCACAAATAATTATAAAACAATTTCTATAAAATAAACCTTACTTACCTGCGGAAGTGTCTTTGGCTTTTGTATATGCATTCCACCCAGCTCGATTACTGAAGGTGCCCAAGGCTTGGCTCCAGTCAATGAATAATGCTGATTTACAAACATAATGCTTGTGTCCAAAACGATCTCCTCGATGTTAGGGAATGAATCTCCGAAATGCTTTCTCAGAATTTTATTCGTTTCCCGTTGAGTCATGTAGCTGCAATTTTTGTAACGTATATTTTGGTAATACAAATTAACACTTTGCATCGAAAAAACTCACTTATATAAAAAGTTCATTAGATGATCGTGAAAAAGATTTTTTATTCTTTTCAAGAAACCCATATTTTCGGAGTGATCTAGGAATATAACTGGCATATACGATTGGATAAAAGGCGACCCCATTCTGCTGTAATGCCAAGGAAGTAAGGCACAACTGCTGATACCAATCACTGGGGCTTTCAACAAATGCGCTACACCTGACATACAATCATTATTGAATTGTTCAAGAAGAATGACATCGAATTTTTCCTCTAATGTCAATAGGTGTTTTATTGCATCCGATTTCAAAGAAGCTTCGCATGATTCTAGTCCCCAGTTATGAATTAGGAAGAAAGTAGAAGCTCTTATAGAAAATGGTGAGCTTTCGAAATTCTAATAGTAAAAACAAATTATTATTTATTATTATTATTATTTGCAGCTAAAAACTACCTTTAAATCGATAAAATCCTTCAGAGCTGGTATCCCAGTTAAAACAAGATCGGTATAGTTTTCGACTGGGTTTTTATCCGGGAAAAAACTGACTACTGTTATATTGTGGCCCTTTAAAGCCAATTCTCTTAGCAAGGGATGAAAAAATCGAAAGTGGCTTTCACCAGGATGATTAAATAGCCCCAAAACTCGTAGTGATAGAATGGGTGGGACAATAGCTAACACAACTAATAGCATATAAAACGATGTATTCATTTCCTACAAAAGGAAATATTTAAATTAAATCTTAATTAGTTGTATTTATATGTTTATGTTAGTATTAATAGATTACATTATCTTACAAGGGCAAAGAACACAGCTCCTGCTACATAATTAACTGAGTATAATGAGATTTTCCAAAGTAGAAACTATTTACGATTCTTTATCCAAAAATCTAGCATTAATTCACAAAATTAAAAGTAATCTGATAACTTATTATATTAATAGTCGTGTGCAACGTGAGATCAAGATAGCATTTTAAAGATCGCCTTGCAACTGCATCGCCTGGCGTAAAAAGCTTAAGTTGCAAATAATACCTACCAGATTGGCTAAGCCAGTAACCAATATATCTATTGAATTATTGAGGGCCTTTCATTGTAATGTAACCGCTCTCAGCCACTCTCTATATCATGATTAATTAAAACATCACGACTTGATTCAATCCTTGACATTAGCACAATACATAAACATGTCGAAAGTTTCAATGAATGGAAAATGTTATTGTGCTCGCAAATTATTAATTAATAAAAAAATAATAACAATTTTATCGTTGTTCATCTGAGCACATCATGCTGCACTTCGGTATTCTTGATTTTGTTTGAACGATGGAGGAGCTAAACAGTTAGTTGCATTTTTCCCAATTTCGGGGGAAATTTATTAGAGTATTAAGGACGGTTTTGGGTATGTAACTTTTCCATCATTCTATTTAAGTAATTTGAGGAATTTCGTGAGTGAATTTGGACAATAAATCTAACTTCAAAGAATTATCCTTGCAGCAAAATACTCTAGAATTGATCTTGTTGATCTTTTCAATATCCTAAATTGCCCTTTTTTTAATTAGATATTTGATAACTAAACAAAATAAAATTATCATGACCATCACAACTGATTTATTTTTTACGTTTATAAAATCTCAAATATGTGTTAAAAGTTATTCACCGAACTTTCACCTGAACTGGAATAACACGCCAATATATAAACTCGTCTTCTTTCAGCTACACTGATAAACAACTTCGTATTTTTTAATCTTTCATTAAACTATAATTTTAGCGATGTTAAAAGTAACTTAGAAAGTAAGTGGTGCACGATGAACTAGAATCATAACTTTGTATGTACACCAGCGATTATCCGAAAGTGAATTAGCCTGAACTAATTCATAGAAACTCTTGTTGATATAGACCTACTGCGGCCGCTGATATAACTGGTCTGGAGTTAAAAATCTTCACATAGTATGACTATAGCTATAAGATTTGAAATACTCGCAAAGAATCTGCAGCACGGCGTTGTTGCTCGTAGAAAGCTTCCTTAAGAGAAGCTCAGATGCTTATGGATACATTTCGTTTTCCATAAAATGAAAATCCTTGGGATTTCGTTTCATTACATAATGACTAACTAAAAAGTATCAATTACGGATTACTAAAAAAGAAGTAATGGCTTTATATGGAAGACTGCGATCGGAAGTGAGTTTTATTAGCTAAAGTAATGATGAATTTGCGACTTTTTGTTTCCAGTCTTTTTCTTAGTCTCGTGGAGGTGAACCTTTCTCAATGTCAAGTTGATTTTGTGAAATGACTGCTGATTTAGCAAGGCGAGTTATTACTTTAGACATAACTGTAATTATGATAATTTTTGTTTCTTTTTTTACAGAAATTAGATTCGATTCATTTTCCAGGTTTATCATAATAATAAATTGAAAATTAAGGTTTAAATATAAATATTCAAATTAGTTAATACATTAGCATAACCAAATTCCCCCCAGAATTGAAAGGCAGCGATCATTTATGCTTTCTTATTTCAATATCACACCCTAAATATTTAAAAATATTCGAAGCGATTCCGTATTGCCCACTTTAACTACCCCTTTTTAAAACGATAGCATCAGCTTGCCAAAAATTTATAAATAAAACTCATAGCATTCAAAAACGAAAAGTATATTGAAAAATATTACTAGTACTTAAAATAATGTAATTTTTTAGCGTTTAACAATTTGTTAATCTTAAATTTTACAAGTTATATACACTAATAATTCCCTACTAAAAACTATTCCTCAAGTTTAGCTATCTTCTTACATCGCTCTGTAGCTGCCTCAACAGCACCAGATACAGATGCTCGAAATCCTAAGAAAATAAAGATATTTTAAACAGATTGCAATTTTTAATCACAAAATATATTTTTCTATACCTGTTAATTCTAAATAGTTAAGCCCGTCAGCAGTTGATCCAGCTGGGCTTGTGACTTCGTCTTTTAACTGTCCTGGATGAGTTTTAGTCTGCTTAACCATTTCTCCTGACCCTAAAACTGTCTGTGAGGCTAGACGGTATGAGAGGTCCCTGGGTAAGCCCATTCTTACTGCCCCATCTGCTAGGGCTTCTATTAACACAAAAACGTAAGCCGGACCACTGCCACTAAGCCCTGTTATGGGGTCTAAAAAGCTTTCAGTAACTTCTTCGCAAGTTCCTACAGCTTCCAACAATGTTTTTGTAATTTTTGCATCCTCTTCAGTTGAGTTCTTTCCACGTGCAAAAACCGAGCAACCCTTTCTCACTAGAACGGGAGTATTTGGCATGGCTCGAATAACTCGAGCTCCCTCCGATAAGTGCTGTAAATGTTAACTGATCACTATCAACTCCGATGGTTTTTTTAATTTCTCACCTTTTCGAGTGTGTGTATTGTTACTCCCATTGCAACAGATATAAATAATTTCTCGCTACTCAAAGGTTTTATTTCTTGAAGGACTTTTGGCACGATCCCTGGTTTTACTGACACAAAAATTACATCTGATTGTTTAACAACTGGCGCATTTTCTACTAACGTTGTCGCTCCTAGGCTCTGGAATTATAAAAAAATAAGCACAAATCTTTCCATAAACAATTATGTACATACTTTGAAAGATTCAAAACTTGCTGTATCAGCAGGGTGGACACTTGCCATGACATTTTCAACGCTCGTTAAACCTGTGAAGGGCACAAAATACAAATCAGTTTCTTAAGGAGGATAACATTCGTCATTCGAAACATGTTAAGCTGAATTCCTATTTTTTCATAAGCCTAATTGCCACTCTATTTTCTAGAAAAGCATAGAATGAAAGGGTTCTACTTTTTTAGAATCTAAATCCAACTTTAACGGCTGTGCAAAAATAATTTTGTGGTATAAAGTTGAGGTACAAAATGAAATATTCTAAACTACAAAACTAAGTTGAAATTTTCAATTAAAAAATTACACGTTGTCGTAAAATTTACTTAATTATGAAAGTGTTATCAGAAAAGGGTTACATAATACGTTTTATTCAGTTTTGCAAAAAGTTTTACAATTTAAAAACATTTCCATGCGTAGAAAAATTATTTAATCAACGCTTTAATCAATACTTATTGAAGTCTGTGTTAGATTTAGGACTAATCTTGACCAACGCAGATTATATCGTTAACATGGTAACTATGTTATTACGAAGTCGTCACTGTGTTTTTGTAAAGTAAAAATTCTGATGTTGTTTTCAAAGATAAATTACTTTCTTCTCAGATAAATTTGTTATAATTTACAAAAATGGTGAAATTATTTCGTTAAAGTAAATTTACAGTTACCTGCTGCTAAAAATCCCTTAACCATAGCCTGAGCAATTTTTCCACCTCCAAGGAATCCAATCTTCCCCATTTGTAGCATTTTTAATTTTATGGTGAAACAAGCTGATACCACGGTATAAATCACAACTTCTCGCTACACTGTCACTGGATAATATTCAACCATTCAATGTTTGTAATCAATCTGTGCCAACTGGGGCTCAATCGGGGAATTTAGTCATGAGAAGCTTTCACGTTATCACGGCACTCAGTTGATAAGAGGACGAATTACTTTTTATGTATTGCGGATTTAAAGAGGATCTTTGTATGTAGTAATTGGTTGTAGATAACAGATCGTTCAATAAACTGAAACTGATCTGAAGTATGTGTAAGCCTTGAATTAGAATAATATATATGTACATAATAATTTAAGTGGACGTCTTTCATCAAAATATTTGAAAACAGCATTTTTGATAACGAATAGAAAATTGTCGATTTATCTTTATCAAGCGCAGTTGTTTGTAACATTACATTTTTTGAGATGCCGGTACATATGGCCACCTTAAACTCATCTATGTTATTTCATTTGAATAAGCACTTCTTTATTAATATTTATATTTTCGTGTTACTTTTCAGCTGCCACTCTATTCTAAGCTAGCTATTAATGCCCTTGAACAGGCACTCTAATATTCATTATCTATTTATTTGCCAAACAAGGCACACTTAAAAAGTATATTATCTCATCTACTTATGCTTTTTTGCTAGAACATATCTATTTCTCTCATGTTCATTAATACAAAAATTTTTATTTTAATTTTTCTAACTTGAACTAGCCTAAAATACTAATTAACTTAAAAATTAACCTAATACTAAAAGAATTTTTTCTTTGAGGAGGCAGCTTTGCACGCAATGCAACCCATTTGGTCTATTATGCCAATCCCTACGTTGAAAACCCTCAAAGTTAAGGCTTTTGATGTAGCTTAAAATTGATTGATCTCTTTGGGAGTAGGATTGTTGCGATGGAGGATACTCAATCTCCTTCTAGCTGTAGCGTCACAATCGCGCTGCAGGTGCTCCGATTCTTCTGGAGCTACTCCTTAGAACCGACAGCTACAATAAACTGCCAGCCCTATTCTGCTTAAATGATAATGAAGCGAACAGTAATTATTATTACATTAATGTTCTTATTTTATTCTCCAAACTTATATTTTTAAAATCGACACTCAGTTATGTTTTATAGAAGAAAAAAAACTTAGATAAAAATCCCGGGACCACACGGGATTCGAACCCAAATCAATAAAAACATGAGTTTTCCGTACTGATTCTAAAAGCAGAGCTGTGTTCTCTTGACGAGCTGCAAAGCTTTCATGAACTTTTGGCGTACTTAGAAGCTTAATGCTATAAACATAATTGAGGCGACCGACGAAACTACTTTCGCAAGAACTATTAAAAACCATAAAGCTCCCATAAATTTTTGATATATTCTAGTCCACCTAACAAGATATATCATTTGCTTCCACCATCCACCAGCATCGCCACCGACCAGAACTTAAATTTTATACACAATCGACGCAAACCCAAAATCCACTGTCACCGTCTCCGGCCAACACACACACCACCCACAATCCATTATCATTGCCACCAAACAAATTAAAGTTTATACACAATCCATGCAAACCACCCACAATACACTATCAACGCCACCGACCATTTTGTACACAATCCACACCAAACCACCCACAATCCTTCATCATCGCCAACGACCATCTACAATATTTATATACAATCCATGCAAAGCACCACAAACCACCCACTATTCTTTATCGACCTATGGGGTGCGAAAGCGAGGGAGACCCAAGCTCCGCTGGAAGGGTGGCGTAGACCAGGACGCTCAGAGCTCAGGGATGCCAAACTGGATGACATCGGCTCAGAAACGGGACCGGTGGAGAGAACAGTTGCGAGAGGCCAGGACCGCATCCCGGTTGTAGAGCCGTTAAAGAAGAAGAAGAATCTAAGTACATATGTGGTAAATTGGGGCATTTGTTGCAAAAAGTAAGGACTATTTTACATTTTCCGCTGCTACTCCAAGGATTTTCTACTAATTTTATAAAAACGAAAGGCTGAGAAAAAAGGCTTTTTATGGATGTCCAAAGAGGGAGAATTATTTGTCACAATTTGGTTCCACTTATTAAATTTTACGGGTTTTAAACCTTTTCCACTTTCAAAAATAAAATAGTAGTCACACAGTGGATCTTTGACATGTCGGACCATTAGGCATTGATAAAAAGAAGATTCTAGTCGGAAACAATTTTGGTAAAAATAAAATTTTGTCAAAATTTTTGTATCTAGTAATAAAATTAAAAAAGTGTATAAATGTCGGACGAAAAACCGCATATATATATAGTTAACCGAAACGAGCGGAAGGGAAATCATGTTTTCAACTTCGAAAATTTCTCGTAATTAAATCGCGTTTATTAAATTAAAAAATATTTTCTAAGCAAATAACTTTATTTTAGAGTCCCATTTAGTTTCAGCCAAAACGCTGATGGAGTAGTTCTAGAATTTTTTCCACCAGTAGCCTCCAACCACAAAAAATTTAAATATGAAGGCTTTTCGTTCCGTAGAGATATGAACGTGCAAAGTAAAATTAAATCAAGCAGAAGAACGGAAAAGAGGAAAAGCAAACAAAAGAAAAAGTCCTTTGGAACCGATGATATTATTAATTATGCTGCACTAAATGCAATATGGGAGAAGCCCTACGCCGTAAAGAAGATATCGTTAAAATTTAAACATCCAATGAAAACGGTTTAAGACTCTAATTTCATGAATAATACGAAAAACTGTGAAATAACAGTACAAGCTTAGCATTAATTTTTTTAGCTAATTAATTTGCTTGTGTTAAAAGTTTGAAATTTTCGTTTTGTAAAATTCGTATTGTAAATTATATGAAAAGAGAAGAATATATAAGATGAAATTGAAATTATTTAAATCAAGTACAAACAATGCAGTATAAGTAATTGCCTCGAATATTCAGTTGCGAGTTGTTTGGAAACTAATGTCTTAACCCTATTTTTGAATGGCATGCGGGTAATTGAGATAGCGGAAGGGATAGTACATAAGTAAAATATCTTCAGTATTGGTTCAGATTTTTATTTCCAAATATTTTGGGTGTGTTTTGTATACATTACATATCGTAGGAACAAGCCTGCCTCTATACAATTTACAAAAAAAAATTGTTCCGTATAGAAATCAGGGTCCACAAGTTGTCAATATTAATGAATTCGAAATTAACTAAATATTTATAAATACATACTCGAATCGTTCACGTTTTGTTTAAAAATAAAAAATACTATACAAACAAGTACATACAGTTGAACCCTGAAGTGTTTATATAATAAGGTACAAACGTTTTCTTGTAACAAATTAAAAAATTCGAAAGAAATTGCTTCGTTTTTATGTAGTAGATTTGATTTGCAAAACAAATTAACTATTAACAATTTTATTTTAGGTTTTATTATAATTATTATTATTGACTAAATTTGATGATGCGCCCTATCAGAATTGCCAAGCCATCACACTTTACCTTTTCCTTTGCTTTTTCGTGAGTCATACGAGTCGGCTGATCCAGAACTTAAAATGCCTTAAAAATTGGAAATAAGAAATTAAAAATTATTATTTTTCAAACAATTATGTTTTAGAATATATCGATATTATAAAAAAAACACCAAACACCTTTCTCGGTCATTTCCATAACACTCCAAAATGTTTTTACTTGTGAAAATTTCCTCGATGATTCTTCATGCAATTTGCAAAAAGGAAAATTTTAAATTCGAGTTCAAAGTATAAGCCGACAGATTTTATAATAAAACTAATAAAACAATCACATAAAAGCATATGAGCACAAAATGAACACGGCTAATGGAAATGTTTAAACAAAAGAGATATTTAAATGATTTGTACGTACTTCCGCCTCAAAATCCACAGCGTTTAATTTAATTTAATTTAGAATATCACGGTCAATTTGGTCCGATAATTTCATTAAAATTTGCTTCAATTATCGTTAATACTTACTCCTATTACGAGCTCCATTGCATTTTTGTGATAATATTAACATACCAACTGTTTCTTAATATTAGTGAAAGGAGGCCGGATGATGGACTATTCACCATCCCATAAATTTTGATGTTAATGATATTTTGCATATTTAAAATTTAACTAGAACTTTATATGATCTTGTCTCAGAAACGAGTTTTGTAACACTATATAAAAAACCGGGTGGGAGAACAGGAATAGTTCTCCTCTCATATCCCCGTTATTTTCGTAAATATAAAATATATGTACAAAAAAATGAATAAATCCTTTAAAGTTTACTTTATGCTTGAAAGTTTGCATTTATGCTCAGACCCAGTAGTCAAATTTAAAAGAAAAAATCACTCGTGCTCCAAAGCCGTTATATAACGATATATGATGACGATATACCGATTCTTCGTTAATCCGATTCTCAAGTTAATATAAGCAAGATCTTTTATAAGCATAATGATTTGCATATTCACAGCCCCAAAACGCAGTATTGTTAGTATAAAATTAAGGAAAATTAAACCAAAAATATAAGTCACTAGCAAAATGAAATTAAGCGGAAAATGAAGAAATAACAAACATATATTTGACTCGATTAATTTCAAAACAAAAAAAATTTAAGCTTGTGTGTAACCTATTTACAGTGTAATGTGGAGTTTTTAATTAACGAAATAAAAATAATGGTAATGAAATGAACGCTAATGGAGGCATAATACGGAATCAGAAAGCTACAGAAAACCAGGCCCTCAGCCGCCTTCACCAATCCGACAAACTATCTTCATCAGAATCTGAGTAACAACTACCTTTTGTTTTTTTACTCCTATCTGTGTTGATCAAGGGCGGTGGTGAGAAGGGCTTATAAATTCGATTACGTTCCCTATCGCGATTATTATAGCCTCCTCCGCTGCCTCCAGCTGATCGTGTTTGAGGACTGGGTGGTGGACTGAAGTCTGTTTCTGTATCATATGTTGACATGATGTCCGTATTGTAATTGTACCTACTGTCTGGCGAATATCTACCATTTTCTGGCGAATATCTATCTCTTTCATCTATAATACTAGGCGAATATCTATCATGTGGCGGCGGTGGCGGGGGTGACATTAGCCTTCCTAGAGGCGGTGGCCTCATTTCACCTGGAGGAATAAAAGGTGGTGGCATCGGCATAAACGGGTGTGGTGGCGCCATAAAAGGTGGCGGAGGCAGAAACGCTGGCGGTGGAAGCCCCCCTAGAAGCGGAGAGCTGGGCGATTCCATATGAAGAGACGAAGAAGCGTTATTGAGATCATTTGATAGCCCATCTACATTTGGTGCTCCTGAAATTAAAAAATCTAATTTAATAAATCTAATAACAAAAAAGAAAGAGCTACTATTTTGCAAGTTTGCGTCATTGGTAACAGGATTTCCAGCAAGTGATGTCAATTTCCTTCGTAATGCTGTAGCTTCTGATCTAGATTCTTCAAGTTTTCTTTCAGTTTGGCGCGCTGCTAACCAATTTTCGTGTGCTCGATTTTCTAGTGATGATATTTGTGCCTTGTGAGCTGCTGCCTGGGCTTCAATTTCAGCTCGAAGGGAATCGTTCTGGGATCTAAAATATTTGGAATATATAAATATAAAATAATTATGGAAAAGTTCGATGGAGCTTACTTTAATCCTTGGAATTCATCTTGCATTGTACGCACACGTTCGACAGTGCTGGTAGTTTCTCCTTGCTGTTTCATCCACATTGCCTCTTTTACACTCAGTTCTCTATACAAGAAAAAATGTATTTTAATTTTCTAACGGAACAGAATCTTGAATCATACTTTTGCAATTGAGTTTCCTTTTCTTTAAAATAACTTGATAAAACTTCTAATCTTGTCTGGGCTTCTAATTTGTCCTTTTCCGATTGTGTGTACTCCTGCTTGAGAGCAGAAACTTCTTCGCTTACGATTTTAACGTGATCCTCTAACAGTTTTCGGGCGTCCTATTAATATTTCAGAGTTACAAAATAATAATCTACAAACGCGTTATAATCTTACCATTTCGCCTTCTAGTCGTTCTTTTAATGAATCTCTTTCACGAGATGTCGCTAGAATTTCGGTTTTAAGATTTACAAGGTCTACAAGATCTTTTGTGTTAACTTTTGGATTTTTTTTCACTTCTGTTAAACATTCTTCTAAAGCCTTTAAAATAAAATTTGTATTACCAAATAGATAATAAGAAGTTATATGCATTTTGTGCTAACTCATAAATTTACAAAAGTTAAAAGTTTAGATTTAAAAATATTGTGACAAGCCAACTGAAAGGAACCGGTTAAGAGACAATATACCATTGTCTTTTAACTTATAAAGAACACATTCTTCTTATGATTACGCGGCTTTGTTTAAGGAAAACGACATTTTTTATTCCAAAAGTTACCTGTAATCTAGCATCACTTTTTTGCCACTTCCTTGAAGTTTCCTCATATTTAGTTTTTAGGATAGCAATTTCATTTCTCAATGTTGCTACTTCCGATGTTTTTTCTTCAAGAGCTCTGGACATTTGTTCTTCTAGTAATTGTTTGGATTCAATAAGTTTCGCTTCCTTTGCATTCTTCCCTTCTTCCAATTCCTTATTAACCCGCTTTAGATTTTCAATCTCCTCCGAGCATTTCGCTGCCTGAGCAGCGATAACTAATTGCAATTCGCTGTTTTCCCTGCTCTTTTCTGCTAAGGTTGTATTTATTTGGACAATTGTATCTATGGAATATTTTAAAAATTAGCATATATATTTAAAAATCGTGAACAGTAATAGACAAACTTTGTTGCTCGTTAAGCTGTTTTTGCAATTCCTCGACGCTGCTGATTATGGAATCGTCTCCGCCTTGACTGCTTAAAAGATCCGAGACAATTTTATTCAATTCAAGACCAGCTTCAGCAGCATTTTCCAATTCCTATAACCAATTGAAAGGACAATAATGAAAGTTTATAGAAGGATACAATAAGATAATTACCACTTCAAGTGATGCTACCTGGTCTCGTAATTTTAAATTAGTCTCTTCACTTGCCTCCAATTCCTTTTTCAATGCAAGAACCATATCATTAGAACCAAATGAATTGTTTTCGATACTAGTTAATTTATTTTTTGTTTCCAATAACTCGTGCTTTAAAATTAAGCCTTCTTTGTTAGATGCCAGAAGGCTTCTTTCAACTATGTTCAACTTCGATAAGAGTGCGTTTTCTTTCTTCCCATGCGAAATGCAGTAGTATCCAAATGCAAAAATTAACACAGTTAATGCTACCACCCCCAAAAATACCAGAAGATCAACGGTTTCTAATATTTTGTCATTTAAAGATGTAAAGAAATCTTTTTCAGAAGCACAATGTGGGTGGAATTCGGAAATTTGGGAACGTTTAGATGAAGGACAGTTTTCTGAAGATAACTTTTCACAGAAGGCGGTCTCTTCCTTCGGTCTTTGGTTGGGATACAAGATCCTTTCCAATTCATTGTCGAGATTCTCATCTGAGCTATATTCGTGCTTGGTTGTTGTATACCATACCTTCTTAACAGTCTCCAACATAGTAGAAAAAAGACCTCTCGAATTTTCATTTACTGAAAACTTATCATGAATGAAACTTTTACTACTTTGTTCTGCTTTCTGCTCAGAGTTTTCGATCGGTATGTTTTCTGCTGATCCACCTTGTAACTTATAATCATTCGATTGTTGCGGTTGATGCTGGATAGTTTGATATGGATCATAAGCAAAAGAACCATCTTCATTGTTTTTCCTTACTGGTGGAGGCTTGTCATAAGGATTATTTGATTCTCTGTTAATAAAAGGATCCTTTTGACCACCACGTTTTAATATTGGCTCATCTAATCCAATATCTTCTTGTCCGACATCATTATTAACTTCAAGTATCTTGTTCACTGCTGCTTGGGCTATATTATCGCCATGAGTTGCAAACTGTTCTTTGCTCTCAGTTTGTCCACTATTATTAGATTCTGTTTGGGAATAAAGCTTTTGCCCATTATCTGCTACATTGTTGTTATCTTTGGGTTTATTAACTTGCTCCTCTGAAAGCTGATTTTCATTCTTACCATTTCCATTAATTTCAACCTTTTCAGCTGCGTTAGGAGGTAAGGTCACATGGCTGTGAATATCGCTATGCGTCGTGGTGTCCAATAAAGGATTTTGAATGGATTCTGGCTCATATGTTGGGTAAGTTGTAACTTCTGGAGCATTTGTAACCATATCGTTACTTTTAGAGCTGCTTTCGTGTAAAGGCGCAATTTGATCTTCGTTTTTTCTATCTATGTCTTCTTTCAAAACTGCATTATTATCAACGTCGGTTTTTGTTCCGTCTTCGATCTTACTACCTAAATTATCAGCCTTTTCGTGTACGTTTTCAGCCTTTTTTACTAAATCATTGTCTATTCTTGTGTTGTTTTCATCTTGTTGTTCAACTTTTGTAACCAAATCATCAGCTTTATTTAACTTCTCGAGTAATGATGATTCTGTTAAATAAGGATTTTTTGTTTCTATTGAATTACTTCCAGGCACTTTGGTTGGTAATCGTTTCAAAAATTCATTTTTAATAGTTTCATTTTTAATAAGATTGCCGTTTTTATCAACTGGGCTATATTCAATGACTTCTTCAATATCGTCTTCGTCATCATCCTCCTCGTCCTCTTCTTCGTCTTCTTCATTGTCCTCCTCAACAGTTATCCCATCATCAGAATCTTTTGGCAGTATTGTACCATCAATAACCTCACTGTTGTCTGCATCTTGCACAGGTGATACGACCGGCTTTTCGGTGTTTGTTTTATTTTCTAGGTTGCTAGTAACAATTTCACTTGCAGTTACAGCAGGCAAAGGAGTGGTGTTCGTGACATTATTTTCAGTTTCTACAGGGGCTACTGAACTTTTCAATTGTTCTTTTTCGGGTAAATTATCATCCGTTGCATTATTTTCATTTTCGACAGAGGCTACCGCATTTTTCAATTGTTCTTTTTCTGGTACATTACCATTCACCGAAGAAGTCAAATTTTCTGATGGATTGGGTTTTATATCTTGTATCGAAGTGTCTGCATCCGTAGGAATGACTTCGGAGCTCGCTTCTTCTACACTGGTACGTTTTTGTTCTTGTATAAGGGGAACCTCTGAATTCTCCGGAGAGCCTTTTTCAGTAAGCGCTTCTTCGATATTATACTCAGGTTTCTTGTCTTCTATTAAAAGGTTCTGAGATTCTTGCTGTGGTGGCGTCTTATGCAATTGCATTGGGATACCTGCCTTAACAGCATTATCTCTCTGTATATTTTCCGGAGGCACCGTCACCTCACTGATATTAGGAACTGGAACTGGCACTAAATCTTCATTCTTGACATATGTTTGATCTTCCACAAAAAACTTTCCCGGAGCCAATATTCGCTTGCCTTTAATTTCTACCTCGTACAAATCTCCCACTCTTGCATATACATCTCCTTCGTCGCCTGCTTTAAACGGCACCACATTCTCATTATTTTGAACTTGACTTGAAATTGCTCTTGCATGTGAGATTTTTACTAGAAATTTAAAAAATATATTTTTGGACTAGTGCTCTCCGACCGAACAATCTTAAATAGGGTTTTATTCAAATGCATACTTACTCTGGCAAGATGGATCGGCACACAATCTTTCTTGTGGTATATTTCCATTTGATTTAACAATTAAAGTACCTACAAATACGAAATATATGTAAAAATATAAAAAATTTTCCATCTTGTCATCGCTTGACACTTCTTCTAAGCCACATCATACAAATAATTTTGGCTTGGTAAGCTTGGTAGCCATGAATTGAGCACGTCAAAATATATTTGTGGTGGCGCTGTAATAGGACACAGTTAAAGTATATTTATTAAGTATATTTAATAATAGAACAAAAACTAGAAAATTGAAATAAACTAAAAAATAAAAAAATACTTTAAAAATCGTAAATCCACTTAAATTTAAATCTATTGCAAATACCTAACACGAGTACCTCTGCTGAAATCAAGATAGCGTATCTGTATTGAAGAAGAATTACATCGGAAAAAAGAATAGGCGCTAAAAATACGTTAAAGATTAAACGAATAAGATTTTCTTATATTATAAATATTTATTAGGTAAAAATATTGATAGATACTTCCTAAAACCTGCTAGAAAATTAAATTACGTACGCTTTGAAAAATTTGCCAAATAAAAATCTAAAACGTGAGTGGAAATGTATCCATATGTTATCAATGTAGGGGATTTTCTTAAAGCTACTAATAATTATAAGCTCAGACGTGGTTTTTTCATTTGGACAACGAGAAAGAAAGAGTTACATATTTTGCAATATGTTTTTTTTAAATTATGTCAATATAATTTATATTGCAGCATAAAAATCCGATACCTCCTCACTGAAAATAGTTTTTACCTCACGAAAATTTCCATAAGAAAAAGGCAAAATTATTATAATCGTCAGAAATTTCGGAAACCTTCAATTATCAAGCTATCTAATAATGTATCAAAGGAAATACAAACGGATCCTGCTGAATTGATTGGAAAAAGTAATATTTCTTAATTTATCAAGTTTTTAAAGTTAACGATTTCTCGCTCGAAGACACTGCAGACGAAATACTTTCCCTAAGGGAGGATATACAGAAGCAAAAGAGCATTTTATTCGAAATTTTAGGCGAAACAAAATGTGTCAAGTAAATAGTCGCTTATTACGAGTAGACAATTTAATTTTGGAAACCCAAACTATTTAACAGGAGAACATCTGGCTGGAGAAGACTATGCTGGTGCCTTTGAAAAAAAGTAACCATTATTCTAATAAAACAAATTGCTTCTAAAATCTTAATTTATTTCATACATTTCTAGTTTTTTAAATTAAAATTACGTCTATAAAATTTTTTCCTCATAATTGCATTTGATTACACGAGACTGGCGCCCCATCGGCGCACATTTTTTGTTTTGGTTTGTACAATTTTTTCTCTAAATTATTTCTAAAACATAAATTGCGTTAAAATGATATTATGTAGAAATACTCTAATAGGCTTTTAACAGAATGGAAGTCGATTTAGAAAAATTCAAGCCGAGAAACATAAGAAGGAAATTAAAAATAATAATCTCTAACTAATAAACTAAAGGACATCGGTGTAATTCTTAAAAATAATGGAGTTAAGACTCAAATGCGTGCTTAATTAAGAAAAGCTTTCTTTCATGTTTCTTAAAGCTACAAACTAGAACTTTTACAAAAAATATTTTAAATTATATATATATATATATATTTTAAAGACGTCGCCATCGCAAAAAAATGGCTCGTCTAGTGCGGGGGTAATGGAGGAGCGACAATTTAGGTCCAAACAGACTGGTAAAATTACAAGACAATCTTGTAGTCGGTGGTTATTACACACTGAGATTATCACTAGGATTTGGTTCACTAGGAAGAAGACTTACGAGGCCCGTCGAAGGCTGTAAGGTGGTTGCCGTGCATTGTGTTGTGATGATTTCTTCCTCGCTAAAAATCTGTGTTGGAAATGGATTTGAATTTGTTACTATTATGGGGGATAATGTAATAGTAGTGGGGGTGGGCGATAAAACGATTCCTGAATGCAGCCCGGAGCTCGATATTGATGAGTTGTGATTTATAAGTGTCGTCGGAGCTATAGAAACTGGCTCTTGAGGCTGCATTAAAATCTGCGGCAAGGTTGTACTTATTTCTGGTATTTGATGAGAATGAGTTTGCAGTGTAGCATGCGGACTTATTGCGTTGTGGTGTTGCAGGCGATGCGAAGAAGATGTAAACAAGTTCACCACTACAATAGATATAAACCTGAGTTTCTTGGTTCGCAAATTAATAACAGTTTATTACCTTGAATATTGCCTTCCTGTGAACTAATTAAGAGCGACTCTCGGCTTAAGTTGTCAATAGTTACAGGCTGTTGCTTAATTTGGTGTTTAATAAAGGGCACATTTGATTGGTTCTTGTTCGGCGTCAGCCTTGTCGCACCGTAGTCTTCTAAAGGAATCTCTAAGCAATTACTTGGAGCCGCTGAAGGAAGATTTGTACTTTCATCGGGAACTTGAATTTCGTAACAAGCCAATTCCGGTATAAGAGGCCGGATTTTCCCACCATCAGGTCTATGGGGATTGCGACAGCCACGACATTTGCAATCAATGCAGGATTTCGAATCAACATAGCATGGGCAACGTTGTCCGCAGCACGTCAGTTTCCCAGGTGTGGCGGTGGCATTTCCGCAGCGGCATCCACGGCGTTTGGATATGGGCTTTGGCCGAACAATATTCTGGAACTTCTAAATGAAAGAATTATTAGATAAAAAATTAAATTCAAAAACAGCATTTTCATCCTACTCTTGAACTGATGTCGTCGTCTCCGTCTGTTTTCCTTTTTATTGTGATTTTGTTGCCAATTCCAGTGTACAGAACAGAATACATAGCGGATCCGTTTGAAACGGTCTTGATCGGTGGTGGTTGAGGCAATTGCACAGCTTTCTGCTCAGCAGGTGCTGTAGCTATCACATTGTTCGTCTGTTGTTGGGTGCTTAGGCACGAATTGTTCACTACCGGCGGAGTAGGATTATTAAAAACACACGGTAAAATGGAATATGCACTTTTGGTAAGACCGGAATTCGCTTTAAAATTGTCCTGAAACTTTGCCCCTTCCTCTATAAATTCCACAAGACTCGCACTGGGTAAAGAGGCCCCGTTTTTTAACATCCCCGCAGCTTTGGCTTGCTTGCAAATTATATTATAGAAAGGCGTCGTCATAATGTGTTCACATAAACTTTTGTAGCATTGCAGCAATATCCGAAGCTGCATATTCTCCTCGTATTTATCGTAGTCCTTGCACCAACTGCAGGCTGGCTTGATATTTTTTCTCCCACGGACGCACATCTTACAGACATGATGTTGACAATGAACATTAACGGGGGTGTAGGGCTCTATTAACAGCCGGCCACAAACATTGCACGACAAAGACTGACGCAGGTACGGAACTAGTCGATAAAGGTCTGTCCAAGTTTGATCTGCTGAAGAGCTATCACTTTGGAACACCAGTCGCGACGTTGACACGTACAGGCTGATAGCATTCATTTTGGCTGATCACAAATAACAGATACAACTATCATAAACATTTGATACCTAAAAGCACGACAATTTGAATGCATTGACACCTGAGCTTTGACATTTTCCAGCGTCCACAATTGACAATAAGATTGAACGTAAAAACAAGATCTTAAATGCACCTTCTTTGCAGAAATTGTGATGCATTTTTATCAACTTGTTTTGTGTACATATTCCCTTACTGTAATTATTCAGAAAACGAGTACAATTCAGTCAAAATTCTTCTTTTTCGCCGAATGTTGAACCGCTTGGAAAACGTCAGAAGCTAATTTCCACGGGACACTTACAATATTTCCCATTTAATTTCTCAGCAAAATATAAAGTAATACGGCTATGTTAATGTTTTAAAACACTTTTGGCATTTTTTAGAAAGTATTAAGGCAATTAATTACAACAATATAAAGATGATGTCCAAAAATTCCGGCAATCTCGCATTCAGCAATTTATGATATTTACACTTGTTTCCCAGGATCTCGTTACTAACTGAATAATAAAGATAAAAATATTTGTTTTTAAAAAGTTATTACAGAAAGATCTTTTTATAAGCAAACCGTGGTTAGAAAAATTACCGAGAGTTGTCAAAACACAACACTAGTACGCATGTCATCGCATCCAACACAAAAGCGATTCTACCCGTGATTTTTGATTCAATTTGAGTTTTGCTTTCAATCGACTTTCCGGTTAATTGAATTGAATGCGCATTGCCGTTCAATGCTTTTTTGTAACAGTTGGTAATCAGTAAACAATAATCCTTTTCCTTGTAGCCCAAAGTAGGAATTTGAAATAAAGACGCTGATTTCACAATTTTAAAGTGAATCTCAAAATAGTAATTAGCAAAATAAGGATCCTAATCCAGCTCATGAAACTGGGACATTTCTTCTAAAAAATGTCAAAATATGCAGTCCACTGTAAAATATGGAATGTTGAGGCTTTCAAAAAAAATCTTAAAAATCAAGTTAATAATTGACGACAACGTAAGTATTTATATTTGAAATAGCGTAGTCCATTAAAACAAAGTGATTTTTGACAAATATTCCAATTGCTCACATTTTTAGCAATTGTTTACAGGAAGCAATCACTTGTACTTCGAAATTAGTGTGCGCAGTGTGCTGTGTGTGTTTTATTTACTAAATATCAGAACTTGTGTAACTTCAAAATAGGCAGTTTTTTCATAATTGTTGATAACATTAAAAGAAATCAAGTGCTAGTTTGTAGAAATTTATAATATATATTTATATATTTGATAGATAAAGTAAGTATATTAGGCTATTAACCAACCTAATGTTCTTAGTCTGGTATCGTTCCTCTCGTACAGTACTACGTGTCAAAACTTCCTTTTTTGAAAATTGCTAGTTATCAAAGTTTATGTTATAACGCAAAAAAATACGCACTTACTCAAAGAAAAAAATCCAGGGTATGGACCTTTCTATTGCTACCCAAAATCGCAATACGCTGGGTGTACAGTTCGGGTATATTTTAAAAATCGAATGGAAATTAAATCTTACATGTGGCTACAGTCCTTGTAGGGCTCGGGCCTCTTGGACTCTCTTCTTCCAACGTCTTGCTAGTTTTCTCCAGTTTGTTATACAAAGTTTTCGTATATCTTTTAGTACGACTATTTCTTGGTCGTCCTTCGCTTCTTTTTCTTAATAGCCTACCATTGAAAATACGGGCTAGCATTCGTTCTTTCGAAGTTCGTACAAGGTGTCTGAGACATACATAGTGGTCTCTCCAGTTTTATGTGCACACATTTCTTCAAGTTCTTCATTAGTTTTAATACACCAAGTTCTTTCTGATTTTTTCATTATTTCATCCGCAGTGTTAAATGTGTTATTGGTGAGATCGCATATCCTTCCGCAGACCTGATTCTTGAGGAAAGCCTATTGAATTGTCACCTCTTATTCTCACTTCTGTCTTTATTTTGCACACTTCTATTTACTTTTCGGACGACTTAGCAAAATATATGAAAGGTGTGTTCAACAACGTGATTGGTCTGTAGTTTTTGTAGTTCATAAATTCACATTATTTGTGAACTGGGACAATTGTGTCTAGAAGCCATTCTTCCGGCATCTTTTGCTTCTCCATAGATTGGAAATGAGACTATGTTGACTATGTTATGGCATAATTTCTCCCCATTTATGTGGGTGTACCATCTGGCCTGCAGCCGTATGATTTTTGAGTAAGCTTTGGCGCCTCATTTTCAGGTCGTCTGTACTTCGGCTATCTGCTTCTCCCTGTGTTAGGATTATGTTCTCTTTTATAGAAGTCTCAAAAATGCTTCTCTCGCACTTCAAGTATGTCTTCGATTCTACTAGCTATATATATATATATTCTATAGCTCTCTTCTTACCATGTAGTAGATGAGTTTGTATCCTTTCTTTATCATGTTTACGTCTTTGTAGAAGTTCGTAGCATCCTTATTACTGTAGCTTTGTTTAATTGGACTAATTCTATTTCTGAAATAGTTTCGTTTTTTTTCCTTAATAACTTTTTCATGCCCCTTTGTGTTGCTACCTATTTTTTGTGATTTCCTCTTGTCATTCTTGTGTACTTAAGACATTGTTGTTTGTTATTGATAATTTTTTTTTTCGAGTTCTACATCAGGTTCAGTTCAGTTTCATTTTCAGACTCCTGTTAATATTGTTTCATACTCTTGTGCTCCTTTGTTTGACTACTATTGCTACCCATATTCGAAATACACTTGTTGCATGCACAGTTCGGGAATGTTTCAAAAATCAATCAACGAGATATATAGCAGTAAATAAGAAACAAAATTGAAATTCACAATTTATTGCTACAAGTAAAAACACTTTCTTTAATGTTCCTAAATTTTCACAGCAATCAGACATCTTCTCCGGTCTGATTGGTTTGAAAAGCTTTAAAAATTTGGTACTATGTTTATAATTTACTAAAGTTTTTTCCTCTACATTTGCTTGCAATAATTTATTTTATTATAAAAAATATAATGGTATGTTTCTACAAGTCTTTGTTATAGTTCGCCTGCTTTTTTATATTGTTCGCTCTATCGTATGAACAATATTAAACGTTCTCTGAGACATTCGTAACACTAATGTGAAACGCACAAAATTGAAATCGAAAACTGAATATTTGAAGTGTTTTTTATTAACGTGGCGCCAATAGAAAGAATCGGGACGAAAGCACTTCTCGGCATTTAAAGATCTGCATCACCATATTAAAGTCATTTCTTTTTCAATCCACCTTTTGAAAGTTCGGCGAGTCTTGTTATTTTGGTCGTCTCGACGCCACCCAGCACAGCTACGTAAAACGTTGTACGACGTACTGTTCGAAGCGTCATAATTGTACAACGTGAATGATCGTCGAATTCGAAACGAATTGTATAAGTAGGAATGTTCGATGGTTCTTTCGAACGAACTCGTCGCGGCGCTTTTGGAATCGTCAAATAACCGTCAGTTAGTGTTTCGTTCTCGTCGAGTGTTGTTCACGGGCCGAGGATCAGTAAAAAGACTTTTCCTATTAGTTGAAAAGAAAAAAGGAAGTGCTTCAAAAGTTTTGCTAATTTCGAGGTGAGCATTAACGTCTTCTCTTGGACGTATAGTGTTAACAAAAACTAAGACTTTTGATTACAAGTGATCGGATCCCATTAATTCCCAATAAGGAATTATATAACATGCATTTGTCAACTTTTGCATTCTCAAATTTTTGAATTATCTCAAAACTGTGGATTTAAGTACACCTGCTTCATAAGGATTTAATTTAACATTTCCGGTGGTTTATAATAAAAATGACTATGAAAATTTATCCCTTAATCCTCACACGTTTTCGCTGCGCAAAGTGAGTTCATATCTATTTTTGAATTCGATGGCGTATAGAAGAGAGGGGCGATCAGTCGACGACTAAAGACAGACGAAGAATCCTAGTGATGGGTTTGGAGCAGGGTAGAAACGTGAAGTAATCGGCGGTTGATCTTTTTTAACACCAAATAGCAAACCAAAAGCGAATGACAAATTTGAACAATCACAAAATGGTTGTCTCACAAAAGGAGTAAAAATTTTTCTGGGAATTGCTCAACATGCAAAGATATTTTCATGTGTCAGGTTTTTCCGCAATTGTAAATAATATCATACTTTACTTGAACTCAGGTTTCTCCTTTTCCGCATTTTTTTTTAAATAAAAAATAATTTCCAGGCCGTGTGGAATAAAATGATGGACACAAGTGCTCGGCGCTTGTTGCCAAATTTTTATTTTTGGATATTCGGTATTTTTCTTGCGCCTTTTTTCTTAAATTTCCCCTCAACAACGTTTTCAAAGTATATTTGGATTTTTCAAGAGGTTCTCGTTTGCCGAGGAATTAAACGAATTTCGACATATGAGAAATTTATTACCAACTAAAAGTATAATAATATTTTTTAATTTGGTAATTTGGGTCCAAATTATGCTTCTTTTTTGTGAGTGCTATTCCTAATTTTTTTCATATCAACAATTAAAAATTCTTAAGAGATATTTTTTACAAATATTCAATTGCATATGGATGGAATACATTTGTACTATTATTATTCAAAATGCTAAAGAATCTGTTGTCTCCTTCAGAAAGGTGAAAGCTAAAGCTTTTTTCAAACTTGTTAAAAAATTAAAGGCGATATAGATAAATTAATATAATTGCTTTGGTGTATGCAAAGTGTATACCCCTGGTGCATACCATTGAATTAACTTGCTCAAATGATTGCGTCGAACTTTGACATTAAAAAGCCGAAATTAAGTCTTGTTCTGTTTAAATAGCCATATGTATTATCCATATCCACTTGTGACTATGTTTTTTAAGCGTGTTAAGGAAATCAGCACAGCATTATTACTTTTATTTTTCTGAGAATGATCTAAAATTATATTTTTTTTATTTTAAATCAAAAATATCACATTTTTAACACCGGTATGAAGTGTCTTTGGAGAGAATCATTTTTTAACAGATTTATTTTTTATATTTTCAGTTGTGTCCGGCGATGTTAATTAAATTAAAAATTCTAATAGTGCCATAATTATGTCTGGGCAACAATCGTCAAATCAACCGACTATGCGTGGAGGATGGAATCGCGGTCCACCATCTCCAATACATTATAGACCGCCTTCACCTTGGGCACCATCGCCGCCACCAATTATATCGGGCCCAAGAAGACCACAAATGAATTCGCCGGGTCCGGGACAAATGATGGGTCCACCTATGGTCCCAGGTATGAATTCGATACCACGTTCGCCGATGTCACCATCGCCATATGGTACTAGCTCGGGACTTCGCGGTACGCGCGGTACAAACAGTATACCACATCCAAGACCGAAATGGCCAGGCCCATTCCCTCCAAATGCAAATCAACCTGACGGCATGCCACCACAGCACCCAAATGCATCAATGGTTTCCCCATCGCCTCCAACCGTAGGAGGAGCTAATGGTCCGAGACCATATCGTCCAATACATGCCTTCAGCCCAGGACCAGGACCAACTAGTTCTTTTCAACTATCCCCAACACCATCCCCAATTGTTTGTCAAACACCACAAGAATATTTGTATAGTAGTGCCCCATACGAACAACCGCCGAGACAATACGAGTATGTTGGGGTTCCACTGGAACCCCCACAACCAAAATCATACATCATTTATGATGACGAAGAGGATCAAGGACCTTCGACAGCAGAGATTATAGCAAATCAATCACAGGATTATATTGATGAAAAATTAGCAGAATACCAAATGACCATTCTTCAATTGCAAGGTAACAAACTCAAATGCTTTAATTAAGAAAATACTTTACTGAATTTCGGGGTTTTACTATTTGTTGTGATCTGAAACTAAAATACTTGCCTTTATCGATTATACCTTCTTATAATTCATAAGATAGAATAATTTGGTTCTTTTGAGAAAAATCAGATATACACTTTTGTTACGTAGTTTTTTTTAACACGGAATAAATTTAGTCGATTCGAATATTTGCACCTACAATTCCTCGTAAGTAATTAGGTAACATTCTCTATTAAAATGTAAATGCTTTAGCATTTCTTTAAAGCCCTGTTTACTCTTTAAACTTTTTTAAATTTGCAATATATATACTCGTATGTATAAATATGCATTTCAATTTCGTTGGCAAGTGTATTTAATTTTGTTTGTTGAGGCGCCATATTTGCCGACTAAACAAAGTTGTGGAAATATTTTTCTAGACAATGAAAGGAAAGTCCGTTGCCAAAAATACTAACACGACCAGTTCTTAAAATTTCCAAAAAAATCAAACTTAAAAAACGATTAACAAATGATCAAATTAATTCGGCTTTAGAGAGCACAATAAAATTCTAGAAAGTCATGCTTGCTCTACTGTCACTATTTTAATGCTCGCTAGTAAATTATTAAACGAAAAAAAATTGGCAATAGCTTTAACACGAAGTTGCCCAAGAATTTTAGAACTCCGTCTCCTAATAACGATGCGATCATGTCAGGAGACTACAACGACGACTTCTAAAAATATAGCAACACTCGCATATTCACTATACTAAGACGATCAGTTAGTTGCATTTTATTTTTAGACTTCTGTAGACGCAATAGGTGCAAGCGCAATCTGATGCAAGTGATGCGTTTCATTCTGAGCTGGATATTTACGAAGAGGCACTCCGGCTGTGTTAAGCGAATTTGAATTCAAATGAAATTTCTCAGAGGTCATCATCTCAACTGAAAGTGAAAGTCATTTTTGTAGATCCGATCAAGTTCGTGATTAAAGTTAATTTCCTTCTGGCCTGTAGCGATCAATCATTTCAGCCTTCGGCGTTTATTAGCCGAAAATTTAAATACAGTCATTGCAACGTGTATCGAAGTCCACCCACAGATTTTCGATTATGCTCGGATTAAGCCTTTTACAATAACAAATTCAATATTGCTGAGTCGTAAGCCCGTAATAGAAACTTATTCTAGGTCTTACTGGGAACCCTTCAATAGATGTTTCGTATTTTGATGATTATAAACGTGGCTTTGGGTGTCTCCTTTGTAATTTTTGGCACAATAATATCCTGCTGTTGGCTACGCTAAAATGATAAAAGATCAGATATTAAGGTTGGCGTTAATAATGACTACGAAATTTCTGCGATGTTTTATATTAAGATAATTGGCGATTAGTTGAAAAAGCACCCATGAAAAACTCATCTGACCACGTCTTATCATTATAGCAAAGTCATAAAATAAATGGTGCGGACATTTATTTCTGCCCACACGAATCTTAATAGCATGACACAATTTTTCTTTTAATATATATATATAATAAATACATTACGAGTTGGCGCAAAAATTAAACGTTTGTATCTAGAAATAAATAGAACCGGAAAATGCTTTATTTGTATGCAATGGATATTTTAAAAACGAAGATTCTTAACTTCTAATATCAAAAAGATATAAAATTATTCTAGGCGTTCGTTACGATCTATAAAGTCAATCGATTTAGATCATTTTGAAATATTCGAAAAAATTGAATTTCAGTAAAAAAATATCGTATAGACTTTTCGGGGCTGCTTCTTCTCGCAGTTATTGCTTGTTAGTTAATAAATATAATATTTGTTAGTCAGGTTGCATCAAAAGTGAATCTTTATTACAACTCTCATACAGTAATTGACTGAAGTTTATTTAATTGGGAGGAATATATAGCAACCAAATTTGTGGTTTGTTATATGTATACTATCAGTCTATCAGTGGGGCTCTTAGTACCACAGGGTGGGTCATTACTTTGCTTTCATTACTTTACTTTATGGTCACAAAATGTCTCGCTGAATTTTAAACTCAACTAGTGAAAAGTCCATTTCCAGAATGTACATGCTCAACAATGTTTTTCTATTAAAAAGTTCAATCATTATGTAGATAATTGGAATAGAAAGAATTCAAAAACTGATAATACTAGGTCATAAATTACAGAACTGATAAATATAAATAATTTTAATCTTCGTTATATTATGTTTTGTAAATGGTGTATGTATCTTTCTTAATCGGCACTTTTTGCTTTCTGAAATGACCGCCCTCATTAAAATCACGTAAAAATTCTAAAGAAGCCATAGACACATTCTAGCATTTTTTTGTAAACTCTAATCAAAACTCATTCATTGATAAATGCAAAGTAATTTAATGACTTCTTTACTATTAAACAAAAGATACTTAAGAAGATATTCATGTTTCTTAAAAGCGTTTCATAGAAGTTAATTTCATAATATCAAGCGAGCAAGCGCCACCGGCTAGCTGAGCGATTACTCCTCGAGCTTTGGCATTGAAGATCCGAGTAGATTTGTAAACAAACGTACAGTGAAACTATAAAAGCTCTAGCTGCGCGATAAATTCAATATAATCGTTTATTATATTCACTAGAAAGGTGTATGTATTTGCGTCTCCCAAAGAAGATGATGTTTTATCTTTTAGTTGATGTTTTATTCTCTTTATACATCGTAGACTAAGCTCCCATATATATAATTTTTTATTAGGTAATTTTTATTTCTGTAAATTTATTTTCTACAATGTTATTTTTTCAAAAATAATAATAACTTTTTGGCATGATGGAAAAGAGTATTTTCGTCCCCGGCAGAAAATGTTTGAATGATCTCACAATAATTGTGGTCGCAAGTGTGACCCATACCATGTGATCTTATGCAACGATTGGCGGCCGTGTAGTGATTTAATGATTCGACACGAAAGTTAGTTGCAATGATGTCAGCTTTTGAAATAAAAGTAAAAATGTAAAGCGTCAAACCTTGGTCAGGGTATATGATCCCGTGAAAACCGCTAACCTTCTGCTTTCAGACGACGACTCTCAACTACATATTTTGCACACTTAATGCTATAAATATATTTGAGACGACGATCACAACCACAACGATTTTCGCAGCGAAATACGTCGTGTGAATACAATTAGAGCGACGGTGTGCCGGCTATAATCATTAATAATTTTCCTCTAATATGAAAAATTATTATTGAACTTGACGATGACTATTGAGGTTACTATTGATTCTTTCGCCGTGGTTTTATGTGTATGCAACTTTATATGAATCCGTGCGTACTAATAGTCTTTGACAGTTGTTGCGAAAATAGTTTCGCCTGTCGTTCCAATTAATTTTTCGCCCCAACGTGTCCCATTGCAGCATTAGAATTTTTTAATAGAGGCATCTCTCTACTCGACACAGCACAGAAGAACTAATTTACTATAATTTGAAGTTATGGTCTTATCGGAAAAAAGCTTCCACTTTCCAAGGAAATATTTTTTTATTTTTATTCTGTAATTTATTATTTTGCATTCGTGATGGAATCTGTTTGTTGGTTGCTTGGAGGAAAAAAACTTGAAGTGACATCATTCATTTCAAATAAAAAACATCAAGAAACTGGCGCTAATCTGAAAGATTGCCAAACCTTATCGCTGTTTACTTTTATCTAATTTCACGAAAACGTATTCTGTTATTTTTTAAGCTTCTTTATAGTCGTATTTGTTTGGTAAGAGCATGAATTTAAGGTCGCAGATATCTTTGAATGAGATTACAAAGTGAAGTAGGATTACTCATTACAGATAAAGTATAAAATGCATTTTTACATTTTGAATTTGATTGAAAATCAATATTTTTTCCACAGTCAAATTTGATTTGTATTCGTCAATCCAATTTATTTTAAAATACAATATTTTCACCGATGAAACGCGAGATATCAATGACAATAAGTACTTGTTCAGTTACTAAGTATCGTGAATTTACGTTCTTTCTTTTCGTGATAATTTTAATTGATGTTTGATAATCTTAAACAATTATCTTTAGTTTCCCTATTGAGATTCCGAAATACTGTTTGTTATTGTTCCTACTGATGAAACACCCTTGACGGCCAGGCCACAGTAGGTGAAATCTGTATTTATTCACCTCTTCTATTTTGGAATTCTTCGATAACTACAAAATTACCTTGAAACGTTTGCTTTTAAATTATTATTTGTTTTAGTTGGAAGAAAACCATTTTCAATATCGACAAAGAATCAGTAAAGATTGTTTGCTACCTGAGGACCTGTTAATACGAATTGTGGATGGAATAATGATTGGTCGTCAATATATCAATTTTTTAAATTAAATTTGAGACGAAATGCGACAAAATTAAGCTTCCGGTGTCGTATGTCTTCCAAAGGATCGACAACCCGAAGCATACGGCTTCTGAGAGTTGGTTATGTATGCTATTTAAATTAGAGTAGCCCCAACAACGGATCTCGTCGGCTGAAGCGGTTAATAAATATTCTAAAGTTCCGCTTAGGTCGGATCTTCATCTAGCGGACTGTATTCCTCTTTGTTCATCTGATAGTCTGGTACCGGCGGGCGGCGTCACAGCCTTTGTCGGCTGGTTATCTATCCTGTCCTCTATTCCTTTCTTTGAACTATGCTTACTTCTAGACACTGCACAGTGACGACTACGACATGTAGGACTAAAGTACAAAGAGTGACTCCTAAGCTTGGACTTTAACATAACAAAAAAGCTTACATAATCGGTTTTACATACTTTTTGAGATGCTGGGGATTATTGATAGTATTTGGTTAGTTCGTAAACAAATCCTTGCTTTTGTAACAAAGGAGCCTTTCTTTTGTCGCGCATGGAAGTTAATTTTTGTAGTACACCGTAGCGCTGGACAAAAATCTTTAAAATGTCTACACTACACTCTATTAATACAAGGACAGACTAGCTCACTCATATGAAACCTATATTTTCTATTTTCCAAAGAAAATTCCTTGAATAAAAAAAATATTACTCAACTCGATGATTCAAAATACTTCGCTTATGACATGACTCCTTTTATATAATATTTCCGGAGTTTTTCTTAAAAATTCTTTCTTATAAATAGCATTAAATCAACAATGAAGAATCTGCTGCGAACTTCTTTAAAAATACAAAATTTCTAATAAAATTTCAGTCCATTCTCGATATTCTGAATTTGGAGATTAATTCTCGTATTAAACGAGAAAAAAAACTCATATCAGTTTACGTTTATAGCAACTGCAAGTGGTTACAATTTTAGTCATAAGCCAGGAATCTGTTAAAAATAGACCATGATGCAGCAGGCGGTTACGAGGCAACTCGTTTCTTAATAAAAACCAAAGAAAGCAGCATTGAATCAATCCACAGACAGATCGAAGTAATTATGACAATTATTGAAAAATAAACAAACAGGAAATTTGCAGATTATTATTATCAGACTGTAAATATTAACGTACAGAATGGCATTTTTATTTTTAGCAAATTATCGGTGTGACTAGCTTTGTCTCTTTAACTACCTGATCTCGCAATGTCTTTACAACTGGAGAAGTAATTTCGCAACAAAACCATTCATTATCCTGCCTGGTCTTGGCCTGTTCTCCTTATTAATAGCGTTGTTATAATAAAGGTGCCCGTCATGATGACCTTTTTGTTGAACTATGATTCTATTTCGAAAATTCGGTAAAACAAAAGATGTCATTGTTGGCGAACACAATTTTTGTAGACCAGCAGATGGATTAATCTCTGGCAGAAAAAAACCGCGGTGAAAATGTCATTGCGTAGGCGTATTGACAAATATCTGGCAATGTTGTGTGATCGTGCGAGCAATTTAAGATCTAAACGACGGTTGACTTCGATAGCCAAATATGTTTTTTTTGTCGTGAGAAAAGAGGGCTTCTGGGGCCACAAGAATGAAAATATTTACAAAAAGCTCTCTCAGAACTGCTAGCAGCGGGAATTATCTAATTAATTTGGTTTGTAATCGGCTAATTTAAAAATACTGACGCAATGTTGGGCCAAATGATTGAAAAGAATTTTGTCTATATGCTGCTAATAGACTATGCATTAAACTTCCCCCCTAGAGGTGACTAAGATGATATTTTCCGGTTGGAACTTTGCCAGATAATTTGAAAATTTTGCCAAATAATTTGTTTGTTTAGTTTTTCATATTTTTAAATTTCGCAATATGAAAACAATACTGAAGCTTTCTTATCCTTAACTTTAGGTTTTTGTGACATCTTATCATTTATTTCAATACAAACAAAGCAAACTTTATTCATGCGCCTACCCAATTCAGTGAAATTTAAAAGAAATTTACTAAAATCGTTAATTTATTCAGTAATCGTTAATTGATTACATCGAATTATCAAACATCGGATGTTGTGTTTTTTATGTGGCAGTTCTAAGCTTAGGAATCACTCTTTCTACTATCGGTCCATCATGTCGGCCGTTATGTCATATTGCAATGTCTAGTAGTAAGCTTAATTCGAAGGATAGAAGAGGTTTCAGGTTACAAGGAGCCAGGAGGGTGTTAGAGGAGACGAAGTTTACCTTTGAACTCTTGGATTTTGAAGGAGTTTGGAAATACAGACTGTGTAAGGTTGTTCCACACTCTGGTTGTTATATTTATGAACGAATTATTTGCCTGTATCGTGCCAGAAAAGGATGCCGTAAACAAAGGAAATGAGCGGGCTAATCTGGAGGAGAGCGTTTATTTAAGAATTTTTGTCAGGGCTGCTACAATCCTACGGTGGCTAAAAGGGTCGATCATGCAGTAAACGAGGTCGTCTCCTGAACGTTTGAGGTCCTATTTTTGCACTATATCTAACCACGCCAAATTGTTTTTCGAAGCCCCTCACCAAAATAAGGGAGTTGTATTCTAGAAGAGGTCAAAAATACAATATGTATATTACAGCACAGGCAGGTGACTGAAGTACTGAGATATTTATTTGGCGATTTGGAATATCTTATTGGATACTGTACTTCGTTTTGGAGGCATTAATTCGAAACGATTCTGGTGGCCCCAATCGAGAATGAGTTTAAGGTCTCTGTTGATTGAGATGGACATTAGTCCGCCATCGGCCGGACAGGAGCTGACACGTGCTTGTCTTGCGCTATCAAAGGCGTATAAATAACTCAGAGTACCGTTATGAGCGAAGCTGCGAAGTGGGTTGGAAGGGACAGAGAGTAGGTCATTTATGAAGACTAGAAAAAGGGCGGCCGATGAAACTTTACTACCTTGATTGAACGACCGAAAAAAAACTCGCGATCCAGTTCTTCAGAACTGACTCAATATCAATAGCTTGGAGGTTGGCTAACAGAACAGAATCCAAAACTCGATCAAAAGCCTTGAAGATATACAGAGCAACCAAACCGGACTCACCTAATCGGTGCATATTTTGGTTGAGGTGTTCTGTCAGAGACACTAAAAGGTCCCTGGTATAATGGACGTGTTCATGCCGGAGCTATTTTAGGGTAAATAAATAAAGCTGCTAATTTATCTATCTTTATACCGGTTTTGCGTTACTGAGTAGAAAAAGTTTAATTTAGCTAAAAACGTTCTTTTGCTATACTATGACAATAATGCGATTCGTTTTAAAGCAATAAAAAGAGACTTTAATTTTATGTTTAGTTTTCTTTATTGAAACTCGAGGTAAATTTTAGTTTATTCACTAAAATCGGGAAGCCTTAATTAATTTCTTTGCAAAAAGCGCTTAATTTTTTCGCATCAGTCACTATTGCTGCTAATTTATTGCTATGGAAATAAAATGTCCAAGTTGCTGAATATTTATTTTTATATTTAACTGAGGAAAACGGAAAATCATTAAACTATATATGTGCATATATCTGCTGCAATCCCAATAATTAGATTTGAAAGTCTTAAACTGTCATAATACCTAAAGCTAATCAGCGTAAATGTATGTCGACCACTTATCCGCTAGAAACGGGGACAAAAGAAGGTAATTGAATACCTTTCTATAGAACTAACGTTTAGGAATATCGACAAAAGCTCCTCCATGACATCGTTATTGCTAGTATCGTTATTGCAGAATCTGATTTGTACTCGTACTTGCATGAACCAAGGAAAAACGGCGCAAAAAGATCTTTGCCAAAGCAAAGAAAGAAAAAGATAAAAAATTCCAATCCTTTTCAACAAACGGGGCGAAGAGGCGACCAGCGATTGTTTAGAGCTCTCGTTTCTTTAAGATGCGTATAGTTTGTGCAATGTAAATGCTATTTTATAAAATTTAGTAAGTTATCGGTAATTATATTGTTACATTCACGATACCTTTAGTATATACTATATTTGTAATGATATTGACTTTAATTCGTTGACGTCATCCCCCTAAGTAGCCCAAGTTGAGGCAAGCGCAGTAAATACAGAGGTGATAGCTTTTAACCTTCTCCTTAAAGCTGTAGCCAACTGGTGTCGGTGTTAAAAAGTCTTAATATTGCGAGAGACCCGCACCGCGCCATCAGAACCAGTTTCAAGTGAATATGATGATACCTAATCGAGGAGAGTCTCTAGCAACGGCTTGGAAGGGGGAGCTTAACATGGAACCTGACTCGAATCCAACTTGATTCTCTATCGACCCAAGGTTCCCGTTCATAAGCTCAGTTTTTACCCAGTATCGAGCCGGCTTTCTACATAATCGGAACTTTTCTATGTCGTGTGCTTACTACCTATGTAAATAAAAGAAAAAAAAGCTTTTAGACGCAAAAGAGTGAGAGTGATTTTACTATATCTCATCAGGTGGATTAAAAGAATTCTGCGCCATTTAATTGGTGCAATTTGCTTACTACTAAGTGCATAACGAGGTGCCTAATATAGTGATGTTTTTATATATCGATGTTAATTTTATGAACCGTGGATGACTAGTTATAGTTGAAAATGGAAAAAGATCCTGGGGAGGATCCGCCACCTAATGACGGTGCCAAGCAAACTTCTTCGCCGGACGAATGTAGTGGATTTGATCAAGGTGCGGAAAATCTAACTCCCCGACGACTTCGCGACAAAGTAGCGTACTATGAAAAAGTTTGGTCTTCGGGGACCAAACGTCCTGCTGAGAATATAGAGGAAAGTGTTTTCAATATTGACGTAAATGCACTGGAGAAACGTCTTAAGGAGGAACGTGATCGAAAGCAACAGCATCCGACTGAGGAAAATCCTCGATTCGAGTTTATAAAACTTCGGTCTACCCCACACTCTTCTCCAAGACAAGTTGATTCGCCAGACCAGTCAGGATTCCCTAATGTAACCTTGAAACACAGAATCGGATCCACCGATTCCGGAAACAATGACTCCTTTGAGGAAAGTGTTGAAAGAATGATCGAAGAAGGACAAATACGTGGGAATGCTCGAGTAATTAAATTTGAAAAAATCACTGTACGGAAATCTGTACGTGAAGTGAGTACATCCGGAGGAGTGACGACGGTGCATATGACGGAATCTAGTAGTAGGACACCATCGGAAGAACATTTGATTCATGATGACTCCGCTTATCAAACGCATTCTCAGGGTGTCAGCGGTGTTTCTCAGGCCTCATCCTTTGGCTCCTTACATGATCGTTTTTCTTCTGAGGAGCGCATCGATAGCCGCAGGCAGACACCGTCTAGTGAAGTAGTGATGACCACCTACGAACTGCCCAGGCAAAGTAGGACGGTGCTATCTGCTGATGCTGGGACGATTGTTACGACTCAGAAGACGGTAACTACGCTGAATGAAGGACTTCCTACTGGAAGCACAGTTACCATTAGTAACAGATATCAACAACCACATTGGAAACAATCAGGGAGCTCGACGACGGCCCTTGGAGGGAAACAGGCTCCAGTTCAAGTTAGTCGTGAAGAGGTTACCGGTAGTGAAGGTTCTGAAGACCACGCGAGTGCGGAATGGTATAACGACTACAAAACGCAATCGTTCCACATCATGACGGCAAGACAATTCGCTCGTAGTAATTCACAGTACGATAGTCACATCAGGCAAATAAGAGGTATGTACTACGCCAAACTAAATGCAAACCAAATATATATTCCGATAAACCCCCCAAATGCAGCTCGGTCGTTCGCCTCAATCGCAGGGGAAATTAGGTCATTCCCGAATCCAATGGTGGAACTCGGCGTGGCGGTGTTTTATTCTGCTTTAATCTATCGGTTTTTTTAGTTCCAATGTTTCAAATCGATGCTCATTCACGCACTGTGCACATCATGAATGAGAGATTTGTGGTTGTGGGTAATGAGCAAGTGACATCGATACTGGCTAAAGCCGCTTTGATGATTTCCGACCGCACTTTCAATCGCAGCTTTTCCATGTTTCTGGTCTATGTGGTGCTGATATTGATTTTCCCCGCGCTAATGAAGGGTTTTACTCAGTCAGCTGTTTTTCAGTTTAAAAATATCCACCCTTCTGGCCGGTGTAATGCCCTTCTCTTCTTGGATGTTTATCAATTACTGCTCGTTCGTTCCTTCTGTCGGGCACCGAGTCCAAAGCTTTCGACACATTTTCCCTTTTAAAAAACATTGCTCTAATGAACTTTTGCTACGGATGCAAAAACCTTTCACCCCCTGCCCTTTAAGCCCTAAGAGAGGAATATGTAAAATATACGTGTAAATGGCAGCAATCGTCCGTCGCGTCAGCTATGCGTCGAAGTCCAAGGTGACTCTGAGGTGTGAGCGTATAAATGTTAAAAGTTTTTCAAAAGCTATCAACAAACCGGTGTTATTTTTAGGGATTACATAATCGCTGTCTGTCAGTAGGGCTGAATTGGGGGTTTATTAAGGTGTTGCGCTGCCCTGTGAAAATTTTAATTCTTCCAATCCATTCGTGCTTCTTGCCTTTAACGATTATTACCTGCGTCGTCCTACTCTCTTCTAGAAACTCCTAGCCACTGACAGTTATTAATTGCAACGATAGGAGAGCGACGTAGTCGTTTCCTGTGGCGACAATGCAAATTTTTCGCCGGGTTTGCTGCCTTTGTTCGTTGGCGGCGTTTTCGTGTTTTATGGGCATAAATAAAAAACCATAGAAGCTTGAGAGTTGTTTAGTCTTTAGTAGGAGAGAAATAGTTTCCATGAAGTTGAATTTGTAAGATATTTCGCAGAAAAGTGAAGTTTAAAAAAAATAAGTTTTGAACCAAGGCTACTTCAAGACTGTATTTTATAGTATAATTTTAGGGTAGGGGAATTTCTTTACCTGAGAAATGCAAGAAAGTAGCATAAAAAACACGTAAAAAATCCATTTGAATTATTTAAATTATTTATTGCCCGTTTTATAATAGCCTTTCTTGACATTGTCGTATAAGCGTTCATTTCAAATGAGTGTTTCTAATAAATTTCACCATTCTCGATTATAAATGAAATATGTGAGCTCTTATTGTCGAAAACTTCAGATATTTGGATACAATATTAGCTATCCTACATATAAAGAAATTAATTCTTGAAGGTTTCTCACTTTCATTTTAAAGATGGTTATCAAATTATTTGAGTTGACAATTCACTACTGCAAACCTTTCCCTGATAGTTTACTAGATGTCGAAATTTAAGTAACTAATAGTAAAACAATTAATTTGTTGAGCTAGAAAGCAACTGACGGTTACGATAGTCTCAGGTAAAATATTCCAATCTATCTGGAAATTTTGCTTTTTTAGACATTTGATAAAGAAAAATTAAAATATCCAATTTACATTAGCTTCTTTCCAATACAACCTGACATTTTTATGATATCGTAAACAAAAGCTAAAATCCAGCAGCAGTCTTCGATTCTGGTTCGATTTTCAAGATTGTTCGGAAATGCTTTAGCATTTCCATGATTTACCGAAGATTGAAGATAATAAACGCCTCAAGAATGGGAACTGCTGCATGGAGCTTGGCAGCAGTTACATAACACTTGGGCCATATTATTCTATTTTAAGAGTGATTCGTAATTGACGCCGTCTAAATAAATTTCTTACAAGCGAGTTCTGGATTTAAATTTCAACCTGACCTTCAGTTGGAAATTCTCCATATGCAAATGAATGTTTTCGATGTGTGTAACCTCCACCAGAAAAACGGCCCGACATAAGAGCAATTATTGTTTATATATTTAAACATAAAAAATCAACTAAAAAAACAAGAAGGCATTCACTTTGTTTTACAATGATTTTATTTTTGGATTGAGTGGTATTGCGATTGACGCGATCTTATCGGCGGGTCAAAACCAACCGCCAGACATAAATTAGTGTTGCTCGTCAGATTTCAAATTTTAGTATTGTTGACATTCCAAAACTGGATTTAGTTCCACAGTTTTCAGGTTGCCGTCAGTCTTCATATCACGCATTTACGACATTTCTGCAAATATCTTTCGAAAATTATTTAAGGCAGTCATTTTCTTTAGGCAGATTTGGCTCTTAAAAATATGTGTAGAACGCAAAGTAATTCCTTTTTTTCATATTTGTTTCAAATTATATATTATTACAATGTAATAATGACTTACCCTAGAGAAGTTCAAGTGTGGTATATAATATTTGTCTTCCTGCAGTTTTTATTGCCAACTTTTAACTTAAAAATTTCTGGAGAATTTTCAATGTGTATGTGAAGAATCCCAATTATTAGATAAGCTAATTTCGTTGATTTGTAGATCCATAACAGTCTCGCTTTTATATACGCTCAATCAAATGATTCATAATCTATTTATTAATATCTTGCGTTGCTTTTCCAGAATTATAAAACAGAGACCTTCTTGTCCAAAACCATAGCTGTTTTTGTTATATTTAAAATTATGTTGGATTTATCTCGTTTCCTAATGGTTTGTTGTTTTTAGGTCAAAGGTCGATTCTCAAATTCCTAATAACCTGATCGCATTACTGCAGTTTCTAAATCACTTGTTCACAGGTTGTTGATCTTATTTTTCTCTAACTAAGTACTTTATTTAAATAGCATAATTATTCCCTTCTTAATATTTCGTTCTATATTTGAAATCTTCTAACATCAAGTTTTTGTTTGGGTGCGTTATCGAGTGATGTGATTAAAAACTGGATTTAGATCTTAATTTAATTGCAGAGCCTTAACCTAAAGAGTGACCTTAAAACCTAAAAATTATTCTCTCTGTATAAAAAATAACACATCGCAAAAACTATTATTCTGAATATAAAAAAAGCCGGCTTTTGAAATATTTATTTTTCATTATAGTCGATTGTGGGAATCGTGCAAAAACAGGTTATTTATAATTTTCAATACAGTGGCCAAATTTGTGCTCCTTGATGCCGGCTCTAACCTTGATCCGATAATGAGTTCAATCACTTCAACTATTACTTAGCAACTGGATCAAACACCAAGACGCAGAACTGTATTTTGTTTTTCCTCTTGTTCTACTTTGCACAAATCTGTTTCGATTTGGAATGTCGCCAAAATAGCAGTCGAATCACCATTGTCGACGCTTTAATTAATTTATTGTAAGGCACAAAAAGCAACGTGTCTGCCGCATGTATGAATTAAAATGTTCTCTGTTTTACTGGAAGTGATTATTTGGTCAGCAGAAAATCAAATATTATGGATTATTTTAATAGCGACAAATTTTTATATTTTATTTGTAATTTTATCAACAGCCTTCACAATTTAAAAAAAACAAACTTAAGTATATGATAACGATAATTTTTTTAACATTATCGTGAATTCTGATAGACCTCGATTCAAGAAGATACGAACACTTTGCAGCAGATCTATGATAGATCTGAATTAATTTACGCAATTTCCCAGTAGACACCGAAACGAGTTCGTTTAAATAGGTAAAGAATTAATTCCAAATGACCATTTCAGTTGTCGCTTAATTAAAAAATTTCAATGGACCAAACAGTCTTGGATTTTATTCAAATTTTTATATTTTACTGCTGTCGCTGTCATACTAAGAATAGATAACATACAAATGACCTCATACCATCTGACCATGTTTTGCACCTCTAAACATTGTTCAATAATTGGTTAAGCTAATAACAAACAGATGAAGGTGATCTTTGTCCAATTGGGGAAAAATGATGTAATTTATTTTTCAAGAAATAACTGAATTTGAATGCGTTTATTTGTGACATTGTAGTTTATTTAATAATTTCTTGAACATATTTTATTTCTGAAAGGAAATTTCTCATGGCCAGATGACATTTTTTGTCGTTTTCATAAATCGGTCAAATTTTTAAATTTTTTAAAACAGCCATGGGCGTGGTTAGATAAAGTGCAAAACTTATCGGAGACGACACCTTTTGCTCCGTGATCGACCCTTTGAATCACTGTAAGAATATAGGTCAAAACAGAATTGCGACTGCGCCGGCGGACGGCGAAGTCGGTCGTTTAGCGGAAATGTAAAACAGCGTTGTATAACGAAATTACAACTGCGCCGCGAAGTCGAAGTCGGTGTACAAAACATAATTTTTTTCAAACACAATTTTTGGATATGCAAAACGTCACGTCTGAAGTTGCGGTTGCAATTTCGTTATACATTAATGCGCCGTCTAACTATGACATAAATCGCAGTTACAGTCGGCCGTCGCAGTCGCAACTCTCCAGATAAAGAATTCGTTCACAAATATAACAAACCGCCCGTGGAACAATCTTACTTACACAGTCTGTATATCCGAACTCCTACGACATCCAAGAGTTGTACAGCGGCTTGTACAACGTGCCTGAGCCATCGTGCTCTGCTCAATTTTATGTGGGTACGTATATTTATTTTGTCATACACCTCTTCAAGCTCTTTGTTAGTTTAATGTGCCATTCCTTTTGGTTAACCAAATGACTATGCCATCTGCGAAGACTAGTGTCTGAATGCTTCTTGTGAAGATGCTATTTGCTCCATTAAGTTCTGTTTTTCTCATTATTGCTTCCAAAGTAATGTTAAAAAGTATTGGTGAGTTCGCATCTCCTTGTCGCAGATCTGGAGGGTTATCCTGGTATGCGATTCGAAAGTGAGCCAGTTGCGATGCCATTTAGTTTTTGTATCGCTGAATGCGATCGCATCGTATTGAGATAATTGCCTTATAAACATTCGAAAAGAAATTATTTTCAGCCAAGCAACTTCATTTATCAACTTAATTTGACATTTTGATGCGAACAATTGTTTCAAGAATATTTAAAGAGTTTTTAGATTATTTTAAAACAAACAAATAAATTCAACACATCCGTCAATGCCTTTACCCACGGACTGAAATTCGATGGCAGACGGACAAATTTAATTCGAATTCGCATTGGGGGATACCGTTTTCTTATTTCCGATTTTCATGACTTTCGAATCGGATTCCACGATAACTCCCCTGATTCTTGATTGAAGTTTATTGTTGTTGAAGTTCTATCGTCATTTTCTTTATTAATTTTTTCGAGAAACTCATTTCTCTCATGTTAGCTCCACAGGTTTTCTTTATAAAGCGGGTTATACGTATTTGGAGATGTATATCAATGCTTTCTTCCCAACATTTTTCAAGTATTTGTCTCATTTTGAAAATCTGGTCGATGTTGCCTTTCTAAATTCTGCTTGGTAATCTCCTACTTTGTCTTCCATATATGGCTTTAGTCTATTTAACAAAATATGTGAAAGTACCTTGTAAGGCTGTGTTCAACAAAGTGAGTGGTCTGTAGTTTTTGCAGTTCGTTAACCTTTTTGTGGACTGGGATAATTGTGCAAAGAACTCGTTCTTCCGGCATCCTTCTGCTCCTCCATAGTTTGCAAATGAGACTTATGTTATAATTTTTGAGTCTCGTTTTGGCATTTGCAACTAGTTCTATTGTAGGCACTGACGCATCGTTTTCGGGTCATCTTTACTTCGGTTGTCTGGATCTCCTTGTGTAAGGATTACGTTCTCTTTGAAGAAGTCTCTAAAATATTTCTACCATTCCTCGAATGTCTTCGATACTACTAGTTATAGTATCATCCTCTCTTCTTACCATGGTGAAGTTTTGTTTTTTTGCACTAATTCTATCTCTGAACTAGTCTCTTTTTCTCCCTTAATAACTTTTTTATGTCCCTTTGCACTGCTACATATTTTTGTGATTTCCTCTTGTATGCATGTATTCATTCTTGAGATGATCCCTATTTGACGAATCTGGATATCTTCCTTTCTTAAAAATCTCCTAGACCAAATGACTTCTTTTCTTAGATAAAAAATTAATCGACAAAACTATTCCAATTTTTTATGTGGCAGACATCAGCAGGAACTAGAAGCCTTAGTAACACCCCTATTTTAGAGACAGGGTTGTTTATTCGATAAATACCGATGCGTCTCATGCTCCATTGTCCCCCGTAAAGAAAGCAGTCAAGTAGTCACAGGGATTCGGGTAGAATAGCAAAGTCTGATGAATGCTAATAAAGGATTTTAATATCATTCCGATGGATTTCGACCTCCTTTGCACCCTTCTGATGATTTATTTCTTATTTATTATTGTTTTTGTTTTTTTAGAGGAATTTATGTCAATGAATTCTGTTACTGTGGCATTCCTTATTGCAGGGATGTTTGGGGTGTTGGTATTTAATAAGTGCATTCCGGAATAATTATTAACTTAAATTGTCGAGCGTTTTAAAATTTCTTAATATAAATAAAAATAAATAAATAATTTATGTTTTTTATTTACAGAGGAACAGGAGCGTGTTCAGAAGAAGACATTTGTAAATTGGATTAATTCATATTTGTCCAAGGTGAGTTTTTTTCGATATTGTTGCGGATAATCGCCCATATTATATTATCACACAATCTTACTAGTTTATAGTTGCGTTTTATCAATAATCTTTACACCACGGGTTTCTATAACTACCCACTTTGCCGCTCTGCTCTTCACTTGCTGCAAAAAATCGCCCACTTCTGCATTAAACTCCGAGCACATAGTTGTTAGTCCTATTTGCCGATTCAAGTCCTAAGTTCAATGTACTCTTAAAGTTGCACTAGTGTATGGTATTGAATCCCTCGCTTTAAAGTAAAATCAAGTAAAATAAACGCGTGGGTTCTACGCCTTCAGAATCCTACAGAATCCTAATTATTATGCGACCCCGTAAAATTAAAATCGCCCTTTTCTCTCTGCACATAATGTCTGCATAAAAAAACGCCGGTGAAGTGTAGTCCTTTTATTTTAAGCGAAAATACATTTTTTGGCAAGAGTAGCAGCTTCCCGTCCGGCATAGAGTGGTTGACCGGCTTGTGAATCTGAATACAAACTCATGTTGTGATGATAAAGCATAGAGCAATGTTCAAAAAGCTAGTGAGAATGTGCTGGCGCTACTTCCACTCACATTGCAAACGTTGCTATTTTTAGATCGGTGAAAACGTGATCGCTTTATTTTACACCAGTATACATTCTGCAGGCACGACCTGAGCTGTGTGAGACCTTTGAAGCCAGCGTTGAACGAACACCGCATAAGATTTTTGTTAATCTGGTCTTCTGATTGTTCCTTTAAGAGGCCTGAAAGCCTGTCAGCTTCAGCAGATTTTGTCGAAGTAAAATAGCTGAAGAAATCTTTGGCATGGATTCGCATGTGAATTTCTAAAGAGTGTGAGACCGGTTTCTTCGGGATAAGGCAGCATTCCTCGAAACGACCCCGACTTCAGCCATAAAGAAGTCAACATCCGCCTTATGTCTTAAAACGGGAATGGCGAGACCAAGGTGGGGCTCCTTCAGTCCTGTTGGTACAGTCTTCCCAATCCGAAAACGTGATGCGAATTTTATTAAAATCTCTTCTTAACTTGCAAATGCTTCACATACTTACATCTAACAAAGTTATCAGCAGTCTTTGACTCCGATCAATTTCCAATCTTGGATTCTAAGGAAGATAAACAACAAGAAACCCCCGATCAACAGGAGCTATCAGTACCAGCACTAGAGTTTTGTAACCTCCAAAGCACTAAGCGGCTCCTAACTACTAACCCACATTGTTATTGTTACTAATTTTAGATTTGTCCTCAAGCCTTGGACGCTTTGGGCCCCAGCTGTTCGACTTTGTGTAAAAAGTTCTCATTCTGATACTTACCAAGCCCGTGTGGTGAAAGCTCGTGTCCCATTAAATTTATCGCCCTAATTTTAAATTTCAATTTAGTTTTCCTTTCATATTAGTATTAGTTTTCTTAATAGAACTTTGTTGACGTGATCTCATCTTCATGTGGCAAGCAGAGAATTGTAGACGCAATTCTTAAAAAAGAAATTTCCATACGCTTGTGCCAATTCCCTCCGACATTACTTTGTAAGATAGCACACCTATTCCAGTTGTATGTTCGAATCGGATCGAGATTTTGGAAGTTTCTAATGAAGTGGCGTGGCGCTGGGTTAACCATATTTTTTATTTGTTCATTTTGCACACAATAAGTTCTTATGGCAATTATTTCAAGACACAGGTTGCTTTTGCGCACACACATAAAGTCATTTAAGTTATGGCTGCCGTGACTTTGAACCAAATTTCTACTTGTATGAGACAAAAATATTTAATTCTTGATTATGTCGCGATCTTTATTTTTGAAATTTCGAGAATAATTTATTTTAGACTTTATTTTTGATTAGATGTCCTTGTAGATTATTTTCAGTATCTTTGACCATTACCATGAATATTTGTGGTGGAAATAGAATATTTAAAATTTCGATAACTGTTAATTTTTTTAAAAAGAAAAATTAAACATAAGCTCCACATTTTAAAGGATTTTCTTTACAATTCGATGCGATTCTTTTCTTGTAATACGTTCTAATATCAACTCCGTCTGCATATAGATAACCCTGAGAGAAAAATATGCCAATCCCTTTCTTTAATAATTTATGGAAATATAGAGGTATCTCAATCCTCAATTTGAAAACTTGTGTCATTTAAAAATTCAACTTTTTACAACGTTAAGATCAGCCGATTTAATGGTATAGAAATGTCGATTTGGACATTTTAAATCGAAATAATGGTTTTTGTATCCGCTTTGGTGAGTCGGGTCTGTTGCTTTAGATATCTCCAAGGCCTTTGACAGTGTATGGTCAACTGCTCTGTTGACGAAACTCCAAGGGTTTGGTATATACTTAGTTGTAAGGAAATGGATTAAGAGCTTTCTTTCTGCTCGTTCAATCAAGGTACTATTAAATCGCGTCGAATAGGGGCAATTATATCACCTGCCCTTTTCCTAATCTTTAGTAATGATCTACTCTCGATTCCCTGCAGCTCACTTCAATCTTCGTTACTTTTACTCTTTCCACAACATATAACAAACACGTTTTTCGCCATTTTCCGCCTTTTTCTCTATTTTGAGGAGAAACTATGCATTTTGGTGAAAATATCAAAAGAGCAAAGTTGTAGAGCATAAAATTTCCTACAAATGTTGTCCTCACTGTTTTTTCGAATTCCGCATAGTTTCGCCGCTAGCGGCCGTTTTGCAGCTTTTTTTAGATTTAATGCATTTGTATGAAAAATTAAATGAGATCAAAGTAGTAGTTGCAGTTTTGTAACGGCTTTTCTTTGGATGCTTTCATTTATCAACAGAATCTGAAAAAAAGCGCAAAACGGCTGCTAGCGGCGAAACTATGCGGAATTCGAAAAAACAGTTTCATTCGGTTACTCGATCGGCGAAGGTCGTTGTTCTACGGATCCTGTACTAACATATCAGATCTTTTCTTCATGAGAGTTAACTGATATCCTATTCAATCAACTATCGAATTCATTCTTGATTGGAGCCGCAAGAAACGTGTCGAATTTTGGAAGCGTTAAATTCGACACCATTCTTGTATCGTGTGGCCCCAAACAAGAATGAATTCGAAGTACTGTCTTATCTCTAACAAAATCTACACCGATGTTCTTTCGGTCTCAGTCGTGAATGTGGGTGGCTGACCCATCTGTTATCACCTTGAGTATAATTTTATCCGAGGATCTGCGATTTATTTGGGCTGGAACCTTGAAACCCGCTTTACCATGGCATGTCTTACAACATCATACAACAGAGGTTCTTCGACATTTACTCGAGTACTCCCCAGACCCTTTCTAACCTGTTCTATTCTCTTCTATCCTTCAAACTAAGCTTACTGTTAAACATTACACCATGATCTGAGCGACATGACAGACTGGTAATACAAACGGTCATCGATAAGCTTGGGGTTTCCACATAAAAAAATCCACAACCAATTTTGGGTTAAGAATATAATGCTTGTTCAGGCTACATTAATGAATTTTTGCCAATTAAGTAAAACGTGAAGTCCTTTTACTTTTCATGACATTTATTGATGAAGTCTAACTGCGATTTAGTTACTGAAATATGAAAAACATAAAGTCGCGTGATTTCGTTGGCCCTTTTTCATTTTGTAGAATTTTTCGAGTCGTTCTTGCTATCCGACACTGTTCATCAAAAGTTTCACCCTTGTGTAGTATACAAATGCACCACTGCAATAGTCTGATGCATAAAGCATTCCATTATGAATCAATATTCTTTTCATTATATACTATAAAGTTTTGACGTTTTGAACTTATTCTATTTTTAGCGAGTTCCACCGCTTCGGATAGATGACTTAATACTAGATTTGCGTGATGGCACCAAACTTTTGGCTCTTTTGGAAGTGTTATCTGGAGAAAAGCTGCCAGTGGAGAAGGGCAGAGTTTTACGAAGACCTCATTTCCTTAGCAATGCAAATACAGCTCTACAGTTTCTGGCCAGTAAAAAGATTAAGCTCGTCAACATAAATCCCGCTGACCTGGTGGATGGGAGACCACCAGTTGTACTTGGATTAATATGGACAATTATACTCTATTTTCAGGTAAGAATCAATAACTTTTAAGAGATAAATTATGATAGCGCACTTTACACGAAAGACATTTAGTGTCCGGTATTTGTAAATATTTATATCAGCTTTTTGGCGTAGAAAGCACAGAATTTACTTTTAGTAATCGCTATATAAAGTAAAAAAAATAAATTTCTCCTCTACAAGCTTCATGTAAGAAGGGGAGGAGTAGTTAGTCCTCTACGGTTTCAATTGGTGAGTCGATAGGTTGTTGAGCGTAGAATTAATGCAAATCATTTTTAGTTTTCACGTTATTATAAATTTTGCAAATATTTTTTATTTCATTGATTGTATTTTTATAAATTCATGAAATTATCTCACTTTTTAGATTGAAGAGAATAGCCGAGTGCTTGGATACTTGGGTCACGGCGAATCGGTTAGTTCTCTTGACAGTGTGTCTCAAACCACAGCTGCAATGAGTGATGCTAAAGCAGAGAAGTGGAAGCAAGGAGCCAGAAAAACCTTATTGCAATGGGTCACCAATGCCCTACCAAAGTAAGTTATTCAGTACTTTTGAACAGTCTCTGTTAAGATATGCTTTAGTAAGAAAAACTTAAACATGCTTTTTGCTGTGTCATTTTCACTATTACATCCAGTATGTCTCATTACGGTTAATTGTCTTCACAAAGATTACGCTTATTGCGATTGTAATTACAAAAACTCACGCATTGATTGTATTTTTCAACTAGATTCCAAAATAAATCTTCACAATTTATTCATGAAATTCATTATTTATTTAATTTATAGAGACTCAGGAATAGAGGTCCGTGATTTCGGTGCCAGCTGGAGAGATGGCGTCGCTTTCCTGGCCCTCATCGATGCAATTAAAGCAAATCTTATTAACTTAGCGGAACTAAGAAAAACATCAAATCGTGCCCGTTTAGAAACAGCCTTCGATGTTGCTGAAGCTAAACTTGGTATCGCCAAACTCTTAGATGCAGAAGATGTAGACGTTGACAAACCAGACGAAAAGAGTATTATGACATACGTAGCACAGTTTTTGCATAAATATCCTGAACCTAAGGTAAAATTGTGCTTAAGTAGTAGTAATATACAATTATATTTTTTAATATTTTAAGGGACGTGCCGGGGCTTCCTCAGTACAAGAGGAGTATGAAGATCTCAGACGCTGGTTGATTGAAAGAACAACTTTATATGATCCAATGGTTGTCAACAAGTCATTCCCTAGAGTTTATGGTGATTATATCATAGCAAGACATGAAGCAGATTCGAGATTGCCAATCTACAGTAAAATAAAGAACTTGCTAGAAGCACAGTCTAGCTTCATGCAGATTACCCGACAATCTTGGGAAGAAATTGAACATTTATGGCATCGCCTCGAGTATCAATTACTATGCTGGCTCTGGCTTCTTGATTCAGAACTTCCAGGAGATTTTGGAATTGTTGGCAAGTGGCTAGCAGAAGCCGAAAAGCTACTATTTGACGACGATATACCGACGGCGATGAACGAAGAAACTGCCTCGATTATAAGTAGAAAGCTGGAGGAACATAAATTGTTCTTTGCTGATCTTCCCAGGATTGCGGAATTATTTGAAAATGCTAAACGGTCTCCATTAGCTACTCAGTTACCTTTGGAACAAATTAAAAATATGGAAAGAAGACTGTACGAGATGGGACCAAGAGCTGCTGAAAGAAGAATCCGGTTAAAGTTCCTTGAGCACAAATGCTGCCTTATAGCTTTCCTGAATCTTGTTGAGAATAAACTTAAAGGTTGGACTGGAAAGTATGGTTACGAAGATAAGGTCCAGCAAGTATTGGAACAATATAAGAATTTCGTCTCTCGAAATAAGATTTTCCAAGAATTCAACAAGGCATTAGTAGATATGCAACAAGTTGTTGAAGAATACAAACGTGATGGAAATATTTCGAATAAAGAAGCTTATGAAATTGATAAGTTTATGCGAGAAACTGAGGAACGATGGAAAAGAGTTTCTATGGAATTGCGCTGCTGCCAGAATACTCTCGAAGAGGTCCTTGGATGCTGGAAGAAATGGAACCCTCTTTCTATGGAATTCGAAAATTGGTTAAACGCAGCTGAAACTAAAGTAGGTGCAACAGAAGATGAGCGACTTGAATTTTTCCAAGATATTAGTGTCTGGAAAGATAAATATCAAGTTTTAACCGATGCGGTAAACTATTTGTTGGCATCATGTGACGACATAATTGTTCAGGATTTGAGAGAACAATTTGCCAATCTTTCATCAAGATGGGAGAGACTCTTTGCAGCTACTAAACAATATATGCATGCTGGAGATATACTCCGATCAAGACAGGAATACAAACTAGGCGTTGAGAAACTAAGCTCATGGTTAAGAAACGCTGAACATATTTTACAGAAACAACCTCTAGGGACCACGGAATATATTAAGAAATATGGAGAAGAGCTACAGCAATTAGCAAGTGAAATTGACGATGTCGAAGAACTATTTAAAAATATCAGCAGAAAGTTCCAAAGTTTAATTCAAGACTTATCACGCGACGAAGTAGAAAAAATGATGCATACACTGAAAAAGGAGAAAGAGTCACTAGTGAGAGTGCGAGCACAAATTCCAGTTAAACTACATTTATTCCACCAGTTACTTATTCAACAAGAGTCTCTGGAAGCTGGTCAAAAAGAAATTCACCAATGGTTGGATGAAGCTGAAAGTCTACTAGGTAACCTTTCTCTCAGCGGAGGAAAGGAGCACATCAATGAAGAATTAAACAAGCACAAGACTTTCTTTTCTAGAATGCTGTACTATAGGTCAATGCTCGATAGTAAAAACAAGGTATTCCAAAATCTTTTAAAGTCTGTCGCTTCAGATAAAAGCATTGACACTAGCGATGCCGCTCAAAAAATGCAACAACTTAATGACCGATTCACTTACGTCACTAAGCATGCTCAACAATGGGAGCAAAGGTTGATGGAAGCAGCGCGCTGTTGGCATAACTTCAAAGAAAGCGAACGTATTGTTAGCGAATGGATTTCCAAAGGCGAAATACTACTTCAGGAACGTCACATTGATTCTAAGCACGTCATAGAAACCCAAAAAATGTTTTTCGAACATGTTAACGAACGATGGATGAATGATCTTGTCCAAACAGCACAGGAACTCATAAAATCGCTTCCACAAGAGGAACAGCAGCCAATCATAAAAACCGTAGAAAGATTACAGTCAAAATGGCAGGAAGTGCTCTCACAAGCCCCTCTTCATCTCATGAAACTTGAATTTAGATTAGATGAAAACACTTTTTACCAATATATAAAAGAAATTGAAAAAGAAATTCACTTAGAGCAGCAAGCCTTAAACAGAAATGAAGATGTCGAATCCATTCTACAACGAAATCAAAATTACTTCAAAACCCAGGGAATTATATATAAAATAGAAAAGTGCCTTGAAAATATGAAACGTGTTAGTACCACCTATATTCAACACCAACCAACTGATAAAACGATTCCTGAGGCTTATATCAATGCTGAAAAGAGCTGGGAATCAGTTGCCGAAAAAGTAGAAGAGATGCGTAAAACTCTTCAACAGATTCCGCAACAATGGGACCACTATCATCAGAAATTCGCTGAAATGGTTGCTTGGATGGATCTAGTTGATAAGTCACTAAAAAATATCGTGAATGAAGTGAACACCATGGAAGAATTTGAGAAAGAACGAGTTGTTTTCCAGGTGAGTGCATTTTTGTTTTATGCAGCAACCTAAGAATTTAAATAAATATAATTTTACTACTAACTCGCAGCTGAGGGAATTGGTGGTATGGGTTTAAAATGCTAATCAATATTTTCTGTTACAATAAATTATACCTAGGAGTGCGCTGAATCAACTTTAAAATTAATGCAATTCACTTTGATCGTTTAAATTCGATTCTAGATTCAAGATTACTTTCTGAACCTATTGCAGCGAGAGAGGATTCAATCCAGCTCTTTTGGTTTTGCTTTATGGGTCAATAACAAACGGGAATATTTGTTTTAGACGCATTTGAATTCAGGGTACTCCTAGACTATTTCTTAAAATTTAATTAAAGAGTTTCGCATTTAAAGATGAACACGGTCGGATTTCAGAAGATTTTGTGGTATCTAGATCTAGACTATATGTAGTCTTCTAGACCAATCATAAAAATTTCAAAAAAATCCGATGTAAGCTCATGCGTTGTGGAAGTTCTTTTCATTTCTATTAGAATTGTCCAAAACCTGATAACTAATTTAAATAAAAATTTTATTACTTAAAAAATTTCAGAAAATTTGTCAAGAAGCAGATAATAAACGAGAAGATATGAAATGGCTCGTAAAAACTCTAGACTCACTACTGTCATATGCAACAGAAGAAGAAGCAGCTGCAGAACAACGGAAACTCGAAACACTTATCGCAAGATACAAAAATCTTATACCAACAATAGAAGTGACAATGGTTAAGACAGAAGTATTTTCGAAATGTTACACCTACAGAAGAGAGGTCCACGAAGTCGTTTGCCTCCTGAATAAAGTTAAGGAGCAAACCGTGAGTGCCCCTCCTCCAGATAGTTTAGAGAAAGTTAACAAAATGATACAAGAGCAACAATATGCTATTAACCAATTAGATCATCAACGTACTCATATTATGTCAATGCTGCAAAGAGGGCGAGACTTGAGCAAAGATGTACATGCACCCACTTTCGTCAACACTGAGGTTAAGAACCTTGAGACTGGTTGGAATGATACTTACACAGAAACTGTTGATAAATTGAAAAGCCTGAAAGGAACTCAAACTGTTTGGAGCGAGTTCGTTGAACAAAAGACAGAAATTATGACTTTGCTTCAGACGGCAGAAACTGAATTACGAGCTATCACACCACTTCAAACAGATCCGAAGAATGTTAGTTCTGACTTGAAGACAAAGCGTGAGCTTAATGCCACTTTACAGCAAGCTTCTAATCAGCTTTTGCCAAGAATGCATGAGTTATGCGCAGAACTCTCGCCCCTAGCGGCTGCAGAAAAGCGTCCAATATTAGAAAAAGAAGTTACTGAGGTAGAAAAAATGTTTTTCAACACTATGGAACACGTTAAGGATCGCGTTGGCTACTTAGAGGATTACAGCGCTAAATGGAACAATTATAAATCAAGATTAGCTGAGTTGCAAGAATGGGCAAGTAAAGCTGCTCCCAAGATGATTGAGGCCTTGCAATCAGAAGACTTATCACCAGAGGAAAGAGTAGTGAAAGCTAACACGCTACGTGGTGTTCTTACGGAGAAGATGAAGCAACTTGACATATTAGCTGGTGATGCTTCCGAGCTTGCTCCCAAAGAGGGTAATGTAACTGAAGCTAAGCGACTCAAAGGAGAAATATTTAAGCTGCAAGAAACATTAAGCGCTATAAACAGAAATGTCGACCACCAGGCCCAAGCTGTTAAAGAAGATCTTCTCAATTGGCAGAAATACCAAGCTGGTATCCAAGAAATCAAACCGTGGATTGAAACGTGCGAAATCAAAGTCAATACTATTTTAGCGAAACCATTCTCTCTGCAAGAAGCTGTCCAGCTGCAGCAACAAGCCAAACTTTTCGAAAATCAATGTGTCGAGCAACTAGAAAAGCTTCAGGGTATTTCAACAATTACCAATCAAATGCTGTGTAAGACAAACGCACCAGATGAACTTGATGCCGTCCATTCCCGCTGGCAGTCTGTACATGAAAATGCCAAACAAACAACTTCCAAAATGGATAGGCTTGTGCTTAATTGGCAATCATTTGATGGCGAGGCTAATAAACTAGAGCTGTGGATAGACAACGGAGAAAAGGTTATTACAAAACGCCCGTCCTTGGTGAATACTCCTCACGTTGATAAATTGGAAAAGGAGTTGGTTAAACTAAAATCATTTAATAATGAGATTTCCGAGCAGCAGGCCAAGCTGGTATCTTTGGGACAAGCTTCCGATCAAATTGCTTTAAGTTTAGCACCCGAAGGTGCAACTGCTATAAAAGACCGCGTGAATGCAATGAAAATTAGTTTGACAAAATTATCAGAAGCAACAAGGGCGAAAATTAACGAAGTCTCTGATGCTATTATGGCCCGACAGGACTTTAACGCTAAAATGGCCAACTTTGCAAATTGGATGGACCAATTACGAACTCAAGTTGCTCAAGTCGAAGAAATCAACCCAGAACGCGTAGAGTCTAGTCTCCAGTTGATCCATGCATTACTTCAAGAGCACTCTGATAAGAAACCGAATTTCAGTGCTATTTACGATGAAGTGAAACAACTTTCCCTGCATGCCTCCCCCGAAGAGACCCATTCTATAAACGATTCGTACACTTCCCTTGTTTCTCATTTCCAAAACCTGGAGACCGACTTGCAAAATAAAAAAGGTTCTTTGGAAAAATGGAACGAATTGCTAGGATGGAAAAACGAAACTGAAAATCATTTAAACCACATACGACTTCAGCTTGAAAAATCGGAAAAGCCTAACGCCAATGCACTTGCTACAATTATATCTGAAATTGATGACATTGCCAAGAGCTTAACGTATTGGAAAGATCAAGCAAAGAATATCGATGACAGCCCTGCAATTCAAGTTCGAGATTCCATGACACGGAAACCACTCAGCGCTGTTCATCTTGTGAATGACCTGGAAAATAAATTGGACAATTTGAAACTAAGATCACAGAACCAGAAAATGGCAATCGACACATTAGTTGAACGAAAATCAAAATTCCACATTTTGGAGAATAACTTTGCGCAGAGCTTACAAGACAATCAAAATCGCTTGGACCAAATCCTTAGATTAGCTCCGAACGCTCAAAATATTGACCAAATTATTGCTGACCTTATAGCTTTGAACGAGGCCCTTCAGAAGCAAGCCGATCTGAAAGAAAAGATTCATGATGAGGGTGCTATTTTAATGAAAGAGGACATAAGCAGCATGCCTGCTATCCAAGAATCGCTGCTAAGTATAGACAAGCAATGGGACAGCTTGCAACAAGAAATTGCAGAACGAATTCAAAAATATAACTTAATAAGCCAAGCGCTTAAGGATTACGCCGAGGCCAAGGACAAATTCGAGAAGGAGCTGAACAAGGCTAGAGATATTCACAACGCAATTCCGTCATTGCCAAAAGATGAGATTGCATTGCATCAAGCCTCGGAGAAAACGAAGAAGGCCTTGGAACAAATACGGAAGTGTAAGGGCTACTTAGATGAACTCGATCGCAAAGGAAATGTTGTTACAAAGTTGTTTGACACTATTGGAGAGAACATCCCTAACGAAATCAACGCTGATGTTGAGGCGGCTCGAAATGCCTGGCAGGAATTGTATGACAAAGCGTCGAAAAATGCCCATGTCTATGAAACTGAGGCGGTCATTTGGAATCAAATAGAAGATGCCAAAAACGAATTACTGCCATGGTTGTCCGAAACAAATCAATCTCTCTGTGACGCTGCTGATAATACAATTGAAATAGAATACGGACCGATGAGACTGAACAAATACAGAATGGAATTGCCGTCATATCAAGCTTTGAGAGAAAGCATTGACGAAAAAACAAAGGAACTCGTGAAGATTAACAATGGAGTAGAAATACCGACTCTATCTGCACTACATGGACTTCTCCAAGATCAATTCGCTGAAGTTGAACATAATGCCCAACGTCTTGATTCGATTGCGCAATCCTTCAACGAACAAGAGCAAGATTTACGCAAAAAAATCAAAACCGCCGGAGATTGCGTTAGCAAACTACGGGAAGCTCTTATTAAATGCGATGATATGTCTGGTGACAACAACAAAATAATAGAACGGCTAACCAATTGTCGAGCTCTGAAAGACCAACTAGATGATTGTGGAAACGACATTGACAATTTGAAAATGAGAGTTGACGAAATGAAGGCGGTTTATCCAACTTTTGGAGAATCAATCATACCAAAAGAACTCAGCAATGTCCAAAAGAGATATGAAGGTGTTTATGCTTACGCTAAAAAAATAGAGGGAACACTTCTCCAGTTCTTGAAAAAATACCATGACGATAAAGTTGGTGGACTAAAGCGAATGATTGCAACACAAAAAGAAAAAGTTACTTGGTGTGCCCCCGAATCATCCAGCGATAAATACAATTTGGACGTTAAAAAGTCTTCTTTGCACGAAGTTCAGAAGAGCATTGCGGAGTGTGAAGCAAAGCAGGGTGATGTCCAAAAGTTTTTGCAGATGTTGCAAAACGTTGAGTCTCCGGAACAACTTGCAGAACTTGGGGCCGAATACGATCAAATTAATATTGATATGAAGGACCTCCACGACAGCTTCAATAAAATTAAGAATATCCTTGATGAGAATGTAAATCTATGGAACCAATATGAGGCTGCAAACGAAGAGATATCATCATGGTTACGTGACATCGAAGGAAAGATTAAGATGGAAACAAGTAATCAAATAGATCTCCCACAAATCAATGGTAAATTAACTGAATTGGCTATTTTGCAAAAGGATGTCCAGGATCACAAGCCTGTTCTCGATAATCTGGAAAAGACGTCGAAGCTTCTTATTGAAAAGAATTCAGAGGCTAGAATTGGGCAATTCGTTTCACATCTGTCGCAAAGATACCAAGTTGTAGACAAAAGCTTAGCCTCGTATATAGATCGTGTGAAAAACGCTGCAAAAGCGAATGAAAACTTTACTAAAGCGATCAAGGATTGCTCAGAGTGGCTCGATGATGCCAAAATTGAATTTAACGAACTGGCTCGAATGGGATCTCCGGGATCAACTTCTGCAACTGCACACCAACTGCAGACAATTAAAGCTTACATTAAAACTTTTGACAATGGGCAAGCGCTTCTCAATAACGCTGTGAATATTGGTGAGGGTCTTTACCCTCTACTGACTCCAGAAAACCGCGAAAAGATTCGAAGTGAACTAAGAAAGGTAAGAGAAGCATTTGACTATCTCAGGGATGAGGCAAATGCTCTTTTGCAGCAAGTTGAAGCAGTTCTTATTCAGAAAACTTCAATTGAAGAAAGCTGCAGTCAAGTCTCTCAATGGCTCACAGAATCTAGGGCTAAAGTAGGTGATTACCCTGAACTTTATCCTACTTTAGCTGCCAAAAAAGCGGCCCTTCAGAACTACAAGACCCAACTGCAAGAAATTAATTTACATAAGAACACATTGAAGCAGTTACAAGACAAAGCTTCTAATCTTTCAGATGACGAATCAGAACGTAAAGCAGAGGAATCAATCCGAGAGTATGAACAGCTCGGTAACCAGATCCAAGGTCGAATCAGCACTTGCCAAAATCATGTTGCCAACCACGAGGCCTACGATCAAATTCTCGAAAAGGCTCAAGACTGGTTGAACACCATCAAATCTGAGGCAATTGATATTTTGAATGATACCACTTTCGAAAAGGACGGCGCCGAAGAAAAATTGATCGTCGTAGAAAATTTAATTCAACAAAAACCAGAAGGAGACTCAATTTTCGAAACTTGCCATAAGCAGCTTCAAGCAGTGCTTACTCAGACACATCCAAATGGACATAACCTGCTATTGAAAAGTTACGAAGAACCTAAACGCGCATGGGACGAGTTTATGCTGCTTTGTGAAGATTCACTGGTCAAATTGAAACAATTGTGCAGTAAATGGGATGAATTCGAAAGTATTATAGATGGCATTGATTTGTGGATGAAGAACATCGAAAGCGTTGTAAAAGATCAAAGCTTGAAGAGCACAGTTGAAGCAAAGGAAGCACATTTAAATAAACTGAAAGAAATGAACCAAGAAATTCATGATAGAGGACCAGCTATTAACGATCTTATGGATCAAGGTCACGATATTGAAGGAGAAACTGACTTAAACCTCAAGTTGTCTCGGCTCAATACCAGGTATCAAACCATGAAGAATGCGTGCAAGGAAGCTATCTCAAAATACGAAAATTATGTCAAAGACCACAAAACATTTAACGATGATTATGAGAACTTCAAAAAAAGTCTTCAAGCGTGCGTTGATGATCTGTCAAAGCACAATGAAATTGTTGGCGATCTTGGACTTCTTCAAGCAAGACAAAATAAAATTCGAGAAATGTCTGACAAAAGGATCAATGATTCGACAGTTTTTGAAGCTTTGATAGACCGTGGTGAAAAATTATATGGTCACACTAGCCCAGATGGCCGAGAGATAATTCGTCAGCAATTGAGAAATATTCGAACCTCATGGGACAACTACACAGATGATCTTAATTCAGCAACACAACGACTCGACCACTGTCTCCTGCAGTTTGGAGAGTTTACAATGGCTCAGGAGCAGCTTACAAAATGGCTTAAGGACGTTGAAAAGGCAATGCAGAGCCATACAGAGCTCAAGACTACGCTTCAGGAAAAACGAGCCCAATTACAAAATCACAAATTAATGCATCAAGAGATTATGACTCATAACGCCCTTGTAGACAATGTCTGCGACAAAGCTCAGTCCTTGGTAGACCAAACTAAAGACACTTCTCTTAATGTGTACCTTCAATCCATCAAGCAACTATTCCAAAATATCGTGCAAAAATCGGAAGAACTATTACGCAATTTGGAGGAATGTGTCCAACTTCACAATGAACTGAACAATATGTTGACATCCACCAAAGCTTGGATAGCTAGTGAAAAAGAGAAGCTTCTAGATTGTGATGATACCTTTGGTGAGAAGTCCGACATCAAGCGTAAAATAGCCACTTTGGAACAACTCACAGAAAACAAAACAACTGGGAATAAGCTTCTTTCTGACATTCGGGAGCAATTTGCCCTGGTCCGTAAGAGTACATCTCCTAAAGGTATTCAAGTCCTAGAGAAAGAAATCGCTGAGCTCGAATTGACATTCAAAAGCCATTTCGACGATATTGAAGGTATTGCCGGCAAACAAAAGGACGTTCTTAACCAATGGAGCACATTCGAAAAGACCCTTGACGAACTTACTAAATGGTGTCGATCTGCAGAAAGCGTATTTCGGGAACAGCAACTTCAGTCCTCTTTGGAAGAAAAAGTTTCTCAACTTGAAAAGTACAAAGACCAACGTGAAAAAATCTTGCAAAAGGAAAAAGAAATTGACGCATTTGCAGACAGTGCACACTCCTTGCTTAACAATTGTGGAGCAGACCGTCTGAAGACTTTAACCTCTCAAATTGCCAATAGATATCAACTTCTTCAAGTTCTAAGTAAAGAAGTCGTCAACCGTTGGCAATGTCTGGTTGAAGATCATCAAAATTACGCAGATAAACTGAAGGAAATTGATCTGTGGCTCTTACCTATTGAGAAGCATCTGGAAAATGCGCTAAAAGAAGAACCAACTGCAAATGAAAATATTTTGCATCTTTTGCTTTCCGAAAAGGATCACGCTGAGAATTTACTTACATCATTAAACACACTTGGAGAAAAAGCTCTGCCAGAAACCTCAACTCAAGGAAGGGAAAAGATTCGACAAGAGCTCAGAGATGTTCGTGATCGTTGGGACAGATTGGACGAAGGTATCAAGAATCTACAAAAACGGCAAGAAGCACAGTCATTACAATGGTCAAGCTACCAGGATATCCTTAATCAAACTCTTAGTTGGTTAGATACTGTTGAAAAATTACTTCAAAATGAATGCCCTACTACTTGGACCTCAGCTCAAGAAATCCGATCTAAGCTGTTCAAGTACAAGGGAACCATGCAGGACATAAATTCTCACAAAAGAATTATCGAAACCGTCAATGAAAAGGCAAACAACTTAGTGGAATGCAGTGCTCCGGGCAATGCTGAGGACATTCAAAAGACATTGAATGACATTAATGGCCGTTATGAAAAAGTTACTGAAGTCTGCAACAAGCTACTCACGCAACTTGAAGAGGCCTTCGATGTATACCAACAATTTAGTGACCTACAGAAAATGCAACAAGACTATCAGAAAAATCTGTGGGACCGTCTCACCGGTTACTCAGACTATTCAGGAAACAAAGTGGCATTGCAAGCTCGTTTGCAAAAAATTATAGACATACAAGATGCTTTGCCCGAGGGATCTATGAAACTAAACGCTTTAGCGGAACATATTGAAAACAACACGCAAGTTATCCCCGCTAGATCTAAGGAAGCGATGTCACGTGATTTATCCAATCTAAATGCCGATTTCGAGAAGTTCGCAGCTGCTTTAAGTGATGTAAAAAGTGGCTTGGAAAGTAGGTTACGCCAATGGGGTGATTACGAAAGCAATTTGGATAGATTAATCGCTTGGTTGGGAGAGGCTGAAAATAGTCTAAAGAACTACTCACCAAAAGCAACGTTGGAAGGAAAGCAGGATCAACTTACTAAATTTCAGGTAAGTTCTGTTTTATTTAGTTGTATTACAATTATCAGAAAAATCACATTATATAACACTTAGTATAATGGTAAACTTTTTCCAAAGGCCTTGGCTGTTAGTCTGCGCCAAAACGAAGCTGAATTTGAGAAAATGAAGGACGAGTCTTCAGAGCTGGTTCAAAGCAGCGGGGAGACTAGGATTTCAGTTAATGTCCAACAAGTAACATCTCGATTCCAATCTATTCAAACAACTGCTAAGGAAATTCTTAAGAAGTGCGAGCAGTCTGTCCACGATCATCAATTCTTTAATGATAAATATAAACAATGCTCCGACTGGATTGCAGCTGCCCAAGCAAAATACGAAGAATGCAGCAACTTAACTGGCGTTGGCTCTAGAACAGATCTGCTAAAAAAGCAAACGGCTATTCAGGAACTGCAAGCCCAACAAGCCAGCGCTGCTCTGCTTTTGAATACAACCGTTGAGCTAGGCGAGAAATGCTATCCTACTACTGCTCCAGAAGGGAGAGAAGCAATCCGAGTCCAATTGGAACAACTACAACAAGCATTTGAACATCTCTTCGATAACATTACGAGCACGGCCCGCAATATTCATGCAAAGGTCACCAAGTGGTCCGGTTTTGATGAGATTGCAGATAAGCTTAAGGTTTGGTTGAACTCTATTGAAAAGCAGTTACCTACAGAAATTGAACTGAAAACCACTTTGGATGAGAAGCGGGCTACACTGCAAATATACCGCGACATTCTAAATGATATCCATAATCATCAAGTAGAATTAAGAAATTTGCAGGAAATTGCCGATAACTTGCCAGAAAAAACCGAACATGTTGAACAACAGTTGAGAGCAATTACAGAGCAATTTGACAAACTAAACACGCGCGCACACGCGTTTGTAGAAAAATATGAAGGTATTGTCAGTGATCATCAATTTTACTGTAAAGCAGTTATGGACACTCAAGAATTCATTGAAGCTACTCATAACACCGTTGACCTTTGGGGAGACCTTGATTTGGAAAGAGTGTCTCTGCACACTAACCTTGATCGGTTGAAGAGTTTAAAATCGAGTCTAGCTGACGAGTTTCCTCGTGTAGCACAAGTGAGAGGCTTAGGAGAAAAAGTAATCCCAGGAACCGTTGAATCCGGCCAAGTTAACATTCAAGCGCAGATAGATAGTACTCAACAAGAATGGGAAGGTTTACTTTCTGCAATTTCTAGCACCATTGAGTCGATAGAAAATAGACTTCAGCAATGGACAGAGTACGAAAACTTTAGAGACCAGTGTCTACTTTGGATTCGAGAAACTGACAATAAGCTGCATGCAATTGATTTGAAGTCTTCACTATCAGAAAAGAAGAACCAATTAGAAACATTGAAAGCTCTGCAAGGCGAGGTGCGTGCCAAAGAACTTGAAATAGATAATGTATCTGAAAAAGGACAACAACTACACAAAGGGCCTGCAAGCACAAGAAGCTCCCAAGTCTCCGAACTTGTCTTAAAATACCAACAAGTCTCGCATAAAGTGAAAGAGTTGAACAACAGGTGGCAACAATATGTGGCTAGTCATCAAGACTTCGATAATCAAGTAAGCGAACTGCATGAGTGGATAAATGGCATAAAAGACAAACTTGACTATTGCTCCGACCTCAGTGCAACGTCTCAAAAAGACCTTGAAAGCAAATTGTCTACTATACAGGAAGTAATTCTGCTCAAAGACGAAGGCTCGCTGAAAATACAAAGTTTGGTGGAACTGGCCCAAGTGGTATTGGCAAATACAGCTCCAGCCGGACATGAACCTATTAACAAAGCTCTTGTTAAATTACAAGAGGATTGGTCAGCACTTGCTCTAAGGATGATTGACATCAAGTCAAATCTTGACGATTCTATCAATCAATGGAGCGGATTCCTGGAGCAAGTTCAGAATGTGAAGAAGACAGTTGACTGGCTCGAAAATATGCTAAGAGATCTTTCTGAATATCAAACAACAATGAATGAAAAACGAACTCAACTGGATCGTATTAAAAGTACTGAGGAAAAAGTTAGATTGGAAAAAATTGAAGTTGATGCACTGAAAGCACAGGCTAGTGAAATGCTAGCTAGTGGGCAACAGAGTCAAGCTGCCTACCAAGCCCAAAGTATTTTGGATAAATTCGACGAACTTGCAAAGAAAATTAGAAAGCTTCTAATGGATCGGGAAGAACAGTATCGTGACCATCGTTTGTACAAAGAAGCTTATGACGACTTAATCAGTTGGATAAGCAGAGCTCGTGAGAAGTTCCCATACTTGAAACAAACCAATATGGGTGACAAACTGGCAATCGAAAACGCTGTAGCTGCTACTGAAGCCCTCTTAAACAAGCAGGCACAAGGTGAATTGCTTGTGGAGCACTTAGTTCACACTGGAGAAGTGGTTCTGGCAAGCACGTCACCCCAAGGACAAGAAATAATACGCAACGATATCCGTGCTTTAAGAGATAGTTTTGAAAGCTTATTCCGTGAAATCATTCAACAAAAAGAACAACTTGAAATAACACTGATACACTGGCGAGATTACAAGGAGGAATACGAAAGGTTAATTGAGTGGCTGCAACAAATTGACATCCTTGTGAAAAATCACAAACTGAATATGCTCCCAAATGTTCAAGAGAAACAGAAGCAAGTGACCGATATGCGTGATATTATGGGCAGACTCGATAAAGGGAAGGATGACATCGATAAGTTAAACCACTCGGCCTCCATCCTGCTTTCTTCTCCCCTTGAGACTTATGTGAGCAATCAGTTAAGACATCTTAATTCAACTTATCAAGTCCAGGTGAACCTCGCTAAGGATGTGTTGAAAAAAGTTGAAACAAATCTTGAACAACACAAAGAGTACGAGAATAATCTAAAAGACGCCCACAAATGGATTGACACTGCCAAAGAAATAATAAGAGACTGCAGTGAGTCAGCAAGTGCCAACTCACGAGATGTCTTACAAAGAAATCTTGAAAAAATACAGGATCTTATGAGGCGACGTGAGGAGGGCCAAAATCTCGTTCATACCACCATCAATAATGGAGAGAAGGTCTTAAGAAATACACGATCAGACGGCCGTGACGTCATCAATACTCAGATGAAGGAACTTCAAAGTGATTGGGAACGTTTGGTCAAGAAGATGTCTACGGCAAAGGTTCACTTAGAAACTAGCTTACTGCAATGGGCCGATTACAGCTCCAGCTATTCCCAGCTACAACAGTGGATCTCAGAAAGAGAAGCTAAACTTCAACAAGTCGGAGAACAAAAAGTTGGAAAGTCTAAAAAGGGTCAGCCTGGTCTGACCTCTGGGTTGAGTGAACGTAAGGCTAATTTGCGGCAAACAAACAACATCGTACAGGACATTGTTTCCTTTGAGCCAATGATTCAGTCAGTTACTTCAAGAGCTTCAGATTTACAAGGTGCTCCTGCTACTGAGATATCAACCAAGTATGAAACCCTCAGTAAGCAAGCAAAGGACCTCTATGATAAGCAAAAAACAACAATCGAACAACATCAGGCTCTAATTGACGCTGGCAATGAATTTGCTCAATGGTTACGAAATGCCAAAGAACGTCTTAGTAAATGTGCCGAACCTACCGGAGATAAAGAAGCTCTAGCTAGCAAAACCCATCAACTTAAGATCTTAGAGAGCGAGGTCCCTGAGGGCCAAAGAAAACTGGAAGTTGCATTACAACAAGGTGAAATTGCCTGCCGAAACGCCGATCCGGAAGATCGAGAAATTATTGAAGAAGAAGTCGCATTGCTTCAAGAGGAGTTCGACGCATACGTCGAAGCTCTGAAGAAAGCTAAAGAGTATCTTGAAGTAGGCATTGTGAAATGGACTGACTACCAGGACCAATATAGTGAAGCTCTTGATTGGCTTACCAAAACAGAGGCTCTTGTGCAATCATACAACAAGCTTCAAGACAGTTTAGCTCAAAAGAAAAATGTCCTTGAAGAGTTCCAAGGACACTTGCAAACTCTCTTCGACTGGCAAAAAGAATTGGACCGTTTGAATGTTAAGGCTCAAATGTTACTAGAAACTTGCTCCGACACAAGAATTAGCAATGCCATAACCCAGCTGACGACGAAATATAACGCCCTTTTAACTTTGGCTAAGGAAGTGATGCGCCGATTAGAGTTGCACTATCAAGAGCACCAACAACATCACACTTTGTATGAAGAATGCCAGTCATGGATTGAAAAAACACGTGAGAAACTTAATAATTGCTTGGAGATTCCCAGCACATTGAGTGAAGTCCAAGCCAAGCTCAATACCGTGAAGAATCTCAGACAAGGCCTAGAACAAGGACAAAATAAATTACGTTATCTTTTGGAACTTAAGGAGAAGGTCATCATGAACACTGAAAGTAACGGCGCGGCTAAGATTCAGGAAGATACTGAAAATCTGAAACAGGACTTCGAGAAACTTTTATTAGACATGACAGAAATTAGGCAGAACCTTACTAACAGGGCGGCTCAATTAGAGGAGATCTACAAATTATACAAAATCCTCACAGAATGGTTGGATGAAATTGAGCCGAGTGTTAGAGCAAGCGAAGAGTTCTTGAATGATCTAAGTGAGAAGCGAACTGCCCTTGAGAAATTCCGAGTCATTCAGCGTGACATTAACAGCCATAGCGACATTGTAGAAAAGATTAAGACCCGAATTAACGAGGACCAAAATTTGGACAAAAATGATTTTGTCGATGGCTTAGATAAATTTGAAAAATTCCAAGAGATTGTAGGTAAAAGTATTGAAAATTTGGAAAATCAAGTCAACAACCACGAGAAATATAAGCAGGCCTACAACGAGATTCAGGAATGGCTGAGACGAATTAGAATTGAAATTGAACAATGTTCCGATTCGCACGGTGAAAAGGACCAAGTGGTTGATAAGATAAACAAGCTAAAGGACATTGAAGAGTCTATGACTGAGGGACAGTCCCTGCTTAATACTACAGAAGAGCTCAGCAGGAATGTAATTGCCACAAGTGGAAATGAAGGGCAGGATGCCATTACGCAAGAAATCAAGCAACTCAGGTCGGAATGGGAGAGTCTCCAAGCGATGATAAGAGATGCACGGTCCAACCTGGACTCTTGCCTATCATCGTGGACCGACTTCCTTTCTAAATTTGGAAGGATTAACAAATGGATTGAGGATATTACCAAGCGTGTTCATGAAGCCAGCGATTCAGCATGCAAGACTTCGGATGATCTCATCCGAGGAAAGGTAAGCCTTACAGCCACACTGTAAAGTGTGACTAACATGCATGAATAACTGTTTTATTTGTGGATTTTTAGAAACTCCTGCAAGAAGTTCTTAATGAAAAGGATGCGGTCGAAGAACTTAACGACACTTGCGAGGTTCTAATGGAACACAGCGCTTGTTCAAGAGTTCGGGATCAAACCGTTGAAACGCAAGCCAACTACACTAAATTGTTAACCGCCGTTCAAGGTTCGTTTGTTCTGTTCCTAACATCAGTCCTTCTTTGTTGTAATTTTTTGGAAGAATTTATTTTGATTAATATATTCTCATATTGCTACAGGACTCGTCTCCAAAATAGAAAAGAATCTCTCGGATCACACTGAATTCCTGAACTATAAAAACGAAATGGAAAATTGGATGAAGAAAGCTTACGAAATATTAGAAGGTTGTAATGGAGAAGGGGATGCTATTGAGGTTGCTAGACAATTGGACACAGTAAATGTAAGTAGTTATAGCAACTTAACACTACTGAAATAATACTTCGTTACTCCTTTCCATTATTGAGAGCGTGTCTAATTTATTTTATGTTTTTCGCAGTCCCTGAGTAGCCGACTACCAGAAGGCCAACATCTATTGGGTATGGTGCAAGATGCCTACACTAAAGCTACAAATGTGATGTCCGAAAATAAGCAACACCAGCTTCGTGACCATATGACAAAATTACGTGAAGATTGGGATAGCCTTAATTTGGCTGTGAAGCAAAAAATGACAGATCTTAAGCAGGCTCAAAATCGATGGCTAGACTTTGCTGCAAACAAACAGCGTCTTGAGAAATGGATGGATGAAATTGAAGTCACTTTGCAGCCCATCCCAGATACTAAGGGTGAGCTCAGCGAAATGAAGACTTTGCTGGAAAGGTACAAAAATCTAAATAACGACATCGCTCAGAAGGGTGTGGAGGTTGAAGCTTTAGGCAACGAGGCCAAAGACCTCGGCGCTGAGTCTGACGAAGTTCATCGTCTACGGGCTAGATGGGAAAAGATAAAGAACGATTGTGCTGGAAAAATAAAATCTTTAGAATCAGAAGTGGGTGACTACAACTCATACCATCAATGTCTTCAAGATGTAGAGAAATGGTTGTTGCAAATATCCTTCCAGCTCATGGCACATAACTCATTGTTCATTTCTAATCGAGAACAAACTCAGGAGCAAATTACACAGCATGAAGCATTGCTTGATGAAATTCAAAAATATCAAGCCAACTTGGATGACTTGAATTCAAAAGGCCAAGGACAAATCGAAAGATACCAAGCAAAAACCCCGAACATCAAGGATACGATTGAAGCCCAATTGAAGAACATTCAAGACAGCTACAATTCCCTTCTTCACACTTCTTTGCAAATTAAGAACAGGTTACATGAGTCTCTGGCTAAATTCCAGGAATACGAAGATACCCTCGACAGCATCATGAGAAATCTGGAGGAGTTGGAACCAGTCATTCAAACTGAACTGGATTCACCAGCTTCTAATCTGGATATGGCACGCAGTCAACTAAAATGTGCACAAGTATGCCACTTGAACGAAATTGGAACAGCAACTTTGTTTAATTGAAAATCCTCATTTTTTCTAGAATATCCACAATAAACTTCAGTCAGAGAAATCCCGACTTGCATTAGCTGTGCAAGCGTGCGAGGCCGCAACAGCCTCCATAAGTCGTCCCAGCTCACCTCTAGAGACAGCGATGCACCCTATACCAGAACGTGAACTGATTGTCAGAGCCAAACTCGAAGACCTCATAGACCAGGTAATAGAGAACCCCTAGAATAGTACAAGAATCGCATGCTCCCTTTTGTAATCATTTTTGTGTGTATGTGTGTATGCTAGTACCAATTATTGACTGATTTTTTTCTTCTCAACCAAAGTTTGAATTGTTTGTGGTTTGTTACTAACAACCAAATTTTGTAGCTTGTTGTATATTTCGTAATGTTTAAGAGTTGAATAAAATTAACAAAACGTAAAAGTTTTTCTGTTTACGAATGCACGATTTTTATTTTGATGAAATGAATTTAAGTTTTTTTAATACCTTTTTTTGATCATTTTCGTTTGGTTTTCCTAATAATGCCCCGTCTCACTACTTAATACACAATTCACGTCCTTGATTCGTACAAATCAATTTGTATAGCGCGCACGAATTATTGAAGCTGACGTAGATGACGTAGCGTCACAAAGGGTTAAAAATTTCCGAGTTATTCTCAGAAATCTTACCTCGAGTGACCACATCACAAAGTTGCATGGTCTGACCACTAAGGTACGTAGTTTTCACTAATGTTTAGTCATTGCCCGAAGTCAAAGGATCCACTTTTAAATATTCAGATCGTTTGCCTTCTATGTTACTACCGCACTCATTTGTGTTTTCTGTTTTTTTAGATTTAAGCTTCTCGGGTATTAGGAAATGAAACTTTAATCATATTTTATGCTTAGGTACAATCTCATTTGGAGGGATTATCAGCAACCGTTAGTGAGTTAGAACAACAACAGAGGCAGAGGGCGGAACTCCAGGATTGGATTAAGAAACAACAGGTTTGTGTGTCCGATTGGACCTCGAGACCATGCAAGTTGCGTCCTGAAGCTGCTAAGCAGGAATTAGTAGGCATGAACGATCTTCTTAATACCATTGGTGATAAACGCTCTCAACTCCTGACTGACATGACAGGATCATGTATGTCTTATCATTTTACTTTTATTTAAAGGTGTATATCATTTCTTCTATTCTAGTTGCAGATGACGACACAACCGATTTGGAAGAACAATTGGACCAACTTGAGTCGGACTTGATGGATGCAATAGCTAAGAAACAAAGCGGACAAAATATAATCGATAATTATCGACAATCCATTCATGATATTCAAAATTGGTTTGATTCTCTCATTAAACGTATGGATGTACTTGACAAAGGCAGCGGTCTAAATTGTGCACAAAAATTGGCAGCTATATCAGAAATTAAATCCGAATTCGAGCTTCAAGGACCTCTTAAACTCGATGATCTTAAAGTCAAAGCTTCAAATGTAGCGGAAATCATAAGTAATTTGGATGGTCAACAAGTTGAAGAACAAATGAAATCTGTCGAAAGGAGATATAACGATCTTGGAAAACGTATCGATCGCAAGGCACAGCTTCTTGAAGTTACAAACAAAGGCGTTGAATCAGCTAAAAATGAAATTGAACAAGTTCAAAATTGGGTTAAGGATAGAATAAATGAACTTCAGACACCTCCACCAATTGGTTTTGAACCCAGGTCTGCTGAAGCGCGGCAGCAACAAATCAAAGGAATGATGAAGGACGCTGAAGCTAAGCAGTCTCTAGCCGAAACATTGGAAAAACGTATTGCTAATATGCAACACGAATTAGAGCCAGTTGAATATTCGCAATTAGAGTCGGCTCTAAGAAATCTAGGTTCTGACCAAAAGAAACTGCAAGCGCTTCTCAAGTCTGAACTAGAACGTGCATTGGATGCTGCAAAGGCCCGAAGGGGATTAGAAGCGGATTTGGAAAAGGCAAGAGCGTGGGTTAAGAACAAGCTTTCCGAAGCTCGGAAATCTTCTGGCTACCAACCATTAACGTCTGCTGGTGTAGAGAAGGAAATCCAAGCCACTAAAAAATATGATGATGATACTAAAAACTTCTATGACAATGTATTAAACGACGTAGTTCGACAGGCTAGTGGAATTATTAAAGACTGTCCAGAGGAGGAAAAACTTGCTTTGCAACAGCTTGTTAACGACATTAACTCCGATTACAACACTATCAAAGAGGAGAATGCAAGCAAACTGAAAATATTAGGAGATTTGTTACAAAATAGAAAAAAATTTGAGGCTGACATAAAGAAAATGAACGATTGGTTGAGCGAAGCTGAAGCCAGTCTTGCTTCAGAAATACGCACAACCAGCTTACCCATAATGGAAGAGCAATTAGCTAAATACAAAAAACTAGCTGACAACGCTAAAGATATGGGTACATTGATGGCAGCAATAAGCGATCAGGCCAAGGCAATTGCTCCAAATTTAAGCAATGCAGACAAACTGAAACTTAATGAAGACATTAAGAACCTTAAGGATAAATACATGAAAGCAACTCATGGTATTAACGACCGCTGTATGTTCTTAGAGGATCGTATTAAAAAATACAAAGATGCTAAGGCCAGATTAGCAGAATGCATACAATTCTTAAGCGCAATTCAACAACGCCTTCGGGAATTGAATAAGCCGATTGGAAGTAGAATTGAAGACGTTCAAGAGCTTTTAGGTGCATATGAGAAAATTCTAGACGAACTAAAAGATAGCAAAGTAAAGATGGGAGACTTACAAGTTGATGATCTTCCAGAACTTCAAAGTTGCCTTTCCCAACAGGATGACATGATTAAACTTATAGAAGATCAACTTGCGCATTTAAGGCAGCTTCTTCTTCTCCGGGAACAATTTATTGCTCTGATTAACGAAATTATTAATTTCATTATGAAATACACAGATGTAATTACGGAAATTGAGCAATCTCCAGATTCTTTAGAGGATAAAATTAAGCAATACGATGACGTGATTGTCAAAGTCCAGGAGTATGAAGCGCTTTTAGCTACTGCCAATGACAAAGGACAAAAGATTGCTTCTGAAGGGACAGCTGCCGATAGAAATAATATTACTGAACAGTTACAATCCCTCAAAAACCAACTTCAAAACTTGAGAAAAGCAGTCGAAGCGCAAAGACAGAAGCATCAAATTACTTTAGAACACCACAAGAAAATTGCTGCTGAACTTAATGATATTTTAGATTGGCTCCATCAAAACGAAGCTCTTGTAAAATCTCGTCCGCTTTTAGATAGAGATCCAGATTCTGTCGAAAGAGAAATTCAGAAACACCAAGGTCTATCAAAAGACGTTAAACATCATTTGGACAAAATCAAGATCTTAAACGAAAAAGTCCAATCTGAAGTTGGTCTTCCAAGTTCCCTTTTAGAAATGATTTCAGAAGGAAGATCCCTTCTAGCTATCCTACCTAATGAATTGGAGGAACGTGAAAAATACCTAAACAGCAATAAACAATCGAGATTGGATTACATGAATTTAGTTGCAAGGCTAAATAGTTGGGTACACGAAGCAGAAGTACGTCTTCAAAATAGTCAGCACGGAATCAATTATGAAAACATTATCAAGGATTTGGAAACGCATAAATCGCTCTTTGGAAATGATTCGGAAATCAAAGATTTGGTCCATCGTCAAATACAAGAAGCTGCTGATAAAATTTGGTCATCACTCAATAACTTGGAGCAAGAGGAACTGTCTCGTGAATTGCAGCATCACGCTCAAGTTCTTAAAAATGTTTTGAATGCCGCGAAAACGCAACAGGCGCAGCTGGAAAAGGAGGTTACCAATTGGAAAGAATACTGCCAGAATTGTGATAAAGTCAAAGCTAATATTGAAAAGACTAATTTCTTAGACGAACCTGTGACAAATCTTGCTGGATTGCAATTCAATATTCAGAAGATTACTCATGCTTTAAATAATATTCAGGTAAGTTTACAATTATCAGTTATCATGCCTGACTTTATTATATAAAATTGTGTTAAATGATTCAATTGGCTGAAAGATTTCCAATTCCGTATTATTTTTAGAATGGAGTAATATTCCGTTGCTTTTTGCGTGGTATTTCAGTTATAGTGATTGTAAATAAATGTAATGTTATAGTTTTTGTGTAGAACATAGGGCAACAATTTCATCAACTTGCGAACTATGAAAATTTTGCATCCTCAGGCCCAATTCCCTCGTTTTACCTATTTTACAAGACGAACATAAAAATATTTATAGCGTCCAAGATCCTACAATGTTGCAACTTGCTTGATTTTTGTATTTGCTTACAATGTGATCATTCTATAGAAAAGAGAACATTTTTCAAGGGCACTTCAACCCCAGTTTTTTATTTTACCTTCTGTGAAACCAGGTTAATTTAGTTGGGTTAGGTGTAGGGCTGCCTTCAGTCCCACCGGAGGCCTAAATAGCCTGGTATGACGACATAAACTCTGGTATCTAAAGCTAGGTGGTAGTGGCGAATGTATAAAGTCATCCGAGTCTGGATATCTCTTTTAAGGGGTTTTTAAACTTTTTTTTCATTTTTTTATTGGTTCTTAGAGATGCGCCGAATATGGGTTAAACCGAATACGAATATTCGGCCGAATGTTCGGTCAAAAATGTACCGAACCGAATATCCGGCCGAATTATTCGGTTCATTTTTGAGCTCTCTGGAAATTTAGTTTGATAACGATGAGGGAAGAGGAATTTAAGGCTTCTAGTAAGAAAACCATTAACAATAATGCCCGGGATACACGAGGCTAGACTTGTCTTTAGAAGTTATACTGGTGGGGTTCTATAGTCATTCCTCTTCACGATATTATTGCGATATTATTGTCTCTTCCTTGTTATTTTAACTCGAGAATATAAGAGCCGGTTTAGACGGTGCGCTTCAGCGCATGTACCTCATGAACTTTGTGGATAATGGGAAAAGTGGGGTGGTACTTCTCATCATCTCCCTTCATCTCAAACGTTCGAGAGGCACATGCGCTGGAGCGCACGGTCTAAAACAGCTCTATGAATAATTTTAATTCACCAAAAATTTAAAAATAAATTCCTACCCTTCGTCTCTTTTTATTTTAAAAAAAATGGTCGCGTCACTTAAATATTTTCCGTGACAATAAGTGACATATTATTCATGAGAAATGCAACTATAAATGCCATACTCTCACTTTTGTTATTTGTCACTGAGCTGCTAATGAGAATACGAAGGTCACATGGTTTGTGAAGGTCAGGTTGTTTGTCACATTTTCCGATAGGTGACGTGACTATGGGAATAGGGTCCTGTTTGAATTGTGATTGAGCATATAAATGAGTCGGTAATTTTTTTAATTTTGGATTTTTTAAATAAATAATGGTTACACAATGTAGCGTTTGTTTCCTTTACAAATACTACCTATGTACGGTTCGTGAATCAAGCCTCTTTAACATAAAATCTTAAAATAATGCTATTTCAATATTCGGTAATTATTCGGCAAACTAACCGAATATTCGGCCGAATACGAACATAAAAAAATACACCGAATACGAATATTCGGCCGAACATTCGGCGCATCTCTAGTTCATATGATTGTACAACATCTTAAGATTGTTGTGTCAAAGTTTGAAACAAATCGAGCAGAACTAACTCGACGGCTCTGTTTAGGTACGAACAAATTTGTCATGTTTAATATTGGGTCGTATTCATAAAAACGAACGATATCCTCCCAAGCATAAGGTAGAAGTATAAGGTTATGATTTAAAGTAAAAGGTAGAAGTATAATCATTACCTTCTTTCGGTATTCAAAATGATTACCTTATTCTTGCGAGGATATCCTCCAAGCACAAGTAAAAGGTTGGCCAAAACATCGTTCAATTATTACTCTTTCTTTTTTCAAGAGCTTGTTATAATTTTGCTCAGCACCAGGAGAAGGATTTCTAAAAGGAGTCATGAGATATGGCTCTACCCCATACCTATCATCACCAAGTAGTACAACATTCGTCTTTTTTCTTAATTGTAAGCATACTTGTGAATTTGTGCACGGATCCAGGCCAACTAACGTCAACACTACTGAACGTTTCTTTGGCATCACAAGTATCTTGAACGTTGAGAGTGAAGCTTACCTTTCCGGTTAATGGAACATTGAAACCATGGACATTTGGTTTCAGTATCCCTATGTGGCAAATCGATTACACCAATAGCTGTCGGAAACTTATACTTCCTTTGCCATAAGCATTTTGCCCCCCATATTTCTCTGTTGGTAGTTGGAAGCTTTATCCATTCACTTGTATGCGCAATTATGCTGTCAACTACTGCATTTACAACCCGAGAAACCGTAGCTTGACTAACACCAAGTTCTTGACCGATACCTTTTTGATAGTCAGGGTCACTGAGATAACGCAAACATACGTTCATTCTATGAACAGATGACAACGCACCTCCACGAGTTTCTTCATTTGTCACTAAATATCTGTCTGCAAGCCACTGTAAATTTCTTTCTTCAAAACTGTATAATGCTTTAAAATCTGGAACAAGTATAGGTAAGTTGGGCTTGTAATGTTTAACATTCTTCACGTCCACGACATCTGCCATCGCACTGAAAATCGGATAACACAACCATTGAGCTTCCACACACGGTGCCATACTCATGGTAAGTAAAACCGGCTTTATAGATGAGAGAGGGGAGGGAACGGAATAAATTTACGAATAAAACCGGTTTTACTCAACACACTTATGGCATCGTGTGAACTGGCTCATTCACCACTGAGCTGAGTCGACTACTAACCAAACTCTGCTTTTTTGGAAGATATGCTTTTCACTTAAAGTACAAGGTCAAGTTTATGTATACTCCTTTACTTTTATGTGAGTATAAGGATATGCTTCTACTCTACAAGTATAAGGTTCTGCTTGAAATTATTATGAATACAAGCAGAAGGATTTCCTTAATAATTTGCAAGTAAAAGCATATCCTTTTTTTTATGAATACGACCCATTGAATTTTCTGGTAATATAAAACTTTAAAGCGATTTTCTGACACTTGTCATTTTTGAAGCCGGTGACCAGTTTAAATCAAGACCTACTCGACCGATTCTTTGAAATTTGGTATACTACTTCCTTATATAAATGACCAGGTATCACCGAGAACGTTTTTCTCAAAATAATTAATTTTACAACAACAAATTGGCCCATTTTTTTTGGCGAAAATCGGTGTTTTAAAAAATTAAAAAATCGAAAAAAAAATTTCTCGTGAATGCGATTATCTAATGATAGCATTTTGATTTTTTGAATTTATATGCTCCACGAGGTGACCTGCAGTCCATGGCCTGTCAGGCGAATGCCTCAAGTGCTCATCGCTCAGTCAGAATTAGTAATGTGTGGCCTTCATCGGGCCGTACCTGCCGACCCGGCCTGTATGTGAATGGGGCCCGGATTCCTTTATTCTTAGGCCACCACATAAGGCTAGGATATGAAGGTCGGGTGGCAGCAGGTACAAGATAACATCAAGGGCGTTCGTGGGTAATGTTCCCATGGCACCTGTTACTCCTATTATTTGCGTCCTCTGGAACATTCCCAACTTTATGACATTATAGATCCTGCTCAGAGCTGGCCAGCACATCAGCGAGCCGTACGTGAGACCCCATCTGTTGCCGAAGGTCTTTGTACACGCGTAGAATGATATGCAGACTTTCTTTACGTTCGACTTTCGACTTCCAATTGAGTTTTGGGATTGGACGCAGAAATTCCACCCTGTAGGATACATTGTTGACGAGGTTGAAACCACATAAGCTTGGTTTTGCCTGGGTTGACTGCCAGACAGCAGTTTGCTGCCCACCTGCTAACTTTGTTCAGGCATCCTTGCATGATTGCACCAAGCACGGTTCGAAACATTGCTGACACCATTATCACTAGGTCGTCTGCGTATGCTACTACTTTAGCTCATTTTAATTGCAATTACAACCATTTTATTTCAAGCAGAAAGGCAGTTATTAAATAGACAGGAGCTAAATGTTTGAAGTAATGCAGTAAATAGTTAACCATATCCCTGCCGGTAGTGATCTAATCGAATTCAACGAAGTGTTGCGTAAATAACCAGAATTAACCAAATTTAAAAGAGATAAAATTACAAACGCCACTGTACGTTGGAGTCCATTAATGCCATAGTTGTTTCGGGATTCGGCTTCTTCCGTCGTCCGTGACCCATCCACGTGTTCTGTCTGTCATATGAAGGGAGTTTGCGAACTCGGGCAGCGAACAAAATAACGCGCATATGTCAAAGTATTCTTGGAAACAGCGGGTTACTGTTGGTATATAATGGCCGTCATATGTTCAGCAACTTGATGGGATGTACTACGAGTTTGCCGTACTCAAATCATGCCCGATTATCAATTGCTTCCAGTAACTTTCGTAAGCTCTCTGGAACTTTCAGTGGACGGGAATCCCCTAAAATATTCTATGCAATTTTTCCATAGGTAAGAAGTATATATTCACTGTACAGATGTGTTAGAGGGGAATAAAGCTTTTTGTTTTCCAGATATGACATCATCGTCGGGCTGTAAAAGTGAGCACTTCACTGTTCCAACTGTGTTCACCTTAAAGTTGCGACCAAAGTTAATGGGGTTATAAACAGGTAGAACGTAACCACGGAACGGTCTCCATTATCATTCTTTTTTCTGGTTTAGTTACCTTTCTCTTGTGCTTTGTTTAGGCACATTGTTACACACCTGACATATATATCTGATGTGGTGTACCGATAGTAAACTCTCTCATGAGTGCGATAGTATTCTCTAAATTTATAAAAACAGCAAACAAAAAATGGGGCCCGAATAATCTTCATATGTATATAATGCTGACGGCATCGTCTTCTACCGGTTAAGTGTGATTTAATTAAAGATTCGTTTGCATTGGATGTATAGTGTGAGTACGTATGATTTCAGTTTTACTTTATAGACGCAGTAACCGTTCTTCTTAATATCTGATTTCAATAAGTACGTAATGGTTTGGTAAATTTTATGTATTAAAGAGGAATGCAAAAGGAATTGAATACTTTCCATCAAACGGAATGAAACACTTTAATTATTATTTCTTAGTGTTACAAATCAACAAGTACATATAGTAATAACTGTGGAAACGCAAGAATATACGGGAATTAAATATGCAATTAGGAATGAAATGGTATAAGCTAATTATTCCGGTTGTGTGACATTCACATTTTAGCGAAAATATACTATTTCCGGTTAAGGCTGGTTGCCCAACAGCAAATGTAAATAGCCGTAAAGGGCCTATTTCATATAACAGAATATCACAGTAACTTCGTCCACTCTAAGCGAACTAGGGACGCGGCGGTTACACGCATATTTGTGTGATTATGAGCGACAGGTCCCATTAGAATGAGATCCCATCGCTGTAAAAGTAAAAAATATAGTATAAAAAAACTAAAAAATACCCTTTTATTTTAAAATGAACTAAAAAGTAAAAAATAATTTTGAAGGTAAAGTTTTTATTGCTCTAGCCAGTATATGGAAACTACCTACCTTTCGAAATGTAAAAAAGCGTGGGCGCTATGAATATATGTAGGTAAGGAGTCCCACGCTTTTTTACATTCCGAAAGGTAGGTAGTTTCCATATACTGGCTAGAACAATAAAAACTTTACCTTCAAAATTATTTTTTACTTTTTAGTTAATTTTAAAATAAAAGCGTATTTTTTAGTTTTTGTAAACTATATTTTTTATTTTCTACTTTTTAGTCTATTATATGTCTTCCGCCATTTTGTAATGACAGCCATATTAGATTTAAAATGACGTCACACAGCTTACTGTACTATACTCGTCATACACTTTCATTTAATACTCATACCGAGGGCGTTGTTAAGAAAAAGATAAACCGCCATTTTGTGTTGGCCGAAATTTTGAATTTGGAATGACGCTACACAATTCATAGTATTCTAATTGTCACACCCTTTCATTTGATACTCATACCGAGTAGGTTGTACAGAAAAAGGTAATCCGCCATTTCGTGTTGGCCGCTATTTTGAATTTACAATGACACCACATAGCTAATAGTATTTTACTTGTCATACCCTTTCATTGGTACCCATATCTAGTGGGTTGTAAAGAAAAACGGTAATCCGCCACTTATTGTTGGCCGCCATTTTGAATGACGCCACATAGCTAATTGTATTTCACTTGTCATACCCCTTCATTTGATACCCATGTTGAAGAACCCAATTGCAAAATTCACCCGCCATCTTGATTTTCTTACAAAATGGTAACGCGAACTATACATATGTGTAAAATTTGAAGTTGATCGGTTATATGGAAGTGGGTCAAAATCAAGTTGCAAGATTTGTTTACATACTAGATACAACATACAGGTGAAGCTAATATAAAGCGTATAAAAAGGTGGTCCGCCATATTGTGTTGGCCGCCATTTTGAATTTGGAATGACGCCACAGAGCTAAAAGTATTCTACTTGTCATTTGCTTTCATTTCATACCCATATCGAGTGGGTTGTAAGTAAAGAAAAATGTAGTCGGCCATTTTGTGTTGGCCGCCATTTAGAACTTTGAATGACGCCACATAGCTAATTGTATTCTACTTGTCATACCCTTTCATTTGATACCCATGTCAGGGGTCGGGGAGCAGAATCCTTGTGTAGGTTCGAGGTTCATTGTCTGGACCTCCACTTGAAAGATCCTGGACACTGAACTGTTGGTGGTCTCTAGTGGTCCTAGAGATAATACAGGCCTTCAGTGCGCTCCAATTTTTTGTCAAGATTATTTAGACCGGTCATAACCTCGTCGACAGGAATCTCCTGCCTAGCAGCAGGTATCAGTCAAAAATTAACACCGCCTATTGGGCTGCCAACAATTTCGATCTCCGAGCACCGGAAAGAAACTCCCTGCTCGGTAGTCGGCTTTCTGGCCCCCATTATGTTCTATGGCCAAGAACCCTATAATTTAATTAAATTAAATTTTTATAATTACTATCTGGCAAAATCACTATTTTACGGGAAAATCGCGAAAAACTAAAAGCCCCTTTGAGCCATCCGTTCATCCAAATGAAGTTTACGCTCGACTCGGGTGGGGGGCATGTAGTTGCTCGCTTGTATACGCTTCAGTGACCGGCTGCTTCTCTCACTGACGAACACTATGGAGAAATTTAAATCAGTACTATTAATTGTTACCTTTAATCATTCCATTTGAGCTGTTTTTGGAGGAAACGGTTTTTATGACTGATATTTACTGTTTTATGAATGGTTGTCTTCTAGTTTCGGCATCTCCTACAATATTGCACACATTTCTTCCTTCAAAGCTTCACGTGTGATAGGAGCATTGAACCGGACTGTACCGATGCAATGTCGAAAGATTTTCACTTAAATGTTCAGGATTTACTTTTGATGTGTCATTTTTAGGTTCGCAAAAAGCTTTCTTTTATTTTCTTTAACAATGTCGTCACCTGTTTTGCACTCTTTCCAATGAATTCCAGTCGTTCACATGCCTTGAAAAAGCCGACTGCTAGAACGCGTGTGTATGGTCCAATCCGCTGTATACCGGCTTTAGTGAAGCTTTTTTATTGTTTTTATTTCGCTCAGATATCAAAGCTGTAGTGGTAAGCATTTCCAGTTGGCTGTGCTTTCGATAAGAAATGCGGGAAGGGAGTAGAAGGCTCGTAAAAAAATCGAGAGAAGAGACTTTAAGAAATAAATTTCAAGTCGAATTGCAAGACTCGATCGTGACTTTTCAGTCTACTTTAAGCCGTTTCCAATATTAAAGTGGTTTCGTTAGAGGAGCCGGACAATTGTAAATTTATGACTAATTACAAAATAAAATTTGAGTGAGTTCCCAGACCGGAAACTGAAAGTGTAGACATTTTGAAGTGTGTAAAACATTAACTATCATTATTGAACATTGTTAAAGGAAAATTATTAATGTGCTTGAAAACCGGCAAATCCTACGCAAAAAAAGTCTTGAATTTATATGAACTTTCACTTCACAGACACAGAACGCCGACATCGACCTCGTTAACCAGCAGTCGCAATCCATAATCCGACAGGCGGATTCTAAAAACCGTGAAAAAATCGAAAAGGACAACCTGGCTTTAAATAAGGCTTGGTCAGATCTTGTTGGAGGATTAGAAAATCGCCGTGAATCGCTGACATCTGTAGCAGACCGTTGGGAGGAGTTCGAGAATAAGCTACACACTTTGGAAAAATCCATCGTTCGCCTTGAGGAAAAATCCCGAAATGTCGACCCAGTCGTAAGGTCCAGACGGCAATTGGAAGAGACGAAGAATGCCATCCAGGTAAGAATAAATTCCTTATGTTTCTTAATTCTGTACATAATCGTCCTGTTACGTTATCTGAAGGCAAATCTTATCAATTTTAAAGTGATAAAATCTTTACCAGCGCCAGTTTCGATGTGAATCTGTGAAAATTTTAGCGATTGTGTCATCCGCTGACCTTGCTGACGACTAGCTTCGCACTTTGTTGTCGATTCGTTAAACTTTTTCATAAATTTTTTATCGTGTTTATCAAATCTCTCGAAGCTGGGCTGTTGTTGACTTTAAAACTGAATAATTTCATGTTTTGCATTTTAATTTCATTTCGTCGTCTTTTAACGTCTAGCCGGAACCATTTTTAAGAAATTATGTTACTCAGTTTCCAAAAATTTTATAATTTTATTTTTAATATTTTAACAGGAAATTATCGGTGAATCTGAAGAACTCAAACCATCACATAAAGAGGTTGAGACGCTCTCAAAATCAATCGTCACATTCCTTGGGGAAGTTCACAAACCCTCGGCGGAGGCCATACAGGCCAAAGTGGATCAGCTAGCCAATCAGTATAAAAAGTATGTACCCTTTACAAATTAAGAGCTAAGTTTTTTTCACAAAAATTAGTTTTGGTATGAAACATGGGACAAGTTACAGGTGAATAAACAATTTATAAGTGGACTGCGCAAGGTTAAAAATTGAAAGCTGAAAATTTCGTCGTGTTTAATTTTAAATTTTACAATTCAATTAACAAAGAGGACCAGACTGTATAATAAATTTTCATTCACTCTCAACTAAAATTTATTATGATTCAAACAGGAATTTGGTAGCCACGTGGTTGTTTCATTTTTTCGTATTATATTGAATCTGCTGCTACAAGGGGTGCTCATTGAGAGGACACAAAATTAAATAAATTTTGCAAATATTCTCAATATTGGGTTTTACAATTTGTAAATTATTAATTTACTTTAATAATTGTTTGCGCCGTGAAAACAAGAAAGTCCAGAATTGTTTGTCTCTGCACTTTGAGTAAACCGAAGTGTCGGCAACGTTCGTGTTACGTGAAAAAGTTAATTTTATTTTTCAAAATCGTCATGGTAAATCGATTTTCCCAAAGCAATTGTGTTATTTCTTGAAGGATCTGCGAAGATTGTTTCTGCCATCGTAATCCATTGAAGGATAACGCTACTTTACTATGATTTACGAAAGATCGCCGTGAGTAAAAGAGAGGAAGCAATTTTGTTGTTCGTTTTTAGGGCATGTTGGGAAATAGGCCAACAAAATCGAGTGTCTCCGAAATAACCTGCAGAACGACTTTCTTAATATATTCCATTCTTCCCTTTCTTCTAATAAAGATTGATTTTTTTTATTTGAATGCCAAAGGAACGATAACTAATTGCTCCAGTTTATCGCTATTGACAAAGCAGGATAACGCGAACTCTCAGGTAATCTCAAGACGCAGTAGTATGTATATTGAAATTATTCGCTCGCATGTGTGTTATTGGTTCTAACCGGCGAATAAAAAATTGATGTATTCACTTATTAGAGTTTCGTGAAGTTCAGTTACTTTTTAGCTGAAAATGTGTTATAAAATACCTCCAGACAGTTCCCTTTTCACAGGCCTACGTTGAGGAAAAGAGAATCGCAAAAGAAATGCTATTTTTAGCTCAGATGTATTCTTCTGAAGTCACAACCGCTCACAAATAACCAGTGAATTTCATAGTCCAGTTAGCAAGCATAAGAGAAGATCTCAGTCAAATCGAGTTTCATGCTACTTCCACTGTAGCATTCCGATGCCAAAAGCTAAAAACGAATTTATGTGACTTCAGCTTTTATATTTTTTCTCTATATTAAGTAATACACTCCAAAGAGGTCTACAGACTACCTGAAGATGGCCATCGCTTACGTTACGTAAATCATGACACTGAAACTCATCTTTGAATGACAATGAACAGGTGAAATAATATTATGTGGTTTTCACTCTTGATGCGTGACATTGTCTCGTTCTCGGTTTCGAATTTTGGTAAAACAGCAAGTCGCAGTAATAATTTTTGTTGTAAAAATCAAAAAATCTCAGAAATAAAAATATGAATTAGGTTTAGGATGTTCTCTTTATGATATTGTACTAAGATGCTAGTAACTTTTTGTCCCGGTATGGAAGACAAGCCCCTTTCAGGCAGTAGTTTTGCTTTGAAATCATATTTCTAAAAAGTATTTTTATTATAGAAGTTTATTTAACTTCACCATGCAATTTAAAAAAGTAGTTGGCCGCTAAGATTAAGCCCACATCAAAGTGCAATTTAGTTCTACACGTCTTCATGTTGAAATTATTAGATTCAGCGATTTTTAGAAGGTCGCACTTTTATATCTGAATTTTGCCTCATTTCTATTTCCGGTACCATTTTTTGATAATGACAAATCGATTAAAATAGAAGCAGTAAAATTTTGCTGACTGTGAATATTGTAGTACAGAATGAAGTTGTTCATAGCAGGCAATATAAACAAACGGAAGCGAAACACTTGTTGTAAAGGTAAACAGAAAGTGGGTGGGTGATACTTTGTGATTGAAGCGCAAACTGCCAAAGGGTCAATTCATAGACGCCGGCGCGCTGTATTCTATTCACGTACAGAGCTTAATTCAAATATGCCAAATTGCACTTTTCGTTTTCAAATTATTTAAGATAATTACGTTTCGGTCTGTTCACCTATTTGTTGCTGGTGTTAAGCTAGACTGGACTCTTAGAAAAACTTTAGAATCTTATTTAGCGATGTGTCATATACTGTCATCTTGCCAAATATATTTTCAGCATTGGAATAGTGTAATTTTATCGTCATCGGAAACATATTATGTATTACAGACTGATAGTATTGTCGGCGTCACATTAATTATGTACGAAAAATAGTTGCATGGGATTCTAAAATATGTCCTGCAATAAAAAGAACTTTCGGAGTGTACTGTTTCTGCCCTTTTTAACTGCCCATCTGTGTTGGCGTACCACTAAAAATCTAGTGCAGTGCCATCAGTACAAAACGCCGGCCAAAGATTACAACAGGGTATGATTATGCAAATAATTGATTACATGCCTCAATTCATGCGATCTTTCATTGACAGCCTGAAATTGGTTATAATTATCGTTACTAGTTGTAACCAGCAAACGTAAATGTTAAAGTGGCGTTAATACTTGTCGTCTGCATATTTTAGCTATTATAGATGATTTCTGTTTGCTTGATAAAAAAAATATCTCTAAAATTAGATTCTAGGCCACCACATAGTCTTGAGCAGCTACTACCACTTGAAATTTTCATTTTTGTTTTTCGGTTTTCCATTGTTAAAAAAATATTTTTTTTTTTCTTTCAAATTTATGGGCAGCATCTTGACTTGGTAGAGATGATTTTATTTTTTTAGCGTCTAATAAATTGCCGCATATTTGTTCACTGGTAATAGAAAATTAATAAGGGGTCAACGTAGAATGGAAGCAGAAAAAAAGATGAAATTTATAATGAAAGTGAAAGAAAAAATTTCTCAAGGTTAAATTTAAATTCTGTTGTAGTAAAGTGAATGTTTGTTGTTCATTAATATTAGATTTATTTATTTTGGGACAACTTTTTTGAGAACTGTGAATAAAATCTAAACATTGCCATAGAAAGTGGAGCGTTTAATTCGAGCTATTTGTGATAGTAATAGTGATTCACCTGTTATAAAACGCATTTTTACTCTGTTTATTTATCGTAAATTTCATGTTTTTATAGATAATGTTAATGGTTTTATTGGTAGCTCTCTAGATTAAACCTCCTTTAAAAATATAAAATAACTGATTAAACTCAAACTTTACCCCATTTTCTGCATATATAGCATTTATTTTTGAATTTTTTGGTGGTACAAAACGTGGTAATATTCGACTGGAAATGGTAAAATTTGAGTTTGATTCTTAATTTTTGTATATGTTGTGCTATGCGTATTTTAAAAATGGTTAAAATTCTTCAAATTACCTTTAATGGAGGCATTTCGACAACAACATCTTATGGGGCCAAGTCATGGCTATTTACATCGTACTAGTAACAACTTTTACTATAAAATGCTCAAGACTAGTTTAGACTAGTTTTTCATCAAATTAAACTTGAAAACTTCTCTGTCGCCGAAATATTTCAATATTATTTATTACTTAATGGAAATTATGGGATGTATTAGTGTAAATCATAAAAGCCCTCATACCTTTTTGATTATTTTTTAACTAATTTTAGGAACCCAAAAAAGCCCATTATATAAGATGAGGCAGCGGTGTATCGGGCTGTTTTTAATATTTAGGTTTTTGTTTATATTGACCCACTGCCAAAATAAAAATGATAAAACTGACATTATTTACCGTAATACAATTAATCAGACAGCTCCCTCAATACATTCGGTATGTATACTAAAGTTTTAGTATCCATTAAATAAAAGCCGACACTGTAATGTCTATTTTTACAAATGAAAACTCGCGAAAGTTTTTCTATTTTCGCGCAATACACGACACGAAACCAGAAAAACAAGAATGAAAAAAGTAAAAGATTTTCTACAGCTACACAACACACAATTTACCCCATCCCCTCCACACTCTGGGCACACTCTGACACACGGTTTTAGTAAAAACGTTTAGAATTAAAAAAATTTCCTCAAATCTGAACTAGACTCAAAACGTCTCGAATCGTAGAGAGCACTGGATGGCTGGAGAGTCGCCTGTCTTATAAGAAAGTGTGGAATTATTATTAAAGCAATACTAAGAAAACTGGAGGAGGAAAGGATCAAGATTGATTACAACGATTACTATAAAAGCAAAAAGGAGAATATTTATTATTTATTTAAAAGGAAGAAGAAAAAGCGAACAAGATATAAAAAAGTGACCTAAAATTTAACGGTGTAATAGTTAATTGAATTAGTTGTGCAAAAAACCGTTAAGGACTTTTTTGAAAGTAATATTTTTTTAAACGTGCATACAAGGACTTGAAAAGTCGTGTGATACAGAAAAGAACTGTTTACGGTGTAGTCTAAGAATAAAAGGTTTGTGTTTAAGCATTACTGCTTTCCTACAGAATATCTGGATCGAATGATCAAAAATACGTTATTAAATCGCGTGTCTGTAGCAGACTTTCCTGCTTTAATTCGCGATTTTTAAACGCTTCATTCAGGGTATCGATTTTCATACGGGAAGGCTCGGTCATGGTACAGGATGACATTCGTCCTCGACAAACGATTTAGAAGTTAACTTGTCCTGTTATTATCCTTATAAACAACAGTTAATAAAAAACTGATAAGAACATTTTGAGGTCATCTCTTATAATAAAATTATTTTTCTTACAAATTTTTATTTCTATTTTTTCTGCCGCTAATTTCCAATCCAGAAATTATTTTTAAAATAAAAATTATTTGGATCCATTCCAACTGGGCCTGCAGCATGGCAAACTTAAACTTTTGCCCCACACATGATTATCCTATAGTTGCCTCGATCAATTCAGACGTATGTAAATTGGCGGCGCAGCTCTAGCGAGGGGTGCTGCTGGTTGTGATCATTGATCACCATTCCAAGAAAAGAAATGACGAAAAAATGGTCTTAAAAAATTTGAATTTATTCAAATCGATTAGACGAAGCTGACATCGTAATAACCTGTTTATGATTATTGGCCGGGATAGGTGTATGCAACTTCTATGGATTATTAATAAGAATGTGACAAATTCATAAGAGAACTGGAAATATGCATCAATTTATTTAGAAACTACAAAGCCAACGATTTACCACAACACATTTGTTGAAAATTGTTTTTATCTCTATTTTTGCGGTTTTATTTTTAGGCGCCAAATTTAAAGATACAGAAACATTTTTTTCTATTAACAGACCACCTATCGTACAATTTACAATGTGAAATTTTAAGCTACATGTACATAGGCAATAGCTGTGTATATTCAGAATTATATTCGCTTTAATTTCGTTCAAAAAGCCGAATGAGAAATTTCTCATAAAGTTGTAAATATAGAAAATCGACCGAGCAAAAATTTTCAGCTTTAAGGAAAGCCACTTCGTCATTTTGTTTCTGTAGACCAGTGAAAACTGCTTATTGTTTTATCATTAAAAAAATATTTTTTTTGTATTTCTAGACTAAATGAATTATTGCACGATAAAGATACCAAAGCAAGCAAAGATTTAGAAGAAATTGAAGATATCTTCAGACGTATATCCGAGTTACAGGATAAATTCAATACTCTTTTAGAAGAGATAAGTGAAGTGCACGTGTTTAACGAAAATCAAGATCAAGTGGAAAAAGAACTTAATAAATTGCGCAGTAAAGTTACTGCAAGTATAAGCGAAAGCACAAATCTTATTAAAAATACCCAAGTTAAGTATACAAAACAACAGAATCTAATACCATCCGATATAGCTCAAGAGTTAACAGCTTTAGAGTTGCTATCAGAGCGTTTGCAAGGAGCCATGGATGAAAAGGATAGGGAATTCAAGCGAGCTAAAACAGTTCGCACCGACTACCTCAACGGCGTGGACGATGTCCGCACATGGTTACAAACAGCCGAAGTTAAAATACAAGATCGTTCATTAGAACCATTACAACTGAAGGAAGTTCTACACAAACTGAATCAAGAAATTGGCGGAATTTATGAGAAATTAGATCTTGTGAAGCAAAATGGAAATGTGATAATTGAAAATAGTAGAAAAAATGATGAAAAAGAATTGGTACAAAAAACAGTCGATCAATTAGTCCAACAATTAGATCAAGTACAATCATGGCTAGATGAAAAGAAGCAGCAAGTTGGTGATAGCTTAGATGCATGGACTAGATTTATGAATTTGTATCAAATTGTTATGTCTTGGGTATCTGAAAAGAAGGTTTTCCTATCAGAATCTTTGACGTTAACAACATTACCGCAATGTCGCCAAAAACTAAGCGATTATAATAATGCTGTTAAAAGTATTAAACCAATTGTTAAGCATCTCAGTGAAATGGATAAGGAGCTGGAACAAATTGCACAAGTAACCACCGTTGGTGATTTAAAGGATAAATTATTAGAAGCAGAAGAAGCTAAAGTTGCTGTTGAGGCTGTCTTACTACAGAGGGTATGTATTTAATTAATATATTTTTCATTCTTTTATTTGTTCAAAGTGGAACGAATATTTTGAGGAATTTTCAAAGATGAATTGGTCCATAAACGCGATTTCAGAAACAATAGGTGAAATTGCATCAAAAGTAATGTGGCAGGAATAATGCCGGTGGAACTAATACGTATATTTTTAAAATGTGGTGCGAAATACATTTTAGTCGCACATTTTACATTGTGCTCTTCTGTAAACAAGCGTAAACTTTTCGATCTAACTGTAGTTTTAACCTAAGGCTTAAATTAATCTTAAATTTTCTCGTTTTAGAATCTTCTCCTTCAAGAAACCGCAGAAGAATGGGATCAATGTGAAAAGAAAATCAAAGATATTCGCGCATGGCTAGAAAAAACAAAAACTGCACTTGAATCTCCGCAAAATAAAAAGAAGCCACTGCGTGATCAATTGGGATATTGTGAGAAGACAATGTCGGATATAAATGTGCAGAAAACCAAATTATCATTATCAATAGAGAAACTAGAGGTTAGTACTATTAAACTATTTACATTGAAAATACAAAGGAATAATTTATTGGCAGGTTCATTTCAAATCCGGAATCGGAGGTGATCCACGTCTTGCTGAAAATGTCGATGAACTCATTAAGATCTTAGACGGACTGAATGGAACTGTTAAAACTAAAGTAAATAATATTGAGGAAACTCTCAACCAAATTGACATTTATCAACAACAAATGCAAACACTTCGCCAGAAAATCATCCAAGAAGAGCAACAGCTCCGTCTTGTGATGGCACCAACATACCTTCCTCACGATCGTGAGAAGGCATTAGCAGATCAACAGGTATGTATTGTTGCCTACTATTATTATACAATTTAATGAAATAGGGCGAAAACATTCTTTTTAAGTATATCTGAATATAGGAAAATACTTTATATGTTAGGCAATTCATAGGACTGTATGATTTCTATAAAAAAGGCCTCGTTGATTTAAATTGGCGGCATTGATCGATAGGAAATTTGTTGATATCTGCTTCAGATACCGAAATATGTTCGGTGGCTGCGAGACTATTAATTATCTAGAAAATATCATCCATTAATTATTATTAATTGTATGTTTTTGTCTCATACTCATTTCTGCATTGCTGTGCAGATAGATTTTCATTGTTCATGTTCTTTCTGTGATTGTGTCCGTCCCAAAATGTTGTGGGTGTGTAGTAAATAAGTTATGCATAATGAAAATACACATTATCACACATTCATTATTACTCTTTTTTCATCACACACAAGAAAGTTTGATATCAGATCTTATTAAACCGGTCTTTTTTTATTATTGGAGAAGAGCCGCTGAGCACAATTTCGTGTGTGTTTATGATGTCACCGGATTTCTTTTGAAATGTTATTTTTAGAATCACGCGCGGTTCAATGATTCATTCGGCAAACTCTCGCTTTTCTTGATTCTTAATTTCATTTCATACATTTTTTTCAATATCACAAACTTTTGGGTGAAAGAGGGGGTCTTGCCGCAGATTTTCTGTGACGATTTTATTAACAGATATCATCATGCATTATATAGGCTTTAACATTTCCACAGCTTTCAAATCTCATATAAAAGCACAGTCAGAAATTAATTTAGAAAGCTTTTTGTTTAAAAACTTTATTGAGGTTTGAAATTTTTATAATTCTTATTTCCAATTTTATAATTCGCACAGTTCAGTGCAATTTGCTCAAATTGTGTACTGGTTTGTGCCCATCGCATAAATTATATTATTAATAGTTGACCATTAAAATATCCAAAAGTCCATTAACGATCTTCAAAATTGATAGAAATGGGACTTGATACATAGTTAAAGATAAAACGGATTTTGGGCGAAGAGAGTGAGATTTTGGATAATCAGGGCGTAATGAATCTGAATCATATTGTATATAAATATATGTTCAAACCACCGTCAAGATTAGACATAGTGTTGGATACTTACATCGTGGAATTAAACGCAATCACACTAAGAACATTATTTTTGTTTGAATTTAAAAAAATAGATATCAACAGTTGTTTTTATTTGTCAATGTGCGACCAATATCATCCATAAACACATTATAGCTCGAGGTTAAAGTTACATCATATTAAATTATTAAATAGAAACTTTATTTCATTATACATTTCATATAAAATATAAGTTGTAAATTTTCGAATAGGTCTATCATTCATTTATTCAAATGAGCACAAATAATGTTGCTGTATATTTTGAAAACACTCTGAAAAATCACTTACGTACGAATTTCTTTATGTTTGAAACGCACCGACATTTTAGGTTATAAAAAAAATCATAAAAATGTACTTACTATTATTAATCAGGTTTTTAAGGTTTTTTTTCATGTAATTTTGGTGATGGTGTTTTTTTATTTATTTTAATTCGAAAATAGTTGAACGAGAAAGAAGTTTTAATTCATTTTTTATCAATATTTCATTTATGTATCATATATTTTTTTTCACTATAATAATACACTATGGGTTTTTTCTTATATTATTTTTTCTTTCTTTTGTTTCTTTTCTTGGTGTTTGTTTCTACTGTAATTATAAAAAAAACAATATTACGATATTTTTTTTGGAAAAATCATAAAAAATCTGCTGCTGCAATGTATCTTCATTTTTACGAACTTCCTGCACCTTAAAAATATTATAATTCACGATATTATTCACTATACACCAATACATATGCTATATATAAACACTATTCCCACTCCATTTCCATACATTGTGATATACTGCGCTGTCCTTTTATTAACAATTAAATTAAAATTAAATCCTTGCCTCTGTTATATTACTCTAAAAAATTATACTCGGAAATTAATGGAATCGCTGCTTTTTTGCTTAATACTATTAAACTCCCCGTTTGTTCTAAACCCCTTTTTAACATTAAATCCTTACAAATATAACTATAATAAAATACTAACAAAAAATAAACTTAAATTGAAAATTAAATCTGCCTTCTTCTGGTTTATGGGCGCTTTTAATGTTATTGTAAAATTCGGTTATCTTCTGTATTTTTTTTAAATATACATAGGCGTGTCGGGAACGCGTTAAAATTCTTCATTCAAAAATTACAGCACGCAATGAACGCATAAAACTACTTATTCATCGTGGAACACCTGATGATGTTAAATTAGATACTTCTTAGTTTAGGAAACCGAATTTTTTATATGCATATATTTTTTATTATTTATACAACTAGTGACACCGTTGAAAGCACAAGAGTACACAAAAATTTACTTTTGTGTCGCAGCCACCTGATATAATAAATACTTGTTTGTATACTATATCAAAAGAAAAACTAGGCAAGAATAAACTTTTGCTATGATCTTTGCTATGAATGTAGACGAACTTTTATAAGACCCCTACCTTTAAAAAGGGTGTGCTTCTAAGCTCTAATCGATATATTTTATAAATAATGCGTACTAAGTACTATTCATTAAGTAGCTCCAAACTTAATGGAGTTTAACTACAGTTTAGAATTTTACATATTTTATTTGAGAAATTTTGAGTTAGGGTCAAAGTTTATTAAAAAAGCAAATCATCGAACTTCTGATTTATGTATATAGTATTATACCAAAAACATACAGGCTTATTATTAATAAATAATCGAATTCAATAAAAAAAATCAAAAGAATTTTTTCTTATTTATAACTTTTTGGCAAATCCCATTCCCATGATAGGCGTTGCAGTCATCAATTGAAGATGCACAGCAAAAATATGACCAGATTGCTGCCATGTCATATGCACTGGATGCGCACTCAGTCGTGGCAACGTCATCATCCGTATCAATGTACTTAAAACCAACAAAAATAGGATTAACATATGCTGAGGTTCTATCAGGTCGTTCAAGTCCAGTTAATTTTGGTGTAGCAGCAACGGTTGAGTTACAACAACCCCAGAAGGCCAGAAGGCAGCACCAGGTGTCAGCATCAATCCAAAATCAGCCACAAACGCAAAGCTTAGACAGACAAAAGCCGCATTATCGTCAACAGAGATCTAAACCAGAATTACATGTAACACACCAAGGTGATGAACTTAACGAGCCAGAACTGCAGAAAGAGATCCAAGAGCAACCACATATACCTAAAGAGCAGCTTTCAACAGCTTCAGGCTCAATTAACGTAATTTCTGAAACACATCAATCAGAACTTATATTTACAGAATTACAGAGTACTCAACCTCTACAGGTCCAGGAGAGTAAACCGGGCCCAGAAATAGTAACTGAATCGGAGAAGGATGTCCATCAGGTGCAAAGTGAGACCATAGATTCTAGTCAATACTTAGAAAGTGACAAACTGCAGCCAAAGTCACGTGGTCCACGTGGTCGATCGCCTCGAAGACGTCAAAAGCAAAAGAAACCTGACGATGACGCCAAGCCAGAGCCCTCTCAAACCACAAAAGCAATTCAAGCTGAACATACTGTTACCCCTATTTCTATCGCTGCATCACTGTCGATACCAACATCGTCAAGGGCGCGCTCAAAGAGCCCTATTTGGGCACCAGGTTCTACCACTTATGCTGAGGTCTTACGAGGTGCCGAGTTAGAGTATCAGCAACAATTACTAGTACAACGAGATGCGGTTCAACCTATTGTACCAGTAATTCAACAACAAATAATAACGTCTGCAGTTGAAATAACTCAACCGGTCGCAGAAAAACAAGTGGAAGGAACATTCTTTGATGAGAGAGAACAATGGAATTACAATCAACAAACCCAACCAAATTATTTCATTCAAGAAGAGATACTGCAACAGCCACAAAATCAACCAATATATAGCTACGCGACTACTCCACAATATCAACAATCAGAATATCAATTCGTGAACCAACCAATGGCCGGTTATTATCCCCCACATCAAGCGGCAGTGGGAGGCACTTTTCATCCACCAATAGCAAGTTCTCAAAGCTTTATATTTACCGAACAAAATCAGATATATTACAAACAAGTTCCCATAGATGTGGTTGACGCATCAATTCAACTTTACCAACCTCCTACGCAACCACCCCAGTACTATCAGGAACCACAATATACATATGAGAGTATACCAGTTGAAGCTCAAACTACTTTAACAACTGATTTAGATGAAGAGAAGCCAAATCTTGAATCCCAAATCGTTGAATCCCCAACCGATGTAACCTTTGGTCAGTTTGAACCAAAGCAAGTCGAAACAGAGTCCGAAAAAATCCATTATGGTTATGCGGATGAGAATAAAAAAGTGCAGCAAAAAGGTCCTTCAAATACTGCTAGTGAACCCACTTCACTCAGCACTTCAAAAACTGTAACTCCGGTGACAACTGGAGCTTCTTATGCAGATATTCTGTTTCAGGGATTGAAAAATGCTCCTTTCCAGCCATCCAGTAGTAATATTAGGACAACAATCCATCGAACAGAACCTATAACACAAACCCTGACAACTGCGAAGTCCTTACCAAGTAGAAAAGGACCTTCTGCAATGTCTATAACTACAGCAAATAGTTATCAAATTACTAAAACGAGCCGATCGCATTCCAAGTCTCCTTCTCGTGACTCTAAAGAAGTCAATAGAAGAGAGGACACTGGAAAAAAGTATCGTAATACTAAAGACGAGAAAGTTAGTAAACCAAAGGATGTTAGGTTATTGTCTAATATCACGGAAGTTTCTACAACGACATATGTTTCATCATGGTCGTCTGAAGTAAACCAAGAAGAAGTAGCTAGTAGAAAAGATAAAAAAATTAAAACTAAGAAAGATAAAAAGAATCAATCGTCTTTAATAGAGCCCAAAATAGATTCTTCCACTCCTGAAGGAGAGACTACCCCTGGTAATACATCAATTACCGAGGTAGAAGGAATAGAAGAATCTAGAAAGGAAGTCAGTGAAGAAATTTTAAAAGAAGAAGTAACCTCGGATCCAATAAGAGGTAAAAAGCGCAAGCAAAAGAAACTTAAGAAACCAAAAGATGATGAAGATGAAATTGAGAAAGCACTGCGAGAAATCAACGAAGCGGAAAATAGATTAAAAGCTGACGAAGCAAGCGGACACCCTACTAAAAAACGTAAGAAGAGCAAAGAAGAAAAATCTCAACCATTAGAATTTTTACCGATACAAGAATCGCAAGATGTCAAATCGGAAGTTATCACTTTTCTAAATACAGAGCGCTCAGTTGATCAACAGCAAGTGAAACCTAAATCCCGACTAAAGAAGAAAAAATCTCTGGAAGAACAAAAACCACACGAAGAATCATTAATAAAAAAATTAGAAGACAAAAATTCATCAATTAAGAACGCGGAAAATGAAAAGAAAGAAGAAGCAGGAAAAATGATTGATGAAGCAAACCTTAAGCCAACAGAAGTACAGAATACTGAAATAATTAAAAACCAAGAAAAAGCCGAAGAAAAAGAGAGAGTAACACCATCTGCAACATTATCACAAAAGCAAAGAAAGAAGGAAAAACCACAAAGTGGAAAGCAACCAACTACCACAAAACCTGTAGAAGTTTCACAAACAACGACCTTCACAGTATCAGAATCAACACCACCAACAACAATCAAAATTGCAGCAAGCCCGGAAGTAATTGTTGGACAGAAAACAGAAACATCTCAACCAGAAACGCAAAAAGAGAGAACGAGAACACTGACGAAGGAGGACCAATCTAAAGCTCTTCAAACGGCACCTGCAACAAAACCAGGGAAGGTGCAAGATGTTTCACCAGCTTCACTAACACAATTAGAAAATACACTACAATCTATTAGAATTTCAGATATTGAAAAAAAGGAGAGTGCCGTTGAAAAGAAGCCGGAAATAAAACCAACCACAAATATTTTTGTTAAAGAACCAGAAAAGAAACATAAGGCAAAGAAAGGGACTAGTGAAGATATAAAACCATTAGCCCAGCGGACTACGGAAGAAATAAAAGAACTACCGAAAGATACGTCACCACTAGCAGACCCGAGCGCAAAACAAAATGTACAAACATCAGTTAAAAATGCAAAAACTGCTGTCGTGGAAACCACTGCGAAGCACTCGAACAAAAGTCTTGCGCCCGCAGATATTTCAAAAAGCGGCAAAGAGGAGATAATAGTGACAAAAATCACACACACCACTATTACAAAAACAATAGACGCAGATGAACCTCAGATTGAACAAAAATCTAAAAAGAAAAATAAAGAGAAGAAAAAAGAAATTTCAAAACAAGAAAAAGAACTTGAGGCATCTGCTCCAAAGGAAGTAACTGAAGAAACAAGGAGTGAACGTGCCGCTGCTGTCACACGGCTACCAATAACAGCAGAAACACATAAGAAAGCCAAGAAAAATCGTAAGTCTAAAAAGAGCACCGATGAACAAGAAGAAATACAAACGTTAGCAACTACTAAAAATATTGAAGAGGGAAGAACAATCATTCCTTCTTCGGAGGAGTCTGCCTTGGTAATTGTTTCGTCACAAATCGACAAGCAGATTACAATGTTGGTAACCCCTGTGGAACAAACGCTATCATCGCACGTCGGGGAATTGGAAACAGACCGACCATCTCTAACTATTAAGGAAGTTACAACAATACCGTATTCAATATCGCAGCAACCAACAACGTCATCCGTAATTACAATTCGCAGTGAGTCTCTTCCAACCGGAGGTGGTCAAACTACCGACTTATTTGAAGAGCATCCAAGAGTCGTCGGGCATGTTCAAATGCAACAGACAACAACTGTTGAACAGGTTTTGACAAATAATCCTACAGAGTATACAACAAATATTCAAGAAGTCACACCAGTGCCTCATCCAGAAATTGGCACCACAACTAATCAACCAGCAACGTCGCGTATAACTACCACAGTTGTCACTGAGTCTCATTCAACTGGAAGTGGTCTTTATCAAAATACAAATACAATTACAACACAAAGCAAAGAAATGAGGTCGAAGATCATTACCGGCGCGAAAGGAACCGGTGATTTGGATGCTTACGACCTTCACGGTGAACACCTTTATGTGAGCGGAAGAACACAAAAGATCGCTATGATAACACATGAAGAAGTTTGTAAGGTACCACAAATTCAAATTAAAATGGAATTTCCGGAGGTGAGCCTCAAAGTAACGCGTACTGTTGAAGAGAATAAAGAATTACAACAGCTGAAAATAGATGCTTCTGAAAATTCAGAAATTTTGGTTATTGAAGAATCCTCCACTGGACATGTTGAACCATCGAAGTCTGAGGCTGTAAAAACACTTGACGAAGCAGCAGATAAACCGTTGCCAACGAAAGCAGATCGCAAAGAGACTAAAAAAGAAAGTACTACGGCTGTGAAACTGCCGGATACTTCCGACGACAGGAAGACTGAACCGAAAATAGAAGAAATGACACCAGAGGAATATGAACTGTTTTTAGAAATAAAGAAAAAGACAACAAAGCAAAAGAAACGACCAGCTATTCCAGAGGAATTCAAAAGTGATTCTCCACCACGAGAAATTGGTAACAATTTAAAATTAATTACCAAAAATACTTTTAAAGAAGCTTCTCGAGAAGAAAAACTTGAATGCAAATCTGAAAGAGAACCACCGAGCATTTCTTCAACGTCTGAAAGTAACTGGCAAATTACAGATGTAGTGACAACAGCCATTACTGGCATTATAGCAGCCGAACAAGCCTCAAGCACTATTCTCCCTTCTTCAAGTCAAATTACTGAAATAACGAAAGTATCCCAAATTGCTCGCCAGCCTGAAAATTTAAAGCAGGAGTCGCTTATATCTCCTGGCCATGACTTAACGCCTCCACTATCTCAGCCAATAGATTTTATAGTTTCAGATCCTAAAGTATCAGATTTATCTCAGGAAAAGACAAAAACTAAAATAATATTAGAAAAGCCCATTAAAATTTCCGATCCAACCGGGTTTATAGATGCCGAACGTAAATATTACGAGGATACCGGTACTGCTAATAAATTAACACCTGCAAATTTGGATAACAACTCTATCCAAGAAGAAGCGCAAACTATTAAAACTACTAAAACCTCAATTGCTCAAACTCAACCTGAAGAGGATAGCTCCCACTTACCACATCTAACACAAACTCTTACTGACAAACCTTGCTTAGATAATATTATCACTACAGCTGCACCCAATAGTATTGTTTTAACCAGTAATGAGTCATCAGCACTAGTTAAGCCAGATCGTAAAGTAATACCTCAATCGGCACAAAATCCTCCCGAAATCTTGTCATCCTTTAACTACTCCTTTTATGAGATACCAACATACGATCTCTCACTCATGAGTAAAGCAGAAAGGAATTACTATTTGTTCCTCAATTGTCCAATAATTGAGCCAAAAATAGTGGAAAAGGTAAAAGATAGTGTTAGTGTAAAAGAACCGGAATCTAAACCGAAAGAAGACGTAGAAATTGACATTCAACCTCAAACTGGGAAATCTGTCCCTACGGGATTGACTGAAGCACCAAGAAAAGAAAAGACATTGTATGCAGATCTTCCAATTGATGACACAACAAATACGTGGATGACCGTGTTAGATGAACCGATGACTTTTTCTGATGATGATGAAGAACCAATCGAAGCGAAAAGAAAACCTAAAGAACCTAAAGAAGTTGCTAAGGTGTCAACTACTACCGTTAAAGGAACGAAAACAATTTCCTTTGGCTTACCGGAAAAACAAATAGAAAAGCAAAAGGAAGAACCTGAAGAGAAAGTGGAATCCCTAAATACACAGCAGCCAATCAAAACTGCTGATGTACCAAAAGAAGCTTATGCAGGTTTACCAATAGATGAAACAGCTGATTTATGGATGAGCGTTCTAGATGAACCAATGGTATTTTCTGATGAGGATGAAGAACCAGGCGTTGCTCCTACACCTATTACAGGAAAAGTTGAACAACCTGCCTCAAAACCGAAAAAAGAAAAGGAAAGTAAACCCAAAGAACCTAAAGAAGTTGCTAAAGTATCAACTACTACCGTTAAAGAAACGAAAACAGTTTCCTTTGACGAATCAGACGTTGCTCCTGCGCCTATTACAGGAAAAGTTGAACAACCTGCCTCAAAACCGAAAAAAGAAGCTGAAGGTAAACCTAAAGAACCTAAAGAAGTTGCTAAGGTGTCAACTACTACAATTAAAGAAACGAAAACAATTTCCTTTGGCGAATCAGACGTTGCTCCTGCACCTATTACAGGAAAAGTTGAACAACCTGCCTCAAAACCGAAAAAAGAAACGGAAAGTAAACCCAAAGAACCTAAAGAAGTTGCTAAATTATCAACTACTACCGTTAAAGAAACGAAAACAATTTCTTTTGGCGAATCAGACGTTGCTCCTGCGCCTATTACAGGAAAAGTTGAACAACCTGCCTCACAACCGAAAAAAGAAACGGAAGGTAAACCTAAAGAACCTAAAGAAGTTGCTAAAGTATCAACTACTACCGTTAAAGAAACGAAAACAATTTCCTTTGGCGAATCAGACGTTGCTCCTGCGCCTATTACAGGAAAAGTTGAACAACCTGCCTCACAACCGAAAAAAGAAACGGAAGGTAAACCTAAAGAACCTAAAGAAGTTGCTAAAGTATCAACTACTACCGTTAAAGAAACGAAAACAATTTCCTTTGGCGAATCAGACGTTGCTCCTGCGCCTATTACAGGAAAAGTTGAACAACCTGCCTCACAACCGAAAAAAGAAAGTGAAGGTAAACCTAAGGAACCTAAAGAAGTTGCTAAGGTGTCAACTACTACCGTTAAAGAAACGAAAACAATTTCCTTTGGCGAATCAGACGTTGCTCCTGCGCCTATTACAGGAAAAGTTGAACAACCTGCCTCACAACCGAAAAAAGAAACGGAAGGTAAACCTAAAGAACCTAAAGAAGTTGCTAAAGTATCAACTACTACCGTTAAAGAAACGAAAACAATTTCCTTTGGCGAATCAGACGTTGCTCCTGCGCCTATTACAGGAAAAGTTGAACAACCTGCCTCACAACCGAAAAAAGAAAGTGAAGGTAAACCTAAGGAACCTAAAGAAGTTGCTAAGGTGTCAACTACTACCGTTAAAGAAACGAAAACAATTTCCTTTGGCGAATCAGACGTTGCTCCTGCGCCTATTACAGGAAAAGTTGAACAACCTGCCTCACAACCGAAAAAAGAAACGGAAGGTAAACCTAAAGAACCTAAAGAAGTTGCTAAAGTATCAACTACTACCGTTAAAGAAACGAAAACAATTTCCTTTGGCGAATCAGACGTTGCTCCTGCGCCTATTACAGGAAAAGTTGAACAACCTGCCTCAAAACCGAAAAAAGAAACTGAAGGTAAACCTAAAGAAGTTGCTAAGGTGTCAACTACCACCGTTAAAGAAACGAAAACAATTTCCTTTGGCTTACCGGAAAACCAAATAGAAAAGCAAAAGGAAGAACCGGAAGAGAAAGTGGAATCCCTAAATACGCAGCAGCCAATCAAAACTGCTGATGTACCAAAAGTAGCTTATGCAGGTTTACCAATAGATGAGACAGCTGATTTATGGATGAACGTTCTAGATGAACCAATGGTATTTTCTGATGAGGATGAAGAACCAGGCGTTGCTCCTGTGCCTATTACAGGAAAAGTTGAACAACCTGCCTCAAAACCGAAAAAAGAAACGGAAAGTAAACCCAAAGAACCTAAAGAAGTTGCTAAAGTTTCAACTACTACCGTTAAAGAAACGAAAACAATTTCCTTTGGCGAATCAGACATTGTTCCTGCGCCTATTTCAGGAAAAGTTGAACAACCTGCCTCAAAACCGAAAAAAGAAACTGAAGGTAAACCTAAAGAACCTAAAGAAGTTGCTAAGGTGTCAACTACCACCGTTAAAGAAACGAAAACAATTTCCTTTGGCTTACCGGAAAACCAAATAGAAAAGCAAAAAGAAGAACCGGAAGAGAAAGTGGAATCCCTAATTACGCAGCAGCCAATCAAAACTGCTGATGTACCAAAAGTAGCTTATGCAGGTTTACCAATAGATGAGACAGCTGATTTATGGATGAACGTTCTAGATGAACCAATGGTATTTTCTGATGAGGATGAAGAACCAGGCGTTGCTCCTACACCTATTACAGGAAAAGTTGAACAACCTGCCTCAAAACCGAAAAAAGAAAAGGAAAGTAAACCCAAAGAACCTAAAGAAGTTGCTAAAGTATCAACTACTACCGTTAAAGAAACGAAAACAGTTTCCTTTGACGAATCAGACGTTGCTCCTGCGCCTATTTCAGGAAAAGTTGAACAACCTGCCTCAAAACCGAAAAAAGAAACTGAAGGTAAACCTAAAGAACCTAAAGAAGTTGCTAAGGTTTCAACTATTACCGTTAAAGAAACGAAAACAATTACCTTTGGCTTACCGGAAAAACAAGTAGAAAAGCAAAAGGAAGAACCGGAAGAGAAAGTGGAATCCCTAAATACACAGCAGCCAATAAAAACTGCTGAGGTACCAAAAGTAGCTTATGCAGGTTTACCAATAGATGAGACAGCTGATTTATGGATGAACGTTCTAGATGAACCAATGGTATTTTCTGATGAGGATGAAGAACCAGGCGTTGCTCCTACACCTATTACAGGAAAAGTTGAACAACCTGCCTCAAAACCGGAAAAAGAAACGGAAAGTAAACCCAAAGAACCTAAAGAAGTTGCTAAAGTATCAACTACAACCGTTAAAGAAACGAAAACAATTTCCTTTGGCTTACCGGAAAACCAAATAGAAAGGCAAAAGGAAGAACCGGAAGAGAAAGTGGAATCCCTAATTACGCAGCAGCCAATCAAAACTGCTGATGTACCAAAAGTAGCTTATGCAGGTTTACCAATAGATGAGACAGCTGATTTATGGATGAACGTTCTAGATGAACCAATGGTATTTTCTGATGAGGATGAAGAACCAGGCGTTGCTCCTACACCTATTACAGGAAAAGTTGAACAACCTGCCTCAAAACCGAAAAAAGAAAAGGAAAGTAAACCCAAAGAACCTAAAGAAGTTGCTAAAGTATCAACTACTACCGTTAAAGAAACGAAAACAGTTTCCTTTGACGAATCAGACGTTGCTCCTGCGCCTATTTCAGGAAAAGTTGAACAACCTGCCTCAAAACCGAAAAAAGAAACTGAAGGTAAACCTAAAGAACCTAAAGAAGTTGCTAAGGTTTCAACTATTACCGTTAAAGAAACGAAAACAATTACCTTTGGCTTACCGGAAAAACAAGTAGAAAAGCAAAAGGAAGAACCGGAAGAGAAAGTGGAATCCCTAAATACACAGCAGCCAATAAAAACTGCTGAGGTACCAAAAGTAGCTTATGCCGGTTTACCAATAGATGAAACAGCTGATTTATGGATGAGCGTTCTAGATGAACCAATGGTATTTTCTGATGACGAATCACCTGCACCTGTTACAGCGCCAAAACAAACTGTAAAGCAATCGGAAGCAAAAGCAAAAGAAGCAAAAGAGCACGTTGTACCAGAAAAAGTCTGGTTAATGGGATCTGAAACGAAAGATCTATCCAACGAAACTAAACCCGTTGCTAAACAAGATAAGAAGGTACGTTCTTTGAAAGAGCCAAAGCTTGTTGACCCAACTCCTAAGCCGGAATCAGAATTAGTTGAAACACCCGGAGCAAAGGAACAAATAAAACCAGCCAAGAAATTAGAAACTATCGACACAATGGATCCTAGAAACAACAATGTTTTAGAACCCGGTCTACAAACTACCAACGAATCAGACAATGTAAAATCAGCGACTTTAAATTTGCTTAAGTCAGAATCTATGGCGTTCAGGGAAATTGAAACTGTTAAGAAAACAAAACATATTAAACAACCAGAATTTGAAATTAAATCCCAACTCAAGACAGGGGAAACTTTACAAACGGAGCAACGAACTGAACTTGTTGAAGTTTCGGAGATAGATACAGCAACTGAGGTTTTAAAACCTTCCAAAACAACTACGAAAGATCCAATTACAGAGCAAAAATCTCACGCCCCATCGAAGTCTCCAAAGGAATCAACACAGTTTGTGGAAACTCCAAGTCCTATTTCTATTCAAGAGCCTGCAAAATTATCTGAACCTGCTAAGAAGAAGAAAACACTTAAAAAATCAGATTCAGCAAAGACGACTAAACATATAAAGTCAATAGAACCAACAGAGGTGTCAGACTCGTTAAAGGATGAGGTATCTTCCGATCCAATAGACAAACCCAACGAAGGCTGGATAACTGCCTTGGATGAACCAGTAGCCATACCGAATAATGGAAAAAATATATCCAAAGCACCCGAAGTAGTTTCGCAAGGTGAGATTGAGGTCTTTACCACAAGCAGTTCCTGGGTAAAATCAGAACAGCCGAGTTATACTTGTCAAACTATTTACTCCAACATTTCTGGAAAAGGGCATCCATCAGCGTGGACGAATGTGCATGATGAAGGCCAACAACCCTTTGACGTTTCACAACCGCTAGAATCTGAGAAAAAACAATGGACTGCGACAACAACAACTTTGACTCATGACACGGAGTCTGAAAAACCAGTCATTGATACATGGTCGAGTGTATTGGAGGATCCGCCTCAGCAGTCAAGTCCTAGTAAACGCGGATATGTAACAATAACGACCACCAACTCAACATTTATTTCAAACCTCTCTGCGGATGCTCCAGAGTTTCGACCATCGTACCGCATGGCATCACCTTTGCCACAAGATATAAATATGACATTCATTCAACAAGAACAAACGAAGGAACTGCAGGCGAAGGACTTACACCAATCTGAATTTATTCCTGCAGCGTCTGCTCCTGTGAAGGAACAAGATTATTTACAAATTGTGTCAAAACGTGAGTCTTCGCCTGAGGAACCCCTTGGTACAATTGATCAAGTAGAAGAAATAGAATCAAAGCAAGAAATCCCAGACATCTCATCGAGTCTCGAGAAGGTTACGGCGCCAGATCAATCAATGATGGAAGACCCGGTGGAACATCTTTTGGCAAAAACCGAAAAACCAAGCCCAATAAATCCTGAAATTCCTTCTTTGCTAGAATCAGGATCAACTATCGTAACTCAATCTGTTGAAAAAACGAAAGTAGTTAATGTATGGCAGGCAACTCAAGCTGACGGAAAAACTTACGCTGAAGTTCTTTTCGGGGAACTGCCGGACGATAATTCTATAAAACTAAGAGAAATAAGTCTTGCTGCGCAACCTTCTAATGATAAAGATGTTAGCTTGCAATTGAAACCTGAATCTCCTGAAGAATCGCGCCGCAAAAACCTTGCCAAGTCTGTTGAACAGGAGGTAGTTCTACCAAAGATTATTTCGAAGTCTGCTGATAGCGAAATTAGCCAAAAACACGAAGAAGAAGAAGAATCTTGGTTCACAATTCCATCAAAAAAGAAAGACCTTGTGCCAATACAAATTAAAGAGGAACCACCAGCTTTAAAAGAAAAGGTTCCTAAGAAGTCGAAGAAACAAAGAAAAACTGACAAAAGGGTTGAAGAGGAACCGGCCATATTTAAAAAATCGGAATCCTCAACACAAGACAGAGAGCAGACCTATTCGCATGAGGAGGATACTTCTCTTCCGTCCATTGAAACTGAACCGGCAGGAAAATCAGATAAAATTGAAAAATCTAAAGAAATATTTACATCGCCTTCAGAACCTGAGGAAAAACCTGTGAAAATCGTCGAAGAGGAAGCCGTTTTACCTATCGACACTCAGGAGAAAACTGAAAAGCCACTGGAAAAAGAAGAAACACTATTAGAACCAGTGCGTCCTGAAGTACCGGAATCAATTACAGATCGAAATCAACCCAATTCAACTGATTCAACGGGCTTTTCATGGGCAGCACTTGTTCGAAAACCAGGAGAGTGGATTGATGACATTATGTCCCGCAAACCAAAACAAGCAGAAATGGACAAAGATATAGTCAAACCAAAAAAGTCTACCAAACCTGTAGAGCCTCATGATGTTCCGAAAGAGAAAACCAGTAAAGATAAAAAGAAAAAGCCGAAAAAGGAAAAGAAACCAAAAGAAGAACAACTGAAATCCGTACAAAGTGAAGAGCAACCAGAAACGGTTGATTCAATATCAGAAATTAAGAGTGACGTCATAAAACCATCAGCACAATATGCAGAGCCTTCAGTGGAAGAAGTAAAATTAGAAGAGGTACCTAAAATAACAGAGTCGTCAAAACCAGAAGAAACAATTCAAAGTAGTATGTTAACATGGGCAAAAATTGCAAGCCAAATTGATACAATGGAAGACTTACCGCAAAAACTTGAGCGCACTCAAGAAAAGAAGCGCGAACCCGTGAAGCAGATAAAAGAGAAGCCATCAAAGCCTGAAAAATCCAAGCTACAAAAGGCAAGGCCGGTTCGCAAGTCTGTCACTTTTCATGAAGTAGAGATTTTACCCGGGGCTGAGAAACTTGAAGAAGTACCCATATCAGAACAAGAAACTTACAATATCGAAGAATCTATATCTGAAACAATGCCTACAGTATCGACACAAGAAAACGTAACTTCTTGGGCATCGATTGTTAGTCAATCGACACAAGATCTCATTGAACACGAGCGAACCTCGCAGCAGCAGCATCTTAAGCCTGCGAAAATTCACCCAAAAGAAGCGAAAGATACAAAACTGAAATCAGAACATAAAGAGCCCAAATTCGAAGATTTTAAACCCCAAGAACTACTTTATGCTCAGGACCCCCCAACACGAAAAAAAGAATTAAAACCCAAGGCCGAAGCCAAGAAATTATTCGCAGTCGATATCGCTGAGGAGACCTTCACCCCTGATACATCTGATTCGGCTACACCTCAAGAATCTACATCATCTTGGGCATCTATTGTAGCAAAATCTAGTGAGTCATCAAAAATTGACAGTCCGAAACCTAGTAATAAAACTGTCAAAGCTATGGAAGTTCTCCAAAAGTCTAGTCGACCTATTCCACTTAAAAAAGTTGAGTTTGAAGATAACACTTTGGAAGATCTCTCATGGTCTAGTATCGTTGAGATGGCGGACAAGAAAGAGCAGCCCAAAAGTAGTCTTTCGTGGTCAGCTATGGTTGAAATGGAAACTAGTGACGAGGATTTATCTAAAATGCCAGATGAAGAAATTTCCAAAATACCAAAGGAAGTTCCTGTTGCTGAACAAACCGCTGAAGAATTAAAACAAATTTGCGTCACTGATATTGTTGAAGAGGATGCATATAGTAAGATTGTTGAAATTCCGCTTTCTGGCGATATGAATGAATCATTGGACTTTGCCGCTATGATTACAACAGTAAATAATGTTATCGACTCTGAAATACATGAAACTAATAAGCAATTCGAGTTTAGAGACAAAGAACCTTTTAAAGCAGAACATATGAAACCAGAAGAGCATGGATCTGCAAAGACGATTGAAGTGTCAACAAACTATCCCGCTGAAGTGTTTGAGACTCTTCAAACTACGATTCAAGATACAGTTGTGGAAAAAGTTTTAAGTAAGACAAAGATAGAAGAACCGCAGCCGTTGCACGAAGAACTTGTGCTTGAGGGTTTGCAAGACCCAGATACTATTACAAAGAAGCAAGATGCGTTTTCAGTACCAGATACGTCTGTCGATGCAAGTGTTCCACAGAAGGTAGAGCTAGAATCTATCACTGATAGCGCTCCTGAAATAAAGTTTTCATCCTCAGAACAAGCATTAACAGATAAAATTGTCAAAAAGAAAAAAGACAAGAAACCAAAGAAAGTCATTGAATTAAAGCCAGAAAAAATAGCACAATCCAAACAATTGCCAGAACCAAAGTCAGATACGGCCATTGTGCAAGTTCCATCGGTTTGGGAGTCATCAGAGACTTATGCTGAAGTTTTACGGAAATCGAGACAATTACTGTCCCAAGAATCATCTTCACAAGAAGAACAAGAGGTTTTAATTCCAGAAAGATTATCACGCTCTACTTATAGACCAACCATAACTGTTGAAGAAGTCGAGGTACAAGAGCCAGTAGCAACTGTTGATGAAGAGGGTTTTATGGAATGTCTCTCAAGAAGAGAAAAACGCATTCGTCAACGATCTCGCTCTAGATCAGCACAACCAACAAATATTGAAGAAACGTTTGTAATAAAACCGGAAAAAGATGAGAAACCAGAAAAGAAGAAGAAAACATCTAAGAAATCAAAAACTAAAGCTGTTCCAGATGAAGAATTGTCACTTAAAAATGAGCCGCAATTGGAATTTACAACTTCAACGAGCTCTACAGTTAAAAAAGGAGGCGATATTGTTCAAGAACTCAAACCTTCGCAATCTGTAGTAGAGGAACTCGCTGTACAAAAAGAAGATCCCAAAGCAATAAGAGCAGACCTTAAACAAGAAGCTCGACAACCTCAAGATATGCCAGTTCCCTTGTTGAGTTCCTTTGACACGAAAGAAGCAGATGTCCAAGAAATCAAAACAACATATGAAGAAGAAACAAAGACTCGGGTACCTGATAAAACAGAGCTATTTGTAGATGCACTAGCTCCTTCGAAGAGTTTAATATTTTCAGAACAGGCAATTACAGAATCATTGAAACCAAAAGAAGTGCGTAAGCTGCCCTGGAGCTTGGCAGTAGAAGAAGAAGAAGAATGGGAATCTACTGAATCCACATCATTTGCCCAGAAGAACCTAGATGAAATAATTGAAAAAGAACCAAAGCATAAATCGTGGGTCCAATTGGCCGAAGAAGATGACGATATTATTTCTGATGAAGAGTTATCTAAAGATAAAACTCAAACACATCCAACTAAAAAAATAGATGAAGTTGAATATGAAGAGCCTTTGGCAAAATCAATAGGAACATCATGGGCGTCAATTGTTAGTAGTTACATTCCCGCAGAGAAAAATGAACCAGACCCTGAAGAGCCTTCCTCACATCAATCAAGAGACAGGCAAAGGCCGATTATAACCGTTTATGAGACTGAAAGAATTGAACCGGTACTTCATGTTGATGAAGAAGGATTTTTGGAATGTGTATCTAAAAAAGAGAAACATCTTCGCAAAAGTTCACTAACACGCTCACATCAGAACTTAAGAACATCAGAATCTGAACCAGAAACTGATCAAAATATATCAAAGAAAAAATCTGAGAAAAATAAGAAAAATAAAAAAGATAAAAATGAAGAAATATCGAAACCTCTTGATTATATTCCCAAATCAGAAAGGAAGGATGACATTGAAGGAATCCCAATCGTGGTGGCCTCAGAAATTCAAGAAGCTAAAGGCGAGCAAGTAAGAAAAGAGAGAAAGAAACGACCTAAGAAATCTAAAAAACATGACTCTAAGGATATCGAAACTTCTGAAGATGCTCCATCGTTAGATAATTCTTCGATTGATGACAAAATGACTGAAAACAAATTGATGCAATCTGAACGGAAGGAATTAGAACTTGAAAGCAAGAAATTGGAAACTGAAAGCATACCAAGTATCAAGCAATTTGTTGAGGACAGCAAGATTTCCACAGCAGTAATACAAACTATAAAACATGAAGATCCGGAAGAACCTTTAGAGTTGTTAGAAGAGAGAGCCATTCCTACGCAATCCCAACTTCCAAAATCTGAAATGCTAACTAAGCAAAAGTCACTAGAAGCTCTGACGAGAGATGCCGAAAACAAAGCAGCCAAACAGGATAAAACTGTTTTAGAAGAAGGTAAAAAAATTAGTCCTGTTGAAAAGGAAAATGTTTTAAAGTCGTTATTAGAAATTTCTACTGAAAATAAAATCACCCAAATTGAAAACGACAAACAGACTTTGGGTCAAGAGGAGCTGATCGCTCAGATGCCTATGGATAATACTGAAAAAATAGAATTTAATACCACTACTTCTACTTCAATCCTCGAAAGGTTGCCAGTCGATGATTCAATAACAGAAAAGAAGACTTCGAAGAAAGGTAAACCGATAAAAGAGAAAGCCAGCATTGAGAAAGAGAAAACTGCGTCGATAAAAAGTTATACAAAAGAACCATTTCCTTCCACAGCCACGATCGAAAACATAACTGGTCCCGAATCAAATATAATAGAACAACCAAAACAATTGCTGACTCAACATCAAATAGATTTCGATGAAGAGCTTAAGCTTCAAAAAGAACGTGATAAAAGAGAAACTGAAAGTCCCAGTAAAGTAGTGAAGACAACAAGAATTGTCATTGCTGAAGAACTTCAAGCTGCAAGTCCCATGAAGCCAGAACTTACATACCCAGAAAAGATAGTCCAAAAAACTGATAAAGATGAACAACCCGCTGCACAAACTGCAGAAATTAATCAAACAGAGGACAATTCACAAAATCAAGCTCCAGTTCAGCAATCTTGGGCATCAATTGTTGGAAGTTATATTCCACCTTCAGAGCCAGAATTACAAAATGAAGGTGGGGATGTATTTTTCCGCCCTATTCACACTACTGTAATTACTGTCTCTGAAGTAGAAAGTAACGAACCTGTGATAAACGTAGATGAAGAAGGGTTCCTAGAATGCATCTCAAAGAAAGAAAAAAGAATTCGTCGAAGATCTAGATCAAGATCTGAACAAGAAAGTGATACTGAAAAATCGACATTTAGAGGCAGCACCGATGAAGAAGCCGAAGTGGAAAAGCGAAAGTCTAAAAAGAGAAAGTCTAAAAAATCTGGAAAGACGCAAGTGGTTCAACCATTTGCAATAGATACCGAAGAAAAAGCTACAGAAATAATTGAGGAGAGTGAAGAACCAAGAGACGAAATATTAAAACAGAAAGTCAAACAAATACCTGACGATGATCAAATACCTATTGAACATTCAAAGGTGTGTCCTGAATCTATTCAACCCGCAATTCAACAAAGGCGAACTATTACTGCAACACAGAAAATTCAAGTTGAGGCAGAAAATAAAACTGTTGAGCAAATTCCAAGCAAACCCATTTCTGAAATTGCACCCGTTCCAACGACTGTAGTGAAGGATATCGTCGAAGTGGAAATAAAAAACAAGAAACCAATTTCCGAACTTGCAGAAATATCGCAACCAGAACTAAAAATTCCAACTCAAGAAAAATCTGCAGAACTCTCTGAACCAAAACCAAAAAGTAACGAAACCATTTTTACATCAAGTTCACAAGTTACTGGTGCAATCGTCACTAAAACCTTAAGTGAAATTCCATATGAAGTGTTGCCTGAGCCAAAAAGCACAACTTCTACTAGACTAACGATTACATCTACTGTTGTTTCAGAAGGTGCAGATCCTTCGAATATTATAGCTGTGAAATTACACGAGCAACCAAAAACCTCAGCAGAACCAATCTTCCATACTCTTGAAAAGACTGAAACTGTTCTACAAGAGCCGGTTAAGCATACACCAAGTAATGTAGCTACAGAACATAAAGCTTCTATAATGACAATTCCAGATACATTTATTTTAACTACCTCTACTAAGACCATTTCTACTGAACCAACGACAACAGAAAGATGGCAATTAGAACCGAAAGGTCTCAAAGAGGAAACAATTCCACCAGTTCATAAAACTGAAGAGCCAACAAACCTTCCTGTTAAACCTTCGAAACCAAAAACAGAATCCGTTCAAGAATTTTCAGAATGTGTTATCCCCCGGAAAGAATTTATATTAGAGGCAATTGAACCAGCAGAAAGTGTAGAAAATGAATTTATTATAATTGAGCCTGAAGACATAGCCGTTATTGATCGCCAGATTTACCTAGTGAATTTGTATAGAGACTGCAAATATTGGGAAGAAAAGTCGCAATATGATGTAGCAGAAAGAAATTGGATTTTAACAATCCAAAGGAGAATATCATCTGAAGATCCTGCGTTTGTTCAACCTGAAGGAAAAGTAGAAAGTAAACAACAATTCCAAGAACCAGTCAAAACAATTAAAGAACCGCTAACACCTGAGCCAATTAAAGAGGAAGTCAAAAAAGGAAAAGTCGTAGAAGTTAAAGAAAAAGCAGAAAGTAAATCATTCCAAGAATCGCTCGAAAGAATAAAACAACCACTTACACCTGAGCCAAGTCAAGAGGAAGTCAAAGTAGGAAAAGTTGTTGCAGAAGTTAAAGAAAAAGCAGAAATAAAACCACAATTCCAAGAATCAGTCGAAACAATTAAAGAACCACTAACACCTGAGCCAACTAAAGAGGAAGTCAAAGAAGATCCTATGGAAAGTCTTTATCTAAACATAAACGCGGATGGTCCGTTTTGGGTTAATCATCACGATTATGTTTTGGCCGAGGCAAATTATCAGCTCTATTTGACTGCTTTAGCAGATTCCCTTAAGAGACAAAAACGTGTCCAAGATGAAATAAAACCACGTTCTAATGACAGAGATGATGAAGATCCTGGAGACAGTTCAAGTGGCCCAGGATCTTCAAGATCTCAGGATAACAAATCCGTAGGTCATTTGTCTTGTACTACGCAATATATGGCCGCTGACCTTCCAGGGGGCATATGTCATTGGAGAGATCAAAGCACTTACCTCGCAAACGAGCAACCAACTAACCCATTAACGAAAGACACAACTCTTCCTAGCATCCCTTGCCCGGAATCTTTTCCCACAAAATCCCCAATTCCTATAATAGGAACAGTTGAAACTAGTAGCACTATTGTTGCACAACCAGCAGCAGCATCAACAACAGCAGAGCCCACAACAGCCAAGTCCACCGATGCCTACAGTGAGCAGAAGGTGAAGAGCCTGAAATTTGTAGTTTTTGTGTGTTTTTTCTTTATTGTAGCTGTTTTAGCTTTATTTTCATATTTCCACTAACTAACTCTTTCCTGCATGCCTGTGTAATCACTTCTTCCACCTCAAATGCTTCTAAATTTATCGCAAAAATTTCTAAATTCCAGTTGTTTTTCTTTATCTTTGCTGTCACCGCATGTTTTTCATTCGTGTGTTTTTATTGTTTTGTAGTTCATTGCGTTTCATTCATGGTAAAAATTGAAAAAGGATCAAATCAACTGGGAATTTATGAGAATGTCTAGATAGGTACGCTTGCCATTTCGATATTCTTGAAGAACCATTGAATTCGGTCCAAAAATAGACCGAGAAATCGTTGACGCTTTCTTTCCTCTTACTCAAGATACACGAATAGCGATTGAGGATCATGGATGCTCTTAATTTATTGTTTCTATGATGTCTATATGAGATTTTTTTTATTTTTACTACATATGCCTTCTATTATCGCCTAGCCATTACATTTTTATTCTATAACAGCGCATGTGTTTTCTGCTCGTTATGTGTACGCAGACGTATCGACAAAAGTCGAAAATAGAAATGCGGTAATATGTTGTGCCCTTAGAACGATTTCATCAGAATCTCTAGAATCAGTCAATAATCGAGATGATATCAGTGTAGTATTTTCGTGCAAGTTAAATTATATTGGTGTAGTTTTTGTGTTTTAATGTCTATTAATAAAAGAAAAATAGAATAAATTTACATTTATTGTATTACTTTCAATATGATTATATTGTAGTCCTGATTTAAACTACTATTATTGTGTATAGCGTTAACGGCATTTCGGAGAAAGTGGAATTTTTTCATCTGCAGATTTTGGCTATAAACCTCATTTCCTTAACTTACTTTATAAATTACTCGAACGCAAAAATCAGACTTAAAGAAAAAACTATAATACTGCCTCTCTCTTCTATTTCTTTAAATCAATTTAAATAATGCTTCCAATTCAATTGGGCCATTAAACTGAGTGGCTGTTTTATTGCATAGTATAGTGCTTCTTATTAATCTATTAGCCTCAGTTGATTTATGCAAAACCAAAATAAAAAATTTTGGTTAATGAAAGAGAGGAAAAAATGAGTAGTTTGAGTAATCACAAATATTTATTCTTAAAAGCCCGAATCTTTCTCCATCTCTAGATAAAAACCGCAAAATAATAATCGACAAAATATCAGAATAAACTTTCATATTTATTCAATAACGAAATATATATTTCATTTTGCATACATCAAAGTGTATTCATAGTTTCAACTACATAGGATACTGTTTATTAAAGAAACTTGTTGTTACCAAAAACGTTCCAAGCATGTACTTAGTTCTAACGTTTAAAACTATTTGCACTTTGTGGTGTGTCATAAATTCGTTCTGTTCCCTATTTTATTTAAAATAAATTTATACAACCTTCCTACTGTTTGCTTTTTCATCCTCCCTAAAAAAGCCCGCTTTCAAAAAAACTGTTTTAAATCTGTTTGCGCTTATGTGTTTTATGGAGATTTTTAACTATTCTTTACATTTACCAAAAAAGAACAAATACCCGAATAACTTCTTTCATCTAATATATTTTTTTGTTAATAAAATTATTCTATAGGAAGTTTTATCGCAAGAAATAGATGAATTGCTTCAATCGCTTACGACAGCTGAAATTGGAATTGGTAACTTACCAAAAACCAGCCTAGAGAGCATGCTACAAGGTCTTAAGGTAAGTTAACACTTATTTTTTGCGTTAATTTGTTTTTTATATAATATTCCTTATGGTTAATGATTGCTTGTGATTAATACAATCATACGACCATTCATTTTTGTACATAAATAAATTAAATTTACAAGAAGGAAATTATTGTATTAGATTGTTGTTCTCGGCCCTTAGAATTCAATGACTTTAGGCGATATTTTTCCTAATGTAATAAACACTGTCCAATTATAATTATTTACATATCCGAAATTTATTCCTCTGCTAATTTTATAATTATATTTATAGCTAATCCTTGAGAATCTAGAACTCCATCGAAAGGAAGCCGAACGCTTGCAATACGTTAGTCGAATTTTGCCAGCTGATCATCAGACTGATAGAGTCCTTAATGGAATACAAAACAGAATTGAACTATTGATAACACGAGCTCAGCAGGGTGTAACAATGGTGGAGGTAAGTCATTTTATTTATATTTCTTTCAATTTAATTTTTTCAATTGTTCCTAAAAAATATATACATATATATGTAAAAAGCAGTAAAATATCCACTAATTAACACTAATTACAAAATCGATTACTCTTTACAGCAAGCACAGGAAGAGCAGCGCAGAAGACAGGAAGAGATCGAGAGATATCAAGCTCATTTAATAGAAATCGAAAAATGGCTAAAGGAAACTATATCCCAATTAGGGGATGTGCAGCACATTCGGCAAGATGAAACCGAATTAAACACCCAACTACAAACTAGTCAAAATCTTATTAAAAAGATTCAAGGCAAAGAAAAATCTCTTTTGGAACTTCTTGAAAAAACAAAAGCCCTGGAGGAATACGAAGATGTTAGAAACTTGTCAGTAGCACTTTCAGAACAACTTCTAGTCATTATAAATCTTTTAAGAGAACAAGTGATTATTATAACGTCCAGAATTATGATTATTGAAGCTAGGATAATAGAATATCGTAACGCTAAAGAACAAGAGCCTGTTAGCACAGCATCAACCATTGATTCTAGTTCTATGCCAGAGGAAGAAGTCAAGGTGATACAAACCAATGCAGTGCAAACTCAGACAAGTCAAAGCTTAAAATTCTCACAAGAAGCACCGAAACCAGCTTCAGCAGAAATGGAGGCACAAACTAGCTTCCCACTCGAACAAGTTCAGCCCATTGAGGTTGAAACCTTCGATACCTCGGTACAAACGCTCAAAGAACGCAAACCGACTGAGAATATTTCCGTAGTTCAAAAAGTTCAAGATGGCAAGGAAACTATTCAAATTGACACTGTCTTGAATAAAATAATTCCAGACAACCCTGAAGACGTTTTCGTCGAAGCCAGGTATCATCAGCTACCACAAGGCGATGTGGCCAGGTCTACGGAGCTTGTACTGAAGAATGTGCCAGAATCATTCGAAACCACTTTCGTAGAGCCAGATGAGACAACTACGGAAGTGGTCGTAGATCCAGACGGAACAAAACGTATTATTGTTAAAAAGGTAACACGGACTAGGCATCAAGTCATTCAGAAAACCCAACAACAACATATTAGCCACATAACAACCCTTAGCCAACAAGAAAATATTCCCATAACCCATTACCTCCCGATTGAGAGTAACATAGGCGGCGGAGACGCAACTAGAACTATTGTTTCTAAACAAGTTAAAGACACTATGGTGAGTGGTCTTATTCCTGAACCCATTGTAACGCAAGAATTTGAAACAGAAACTGTTGTGCAGGAACCCATAATTATTGAAAGTGTTGAGCTTCAAGGGGTTCCAGTTCAGGAAGGTGATGTTGCATTCATCGACAAACATCATATGGACAGAGTTCCAACTCCAGAGCCTCTAGCAATTACTCAATCCGGCTTTGATCAACAATCCAGCATTCGCGCTGTTGTTCAGCAAATCTCTAGAAAAATAATTCGCAGAACAAGAAAAATAATAAAGCGGATAGTCATCATAGATGGAAAAGAACACATAACCGAAGAAGTGGTTGAGGAACCTGAGGAAATCGAAGTTGTAGAAGAAGAACTTCCACCTAAAGTAAATGTCAATATAGTAAGAACAATAAACGGACAAATTGTATCAGAAGAGCAGTACAACAAATTTATGCAACTTCAAAGACAACAGACTGAGCAATCTGCAGTTGTCATAGAAGAAGTTCTGTCGCCTCCAGTAGTCGTGAAAGAGACGGTACCTATAGTAACAAGTGTCGAGAAGATTCCATCAGAACAAGGAAAGGTTGAAAAACCAAAATCAACACAGGTATTAGAATATGACACAGCACCAGTAGAGTTGACATTTGTTAAAGCACCAGTAGTAGACGTAATAGAACCTGCTTCTACTCACGTTACAGAAAGAGGACTAGAAAAGCCCTGCGCAACAGAGCAAGTGCAAATCGTTGAGAAAGTTAAGGAAACCGTGACGAATATAACAGATATTTGGCCTACAGAACATCATTTGCAACCAACCAGCATTGAATTTTCAAAAGAACCCAAAGTTAAGCCCATAGAACTAACGCAAGCAATAACTGAAAGTCAATCAATTGAGTCCTATCCCGAAATAACAGAAGTAAAAGAAATCTGGCCAACTAGTGACGATACCGGCAATCTTGTAAATGTGACTAAGTATCAATTCGAAACAGCAGCAATTGTCAAATCAAGCGAGCTTGAAACAGTGACGGTTAAAGAATCTGACTCTCAAGATGCTTCTAGTCAACAAACTGATGAAGATGGCAGAAAAAAAGAGAAAATGAAGCCTTCGCAAACCGAATCTGTTTCGAAGAAGCTTGCATTATCAGAAGATTCATCTCCATCCTCTTCTCATAAGCAAGATATCCGCTTTGCTACACAAATGCTAATCGATAGCGAATCGGTGGCTCAGCCGCCACGTAAAACAATCACTGTAACTGCACCAACCAGAGATCATGTCGGAGAAAGTGTTTTAACAATAACAATGGATGCTGAAGCTTCTCAAAAAGCCAAAGTCCAAATGCACATCATTGAAACCGTACCAGTATCTCCAATTATCACAGAAACTGAACACGAAGACACTACTTCGCGAAGTGATATTGAGATCGATACTAAAAGAAGTCGCAAACGCAAAAAGAAAAAAGAAAAAGAACCTTCTGAACCAAGCGAAGACGATTCTATTGTAGCTTCAGAAATCGTCCCTACAGAAAGGGAAACGATTGTCTCTCCGGAAGGAGATGAAGAAAAGGATAAACCTGATACCGAACCCGAAAGTGTACCTGAAATTGTAGCAGAAGTAACGATACCACCTCCATCTGAACAATCATCAGTTGGAGAAACAGGTTACGAAGCTGATGACAAGACCACTTTAGATGAAGGCGACGAGGAAAAAGATAAGAAGAGTAAACGAAAGAAGAAAAAGAAGCAAAGAGTTAAGACTAAAGAAGATGAAGAATCGCATGTTCCAATATCATCTGAAGAACCAAAAGATCTAGAATCACCTGATCTAAGTATTGGCGAAGAAGGTCCCATTCATCAAGAAACTATTCAAGAACTAAGCCCAGAACCTGGAAGTACTTATTCGAGTATAGTAGATGATATAATTGTTAAAGTGGTCGAAGAAGCTCTCTTATCACCTGAGTCGGACTCACCGAGAGCTGCCATTACGGAAATGGTTATACCAAAAGAAGTTTTAGAAGTAACGTATACAGACGATGTGGAACAGCAAACAACCCCACGTGAAGAACCAAAAGAAATACCTGAAGTAAAACCTCCGGTAGCCACAGAACCAAGGTCAGTTCAAACTTCTCCAGAACACCTTCCACCTGTAACAATATCACAGCAAACTAGCCTTGATCTTGCCCCAGAAGTTTCTGAAACAGAGTCTCAGACAATAATAGTTGAATCTACTGAAATTGAAGTACAAACTACACCAAGAGAAGAACCTGAACCTGTAATTGAAACAAAACCACAAGTAGAAATGACAACTGAAGAAGTACAAACGGAAGATTTGCCACGACCTGATGTTGAACAAGGTATTCAGGAGTCTCCAGAAACAGGTGAAATTTCCAGCCAAACAGTCATAATTTCAACTAAGGAACAAGAACTACAAACATCGCCTGCTGAATCGCCAAGAAAGGAACCAGAAATTCCAACACCAGACATTGTCGTTCCTGTCTTAAAAGAAGTTGTGCAAGAAATCGTGTCGGAACTTCCGCTAGATCCCCCGAAAGAAACTGTAGATCGCCAAACATCAACTGAAATCATTTTAACTACAGACACAACAATACAAACAACTCCAAGAGAAGAAGAAAAGTCAGAAGCAGAACATGAACCAGAAGAAAAACCTCAAGAGGCTGTTGTTACAGAAAAACAGGAAGAAGTTGAAGACACGTCATTATCTTCGTCAACTGAACCCTATGATATTGAAATTCAAGCTACAGTTACGTTACCACACGATCCATGCTGTAATGTTGAGCCATTGGTATATGAATATACTAGAACGATTGAACTTCCTCCTAAACAAAAAGAAAGTGATACGACTGGTGAGAAAAAGTTAAAACGGAAAAAAGGTAAGGATAAACCGGCTCCGGAAGTTAACGTAAGTGTAGAAATTGATCCTTCCCTTATACCAACTCTGGATAAAATCGCAGCTACACATGACTTTTTGGAAGGAGAACGATTTATCCATCACCCGCCAATTCCCAAGCCACCAACAACAGGTCAAAAACCTGAGCGAGTGCAACTTTCAATAACAAAAACATCGATTTATGATTCCTACCCCAGAACTTCAGAGAAAGATTTATCACCGGAAATTGTGGCTATAGAACAGGACAAAACTTTAATATCTGTTAAACCTGTAAGATCTCGCCCTACATCCTCCGTTATGATTGAAGAAGTACTTTCGCCCACCGAAATAATTGACACTCCGCTTACTCCTGGCCCCGAACGTCAAGAAATTTATCCACCGCAAAACATTTGGCAAACACAAGTGCAAATGCTGCCTGGTGATGCTTCAAAAGAGTTGATTATGGCCGAAAATATATTACATTACCCCGGACCGCAAGCAACAATTTGGACACAAACAAGCGATGCAATTGACGGTAGAATTCGGCAGCTTAAAGATGCACAAAAACCAACCTCTTTAAGTAATGTTCTCTACTTAGCAACTTTGAGTGAAAACATTACAGAGGAACCAGTAGAAAATAGAGTTCAAGCCGTTAATGACGCTATGAATGATTTGGAAAGTGCTATTGCTTCGCAAAATATAACTGTGATACAGACAACAGTAGTAACAATAATCGAGCAAGTATCAACTTGGCTAGAAACCATTGAATATAGAGTATACCTAATTCGTCAACAATCCAGTGATGGGCCTAGTGAAGAGAAGATTCACAATTATAATCAACTTGGTGATGAAATTAACACAATTAAAAGAAGTATCAGTTCTCTTGAAGATTCATTAAATAAATCTCAACATGTTATTGACCCAGCAGGGAAGCAAGAAATAACCAAATGCGTTGGAACACTCACAGAGCACATGAAAGCTGTGGAAGAAGTAACAAGAAAAAGTGAAGCACAAGACAGTCAAGAACTCGAAAAATGGAATGGATATTTGGTGCAAGTGCAGAAGACTACTATAATATTGAATGACCTGCAGGAAAGATATGATGTGGTCATTTCGCAAGACTCAACACTAGAAAACAAATTAGAAAATCTTGACGAATTGGAGATGCAAAACAAGGATGAAATGCTTAAAATAGGAAAACTAATGAGCACACTAAGGGCTTTCTTAAGAGATTTCCCAAGCAAGAAGATCCCAGAAGACATTTATTCCATTTATGATGCTTGCAAAAATCTCGAAAATAATATTATCCTCGAAAGAGACCGTCTTCTTCAATTGCAATCCTTGGCAGATGAATATGAACAAACCTTAAATGAATTTGCTAACATTACTCTTGTCGCCGACAAATTAGTCGAAAGTCCAATTGCTTCCAATTCATTGGAACAGCTTCATGAAGAAATGCAAAAACACCGAAAATTCTTTGTTAATCTTAGTCATTGTAGAGCAATATTGGAGTCACTTGAAGAAAACATCGATCAAGAGACTAAAGAAAAACACGCAGAATTGCACAAAGATTTATACAGCAGAGCTACAATCATTCTCGAAAAGGCAGCAGAAAGAGCACAGAAATTAGCACTTGCAGCATCTAGATGGACTGTATTAGAAAAAGGCATGAAAGATGAGCGACAATGGTTACAAGTCGCGCAACAACGTGTCCCAGATCTGTCTGCTGTGACATCGGCTGATTACGATCAATATACGACTCTATATCAATCTCTAAGCACCGACATTGCTCATCACTATGTAAAAATGACGCAGCTATCAAATATCGCTAATAAACTGCAAGAGCTTGTAAAAGCGCCGCATCTTGTAGAAGAAAGCAACGAGGCTCTGATAATTCTCCTAAAACTTCGGGAGGAAGTTGCTCTGTATCTCCACCGCTTGTTAGTTTTTCGTGAAATTTGGATTCAATATGATCAAATGACAGACAAACTGGAATGTTGGATCCGAGACACTGAACATGAATTGGAGCAAATTAAAATACCCGACGATATTCGCCAACAGCCCATCGAACATATGCGTCAATTCTGGGAAGTCAAAGCACAGTTCGAAATGCACAATAACATTCGTAATGAAGCTGGACTTAGCTTCGAAAAAGCATTGCAAATTATCCCAGTTGCAGACGAAATGCTCCAAAGACGTTTTCATGCACAGCTCGAGGATAGATGGATGAGTGTTGCCAAAAAGATTGAAGAAATTCAGAACACTATCGTGAATAGCATATCCTCGCAAGACGTGACAGTAGATGAGAAACTAGAACTTTTGCAAAGGGAGCTAGAAGAAATTCATTTGAACATCACTACTATGAAAGGCGTCATCAAAAACGAAGATGAACTAAAGCTTTACATTGAACGAATTCAAGTTCTGAACAGCCGTGTTGGAATTATTGGTAATGAACTGGGGCGAATTGGACTTCAACCCTCCACCCAACCAGAGAAAATAGGCGAACTCTTCGGTCTCTCACACAAGATTTCAACTTACATTGCGGAAGAGTTAGAGGGAGCAACAACCTTAAAAGATAGGCTTTCAGCGATTCAAGAAGGTATTAGCTCTATCCGCAAAAACCAAACAAAAATAGCAGTAATCTTAGACGACTGTGAGTCTACTGAAAAAATGGGTAGCGGGGCAATTGAGAAAGCTTTGCAAGACTGTCAAGAGGTGAAAGAGGATCTAATAGCACAATGGCAAGAAATAATGCAAATAAGACAACTTCTTCATACTATTCCAATGAGGCTTAGAATGAGCGTATCCCCTGTGAAACTGGAACGAGATATCTCTCAACTGCAGGATGAATATGAGTTCCTCGAAACACGCTGCAGTAATATAAGTTTACTCCTGCAGAATCGCTTGACTTTATGGAAAAGATATGAAAGGCAATTAGAACTTGTCCAGGAATCTGTACAAGAAACCGATTTCATGATGGAATTACTAAAAGTTCATGGACAGGTTGATTATGAACGACTAAGAAAGGCAACGGAGAGACTTGAGGTAAGTTATTAAAAAGGAAATATAAAAATAAAAGGAATCGAATGTGCGTGCGGTCGGTGTCGGTGAAAAAACCGTATGATTCAAATATACGAAGTGTGCAATTGCAATTACACCGGTCAACACAAATTTTGAGTCTGAGTTCTGCGTATCTGATTTGTATTTCTCACACATTACTAATTAAAGAAAAAATAGCTTTACCTGAAAAAGTTTGCTTTTGTAGATGACAGAATGAAAGTCGTGATGAAAATGTTCACCTTGTTCTTGCGAACAACCACCAATGTTTTCTTTAAGGGACATTCTGCAACATGTGTTTAAAGTTTTGTAATTGAAATAAGCTGTTTGTAATTGTCAGCTCTATTGTTTTCGAGAAAAACATGAACCACTGCTTGACTTTCGTGAGTGTTGAGTAGCTGCCAACATTCACTGCTGGCCTTTATTTTCTTTATTTGTGGTCCGACTAAAATACATACCAGCTTTTACTTTGGCTTCGATAAATGAGGATAGAAATTCTTTAAATAATATTGAAAAGCTACAGAATGTTGACGGAAAGCTTTAACGAATTGCTTTGAGTTGTATAGCTATGCCGGTTCTGACGCAGTGACATTATCGCTTGTAGTCCAGAATATCAAAGCTAGTGGCGATATCTCTAGAATATTAAAGCTCAACGAAAGCTTTTAAGTCCACCCAAAACTCACCACAAAGGTTGTTGTCCAAGCTTCAAGCCAAGAATAAACCAAAACCCAAGCTAAGCCCACATCCACACCCGAGACTAAAACCGATGCCTTTACTGTGCCAGAACTGACATAGCTACACTAACAGCACTTGTAGATCTCGTCGTTGTAGAGTCTCGAATCGTCCTCCCTCATATAAGGAGCTTAACAATACTTAGTTATTTGCTCTGCTCATACAAAAGCTTAAATATGTATTGATCATTGTTAACGGTACAAAAGCCAAGTTTTTCAAGAGTCAACGATGGTTTTAGTTATTTTTTGGTATAAAGACTTAGAAAATCATCATTAAAATAGAAACTCAAAAAAAAAATTTATTTTTGTTGACCTGTGTTATTTTTGAATAAGCTTTGTTGGAATGTGCTACTCATTAATTAATTTGGGCTCAGAAGTTCATTTGATTCAGTTTATTGCATTGCCTTACTTAATTGTTAAATTCATTGAATTCAAGAAGCTATTTTCTCAATTTATTTTAAAAAATATAAATTTTGGTACAATTTGATGGCATGATTGAGGAAACCAAAGTTTAAAACGTTTCCAATTTAATTATTTTTTCATGATAAATAAAGTGCCTATCAAAGCCCACTTTTATATTCCTTAATTTTTCATGATATGCTCAAGAATCTAAGGGGCACTAAATATTTCTATACAAAAAAGGGAAAAATTGCATTTTCATGGCTTTGATTATGAGTCCCACATCACTAACGGCACAGTGTGTTTATTGTTGTAATCACAATTGATTTTCTGGGTTATCCCACCTAAAGGGAATCAATGAACGTAAACACATACTTCCGTAAGCTATCCATCGATAATGTAATTAGAAATAATCGCACACAAAAACTTTCGCTTTCCAATTCCAAATTAAGAACTAAACAAAAATTTGCGTTATTTCCCTAACAACAACAACAATCCCCTCCACTCAGCTCGGTATGTATCCTTTTTTCGAATTTCGAAACTTTTAAGGAAATGTGAACTCGGTTTAAAATTAGCATTTAATCTGCATACGAATGGCGAAGACCAGCAAGAACTTTTCGCTCTTCACGTTTTTAATTGTCTTGCAGTGAACAGTTTTAGTTTGAGTTTATAGCGCGATTAGGAAAGTTTATAAAAGCACGTCTCTGGCTCTCGGCGGATGCGGTTGTTTGTGAAAACGAATTATTTGAACTTAACGAGAAGTGATAAGAAAACTCGCCTTCTTATCAGTAGTGAATTAAATTTCGTATTTTTGCGTTGTGACAATATTTAAAAAGCATATAATTTAAGTGTGTATTATAAAAAGAATTCTTTAGGGTTTGTCTGATGACTTACAAAATCGTGAAACACTTTTGGAGGATCTTAAACTGTCCGCTAAACCATTGATAGACACCTGTGATGGACCAGTTGCCGAGCAAATTGAAGCTGCTGTGCAAGAGGCTGTGACTGCTTGGAATGAGACGTGCACCAACCTTCATAATCTGTGCGATAAATACCAACGGGCAGTTCAACTTTGGGAGCAATATCGAGAAGCATCAGCCGCTGTTAAGTTTTGGGCTGATCAACAAATGGAAACACTTGATTCCTTAAATCAACCAATTGATTCCTTGCAGAATCTTAAGGTAAAATTTATATTCTATTTTTAAACATGTTTTACAAGGAATTTTCTATTATTTGGTTATTAACCCTTTGAAGTCTTTGAATACTCACATATATGTTATCACACCTTTATAATATTATTTCAGTTTTACGAAGATAATTTTCTCATTAAGATGTGAATTTATTACACGTATTCAAAAATATAATTATTTAATTCTTTGGATATATAAATATATAATACTTGCGAACACTATTTGAATTGAAAAATTTAAGTATTGCTAGTTTTCATTACTTTCTCAAGAGTATGACAAATAACAATAGTGTACTTTTGTTCTGCTGGACATTTTGCTTTATTAAAATTATGATCGAATAAATTTCATATAAAAGTATAATTATTTACACCGAAACATTTTTGAATATTTCTATAAAAAGATGTTTACGTATCTAATTCTAGAAAAGCCAGAAATTTGAAGTGCTGTTTGAAACTATAAATAACAGATATTCAATTCCTAACTCCATAGATCATTCACCTCTGTTAATCATTATTTTTTGTTTTGAAATTGTTTAGCTTACAATTCCTTTACAGCCAAAAATAGATACTTTAATCTGCTTTAATCGCAAATATGCTCGTTTTTTCGTCCCGATATACGATATTGGAATAATTACCCATCAAAATTCCTCTACTTTACTTCACTAAAAATGTCTGTCAGATGAGTCATACTTTTAACAAAATATGTACATTCCTTAAATTACATCATCATTACATTACATCATCTAATTATATCTAATATTTTTGTAGTTATCTGAAGAATCCCTGGATAAACAAAATAAGTGCCTTACTGAGCTTCGAGAAATCGTGACTCAAATCGCAACAGATGTTGGTCTTGACGCATCAAACTTGCTGCAAGGAGAATTAGATGCCCTAGGACGGCGTCTTCAAGATGTAAAAGAATCAATTACCACATTGGCTAATGTTGCTGACAATCAAGAAAAGGGATTCCAGGAAGTTAAAGAAAATGTGACTCAGACTCGCGCCTATCTAAATGACGTTCAACAGGTAAGCCACACTTCTTATATTATTTATTTTGCTGGTGACCCAAAAATAATCAGTAATTCCTGTAAGCGCCCTTGTTTACGATATATTAAGGCTACCTGCGGTAACATCTGAAATTATGTGTGTGTGTTTCGTAAAAACGATATATCAACAACTCAGGGTGACTATAGCAACTGGGAGTATAAAAGCTCTTCGCAACGAGGTTGCTGGTCGATTTTCGGTAATGACCTTCCTCACCATCTGGATTTTTCACTGTTTTGTTTATTCACATAATAACAAAGCTTGAACTAGTAACCCAATTGTTTTTAAAACACACGGAAATTTCGCATCCTCCCACAATATTTTTTTAGAATTGACGACTTTTCAACAGTAATTATTTATTATGCTTATTTTATGTAATTAAGAATTTATCTCAAAATTTTATTTCTTGCAACATAACAGTCCAAAATTTGTTTGCTTTTGTATTTACTTTTCTTTTAATGCATTTAGTTTTTTTATAGAAACATTTGTTTCTCTTTGGCACTACAGTCCTTGTCTTCCAATCGTCTCTACATTTTCCTAGTTCTCTCCAGTTTTTTATACGAAGTTTGCAAATATGTTCAAGCACGTCATATATACTTGGTCGTCCGTCACAAGACCACACATCCTTTTTAGGATTTTCCTTTCGAAGGTCCCGCTTAAGATTGGTCGTATTAATGTTTTATATATTCTCACATTACATTGAGTTTTCTCACTTCTTTAGAATTGGGACTACTGCGAACTCGGTTTTGTTTACGGCTAGTATCGTGAATGTATTCTTATTATCTGCGGCAAGCATTTTTCCTAAATATATCAAGTTATCTACAATTTCCATTCTATGAGCGCCAAGATTTATGCTTTGTCCTGCTCATCACTTGTCTATTATCATTTGAACTAATTCCGTGAATTATCTTAACATTATATCATAATATCTAATCGTTTTTCTAATTTCAGACCGTCTCCCAGATCTCAACGAATCCCGAGGATGCTGAAGGTCAACTTGTTGCTTTGCGGTCTCATCTATTAACTCTATCAAAGACGGAAGAACAATTGAAAGAACTTCAAGATAAAAACATCGAATCCACATTAACCGAAACATCAATCATAGAAGTTCTCGAACTTTGGCAAAAGATTTTCCGAGAAACATTCCAGGAATATCATCGCTTGTCGACTCGCTTGATTCGTAGTCAAAATAGTGCAGAGGCCATAAGGCTTTGGCGACAGTATCTTCAACATGTTCAATCCTTCCTCTCTAGTGCCATACCGCACGATTATTCTAGTCTTAAAGAACATCGACAGCTCTGTGAAGTCCATCATAATCTTCTTACGAGCCAGCAGTCAGTATTATCCTTACACCCTGATTCTAACCCAAATGAAAAGATAGACCCATCTATTGTTGAACAATTTAAACATTTGACCAATTTGCATAACGAGACCCTATCAAGAATTATGGATCGAAATAGTGAAATAGAAATGAGACTGACTACTTGGAATACATACAGATTGGATTATACTGCCTTACTAGAATGGCTTAAACAAAGAGAGAAGGAGCGATCTCGGCTACAACTCAGATATATCCATATTAAAAGATTACCAAAATTAAAGCAAAGAATTGAGGCTCTTTTAAATCAGATACCAGCTGGGGAAAGTATGGCCACCATATTGAAAGAACAACAGGCAATTCTTATACAATTCTGCGACGATGCCTTATCTACCTCAATTCGTATGGAATATGCTTCAGCTCATCAAAGAATAAATAATTTGAGAGCGGCTTTAGAAACATGGATGGATTTCCTTCTTAAAATTACGCAATTGTCGCAAAATTATGATACAAAAGTAAGAATATTGAAAACCGATTTGGAAAAAATTCAAAATGTTATAGACGAAACTACCAGAAATATGCCGGGTAATACAAATGCAATACAGGAGCGATTAGGTGTACTTCGTAGTCATCGAATAAAATTGTCAAGTCTTTTACCAGAACTTGAAAATCTGAACGTTGTTCAAGAAGAACTTAGAGAATGCATCAGTCCGTATGACATGAAATCAATTCGACAAATGGTTTGGATATTGTGGCAACAACACACAGATATCGACCTACAACTTTCAAGCCTTATCAATAATATTGAGGAACGTTTGTCTCTACATTCAATATTTATTGCCCGTTATGAAAAAATTGTTCGTTGGATGGATGAAATAGAGAATAGGATAAATAAATCAACAGATGCACTAAACATGAGAGACCCAGAAGGAAGCGTTAGGCGTTTGGAACAAGAAATTCAGTCAGAAATGGCCTTACGTGAAAAGGAACGGGAATGGTTGCTGTCCACTGGTCGAGAATTATTATCTTTATATAACATCAAATCTCAAAATGCCGACACTGTTCGTACAGATGTTCAACATAGAATCGATACTCTAATAGATCGCTGGGAACGCCTTAAATATTTGTGCAAACAGCGTTCTAATAAGATAAACGATCTCACAATGACACTCCGACGCCTTGAGGAACGTTTAGCTGAAATACGACAATGGTTATTTGATATGGAAGTAGAGATATCAAAACCACTGATCTTTGAATCCGCCGAACCAAAAGTTAAAGAATGCAAGCTTGAAGAGCATGACAAACTTCAGCGTTCAATTGAAAGGGAAAGTAGTAGCGTTGGAGAGGTTTTGAATCTTTGTGAAATGCTCTTGAACGACGTAGATACCTGGAAGGCCCATTTTAATATGAATAATCTTCAAACAGGTACACATCACTTAGAAAATAAATGGCGACTTATCTGTCGTTTATTAGCTGAGCGTAAAAAACGTATCCTAACAATTTGGGCCCTTCTAGAAGAAGTACTTAAACTGACAACTGAACAAGAAGGCTGGCTCCTCAAGCAGGAAAATGAACTTGGCGATTTAGAAAATGGATTGGATGCACTTTCCAAAGAACAAGCTCAGGACAGAATTCACAGTGTAGAGGCCAAACTAAAGCATTTTGAGGCTTGCGGATCTGCTTTTAAAATTTTAGAGCAATCCTACACCAAACTTGCCATGTCTCAAGGACTTGATCCTGAAAATATTCAAAGTCTGACAGCTTCATCTAAAGCAGCGTTAACTAGATGGCGCAGCCTAATTCCTAGGGCTTATAACATCATAGACACTTTGAACAAGGATATGAAAGTCTACAGAGAATTCATTAATAACCATGGGAAGGCAGTTGTATCTCTTACACAAATAGATGCCGAATTAACTCAGATTCAGCATCTGACAAGTCCAGAAGACCAAAATCCTAGGGAACAAATGAAACAAATTGAACGTCTTGAAAAGGAATTGAAACAAGTCGAGCAGGTTCTTAAGAAAGCAGACAAACTGGGAGCTGATGTCCAACAAAAGGTAAAAAAAGAAGACGTGACGAACATATTGCTTCTTATCCAAGAATACCAAATTCTCTGGAAGGATATTCAAAGCCGCGTCATTTTAATAAAAAGAGATCTGATCTCACGTATTATTCAGCCAAAGGAAGTTGATGAAAGTGTTCAAGTTCAAACTCTCAGTTTTGGGCAAGATTCCGGAGTTCAAGTTAACACTCTTCAGAAAAAATTACCCAGAATGACTTCAATAACTGCTAAAGATGCCTATATTATGGAATTAATAACAGCTATAAAAGAGTGTCAAACGAATCTCACAGAACTCCAGCAAACAATTAATGATAAAGCTAAGAAGCCCGGCCCCCAAAAAATTTCAAAACTCTTGGCTAGCTGTCAATCTTCAGTTGAATTAATGAAACATCTTAGTACTCTTCTAGTAACAGAATGTTCTGCAAATGACGAAGAGGCTCAGGTTGAGATGGTGACAGATTTATCATTAAGATTCGATTCTCTTCAGACGCAATGGAAATCTAGACAACAACAAGAACAAACAAGCAGGTATGATATTTGTTTTTTTTTAATTTTTTTGGTGGTTTGCGCTGTTAAATGAGTTTTAGCCCTAATTATTAATATTGGTTACTGGTTTCTTTTATTAATGCTTTTCTAACTCACTCACTCTGTTTTTTCAAAACCCCCACAAAAACAGGTCTTGCGTTTCAGCTGCTTACAATTTCGAGTGTCCACAGTGAGTAAAAAATACAAAAAAAAATATTTATACAAAAAAATTAACAAAGCTTTCACTTTTCTTATTTTTTTACTAACCAATTATTAATAAACTCATTCAATGTTCAATACAAAGGATAGAACCAACTTCATAATAATTTATTCTATTTCTTTTCATTGTTTTTTCATATTCAAATACTCAATATATTTTTGGATGTAATTCTGGCCTTGCCATTAGTTTTCAGCAATTTTTTTAACTCAACTAAATTGGGCCGTTGGGGACTAAGTTCAAATAATTACATTCTTAAACATTTGTCCGAATTGCACACTAAAATCCTTTTTAAATTTTAAATGAGACTATAAGAAGTCATTGGATACGCGTTGTATTTCGATTAAAGCTATGTTTCACGAGTAACTGTTGCTAATAACCACTACTTATTGAAACTCGAGCTCTTTCGGTATAAAAAAATTGCCATTACCACTAAATCATGTTATCATTATCGATATGTAAATTGACTTGTAACTTTCTTCGATGCTGGGTGAAAAGCTGCATTTATTTCCAAATCATGAAAGAAAAATATATTTTCATTTGGTAGCAGTCATTTTTATATCAGAGTGAGAAAATGTTTTGTCCTTTGTAATTTAGATCTATATACTAACAGCAAACTGCAAATTTTGAAACTGCAATCAACTATTCCAATATCATTTGTTTATTTTACAGTGAAGCCGGGCGTCTCACATGCCCATTATGCACCCAACGTAACTGGCAGCAAATTGACAATGATCTTTGGCGGCTAGAGCAATGGTTACAGTTCGCAGAAGGAACACAAAAGTCCCAAAATACACCACCTAATAACATTGAACAACTAGAAGATATTGTGCAAGATCACCGAGAATTCCTTTTAGACTTGGAAAGCCATAAAAGTATAATAGCATCTTTAAACGTTGTTGGAGATCATTTGGCGACACATACCCTTGATACAGAAAAGGCAAAACAACTGCGATCTCGGCTTGAGAAGGATAACGAACGCTGGAACAAAGTTTGCATAAATGCCACCAGATGGCAAGAATTGCTTCAAACTGCTTTGATGGGGAATAAAGAATTCCACCAAATAATAGACGAACTCTGCACTTGGTTGCAACAAACCGAGCGCAATATTAAAGCGTCTGAGCCGGTAGATCTGACAGAGGAACGTTCTGTGCTTGAGGCTAAGTTTAGGAAGTTTAAAGAATTAAGAGCGGAATTAGAGCGTTGCGAGCCACGTGTTGTCAGCTTACAAGAGGCAGCAGATCAGCTACTAAAATCTTCAGAGGATAGTGCTGCTTCAGCTAGCACATACACCAGGTGAGTCTTAAAGATAGATCCAAGGGCGGATCGTGATAATATATGTAATCGGGTTTGCTTTGTTGGTTTGTTGTTACAGCTTTGCAGAAATAATAAAGTTTGCCTGTCGTATAACAAATAATCAACCAAAGAGCTCTCATTAAAATTCAAGAAAACAATTTAAGACATTGCTAGATTGTAATACATATATCACATCGATATATTTCACTTTCTTGGTTAAAAGTTCTGGGATGAATTTTGTTTAAAGCATGCTTATCAATTCCTTTTATCAAATCAGAATCAAAATTGAACTTCAGGCCAAAAAATTTATTGTTCACTACACTTCATATATTGTCCGGCCGCCCATCCTAACCTCATCTGCTTTTTTCTTTTGCTCAGCCTCGCCGACACAAAATTGATTTTAGAACTCTTTCTAGACTGACTGATCTTCGACTTCGCCTGCAATCATTAAGACGACTATCCGGAATATATATTGTAAAACTTGGAGCTGTTTTGGGATACGATGGTGAAAATCTTGGAGTTTCACTGCACACTTTGTCAAGCGAGGTATGTTTTGAATATTTATTACGAGTTAAAACATGTCTTGTAGAGTATTTTTTACTTTTATTGTCCTAAAATTTAATAGTTATATTGCACTTATATAATACATATATTTTCCTGTGATCAGCACATATTTATTTTTATTTTCGAATTTTTTTTCTTTTTTTTACTGCAGCTTCTGGAACAATCCGAATCAAGGATCCAGCCTTCCGCTCAGGCAGCAACACATTCCATTGAAAATGCAAAGTAAATATTAGATATTAAACTTATTTTTATTTTTGTTTTATAGAAAAGTAATTAGTTAAGTAGCTTGAACAAATCACACAAGCACCATTTAAAAACAATATGACCCGAAAAGTGTAAGAATTCGAATGTCTGCCTATTTTGTATTTTTTGTAATATACATAAATATAAAAAAAGTAACTTAAGCAGATAATTTTAGTTTTAGCTTTTGGCTCGAGGTTTTTTTGCTGAGGTTATTTGGAGTCTAACATGAATTGGAGGTTAATGACTAGTTTTGAAAACCAAGTTATTTCAGTAAAATGAACTCTTGTCGCCAAAGTAACTTGTTTATATAAAATCCGTTCTATTTTAAAGTCGTGCATGAATCTAAAATACTATCATCAGAAAACAAAACAAAAATTGCTCGTTTTAAATATGGTTAAAAATTATAAAAATTACCGCAGAATATGTTGGCAATTAGTATATTTTAATACAGTTATAGTATTTACATAAATTCTAGTGGCCAACATTATACTTTTCCATAACAGTAAACAAATAATTGGAATATAATTAAAATTACATAAAGTAATTAGGCAATCATATCATCGTTTAAGCTCATTATTGTTTAATATGAATTTCTTTATTTAACATGAATATGCACGGTGCTACATACTCATATTTAAATATCTGAATAGGCAAATTTTTTATATCTACATCCTCATTGATCTCTACTATACCATCCATAATATTCCCATTGCTATTGTTAGCTTAGATAAACTTTGAGTTGATTTAAAACGAGCAATTGAATAAACAATAATAATTTAATGTTTTTTTAATTGAAATTAATTTTTCTCTTTTATTTTTAGTGGCGAAGAAATATTAGAAGAGGAAATCAACACCACCGTACTTGCACGAGGCTATCGATTTTTGGGCCGAGTAGTACGTGCATCACTTCCTATTCAGGCTCTCATGCTTCTCCTTTTGGGTGTTGCCACTCTTGTCCCCCACGGTGAGGATTATACCTGCATGTTTTCAAATACATTTGCGCGTAGCTTAGAACCTATGCTGTCATATCCCAATGGCCCACCACCAATTTAGATAAACAAGAATATCAAATCAAAAAATAAACAAAGAGGTAAACACAAGTCTGAAACTTAAAATGGAAATAACTTAAATTGTAAATTAAAATATAAAAAAAACTGCTGTGACATAAAAAACATTTTATGGAAATTACAATTTTTTCTGAATCTAAAATAAAGTAAAAAGTTTTACTGTTATAAAAAAAAACATTTTGCACATATTCTATGTAAATCAAAAATGAAACAAAATTTAGCGATTTATAAAAAAGCCAAAAATATTAAGAAAAAGTCACATTTGGATCAAGATATCTGCTTAAAAAACTGACATGTAAAAAGGGAACGAAATGCCTAACATTAACTCAATGTAACAATTTTCATTTACGACATTATTTTATATAAAACAAAATGTAATAAATAAACGAACTAAAAAATATAACTTTCTCGACGAAAATGTATAAAGAATGCTCGTGTGCTTGTAACGTAAAGAATTGAAGTTGAACCCTCTTTCATGTATGATTAAATTTTCTGTGCTGATGACATAATTATTTATACCATTTAAAATACGTTTTCCTTTACGTAATTAATCACTATCAAGCACCTATGTTGTCTGCTTCATCATACTCGTTTTTTAATTTAGTACACTATAATTTTTTAGTTTTATAACTGCAAAACGAAATCAACAATACGCACAATTCAGCATTATCTTATCATTAATTAATGCAATCATAAATTTTGGAAAATTCGTGGAACAATTTTCCGCATCACATAAACTGCATTTTCTTTATTCGAAGCATGTACTCTTGAACGGGGTCCTTATTTTACAAGAACAATTTGATTTCAGAAACCAAATCTCCCAAGTACGGGTTTCTGAAAGCATAAGTAACTTTAATAACCGTGAATTCTAGATTCTCTCCTCTAGGATCCAAAAGGATATATTAAACTATTTAAAGTGACCCAACCTAAGAATTTCTAAACTCGATTGTAATCTCTCCACAAAAATATACAGCAGAGTTCACAAATTCTTGCCCTATAAAAATTTTTATACTAAAAAAACACATTCCTGTCACCTATCGGTTGGCTATTGTTAGCCAGTCTTCTTGATATTACTAAATTTTGAATAAAGGAAAAGCACATAACTCACGAAATATTTTAGCTAAGATAAAAGAAAAATTAACTTCCTAAAACTGTATTGTTACTTTCTATGTGAAGAAGTGTCCTATAAATTGGTGCTTTATAATGAGGATTGATTCAAATTTATTTTAAAAGATTATCACTTAAAAAATGCATTTTTTGTTGTTTGTTGAGTTTTATTTTTTGATAAATCCATCCTTAGAAGTAGTTATTATTCCTTAAAATTCTTTATTAATATTATTAAAAATTGTAAAACGTAATATTTAAGGTTTCTGTTATAAAAATATTAACTAAAAGCAAAATAATGTTTACAAAAGAATAGGCAAGAAATTTTTCTCAGACGTTGTGATTTATTTGATTTTTTAGGAAAATAGAAATTCGAACATTTGTCTTTAGTTTTTTTAAATAAGTTGAAAATAATGAAATTTATTCAATATCACATAACAAAATTAGTTGTAAAAACATTATTTTATAATTTTGAAAATATATATTTTAAGATGGTATGTTACTCATCCTTTTTTCATTTTATTCTTGTTATTATTAAGATGCAATAAATATTATTAATAATAATCAAAATGGATAATTTGTCTCACTTCCTTCCTCCTTATCGATTGATTGGCGGAATTCACCTTGTTTCAGGACACATATCCAATGGGCCTGCTTCCCGTTAACCACGACGCTTATGTCACCTTACAACAAAAGTCCTAATATTAATACTGAAGCCTGCACTTTAGCATTCGTTGCTATTTCCGAACGAGTGCTGCCGTTAGCAGTAAAAATGTCTTGTCCTTGATTATATCTATTTAAAGAATTTTAATTGTTCCATAATCACCTCCGAATTCTCACCTCCTCCCAGGTGTCGAGCGAGTCGCTCTCCTTTTGGTGAGTATTGAATGCAAAGTAACTATAGGTACCACATATTTATAGGCCAGACCGCTTGAAAAGCTTCAGCAGTTTGCTAAGTGGCTTGTTGCTTAGACTTGAATGTTTGAGCAGTGTCTCGTCAAACAACGAGACTTTGCTTCGCGCTATGGTGGGACATAGAGAACATGAACGGCAGTCTCCTCCTCCTCATGGCAAAGTCTGCAGGTGGGGTCCTTCACCCTTCTTATCCTCCCTAAGTGAAAATTCAGGGCACAGTGTCCGGTATTCAAGACAACAACTGTTCTGACATACGACTGCGCCCATCAATTCCTTGGCCGCGTTAAGAGACGGCACAGGAAGGAATCGCTTAGAGTTGGCAAATCCCAGGGTTTCATTCAAGTCTGATCGACAAGGGCACTCTTTACCAAACTAGTTAATGCCCCAATAGCCGGTTCCGGACTGATGAAAACAATGTCAGAGCCCTGTTTAGCCAGGGCATCTGCCTTTTAATTGGTCCATAAAAGTCCTACATCCTGACAGAGCCTCTATATCAGGATAAGCCATTATGCAACTGGGTGTGCCCGGTGCACAGAGATCGTTATAGCGCTATGTGTGCTCCCTCTCACCTACTGCATTCGTTGGCGTTCCCCGTTTGCCCAGCATCCATTCGGAGTTAACAGCGTCACCACTTAAAGGTCGTAGTAGGAAATTGGGAGTAAGAGGTAAGAGGTCTAATCTAATTTTTGTCTAATTTTGGAAAAAATCTAATTTTTTTTAGACTGAACGGCAAAATTCACGTAACGTTGACGTTTAAGTGCGAATCGACAGCAAAATTCAGCCTTATTCTCGTTGTCGAGTGACGTGACAGATGTCACTTCGACCTTAAATTTGTATTCTCATTGTCAATCTAAGAGACTCCTGGCGACTAGATTTACAATCGTCGTATTCTAATTGTCGCCAATGTGGTGTGTGAAGTGATATTTCCCTCGATACGTTTCTAGGTATCGACAGTTTCATTCTACCGCGTCCCTCGTTGTCATGTCACTCGGCAACGAGAATAAGCACCATTGACGTGCCTTTGCCGTTCCTTGACGTGGCGTTGGCGTGCGAATCGACCCTTATCCTTAAGAAATGTATCACCTTTGTGTAAACTTTTTACCTTGTTCGGAGATTATCCCAACTCGTGGAAGCTAAAGCTCATATTTACCCCATCCCGGAAACGGGTGCATATCCCATCAATCGCTTCGGTGAATGTATTCCGGTTGCTCTAGATCCCAAGAAACGTGTCGAATTCAACGAATCCACAAGGAAGTTTTACTTCATCCCTAATAAAACCTGCACCGACTTTCCTTCTATCTCGATCGTCGGTGTAAATCTAACCGCGGTGGCTTATTGAGCCACCCCAGGAATGTAACAGCCTTAGCAAGATTTAATCCCTTTACCATAGCAACTGTTCCACTGAAACTAACATCTTCCTGACTGCACGTTATTCCCGCATACAAGACAAGTCCGCGCAGTCCTTTTCGCGCACACTAGTTTAGATGTTCGTTTATAAATATAACAACTCGACTGTGGACCAATCTTACGCCCTCACTATTTCCGAACACGTATAACATCCTAATTCAAGTGTAAGATATCCGTATTATAACCTTCTGCTTTAGCAACCCCAAACCCCCAAACTATCCAACATCTTCTACCATGACCTGAATAAAATGACAGAACTGCGAGTATTAAAGAATGATTCCCAAAGCTGGGGTTTTCACATTAAAAAATTTACTTCTTAATCAAAAATTTTAATGTTCAGATATTTAAAAGATTGTTTTATTTATATATGTATATATAATTAAAAAGATTGTTTTATCTATACGTTTCAAATAAAAGAAAGAAAGAAGCTGCAAGAATTATTTATAGAAATAAATTGCAAAAATACTCCATAAATCCATGGTCTTCAAATACCTAAAATATCCGTTGCTTGTGGATAACAATTTTACGTCATCACTCTAGTACCTGTTTTGACTTGATCAACTAAATTTTGATGTGGGAATGTGTGTTATATGGCTTTAGATCATTGTACTAAGAAAAGAAATTATATATTAGGATACCACATATGTCATTTGTACGACTTGTAGCAGACCCTGGATTCATAATGTCAAGTGTATAGATTTTGAAAGCTGCAGCTACTTAAAAAACAATTATCTTTTATTAATAAAACCCAATTATATTTAATCTTTTAAATACTGAACTTTGCACCTATTTCACTGGAACCTTATGGATTTGCGACGGAAAAACATAAAAGTTGAAGTTTCATACTGTTTTTAATAGTTTGAAGCATTTCTTCAACTTTCTTATTTTCAGCAACCGATAAGGGTTTAATTGCTTCTAACGCTTCCGCAAAGAATGACCTAAAAATAAGCATAAAACAATAATTCGCTTAAAGAAAATTAGTATGTACTTGGCCGTCTCATTGCTGTATAGCTTTAGGGCATCCCTAATCAATCGAATATCTAAGTTTCCTTGCATAGCGCCATTAGAGTTGAATTTTTGAACGCAGCTCATTAATCGAGCTAATTCTTCAGCTACAGTTTGAACGATAGGCTCAAGAATAGGTCGCAATAAAAACGGTGAAATCGTAAAAATTTCCGAAAATACTCCAACCAAATTATCACAACATTCCTGAGCATAAGGACGAAGTTTGTTGGGTTCCTTGACTGCATCCCATTGGAATTGACCAATGTACATCGACGGTTCTATAGTACCAACAAGAGGATCGCCTTTATGTTCAACATATGCCTCTATCAAATTTGTAAATAACTGATTCACCGTGGACCGGCATGTCTCGATCGCCAGCTTTGGAAGAGGGTATCCAAATCTGCAATCAGCCATTATTTTTAGTTAACAAATAAATAAATAAATAAAACATTGTATTACTTAACAAATACTGTTCCTATATGTGGAAAAAATATTCTGTTGCAATATGAACAGTTAGCCAAACAACAAAGAATCCGCTGCTCCCAGGACATAGTAGAGGTCCAAGCTCTGCTCTCCGGGCCGTTCTGTTGGGAATTAGGAAACCCAATAAGTTGAGACACTGTTGGAGAATGGCTTTCGTCATCGTTCGACTGAAATGCTAACTGCTCTATTACTTCACAAAAAATTGTTAACATTTCCTGTAATCGTTGTGAGACTTCCCTTTGGCCTTCCGAATGAGGTTCTAAGAGATTTCCTTCCCTGTCCGTACACATTTACGTATATTTCTTTCAAATGTTAAAGAAATACCTTATTTCAGGATTCATGCATGCATTTTGTCCTTCTTCTAGCGTTTCCACAATTATTTCTTCTAACAATGATGGTAAAGCAGTAGCACCCGGAAAATCTTCAACACCCATAACCCATGTCTCCTTGTCAGACAATTTTTTGACTTTTTCAATAGACCTCTTAAAGATGATTGAAAAACAAAAAAGACGTATTTCATCAATTAATTTCTGGATAATATCTAAGGCTTCGTTGGGTAAATCCAATCGAATAAGTGTCGCGTAGGCTATTCTCACATAACGCAAGCTCTGTGGCACCCATAATTGAAATTGTTGCAATGTTGAAGATGAACTGCTCGGCCAATTCAAACCTGTCAGTTGCCTAATAGTTCGTTGTTCGGGAGATATAAAAATGGCCGCTTTTAAATAAGAGCAAAATTTTTCGATGCCATTAAGAATTATCCTCTACAAAACCATTATTTTCATATAAATAAATAAAGTTATCAAGTTATTTACTTTAAAATCCCCCGGCTTTGGGTCATTTGCTCCCCTAAGTTCACCGGTAAAATACGATTGTCCGAGTCTCCAAATATCCGGAAGTTGGCAAGCAGCAACCTCACAAATTTCTTCGCAAAATAGCACCCGATTTGGAGGTTGATTTGGATCTTTTGTTTTTCCTTCTACAAATAATTAAAAATAATGTTACGGTTTTTTTGGTTAATTTGAAATAAATACTTTCTGGTCCAGAATCTTTCGCTATGTATTGTTCAAATGTCAATTTAAATATTTCCTCGAGATATTTTGCTCTAGCGTCTATTGCATCCCAGGCCGGGTCAACAATTTTCAGAGTTTTAGCTACAGATGTATCAGTTTGTTGAATCTATGAAATAACTTATCAAGGCCTTTCTGTACTTTACAGCGCAACTTATGATAGCATACCTCTAAATTTACTAAAGCCTTGATAAGCTTCTTTTGCTGCTCTACACTTTGTGGCATCTTCACAACTTTCGAATGTAAATCTTTACGAATGTTCATAACACGTTCATCGACTTCGTCCAAAACTTTTCTGAAGATCTAAAATTTTAAGTGATTATACTATAGAGATTAGAGAATCAAAAAAACAAGCTTTTTAGAAGTAAATAATTTGGAATATTATATACTTATAGAAATCAAAGCAAAATCAAATGAGATCTCCTGATCTCCTTAGAATAGTTTTAAAAATCAGTCAAGTATTGTCAGTCAAATATTAAATTATTTTGCATTTATTCATTTTTCATATTTTGATCAGCTTGCTTGAAATCAATTCCGGCATCTCGGCATGTGTAATTTAGTTCACAGAGAAAACATTTCTAAAACACCGGGAACTTGGAGTTATACCGCTTTACGAGAGTGCAGCTACCTTCACTTGACTCATAATCATGTCGACTATATTTTTATTAATGATAGTACTAACCAAAATATCAGTTTTTCCGAACAAGTTCTTTGCCCGTGAATAGTCGTTTACAACGATGTCATAGTCTCCTGCTTTAGCACTTCTATCGACAGAATTTGGAAGGCAAAATAAGAACCTAAAATATCAAGTGTTATTAAAGAAATATAAGCGAAAATTTATACTTATGTCTTGATAAGGCAAACAAAGCTGCTCTTGTCGAATCTGCCTTTTCCCTTCTTAGAAGAACATCATTAAAAATATCGTGCGACTCAACAATCGAATCTGAAATTAATTCAAATAAATCCAGCCTTGTTAGTATTATATCATTTACTTTGAATATAATTTTCCAGCGCCTTTAACGGCTCATCGCCGTACAATTTGACATCTTCCTTAAATTTATCTCGAATTGTCATTAGGGTATCGATCTGCTCAATCACCGATCCAGCGTTTGATTTCAGAAATGATAATTGCCCATCTTTCTGACTTTCAACTTTTCTCTTCAAGAACGCTAAACCCGCTTTTAGATCTTCAAAAGAAGTGGCATGATGATTTTCCAAGAGAAACCACCCGGGCGAAAAGTTTTCCTGTGACAAATCTCCACTACAATCCGGAAAGATATCACGCAAATCTTCTGGAAACTTTTTATCATTTCCTTCTATGGACAGTCCTAAAGGATCTTCCTGTGTGTAACCTGCAGGTGCTAGTGTTCTTCTTCCCCATGCCAAATTTTGGACTTGCGATTCCTCGACCCAAACAGCCGACTCCTTAAGTGGGCCGATAGTTTCGTGATATGCTCGAAATTGAACTGTTGATGTGCCTACGCCCCCACTTAAAGTCGTTACAATTATATCACCCTTGCCTTTTGCTGGGCCTGTCCGAGCTATGATTTTATTTGGAGATTTCCATTCGGCGGATAAAAGGCAATCGGATCCACAAATAGTTAGCCCTATAATAAAAATAACTGAAATAGTCTAGCCGGACGATTAAATAAGAAAATTACCAATAAGATCATTAGCTCTCGTCCCCAAAAATTCACCCCGAATTGTTACTCGAGTTCCCGGTGGCCCTTCTTTAGGCGACAGTCCAGTAACCACCGGTTGTGGTGCCATTTTCTCCAAAAAAGGATACTTTATTCAATAGTTTTTGCTACAGACTTTTTTATGGCAAATAAAACAATGAATGACAAGTGAGACTGGACACACGTCAAAACGACAATCGTGGTGAATTATTCGAAGCGGAAGTAAACACCCCACATGACAAAAAGTTACGGATGTGGGGCCATTAAGAAGAAATACCATTTTTGCCATTTAAAAGGAAATGGGGATTCGTTGTAAGTTTCGCTTTCTGTGTGATCCCACACAATCGTTTCAAAAAAGATAAGTTTAAAAAAAATCAGCGTTGCCAGCCAAAGTAGTTCTGCCCTTTTGGCTGGCGGCATCACTGCTAGAAGAGAGAATTACAGCTCTGGCATACACACTTAGACTGCACTGAAAACTGTAAAAAAGGAGTGAAAGCATAAACAGATGTACGAGAAACTTAATATTTAATAAATTACGATTCTGCTTCATTGCGGGATTAATGATAATTTCCGAGCGTCTCGGTAAAAGCCATAACCAAGGTTGCAGCTCTATTTTAGACCCTAAAGAATCTCCGGCATAAACGCGGCCAGTTTTTCTGTTTTTTACGAAAACATTTTCATTGCTCCATTATTGTTGTCTGTACTTGAAGAAACGTAAGTTTCCTAACTATTTTTATAACAAATAAATAACCATATTAAAGTCAATAGAAAAAAGGCCTGATAAGCCAAATTGACCTGCAGGAAAAATATTTAAATGCATCGTGTAAACTTTTTAATATAATTATCACAAATCCTCAGACATCGAATGTAGATATGCTTACATCAGCGTTTTTTATTATCAATTCACAAACAATTCTTAAGATGTTTCTCGGGTTGCCGCAGAACTCCATTGATAAGCAAACTAGACTCTCAAAATTGCGAGTCCCCTTCCGAAATTCGAAGAGATAAAGACGTCAAAGCGATGGGGGTTGGGTTCGGCATAAGACGTGTGTATGCGACTCAGAAGTGCCTGAGATTTGACCTCTGATCATCGTCTTTGAAACAGAAGATAGGGGCTAACACATTCCAGGGAATTACAAATTGATCAATCGTTAAAAGATATGTGTGCTGCTAACGTATGCGAAGATCGGAGTTTGTAATTGGAAGTAAAATTCTTTTGTGATTTAATAATGATTAAAAACACAGTTTTCGGAATCCTTATGTGCGCCATAATTGTTTGCAGTGCAGAAAAAGGTTAATAATGCTGAAGTTTCAAGACCAGGATAAGTGCAACTTTGTCTTATCTACTTTTTAGGAGAGAAGCATTCTGATGACGAACATAATTTGAAAGTGAGTGAAAATAGATTAGCGGCGCAATTATTCGCAGTTCTAGATCATTACAAACAAGACGATCCTGTGGGATTACCCGGAGTACCTATCCCTGACCCCATGCCAGTTCCAGATATTAGAAAGTCACTGGGAATGGGTACACTTAACATGAGAAGAGTGAAAGCACATGGCCTGTCGAAATTCCGGATTAAGTACGTAAGGATGGACATAAAGAATTTAAGGGTAAATATATTGAAATTTTGGAAACCAAGTAAGATTATTTATTTATAGGTAAACGCTGGCATTCATTTGGATGTTATGAATGTAGCTGGAAATTACTCCTTAAGTTCATTCCTTTCGCGAGCCGAAGGTCCTTTTCACATAATATTGAAAAATGTATTCGTGGCCGGAAATGCCACTTTGGGAGTGGAAAGGGATGGTAAAATTCGCTCACAAAACATCAATATGGACATATCCTTTTCCGACATGGCAATGGATTTCCAAAATTTGGGCTTTTTTGGTGCATTGTTTCAAGGAATCATAAACTCTGCACCAACACTCGTGTTTGACGCAATGAAACCATTTATATTAGCAGAAGCCTACCAGAAAATCAGTAAAGAAATAAATACAAATATCGAAAAGGCTACAGGCGACCACAGTTTTCCCAATTCTATTTCTCCTCTGGATATGGCTATAGCTGAAGGAAGAAAGAAAGTGAGAGCAATGGGATACGATCCGCTAAGAATACCAAATAGCAACAAAACAATCGGACTGTTTACAATGGAAATGTCCAATACTTGGATTGTTGGGCTTTCATCGTTTTACCGCGTTGGAAACATCTCAATATGCATGGAAAATAACACCGTTTCTGTCAGGTTGCAGGTAGGCACACAAAAAATAGACGGCTCCACCCAGTGGGAAGTTGGACTTGGTAACGTTATTGGTAGGACAGGGCAAGCGCAATTTACTGTTCAACATATTAAAATTAATTGTGAACTTAGTCAACCGCTTGATACTAGACAACGTCCAAAAATGGAAGATCTCCAAATCGACTTAGGAAATATTCAAGTTCGCTGTGATGGCGCCGGAACTATGGATTATATTTTGGAGTTTGTTGTTAATGTATTACCAAATTTGTTACGTTATCAAATTATGGATGCTATAGAAGGCCCTATAAAGACGAGAGTTCAAGAGAAATTCAATGAAATTGATGTTGAAAAGGCAATTAAAGACAACTTTGAAAACTTTGCTCATCTTGGCTCCGATTTTTCTTTTGACTTTAAAAATTAAACTTAAGTACAATTTAGAAATTTTTAGCAATAAGTATAAAAAGTTAATAAAGTTTTTATATTATTAAATCAATGTCGGATTTTTATTTATTAAACTAACTAATAAGACTTCTTGTAAACTTTACTGCCAGCGGTTTAGGGACTGTAATTTCTGCAAAGGTTTTGTAAAGTAATAATAATTTATAGAGCTCCATATTTAGAAATTCATTATGTATAGGTCTTACATTTTTCCCACAGCAGTTTTTATATTTTTTGGCTGTTTTGATATTTGCTTCACATGTTTAGGATTGATAAATTAAAGCTAATACAATTTCTAGACGTGTTCACAGATTTAATCCACCCTAAATTTAAATAAAAAAGCTTCTGGCAACTGCTACTAAATGATGTCAAAAATTCATTTCCATATCCGCTATTCTTTTCCATAATTTTTACCAAATTTAGATTATTCCAGTGTTTCGGGCAGTTGTATGACACATGTAATTCTAGATGGTGAATTTATTTAAGATGTGGTGAAGGTGTCATAATATACTGACAGGGTGACAGCCACAACCATCACAACAGGACGTGTTGTCAAATTCTGTATAGTCATTCCACCTAATAAATTTACGAATTTCTAGTATACCCTTGTGTAACCACCTAATCCCACCTATTCAAAATGGAATTCCCAGACTTAGGAAATCACTGTTCACAGAAATCCTGTAGAAAACTTGGTAAGCATTGATTTTTATCAAATATGTAGATTGACTAATTGTACACTCATTTATCATTAACAGATTTTCTTCCCTTAAAATGTGATGCTTGTAACCAAATTTTTTGCTCGGATCACTTCAGTTATGCGCACCATTCATGTCACTCAGCGCACAAAAAGGATGTGCAAGTGCCTGTTTGCCCATTGTGCGGAGAACCAGTTCCTACGCCAAGAGGAGTCCCACCAGATCGAACTGTAGGCGAGCACATAGATCAGTACTGTAAATCAGAAACAAAGAAAGTCTTCACAAATCGTTGTACCTATAAAGCCTGTAGAAAGAAGGAACTATTGCCGTTTCAGTGCTCACAGTGTAAAAGGAATTATTGCCTTAGGCATCGACACTTTGCCGACCATGAATGCGCGGGACCAAAAGAGAAGGATTCACAACGAAGTTTAGTTGCGTAAGTTTCGGTGTTTATTCCTTAAGATGAACTTAATTTTATGGATCTTTTACAATGCAGCAAAGCTGCCGAACTCAGGCGAGCAAGGCCTAATCAAATATTTACTCAGCCACCGAGGACAAATGCTCACCATGCTCAAACTGTCCAAGGAAATCTGGTAAATTATTTAACACAATGTCCTCAACCTGAATCCTAAGTTTGAAACTTTTCAAGAGTGAAGACGAAGCCTTGGCGAAAGCTCTCGCCTTATCGATTCTGGAATTGGACGAATCTAACGACCGTAATCGTAGAAATCAACTTGCTGCTGCTGTGCAAGTGGGGGAAACGACTGAAGGTGCTACTAATACAACAGAAAACAAGGACAAATGCTCTTTATCTTAGCGTAATTATTAAAAGGAATTGATCGATCGACTTAGAAAAATGATTATAATATTGAAAAAGAATCAAAACAGCATTCCTAGAACAACTATATTTATTTTTAGAGCTTGATTTGCCCACATTGTAATTATTTAAAGTGTTATAAATCTGCTTTTTGAAAATCATTTGTTGCGTTTTCATCCATATGAGTATCTTACGTAAACATTTGAATCGGTTAATGTGGCAGTGGTGTGGTGGATATAGCGGGGTAGCATTCAGGAAGTGGTGGTTTAATGATTATTTTTTATAATTATAATTTATCGTTAAAGCTACAATCAAATATTTATAATGTCATATTAATGAGCGAAAGTATGAGCGAAGGAATGACTCACAATAAAAAAAATTGTAGAAATAAACTAAAAATTATATTTAGATAAATTTCAACATCAACAAAAAAATTATAAACAAAAAGGTACAAAGTAAAAATATCTTGGAAATGAGCGAGAGTGGAAATTGATAAGATTAAGTAATAGTTGATTTTGAAGGTTAAACCCGAAAACTCGTCGACATGGCAATGCGATATTCTGGAAATGTTTGGGATCGGTTGAAATTTCTTAGTGGGCTTGCCAGTTGAGAAATGTTAGTCGATTCGAGGAGTTGGTAGCGCAGGTCCGTGGAACGTTATTTAAATCTTGTTTGTTTATTTAATCGCAGTAACCTATTTGAAAAACAATTAAAGGTACTACAAGTTTCTAATTAAAAAAGTCAAAAAGTTCAAAAATATATTTGTAATCTTTTGGTTTCTTTATTATAAGCCCTAGTAATAAGGCACGCATACATTGGTGGTATATTAAGAGTGTATTGGGCACGTTTGGTGTTTTCAGATTTCGACGTGGGGCTTGAAATGGCATAAGGCGACGCCAAAAAAGTTCAATATTCCATGAGAAGTAACTTGCTGGCGTGCTATTTCATTGCATTATCGTATGTGAATAAAATTTCTCAATAGTGTATGAAAAATTCATGGTGCCTAAAAAAGTCTCTGCGTAGTGATTCTGTTTTGTGTTAAAAATTGTGCCGCATTTAGGAATTGAGCCTAAGTTGGGTACAAATTGTGTCTAGCGTGGAATTTATTTTTTTGTGATTTGCATACTAGTTTTGTATCCAAGGAAACGTACTAAAGGGGAGCCGGTTTTGGCGTCCATTGGCACCAGGTATGTTACACTACACCTGTTGAATTCTATCAACATAGACCCAAACAGTGATACCATTGGCAAAGATGACTACAGAATATTTTGTATGTACTCGAAGACAGTCAATAACCTATTCGAGAACATTTTGTATGAAATTAAACCTCGAATTATTTACTTCCAAACATCCACTATTTCTTCACTTCTACGGCTTCATGTTGCTTGTCCCTTGGTGGTGTGTGTATACGTGCCCCCAGCAGCTAGGCGAAAACAGGCTTTGGTTTTACGGGTTTAATTAAAGAACTCGAAACGTGCAAAACAAGTCAAATAAAGATGTGACTCACTCAATAATTCTCCCATCAAACTGACAACTCCGCTATTCCAGCTATGGCTGAGGGCGAGGGAGCAACTGGTGCTTTTATATTTTATTCAGGGATTCTAATTTATGGTAATGCTCTTATAATAAACGTACAATGCTCTACACCAAAAGTAAGCAGATTCTTTTCTAGGAATGCGGCCCTAGGGCTCCCCAAATGAACTGTTCTGTCTTGAGTGGCTTAAAAATTGTCATTGTTATCTTCTCAAGAGCATATTTAGGTCATTTTGAAAGAGAGCTCTTCTTGTGTTCTAGCTGTTTTTCATTTATACACTAATTAAGAAATGTAGTCATACGTTTTTTAATTGTTTCAAAATTTGTCAAGTAATCAGTTAGTATTTAAACATTTTCTCTTGTCATGAGTAGAGGCGCTCTCTTAATTTGAGTAGAATTTGAAAAAAACTATTGGCAAGTTTTTCGGTTTACCTTGGTAAATATAGCAAGCAATAAAAAATACACTGTGAAAAGTTTGGACAATTGATAAAATTTTGGTGTCAGGTAATTTTCTTATAATTTTGCAAGACATTTAAAGCTAATCGACTAAAATTAAATAAACAAAATAAATTCTTTTGTGAAACGCCAGTCTTAAATGTATTAAAAGTAAGTGTTGCATCAGTGTACCTCAGGTGTATCAAATCACAAAGCTCTTACCTTCGCTTGATTCTTGTTAACAATATATTCTCTAATTCAAATAGACTCAAAGTATAATATTTAAATGCAATTAATTATGCTGGCATTAATTTTCAGTGACGTCAAACATCCGTTGATTACTGCTAATAAAATAAAATAAAATATGTCAACTTGTCTTTCCATGCGTGACTAACTTTTATGAAACTTTTATCTTGGGTGTGACTGAAGTTTTGAAAAGTCCGCCGAAAGCTTTACCATTCAGAAATGACTCCAACGATCTATTCTAGGATCATTGCAGCGAGTTTCAGAGGTCCTAAGAGTGCAAGAGGTTGAATGCGAATTCCACAAAACGTAGATTTTTTTATAGTTTACATGACAAACTCGGAACGAACAGGTCTAGGTTCCCCTTTTGCCATGTAAATAATAGTAAAATAGTATGCCGAAATGGCGTTGAGTTGCGATCGGAATGGTTGTCCGGTTAAAACACTTCTCTCCGCATTTCATGCAATTAGCGGCTAAAAAACCAAAGTTGAGGTTATCTAGTGGAGTGCAATGTATAGTTATAGTTTTAAATGAATGGCCTATGTAAAGAACTTCATTAGAGTTATCCATAATCATGTAGAATTTCACATTCTCTTTTATCCTTTATACGTGTACGAACCGAAACGGCAACTGCAAACACAATTTCGGTATATCATGTAACATCCGATTTAAAATTAAAACTTTAGTTTGAGTTCAGTTTGCCATGTAACCTCCATACATATTTGTTGGCGGTGAAAAATAATAGTCTTGTGGCGAATGATCGCAATGGAAATGGGAAAGAACAAAAACAGGCAGGAAGTGGCCGAGTGATTGTAACATTGATATGATATGATAGCAATGCATTGCCTGCTGTCAGCGATCTTTTTTTATATTTTATCTTGTATAGTAATGAAAGAATATCCTTTAGCTAGTTTTCGTTCATTGTTCTGTGCGATCGATTTATAAATAATTTCTGGAGGGAACTGATTCTTGATTAACTTTTTGAATCAGACAAAGTAAGACAATCATACTTTCTTATTTCCTATGTTAAGCTTCATTTATAGAAAGCAAAACAAAAATAATAACGAGAAAAGTTTTGTCGGTAAAATTTTGTAATCGAAAGCATCAAATTTCTTATGGGTAACGTCACCGGTTCAAGTAACAAACTCTTCTGCAATTGTGGCTGTGTATAACGACAGCTATAGGCTAAGTTTCAGTGCGATATTACCAGATTTCGACTAATCTTGTGGTTTAATTAACTTTTCAGGAAAACTTGTGAATTTGCTGCTCTGGTTTGTAGCAGTTGTGGATTCTCTAACTGAAGAAACATAAAATATAGCTATAATGTTGAAATTTATACGTGGTAAGGGCCAGCAACCAACCGCTGAACGACAGAAATTGCAAAAGGAGCTGTTCGCCTACCGGAAGGTAAGTTTTAATAATTTTTTAGTCATTTTTATAGATTGTAGCCCCTTATTATGGATTTCTCTTCTTATACTGTGGCACTGTTTAATTCGTCGAATTCATTGCAACAATTACGTTCGTAGGCTCGTCTCATATCCTAAAAGCTCCGTGATGTGTATATCAAATACATTAGTCCATTTTAGGGTTACAGCTACAGGTAGTAATTTTACCTTGCAAAGTTTAAAGTACGTAGTGCAGTAGTTCCAACGGTAGTTTCCCCACCACATACGTTGGTGACGATCTGCTTTTGCTTGGGGTTATGGGGTGTGCAGACAAACCCTGTCTTCTGCGGTTAACATGTTTTTACAGGATCCATTTTTCATTGCCAGTCACAATTCGGTCCAAGGTTTATTCTGAGACGTAAGGAAAATCATACATTCTCCTCTGCGCACGATTACTCCGAAAATTAGTAAGGAACCCATTAACCCAGGTTCCTGACTTTCCCAACGGCATGAACCTGTCGATGAAAGGTAAAATGGCCAAATCCAAACTTCTCCGTAAGTTTTTCAATGGTTATGACGAGCTTTTGTTCCACCAGGATTCGCAGGACCTCATCGTCAATCTCCACACTTCTTCCAGGACGAGGCTTATCTTGTAAGCTGTAGTTTATGGCTCGAAATTTCTTGAACCACCGTTGGCACTGGCCTACGCTAGTTTTTCCTTCTCCACATACTGCATTAACATTTCTTGCACTTTCGGTTGGATTCTTGCCTTTATTGAACTCGGAAAGTAAACGAGAATCTAGCCAAATAGGCCCTTGACTGGAATCCGCAAGGTACTCCTCGAGTTGGAAGACCTAGAACAAGCGGGGGGAGAACCCTATTAGCAGAGGCAGCAACAACTGGGAGATTCCGGACGGAGCTGAGAACTGTCACGCAAAATAGATTCCGCTGGAGGGTCACTCTTTACGCCTTATGTCGCATGAGGGATTAAAGGAGATAAGTGAAAGTAAATAATGCCGTTAGAACTTTACTACACACTTCAAAGTTTGCACTAAAGCTTGAACCAAAATAGACGTAACGTAAGAACACTGAAGAATTTTAGCTTGCTTGCTTACGTAAATTGTAGTTGACAACAAACCAAAATAATTGAAAAAAAAATACTGAAAGCTCAATTTAACTGAGGCTGCTTATGGATGCTTAAGTTTTGTGTGAATTTTACGACCCCAAACGTAAGAGACTTAACACTTTAGAATTTAACGAACATTCATTAAGCTGCATTAAGGTAAAATAACTACTTGTTTTTATAACAAGTTCATGTAGGTATTTTAAACCCTCCCGCTCAGTTAATGCATTTAGAAAAACCGCATTATTTATGGACTGACCAAATAACAACTTTATATTTCTGAACTCGAGGCTTTCCATTAATTATCAAATAAAAATAAATTAGACTGATAGCCTCGCCGAAGAAACATCGTTCATATTGTTCCTATCATAATACTTTTTTAATTTCTTTATAACGTGGAGAAGTCTTCCCCGCACTTTATTAATATCTTCAAAGATACCACGAAAGTTACTGCATGAAATTGTTACGCCATTTTTTTGAAATAAGTTAAGTTGAAGCTATTCTTAAAACAAATAAAGATAAAAAATCGGCGAGCACTCGTTTTAATAAATGTTGATGAGCAGTTTGTTCTGTCTTAGATAATTTGCTAGATGTACTATTTTGGCAGAAAAATGGTCAAAGGCTATCAATTCCAACTTAAGTAATTCTATTCATCACTTTTGCAGCTTAGCTTAGTATTTATAACTTTGGTTAATATTTACTGCTGAATAAAACTTATTATTTCATGATCTAGAACAATTAAAGAACAAATAAAAAAAGTTTTATCTGGTGTTGAAATTCAGCTGTACAAGTTACCAAAACATAAATATACTTCACGTAGATAAAACGCCATTTTTAGGTGTATCGGGCTCTTATCTACCTGTCTTTTATTTTATCGGAAATTTGCTTTGAGATATGTACCTAGTGGAAATGTCGATAGAGGCTTATGTTATTTTTGATAATGTTTTGTTGGACGTAGCAGCGATAAAAAAACGTCCGAGCAATTAAATTAACGAAAAAACCTGCTGGCATGATAAATAATTGTTGAATAATGTAGGAATTTTTCAATTTTAAGAAAATGAGTAATTTTTGGGTGGGGTTTCGGTATGCTTTCTATAGCCTTTAATCTAATTCCACCTTGTGTACAAGTCACAAAGTCAACAGTCTTTGATAACGTACTAAAATGTTTACGAGAATTCTCTTTTATTACTACTGATTATGAAGTATTTTAATGATAAAAAAGTAAAATATTGTGAAAGAAAATTTATGCGACAGGTGAACCATCGATTTTTTTTAACCAATGCTCGTTCCCTTTTGCTTTGTAACTGGATGTGCAGAATGCACAGCAACAGGATATGATAGTTCACATTTGTTTTATCAATATATTTTGAAATATATTTCACTGTTATACTGTTTTAATAATTGAAATGATTAATTTGAGGTTTCTTCATTATTTTTTCTGAAACATTTCATTACTTGATGTCGCTTTTACATCATCTTATTACAGCCTAATATCACACTATTGGTTCTTGCAATGTTTTTGAAACTCAATCTCCTCCGCGCTGCAGCCTCACAATCGCACTGCAAGTGCTCCGCTGTTTCGGGTGCTGCTCCAGAAGACCGACAGCTAAAATCAGCTACCAGCCCTATTCTGCTTCAATCTGGCAGTCTGTGTAGATCTGCCTGGCCGGTAGGCGAATTGTAAGCAGCATCTGTTTTTGCTGTCAGATCCATTCTATTATGCTTGTCTAAAACCTTCTCCATCGTTTTCAGGCCGATAGGATTTAGCTTCCTTGTATGATCTTCTCCCTACTTTGGAAATAAAGACAACCTTAGTCTCTCCAACACCTCAGAATGTGGATCAATATTGATCCCACGAGCTGCGCGAGAAAGTATGGTCACCAATGGAAGAGCTCCGCATTACCATGGGAAGTCTAAGTTAAACCGGAGATCACCTGGTATACCTGGTCCGTCGTTGGTAGTAAATTCATGCAGTACCATTCATCGCTTCAGCACGATTGTTTGCACCTTGAGATTGCGCGTTTTATCGAGTATATCATCACGTTTTTCGAAATAATTTTTATTTGCAAACAACCTAGCAACCGTGTGCATTAAGTGATTGAGGACAACTAAACTTGAACACGATGTTTTTGAAAATGGCTAAACAAATTCCAAAGGGGGCGTCATTAAGTTTATATTTAACTAACATAGTAAAGTTTCGTGAGATTTTTTAAAGATTAAACAAACACGAAAGTCCATCGATTTTTGCATGGCTTTATTGGAAGAAAGAACTGGCTACGTTTAAAATTTCCTTTTCATTATATTATTAAACGCTTCTACCTCAAACGTTAACTATGTACACCTCGATGTAACTACAATAGTTTGTAAATTATGCATTTCTGTATTTACTGCGTGAAGATTGTATTTCTCATTTTCTATGGAAACAAGAAATTATATATTGTGCTCAAAATCACACATTTTTCCATTTATATTTGGTTAATTTCTACAATTTTAATATTCCTAATAATCTTACGGAATTATTTTTTTCCTTTTCTTTTACTAACAAACAAAAAATTACCTTGTTTTCTTATCTAACAGAAGAAAATACATGTTCTGTTATGTTCATTAGGTTCTTTTAACGATTGGTTCTATTTTCTATTGCTCTTTGTTTCATCATTTTCCAATTAAATTCATACCATTAAAATTACCTATGTGAAATGGCATCTCCTCTTTGTGCTGAACACTAAACCAGTTAAACACCGTACTTCCAATCTTGGAAGCAGCTTCAAAGAAACAAAACATCTTAAAGAACGCAGCACCCAAGAGACTCAAAAAATCATTTCGTGACCGTTACTTTATATCAGAAGAACGTGCGCACGTCACGGGTCAAGAGGCTCTCAAAAATAATTATAATGCTACTTTTTGCACCATAGTCCTCTTTTTGTGCAAGTAACTGAACATGTTGATAATTTTTCAGACCGTTCAGCATGGATTCCCGCATAAACCATCTGCCATGGCCTATGACCCCAAGATGAAGCTTTTAGCTATTGGGACGCATACTGGAGCTATTAAGGTAAGAAATATACAACTGTCTGACTATACTGCAACATATTCATTTTACGCAGGTATTTGGGCAGCCAGGTGTTGAATTTTATGGCCAACACACATCAGCAACGGGAACGATGTCGGAATGCACAGTTCAACTGCTAGAGTGGGTGGCTGGCACAGGTCGTATTTTGTCTCTTACAGCAGGGAATCAATTAATCTTGTGGGAGCCCGCTGGATCTATGCTTGTTCCCATTAGAACTCTTCCGTTTGATGGGAAACTTAAAAAAGTTTCGTCTTTATGCTGTTCTTATAATAAGGATGTTGTTTGGATTGGAACTGAAGGCGGAAATGTATATCAATTTGATTTGCGAACTTTTTCGGTAAAAGAGCCTGTTATATATCATGATGTAGTACTTGAACAAGTACCTTCTACTTATAAACTAAACCCGGGAGCGATAGAGTCGGTAAAGCAGCTTCCAAATGTTTGGAATCGGTTACTTATAGCGTATAATCGTGGATTATGTGTTCTGTGGGATCTCGAGACCAGCTCCGTCATAAGAGCGTACATGTCCCCAGGTCATGGCCAAAGTGTTGGACTCTATATTAGCCCAGATGGCTTGAAATTCACATGGTACCATGCTGATGGTTCATATGCAACTTGGAATGTTGATAAATCAGATCCACCAAAAAACGAAAATTATGTACCATACGGTCCTGATCCCTGTAAAAGCATAAATGGGTTGGTCAGAGGAAAAAGAGGGTGAGTATTATAAAATTAGCTTGAGGTCTTGAGTGTTTAAATGTATTTTGCTTAGATATCATGAACTGATTGTATTCTCTGGTGGAATGCCACGTTCAGCTTATGGTGACCATAACTGCGTTTCTGTTCATTGCACTGACGGATCGAAAATCTGCCTTGATTTTACTTCTAAAGTAGTCGATTTCTTTGTTATATTTAATGATGCTGATCCTAAGCAAGCAGAAGTTCTATTGGTTCTTTTAGAGGAAGAACTTTGTGCTTACGATCTCCGGGATTCAAAATTAGCGACAATTAAGGCTCCTTATTTACATTCTGTCCATGCGTCCGCTGTTACGTGCAATCACTTAGCTTCTCAAGTATCGAATGAAGTATATGAAAAAATCCTTAAGGCTGGAACCGAACAAGAAGTAGATTATAGCGAAATTGACTGGCCAATAACTGGGGGATATTTAACTGATGAACCATTGACTGAATCGAGCGAACATGAAATTTTGCTTACAGGGCATGAAGATGGATCTGTAAAATTTTGGGAGTGCACTGGGGTCATTTTAAAGCCAATTTATCATTTTAAAACTGCTGGTCTTTTCGGGTAAGTAATATAAGCGACTTGCGGTTCTTTTTAATTTAAAATGATTTCAATAGCTACGGAGAGAGTGCAGATTCCAACGCAGAAAACAATGAACCTGTGGATGATTCAGAGCCACCGTTCCGTAAGGCTGGTCTTTTTGATCCGTACTCAGATGATCCACGTTTAGCTGTTAAAAAAGTCGCGTTATGTCCTAAAACTGGGCGTTTGGTCGTAGCGGGGACTGCTGGACATGTTGTTATTGCTAGCTTTGATCCCTCGCCAAATACAGGTGGCCTTAAATTAACAACTATGAATCTAGTTAGTGATCGCGATGGTTTTGTGTGGAAGGGGCATGATCAGTTAAAAGTTCAGTCTCATCTGTTGGCAGAGACAACTGAAGATATCCAACAAAATAGTTTGCATATAAGCGATGTTTTGCAAGTCTTACCCCCTGCTGCAATAACATGTTTAGCGCTTCAAACTACATGGAACTTGATAGCAGCTGGAACAGCTCATGGCTTAGTGGTATTTGATTATTATAATCATCATCCAGTTTACAACAGATGTACACTGAATCCGAATGGTAAGTTATAGGCTATTTTATTAATGTTAATTAAAAATGGATGCTTATTAATATAAACCTTAAATTTTGTTCAAATGTTATGAAATTATGTGATAATTTAAGTATTAATAAAATGAAAATTTGCAGATTTAACAGGAGCAGGCGAACAATTGTCAAGACGTAAGTCTTTCAAAAAAACCCTAAGGGAGTCTTTTCGCCGTTTGCGAAAAGGCCGGTCTACTAGAAATAATCCCGCTAACGCTACACAAGCAAATACGGTAATTAACTAAAAATCACATATACCTGCATTTAAAGTAAAACACAAAATAAAATTAGCTCGATGCTCGTCCAATTGAGAGACAGGTAGAAGCTCGTCCAGTCGATGATGGGATGGGTTCCATGGTGAGGTGCCTTATTTTTGCTAAAACGTACATTACAAATAGTAAGTTTATTAAATGATACTTTCAATATGTTAGACTTATATTAAATAAACAATATTTTTAGTCCACACAGCAGTTGCGACTTTATGGTCAGCCACAAATTCAAGTTGTGTTTCTGCATACTTATTGCATATTCCACCGAATCAAGATGGACAAAATGTTGAAAAAAGAATGATTACTGCCCAACTTGCAAAAGAAATTCAATTAAAACATCGTGCCCCTATAGTAGGGATAACGATTTTTGATCATAGTGGAATACCTCTGGAATTAGAAGGTCCTGGGACTTCGCCGCATCGTGTTCTAATTGCGTCTGAAGAACAATTTAAAGTGTTCTCTCTTCCACAACTTAAGCCTGTTACGAAATATAAGCTAACAGCTCATGAAGGTGCCCGAGTACGTAGACTGGCTTTTGCCATGTTTTCGTGCCGTGTTCCTCCTCAATTAGCAGGCTCCGGTAGTAGCCCTACTAAAAGTAAAAATATGGAAACATCCGGAAGCGAAACTAATCCTAGCGGTGGCGAAGTCTCTGATGCACAAATTCACAATGAAGTGGGACTGCTCTGTCTTACTAACTTGGGAGATATTTTAGTTCTTTCCATTCCTGAATTGAAGAGGCAACTAAATGCAGCTGCGGTTAGGAGAGAAGATATAAAGTAAATTTGTCCATTATTTTGTTCGATTGCAAGCTTCGAAACATTTTAATTTTACAGCGGCATCTCTTCTCTTTGCTTCACGAACCATGGAGAAGCGTTTTACATGATGTCTTCTTCAGAGCTACAACGTATTAGTTTATCTACAACAAAGATTGTAACAGCCGAAGGGGCCATTGATTTGGAAATTCTTCAAGAAAAGGAGATGGAAGCTGCAAGTGTTAATGAACAAGAAACAGTTGAGGCCGTCTCGAATGAAAGTATTCATGCTGCTAAGGATGATTCGAAACCGCTTTACGTCGACATCAGCTCAACAAAATCGAATGAAAATCTTACAAATGGTATTGATGTGTCTCCTAATAGAGCAAATGAGACTATTAGTAGTTCGGTTGGTGATATAACAGTGGATTCAGTTAGAGATCATTTAAATAGCACTACTACGACACTTTGCTCCCAAACCACTGAAGAGACAGTTGGTAAGTTTGGAACAATCAATTTGTACAATGCTATTATGCACCCAATAATTTGTATTGTTAATTATCTATAACGCTTCGTCTTTTAGGGCGGTTATCGGTAATGAGCACACAAACTAGCAATGCCGTTACAACTGTAAACATGAAAGACATCACGGATTTTAATATGCCCATACTTAAAGATTTAAGTCCACTTGGGTAAATTATTTTTACAATATTATTATTTTCTTCAAATATATATTCCGCTCACAATCCATATTTACTCAGATCTACAACGGAAACAAACACAAGCTCTGTAGTTATCAAATCAGTTATTACAAGTATTTCACACGGGCAAACGAACGGGGAACCGGAAACGATAACCACGAAAACCACGACGCGAAAGGAGAGCCAGTTCTAGCAACTTAATCCCGCATATAAAATATATTTAATCGACATTTTTACATTTAGTAGTTATTTAGAATTTTTTAAACAAAAATCATTTTATATGAAACATTTATTCCTCTTGATATATTGCTGAATGTATTTTAAGGAATTTTTTCTGTTTAGAAGAACTTAGGGACGACATCCGCGTTTTAAAATATTTATAAAATTACACAAATTCATATATAAGGCAGCTAAGTCTTGTGTTCAATTTAAAACGAAAAACATCGTGTTTATAATTGCATTTATCACACATTTTTTTATATAAAATATACATACTTAATTCCATATTATTTTTGACTATTGAAATTTATTGAAGTTTTATAAATTAATATTTTTAATAGAGATTAACAAAACGAAGTTAAAAGAATAAACAATACAAAGTACAAGGAAAATTGCCTTAATATCTACAAAAATGGAAAAAGAATGAAAAAGGGGAAAATATTTAAAATCATTTTCTGTATGAATGCATGCTGGAAGTAATATTTAAATAACAGAGTAAAAATCTATTTAGAAGAGTATTTTTGTTATTTTTGACTTTTTGTAATATTTTGGAAAATAAAATTTAGAAAATTGAACATGTGGAAGATAATTATCTCGAAATTTATTCATTCAGAATTAATTAACATCTCAGGTCTGTTCGGCGACCTGCTCCAGCTCAACCTGGAGCACAACGATGATGATGCACCGCTCAATTTCTACGTCATTGATAGGCGAAGTGAGGAATCAGATTGCAATTTGCGGGGGAATTAAGTCAATACATTGAACGGTGTATCATCACCCTTGTGCCACAGGTTGAGCTGGAGCAGATCACCGAACAGACTTCTCGCCAATCTCAATGATTTCAATAGGACAACAAAAGGTAAGATCACTTCTCCGTTTGTGTTTATCAGCACCAAGAAAGGTGTTTTTCCTGCAAATACTTACGATAATTTCTTGGATGAGTTGTAGCTTGGATTATAAGAACACTCTATGTTTGGCAGAGGACTGAGGATGCTATTTTAATAAAGTAATTTATTAAGTAAACACGTTATAAAAGGGAATCAGCAAGACATCGAAAGGAAACAAACTTGTTTATGTGCAAACTTTAATATTGATTTTAACATGTTAATAGCCGTTCATCTACATGTAACAATTATCTAACTTAAATACTGGGTTAGTACTTCTTCTCCATCGGTTTTTATAGCTGTTTTCTCGGAATGGATTTCAGCAGTAACTTCTGTAAAAAGCTGATCCCATTCCCAAGATTCATCTGGTTCTTCTAGCGCCGGCTGCGGCTGCAAATATTTTGTCAAAATACTTAGATCAACATCTTCAAGAGCCGAAAAGATATTCTGTTTAAGCAAATCTGAATTCAGCTCTTTAAGAGTGACAACTCGATTTACAGAAACGCTAAAAACTAAAGAATTAATATTTTCTAGGTTTAATCAATAGAAACATACGATGGTGGTTCAACAATTTCGCTCAGCAAAAGCTCGTCTTGGATATCATCCAAATCGGGAATTATTGGAATATCATCTTCAGGACTGTTATCGCTTGATTTCGCAGAAGTGTTGAATCTTTCGCTAATAAATGAACGTGTTTTTTAATATAATATAATGCACAATGTGGATTGACATACTCTTCAATGAAATTTCTGGGCTTGCCTCTGCAAAAAAAAAGATTACTACTTAAAGAATCGTATACCATAGACCTACAACCTTCCTGACTTGGTGCCACTATCTGCCCATCCACCTGATATTCTTCTTTTCGGCGGAACAGTGATATTTGAGTCTGGTGATTCCAAGCTTAGATCTAAATCGATATCCAAGGATTCTCCTGGACTATGTTGTTGGGAACTTGAAGATGTTTCAGCAGCCCTGCGGCCTTTTTTTGCGGGACTCTAAAGACTAGTAGTTGAATTTATGGGTTTGAATAGATTATAAAATGATTTGCCTTTTTTAATGTAAATTTAAGATCTTCGGCCCATTCCATTGTGGAGGAGAAAATTATTTACAACAAAACCACCGAAATTATTGAAATCGCGTCCGTTTGTTTGTTTACCGGAAGCGTTGCTATGGATGTTGTCGCGTCGCGTTGTTAAGTGTAATCTGTTGCAGCCTTTACTTCAACATATCGGCAACAGGTGTGTCCCTTAATTCTATGTTCCCCTTTCGCGCAGCTAGACCGCTTTCGTGTAGTTTGACATTCGTGATCGAACCGGGCGGCCGTGAATACAAAATAACTTATAAAAATGCCACCAAAATCGTCGAATAAGAAAAGTACAATAAATTGGTTTTATTGCGAAAAGTGTAAAACTCACATAACAACAAAAGATCGCGAAGAACATGAAAAAAACTGCCCCATCGACCTAGGCCATTCCTCGGAGATGTCATTTATCAAGGACCGAATTCTTTACACAACAACTTTAGAATCAAAACAGAAATCCGATGAAACTTTAAAAATTCCTGACAAGTTTTTAAATAACTTAATTTTCCTAAGTGAAGGGGCAATGAGGTTATGTAGTTTTGTGATTGGTGAACGTGTTGAAATAAGTTTAGTACAAAAGCCAGACATAGCACCGCGAACCCGATTAGCTTGGCCAATTCCAGAAAAATTTCTAACAACGGTTTTTGTATCGGATGAAGGTTGGTTTTAAGAGAAATTACTAAGACTAATTTTGTACTAGATTTTTTTTCTAATTCTAGATTTTAACACTAACTGGCAAGATTCCAAGGGTCTACAGTTGAAGATTCAAAATTTAAAAACTCATCCTACAGCTGCTGAGGAAATTACGCTGGAAATGTTATCTGAAGGTCGTTTGTTGCCGGAAGAGCTACAAGAGTTGGAAAATATTTTACGAGTTCAACTTAAAAGCTTCGTTTTTACTAAAGGCAATGAAATTTCTTGTGATTTTTATAATAAGAAGCTGCAATTTAAAATAGCAGGCATTTCAATAGATACTGGCTTCTCCGAAGAATCAATTATAGAGGGCTTGGAAAGCCTCAGTATTTTTGAAGATGGAAGTCGCCATCATTTTTTTAAAGTTGGAAAAAATACATCGCTGAAATTCCAACATCCAAAACAGTGTGCTCAAATTACTGAACATATAGAGCGCAAAAAAATTACTACGGCTGATATCGGTGGCTTAGACGATGTTATTCGAACAATTAAAGATGTAATGAACGTTTCTTTAGGACACCAATGGGTCTCTTCCGAGATCAGAGTTTCCAGAGGGTTACTTGTATACGGTCCAACAGGTTGTGGCAAGAGCATAGTATGCGAGGCTATAGCTAATGAATGTGCTGCACATGTTATAAAAATAAATGCCAGCGAAATTTTTAGCAAATATCTAGGCGAGACCGAAATGAAGTTAAAAAAATATTTCGAAATTGTTTTTAACAACTATCCACAATCGACTTTAATAATAATAGAAGATGTCAATAATATTTCCCCTAAAATCGACACTAATGATCTTATTAAGAGGGTTTCCGCATCATTTATTAGCCTTTTGGATGAACTTCACAGTAGACCTGAAGCCAGAAAGGTTTTCTTATTGGCCACAACAACAAATATAGAATCAGTTAGTACGGCTGTAAGAAGATGCGGGCGCTTAGATAATGAACTGGAGATTGGGGTCCCGAATGCTAATGCCAGAGCGGAAATTTTAGTAAAACATTTGGCCAATATTGGACATACATTAGACTCGAATGAGCTATTTGAACTCGCCAAAATAACACATGGATTTGTTGGGTCTGATCTAGCCAACCTTATCTTTAAGGCAGCTCTGCATGCTCTACAAAGAAGCGAAAAATTGATTTGTTTAAACGATATAAATATTGCTCTGAGCCAAGTTAGACCTAGTGCAATGCGTGAAGTGTTGATTCAAAATCCAAATGTTAAATGGGAAGACATTGGAGGTCAAGACGAATTGAAGTTAAAGCTGAAGCAGGCTATTGAGTGGCCCCTTCTGTATCCTGATAAATTTCACCGACTTGGCATTAAGCCTCCACGAGGTATACTGATGTTCGGGCCGCCCGGTTGTTCAAAGACAATGATCGCCAAAGCGTTAGCTACTGAAAGTCGCGTAAACTTTCTTTCTATTAAAGGTCCTGAGCTATTTTCTATGTGGGTCGGGGAGTCCGAAAGAGCTGTACGAGAGGTTTTTAGAAAAGCGAGACAAGTTTCTCCGTCAATTATATTTTTTGATGAGATTGATGCAATTGGAGGTGAGAGATCTTCTGATAGTGGTTCATCTGTAAAAGAAAGAGTTTTAGCACAGATGTTAACCGAATTAGATGGAGTCAGTACTTTACATAACGTGACTATCGTAGCAGCAACAAACAGACCTGATATGATAGATAAAGCCTTACTGCGCCCAGGACGGATTGATCGAATTGTTTACGTTGGTCTTCCAGATAGGACGGTAAGAAAAGAGATTTTTCGTATTAAAATGCAAAAAATGCCTTTGGCCGGAGATGTTATCATAGATGAAATTGCTGATAGAACAGAAGGCTATTCTGGTGCTGAAATACAAGCTATTTGTCATGAAGCAGCTTTAAAGGCCCTGGAAGAAGACTTGGATTTAGATAAGATCTCAAACAAACATTTTGAATATGCCTTAACTCTTATTCAACCACGGACAAATTCTGATTTATTGAAACTTTATGAAGAATTTTGTAAGAAAAACTAGTTCTAACTTTTAAAGAAATAATTTATTTAACACACTAATAGTATTATTTTTCCTTTTATCCTCTCGGATTTAACACCACTTTGAAGATTTGTAGGTGGTAGAATATGCAAACTTACGGCAATTTTATAACATATTATAGGCCTATCAACGCTTCTGGATATATTCCTAATGCGACAACAAGCTTGTGTAGATTAGTTCATTGCCACCCGTAAAACATGTTACCCACAACGAGTTCATACCACACAGAATAAACAGGCTAATACAATATTACTTAAAACAAGAATAATTTTATTAATTAATTTTACTGAGGGTAGATTTGCTTTTTTAAACGAGCAGAAAATCTGAAAAGTGAAATCACGTATTTTTTAAAAAAATTCATAAATTCTTCAGAGAAAGTACATGCTACAAATGATTAATGTTTCTGAAATTGCACATATTTGGTATGTCGCAAGCTGTTACACAAGCTTCTTTGATTTATTGGCATGATAATAATGGGGGTAACTTGTGTACATCATCAAATTATACGAAAGGGGAGGTTCGTATTGTAATTATCCTCATTTGTTTTAGATGCTTTCTTCTTTAAGCGTAAAACTACATTAAATATCCAACGTAGTTTTGATTTAAGTTCACTACATTTAATAAAGCTTCTATCAGCAAAAACAACTCAACTTTTATATCGTTATATAATAATTTAAATTCGAATATATTTTGTTAATTTTAATCACCTCAGAAACACTTTACACAGCTATAAAATGAAAAACCCTGCGATCTTATAAATCAGACACACTTTCGACGCGTGTATGGATTTCAAATGTTAATTGATGCGTGCTTTACGGAGTGGTCGTTCGGGCAGTTGTATATGGAACCTAATACAAATTGCCGTCTTTAGCGATGTTTACCTAATTAAAATGAATGAAATAAAGTTTTATTGCCACGACTTTTGGGGCTAATCGCTTACTTAGAAGGTTTTGGCCTCACCGCCAGTAACCCGTTCACATATCTAATTAATTAGTGTCGAGCACCCATAAATTCGTCTTGTCTCGCTGTTAAAAATGGCAGAACATGGGAATTATGAGGTTAACCTTATCTCACGTAACCCAGCAAATCGGAAGAATCTAATGCCTATGGAGTACATAAATATTTCATTCAAGATGAAGCCACCCCGTGAAAACCACCCGTCGGATGAAGGCAAATATTTGCGTAGGTCGCAAGTAACTCGAACCAAGGAGCACAGAGAGTATTCCTGCCACCGTCTTTTGGTGGGAAAATTCTAAAGCTGAGATGGGGTAAAATTAAACACAAATGTTGACTGAGTTTTTTGGTTAATTACAAGACATTTTTAGGTGCTTATCACACGACTTTTTAGGTGACAGGATCAGTTACAGCAGACGCTGGCATATTTGCTTTAAGCGTAGGGAATACATCTCTTGAAAGTTATTGCTATATGTATACAGTCCGTTTTTTAAAAATAAATACCTGAGCACAGTTCTTTCAGAATAACTTTATGTTATCTGTGGGCACCCATAAAATTGTTCCGATCTCGTTTTACGCCATGCAGAAGCATGGCCAAACAGCAGAACAAGCCTTCGGTTATAGGTAATAGCAGCACGGGCTTGAAACATGCGAACCATATATTGAATAATAAAAGCCCCTTCTCAAACAACGAATCATAAAAAACCACGGAGATGCTTTGGGCATGAAAGCATTCGACAGCAACTGCTACCTTAATACTACAACTTCGGTGGGAACTGAATATTTGCTCGGTGTGTCTGTTCAGAAATTATGATACTATAAAAATAAACCCGTTGAAGAATGTTATGTGGTCAACAATTTATTGGGCGTCCTTAAACCGAATGTAGGTCCTGTGCAGATGACAAAACCCAATTTCGAGGATAATAGATAAATATTTCCAGATTTTGGGCTGCCCGGGTTTTAAATATGTCTGAGGTTAAACGCTTTGTAGGTAGGCTACGTGCACAAGGAGACATCGCAAGCCAACCCCTATGAAAACAATTGTTGAAATTTGCAAAGAGCTCTTGAAACTCCATTGTGGCTGACATGAATTACATACCGCACACACTAAGCCCTTGCTTGCTAATCCGAAAAGGTCCTACGGAAGGTCGTACGTCAGTAAAGTGGGAATATTCACGCACAAAATAGTTTCGATTTCCGAAAATTGCCTCCATAAATCAAATTTACATTCACCTATCGGCCCCAAGAGTTCATATCTGAGCAGTGTGATGGCTAATTGGACTTTTAGATAAATCACATTTTTATTGTATTTTCTGAGCCCTTCGAGAAGCTACTTTACACCCATTCAGCAGCTTAGAAAGGGTAATTGGCAAGTGACTTGGCAATAAACATCCAAGGGCACGTAGCGTAATATTATCCTGGGTAATTTATTCTTAACTTTAAAAAGGATCTGCTTAATATTTCAAGTTTTTGTTAATATTAAACGCATATTTATAAGCTCATTAGTCAAGTTATAATTTTAAAGAATGGCCAGCACAGGGATATTTGCCTGCAATCAATAAAATCGCATCCGCGAAACTGTTCAAGGAAATTGTAGTTATAAGTTTGGGTCCTCGCAATACCCAGAATGGTCCCGTCTGTCTGTTGCGTCTAAAATGCAGCCGGCGGAGCCTGATTAACATCTAATTCAGTATCGCGGGGGAGTATCAGAAGCAGATTTCGATTCCATCTTCAAAGGAAAGGCAGGGGAAAGTTAGATGCTTATATTAGAGGACTCAAGTATGCCCGGCCTTTTAGTTTTTTTTGAAGGAAAAGGTTAAATTAACTAATGTTAAGATAGTGGATGCACTATTGTAGAAAGAGAATAAGTTGAACGTTTAAATGTAAATTAATCTAGAAAAAAGGGCAGCAAATTTGAACTGCTTCAAGCAATTGATAAACTTGATGCTCTAATATGTTTGGAAAAGATCTCGGATCCGCGAGGAATGACCGTATCTAATAATCTAAGGCCCTGAAAAATGTAATGTTAAATTTTTTGTTGAAACTTATCTTGCCTAAAACATATTTATTTGCTTAACCCAAGTTACCACCCAAAATCTTTACGATAATATCCCAAACCCCGGTTAATGACGAAAAGAATTTTTTGCTTTAATTATAATGCCCAAGCGCGCATAAATCGCCTTTGTCTGGTAAAACGCCTTAATGCGGTAAGGCAACTTATGTATTCCCTTCGATGAGTGCCTGCCTATCAATCATTTCTCTATTCCCGTTGCATAGGTTCTGGTGGCCAGTTGAATTGTTGATTTTGCATTCCATCATCGTCTTACATCAAATGTTTACTTGCAGAGAAATTCCAATGAGACATGCTCGTAGACCAAGTGTCGCAAGCGAATATTCTGCAACTAACTGGGCTGGGAAAATTATCCGCGAATATATCGTTAACGCGAATGTGAACACTCAGGGACGTACTACACCTATTGTGGATTAAATTTTTCTGTTAATTTTTCTCGGTAACGAGCTTCGCGAAGAGAGTAAAACCAGCGCTTTGCAAATTTATTTAGTAACGCGAGTATTACACTTGATTCTTATTCTCAGTCGAAGTCACATACCAATTTTACTATGAGAAATATGGCCATGTAAGTCACCTTGTTTTATACAAACATCCACAATACTCGTACTTTCTCACAATGTGTTCGTAGCTCTCGGTTCGCAATCTCACCGAGGCCGACAATTTATTATTATAAATTATTATTTTAATAACAAAAATCGCAGAAACGGCATAAATTTGTCTACAATCGGCGACTGTCGGTAGGTATAAACAGCGCAAAAAATGGGAACTCTCCACACACCAATTAAAACTAAGTGCGGGCCACTGTCACCGACAGAAGTACAACAATTTTTATTGGAATTGTCGGTCGGAGTCTTTCTGGCTTCTTTCAACCGGAATTACTGGAGATGATAATTGCCTGACCTTCAGTCTGTTTAGCTGACAATTTTCTCCCTTGGCTGGGTTACTACCAGCAAAGAGTTATCTGGAGAAGAGAAGATCCATAACTTCCAATCTCCAGGAAACTCTTGGCGTGTCATTTTATGGCTGCGATAAAGGTGGCCTTAAAAGAGTCCCTCGAATGGTAATTGAATCGCCCACAAAAAGGGTTATGAGTCAACATGTTAAAGGTTAAAACAGCTCGCCCCAGGTTAACCCAAAATCATTTAAAAATCCGGGAAACCTGCAATAAAGCAAGACTTGCCAGGCCCTCATAAAGAGATTAATCTTCCCGTCCAGGGACTCCCGGGCTGATCTACATTCAAACTTGCTGAATCATCAACGGGGGACATTTTTGAGAGTCCTTTGTTTGCTTCCCATCAAAAATGAGGATAACTTCCGAAATTCGATAAGCTAAATCAAGAGATTGTTCTAAAAACTCGAGTGGTGGGGAGCTTTCATCGTTTGAACAGAATTCTACAACATTATATTTTTGCTTGTCATAGCAGCCCCATTAGTTTCGGTGATGTGTTTTTCTAGGCAAAAAGAACTTGGACGACGGACTCTTCTGCAAAGGGAACCATTTTTTTATAGGTGACGGAGTTTAACAGAATTTTGTTACATTTTTGAATTTCGCCTAGTCACAGTGGATAATTGAGACTGTAGACACCCGTGAAAAGTTTCTTAACAAGAGATCATTTATCTAACTAACTAATTGCTCCTTTAATCCCTCATGGGACCTAGGGCGGAAACAGTTGCCCTCCAGCGGACTCTGTTTTGCGCGACAGCTCTCAGCTCTGACCGGTCAGTTATCTAGCACATCCAAATTCAAAATTTCATTGCCACAGGTTTTTTCGAGTGCAAATTTTTTATTTATTTATTTGTTCCCCAAACAAGGCACACTATATAACAAAAGAATAAAGCAAAGCCAAGTTAGGAAAGTGGTAGTATGTTTGGAAAGTAAGCGAGGGGAAAACTCCAGCCCTTACACCCGACTCTGATTTGGATCCGTCTGGGTACAGGACAACGGCAGGGTCCTTGTCGGGTTGGATATTGAGGTCTCTGCCGACCTTTAATTTTTCGACCCCGAAAAAAGGTAATTGCTTGATATTTGCTGGTGGACAAGTCAGAGATGAAAATATTAAATAGAACCGCCAAGAAGACTACTCTGAGGAACACCCAAGTTACTTCGATTTCATTTGAATGGTACCGTTGGAATCTGATAACCTGTGTTCTTCCGTTTAGATATGATTTTATCCATTCAAAGCGAGAACCTGATATTTTAAATTTCAATATTTTAGTAATAGAAATATGATGATCTACTGCTACTCTATCAAAGACCTTCATGAAGTCAGCATAAACAACCGCTCTCCATACCACCCAGAGCAGCTCGGAGATTAAGACCATGAGGTTTGAATTGGTCGAACGCACTTTTCTGTTCAAATCATAACACGCCCTATTATTGCCATCATCCAGGAGTCGAGATTCAAATATACGCGAAAGGACACTATTTTTCAATTTAAACGGTAAATATACAAATTAGTGGAACCGCCGCGTTTTTTTATCAAACAAAAGATTAATGCAAAATATTTCAAGTAACTTCAACCCGATGTGGTGGTTGAAGTCTTTAAGAGTATATCTGAAGAGCTACAATAAAAAACTCTGCATCGGGAAGTATGCACTAAAATTCCACCTCACGGCAGTTTTCTTTTTCTGAAACTGTAAAACTGAGAACGTAAAGACGAGCCTTTCCTGTGGCAGCAATTTATCGAGAGTGGAACGTCTTGAGTAACAGCTACACATGCCATTAAGAAAGAAGCTTTTAAGGGAAGGAAACAGTATAAAATAATTGCAGGCACCAGCTACCTTCCATTTGACCTGCTTCGCATTACATTTAACTTCACTTTTTGTCGACTCTAAGTGAGCTTTGGTCTAAGTATTTGTTCTGCTGGAAAGAAGCGAGCCCGGCAAATTAATTTGGTCGTTTCTGCCAGCTTATAAATCTCCTACCTAAGCGCGATTGAAATCCTGCTCCAGACCGAGCCATATTGATCTCTTCGACAAGGCTTTCTGTAGCTTAATCATCACACAAAGTTGCGTCTGGGTGCTGCAGGAAATGAGATGTTTTGAGCTAATTTTAGCCGCAATTAACTTTGTCCTATCTGACACACTTACGAGCCGGGATAACAGCGAAGAACGCGTATCAGTTTAAACTGCTCAATATAACGATGGCAGCACGCTAAGCTGGATTAATAAAATTCTGCGTTTTACGGCCTTCAACCTTAGAAGCTTACTGCCATGCCAACCAAGCGTCCAAACGTTTCGTTTAGTCCATTCCCCACCCACACTTGCCGCAGCTGTAGAAGATGCAAGCTCTGCTCCATTTAATCATAAACAAATTGGGGATCAGCCGAAATTCCCGCCCACGGGCAAGATTCGGGCGCTTGGGGCAGGCCATGGCTACGTCGGGATGATTTGCTTAACTGCATTCCGTTCAACCAAGAAACTATATTTGCAGTGGCTAGTGCCGGCAAATTATGGACATCGGGAATGGTCATTTATGTAGGCATGTAGTGTGGGACTTAGTTAATAATTAAAACTCATTTTCTGGCTGTGTAAATTTGGGGAAGCTTTAAATTACTAGAAAGCCGCGAGATTCAAGTTATTTACGGCTGCAGCGGGTGAGGTTATGCCAAGCGACAGGATTGGAAATTGTCGAGATTGTGAGCGCAAACAAGTGCCTTGACCTTTTGAATAGATGTGTCACCAGATGCGATTTGATCCTAAGAAGGAAGCTGACAAAACCTAAAATCTCAAACTCTTAATATGGCGGCAGTCAGGACTCAGGGAAGAGTTTTCCTATCTTTGTAAGCATATTATATTCCGTACTTTTTGGAAATGATTGCGTTTAAATCATTAAATACTAAAAAATCAAGAAGATTATGCACTAACCTCCAGGTGAGCTGAAGTCAGTCCATTCACTCGAAACACCCCACGCTGTAAACACGCAGGAAAACCTTGCAAAAATGTTGAAGCAAGATTCACGAACATCCCGCCTCATGAGTCACAAGCACAGAGCAGCCGCAGAAGGGCCCCCGCGTGAGGCGAGACAAAGTGGTTGACTGCCTTCGAGTCACTTGTGGCCCAGCGCTCCGCTGTTCTGTGCTGCAGGCCTGTGGCCAGTTCGAGAAGGCGTCTGGGGATCCCTTCGCTGCCAGACACAAAGCGCGGAGCACGACGCGCCGCCAGTGGCACAGCCTCTGCTGACGGTCCCTCCGTTCGCATCAGTCGTTATCTCGGCGCCGTACGGAGAAGTCTGAATCGGGTGAGCGCCTCTCGTGCATGCAATTCGCGTGTTTTTTGAGTATGCGACGTTGGTGAATCGAACACGAGATTTTCAGGTGCAGACGGTGCGTGTGATCTAATTTGCTTGATTTACAGTGATTTGTGGCTTCGTGGAAAATTGTGTCCCCGGAAGAGTCGAAAAAGCTGAGCTCGCGGGTCAGTTTCCGATTGTTTTGTTATCGGTGCCAGTGTTTCAAGGATGCCCCCCGAAATTGGGGCAGAGTCTTAGCGTGTCTAGCAGGGGCTCGTCTTGTTTGGGTTCAAGTGTCCCGAAGCGTCTATAGTGCCAGTTGATTCACTGGGACACTCGTTATGTCCCAAAGCCGCAGTGAAGGTGTGATTCATTAGTGTGGCTGAGTTCTTTGAGATATTTTGAAAAATTTCAAAGAGGCCGAATTTCCGGAAAACATGCCAAAAGTTATGAAAGTGAGTGCTCCTGAATTTTTTGTGCTGTTCATTTACTGCCTGGGATTAGTGCCGGTTGCGAGGGGATTTAGCAGTGGCAGGTACGATGAACATTCGTTTCGCCACCAGCAGCACTACAGTCATCGAATAGAACAGGCAGTGGACGATTTCAAAAGTGCCCAAGACCAGAGCCGAAGGAATGCTAGTCAGGTGTATCTGCGACATCATCGGATGAGTGGCGGAGGTGAATCTGTGCATTCGACCGCTGCACCAGCGCCTCTTGTTAAGCATCATCACCTGAGACATCATAATCGACATCATCTGGCGTGGGAGCAACGTGTCTTCCCTTCACTGCATCCAAAGGCAACTACGGGACCGCAACGGTCCAAATTGAATTTGACTGGTGCAATGCAGTCTAAGTACCTCGACCATGAGGGATCGTATTCCAAGTCGAAATCGAAGAGTGAACAGGCCAAAGATCGTCCTCGAAATTCTGACAAGGACAGTTTGGGAGATGCTTACAGATTTGGATATGGCAGTGCGGAATACGAGGATGATTCTTTGGAGGAAGACAAAGACTCCAAGAAGGAGCTAATGTCAGACGAAGAGTATAGTTCAGAAAACTTGGGCGAGTACTACGACGACGACAGCTGGTACGATCAAGACTACAGTGAAGAGGAGGACATGGATACCCTCGACGATACAAGCAACAAGATCGACTACAGAGGACAGCCCAAGCGGAGATTTAGTGATGTAAGCTCTGAGTTAGTATTTATTGGGACTTGGGTGATAACCCCTTTTATCTCTTTGTGCTAGAATGAAACTTTCCGTGCCTTGTTATCCCCAATACGGAGTCAATAAAGTTCGCATGTTTGTGAAGTCGCTGTGTTTCTCTCGACAGTGCATTGCTATCATTACTTTAGTTCGGGCTGTACATCTATCGCGTTGCTGCTGTGTCAATATTGGACGAGACAAAGTAGCTCTTGGGAGAAAGCCTTCTTATCAAATCAGATCTCATTTACGATTTTTCTTTAAGATACCCGATAAAGTGTGTTTTACGGATGCTCATGCTTGTTTGCGTTGGAATTAATTACAGTTTTCTTCTATAGAAATTTTAAAATCAGAATTCCTGCGAAAAAGTGGACACGATATGGCACAGTCGAAATTATGAACTTTAATACTTTCTTGTGCCTGTCGTAAAATTAATCTTTTACTACATCAAAGCTGGCAAAAAGCATTTCGAAAATTTGATGCTAATTACGTTTAGAATTTTTAGGGTTTTTTCATTTTGTACTAATGTCGTTTAGATTGAACAATAATAAAACTTAGCCTAAAAACTGGAATATGTTGGAACCCCGTAAAAGCGTTTATGCTTGGTTTATAGGCTATAAACATCACTTGATTTCTTTCCCATGGTGCTAAAATTTGTGACGAGAAGTGTTTGAAAATTAAGGACCTTTCAAAGGGATTTCACTTTATACCTTCTAGACATCAGCATTGAATAACCTTTTGTTCTTTTTAAATATCGCAAAAATTGTATTGAACTTAATTCGCTGCTTTAGAATTCCTTTTGTCACACGATTCCATGACAGAATCATGATCTGCTTGATGGGGAGCTGCAATAGTGTCCATAATAGAAGAATTAGCTGCTCTTGCTGCGGAAATATGTAACGATTTTTTTGAAGCAATGGAAATGCAAATGCGTCTGCAAAAGGGGGGGGGGGATTTGCATGAATCGTTTCTTCAACAGCATACTGGACATAAATAATTATAAAAAGTACGCTATTATAATACAAACAAAATTAAACAAACTCTCTTCAAGCATATAAAAGTAGCAAAGTTAAGGCGTTGGTTGCTTCTGTTTAAAAAAAACAATTTTCGGGGCTTGTACAACTCTGCTTAGAAAAACAAGGCTATTGTTCTGTCTCGTTTTAATTAAAAAATTTCCTTTTCTTTTGTTCCCTGTTATAAGAGATAAATTTCTTATATTTACCCTAAATTAATATTCCACCCCACTCCTGAAAGCAAGTGCCTAGTTTTGCTGTCTTGTTGGTGGGAATTTCATCCTCGCGTTCCTTGTCTATATTGGCAATTTCAAGATCTGATTCACAGCCGCAAATATCATTCCACCTTTACAAAGGGATTTGGCAATTGTTTTAAATTCCGCCCTTGTCTTCACACATTAACATGTGGCCACACCATTAAGAGCCCGCAAACTCCTATGTACATATATTGACTAAAAGATGAGGCAGCGCTAATTACGAGGCAATGAGCAAAAGTTAGTTAAATTGCCGTCAACTGTTCGCCATAGGGATCCTAATTCGAGGAGGTATGTTCCCCATCCTCAGGATCAACACCGCATCTAGTCAAGTATGACAAAGTTTCTTAGAAAGGATATACGTTGGCACCTCATTGTTATTCTAGCTGAAATTTAATTGAAGTGATTACAGCCGGGCCGGGCTGCAAAAATCCTTCCCTAGAGCCTCCGGATCTGGAGCCCCATCTCACAGCGTGCTTTCAGGCGTGCTATTTAAAGGCGTTATCTTTCAGATATACGGTTCCCAGGACACGAAAGATAAACAAAAGACTCCCAACTTTAAGACGAAGGATGGGCTACTTCGGAGGTGTTGGAGTGAAGTTTCGCCATTTAGGATGTGGATGGCCCAAAAGAGGAAACGACTTCAGTTAAGAAGGATATCGTGTTTGAAGGTAGTTGTGGCACTATGAACGGACAAATTCTGACTAATGTCGAGCTTTGGGAGCCATTAATCCCTGCATGTGTATATACCCTCGCTGGGGATCCCATCAGGGGTCGTCCTGTATGATGGGCGCAAATTACCAAAGTTTCCTCCATGCTTGACGTAAGCTCATGAATTCACAATCACATTAACACGACTCGGGAACAGCCGTGCAGGTGAGAAAATTGGTGTGCGCCAGAGATGTCATAGCGGACTTGTCGAGTTCATTTCTTCGGAAGCCTTCTAAGAACACCTCGGACGTATTTGCATGTTATGTCAAAGCTCTCACTCCCCTCCCACTCGGGCCGACTTGGACCTTTGTTGGACGCTTCCATGATTATTACTTAGAGAATTGCTGCTTATAATTTATTTCTCCTCTGTTGTAAAAACAAAGTTCGTGCTCAGTGTGTGGCAGGCCTTTTAAGGTTTTATGCTAATTAATGACCCTAAATAATACTAGGAGAGTCGTGTACTTGCTCTTGCTCTCTGCTACTGCTGCCTCAACTGGATTCTTTAAGCTCTTGGCGGCGATAGCGGACCAGCAGCATCTGGGGTGTAAATTTGAATGTAATTTCTGGCAAACTTTTCCCGAATGAAAGTTGTGCGTCTTATCTCACCCTTTTTGATGTTTTGCCAGACGAAGCAGAGTCCTCGCAACTTCCACCCAGGCTCAGCTCGTTAGTTCTGCCACGATTGTCCTTTTCAGTTGCAAAGTAAAGGAGCTTAGGCAAGTGGTTTTAAAATGTATTTTGATAAGGCAACGCGCTTGCTTGTAAGCTGCCATTACGCTTCGGGAGAATATTTTTGTACCATTTATGGACTCATATCGGGGCATAATGCCTCCCTGATATGTACATACACCCCTCAAATTAAAGAGGCTGTGAAAGTAATCGCATAACTTCGCTTCTGCTCTCAGCAGGGCATTGACGATTGAATGTTTCACAAATGAGAAAAGTTTCGGCAAGAAGTAATCTTCAGTTTTCATTAGTTTTTCATGGCAAATGTGGCGATTCCGATCTGGCCGTTAGTTTTGATACATAAAGTTACAAGTACTTTGACGTATTTTGCTTAGTGTGATGGAACCTTTCCGTGCATAAATTTCTTAAGCGAAAATCAAACCGGCAACAAGATGGTGTTGATAAAATCTTCAAATTTGTTATTGTCATCAAAATTTAAGTAATTGTTTATGAAAGGAGAACTGAAAATAGAACTAGATAAAATCTGGAGTCGAGTTTAATTTTATTAGGGTTTTCTTTGCAATGATAGTAACTTGTGATATATTGGCTCATTCTTTGTTTATGTGCATACGAGTATGTACTACACACGTAATCTGTGAATTTTCGTTTTCAGTTTTGTTCTTTTATCCTAAGGGAATCCCTTTTGATTTTGAATCTATTTAATTTTTAAACGCCTTATTTCACTGCCCTTGTATAATTTGCAAAAATAATAGCCCCAATCGTAAAGGTTTCTAATTATTTATGATTTAGTTGTCACTTTTCTTTATTTTATTATTTGATAATCTTTCCAATATACTCAATGATAGACCTGCCGACAGTACTAAGAGGCTTTACCTCTGACAGTTAGTAGTCTTTCACATAAAGAATAGGAATTTGTCACTTGTAATTAGAATTTATCCATATCTACACTATAATAAGTCTCCGCATCACTTCCCGCACTCCTAGCCTGGTAGAAGATTTGGGCAAATCAAACTCAAGTAACTTTTTCCTGGGTGGTAAATTTTTCATTAGGTCCCCTCCGCTCAGTTCAGATTGTAGATAAAACCAATACGAAGCGTAATAAATGCAGAAAATTCACCAAAGTCGAAGGACTGGTTAAAGCACTTATTCGTCCGTATATCTTTTGCTCGTGCTGTTCATTGTTCAGGGTACAGAATACCAGAATAGGGATACAGAGAGAATTTACACACCCCTGGAGAAAGTAAAACATTTGCATATATTTTGATCTGAAACACACTCAGCTGCTACCTCATTCAGTCGGCCTGGTGAATTGAGATTGGATATCTGGATAGCTTCAGTTTACCTGCCCAGAAGTGGATGGTATTCTCGTACATGAGGAATGAACAACTGAACGAGTGTAATAAGAAGTTATTGAGTTCCCGAGAAATGATATTTTGCTTATTTTGAAGGCTCCGGCGATTTTCTTTGCTTTTTTCTACCTTTGCCTACATTGGATTATGTAATTACATGAGTTCCGCCGAGTTTTGATTTGACAGGATTCTACCGAGGCAGCCAGGTGTGTTCTGCACGAAGCATTCAGCATAAATTTTGCAAAATATCTGGGCTCGGTTGCGCATGCAATAAAAATGATGAAAAAATAAAATCTGCTCAATTGGGTGCTCTTCAGAGAAATAAAGAAATATAATAAAACGGTTTGGTTGAACTTGTGCAATTCGTACAAAGCGATTTCTCGTTGTCATCAATCGACGGTGTTATTTGAAGTCTAGTGTTGAGCTTTGATTTTAATTTCATAAACAAATCTCAGACACTCTTGTTATTTACTTCTGGCGGATTGACTTTATTTTGGGTTTTGGATTACTTAGTAGGAAAAATCATGTTCCTCAGAGTGCTCCTTAGCATACTTATACAATATTACATATATTGGGAACGATAGAACGTTACTTTTTAAACAAATTCCCGTAGGATCCGTAGGTTTCGGTCCTTATGAAAATTTAATGTCGTGATCACACTTGCAATAATATTAGAAATAAAAATGCGGAAACCGCCTTGTGACTACATTTTTGCAGACGAAATACTCTTCAGAATCGATTGTCTCCAATAAGTAATTTAAAAAGTTCATATTCACAATTGTTTTGCCGCTATTAGAGATTACAGACGAACAAAGTCTAGTGATGACTCAGTTTATCTTATCTTCTTTCAGTTTCAGAGGAGTGATGCTGAATCTATTTGACTTTGCGAAAAAAAAGGCTGATAATTTTTTTCCCGATAACAGTTGCTAGCAAATATTTCAAATCATCAATTTCACGGGAAGAGTAATGAATCAGGTTTCCAATTAAGGTGGGTCCCGTCGTAGAGACTACTGTCTAGAGAATTTGTCTGTGAAACAAAGCAAAGTCGTTGAAAAAGTAGCCAGAGACATCTGACTCGCATTCAAACTTCGGACAAAAGGTGGGCGGACAAAATAGGCAGTCTAGGCGTTAAGGTGCCCGATTACCATTCCAAAGGTCCGTGGTTCTTATCCACTCCGTGGCTTGGACGTTACAGCAAATTTCCGGCTCTTTCTCCTGCCATTATGGATGCAGAGCTGGTGGAATAAAACCACGTGTTAGCGTTGTCAGTTGCTTCGCTCTTCTGTCCACTATCTTTCCGACTGGTGCTTCCTGTCCGACATTGCACCCGATAATAGAACCGCCGACGAAAGAGCGAAGGGCCATTACCTCTGAGCGCTAGTCTTTCACATAAAAAAGCGGAAGCTTTCCTGAGTACATAAAAGTCTATATCTTGATTCGGAGTAAATTCTGTGCTACAGTCTTGCGTAAGCCTTCATATATTTAAAAATCGCTTCTTTCGCAAGATTCCAACATTTCTCACTTGTGCCATACAAATTTAGGTGCAAGTAAATCAGTTTGCATCATAAAAGATCACAAATTTCGTTTTAATGATACAGCAGCCTTGATAACTTGATTGATCGGCATTTTATTGCGAAACTTGTTAACACCTCTTGATCAATTAATTTGATATATGATTTCCTCCATTCCAGCTCCAACCAGCTGCACCCAATGCCGATGTTCCTACATTGTTTCAAAAAACGTTAAATACCGAGCTGCTTCGCAGTTTCCCGAAAACGAAGAAAAATGATCTTATCCCAACTCATGACCTTCAGGCCATTTCAAATTAATCAAGGCACCTACGCGCTGATAGTGATCGATAACTCCCGGCCATTTGCTGCACTGCATTCCACTTGTACCTACGAAACTAATCAATAATAGTAATCACCAACGACTTCCTGTTATAAAGGTTTAATTGTTATAAAAAAGAATGAATTGAAACTATTTTTTTAGAAAGAACGCTGTACGAGACCCGTTACGCGACATTACTAAATAACAAAAAAGTATGTTAAGTCCTCAGCCGATGTTTTTTCACGGTGGCAAAGACAATAAACGACAAATTCAAATAAAATTTATTTTCCCATAAATGCGTCATCTCTATCCGTAACACCGGTCGTCGACCGCAATGAGATAAATCACGCATAAAATGATATCATCAGCAGAATTGACGCATTGCGCAATGTGCTTTCCAAACAGAAGTTATAAGTAGGCTAAGAGAGGCGCGAGAGGTTTTAGAATTGGTTCCCTTTCGCCTTGTTTTGTATTTTGGCAAAAGTTAGGTGTTGCTGGGTGATTGTACTACAATTTACTGCCAGTGCCAATCTCCAAGGTTTTTTTAAGGTGAATGTCGGAGTAAAATTGGTTCACCTTAAAATACACGATGGATTGCTTTGCATGCACATGGGTCGAGAATAAAAGGGTTTTAATTTTCGTCTCGAGGACTTATTGAATATGAATGTGATCAGAAGCACACAATTCAATTTCAAGCAACTCAATTTTTCAGCAGCATCAATTATGTAAAGAACCGTCATCCCTTTTCATTGTAGAGATCGAAATCTTCATCAATCAAAATTTTACGCTCCTTACTCACGCATTCGGCAATCGGGCATGCCAGCTCCTCCAGCAGGAAGCATCCATTTATGGATGGATTAGTCTTAAAAACTTGTCCAAAGTAACTTGCATCTCGGCATGTGGACCTCATTATATCTTCATCGATGCAATTAGGCTAAGGAGCATGCATTGATAGATGGCTTCCACTAGCCCATCACGAGAACGTGTATTCACTGTCATAATATTCAGAGCACGTTTAGATTTCTGTTCTCAATTAGATAAGGACTCCACCTTGCCTCATTTGTTTACACTTCGCCAAACTATCTCCTGCGCCTATCACTCGACAGGTTTTGATTTATCGCATAATTTTGCTGGAAATAGGTTCGTGCATGTTCTGCTGAAATTTATGCGCGCACGAAAATTGATAAGAGAAGCCGAAGTCAATCCAATTCTTGCTAGGCAGGGTGGCTACTAACTGTGGAGTCCAGGATCATTTTAGGGTTCCATACAAAGGATGCGAGGGGATCGAACGACATTGTGGCACAACTTTCATGCTGGGTCGTGAATAAATTTATTGACTATATATTCCAAGAAGGATGAAAATATTTTCACTGGCATCCATTGAGGGCTGTCGTGGGCAGTAGTAGTTTTATGATGCGAAGCTTTTGTGCCCACTCTTGTTAACGTGCTCATTTGCATTTATCCAACAGTGTCATTTGCCAGGAGCGATTATATTCCTTCTACTCGGTAATCGCAGTTTTATGAAAAACGAAAACTGATCTCGAACCACATTCACAGATTTTACAGGAATTGAATCCCCACGATGTTTGAGAAACGTGTAACAGCCAATGGCAAATATTTAAATGACGACATGCCTTTGTCAAGTAATTAATGCTGACCTGAATGGCGTGCCTGAATTTTGTTGTGGCGTTTTTTTTGCAATTCTGCAAGCAAGACCTCGACATCTTAAAACCCATACCTGTAGTTTCTCAGACAGCAACTTGTACCTGAACTTTGGACCCAAACCAATCATTCATTACTTGAAGTCATAATGTCAATGGAAGCGTGCCACACCCGTATTTGAATCTTGTTGAAGACACCGCGCGCATCGTTGGTCTAAAAATTGCATCAGATGCAACTAACTTAGTCATACGATGCCATTTTGACATCTTTTTGGCACCATGACAATTGCATTTCTGTTGACTTTTTACGATTTCCCCATGTCATTTTGTTAGTTGCAACGAACTGTTGCATATATTGGTCTAATAGTTTGAGTCATTCAACCCAGATGCAGCCGTACATGCAACCCAAATGTAGTCACCGCATTTGACTTTTACGCAATTAGCACAATTTTTGGTAGAATTCTGCATCCCCGAAATTCGTTTGACTGCCTCAAATTTTCTTCAAGTGGTTACACACAGGAGACGAATTCTTGTTGGGTAGGTGTCGGAAGGAAAGTTTAGATATCTGAAAATAGATTCTTCTTAATGCAGATCTTTTATTAATTGTACGTTTCGATTTCGGTAGGGCTGGCGGTGGTTTGGCATATTTTAATCATCTATATAAAGGAAAACGCGTTTCTAGAGAATTTTTATATTTATGTGTGTGACTGTGACTCATCAAATTAAAAATTATAGTAAGGAAATTATCGAAATCAATTATAAAGGGTGGCATTTTAAATTTCGCATTGTCAATAAACAACTGTCATTACGATGACATTTGACAAGTAAAAAGTAGGAGTTGTTCCAGATATGGATCGATACATACTCGTAAAACGTATTAAAGTGCACATGAACAAGTTCGTGATTTTTTAAACCAAATTATTCTGAGTGATGAGGCTCATTTTCGTCTGTCTGGGTACGTAAACAAGCAAAACTGTCGCATCTGGGACTTAGAAAACCCAAGTGAAATAGTCGGATAACCTCTCCATCTGCAACGAGTGACAGTTTGGCGGGTTTTTGGGCTGGCGCTGCAATCGATCCATACTCTTGTTAAATATGCTGGATTGAAAACCCTTGTATTTTGCGATCTTAGAGCTGTTAATATGCGAAGACTAGATTGGGTGTACACGAGTACCTATTTTGCCTGTAACATTAAAATTGAAGGATAAAACCCTGCTAAAAAACATCAAAAACCTTTTCCTATGCTGCCTATTTCAAATTCCTCCCAGCAAATAGCTTTAAAAATAGCAAATATCTGAAATTTCTTTAAGCTGAGGCACAAGCTACTCTTAGTGTCTGAAAATCGTTCTTTATACATTTAAATCCCTCCAGATATTCAAGACTTGTTGCATAGTGAATAAATTATCTGAAAAATATCTCCGAAACTGAAAGAATTGTATTCCGACAATATTTAGGGATATCGAATTCCACACAATATCGGCAGCTACCTTTTTACTAGAACACTAGGGCATTCGTAAAATGACGGTCTTATATAACAACTATTTTTGTGTGGGTTTAGAATATAAAAGGGCGCACTGTCTCCTGATCTGTGCAAAATCTCATGGGTTTACGAAAAAATAAAAAAACAGAAAACAAAAACCTTTTACACTCTCTAAACCGACTTTTGCAGATATTTGTGGATAAAGCACAATACTATTGCTATCCTTCTCATAAAAGTCAGATTTATTAACTCCCTTTCAGCGAGGCTCGATGTAGGGTCGATGATAACCCTTTCATGTATCACTCGAATTCTCTTGAACGATATCTAGAACCCGCAGTAAAATATTCTCGCGAAATGTCCTTAAATTCAGCAATCTTATTCTAGGCTTCTCTGATAAAATATCCCGCAGGATATGAAATTTCTAGATAGTATCAAAAATCGATAAAAGTTTCCTCTCGGCGCTTTTCATAAGACGAAAGAGTTTTCCGGCAACCGAAAATTTCCATTTCCTAAAGTCTTTCAGATTTGATCCTTTCAATGATGTCTAAGGCGAATATCGCGCACATTCACTAGACAGCTAGAACGCTATAACTATGTCCGGGGCTTAAGGTGGAAACTCGTTGTATTATTTTCTGATGTTTCGAGCCTCCACGCTTCAGACCCCGGCAATTTCTGAATATCGAAGAGTCAACAGGGAAGTCAACTGCTTTTAGGGCTCTTGCAAAGGGGGTATCTGGCGCGTACCTTAAGACTCCGTTTATGTAGATTTGCAATACAAAACTTTCCAAGTTGGTAGTAGATTTGATTCGGTTTCCATTTACAGTGATGAACTTGGGCAATAACAACCCATTATCTACCCAGGGGTCTTTTTCATAAGCAGCTTTCGCTTCAACCTTCTCTGCACGTACTTAAAGTTCAAGTGCGAAAATATTTTGCTCTTTACACAATTTCCACTTGGACGACCTTAGGAGTAGGCGACTATGGGGAAACTAGTCATGTAAATGCGGCTACTCATAACAATGCCAAATTAGGGATAACAAAGGAGCACAGCAAATCCAATTCTTACTTAGTTTGAACCGGAAAATAAAAATAGCCCGGCCTTCTAAGGGCGTCAATACAAGTTCTGTCACACTTCTTGAGGTATTCATCAATTCTTCTTGGGTTGAAATTTCCGGCCCCCGACGGAGAGGGTCCTTCGCTGCAAGAACGCCTTTTCCATATTTATAAGGGAGCTCCACAGAGTCTGAATCAGCATTGGTTCTGTCACCACAAATTGATTTATTCATGTAAAGGTCGGGCTTTGCCCCGCGATGCGTGCCAGACAAGCCACGCGAACTGTGGCCTTAATTTTCTACTTCGGCGGGCACTTTAGCCGCCCGAACCTCAGAGCCTGCATATTGGTAATTAGCTAATCGGAGTTTAAATCATTTCGATGAACACAAAGTAAATGAATCGCTTGCAAATGGTTGGAATTTGCTATCGGAGTCTCGCTGCGTAGTGGTCGACAGTGGCTTGGAGAAGAACAATCAACTGCAATTGATCGCCTCAATGGTTCCGGGTAGCCTTTAAAACCGCTTTGCAGCTTACGTCTTTGGGAGTCAATTATTTGTGGTAATTTTACAATGCTCAACGGGCAAACTGTAGATAGAAGTTCGTGCGATTAGCAGTGCGGTGTGTGCGTTGTGTCTTATTTATTTACCAATAGGTCGTAATTTGTCGGAGTGGTTTGGAGTAATATCTGCTAGGGACTTTACCCTGCGTTGATACATTAATTGTATACCTAATTAAAAAAGTCAATTGCAGCCATCTTGATATTGATCATATTCAAAGCAGACACCGACTCTTTCCTTGAAAAAATCTTAACGAACACGTTGCACTCTTGATGAACAGGAATGTTTGAAAGTGAAAAACTAAGCTCAACTATTCACGATTTGGAACGAGTATGCGTTGAACTTTGCGGAATAATGTTCTTTATAAATTCCATCTTCTGTTTACGCTCTCAGTTATTCCTAATGCTTGGCAACCTTACATATCTCATCTATCATGTTACTTGTTTAATTGGTGCGCAAGGTCGGTTTGTTGGAGCAGGGTGATGTAATGAGTTTCATTGCAATTGGCATCCTGACACCGTTCTACCCTTTTAGTCGACAGAGCGCTCAAAAATTTTCAGTATATGTCAGAGGCCGATGGTATCTCCAAAAATAGTTGTCAATCTTTTTATCTTTGCCCAATTTACATACGCAACCAACCTGCTAATCGCCTGGAATTAATCAATCAACGAATAGTTTCCATCTTAATCTCTTTTTTACGGATATTGAAACCAATGGGCCATTAATTTTTGAATAATTCACCACTCGGCCATTAATCGCGCCAACACTTCGATAACAAAAGGGCCATTACGTCATTGACCTCGAAACGCGGAGCACGAAAGGTCGCCTGAGCACCATCGAAACCGCGAGCTTGTTTTACACTCGACGCAATATGGGCTCTAAACACGACTTATGGCCGCATTTTGCTTGTAATTTTTTTTATCTAAACGAGGAAATTGTCGTACGAATCGGGCATAAGGGCCCCGGCCGCTGCCATTGAAATTCCAAATCTGAGTTATTCTTAGAGGTTTGCTCCATTCTCGATTGCCTTTGCCGAAATTATTTACAACCGCCTTACAAACTAATTGTAGGAATTTCGGGCGATAGCACAACTCCTTATGCAATTACAGGCCACAGGGTGAAGGGTTATGGAAATGAGATAAGAAGTCAGACCTAAACTGCTGATAAGAAAGCCTCGTTGGATTCAATTAACGACGACGTTTCATGGGTCAACGCAGCTAGCAACACACCACAGACGAGATGTTTCGAAACATGTTGCTAAAAAGTTCGACAATTGCGCGTTAAGTGCCGATGCGAGGGTGGTGAAAGCTGCGGCGATGCGGCTGCTCCATTCCTAAAGAGATTCGCTTTTAAAATTAAGCTTGAATTAAATTAAATCCGCGTTCAGATGCGTTGCGTAGACATAATTTCTCAATTATTATTTTAAATTAACCTGACCATTATGCATACCTTTACTGGTGGCCATGCAGAGAGCCGACATTGGAGCCGAGATGTGTTCCACACATGAGTGCCGCATTAATGAGTTCCAGTTTGGACTCGGGTTGCGTAATTTTGTTATTTCTAGTGACGCTTGTTTATTTTTTTTTGATTTTAAATGTTTTCAGTTTTATTTATTGATAGGACGCCAGCCTTCATTGCAATTATTTATGATATTCACTTCACTAACGTTTTTTGGGGAATGCGCCAGAAACCTTCTCGATAGCAAAATGCATCTTTAAATTAATTGGGACCAAGTAGGATTTTATGCTTTTGTTCATCCCTTTGACCTACTGACCTGAGACTTGGAAGTGGACCATGAGATGCCACAAAAGGGTATAGGCCTTGAACCAGCCTCTGCGAGCTTCTCCACAGCCTCATTACCCTCGATACCCCAGTGTCGCGGGACTCAACAGAGCGACGAGATCCTTTTTTTCCTGGCCAGGCTCTAGAGTACGTTAAAGGACTCTGCAACTATTTTGGAGGAAAACTTCCACGGTGAACTGCCTTGATGGCAGCCTTACTATCCACAAAGATGTTGGTGCATTTCAAATTTTTCTCAAGGTTGAGCCCAGCATAGGTCTCAATAACATGTATCTACTTCAGTCTGGAAAACAGAGGACCACCTCCTACCCATTGCAATCGAGATCTTGCACCATCTTTGACCCGTCAGTAAACCAGTAGAGGTCGGTTTGAGAAGCCTTTGTGGAGGAGGATCAGAAGTAAAAATGGCAAAAGAATTTCAGAGGTTCTGAGCTCCAGCAATAAACTCCCATTTGATGTTATCATTTAATTTAGCTTATAGTCAGCCATTAACAGAATCTACTTTTTAACCACACACAGAAAACCAAATATTTATATGAATTCTCTCAAAATCATCACAGAATCTTTTCAGATGACTCACTATGATATCAGTGCGCTTTCTGTTATCACGGAATGCAAAGACACAGGTTGTTTATAAGCCATCCACCTACGAATTTGTAGCATTGGGATGAGTTCAGATTTGCTTCGAGCATTCCCTGCTCCCTACCGAGGATTAGTTACACTGACGCAGCTGCCAAGTTTACCCTCCGATAAATAGACGCCAATTATTCCGTTTGTTTGTACATAGCAGGGCCGAGCGCGGCTTTGGTATGCCAAATAGATTAAGAATGCATATCTGGACTGTATGGGTGTGTACAGTACCCTAGTGAGTGACTTTTAATTATTTGTATGGGCATCAATTCTTGTGCTATTATTTCACCGCAAACTGACGACTATCAAAATCTGATCTTGGTGCAATTTTGCTCAATAGCGGAGCTCGTTTCAAGTTGTTTATATTTCCGCAGGGATAGAAGCGAATTCCATTCAAAAATGACTGCAGACCAGAACGAGAGGTGCAATCGGCGAAATGGAATTTGTTATTGCTTGATAGCAATCCATTGCACAAGCACTTTAGGGATTGCATGCTGGCTGTGTTTAAGGAGAACTACTTCCGAGGATGAAGATGCCTCGCCTGCCTGCAGCAGTCATTGGTGCGGAATGTTTCAAAATTCTATTTAGAGCCATATAAACAATGGAATTCAATCCCCGCTCGGAGATTATGCAAATAAAATACAATAATTTCGAGAGGATTGCCCTTCATTCGCAGAGAAATCCAGCCAGCTAGAATCACTTTGAAAAGGACGTCCCACATCCAGCTTGAATCATTCATGGTAAGGTAGCAAAAGAGACGCCAGACACGATCTCGCTGTTTCTTTAATAACCCACCTTTTCACTAAAGATCTCTCGCAACTATCTGCCGTGGTAAACAATTAACAGTTTTGCGGCACTTAACATCGGGCTATGTGCTCACAGGTGATTAATGTAGTCCCGTGAGTCATTATTAGCTACCAGCCGAAGAGGTGAGAGACACGACGAAAGAAAATTCTGACTGCGTTAATTCTCTGCTTGGTGGCCTTTAACTCATCGCGATGTGCAGCCCCACAAATCAAGCTCGCGATTGAATCATTTCCTTTGGAGAATGGCATTCCGCTTTATCTTTTTTGTGATTAATTATATTTTTACCTTGGATCCAGTTTGAATTTATTTGTGAAAGGCTTTATTGCAAATGAGTCTTTGTTTAGCTGCAGGTGAAGCATCCTTTGTTTTCCTATCTTGATGTAAAATTTTTTATTGTCATATTTGTTCTATTTGGCACAAAAATCTACTTTTATATTATTCCGCGGTGCTAGCAGACAAACGGATTTGTTCCGAGTAGTTTTTGTCTTCTTGTAGCTTAATCATTTGTTTTCAAAATTATCAGCTAATGAAATGTGTGTGCGTGTGTGTGACAGTGAAAAAATACTATAAGTCAGACCAAATTTGTATCTTGTGTTATGATTTTTAAATGTTCAGCAGAATTTGTTTGGTAATTGGCTGATATGTTTTAACTCAAGGTTATAGTCTAGAAAAGCTAAAACTATTTGCTAACATTGTAATATTGCAGCATAGATTATTTACAATGGAGCTTCCTTGTACGCAGTTAACATTTGCTGTTCTGTTCTGGAACAGCTTCCATCCTGGATAATTTTCGAGAACAGTATCCAGCACAAGGGGAAATTTTAAATTTGCCTTATGTTAACATGTGATTTTTAAATTGACAGTTAACAAATATAATAGATAAATGTTTTTATGAAGTTTGAAGCCGTAACTTACTGAAGTATTTGCAAAATTAGACGAAATTAATTTTTCAAATGTGTTGTACCTTATGCTGAGGCAAAAAAATACAGGTGACTTTCGCTCTGTAAGAAAATTTCCTTTGCCGTTTATTGAATGTTCCAGGACAGAACAGAACAGATTAAAAAACGCAGCTATTAATAAACCCCGAATTTTCAAAGTTATGATATTTATTTATACATAACTACCTATAATTAAAAAAATGTCGGGTTTATCAAAAAATATTCCTCCAACTATAAGCTGCAACTGTATCTACCCCTAAAACCCAATCTGTCCTAATCTACTTACGATAGCAGATCATGAATGAATTTTTAATTTTGAAAAATGACCGTAATGCATCAGCATTACATCGGCTGTCCCCAGTGGTAGACAATCTAAAAACTCTTAATGTAGGCAGGAGCATCTCTGGCACAAGTTCCATAAATTGTGTCTAGTCTGCAGCACCCGTAGGAGGCGAACAGTGCTCGTGTGCTCTACACATAACTTCTGTTGATACCCTCTGCTATGTCAATGAACCCCATTTAAAATAATTAAAATCATCGCTGTTAAGGGCATTCCTAAGCTGCAGCAGTATTATACGAGCTGTTCATGGTTTTCTACCTTGAGCCTATTTGCTCGTTCTAGAGGGACTCTTCCCTACATAATCGGCAGCAGTCAAGAACTACAAATCAAAGGACGTAAACGACCCATTTCCATTGTCCTTCCTGATGTTTGTGAAGGGCCCGTATAACAAGACAATTGAAGTTAATGGAATCAGACAACTGCGAAAACGACAGAAGGCCCTGAGGGGAGGACCGATCTGATTGATCCCGATTAGATTGGCTGCGGCTCTATTAGAGCTTCACTGTGATTCCCGCCGCCATTGTATCGCATTAAATTTCGATTGTTTTGTGGTTTTTCCCTAATAAAACAGGGAATTAGCCATGTTTCGGCTCTGATCCGTTTCATGGCTTAAAGGAGTGCAGCTTGACCCGGTTAATTGACGTCGACTAGCTTCGACACGACTGCAGCTCGTGATTAGCTGGGAATGGGGTCATTGAGACTAAACTTTTCCCATCTGCTGCGGATTAATTGAAATAAATTTTGAATTAAATGATTTCCCACCACCATGGAGGCTCCTTAAAAAACGCTCGATAGCCCTTAAGACCTCGTAATTCTGTTTTAATTTATGAACTCCTGGCAAGTCCAGGGGTCGCCCGTGTGGAAATGTGCTTGCCTTCTTCTTACTCATACGTTTGTTTATCAGGAGACGGGCTTGTGGGACTGATAGATGGTAAAAAGTAATGGCCTAAGAAGCGTGTCAAAACAAGGACAAAGAATGGAAATTCCTCTTTCTTAAATTCCTTGCCATTAGGTTCCATGACACCCCTCCAAGCGTATTGCTTCAGACAAATCAAGTACCTATAAAAAGATGTAATCAGTGGAGAAACCGGCCCCGGAAGATTGAACGTCTTCGGCTCAACTTCCTTTATTCTAAGGAGCTGCATGTGGCTTAATTAATTTTTCCGAATGAGTAAACATCCAACGAAAATTGAGTGCTTCAAGCCTGACTAATTTAGCGACTTCTTGCTGAGTTGACGTGCTGTAATTCAATACTTACATATATGCCGAGGAAGTTTCATTGAATTGAAGGGTCCAATCAGAGCTTGCTGGATTCTTTTATTATAGTATACCGAATGTTGCATTTTCCAGTGGGCAAGGGTAATGTGGAATTTCAGTTTGGCTCTTTTATTGTTACTTCTATCTTTTGTGTAGAATTGTGTTTCAATAACTTAATGTTTAATTATTCAATTGGGAATGGAATTTCAGAATTGACATTTTCGTCTATTCTTTTTATGGTTCCATAGTAGCTTTAAATAAAACAACAAATCATTTTCATATTATTAAATTTTGGGATAAAATATCCTTAATTGAAGTTTATGTTTACATAATAATTAAACTCGGTCCTCGTGAATAACGTGATTTATGTAAGAAATCTCCTCCTATGTTTGGTGAAAGGCTGGACGTCAATTAGCTTTAACTGCTGCTCATCATGTTCTAAAACCACAGCCGTAAATCAATCAGCTCGGGCCAATTAAATTAACCAAATTAAAAGCAATTAGGACCGGCGCTAAGGAAGCCGTTAAACAATAATAATTCAAGCTCCAAGGACCATCGGGGAACCACAAATCCAATAAACCTAGCAAGCATGGCCAACCCCCGTAACACTGTTAATTGGGGCCATTTATCGCATCGAGGACCACCTTGACTTCTGGGACGACCCATTAAATTGGAAGAATCTTTGAATTTTACTTAAAAACAACGAAACGAAATCGAAGTAAAACGGAGTGTCCGTGGCTTTATGACTTTCCTACGTGCTTCCTTCTCAGATCGAATTGAATTTCCTCGGTAACAACTCTGCAACAAATCACTATCGTGGTCGGGAAAGTTTAGCAAAGAGTTGCGGGGGTACAATTGGCCTGAAAGGGCGCCTTCTAAGTGTTGAGTCACTAACGATTTTTAAGAATCTAATTAGCTTATGAATGGACATAATTTCGATAATTGTGGGAAAATTGTTCTGAAACAGCAACGTACGTTTGAAGTGGTGCTACTCCTGATAAAATTTTTGCTGCTATATTTAAGACTCAACCGCAAGCTTTATTCTGCTGAGAAAATACCTTTCAATCTTAAATTCGGCTTTTTCTTTTTAGTCTTTCATTTTGCCCTTCGCAACTTTTGACCATCATTAAAACTTTGTCAATACAAACTTTTCGTCATTCACTTAAAATTTTTTGAAAGGCTTCGCGCTGCAAGACCGAGGGCTACCATGGTCCGGGGCTTCAACTGCTCCTTAGCTTCTTTTCATTCTCAGAAATCAAATACGTAGACTGCAAATTTTGTATTCTATGCAAAGAGCTTGAAGTCATTACGGAAACTAGCAACCATCGACAGGGAAAGGGCTTTAACTTCGTTACGAAGTCCTTCGTTGTCAGAATTATCGTCGACCAGCATTGAGGGTAAAGATGAAAAAGTCAATGGCGTATTCCCAGACGTTACAACAGTACGAGCGTAGTCTCTCTATAAAACTACCCTGGAACTGAGCGGAATAAGAGAAAAATCCAGATTTAAGTAGGCAAATCCAGGTTGTGCTAGTGCTGACAAAGTTCCAAGGACAATTGAATTTGTGCTGGGAATTGATTTCATTATGAAAAATCTAGTGACTGCCTTCTGCTGTTCTAAGAAGAGACAATCAGACTCTTGCAGTGAGAAGGTATATAAAAATTGCTATATTCGTTGCTATACTGTCTAATAATTAATTAAGGAACAATTTTTGTACAAATAAGAAAACACCGACTCTGCACTCACGAGGAAGTTCATCATGACTTTATTTAAATTTTTACGTTTACTGCGCCTGCGCCAGTACAACAAATTCACACTTGCAACACATGCGGTGGTAATAAAATTCCGAGGCTGCTTTGTGTTTTTATCACTCTTAAAGTTTTTATTTACACTTTAGAGGAAAATTAAAGCATTTTGAATTCGGGCAGCGTGGGAGCCATATAAACACGGTGCTGCATCCCTTTTACCGAAAACCTCGGAGTTATTTTTTGATTATTTAATTGAAATTACCCAAACTTGTTGAGATGGCGAAATAGAATAAAAACAGCTATGTAAAAGAAATTCAATAGAACCAGCGACACTGGATGAGGTGCGTGAAGCTGTAAAACACGAAAAAGCAACAAATCGCCAGGCGTCGATGTAATCGCAGCTAAGGAAGGAGGCTGCAACTCTTACCACAACATCTGGGAGGAAGAACTTATATCAGATGACTAGAAGAAAGCAATTATATTTCCAAAAAGAAGATAATTTAACCTGTAAAAAATACAGAGGCATACCACACCGCAGCGCCAGTTACAACATATTGATAAGGAAAACGTCAGTCCAGAGAAGTGCGTCCATAGCAATGCACTCTGTACAATTACTTGGATATGCAGATGTCCTGACCATTGTGGGAAGATCCTTTTAGCAGCTAAAGAACCTTGTTTCGAACTAAAAGAGGCGGCAGAGGATATAGGCCTGAACATCAACGAAGAAATAACATAAGTGATGCAAAGTTCAGAACTGGAAGATTTAGAATGGGAAGTAGACTTAGAATAGAAGTAGCCGATAAAACAGCCTCCCTTGGGTCCACAATTACAAAAAGAAACGAAGATTAGGAAGAGTTAACTAAAAGATACTGGCTATAGTACTGTGCTATGGTAGCGAGACTTGCACTATGACCCAGGACACAGAGGAACGAGTAAAACGACTCACGGAGAAATGCCCTAGAGGAGTCCAAGGCTCTATTTGGGCTGTAACGCCATTGGATGGATGGAAATAAAAGATATGTTTAATGGCTAAAGGGTGATTTCAATGCAAACTCTCTTTCACCAAATTATTCCCTTCAGCATCTTTAATTTATTATCATATTCTTTATCAAACGTCAAATATGCCGTAATATATTCATAGCTCGGTTTTGTGGCAATCTAAGCGAAGGCGATAAATGTTGTAATCTAAGCGAAGGCGATAAATCTCGCGTGCACGGGAATTATAATTAAGTCCATACCTGCTCCGCCACTAGAGCCACAGCTAGTTATTAACTTGTAATTAGTCCACTCCTGTTTACACAGCCAGTGGACAACTTGTCGTCATCTTGCGACTGCCATTCATCAGGCGTTTAGGTTTCATCGGAACCAGTTCAAGTTCGGAATCAAGTCTTTAAGACACAATCTGGAAGCTCTGTGTCGTAGTGCCACTTAATTAGTGGACAAGACAGAACACTCGTATATCGTTGCAGCCGTGCACGAGCAAGCCCAGGGCCCGCACTCTCATTATCGCAGGATTAACAGTATAAAGAATGGTTTCGCAGCTGGAAGCAGCTCTGATTGATTTATTATAACCGGACATGAATATATCGCCATGGACAACGACTAAACGCGATCACTATCTGGCAGAGCAATTAATTAGGGCTTCCTGAATATGTGTGGCACCGAAGGGACGTGAATTAGAGTTTTCTACTATTCGGGTAATTCTTTAATGTGAGCAAATTACCTTCTCAGTTTGCTCCATACCCCGGGGATCCGTTCATATTTTCTTGTCGGATACCTTGGAGCTAATGGGGCTGCCCAGATAATTCTTCATGTCTGTCGGTTGGAGCTTTCCTCCATTTTGCGGCTCAATCAAGATTAATGTTGCCCGCAATTATAAGACTTCTGAGCAATGCTCCCAGATCGCTTCTACCCATCTTCGGATTGAAAACTCTTCTCTATGGCGTGTTAGTGCGTGATGTTACAAACACCAGCCCGATGCCTGCCTCAGTTCCTAATTTGAGACTCATTCATAAACTTTAGTTTCGAATTGCAGAACTTTTTCCCTCCAGAGAATAGAGAAACCCATGCGATAACTGTTCGGGACAGAAAGACATTCTACTTCTGCTTTTAATATACCGAATCTAGGACAATGATTCCCAATTAGGTTTGAAGACGATGATGCTTTCATCGAGGATTCGGTGCATTGGTGTGGCTGAACACATCACCGTTGCCGACTTTACCCCACAAATTAAATAACTTCGCACTAATTTGGCAGCAGAGTAACCGCGTTTAATTTCAGATATTTCAAGTCATTCTAGACCCATTATTCTAATTACTTCGTAATGCCGACATTGCCAACTTCTGAATCTAGGGAAAAAATTAATTTTTAAGTAAAACAAATCCACTCTGTTGAGCCAGGCTCCTTCCACCTGCAATTCGCGGCACATCTATGCGGTATCATGCATTGATGCCATTAGTAGCGATAGGAGGACTGAGGTTTCTCCCATTAGTGATAAGTAGTGAACAATATTTCCGGCACGTTCGTTTGTTAATTAATTAGCAGTAACAGTCGCTGGCTCTTTTCTGTGTTGGCAAAAACCTGGTAAACGGCAGATAATTAGTTTCTTTGTTTTATTTTATCAAGTTGCATTAAATGCAGGTGTTCACTGCATGGGAGAATGAAAACCGTTAGGCCAAACTGCAAACGTTAGATATATCTCGACTATGTTGCAATGCATGTTACGACTGAAAGTTTGCGATGGTTATACTGATGATAGTGCAACTGTTTTGCTCCCTTCTGTTACAAGGAATGAAGGTACTCCAAATAAAATTAAAGCATATTAGTATTAGTCATTTAGTTGGGACCTCTCAGCCCAACACCATCTCTGCCGGTGCCCCTAGGAGTCAATTAGAATATTTGCTCTTTTCTAATTTTCACATATGACTTACTTTCTGCGCCTTCTAACACCCACCTGACTCCTGGCCACCTTAAACCTCTTATATCCTTCGAACTAAGCACTAGCCTAATACTAGACATTGCACCAGTACAAAGGGTGACTCCTGGACTTACAACTGCCACATAAAAAGTTAGTAGTGCTCAGTAGTTCTCTGTTTCGTTTCCTCTTCTTTTGATGAGGTACTGGGTCCAAAAGTGCCGCGCTGTATTGTACTACACCCCAATACCCCATACTTGCAGGCCAAACCGCTTGAACAGGTTCAGCACTCTGCCTAGTGGCTTGCCGCTTAGACTTGACTATTTGAGCAGGGTCTCGCAGAGCAACAAGGAGAACTTGATTGAGAACGCCCAGGTCACCAAGGTCACGTTGGCAGTCCCAGAGTATTTTAGACTTGTCCTACGGGACCTTGTCGCTCTGGTTGCCGCTTGGCTTGGATCCGTTTGTTTTTGTAGACCCTTCTTAAGTTTTCATGAGTGTATGCCGCAGTATAGCGTACACCTCTGCTTGAAAGACAGTTGCTAGGGTGCCTAGGCTTATCGCTCTAGGCTACAGGAGCTACCCCGCCGAAATACTTGACTTGGTGCTATGATCCTTATATTGTATCTGACTAATCATATCCCAAAGATTCTTATTTAGTAATAAAATTTGCAATTATTAAATTTCGTTTTCTCGTTTCCTTTCCTAGGACGTGGAAAATATTTACTCACGATCTTATGTTCCTGGATCACTAACACAGCATAAGTTTGAAACTCTCGGAACGCACGAAGCAGTTAAACAGTCACGAAAATCCCACGTCACATCCCAGAAGCAGCATAGAGGTAAGTCGGTATCGAATTAAAATCAGTGCCTACAAAAGCTTTTGAGAATACGTTTCCAGTTCTTGCCAATGCTCATGCATCTAAGATTTTCGCCGAAGCAACCTGCCGACTTCCAAAACCAAAAGTGGAGAAAATACAGAAGGATCCATCGAAGGTGTATGTGCCGCATTGCACAATCTTACACAGGTGTGGAGACGATACGGGCTGCTGCAGCATGGACTCACAAACCTGCGTCCCGAAACGAACTCAAGATGTTGACTTGTACTTTTTCGTGAGTATCTGTGAAAACTTTCACTGTTCTTATATCAATTTTTAACCCGCCCCTTCGAATGCCAATCAATATCACGAGGAGCGGCTTATCACATTCTTAGCGAAATGTGAAAGCCTTGTATTTTGTCACCCCCCCTAAAAGAGGATTTCACTGTGTCAAAATCTGTTATCCATTTTGTATATAAATCACTTGGGAATTGCACTACACACGGTGGCATACCAGCGCCGAAGTGTCAACATGCCTTCGAACGATTATGGGATGTCGTAAAGTTAATTAGGAAACACGTCTGCTTTCAGGCTTTTGTGAGGCGGAACAATTGCAACAAAGATAAGAAAATTTTCTCAAGTAGCTCCCGCGGCGTCATATGAGGCGTTTAATGGTTCATAATTTGTTTTGGCTCATTTGAGGCTCCATTGACACCTTGAAGTCTTAGCAGTGTTATATGGAGCATGTGGCTTAAGAGAAAGCGATTGGGATTCTTACTCGGCTGGTGTTTTTGTTGGGACCGAAATAGCAGGGTTAAACCTTTCAAGCGCAGCGACTAGCCTTATCGAAATATTGAAATTGAAATCATGTAACAGTTTTACCTAGTAAAGCATCGGCTCGTTTGCACGCCTGTGAACGGGCTGCTACAGAGTACACGCTAAACCCAATACTGAATTCGAGTTGCCGATTTGCAGGCGTGAAGCACGAATAAAATGTGAAAAAATCGACTCTGGGTGGGCGAAATAAAGGTTCCTTCAAAGCACTTTTGGTCTGGTGCATTCGCAACCTGGATTTAACAAGGCGATAACATTCAGGGCAACAATAACATTCGATAGATGAAAGGAGTTCGTGAAGTAGAGTCCAGATTTTTTCAGAATATCACAATTACATTGTCTTTCGGATGGATTTCCTCCGTCGTTGTATCATTGTGCCTGGCGACACACAAGCACTGAGGACGCACTTATTTTGGTACTAAGGAGTTCGCTGAAGAGCGGCGGCCAAGTGTAAGAGGGATGAAAGACACTTTTCTGACTCGTTTTATTTTATAAAAACACGAACTACACGACGTAAAAATGTCCTGACGCTTTTCAAAATTATCGGATAAAATGCCCTAAAGGACCTGCTTCACATAGTCATTAAAAAACAGACCAAAGGCTTGAATGTCGTGAAGAACAGCGTGAGAATTCGGTTGTGAAAATTGCTCAGCTCTGCATAAACTATGACAGATTCGTCTGGATGTCATTCATCAGATTAATTCGACGAAGTCGGTAATGAGGAAGACTTGCTGATGACGACCTGTCCGGAAATCATGAAATAGCCATACCTATTTTGAAGACGAACGATTGGGTTTCTCTTTATTCCGCGAGGCTACTCTAATAGGCAATATTTGGTCGATTATGTGACCACGCCATGCAAACAACCTAATCAGCGGCGATCGCGGTGGCGTGGGTGCTTCACAATACCTCACATCTTGATACCAGCAAAAGCATTTATTGTAAAGCTTAAAAATATCAAAAAAGCTGACCCCTTGGACTCCATACTGGGGAGTCTGGCCACCAGTGTTCCCGTGGCGCTTTATGACTGCCAATTCTGTCAATAAATCAGTCCCAACTAATGAGAGTCGGATGCTAATTTTGTAACATTTTAACCGAGCATGTGTGATGGCCACATGTGAGCGGTGGAGCTCGAGTCTTTCCGTGTTGAGTTTCACAATTCCCGGAGTTTTGAAGCTCTGAAATTTATATTTGACAGCAGTCAATAGATCACGAATGGAAAATAAATTACGCCCGGCTCGCTCTGGGTTAGCAGTTCTTTTGTACTTTCATTTCCTTCTCAAGCGCGCAACTGGCAGATATGAACCATTTTAAACAGCAGCAGTGATTTTAAAATTACTGATTGATTCCCTTATCTGGGCACCATTTATGAAAGATGACCGCATGACATGGGTACGTGAATTGTGTCCGCCGCACTCACTGGCCGTGAACGGTAGATTTTCACAAAACACACCGGCAAGAGGTGATTAGACAAGCCTCATATCGTGCAGTAAGTAATTGGAACTTTTCAGCCGAGTTCTCCTTTTATCAAGGGCCAGCAGACATACCGGATACGGATGGAGCTCTCTTGTCAACTGGGAATGGACATAAATCTTGGACGTCCAATCTTGATTTCGAGTTCAACTATTTTAGAGTAACTTTTGTGGGTAGTCCTGGCAGCTGTGGCACTTAATGGTGGCTCCACTCAACCCCTTTTCGAGTTTATTTACAGCAAAGAAGCGCGGTATATCTCGGGCACAAATTTGTGGAATGTTGCTACAGTATACGACATGGCACTACTCTGTGAGGTACTTACTATCACGTGCAAGAGACACCGCAGAGCACTGCCAAGAGCTCGGCATGGCGGCATGCACAACAACCGCAAAATTTGGAGACTTTTGGGTTGTTTATCAATTTATCACCGGACTGAAGTGCTGCTCCTCAGAAGGGTTTCGTTCCTTTGAAAAATGAGCAACCCGCTTCGGCTGGTGACCTGGTACATTATTCATCGCTGCAAAAAGCTTCCAGCAATATGAAGAACGTGAGATTTGTGTAGGTAGGGTGTTGGACTATTACGGATCATGCGATGGTGTCATAAAAATAAGGAGAATTTTTCTATTTCAAAATATAACAGAAGCTTCCATTTTGTATTTTATTATAACCCCATTTGGATATACCTGAATGATTAATAAATCGCTCTTTTCAAACTGCAGCTGCTTTTTTATATCTAGTTATACCTGACCTTAGGGTTTGGGCAATTATTTTCAGCAAAAACATTGGAACTAAAAAACTGAGGAAAGTTAAGAAAAGAGATACGAGATGAGTTTTACTTAATTTTTGTTTTAAGACAAATGAAGGCAAATTTCCAATTTAAATATCAGATTTTTCGAACAGACCTCGGGATTTGTATCCTCCAATCCTGAGTGTGAAATCATTGTTGCTGGTGATTTCAATGTTCACAATGCAAACTGGCTGAGTTACTCGAATGGCACTAGTATTTCTGGCAAATACGCTCAAGAGCAAGGTGTCTCAAAGAGCTTAATGCCAAGAAACCCATTGGACCCGCCAATATACTCCGACCTTTAGCTAAATCTCTGTGCAAACTCTTTGCCCTATCATACTTCCCCACGCTCTTGGAAACTCTTACATGTTCAGCCCATACCGGAAAAAGGTGACTCTAGCAATCCCTCTTACTAGCGCCTAGGAGCAATTAATTCTATTTATTTATTTACAGTCTACAGAGTAAGTCTGCAACAGACAGATACAAATTAATGAACTTATAACTATGAGTTTAACAAAAATAACTGGAAACAATTCCTTTTTCACTCAAATTTGATGCTTGTCCGACTCCACTACTAGGCAAGATTACACAATATCAATAACCAATATTATTACATAGAATGGACTTGAATGCATCTCTATCCACAGTTAAATCAATTAGAGCAATACGTTATTGGTTCATGTTGGTCATAAACAGTCCTATGCTGCGAAACAAACAATAGACGTCTCGATCTTAAAGATACGCCAGGAGCATAGATATTAAAAAGAGCAAGCAATGAAGTAGATTTAATTCGAAAACATAAAACATCCCTGACAAACGTTATACTAGCAATATGCCTTCTAGTTTCTAAAGTCTGAAGTCCAAGAAGCAAACATCTATTCGCTCCAAGACCACGGAGACAATAACCAGCAAAACACTTATGGGTATCGAGAGCCCAAACATATTCTGAATAACAAACAATTCGGCTTTAGACAAAAATCCAGCGCCATCCTTTTAGTGTGTCTAACAGAACACCTCCACCGAGTTTGGTCGCTTTTCATGTCAGCAAAGCCTGACCCAACTTTAATGAACCGGACTGAAAGTTTCTGCTCTGGTCGTTCAATTGAAGTAGTATTGGGCGGCGTCAAATATAACCCCCACGCAATCTCTACAGGTGCCTGCCAGGGATCAATTTTATCACCCGTTCCTTTCCTAATCTTTATAAACGACCTGCCCTCGGTCCATTCCAACCCACTCCACAGCTTCGCTGAGGGCAGTACTTCCAACGTAATAAACACTCTCCGCCCCCTCTGATACTCGCAACACCAGTTAAACCTGCTGGGCTCATTCGACTGTGGGAGAACCTTTCACAGTCATTATTTCCGAACTTGTACAACATCCAAGAGATCAAACGCAAGGCTTACCGTTATCAGCTTCAACGTCCTCATACCCTCAAACCTGTTCTAGCTCCCGTACTAAGCATAAGCTAGCATGACGTGACCAATGCCATGACTGACTGGTAGTACAGGGTGATTCCTAAGCTTAGATCTGCCACGCAAAAAACATTTTCTTGCATAGCTAAGCAATGTGGCAAGGGGCGCTCCAATTTTCAGTTGTTTGTAATTTCCTAAGTTACAATACAAGTGTTAATTACCGGTTGAAGCCAAATTTGCTCAGAGTGTCACACGTCGAACCTAGTGCCAACACTACTCCGCTCCTGAAACAAATTTATAGGCACAGCTCTTGGTGCTCTCAAGTATCTACAAATAGTATCTACATATAGTATCTACATCCTTGTTCTACACACAAATTACAACGTGCCTAGAGTCCGTGGTTCATCCAACCTGAACTAGGCTACATGCGACGTGTGCAGATTTTTCTTACGTTGTCGTCCACTCAAGGCTCTGCAGACTGGTGCTCCACAGACTTGTTCGACCTAATAAGATTGCCTAAAGCTGCGAGTGTTATATCCAGATTAAGAAGAGGAATTCATTTAGGCGACATACATAGATGTTGTATAGCTAAATCCCAGCAACTAAGTACCTCGCCGGAACTATAGCTTCAAAGAGAAGCGACCGCAATATAACTGGGGCAGGAGGAAACTCAATTTCAGCTATTTTGGAACGTAATCGGTGCTTGGAGGAGAGGGTTGAGGACTGCTTGAGTGCTTTGCATGCAATTAAAGCCGGATTTTGTGCGAATAACTCCTGGAGAATCTCGTGATCGAATATATCGAGGATTTAGCCAAAGCAAATAAACGTACTTTTGAATTCAATAAATTATTTCCAAGCTTGTTTGGAAATAGGCTGCAGAGCGACAAATTAATACGTATGCTTGTCTATTTCCTTCATTCTTTTCTGCTTTAAGTAGTAACTTTTAAGCTCCACACTCAAAGATTTAAAAAAAGAAACATTCCCTTAATTCTTTTTACACTTTAGGTAAAGTCCTTGAAAGTGAAACAAGGAACTATAGAACGTCACACCTTTATAAATCACACTGAGTGCCATTGTGTTGATAAGAGCAAATATCCTAGTCAGTTGCCGCCTGCAATGATAAGAAGGGCGACTATTCTAGATTGCAATTGTCCGAGACTTTTCGAGAAGCTCCTTCAAGAGGATGGGTTCTGCAGATGTGATTGCTCATCTGGAAATAGTGGATGCGACTGGCTTAAGAGAGGAATGGAACATTTTTCAATGGTGGATAGAAAGTAAGTGACCAAAACCTTTTCGGACTTTGTGCTACTAGAAGTTTGACAATCGCGCGGATTGCTACAGTTGACTACACTTTAAATTTTTCTATCTGCAGGTGCATAACTGAGGGACGATGTAAGCCCCCCACTTGTGAATATGGCAGCTACGTCAAAAGGCAAGGTCGTTGCCCTAGAAAGGATGACGTGTTGTACTCGAGGGCCTTTCATTAAAAGCACTGCTTCAGCAGGATATCGATAAGTTTTAAAAGAATTTTTAAAGAAAATGTTGAAAAGACTTTAAGCAGTTTAGTTTCTTATTGTAAAATAATATTTCTATTTTTGTTTTTATTAATTAAAGTATGCTAGTTTTAGACGATATAAATGTATTAATTTAGCACTTAATTGCAAGTAATGAGAGTAACGAAGAACATTAGTGAGAAATATATATTCAACGCAATTAAAGAACCGTTAGCAAGTTCTTCAAGACCTTTTAGCTTATTCTAGAGCAACGTGGTCTTTGGTTGTCTGAATATATTTGCTCGTGACTCTTTGGAGACGTGTTCGACGATGATGGCGAGACCGAATCACTTAAGATTAGTCCATATTTTCTATCGATTTTAATTTTTTCCCCTCTTGATTATATTGAAAATTGTCGAGAATAGATTTTTTCTGAGAATTGGGTCTGCTCCTTGATTTATGTTGATTGTTCGAAAAAGTTGCACTCTAACCAGCTTCATCATCGTTTAGCAACTTGTCGAATATACTACAAGCGAGGCTAGGACAAGCAAGTCCTTTCAAGTCTTTTGCACCTGATAATAAATTAGCGGTGAAAACGAATTGTTTTTTAGGGCATAGGCAGATCTGCAGTAATCATCTGGAAAGTTTGCCCACTGTCCATTATAAAAGACGACTACAATCCGGGGTCTTTACAGGCAATTTTTCCGCCAATGCCAATATGAAGATCCCGGCTAAAATGTGTAGTTTATTGAACTCCCAAGACTTAATTAATTGGAATGTCGCGATGCAGAAGTGTGTCTCAAGAATCCGGTTCCTGTCCTATGGCGCATGCATCTATAAAAACTGCATCATATCATTGCGGGTGTGTAAAAATAATATTTTTATGGAGTCGGGTTTACTTTTTATTAAATTTTTTATATTTACATAACTTCATTGGAAAACCGAGATGAGGCATTTGTTATTTGGAAAAAGTGAGAAGATAGCTTGCACTTACCTGTTGCTTACCTTATTAAAGCTCAGATTTTTTAATATGTTCTGTTTTGTTCTGGACCAGCTTCCATACACACTCTTGTCCTCTATAATTATCGAGAACAGTATCCATCACAAAATTAGCAAAATTAGATGAAATTACTTATTTGAATGTGTTGTAATTCAAGCTAAAGGTAATAAAATGACAAGTGACTTTAGCTCTGTAAGAAAATTTCTTTTGCCGTTTTTTTAATGTTCCAGGACAGAACAGAACAGATTAAAAAACGCAGCTTAAATACTGCTGCGAGTACCCTTAAGTTTTTATAGTAGGTAAGGCTTTATTTTATTTTTTTGGAAATCTTTTGTTTCATCTTTTAACATAGAGCCACCGAGTATTTACATACCTCGCATTTTTTCAAAGCTTAGCACGTTTTGTCAACTTTTAATTTTGTATCTCGAATTTTAATTTCTACCTTTTTTTTTGGTCTGATATGCCGAAGAAACGAAAAAATGGACTTTGTATTTCTTGAAGAGTTTGAATTTTATCAAAATACTTATGATTATTTGTTGAAAAAGAAACTGTCACTATAAATACTATATATGTATATCGTTAAAAAACATTTAAATTAACAAATGGTGACAAAATCGCTGCAGTTTCTTGTATTCAAATCGAACCCCATTAAATTCTAGTCACTTGAAATAATTTTTATTAAGATAGTCAAATATTTTAATATCTTGTGAATTAAATTTAGTAACAAAATAATTAATTTAAACAAAGATATAAGTAAATTACCAATAATAGCACACATGTATCTTAAAATATTTTATTCCAAAATCAATAATAAACAAATATATCTTTTAAGGTAATTATAGAAATCGTTTTTGTTACGTAACTAGAAACTAGTTCGAAAAACAAATTTTTATCCTCCTAACAAAATAATTTATTCAATATAAGAATAATAAAATTAGTTTATTGATTAATATCAATTGTAGTTCAAATTGATCCAAAAGAATTTATTTATAAGACAAGAAAAAACCTTAATAATAATAAAAAAAAAATAATAAATTAACTAAAAATTGTGTTATTCTAGTTTACATTTTTGTAAATTGACCATGAATTAGTTACAAAGATAGAAAGTATTGTATAGACTATTTATTACTGTTGAAATAAATTAAAATAACAGTAATCATGTTTAATGGCGTAAAGTTTTAAAATTCTGATGTGTAATCTAAGGTAAGGCATAATAATTCTTTTGTACATTCTTTTATTAGTTTTACCAGTTACTGATATATTAGATTATTCAATAAAGATTATTAAAAACAATTAAATCTTTTTGTGTTGCTTTTTTTGAAAATAGCCCGTCGTAGACTAACTTTAAAGCCTGTAAAATTAGGAAAAGTGCGGGTGATAGAATATACCCCTGAGAAACGCCGGGCGAAATAGTGCAGGGTTTAAATTCGACGCCATCTAGCCTACCTTGATTGAACGGCCAGAAAGAAAACTCTCCATCCAGTTCCTTAGATCTGATTCTCTATACCAATGGCTTGGAGTTTAGTCGTACAAATATTGTCTAAATATATATTGTGGTCTCCATGATTTTGGAGAGAATAGAAGTAATTGCTATTGGACTGTAGTTGGCCTCACATTTTTTTAGAATTGCCAGATTTGGTAGAGCGAATAGAACAGCTGCATTGCCAGTTGAACAGCTATATTGCGAAAGAGGTTTGACTGGTACCTATCCTTATCATTTTTACGGCTACTAGCTGCTGTTACTTAACTTTGGATAGCTTCTATTGTTTCGCTAGAAAAATTATCTAAACCAATCTTGAAAGAAGTCCTTTGAAATACTCAATGCCTGGACAGAAACTATAGAACTCATCTTACTTAAAACGATTCATACAGAACGTCTTCTGCTTCTTTCATTTCGAGACTTATTGTCCATAAATTGGTATGTTGCCCACAAAACAAGAAACTTGTTAAGATTTTCCTAAAATGGTATTTCTTATATCTTAATAATGCCATTTCCAAGTCCATTCCATCACTTATCTTCTTATTCCTATTAAACATGCATTTGGGGTGGTCTTAGCTTCAATTTGTGCAATCACTCGCCCAATTAGCACACAAGAAATCGCTGTAATTTGCTGGCATTCTTCATTTATCGTTCCGAGGGATCTGGCCGTTTTGATTTACTTTGATTTAAGGGCGCCGAGGAACACAGCACGGAGACGACTTTAATTGTGCAGAATGTCCTTTGAAAAGCTCCCTACCAGACGCCCTTAATCCGTTATAAATCAGCGACGATGGGGCCATTAAGGTCCGTTAATGTATTTTTCGTTGCTTTATTATCACAAACAAGATGCGATCAGATCTCGCTCTGACTTAGAAGTCATCCGCTTCCGATTTTTCAGATTTACACGTGACTGGCAAGAACATAACGAAAGAAGGTCATATCCTGCAGGTACTAATCGTGTTTATTAAGGCAAGAAGATAATGGTCCCTTTCAGGAGGCTGCTGCTAATTAAAACTTGTGCCGTCTGTGTTCTGGGTAAAATCATTTCGGAATACATTTTTAATCCACAAGAAAATCCCACAAAAGATTCAATTAGCGCCCTTCTCACACACTTGTATACCTGTTCGGTCCTGAGTGTAGCGGTACCCAATTACCTATTTTCTAATTAAAGCGGGGCACATTTTTAGCCCATTTCGAGAATGTGTGATGCTGTGAGCACCTTTGGCGGTCTGGTATTTTTAGATGCTGGTGCACCTGGAGAAACTCGTGGGAAATGAACTGTCTTTGGTTGCATCAGACGCGAAAGACACTTTGCAGCCCAACGATATTCATGCAGCTGGGAGTGCATCAATCATCAATGTTCAATCGGAACAAAATTTACGTCTCTATGCCGGAGGAATTTTGTAAACAAGCATCCATTTCGGAGGTAAAGCTTTTAGTGCACTTTCTAAGGTCTTTCAAGTGGACACAAAAGAGTAGGATTTATGCGGAATGAAAGACTGTAAAAGTGGGAACAACATTTTTATGTTGCGTTTGTACAATAACCAGCGCATCGTCGACCAACTATCGCCCGATTTTGCCGGGCCCTTTGGAAATGCACTCGAAACAGGGTGGAGTTACGACTTTTCTAATGAGAATATGTTGAAAGCCCTTCGATGGGTGCCCCATATTGAAATTGCGACCCGAAATGAAGCGAGAGGCAATTTATAGCAGCAGTTAGCATAGTTATTGCCCGGGATAATATCGGTTATTTCGCCCAGCCGCGAACGCTATAATAGCAGGTTGATATCTCTCATCGAATGCAATTATGCGCTTCGATGTGACCGTCAACCCACAAAAGAAATATGCCGTTGGTGGCAAAAATCCTGTGTTGGGCAGAGAAATGGATTCACACATTTCGACTACTCGGAACGTTTTGCCCAGCGAGAGGCTGCAATGCACAGAGCATTAATTAAAATGTCAGAACAAGTACTCCCTACTAACGAATGCAAAATCACGGCACAGTAAATGGCAGTGGCATCGTGTGTGTCGGTTCTTGTTTAATGTGTGCATTTTAAACTTTTTTGCTATCAGCATTGTGGGGGAGTGTTCGTACAACCCTGTTACTACCGTCTGCAGTTTGAATTAAACTTTTATGGGAATGTGTTTGAGGTAAATATTGCAAATTAGCTGAATTTTTCATCATTTAAATTTGGAATCCATAACCTTGCTGCACGGACAAACAGTTCTAGGCATGGTCACAATTTAAAATTTCAGACCGCTTAAACATGAGATGGGGGGCGAATGGCTAACAAAGACCTCGGAAGGTGGTGGCACCCGATTTGTCACTTCTGCCAAAACCCGAGAAGAGTCACTGCAGACGAACACCTAGCAGCTCTGTTAGCAAGTCCTAATCCCACCTCCCCGCGGTGCCCCCTGGGGTACTTCTTCGGAAGGAGCTAACGGGAGACGGTCGAATGGCGAGTTCTCTGCGCCACAAAACAGAGTTTTAAGTCGGTTGGGCTGAGGGTTAGCAACCCGCTCCCATAAAACACACAATTGCTACGAATCGGCAAACATTGCCTCGGAACCGGACGGACAACACGACGACGACCTTTGCTTTTCGAAACAGGACACGAATCGGATCATGGAATGTGAGAACTCTGCTTGCTGATGGACGGCTGGATGAAGTGCTCAACGAGATGAACCGCTATAAAATTAAGGTCATGGGACTCAGCGAGACCAGATGGCCCGATGCGGGGGAACATATCTGCCCAAACGGTGAGTCCTTCTTATATTCTGGGAGAAACGAAACTGAAAATCGTAGGAATGGCGTTGGCGTAATACTCACCAAGGAAGCCAGGTCCAGCCTCATTAGCTGGTCACCAGTTTCTGAGAGGATTATTACCGTGCGCCTACGTACCAGACTAAGAGGTACTACGATAGTCCAATGCTACGCTCCAACTGAAGACGCAGACGATGACATCAAAGACGAGTTCTATATGCGACTGAATGAGGTTTTTCGCTCTATTCCAAGGGGAGACATCATTGTTTTGATGGGTGACTTAAACGCACAGATCGGCCCCAACAACACCGGCCTTGAAAACACAATTGGAAATCAAGGCCTAAGCCAAGATACCAATAACAATGGTGAACTTTTCGTTGACTTCTGTAGTTCCCATCAACTCATGGTAGGTGGAACTTACTTTTGTCACAAGAAGATACACAAGGAGACCTGGGTATCGCCCGATGGTAGAACGAGAAATCAGATAGATCACGTGGCCGTCAGTCGCAGATGGCGAACTATTCTGGAGGATGTCAGGAGCTTTAGGGGAGCAGACACTGGAAGTGACCACCATTTGGTAGTAGCAACTATCCGCCTAAAAATCGCTGCAATCAGAAACGTCCAACGCGATGCCATAAACCGTAGACGGTTTAACGTAGACCTTCTGCGTGAGAGCACCAAAAAGCGAGAATTTGCTGGCAAACTGCAAGAAATCTTAAACCAGCAAACCGTTTCTGACGACACAAATATTGAAGAGCTGTGGAGCACAACAAAGGGCGCTATAATAACAGCAGCGGAAACAAGCATTGGTTATGTCCAAAGAAACCAGCAACACTGGATCTCGGACACAACCTGGCAAAAAATTGAACGCAGAAGGGCCCTCAAAAATAGCGTGAACTCTACAAGCGACCCGGAAAAACGACAACAACTTGAACGGGAATACTCCCAATTACACCGGGAGGTAAAGAGAAGTGTCCGGCGTGATAAAAGGCGGCAGATAAATGAGCTCGCAGAGAAAGCGGAAAACGCGGCAAACACAGGCAACAGTAAAGTGCTGTACCAAATCACCAAACAGCTCTCGGGAAAGCACTCTACTAAAAAGCATGCCGTAAAGAGTGCGGATGGAAGGCTACTGTGCAGCGACGAGGAGCAACTCCAAAGATGGAGAGATTACTTCTTCGCCGCCCTGAATGGTTCATTTACACAGGAACCTCAGGAAAACAACAACAACAATGCACAGCCAATAAGAATCACCACTCGTGCCCCATCCAAGACTGAAATAGTAACCGCAATTCATGCAATGGCCAATGGTAAAGCAGCTGGAAAAGATGGCATCCCGCCAGAATTGTTGAAAGCCGACTCAAGCCTCATAGCAGATGCGCTACAGCCAATCCTGGAAATAGCATGGAACACCTGTACCTTTCCGGAGGATTGGACGGAAGGTATCATAGTCAAAATACCAAAAAAGGGGGACCTAACAATATGTGACAACTGGAGAGGCATCTGTCTATTATCTACTGTGGGCAAAATCTTGTCCCACATATTACTATCAAGGATAAGAGAGGCAGTAGATCGAACGCTTAGAAGACAGCAGGCTGGATTCAGAAAAGCCCGCTCCTGCATAGACCACATTAACACCTTGAGAATCATAGTGGAGCAGTCTACTGAATTCCGATCCCCCCTTTACCTTGCTTTCGTAGACTATGAGAAAGCGTTCGACTCGGTTAATAGGAGCTTTATATGGCGAGCTCTTCGGCAACGTGGACTGCCGGATAAAATAATAGAATTGATAAAAGCTCTATACAACAATTCCAAATGCAGAGTTCTTCACAATGGAAAACTCTCCGACAGCTTTGAAGTGAGCTCAGGAGTACGGCAAGGATGCCTACTTTCGCCATTACTATTTCTCATAGTAATAAACGACATCCTTGTCAGCGCTCTAGATACTAGAACAGGTGGCATACAATGGGGATTGTTAGACCGCCTTAAGGACCTCGACTACGCGGATGATATCTGTTTGCTGGCCCACAGACACCAGGACCTCAGAAACATGTTAAACAATTTGGCAACAGAAAGTAGTTCAGCAGGCTTAAGGTTAAATCCGACTAAAACCAAAGAAATGCGGATAAATGCAAATACCCTTGAACCAACAGCGCTAAATAACCGTGACGTGGAACTGGTAGATAAATTCTGTTACCTCGGTAGTATTATTACCGAAAACGGCGGTACAGAAGAAGACGTCAGTTCCAGAATAAATAAAGCAAGAAGCGCATATGCATGCCTGTTTCACATATGGAGATCGACGGAGATCTCAATTAACACCAAATTGCGGCTGTTCAACTCCAACGTTAAGGCAGTTCTTTTGTACGGTTGCGAAACATGGAAAGTCACCCAATTCATCACAGGGCGCCTACAAGTTTTCATCAACAGATGCCTACGTCGTATCCTAAAAATCCGCTGGCAAGATAGAATTTCAAATGAAGAACTATGGCGCCGTGCCGGCCAAGAAAGGATAGACGACCAAATCAGGCGAAGGAAATGGAATTGGATTGGCCACACCTTGCGACGCGAAAACGAGAATCTAGCCAAACAGGCCCTCGACTGGAATCCGCAAGGAACCCGTCGAGTCGGAAGACCTAGAACAACGTGGAGGAGAACCCTATTAGCAGAGGCCGCAACAACCGGGAGATCCTGGTCAGAGCTGAGAGCTGTCGCGCAAAACAGAGTCCGCTGGAGGGCAACTGTTTCCGCCCTATGTCCCATGAGGGATTAAAGGAGCAATTAGTAAACATGAGATATTTTTATGAAAAATTTGTATTCAGTGAAGCTAAAATATTACAAAAATAGATTGTGGCATAAAACTTTTGTGGTGGCTATACAGAAATTATATTTTTTATGATAATGCACCCCGAGCCCAACGGTCTTGTTATTCAACAGTCGCACATATGATACCAGGGATATTTATCCAGGCCGTTTTGAACTAGTTCACTATTCTGAATATTTTTAGAATTTCTGCCAAAAAGTTGCAAGATTCAGTTTACACTTGCCCTGCAAAAGTTGCATCTAAACAAGTTGTCAAAGTGCCAAGAGTCTCCGGTCTAGTTATAACCTGTCGCAGATGACTATTTACAAAATCTTGAAGGAGTGAGAAGGTGGTGTCGTAGGGGGTGCTTGAACTTTAGCAAAGCGCCTCGCTAAAAGGAGCTGGAAATTGTTAATAATCTGAGAAATTTTGAGATACCCCTTCCCCTGGGCGGGTTACTTGGTAAATTAACTTTAATTGTCCTTCCAGTTGGCCGCTAACCAGACGACGCTTTCCACCAGGAGTTGCAGTGGAGTATTAGATTCTTTAATGAGAATTTATGGCTTCGCTTAATGCGGTACAACACCCGCAAGCTGCTCTAATCTTCGTTAATTAATTGCCACCAGCACGATCTTACAATTTGCAGTTTTGATAATTTAGTGGTGTATTGGTTGCCGTTGATTCATTCAATCATTATAGGATTAAAGTTAGTCTTATCAAGTGCCCGTCGGGGATCGATTGCCGCTTGGTTAGCAGAGTTATTAGCCCAAGAGTCTGCATAAGCTCCTCGTTAATTTCGGTGTGGCGTCGAAGCAGAAAATTATTTCCCTGAACTTTATGTTTTTCCATTAAATCATTAGACGCGAATTTTCTTGGTAGTGATTTATAACCACATGTTTGATTTTTTTAGATTCGCAGAATTGAAGCTAATTTATTTTGGTTACTGCGCCGAAATGACTAGATTTAAAGTTAGCTCTCAGCATCCGATTTTTAAGAGTTCGATTTCTTCAAGAATGTTTCCATTATTCTAACATTGTATACAATCTCTAACAGTTGGTGCGAGCCTTGTTACGATGTTACGGCAGCTGTGGCTGTTCAATATGTTACAACACCGCTGAGTTCACCGAAAACAACTTAGGAACAATCGATCGTTATCTCTGCCGCGGCTTGTTTAGATACCGATCTCGAGGCCCATTAATACAGATCCAAAAGTTGAAAACTTAAAAAGGGTGGTGGCACGCACATGGGCATTGGAAAATGTTTACAAGCACATCGGCCACTGCATAAGAGTGCATCTGCAACGGCTTGAACACGGGGCCATGTAGATCTTCAGCCGTGATGAATGATTTTTGGTAATCGCTGAAGAAGAAAACAAACATCGAGAACAGGTTTCGACGATGTTTCCCAAAATTCGAATTCAGGCCCAAAATAAAGCCGAAACCTTTTCAATAACACGTCTAATTACCGAAAAGTGCATCTAATGGCGGTGGTGTTCTTTGTAGTTGTCCTTACTCATCTTGTACGTGCCTCTAACCAGAAGTGGTCAATTTCATGGCTCTCTTGGCCACTTACGGATACTGCAGGTCCAGGCAATTTCTGTTTTTGTAACGGACTATAAATTTCAAGAACAGAAACAAATTTGTGGAAAAAGTGAATTTATGCCTTCGCACATGTAATTTATTGAGCGGTCGCATGCACATTTACTCACCGATGACATCGAACAAGATTTGACGACCACCCAACATCATTTTGGCACTAGTTTTCGCTGCAAGCTGAGGGCTATAATTAGTTTCTCATTCCAAGCTGAATAATGATCAAGACTTTCGGAGGGCTGCACTTCAACGGGAAATTAAGTTGTACGTTTAAAGCTGCGTATCTACAGACATTGCGAGATTAACACCTGAGCTTCTAAGAACGCATATGCCTAGAACAACCTCGAGGTGTTGAGACTGTGCTTCGAGGCAAATGGTGCATGTTTAACTTGGTTCAGATCTAATGGATCACAACGAAGCAGCCTCGTGCATACAAATGTGCGGTGCCCTCCTTGTATGCCTCGCAAAGTGCATACGTGACTTTAGAGGTTGTTCGTATGTGAGAATAATTATCCGAATTTATGCATATGCTTCAGATTAATCCTAATTTTGGTCTCAGCTTTTCTATTATAATATTGGAATTGGGAAAAGCTTACAGCATTACATTTTCGACCGGGAAAGCGCCAGGGACTTTTCTCAGACCTTATATTTTCTCAAAGGGTCATCATCATAACATCCTGTCCATGGGTCTCTTTTCTTCCACGAAAATAATAGAAGTACATATATCGTTTGATGACAATATCACGCGAATAAATTTTTATATTTACTTTCATTTAACTCGGCATTCCCTGTTCAACGTCCACCAATTAACAAAACCGAAATGGAATTGTCCTTAGTCACTGATTGGTGGCCAGCTGAGGTTAAATTCTCGCAAATTGACTTTGCTGCAATTTTTTGCCTGGGCGAACTTTTGTCTGCAGATTCATTAATCAATCCCCTATGTTAGAAGTCTCCATATTCCTGGAGTTCTGCAACTGCTTCTTGTTGCTACCCAACTACATAGTGGTGCTGAAGTAAAAGCGGCAATCTGAGCCCTCCGTTAAATATCAAAGAGATGACATCAGTTTCTGGGAGATTATTCTTGTTGTCAGTCGCATGCATGTTGATGACTAAATTATAAATCTCGCTTTCTTCGCTGAATATGAGTGAATTACACGCAGTTTGCGGAGTCATGAAATCTCATCTGGCATTCATATAACCGCTGTAGATTAGCGATAATTAGTCTTAATTGCTGGCATAATGCATGTCTAGATAGCACCCGGCAAAAAAAGACATAAAAATTTCCATGACGGATAAAATCGAATGAAAAGTTTGAATCTGTTCATTCTATCGAGTCTCCAATTCCATTCAAGTAAGATTAAATGCAAATTTTCCTTTGATTTCTACTTTAAAATCAATTACACTTGTGAAAAGCGCTTGTTCGATCCCTTGCTAGGTCGGCACGAATTACAATTGGCGCCCGGTCTTAACCGACTTGCGAGTGAGTAAGCAAATGCGCCGATTACAGTCTGCACGAAATAGGGAACGGCTACCAACTGATTAATGATTATACAGACAAAATATTTATGCGGCATGGCGGCTTTCCATTTATTGAATAAATCAAATTTTAACGATATTCGAAAATAGTTACTAATGTCATAAATCATCCGAATCACGATGAAATATGCGATTAACGGGTTTTCGTTGAAACTTGCAAGAAACAAGTATGAAAATTATTAATTTTTTCCACGAAAGTTGAAGAAGGAATAATAATGATTGTGCAAAAGTTAGTGTCACTTCGGCTGTGAAAGATCAAACATTTCATAAAGAAAGTCATTTTTGATCGCAACTAGGTGACCGTTCAATTAATTTCAATCCGGACATAAGCCGCATGTAGTGCAGCAAAACATTTAACAAATCTGAATTGCGTTATCGCAGCACCATCTCAGAATTAAATTGCTAAAGCCTAGGCAGGTTTAAGCAAGATAATTAGCACCAAAGATTAAGATCGAATTAATTGAGACCAACGTCCGCCCCGTGTTGTTCATGGTGTATTCGGTAGGAATTTATGATCCTATCTGCTGCTGAAGGTGAAATGTAAACCGTCCATAAAGTAGATATGACACACTGAGTATGAGGCCAAACAGAAGGAAATCGAAAGTGAAAGGAACATTCCGAGAACATTAGCAAATCATGGACCACAGCACTCAGCGACTCCTAAGTGTGCGGTGTCATTTCCCATTTATCTAGCCCCAATGAGCTAAGTAATGGCCAAGATCATCAGCACCTAGGAGAGTTTTTAGTCCATTGTCAGTTTATGGCCCCTGTTTTATAGTATTAAGCGCCTTGAGTCCACATATTGGACTTTAATAAGAGCGATATCTTTTCGTTGCCTTTACACCGATCGCACGGACTCTTTACAGTCTTAAAAAATGTTCTGAAGCTTGGTCAGGTTGTAAAGATGATCTTTTGTTTAAATACGATTAATGATAATAAGATAGTTTAAGGGTAGTTTACACGATTTTAATATGGCAAAAAATGGGAATTAACGGCAATATGTCACCATTTTCAAAAATTAAAAAGAAATCTACACCGACCGATATAAAGGGTCTTTCAACAAGAAGTGTTTTAAATTTCGCGACATTTTTGAACTGTCAGCATACAACTGTCATTACGATGAAATTTGATAAGTAAAAACTTGAGGTTTCCAGGTATGGATCGATACACACTTGAAAAACGTATTGAAGTAGCGAAAATTCACTACAAACATGGTTCGTAAAGTTCGTACTCGTGGTCATCATCAAGCGCTTTCTCGCATAGATATACTGAATTTAATCAACAAATTCTAACGTCTCGGACAAGTTAGTGATGTGACAACTGAAACTCATGTCTGCTTGTCCGGCTAGATTAACTGAAAATGTTGCTGCTGTAGGTGGGAATGTGGCTCAACGCGAGGCTTGTGCATTTCGAGACGAGCACAGCAATTGAGGATATCACAAGCCAGTTTGCACCACATTTTACGTAAACATCGTGACTTGCCTGCTTAAAGTTGCAAAGCCAGCAGATCACGCATAACGCCGTACATTCGCTGATTGAGTAGTGTTACAGTGAATAGATTACCGACAGTTTTTTTGGCCTGAAATTTATGCTATAGATGTGAACGACGTTTATTTCAACACACAACCTGGCACACAGCTCGCGAAGCAATGGTTCCATTGCCCTCCTTATTTAAAATGAAACCACTTCTTGAAAGATCCTGTAGTAAGTTCTTCGAAACAATCATTTCTTTAAAATATAGAATTAAATAATAACAACGGATCTCGTCATAAAAATTCACTGAGGCAATAATAATCTTGCTCCCTAAGGCGAGAATTGTATATTTACTTATCCTCTTCTGCATAAATCAGTGAATGTTTATTGTATTCATCCTGCTAGGCTAACAAAAGCCTTAAACATTTTCCTGGAACTCTGATGAGGCTGCAGAGCCCACACCAAATTGATGCTATTAAGATCGCTTTGTAACTCTTATAATGACTTACCACCCGTGCTGGAACGGCCTTAGCTTGAAGAGGTTCTGTTACCAGGAATCATAGACGCCTCCCACACGTCTTATGTGACGGAGCTCATAAAGATTCAAGCCAGTTGAATCCACAATGCGACATGAAGACGTTTCAGAACTCCAGAACTATTTGAAAGGCAGGCACCCTAAAGTCTGCGTAGGAAGCGGGTAATTGGCAAAAACATGCATCATACTCCGACTGTGCTTATTGGACATACCAGGGAACCCCAGTCGTTTCAATGAAAACAACCTGAAACTTATTTCAACTTGTACCTCTTTACTTATAAAAAACATTTAATTACAAAATTCGTGCTTATAAAATAAAATTAAATTAAAGCTGCTTAAAAGAAATCCTCTTACAGGATTGCATTGCGATGTAAAAAAAGTTTATGCTAATTGGCTTCGTTCCAGTGCATGCAGCTCTCACGTGGAAATAATTCACAAAAGCTATGGTCGTTATATTTTAAATTCGTTTTTCGACCAGTTTAATTAGTTTCATGAAAAGGAAAAGTACGGGATAATACTGCTCAGAACGCTTTTGTCGGGCGTGTCCATGTAGTCGCTGGGATCGTCTGCTTGACTAGTTTTTGAAATTCCACGCTGCCACACACTGATATAGTGTAGAAGTAAGTAAGTAGGTCAACGGATTAATATTTGCGTCCTTTTAGCGTTAGATTTTACGTTTTAAGTACTTTAGCATTGCTCCTTCGGGAAAATGTCACTGCCACGTATCCGGCGACGTGCGTTTGCTTTGTGATTTGGGACAGCGGCCTGATCGCTTGCTATATTCTCCAAATTGGCATGTTGGAATTGTACAGCGCCCACTCGTGATGCACCTGTAAACTTGCATTAATAAGCTTCCATTTAGACTATTTAAATAGTACTACTCTCTACGAAGTTACATATTGTCGCTGGAAATTTATAATAAGAAAACCTCTGAGGACTTCATTTATTCCTTAGCACTTGGGTAGTTTTAATTAATACTACTTTAAATAATGCAGATAAAAACTTAAGCATGACAAAATCTCAATAATATTTACTTATCTTAATGCCATCTGAGTTAGATTGCAAAAGCAAACGGTGCGAATATAATATCCACGGGGAATTTTTCTTATCAACTTAAAAATAATTTTCACTTCAAAACACCTGAAACTAACGGAAATTATTAAATTCTGGCCGGGTTCACTTTGCATCCAATTGAATTCCTGCTAAAGATTAAAAAACCCTAAAAACCTGCCCAGAGTTCACATCGTCGAAATTCAATCCTTTCGACCCCTTCCCGCTGGTGCCTTGGGTCCTAGTCCCGTTTTTATAACAGTTGAAGCCGGCGTTCAACTTCCTTCATTCCTCGTAGCGACTATACATTCTGCTAGGACCAGAAGCAATATTAATTAAAAAAAGTTGGACTGCTTCTGGATTTAAAATTTACAGAGTTCCAGAGAGGAGCCGTTTTCACAGGATACAGAATATGAGAGTTCAGGATGGCAGCTCCCCAATCATGACGACTCCCACAAGCTACAGGACGTGCGATGACTCTGCTACTGAAACCGGGTTTCATAAGAATGCAAGTCGAAAGTGGGATTTTTTGCCCAGAAATTTATCTAGGAAGTGGTTTTATTTCCGGGACGCGTTTTACCTCTTTATTCGTCCACATACTCCACCTGCGTGGTCAAGACTTTCGAAGATAATTTTGACTATGATAAAAAATAAAATTATTTCCAGCTAGTCTTTGTTTCTTGACCATTTCAATCCATATCGTCAATAGAGCCGCGCAAGACGCGAACCTGGATAATAAATTGCCAAGACCCATTTAAAGGACGTCCATGTTCTCTATAAACCATTTAATTGTGGGGTAACTTCCAGCTTAAAGGCTTCTATTTCAGGACCTTCGATGGCAATGAAAAATCACTAAACTGGAAGGATCGCCCTTAGGAGCACTAAATAAAACCCAGAAATTTTTATGTGAAGAGGAAAATACTCCTTTCATGGGAATTCTATGTTCGTACGAGAATGAGCTGCTGTCAACGTTCATAGTTGGTTCATGAAATTGTCGCTCAGACGGGAAGAGTTGAAGTAAAGCATAGCGACAATGCGGACGAATTTTTTTCTTGGCTTTTGTTATTAATTATGAAGGCAGTCAGTTGATATACATGCCTTCTTTGCTTGCGAGTTTCCTGCAGGAGTGGCACAAGTTAACGATGGAGTATTTTCAGGATTTGAATAACGTGGATTTTACAAAGAATTTGAACACGGTTTGTTAGATGAACATAATTAAATAAAAACTGAGTTTATTTGAAGCGTTCAGAGAAGGGAATGCATGTAGGTAGACGAGACCATTCGCCTTGACATTTGTTGATTAAATTAAAACTATTTAGTAAAAACAGAGGGACACAAATTAAGTTGATCTACCTCAATGTATTGGAAAGGGTCTTACAAGAAGATGTGTCTCTAAAGCTTAATGGCTCTATTTGATTTAAAATGACACCTCTTGTTGAAAGACCCTTTATAAAGAAACGAATCTAAGTTCTGAAATACTTCATTCAGTTTAAATTTAAGTATAAAATCTAAAACTAGAGAAATGGAATGTCCTCACTAATAAATGTATACTATAACTAATTCAACTATTTTCAGCGACAATAATCCTACAAAAAAAGAACAATTTACAGACCTTCTATCCTCCACAGAAAATCCCTCCAATCCTTTTTTCATGCGCAGACAGCTCTGATTGTCGGACAGACAATCGCATCTGCAGATTGTTCGTGAGTCTCCTTGGTCGTTCAAGCGGTACTCGCTGTCGTCACCAACATTCTCTTGGAAGACGTCAAAATTCCTTATGCAAGTGCAGTTCCTACTATCGCTTCTCTTTGTGTCATCCGGAAAACCATCAGGGGCCTCCGTCGTGCTCCTTTTAACTCCATTTCGGTCAACACAGTGGCATTCTGTGTGATTGATGAATTGAACCGCTTCGATTATTGTATCTCTGCTGCCAACCAATATAACCTAGAAAAGGAAGAAAGCCTTTGAGAAGCAATTTAAGAGATTTGACCCGGAAACGAAAATTCAATTGTTAACACCATTTTTCCTCTTACTACAACCCACAACCTACTTCCGAAGGTTTTTCAAATAAGCAGAAGAGGAATATAAACCCTCGTATTCTTTTTATTTTAGATTTCAACTTCTCATAATTTCGTTCAATTAAGTATTTTCTATAAACTAAAAACTTTGCACATTCTAAATTAGGTTGTTTGGTGCTTGTAATATTCAATATTCCGAAACACTTTAAAATGGCTCAGGGAAGGGCCCTGCTGATTTTCTTAGGGCACAAAGACTGGCTTATGAAGGGTCATCGACGAAGGAAGAGTCCTAAACGATAATCCAATTTCGTTATTAGAAAGTTGTCTCGCCTGGAAGCGACTTCAAGTGCTGCCATTCGAGCCGTGCTCTGTAACCTCAGAAAATCAATTGAGCAGAAGCTATGAAAATGAATTGACCCAGGTCTAGACTAGTCGGATTACTGCGACGATTACTCTCCGCCGTCCGCGACCGATGGTCAGCAATAATCACTGGAGTGGATGTGGAGTAATGAGTAGTGCAGATACCGGTAGACCCAACCCAGACAATCTCTGCAGCTTAACGGTCCTCACAGTACGCAGGGCGCAATTTGATCAGGTAATGGCAGATTTGATGTAGTCGTTTGTAAACAGCAGGAGTCTGTCACGACGTCTGTTGAGTTTATGATTTATGGGAATGCTAAATACGGTACAAAATGGAAATCCACAGATTAACTCTTGAAGTGCGCTTGAGTGTGAGTCGTGGGAGGGAGTTTCTAAGGCAATTGGATTCTTTGTGGTAAATCCCTTGGTAGCTTCTGAAGGCACATTTTCCCTCACGATTTGATTTGCATGCAAACTAAGAAAAGAATAATGGAATTCTCTTATTTTCTTTACAACTTGTTTAAAATTATTGCAGGCAACCTCACAGACATGGGTGCCTACTTGGCGTTGAGGACTGCATAAGTAAGTTATGAGTTTGAAATATTTATGCTGTGAAGGCATTGAAACAATCACATTTTGTTGATTCCCAAAAAATAGCTGCAAGCTCAGTAGTACGGTTTTAGTTCATGCCACGTGTTCAAAGATCACAAATTAAAATAAAGCTAATTGAATCTTAAATTTAATTTAAATTGAAAATATATATCGAAGAAAAATGTCTGGTAAAAAACAACAGAAGCAGTGTCACCATTATACCACGAATTTAACATTGACCTGATAACGCCTGAGTAATCAAAAATTATCTATTTTCTTTACTACTTACGGCCATAACGTTCTATATTTACAACGAATTATGAGAGCGAATTTCCGCTCAATCGGACTACAAGTCGGTGAAGTCACGTTATGTTGTTAGTGTAATTTGGAGAATTTGGGAGAATTGGGCAGTTCTTGTTCATGGCTTGTAAATATAGAAGGTTATGCTTACGGCACTTGGCTGTTGCTGGTAGTGGTGGCGGAGTCTGCTTAGTAAACAGCAATCGCATCCACGGATTACCTGACGGCGGCGACAGTATCCATATCAAGATAAACTCCAGCTTGGGATTTAATCTCCTTATCAAGTTCCAGTTACTAACTTTTCAACTTCAAAGTAACGAAACTCTTTCCGAGAACTCAACTTTTTGTGTATTTACTAGCATCCTGCTACGAGGGTCTGGGAAAAACTACCTAATGTGAGTTTGAAGAGGGATTTCCGTTTACCACTTCATAAAAAAATGCAAACACGAAATAAATGGTAAATATTTAAAATGTTAAAGGCAAGGAAATTGGTGCAAATACATATAGAAGCTGTGCTCACTGGTAAATGTTCCCTTGTTGTTAGTTCTATTATTGATATTTCACGTGCTAATTAGGTGCATAATAACTGAAATTACATCATAAAATGGCGGGGCCAAATACTCCCTTTGGAGCTAGTTCGCATTGGTTTGGTTCGATCGTTCCTTAGTAAAGGATATTTCAACACGAGGTGTCATTTTAAATTTCTTGTCATTTTTTAACTGTCAACATTCAACTGCTATTACGATGACATTTGACAAGTGTTGCGTCTTTTTTAATCTTGCCTGTTCCTTTCTGTTCTGGAACAGCTTCCGTACAAACTCTTGTCCCCGATATTTATCTAATTATCGCACAAAGGGAAATTTTAAATATTCTTCGATAAACACTCGCAAAACGCATTGAAATGCGTACACAAGATCATTATTTTTTAAACAAAATTGTTCTAAGCGAAGAGGCTCATTTTCATCGGTCTGGGTACGAAAACAAGCAAAACTGTCATATCTTCGAAAACCCAAGAGAAATAATCGAACAACCTCTCCAATCACAACGTGTGACGGTTTGGTGTGGTTTTTAGGTTGGCGGTGTAATTGGGCCATCCTTTTTTCAGAATGCTGCTGGTTCGACCGTTAAATGAATTTGCATTGCCGAACCATGTTTACTGATTTGTTTTAGCCTGAAATTAGTGTGGACGATGTTTATTTGCAGCAGAACTTTGCCACCTGCCACACAGCTCGTGAAACAGCGTAAAAAATTTCCTGCACATGGGATTTCTCGAAATGGAGAATTTAATTGGCAGCCAAGATCGTTGTGATGTTACACTATTAGACTTTTTTTGGGGGCTACGTTAAAGCTAAAGTCTTCGCCAAGTCCCAGCAACGATTTAAGCACTCAAATACAACATTAGAGCTGCTGTTGGCAAAATGCAGCCGCTATTATGCAAAAACCTGATGAAAATTTCATCAAAAGAATAGCCCTTTAAGGAAGAGCCGAGGCGGGCATTTGGCATTGTGTTCCATTATTAACCTCAGAGTTTTTACTTTAGATTAAAATAAAAATATCAACACTTTTTACGAAAATATTGCGTTTTTCTGTTGATCTGAAATGGCACTTCTTGTTGAAACACCCTGTATTCTTTTAAAGCAAGGAATTAAAAAGTGCAAAGCAAGTAGAGGCCGAGGTCATGTTTAGTGTCAGGCTGTTGCTATAAAAAGACCACACATTATTTTAAAGCCGCTAGCATACTTCCAAAGTGTCCACAAACACCCAAAACCGTTGTAATTGTAACATAAGATTTCTCTTTAAACCAGCATAAATTAGTATCTGAGCATTTCCTGTCGTGTACACATCCAGCTTTAGCTGCGGTTAGAAATGCTAGGAAGCTCCCACCAACAAATCGCACCAAACATCCTTGGAACGGAGGACATTTAAAGGGCATCAGTGGTCAGTAGCTGGGAAATAATAATGCACTATTTCTATGTACTCACGTAGAAATACAAGTCCACCGTTGTTGTCTTTTTAGCAACACAGGTGTGAGTGTCTGAGTCGCAACATCCCGTCTCATCGCTACATCGATGGAGGAGCGTGCAGTGGGGAATGTAGCGTTTAGATGCGTCATTCATTTGTATTATCTTCGGCCGTGGAACCTTGCACGTGGCCTCCAGGTGAATCCTTGCGATATGTGCCTCCACCCTGAAACGAGCTGAAAGTAGAAAAGGAAAAAATAAATTTTTATATACAGAAAGAAGCTTTTTGCGTAAATGGCAAAATGTAAATAAGGAATGGCATGGCGGCTCGAACTGTATCAAGGATGTCAAGCTGTGATAAGGATGTAAACTTACAAAGGAGAAAGACTTATACTTTGGCTTTTGTTCGTTTTTTCCCACTTTATTGCGGGCCAGTTGCAGAAGTCGTGGCAAAGAAAAAAACAACTTTTGTTCGTTAACACTTAAATGAATCCCACAAAATCTATGGACACAGCAAACTTCTGCTTTCGGGGATCCCGCAAAGTAACTTCGGGGGTTTAGGGCTTAACATTTAATGCCAACAGCATTAGCCAGGGTTTCGTGTCATCTGTGCAACTTGTGAGATTTTGAGCCCGTTTTCATTTCATGCTGCTTTAGGAGACATCTTAATCTCAATTAAACTGGGTAGACGATAGTGTAAAACTGAATATAGGAGGATAATGTTTGGGTTGAAAAAATTACAATGTGGCAGAAGCCACTGTAAACTAAGATTTCGTAGGGTTAACTATTTTAAAATAAAATAATTGGAACAATTTAAATAGCCACAGCACGCATTTCTTTCTACGGTTAATTATTCATTTTTATAGAAAAATTCATTCCTCCTACATTTTGTGAATAAGTGTCTCACCCATCCAAAGTTGGGCGTATCTCACCTGGACTGAAAAAATCACATTCCAGCATGGCATGAAAAAAAATTGTTCCAATATACATAGATTATGTAAGTATGCATATGTCGCAGGCTCAATTCCACTGCACTTGAAATCAACCCAAGATCGTGTATCAATGCTGCGCTGGAACCAACGCGAATTTTTAACTCTCTGCAATGTAAAATTTAATTTGAAGCAAAAGACTATAAAATATTTAATGCAATCATTTCAAAGTCGCTTTTTTCCTACGAACCTTTTCATACTTGAATTTCTTTTTTTCATTATAACAGCATTCAAAACTGTTCGGAGAAGCACCAGCAAATGTTAAGTCGGCTCAACTAATTTTGCACCTCTGAAGGGTATGAATGAGGAAGAGAATTCCGGTGGGTTGCACGACCCTTTGATGCTGGGTGTACGAGAATAACATTAAATCAATAATAGACAGCCTCACTGTGGCACCGGGCTCCAACTTCATGCCGGTTGAAAGAACTTCTCCTTTTGGGACTTGGTGCAGAAGCCCGGCATCCGGCAAAGAATCCCTCAAACACTCGATGAAAGTTTAATAACTTCATCAGAAAGCTCCACCCATGAAAGTTGTGAAACGCTCAGTGAGCATGAACTAGACCTCCTGGAGGCATGCATATACACAATACGAATATAATTGTAGGGTGGAATACAGTTGGGATGTGCGGCGCAGCTCCAACCACCAGTGCGATTAACGGCAATGCTGCCTGCCATTCTGCACAATTATTGCAGACAAATCGTTCGCAAATTTGCATGTTGTCGATGCATAAAGTCCTTGCTTCCAAGCGGAGCAAGTGCAGCTCGCCGCTAATTTGCCAGTGGTGGTGCATCAGTGCAACGTGCAGAAATTCTGGAGACAGTCAAGAGCGAAGGTACCCCAAGCCTCGAGGGAACCCTGCACAACCAACCATTCACCTCGCATCAATGGAAACAGTGAGGTGTAATTAGCTCTTTGCATGCAGCACAAAGCCGAGCCTCAGCGATCACTGCTCAGGTCGACCTAGCTGCGATGCGGAAGGAATTTTAAGTGCTTTCTCTTGCCAGCGATTATAGCCAACTGATACTATTTGATCGATTGATCAAGAAGATCTCACGGGTAATGAAATATTTTCGATTTGCTCGACAATCTCCATGAAAGCATCAGTTTCCAGCTGCCTGTACAGAATTACAATTAACCTGACTGAAGATCAAGTGCAAAGCTGCTACCTTCGCACGCTGAAGATGACCATATAAAGAGGTTATTCAGTATCTCTACAGTGGGAATCTCAGCTCTTTGAGTATTCGTCCGGCGTGCGATGGGCCCCATTGATAAATACTGTTCTAAAGGCATAATGTTGAAAGCACGTGCCAGAGAAGTACTAGGGTCAACGCACACTGAAAATTCTTGTATTGCATTGATCATTGCTTGCAGTTTTTGCTCCTGCACTGTGAGAGCTGTGCGGCTTTTTATTATTTTAATCAGCATCATGAATATGGATTAGGAAAACTTTGTTTACTTCAAAGCGTTTGCAGCCCGCAGAAGAATTCTTCCGCTTGCTCCGTCTGAATACATGATAACATACAGGCGATAAAGATAGCTTCAATTAAGACCATCAACTCTCGTATTTTAGCGAAAAGCTCAGAGAAGAACCGGTAGACTGAGAAATAAATTAAACGTCAGGTCAACATCAGGTCTCGTGCTGAATTTCTAGTTAGTTTGGTATTGATTTGTTGGAACAATTGAAGGCAAGAAAGTAGATTTTTAATTTATGACCGAAAATCTCCATGAAAATTAGGAAAACGCGAATAAGATCCGCGCGTAGAACTTGCTTTAAATTTCCGCTTTCCACCGTAGCCAAAAAGTCTACAAGTTGTCGAAAGTGATAGCAACAAAAAAACATCTATTGTTATCGAAAACAATGCTCATTACTAATAACAATATACGATACGAATTTGCGCTGTTATTAATCAACGGCTCGCTTGAAGCCTCTTCAGGAAGCTGCAAGAATGCAAAGTCAGCACTGATTAACTCCCAACCAAGGAGCAATCCTAAACAACTATTCTCCATTTAACGGAATCTCAAATTTTGAGTCATAAGCCCTTTGAGCCCAGCTTAATATTCTGGTCAAATCCACCAATCCGTCATTTCAATTGGGCAATAAATCAAAATCAAGAGAAGAAATGCGCCTAGTGTCGCTAGCTTATCGGGGAACCCTTGAAACTGATAACTTGGCTCGCACACGTCGATTGAAGTCGACATCGAGCGAATGATTAATGGACTGCCCATCGCCGATGTCTCCGTTGCCGTACATTTCTACGAAATACTCGAGGAATCGAATATCTTGGTCCTAATGAAGAAATCACCAGTCGTACCTTCAGTTTGATGTCGCCGCCAGGACGTTTCTACCGCCTCCACAGTGCCATAATTTTCCCATTTCTTCTCCGTCAGACTTCCAGGCTCGTCACCAGTGCCATTCGTTGGCTCATCGTCAAGGTAGTCCTGAAATTAGAAAATATAGAATTAATTAAGAAGTTCAACAGACGCCCAAAACAGGACGGCAGGGTGTTCATTCTGGGTCATTTTTAACTAGGACACGTCTGCTTGATGAAAATGCGAACCCCTGGAGATTCCTGCTGGTCATAAAGTCGCTCTGCCTCTTCCATTAAAACATTCAGTATGGAGCATAACCACTGCTTTATGGCACACTTTATGGTTAAAGTTTATGGCGAGCTCGAGTCACGATTTCAGTTGGGGCAAATTTACTAGGGAATAAGGGCTCCTTATTTGAAGAGGGGTTGCTAGTTCGTTTGGAATTCTATTTACAATCTCGTTTCATATTGTTGGTAATCAAATATTTTCATGCAAATAGTTTTTTTCATTTTTTTATTAATCTGAGCATGACTCCTGATAATGCCTGTTATCGTCTTCAAGTATTCATAAGGAACACTCGCGTAGATAAAGGTAATGTTCAGTGCATGAAACATTTCTAAGCTGCATGAAACACTTTTTCGCATAGTTTAATTCGAGACGCCCAGCCGGAGATTCCCTCCTAGCTTGCCGACCGGTCTTTAATGATAACAAAGAAACCGGAGATATGGCGTCTAGCAACTTTGTTATGAGTGCTGTTCTCATCAACTTGGAAATTGTGTTTACACGTCCGTTGTCTAAGTTGATGGGTGTATAGCGTTATTTTTAGTAATTCCGGAAACCGGCCGCCCGTTGCTTGCCACATTCTCGGTGCCCAATCCATCTTTTGGTTTTTATTTTTAATTCTTGAACACTGAAGACGGAATAAAAACGCTGTCACGGATTCAGAATATAAATCTAATAGACACTCCGAGACGTTGCTGGGAGTATTCTGCAGCAGTGGACACAATCATTATGTTTAATTTGTTCGAAGGGGCGGGAGCAGTGGACGCTGCTGCAATCACGCACAAGATCAATTAGTTCTGAATGGGTGCAAGGGACTGGATTTCAACTGAGCAAAAAACGAAAACAATGTTTAGTTTTTCCCACAAATGTTTTCAGTGGAATTTAGTTTTTAAGTTGGCAGGATAATCGTGAAATATCTGCTCCTTAAGATTGAGCATGTGTGTGAAAAATATTTTACCTGTGGTACCACAACGGAGGCTGGCATGAAAGGAATTCTTCGTATAAATTACAGCTTATTGAAGGGCAACGACGTATTATGATTTCTACATTTATTTCTGAATACGTCACTACGGTTCACCCTCTTAGAAGTTTTTTGACAAGGAGTTTTGCGCCGACTTAAAGCTAAAAAGTCTAGTTGTAACAGGAATTTGTGAAGTCCTTCCTAAATGAATGAATTTAATCAATACTTATGCAATGGTATAGTTCGGTAACGCAATTAATTTACTGTAACGGTCGAACCAGCAGCCTCTTCAAAGCAGTATGGCTTGATTGCACCACCAACTCAAAAAGCACACCAAACTGTCATTCGTTGTGGTTGGAGAGGCTGTTCGACTATTTCTCTTGGATTTTCGGACACCCTGATGCGACAGTTTTACTGGTTCAGCCCAGACAGATAAAAATGAGCCTCATCACTCAGAATAATTTTAGCTGCGTTTTCTTAGTCTCTTCTGTTCTGTAACGGCAAAGGAAATTTTCTTACACAGCCTTATTGCCTTAGCACAGCGTTTTTCAACCTTTTTAGTGTCGCGACCCCCTGAAAAGCTAAAAAATTAAGTAAAAAATCTTGCGACCCCCTAACTATAATTTTGGTTGATTTTCTCTGTAAGAAACCAAAAATTGAGTCTGATAGAGACGACAGGAAAAACAAACATGTTTGATCGGGCTCCATTCTCTTCCGTCAATATCGGTCGTAAAATCGAATTATTTCCGGGAAAATCCTGGCTAAGTTCTTGGATTTTATACGGCTGTTATTACATTTCTACGACGGTGGGCAGAAGAAGAAAACCACAACACCACCTGGGTGGAATATAACTTCGAGCGGGTAAGCCAATTTAACTACCTGGGGTCCACTCCACAGTCAGCGAAGACAACGATAAAACGATAGACATGCAAAGAAGAATAAAGGCCGCATATAGAACATACTTGTTACTACTGCCAGAAATGAAATCCAGAGACATCCACAGAAAAACGAAAATAAGAATCTACAAAACGATCATGCGAACAGTAGCTACGTATGGGCGTGAAACATGGAGTATCTCCCAAAAATCCGCAGATAAGATGGATATATTTGAGAGGAAGGATCTCCAAAGGATATACGGCCTAATCAATGAAGACAAAGCATGGAGAATGCGTTACAATCACGAATTGTACGACCTAAACAAAGAGTGTAAACTTTCAACACATGCCAAGCTACTGCGCTTAGGGTGGGCCGGCCATGTCCAAAGAATGGATACCAAAAAAGGCCTTGTATCTACTACCAGATAAGAAAAGACCAGCTCGAGGTGGCAATACAATGTTAAGGCTGATGCAGCAAAACTGCTCAATACAAGAAACTGGAGGCGGATCAGAGAGACGTCTGGAAGCTACCAAGGCTGGAATTGGGCTGTAGAGTCATCGAAGAAGAAGAAGTTATTTACACGGTTATATAGTACAATAATGTTTTTGATCAGGCTGCGACCCCCCTTATATGTAATGGACCCCCAGGTTGAGAAACGATGCCTTAGCATAAAGTACAACAAATCAAAAAAAATTAATTTCTTCTAATTTTGCAAATATTTCCATAAGTTACGGCTCAATCAATTTAAAAAACACAGCTGTTCCAGAACAGAACAGAAAAGATTAAAAAAATGCTGCTTTGGTTTAAAAAATATGCGCATTTCAATACCTTTTGTGAGTGTGTATTGAGCCTCAATCCTCATAGTTTTTCCTTGTCAAATGTCATCGCACGACAGTTGAATGTTGACAGTTCAAAAATGTCACGAAATTTCAAATGACGTCTCTTGTTGAAAGACCCTTTATTTCAAGATCAACAGGTTGATTTAGTTGTAACTTTGGTTTGAACTATTAAATGACACTAGAAATGAAGAAAACCTCTATCTTTGTTGGGACTATACGACTTCAATTGGTTGCAAGCATCAAGTGATCTATTGCCGTTCGACTTTTAAACTGGGTATACGTGAGCGAGGTTAGACCATCAGGAAATGGAAGAGTAGGACGACCAAGAAATAGGTGGATGGATGACGTGCTAGAAGATATACGGTAACTTCGTATAACAAATTGGAGAGAGCTAGCAAGACGTAGAGGCGACTGGAAGAAGAGACTTCAAGAGGTCCGAGTCCTACAAGGACTGTAGCGCCATTTAAGAAGAAGATACGTGAGTGAAATGGTCAATGCTAAACATAAGATTGGAATCGAAAAAATAACGTCCAAACTTAACAATGGTTCAGAAAACATTTAATTAGGGTAAAATTCTAAGTACTTTTATTTTGTTTTACGTAAAAGACTGGTGCTCAGAAGTAATGCCCTTTTATACTAGCAAAAGTTTTATCTTTGAGTGCAGTGTCGGACTCAGACAACAAGCTCTAGTCGGACAGATAGTAGAGAGAAAAGTGAAAGAACTGACAACTCGAACAAGCGACTTTATTCCACCACCAGTTTCCTATCAAATCGCTGACTGGAGTGAAAGAACAGAAAATGGCTTCCCCGCTTATTATGCTTAGAGGCAATGATAGGACAAGGGCAGCATTGAGTGCGGGCGTGTACTGTTGCCGGTCCTCTAAACTCGCAAATATTAATAAAGATCACCACACCATCATAAAAAAACTACACGGATAAGGACCTACCGGCAGTAAGTAACCTTCTCCTCACCCCGCGCTTGATTACGCAAGTTTCGTAGCCTACATTGCTCGCTTATGGGAGTCGTTTTGCTTAAGTAGGCATAACAGTGCAACAAGACGGTCTCCTGTTAGCTCCGATGGCTGTGATACCGGAACTTTTTGAAAAGAGAGAAGACATAAAAGAAGGAAAGTTATTTGGGTCGGGCAAATTGGAAAGACTACCGACTATCCGTGAAGTGGCCATTTAATAATAGCCCAATAGGAACAAAATGAATGCCCACTCTCAACTGAAGTTTTAAATTGCAGAAATGAAGAAACGATCGCGAAGAACTTTCAGAACTTTTTACGAAAGGTCCGTCTGTTTCAATTAAGGATATTGGGGTTAGTATTTTCAAATGCCCAAACATTTTGGGTGTATTATATCAAAACAACAAATTCGCAAAAATCTCCTATTCTTGACGAGATGCTCCCGGCAAAATGGGCATTTTCTCTCTGATATCGTGTACGACCAGCAGTAAATCAAGACTCGCAACTAAAACATTTCTATACAGGAAATTGGGTTCAGATCATTCATGCGTGATTTGGCTGACAGTTTCGCCCTTTTGTCCACTATCTTCCTATGTTGGCACATTTTCTTAAGACCCTTCAGTCCCACCTTCACATGGTGATGCTGTCTGGAAAACTACACCCCATGCTAGGAGATCTACATTTTTAAGGAATGCTTTCGATGAACTTATAAACGTATAGCAACAGTCGAGTTGTTAAGACATTCCTGCAATCAATCACAGCAAAGAGGAAATCGATCAGAGTGGGGACTTCTGTTGTGCGTCATCCTCCCGAACTCTACAATTTTGCTTTACTCGCTAAGTGCTGGGATCTGGCAGTTAGCATAAATTTAAACAATTTTCTAAAATTAAAAATATTTAAGAGATAACTCAGATCACAGGAACGTGCCTCCAGAGAAAGACGGGATTTGTGAGACATCAAATTGTGATTCGGAATATTCAAATGTATAAATTCAAGCGTTTTTTCAAAGAATTAGAATTTTCGAACTCGCAAATGGTTTCTTATTTGCGTCCGCCATAAATTTTGCCTCGAGATATTGTTGCTGTATATGTGTGCGAGTCTAGTCTTAATTTAAATTTTTTAAACTTAAGTAATATTTACTCCTGCAATGTTTTTTACAATATTTAAAACATATAAGAGTTATATTTCAAAATAATCTTCTATATTTTACTGTAATAAAATAGAAGGCTTGCTTACTTGGCCTCGCGGGAATATCACTAAACTTATCTTCAAATGAAAGCGAGCTCATGATGTGGGGAAAGAGACCTAAACTGACGTTGCCGCCCCCAAGACCACGTGTTGATTAATTTCCAAATTGGACTGAGATTTCCTTTGTTGGAAATTTCGCGAATTTAGTCCCTCGCCCTTGTAATAAAAAGCTCAAAAGCTTCCCGCAATTACTAACTTAGAACATTAAATAAAAGTTCTGTTTCTAAAAGTTAGATAAGAAGCCGTTAAAAACAAAATAATTATACTATATTTTTTAAAGTGGAACTATGAATGCTAGGCAGGGCGATCTTTAAAAAACACTGTTAATTAAGAAATTTCCGAGTCCTTACATAAACTCCATTGATGGGAAGGTGGAAGGGCGACGTTTAATATCGCAAAGTGGCAACCTGCTATAATACACAAAGGCTGTGCACTTAAAGAAATTGGAGTTGTGTCACTTAGGGAATACCTCCAAGAACAAGAGGAAAGCAAAAAAGCGGAAAAGAGAAAAAACTGCATACTCACAAAATTGTAGTCATCACTTAATAGTGAGGGACGTCGGTATTTAATTGCTGCAGTTTTTGGATCTAAAGTAGGTTTTTCCCAAGAGGAGATAGGCGCACCATCATCATCATCATCATTATCATCCTCGTCCCTTTCGAAGCTGGTGTCACCTTTTGCATCGAGTGCATCATCAATATCATCATCTCCATAGTAGTAGTATTCATCTATTTCTGTGCGCCTTTCAGTGCCTTTGTCAGTAGGTTTTTTTCGTGTTTGGGACGATTCCACAGGGCTCCACGGCTTTGTAGGGTGCACCGTAATTTTATGATGCCATTGACTTGATTGTGTCACAGGTAACTGCAGTTTACTGTCTGTCCATAGGTAAGGCTTTGTAGGTTTATGTGGCTCTGAAGTTATTCTAGATGCACCAAAAGCATGCCGCGCTTCCTCTATTCTGTGGTTTACATGTCCGGAAGAGCTCTTTCGCCGTGAAATTGTTTTCCAAGGCGACAACGTCGGTGGAGTAGTGAAATGCTGCACCTGCTGCAGTTTTCGCTTATACTTCAATGGTACATGATGGTGCCGAAGGCGGTTGGTCCAATCATGGCTTGGAAGAGTTTCATCTTGGTAACTGTTTACTGTTTGCTGAATGTGAATCAACACCAGTAGTGGCAACAATAAGTACAGAAGGTCTCTTTGTATGCATGTCATAGTCTGCTATTGTCTAGAGGCAACAAAAAAGACAAAAAAATTCGTCTTTTACCAGCTTAGTCCGCCACTGGTGCTTACGTTTGTATTATCCTTAAAAGTTCTACATTACACAATTTTAAAGAACGCTCAAAGCCACAAAACCACAACACATTTAAGAGAGGTACGCACATATTGCTTTCTGAGATAAAAGATGACCCTTTTTTCTTTGGACTGCCCTTCGGAAAATTTGAATTCACTCTTCACAATTGAAACAAAACAACTTTCCTCACATATCTTGATTTAATTAAATTCACGAGAAATATTTTGTCACGGAAACTACTGTCCCACTTAAAGGGAAGACGAAGTGCACAAGTAAAGCAAGAAAATCAGGCTCCGGTGGCCAGTCTACACTCGAATTTACCGTCTTGGAACTTCATTAAACCGAATAAATAAGCAAAGGTAAAAATTTGCGCCAACCTGCTACATGCTGTTAAACGTACAAAAAAATCGCGCTTATTTATAAAGTCCCGAACAGGAATTTATAATTCGAGCAATTTGCCAAATCGTAGCGGGTGGCACGTCCTAAGTGTCGCGGCACTTCTATTAACTTTGGGAAATTTCGCAAACTGTTGGCACCCGAATCCACTTAAATAGCTTGGCGCACACGCAGACGCAACTACTTGAGAAATTGACACCAAACGCGTGTTTAACAGTAGCACACTTTCAGCACTAAGCTATCCCGTCGTCTACACGATTAGAAGTTTCTTGGCTAATAGCCCAAGACTGCAGGCATCTTATGCTGTGTTCCTTCGGTAGATGAATAAGAAGCCGGGACCGTAAAACTGTTCAAGATCGCGGATGAGATCGCGTTCAATCGGTTCAAAGGCGAAATTTCAACTGAAGCCAGAGACTGATTATGGTATGTCTGCCTTGGGCTCGCCCCTTTCCAATCATGAAGATCGCTGCAGTGATCCCGAAACAAACGTCTCATTCGGTAAAGATCTTGCGCGCAGTCGCAAACGTCTTGATGCTTTTTCATAAAACGTGCTTAAGTGCAGTAAGCATTTTCTACCCTGCGCGAAGTTCCCACGCGTTCTGATTTTTGTGTTAATCGTTTACCTCTGCGCGCCAAGTTTTTATGGCAGGAGAATTCCTACTTAATGCATTGCGCTGGTCCTGTTCTAATCGCGGCGAATATAGTCTCTCTTATCTAGACTCTCGCGACCGTCGATGATTTCCGTGAGCTCATCAGTATGACGTTATTCGAATTGCATGACAAGAATTTCAAAAGTAACAACTTTAGAATCTTAAGGCGCTGTTGACTGTCTGGGCTGGCTGTCAACGAGGAACGTGATCAAAAGAATGCTGCGACTCGACCTCACTATTATCATCAATCTTGATAATTATCTTGTCTCAAAAATTTCGGTGAGTGACAACCAATTAATTCCAAATAGTATTAACGGCTATTGTGAATTTCCATTCGTAGCCTATAGTAGATTGAAATTAATTCAGGAATTTCCAAAAAAAGCAAAAAGGACCGAGTTGTTTTTAGAAGCCCACCAACTGAATAAAGTCTTTACGCAGTTACGGCGGGGGTGAAATTAAGTGGAGCGAAGGGCAAGAAAGCGGATCCTTTTGCATATGCGAATTCCTCATAACGTGAGTGTTGCAGGAGTGAATAAATGTCGTGGTAATCTTACTCAAACTGGTTATACGTGCAGAAAGCCTTTTTATAGAATTACTTAATGACTCATAAAATTTCTGAAAATGAGAACTGGATGGGCGTGGATGGAAGAGCTCGGACGCGAAAGGTTTGGCATATGGCAATAGCCCGAGCTGTTTCGACTAGAACTACACCTAAAATAATACTTACAAATGGACAGCTTACACCGACTGCATCTTCCAGGTTAGTCACAAATTAATTAAGTTAAACAAATTTAATAAATATTTTTTCAGTTTAATTTAAATTATGAAAGAATTACATTTTTCAAAATACACAATAGCACGAGACACTGGCAAGTTTGAACACTTTAAATTTGCCCCTTTTTATGTTGCTTAGTAACATTTTGACTCATCGATTTTGTTTTTGATTCAGAAATAAAGCTGAACAATTTTTCATTATTGATTTGATTAGGAGAGGATAAACAGCAAATAAAAAAACATGTCTAGCAGCGAATCTGAAGTTAATGTCCACGAAGGTGTAATGTGCAAATAGTTCTTACTTTTACTAACAACTTTTTTCACAGAACAACTTGCTGTGGGTGCTGATGTGGAAGAATTCGACCCAAACGTGCCTATTCCTGAATACAGTCCGGAGGAATTGGAGAAACTGGTCGCCTTTGTCCAGCAAATGACGGTCTTGTTTGCCCTCGATCAAAGAGATTGGACCCCGGAAACGTTAGATGTAGTACGCCGCTGGTTTATGGATGTCCGCAAGCTCGTACTTCTGATATACTATAACGGAAACAATCTCTCCGCCTGTCTAAATTTCCCGGGGGTCGGGGCCCATGATCTGACTTACTTCCTCCGCGAGCCGAACCAGATCTTCACAGTTGACGACTTCCACGATGAAGTTATCTTCGGTGTATTGCACGAGGATATTGATGGAGCACTGCTGGCTGTACTGGATAAAGTCTACTCACCAATATTTTTTCAATACGAAGATTGGAAAGAAAATGTCAAGGCTAACTTGATGGGCGCTTTAAACAGATTTCTGAGTTTGCTCACGGGTTTGCATCATAAAATATCGGGGGTAACTGTGCTGTATGTTCCAAACACAGTGAAGAACTTAGTGCCAGAAGTAGCCGTTTTGGACCGTGAACTAATGAAAAATTTGGAAGCCATAGCTGTACACTGGGGCTCACAAATACGGCTTTGCTTAACTGATAAAACTCAGTTAGTTCCCTACGACTTACTGTGCCCTCCAGACGAATATGACTTTTGGAAATATAGATGTAACATTCTTTGTTTCTTTCGTAAAAGGACATGATTAATTTATTTTAATTACAGACGAAATTTTGCAAGGCCTTCATGCTCAGCTAAGTTGCGAAGATGTGGAAAATATTATAAAGGTTCTTCGAAGAGCACAATCAGTTTACATCAAGGCAATATGCGAACTCACGGAAGATTGCGAGAGAGAAATGCACGAGGCTAAGTCAAACATAAAATATCTGCAACTTCTTGTTGAGCCTTGTCAAGAGTTAAATGATTCTGAGAATCCAGCAGCAATAGCACCTTTGCTACCGCGAATTGTGCACCTGTTTAGATATATTTGGCTCAACTCGACATACTTCAATACCAGTGAATCGATCACAGGGCTGTTTCGATGCCTCACCAATCAAATCATAATATTTTGTCGAAAACATATTGAAATTGAGAAGATCCTCGATGGAAATCCCCGATTTGGGATCAAAATGTGTAATATGACTATCGACGCCTGTCTATCTTACAAGAAAATCTACGAAATTATGTCGAAGCAACACGCAGAAAGAAATCCTGAGGTTGGGTGGGAACTTGATGTTCCTATGATATTTAATCATTTAGACGCATATATAGAAAGGCTCATTGATCTCATTGATATCGCCGAAGCGATGATTGTGTTCGGAAGAATGGATGAAACTGAGAACATAATGAAGCCAAGATTTGGTGGACCTCGAGGGGCCGATCTTGAGGCAACTTGCGAAAAAGTTGAACGAATGTTTAATGCGGGCTTGGAAAGGATAAAAACAAAATCTATGGACATTTTACTAGATGTTCATAGCAATCAATGGTAAAACTAAAAATAGCATTTTTTTTGGTTATCACGCTTAATCGTTTCAGGTATGAGGACGTTTTAAAATATCGGCAATTGGTTAAGGATTTGGAGGAAGTTATTCAACGATTGTTCGCAAACGCATTTACCAATATTAGCAACGTGGAAGAAGGGATCGAAGTTTTAATCACACTCTACTTCTTCTCCTACAGGCAAACAATTCGTCATGTTTACATACAAAAAGTCTCTTACGTATGGAATATGTTCATTGATGAAATTGACAACACAAATAAACGTATCTTATCAAGGGCAACAGTACGGTATTCTTGGGTTCCAAAGGATGCTAGTAGGGCGCTTAATTTGAAAACTAGTATAGAAAGATTGAAGTGGATCAAGAGTCGTTTCGATTATGCTGAATGGCTACCTGAAGTTCCACAATCTATAACAGCAATCAATGAGTTCAACAAATTAGTCACAGATTACACAAAGAATATGAAAAAAGCATATGAAGATTGGGCGTCTAAATATGAGTACGATTTGCAGACAAAATTAGATCGCCCTTTAATAGCGCGCAGTAAAACCTATGCTGGTCTTATAGAATGCAATATTGATCGGGAAATTCTGGATATATGCGAGCACGCTAAATACTTTCATTTAATGGGCTATGAAATTCCAACGCCCATTCAAGTGATTTACGCGAAATATGACATTTTGAAAAGTACCTGCAACAACGTCCTTACGGTCGCATTAGACTACAACAAAATTATTATGATGCTTTCCGTGGAGGAAAGGAAGCTGTTCCGAGCCTTAATACAATCCTGCGATAGAAAAACTAGTCCGGGAATGTCGAAATTGACATGGGGCGGAGAGTTGTCCGATGAGTATATAGCGGAATGCGTGAAGCAAACATCGGACTTTCAGGGCTTTATTAATATATACAAAAGAGCAACAAAGGAGATTGGCGATATCTGCGAGAAAATATGTGATATTCCAATTCTAAGGTTTCGAACATCGGTACCAATTAAGCTTGAGACTTTAGTTCAAAACCTCAAGTCATATAGAAGTAAGACTTTGAAGAAACTCTTGGAATATTACAAAGTAATTGTTGAGCTTATCGTAGTCGTATACAAAGGCTTTGAGCCTCAAATTTCCCATGTAAGACGTCGATTATTGTGATGTCCTCTGATAGGTGCGCCATTTTAAATTTCTTAATCTTCTAATTGCAGATGACATCCGAATGGCTACTCTACGTTCAACGTTTTGATAAGATGATTGAAGCATCGCTCCTTACAAGCTCCAAAAATTCTCTTCTTGAAATTTACAACAACTTGCACGGAGATGGCACAATGGACCCTTCTCCAATTCTTTCAGTTGAAATAGATGTTATTGACAAAAAGGTAATGTGGCTCGATTACGATTTGTTCATAGTTAAACGGATTGTTTCGTGTTTAGATTGTTTTTGATCCGGAACTTCAGTCCATTGCCGATCTATTAAGCAATGTGCTCATTTACATAATTAAATGCATTGAGCTCTTCCCTCGTTTGTGGGAGAAATTCCAACTTCCCGAATATGATGATTGTAAGCAATTCTATTTGATCGTTTCTGATAATCCAGAATGCGTTGAGCTGCAAATCAAAATAAATGGAGAAATTCGAAAAAATGAAGAAGAGCTTGTCGAATATTTGGAGAATTGGTTGCCTTTTAGGTCCGTTTGGGAATTGGATAAGGAAAATTTTATGTCAGTGTACGAAAATACTGACTTATCAGCAGCACAGTTCGATTCAAATATAGAACGTTACACAGAAATCGCAAATCAAGTCACGATGCTGGATACTGTGACTAATGTCTACTATATAGTTGTAAATGCGAGCAAATTAAAAAACACAATTTTAGGCCACATTGACGACTGGCAACAAAGGCACATGAACCTTCTGAAGAAAACGGCATATGATCGAATGAAAGGTACGTTTCTTTTTTTCACTTACATTTAACAGAGATCCACAATAGATATGGCGCCTGTTTCCATCAGTCAGGCTACTACAATTATAAAAAAATATGTGGAGTAGTCTATCGGGCAATTTAGCCCTGCTTTAGCCCATGCATATATACCCTTGACATTCGACCATTCGCTACATCTGCTGTGGTCTCATTTAAATACTGTAAATGTTAAATAACAAATTGTAAATCCATTATCTTAGATACATATGAATATATCCATAAGAATGGAGACGCTGTCATGCAAGTCCCCAGAACGATCGCTGCTATGAAAGAATCAATTTACCTGCATGAAAGGCTCATGCAGGAAGCCCCACGAAAAAAGGGCGAGTTCCCTGGAATCTACGAGCTCTTCCGTGTCTTAGACAAATATGAAATATCTTATTCGCACGAAATGCATGAGTTGGTTGCACGCTTAGAAGGTGAATGGCAAAGTTACTTAAAGAAACTAGCTGAAGCTGAAGAGATGTTAGGAACTTCAAAGGAAGACTTTAAGCTGATGCTCTTGCGAGGTGCCGAGAAATTCAAGGCGACCGCAAAGTCCTTGATGGACGAGTTTACAAATAATGTCCCCACTTCGTCTTCCACGTAAATCAAAACTTTCCTTTCCCCCTTCTCCTTTATATCCTAACCTTTCCCATATTTTCCCCTTAGGCATCCCGTTACTGCTATGATATTCCTAAAATTTGCCCGCGAAGAATTGGACAGCATGATGGAAAGTCAAAAGGCACTTATTGACGACTTGATCGCCTTCAAAGTGAGCCTCGGAAAAAACCTGAACTTGAAGAAAATGAGTGAAGATCTGGCAATGTTAGATGAAGTCTGGGAGACGGTAGTAGAGTGGTATTACGCCTGGGAAGAGTACAAAGTGGGCAACTTCTGGCACATGAACATTCTAGACATGGACGACAAGTCGGACGATCTTTATAAACGACTCAATAGATTATACAAGACATACTATGACAAAAACTGGGAAATATTAGAAATTACAAAAAAGAAAGTTTATGAATTCCGCAAAACGCTGCCATTATTAGAAGCTCTAAAAAATCCTGCTATGCGGCTAAGACACTGGAATAGAGTGAGAGCCGCAGTTAAACAGTGAGTGATAATAGTAGAAGTCCCTATATTTTACTCTGGTTTATAACACTTGTCATACATTTAATGTTTTTGATTTTCAGGAATTTCGACGAACAAGCAGACAGCTTCAATCTCGAATCGATAATGAAAATGAATTTCCAAAATTTCGAAGAAGACATTCTTGACATATCGACCGCAGCAACGATGGAATTAAATATTGAGAATGGATTGAAAAATATACAAGATATTTGGGAAACATTGAATATTGAAATGGCCCACTTTAAAGATGGCATCTATCGAATTAAGACTGTTGACGAATGCTTCGAAGTGCTAGAAGAGCATCTAACGCAAATATCTACAATGAAATCGACCAGGTTTATTGCGCCGTTTGCTGTTGAAGCTGATTACTGGGAGAAAACGTTGGCATACATAATGGAAACTTTAGAAAAGGCCCTAATCGTTCAAAGATCGTGGCTCTACCTGGACAATATATTCTCAGGAGAAGATATAAAAAGGCAGCTACCCGGAGAATACGTAAAATTTAGAGACCTAACAGACCAGTGGCGTATAATTTCCAGCAAAATGGCTGGGGTCAGCTCGGCCGTGAAAGCGACACATTTAAGACCCCCGCCATTCTTGCTGAACAGATTTGATCATATGGATAAAATGTTTGAAGGTATACAAAGGGCGCTCGAGGTATATTTGGAGACTAAACGGCAAGCTTTCCCGCGATTTTATTTCATCTCGAACGATGACCTTTTGGAGATTTTAGGCAACTCGAAGAAGCCAAATTTAGTGCAACCACAACTCAAAAAAATGTTCGACAATCTGTGTAAGGTAGAATTAAAGAAGGATACCGTAAGAAAGGTAGTTTACTGGAATACTTTGGGCATGTACTCTGCTGAAGATGAGTATGTCGAGTTCAATAAACCATTCAGAATAATGGGTCCATCTGAAGCTTGGTTGAACCAAGTCGATAACTCCATGCTTGCTTGTCTAAAAACGAAACTTGTAGCTACGAGAGCTGCTTTCAAGAAAATGAAAGCACAGCAAGATGTATGGCTGAATCAATGGCCTGGCCAGCTCTGCTTAACAACTTCGCAGATACAGTGGACAACAAACTGCGTTAGAAGTCTGATATTCTGCAAAATGGTGGAGGATCGGTGGCCATTGAAAAAACTAAAAAAGAAGCAGAACAAAGTACTATCAAAATTGTCAGAAATGAGCAGAATGGAACTAGAAACCCAGCTTAGACTAAAAGTAAACAGCATGATTACCCTTGAAATACACGGAAGGGATGTCATTGAAAAATTGTACAAAAATAGCTGCACTGATATTACAAACTTTGAGTGGTTTGCCCAGCTAAGATTTTATTGGAATAAAGAAAAGGATGTCTGCGTTATTCGTCAAACCAATACCGAGTATTGGTACGGGTATGAATACAGTGGTAATTCGGGACGGCTTGTTATTACGCCGCTGACGGATAGATGCTACATAACCCTAACTACTGCGCTGCATCTTTTCCGTGGAGGCAGTCCCAAGGGACCAGCTGGAACAGGGAAAACGGAGACTGTGAAAGATTTGGGTAAAGCGTTAGGAATGTGGGTGGTCGTCACTAATTGTTCAGAAGGCCTTGATTACAAAAGTATAGGGAAGATTTTCTCAGGACTCGCGCAGACAGGCGCGTGGGGATGTTTTGATGAATTTAACCGCATCAACATTGAGGTGCTCTCCGTCGTTGCGCAGCAGATTCTATCAATATATACAGCACTAGCCGTAAAGCTGAAAAGATTTGTTTTCGAGGGATTCGCAATTGCTTTGAAACCAACAATAGGACTATTTATTACCATGAATCCGGGGTATGCCGGCAGGACAGAGCTTCCGGACAATTTAAAATCGATGTTCCGGCCAATATCAATGTGCGTTCCAGATACCATTATAATTGCTGAAAATATACTCTTTAGCGATGGATTTCAAGCCACAAAAAGTCTATCCAGGAAGGTATTCGCCCTATACCAATTAGCCATGAGACAGCTATCCCACCAGTTTCACTATGACTTTGGGCTGCGGTCAATGGCTGCCTTATTAAGATATGCCGGACGGAAGCGAAGGCAGTTGAAAGGCATCCAAGAAGATCAAATAGTTTATTTAGCTATGAGGGACATGAATGTAGCTCGTCTCACCTCTAATGATCTCCCACTATTCAATGGTATTATGTCCGACATATTCCCTGGGGTATCAGTGCCAAGCATAGACTACGAGCACTTCAAAATTGCTATTGAAGATGAACTAAAGGCCAATAACAAGCAGGTCATCCACGCCGCCGTCAACAAGACCATTGAGTTGTTCGAGACTAAAAACTCGCGACATTCTTCAATGGTACTGGGGGATACTGGTACCGCCAAGTCCACCACTTGGCAGACCCTTCAAGGTGCCTTTAAAAGATTAAAAGCGGCGAAGATGCCTGGTTGGGAAGACGCGATCGTCTATCCGATGAACCCTAAATCAGTGACATTAGCAGAGCTGTACGGCGAATATAATTTGGGAACAGGAGAATGGTTTGATGGGATCCTTAGTGCTATTATGAGGACTGTTTGTGCTGAAGAAACGCCAACGCAAAAGTGGATCCTGTTTGATGGCCCAGTCGATGCTGTCTGGATTGAAAATATGAACTCAGTAATGGACGACAATAAGCTCTTAACCTTGATAAATGGTGAAAGAATAACAATGCCGCCGCAAGTGTCTCTTGTATTCGAAGTTCACGATTTAGCCGTTGCTTCGCCTGCCACCGTTTCTCGCTGTGGAATGGTTTATAATGATTATACCGAATGGGGATGGCAGCCATACGTTAGATCGTGGCTCGCGAGGCAAAGACTACCAGATTACGTGAACTTCTTGAAAGAATTCTTCTGGAGGTATTTAGATAAAGTTTTGGAGTTCAAGCGTGTTAAATGTGTAGAGACTGTTGCGACGAACGAGCTCAATGTCGTCATGTCATTCTGTAATCTCTTGGACTGCTTTGGCACCCGAGAAAATGGTATAACAGGAGATAATGTCGATGTCCTCGAAACCATGACGAAATTGTGGTTTTTCTTCTGTATGATCTGGTCAGTGTGCGCCACAGTCAATAAGATAGGACGAGTTAGAATGGATGCTTTTATTCGAGAAATGGAAGGACTGTTCCCAATTAAAGACACGGTTTATGATTACTATGTAGATCCTCCCGCGAAGTCATTTGCACATTGGGAAGAAAAACTGTCGGCAGATTGGGAACTAGATACAAGGTAAAGCCTGTCGTCTCCATGTACTTGCTCTCTGACGTTTATTTTTTTAGCCTTCCGTTTTATAAAATTGTAGTGCCAACAGTGGATACCGTGCGGTACGAGTACTTAGTGTCCACTTATTTGCAAGGAGGTAATCCTGTTCTAATTGTTGGAGATGTCGGCACTGGCAAGACTTCAACTGCTTTAAGCGTAATAGAAGCATCAGATAAGGAGCGCATTTCTGTATTAGGAATCAACATTTCTGCGCAGGTAAATTTTTCTCAATTTCTGATATTTTAAATTGTTTTCTATTTGTGTTACCGCCTCGTGTTACATTGGTATTGAATTTTGTGGGAGCTCTTTTAAGCCATTCATTGAACTAAGCTTTCTTGACAGACAACTGCAAGTGGGCTTCAAGACTCAATTGAAAGTCGCACTGAAAAACGAACTAAGACGACGTTTGCTCCAATTGGAGGAAAAACGATGATTGTGTTTATGGATGATTTCAACATGCCAGCTAAAGATGTGTACGGCTCCCAGCCGCCACTAGAACTAATACGGCAATGGGTTGACTACAAATTCTGGTATAATCGGAAAACTCAACAGCGAACATACATAGTACAAACACTGCTACTGGCAGCCATGGGTCCTCCTGGTGGTGGACGACAGGTTATATCTGGCAGGACATTAAGCAGATTTTATATTATAAATATGACGTTTCCAAGCGAGGCTACTATAATGAGAATCTTTGGGACAATGCTGCAACAAAAGCTTAATCCATTTCCAAGCGATATCAAAAGTATTTGGCAGAAAGCCACTCACGCAACTATCAACCTGTATGAGGCAGTTAACGATAAAATGCTGCCCACACCTAAAAAGATGCACTACTTGTTTAATCTGAGAGACATATCCCGAGTGTTCCAAGGTTTGCTGAGAAGCAGTCACGAGTACCATAACACTAAGAACTCGTTTTTACGATTGTGGTATCATGAAAGCGCCCGAGTATTTTCAGACCGATTGGTCGACGACGATGACCAAAGTTGGTTTACTAGTAAAATAGATGAAGTGTTAGGGAGATTTTTAGAATGCACATTTAACCAAATCTGTCCAGAGAAACGAAGTCCCATATTCGGGGATTTCAAGAGTCCACAAGGATACTACGAGGATTTAACAAACGTCAAGATGCTTAAGGAATACATGAATGATATGCTGAACGAATACAACCAGTTACCAGGGACTGCCAGATTAGATGTGGTTTTCTTTGAAGAAGCATTGGAACATATTACTCGCCTTGCCCGGGTCCTTTCCCAGCCAAGGGGACATATGCTGAACATTGGAATAGGCGGGTCTGGGCGACAAATTCTAACACGACTGGCATCCTATCTCTGCGAATTAGGCGTTTTTAAAATCGAAGTTACAAAAAAATACGACACCTCGTCTTTCAGGGAAGATCTCAAAACCCTTTATAAAACGACGGGTGTAAAAAATAAGCCAACTTGTTTCCTTTTCACGGGAGACCAAGTCGTTGAAAATAATTTCCTTGAAATAATTAACAACATGCTCAGCACCGGTGAAATCAACCTTTTCAAACCCGAAGAATTTGAAGAACTCAAATCCGATCTCGAGGGCCCAGCGAAGAGAGCTGGAATTATGCTCAATACTGAGAATCTCTATAACTACTTTATGGACACGGTTCGTACGAATTTGCACGTGTGCCTCTGCTTTAGTCCAATCGGAGAAAGTTTCCGTTCATACATTCGACAGTATCCAGCCCTGGTCAACGCGACCTGTATAGACGTTCTAAGAGATTGGCCGCAAAATGCGTTACTAGAAGTCGCTCTCAAGTTCCTTTCATACTGCAAGTTGTATGTAGCCCCTCCAGGGGAGGAACTTCAATTAAATACTGAAGCTGAAATTCAAATGGCTAAAGACCAGGAACTAATGCTGAGAGTTGCCCTAGCTAAAATATTTTCAGTAGTTCATACTAAAGTGGAGAAGATGTCGGCACGGATGTTGCTGGAAGTTAAGCGTTACAACTACGTCACGTCCATTAACTATCTTGAGCTCGTGATGGGATATCAAGCGATGTTAGAGAAAAAAAGATTTGATATCTCGTCAAATGCTGATAAGCTCAGAAATGGATTATCAAAAATCGCAGAAACCCAAGAAAAAGTCGAGTTAATGTCTGAAGATCTAAAAGTTAGCCAAGGGAAAGTAAAAGAACTTACAATAGAATGCGACGAATTTTTGGTAGAATTGTCGATTAAAGCACGTGAAGCCGATGAACAGAAGGAGTCGGTTACAGCGAAGAGCATTATCATTGGTGAAGAGGCAATCGAATGTAATAAACTAGCAGCACAAGCTCAAGCAGATCTGGTGGAGGTTATGCCGGCTCTAGATGCGGCCGTGCGGGCATTAGACTCTCTCAGTAAAAAAGATATTACGGAAGTAAAATCATATGGGCGTCCTCCCGTTAAAGTTCAAAAGGTTATGGAGGGTGTTATGATTCTCCTGCAAAAGGATACCTCATGGGAATCGTGTAAAAAGGTTTTAGGAGAATCTAAATTTCTGGATGATCTAAAGAATTTTGATAAAGACAACATACCGGATAAGGTGTTGCGAAAGATCGCCATATATACCCATGATCCAGAATTAGAGCCTGAAAAAGTTGGTGTTGTGTCCTTTGCATGTAAATCTCTAATGGAGTGGATAAACGCCATAGAAAATTATGGTCACGTTTACAGGTAGGTTCACTTTACATTACTCATAAAGGGATAAAAATTTATTTTAAATATTGATTTGCAGAATTGTGGCGCCGAAAAAGCAAGCGCTGGAAGATGCAATGAACTCGTTAAGAATGAAACAGCTTATTCTTGAGGAAGCTCAGAAGAAATTGGCGGAACTTGAAGCTAAGCTGAACGAATTAAATAACCAATTTAAATTGAAAATGGAAGAGCAAAACGAATTGCAAAGAAAGGCTAGACAACTCGAGTATGTTAACATTTTTGGAAACAAATGCCTATAATTGATTTTCTCTGTTTCAGGCTCCAATTGGAAAGAGCTATTATTTTGGTAGAGAGTCTTGGAGGCGAACAAGAGCGGTGGAAGGAAACTGTAAAACGTCTAGACAGGGAATTTGAGAATCTTCCAGGTGATTGCTTAATAGCAACTGCCTTTATGTCATATCTGGGTCCTTTTGATACCAAATATCGAATCGAGTTGCAAGAAGTTTGGTATGAAACAGTTTGTGAACAGCAAATTCCTGTCACCGCTGATGTTGATATGATCAAATTTCTGGTCGATCCAGTGACAATCCAAGAATGGAATATTCAAGGACTTCCGTCTGATGACTTTAGCACCGAAAACGGAATATTAATTACAAGAGGGCAGAGGTGGCCTCTGGCTATTGATCCAGCAGGCCAAGCACATTCATGGATACGAAATCTAGAAAAGGACAAGTTGCGTATAATAGATTTTGGGCAGTCAGATTACGTCAAGATCCTTGAAAGAGCCTTACAGTTTGGCACTCCAACACTGATCCAAAACGTGCCTCAGGAGCTTGACCCTACTATTAATCCCATTTTAAGGCGAAGTTTCGTTTTTCAAGGTGGGCTCAAACTTATCAACTTCAACGATAAATACATAATATATAACGAACATTTTAAACTATACATTACCACTAAACTACCAAACCCACACTATCCGCCAGAAGTGGTGGCAAAAGTCACTTTAGTGAATTTTTCCGTAAAAGAAGTGGGATTGAGAAATCAGCTCTTAGGGATAATAGTGCGTGAAGAAAGGCCTATTTTAGAGGAGCAAAAGAATAACCTCGTATTCACTATCGCTAGAAGTAAACGAATTCTCCTTGATTTAGAAGATGAAATTCTGCGGTTGTTGAAAGAATCAAAAGGTTCTATTCTGGAAGATGAAGAACTTTTCAATACCCTGCAGAAATCTCGACAAGTATCGGCAACAGTTAAAGAATCTTTGGCTACAGCTGAGGTAACGGAAGTAGAGATCGATGACGCTCGACTTGGCTATCAGCCAGCTGCTACACGAGCTGCAATTCTCTTCTTCGTATTGATGGACATGGCCAAGATCGATCCTATGTATCAATTTTCTTTGAATGCATATACTCTGCTATTTGTCCAATCAATTGAAAGGAGCACAAAATGCGCCAATCTTGTAGAACGGATAAATAATATTAACACCTACCACACCTATTCGGTATACAAAAACACTTGTCGAGGCCTCTTTGAAAAGCATAAGCTACTATTTTCCATGCATATGTGCTCTAAAATTTTGGATGCCGCTGAAGAATTAAATGTTGCACAGTACGACTTTTTGCTAAAAGGCGGCATTGTCCTCGACAGAGATAGCCAAGTACCAAATCCTTTTCCAGGTATCGCATATTATCTAGTAGCTTAAAGATCTACATGTATAATATGCTTCCTTTTCAGAATGGATAACTGAAGCATCATGGGACAATATAACGGAATTAGACAAAGAAGCCGGATTTCATGGAATAATTTCATCTTTTGAGCAACACCCCAAGGAATGGCAAGGTATCGATTAAAAATTTCTCCAAATAATTAAGCCCTAGGTATTCAAACAAAATTCCCATTCAGAATGGTACGCCGCGCCCCAACCTGAAAGAACCCCTCTAGTTGCAGAATGGAAAGATGTTTTGGACGATTTTCAAAAAATATTGGTTGTTCGATGTTTGCGCTTGGATCGCATGTCCTTTTGTGTTTCTATGTTTATTACACACACTTTAGGAGAAGAATTCATTCAGCCACCAGTTTTGGATCTCAAGTCGGTTTTCGATGAATCCATGTCCCAAACACCTTTAATATTTATTCTATCACCGGGGGTTGATCCGACTTCATCTCTTTTGACTCTCGCTGAACAGACGAAAATGGACAAAAAATTAAAATCCCTCAGTTTGGGACAAGGCCAATCTCCAGCGGCTACAAAAATGCTTATGACAGGCATTAAAGAAGGGCATTGGGTATTTTTGGCAAACTGCCATTTATCGTTGAGCTGGATGCCTGCCTTAGATAAAATGATTGAGCAAATGCAATCAAAGAAATTGCATAAGCGATTTAGGCTGTGGCTGAGCTCTAGTCCACATCCAGAGTTTCCAATTTCTATTCTCCAGACAGGAATTAAGATGACAACGGAGCCCCCCAGAGGAATAAAGGCCAACATGAAAAGACTGTTCGCTATGATTACAGATGAAAATTTCAAAAGATCCAAAGTGTTGTCAAAATACAAGAAGCTGCTCTATTCTCTTTGCTTCTTTCATACTATTCTCTTGGAAAGGAAAAAGTTCCAACAACTGGGATGGAATGTTGTTTATAGTTTTAATGACTCTGATTTCGAAATATCAGAAACAATACTTTCTTTGTACCTAAACGAATATGAAAATGAAACTCCATGGGGAGCACTGAAATACCTTATTGCAGCTGTAAATTATGGTGGCCATGTCACTGATGATTGGGATCGACGCCTTCTTACAAGCTATATTGATCAATATTATAATGACGACGCTTTGGAGTCAGTCAATTATAGGTAAGAGTATGTAAATTCTAAATGGCAAATTCGATCATTATTTTCCAACAGACTTTCTGCCTTGCCTTTCTACTACATTCCTCGTGATGGTACCATACAAAATTACCAAGATCAAATTAACCTTCTTCCAAATTTTGATAAGCCCGAAGCATTCGGACAACATATGAATGCCGACATTGCATCCCTAATAAGTGAAAGTCGATACATGTTTGAAACTTTACTTTCTTTACAAGTACAAGCAGCATCCGCTGAAGGTGAAAGTAGGGAGGACAAAGTGCTCCGGTTAGCAGGTGACATGGAATCCAAAGTTCCGGAGATCCTACCATACGAACAAACGGCTAAACTTCTTGGGCGCAACAGAACTCCACTTGATGTAGTTTTATTACAGGAAATTGAACGATACAACAAATTGTTAAAAGGAATGAAAGCAGACCTGCGGGATCTTCAAAAGGGAATAAAGGGTTTAGTTGTTATGAGTAGCGAGTTGGAAGACGTTTTCGGTGCAGTCTACGACGGTCGGGTTCCAGCAGTTTGGCTGAAGGGTAAGTTGTACATATAATACATTATTTACTAAATACTATTAATTTTTATAATAGCGTATAAGTCGTTAAAGCCGTTGGCTGCCTGGGCAAGAGATCTCATCTTCAGAGTGGACCATTTCGCAACATGGGCAAGAAGACTCCGTCCTCCAGCTTTATTTTGGATGACTGCTTTCACTTTTCCGCCGGGCTTCCTAACTGCAGTTCTTCAACAAGCAGCCAGATCTACTCTTACACCGATTGATGAACTAACTTGGGAATATGCAGTATTTGTTGAAGACGATGATACAGTTGCTAGAATGATTCTAGAATCTGGTGTCTGTATTCGCGGTACATTTTTAGAAGGCGCTGGCTGGAATAGAAAAGAGAAGTGCTTACAGGAACCTAAACCTATGGAACTAGTTTATCCAATGCCAGTTATACATTTTAAGCCTATTGAAATGATTAAAAAGAGAACTAGAGGTCTCTATCAATGTCCCTGTTATTATTTTCCAGAAAGGGCTATATCATACGTCACTGTTTGTGATCTTAGAGTAGGTGATAGAACTTCAGATTTTTGGATAAAACGTGGAACCGCTTTATTACTGAGTCTAGCATCATAATGTTTTTATTAAGTTATACAATTTGATATATGATAAAAATAAATTAATTAAAGTTGTAAACCTTTTTAATATTTTAGCTATCTTGGACCCAGCAGTAAGCAAGCAGCTAGTTGAATTCAAACGCTTAAATGAATTGGAACGTTAAAACCTTAAATAAAATAACCCATTCCCAAAATAATTTTTGACTGTTTTATTAAATTTAACAAAATACAATTTTACGTTGTTTCCTTTTCCCCAAGAGTTTCAGGAACGGCCTCATCAAAGCTGACTTTCTTCTCAACACTAGTTTTTCTTGCGCCTTCAGTAGCAGTACTAAATTTCCTCATATTAGAAGATATTGTGCCTTCAGCTAAAATACTGGCGCTTGATAGCAATATTGAAACCTGTTCTGCGGAAGGACAACTGGTAATTATCATGTCATCATGAGTGTAGCCGTTTGTTGTTAATAATTGCTCTAGTTTGACGAATGTACTTATAATATTATTCTGATAAACAAAAGAAGCATTATTTTTTATCTTCATATTATTTGTATACTTACTCTTATCGGTCTAAAAATTATAAATTCTGTATCTTTGTTACACAGATACAGCTGCATAGAACGTTGTAAGCTAGATAATTTATTTTTAATGAGTCGTTGGGACTCTTGAATACAACTACTTATCTGTTGAGGAGATGCCCAACTGCTTTGTCTAAGATTGTAATTCATTTTAGGTGCTCCAGCAGTTTTATTATCTGTCTTAGGGGCTTCTAATAACAAGGTTTGTGCCTTTTCTAAGAAAGTAATCAAGGGACCTACGAACATTTGCACAGCGTCCTTGATGAATTGTTCGCAAACTGATTTTAGTTGCTTATCAACATCTTTTCGAGAATCTAATAAATGTTCCTTGACCTGTGGAGTTCCTTCCAAAAGAAACTCAAGAAGGGCGTTGTTTGAACCTAGCGAAAAGAGCTGCTTCCTCTTCTGTAGAAGGCCAAATGCCGCTGTTTTCACTTTACTAAAATCTAAGGAAGTCTCCTTTACCGTGAAATCGACACGAAATGGTGCTATTTGTTCGCGTAGGATTAAAAGATGTTTGATTTCAAAAAGTTCTCCATCAATACGAGTCTAATAAATAAATAATATTATTTTTTTAATAATATCCTTGGTTTAACTGACCTTTTTGGCAGATATTTTTCCTGCTGCGATTGAAACACTTTGTATGCAATATTTTAACGCCTCTTGAGACAAACCCTGGAATATTGGTCGATCTACACATCTATATAATCGAGATAGGCAAACTAAAGTTCTGCGAACAGTAGGATACCACATCCCGTGAAGATCAGCTGGTGAGTCTATAATATTCAAAATAGTTCCTATTTCGGCATTTAAATTGCAAAATTATAATTACTCATAAAACGTCCATGAGTTTGGCTAACAACACTATCACTATCTTGTATTGCACTCGAAACATTAGAAGACATTGAAGATCTAGAATCTGATCGACGAAAAAGCGGTTCTTGCATAGAAAGAGCAATACTCTAGAAAGAAATGGCATAAAATCTTAAGTTTTTATAGTTAACAAAATAAAATAAGTGAAAATGTAACAGTCTATTGTTTTTGGGAAGCACTAATTCCAATTATCAAAGTCTAAAGCATAACAATAATAATTCAGATTCGTGTTGAGATCAAGGTATTAGGATCGTCATCACTTACAAGCAAAAAAGCGTGATAAGATATTGCAAACGAATAAAAATCAACCCAGTGAAAAAATTAAAACGAAAAAAGACAAGTTCCACCCAAACAGCGAAAGCTGTAAAGCAAGGAAACATGAGTAATTGGCAATTATGATGGTTATGATTCGGGACATGATACATAATCTTATAAAACTTGAACATTGATCATTTCATACCTCCATCATTTCCAATTTTTCTGGATATGATAAATCGCCACCCGATGGATTATAATTAAGAATGTCGGACTGTAAATAAAGATGAGCTCGGAAAACCAATCTCTCCTGGACATCTTGCAAAAGTTGAAAAGCTGTTTTTCCGAATGCTTCCAAAGAGTCGGCTAAAAAATAATAACGACAAGGTGGAACAATAAAACATCAAAGAAGCTTACGGCTCTGTTGAACATGTTCGTCAAGCATTTCCGTTCGTAAAATACTGCAAATTTCAGCCAGTGTTTCTAAGTGGTTGATGTGAATAATATATGGCCTCAAACTGTCATACAAAATTGTGCAAATCCCTTCCATATAAGAACTAGTAAATGAAAATAGTTTTATAAGTATTTTTTGCAAAGCTATATCATGTACTTAAGCTGTTCACTTGGCATAGAAAAAAACTGAAAAAATAATCGATGTTCATCTTGGCAAACGTGGACAAGAAAGGCACAGGCGCTTCGCACAAGAGAACAGTGATCCCCCTTATTGGAACCTCTCAACTCTCTGATCGCCTTATCGACAGCAGGGCTCATAACATTTGCGCGTTCGGTTAGATAATTATGATGAATCTCAGATAGAAGCTGTTCGTATTCAGAACTTTGGCCAATGCGTTCCTCTACCATCGATGAAACCCGTTTTACTTTAATTGCGGAAGACTGAAACTTTCCATAATATAGGGCAAAAGCGGCTTCAGAACTGGACTTTTCATCTGAAATTAGAAAAATAAATGTGGATTTTACTAGGTTTACGCTTTTTACTACTTAAGCTTGCACTTTGCTTTGGTGCTAAAATCTGCTCTGTTGCTTGAGACATGATTTGCGTTACATAGTTGCGCATTAAACTCACAGCTTTGAAAAGACAATGCTTATATTTTAATAAATACACAGAAGATTCTTTGAAGTCAGGCTAAAAATTAACGATTAATAATCGGGACATTAATTTGAATTGAAGCTTCCTCACGTTTTGTCTCAAATATTCTAAACATTCATCAATTTTATTCAAACAATCTCTGAAGCCGTCGCTAGCTACCGACAGGGTAGGGCTTTGTAGCCGCTGCGATAGTTGCTCAGTTTGAGTAAAGTAGTGCAACCTCTTCTGAATTTCTTCACTTATCTCGTTCAGCTGCTTCTGTTCTTGAATCAGTTTCTCACTTGCCGTATTTAAGGAACTTGTCTTATTCGACACAAAATCATACTCAGACTTGAGGTCACTCAATTTTTTAAGTGAAATTTCTATCAATTTTAAAATGTTATCACATTCTTTATTTCTAGCTTCTAATTCTTGAAAGTATTTTAAATAAACGTCGTCGGCATGATCATGAATTTCGCTGTTCACCTTATCATACCAAAAGAGGTAATCGTTGGTCGTTTCTATGCCAGACGGTAATTTCTGAAGCTCTTGGAATGACCTACTGAAGATTTCTGGGGCGTATTTTTGTCGGATCTCACTCTCATTCTCCAGCACTGATAAAATCTGCGAAGATATTTGAGAAGGCTGTAAGTGAAACATTAATTAAGCCACACCATCATATTACTTCCGAGCTTCCCCCGCTGGCAGCCTGTGTAAGTAATTCGACTGCATCATGTTGGATACTGGTTAAAGGAGCCAAGGGACAATCTTTAACTTCCCATTGCAGCAATTTAATCCGGATTTTTCGCAAATTTGCATTTTCACTCCGCACCGAGGCAACGTCATCCATTTTTTGACATGGTTGTTTACTTCCATTCGGCAACCGTCAAATGTCAAAGTAGTGAAATTGAAACAAGTTGATGGTCGATTTGGTTTGAATATTTGATAGAGCGACATTTCAGTGCCGTAAATGACATATTGAAATACGTGAGTTAAATCATTTTTTCCGTAATTACTGTTTAATTTAGCTTAGGGAAAAAGGACGAACTCAATTTAGTGGAATATATAGGTTATGTAGTTCGTTGCTGTCTCCACAAAAAAGACTAAAAAGCAAAAGTCTCACATACGATGCCGCAAACACCAGAGGCTGAGGAACCTCAGAAGGTATTTCTCATTGATATATGATCTTAATTTAATGAGGCTACACATTTTGCTTATGCAAGATTTCCCCACTGGATTATACGTCGGATCGAGTAACACTCCATTTGGCTTACGAGATTTCCGGCAGTGCAGAAATCGCACACTAGAGAATTCTGAATAAACAAAATGCATCCCGACACTCTGAATCTTGCACCAATTATAGATAGGTTTGAATAATTCTTAATTCTTAACACTTAGATATAAAACTGAATTTAAATGGTGGAAGAAATCAGGTATTAGTGACGTAAACCGAAGATTATACTTTGAACAGGTTCAGCCGTCTGCCTAGTGGCTTATCGCTTAAACTTGACTGTTCCACAGTCACAGAGAACATGAGGGACGGGCTTAATTGCCTCAAGGCAAAGTACGCGGGTGGGGTCCTCCGCCCTTTCTAAGTGGTAATTCACTCTGCATACAGCCTCGCCATAGTACGGTAGGATACTATCCTTAAACGGTGCTATAGTCCTTGTAGGACTCGAGCCTCGTGAAGTTTCTTCTTGCAGTTGTCTCTATTTCTTGCTAATTCTCTCATTTTTTTATATGAATTTTTACCATATCATCCATCCACCTGTTTCTTCGTTGTCCTACGCTTCTCTCCTCTCTTCTAATGGTACACCATTGAAAATCCAGGTTGGCATTCTTCCTTCCGAAAATCGCACGTCTCCGAGCCATCGACTGCAGCTTTTTTTATTTATCCCTGACAAAGATATCAAAACATTTCCATACATGTCTCATGTTAATTATATTCCATTCAAAATAACAATTTTTGTCGTAGAATCTTTACATTTTTGGCCGTGATGTATCCCAGATCCCGTGTTTTCGCAAGAGTTTTCTATATGGAATTGGAGGGGGGATATTAATTGGAGTTTTAACCTTTTTAGCTACAAGTAAAACTAAGTTTTCAACTAATGTTGGATTTTCCACTTTCTTTTGTAGTACAATGGGGTACTGGTTTACATGCAGGTAAGAATCAAGTTTTAATTTCTCGCATTTTCTTTTTAAACACAAATATTTTTTAGATATGAATGGTCTAAAAAGAAATTTGAATATAATCAGTTACAACAAGCAATGAAAAAGGCTGCCATGTATGAAGGGACACATCTCGAAGAAGAACTTAGAAGTAAAGGGCAAGTAGCGGACGCATAATATGATTGAAATAATATTTTATATCTGTACGTATAGTTCGTAAGACACCTAGAGAATAAAATACATTCAATTATAGAGTTGATTTATGTATTTTCATTTAATTACCAAAATCATATTTATTATAACTAATAAAGAAATCGGTAATGGAAAATGATCTTAAAGGGATATATATTCATTTTGTTTAAAATGAATAGACTAGATTCCTGTTTCACTGAACTCGTAAGCATTTGCTTTATTATGTACTGTAGTTGTAATATAATTTTGATGAAATGTTATGTCTATGGCATTACATTCCAAGGAATAAAGGATTCTTTTTCAGGTTCCACCATCTGAAAATACAATTACTCAGTTGTATAAAAATATGCTTTAAAACTAATTACGTTTTTTGTAAATTGATCTTCACATGCCATCCGGATTCTATTCGAAGTTGCTGGAGATATGAGATTAAAGTGAGGATCAAGTTTTTGTGCTTGTCTCGCCGCAGAAATTGCGCTTTTAATTGCAAAGAAAACAGATGCTGATAAAAATAAAGGAGGTTCTCCAACAGCCTATAAAATTTTCAATATAATTAATCAGAATATTTTGTTTTGACTATCCAACCTTTGATGAGTAAACAGCTTTAGGGTTTGGCGCGTCCATTAATAAACTAACATTGAATTCTGCAGGAATATCAGCGAATCCTGGAAGTTTATACATACCTGGTCCTCTTGAGAGTAATGCTCCGTTGGGTGAGTAGACGGTTTCTTCTAAAGTAAAAAGACCATATCCTTGCATAAATGCTCCTTCAATTTGGCCAATGTCAATAGCAGGATTTAAACTGGTACCAACATCCATTACAATATCAGTTCGCAAGACTTGATGATCTCCAGTTAGGCAATCAATCTCTACCACAGAAACTGCTGCTCCGTTTGTAAAGTATGAGAAAGGATTTCCTGTATTAGATACTGGATCATAGCCAATGTTTGGAGTCTTATAGAAACCAGTAGCCGATAAACTGATTCGGTCAAAGTAAGCTCTTCTGATCCAATCTTTCCAATTTTCTTTAGAAAATTGTTCTTTAAGAGGACGAAGTCGTTCGTTGAGTTTTGTACAAGCATCCAAAACTGCCATTCCATTTATATCAGACCCTACACTGGCAGCTGTTGCTGAAGTGTTAGGAACTTTGTCGGTAGCGCTTTCTGATATATGAATCCATTCAGTCGGTATACCAAAAACTCGGGAAGCTATCTGAATCATTTTTATATGTATTCCTTGTCCCATTTCAATACCCCCGTGAGATAATAAAACTGAACCATCTTGATAGATATGAATTAAAACACCAGCTTGGTTTAAATGAAGAGCTGTGAAAGCTATGCCAAATTTTGTTGGTACAATAGCGATACCCCGTTTCTTCCAACGATGTAAATTGTTAAAGCTTTCAACTTCCTTACGTTGTGTATAAAACTCGGACTGATTTAAACAATCTTCCCAACATCTATCATAAAAATAAATGGTTCGATATATGTAATTCTTACTACAAATAATACCTTTTAAGACTGCACTGTTCTAATGTCTGATTGTAATGAGTAATATCACCTGTTTTGTACATGTTGAGGTAAGCAACATCAACGTAATCACGACCTGTAGCTCTTGCCACATCTCTTATTATATGTTCTGCAGCAAACATTCCTTGGGGTCCACCAAAACCTCGAAAAGCTGTATTAGATGGCATGTTGGTTTTACAAACATAACCTCTAGCGCGTACATTCGGAATTAAGTATGCATTCTCGAAATGAAACATTGCACGATCTAAGACCTACAAAAAAGCAATCAGAATATACTATCCAATAATAAATTGCATTCGCTTACAGAAAAAGATAAATCCATAGTGTAACCAGCATTATTATAACAGTCGATTTCACAGCCCGTAATTTTCCCATCTTTAGTGCATGCGACTTTATATTTGAAAAAGAATGGATGCCTAGTTCCGGTAATCATCATGTCCTCATCGCGGTCCAACATGCATCGAACAGGACGCCGAAGTTTGTAAGCAGCAAATGCGACAGGAATAGATACCAAAATACCTCTGGACTCTTTACCTCCAAATCCTCCCCCGAGACGCTTTACACGAGCAACAATTTTAGAGGCCGGAACTGATAGTGCGTGTGCTACTAGCTTCTGAACTTCGGAAGGATGTTGAGAAGAACAAAAAATCTCTAATTCGTCACTATCTCGCGGTGAAGCTATAGCTGCATGCGTTTCTAAGTAAAAATGTTCTTGGCCACCTATTCGACAAGTACCGTCTATTATATGATCGACATTTATAAAGGCTTCATCTACATTCCCTTTAGAGATTGTCTTGGGGTATCCCGGGAAATAAGATTTATTTGAAATTGCGTCTTCAATGGTAACAATTATAGGAGACAAATCCTCATATATAATTTTAACCTTGCGAGCTGCTCTTTGCGCAAGTGCTTGATTATCAGCAATAATAGCGCCTATGGTTTGCCCTTGGTGATATACATGTGTTCGTGCAAATACTTCTTCATCGTGAAACACAGCACCGACAGAGTTTTCTTCTTCAGTTAAGTCCTTACTAGAATAAAAGGCATACACACCCTCCATTTTTAATGATTCAGATGCATCAATCGATACTATCTTGGCGTGCGCTTTTGTACTTAAAACTAACGCCAAATATAACTCGTTTTCCATTTTAGGAATGTCGTCACAATAAATTGCCTCACCTGTGGCTTGTTTGAGGGCTGATGAATGAACTGTGGGACGTCCGATCGGGTCTATTTTCGATTGTTTGTCTGAAGTTCTTTCAAACAGCTGCGAACTCTTTGGAATCCTTGTAGTAAAAGTTTCGGCGCCACTTTTTTCGGTTTCATGTATTGCTTGACGATGGGGAAGAGTTTTTTCAAGTTCCCGACTGATCTGCAGGTAAGCTTTAAAAAACAAACTTATCGCAAGAGACTTCCTGTAGTTTACCATACCGCCAGGACAATTGGCAGGCAGTGGTAGTTCTGCTTTCAAGCCTTGCGTTACTTTTTCTATTAAAAGTTCATTCCATTCTAAACCTATAATGTTTTTGCATGTTTCTTTAGCAAGAACAGTTGTTGGAGCCATTCCTCCGAATGCCATATCTATTTTCTCAACAATACCACTGTTGGTCTTAAAGACGACATTAAATGCAGCTGTTACAATGGCAATATCGTCATCTCTCCTTTTGGCCTGTTTGAAGGCCACAAAATGTTGGGTCGATTTCGTAACTGGTATAAATAAAGAAACAAGCACTTCTTCCGGTTCTATTACATTCTTTCTATAACCAGTGAAGAAATTATCTCCCATTTTTATACTCCGTGTGCTGTGTAGTTCCTTGGTATAGGTACTTACATTTAATCTAAAAAAATAATATAATGAAACATTGTTTTTTACTAATACACTGTACTGTACTCACTCTATTCCAGCAGCCAAAAATATGGGATTCAAATCAGAAATTGGACTGCCAGTCATAATATTTCCACCAATTGAAGCAACATTGCGTACTTGTTTGCCTGCAAAATAATGAAGCATATCGACAATTGCTCTATAAAGGCGAGTTTCGCAGCTAGAACGAGCTTTTATTTGAGTTCGTAGAGTTTTTTCCAGTTCGTCTAGAGTGACTGCGGCACCGACTTTAACACCGTCGCTAGTAATGGTAATGGCATTTAGTTCTTTTACTTGTGAAGGTTGAATAAGTACAGGATACAAAAAGTGTTTAAATTTTACCTCTACTCCAACCTCAGTATTTCCCACAATAATTTTGCCATCAGGGTATCTTTTTTTGATACCACAAAGCTCTTTTAGCGAAGTAGGTCGATACCAATTCACTCTAGGTCCCTTAAAGATTAGCGATTTAGTATCAAGGCTATCGGATATCTTTAGTTCTGGAGGAAATATCGGTTCTTGCGTTGGATCATAAGGCATAAATTCACTTTTAACAAAAAGTTCTTCACCAGAACTTTCGATCTGACAACCATTTCCGTTTACTTTGCAGCACTTCTCACCCATTCCACATGCGAATTCTTTTGTAAAAGTTTTATACCCTTCAATTATAGGTCGGTAACCAGTACATCGACATAAATTTCCTTGAAAAGCTATGTCCATATCTTTCATAGATGGCTGCGGAGAATTTCTTATTAACGAGTACATGGACATAACAATTCCAGGTGTACAAAATCCACATTGAGAGCCATGAGCTTTGGCAATTCTTTCTTGAACAGGATGAAGGCGTGTTCTTGTACTTCCTATTCCTTCAACTGTTGTTACTGCCAAACCGTGAACTGCACAAACTGGAGTAATGCAAGCGTTAACGGAATAATGTTTAATCTCACTTGTATGCCGATCTATTTTCGATATCATAACCGTACAAGCCCCGCAACCACCTTCTCCACAACCTAATTTCGTTCCGCATAAATGAAGCTTTTCTCGTAGATAGGTAAGCAGTGTGCATTCAGGATCAGGATTTTTTTCAACAACCTAAAACATTAAAAGTAATCATTATTTTCAGAATACTGAATTAAAAAATGACCTCGTCAATCTATAAACTGTTTAAAGACTTATTCAAAGACGTCGTTGCAATGCTAGTTTTGTACAAATAAGTTTACTAAATAATCTATTATTATCTATATTGATTTAAGCAATTAATACAACGCCGATTTATTTTCGTTAATACTTGTTTACGTTAAGATTTATAATTTTCCATGAGATAACAAGACCCCATGCTGCAAAATACTTCATTCTCTTCAGCTTATCAAAAAATGATGATATTCGTTATCAATTATAATATTAAAACACTGTTGTTGAGGACTTGTTTTCACATATTTCTTTAACTCATATTTATTATACTAATGAATACAAATTAGTATGAGACTAGCACGCATTTATTTTGAAGTGTTTTTTTTACCTTTTTGCCATTAACAAAGAATACAAGATGTTCAATTAAGCCATCTCCAATGACGGGGCAATTGCCATTGGTCTCCATGTTAAATAAATTCTTCACTTCACAAGATATTAAACCCAACTACTAAAATTTCTAGAGACAACCACTTCATTAACTTGATGTTATACTACTGAACATGAGTTTGATTTAGAAATAAGATCGACATTGCTTCGTTGAATTCGCATTTCGCTCCACATTCGTAATAGGAACGATTTATAGATAAGACTTAATTAAGCGTTCGAGTGGTCTTCAGAACTGAATGCTACTCATTTCGGACATCAGTTTTCGATGTATTTGGTTATTATTGTGTGGCTAAGGAGATGAATAAGATGACCTAGTGACGCTGCGATAACTCTCAAAACATTCGGTTTGTTATTCTAAAGTTTTTTATATAAGTTAAAATTTGTTATTTTTCGTTGGAGAAATGTTCTCTCGAATTAGGAATAGCTGACCGATATCTGGTGCGATATCTTATTTACAGGTTCAGTTGCTACTGGCTCTTTAAGCCTCTTTCTATTCTCTTTTATTAACGATTATTTCCTATTCTCCAAGATTAACCAACCTGATCAAACAATCAATATGCAGACAAATACTGATAATGTAAAAGAAATTTCCATAATATTAATTTAGGGAATAGTTTTTGTGGAAAATAAATTCAAATAAAAATAGTAAAAAGAAAGGCAGTGTTTGGAGTTTTATAAAATACTTTTTATAAACAATGTTTTAAATATAAAACTGTCTGCACCTACTAATGAAAAAGAAAGGGCGAAGACGCGCCCTCATCGTCCGATTCAGAAGAACATTTTCTGCGATTCTTCCATAATTTCTTGGACTTGTATCGTTTTTCTTGTTGAACTGGCCTTTTGAAAACATCATCATCACTATTATTACTTTCTTGATATATCTGGCATTCATAATTTTTAGGATATTTCTAGAAAAAACAAATTTTTACAATTATATTATTACTTTCTTTTTGTGTATTGTATTACGACAACAAATGTTGCTTGACATTCTGAATCGACTTTGCCAAGAATTAATCCCTCCTTTAGCATTAAAAGAAGATATTTCATCATTACTAAGAGACCAACCTACATTCAAGAATATAAGACTTTTTTAATTATACTTCAATGCGTCAAACCTCATTTGTAAGTAGAATAATGTCAAGAACCAAATTTGTTATAAGTAATTTATGAAATTTTTCAGCTAGTAAAGTAAGACAACCTCTAGTATTGATTTCAGACAAATTAAGTTTTGTACGTCTGGAACTTCCTTGTGGTGTATAGTCTTGAAAGCAGTTGGTTTGTTGCTTACAGCAGCTATATGGAGTTAATGAAACGGTTTCTGTCTCGTAGCATCTACAAAAAATTAAAATAATGTCAGCTATTAATCAATTACAACTAACCTTTTTTCATCATCAGCTTCGTCTTCGGCGTATTCACTCGTTTCCCAATCTTTATAATCTTGGACGCCACAACATCCTTCATGATATTGTATATCATCCCACAGAAGCCTCCACTTTGGGTCAGAATAATAAGAGTCAATACCGCGCGTCATTGATATTTGGACGAAATCTTTAACGGAATCTTTATATTTAATTAATGTCCAGTTCATAATTAATCTTGATATTAATGATATCATAATAAATAAATGAAAAATACAAAACACAGTTCCTAAATGCGGTGTTACAGGTTCTTTTTTACTTTTTCTAATTAAAATAAATCCACAAATATAAAAAAATATGATTTCCAAAGTAATTATTTCCACAAACAGCAATTCAACAGATAATCCTATTTGAGGAGCATGATCTATATATTTCACAAGGAACATCTTATAATATTCTGTTACGACAATTGATCCAGTAGAGAGGAGTATTTGTAAGACCAAAGAAATAAGGATTAAAACAGTTAATAAATTCTTATGATGACAGCAACATTTATACATTTAAACATTTCGGAATTAGTTAATATTAAAATTATTTAAAACGGACTTATTTAAATGCTTGAAAAATACAATTTTAAATTACATATATTAAAATGACAGACTTATTAAATACAGGTATTACTTTGTTTCCCTAAATAACCATTTCGAGGACAGTGATATTAAACGATATTGCATAAATCGGACATGATGGTATTTCACGTCATTATTGGCCAAAAAGTAAATTTTTATTGAATTTTTATAGTAGAAAATTGGGAGGAAGCAGCAATTTTGCCATCCCGTACAAAATTCTTGTTTTTGATAAACTTATCCTAAATCGAGGCGGTTGATCAACATAAAACGACTGCTGAGACCATTCTCGATTCAACGTAGACTCAAATTTTGGCTATGTGCCTGCAGTGGCCTAAAACTGCGCTAAACATCTTATTATTTTAACGTCTCTTTTTTATGTGAAAGTCTAAGCTCAGCTATCCCTTTATACGATCAGTCCGTCATGTCGTTTACGTCATGATGCAATGTCTAGTAGTAAGCCTTAGCTGGAAGGATATAAAAAGGATAGGATAGGTTACGGGGAATCTGGAGAACCAATAAGGAGTAGGCGGTGAACCTAGCGTTTGAACTCTTGGATGTTGTATGAGTTTTTTTTAAGCAACCGGCTGAACCAGAGATGCAACCGTCGGGGTTAGCAGGGAGACAACCTCGTCGGAGTGTTATGCCTCCTGGAACAAATGAATCCCGCTAACCGTATCAGACTACCAGGTGAACAAGGATGAGTACTGTCCGCTAGGTGAAGTCCTGACATAAGCGGAATTTTGGTACATTATTATTAACTGGTTAAGCTGCGAGATGCCTTATTAGGGATAAGCTATAACAACCGGTATCCGGTCCTGGCCTCTCGCAACTGTTCTCTATACCGGTCCCGATTTTAAGCCGTCATCCATTTTAAAATCCCTAAGCTCTGGGTGTCCTGGTCTACGCCATCCTTCCAGCGGAGACTGGGTCTCCCACGCTATCGCACCACATAGGTCTTACTGCGGCGTAAATAAATAAAAATATAACCATTCTCATAGATTGCACTTTTTTTCATGTCGACCTCTTTTTTACTGAAACCCCAAATGCAGTTATAAAGCCTCTAACAAACTCGTCACTGGACATTACGAACCAACAATTCTGAAATAAAAAATATGCGTCTTATGTGATAAATTTTATTATACGTTGCACTCGCTCATCATCAAGTAACGTTCACTTTAAGAACTAGTGGAATAAAAGTGGACAGCCCTAAAAAAGTAAAATTTGACTTGACAGTTCAGAACGAAAGGTAATACGATTTATCATGCCACCATTTGTGAAAGCAGGACAGAGATGGCAGATGTTTATGCTGTCATCGGAAAGTAGTGTACGATTTTGTTTTGAGTACTGTTAATAGCAACATTTTAAAGATAAAAAAAACATTAAAGCCAACAAAAACAGAAAAGTATTGCAAATAACATTGGATACTAATGTTATTCATAAATAAAATATTGTAGTGAATCGATAAGAAACGGATTTTGCATGAGGGATTTTGTCTTCGTCATTAGCCACTTTGCATTCTTGCATAAACCTTGGGCTTCTATCGATTTTGGTTGCAAGAATATAAAATGGAAATTTCTTCAGATCCCTACGAGCAAAAATTATATCACATGTTCAAAAGTCACGATACGGAATGCCTTGGAACTTTAGACGAAACCTCCCTTATGAAATTGTGCAGTTCTCTCGAGTTGAACGATCAAGGAAATGCCCTCATCAACACCTTAATCAGGGATTCTAAATCCCGTGTATCTTTCAAGGCTTTTAAAGAAGCTCTTCTAACTTTTCTTGGAACAGAAATGGAAAATATGGATAAAGGTAAGATAGAATTTATAAAGAATTAGAAGTTAAATTTTAAGCAATAACCACCCTCCTTCAGGTGATTAAGATGTATTAAAATAGGAGAAAGTGAATGTTAAAAGCGTGGAAATTCTGTTTATAAACAAATCTAGATCACAATAATTCCAAAATTCAAGTCACTAGAATATGCTGGCCAGCCAAAAAACCATTTTACTAGTAGAAACTTTCATTAATGTTAATAAGATTTCTGTAACCGTATCAGCGAATAAACTTTATAATCAGACAATTCCGTACCTTGGCAGTTGAAAAAAATGTAGTTTACCTTGTCAGCGGAAGAATAATATTCTTCTAAATCAAAACCTCAGATGTATTCTTCTTAAAATTTGTGACTATAGGTCATAACTTATTTTCCTTTATATCTTATATTTTAAACGCTCTACATACGTTTTCATTTATCGGCTGGAACTGTCGGTGACCTGACAAATTGTGTAACGTACAGACTCGTCGTCGTAACTAATTTTATAGCTTTTGCCTAGAATATTTGAACTTTTAGCACTTTTTTTCATGTCGACAGATCAGAAAGCGTGTAACTCGCATTCTACGCTATTAAATTTTTCGTTTAAGTTTCAACTTTCAATTCTTGGCTTAAAAAATAATAAGTTCATCTGAACCAGTCTGTGGCAGCCCTGTCAAAACTGTATCACTGCTATCATAGCGATTAATCCACCGAAATAGACATTCTCTCCCATCCTCGACAGTCGTATACCCGCAACACTAAATTAATCCGCTCACCGCAGCTCCCTTTTTCGCGCAAACAAAGATCCTTATTCTCGTTGTCGAGTGACGTGACAGATGTCACTTCGACCTTAAATTGGGATTCTCATTGTCAATCTAAAAGACTCCTGGCGACTAGATCTACAAAGGGTCGAATTCTAATTGTCGCAAGGTGGTGTGTGAAATGATATTTCCGTCGATACGTTTGTAGGTATCGACAGTTTCATTCCACCGCATCCCTCATAGTCACGTCACTCGCTAACGAGAATAACCACCAAATACAGTCTGTATTTCTGAACTCATACAACATCCACAAGTTCAAACCGCGGGGTCATCGCCATATCCTTTAATAGCCTCCCTGCTCCTCCTAACTCAATACCTATTCTAACCCCTTACTTGCTTTAACACTAGACATAGCATAATTGACTTGAAAAAGCTCACCTCAACTATTGCAGGTATCTATTTCTTGGTACAAGAAAATAAATTTAATAATTGAATACCTTCAGTACAATATTTTTAAATTACTTTATATTATAATATGGAGCTAGTTTATTTTATAATATGAAAGGGCAAATGTCAGTATTTTGAAGTCAAGAAAATGCCACCGAAAATGCAACTTGAATTTCAAGTCGAGAACTCAAGACATCATCACCGTAATGTATGGCTTATAAAACCGGTTTGACAATATTGCTCGGAAGATGCACGAGGCTAATAAAACGAGTAGTATTTTGAATGTTTACAAGACATTTGAAATGCATTTGTGCAGATGAAATTACTTATTAGAGAAAAATATAACTAAAGAATATAGAAGTAGCATAGTATGTAGAGGTCGCAGGGAAGAAGAGGTTTTTTCCTCGCTTGTGCATCAAAACAATTTTCGGTATTGACGTCCATAACACTAACCCCAGCATAATTTCTACGAAAGTCATAATTAAGTTAAAGTTACACACGGTACAGGAATATACATAAGTATGTGCCAGGTGCATATTGTAAAACTGGCCCGATAATAATTCCAGGAATACCTTTGTATACCTCCCCATTTCGATCAAGTAAAATAAATATTTTTCGGTATCTAATAATTATGCTTTCTCAGAAAATTTTGTTGCTCTGTTTTTACATATCCTGACACTTCCCCTTTTCTCCTCTTACCTGTTTGAATAGGCAATAAACTTTATAAGTAATTTCACGACATCTCAAAAAGTTTAACTTCAGTCAGTTACGTTAAACATTTCTGAGTGTCAAGAACTGTTGTTAAGTAAAATGGGTGGCGATTTTTTAATAACGCATTATCCTAAACCGTGTATTAATAAATTTTTGTTTAAAGTCGGTTAGTTTTATTTAATGTATATGAAATAATTTCTCTCTAATTTCAACCAATCTTTATTATTTTATAACAGAAAAGAAAGCGTTAATTCATGATAATTTTCTGCATAAAGCTCCAGATTCACCGGATAGAGAAGTTTCTCCGAAGCTTGTGATGGGAACAAAAAAGTATGGTCGGCGTTCTCGACCGCAGTCTCTAGTCACTGATTCTTCACTGTCCGATTCAGACACTGAAACTGTTGCTGTGGTTCCTAATATTAATAATAAAATTCAAAAGGTAAGTGCATAATTAGTCATTTCACTTGATCGTTTTTTGTGTAAACAGTAAAAGCAACCTTCCAATATCTGAACCAAATGTAATCATATCAACGCAAAATTTTAAAACCTTTTTCGATTGATCATAAGCCAAGGTTAAAAGCTTAAAAAAATCGATTGCTGAAATCTGGTTTATAAACAATGGGTTTTGAATACAAAGAGAAACGATCATTTGAATTGCAAATTTTCTATTTAATATAAAGATGACTTTTGAGAATAAAATACCAAATAAACTTAACACTTTTTGGAATAATCTAATTTTTACTGCCATAGGTGCAGAGATCTTCATCACAAAGTGAAATTCATGGCACTAGGCGACGCCGTCCAAATAGTGGAACTAAACTTAAACGCTGTGCATCCCTCCCAGCACAGAAAAATCAAAGAGTTAGGGAGCAACTGGTGAAGCAACAAGCAACGTCAACCCAAACTACGCTCACCAGCAGTGTGGAATCACTAGGTTCGATTTAGCATTATTTAAAATATTTTTTGCTGTTACTCTATTAGTTTCTTACTAAATTTTCATCACATAGTTGCTCTCATTGGAACTCATAAATTAAACAAAAAATGTTTTTAAACTCCAATCCCGACTGTCCTTTACAATAACAAACATATTTAAATTCCATTTTGTTCATTCCTTTATACATTCTAGTATCCTAACTAAAACTGTTATCCCTGTAAGTTTTTTACTAATCGCATTATCATAGGTAATTTAGATTTTGAAAATCTTTCACACGCGCTATATGAAATATGGACAAATTACGGCAATGAACTGGGTACTCACTATTTAAATCGCACGCAGCTAAGTATTGTTTGCGAGCGTGTAGGCTTACGCAGAGTAGCTGGAAAAGTTGCTGAAGAAGTTTTTGAGAAATTGAAATTAAAACCCAAAGATACTATAGGTTTCTCAAATTTTCTGGGATTGATACAAAGCGATGCTGACAATGTGCCGTCGGTTACAACAGCCGAACATACATTTAGTATGTCGGACGATGCAACTATTGTACAGGATAGCTTGTGCACGCTCATGGATTCAACAAAAGATAATGAGTTGCATGCGAAAGGTTTGTTTTTGATATTTTGTTGATGGAATTTTGCTTCTTATTATATCGTGTATAATTATTTTATATTTTATTGCACTGTTGTAGAAAACATTTATGAATATCACGCTTTTCACTCTTTATAGCATCAATAACAATCTTCAAAGTAAAACAAATCGCACAATTCAATTTTTAAAACTAATCTCATGATGCTTTTGTTGTATATCATATTCTGTGCATTTTCTAGATAAGCAATTAAATTCAAATTAACTGAGATTTATCACACTCTGTAATGAGAGTGAAGTCCAATTTTTATTGACTACTGGTGACTAATTTCAAGCTTCAGGACAATTAACTATAAGCCTAAAATCCTTAAAATGCAAGTAATTAGTAAGCCTGGGGTAATTAGGAAAACAATTAGCTTGTTATTGGGAACCCAAACTTGTGAATATGGTAGATAGATCTGAGTTTTGCTAATCTTATATCCCTTTCTCTTTTGAGTTTCAGATTGTTTGGAATATATTGAGGAATAAACTTCAAACTTATTTTATTGCACATAAAGAATACATAGGTGGTTATACTGTAGTTTTAAAATATTTTTAAAAATAATTAAACCATAGGTTAATGAGTATTCCTAACTTATATAATACTTAACATTTGTTTAATATAAAACTTGATATTTAACACTTATAATTATGTATGTTAGAAACTACTTGCAATATAGTAGGTTCCTAGTCTAATAATGCTTTCTTATATATTACACAACTTAACTCAGTCACAGACACAGCCAGGTTCCCTTCCACATTAGGGGCCATCTGTGCCTGTGGCTGAGCGAAGGACTGCGAGTACAGACGGAACCAGGCCCGGGAGCTTACGGCATGTGGAACCTAAAGTCATCGTGCCCAGCACCGTCTGTCTCAGCCTTATAACCTATATAATACTAATTGTATTTATTTAAAATAGCAGGAAGGGTAGCTATCCTCGATGATGTACAGAGTCTCTCTTAAAATAAAAATCAGTTATTCTGCTGCTGCTTATCGCGGGAGTTTGTATATTGAGGAATAACTTGTAAAGTAATAATCCCTTCTAGTTTCGGCTAAAAATTTAAAAAATTGTTGTTTGCTAAAGGTTGTTGAATTTATAGTTTACTGTGAACTTTTAAAAGAATTAGAATTAATTTTTTTTATTAAGAATTAAAATTCTGCAGACTAATAATACAGTTTTCTTCTGATTGATTATATAAAATCATGTTCTCATGTTTTTTCAATAGTCGTGTACTTGAAAAACACTCAAGTCAAAGTTGTGCTGTATTCGCTATGCAACCTTAGCTTTTTTCGATGTTTCTTTCCTTAAAACCTTAAAGCATGAGTAAACTAAAGCACGATAAGCTTACCCTTTATCTAATTCCTTTGAGAAAAAAATCGCTATTTTCGGTCGGTTAAAATGTATAGCTTATGACTTGCAAACTAGATAGTTTTAAGTATGGTAAGTCTTTTAAAATATCTGAAAATTTTTGTTTCCTAATGAGTTTTTTTAGTTTATCTCAAAATGTATGGTATGTAAGGTTAATGTTGCATTTGCAAAATAAGTCGTTTTTAGTAAAAAATAAATTAAAGCAATACTAAAAATGGCTAGACAGCAATTTGTTTGCACTGTTGGTGATGGTTACGCGTGGTTCTAAAAAAATTTATATTTTGTTATATTCATTTTCATTATTTTCAGAGATACCGTCACAATTGGATACAATACCTGCACGTAGCATAATTGAAATGTGGGAAGCAATAAATATTTCAGACGCAAAAGGGTTTCTTATAAATTTAGGTTTTGATGATGATGAAATTAATATTTCACAACTATCCAAAGCTTTAGACGAGGAACTTCGTGGATTAAATGGTGAATCGTTAACTTCTTTGCTTAAGGTAAGAAAAAAAAGCCATAAATCTTGATTCTATTTTAAATTAAAATTAATAGGCATCGTTAGCGTTACGTAAAGCTGAAGTAGCTTCACTTCAACAGTCACTTCGTCAGCTTGTTGACGAAAATCGTAAACTACATGCTGATAATAAAGAAGCAAATAAAAGAGCTGCTCTGCTTGCACAAGAAATTGATGAAAGACATGCGAATCTCGAAGACTCTACTAAAACCGAAGTATGTACATACTCTTAACTAAAACTAATATAATAATTTAAAATAATTGTAAAATTTACAGATTCGTATGTTAGAACAACGACATGCTGAAGTTATTCGGGATTTGACATCACAGCTGGCAAATGATAGAGAAAATTGGTCAGCTTTAAACGCTCGTCTGGAATCCCGGATCAAATTTCTTGAATTGGACGATACCAGACTCAAAAGCGACCTTTCAATGTTACAAAACGAAAATTGTGCCTTAGAAAAAGAACAGCTTTCACTTCAGAAACAAATTACGGACTTATTAGAAACAAATATAAAATTAAACAATGAGGTTGTGGAGCTAGAGGAAAGGCAACGGAATGATGATGGTCAGAAAGGGGAGAAAGAGACTGAAGAGGTACTGGAGTTAATCGAAAAAATCACTTCACTGCAGGTCGAAAATGCAAATTTAAGAGATAAAAACGATGAACTTGTTTCTGAGATTGAAGGTATGAGCGTTGAATTGTCTCGATACAAAAATAGAAAGCTAGTGGTATCGCGTAGCAACACAGAGACCACCACAGAATCGTTATCTGATGATCCAGAGCAAACTTCAATGGGAGTAAAACGAAGAGGGGACTCCCCAAGTAAAGCTAGAATAACAGAAGAAAGTCCGAGACTTGGAAAACTACGAAAATGCAGCAATGATAACAGTGAAAGTGATGCAAGTGGAGATTGGGTAGCCTTGAATTCGGAATTAAATGCAAATAATGATACTGCTGTAACTCCAACAACAACATCTGGCTTTTCGCAAGATTTTTCTAGCATTACCGATAGTAAAGACGAAGAGATTAAGAACTTAAAAGAAAAAATTGCAAAACTGGAAAAGGAATTAATTGAACTGAAGCAAGTAAAGCTACTGTCGTTACAAAGTAACAAACAAGAACCAAACGGGCAAAATTCCGACAATGCTAAAAACGAAGATCGTTGCTTAGAATTAGAAAACAGTTTAGAACAAATGAGAAAAGCTTACGAAGACTGTGAAGATTATTGGCAGTCTAAATTAAATGAGGAACGACAGTTATTTGAAAAGGAACGTCAAATTTATGAAGACGAACAGCAAGAGAGTGATAAAAAATTCGCAGAATTAATGGAAAAGGTGCGAGAATATGAAGAACAATACAGTAAAGATGGTCGTCTTTCCCCAATTGAAGAGAAGGATACATTGGAGCAGCAATACATTGATCTTGAATCAGAAATAGAAGAAATTAAAGCAAACACGAAAAAAATGCTTGAAGAAAAAACCAAAGATATCGAAAAACTGCGAAGCTTGGTGGCAGAATTAAAAAGTCGACTTGGTGAAAGCATCGACGTTTGGTAAGTATATATGGGATGCTCGAAAATAATAAATTATTGTTTTTATATATTCACATAATTGCAGTTCGAACCTTCACGTAGCTTCAGAGACTAGTGAAATTGAGAGTCCTGCTAGCTCTCCAATTAGTTACCTTTGGAACCAAAGCACAATTCAAGCACCTGCAAGAGATTATCAAAATCCAAACTGGAAACCAAAGCAAGATAAAAGGTGAGATTTTAAATGTCAATTTATACTTAATGTAATAGTGAATAATCGTTCTATCTTAGGCTTGATAATTTATCAACATCTGAGACTGCTATATTTAGCACAACTGATGCAAAAATTAGTGATGATAAAAATGTTCCGCCAGCTATTTTACCAATACAAAAACCAATATCGGAAAAATCCCGTCCAGAAAATTCTAAAGATAGTGATGAGACTGCTTCTAATGCCTCAGCTAAGAGTTTTGAAACACACAGCATCGCCTCTACACATAGCATACATAAATCTTCGGTAACTGAAGAAAGCATTTGTTCCAGTCCTAGTCAAATGAAAGAGGAATTGAAACGCCTTAAGTTTGTCGAAATACAACTTAAGGAGCAAATTACCGACTTGGCGCAAAAGCGTGACGGTTTAGTAATGGAGCTTCAACAATTACAAGAAGCTAAACCAGTTTTAGAAAAGGCTTATGCTGTACGTTATTTACTACAGTTCATTCACTATATATCTAATTTTTGTGTTGTTTTGTATTCGCAGAGAGCTGCACATCCTACTTTATTGCAAAGAGTTAATATGCTTGAGCAAAAAAATCGCCATTTACAAACAGTTCTGCGACAACAACAACAGTACACTGAGACCATAATGCATCGTAAGTACAAATTAAAATCTATATTGCAAATCCTACTGGCTGTGCTTCGTTTCATTTTTATTATTATTAAAATTTAATTTTCATATCTGAAATTTAAGAAAATAGCCTTTGTTGATTAAATACATTTTTTAATTTAACTCAACCTTCAGATGTTACAGAAAAAATTATAATCTTGGCAACATGCTTGGAAGGTTTCGATAAGGAATCGAAAAGAAGATAATATTAAATAAAATACATACATTTGATTTATTGTATTACTATACCTATTTTTAGTTTTAGAATATTTATTTGTTTTTTAAATCAAATCAATTTAGAATCTTTTTCTGTATTTCATTCAGTTTGTTTTGAGTTCAATGTAAAATGAGGATATTTGTGAAAAATAAGGAAATAAAATGTTAAGTTTTCTAATAAAAATTAAAGTTCGCAACTATATTCAAGATGCAATCAAGAAACCTGCAAATAATTCATTATGAATGAAAACAGCGCATATCAAGTTTTTATTGAAGGGAACTAAAATATTTATCGCTGCCGCTTGCACTAATTTCTTCCTGTTAAAAAATTATTATTAAGAAACATTTGTGTCTCAAAATAAGGCCATCGGAGAATTTCCAACCTGTTTGTTTTTGGGTAAAATAAGTGTCGATTTCAATTGAAGAAAACCTGTTTCTATTGGTATGTTACTACTTTGTGTTTATTTGCTTATGCTGCTTTTTTAAATTATATTCCTAACGTAGTACTTATATGGCTTATCTGGAAAAAAAATTCTGAATTATTTTGCCATAGAGTATCGCCCTTTAAAATAAATTTTATCCGTTTTTGCTTTACACAATTATTATGAATTTTAAGTGCAAGAAGACCTTATTATGGTTTGTCTTTTTTATATTTTGCTTATTTAAAAAAGTTCCTAAAAGATAAACTTTAACAAACATTGTCGTGTTTGAATTTTTCGAAGTTATAAAACCAAGTTTTCTGTAAACCGATCTTAAATTGTAGAAAGATTTTCATAAACCATTTGATTTTATTTCAGGTAAGTTGAAGAATTGATATCTAAGGTTCTCCTGATTGTCTACCTGTCCGTAATGCTATGATAAGAAAAAGCTCGAGTGTTTTATTTTACCACTACTGCTACTCGGATTTTATATCTTACAGTTCTTGGAGGAACTTTGCTTCTTCAACAATTGTCTCCAAGATTCGTGGCAATTACCTCCAACTATGTACTCCCCTCCCATTGATGACAAATCGCTTTCCACAGCTTTCAAACATCTTTTCCTAGGGTTTTCGGATCTTTCTACAATCTGCTGGTGTGGCACTAAGCAAGACTTGAGGTAATTTGGAGTTTGACATTTTTGACCAACTCATCTTAATCTCTGCAACTTCATGAATCCCACGACGTCCTCATAGTTTACCAATTGCACCAAATTAAAGTTGTACCTATACATCTATATGTCTCTACTGAGCCGAATATCCTTATTACTCTCTTTTCGAACGCTGCTAGTTACTCCAGGTCACATACCTATAGGGTCAAGGTTTCACATCTGTATATGAGAACTCATCTAATTGCGCTTCTGTAGATCTTTCATTCCGTTCTTCTTGACAGCACTTTCGAGCTTAGTAGCTTTCTATAAATACCCACCTTTCTACTTGCTGCAATAACATATCACAGCTACTGATATATTTATATTCTGCTACTCCTTTGAAGTTGTAGATCTTGCCTCTTCTCTTGGTGTTAGTCCTCACGATGTATTTATTTCTCTCTTCATTTGTTTTAAGACCGATTTTTCAGCTTTTGTTTCCAGTTCAGTAAATTTTTCCCTCATGATATCAACGTTTCTAGCCATGATGATGGCGTCGTTAGCGTTTGCACATAAATGAATAGATTTATATACCAGATTGCCGCCACGATTTATTTCGTCAATAACTGAATGCAGCACGAGGTTGAAGATAAGCAGCGCATCTCCCTGCTTTACACTTGAATTAGACATTCTTCCATGTACTAGGACTGTTGCTTCGGTATTTTGTAAAGTCAAATGCTTGTTTTAACGGAGTACTCATAGAACTTTTCGAAGATTTGCCAAAGCGTAAAGCAGTGGTCTGTTTTAGATTTTTTCCTAAATCAAATTGATATTCCCCAAATATGTCGTCAGAGATTCTGTTCAATCAATCGTCGACACCTTATAATCTCTGCTTTGATATACTTCTATAGTTACTATAACACTTGTTGACCATTCTGATGGTAACGTTTCTGTTTTTCAAAAAAGCGTAATGAGCTCATGGAGTTTATGATATAGAACTTTTCCCTGTTTTAGTTCAGAGGCATTCCCTCAGCTTTGCCATTTTTCAGTATAACTATTGCATGTGTTGCTTCCTTAAAAAATGCGGGCTCGACGCGCATATTTCTACTGTGTGGGTTATATGTTCTTCGTTGGCAGTGTTTTCAGCTTATTGCTCATCAGGGGCTCTTGGAAATATTCTTTCCATCTTTCGATTATACCGTTGTCTGATGTTATTTTGTTTCCACATTCTAAGCTCGGCTTTGTATCCTACGGCTTCTTTCTATCACATTGAGTCTAACTACCATCTTTAGTCCGCTATAGTAGCTCGTCATGATTCCAATTGATTCTGTAGGAGCATTTCAGTTTATAGCCGCACTTTCGGCTATTTTCACACGATAGCTTTTATTGTAGTTGGTATATCTCAGTTGTGTTTTCATTATTACCGATGTTATCAGTTTCCCGTTTAGTTCTCCTCCAGATTTTTGTCTTTACTTTAGCAATTCTTTGTCTTATTTTAGCCACAATTAAGTAGTTTTCGGAGTTGTAGTCCGCTTTTCTGGAGGATCTGACATCTAATATTGAAGTCGATCAGTAAATATCTATTAAACTGAAAATACTTTATAATTTGGTGACTAACATTTAATTTTATTCGAAAATGAATAGGATATGGCCAACATTGGCCAAGACGAAGGACATTTTAAATGTGGATTTTCGCCAATTGGAAGCTTCAAGAATTTATCCTTGGCTTTGTTTGTTATTGTTTTCTAAAACATTGTAAATTTTATAAATCTGGATTTTGGCAAATCTATAAAATCTTTATAAAAACTGAGTAAAGCCGAGAGAAAAACAAGAATTACTTATGTATTAATCTTATACATATTTTAATTGGGCTTCACGTGTTGTGATCACTTTCACTTATTTGTTGTAATTGTCTGTTATTGTTTCGAATAACAAGCATAAAAAAGAGGAAGTTATTGCACTTAAGAATACTATCTAGTTTCTTCCAAATTTCAGATTTTTATATATTAAATAAATCATTGACATCTCGAATTGTACTTTTAATTCATTTCAATTTTGGTGTTTTTATTAAAAGCTATTTTAATATATGACTTGAATTTGCTAGTAAACACGAACAATTTTATCCTTAGAAACTTGGCATCAGCAGCGAGCAGAAATAACCGAGCTTCGAAATCGTCTTGAGACCCAAGGAATCTTTATGACAGAACAAGCACAACGGCTTGGAAATGCTGATCTTCTAGTCAAGGACTTATATGTTGAAAACTCACATCTTACCGCCACAATACAAAGGCTTGAGCAGCAACGAAATCGAGCTAACCTAATCCATCAGCACCAAGGCCTTAATGGTGTGCCAGGAATGCCTTAACAGAATTAGTCTATATTCCCATATATTAAAATAATCAAAAATTTATTTACTCATAGAATAGGCCTACTCTAACCATTGTTGTCTACTAAATAATATCTTGCAAGTAAATAAGTATTTGTTATTTTTTGATTTTACTTCGATTTTGATAAGATTTTAACTAAATCTAATAGAAAAATATTTTCCTTATAAATTTACCAAACTAATTACTGGCATTGAATATAAGTAAGTACTTGAATTATTAATGGATTGGTCTAGAATAAACGAGAAATATTAATATATTCGTCACATTGTATTTAAAATGAGAAGGTTGTAAAACGTGTCTTCGAAACATGCATTTTTGGAAATGTGTATATCACTAACAGACTATCTAGTGGCTCAAAATCATACGTACATTTTCATATATTAAGAAGAATATAACAAGGATACATTCTGATATATAAATTCCGATTTAAAAACAAAATTAATTATACTTTATTTTGGATTTAAATTCAATGGACATTTTTTAGTCTAATCAGATATAAAGTGTGGAGTTTTTATTGTGAAATAAAGTAGAACTGCAAAATGATTGAATTAAACCCACTGGCAAAAAAATAGCAATTGTATGCTTTTCTAATATGAGCATATGCGTTTTGTTTATTTAAATTTTTAAAATATTGTTTGTTTATAAATAAGTATACAAAAGAGAATCTCTATATGATTGTGATTAAGTTAATAATATTAACCATGCTTACATGCATATATTGTTATCGTAGCGATTTGAGTATTATTTTCCACTTTTTTTCAATCGTTGTATATTTTCCTGCATTAATTTATTTTTGTAAATGTGCTGCAACCATACTGAAAACCTAAGTAATAAAGACGACATGCATATTTATTTATAATTTTCAATATCTTTTATTTATTTTGGAAGTTAGTATCTAATGAATTTATCAAGACCCTTGTAATGATAATAGCCCTAGTTAGGCATCTCGTCGGCTTAACCGGTTCATAATAGGGTATCAATGGCCCACTTAGGTCGAGTCTTCACTTAGCGGATGGTACTCCTCCTTGTTCATCTGCTAGTCTGGTACTGCGAGATTCACTTGTTTCAGGTGGCATAACACTCCGACTAGGCTGTCTCCTGCAAACAAGAAGGAGTGAGGATATCAAAATAAAATTTTTTGTTTTGATATTTGTAACAGTGGTCTTCGGGCAAATTTCTTCTCTTTGGTGTTAACTTCTACAAGATCCAGGAGTTCAAACGCCTCCTCCGTTAGGTACCTTTCATTGCAGAATGACGAGTACGACGTGACGGACTGGTGTACAAAAGATGACTTCTAAGCTTGGGCTTACACATAAAAAAATAAAAAACGAGTTAAGGGGGGGGGGATTTATTTTTCCAAAATAAACATGTCTCTTTAAGTCAACACCCTCACCTTGAAAGTGGAGATATGTTCAACTAGGGCGAATTTTACTTGCTGTAAGCTTTTAAATATTTATAGATTAATCTCAAGCCCTACAATTTCTACTTTCATGTGGTCTTGAGTTTTTTTTACAGATAATTACATTTGAATAATTAAACATATCTCTAGAACCACGCACAGGATAGCTGCGAATGCAAATATACACTAAGTAAAAATAGTTTCTCTTCGCTAGTTCTTGTGCAGTTGCTTTCAGTATGAACTTTAAAATTTTTAATATATACTTTTTAACTTTAGTGATATACAGCAGCGCCAAAGGGTATATTTTGAAATAGTTTTATAATCCGTTATGAACTATTATAATTTTTTAGTACAAATAACTTTCGCATCTTAAATAATTCAGAAACCCAAACATCTGATTATTTAAAAGAATTAAAACTTCTTCTTACTGCAATACTAGAAACCGCAAAAGTTAATCGTTGTTTCGCAGTAATTACGGATAAATATCACTTATCCTTGTTCTCGCAGGAATTTTTTAAGGGTGGCTCAACCTTAAAATGCACGTTCTTAATAAGTATATCAAACGCCGAGGATTTACTGGCACCAAATTATAATACCCTTAAAATTTTAAAAAATATCAAAAGCAGCAATTGCGATTTAGTGTTTTTGTTAATATTAAATGGCATTCAAGTAGGGAGATTTCTTCAATTTGTGGATAAAAATCGTGTTTTAAACATGAGTGCGAAGTTTGCACTATTATATGATCACAGAATATTCGATACCAGTTTGCATTATATTTGGAGAAAACTAATAAGGGTGGTTTTCATTAAGAAATTATGACAGGAAATTGCATTTTCTGGGTAAATAAAGATATGATTTTGTAAAAAAAATCCAAGTAAATGTTTTTTAGGTTCGAATTAATGACTGTTCCATTCCCCAATATTTTAAAAAATGTTTTTGCTGGTAACAAATTGGCTTTTTGGAGAGTTGGAAATAATAAAATTGTGAAAGATATATTTATTGACAAAACTAAAAACTTGCAAGGTAGTAATGACACTCTTTAAGTGATAATATATTAATTACTCATATATTGCAAGGGATAAAGCTGCATACTGTTGTTCAGGAGCATGTTCCCATGATTATTCAGAAAGAAGACAATTCATACTCAGGCTTGGAGGTGGAAATTTTACAGTCACTTTCTAAAATTATGAACTTTGAAATTAATTTTTATCAAAGTGCTGATTCTACAACAGAGCGTTGGGGTCGTCAGCTATTGAATGGAAGTTATACAGGATTGATTGGGGAAATGGTGAGTACTATGTAAGTGGCACGGCCACACATGGTGTATTCTATACTCTGACGGACTTCTATTTTAAAAGAAACCAGCATTATTTGTTTTCTGGATTACTTGTTAACAGAATAATGTTTAAACAAATTTCTATACATCTTTTTAGTGCAGGGTTAGGTGAAAAAGTTCCCTTAGGTGGGGGCTTCACCTAGCGGCCGGTACATCTACTTGTTCGCCTCGTAGTCTGGTACTTCACAGACTTTTTTGGCTGGTTAGAGTTATTCATTTGTTTCAGGAGGCATAAGGCTCCGACGGGGCTGTCTCCAACTAACCCCGACGCTTGCGTTTCTGGCTGCTTAAAAAATGAACATCCACAACATCCACGTCTTCAAACGCAAGGTTCACCGCCTCCTCCTCATACATCTCAAACTCCCCTTAACGCATCCAATACTTTTTGTATCCTTCGAGCTAAGTTTACGACTAGACATTGCACCATGACGTGAACGACATGACGGACGGACATGACTCGGGTAACACCCGAGCTTAGACTTTCACATAAGAAAAGGTATTTAGTCAAAAGTGAAGAGAAGTCTAATAACACAAATCTGCATTTCTCTTATAATTATAAAAAAATCTCAATTCTATATTCCAAATCTGTAGGTTTATCGACGCGCTGATATTGCAGTGGGTGACCTCGCTTATAACACTTTTCTTTTACAACTGATGGATTTCAGTATATCACATTCCAGTCAATGTTTCACCTTTCTCACCCCGGAGTCTACAGCGGATAATTCATGGAAAACCCTAATTCTTCCATTTAGGTAACACAAATTAAGGCCTTACGAAATTTTATTTCTTATTTTTTATACATTTTAAGCGGAATTATGTGGGCTGCAATTTTGATATCGTTCTTTTTTGTCGGAGCTATATTTTATATAATTTCCTTGCTACACTTTAGTATAATAAGTAAAAATCATGCTTTCGGTGACGAAAAGAAAACTCTTGAATTGCGGAAAAGAACTGCTAGAGCAAGGAGCACTAAAAAGTGCCCAAAGGATGGTCAAACAAGCCACGTAGCAAAAAAAACTCAGAAATTACCGAAGGATATATTTGATGAGTTTTCAAGCTGTTTGCTCTTAACATATAGCATGCTACTCTTTGTATCTCTTCCGCGGATGCCTAGGGATTGGTCCTTGCGAATTTTAACCGGTTGGTACTGGATTTATTGTATTTTGGTTGTTGCCACATACAGAGCAAGCTTTACGGCTATTTTAGCAAATCCATCTCCAAGGTAAGCATACATTATTTTTGTCAGATAGCAATTACCAGCGTTTCTCAATAAAAAGGATTACCATTGACACTCTGCATGAGCTTGCAGAAAGCAACATCATTGTTGGGGCTTGGGGTGATCGAAACAAACAATTTTTCCAAGGCGCTTTTGATGATGATTCGCAGAAAATTGCAGCTAAACTGGAAGAAGTTGACGATATTTATAAAACAGTAAATTCATTGTTGAATTAAGATTATACTTCATAAATATTATATTATAAATTAGACCGAGAGAATCATGAAGGGCCAATACGCGTACTATGACAACGAATTCTTTCTGCGATATTTAAGGAACCAAAGGAGCTATGATCAAAGTGAGGAAGTGCTACACATAATGAAGGAATGCGTCGTCAATATGCCAATTTCAATAGGTTTAGAGAAAAATTCCCCACTTAAATCAAATATTGACAAATATATTCGAAGATTGATCGAAGGAGGTACGAGATTTAATGATTAACTCTAATAGTATTAATGTGGTCTTTGTAGGTTTCATTTCGAAGTGGCTAAAGGACTCAACCAGTAATCTGACAGCAGAAGAACAATCTCCTCCAGAAGCACTAATCAATTTGAAAAAATTTTGGAGTTCTTTCGTTGCTTTGGGTCTTGGTTATTTATTTGGATTCATAAGTCTGGTTGGAGAGTTGATTCATTTTAAATATGTCGTTCAAAAACATCCTTTGTACGATCCTCACAAGATATTCTATCTAAAGCACAATTTTATTTAATATTTGTAGTAAAATTCCGTTTCTTTTACTTCCCTCATGTAATACAAATACAAAGTTACCATATCTTTAGAAGGATTTTTATTTCCAATGAAAACACCAAATCTAAGTATCAAATGTAATTAATGATCCACTGATTAATGCTTATCTGGTTTTTATACAGCACGGCTTACAGAACGAAAGACTAAAATCGCTATCATGAAATGCCATACATCTTGATACTAGAACCCCAAAAATGGGAAAATTGAAAGAAAAACTCAACTTTCTGGGTTATGTCTTGCAGCCAATATGCATTTAATTTTTAATTTGCACACAATTTCGATAGAACAAGCGCAAGAAAAACTGGAAATTTATAATGTTATTAAACCGGTCTCAGTTTTTGCATATTTGTTAATGCAACGTTTTCAAGATGCATCCGTACATGATCTCAGGTTAACGAACTGATCTCCAAACCGGCAACCGACTTGCAAATAAGAATCTTGTTATCGTCACAGAAGGGCGTCCCAAGAATCGGTGATGAGCGTCAATCCCCACGATGAACAACTTTCATTGAATGTCTTCTCATTTTCTCTATTATTATGTTTAGAAGCCAATTACATTCTAAATCTCGAGTTTAGTTCTAGTGAATGACCTGGTCTACCTGGTTAGAATTCTGGTCAGTATCATCAGTCCCAAGAGTTCATTGAGAACTCAAAAACAAGTTTTAGCCGGTATCTTCGATTCGTTTAAAGAGAAACAAGTGCAGAAATTATTGGCCGCCTACTTAAGGTAGTGCGGGAATTCTTTGAGGCACGATCCTCACTCCAAGTTCCGTGGTGGAACTATTTACATTCTACATAACTTCCAGATTGTGTATATAACGGAAGATTTTTTTTGGGTAACTTTTCTGAATCTGTCGAAACAAGACGAGGAAGGATCCAGTCGTGTGCTGATGCCGATAATAAATTTGTAATTCGAACGGTAATTATGTAATTAAATTTGACTAAAGTGCATAGAAATGAGGATAAACGTTTTATAAAATAGTGAGAATATGTGAACCTAATTATTTTTAAAAATCTACAAAATAGATTTTATTTGTAGTTCTATTTTATATACATATATTTTCATCATTTTAAAGTTTCCGAATTGGTGTGCTATTCGTTATTATATTGCCATGTGTTGTGAGCTAATATTAAAAAGAAAATGTTCGGGCTTTCCTTTATTTCGATTAAAATATTTCATTTAATTAAAGTTGGCGATATTGCTAAAAAATTAATTATTCTTTTCCGCACCACTCGCATTTAAATTACACTCCTAATTACGCTCCTAAATACGTATTAATTGTTTTTATTCAACTGATTTTTATTAATTTCTAGTATTATTAACTAAGCTTTTATTTTTGAAATATTTCAGCTAAATATTTCACCACTCGCGAAAAATGTTTACGCCATTGTTATTCATTTGTTTTACAATTTTACTTTGTATAACTGCCCCAATTCTAGGGAATCCTGCAATAAATAATGAAAGTAGAATCGTTATTGATCAAAGACAAACTGGAAAGTACAATATTCACGTCAGTATTAAAGATGTGGCTATCATAGAGCTTGACCGGAATGACTTCAAAGATGTACTCGTACGTAACTATTAATACAACAAGAATATAAACCAACTATTTTACAGTCGAACGGTGATCTAGATGAATACTACTATGATGATGACGATTTTACTATTAAGCCAATTCCTGGATGGTTCCCATTACCCAGCAAACCGGCAATGTCAACAGAACAGCCTAATTTAATACAACCCAGTACTACACAGCCCCCGTTGAATTTAACTTCTATTATACATAATTTAAACAGCTTCGGGATTACTAATTTAAGTAATAAACCAAGCAGTACAACCTCGGGACCTCTAACGGACCAACCTTTAAAGAATTCGACTTCTCCAAAGAAAACTTCTAGCGTTGTCATATTAGAACAAGCATCTATAACTCCACCAACAAAGCCCAACAACTCACCCTACATCCCAATGTATGAAAATGGTGGACAAATACCAGTGCAGATAATTATGGAACCTGTTCTTCATCCTAAATTAAGATTAGCACAGAAACTGCCTTACAAAGGACACAGTCAGGTTGATCCTTCCGTTCGAATTATCGGTGAAAGGCCAACTGTTTTTGGAGGAGTTAAGTCAAGGCATACAATTCAACCAACTTATGGCAGGAGAAAAGTTCGTTCATCAATATTGTAAGATTTGTTTTTTATTTCGCTGCATTGTTAATTCATCGCTATATTTCTAGGCGTAAGTTATTTGGGTTGCTAATACCGTTCCAAAGCGATTCTACAGACGAATAAAAATATTTAAATATGATCACCATGAAATCAAGGAACGTGGAAAACTAGCAATTTATTTCCTATTTTTACTAACTGGGTAACATAATAAAAACTGTCATTAAATTCTTTTATTCTTCTTTAATTTTGCATATTATAGTGTCAAAGGCTTGATGAAACCATTCATACTTTTTTGAATCTGTAATGATGTATTCATAAAACGATATGTAGAATAATGCAAATATAAAGTAATTGTCCAGTGATGCACCGTTCTTCTAAAATTAACTCCCGGCACCTTTTTCGTATAGAAAAATTTTGCCCTGTCCGATTTTGGGTGTTTTGGCACCATGTACTTTGTTTTGCTTTCATTGATGTGCAGTCTCAGCTTTCGTGCCACCCGCTCAATCTGGTTGAGTGTCCTGTACAGCTCTTGATGTTCTACCGATGAATGTCAATGTCGTCTGCATAACCCAGTAATTGGATGGACTTGTGGAACATTACTGTCACCCCGAATCTCGGATCACTTTATCGAAAGCCAGGTTGAAAAGGAAACAATGCTAGCCGCCCCTGGTCTGGACAGGGTTGCGGATATCTTCACGCGCATTGCCGCATTGATCATGGTTAACCTACATAATCGTGACAGCTTGTTGGGGATGCCGTATTCTCTCATGGCCTTGTAGAGTTCTACGCTGACTATGCTTTTATAGGCGGCCTTAAAGGTAGTGCGGGAAGAGGTGTCGAATTTAGTTTTGAAACTCTTACGACATTTTTCCATCACCTGCCTCTGGGTGAAAATCAGTTGCTGATTTGCGTAGGCTAAAGCTATACACAAATATCTTCAATTTATAATATGTGAAACAAAATTCTTGTAGTATAGTTTATTTAAACAAAAGCAATATAAGTACAGGTTCTATCAAATTGATCATTATTTTACATCTTTTTCACCGACTAGATTTAGATAATATTTGGCAAATTCTTTCCAGAAAACAAAGTAAAATCCGATACTTTTTACATACATCTTTTTTCTTACTCTATGTTTCTAATACTATGAATTTGTGTCTGAAATTAAAAAAAGGTATATGTACAAGGTACTAAAAATATGTAGTAATCACAAAGCAGGAATGTGCGTAATAAATTTTTTAAATTATCACCTTCTATTTGACCTTAATAAAAATACAAGGCTAATATATTAAGTAAAATACTGAAACGACAAAAAATATTGCACATCACATTTTATCTTCAGAATCACTTCGATAGCAGAAATTAAAAAAGCAAAACATTATTATTTTTAAGGCCTTTATCTGAGTTGATTATAAACCAACGATAGATGAGAACTTTCAATTTTCAATACATTCCACCACAATTTTGCACAATATTTCTTTGTGGCTAGTCTAAACTAAGACTCTTATGTGTTCCTCATAAAGAGATGCATCATTACAAAAAACTTAATATAAGAATAATTTTAGCTTTTTAGAATTATGTTTTAATTCGCCGCCCCAATCGTGTCGTGGAATACTTTTTCGGACTGCTTTTCGAGATACCATTCGATCGTAAAATCCCATTTCTTTTGGATCTACTCTCGAAAAGGACATCCGAATCTGTATCAGAATCTGTTATAGATGTCCCTCTATTGACTGAAGAATATTTATTCATAAGTAGCAAATTTAAATACACTTACTCACATGACAACATTTCCTCATCGTGTGTTCCCAAAAGTGCATATTTCTGAGCTTTTGCTCTTGATCTAGGTTTTTTAGAACGGCGGCATACGCAAGTTATTCCCCAAAAAATCCCTGATAATAATAGGAATCCTACGAAGATACCAACCACCACATACAGAATAGACCAATCTAAAAAAAGAAAAAGTTATGAAATTAACAAATTGATATTAACATTTACCGCAATTAGCCTCATCAACTCCCCAAAAGTAAAAGATTGAAGGCATCCAAAATGTTTCGCACATGCAGGCCCGCGTCACCGTGTTACATATTCCATGCTCTGAACACTTATTCTGGCAAATACTAGTTCTCACGTCTGTAAATGAAGTACCTAGAAGGCTGGCATCCCTCCAAAATTTTTCTTTTAATAATTTTTGCACGTCTAAACCATAAACTACTTGATTTTTGCCATTTGACATCTGAAATGATAATGGTCAACACTTTCGAAATAATATAATTGATTTCTTACAATCTTCTCTACATAAAACACGATAATAGCGTCTGCAGACTTGGGTTCAATCGTTAATTCTCTAACATGAATCTTTACATCACCAAGAAGTAAAACGAGCTTCTGGATGATGGAATCTAGTTCGGATTGAGAAAGAACAGTAATGCCCATTGTTAGTGTTAGCTCGACTAAATTCATCGCTAGAGGATCAGGGTGAACAATAACGCTGACCGTATCCATTCCTGTAAGTCCTTGATCATCAGTAACGGTTAATTTGAATACGTATCTTCCAGGAACCACATTTGTTAACTAGAATAATTTGAAATAGATTTATAGTCATGACTTAGAGACCTTTAATCTTACAATTAAGACTGGCTCGCGATCTGTCCGGCCAACAATTTTGCCAGCTGCTAAACTTGTTCCATCGCGGACCCAAGTGTAATTAACTATACCCAAATCGTCTGTAGATTTAGTTCCATTTAAATATATTGCACTCACTGGAAGTACTATGCTTTGATCACCACCTGCATTTGCCACTGGCGGTGAGTTCTTCTCTGCATTAAAAAATATCCATAAATATTTACCAAACTTAAATTTCTCAGATTTTTTTAATAGGGTTACCTTGAGTTACCTTCACCCAAACATTATCTGACGCATTATTACCATTTTCATCAGCAACAACCAATTCAAATTTATATTGGCCAATTGTTAGAGAAGTTGCATTCGCAATCTAAAAAATAGTATCATTTACGCAATATTATCAAAATTATATTTTTCTCTTCGTTAATACATACTGACGCATTCGCATTGGCAATGACAGCTGCATTCGGCCCAGATATTTGCTTCCAATAGAAATTAGTTATGCGAATATCATCATTAGATTTGGATCCATTAAGTACAACCCACGTTAATGGCAAATTGATTGTCTGCAAAAATATATGTGAGATATTTAATTTCTCCTGTCGTAAAACCTACAGAATTGATTCCAGCATTTGCAATAGGTGGTGAATTTGTTGGTTGTTTAACAAAAACGTGCACTTTCGCTGAACTAGATTGATTACTAGCATCAGTTACTTTCAAAACAAACGTGTATATCCCTTCCTCTAAATTAGAAAGCTAAAGAAATTACAAAAGAAGCATTTTCAAATCATTTATGAACATGTTTTTTTACTTGAAGATATGGTGTTCTAGTATTTTGCATATCAACAGCCTTTCCTTGCTCATTTGTATCCTTCGTCCATTCCCATGCTACAATTTCTCGGTCATCGGTACTTAAAGTTCCATTTAAGGTCACATTGTTGTGAGGCAAATAGACAATTACATCCGTGCCTAGCCAAAGATCATAATATGCAATTTGAATAAACAAAAAACTTTAGTATTTACCTGCGTTTGCTTCTGGAGGATAATCAATACTTTTAAGCACAGTTATGCTTGCTGTTGTAGAATTTTGAGCATTATCAGAGTCAGTTACAGTCAGTTTAAAGGTGTAATTTCCCGGTGATGTAAGATTAGTCAATTGTAAAGTACTCGTTTCTGGTAGTTTTGGCTGATAAACAATGGGACCTTCAATCAATTCCCATTTCCAATTAACTATTTTATCATCATCAATGCTTGTGCTTCCGTCAAGAATCGCTTCACTATTCGGCAGTTTAACTGTTTGCTCTTTTGGTGTGATAATTACTTGTGGCACTTTATTGATGCGGCTTACCGGCAGGACCGTTACATTTGCTAAAGTTTCGCCATAAGAAAAATTTCCTGTTACTGCAATTTTAAAAGTATACAGTCCCTCCGAGAGATTCGTCAATTTTACTTTATCTTTTGTTTGATCAGATATTGTCCCATTAACAGCACCTTTTGGCTGGGCAATTAGAGTCCATAAATATTTGTACGAATCCCTACTGGATAATTCGTCAGGAACTGTGTAGGCCATAAGAGATACTTCTTTTTCTGGAAGGCGAACTTCTTTTGACAGAACCGACACCGCCAGCTTATTGACGGGCCTCTTTGTAGGATCAGCCTTTTTTACTTCTGGAGGATTATCTTGTTGGTTGTTTCTCGAAGGGTCTCCTGTGTTTGCTAAAATTTTCTCAACAAGAGAGCTAGCCCCAAAATCAAGATCATCTTGAGTGCACTGACCTAACTCATTTCTTTTAAATCCTTCCATACAATTACAAATGCCTCCTCTTGATTTCCTTATTAAAGAGATACACTCTTCGTTTGGGCCACAGATATTGTCCAGATCGACATCGCATGATATAAATTTATCATGATTATCAACATGGACATCCATGTCTTCTGGCGGGTACTGTTGCTCGATTCCATATCTATCGAAGCCCATAAATTGGTTTATTCTTTTTTCTGTGGGTTGATCTTCATCAGTCACGTAAGAAAGGTCATTTTGTAAATTATTGGAATATCGATGTTTATGAGGTTTTTTCCAAAATTTTGGGGACATCTTATCAGTCTCGGATACAAGGAACTCATCAATATTTGCATTTTTTATAGATTCCATCCAGGTGGGATTTCCAGCATCTTCTTTAAGAGAAAAATGTTTGCATAAAAATACTGATCGATATTTATTCAACTCACCATCCACCACGGGATTAACAAGAACCATTTGCAGAGATCCAGTAACTTGCTGCCTGTGTTTTGGAAGGCAAGCATCGTTACTTAAACATTTCACGTGCCAACAATGATCATTAAAAAGAAACGCTATATTACAAGAGCTTTTTAGAAGGCAGCACCCTTTCACACAACTTTTTAAATCAGTAATCTTCGGACGGTTGCTGAAGTTCCCCGCATTATTGTCTCCTAAATGATGGACAAAATTGCATTTCTATTATTATACACAATTCCGGCAAAATTATTACCTGTAGGCGCGGATTGATCGAAAACAAAATGAACCATCTGTGGGCATATTTCTGCCAATTCGGGCTCATCATCTTCCAACGTGATTACACCATTAAGGAATGTAATCAAAATTAAGATCAACCACAATGTTCTCATAATATGTGTAAAGATGAGCTACGTCTTAATGAATTTACGAAATATTTTATCACAGTGAAATTTGTAATTTGTTTATCTTAAAGACAATATCTGATAAGGGAGTAGCAGGGCTCCAAAGTTAACCATCTGTCAGTAATGATTCATTAAGCACCAGCGTTCAGGTTTCATTAATAGCCAATATTAAGCAATACCATTGAAAAAACTAAGTTAACTTTCTCGTTTATTTATTAAACCATCGTTGATGATATTTTGTTTCGGAATCTATTGTGGCGAGCCTTCTATTTTCACAATCAACGAGCTCGATAAACAGATAACTTACCACTTATCTACCACCTGTCAAATACGCTTTTGACAGTCTGCAAAATGTTGCAGGTGTTTGACATAATGCACCCTTTTGGTAGATTTTTCCATTTCGCGAATTCTACTCATGCGGCAAAACGCTCAACCACTAATGTCCTAGTTACAGTTGCAAAGTGTTTGCCTAGTTATAAAAAAGAGTCGTTATTATTGCACAGTGTCATTAATACAGAAATATACGAATGTAAACAAAAAATTATAAATTAAATTAATTATTAAATTCCGGGTAAGAGTATAGTGTTCTGCCCCAGGGTATCTTATTTCGTAAGTAGAGTATGCAAATATAAAAACAGATATAAATTTTTATTTTGCTTACAGAATTTTTTTAAATTATAAATAATAAATAATAATGTAAGAACCGATTCATGCCACCGCATGTACTTGTATACATGGAGGTAGTTTAAAATTTCACGATATTCACAAAGACTCTAATTATTGCAGTAATTTTCAATAGTACATTACACATTAGGCTACTACGGAAATAGAAAGTAATCTAAGTTAGAATCCAGTTGTAATTGTAATATCAAACTGTTTTCTTATTTATTTTTAAAGCTCAAAGGATTTTCTAGTTTACTATAATAAAGCCAAATAATTTGTACTAGTTTTCAAATAATTTTTTTTATCAATTGCTTATCTTACGCGACTCGTATCATGACTTCCGTCCACTGACTACAAACTCTCAGATAGGCTCGCATTTATTTATTTAGTTTATTTCAGACTCCACCAACGCGAATGTGAAATTTTGTTATAAGTTGTTTGATGTAATGAAAATGTATCAGTTACTTCATTACAGTAATTATAAAAAACTGGGAAAAAATAAATATCGTGCGCAGAAAGTGATTTATTCAAAACCAAGCGCTTCAAACAGCCATAGAAAACTGCATCAACTTATTATTGTATTTCAACGTTACAGGTATTTACACATTATATTGTTATATCGTTAAATGTAGGGGCTTTTGTCAGAACAAAGCAGGTTCAAAGGACTCAAAGTAAAATCTGAAATAGCCACAGAATATTTAGCATTGCCAAATTTAAGCGTGGTCAAATGCGGCAATCTTTCTCTTTACTAAAATATTACCAAAATTACTACAAACCGTCGCTTTTAAATGTTAAATTATAAAAAATGTTTTCTATTTGACAGTCGACTGATAGCAGATTTCACTACGCTCCCATACACGGATTTTATACGCGAGGGCCTTTCCTGTGGTTCTATATTCTAAGCTGCGCCCCAAGAATTTATTGACCGCTTTAAGTCACTGCACAGGAAAGAACCGTTTAGAGTAGGCCAATCTTAACCAGTGGTCGGTGCCCCAATAGCCGATTCCGGACCGATGAATACAATGTAATTGGTCCATAAAAGTCGCATTGGTATGATGGGAAAGAGAAGGTCAATTCTGAGAGGGCCTCCATATCAAGATAAGGCATTATATAATGATTATATAACTGGCGCGCAGAGGAGATCGTTAAAAAACAATTCAAACACTAACGACTGCCATGTAGCCCCATGTATTTCGTAGTAGGGGTTACGAGTGAGAGGTGGGACGCGTCATATCTTAGGATCCGCCATCAGGTTGCACATCACGCTTTTCTTTGTGATAATGATAAATAACTTTAAATATTAGTGATGCACATAATGGCTAGCTGTGATAGTTCATAAGTGAAAATAACACACTGTTCTCATAAAATTTACGAGAAAATTTACCTTTTCACCTAAAAAATCTGCAAATTCACCATCATATTGTAATATTGTCTTACGATAATATAAATTAAAAACTAATAAAATCAAGTAATTTTTCGGAACATGTTTTGGAGTATCTGCAATCTAATACAGTGGCTAAATATTTTATTTTGTTTTCTGTGAATGGACTGTTGTAAATGCATCCATTGTAAATGCATCCATATGTAAAATCTTGAAATTCAAAAGGGCCAGTTAAACTAAGTTTTATTATTCCCAATTTGTTCCGCACCCAATTTCCTATCTGAACAAAAGAGATTCGATACTATCGGAACTGCAGTTCATTGATTACGAATAGAAAACTGTTTCGCTTACCCTTTTACTATTTACACGCAAACTGGAGCGCGAAAGGGGATATTGATCAGAATATTTGGTTACCAAGAACTTCATCATCACATGCTACATACAAATTCTTCTTTGAAAGTATGGTGGAAATAAATGACTTTGAATGTAAAGTCCCAACTAAGAAACATTTTTCGTAAGTCATTAGACGCAGCCTATTTCTATGAATCTCTCGTTAAATTCCTTTTATGATTGAATTTTCTTATTGGTTCTTGAAAGACTGCAAGAATTTTACCTCAACCCTAAAAAAAATCCAAAAATCTTTTGAGCATAATCGACACTTCGGAACTATACACTTTGTAATGATGATATATTGCCAGAGATCACAGAGAGGACAGAAACACCTTAAAATATCTAACAATATTGACCGCGGTCAATAATCTACATACATATCTATAATTGCACTTTCGATATATATTTTTAAATTATGAACTATTATTTAAAAGTACAAAATTGATAGTTGATCGACTATACAATAAAACGATTTCAATACTTTTGAAGCAGTTAAAAAATTTTGTGGTTTTTTTCAGAAATAGGATCCCCGATCACTAAACACGAATCGACCGCGATCGCTCTTCTATTTAAAAGCATCCACGTGCTTTCCATTAATTTCCGTGAAATTAAAGGCTGAGAGGGCTTGCAGCATTGCTTTTTCGGAAGCAAATAAAGAACGTCATGTTTTCTTTTCATTGAGAGATACTTGTTCTATTTTTAAGAAGCAGCTTTTTATTTTTTGTTAAAATTTATTTGAATAATTAATTCAGTGCCCTTTGATTGCAATCGCAACCAAGTATTGCGTTTCCTGAAAATCTAGGGAGAAGATAAAAATGATGATATAATTAACGGGAGAGAACTAAAATGATTTTGCCATTTACCTCACAGATTTCAACATCGCATGTCATATAGCTTGAGAAACGTTTTTTTGGGTTGTTTTCTCTGCAATGCATTTTCTCTACTGAATGCTAGCTGCTAGCATGAAACATCAAGTGACGACGATTACACTGTTCGCAGCTCGAACGTGAACGATTGCTTTGTTCGAACTAGTGGAGGAAGCAGAAAGTGGAGATGGGGAGACTCGCCATTTCCACGTCTCCCTTCATTTTCAAGTTCGAAAGGAACGTACGTTCCTACGAATAGTGCTTTATCTTCGTTGGGAGTAAAAGCTTTTTTTGGAGCATTCACATTTCGCTCGTCTGTGCCCCACGGATTTCTTTCCATGTGATTCGAGATTCGACCCAAGTAAACATACATAAGCAGGGGAAACCAGGCCAACGAGTCGGGTCTCCATTTCCCCAAGCCAACGAAGCCGAAAAGAACTTGTGCTAACAAAAGCCTTTCGTGGGATTTTAGTTCATTCGATCAGCTGACTGTAACTTGTGTGGACGACTTTCTTTGCATCTTGTGGGGCTTGTTCTAAAGGAAAGTGAAAAACGTTTGGCAAGTGTTGAAAACATTCCTCGCATCAAAACGTTACTCGGTTCGGTTCTGTTTTGTGTGCCTTAAAACTACTTCCATTGGTGTATTTATTGATCTTAAGTGCTGCAATTGCTCTGTTTAAAAAATCTAGTGTTCAGTGAAAAAGTTTGTATAAAATATAATAATCTTTGCTCAAGGACGACATCAACAACCTGCGCCTTGGTGAATTTCTCCAGAGAATAGAACTGACATAGAACGAAGGAAAACAAATCGTTAACACAGGTGAGTCTGTTGCGTAGTTTATTTTGGTGATAGCCCACATGCACACATCATACATAAATCTCTGTATACCATACACTGGAAAATGTGTTGTGTAGTGCTCCTGCCTTCAGTGTTTTACGTAACTTCTGCAACTTGATGTTTGTTGAGTTGTTATGTTTCATTGGAGGTTAGAGTTGCAAATTTAATCTGGCACGAGGCCTTGAAAACATACCAATGTCCTTGATAAATGGGAAAGTCCTTAAAAAAAGAAAATTGGTGGATGCGAACATTGATTGATAAAATTAGATTTTGGCCTTTGAACCTATAAAAGGATGCAAAAACTTTTAAAGGTCATAAAATTGAAAGGGGAAAATATTGTGCTCCTTATCTTTTTATTGATTACTGCGCGGACTAAGACCAAGAGTGAGTCCCTATCAATTGATCTCATGTACTGAAAATTACTTTTTAATATTACGGTCCGTGTTTTGGTTTTCTGAATTAGGCCCGATTTCTTCACACGCTTATACCTCGAATAAAGTTATACCCGGTTTAAGATATGAGATATCTTAAGCTTAATTATATATCAGTAACTTTACCGTGGTATGACCGGCAGTGAGTATATAAATCGAGCACTGGTGACATTTAAAATCCTTCAAACATGTGGCTCTAAATGTAGGTCCTTCCGAGTAATGTCGTTGCGTAACGTTCAATGCCTTCAGCCTGCAGATGTTTTTCATTCTGCTTTGGAAGGACAAAAAAGATGGTTGAATTAATTAAATCGATTTCGAAATGTTAAAATCAAATTAAGCTAATCTACGCCAATTTAACTGAAGACTTATTCCTGGTTTGATTCGTTGTTGATTCACTTATGAAATTAAACCTAAAGGAAACGAATAATATTAATTATAATTATTTGAATGAGTTATGTAATTTGTTCCATCGTTGTAGCAGTTTTTAGTTCCATAATTTACATATTACTTGTTCTCCGTGATCTTTTAAATTCAAAATCAAATTAGACATGAAGGATTAATAGAGAGAAAACATATTTGATTGAAATGTCCATCAAAATTTATAAGTGCCTGTCTTACTTATATTTTAACCTGCCACTGGTTTTACCGTCCATCATCACAGAACGAAACGAAAACTCTGAGTTCGTAATGTTGCAGCCCCTATATCTTTAGTACCATGTGTGGCGAATCGATTGCATAACTAAGAAAGACCGATTCAATTCCTAAGAACTATAATTCATTCTACTATAAATAATTTGTCATACAACTTTTCTCACGTAAATGTAAAAACATGCTTCACAATCAAAAAATTCACACTCACCACCTCCTATTCTGGACTAGCATCATTCGTTAATTAATTATGAAATTATGTCTCATAGTAATCACTTAAAAGCCTTATAGACGTAATCGTAAAGCTTACGATTAATCCAATTACGCAGATAGCGTGCCCTAGTTTTAGTCTGCATCTGCTTCAATTGTTTTGTTAGAACGCAACTATTTTGTAAAATTAATAAGTGTCCTCGACTCACATCCACTGAATGAACAACCGAGCGCTTGTCGTCTTCATGTCATTCTTGAGTCGTGTAATCTATTTTGTGAGACGCTGTCACACAAAGCTGCACTAGGCTTAAAAATGAGACATTGAAAGCCGTCATAACTAAGTGTCATTAAGTCAAACCTGGCCGTGGTCTAATATTTTGTGTTGGAAGTAGTTGATTATATCATTTACAACCTGTTTTCTTACTTGATTGGAAATCATGGCTTCGTATACTTCATCTTTTTAGACGTTCATGTGGGTTATATTCTTACTGAGCCACAACAGGCAGAACACTTCATGCTATTCTCTGAAAAAGCCCAAGCATTTTGTCAAGTTTCAAATTCAGCAGATTATTAATTCATTTTCTTTCTTCCTCTTGTACCATCAAGCGGCGAATGAATCTTTTAATTGAATTAATCAGAGAAGTTCAAGGGCTTTAAATAATATGAAATCGTTGCCATGATGTAATCATTTAGGAAAATTGTGCTGTAAAAGCTCCACAGATTTTGTCCCTCAAGAGAAACTTCAAATTCAAGTTTTCCAATTTATTATAGATTAGAATTTTAACAATTTCTGCTAGAATAGTAATTAAGCAGCAGTTTTCTCGACTAAAATATAAATTCGATCTTTTTAAAAAAAATCCAAAATACTTCTTGTAAGCAATTGTTATTATTATTATTCACATCTGTTTCTGTGGGTCTGCTTGTACTGGAAACTTGCAGTCCTCCATATCTTGTGCAATGTTGGAAAAAAATGAAATTTAAAATAAACACAGTTGCAGTGATGGAACAATCATAATCCAATGCAAATCAGTTATCAGTTCTCAACTCAATGCCAATTATAGATCGATCGACTGAGTACCCCCGAATTTGTTCCCCTTGCGCTCCACAATCGCATCCTCTGGATTATTCTGTGTGATGCCATCACAGCTCTGTATTGATTTTAATTAATTGAATGTCTAATTCATTTCAATTGCCGCAGAAAAGACCTATCCGCTGGTGGAGGTTTCGCAATTCCTTAATCAATTTAGACTTTTGCCACAAAAATCTTGGCCCATTTTCATGCGACGAATTTAATTTAATGTCTCTCAAAGCTTTGCCCCAGAATTCGCTGTTGGTAAATACATATGTAAATCATGAGACTGCCCTTGAATTTTCATTTTTATAAGATAAGTATGTTAGAACTAGCAGAGTGAACAATTATTGTTCTTCCTGGCTTTTATTAAACTCACAGAGGGGCTTGTAAAAGCCTTTATGTACAGACTGCGCCCCGAATATCGGAACACTTAGGTTTTCGCTGGTAAACTTACAAGCAGCTGTTTACTCTAGAGAATGGAGAAATTCATTTTTGTGAAGTAGTCGTAAAATGACAAAACACTTAGATCCGAGTCGTAAATGTAAAGGATTTCTATTAGTCGCTGGACATCTGGTTCCTTTGACGATGGTCTGTTTTGACGCGATTTGAAGATATAATTAACCGCACCAATCGATGTCATTATTCCTCTATAAACGACTTCTTGTTTAGAAGTTTGTTATGGGGCTATTGAAGCGCATCTGAATACATACTCTGGTTTCAGAGGGTTTCCACATCTTATTCATTAATGCGTACTTTCAAAGAAGCTTTGTGCTCTTCCAATGGGAACAGACCTGTCGAAGTTACGTAACTCAACCTACATCCATCTAAGAAGTCAGTTCCAGTGATATATGTATATGTAACTCTTCGGTTCTGGTCCATTGGCATACATTCTTGTTTTGAGAGGAGTGTGTTCAGTTTCCTGTGTAGTTTTTAATGTGTTATCCGCGATACTATTACTAATTCCGGTTTAAATTGTGTCATTAATTCCGTTGTGATTTTAAAACGATTTTATATTTTACTTTAGAATGATCCAAAAAAAATATGGGTCTGGCAAAAGATGCTTGTTTGTAATTCATCATGTCATGCAAGTGATACTTTTAAAATTTCAAAGATGCGAAAAAATTATAATTTAAGCTGCAAATTTTATTTGAAGCAACAAAGTAAGAAGATCGGAAAATATCGCTGCTAACATGCACCGTTCATAGCATGCCATTTGAATATTGTCAAGTCAATTAAGCTATGGCAAAAGCGGCCATATTTCTCTTAACATCTTCGGCGTAATATTGGCCAAAGACCAGCGATGGAACGACCACATAATCCAAATCGTCAAACAGGCATGAGGTTTTTTAATCTGCAAGTTCCTTCTCCAGCTATCGGTCCGTGCAGTAATATTCAAATCGCACATTTGGCCTCTTCTCAAATATAACTCCCTTATTTAAACTCAAAATCCACCCAGCGTGGTTAGATAAATTGCAAAAAGGGTCTTAAAACTTATCGGAAACGACACCATTTGCTCCACGAGCGACCCTATAAACCACCGTAGGAATCTAGCTGCCCCGATAAAATTCTATGGCTACTATCATAGCGATTGCTTAAACGAAACAAACGCTCTCCTGCCTCACGGTAATCTTTTACCCGTAACACCTGGCCTCTAGGCTCATTCCTTTTGGTTAAACCCCCCCCCCCTTTTCGCACACGCTACATACAACGAATTCTTTTATAACAAGAACAGCCCGACTGTGGAACAACCTTACACAGTCTGTGTTTCCGAATTCCTACAACATCAAACGCAGCGTTTATCGCCATCTCCTTAAGGCCGGCTCCACACGTTGGCACCAAGGTTAGCCCCCATGCTACTTGTCCAACGTGTGGATCAAGAAATTTGCATTGGCGTGGGCATTGGGGATTGGCCGTCGCGTGTCGGAATCTGCGCCAGCGTTCGCTGGTACCGGCGGTGGGACCAACGTGTGGAGCCGGTGTAACACTCTCCTGTCTCGGTAATCTGAAACCTCTTTTATCCGTCAAACTTAGGTTACTACTAGACCACCATGATGTGACCAATAATGATTTGGATTTTCATGCCGCAATGCAACATTGCCAAGGAATTCATCTGTGGACTATAGAATTAATTATGCACAAATCTAATTATGTCTCCTCATTCATAACTTCTTTCATCTTCCATCCATGCATCCATAGAATTAAAATTTTCCATGATATTTTTTTAACTGAGATATTTTTTAGAACTAACCATGGGCTCACCGGCGGTAAAATCGCACAAAACAGCCAGCAAATCGTCATCATCGGCATCCGATAAGTCCCGACTTAGCTCCTGCATGACAACTTCGATTGTAAGCGAAAGCTTCGTCGAAGGGAAGCTTTTTGGATGGTTACGGTTATTTCGGTTTGCGAACTTGCTAACTCGCCAAGAATAGCTGCCAATAACATAAAAGCTTATTGCCCAGTTTCCAAGTTTAGGTTGTTGAGTTGAAATGTACCAAGAGGAAGTGTTTCGAGAATATACATATACATATATATTAGCCATGTTAGAAACCATGTCGGTAACTTGATTTTAGAACATGATGTTCTAATATGTAGTGCACAATAAAAAAAAGTAATGATTTAAACTTAATCAATGCAATAAAAACTGTTATATTATTATATTTTTTATTTAATTTTAATTAATTAATATTTTTGCTTTAAGAATATTCTTTTTCGTAATGAGGTGAATATATTATCTTCCAATAATCGATATTTATGAGCAATAAATAATAAATGCAACCGTAAACGCCAACTAATTTAGATAAGTTTTAGTTGTGTATTTTCTGATTTTTGCTAATTGTTTTGTTTTTGGGTATTTTATTTATTATCTTTTGATAATGTTTTTTAAATTACTAACTATATTTCTAGTAAATAAAATTAAAATTAGAGTAGAAATGAGTCTAAAAATGAAAAATTGAAATTGTTATAATTTTAAGATTGGATTTATCTGATTAATTCTAAAACTTTGAAGTCAATAATGGAAATGGAAAGAGTAATCTTTCCATTTAATAATAGTGTAAAGAAACTAGTAAAATATAAGAATTACATTTATTGTTTAAAGTAAAATAAATAAAAATAATAAAATATTGATTTTTTGTTGTTTCAATATTATAATAATAAGAATTAATATTTAAAATGTAATCGCGGCAATTTAATTCGATTTTCAAATATCTAAAATAAATAATTCGGGAGTATGCATCTTTAAATTGATACATATTGGCCATAGACTCTCCTTCCTGTCCTGATAAAATTGCATCTTGCTAATTGCGCAAAAAACCAACCCTTAGGGTGCAACACACGTATTACCGCTTTGATATATTGACTGTTTTCAAAAACCAGGAAAAATGGTATTTCGTGAGTTTTCTATAGAAAATGGGATAATCCTGGGTTCAGAAAAAATTTGGGTTCAGGTATAATGGAAAACACCAAATCAAACCCTTACTTTTATGATTTTACACCCAATTGGTTTTCTCTTAAAATCACAAGGAGAGAATTATCTCCGGTGAGCGTCAAAATGGGTGGCTTGTTACGAGGGCATTAATTAAGAGTACTATAGATGAAACCAAAGGATCCAGTGCAGTGCAGATGAAATGTCTCGATATAAAAACTGCGTGGGTATGCACATCTGAAGCAAACACCCGACCATAAACACACTAAAGACTCCGCTCCTTTTGTGCTTAAGTTATAACTTTCAAATGGATTAGATATGTTCCTTGAGGTAAGTGGATTTTCCAGCTACAATTGATCATTTTCAATCTCAAAATAACAGAGAAGGTGTGGCTCAAAGCAATTACGTAATAAACTAATAAAATTATTGACGGAATTTTCTATTGAATCTACCTTTAAAACATCTTCCCTTATTTACGTTCGCATCAATCACTTCGAATCAAGAATGAGGCAAATTTTATTTGGGGTATGTCCATTGTCAGCTGTTCAGGGCTTTGCTTCGGGCTGTGGATACGCATTTTAAGTTTCACAAAACTACTAAACGACTTTAATATCTGAATTCACTTACAAATGCTTTCCCTATATAGGTTTATTTTTTTAGGGCATAATGATGATAGCGGCTCATACCTCTGTAGTGGTGGATCGCATGAAAGTCACTAGTTCAACAGAGTTGTCCATCCGACATTTAATAAACAACAGCTTCGCATTTGTTTATCTTTGGACTTGTCGACTGCAGTTTCTGGAAACCTTTCCCTTATTTCGATGACTCTGAACTAGAAACGAATGTTTATGGGCACATTAAAACATGAAAATGAGAGTCGGCCTTGGGACAATGGAAAAATGTCTGCCTACTGCAGTTGCATAGAGTTTTCTTCCTATTTGCACGAGGCAGTAGCAGCCTTTATTGTTAACAAATACAGTTATAGTTAGGGTTCGAATGCATCGTAGGCGAACGTGAGTGAGATGTTGCCCCCTAATGGTTATATTGTATGCTGAAGCACTTAATTTTGGGCAAAACGAGCATTCCATTAGGGGTCTATTGTTGAAATTGCGATTAATATTAAACACATCAAATTTGCTAGTGATTAGAATTTATAAAGCTATTCAAAAAGGCGACTTTATATAGAGAGTTGCATCCTATGGTTAGACCAGAGTATACACTGTAAAAAAATGTAAATTCACAGTGCAAATGTATAGTAAAATTACAAATCGCGATATGCAATACTGGATTACTACACACTCATTGTAATATAACTACAAAAGTTTTGTAATATTACTATACATTTTGTAAATTCACATGAAAATTTGACGTAAATTAGGAATATTCCTAATAATATTTATTGTAAATTTACAAAACTGCTTGTGAATAAAACTTTGTTGGAAGTTATTTTTTACAGTGTAGCCATTATATAAGTAAAGTGCAGAAGGTAAATATTAAAAATTAACTCTGTGATATTCGTTGAATCCTTTATTCGGCAGCGTGTAACATTAAAAAGTTGTTCATTAATCGTTATAAGACCACGTCGGTTTTTAGTAGTTTCTGAAAAGCAATTGCCTGACTGAGACGTTTCACATTTAGCGCGTTTAGGCGCAAGTTACTTACTCTGTTAAGTTATCGCTGTAAACTTACCACCGTTCCTAGCATGCCATTTGACAGTGATCATTTTACAACTAATAACAAGCAAAACAATTAATAATAATATCTCCATGCTACAATGAAATATTACTAAATTATTTGCTTACAACAAAAATTTACAAGTAAACGTCAATCCCTTTTGACAGTTTTGAGCTGTGCTATATTTTAGCTAAGCCAAAAAGTTGAACTAATTTAGCTAACAGCGCTAAAAAAATTGCTGTGTATGCTATTGTTAACATGCCTAGCTCAGTTGAAAGTACCTTGGGCCCATTGCTGGACTGAGATGCTCTGAACTTTTCAAAATTTACAGTTTATGTGTAAGGTAAGTGCGCAGAGGATGCATGGCTATAATTACTTCATCTGTACTTACTGCTCAAGAACATAACGCACCTAGGAACATGAGGTAAACGAGTATCCTTACGTCGCTTTATTTATCCTTCCCTTGGATGCAAATCCATAACGACCTGCTTTGTCAGTCTAATGAGCCGTTTTTGGGTTACTAAACCTGTATAAATGGGAAACCCCGGTTTTCACTTCTCACATTTTACAGATTATAAGACGATTTTCCTAACAATTTCTTAGTATTCCAATTACTGTCTCTTTTTAAAATCGAAAAGTCTATGTTATTAATATTTTTCATAGTCAGAGGTGACCATTCCACCCGAGTTTATTTTTCACGTTTAACTTTACAATTATGCTAACTCAGAAACATCACAAGTTTCTTATTCGTTTTCACAAGCCCCTTCCACAAAACCTGCAATATTTGCTTGGCAGCTTAACTCAATTTTCAAACTTAAACCGAGAACAGAGAGACTCGATGGTGACTCAAATAATTCCACTTCCGGTTATTCACGCGATGGAGTCAAAGCGTTATCAGAAAACTCGATTCGTCTGAAAACGAGGGGCTGAATTGTCAAAGCACCACTTAGCTTCAGTGGTTGCAAACTGTGTGTCCAGTTCCCAGCTAAACTAGATTCATTAAGATTTTTAAAAGATGCCTGACTTGCGGGGTGTGGGGCTGTCGGCCGATTGCCAGCGAGCACATAGTTTAGCACAGCAAAAGTAAATAGATTGATGTGGTCATTTGCATAACGTGAGACTTAGCCGGACGCACCACTAACCTAGTACAACACGTAAAAGCGCTGGATGATCGGCCAACACGAATTCTCTGTGCTCCAGAGAGGAGTAAGTCGTTACCCAATCTCGGATTGTTATCGAAGTCGCTGAAATTTTCACTTTGATGTCCATCATCAATCGCCCTAGTGGAACGTAAACTGTTAGGACGGTGGGCGGCTGTCAGGTCCATTTCGGTCGCTTTACACGCTTGTGCGCCACACCAATCGGCACGGCAGTCGCGGAAATGTCCATCACTGACGATTTATTCGTACTTGCAACTGCACAAGTAGATTCTTGCCAGTCCGCAAGTTTCCCCTGCTAAAAATAACTCTAGACAGATTGGAGTGGAACATTGTACTTTGTGTAAATTGATTGATCCGTTAAAACTGCAATACCCCAACCCCTATTGCCCTACATTCAGCACAGAAATGCGCAACTGTGCGCTATGCCTTTCTCGAAGTGCTTAGACTTGTGCAGTCTCATAAGGAACAATTTCAGGCCAATACGTTCAAATCTCTATTTTATTTTATCAGTCCAGCGAAGGAGATTTTGTGGTTGCTCTCGCAGTAAGGCAAAGCTGCAACTGTGTCGTACTTTATTTCGACACTCGCAAGAATTCTACATCGACCTATTTTCACACTAGCCTCAATGTTCCTGTTGGTCGCTATAATTACCTGTAAATCTTAATAAGCATTCCTTGGGTTTTCTTTGGCTCTCCAAAAAGAATCAGTTTCGCCTTCAGCTGACGAACGAGTCTCGTTGCCTTTTGCAGAAAATCAACTTGAGCCGAATGGCCTGAAACTGAAGTCCATATGGATGGCATTTGATGCCATACGGGGCTGAACTGCAATTACCCACGGTATCGATTGCCACCGCGATAAGTGAGTTATCGCATTCGTGTGTGCCGTTCTTCTTGATAAAACCATTAGACAATGAAACAGAAGGCTGTCACGTCGGCCGGGTTGAATACAGCCACGGGACCGTCGCCTCAATTAATTTCTGCAAATGTCACCGAAATGCCTTAATTAAGGGAATTTCACGTCGCCGTCGATTTTACACGCGCAATTTTCTAATTATGAGCCGCGATATCAGCACCCTAGGGACAGATTCTGCCCGTCCCAGTGGAGCGCGGCGAAAGCTCTGCCTTTTACAGATCCCGATAATTATGAGATTTTAATTATGCCGCTTATTAGCGAATCCTAGAATGCCCGGAGGCAGGGCCCGAAGCTTCAGCCCCGCACCCGCATGACAATTTCCCTTTGACCCTTCTGAGAGAACTCTGCAAGCCTCTGTCAACAGCGTTTAATTATTGAGGATCCTTCTTTTATTATTTATTTATTTGCTTTTCCATGCAATTCCCACTGGGATCCTTTTTTGTGTTTTTATTTTTGTTTCGATTCTAAATTTGTAAAAGGGTGTAACTTCGCATCACCGAAAACATTCGCCATCAAGCCCTTCTCGTCGGGAATGAGTGGAAAACAAACAAGCTCGGCAGGAAAGGGAAGCAGACTGTGTTTACACTCGGTTCAACGAAGGAAGGATGTTTTCGGAGATGGTGCTGACGGTGGATGCCGTATGTGGTGGCTTTCGTAATTAGCGTACAATTTGGAAATGTTATTCTAGCGGGCCTGGAATTTACAGGCCTTGAAAAAACGTGGGGCGCCTTGTACCGATATGTAACTGTAATGCTATCGTTCATAATACACCAATCTTGGGTATAAAAATCATTAGCCGAAGACCTTTAAGCCGCCTGCTGACGGACAGCTCTTCAGTTAGCAAGGGTAGCGGTTCTTGTCGGTATACCAAAAAGCAATCACCTGTGCTAGTTTTTCACCTGTGTAGAGAACATCAAGTTGCGACAGTGAACTCAGGTAAGGGAGAGCACCTTTGTTGGACAACTCGGCACAAATATTTGTCACATCCACATCCGGCAAACGGATTCATATCCTTGATGGGTTTTGTGATCAACCTGATTCATAGTGGGAGCATAAGTCTCAAAACAAGCAAGTCATCGGATGATGTAAACAGAATTAGGGCGACCGACGAAAATACCCTCACAGGTTTTGTTATGAAAAATCAAGCTTAGAAATTACCCTTGGTCATGTTGTTCAGGTCGTGGTCTAGTAGTAAGCTGAGTTTGAATGATAGGAGAGAATAGGATATGTCAGGGAGGTCTGGCGGTGTTGGAGCAGATGGCGATGAACCTTTAGTTTGAACTCTAAGACTTTGTACGAGTTCGAAAATACTGACTGCGGAAGATTGGCCTACAGTCGGGTAGTTCTAGTTACAAACGGACTTCTACATTCCTACGGTGGCTCAATGAGTCAATGGTGGCGCAGTGGTGGTGAGTTTTATGGCACGGTTTTGCACTTTGTTAAGCCATGCTAAGATGGTTTGTGAAGCGCTAGCCCAGATAAATGAGTTGTACTTGTACCCCTGGCTGCTGGCTGAAGGAGGAACTTGCATCTCTTAAGTAATCACAGGCATTGGGATGCCTGTTTGGCCATTTGGAATATGCGATCATTCCATCACAGATCGTCAGTTAAAGTTGTTCCTCTAGGATGTTAAAAGATGACTCAGCCGTTAGGTTCTCACCAACCACGAAGATCGGTACAGGTTTTTTAGAGATAAGCCAGTACTTCGTGTTTGAAGCGTTAAATTCGACACGGTTCTTGCGGTCCCAATCAAGAACGAGTTCGATATCCCAGTTGATTGGATTGGACGAGTTCGATATCCCAGTTGATTGGATTGGACATCAGTTCACGATCATGAATACAAGGTCTGGCACGTGCTTGTCTTATATTATCGAAGAGGCGTAAGCGTGCTGTCAGACGTTTACTGTGAAAAACCCAGACTGTTACTGTGAAAAACCCACGGCTTTATTTGAAGGTACACATATTTTCGATTACGACCAGAACCACGGCCGCCGAATTAATCTAATTTCTACTTTGCAGTCGTGGTCTGTCTAGGTTAGGCTAGGTTATGTTCAGGGCTGCCTCCAGTGCGACCGGAAGCCCTATTACCGCTTTGGTGCTTCCTTTGGATGGCACAACCTCGTGGATGTAAAGTTCGGTGGTTGTTTGGTCGATTGTGTCGTATGTCTACAGCCCTCCTGTGGAGTTTAGGAAGCTTGCCATGTGACCTGACTGGCTAGTGTGCGCTACTTACGTTAATATGCATTACCCTCTCGGTCGTCTCGTAGCAGCCGATTGTTCTTTCTTTGCTGTAAGTGGGCCAAGTCGTCCTAGAGACACAGTCTAGGTTAGTACAGTTCTCCAGTACTCTCCACCTTTGGCTGGTTAGTAGCCATGTTTTTGCCGACCTTCTCGGTCTCCGAGCCCCAGAGGCAGACGCTGCCTGCTCAGCTAGGTAGTCGGCTTTGTCGTTCCCATCCATTTTCCTATGTCCAATAAACCAGACGAGTCACGATCCAAGCACTAACATTAAGCGCATCATTACTGGATCCAGAGTTTTTGTAGAGGCTTGGTTATCTGTTACAATTCAAATGGTTCTTCTTTGTGTAGGTTCCAAGTTTATTGTAGTAGTCGCCTTCGGTGTGGTCCCAATTGTGTTGACTCGTAACCACATGAATAAATGAATTCTCTGCAAACATTGAATGGCAAATTTGTTTTTGCAATTAGCTTCTGGGCTTCGTATTGGTTGTGTTCTGAAGGTTGAGGACAAGCACTGGAAAACACAAATTAAAAGTAATTAAACCTATTTCTAAAACTAATTGAAACGTATTAAATCAGCACAGCCGTTTGCAAGGGTTGAGAATAACTCAGGAGCCCGCCACTCTTCCCTTAGGTTAATTCTAATATGTCTGGGTCAATTAACTGCGGTCCTCTAATCCCGTTATCGTAGTCATAGTAGAGCAAGTTTTTTTCCAGTAACCGGAAAATTGACTGTAGGGATTCACTTATGTCGCAATAAGAGGCCGGAGCGTGCCACTGTATGAGTTTACCTAGGGTGTCGGGGATTGCAGCACTAAACTCCAGCGTTCACGGTACACATGCCATAATAAATTTACGATTTCCATTTCCTTCGTTAGCAATAAAATGCCAGAGACTACTGGGCTGTCTGAAGACTAGACTGGCATTGTTTTGGAGAGTTTTACTGTAATATCCTACGAGAGGTTGTATATGCGAAACTGTTTAAGAACATGGAGCACTTAAGAACCTCGGTCCTGACCTTCAATCTCACGCACAATAATCCTCCATAGACACAATTGCAATCCATCGTGAATCCAGAGCATGCGAATAGCAGCGCCCTAAGGGCTTTCGCCATCTGTCCTGTGGTTTACCGTAGCAATAGGAACTGTCGCACGCGAGTCCTCAGCTCTGCTCTAACAGCTGCGTTACGCCTCGTTGGATGTTGTTATTGATTGCCAGGGCAGGGCTCGAGGATCCCAGAGATAAAAATTCAAATGAGCCAAAAGGTGGGTAAATTTTGATTCGAATTTGATTTGTCGGTGTTAAATTTCGAGTACGGCCCGATTTCAGCCGTGACGACAATAATGACGGCGACAAAATGCCAACTTAGTTTGTTAAGATAGAGCTGTCGGTGATCCCACTATGGTGCTCGCAAATCTTTAAAAAAATAAGGATTTCGGCATTTCGTTAATGATTCGAACTGGCGTCCCTGTTTGTTCGTCTGCGTTGTCTAGTTTTCCGACGAATTAAAAGAATAGCGATCTGTTCGGAGTCAAAATCGGGTTCAACCAGTCCTTTACTTGCGAAACTGTTTCCTGCTTGGATCAAAAGTTTACGAACAATTTTCCAGCCTTTTACTCAAATGATAATTTTTCAACAGCTTCAATATTTTTGGTGGATATCTGCTTTTAGGGCGCCTTTATCATATACCTTAAAGGTGTACACTTCTTTAAGGTGAATGCGAAGGGAATGATGCACGGCATGCTAAAAGATTTCTGCGGGTGCATTAGAAGAGCCACGGCATGGCATAAAATATTTTGCTTTGAATTGCAAAGGTAAGGTCACAGGTCAAGAGGTTACATAAACGAACATTTCAGATTACATCCCTTCTTCATTAGAAAGGATCTCGTATAAATTGCATTAAACTTGTTTATGTTAAGCAGTGAAACGAGTCCTTTCAGCCACCATCACCCTTTCCGCAGCACTTGCAGTTTTTAGAGAGAGGCATCGAGTGTCGTTTCCATTATTTTCAATCCAAACAAACTTGTAGCCCGGATGTTTCCATCTCGGTAGGTACGTAATTTGCATATGAAAAATGTAAAGGACCGAAATGGGCGCAGCTAACTCGCTTCGTCTTCCGCTGGATAATATCCACGCTTTGCGATCGAGGAGGATTGTACTTTACCGTCAAAGGACTCTGACGCTTCAGCTGTGATTTCCGCCCTTCGAGAGGCCAACCCCTACTCGAAGCTCAAAATATTTTTAAAATATTTAATTTCGTTCTTTTTGTTGGATGTTTGCATTTTATTGAAGTGTCTGGCACCCTTAAGGGCATGATGAAAGTGAATTATGAGCTTTGATTACCATTAACAGTGAAACTGCGGCACGGTGATATTTAGGGTGGTAAAGGGCTACGGCTGTATTATCCAGGAGAGTATACTGCAATTTTATTTTAACAGAGGTTCAACAACAGCAGACATTTTGGCCATTCCTCCTTTTATCGCTAATATTAGTTTACTATTCAATTTATGTGAAATCGATTTGTATGTGCAAGTGGAGTCCAGTTCTTAATGTGATGCAGTATACAGGATTGAATTTAGAAGATCTAATGCGAATCATCGTAAATCAAATAAAAATAACAGCGTTTAGATTCCAATAAACACGACGCAGTTTTGGGAGTGGTGAGAACTTGTCGCGCGAAATAAATAATAACTTGAAAAGGTTGTGGGCGGCATTCGTTGAATAAATGTCGCCAGATCTTTCTTCTGATTTTTTATGTTTTGTGAAGTTTGAAGCCGCAACTTGTAGAAATATTTGCAAAATTAGACGAAATTCATTTTTTCAATCGGTCGTACTTTAAGTCAAAGCACTAAAAATAGAAGTGACCTTTGTCCGGTAAGAAAATTGCCTTTGCCGTTTTTATAATGTTCCACAACAGAACAGATGTAGAAAACACACCTTTAATAAGTTGAACACTGTTTAGGGAGTGTTCCAAGAAGTACTTCATAAGTGCAGATAAAACTCCAAAGGAGATGTCCAGTTTCTCTTAATTAGATAGTATAGGGACCCTTCCATACATGGTTTCCAAAAGATCTCATCGGAACACCTGATCGATGCTGCAGGAAACTCCCGAGATTCCGTGAATAAATCATCTTACGTCTAAATTGAGCTAAAATCTCGATTTTACATACTTTGCACCAACGAATTTCAGTAAAAGTTAATTACCTTAATTACCCAAGCCCTTCAGGGCGATTTTATTATAACAATCCCGTTGTTGAAGGCTGATCCGAGCAGGAGTTACGCAACAAGTACTTTACCCGAAAACTGGAAGTCACCAAAGGTTCATAGAATGGTGGAAAATGATGAAAAAAGTTTCGAATTTACAAATTTGCATTTTAATTACGGTCAATTCTGATGGCTGACGGACAAGTGCAGACGGTGAAAGCCTGGAGATTGCCCTTAAACCTGGCCAGGCTATTTCGGCGTGTACCTGAAATAGCGACAACCGACAAGTGGATGGGCTAGTTAAGGACCTAAGGGTGCTGGAGAGCCAACAGCAAATTATCCTATCCTTCAAGTCAAACTTTTTGCACTTCCGAAAAGACAACTTTTCGTATTTTAATTTGTTAAGGAAATTCGGCTAAGTACTTGCCGTGGTTGGAATAATTTCATTTTGCCTTCAAAAGTTTTTACTTAAGCAGGAATTGCGAAGAAAAATGTCTTGTCCTTTTTGTAAAAAAAATTAATTTCATGCCTAAGTGCGGAGAGATTTCTCGTTGCTTCATGATTGACACTTTAATATGTAAAGTATGCTTGGCGTTTAATTTATTCAATTTCCATAAATCTGCGCCCAACCGGCTTCTTCTAGAGCCTCTGAGAAATAAGCTTCCACTTGATGCTCCTAAGCCTTACAACAATTACTTCTTGCCACTCCAATTACTTTGGGAGCATTGCAGACTTTCTTCGTTCATCAAAACAAATTCCGTTAAAAATTGATACACAAATTTGACATACCCGGGGCTACACAGACAGCTTTTGCAGCTATTTTAAAAGAAACGCGCAGTTTGCGTAGTAAAAATAAAAACGAACGTTATTTTTGAAGTGAAACTTCCTTGCTCTCGTTCCGGGGATTTTGAAGTGATTCGAGCAAGTACGAGTGAATTCAGAAAACAGAAACGAAAACAAGGACAGTTGTACGAAACGGAAGTTGCCTTCTCACTCATTTACAACTGTCACAATTCAGAATCGGCAACAAAAACAAGGACTGCCGTATGAAACGGAAGTTGCCTTCTCATTCGTTTACAAAATAACGAGAAAAAAATAAAAATCTTGAAACAAATTAAATATGTACAACAAAAAACAAACACAATGAATGCACAAGTATACATACTAAATATTTAGTTTCCACTGTATTTCGTTAAACATTTTGGATTTAAACAACCAAGCTGATGAATTTCGCGAATATCACCGCCAGAAGAGCAGCAAACAGCCAAACACAAACAAATTTCACAATTCAATGAATGCACAACTAAACTAACAATTTAGTTTTCACTCTATCTCGTTTAACATTTTGGTTTTTAATAACTTTAACTGATGTATTTCGCGAAGATCACCAAGAAGGTGACAGCGACAACCATGATAGCAATTAAGTGATGCCATATAAACAAATTCTACCAAACCAGCAGGAAAATATTTACAATTTATTTAAATTCGTACATAGATGGCGCAGGCATCGGTAAAGTAAAAATGAGGAGTCGGTTATTTAAAAAATTAAGATTGTTTATTAAAGATAAAGTATTTGTAAAAGCAGCGAAATGTTTTTGATTTTATACACTGTACTGCATTACTTTCAAAATATTCATTATCAATATATCAATTGAGTTAAAATATTATGGTTCTTACTTCCTATTCCCTTCTTCATTCATATTTTAGATTATAACACAAGAATCGAGCAAATGAAGAAAAAAATACAATAATAAAGATCATATAGACATAAATATGTACGCGAAGTTTCACTTCTGCTTTGTGTTCTTTAATACACAATTATTTTTTATTATTTCAACAATAGCACATGCAGGAAAGCGTTTGTTAATTCGTTTTAGAGAGTGCAGCCTGGTTGTTCGTGATATTTCTAAGGTGTTTGGCAAAGTGTGGTTTGACTCTGTCCAAGCTCTAAGCTATTGAAGTTCTAAAGAACTGGATTGTGAGTTGTTCTGTTCTGGTTGTTCAATCCTTTTTATCACCCGCTCTTTTCCTAATCTTTATAAATGACCTACGATGAATCCCCGCCGACCCATTCCACAGCTTCGTTGATGACGGTACTCTTGATAACTTTTACAATATAAGACAAGTACGTGCCAGATTTGTCATGATTGTCAGATCATGTCCAGGGGTCAGTTCACGCAATTCGACGTAGACTGAAAACGACACGGAGCGCGTTCAAAAACCTTGTTATAGTAGTACTGTCCTATCTCGAATAAAACGTTAACCAACCTTCATCTCTTTAAATTCTAGGCATAACATTTGCCGAAGATCTGCGCTGGAATGACCACATTCTCCAAAGCGCCAAACAAACTAGAATTTACAAGTCCTACATTTGGCCCTGCCTCGAGAACAACTCAATGATGGCGTGGCTGGACAAGTTGCAAAGCGGTGGTACCAAACTCATTTGTAACTGCACCTTCGGCCCTTCACAGGCTCGTTGAGCCATCGCAGGAATGGAGCAGCCCTGTCAAAGCTTTATCTCTATTACCGTTGCGACTCTACCATTGAAATGAACGCACCCTTCTGCCTGCAATTCAAAACCAGCCAGCTCAGTTCACACCGGCACCCGACAGTGCTCGTTTACGCGCAAACTATGATCTAGAAATTGTTCTATAAATAGAACAGCCCGAGCCGAACTCGTACAACATCCTAGAGTTCAAACGTAAGTTTCAACAACATCTACTCGCGCACCCCCCGACTCCAATTAACTTTCCATCCTTCAAACGAAGCTTACTGCTAGACTTGCACAAAGGGTGATGACTAAAGGCTGAAGTACAATGAATCCGTTTCGAACCGCGCCGTATCCGTACCGTTTCGTTGAGTTGGATAACTGGCTACAATACAGCCATTCATTCCGTGAGTTTCCGTTGACAGCTGTGAGTGCAGAAATATAAAATGGAATTATTAGAGTTATTGGAAATGTTGTTGGAGCTATATAAATTACATAAATTATATAATGCAAGGAAAAAGTTACTCCAAAAGCAAAAAAGAAGGTGGTGGATAAGGCCTCTTAATATAGATCGTAATAACAGTGGATATTTTGTCACAACGTATTTGAGAATGAAGGAAATTGATGCCGAAGAATTTTTTAAAGAAACTAGAATGTCGAGACCAATTTATGAACTACTTTTAAATTTATTAAAGGAAGATCTGACTAAACATTCTATTCGCCGGCCTATTGGCTTTGAATGTCGGCTAGCAGTAACATTATCGTAAGTTTATAATTTGTTAAAGCAATAACTTTGATGATGTTTGTTATATTTTATCCGTAGATACTTGTCACAAGGGGTATCAAACAGATTTCTGGCAAATTCCTACAAAATGGGCAAGGCAACAGTAAGGAAAATAGTCCTAGATACTTGCGATATTCTATGGCGTGTACTTTCCCCCATTTATGTAGCAAGACCTACAGAAGCTAATTATGCGAACATAGCAACTGAATTTGAAGAAAAATGGAATCTTCCACATTGTTGTGGTTCTATAGATGGCAAGCATATCCTTATTAAAGCACCGCCCTGTTCTGGATCGGATTTTTTTAATTACAAAAAGAATTTTAGCATAGTTCTTTTTGCAGTATGTGATGCCGACTACATTTTCACAGATATATGTGTCGGAGCTGAAGGAAGTAGAAGTGACGGAGGTATTCACTTTATCACATTTTTTTTAGAATAATATCAAAATATTCTTTCTTGCAGGAATACTAAAAGATTCCACTTTTGGAAAAGAACTGTTTGCCTCCAAATTACCTTTACCGCGGGCAAGGTTCTTACCAGGTAGTCAAGAAATGTTTCCCTATTATTTCGTTGGCGATGCTGCATTCCCTCTACGTAGCAACTTGATGAGACCATATCCTGGGAAAGCATTATCTGCAGATAAAGAAATTTTCAATTACAGACTCTCAAGAGCTAGAAGAGTTATTGAAAACAGCTTTGGAATTTTAGTTGCTCGATGGAGAGTTCTGACAAATTGTATGCAGTTGTCACCAACAAATGCAGAGAGAATAATCCTTGCTGTTGTAGCCCTTCATAATTTTATTAAATTGAATGATAAAAGTTGCAAATATGTACCTCCAAAATACACCGATTGGGAGGACGAAAATCATAACATACATGACGGTGAATGGAGAAATGAAGTAAGCAGCATTTCGTCATCGAGATTAGGGGCTAACAACGCGTCTCGTGAAGCTTTCAATTTACGAGATAAATTAAAAGATTATTTATGTAATGAAGGTGCCGTGCCTTTTCAATATAGAAGGGATTTATAAATAAAGAAAGATATATTTTCATTAACAAGTGTTTGTTTAATTCTTGAAAATAAACTATTCCTATATTAAAATAAATAAAAATTAACATTTCACATACTTATATTTAAATAAATAAAAATTAACATTTCATATATACTTTGAAGAGAATTCTTGAAAATAAGCTATTCCTATATTAAAATAAATAAAAATTAATATTTCACATACTTATATTTAAATAAATAAAAATTAACATTTCATATATACTTTGAAGAGAATTGTTGAAAATAAGCTATTCCTATATTTAAATAAATAAAAATTAACATTTCACATACTTTGAAAAGAATTCTTGATAAAAAACTATTGATATATTTACATAAATAAAAATTCACTGACTTCGTCGAGCCGCTTCTTTAGCCTTCTTAAGGGTTTCAAGTTGAAAACCCGTTTTCTCTTCCTCGGTCATTTTCTTCATTTCTATTTTTATTAGTTTAAGGAAGCAGTCATACTCATCACTTTCGCTTTTTTCGTTAATTTTTTCTCCTATTTTTCTTAATTGTTCCATTACCAATTTATCCACATCATTCATTTCATTTTTACGTTTGCGGCTGCGACCCTGCCCGCAATTTGGAGTGGATCTACTTAATGACTCCACATCAGCAGAAACGCCTGTTATTTCTTCTAAAGTAATTTCTTCTATAATATCTGATTGTGGCGATAATAAACTGAAGTCATAAATATTCTCCTCAAAAACATTTTCTATTCCCTCCTCCTCTACAACATTTTCTCTAACTCTAAAATTAATGTATTGTTGTTAACTATTGAAATTAATTTATTTATTGCCTTACCTTCTTGTTCTGAGGTGGTCATCAAGAAACCTAAGCTGCTCAAATAAATACCACGGAGGAGGAAGTGCCGATGCGGACCCCGATGGCAGTTGCTGCTTTTTTTTCTCCCGAGTATAACGATCTCTTAAATAAGTCCACCTCTTCTTCGCATTATTTTCTTTATCAAAATTACATTGTATTTGTTTCCAAATTTTTTCTTTTCTATTTGTGTCCAAATAGAATTTATTTTTTTTGTCAAAAAGTTCTGGATAAGTTTTGACTAATTCTATTAGTTTTTCGTCCTCCATTTTTATGTTTCAAATTACCGACCACTAAATCACTTTTGTAGGTTATGTCTTCCGACCCTTTCGTAAAAAGATGGAATTTGCCCATCTTTTTCATTCCGTACCGTTCCGAACAGTCCATTGTAGTCACCCTTCCATTTCCACGAACACTTCCAATGAAAATTCTAACAATCCGACTTTTGACATTTGTACGAAACGGTACGGAACGGAATCATTGTACTTCAGCCTTAAGTTTAGCTTTATGCCGTAAGAACGTCATTCATTTTATAGCGTCAGAATAGTGAAGGCTACTTTTCTACTTTTCAATTGATTTCGAAAATTGCCGAAGTTGATGGGGATTTGACTGTACTACTTCTGGCGAAAACGGCGGCTTTGACTGGGCCAATTCTGGGGACGTTTAGCCCTGGATTCAGCTGCGTTTCGACTTTTCCCGATCGCTTGTGAAGGGCAAGTCATTCAATCCTCGAGAATATTCCGACATAAATTACTCCTCTACGGATTTCATCACGCATTTTAGGAGAAGGGAAGTTGTTCAGGTTGATCCAATGAGTAATTGGGGCAAGTTTAATTAAATCTTCTCGACACACATTAATTTGTTCGACACTTATCTATGTCAACTGTGCATCGAAATCATGCAAAACTGTATTGCAATATGTACATAACAACGCTGTCAGGTCGCAATCAAGTCAGTTCCATGCCATCTCTGTCGGCATTTCGCATTCTTATCACAGATCTGCTAACTTCCGTTCGAAATTCGATCCTTTGCTTGTTCATCCAACTACTACATTCGTCTACTCAGCTGAGATCCAGCTCCAGGATGTAAATCAATTCACACCATGTAGAAGCCGCTGCAAGGCGCGGAAAATCATTTCAGCAGCATCGCCATGGGTCTGTTAAGAAATTACTTTCAGATGAAACCCTAGATTGCCCGCAGAGGAAGCACTAGAATCGCAGTCCCCATCTGCGAAGTTGAAGTTGAAGTGTGGAGCTCGAAGCATGCTCAGAAGAACACAACATTGCCTTATCCGTGTCACCAACAAGTGCACATTGAAACACTTGCTGTGTTGTTGGTGCTCTTCTGGGCTCTCCTACAGTGCCGTGGCGAAGGCAGCTGTACTCCAGCTCTGCTCCATCTGAATTACCCGTTTCCTATCCATTCGTACAGTATGTGGACGCGGAGCTGTGTGGCGCTGGTGCGGCAGCTCCAGAGCTTGAAACATTGCGCCTTCTATTGGAAGTTGCTTGTGTGTTGGGGTCTCGCTGGCTTTTATGGGGCTAGCAGAGGATGCCATTGAAGTAGCATTCAGTCTTTCCATAGCTGTGTAGGTAGTTGTTTCGCGCTTTGCCAGATTCTTCAGGCAGTCTCGTGGTTTCACCTCGCGATTTTCTCGTCGAGAAATATTCCGGGGTTGTCGATGATTACGGATACTTGAGAAGAGTCTCCACCTGTGATAAGTGTTTTGAGCGATTAGTGTGCGAAAAGCGCGAATTTCGCGAGCTGGGTTGCTCCCGATGTGAAGAGTGTACCTGGCCGAAGGTGTTCGAAATGCAGTGAATTTTGTAAGAGAAACTTTTTGTGCTGTCTTATTGCACCACCACCCAGTGAATAATTCCCCAGTACTCCTTTTCCGTCCCGGTCCTTAACCATCTCCTGAATGAGGTTGGCAAGCCCCTGAAGCATTACATCTGCCTCACCATTTTCATGTACAACAAGTGGACAACATTCTGCCCGAAGGCCAGATGCAGCTAGGAGGATTTAATTGCAGTTGTGTCTACTCTGCTGTCTCGCGTCCTCGTGAATTTCATACATCGACAGGAAACGAAAAATTGCCGTGCTTAAATTTCGAAAAATGCAATTTCAATTATTTTAAAATTTGTGAAGTGGTTTACTGTTCATCGTAGTTGATTGCCTTCTCGCTCTTACTGTTATGGCTTTGTATACAGACTGTTTAAAAATTCGAAGATTTCGACGGCCTGAAGCTGCGTTGACGAATCTGGATTTAATCTAGAGGATTTCTATAGAATTATTATGTAAACTAAAGGAATAGCGTGTGTTTGAAGGTGTTTAATACAGTTATAGCCGATAAAATCCCAGAAGGAACTTAGAGAAGAACTGAATCAGTAATGCAAGAAATTATGTCTGATACATGTCACTTCTTACCAATGTAATGTGTGGAAAGCGAAATTGTAACCTGCAATGAGCTCGCACTTACCACCCTAGGACATGACAATGCAAAAGTAATCGATTCCGGCTCGCAATGGGTGGTGCTTGCCAAGTAGCGTATACCGCATTGATTCGGTATACATTACAGTTCCTACTGCGATTGAAGAAACCAAACATACATAGGCAATTATATATTGCAAACCTTCAATCGCCGCTCGTTTATTTTACATTTATAATTATTTAAATGCAAAACGAAGAATTCTCTCTGTTATTGATCCTTACAAATAACAGTATTTTTTTATTATTTTTATGTAACGATCTTATCATCCTGAATGTACATAAATAGTTCCTAGCAAATAATTAAATTGGACTTTTCTGTAACTTTTTACATAAAAGTTCATATCAAGAAAAAGAGGAAACAGTTTGAAGGTCTCCAGTGAAGGATATTTATGTGTAGAGATCGTTTAATTTGGTAAAAGTCTCACCTTTATGCTAAGTCTAAATGCATACTTTTGGCAATGAGTTACTAACATTATAACTTTCCATTCAGGATTATTCAACTGTAAATATCCGTTTAAGGAGAAGCGTAAGTTGTAAATTTGCTTCTTCAAGTTGACAGAATTTTTGTTAAAGACTTAGAACTCAGTTTGGTCAAAATCCAATCGATTTTCAAATGAAGCTATAATAAGGTGCACTTTATTTTCCATTTCCTGAGTAATGACTTTGGCTTTCCAGAAATAAGATAAGAATATCGCGAAGGAAATGGAAAATTTTTCCTTGACCATTCATGTGCCGACATCTATCTATGTAACTATTCTTTATGACCATTTTATTAAAATTATTGGAAATTATTTTTCCTCTTTTTATCGATTCAGTTATTTGCTTCCTACCGTCCGTTTGTCGGCAGTCTTTAGTCTTGAATTTCCATTTTCCTAACGCGCCAATAACATTGCCTGCTTTCGGTAGCCTGCAACGACTCCTGAGTTGGTCCCGGTTTACACCTACTTCGGTCCATGACTCCTCTAGTGGTTGCTTATTTGCTGAAAGACAGACAACAACTATCCAGTTACTTTCCTTTGGTTTGGAATTCAATTTTCGTAACGATTTTAGTTAGTTTTTACCACAAAGATATTTTTATTAAAAAATGTTAAAAAATTTCCAGTGTGTCAGTGAGAAAAATATTTTGAAAAAGTGAAAGTTATTACGATAAGATGGCGCTGTTTTTGTGGCGAGAAATGTTACTGTGATTAAAAAATTGGCAAAAGAGTGGGGTAGCTTCAGCTTTGTTTGCTATACTTGCTTATAACTAAAAGGATAATGTTGAAAATACAGATGTTGGAGCAGATTGTTACCAGTGATAATGTTGACAACGAAGAAAAGGATAAGCAGAAGGAGCAGCAACAACAACAACAGCAAACACAGTCCCCAGGAAGGAATTCTGCCTCTCCAGGGTCTTCCCCATCGGGGTAAGTGCATATTAAGATCACAAAAATGGAATAAATTACTTCCGAAGGGCTTCGTTTTATCTCAATATGAACAATCATCAAACATTTAACAATTACGGTTTAAAACCCCTTCGCTTCTACTATTTCCATAAGCTACAATCATGCTATGTCCATTGGAGACCGTCGGTCCATCATCAACTCTGTTTTCGGGTCACTAGAAACTTTCTTATCATTTTTCTTGAATTTCTCCTTCGTTATGCACAGCACATAAATATATCTCTATCATGTAACCTTTACCCAGTGTAGCTTTATATGAATGACCACTCTGCACTGAACCCGCTGATGCAGCATATACAAGACAAAACTCTCGATTTCTAATGACGGCTAATTACTCATTGCCGTCGCCTTCAATTGAACATTTCATTTCTTCAGCACATTTAAAAAGTAAGCTATGAAGCGGTACCCCTTGGAGCCCTGAGAGCTCCGTCGTTCTCCTACTATGGCTAATCATCAGCAGAAGTGAAAACCTCGGGCACCCCACCCGCGGCGGCGGGGTGCTGCATTGAAATTGCAACGAAGCAGCGCGCAAGAACGCGTTCACAGTTGCAAAAATTTTCGAAATCCACTTCACAGCTCACTTCGTATGAAAAGTGGCCGCAATTAGATCGGAATTCCATTGTTGAGGACGTGCGCGCGCAGTTGTTCGACAAGCAAGTTGCAATTTGTAAGCAGCTAAACGATTTCTACATAAATGCAGGGCACTTTCAGTAATGCAGGTTGCGTGCGCAATTGACTTATTCAGCAACACACTTCCATTGCTGAATAAGTCAATTGCGCACGCAACCTGCATTACTGAAAGTGCCCGCATACACGCACAATTTTTGCACAACTTCGCATTGTTTTTGCTAGGAACAGCCAAAATTGCTAATGGCGCACAATCAGACAAACGATGCGTAATTTCGAACTCTCGAAGAAAGCTGCGCATGCTCACGAAATGCATGCGCGCAAATATCGCGCGCAGAGTGGCACGGGCTTCTGTTGACTCGCAACCATCAATTTGCATTGGATTTGACGCAGAGAAATCAGAAATAACCCTCGATAGGCGGTCATTGTTTGATTAATTTATGCTTAGCGTCGTCGTCACGAGTCTGCAAAGTCGCTGCCTTTAATTGTCATTGCCTACAAGTAATGCTTTCGAGTAGCCACGAGCCTAATAGGAAAGTTACCATTTAAGATGAGTTGAAATTCAGCGGAATGAATAACAATTTCAGTTGCAACAGAAATGCACACCACACACCTTTTTTAGCACCTGTAATAAGCTCATTTTTTACGCATTATTTTATTGCAAATCCCTGTTTTTACTTAGAATATCCAAAATGGCATAAAAACTGTGGCCGCAACACTACAGAAAAATATTGCTATTTTTTACAATTTAAAGAGAAAGTTTGTTTGCAGCTTGCAAATGGAAAAGAAAAGTTGAAGTTAACTGTTTGTCGCTATTTTGCATATTCCTGCCTTAAATAAACAATATCAAAACTTGAAAGTATAATAGAGTTCCACGGCCAAGGTTTTCTTTGAATGATTTCCTGTTAAAAATGTAGTAGCTTCGACATACTGTTCCAGAATTTTTAAGCGGTTCACACCCAAACGGAAATACGAAAATGCATTTAACAAAAACCACAAAACTCTGAGCAACGACCTCAATTTTTCCGGCGACTGGAACCTAATCTGGCGACACAAACACCTCCAATATTTCTTTGGGTTCTTTTTGCTAACTATAAGCGATTGTCTCACCTATTACAGATACTTAAGATTCCGAATTCAAATTTCTCCATTAAGCATCAGAGTCATGCGCACCGCGATAGCGTAAATAGTTAAAGCCATCGATGATGGAATACCTGAATGGATTCTTAAATGTAGCCTTGAGCCGATGCTAGAGAAGACTATTTCTTTTATTTAGCGACACATATTTTTCGCTAAGGCCGCTTTTCGACAGAAGAATAACGGGACAGGCCCGATAAGGGATTCTTACCTTCGATAAGGAAATTTGCAAGCGGATTTCGTTCGCCTTGTAAAGGAATAATTTAATGGAGATTTATAGCAGTGCCTTTTGTGTTTTGGAAGATCTGAAAAAAATCTTTCGGGCATTCATAACTAGTTCTGAGGCTGCCGCCGTGCCGACTTTCCAGTTTTTAAGACGCTAACTTGTTAACTGACCGGTGACATATTTTTTGTGTGAATTTTTGAAAATAAAAGTTGTCACAGTGGAACTGAATTAAAAATGGACAGCCGCCAATAGGTTCTAGGAAACGGTCGAAAGTCAAGATATCTCCAGCGATCACAAGTAAACGAATAAAAATTTGCATAGCGGCGGCGCTTTCTGTTTTGTATGCCAACTTTGTTTGCTGTTTTTGTTCGTTTAGGATGTCCTGGCCCTAAAAGAGATATATTTCCTAATCTGAATCACCTTATGTAAAAACTCCGTGATAACACTAGCAATGCAATGGCTACGGGAATGCAATTTTCTTTTGATCTCTCGTCTTTTACACTATTAATACAAATTATTTTGCAGACTATCTGCTGAATGCAGGGAAGTAACTAGCAATATTCTTCTCCTGTGGAATTATATGAAATGAAACTTCGTTAAAACAATCTCTTTTTTGTCCTAGAAGTGTTCAGCTTTCTCCAGCGTTCAAATGACTAAAATATCGCGGATTCCTTCCAAAACAGTTGCCTTGAAATTCGTAACATTCCTCGTAATATTTGGAAGTTCCTTTGGAAAATGTTTGCCTTCCACTCCTGGCTTTGTTTCGCGTAATGAATAATTCAAAAATACCACCTCAAGGAAGTAAAATAGTTCAATTAAATTGTTTGCACTGTTAAATTTACTAAATAAGTCGTCCTGGCCCTATTGTTCACAATTTCTCTTATCGCTTGTCGCTATTATTTATTAAGTTTTTAGGGGTATCATCAGGGAAAGTTCGGAAGGTTTGTGAAGTTGGAAGCAGTGTTCTGGAACTTTAAGAATAGAACAGATTAAAAACGCAGCTATAGATTCCTGTCTTTCCATAAATCACAGACGTTAAACAGAAATGAAGTAGATGGATGGTGGTAGTTGAACGATCTCATTTCTTTTTTAGCTCTTGTTTGAATTCAAAAGGATATCTGAATACAACCTGCTCGGAAATGGAAAAATATAATAGAACGCATTTTTAACACCCGCACTTCCTTAAAACCCCATTCGTCAAAATTCAAGCTCATGGATTAAGCATTCAGCAATCCTTCGCCATAATGTCGCAGCCAGCCCTCATTCATCCTCATTAATTCAACAAAGCTCGAAAATATGCCAACACTTGGAAGAGAAGTGCACGTCGCAGGAAAATGAAAAATTGTGGAAAACCCTTCCTCTCCCTTTGAACTTGCATTTTTATGCAATTTCCCCCATTAATGCCTCTCAAGTTGAGACTAAAGGAATTTAATACGACCAACGTCGTGCCGCTTTTCAACACGACAATTCTGTCTGCAATCGCAGGTGAGGTCCTTGCAGTGGATTTATGACTGTGTGTGGATGTGTATATCCTGCTGTAATAATATGGCTGCCGAATGCTATGTAGATTTGCTAACACGAGAGACGACACTTTTAAGTATCTTCTCTCTTGTTCTGCCCTGTGCTGGTCCTGATTTTTCAAGCAGGGGGGGGCCTGAAGCTGTCTAATGGGCCTCCTCGTTTCCCGCTGACTATTTGCCCATTGTTTACTCAAATGAATAAAAGCCAATTGTTGTCTCGCCCGGCTGCAGTGGAAATATCTGGTCGTATTCATATGCAGCTTCTATGGGGACCCAAACGTTCTAAAAAGGATAAATACTCAGACTATTTCAGCCCGCAATTTTACCAGAATATTTACTGTTAATTATTTGCCATTTTAAGGCAGAAGTGCCTTTAATCTTTATTTATTTTATAATAAATTCTTGAAGGGTTAACGTTGATCGTTGAAAGCGGCTGCAAACTTATCTGAGAGCCACAGTTCTAAGCGCTGATTCTCTCGGAATAATCTATACAGAAAAATAGTTACTCTATTTTACATAGAAAATCGTCAGTAAAATAAACAGAAATTCTTTCAACGATTGCGTATTGAAACCCAAAGCCCTTATATTCGTATCTCAACCCGCCGCAATCTCATTCACTTATATTTTCTTCAACACGTCATGTACAGAGACTTGGCGCAACATGACACATGACGCTCCTAACTCGGAGCATAAAGGAAGCCACCTAATCATCAGTTTTGTTATAAGGTTATATATTTTTAGAACCAAAGCACACAGCAATGGATAATAAGAAGGGCGCAAGGTATGATTAGCACTTGCGTAAATCCGCTTAACGGCATCATCCTCATTAGCATACTTGAACTTGCCGTTATCACAATCAAATCATTGGTCATTTCACTCGTTAACAAACCTCTCTGCGCCGTAAATAAACCGCCATCGACTGCCTGCCCGTCAATTACTAGTTCAAAACATACGAGATTGAGAAGGGCGGGAGAGAGGGAGGATAACAACACGACTCCACTCAGCTGATTATTTGCGCCCCATTGTGGGCTTCAAATAATCAACAACACATGTTGAGGCTCATCAATTGAGTTAGCCCTCTTTAGTCTAATATTGTCCTAATTACAGCGAGTGAAACTCGAAAATTGAGGAAGGAAAAATTGCCAATCAACAGTTTCTGATTTTACTGGTGCTCGATGCAATTACTTCACGTCTGTCGGCAGAAATGAACATCGAATTCACGTAGAGCGTTTATCTGCAACGAAATCCGTGTTCCACTGAGAAAGCGGTAGCACGTCAGTCTAGCGTTAATTTTACTCTGGGCCAATACAGCCCGTTGTTGCCTGGCTGATCTCTATCGTGGCAGTAGTAAAAAATGAAAGTTACGTGGCTAAGGCTACTCACTCTTATCGGGCTGGCTTCTCATCGCAATCCGGTACCAATAATTCAACGCATTTCGCAAGATGATGGTATAGCTCCATTAAAGCTGCACAGCAACTCGCAGATATGCTCGTTACGGAACGGAGGTACGTTGTTAGTTACCCTTAATGAGCCATTCAGGTCGTCGGCGGATCGATTAATATTCATGTAGCCTTGAGAAGTTCGTCGAAATCTCTCAAATTTCCAACGAAACCCACCGAGACCGACACAGGCAGAGGGCAGCAACTCTGGCAGCTTGCCAAAACCGAACGATATTGAATCCCCAATCGAGCGGATACTCATTTTTTCAATGACTTCAGTGCAGAAGCTCCACGCCATGCAATTGAGTAGTAGGTTCGAAGCATAATCCCAGCAAGTTTGGCCCCGAGAGCGCCGTGTTGTGGCTGCGGTCCTACTACTCCAGAAACTGGGCAAATAGCAAATAACAAATCTCCTGAAAATCGACATTTGCAAACCGCACCCGACCCACTTCGGTCCCGCCCTGTCTACCCTTTGCTGCTGCTGCCATCGTTCATGGATTTGTTGTCAAAATAAGAAGTGACGTAACTTCCCAGCAAATTTGCGGACTGGGGTAAACCAATTTGTTTTTGAAGAGAGGTTCGTCGTTAGGGGAATCAGCACGGATACTTAACATTCACCTGATAACCGAATCCATCAAGCCAAGTGAATTTTTTATACTTTTCGGGGTGTTTACTAAGGAAGCTAACGACATGCCTGAAAACCCCTACCTTCTGACTCCGTGAGCTGATCGTGATCAAACGTTTTTCGAACATGTTGCTGAAGGAGAGGCGGCGATTGGGGCAGAGGGTGCTTTGCTACTATAGAAGGGATACAGCCGTTTGGTAATACCCTGCTAAGCTCTGGGTTTGCGCATTTTAAAGGGCCACGCCAGTTTGAGTGAAGTATTGAATCTTTTATTTACGGTTTTATCTTTTGTTACAAGTTCTTGCTGATGTTCTTTTCATATTTTAACTTGTGACGGCAGGTGTGGTTTAGGTTAGGCGTAGGGCTGCCTCCAGTGCGGCCGGGTGCACAATTAGCGCTTTGACTCCTGTACCTAAGGTGAGGTGTTTGTTTAACCGATTGTGGCGGAAACCATCCTGGGGAGTTTAACAAGCTTATCAGTGCTCGGACATCTAGTCTGGAGAGGAGTCTTCTAGCTAGGATTAGACCCAGAAATTTCAGCCTGGAGGACCGAGTGAGAATATGCCCATTCAACAAGGTATGGTACTACCGTAGCTCCACTTTTATCTAGCTTTTGTAGAATGCTATTTATCATTACTAATCACAGTAAGGGAAGATCACTCCTCCTTGTAATGTACCTATCTCTGTTGGCATATTTGATTACCATCTTAGTTACTAAATCCGCTTGGATTATTCTCGAGCTCAAAAGTGCCACCAGCTAGATTCTACGTTTAGGGTAACGAGAGCTGTGTTACTCGGTAGGTGTAAGTGTCAAAGTTCTTTCAATGGCCTTTTAAAGTAAAGAACAATTGAAGTCTTCAATAAGAAGGCATTGAATAAATAATCCGAGTAACTATTATAGCAGCCAAAATCGAGGTCTTAAACATGGCTGCAACCTGCTATCTCACAGCACTGCACACATCGGAGTATGGCGACTCGCCGCCATTACAGCAAAGTGAAATTGTTTCAGATTTTTTTTAAATTTTTCAAACTTTTATAGCAATAAATACACGATACCAATAGAGCAAAAATCGAGAGTTTAAAGATAAACTGGTACGCAAAGCCAGGGGACACCACAAGCATATAATCGGCCCACGATACGGACATTTGCTGCCCTGATGATGGTATCATGTTTTATGGGTCTCTGCTGTCTGCAGCTAATGTTTTCGCGCTATCTTCTTGTCCACCCCTTTCGACTTGCGATTATGCCAGTCTGCAAGCTTGCGACATTAAAATTAGTTCATATAAAAATGAAAAAATATCTGGAACTCATTCCACTTTTTGTTAAAAGGTCGCCAAAGCCCTTTGGATGCCTGTATTGGAGTTGATGCCTCTACAAATTGACATCAGGCAGAGAAAATTGTGTTCACAACAACTGCAAGAAAAATTTGATTGCGTTAGCTTAGGTGACAACGGAAAATTTTTATGTTACGTACTTTTGCAACAAAGTTGGAAAAGTTCGATTTATAATAAGATGGTGGTATTTTACACTTTTAAGCGCATTTCACGTTAGTTATTTTCATTGCTGTATTGCCTTTTATGAATTTTTTTCACATAATAGGAGCGTTTTTTAATCTGTTCTGTTCTGTTTTGGAACATTAAAAAACGCCAAGGTAAATTTTCATTTTCATTTGCATAAATTGCGGCTTTGGGTGCTTTAATTTCTTCTAATATTGCATAAAGATTCTTATCTTATTTCCCTTATTTATATCTCCATTAATTTTTCTCATTTTTCATTCAGTAAACAAAACAATTTATTTTATTTGACAACTGTCAACTTAAAAAACGGATCTGAGAAAAGGGAAATTTGAAATTTCCCTTTGTGTTGGATACTGTTCTCGATAATTATCGGCGACAAGAGTTTGTATGGAAGCTGTTCCAGAACAGCACAGATTATAAAAACGCAGCTAATATCGACGATTAGCACGAGGTCCGCGAGTAGTGCTTCCGGCATTTCGAAGCACTGGAATTTCGTCAACATTTTTGCGATATGCAATGATAGTAGAACAAATTCCTGACGCTAATGCTGATATGAAAAGTAAGGAATTGTCCGAGTACGAGTACGAAGCCAATCTCCCACCCAGTGAGCTAGCGTTGGCAGAATCACTCAAGTAACTTGGCTGTGTTTAACAAAACACTTTAAAGTTATCGCTACGACAGTGCCACCAAAGATGTGCTATACGAGATACCAAACAGGCAGCGTCTGCTTTTGTCACTAGTATTTTTATGTTTTCACTTTATTTCCACTAAAAACACAAAATAAGGCGGAGATTGAGTGCTCATCTGTAGTCGATCTTACATGCATTTTTGATAGTAATTGCCGTGTACTGGGGCGTCGGTGATGCGGATAAGCCCTACAAAAGAATCTTGGAGACTCGAAAAGAAACGCACAGTTCAGTTCAGGTAGGCGGTGACCCCTTCCGTGCGAATTTGCGCTTTTATAAATGCCGCAATTTGTAACATCGGTTAATTCAAGGTTGTTCTTCTCCGATGGTTGAGAGATGCTTAAATGGTCACGTTCAGTGGCGGATTGAGTCATCTGTGGGTGGGCTCTTTCGTGTGAGTCAATTTGCTCACAAAAGAGGTTGGCGTGATTAGATCTCCGCTTGCGTTTCAAATAATTTGTTTATAAATTGAACAGCTATAAGATTCGCCGGAATCAGAGTAGGAAGTTTGTAGTCTATGATAAGATATTGCAGCTCCAATTATATATGAGGGGCTGACGGAAATCTGGAATATTTTCAAATAAAGAGAAAACCGCAACGAATTATGAAACAAGATATTCAGTAAAACTGCGGCAATCAAAAAGTCAGCTTACCTTCCAACTGAATTTGGTAGCCACGATGTCCCCAGAATACAAATTGACGCGTGCATTCAAAGCTATGCAAATTAGTTCCTAGTTTGCATCGGAACTAAGTCACCACTCAACATACCTGCAAGAGTACAAATCGGGCGCAAGCACGTCTTTGTTATTGTATTAAAAATGAAAAACAATACCAAATCTGCAGCCTCCAAGCGCTTGAAAGCTAAAACGCGTTTCAATTGGAGTGTGTATCAAATTTCTTCACAGTTTTTCATCCCCTATATTCAGGAAGACAACGTTGATGGGCACTGAATCGGCAGACTGAGTAGTTGGTCGATGTTGCATGCCAAACCCTTGTCCCTTGCTTGTCACTGGTAAAACCGTTGAGAATTCGAGTAATCAGTCATGAAATGTTTAGGCACAAGCTGTGTGTGTGCGGGGCGCAACTCGCAATTTGAAAAGTTTAAAGTATTTCCGATATGCATCCCCGTTTAAATGGGGTGAAAGTTGGCAGAGTGATGAATTTCTGACAAATGCGAGTAATCAGTCAACATTTTTAATGAATTCCAAATGGGGATGATTTTAAGCGTGGATTACATGACAGTGTGACGTCAACTTGCAACCCTTTTGCATGGAGAGGGGTGGCTGCTTTTGGATGTACTTTAAATATAATAAAAGTAAGCTCCTTTGTACTGTCGATTATTCTATTTAGAGAGCAGTGTCGAACGGCAATTTCTAGTTGGAGAGATAGTAAAGAGAAGAATGGAAGAAATGCCAACGCCGGGTTTTACTCCAGCGGCAGAACGCTGCCCTAGGCAATCAGACAGGAGATGGCTTCTTGCTTGTACTTATAGGGCGATGGCAAAAGAGACGATAGAGAATTGCTGCAAAAGAGAAAACAATAAAAAAGGAATATGTTCAGGTTCGGAAAAGCGGAAAGGCGGAGGACCATGGCGAGGAGTAGAACCGAACCACGGACTTTTGGGACGGTTTTGGGGTCCTCCATCCTGATTACGTCTAGCTAGTCTTAGCTGTTGATATTTATAAGGATTCTCGCTACCACAGCACTGTACCGTATTACTGTTTTGTCGAGTGAGAGTTTCGTGTTTCTGTGCACAAATCTTGAGTGCCGTATTGGTTTTTGGCAAAAAAGGCTGCATTAGTGACTAGTTGTCGTCTAGTTTTCTCTTCCTTTTCTTTGTTTATTTTTGTAATAGTGGGTCCAAGGTGTTAGGTATTTCTTCCCATCCTAAATCGCGAAGCTCTGGACTTTTAGTTCGGCATAAGCTTCATTTGCTGCCAAAAAGGAGCTTCCCACTATGTTCACGTCATCTGCATATCCAAGTTATTGCACAGAGTGTCCAAGTGTGCTACTGAAGCACAGCGTTGAGGCCAGTCCACTAGTGGTGGGCGAAATGGCTCTTTTCAGTGAACTGGTTCGTTTGGTTCCGCTCACTAAAAAGAACCATTCAAAAGATCCGTTCATTCGGTTCATTTGGCTCATTTGTCGTAAATTTGGTGAAAACTTCAAAACATGGAGTGCTCTTAAATACATTTACAAACACACATACAGTTCAATACAAAACTAGACAAGCCATGCACCCACGTTTGAAAAAATTTGCTACTGATAAGAATTAATGAATTTCGTAATAAAATCAAACTTCCAGTTCGAACTAATTCACTCCCCTTAAGATATACTATATTCTATTCAAATAAATTAAAAACAATCTCCTCTTAAAATCTCTTTTCCGTTACATTTTATAAATAATCCTCCTACACTCGAATAATACAAGTGAAATTCTAATTAGAACTCTTCCTAAATCTTAAATGTTCTTGATAAAACTTTTTAACTCTCATCTATTTCAAAATGTCTATTTCCAATTGGAATTGCTTAGAGGGAAATTGCAACTCACATCTTACATATCATCAATACAAGCAAAACAAGTTCTCTGAGAAATATATCTCACCCCTTTTGTATTCATTGTGATTCATTCATTCGCTCTTTTTTCAGATCATTCAAAAGTTCAGGTCATTTCATTAGAGACCCGTACATTTGGTTCTTCGTTCATAGTTCATAACACAGTTCAGTATCACTGAACCAGTGCAGTACCATTGAACGAGTGAACGGAACATGTACTACTTAGTGAACCAGTTCATTTGGCTCAGTACACTGTTCCGTTCAGTACGAACGGATCATTCGCGAACGACACAGCACTACAGTCCACCCTCTTGTCTCAGACCTCGTACTTCGAACTCTCCTGTTACTACATTTTGGATCGTTACTTTCGCCAGTGACTTATTCGTTGACATGTGCTTTTAGGCCTAAATTATGTGTCTATACCAAAAGTGTTCATTAATCAGAGATTGAAGAAGCAATCGCCCATTTCTAGAAAAAATCCACAAACCTTAACTGAAAGAACTAAATATATGCGTATATAACGCTTGAAACACGTGGTTCTATAGGGTGGCGCATAAGTAACGTTATGATTTAATTAGTGAATAAAATTTTTGTTTACAAATTTTTTTTAATTTTTTTTCAGAATTAACTTTGAAAAACTTGGGAAATTTGTGATGGAAAGACTCAGCACAGAACAAAGAACCAAAGTTGTTCAATTTTATTTTGAAGGCAGCATTCGATTATTCAGGCACAAAGATCATATCGCAATTTCTTTCATGTTCGAAATGCACCTAGCGCTCCAACAATTTACCGATTATTCAGCGTTTTCGGCAACAAGGGACTGTCTGTGATCTTCCGCGTGGTGGAAGACCTCGTACAGCTCGAAACGATTTGAACATTGCTCGGGTGCAAGCAAGTATTGAGGAAAACCCCGAAACTTCCACCACGCGACGTTCTCAGCAGTTGGTGATGTCTAGGCGGTCTTTTAAGGACAGAGGTGGAGAACAACCCAGAATTGTGGTTCCAACAAGATGGAGCCACAGCTCCATCGCTCTCCTGCGCGAAATTTTTGACAATCGAATAATATCGCGTTTTTCTGATGTTAACTGGCCATCGCGTTCGCCCGATTTTTTTCTTTGAGGCTACCTAAAGGGTAAGGTGTATGCCAATAAGCCAAGAACCATCCAACAGCTTAAGACCAATATCCGAGAAGAGGTGAGGGCGCTGGGACCTGAAATTCTAAGAAAAGTTATGGAAATGCAAACAATGGACACCATTTGAAAGATATTATCTTCAAAACATAATGTAAACATATCTCCAAACTAGATATGCGCCGAATGTTCGGCCGAATATTCGTATTCGGTATGTTCGGCGTATTTTTAAATGTTCGTATTCGGCCGAATATTCGGTTAGTTTGCCGAATAATTACCGAATATTTAAATAGTATTATTTTAAGATTTATATACATAATCATAAAATCAAAAATTAAAAAAAATCAACAGAATTCAAGTTTTCTTTAAATCAACGTAATGACAATGTTTGCTAAATGAAATTTACTTCGATAGTCTTATCATCATCATTGATTGGTATCGTAAAATTGAAATTAACATAATTCAAAGTTTGTTTAAATCAACGTTAACTTTAACTTGTCAAGTTAACAAACATAGAGGAGGACAAACAAAGATCGATAAAAGAATTGCCATATACAAATCTTCATAAATCCATCATTCATATTGATTAAATATTTGGAACTTTGTATTTTTTTTTAATTTTCACTCACAACTTGTTCAGTTTTGGAACTTCGAATACGTGAATACGAAATATCCGGCGAATACGGGCCTTTATTTGTATGGAATGGTCATTTCCCCACACAAAAATGAACCGAATAATTCGGCCGAATGTTCGGTTCGGTACATTTTTCACCGAATATTCGGCCGAATATTCGTATTCGGTTGAACCCATGTTCGGCGCATCTCTACTCCAAACTAAATTTGAATAAATGTCAACGTTAAATAAAATCAGAAGGAAAAAAATCATTCATTAAATAAATCATAACGTTACTTATACGCCACCCTATATATCGGTCATTCCATACCAAACCGGACATTTTTCGGTAAAAATTAAAATGAATGATACCGATTTTTTTTAAATTTTGCAGACGCATTCTACACATGAAATAATATGACCCATATTTCGGGAAAGACGATTTTTTTCAGAAGATATACACGGTAAATTGCAAGAAATTTCAAAAAAAGTCGTATTTCAAATGACCATTCGAATTACTGTATCTTCGCAACCATTAGTCGTACAAAAAAATTATATAGGTCGATTTTGAAGATCTTGACTCACTCTATGTAGTGGTATATTTAAAATTTGCGTTTGATATTAATAAATTGTTATTATTTGTCTATAAAATTTCATTAGCATTTTTCATCATCAACTCACCAACTTAAAGTTTTGGAAAAAATAATATCGTGTTCCTACTTCAATTCTAAAGTAACAGTGAAAATTTGAAAATGGAACTCAAACGGGGTCTTATTTAAAAAATTCTATAAAAGAGTGTGACCACGCGGCACGACGGCTTAACATGTCGCGTACACGCAGAATAGGTTAACAGGGACGGTAGGTACAACGGAAAATGAATAACACAAGGTCCTTTTCCGTGCGACGACGGGCCAAAAAGGTGCATTCTGCACTATATAATTTTTTTGTACGACTAATGGTTTCGAAGATACAGTAATTTGAATGGTCGGCCGCGCGACGTTTTTTGAAATTTCTTGCAATTTACCGTGTATATCTTCTGAAAAAAAATCGCAATTTTTTTTCCGAAATGTGGGTCCCATTATTTCATGTGTAGAATGCGTCTGCAAAATTTAAAAAAAAATCGGGATGATCAATTAAAATTTAGTGTTCGGTTTGACATGGAATGAGCGATATGCATAAAAAGTTTTCACAAAAATATCTTAATCAGGGGCGCACAGAGGGTGGGGCAACTGGGGCAATTTGCCCCGGGCCCCGTGCTGTAGGGGGCCCCAACGGTAGGAAGATTATTTTCCGAAATGAACATTTACATGAGTTCTAATCGATTCAACGCTCAGATTGTTATTTCCGCATGCATATTACTATAAGCAGTACAAACCCTAATATAAAGCTAACAAAACATTTTGATTACATGGTGAATATTCTAAATTTTTTGTGGTTGGGGAGGGGGCCTCCAATTATATTTTGCCCCGGGCCCCCAGAAAGCTCTGTGCGCCCCTGATCTTAATAGCATATGAAACAACGCTATGGCTTATCGCATCAATATTTTCAGCAGCTTTCGTTGCCAGAAAGTATTTGTCCCAAAACAAAAATGATTAGATCAAAAAAGCTTGTAGATTGCTGCGAACAACAAATCAGCCGTAAATCATTTCCTCTTATGCAATTGTACGCTTCAACCAACGCAGTTTTACCCGGAGTTACTCAAAGCCGATTCGCTCCTCATCAAAATCTTTAGTTCCAAAATGACGCGGCTCCTTCAAGAATTGTTTAAGTCGGTTTGAACTTGACAACGTTAAAGCAACAATTAAACTAAATTGCGGAGGGACACATTTTCGTGGAAACCTATCGAGTTTCAATTTTCCTCCTATCATTGTTAGATCTCAACCAGTATGCTTTCTCTCACAAGCACTCAAGCAACAGTCGAAGAAACCCGCCTAACAACTCCATCTCCATAAGAAATTTCCGTATGCGTTCCCTTTGAGTCCTGCACCGGCATCTTCCGCTGCACATACTACTGCGTAACCCACTTAGAAACGAAGCTGCAAAAGGCCTCCGAAAAGAATTAATCTAATTCATTTTCCCAACATTCAGATCCACATCTCTGGTGGGGGTCTATTTCTGGATATCGCTACAATAAACCGAAATATCCAGAGTTCCACTTTCTAGGCCAATCTATCAATAGCACTCATACAGGGCTCATCACAATGGGCGATAAAGCGTTTCGAGATCTTGAAACTGTTTAAGCTGTCTTGGCCTCGCCGTCTCAAGAAATACTCCACAGTCGCTCAGTGCAGTTGCGAGTGGATTGTATTCTAATTTCCCAGCGCCAGAACCTCCTACTTCCGCTCCCTATAACCAATGTCGGGGACAAAGCGAAACAGATCGCAATCGCACAAATTTCCGTTTTGTGAGGAGTCCTTGAGACAAGAATTTGAATGCCTAGCAAAGTACGCGAGCATTAAAAAGCGGTACCTGCGACGGAGATTGCTTCCGGCCGGTTATTAACAACACCTTTGGAAGTCCCTCTAAGTACATGGGTGTGCATAAATTTCTGCTATAAGCCCCTGACTGACTCGACATAACTAACCGGATCGGAGTTTCTGGTTCTATCGTTAGCCTTGAATGCATGGAATCCTTAGATTATTTCACATGCAATAGAGCAGCCGGAGATTAAGGGGGCTTCTTCAAACGAGGAGGAAGGCGCTCTACTGGTCGCACAGTGGTCAGCTTAACCACATCACCTCTCATAAAAAGTCAAAATTGCGATAGAAGGAATAATGAACTGAGAGACCAGGCTAAGGTCCACATGACCGCAAGCAAGTTCTAGGCTACTGGGAAAATCGCAAGTGCGAGTGCATTACTTTTTCTGGAGTGGAATTCTCTGGGAGGCGTCATCACCACGTGCCTGAGTATATTACTGACATGGACAGATAAAGCAGCACAACACCGATCCCTCCACTTTTCAGGAAAAGTCTTTCAAAAGTTCTTTCGAAAATTTCCTTTCATCAACAAAAATGTCACAACTTCCCCGGGCGAACAAATTAAGGTGAATTCGGAAACTTTGCACACCATATGTCGGAGGTGAAGGGGCCGCGATGGATGTTCCTCTTTTAGCTATCAACCCTGGCAAGTTATTGATTCGAGTAGGCCCTCCGCCTTCGGCGCAAAGGGAGGGGAATATTGGAAAAAGAGGGTTGGAAATAAATTACAGTTTGCGGCTAAAGATTTCGGTGCTTCGTAAAGGACGAGGTTTACAACTTGTGAAATTGTGATACTAATGGCCTTGACGGCTCCTCTTTATGCTTTAAGGAGTTTTCGGGTGATCAGAGAGGGAGAGCCTTTAAAATATATAAAACCGCGTATCTTAATAATTAACTACTTATGAGCTTCAGTCCAGGAAGGCATGCATAATCAGTACTCGAGCATATGTTTGAATATAATTGCATAAAGGGTGTTCCATTAGGGATTCCTGCATTCTGATGGGAAAATACTTCTAAAGGTACACAGCCCGAACAACGTGTAAAGGTTATCCAAGCCTATTGTGATAACTGGCGTTCAAAAAAAGCGCAGCGTGCACTACGTGATTACAACTGAGCGCACAATCTTCAATATCGTGCACAAATTCGAGACACCCGGAACGGTGGGAAATGTGACAGCACCAGCGCGTTTTCGTACAGTTCGTTCCATCGAAAACATTGCAGCTGTACGCGATAGTCTAATCGAGACTCGCTCTTTGCAGTAAATTTTGACGGAGGAATTGAATTTGCACACTTACAAGATTCAATTGACAAAGAAACTGAAGCCCACGGACCATGTGAAGCCATTGGTATGCACACTTTCGCTACATGCATGAACATTTATAAATGCACCCGCATTGGCATAGACCATTCCAAACGTGAGTGTCGTTTTACCAAGCGGTCCCGTACCGTGCCTGTTTCATGCTAGGTGCGGGCGCATTTTTATTTTTACTCGGGCAATACGTTGAATGGATGCGTGAGCAAACGTCAATGGATGTCAACTGTACGCAGAAAATTATCTTCAGCGATGAGCCACACTTTCACTTGATATATTCTTTAATAAGCTGAATTGTCCCATCTGGGCTGATGAGAACCCAAGAGTTATGTTGAGAAGGCTATGCATCCACTAAAAATCACTGGTTGGTGCGGTTTTTGGGGCTTGCGCCAAAGTTCGATGGTCTCATTAGGTGCGTTTCATTTTCATTGGAGTACTTAATCCGGAGTAGTTTGGCGGACATCGGCGTAATCGCAGCTGCCCCAGCCCATATTGTGGTGTAGCAGTAGTTAAACGTAAATATCAATGAAGTCGCTTTAAATTTTATTCAAAAAAATAAAAAAAACTGTTTAGACAATAAATGGAGCGTTTCATTTTCATTGGAGTACATACACCGGCGTTGTTGGGCGCACATCGGAGTAGATGCTGCTACCCCACAGAATGGACTGGTGTAGCAGCATCTACGCTAATGTGCGCACAACTGCTGCAACTACGCCGATATGCGCCCAACTACTCCGGAGTAAGTACTCCAATGAAAATGAAACGCACCTATTATCTCCCGAAATGGTGATCACAATTGGCCGTTCAGATCATGTGATTTGACACCGTTGGACTTCTTTCTTTGGGGAAAACATTCAAGGGGTGAGGGGCGACTCGCTAACCACCGATAAAGGTTGTGACGCCATCAGTACCAGACTACCAGGTGAATAGGGCTACCCTAATTATGCCTCAGCGTCATCCAAAATGTACAGTTAAGCGGGTGAACGTCTGCCTCCACAGGGGAACATTTGGCTTAAATTTTGCTCCATACATGATTGTAATAAACCACATTAGTGATTAAAAGATAAGTTCTGTTTGTTTTATTCAAACTTTGCATGGTGAAATCCCTAATGGGACACCCTTTAGCAAAATGATGAGCCAAACACGCACTTTCCTCCAGGTTATTGTAAAAGTCCAGCAGTTTTTAAAAATTTCCTTGTAGCAGCGGCAGCTCGTCAACGCCGGTGAAAAGTCCAAACGAGGTCGGTGAAGTCGTCCTTGATCTTTAACTTTCTAAACGAATTCTATAAACGGTATCTTTGGCCTTTAATGGGTGAAGTAGTCTGAAATATTCGAACAGGTATGGGAGATGTTCTCGAAGTGTGCTTGCTAGAAGACCAGAGGCAGTGCTGTGCTAGAGTGCCGTCCTGCCGTGAATCCCGATGGAGGCAGTGAAATGCTTTTAGTGGGAAACCGAAAAATGCCTTTTCTCTGTTCTGTGCCATTTCAATTTTGTTTTCTTTTCCGAGAAAAGTGATGAGACGATGAGCAGTGGTGGATATGGGAGGGCACTTATTACGAAATGCTTGCCATTCAACACACGTCGTTCTGTCGTCACTTTATGGCTGGCATCTGTACTTTCTACTATGATACAGTGATGTTCACAGCTTAAGGAGGAAGTTCCTGTAGATCCACTTCCACGAGGAGTTCGCCTCGTTTGGTTCTTGATAATTCAAAATTCTAAATTCTTCTTTTCAAAGCAAATAATTCTATACTTACCTACTTGTCGTGCTTATAAAAAACCAGTGGCGAAGATATTGTAAGTATAAAAGTTTCCAGCTCCATGTTTAATTTTAACTAGTTAAAGTACGAGCTGCGTTTTTTTAGTCTGTTCTGTTCTGGAACTGCTTCCATACAAACTCTTGTCCTCAATAATTACCGAGAACAGTATCCAACACAAAAGGAAATTTTAAATTTCCCTTATGTCAACATATGTTTTTTAAATTGACACTTGACAAAAATAGATAAATTGTTTTGTGAAGTTTGGAGCCGTAACTTATGGAAATAATTAGACGAAATTAATTTTTTTAATGTGTTGTGCTAAGGCAATAAATGACTAGACTTGTGCTCTGTAAGAAAATTGCCTTTGCCCTTTTTTTAATGTTCCAGAACAGAAAATTCAAGATTAAAAAACGTAGCTCCAGTGAGCTCAAATCAAATCAGCAACACTTGCATAAATACGAATTATAAAGCTACGTAAATCTAATCTGTAACAACCACGCTCCAAACTTAAATGTCCAAGCCTTGCTTACGTTTTTAAAGAGTTTGACTTTTGCACTCGAGCTGCGCCTCGTTTGATTTCGCTATCAAGTCGAGATGTTCAATAACAGAGATTTGTTTACTTTTCTCACACAACACTGTTCTGATAACGCTGAGTGACGCGCTCGAATAATTTCACTATGATATAGCACGGGAATAAGTGAAAAGGTAAACGAAATCTCTGTTCTCCCCAATCACAAAGTTTCTGCTGTAATTAACTGCGTGCTCCCAAGATTGAACTTTCAAAAATTGTATGTATCCCGCCCTCAGTCGCTGGACCGCAGCTCCAGATATGTAAGTCGAGAAGTGATCGGCCGCCACCGATGCCAGCCGTAGTTCCATGAAATGTTCAAACTGTTAAAAAAATGATTAATTACGCTCCTTTGACCTTTGGGTATTTCTTGAAAAGGGGTCCGGACTGAATGGAAGCCAAACAACATGAAACGGAAACAGTTACCCCGAGGTCCACCGCCCTCTTAGTCAGCGGCGCTCCAGAATGAATGAAGTTCACTCGATTGTGTGACGACTCCGCGGAACCTTGAACTACTTGCTGTGCTTAGCTTATTATAACTGCGAGTCTCGTACCGTTTCTGCCTCCTATGCTAATCAAATCTCTAGCAAAGACCCATGGCTCTCCAGAGTCAAGATCAGAGACAGCCAATGAATGGGTCTCACACTTGGTGCGGATTATGAGTTCCTCCATTCAACTTAGGGCGAAACTCGACTCGTTCTTTGGGGCATTGTTCAGTTGGAAACTTTTCATTTTCTGAACAATTTAGCCGCAATCTACCTTGACGAGAATCGGTCGCTTCAACAGGTGCGACTTTCATAGAGTGAATACTCGCAATCAAGTAAATGTGTGATCTGTACCACAAAGCACCAATTCCTGGCAAATGTCGTTAGTTTGCACAAAAGTCAAGTGGATTTTATCATCGGTACATCGGTGCAATGCGTACATCTGGCCACGAAGCATCAGAGTGCAAACGAAACGCCTACGGTGGCACTACTTAGTTCTAAATTACATCCAATTCAATTCCAGCAGCTCAGAACGACGGTATGGTAAGAAGACCGCAAACCACTGAGGGACAAAACCAAGACATGACTTTAAACAATGCGTATTTTCTTGAGGACGTGCGGGAAGAACTAACGCGGTTTCTGCAATTTGATATTAGAACGAGCATCGGTGTCTTGCGGTCAATTCGCTCTACTGTGGTGATAGAATCACTTCGACCGTATGATATGTCGCAACCCGGCCTGCACGCCAAGGGCAGCATGTGGAGAACCGATTTCTAAATTCCTATGGTTCATCGATGTTGCCTCCCAATAGAATTCGCTTCCGCGTGTGATTAGCTCCAAATAGCGCTTGTGGATTAAGCAGCAGCGAGATTTACATACATAGAGGAAGGAATTTGCTTGCACAACACTCGGATTGGTTAGAGAATCATGAATAATCATGTTCGCGACTTATGGTCTTGTGAAGGGTACCAGGGTAAACATGACAGATTCATCCCTGAAGTACCTCTGGACGTGCAACCTTGTACTCAGCCCTCCTGGGCTTTTAATGTCCTTCCGGGTAAAAAACTGAACATGGCTCGGATTCGATTCTGTTCAATTTAATTGCCGTGTAATAAGGGATTTATAGGCAGATCTCCACGGGATCGGAGCCTCGCGTTTCTTTTTGCTTTTCCAGTTGTCTTCCTCTCATGCCCCCATGGTTTAGAAATGTGTGCGTTTTAGATTTTCTATTGCCTTTCATGGCAGAAAACGGAGGACGGTGTAACTATCGGCCCTGCTACGAGATTTATGCCAAACACGGGGATTCTCGCTTCTAAATGCACAACGCAAGTGTGTACGTGAATCCGTCACCTTCTCTATGGATCATTGTTCCGACATTGAAATAGATATGGGGATGTTAAAAATTACTGCATGTTGGTGGTAAACGGGGGTTGTTTATTTTCGCATCCCTTGACACAAAATTTTCGTCTTTTATTCAATTCAAAATATCGAAATATCCCGGGCGAATCAGGAGACCTCGCTATTGCACAGATAAGAACTTTTTGCAGCTGGGCAACTCAACAGGGATTCAGCCACGTCTTTACTGAATTGAGATAAATCACGATATACTTCTAGCGTTTGGGCAAGCGAGCTTTTGCATTTTTAAGTGACCTAGATTTCGTTTAAACAATGCGATTTGTTGTTTTAGAAGCGGTGAGTCGACGGTTAATTATAGCTGGGCGGTGTGTAAATTCTACCACTATTGACGTGGCCCGGATGCTTAAGAATGAGAATGCCGTGAAGTGAGTCGATTAAGCTAGGCACAACGAAAGGTACAATGCCCCCGGCTCACACGAGACTTATTACTTTAATAAATTACAGGCCATCTGCCCTATTAGCAGGCTTGTAACGAGGGAAAGACATGAACTAAAGAAATAGAGGGATCCCCCGAAACGGCCCCTGACGATGGAGGCTGGGCTTTTGTTGCTACCTCGTTCTGTTTGATGTCATAAGGAATTCAGTGTTGACTCAAGTCGAGATAAACAATTCATGAGCGAGGAATGATTACATTTAGTGGATGCTAAGCGATTGCTGAATTTAATTTGCTATGATGCCGCTCTTTGTGTGAGGCGTACATTTTAAGGAAACCGTATTCTCTTGTGTGGGAACTAGAATTTGAGAAAGTAGTGTGGAAGCATCATGAATTTCTAACTAAATCCACATTGAGCAGTAGTGGGCTCAGAATTGGATTATTTGATGACGCCCCGCGGGTGAAATTGTAATCTAGCAACTCTGCTCATGAAATTAATTGTTGTGTGCTCATGTTTCTAGAGCAAGTACTCGAGGGCTGTGGCAGTTAATAAATAAGTACAGGAGGTATGGTTTCCGGTAAAAATTTTGCTAGAATAAAATGGTAATTATAAAACATATACTCGTGCTTAACCCGAAAACTGAACTGACAAAAATGCGTAGCTTAACAGTAATATAGAACCATATAATGATGCCGCGATAATTTAACAGAGTTAAAGTAACTTGGGCCTAAACGCGCCCAATGAGGTTCAAAAGAAAGGAAGAAATTCGGAAACAGAACGAAGGCATTACCAAAAGGAAATAAACATCAAACGTACTTCTGCTCGTTCTCACTAGTTCACTGTTCATTCTGTTTATAAATCTTAGCAGCACAGCAGAAAATAGTTTCGAAAGTTATTTCCACCAACATGTTACACCTAACCCAATTTCGATTAGGCATTTGCTCCAATGTTTAAATTCTAAATCTCTAATTTATTTTGCAAAAAGCTGTTGGGTTAATTTGTGTAATTGCACTCAAATTTGCACATGATTACCGTACGTTACCTAAGGTGTTAGAAGAAAGATTACGTAGGTTTTGCAAGAGACATCAAAAAACAATTTTTCCGATTTTCCCAAATTTTGCCTATTGTGACCCAAATGAGAGAAAATGCAAGGATTTTACTACAATAAGAAGAAGAAGCTATAATAACTAGTTTAAATTGACAGAAATGGCTGCGGAGGTTTACAACACCACTTTTAAGAACAGAGATCAATCTAAGGATTAACCTGAAAAAATCGAATTTTAATATGAGCAAATTTGGTCACCTTCACTTGTGAATACTCTAAAATCGAGGGTGAATTTTTCTTAGGTGACGTACATAAATGCGCACACGTTACAGGTCGTAAAGAAAAGAAAACAACTCTATTTCCGCCGCAGAGACTATGCAGCAGATGCCTCTTTTTGAGGACTTAAGAATTCCTTGCTCAAATGAAAAAACGGGAACAGGGAGCGCATGCAGCAAGGCGCGCGATAGTGGCATACCGTAACTTTATTAATCGATTTTTGTGTCTTGTAGGCTTAAGTGCAAGGAAGTGCTTTAAGGAAACGAAACGAATTTTTCATATGACTGACCACTCATTTAATATCTCTACAGTAAAGGATGTGTGAACTCACTAAAGGATAGTCCATTAAAGCTGATAGTTCACGGTTGATTGTAACTGACTTAAAGACACCCCTTTTTATTATATTGATTAGGTCTGTTAATTGTGTCTTATCCTGTTTCGCTCGGCATACCATAATTTGTGTTTTTTTAAAATATTAATTTATTGGTGTTGCTAAAAGGCTTTAGACATCCACTAGAGTTGCTCAAACAACCACCCGAAATGAGTTTCTGGCGTCAAAACGGCACGCTAAAGTTGGGTAGTTGGGTATTTCGTTGGTAGCTGAGCTAATGGTTATGTTAGGATAATAAAATCCCAAGTCGAAATCGCGTGAATCTTTTAATTTCGAATACAAATTTCCGATGGGTAAATATCGACCATCTTATTTGTTGGCAATGTTCGTTTTCGGCACTAATCAAATTTTCGTAAGCATAAATCATCTGTCAAATTTCTTTATACATAGAAATGGAATATATAAATAGAATTCACTTAAAATGTTTCCATGTGCCGAGTTGAAATCACGATTAATATGTCACTATTAATCAATCGAGAATATCAAAGCCAGATGTGATCGTTGTATCAATCGAGATCTTTGGAGTTGTTAAATTGCAGTCCCTAAAGTCGTAAGAAAATGATATATATATATATATATATCCAGCTACAAAAAGGCATGTAAGGAATAAGGAAATTTGAATCTAAACCAAATCCTTGCCCGTTTCGTTTTAATGAATTGTCGAATCTCCTTGACCATCCTTAAGCTCAAGCTTAGCTTTGGCCTTACATGTGAAACAATGGAACAGAACACAATTTGATTGAGGAATAATATATAAGCAATAAACTAAGGACAGAAGATGTATTATTTGACCGCGAAAGGCCGATAAGAATCTCGCACAGCAAAGCAACTGCAATAACCAACAACAATGCAAAAGTACCTCAACCTTGCCAATTTCTACACAACATTGCTTGAGTAAAACAAATGTACACACTAATAAAACCAAATCAAAGTGGGATCACCTGAGAAGTGGCAACTCTAACAGAAGCTTCAATCAGCAGACAACAGAATCACAGAATCCCCCAACATGCGTCTAAACATGCCAGAAACCAAAGCAACGCCACAGACCAAAGAAACCAGAAATAAAGTAAAAATCATCGTTAAGAGTTAGAAGGGGTCGGGGTCTACAGGGGTTATGGCTACAGCCAGACACCAACGGCAGAAGCATAGGATCGATCGGATCTTGCGGGATCGTTACTACTCCCGGCTGGCCAGGCTACCCCTGGTTCAGTCTTTTCGTAATAGCGGTAGTGCTCGGTCGAGTTTGCGCAGGGTACGGAACGAGCTTGCACACGCGTAGAGATCGCTCCCTTTGTCCTGCGAAGGATTAAGTGACGGATTTGAACCGCGAGGAATTTTTACCTGGTGTTTGTTATTGAAAGAAAAAATGTTTTTGTGGAACTAAGTTGGAATTCGTATAAATGTCCAAAATGAATAAATACTCGAACAAGTGGTGTTATGTGCGTAAACCAACAGCCCTGGAAACCCCGATTTATTAGGATTAAGGATAATTAAAGAGACTACGGGTATTTCCAACGAGAATACCAACATGAAGTACCTCAACGGAGCGCATAAGGAATCCTACACCCTTGTCGCTCGAAAAAGGTATATGAAGCTGCTCCGAGCTGTGTTTATGTTTGAAAATGTTGTGTTCAATCAGTGCTACTTACCATTAATCTTTTGACGTCTCAATAAATATCAGGCGCATTGAGCCAACTATGCCGATTATCGTCCCGCATCTTACTAATCGTGGTTTCAGTTAATTGAACATGAGTCTCGCCACCCTCGCCCTCATCCACCTCTTCAGCGGGTTCTACCGTTCTGTCCACCAATCCTCTGCTTTAATTAAAATCAACTTCATTAAGTTCACGTTGCAAGCCAAAGCGTGATTAATGCGGCGATTTCAGTTTTCTGTGCGTTTAATTCAGCTTTCATTACTCGCCGCCTTCTGGTCATTTACTTTGTCACCTCTCCAGCCTCCCAGCAGTGTAACCAGATGTGGGTGGGAATGTAATCTGCACGGCGGACTGTTTTTCCACTTGTACGTATTTTGCTACTGAAGTTCTCTTATCTTGGTGTCCTTGAAGGACCATCAGGAAAGGTTCAAGTCGTCATCCGCTTGATTGTGGAAACAGTAAACTTTGATTCTTCGTAGTTCCAAATATGGTTGCTTAGTGCGCCACATCAGTAGATATCAATTACCTGGTCGATTGATGTAAATTAATTGCTCTGGTCGTTCTGGGATTAAGATAAGTGTTTTGAGTAATGGTCAATTGAAATGGCACTTGCTTCTTGATTTTATCTCTGGACACACGTGGACAAAATATCGACTGGCGAATATCTCCTAAGTATTTGGGAACTGACCCTGATAAGCTATTAGAATAAACCGCGCGGCACAAGCTGAAATATGAGAACCGTTTATATTGTGCCTTTTGCGTCCCTCTTTAATTTCGGGATTGTGGCAATTAATTAGGCAGACAGTGCTGTAATACGATATAGAGATCTCGCTTCTTTTACGGAAAACACTCAATTCAAGGGATTCTATTCTTTCACAATTGTTACACAAATAAAGGAAGGATTTTATCTAAACATTTACAAATGTTGATAAGCTTTCGTGTTTGAAGAGGCTTTTTTCTTTGTTAGGTAGCAGCGCTTACAAAAAACATCTTGATATTATTTACTGTTTTCTTTTTATCAAAATTTAAGATAAAAATTCGGATAATTTCTTAAAAGCCGTGTTTAGAAGGTAAATATATTTAGGTTTGCAGTAAGCATCGGCTTATTTCAAACCATTCTGCTTTTAGCCCAGTCATTTTATACATGAACCTCTAAAAAATACAACTGGAGATTTTACAGCGGGATTCTCTTTATTTTGGGGTCGCACATATTTTCCCAAAAGTCCATAAAGCCAACTACTCATGTTACGGAGGCTACTCATGTTACGGAGGGCTAAAGGTCACAAAAATCAGTTTTTCTTAAATATTTCGTAAATTTATCTGTTTTACGTTAATTTTGGCTAAATAACATTTATTCGATGGACTTTTTTTATAGGTAAATGTTAAGTACCGTTGTTACTACAACGATCTACTAACAATTGACCGACTTGATGAAAACTTCCGTCGAGCTATTCGCGAAATAAGGCAAAAACAAAAATTTGGTTAACAGAATGGGCCACTGCCAAGCCAGCCGCCGTAGCCATTTGGGTGAAATTCTTTTACATAAATAATCGGAAGATACACTCTTTTCAATAAAGCAGAATTCATTGAAACATATTAAATGGTGAAGTTTTAAAAACAATTTCAAAAAGAAACTAACAGATGGCCACCCTTTTATATGCACCAAAGAAGGCTTAAACTGTTGAAGTCTTGACGGGCTTGTACTACTGAATTCCTTCCACCTTATACTTACTTCTCTACTCAGTCCAGTGTTATCAATAAAACCATTTTTCAGTCTACCAACAAAAGCAAATCTATAACATATTCTTGACAGTCGCTGGACAAAGCCTCGCCGGCCTCTGGCCACTCCCCTGTCCCGACAAAAAATGTGGAATTGAGTGATTTACGCCCAACCAGTGCACCCGCAAAAATAATATCCTCCTCAGGACTTTCCTTAAGCTACTGACAGAATCAGGCGCAAACGCCGTGCGGACATTGGCTTCGCGGTATGTGGCGACTTTTCACTGACATGATGTTGCGGTGTCGGCGGCGCGCTCCGACTTTGAACACAACAACGAAATCAAAGTGACAAGTGGACGTGATTGGAAAAAAAATTGAAAAACCTGAATGATTTACATATCATTTTTCTATCCTACAGGGTTTGTCTTTTTTTTAGGTGCTAATTTAATTACCCCAATTTGGAAAAATAAAGATTTTCATTAAAAAATATAAAAATCAACAAATTTGCTATCACAGCCAACACCAACACACGACTCCAAACATATGCCCACCACCACCAAAACACGACTCAAAACACAAACATCTCTTGACACACGCGACGGCAAAGCGCAAAAAGTAGAAAGTAAAGCAACTTGCGCGGTGTATGCGTAGCGTAAATCAGCATTTCGTTAGTGCGCATTTGAATACACTACTTCTATTCTCTCTGTCATTGCACGCACGGCGTTTGCGCCTGTTTCTGTCAGCAGCTTTAGTGTTGAGAGCAAAGCAATCCATGTAGGCTGTGGCTGTGTGACTAAAGGTCCGCTCTGTTGACACAATTCAATTGGAGTACATAAGTTGATTTAACGTCAGCAACGTCTCGATTCTAGTAGTGGGCATTATCTGCACGTGGGCTCGCTAAATTGATCACCTGATTTGCTGCACTTCCCTGGCAAATACAATCGTAATAGGCCGCATTTGACACGGGTCTTATTTCCTCATTAACAGAAAATTGGAACTCGGATATTAATTTTCCTCGAGTCCAGGTAGTCTCTAGTTGGTGTACCAATGTGAATCTCATTAGCCTCAAGCTTTTGCTGTGTCGATTGCGGCGAATCTTGCTATGATTCTTGAGCTTTGATTGTTGCGTTGGCTGTGCAATCAGAGGAGCCCGAGTCAAGTATCAATTCTAGAAATCGATATGTGCAGTACCAGTAAACAAGCAACCAGAACCCGGCGATTTAATTACAGTTGCGCACCCATTACGTTGAGATCTGGAATTGTTATGCTGTGAAAACACTACGCATGCAACAATCTACTGACATTGCAAGGTGCAAATAAATCCCTTCGACATGGCAGAGCGTTGACTTAGAAGTGAAGTGATTTAAGCGCAAATAAACTGTTTGAAAACCTGTCAGTGCGATATTAGTTTTCCAACTCCATTCTTTTTTAAAAATGATTCAAGGCATTCAAGCATTCCAATTAATAACCCCATTCCCTGTTTGAATGCAGAACAAAAATAGAAATGCAAATCCTCTAACCCTTCCACAACCATTTAATTATTAATATTCCTCATTTGACGTAACTGAATCGCCGCGGTCGCCTTAAGAAAAAGAGAAGTCATTCGCGTTTCGGAAAGCTTAGAACGGTTCCTTATAACACTGCGCCGCCCCTCTGTCAAGCATTTTTCCCAACATTAGACTCAGGAACCGGTAATTGATTTCGCGGTATGCACGCGGGGTGCTCTGTCATCATGGCGTCGCCACTGTGAGAAAATTTCGTCGGGTTTTCCTTAGACAAATACAATTTGCTCGGCATGAAATTGAAATTCGGCGATGCGACGCGATATGGAGCCGTACGTGATTGTTCCCAACCCTCCATAATTTCTTCGGTGATTTTCAGGCAGCGTAAAAGCGTTTTGGTCTAATATTAATCCATCAGAATGGATTGCAAGCGAGAAAGGGGAATCGTGCAAGGTGCTGAAGAAAGTCCGAGAAAGAAGGGTTGCGACCGACCGGTTTATCGAGGATTCCGTTTCAACATCTTCAACTAAACAAATTACGACAAGTTGGACGCACATTAGTGGTTATGGATCGGAGATTTTCTCGAGATTAATGCTCGGATCTTCCTTTAGAATTTGAAGGGAGATCTCTCGCTAAGAGAGAATGAAGGGCGTTTTACATGGAATGTGTCATTCAGTGGTTTTCTTCGTTTCAAATAAAGCACATCGTGAGAAACTAAAAAAAGGGAAGATGCTTATTTTCCAAAAGCACTTTTTCATGGGTTTCATTTCAGTTTACTTGAAACTCAATTCTTAACCTTGCTCCTATCAATAATGGCAATCAAAACATATTGTGTTCATAATTATAAGTCTACTCACCCGCAGTCATTGATTGAAATAAATTTCTCAGTTTTTATACATAGCGTGATTTTCATAGATGCGAACGTGACTGCCGCAAAACCAACACAATTGCCTTGCCAGCCACTGGAAGGCCTCGAGAGCATTCCTGTCATTTCTGTCAATAAAAAACTGATTTCTGCGAAGAAATATTATTAGATATGTTCCACAGAGCATTCTTCTTCTTTAAACGGCACTGCAGCTCTGCTTCTTGAACTCTCTTCTTCCAGCGTCCTGCTAGTTTCTCAATGATGATTAATATCAAAGTTTAAATAATAATATGTACATGTATGGCAAGCAATCCTTTTTTATATTCCTATCCAAGGGCAGAACTTGCATATTTGTTTTGTTATCCAAAATTCCCCCCCCCCTAATTTTAAAATGAATGTTTTCGTTTTACTTTAAACCAAGCCCTTCCAAGTCTTGTGCCTAATTTTTAGAAAATTTGCATACAAAATTAATTGCATTATTCAGAGGCAAACAACAATCCCGCAATCCGCGCCTTCATTCAACTTTAACTCAATTGGAAATAAGTTCTGCGGCGATACTCCTTGTGTGCAAAATCCTCAGGTAGCAAACAACTGCAATCTGGATTAAGCAAACCCAAATCCACCTCCCCCTCAATAATAGCACAACAACCCTCGACGCTGAATGAGTCCAGTCACAAAACAAACAACCGTATGCTCTGTGCACGGAAGAACCTATTGAAGTACATAAAAGGGTGCCCTTCGGAATTTTCTGTTAGATATTTACCGTAAATCAAGTCAAAGGGTACGCAGCGAAATTCAACTGGCACACCTGGTGTCAGAGCACGTGATGCACTACAATGAGCACACCAGATAAACGGACCGAAACGAGCCCTCTCATAGATTGTCATAAATTCGTCGCTGTGCGACATGGATGGTGTCGAGGGTGACGCCAATAAAGCAAAAACATTAAAAAACAGTCCTTCATTACTTAAAAATAGTTCACTTGCATTAAAACTCCACAATAGCTAGAACATGTCTCCATGTACATAAGCCATAAATAACCTTTTAAAATAATTCGAGTACATAAAAGTGGCACCTATGTGTGCTATGTTCTATGGACATAGACTGGTTCCCGTTAAACGCATAAAGTTTCCGATTAACGTAGTTTATGCAATTTCTGCTTTTTTCTTTCAGGCGCCAACATGCATCCTCGTGGACATCGTCATCGCAATCCCCAACCCAGCTATATCCCCAGAAAACTAGGAGTAATGTTGGCCACAGTCCAGAGCGTTTAAGAGGAGCCACTCAAGACCTCTTCGAACTGTTAGAAAGAGTGCAATGTTCCCGTTTGGATGATCAGAGATGTGTCCTGCCCGCATATTTCTCCCAGGTAATTCGAAAGCCCTAGCTTAATAGTTTAAGGATCGAAGAAACTGCACTTTACAAAAGATGCCACTAGTATTCCATATATTTTAATAGATACCTGTCGTTGGTTATAGCATCATTATTTATTTCACCATTATTTAAAATGAATTTCCAAAAATGGTTTTTTTTTCATCTCTGGATTTTATCCGTTCTGTCTTTATGGGTGCGTTCGACGACCTGCTGTAGCTCAACCTGGAGCACAAGGCAGATACGCGGCTCCAATGCATTGACTAATTCCTACGTCATTGACAGGGCAAGGGAGGGACCAGAGTGAAGTTTGGCGCTCACAAGGGGCATGAAGAGCGAGAGACGTCACAGGAAGGAAGTGCTTAGATTTGGCCAGTCCAGGCGCGGATCTCCAACTCCAGCTCTAAGTATTTGGCTTGATGTGAAAGATGCAAGCTACACTATCCATCATTTCGTTTATTACCCCCATACACAAACCGATTTTTTAGGCAAGGGGTCGCATGGAAGTATATGTTATGCGTCATATGTCTCCTCACTTTTGAGCCAGAAAATTTGCCAGACTCACCCATCCATTACACTAACACAAATATAACATCGCACTCGGGGTCTGCGAAAACTATGAGAAATTCCCCTTCTCATTCACGTTTATTGTACAACTACAAAGGCATCACTATCGTTACACGAAAAAGAGGCAGAAAAATGAATGCTTAGTGTAATACCCGCATCATACACAAACGGTTTTGATGTGAGTATCGAGTGATGGATAGTGTAATTTGCACTAATGGCCAGGCTACAAGGATATTTCCAAATCCAGTTTTTCGAAGAGTGGGATAAAAAGACAGGGGCAGTAGTGTAAAATGTTCAACAGAAATGTTTGTCGTAAAAACTTATGCATATGAATGCGAATAGAATCTGACTTCACGTATGTTTTGTGTGCTTTTGTTTTATGTGCTTCTGTAAAAGAAAACAAAAGTAAAAACAATGAATTTTTTTGCAAATGCAAATCCGGTTGACATTTGACTTTTAAGTACGTTGACTTAACGACTTTTCTCACAAGCTTAATTATTACAGCTTGATTCAGTGTGGAAGAATGTAGTGTGTACACCGAACCATTTAAAGTTGAGTGTGCTTTTATAGGTATTTGTCACAGCTAAAATTTAAAGCTTACGTGAACTTTTGCAAAAGCCGTACTCCATCAATTGCCTATGGTAAATGTCTTTACTTGAAAAAGATTCAAATATTGGATGAGAACTTTTGTTTTAGTTAAGGCACAAGTCGTGAAGTATTGGATAACTGCACAAAATCAATTTCAGATTTTGTTTGTTTAACCACATGCAGATCAATTAAGACTAAATTAATTAATTATGCAACTATGCAGTTTGAATAACCCTAGATCAAACACATTTTGCTTCAAGTGCATGTTAGAATGTAATGCTTATAGATGTTATCTATCAAAATCGAAGTAATAGGATTTTTATGCGCTTGAGCCAAGTTATTATAAACATGGATCCGCCGGCAAATTTTACACTTCTTATTTAGATATTCCTGCAATCTTGACCTCATGTCGGCGAAGTCTCGCGTGCAGAGATCTGGATTGATCCCTGCGATTTCTCATCGGATATTTTCCTGTAGGGCCCTTATTGTTGTTGCCGAATTGCTGTCTACGCGAGATTTGAGATATCCCCACAGGAAAAAACTGCATGGGTTTTAGGTCTGGTGATCTAGGGCCCAATTGATGGCAGTCACAGACTTATTAATTTTCCCGGAAAAACGCTCCTTAGTTTCTCTATTGAGACGCTAGCGGTATGTGCCGTGGCCCCATCCTGCTGGAAATAGGTTCTGTTATTGCAGCCAGCACAACTACGTAGCTCCTGTATAAAAAGTTCTCTAGCACCGTTCTATTCAAATTGTAAAATAAGGCCAAAAGATAATGATTTTGCACTATTAATTTGACTCATGTTATTCCTTTCTTCAGACGATTTCATTAGAGGCTACTTAATTGCTTGTCATGTTTATGCTTACCAATAACTGTAAAGATTATGTGCAATTTATCATATTGGTTTCCAAATCCATGCAAAAGTCCTCTGAAATATCCAGTTCGTATGCTGCTCTCCGTAGCCACCACTGTTGAGATATGATTTTCGTGTAAGTTTGTTGTTGTCAATAGTCTCTTCAATAGTTCGTCGCAAACCAAGACTATTTACCTTTCGATAAGATAAGCCGCATCAGTATGACACATAGTTTTGTAGAGGCGTTGAGTGCATTGCCTTCGCCCTTCAATCCTTATTTCAGCCATCCTCCCTGGCACAGTAATCGGAAACTATTTCACCCTTAATAGTTGCATAGTATGTGGAAGATTTGTAACATACCGGGGCGCGATATTCACAAATTTGTGCGCGGTAAATATTTCTTTTTTTACCTTTCCTCCTTTCATGCATGCACAACAGCTAGGCTTTATCGCCAAGGGCTGTTACCAACTTTGATTCTTGATAATTTTGTCACAGCTATGGTCAATGTTTACACGATTTTGTTAAATAGCTAAAAGGCTGTGTGTATTTTAAAGAAAGCTCCATGCACGCTCTGCTGCCAACAGTTCGCGATAATTATTCTGTTGGTTTAATTTTTTTTATTTACTTCTAGATTACAAATATGATAGGACAAAAAATTTTAAGGTATGCGCACCAGGATTATTTTATTTGCTGAGTGTTGCCGCGACCCCAGTTTTCGGACTTTGCCATTGCCTTGAAGTTGCAAGTTTTTTTTGACATTCACAAAAACTCGTGTGGTCCAGCAATTTCACATTTAAAACATATCTTTTAAAATTTTCTTGCAGAGTGATAATTTGGCGTTATTAAAATAGACGCCGCGATATGTGGACATGAAGTTCACTAGTATCCACCGTACCTGCGTGTAACCTCTTAATGAGTACAGAACTCCGCTCCATAAAAAAATCCTATTCAGGCATTTTCGTGCTAGTAATGCACAAAGAACTAGTTTTGTTTACATGTTGTCATTGATGCATGAAAAGTAGTCTCGCATCCGAGCTGCGCAATTAAGAATTCCGGTATCGTCCAAGACACAGCCCGGTTGTAGGTAAGGTGTGGGCCTCAATCACAGGTCTCTCAGTCCTAAAAACTACACAACGTAAGAAACTTGATGCCGCACGGCCACTGCGATTGGGTATTGATAAAAATTGAGCAAAGTGACAAACAGATCGTTAAAAATAACCCTTCATGCTGCAAACCTGAACTACAAAAACCAGTGTCGCAACTTTTGTCAATTCTTAATAGAGCGAGGCACTTTGGAGTCACTAAAGAAGTTGATTGGTTGATTACCAGAAAGGGTTTCCGAAATAATCTCGCACACTGAACGTGACACAAAACAAAATTGAAAACATTCACTCGACTTAACATGCTTTGGATCTGCGTATTTATCAATGGCGGCATGACGAGTGGCTACTGAGAGATTACTTAAAACACCTTAAAGTAATCGGAGTTCTGTATCACTAAATTTCGATTAATGATCACAGTGAAAAGATCCCAATCATTTCAGCCTGCTAAAAATTCCCAAAGGTTCCTTTGTTTGCCAGCTTTCAGTTTTTCATTATCAAAATCCACCGCACTGATGTCATGATCACAGATTATCAAGAGTTGTGGTGTCGTGACGACTGCAAACCTCAGAAGTAAAAGTGTATGTAAGAGAATCCCATTTTAAATTGAATAACTTTTACGTCGTGTTTGTAAATGAAAGCAATGGAAACGAACGCGTTCATTGCGTACCGATTTGCCATGTTGAAACCTTTTAAATAAATTTTATTTCCAGTAATTTCGAGATTGAGCGGCACACGTTTTTCAATAAAGTATAATTAAATTTTTGAGCTGTAATCTTTCTTTATTGCAAGCCTAATGGCTAGTTCTGGTTCAGGTTTTAACAGCATTTCTACAAGAAAGGTAACCATTCGGCAACATAAATAATAGTGAAGTCAACACCCTATTTGTAATTCTTCCTCGAGATTCGCTCCCACGTTATTGCAGTCAAATTGTATTTCTATGCAAGTCCTTATCTTTTTTACAACAGCGCTAATGCAGCTTTATGCAGCGAGCGAATTTCCTACAGTTAATTTTTCTGTTAATCCAGTTCCATCTTTGCCTGGGAATAGCAATTTTTCCGTTTGATGTGTTTGTTTTAAAGTTTCATACCAAGTAGAACTGAAACTCTAAAGCCGTGTTTGCATCGCCTGAAATTTATCTTTATCTGTCTCAATGATATCTTAAAGAATGGAAATACAAAAATAAAATAAAAAGGCCTAGTTCAATTTTTGCAGCAAATCAAAAACTTGGGAGCTTCCGGTTCTCGAATAAAACGAAAAGCAAGGTTTTAAATTATCACCGTTGTGAAAGAATCCGTTGACAGGTTGAAAGTCATTAACAGAAATAACTGGGTAAACTGGGTTAGTGTATCTGGATGTATTTGAAGTACTTCTAAATCCAAGCTCTAACATAATTGCCAGGGAACGACCACAAATTTAGTTAAAATACGTCAACTGTAACCACTAGTTACACCATAGATTACAATCGGATCCTATGTTGCCTAAGTTTCGTCTAATGACTGCAAACAACCTAGTCTTCCACATTAAAGCTACTGATTCTGCCTTAAGCTAATCAATTTGGTAGGCTCAAACTGATAACAGTACCTCTCAACATATTTTCTCGGTTGACTTAGCTGAAAATGGTTGACAAATAGCAGCTCAGAAGATGATGGAGGCACGTGAGTGGCAAGTTTCGACCGGATAGCGGACATCTAGCTGGCACTTTTGTCCAGCATCGATATGCTTCTTCCTGCTTTTGTTTCTTTACGGAATTTCATCCAAAACGTGGTTACGTATAATTACGGCAAGACTATACTTTAGGTAGTGGCCTCAAATGCCCAACTTTTAAACAATTGCGGGGTCCCTTTGAATGATGGGAATATTGCGACACAGAAAGTATTCTAGAGGAAAATTTCAACAAAAGCGGATAAAGGCGGCGAAACACTCGTCTGGAGCCAGCAACATTCAGCTTTACTGCAGTAAATATAGATGCCTTTAATTGTGTGAAAAAGCAGTTAACTTTGTCGTTGCACAGAAACTCAAGTATTTATCAACCTCCACCTGAGTGAACCGGTCCATTCGGCATAATACCCAGGAGCACCAAAGCCATTCTATTAGATTAATGACTCGGGAACAGTAGGTAAGCGCCTCGATGTTCCATTGTTCTTCGATTGCACATTGTTCTCAGAACTTCGGTGAACTGCAAAAAGGGGAGATCCCCTGGATGACGATAATTCCGTAGTAGATAGAGAACTCCTGTGCTCAGGAAGATTTGTTGGTTTAAACCTTTTCGCGGAGATTTTACGCTAATACTCACTCGTCAAGTGCATGTTTTGAATGCGTTAAATTTATTAAATGTCTTAATACTAAGGTAAACCTAAGGCGAAAATAATGACGTATTTTTCCCTCATTTTTCGCTCAAAATGCGGCGAATTTACTTAATTACATAAATATCCATGTATACTTCTAGTAGATGAATAAGAATGCACAGGTAGCCATAAGAACTCTTTCCTCCATCGCTGGTGCTTTAATCCACGAATGATGTAGAGACGTGAAAGCAAATACTAATTCTAAAGAGATAAGAAAAACTGTTTTAATTATTTCAAATGCCTAGTTGAAGAGATGGCAACCATTTTTCGTCATTCTCAACGACAACGATTCTTCTCACCCACAAAGAAATGTTTTTCGTGGACGTCTCAACTCCACACAATTCGGCTCTGTCAAGTGCAGATTTCTCCAATTCCCTTCCTACTCCAGCTCCGCACTCTACAGGAAAGCATTTGCAGCTGTCTGCAAGTTCGGCGGAGCTGCGCTGCGACTCTGAAACTTCCATCGTGGCATTCGTGCAGTAGATACCAGTCGGGCCGGTGTGCGTTTCTGTGTTGCGCGTGAGACTGAAGGATATCGACGCGTTGCATGCCGCGATACGTTACCAGAGTTGCCTTGTGTGTGAATTGTGTGAAAAATAGCTTTAATCGCGATGGTTCAATAAAAGCGTAGCCATGGCGTTTATAACGTAAAAATTTGCACCTAACGAATCTTTTAGATTCCAACCTGTCGCTAGTGGTTAGAGTGCTTTGATGATTTTGTGATAAATGTTTTTGTGGAAATATATATATTGAGGAGTGTGTGTCGCGTGAAAATGTAACTCCTAACTGTTTTTCTACTAGAAGTGAACGAACTATAGTCTCTTTACGATCTTGGCTACAAGTACACCAGCGATATTCTTACAAAAACCCGCTAAACTTGTTTTCCACTTGATTTGCGGGCGACGGAATAATAACAAAATCGAAGTGAGAATAAAACACAAAAAGGTCTGCTCACCTTGATTCAACTATTGAGAAAAAAAGTCGCAATTTTTACTCCCTCGGATCAATTAAATTCGATCGACGGTGAGGCATTAGAGACTGGAAAGTGGTTGGTTAACCGGTCATTACGATTTTGCCCTATTTTATTTTTTTTGTGTTTCTTTCGTTGTTGAGTTATTTTATTAAAAATTTTGTTTCCTTTCTTCATCCCTGTTTATTATTGTTCTGTGCTTCTTACGAATTCTTTCTTTTTGAATTATTCACCAAGAAGGTGGCATATACTAGTGAGGGAGCTGAGCGCCGTTGGGTGCGGCAAGCAGTTATGGGGGTGTTACGTTGGCGCGATCTTCCAGGATCGCGAGTTTCCATTGGAAATTCAAATAATAATAGATCTGAGGTGAGTTGTGTAAAATAAAAATTGAACGTGCATCTGAACAAAAACCCCTTGTAAAACACGACCTTTTACCAGACACACGCTTTAGAATACCATCAAAGTTACTTGCTACTATATATATATATATATTTTGACACATGGCCATAAGGCACAGGCTTTTAGAATTGTCGCGCAACCTAACAATAGCTTTGCGACCACCAAATAATGTAATGTCGCTATCCATATGTGAAACAACTACTTCTCCATTAATTCTGATTTCTGACGCTACTTCCATGCGAGAAAATTATGTCATCATTTTTGTCGTTTAAGTAATCCCTTGTTTATTCAAGACAAGTGATCTTAAAAAAAAACTTTTAAAAAAACGAAAAATATGCCAAGACAAGCGAAAACAATCAACAAATAGCCGTTAATCGTTCCTTGAAAAAAATTTATCAACAATGTATATATGTATATCGAGTAAAATGCCCAGCTAGATAAAAACTCAATTAAAGTTTCTTTAAGAAAAAACAAAGCTTCAGAGATACTAATCACAGCAATCAGCAGGAGATTATATTCGTAGGATATAACAAATTGTCTGCTTTTAAAGGAGGGAAAGCCAGCTGATAAAGCTAATATGATGCAAAAATGCATTTAATTTAAAATATCCTTAACGTCTTCCATCTCTCTTAGCAAAAGATAATTACCTTCAGTGTCGTTTCAATTGGATTTAGGAAAGCTGTCATCATCATAATTATCCCAATCCAAAATACATATTATGGACGAAAATACCTCAATTGTCGTAACAATTGTAATATTGTAAATAATACGTCACATTTCTTATGTTTTTATCAGCACCAGTGAGCAGTATGTTGATTAAATGAAGTAATGCATGCTTATGTATCACATGCCTACACCCCTAGTAGTCTTATCTCTGTGCCGCTATTAATCCCGTCCGCGTCAGTCGCGACAAACTCAGAAAGGTTTAAATATGTCACTATACAATCGGCTTTTCCATCATTTAATTGCTTAGAATAATGCTCTTTAGGATATTTTAGGTTTCATTTAAATAAATATTCCATTTTAAATCCGGCAGTGAGAAATTAAAAAGCGGTTTGCATGACGTTATCTGCTTCAGACAATTAAATACTTCCGCGGCTTATCCCTTTAATCTGAAAAATTTATGTGAGACTGAATGTTAAAATTTCAATTAGAGTTTTTCTAGCAGCTTAATTACTGAAAAGAACAATCCGAGTTTGAATTTGGTTTCTTTTATCTTTCATTAATGTTTGATTACCATTCTGAAATGAGAACTTGAACACAAATGTGATAAAGGGACAAGGCAACTCGTCAAAGTTTTATCAATTAAAGGACATACATAACTTTCAAAGTAATTGTCAAGAATTTCTGAAAACGCCACATGATTGTTATTCGACACTTTTTGCACCGATTGCACTACCACGATGCAGGCATTAATGTATTGCCCGAGTTCAATTAGTTAAAGCTCCTTGATCAATCGGGGTATCTGCCATTAACATTTTGCTGTAAGTGTATGACCCTGGTTTTAAATTCTACAAATAAATGCTACAAATTGCCATTAAAGCAAAAATTCTCTGTCTGCATTCTGGTGTTCCATACACACGAATTATTTGCTAGCTTTCCCCGTTTTCTTTAATTGAGCATTAAAATCTTGGTCATTTTCACACAGCAGCTGCATTTTTCTGCCAAACTATTAAAGCGCATCCGTTCCTTGTGTCAAATTGAAACAATTTTTAAGTTCAAATGCATAGTACTGTAATATTTGTCGTTCAAATCGAATGAAATTTTGGGGCACTGACTAATTTTTGATCTTTCAAAATTATGTTTTAACAATATTTGTGATTTCATGCGAATAGTGCTCGCCAAAAGTCACATAAAAGTTCCTTGCGTGTCCACTTTTCGGGCATTTTAAGTATTGTGTCAAATTGACACACAAAGGGACACCTTCTATGAAAAAAGTAAGGGACGGATGCGTGTTAAAGCGCCTACCCAATGAAATCATGATTTAGAACACATTTAGAAACAACCAGTTGGGATCAATATCAGCTGCGTTTTTCAATCTGTTCTATTGTGTTCTGGGACAGCTTCCATACAAACTCTTGTCCTCGATAATTATTGAGAACAGTTACCAGAACAAAAGGGAATTTATAAATTTCCTTTTTGTCCACATGTGATTTTTTAAATCGACAATTGGCCAAATAAAATAAATAAATTGTTTTGTGAAGTTTGAAGCCGTAACATTTGGAAATATTTGCAAAATTAGAAGAAATTAATTTTTTTAATGTGTTGTACTTTATGCTAAGGCAATAAAATGACACAATGACTTGTGCTCTGTAAGAAAATTTCCTTTGCCGTTTTATTAATGTTCCAGGACAGAACATATCGTCGTTATAAAATCAATGGCTGGAAAATAGTCATGGCTATGGGCAGAAATCTCTTACAAATACGCTTGTCCTATCCAGCACATCTCATTTATATGACACTGACGACTTGACCAATATGTGAAAAATTGCATACAGAACGTTTTTATAAGTACAAATCTTACGCCCTGAAGATTTGTGTTTTATTTCTAATATGTACTCAATGTTACATTCCTCCCTAATATTTCTTGAGAGTTACTTGAACTGTTTGTATAAAAAAGTATCCAAGGAATTATACTTTTTTAAAGAGAAGAACATTCATCGTGCACAGCGAGACCAACTTCCAAAATCTATTAATTTTTTTAATGTGAAAGTCCAAGCTTAGGAGACACTCTTTATACTACCAGTCCATCATGTCGTATCCGTCGTAGTCCAATGTCTATTAGTAAGCTTGGTTCGAATGAAGGAATAGAGTACAGGATTTGTACATGAATTTTGCGTCAAATTATATTTTCCAACAATACAATTATAATTCATCCCTTAACAAATATTAAAATTGCCCGCTGACCGAGAGTCGTTGTAATCAGAATACTAGATCATCGGCAAACCGGAATTTATTGAAACGCCCAAAATAGAAGCTAAACTCCCCCAAAAATGTAGCCATAACTTTGCCTCCAACAGTTTCCTGTTTTCTTTTAAATACAAGCACGATCCGCCGCGAGAAACACTCTTGCCTTCTACTTTTGCCCTTGTAATCCCACTGGTCTTCCAAGTTTTTGCTGCTTACTTTTAAGTCTGCGCAGTTATGTGCTCTTGCATTTTTACCTGCCACTGTTACAATCTTAAATTATGTTCTATTGCACGATCGCAGTAGATTAATCACGATCGCCATTGTCACCGTCTTCAGCAGTTGTCATTAGCATTTTTTCTTTGATTTATTTTTACAATAGCTTTTTTTTAGTATAAATAGGATTGAGAAGCACTGATCTTGGCGGATCTTTGTCGATTTTTGCTTTTATCATTCAGGGGCCGTGCAATGAAATTATGTTTAGCGTAGTAATGCGTTTTCGACTGTAAAAGCTAAATTGAGCGTTTATTTTTTGTAATACACTGTGGCCTCAATTGTACCAATCGATCTCAAGAAAATTTCTCTGACTTAATTTATCAGTAAAGTGAACGCAACGTGCTGAGTAATTCGTTAAACACTGTGAGTCGATCGCGGGCCTACATTAGGGCGCGCTTTAAGCTAAAGAAATAAAAAGTTTTATGCTTTACCAGAAATCAGGTATCTCGGTTGTTGTCCCAAAAATAAATTCAAGACCACCAATAGGTGATGTAGTATAGATAAAGGTTCTCCAGGTCGCTCGAGTGCCATTTGCTCCCCAAACTTTCCTCTTTTTCGTGATATTTAAAAAGAAAAGAAAACTTGAATAGTGCCACAAATCCTCAAGTGACGCAATCAGTGTGCACAGCTTTGTAGACCTGTCAGTTTCTCCGTTCATGGGTGATTCAAGCATTGATACTTTTTGATTGAAAACTTGTATTTTGAGTTGTTTCAGCGCGTCAATGATGTAGGCTAAAAAAAATTGTATTTGGATAAATTCCAAGCACACCGGAGATCGTTCCCAGATAGGTTTATGACATACTATACGGCAATGACCTGATCGTGGAGGAATGTTTTGTCTTATAATAATTGTTCGCTATACTCGAAGACTTAACTAAGATGGTGCACCATGCATAATCACATCGTTCTCTTGCAACGGTGAACTAATGAAAGAAACTGGTCTCGGTATAAACAGTTAAAAGTATATGATATGGGGGAATGAAGGTGCTCCTGACCATGTATGGATAAAGTTGTGAGTTTTGTTTATCATTTGGAAAGTTTTGCGGTTTTCAGTGATTATAGGTGAATATGAGATCTGGATTTATCTGTCACGTTCGTAGATATAGTTAAAAACTCTCAAATTAATGAGTCAATGGAAATTTCATTTAAGAAAAAGTACATGGACAACAGCTAGACAATATTTTTTATACACTATTATACGATTTTAAATATAAATGCATGCACCCGAATTCGTGGATGTACATAAAAGTCGGAGGTCATATGGTTTTATAGAATGCTCATTGTTTACTACCAAAATAAAGAGTGAAAGAGAGCAGTATTTTCGCTGAAACGTAAACAGCGAGATTTATATTCAAGGTAGATGCGCAGATTTTTATGACAAGTTTTCAGAGTTATGCCCCAGTTACACGAATGACAAAAAATGACAATTGTCATAATCTCTGGTCATAATTAATGGAATTGTTGTTGTTTATTTTTTATGACAGAAAGAATGACACAAATTATGACCGTGTATGACGATAATGACAAATTATGACAGAAAAAATGACAAGTGTGTCATTCGTGTAAAAGCACCATTATTCGTACTTTTTTGTGTTGAACCATTTAAACTCGAAAAACTTCAGAAAAATGTATTAAAGAAAAGAGCAATAAGGACAGATATTTTAATTTTACTAGAATTTATGATTGTGAAAAACATTTCTTATCCATTTCCACGCCTTTAAAAATTCTGACTAAATCTTTGTGCATTCTTACAAAGCTTTTAACTCTACATCTTGGACTAAAGCAATATAATATACATCCACCCAAGAATATCTCTATAGTATACCTGTAATCGCCCGCTTTTGGCGAGCTCCGCACATTTTCCCAGAATTGGAACATTCTCAATCCATTTGGCTGATACGAACCAATACAATCTAGTCACCGTCCAGAATAGAACTCTCACTGCAGCAAGCGACATCAGAAAAAATTTTGACTTTTTAAGATTTTAAGCTCAATCCAAATTTCAATTCAACTCCTTAAGATTGCATAACAATTAAAGATTCATAGTCGACAGGACCGCTTCCACCCACTACGCTTTTCCTGATGCATATATTCACTGCACTTTAAGTATGTGAGAAATAAGTTTCTTGTGCACACGCCTGTGTTATTCCGTGTTATACGCTTTGAGGATAAAAAGGGGGCAAATCTGGAAATCTCCGTTCCATAATCCTGAATTTCATAAGAAATGCCAACCACTTTAGCGCAGAAAAATATTCTACCGTGTAACTACTGCGAAAGATGTAGAGCGATGTGCAAACAGAAATGAATGCTAGAAGTGTACACCTTGAATTTTAAGTGAAAATGTGCAGCTAAAGCAGGCTTCCTGTTACAAATCTGCACAGGTCCTTTTTTAAACATCGGGCGGGAGCGTTGGGTGACAATCGCAGGCTTGTTAACGAATGGCAAGAGAAGAAGCAGCAAGACGAGGGGAAATATTCCCACGACGGATGTATAGTACACAGCGTTCCCAGGATTCTCAGATATAACCACTATAGGCCGCGCTATGCCCAAGGATATTTCACCAGGAAACCCATATGTGATCTACTTCCGACACACACAACGATTAGTCCCACACTCTCGAGCACTTTCTCGTCATTTCCAGACCGAAGTGGTGTGAAAAATTTTATCGTTAAAACTCTTTAATTTCTGTGTAGAAAAAATCCTTCTCGAAATGCCTTTGTGGCTCTGATATCCTCGTATGTGTGTGTGTGCGCAATATGCTTTCTTAATTCCATGTTCGCTGCAAAGTAGACATAAAAAATTCGCCTGCAGTCATAATGGTTGAATAAAAGCGAACGAAGGGAGGCCCTGCACCTAGCAACCGAGATGGAAGCGAGACTTAAAACAATGTTCAAGAGAAGGAGAGAAATAAAGTCGCGACTACAATAATTGTAGGCTTATCCTGAGCAGCCGAAAAATCCATGGTTGGCATGGAGCTTTGGAGTAAATAGGACGGGATTTGAGGTCATGCATCTTGAGTAAAACCACGTTGACTTCTAAGTATTGAAGGAAATTGCCTCATAATTTGCCTTTCCTTCGAGATACATTTCTAAATTGTTTTGGAACTGTTTCTGGTGGGTTTTTACCGGGTTCTGCAGACAGGACACAGAGCTAGATGTCGAAATCCTACAGTGCAATCTTATTGATTTTACTACAATTTGTGGACGATTTGAGGAAGTTTTATTTAAACTGCTGCATTTAGAGTTTAACGACTAGTACTTTTCGATTCTTTGGGATTTTAAGTTTTTTATTGTTTTTTATTTTCAATTGCATGCAAATTGAAACGAGTTTGATATACAAAGTTTACATGTTGTCAAAAAATTGAAACAACTGTCAAATGGATTGAAACAAATTGCGTCTTGCCAAATTGCGAAAAACTCGAAACAATTAAATTGAAAAAGTGACAGTTCTATCGTACCAACTTCCACATAGGCTAGGTCGATAGGCTTTTTATTGCTTGTATGAACTTTCCCCCGCTTTGGGAATAAAGACCACCCTAGCCTCTCTCCAGCACCTCAGAATATGGATCAAGATTGATCCCACGAGCCGCGCGAGAACGGATGGTCACCCATGGGAGAGCTCCGCATTACCATGGCTAAGTTAAACCGGAGGTCGCTTGTATCCGGGGTCCATCGTTCGTAGTACACCTTCGCATTGTGGGTTTTATCGAGTATACTCTTTAGATCCGCCGTATTTAGTTTTCATGGCTAGGCGGGCGGGGCCACCTCGAGCGGGATGTAGCCTGAGGGCTATGTACGATTGTTTTTGGAGCGACGGCTCTCTGATTGGGCCGTGTTCGGATCCCTTCAATGGAAAGTAATTATTTGTGAATCTTAATGCAAGTGTAAACAAAAGTCGAGTGAGTATGAGCCAGATTTATCCCAGTGTGTTAGTTTGATTCTTTGTTCAACGTTAACAAAATCCGGTAACAACTTTTTATCTATTTCGATGAAACTTAACATAGAAACTGCACAAAATACATAAGCCCATTAAAATCTACCGCGATGTCCGTGAATACCAACAACCCCTAAATGGCACTTCGGGCGACGTTGCTTAGTTAAAAATGGGGTAATAAAAGGATTAGAAGCATCACCATGAGCCCACCTCATTGGAAGGACTTGCACACTAGTTCCCGAAAGCGAACTTCCACGCATATGTCCTCCATAATGGAAGATTTTTGTAATGAAACGTCGAATCCGTTGAAAATTTCCTAATTAAAATGCATGCCATGATGCCGAAAGACTTCCATAATTCAGTTCTTCATGCATGCATGAATATATTCCATAGTCGTAGACGCACATCCCAATTATGAATTTCCTTGGGGTAGGTGGTCATAGCTCCCTGGTGCATTTCGAGTTTCGGTGTAATTAAATGGAAGGCGTTAGATGACTTCACTCTCTGAACAGACTATAAGTAATCATACTTACCCCAACAGGGAGCTGCAGGGCGAGTTTTTCTGTTCCAGTTATTCCTTCTTTGTAGTAGGGAGGAGACTGATAGCGTAACGAGATCCACGTGAATACAGGAAACATAAACCCAAATTGCAGCCTTACACTTCAACGGACTTAAAAATACTTCCTTCCACCTGCCTCGTTCGCAACTTGAATGGAATGTGAATCATCGTCTAGAACGTCGGCATGTATTCGTGTATAATATGCAGAAACAAACTCAATGAAGCGAACATCTGTAGATTTTTGGCGCAAGTGTTAGAAGCATGATCACATCTGTTAGGGTATGAAAAAAATGAAGGTTATCATTGCGAGATTCACTTTCTTTATACAATTTTAGGGTTTATCTGCTCGCCGCAGGTTTTGGGTTTATACATAAAAACTTTCAACAACTTTGGTAATAGACTATTATAGTATCTTAATCCACTTCGTCAAAAAAACATAAACTTGTTATGTTGCTTTCACTGTTGGGTAAATACCCAACAATAACAAACCATCGTAAACTGGAAGAAAGGTTAGGACTCCCTGCAGCATTTTGAAACAGTATGTCGCCACAGGTTCACACTTCATTCCACAAATAGCTCCGAAAACAAGCAGCAAACACAAGGAGTGAAAGAAGAAAACCAACATGACGAGACTGGTGATGCAACCTGAAGACATTTTGTCATTAATGAATAATCAGGATTTTGCTGCTTAAAGAAAGCTAAATGTAATCAACTAAATATGTTAGATTAGGCTCCACCTTGTCTGGGATAGAAAGATTTTTTTAAATGTTTAAGCTGTGCCTAATGATTTTATATTATTTAGTTTTTTCTTTACGTGAAATTCATTGAAAATCAAAGTGAAATTTAGTTTAATTATGTTAATTTCCATCCCATCCGAGCTCATCACAGATATTTCCTATTAAAGCGGCTCAATAAATCGATTCTAATTCAATTTCGCTGGTAACCAATCAATCCAATCTCACCTTTCTAAATACAGTCGTTGGTGCAACACGTCGCCGTACTTTTCTTTATTATGGAAAGTGTCAAACTAAAACGTAAAAATAGAATCCACAGTCAAATTACCAAAATGGGGACGAAATCTCAAAAACTAATCAAAAACCATGAACGAAACTCGTTAACTTGCGTTGAAATAGAAAAATGGAGTCCGAACTTCGATCTTTTCCGCACGTTGTCGTCAACGTCTTCTGATTTTTTTTCAAAGCTCCAAATGGTTTTGGCGAGGGGAGAGGAAGATGGGACGCATCGTCTCAAAATCCGGTGAAAAAAGAAATCGTGCTAACGCCCATCCGTATGCTCAAGCTCAAACTCTGAAAAGTGTAAATAAACCTTCCGGACAGCACTGCCGCAGTGAGTTTGCAGCTCCTCTGTGATTTTAACTTTGATCGTGTGAAGTATAGAAAACTATAAAGAAACGCGTCTTAAATATCCGAAGGCGCGTGTGCCTGCGAAGTTTGTTAAAAATCCGTGATCATGAGAGAAGTTTGACTTGAAACTTGACTAGATTCACAGACAGATATCGTTACGTGTTGCGCACGCGTGTTTGTGTTTCAATCATCTGCAAAATAATGGTGGATGTGAGGGTATTGATCGGTGGTTTATGCATTTGCTTTCACACTTATAACAATTGTCATGGTGTACAACTGTAAAGATCGACACTGTATGACATGTGTAGTTACACATGGCCAGAGCAGCGTAAATTACGACATTTCCATGCAGTATTTACCTGAATTAACCCAGGTAGTTAGCTCTCATGAAACTGGTAACTCAGGTAAAATCCGCGAAGCTAGCTGGTTGCCTGGGCTTGTCATAGGTGGTGGTGCCTTAGTAAATTGGTAAAAGTTTTGTTAGGAGATGTAAAAGTCACTTAAAATCAGAAACAGCATCGCGTTAGCTGTAAGTAGAAAAATTGCCGAAAACTCTACTTCGGCTCATGGAAAGGTAGTAAATCTTTAGGTATCTTCGAATATTCATAAAGAATGAATCAGCCAGCGTATGACTACTGTGGTGATTCATGTTCAAATAGATCTCATGCACTGGTAGGGAGGCAATAAAACCTTCAAATTTTCGCGAACACAGTCAAACTTCATATGCGTGCGCCACTCCTTTTCAACTCACTTGAAGCTACAAAACAATTATCAATAGCTGCGTTCCATTGGGTAATATTTTCTACTCCCGAGTACTCCGGAGTACTCCCAACTACCCCTGCACTTTTACGTTTTACTCGTATTTACTTCTGACATCAACAAATCGCGTTCCATTGGTGATGTACTCCGGATCGCCCAATGGAACGCAGCTAATATTACATGCTTGTGAGAAGTTTATTTCAGGAAAAAGAGAATAGTTTCTGTGCGTCATGCAATCAATCAATCATTTTTGATCATCTCAACTTGTTTTGGGAATTTGAAAAAAATAAGAGTAGTATTAACGCCGTAGTGCCGGAATCGATTATCTGTAATCTAGTCTGCTTCAATAAAGCTTGAAAAACTAATCGAACTAAAGTATTTTTTTAATTCAATATTTTATTCGTTCTTTATGGTGGGGTTCACACGACAGCGACCTTTTTTTCGCAGAGACGTTTTTCCTATAGATTTTTATACAATTACGTGTCTTAATTACCCTCTAACAAACCTGTTAGGTATTTCACTTAACAATTTCCAAATATTTAAACGATTTGTTAATTTTGTGACAGTAAAATCACATGTAATGACATCTTTTTTAATGACCTAGGAAACACAAAATTGTAAGAAAACAATCGAATCAGCTCAAAAATTCGACCTTACATATACGAATATTTTGGTTTTAATTTATATTTTTAATTTGCAGTAGTTTCCTAGAAATTAAAATTCACGCTGGAACAGTTGTGTGTGTTAATATATACGATATTTCAGTTACCCCAGTTATTAGTCGCTCTGTCTGCGATAAGTACTTGAGATAAAGTTGGAATTCAAGTTATACCTGGCAAAACGCAATCAATATATCGACCCGGCCAGGGTACATAAAGTATTCCGTTACTCGCCCATAAATTATGCACAGAAAAGCATAGACTTGGCTCGGGAAATGAACGTCAAATACAGAAAAAAACAAGCTTATGAGTGACTACAACCATAAATATTTAGGGGTGTAGAGTGAAACGAAAGGTCTGCAAGGCTCTGGAGGTAGATTTGCCCCGATGTTGGCTTACATACTCTCATTAACAGGAACATATTATAATTCAGGAAAATAAGCAATTCATTCGGCAATTTTTGTGTACTCGTACACCCTTTATTGGGGTAATAAATAGTATGCAAAAAGGCTCCATCGATCCGAGGCCAGAGCTTCGGGATCACGGATAACAGTTTTCAAATATCTGGAAAAATGTTGATTTTTCGGCAAAAATTATAGTCCAAGAGCTAGTGACAGAATTGCAAAGTGATTTTGTAGAGGATGGGCCTTTGATATAAGGTAGGTTAGGTAAAGCACAACCGATTAAAAATATTCGCCAGTTCGAGTCTACTTAAGTTTTAATTTTATGAATTTTTGAACTTGTCGATTTTTTGACCATGAAAAAAGTGATATTGCAGAGGATGGGACTTGGTATATAGGTTAATTGGGTTGCCCCCAACACATATTCCGATTCCCATCTCGTTTGGAGGTTAGGTTTGACTTTTGGGAATTTTTGAACATGTCGGTCTGATCAAGATGGACAAAGTGATATTGGAGAGGATGGGGTTTGGTATAATGGTGAGATAGGCCACCAAGAATCCTAATTCAGCTGCCCATCTCATATGCAATCACGGTTGCGATTTTGGCGGCTTTTAATTTTGTGGCCATTTTCGGTATGACCCAAGTGATTTTGTAGGAGATGGGATTTGAATATTAGGGTTCGTTACAACATCTACAATACATATCCACTTGCCCATCTCTTTCCCAGTTGTAGAAACCCTTGCCATCTCCAGTTGAAGTTGAAAAATCGTAAAATCTAGTTTTATATAGCAAATTGAGTTAAAATGGATGTATATACCCCTCTAGTGGCATATTTATGTTATATATTTCAGATATTATGAGTAGTTGTGTATTGTATATACAAACATACATTACAACCCGGCCCGCTGGGTGCGGGCGTGCAGAGTGTGCACCGCACGCGGGCGGCACTTTCAGGGGGCGGCAAACACAACAATCTCGAGATCGAAATCATTTTCATCATTTGCACCTAGGTTCTTTTTAGAATGCCATAACAATTACATGTATTGATCTCCTTTAAAAATAAACCGATAAACCGAAAACGTTCAAACCACTTAAGAAGGATCGATCTCTGAAAATAGTATAATATAAGGACAGAGAATGTAAAATTAAATTCCCATGATAGAAGTCAAATTTATTCTGTAAATAAAAGTTGACATTCTAATCTGATTATAATTATTGACAAAATTTTAAAGCAGTTTGACGTCTAGTTATGGAGAATTATCCATTTTTATGTGCAATAAATTCCCACGTTTAATATCATTTTTACTCGACCTTTACTTGAATATTGAATACTAATTACTCGAATGCAAGACGTCCAATGTTTTTTAAAAAATTTTATTGAATGTATGAGATATCAATAAATAACGTATTCAAATTTCAGATTTTTAATTTGGAATATGCTCCTTCAATCGATCTTCCTTAAGATAATTTTAAAGAGAATTCCCCGTTGTTCCATGTAGAGGAAAAACCAAATAAAAAGAAAACGAGTTTCCCATTCGCTCTGGTTGTTTAAAAGCGCAGCTTTTTCACTCATGCTGCGGGCTCCGTTTGCTTCTTAAAGCCCGGGACACACATATCCGAACCGTGTCTGCACCGCATGACAGCCGTGTGTTGGACAACACACGGAGAGAAAATAAACAAGTAAAATTTGATGCGGTGCGGACATGGAGACGCGGAAATGTGGGGACTGACTGGTAAGATTTTACTTGTTTACTTTTTCTCCGTGTGTTTTCCAACACACGGCCGTCACGCTGTGCCCAAATGTGTGTCCCGGGCTTAAGCCGGCTCTTCACGATGCGGTGAACGTTTCATTCGAATATTGGCTTCCAACGTTGGACGATTTTCGGCGAAAGTAGACCTCCTATCGAAAAAAGTTAAATATAAAAGTTGTAGGTAATAAAAAGATCTACAACTTTTGTACAAACCATTTTTTCCACCTTACCAACTTCCAGAGCAATGAGCCATCAAAGTCAAATTTTGGGTTTTTTTTAACTAAAATTTCAACTAAAACCACATTTTTCTCCAAAAAATACCTACTTAACTAATATTTTTTTTACAAAATTGGAAAGCTTGGACAATTTCTTATCAATAATGTCCGGATAATTTGTATCCTACGGCTTTTATTTTTGGAGTTATAAGCAATTTTAACGCTAAAATTGGCTCTTTTTTTGTGCCTTTTCACCTAAGATTTGCCAAAAAGTACCAAATAAGCACCAAATAAGGCAAATTTTAACATCAAACTTGCTAATAACTTCAAAAGTAAAGGCCGTAGCGTAAAAATTGTCCAGACAATATTGATAGGAATTGTCCAAGCTTTCCAATTTTGCAAAAAAAATATCAGTTAAGTAGGTATTTTTTGGAGAAAAAGTTGTTTTTAGTTGAAATTTTAGTTAAAAAAAACGAAATTTTGACTTTGACGACTCATTGCTCTGGAAGTTGGCTAGCTGGATCCTTGATTTTGACTGTTTTAGATAGGTGGGAGTATTCTACGTACACTGGTATCATATTCATGAAAATAGCTCAAAGGGTTACATAAATACAGGGTGATATGTAAACCTCTACACAAAAAATTCAAAACGCCCTAGCTGCTAAACCGTTAATATTTACCCCCCCACACATACGATTTTTTCTTCGTCTATCCAAAACCTATCTACAGCCGGCCGCTTTGTAAGCTTAAAGGTATACACCCTGTATAATCATCAAAATGTTTTTTTTTTCCATCAACCAATTTTTCTCAATTAAACGGAAAATATTGATGGAACGGAGATGGGATTGAAAATATAACATTTGGCAGATGCCACGAGCCTATGGTCCAAATCTTGGGTTCTACAAAATAACTTGGGTCATACCGAAAATGGCCACAAAATTAAAAGCCGCCAAAATCGCAACCGTGATTGCATATGAGATGGGCAGCTGAATTAGGATTCTTGGTGGCCTATCTCACCATTATACCAAACCCCATCCTCTCCAATATCACTTTGTCCATCTTGATCAGATCGACATGTTCAAAAATTCCCAAAAGTCAAACCTAACCTCCAAACGAGATGGGAATCGGAATATGTGTTGGGGGCAACCCAATTAACCTATATACCAAGTCCCATCCTCTGCAATATCACTTTTTTCATGGTCAAAAAATCGACAAGTTCAAAAATTCATAAAATTAAAACTTAAGTAGACTCGAACTGGCGAATATTTTTAATCGGTTGTGCTTTACCTAATCTACCTTATATCAAAGGCCCATCCTCTACAAAATCACTTTGCAATTCTGTCACTAGCTCTTGGACTATTAATATAAACTAATTTGTAGCTAAGACAATTGGCTCTAAAAACTGTTGTAAAGGCTTTTTTCGCAGAGTAACCGTTCACGAAATATTAGGAGTTTTCAATGACCCTCCATAGTACGAAATATTTCAAATCGCGAAGCCCCGTTTTTTGTAATAATTTCGAAACAGGCGTATTTTACAACACCAAACATTTCAAACTATAGCTGCGTATTTTTAATCTGTTCTGTTCTGGAAAAGCTTCCATACAAACTCTTGTCCTCGATAATTATCGAGGACAGTATCCAGCACAAAGGGAAATTTTAAGTTTCCCTTTTCTCAACATGTGTTTTTCAAATTGTTTTGCGAAGTTTGAAGCCGTAATTTATGGAAATATTGCAAAAATTATGATGAAATTTTTATTTTAATGCGTTGTAATTTAAGCTAACAAGTGACTTTTGCTCTGTAAGAAAATATCCTTTGCCGTTTTTCCAATGTTCCAGGACAGAACAGAACAGATTGAAAAAACGCACCTTATATTATAGCTGAGGCAATTTACTACAAAAATTGTTTGAAAGTGTTTTCGTAGGAGTCACAGAACTAGTGTCGCAGCTAGTGTTAAAAATTGATAAAATGATTATTGTTTTTGTTTTTTACACTCGCGATCCTTTGAAGCGGCAGATCTTGTAAACTATCAAACAATGTTTGTTCATAAATTGTATCAGCTACGATATAGTTTCAAATATTTATGTTTATGATAACTTCGCTAAAAACGGTTTCTTAGCCGCAAGTTTAATTCTTCTGCCCTTTTACCTTTTCATTTTCAGATTGAGGACCCTCAGCGGTTTAGGCCGAATGAGTGAATCATCTCGACGTGAGGACATCAAGTTGAGAAACTCCTTGAAATCCACCATCAGAAATATCAAATCATAATTCGATGATTGAGTAAGAGGTAAATCATTACCTCCATTGCTGGCAGTAAAAACCTCTGGTCTTTGGTAACTACCATCAGGAAAAATTTCACTTCATCCACAGCTCCTTCTATCATTTACAAGGGGAAAGTGTTAACAGGAAGGCGGATTACTTCGATTCTCTCCCAAATCAACCATCTCCCAAATCTAGCCCTGGCTTCCTCTAAGTCATTTCTCCAAGTTTGACTGTCCCTTGCAGCATGTCTCCAGGTCCCGATGTTGAGCATTGCCTCTGCCAGCCAGTATATAGTCGACCCATCTCCTAGGACTTCCTACTGGTTTATTTTCCGAAATTTTTGCTATCATAAAGGAGTATCCACACATATCAGGGACGTGCCCGGGACGTTCGATTTTTGCTCCGGCCCGGACACGGACATATGTGAACGAGATCGTATAAAATGTACGCACCGATATTTTTTGAACTCCTGACGGAACACTAATATGTGTGGATACTCCTTTACTCGTTCACACATGTCCGTGTCCGGGCAGGGGCTCGTTCACACATGATAGAACCCGGCCCTGTGACGTCCCGGGCCCGGCCCTGATGTCTGTGGATACTCCTTAAGCCTTTTGGAATACGATTGCCCTCCCACCTTGATTACATGGCCGGCTAGTCGTATTCGCGTCTAGTTATCTCTTCTTTTTCTTCTGTTCTTTTGTAATTGTAGGCCCAAGGCAGACTATTGTATCGACTCCTTTTAGGTTGTGTTCGTCGATAGTTTCTTCCCATTTTAAATCTTCCAGCTCTGGACTGTTGCATTACCGGTCCGATATTGGCGACTTTGTCCTAAAGCCAGCTTGATATTCTCCTAAAAGGCTTTCCGCTGGTAGTATAAATGATGACACCTGAGGTTAAACTTTCACATCAAAAAAAACATTGATGATAATATAGACTCCAGAGATGCAGCTGCTTTTCGTACAGCTTCCCATGTCGTTCATTATTAAGTTCCCTTAGATTGACTTTCGTATCATGATTGTATCATGGTCATATTCCACGCTCGTACAAAGTTTCGGCAGCTGTATGATATCCAATCGATATTAAATTAGGTCATTGAATAGCAGCCGCTTTGAATGCCAATATTTTAATTAATTTTTTCCTTGAATACTTATTATTTATACGCTTTCTTTTATGTTTGTGTATTATGAAGAAAAAGCACAAATCTTTCGAAAGCGCCACTGATTTATGTTAATTTTTCCAAATATTCTTAAAATGCAGTTTTTAGAAACTAAAGTGGAATGAAAACTGGGGTTCGCCCATTTAATTTTAGGCCAAAAGTTATTGCACACATTTCAAGCCTCAAAATGTCATTACACGCTGCGTTTTTTTAATCTGTTTTGTTCTAAAACATTTTGTGCTGAAATAGCAAAGTAAATGTTTTTACAGAGCAAAAGTCACTTGTCATTTTATTGCCTTAGCATAAAGTACAACAAAATAAATGATTTCGTCTAATTTTGCAAAAATTTCCATAAGTTACGGCTTCAAACTTCACAAAACAATTTATTTATTTTATTTTTCAATTGTCAATTTGAAAAACACATGTTGAGAAAAGGGAAATTTAAAATTTCCCTTTGTGCTGGATACTGTTCTCTATAATTATTGCGGACCAGGGCTTGTATGAAAGCTGTTAACAATCCTAAAGGATAAATAACATTTCTTTTTTCTGCAGAAACATCTGTGAACAAAGCTGGACAAAATTCGAAATCAAAACGAAGCACAAACTAAATGACCTTTTTTCGCAGCAGGAAACTTAGTAAAGAACAGCATCACCGTTTGTAAGAGCTTTAAGTCAAAAAACTATTAAAAGAACTAAAGAACTCGAAGAAATTGTAACTTATATAATAGCAAAATATAGGTTTAAGACGATTTGGAATTTTTGACTATTTAAGTATGTTTGCACTGTAAAAATGTATATTTATTTTTTTTATGTGGAAGACTAGAGCTCTGCTCTTTGTACTGTCGACAATCTATTTTCTTCGTATAGAGTGCAATGTCAAACAGCAAGCTCTAGTCGATAGATAGTGAAGAGGACGAGAAGTAGGAAGGAACTGCCACAACCACCTAAAGCCCGGTATGCAAGGCTCAAGAAATTTCTTTGCCTATCTTAAACCTATGTAAAAAAATGGTCAAGAAATGGTTCAGAAATATTTTCTGGAGCGATTTCTGCAACCGGTATTCTAGAGTCAAGAAATTCACACCAGAAATATCGTGTTTTTTAGTGACATGAATTTTAGTTTTTCCTCCAGAAATAAGTGTCGATTCATTTATTTCCTTAAGAAATTTTTACCGTTCATGAGGTCTTGACATCTCAGGTAGTTTTTGAAATTGAAAGTAACTGTCAGCAATGGAAAAAATTACATATTGTTGTTTTTTATTCAGATTTTTTAAATTCTTTTTTAATTCTTTACTAATTAAAACAATTTCATTAATTCTAAGCTATCATAAAACAATTCATTTAATGTCTGCAATGAAAATAAGTAACTGTCAAAATTTCTGAACTGATGTCATTTTTTCTTAGGGAAATAAATGCAGAAGTTTTCTTGAGCAAATTTCTTGAGCCTTGCATACCGGGCTTAACCCCAACCGTTTCTATCGCGACTCTGGCATCGGGGCCATGAGAAACAACTCGCTGGAGTGTTATGCCTCCTGAAACCAAAGTCTAGATCTTTCAGTCTTTCATCTTCATATGGTTTGTGAGTGAAAGGCGAACAGCTATATGCACAGATTCTTCAAATGACGATGTCAGGGTACAAGAGAGAGAGAAGGCAACATTTTTATACACGCTCGCACACAATTAGCCAGCGGAAGATTTTATGATTTTATATGGAGATAAACTTGATGTATTGGTGCATAAAACAAAATGCCAAACAAAAAACAACTGATTCAATTTTCCTTCCTTTTCTGTTCTGCATACTTTATCGAAGAAAGAGGATCTGGCTTTGTCTCGTCGAGTTCAGGATGTATACGTTGAGTTGAGTTGTGCTCAGCAGTGATGTTCGTATATGCACGCACACAACTTACGGGCGGGGGGGAATTTTGTATGAAGATGAAAGACTTGTTATATCTAAAGCTAAACTTTGCCTGAAACGAGTTGAATCCCATCAACTAACCGATGACATGCGCTTGGTGGAGCGGGGCAGTGTTAGCGGAAGGTTATGACAGGGGAATGAGGAATGTAAGGAGGGAAGAAGAAAGAAGGTGGGAAAGGCGAAGGACCGTGGGGCTCTGCCGGGATTCGAACCCGGGACCTCTGGGATAGTAGCCAGGCGCCTTACTCCCTAAACTACCGAGCCCCCCCTTGCGTATACAAGTTGTTGACTGCATTTCTTTATGACAGAAAATATGTCTGTATAAAAAAGGTTCGCCAGGAACATGGGTTTTACTATGAAAATATGCGGGCTTTAAGAAACTCAAAACATATTTATTTATAATACTGTAGCTGTTACCGCTTCTGACCCTTCGCAACTGCTCCTCCTCCAGACTTCGAAACGATGTAATCCAATTTGGCATTCGTAAGCTTAAAACTTTTCCCGGAACATAAAATTCTATGGTTACTAGACAACATTAAGATGCGCCTAAGTATATATACTACAAACCAGAACCGAAGATATTTTCAATCAATTAAGAACTTGCTTTTATCTAGAACTAAACCTTGAGACAATATCCTCTACAGATTCTTTCCAACTGATCACGGGTCCATTCAAAACGCTACTTCGACATTACGGAAAATTGTTTTTTTAATGCTTAATTCTGAAAGCGCTGATATATATATGTAGATTTTATTAAATGAGGAAGTGAAGTGGAGGTCTTGCACAGATTCGAGATCAATTTGCTCTCGAATTACAAGCAACTATGTAAGTGTGTATACATAATTAAAGGTGAAAGATTCAACGCCCACTCCGGAGGCTCGATGGCGCCATTCGGGTTTCACCCAAGCTAATCGTGTTTGTGATATGCGACTCTCGAGACGAGTAGGCAACTTTTTTGTTTCGAAAGGCCTACACTATGCATCGCACTATCAGCCTTTTGCTGCTGCCTCCATCGCCTCAATCGTTGTTTGTCATCATTCCATAAAAAAAATTAAATTTCTTGGCAGAGCTTCACTTAAATACATCCGAACCTCCTACCCGCCTCACCAGATCCCTTCACAAGCCCGGGACATCGGCTATCATAACTCGTCTGGAGGACTGTAGCCATGGCAGACATGCACAGATGAACTGCAGTCACGTACGAATTGAATTTCATTTCATGAAACGAGTGACTCCTACCTGACCTGCTCATTTGCTTTCTGTTTTCGTGGCTCTGCTTGCCAATTAATAGGTGTCCGGGCTTTCAGTTATTTGCAGGATAAACTGTTATTGTGTCAGAACTGCATGCGAATCCTCACGGGAGGAAATCAGAAACAAAGCCTTGTTTTATGGCGGATCGCTGAAATATTGCAAGAAATTTATTAGCATTCGTGCCTTGCGGCTTACGCAGTTAAAGTTAATATTCAAAATGTTTAACCTTAATTTGCGGGTTAATTTTTGGCGAAGAAATTAAGCAGTAATAGAGTGGGTGAAAGCTGAAATTCGAATGACAACTTTGTTGACTTTAGCAATAGATAACGTCCACATCTTATGTTTAAAAAAGACCTGGCCGTACTCCGCTCTGCTATGGCTGGGTTGGATATTTTGTATTATATCAGACACAATAACACACCGCAACCGCGTTAATATTCAAAATGGCTAATCACACTTAAGCCGGCCGCACAAACAGCACTTTTCGATGTCTAAAAACAGCATATATGTATGTGTCTACTATACGCTTTCCGAGTCCTTTTGCATTTTTGCCTATGCTGTAAAACAGCATATTCAGCAGTCCACTGCCAGTGAGACAGGACTCATTGTCGATTTCACATTGTCGCGGACTTATATTTTGCGGTAATCCTTAAACCTTGATGGCATCATAACATGCGATTTTCCATCTTTTCAAAACTATTGATTGAGAGAAATTCCAATGAAAACTCCAGGAGGTGATAAAGGGGGCGTTCAGGTAGCTTTCCCCGTGTTGGGCACTTGGAAATGAGTCATAGCGGTATAAATATGGAAACTCCCGACAGGTAGGTCGGTTTCAACGAAAAAAAATAAACCTCCACAAAACTTAAGCATACCTATACTACAAATTCTACCCAAAGGGAATTGCCTAGATGAGCAAAATTGATATTCAGGCTCGCAAAATTCAGGGATTGCGTGTCTTTGGCTCTGGAATTAATTCTTGATTAAGGTAATAAATATTGGCATGGAAAATGCTCTCATTGGCTAGTGAAAATTCGTCCCGGTTTTATTCAGAAGTTTTGGAAAAATACAGGAACAAGGCCACGAATTCTATGATAAAAAAGGGAGTGCGAGTCTCTGATGGGTGATTGTAAAATCTGAAGGCCATGTTCTAGTTTCGTTTTTTTATTTTTAATTACACTTAGGGAATGAGGTAACGTGTCTAGTTTCCACTCGAAAGAAAATAGTGCAGACGAAATTTTACTTCAATGTCCTTGCGAATATTTTATCACAGCTTTTTAGAACAAATCCGGCTTTCGTTGATTCATAATTTGCTCTCTTTATCGTATAACACACACTAAATTTCGAAAGTAAAGAGTAAACATTAATTATTCATTTTAGTTGCCATGGATCGTTCATTCTATGATAAATGAATGAATTTGCTTATACTTTTCATAGTCAAGGAAAACCCGTTTGTAAACACAAATTATATGTTATGTATTATGTCCAGAATTTTGAACCGATTGAAACTGCCGTATACTTCCCAAAAACTACAGAAATAAATTTTATAAACATTTTGTTTCAATAACTTCTTCACGTTGCAATTTCACAAAATGCATGTTAGCAATGAGCCATCAGGCGGTACTGGAAAATTTCGATGATGATGTTAACGGTATCATTGGGCAGCAGGCTTAAGGTCTGCAAGTTTCTGTCATGCATTCCATAAAGTCCAAAAGAAAATCTAGTCAAGGTGAAAATATCAATTCAAGTGTTAAATTACACGCTAAGACAAAAAGCTCCACGCTACTCCAAAAGGTGTTGTTCACGTTGTCATTACGCAGCGGGCTTAATTCAATGATTTTTCCCAGTTTCGTCGTGAGCTTAGATATGCCAAGCAATCACTTTGGCATTTACTGGCCCCAGAGCAGTCAATATTGCTTCAATCATTAGCAACAACAATGCAACATACCTAAGAAACCATTGCCACTACTACAAAAGTGAACATGAAGAATAGATCAGATTATGGATCTGGCCAGCGCAGATTGGCGGTTGAATTTCATAATTTTTATAATTGTGTAGCACTAATGGAATGATCCAAGCCGTTTTAAAGTAGAGATGATTAAAAAACCTGCAATGAAACCCTATTGCAGCGATTGAAAAAGTCCAAACTCCTGCGTGGAAAAGTTGTTGAAAAGAATTTATCTTAATTTTTATTATTTCCGTTCTAGCTTCATATTCTGCTTTGCATTTACTCTTCCAGATAAGCGTTTGAATATTTCCCTTGCTACGGAGGTTCGTCAGTTACAGTCCAGCGAATTTAGATGTATAAATTAACTCCCGCAAAAGCCAAACGCACCAGGTCCAAATGAACTTCTCCGCAATTCCACTGCAGCAACTCGACAATAATTATTTCTTTGTACAAGCACCTTGAGCAAAAGGGACTGAACAATAGCTCCAAGACGGGGCTGGCGCGTCAGTTAATATGTTGATGGCTTTCATGCTGTTTCACGTGATCCGTCTTCATGTCTTCATCGCTTGACTGAGTGACCAACCGCTTTGCCTGTTCTGAGTCATGAGAATTGCTTGACAGACCGTAAAAATTCGAATGTTTTCCAACAAGATATACGAGTACAAAGGAAAAATATCCATACAAGAGCTCTGGGAAAGGTTCTTTAACGACAACCTGAAGGGCTTTGCAAGAAAAAATATCTTCGAAGGTGAACTCATTAGTAATTATGAATTGACGGAAATGTAACAGAAGTTAGCGAAGCGAACACAATAATTGAAAACTTATCCAATTCCCTTATGACAGTAAAGGGATGCAAAGGGTCGCAATGCCGTCAGCCAACTGTTATCACATATAGTACCTTTGTCCATGAAACAAAGGTTTGTGGTGGTGGGGGTTAATCCGTCAATGGGCGCGTTTAGGCCCAAGTTACTTTAACTCTGTTAAATTATCGCTGTTAACTTAGCACCGTTCGTAGCATGCCATTCGACAGCTCTCAATAACACAACAACTAATTACAACTAATAACAACCAAAATTAATAACATTTCTCATTTTTTGAAATAATAACAATCAAGAAAATTAATAATAATAATAATATTACCAAATTATTTGCTAACAATAAAAATTTGCATGTAAACATCAATCCATTTTGACAGTTATAAGCTGTGCTACATTTTAGCTAAGCCAAAAAGCAGAAATAAGTTAACAAACAGCGCCTAACTTGGCCTAAACGCGCCCAATAACTGATAATAATAAACGGGCCTGATTATTAAGCTGTGTTTGTGGGGCAGTTTGTACTAGTGGATTGTCTAGTGCCTCTTTTCAATTACTACTGAAACTACTGTTTAACTGGGAATCAAAGCCAATAAATAAATAAGAAATGAAGGAGCTGATCTCAGCGAAGTAAATCAACCTTTGTTTTTATTAGACATTCTTTCGACTTTGCTGAATGGTGAAGAAGAAACAAAAAAGTTGAAATAATACTTGAATCTTGCAAATCATTAATCGTTTGGTGTGATTTAAGGCGCAAAGATCCAGCAATGCATTTTTGAATACGAATCGAAAACACACATTTCATGCATAAACAGAGAAACTCCTTCTTCTAAAAATAATCTTCTAAAACACTGCTATAAATATAAACTTCCATAGTCATTGAAATTTGTCACTTCAAGTCTTCGGTGGAACTTGACTTTTTCTTTGTGGTTCAAACACGACTAGAATTCACAGAGCAACTAACTGAATGAAACGGAGGCTTTCTGATTTTGTTTGTTAGGGGGTGGATAAAAAGACTTCAACAAGAACTATCTGCAATAACTTCAATTTATGAAGAACGGGGGTCTACTACCAAAATAACATTGTTGTGCATACGAAAATAACATCGGCGGGATTCTTGGAACAAATGAGCTACAAAAAGGATGTCGTTAGCGCCCGGAAAGCAACGAGCCACCAAGTACCACACGAATCAACATTAAACACATGCTCAGCATGTTTTTAGGGAATCTTGATGCATTCCTTGCCAGGAATTATTTTGGCTTTGATAAATGATTTTCATACCAAATAATAAATGGAGCCAGCTGAAACTACGAGTTCGTTATTCGGCAACTCTGATGAAGCTGCACCCACATTCCATACGGAGTTCAAACTTAATCTTAATGTAATGATCTACCACGGGCAACAGATGATTTTTCCCTTTTCTCTTTGAGGTAGTAATTTAAAAAGAAGCTATTCGTAGAATAGGTCGATGGTAGAGCTAATGGCGGTTGGAAGGACGAATTTGCATCTCATAAGAAAGGAGTTGGAATACGTGTTTAGTGATTTAGAATATTTGTTCGTTTCATCGCTGATTTCCAGTCAATGTAATCCCCTTGGCATATTGGATGTTTTAAGTTTTTAAGAGATCGGCAGTACTCTAAAGATAGGGCAACCGATGAGGTTGACCCCTGATAGCAGCGATAATGTGGTATTTCGATTTAACGCCATCTAGTACTACAATAAGAAAACTTTTAATCGAAATGAATCAATACTAATAGCTCAATAGCTTAGCGTTTGACCAACACAGCGGGGTACCACATTCTATTAAAATCATCATTAAAATCATATCTAGAGTAAGCAGACCAGACTCATCGAATCGACACATGCTTCGGTTGATATAGAGCCGGTTAAAGCCCGGGACACACATATCCGCACCGCATGACGGCCGTGTGTTGGATAACACACGAAGAGAAATTAAACAAGTAAAATTTGACGCAGTGCGGACACGGTGGCGCGGAAAAGTGGGGACTGACTGGTAAGATTTTACTTGTTTACTTTCTCTCCGTGTGTTGTCCAATACACGGCCGTCAAGCGGTGCGGACGCGGTGCGGATATGTGTGTCCCGGCTTTAGACGGTGTACTCCAGCGCATGTGCCTCGCGAACGTTTGGCGATGAGGGGAGAAGTGGGGATGATGAGAGGTACCACCTCATTTCTCCCTTTATCCACAAAGTTCGTAAGGCACATGCGCTGGAGGGCACCATCTAAACCGGCTGAAACTCTATAAGACATAGTAAGAGGTCGCCAGTGAAAATTTTTTCTTCTAAAGCCGTCTTGCTGGTCGTTTAAGATTAGGTTGAATTCGAGATATTTCATAAGCTTTTAAATTTTTGCACTGAAATGAAAACTAATACAAGGACTCTGTCCGTTCGCCGGTGTCCTTCTTTCGCCTCTGAAAACTACTATAGCTAAAGACTTGTGATATATTTCAAATTGAAGATCTTGGTCAGAAGACCTAAAAATTAGGGTTATATAATACAAAATTGTTTAAAATATAATTGCTGTGGGCGCTATTAACTTAATCTTATCGTGTTAATTCTATTTAGTATAAATTTTTTCTAATTATGTTTATTGAATTTTGATTTTTATTCTTTAGAATGCCAGAGAAGAGAGAGTTCCGAATCCACATTCACCGCACGAACTGCATTCAAACGGCTTACAACATTCATCCAGCCGTTCAACACTTCGTCATTCCATGAGTACTCAGTCAAATTCCACCCCTGCATCACCTCAACTGAGTGGTGTTCATCTTTCTAATGGGCATCACTATCAATCACAATCTTCAATGTCGTCACAATCATCGATAGTGTCAACGATACCTGCATCACAACGACTTCTAGAAGATGCGCTAGCCAAGCCTGGACCTTATTCTATGATAATTTTACCAATAAATGGCGGATATTGGGTAGACGGAACAGACCATGAATGTGCTTTTGACACACGTGGCAATGCAGTGTTACCTACTACCGCTTGGAGAGGTAAATTCGAAACGGATGATACTGCTAAGTGCTACCGAAGATTCTTTGTAAGTCGAGAACACTCGAACCTTGTGGGTCACGACGATCAGTTGGGCCCAGTTTTACTCTCGATTAAAACAGAGAATGTTGCAAACCAAGAACACATACGGATTCTCCTCCGGTTACGGACAGGAACAATGCACGAAATTATTCCTGCTTCTTGTCTCTCCCCAAGCCCTAGTCCGATAAAAATGGCTCGGCTCTTGAATGAGCAGATTAATGTGGATAACTTTATGCCAGTGCTTTGTCCCAAAGCATCGCAATTCATAGCAAGCTACGATGAGCATGTCTTGGTTTCAAATTTCAAATTTGGCGTTCTTTACCAAAGATTTGGGCAAACAACCGAGGAAGAATTATTTGGCAATAATTATTCGTCGGCAGCTTTTGAAGAGTTTCTAGATGTTATTGGTCAGAGAATTAAACTTAAAGATCACAAAGGATATAGAGGTGGACTGGATATTCAAAATGGTCACACAGGTGACACTGCTATTTATGAAGTGTTCAAAGACCGTGAAATAATGTTCCATGTGTCAACAATGCTTCCGTTTACAGAAGGTGATCCACAGCAGCTGCAACGAAAGCGACATATAGGCAATGATATAGTAGCCATAGTATTCCAAGAATCAAACACTCCCTTCTCACCTGATATGATTGCCAGCCATTTTTTGCATGCTTTTATTGTGATTCAACCCCTAGAACCTAACACACAAAATACTAGATACAAAGTGAGTGTAACAGCAAGGGACGACGTTCCATTTTTCGGACCTACATTACCCAGCCCGTCAGTGTTCCGAAAAGGGCAAGAATTTAAGGAATTTATCCTAACAAAATTAATAAACGCCGAAAACGCTTGCTACAAAGCAGATAAATTTGCGAAATTGGAACTGAGAACTAGGTCATCTCTTTTACAGAATTTGGTTGAAGAACTTAAAGAGAAAACGAGGGATTTCTTAGGAGCAGATTTGTCCTCAAATCTGGCTTGTGGCCCCGCAAGTCCCACTCCCGAAACACCAAAATCAGACAACAGCAACGCAGGATCGCGATTCATCGACACAGTGAAGAAGGCTTTGATATCAAGAGTAAGATCTCAAAGCGTAGACACTAGCAACATTGTAAATGGAGGAACCGGAGAGAAGCTGAATGTGATCACTAAACAGAAAAGAGAACCTGGAATAACTGAAACCCCGAATTTAAATGTAAGTAAGCACCTTCATTTGTTACAATTATATTTTTTATGTTGCAATTTTACAGTCCAGTCGATCAGGTTCTAAAAACTCCTCAAAGAAATCATCGAATGATTCGGCATCCTCGTCCCCAGATATAACATCAAGAGGTCCATTAGGGAATAATAATAACAACAACTCTTCAAATGTAGCAAATTTACAAAATGTGAATAACAATGGAACAGCGGCAATGTCAGAGACTAGTGATGATTCCAGTCTTAACAGCGTTGACTTAGATCCAATGGGGCATTTAGACACAGGAGCTACATATATTGACAGTGACACTGGGCTAGAATCAATGTCGTCAGCAGAAGCTACAAACAAAGCCTGCTCTCTATGCTTAGGCGGATCACAGGCTGTTATAGGATCAACATCCAATGAATCCGCAACACAAATTGATAATTTACGACAGGAAGTTACTAGGCTAAAATGTGATAAACTGGATCTGCTGAGACAAAATGTGGTAAGTAGATCAAAGAACAACATTAAAAGCTTTTCGGAACAAAGAGTACTGAGCATAACTGCCCTTTATGAATGTGTGTTATGAAGATTAAACTTTTCTGGTACTTTTTGGTTCATAAGCTAATGACTATTATTTAAAATGATTATTATTTAATTAATCAATTTTTTATCTCTTAAGACTTGTCAGCGAGATATTAAACGACTACGCGAACGTGAACTGTCGCTTCAAGGAGACTTAGCAGCAGCAGGCAAAGAAATATTACGCTTGCGTGATTTACTCAAGGATTATATCCCCAACGCAACATCAGGACCACATTCTATTTCGCCCATATAAATTTTGATAATATACGAATTTTCTTTCAAAGAAATACAAGAAGATTCGCTAAATGTCTTTGAGAATATACAAAGAATCTCTTTTTCTAGAGAAAATCACATGTAAATACTTTATTTAGTTACAAGTTGCATATTTATATAAAAGAGAAAATTTATAGACAAAAACACACTTCAAATGTAGGAAGTAAAATTGATATTGCATACATATGCATAGATATATTTAAATGTAAGATTCACAACCACACCAAAAATTTTTAAAATAATAAACGCAGGAAAAAATTTAATAGCGGTTTCCATAAAATAATTAAAAAAACAGTAATTGTGACACTAGTTACTTAAAGTAGAAGTGCACACTGTACACCTGTTTCTACTGTTTGAAGAGCATAAAAAGGGAAAAAAACTTTAAAAAGAGCTTATTTTAGAAAACATTGAGTAAAAATTAATCACAGAAAATAAATAATCAGTTTACATCACAGAAGAGTTTAAATTAGAGAAGAGCATTTCAAATGTCAATTAATCGTAAAAGAAATGATCATTTTGTGATCACAAACAACAAAGAATAATAAAAGGAACTTACCAAAACAATTTACTAATACAATAACGATTAAAAATTAAAATAGTTTTAAACTAGTTTATATTGTTTTGTTTTAATAGAATTTACCGTTTTTAATTTTTCTACAAAGTCGATTTTGCTATAAATATTTTGAATACAAGAAGATGAAGTATAAATAATTTATAAGACAAAACTAATTTTCCATTTTTAATTAAAAAGATTAAAAAATTAAATTTCGAATTAAAAATATTAATTAAGGAAAAATATACAAACCCTACTAGTGGGAACACATTTGTTTTGTACACGAATAGTACTTTTGTTCTGTTATTATTTATTTTTTGTTTTGTTCCATAAATGCCTAGAACATGTTTCCTCTTTTTTATTTCTTCTATTGTCGGCCCTTTATTAGCAGCAAGCTATGAAGGCGATATTTCTATATGTACATACGTGACTTACGACTCTGTTTTTGCATCCGAATTAAACCATACTTCTAATATCCCCGAAATCTTCAAAGTACCTCATACTCATACCACAGTATATTCCGAGCAATTCGTTTACTAAGAGAAATTATCCTGAAGAAACCTAAGCAGACTCACTCGACAGTCGTTAATAAACGGCACAAAACAAGGCTTGTACCTAGACTATTGCTTCCATCGCATCACTACTTCTTATAAATACTTTGGTGTGCATTTCTTTCCAAAACAAGCTCCATTGGAATCGAATAGAAAGAAGTATCTTGTTTATGTACAATCAAGGAATTATTAAATGTAAAAAATTGCAAGGGTTGATATATAAAGATGGTTTCCATACATTACATTGCAGACAATGCTACAAGTACCTGAGTATGCTACACTTTTGTTTGATCATTGATCATGCATATTCTTCTGCCGTTATGGCCGCATCGACCTTATGTTTATTTAATTGTTGGTTGTCTGCTAAAGATGCATAACTTTTTTCTGCTTAAAGTGCACAAAAATTATATATAATGATCTCTTACTCTTTATATTTATTTAATTTTTGTCCTTTTTCGGATTGATGTTGCTAACAAAATTAGACTATTTCCGAATATCCGTACAGTTCCAAAAATATCACCAACAAGTACCACCAATAAGCACATACTATATATGAGCCTTAAAATTAAACAAAACAAAATTCTAAAATGACCCCAATGTTTCATTACTTCGCACTTAATTTTCAAAGCGTAAATATGGAATATAATATTAACTAAAATCTGACATGGTCCTGTTATTTTTTACTGTTCTTTTAAGAGTAATGTTCTGTTCAATATATTAGAATTTTTTAATACAGCTTGAATGCAACCAAATATGTATTTATTATATTAAATAAACATATTTTTAAAAAGAAATGGATACATTATAAATGTGTTGTAGGAATTTTGAAGAATAATTTAAAAAAAATATATTTGAGAATTTTTATTAATTTATGTTACTGGCCAAAAAGAAATAAAAAAATGAATTAAAGGCGAATCGTTTATATTAAAAAACACTGCATCTGCTCTTGTTTGAAATGAATCAGAGGCATTTTTTACACACATTTTTTACCACGAATTGATTAACAAGCATCTGTAGGGTTCTGGATGGCACTGAAGGAAATGGCTATGCAAGTTGGTGGTGAGCCGAACGGGCTAGTTTGGTTTTGCGAGAACAAAAATGCGTGCAGAGCTGGTATTTCCCTATGGTAGCTCAAGTTGTTTACGGCTGAAAAAATGGCACTATCTCCGATGGGTCGAGAGGGCTGCTCTAAACTCTAGGGCGATTGTCGTAACCTTGTAGCATCGCAAAAAGCTATCTGAAGGATACAATTGCGCCTCTTAAGAGATCTCATACATGCTTGGAGTAGCCCTCATAAGGCATCTCGCCGGTTTAATTGGTTAATAATAGGGTACCGACGCTCGGCTTAGTTCGAGTTTTCAACTCGCCGCCTCCTCCACATGCATCTTCCAGACTCCCCTAACCTATACTATCCATATGCAAAGCTACTAGACATTGCAGCATGACGTGAACGACATGACGCACTGATAGTATAGCGGTGACGCCTGAGCTTGGACTTTCGCATAAAAAATGCTTGTATAGAGCTTTGAAATATATGTTCATTTGATTGTAGATCTTCGTCGCTCGGGGATATCCCATGAAACGAAAAGAAAAGTTTTATAAGTTTTGTTACAGCATATCTTTCTGGAAGCTTTTAACTCGACTTGGATGGAAATTATAGGTCATTTGTCAAGTTTAGAAAAAGAGCAGGTATTATAATTGAACTCTGGGAGACTTCAACAAAGATTTGGGCAAGGTTTTCAGTACCACCTTGATTCAAGGTCCATTCACATAGTCAACTTGGAGTAAAAAACTCCCGAATATCATGACTTTTACATTCTCTAAAGCATATGGCCCGTCACTCCCATTTCTACTTCAATGCAGATGACGCAGCATAAAGCTTAATCCGTCATTGGAAACCCTCCTTGAGGGGACAAAAAAGAAAAATCCTCATCTAGATTCCTCGAAACTAAATCAATATTAAAAGCTTCGAGTTAACCTACAGAGGAAGGTGCCAGTATATATTAAAATTTTTGGAGATACCATTGGATTTGGAGACTTTTGAAGATAGCAATCAAATTCGCCGAAGAGGCAAAACCTTGGTAGATTTATTCTATAAGATATACTAGAATGTCGCTCGTAGACTTGCATTGTCTTTATCTTGGGATTTATTGTTTTTAAAAAATCAAAAAAAGGCGGGATTCGTACTCACGTCAATCTAACTGTTAAGCCTAATACTAAGTTCCCGCTTACTCACAAAATTTAGCGCGAAAATTTATCAAGCTAAACTTGAGCAATATCTTTCTTTAGCGCATGCAGTACTAAGTTCGCCGCTAAAGCCCTAGACAGACTGGCACGCTAATCGGGATTATGACTTCAAAATGACGTAGATCGATATACAAGCTATAAGGCCGTATCAGAACCTATGCAGCGCTGCAACGACAAGTGTTTCTATTGGCTGAGGCTGGTAAAATGTCAAGCAAAGCAGCACCAGACCAGCGTGCTGCATTTTCATCTCAAATTCTAATTTTGCTGCATTTACATGCAGCACTTTTGACACTTCGTAATGCGGCAAGTGATTTTAAACAAGGAGACGCGGAATTTTTTGTTTTAAATTATTTAAAAGGACATGGAGTAATAATTGGTAGAACTAGTGCAATTTTTAAATTTTTAATTTGAGGTTTAAACTATCAAATAAAAAGTGCGCTGCACAGCGGAAAAGACTAGATTCTGATACCGACTGCAGCATGTTGCTCTGGTGCTGCTGCTGCACGCTGCATATTTTTAGGTTTTGATACGGCCTATAGGCCGTATCAGAACCTATGCAGCGCTGCAACGACAAGTGTTTCTATTGGCTGAGGCTGGTAAAATGACAAGCAAAGCAGCACCAGACCAGCGTGCTGCATTTTCATCTCAAATCCTAATTTTGCTGCATATATATGCAGCACTTTTGACACTTCGTAATGCGGCAAGTGATTTTAAACAAGGAGACGCGGGATTTTTTGTTTTAAATTATTTAAAAGGACATGGAGTAATAATTGGTAGAACTACTGCAATTTTTAAATTTTTAATTTGAGGTTTAGCTATCAAATAAAAAGTGCGCTGCACAGCGGAAAAGACTAGGATCTGATACCGACTGCAGCATGTTGCTCTGGTGCTGCTGCTGCACGCTGCATATTTTTAGGTTCTGATACGGCCTTATGAGAGTAAACTGGATTTGTTAATCCTCAATATACAACTCGATTTGCCTGGATTTGTTTACCATTTACTGCCATCAGCGCCATTAGCGGTGAGTTACTTTATCAAAATTGAATGTCATCTCCTATCTGAAAACGTAAAAAGAGTTTATTGTGGGAAAACTTCGACGGAAACAAGGAAAAAATACACAATTAATTAATTTAAAAGAAATGGAGAGTTTAGGGAGTCTTCCAAGGTAATAGTTAAAAAGTTTATATCAGCTGACAATTAATCTGGATCAAGAAGCCGGATGTGTCACTATGATATTAATCCGGATTCCGAAAGTCAAGTATGACGTCATAATCCGGATTAAGTGTGCCAGTCTGTCTAGGACTTAAAATGCTCGCTAAATCGACGTTTCTAGTTCTGTAAAACAGATGGCAGCAATGTTAGTCTCCACATTTTTAGCTGCATATTTTATCGTGTAGGCACCTTATTTCACGCTAAATTGATATAAAACAAACAGAAAAAATTAAATTAAAAGTTTGTGCAAGAAAAAAAGGTAAAAATAATAATTAATTCTCTCTGAATATTTTGAAACACGTTTTAATAATTTTATATTTCCAGTGGATTTTTAGGGGTTTTATTTCGAAGAAGACGTTGAAATTCAACCCAAAAAAAAACGTTAATAAGAACTTTCTCTACAATTCTATATTGTCAAATTTTATCTTGCTAAAAAAGGGTACAAGTTTGGAGCCGCGCTAAAATTTAGTTTAGCGCCGAACTTAGTACTATGCTTTACCATTATGTACACTTTTAAGCCTAGTACGGTGATCAGGCAAAATTTTGCCATCCCTTTAAAATGCATGTAAAAAACCTTGGCAAAATTTTGCCTCAAGCACTGCAAAACTTTGACAGCGCAAAGCAGTACGCTGTTCGGAGAAATATTTGCCGCAATAAGCATACTTTCAAGATTTTCTAATTGTGGAGACTTTTACTTGTCAAATTTTTGCCTTCAGAAATTATCTGGTCATTTTTTGTTGGCAAAAAGTTGGACAGTTGGATTAAAAAGTCGAATGCAGCAGTTAAAATTTGTTTAAAATCGAAGACGAGTATTTATTTGTTTTATAATGAAAAGACAAATTACGTTAACAAAAAACTTTCCACTATTCTCCACCACTCTACACTTGGGCAAAATTTAGCCTAAAAAATGATAAAAATGACAAGGCAAAATTTTTCCCGATCACCCGTACTAGGCTTTAATTATTTATTTTTAAAACTGTCGAGTTCTGTAGTGGGATTCCGTATCGATTTAGAGTTTAGAGCTTAGAGAAACTCTAAATCGAAAGTGTTTCTCTAAAGGGGTGTTTTTTTAATCTGTTCCAGCACAGAACAGAACAGCTTCCATACAAAAGTCTTGTCCCCGATAATTATCAAGAACACTATTCAGTACAAAGGGAAATTTTAAATTTCCCTTTTCTCACATACGTTTTTTAACTTGACAGTTGACAAATAAAGTAAAATGTTTTGTTAACTGAATGAAAAACGAGAAAAATTAATGGAGAGATAAATAAGACCCATCTTTATGCAATATTAGAAGAAATTAAAATGCTCAAAGCCGTAATTTATGTAAATAAAAATGAAAATTTCCCTTGCCGTTTTTTTCATGTTCCAGGACAGAAGAACAGATTAAAAAAACGCGGCATAAGTTGGAGTAGTTGGTATTCTGTAGGCAACTTAGAGCGAAGTACTAGATCTTCGTGGGAATTTATTACATTTTTATGAAAACACATTCGCTAACGATCTCTAAGTGACAGTTGACATTGGAGATTTGGAAAATATATTAGTAAACAATTTTTATAAGTAATAAAATTATGAATAGTGAAAATATAATTATTATTTTCGAATTGAGGAAGGAGAATAATGAGAAGAAAGAATAAGTTTTTTGATTCCCTAGAAAATTAGGAAAGAACCAAAAAAGCAATTTTTTGAATACTAAAAAACGAGCATTGAAATATATTAATGTTATTAAATAAAATATTTGTACTTTCATTTCTAATAATTTACGACTCCACCCCGGAACAGTTATAACGTATTTTAAACTATTTTCCCGCTTTTTTTCTTTTTTGACACGAGATTTCCCGCTTTTTCATTTTTCTCAAGTGAGATTTGCCGTTTTTTATTTAGCTCACACGAGATTTCACTTGTGAGTAAATCAAACTCTAAGTTAGAGGAAAAAAACGTTACAGAAGCGCTTATTTACTCTAAATTTAGGGAACTCTAGTACAAATATTTAAAACAGTCTATTACAAAGATGTATTTTTTTATTTCTACTAGATGGCGCATAAAGTCCACTTAGAGTGCTCAAATCTACTCTAAATTTAGAGTATTTTCGGTTAGAGAATAGAATTAATTAAATTTTATATGAGATTTACAAATAATCACATACGTATTCGTTATGTTAATTATGAAATTTTATTTTTACTGTTATTCTTTTCTTGAAGATGGCTCTTTTAGCTGTCAGAATCATATATTTTACACCACACTTTACACCATGCTATTTTCGAATATCTAGAATTTCACACTGTGTTGTCTGCTAACCCATTTAAAATTTATATTCAAGTGTCAGTAGTGAATTCGCCTTGGGGTCTTCGGAAATTTTATCAACAGTCAGTAAAAATTGTCAATCAAGAAGTGTCTACGAATTTGTTTGCTTTTTGAATATTGATAAGATGGATTCTCATTCGGATAGTGTTGCAGATGTTGTTTTTGTGATAGAAGGGACCGCAGTTAATGGTGCATATATCAACGACATAAAATCGAACTATCTAGTGTCCATATTAGAATATTTTTCTCACAATTTATTTGAAGAACGAGAGTACATAATTTCGGAAAGAACTGCTTCTCTATATGGAATTGTTATGTGCAGAACAGCTCAAGCTACTCCGAATAATTCCGTGATAACTCTGGGACCTTTCTCCAGCCCACAGAAAGTGTTAAGAGCAATTGAACAATTAGACTTTTCTGGTGGAAAAAGTGAGTCAAATGCAAATTTAGCAGAAGGCTTAGCAACTGCGCTTACTTGCTTCGACGATTTGAAGGAAATTAGAAGAGATAGTCCCGTGCAACGGCACTGTATTTTAATATGTAATAGTTCCCCATACGCAATGCCAGTTCTGGAATGCTATCAATATGAAAATCAAACTGTTGAGCAATTGGCGTTGATTTTCCATGAAAAGAAAATAAATTTTTCTATAATATCTCCTAGGAAGATTCCAATTTTATTGAAGTTGTTTACGAAGGCTGGTGGAGATTTAACGCTAACAACTAAGAACTATTGCAAAGATGTTAGACATCTCGTCCTCTTAAAGGGGTTTAACTTAAAGGAAAGGCCAATTAGCCCGAGCTGCCACCAACTTGCCGTAAACGCAAGCCCAATCAATCCATTGCCAGACAACCTAGAAAATAACAACCCCATTATGAATGCAAATCAACAAACCATGCAAAATCAACCCACTCATACTCAACATGCTCCACAATATCAAAACACAGCACAAGGCGGAATGCCTGCTAACTATAATCCTAACCCTCAAGTTAGCAGATGGCTTTTTCCTCAGCAACAACAAAGAGCTTGCATTAATCCATCTGCTCCAAACCAGCAGAATGCTTTGCAAAACCCAAATTCCGCACTGATCTCTCAATTATCAGGACCAACGAATCAAGCGAATAATCAAATGGTTATGCAACAGCAACAGCAGCAAAATCTAAGATTGCAAATTATGAACCAGCAGCATCAACCTCAACAGCAGATCAGTAATGTGCAGCAACAAAATTCACCTAATCAACATGCCTCACCACAGCAAGTTGTTACCACAGAACCAGGAGAAACGCGTGATAGGCAGAAAATTTGGACAGGAGTTCTGGAGTGGACAGAGAAGACCAAACCCGACCAGACGAAAGTATCTCGCCAAATCCCGTGTAGTGTTACCGCAAATATAAAGGATGGAGAGTTAGAAATAAAAGCCGAAAACTGGCCACCTCGTCTTATAATGCAGTTAATGCCCAAGCTTCTGGTTGGTAACATTGGTGGTCAATTTTTGAAGGACTCTAAAATGGTTGTATTTAGGCCTAATCCGTGTGAAGCGTTGGATGTTCTATCAAAAACGATGAATCAAGGTGTAGCAGGTTGCGTACACTTCACATCTTCCTCATCGCCTTCATGCGATATCAAAGTATTAATTCTACTTTACACAGCCGAGAAGAAATCGTTTTTAGGATTTATTCCTAACAATCAAACAATGTTTGTCGATAGATTACGAAAAATTATACAGCAAAAGCAAGTGATGAGTCAAACGTCGGTGTCCAACGTTCACCAACCAATAGCTACAGGGAACGTCATGACCAATGCCCATCAGGCGCCTCCACAGCCACCCAAACCTATGCAGATGGACTCAAATATTCAAATGCAAGATCAGCAACATTACAGTGGCTATTCACAAATGCCATTACGTCTTTCGGAGAATATGCCAAACATGCAACAGCAGAATGAATACATGATTAATATATCGCAACAGCAAAGATCAATGACTAATATAGTCCCACAACAAAACATGCAAGGTGCTGCAGGTCCTGGACCAAGAATTGTTCGCCCTGTAATGTCGAATAATCCTGGAATAAGACATCTTCTTCAACAGCAAACCGCCCAGAACAATCAATTTCGTTCAGGAATGGGGGTAATGCATAATACTAATATGGCTAATCCTCAAGTTACCAATAGGGGCAATGCGTTTGATGATTCCAATTTCGATTTCATATAAAAAGTAGCAAGACAGCACGAATACGACAACATAATGTACGATTCCGTAAAATATAAAATATCTGTGAACATAAGTTGATATAAAATATGTATTTACATTATAATAAAAATATTGGTGGAAATTAAAAAGGCATATCTATCATAAAATAGGTAAACATTTAGCTGAAAACTCAGTTTTTAAATCTGATTTCTAAAATCTCTCTAGGTACTCCAATTTCAGAACTCCATACAACTTGAGATTCAAAAATATCGTCCTTTTTTAAGGCATTTTCAAATCCCCGAACACTACCACCAACTCCAAAGTAATATCTTTTTGCAGCAAGTAATATCAGCCCAGTGGACTTAAGTTTACATGCAAGCACGTCTAGCAGCTTGCGATAATTTTTAGGATTGTATATTGTCTCAGCAGTTAAAATCAAATCAAATTTATTTTCATGTTGGGTCAGTTCTTTGTATTTGCTCCAATCGCCACTATAAAACTTACCGTTCCGCATATTTCTAGAATCACCGCTTTCCACATTTAACAGGACGTTAGGTATGGTAATTTTTTCAATTACATCTTCGTTCTGTAATATTTTATATATTGGTTACAATTCTGAATACCCACATCACAAAGCTTGCATACATAATCTTGAAAATGAACAACTGCACCCATTAATAAAGCATATATACCTAAGATTCCGGCGCCGCAACCAAGGTCTAATAAAAGTTTATCCTTAAAATATCCATCGTTATCCAATTTACTTAAGTAATCGAGCAAGTCTTCAGTGCATTCCCATATTTTTGATCCACCTGCAAATTAGGCACAATATATCTGCGAAGCTAAGAAATATAGAAAATTTGATATACCTTCATATATCCCTGGAATTAAATCTGTTTGCTTGCTTTCAGCTTCTCTTAGATCATGGGTACTATTATCTAGAAGATGATTTCTTATCATAGGCCCTGATATAACATGATCAATAACAATATCGCCAATCCTCATTGTTCTTGAATTCAGTTTGTAAGCACTTAAATCCTTTTCTATTGGATATTTTAATTGAATTTCTTTGCATTTATTGCAAATTTCATCTTCAATTTCCTCACTAAAATTCAATTAACAAAAAAGGGTCCTTTTGTTTACATTAAATATTATACTTCCTATCCGCCAAAACATCTTCTTTTGATTTATCCAAATTGTCCGTCTCATCTACTTTGAAATTAAATTTAAACATTTTTGTAGCAAACTAAAAAGATTTAGAAATGTATGCCAAATTAAGCTGTATTTATGGAGTAAATAAAAACATGCAAGATACCATAACCTTCAAAATCAAATCTTGTTCTTCCAACTGTCGGTACTTCTCCCATAAAAACTTTTCCTGCTTTAACTTAGACCTGATTTACACGACACGTTTTTTGCTCTGCCTTGTCAAGAATTCTCTTTTGTGGTACGTGCGTGCCCACCGCTGTAGGTTTATACGAAGTGTGTTCGATGACTGCTTAAAAAGCTCAGAGCAGAGCAGAGCAGCCCAGTTGGGAGCAGCTGCCAAATTGATGTCAGAGCAGAAAAAAATCAGAAAATGGCAACAATCTCAAAAAACACTTTTCTGCTCAACTTTGCTCTAAATTCCGTTTTTAGAGGTTAGATACGAATGACAATTTTAGAAGAAGAAATATATGCTAATAAAAACAACTGAACAATATCGAAATGTTATTTTTATAAATATTTATTTTTAAGTTTTAATATTTCCAAGTATTTTCCGAATAAATCATCCATTAATCAATTTTCCGATTTTTCATGTTTTCGATTTTACAATTGTCAAAAGAAAAAGAAGAAGAAGAATTTTGCTGCTCTGCCTGCTCCTACAAATTTGGTGGCACGACCAGACACCGAACGATAAAAACTTAGCTGAACTCGTTAATTCGCGCGTTAAAATCTTCATCGTATAAACCTAGAGCGGTGGGCACGCGCGTACCACAGAAGAGAATTCTTGACAAGGCAGAGCAAAAAACGTGTCGTGTAAATCAAGTCATTGTGTTTAGGGCTAACGAAGTGCCTAGCAATAAAACGTAAAAGTTTTTATTTCCATGCTTAAAAAATTGCCTATGAAACCCCCAGGTCAAAATTTCCTAATAAAGACAGGGATATTTTGTGGGTAATTCCACTTTTCAACTTCGTCAAAAAGTACGTCGTTCGTCAGTTTTTTTCGAGTTTTCGAGCAAAGTGGTGGTCGAGGTAGTGGGTTGCTAGGACGTATTTCTTAGTTAATAAGGTTGAGTATTCAACAAGAAATCCGTGTTAAAATAATCTTTTGCATTTCTGTATTTTAATAAATTATAAATAAACTATTTGTAGTATTTTATAAATTGTTCGGCCATTTTGGAGAAACGCGGTTTTGCGATTAAAAATTGTGTCGTCGCGATCGCATGGAATTGAAATTATTCCACAAATTCGTACTTAAATGCCTTATGGCAAGTTCTTGAAGATCTGATGACATTTGTGGTTAATTACGTATTATTAGCTTAACAAAGGTGTTGAGTTTGTGCGTTTGTGAAAAAGCAAAGCACTGAACGTGACATAAAGAACAAGGAAAAATTAAAAATGTGGAATCCAAATCAAAGTGCAAATGAGTCTAGGAAAAATGTTTCCATTTCAGACGAAAATAAAATTTTGACAGACAACAAAAAACAAGCAGAAGTGATTACATCTACGAAAGGTGAAGAAGAAAGTCAAACGCGCGGGGTCGATTCTGGATTTTTATCTGGACTTCATGATAGTGAAAGCTGTGAATTGGAGGAAGATTTTGCTGAAGGGTTACAAACAAACAAGGAAACAGCTGGTAAGAGTACAGGGTACGAAGATTCCGGTTGCCTGGATGATATAGAAGCAGTGAGAGAAGAAAAAATTGAAAGCAGCCACATGATTCTTGATAGTGGGGTCGACTCGGGGCTTACAGAATGGTTCTGCAATTTAAGCCTAAAAAATTCGAATCAACCTTTAAATAACCTAGGCTTAACAGTTTCTAATTTGAAAAAATCGGATCTTAATATACTCAATTCATGTGAAAGCAAATCCAATCGAAACAAACAGATTTGGGAGTCTTACTACCAGCAAAACAATGATGGCGACACGTAAGTACCGTTTTAAACTCACGAATAATGAAAGGTTTTCCTTTCCGAAACTACGATAATTGTTTGGCTTTTTTATAGACAATTACACCTCGCATGCATAACGGGATATTTTGATGTTGTCTCGGCACTTATTAGACTTTCGCCACATCCCTGTTTACTCGACATACAAAATGACGACGCACAATCAGCAATTCATCTCGCAGTCCTTGCTGCACAACCGAAGATTGTTCGGTTGCTTCTGGTTGCAGGTGCTGAGGTATGCGTGAATCGTTGCATTTCTTTATTAAAGGCGATATTTTCCTTATGACAATGAATGGGTTTTAAACGATTTTTCATATATTCTTTGAAGGCGACCATAAGGGACAGAAATGGAAACACTCCCCTACATCTTGCTTGTATTTCCGGCGATTTAGAAAGCGTCAAGGCGTTAACAATGCCCATTAGTGCTTCTGAAATCCAGGAAGCTACCCTTGTAAATATTATAAAATGCGAAAAATCTACATATCATTCCTGTGCTCAGCTTCCCCCGGACTTAGAGCAAAGAAATTACGACGGTGGGTATTATTTATCTATTTTTATTTTATTGATTATTTTCATTTTAAATCTGGCATGCAATTTATTTCGATACTATTTTTGACTCTTCCTTAACAAAAAGAAATTCCTGGCTATTTTAAGTGACGCATGTACGTGTATTCTAAAAATAAATTAGTTTAGGTTTAAAGATGAAAGCGAGTGCCTTCATAATTGCACAGCGCTGTTTTTAAAAACTAGTAGGTACCGAATGTGTTTAAAAGTGCATAAAGAAGGATAGTTAGTGAATTCGGTAGTAAAAAAATAATTCCTACTGCGATCGCAAACTTTCATCAACCCTACAGTAAAATCAAGTTTTTATTATTGGCATAACGTGAAAAATCAATTCTCACACACAGGAAAAATTGAAATTTCTTGGGTTTTCCCAATGTTTCAAAGCTTTGCGGCCATATACACGTTGCCAGTCGCTATCGGCGGGGACAGATACACAATCACAAAACTTCATTGCGGCACGACAGCAAAAGCTTGATATAAGAAGTTTATAGGAATATGTTTGGCATAAGCTAATCTAGACGCTGTTGGACCAGTCTGATGACTAAAAAACATTGCATGTGTGTAAAGCGATTGATTTAACTTGTGTGGATTTTGTCGGCATCCTATGTTTTGCCATTTTTTTTGGAAATTGGGGGAAAAACAAAATTACTTTGGCGCGAGATTATTCTGTCCCAAATCAAGATGTAGGTCGATTATGTCTTGCGTTTGGCTAGCCACGCTTGATATTTTTCATTTAGTATTTTCTATAAGTACTTGATTTTAATTATAGACTCACATTTTTAGGCAATGACATAGCACGCAAGAAATCGGTTTTCTGTTTTATGTATAACGGGGGATTGTCAAAAGTATCAAGCCTAAAGAAAGCTTTTCAGCATGTGAGTTTTCTTTATTTAGATCGGACGGTTGGAAAATTTCACTTCTCATTTTTATGGTGCTCATCATGATGTGAATATTTCTCAGAATATTAAATTTTCTACAATTTATTTTTAAACGAATTTGAAGTTATTTAGCGTTGACGGCAAAAGAATATATTCATTATTTTATTTCGTATGAAAAAAGGTTTTTTTAACTATTTATCTAATTGAGGAATATTAAATTAGTAATCAACAATCATAAAACATTACTATTCCATCTATTTTCTCTCAAAACTCCTGGTGATTTAGGCAGGTCACATTTCCTTATATATTTCTATTTATTTGTTTAATGTCCAACATATTCAAAAACAAGTGATCTTGGCTGATAAATTGATTTTTTCTAGTAATACACGTTCCAAAAATTGCTTATATCATTGATAAATCGTATTTCAAGTTATTCCCATGTAGGAAAACTGTCCTGTACGTCGTGAAGCTCTATGTGCTTTTAGATCCATTTTGAGGGACATGATTCCTGTAATAAATCACAATACTTATATTACTTTTGTTAATAATATATAATACAATAGAATATTTAAAGTTTACTATTGTTTATAATAATAATGCAATAGATTTTTGTTGAAATAGACGTGCCGCATTACATTTGTAACGAATTTTAAATCATCCTGCCTCCAGGGAACGATATATTTTTGCATATAGTTCATTTGTTTAATTACAATCTGTACATTTTTCCGCATTCGTTTTTTATATCGAACGATGAAATAGTAAGGATGAGAAATGATTTACTGCGTTGATCTATCAAATGAATTTCGAACGCAATTACTTAATTTTTTATATTCGTGAAATGTAATATTAAGAAGCAGTTTCATTTTTGGAAAACCAAAACTTCTTTCTGTCATGTGAATTTCATGTTATTATTGCTACAATAAAATGAAAATTTCCTGGTAGAAATTAATAATCAATCAAACTTCGTCATTAGCTGTTCTATTACTCATCAGTAACACAGGTCTCTGAAAGCTAATGAATCTTTCTTTTTCCCGCAAATGCAAAATTTGAGAAATCTTGTACGTGGAGGTACAAGTTTTTAAAATATTGAAAGATGCTTCAATCAATCACGCCCCTGATATCAAAACCCAGTCTGAATTGCCGATCATTAATGCGAAAGAATTTGCACTCATCTGGAATTTCCAGTGATGTAAAATCTCAATAACGAGCAAATGGCAGAATAAAGCTCAGTTTAGAATTTTTGTCTTCGGTGAATTGAACTTTTCAAGTTCATATTTTAAAGAGGCAGTTTTAATTTTATTCGGTTATACGATATGATAATTAATTGTACTTTATTCCTTTTTCCTACTAATGCACCAAATAGAAGTTAAAAAAGCCAAAAATTTACATCAACAGCTTTCAAAAATATGCAAAACCACATTCACAATTTGTTTTATAGTCAAGCAGCTATAAACACTAAATTGGATTTTCCGCAAATTAAAAAAAAGGTTAAAAACGCGCACGCAAATTAACGCGCAACTAAATTAACTATTTGGAAGCACCTTGAGGGAATACCTTAAGATCACGGAGATCTTACCTTGCGCTTCATATTCTTCCGAATGCTTTTGCCGTTGAATTAGATCACCGCAAGGGAAAAACAATTACGAAAGTTCTGCGACTACATATGTTGAAAAGTATGATAAAAAATTTAGCAGGGATTTCCAGCGACCGAAAAGCCTTTGTTTCTATGCAATATTCATTTCCAAGATTGTTTCCCGATTTTATGTATTGCTTTGCGGTCATTGGGGAACATTCTTGAACTTTAAAATGCTTTATGGAGTAATGAGAGCAGATTATAATTTTATTTAAACTTTGACAAAGGGTCTTCTCTCAATTTTATGGCAACGTCAGTAATATGGAAATTAAAGATAAAAAAACTGTCTGGTTTTTGGCGTAGCTCAAGCAGGGAATAGCAGCTAGTTCAAGTCATTGCTCTGTGATTGAATAATTTTTTACCCCTTTCTATATCTTCTTGTTTAACCTGTTTTAAATTAAATGCTCCTGGCAGTTTCACATATCCGAAGCAATTTCTCCATGTATTTTGTCTGGGATTCAAAATTCGATTTTTAAATCTTGAGATGAAATTTCCAAAATGGCAAATGAGTAACACCAAAAACCACATCGTTTATCCCGTGTTTACTGTATAATGGGCTCGAAAAAAGCTGTGTTGAACTCGTTTTATATTAGTTGTATGGAGAAAAGCTCGGTTTATTTATTGCATTACACTATCACCATGCTAATGGCGCTAAGTTGTATTGAGTTAGACTTTCTATCTCCGTTCAACATACTTTGCGGGAATGCGGGAATTTCTTGGGTTTTTCTGGAAATAATTCCACTTTTTCTTATTTCTTTTGACAAAATATCCGCTCATCGTGTGTTTGTGACGTCGGATGAGATAAACTATCCGTCAAAAAAGTTGTCTCCGTTGAACCGCACTTAGGGTTACTTATTTATTTATTCATTTGGATTTTTTAAAATAATTTGTTGTCTGAATCTTGAATAATGCTAAGAAATTTGTATTTTCTGTCAATATTTAAAGAACCTAACATTCTGATAGTCAGTAATCTGATACTATAATTCTCGTCATATAAAGCGTATTTCTTAATTTTAATGGGCGCATGTATATTTTAAAAGTGTTAAGTAGAATTTTATATGTATATAATTAGTATCATAAATGAAAACTATTTCCAGGTGAACGGTGCGTACATTTAGCAGCACAAGGTAACCACATAGATGTTCTTAGGCATTTAGTACGATTTGGTGCTGACGTGAACGCAAGGGTAATCAAATCACATTTTTTCTTTAATAATACCAATACTTAAGCTTCATTTTATTAGGAGGGGAAATCAGGACGTACGCCACTTCATATTGCCATGGAAATGTGTAATGAAATGTTAGCAAATTTTCTTCTTGAAGAATGCCAAGAGCTAAATATCGAAACCACGACATATGCTGGATTAACTGCTTATCAATTTGCTGTTATATCACAAAATATTGAAATGAAAACGGACTTAGAACGACGTGGTGCAGAGCTTCTAACTCCGCCGGACAGTGACGTCGATAGTGACGTTGATTCAGATTTTGAGGATTCTCAGGTGAGCCTTCCTGTCAATTGAGATCGCGAAATATATTATTCGTTAAATAAAGTTTATCAATTAATTCTATGTTGTAATAGAATTGAATAACAAAAATAGTCGCAAGATGACTGCCGTATTAATATATAGCATCTTTTAGGTGTAACTTAATGTACTGTCGTAAATGTAAATCATATTTGATGTTTAAAAAATTAATTTTATTGTTATCTGATCGACTGATGAATAAAAATTGTTTAAAAAATTGTGGCTCGTGTGAATATAAATTAAAAACCTTAATTAAATTTTATTTTTGGGCATGCAAAGGCGATTTATATATTTTCTTTTAAGTTTTATTCAATTGATATAAATTTTTAGCATTTTTTATTTCTATCGTTTATTTTTGTTTTTAGATGTATGATCGATTTGGTGATCCAGGTTTTTTTGTGTCTTCTCGTAATGGAAATAACCCGATAAATGTTGCATAGATATTTATTTATCCAAGAAAATCGAAATTGCGTATTGCCAAAATGTTGTGCAACATTGAAACGACTTAAGTGAATAACGTACGATCATTTGTAAGCTTATTGTTAATTTTAAACGAATCAATTACATAATCATAAAAAAATGAAAATGAAAATTTTTTACTCATCGATTCCTTCAAACCGACACTTAAAATATTTTTTATGAATTGAATGTATCAGTATTTTATACTTAAATACTTTTAAACTATGAAAACACTAAATATTACTTGAAGGGTTTAATGAAAAATAGTGTGCCTTTAATTACGTTATACTATTTTTAAGCAAATGCATTATTTGAGGTACGATAATTTGACTATTGTGTTCATGTAATAATGTCTGTGTACATCAAGCGATACAAAAAATATGTCTTTAAACATTATCCAAAATATAGAGTGTGCTTCCGTCGCAAGCGAATTAAAGGTATAAGAAATTTATTATTTTTTTTTGTGATTTTTATTAAGTAGAATATTAAATAGGATTTCGATTGTATAAGTGCTAATTAATTTATTATAAATTGTATGTTATTTAATACTGGAAAATAAGTTTGTAATAAATATTATTTGTATAAAAAGAGTCATTTTTATATTATTGAGGTTTTGGTGTCATTCCAAATATTCCAACAAAACCCAAAACTCGTTAAATTAAAACCTCCATGATAATTTTAAAATAAAATGTCAATAATCGCAAATTAAATTAAATACATCAAAATTGCTAGTGTTTTTGAGAAAACTTAAAGGAAATTTTATACTAGTTTTGACGCTGTCCTCCCCTTTAAGTGGGCACCAGTAATCAGTAATTTCATGATATTGTTTTAAGAAAAATAAATCAAACTAATAATATCATTCATTCTATTTATCTCCACTCACGGTCGCTTTTTTTGATGAGCTGGTTTTTTTAATTTCATTTTGTATCGCCTTAGTGTTTAATTTTTTTCGTTTCAGCCGCAATGTGTTTTTTATTGCAAGAGGAATTTTTGGGACATTGTGAAAAATTTGTAATATGTGTTCGTTTCGGTTGCTTGATAAAAACGACTGGACTCAGCGAAACGTCTAAACAAGCATCTACTGTGAGGCGAGACAAAGCGAACTGTCTAAACTGGCACTAAGTCTGAGTCTACTTTATCCACGCATTATGGTGTGGCCATGTCCCATGGCTGGTGTAGACGCTGTGTCAAACGAACAGTAGTAGATTTAAGTAAGCGAATTGTAGTAGTTTATGTTTACACCTACATTCCTGTTTTCTTGAAAGAAAGGCTGCGGGACTTAGCTCATACGAAAATGTATAAATTTGCAGTAATTGTTACTTTCTTTCTTTGTAAGCTTGTGAGATATATTATAATTACAATTTATAAAGGATCGTTTTAGTTATGCAGTTTACTTGTGGCGGTGTATATGGGCGTAGTGGCGCTGGTCCAGCAAGCTCTTTTGTTGGAAAGCGGAATAGCTACTTAATGGGAGCTGGAGCATCCAGCAACATTCCAACGACACAACATCCTACTAATCCGAGGGATATATTAAACCAGACAGGTCTCTCGGCTTGGGGTCTAATTCTGATTATCATAGCTGTAATTGTTATGGCATTTGGATTCTACTATGGAGTTATTTGCTATCCACTTCTTTGCAAATCTGAAAAGAGTTACCCATATGGGGACTTGTCATCAACTATAACCATGGCTACTCCGCAGTCGATGCAATCAATGGAAAATTTTCAGATTGACGCCAAAGACCAAAAACATTAATTTCTACAGGTTAATAGATAGAAAATTTAGGTATTATACTCGAATACTAAGACTGAAAGAAATTCAACGCACCACCCATTTTTACTTATTTTTATATGCGATACAGACTGTGTCCGACTTTTAGAATAAAGAACATTTGTGAGACATTTCCAGATGTTAGTTTTATTAATTAATTAGTTTTAAGAGCCGGAGGTTACAAGACGATTCCACTGCGTCCTACCTAACGTAACAATGTTAATTCATAAAATGAAAGAGACTGAGGAAGTTCTGTAGGGACAACTTTATTTTCTGAAAAATGTACATGGTTGATTTCTATATACTGGTTATTAACTGCAGTCTTTAAAGCTCATCTTTTTCATCAAGATCGATGTCGGACAAATCAACATCATCTAATTCAGGTAGTTGGCCATCTTTACCGTCCCATGGTTCAGTCTTATATATTTTAGGCAAGGAAGCCCCTTTAACTGGAGCAGTTTGCCCTCGGCCATAGGAAATATCTCTTAAAAACTCATTGATGCCATCTCGTGAAAAAGAACCTTTTAGTACTGAAAATTTCATTTTTTTTAAATTCGCTACTGCCATTGCAGGGTAACCAAATCCTCCCAACTCAAGTGATTCTTCTAGATGGTTCTGAGCAGCTCCTTCTGCCCAGATCCATCCCCATTCCTTCCTTTTGTATTTTTCTGCCATTTCTTTAAGAATATCTAAATATGAATTTCTGCATTTAGAATCACAATCGAGTATATGGGGGAGAATTGCAACCACGCAGAGTGGCTTCACTTGGCACACGGTTTTTAAAACAGACTCGTCCGTTATTTCCTTTATTTCCGGGGCTGCAATGCTGTCCGAGTGCTTCTCTAAAGCCCAAGCGATTATGTCTGACGATGTTCTTCCGCCGTCGTAATCTACTGCATCTGACCGACTTTTCTTGCCAGCATGGAAAAATTTTATTGTAGGATACCCCTTCACTTCGTATTCTTGAGCTTTAGCTGTATTAACAGTTGCGTCTAATGCACCTAGTTTTACTTTTCCTTTTAATTCTGAAGCAGCTGCGGCCCAATGTGGGGCCAAATTCTTGCAATGACCACACCATGGCGCAAAGAATTCTACCAACCACACATCGTCGCTTCCAAGAACAAGTTTGTCGAAATTGGAATCTGTCAATTGAATGACTTCATCTTCACCACCGGAATCACCAGAACCGCTCAGGGAAACTTTCACCTATGCTACATATGTTATTTTTAATATAATTCAATAACTGGGAATTCACCTTTTTTCTAATTTCCTGTATGGCTGCTTCTGCAATACCTTGTGCAGTTCTCTGACCATTAAAATCAATAGGCGAGTTTTTGTTCCCTGTGAAAATCTTAATTGTGGGAAAACCCTGAATTCCATATTGGGCCCCGAGCGACCTGTGTTCGTCAGCATTCACCGCACCAAATTTAACTATACCCTTAAGTGCTTTCGCTGCCTTCTGGTAGTCCGGGACTAACTGTTGGCAGTGGCCGCACCATGGGGCAAAAAATTCAACTATCCAAATGGAATCACTTTGCAGAACAAGTCTGTCAAAATTCGATGGAACAAGTTCGGCCACATCACCTCCCGGAGCATAAAGGGATTTGGAAGAACTCACGAGGAAAGCTACAAGTAAACCTGAAAATATATAATGAAAGCAATTCGCCTTGAAATTACAAAGAACTTTTTACTGATCAACAGCCACATTTTCTTTAAGGAATGTTGCGTCGGTGTCGTGCTGCGAATTCAAAATGCAATAAGTAACATTTAAGAATTTTTGCTACAATATTCGTATGCGGTTCAATAAAAGTAATGCAAAAAAGTAAGTTAGCAGCCGGCTTCCAAAAGAACAAGGCCCGCAACAATTGATGGAGCACACAATCTAAGCACAATGAGAAGTACAGCACATCAAATAACAAGATGGTCCGGGAGAGGATATTCGTGGTTCGTTTTGATTGGCGCTAGGAAATCTTGCAATCGATTTGAGCACCATCTCTTGGGAAATAGCCCAACCTTATTTCATTAAACCCTTTTGTATTTTGGCCTTAAATTGCGGCTTTTGAAAGGATTTCCACAAATGCTGTGTGCCAAGCCGCATTTAAAATTTTTCTCATATCCCCAAGCACTTCGAAATTGTAAAATGTCATTTCATTTGACAGTTATCAGTTGTTATTATACTTTGTTTATTTTTTGTGTCACAAAAGATGTAATTTATGAACAGATATGTATTACCTACAAGCAGCTAGAAGAAACGAGAAAGGAGAAGGAAGAAACCAGTTGTGTCTTGGGCCACAGCACAGAGGTAATTGTCTTAAATGGTATTGGTTGAATGTATTCAGCCTCAATTTCTTTTAACAGCGTTAAACATACATAGCTATTACCCAGTTTCCATGGGAGTCAAGTTGAGTTTTGGTTGAGTTGAAATGACACCTTAACTCAACGACTTAACTCTAGTTTCCATTTCTGCCCTCCGTCTTCCTCCATCTTTCCCATCAATTTATTTTATTATAGATTTTTCTTTAAAAGTATTTATTAAATGTAAAGTCCCTTATGACGTCCTAGCGAGGGGCGACATTTTCACTTTTTGTTCCTTTGCCACTGTGCCGTTTTTAATTGTGTGCGTGAACTCAGTTCAACCTATCTATTTTCGTTGAGTTGAGCAGAGTTGAAAATCTTTAACGAAAACTCTTAACTGGGTCTTTAAAGCCTGAACCAGATATGACGTCCGGGACCGTAAGAAAACTGAACGAATTTGAGCTTAGTTACGGTACTTTGACAAATAGCCCTAAATGAAAATGTAAAGTAACCAGTAACAAGTGGAAAATGGATAGAATAAATAAAGTATTTAAGTGATTTAATTGATTTATTTAAGTTTTGGACGGAGTACAAAAAACTTAGAAGCAGCGAAATAAACAAAATGAGAAACAGCCACGGATATTACCGTGTTACAGGATTCAGCACAATTTTTTATTCACACAAGAATGAATAAAAATAGCTTTGAGTTTTTATTGTCCATAAATGTCATAGTTTCTTGGTTAAACAATCTAGAAAGCCTTCAATATCGCCTTTATCTGTTTTATGTCATTTACTGCTCCAAATTTATTAAAAAATTGTTAAAATGTGAACAGATTTTTTCAATATCTAACGGATGCTAAGGTTTTGTGCCATTCTTACGGCACCCGTACGTACCTTTCGAGAATTTAACGAACATTCGGCAAGTTCATTAAGTCAATTTAGGTCGGTGCCATATGAACACTCATGTTCGTACGTTAGGGTACGTACGGTTACGGTACGGTACGTCATATTTGATTCAGGCTTTACGAGGAGACATACGGTAAAATCCGTCGTTAGGGGTCAAATTTGTCGCTATGTTTCAGCAATTGTAATAAGTGGATGTGAAGTGAAGAATTTATTATTTCCTTGCTACACCGGTCTCTCAATCGGCTAATCTGGAAACAAGTATAACCTTTTTATTAATTTTCAATTAAAATCAAAATCAGCCGCATGAATCTAATTCAGTATTGGTTATCAGATATCAGATGTTTTTATAATATACTTTTACAGAGGTAATTCAAAGGCTAATTGCCCAGCATAAAAGAAGTCTTTGAGGAAATGGAATAGTGTTCAATTGAACAATCTGATCAAGTCGCCACCAATAAAAGACACAAATGCAAAGGAATAAAATTTATTTAATAAAGAACTATAAATATTGTTACTATTCTACAACAGCAATGTTCGAACTCTCTTAACTTACAGATGACAAAAACATCTAATCAAGTATTTCAAGTTCGCATATTGTTGAATCAATGCCTTTTAAATTGTATAAATCCTATTTGTGTAAATTTATTCGTATTCATTTGAATTTATAATGTAAGTTCTAAATATAAATATACTAAATATAAATGCCTTGTTGATCACAATCACTAAATACATTTCTGAAAGCAAAGGCATGAACAAATCTTTTTGATTTTTTTATCGAGCAACAGTGAAATACATACATCGCGTACTTAATATGTAGCTATCGTAAAGATAAAAATGCTTAATAAAATGTCACTGGAATAGCTGTAATTGTAGATGCGACATATTTTTTATTGAAACCTTTTTTATTATTTTCTGGCATAAGCTACGAGTAACTTATATGGGGCAATGAAACGTAAATTTTCATTTTGGTTCTGTTCAGTAAGCTTCATTGTTGCTATTATTTTAACATAATCGCCCAGAAATTCCTCGTGCATATTAGTTGGCATTCCGTCAAAAAAGGGATTTACCGCTTTAAGATTGTCTGCAAAGGAAGCGGGTATCAATTAGAAAAATTAAGTCCAATCACTGGTATCCTTTATTCTCACTTTTTAATGTTTCTAGGCCTTCATAAATAAAAATGTTGTCCCTTATTTCCACACTGTAGTCAACGAATCCAGTTTTTTTTAGCATTTCACTAAAATCTCCTACTGGATTCTTGCTGTATTGCATTGGAGAAATGAACTTACCAATATCTTTCATATACGGTTGCCATTGTTCTGTCGAGGCAAGCTGTTTGTATGCATCAAATATAGGATTTGTAGCAAGAAACACAAGAAGGCAGTCTCCCCCAAATTTAAGTAGATTGAAAATGTTCTCCATAGCTTTTCTGCAAAAAATTAAAAATGGTGAAATAGGGTTATCTTATCACGTCATCTTGCATTTTATAATTTAAGATATGCGAAGAATTGCTTTGGTGTATTTCTTTTATAAACTTGGCCAATGGTAAATATGGCATCTGCAAGGAGCGCTTTGCGCTTTTTAAAATTATTCCACTATGTTACATACATATGTTAAATTTACAGAATATTCGTAATTGAAATATATGTTTGTAAAAATTCCGTATTACCTCTGATTTTGTACCCAATGCAAACAATAAAAAGAAGTAACGTGATCAAATTTTAAGTGAAACTTTTCATCTAAATCCAAGCTAATGTCTAATTTTTCAAAGAACACTCGAGGATGTTGATAACTCAGTCTCGCATGCCGCACCATCTTATCAGACACATCCACCCCGACTAATTTTAAAAAATTTTTCGGCATTTTTGGATAAATAAAATCAATTGTAACATCACCACTACCGCAACCGATATCAATGAGGGAATCGTTTCCATCTAATCGCCATTGTATCACATTCGAGAATTCATCTAGAATTTTTTTGGCGTCGAAACGTTGAACGTCGTTCGCTTTTTTATATAAAACAGCATTATTCATCCTTGTATTAATGACTTTAACCGATTGCCCGTCCTTAGTAAGTCGCGCAAGACCCGTAAATATTCTCTAAATTCAAAAATAAGATCGGAATGGACTTTAGAGTTCTAAGCTCTGTTTAGTTCTCAGCTCTTGCAGCAGCTTTTTTATAATCGAAAACAGGCCAACGTGTTCTTAGTAAGTTCACTTTGGCGGGGGCCATTGTATGTTGTTTTTTATGCCTTACAATCGCTCCCATTTCCCTCGCGGTACTGAGATTTTTTGTGTATTTGTACGATTACATCTAAAATATCCAAAATTTAGAGGTGACCACTTCGTATTCTGGAATGTTGACGTACACACTTTCGTAGCCGGAAGATAACGTCAAGAGAAGCGGAAACCATAAGAGAATTTCTTAAATTTTTGTGGCCGCTACAATGCCCGCATAGAATTATATTATTCGTTGTAATGTATTTATATTTAGTTCAGTATACGGAAATTCCACGTGGAACGGGATAGGGGATTTGCTGGAACGTTAGAACAGCCCGACTATTTGTTGGTCTACAGATTGTTTCGTTATTGTTCTGTCCCCTAAGATTGTTAAGAGGTGTTAAGGTGATTTGATTGCTTCTCCTTCGCCCTTGCTCCTAGAAAATTTTAAAATCTTGCATTCGAAGTACCGGTATGTTTCCATTTTGTAGTCTCCCTGATATTTTTACCATTAAAGTTTTGTAATGTTGTTTACTTATACCACTGGCATTTTCAATGAAAAAATATTTATATTTATTGACTCATTTCAATCCTAGAGGTAATCAACGCGTCATTGGACCGAGAGTATTCCGAATTAAGAAATTTCTGTGTAAATGTATAATCAGGAACGCTACTGCCGCCAGAACAAATATCTAGTGCTTGGTATGACTTCCCTCAAGAAGTAGGTAGGTGCTTTAATGTAATCCGAACTGTACCTGTTATTTCATTCGCAGAGGAACTATAACAGAAGCAAATGCGAGGCTGACTTATTAGCATATTTTCAATGCGAATTCTTCTTTTTTCGACATTGCTAAACTACTTTAGGACTCTCGGTGGATTGAGATTTTTTTCTATGCTCATTCCATTAAGGTAAGACTGGATGGCTTTGAATTTAAACCCCTCGAAGGTGTTTTCGAAGCAACAATTGTATCACCCATTTTATTATAACCCCTAGAAACACCTCATCAATCTTCTCTAATCCTCAACGCGAAATGCTTCCAGTAGAGTTAAAAAACTAGTGGCATTCTGCAATCGAAGTAATGAGCAGGTCCACTATAAAATTTATGAAACGCAGCTAATTATTACTTTTACTGACCTTGATATTGCTGCAGCTCAGATGCAATTAGACACTCTAGACTCATATGAAAAGTCTTGCCCGTTAATTACCAGACATAGTACAGTCGTAATTTTCTGGGAAATCCTCCTTTCTCCTGAAATCGGGGGAGAAAATAATTGACTTCCACATAAGAAGCGTAATCTCACAATAAGCACAAGTTTCTCAGAGATATTTAGAAAAGCCTGACTAAAAAAAGGCTGCTATTGGTGCATTTGCTGACATCGATGGTGCCTTTGATAATACGTCATACACTGCTTCAAAAAGAGCTGCTACAAGGGGAGGATTAAATGGCGAGAGATATCTGCCCAGTTGTATTGTAGAGGGGCCCCGAGAATAAATTGAAACCCGAAAAGTGAAAACCCCATATCCCTGCGCACTAATTGCCTAGGGGCCCCAAAACTATCTCGAAACTCAAAAAGTCAAGACCGCCGTATCCCTACGTTCTACTTGTCAAGCAAGCACTAATCTAGAGCCTGAAACCCAAGCATATGCAGCACTCTAAAATATAATATGTCATGTTTGTATGGATGCGGATTCTTCTACTCATCATACTTAAATAGTAAATACTATTTTTCTTGCTTTAATTTCCGCAGTCGTCGATGACATCGTCATAGTCTATATTTTTTCCCAGCTCTCGTTCTATTAATATCATGCAATGACTTAAACGTGACTAGCCCATACATGATTTTAGATAATTTTCTATCATTTTAAATTACTGAAACCGCGTTCACCAGTTGCAACACCAATAGGTATCTCAATAAAAAGACGTAAGCAAATCCATAATTGAGGAAAAACAGATTGAAGACCTTTATCAAAGATTAGATTGGGATATTTAGCCCTTAAGTAGTCTCTTTACTACCGCTGAGGTAGTATAAGCTCGAATCGAGTATTAAGGAAAAAGAGAAAACTCACCCAGCGGGAAATGGAGCTAGAACGGTCCTTAAAAAGCTTGGGCGTCCCCCTTCCATTCCAGTTCAATATCTTTTTTAACATTGCATGATCGCAGTGGGGAGTACTCCTTTTACTGCTGCTTTCTAACCCTTCAACTTATGTTATAGTGGATATGAGAAACAACTGCAATGTCGAAAAGCTTTATATTTTTGTTCACCTTTGCAATTGCCTTTTCGTTCTTCCAAGCGCGAGTGTCGACAGCGGTTTTACCAAGCGGTGCCCCAACTAAGTACCAACCGCGTTCAATATGCTGCTTGACCACCGCATCGAACTAGAACCGGTCTACGTTTGCCGTTTTTTTCTGTTCATACAATTCATATTAACAGCATATTAACAGCGCTTCGAATTCGCTTCACTTAGTAGTGCTTCGAATTTTTCCCTCTGGGATAGCTTCTGGATTGATTCTGCCAAAAGAAAGATGAGTACCGAGCCCCAGAGCTAAGGGCAAGGGCCTGTCTACATAAGAACTGTTCCATTATACGTTGTACTATTTAACTTTAGATTCATCCTCGAATAAAGAACCGACCATTCGGTATCTATATTTAGTGCCCTGAATGAACTAATTTTTACGTTAAAAACTGTTTTTTAGTCAAAATTTTTTTGGAATTTCAAAATCCTTAAAGGGCCCCAAACATATTTTACCCCCAGGCCCGGAAGGTGATGTGGCGGGCCTGCTTATGTTATTAGCTTTCTCTTCTTAAGGAACTTAAAACACAGATGTTGACTTCGGCATATTTGATAAGGAGAACTCCGATGCTCAATGCACTCAGAATAGTTTAAATTGACAGCAAACTTGGCAAATTGCTTCAACCAAAGAAAATAGCGAAAAATACAAATGCTGCGTTCTCTATAAGGACAACTTTAGATAAACATAATGAGTACCTGAATCTAATTGGTTTTAAGCCATTCCACTTACACTTTGGCAATTTTCCACTGCGATAGTTCAAACATATCGTTTCAAAATGAAGGCTCGCGATTATTTTTGGCCATAACTTCAGATCTCGAGTATTTTAGAGAAACGAAACAATTTACTACGAAAGCTAGCAGAATTAATTACAATAGATACCTACCTGCATTTACAATGATATTATGTGCTTAGGTGTGGCAGTACCTAAGAATTATTAACAGATCAATAAACCATTTGCAAAATACATTTTATGACATTTTATGTGCGTTTAGGTATGAAAGTTGGAATACATATCTACAGAGAAAATACTCGAAATACAGCTTTGGAAATATAAGTCCTGAAAAAGGCTCCTCCTCCGTAAAACATTCGTCAGGAGCCAGGATAGTAACGGTAACGAAGTTGCAAAAAAAAGAAAATATCTCCACCAGAAAAGAAACGAACAAAAATCCGAAACGTTACAGTATAATTCCTCCTCGAATCGTCTGTCTCTTTTAGGTTTCTTGTCGTTTCACAAGGATTCAAGGAATATTTATAATAAAATCAAGAAGTATCCACAAACTAAGCGAAGTGTTTCAGTCCTAAAGCTGGTCTTGGTTCTCTTTGGGTGTTTGGGCTGGGGGCACAGTAGGGATGTTTGATGTCTCGCTTTTTCTTTTTCTCAAGGCACAAACATATTTTCCCGGGGCATATAAAAAGCTTACAATAAACTGAGCAAAAAAGTGAGTTAGTCTCAGCAGACGAGCAGCAAAAAACATAATAAAAAAGGAAAACTGAACAAGGAAAAGCACAAAACATAAAAATCTTATGTACATTTCTTTTTTATGAAAACAGCCAACCCAAACCCAAAGCTGGAGCCGTAGAGCTCCGACTGCAATTCTGGTGGCGCATGTCACTGGAAAGTGGGTCTAGAGAGGTTACAGGAATACGAAGGCAAGTCGGCGAGGCTCCCTAAAGCTCCCACTCCTTCTAGGGAAGCCTACAACCTACAGAATCTGAATACAGAGCACAGAACGACAGTAGTACATACGGCGACGAAGTGGTACCATGGAACAGTGGAGCTTTCTAGGAATTCATTGTGCTAAAGGATTTTCCCCAGCCTTTATGGGGCGCCCTCCCTTTCTGAATCCATTTGTATTCGTAAAACTTACACAGTCGGTTTCTCGTTCTCGGTTTCTTGGATTTCTCCTCGTGTGTGGCGTCTCAATTTGATTTCTTTTCGGTAAATGCCGTTCGGTGTTCTTGATATGTGTCGGTGCACTGCAGGTCCTTACATATATATTGGAAAAGAGACAACTATACTAAGCTTTTCGGGAAATCTAGAAAAACCATTTTTAGCACAGTGAAATATTGATGGATCTTGATGTGTGTGTGGGGTACCGTACTTACACATTGGAATGTCGTTAAAGGGCGTTGCAATGCCAGAGTCACACCTTAAACCAATCCATTTCCTTTCCGGAAACAATTCGGTGATTCCCCGGATCCGGATTCCGGGATGTCATTTATTTGCAAAAGTCCTTAATGTTCTGCGTTTGTATACTTTCGACGAGAGTGTGTGTCCAATTGATTGTGTTAGTGTTTCTTCTTCTTTTCTGAGTGTGCACTTGGATACATTTTTCCTTGAGGAAGATTTTATTTTGTACATTATATGTCCTAGCCTTCTTAGTTATTGCGTTTTGTTCGTTTTATTTCTTTGGAGAAGTAATTATTACTGGAGCACTAAGGCCGCAGCAGCCACGCCTATGTAGCGAGCAATAATTTCCAGAATATGCTGTGGTGCACTGCAAACTACTATGGAACCGCTTATATATAATATTTCAAGAATTCTTAAATTTCGGAATTCTCCTTCTAATGATTAGGAAACATTCCCCAGTATTCGTTGATCCCATTTTTTCGTAATTCAAGTGATAAATATTGATTCCGGAAATCTATGTGCTTTAGCTAAGCGCTCTGCATTCTGTATTCTGAGGTGCAAAAATGAAATTTCTTTTAAACTCTTTCACTTAAGTTCGAAGTTATTGGACAGCTCTGCGTAATTCATGCACATTCGTATTGTTTTTGTGAAGTAGCTTTGAATTATTTGACTTCAATTTATATTAAACTGATTAAATCTTTTTAGCATTCTTACATAGGTTTTGTTAAATCTGTGTCTATTTCATTAGAATGGTCCTTTTTTAATTTTTTGAAAGTAGAAAAAAATGGAGTAAATTTACAACCGTATGTGAGGCACTAATAAATTGTCTGCTGGCTTGGCAATCCATATATGTATATATATGACCACATTGATTCCAAATAGTCTTCAACACAGGCTGCTATAAAGAGCCCTACAAGCTTTTCAAGTTCTTGAGTTGGTAACACATGCGTATTATGAATTTACTTTTAATACTCCTTAATCAATGTGCTAATTTGGTGTGAAAAACAGGAAAAGGAAATATACATTTTAAAAAATTCCTACTTTTTGTAATATTTGTTGATCGAAGCGCATCGCGAATTACTGAAAGTAGCTTCACTTGTCTTTCGGGTTAAATTCGCTACTAACTGTGTCTTATAAAAAATAACAAGCTATTCAAAGAATTGCCATTGTATGGGTATAACAAGTGAATAATAAAGATATAAAGGCTGCAGTCCTTAAATAAGCATTCACAGATACGAAATTTATCTCGATGATGGCAATTGTGGACCATATTTTATAACATACTTCTTTAGTTCATATTTATCAGTATTTTTTAGTAGATCGGAATTTTGAAGCCCACGTTGTTTTAGTAGATACTAGTATTGTCAATAGGCCTTCTCCGGATATAGAAAGCCAAAGCTATGCTAAGAGTTTGAGGTTTCACGTTGAAAGTTCATCTTGAAAACAATATTGAGCTAAGCCTTCTTTAAAACAAAAGTGCACTGCTGCATAAGTAAGATATGTCTCCCTTATCTTAATTTCTTTCTACGTATAACACTGGTGGGGAATCTTTGGGCAAGTGGATCAGAGTTACCAGGTGATAATTGAAATTAAATTCCATTATCGATTAGTGTCGGCAAATTTAACAATCCAAGTCATGTGATGTTTTGAGTGAATCTATAGACAGTTAATTTCATGAACTTTTATGCATGAATTCACCACTGAATTCATCATCAGATTTCCCCATTGGAACTTAGTTACAATGGACGGCGGAGAATAGGAAAATCTTAAACAATACTGAATATAGCAAAGGTATAGTTAGAAGAAGTGCTAAAAAACTGAGTTTTCCAATCTAGAATCTTCAAGAAAATAGCGCATATTCTATAAATAACATTGCCTAACTAACATATGATGGTGAAAGATATTTCAGGCATTAAAATATTTCAATCTTCACCTTCGTGTATATGTAATGTAGACTGACAATTGCTCGAGAGCCCATCCTTTCAATCAATATAATTTTGAAATAAGTATATTTAACGGGAATTCGATTATTTATGGTGACGGTTTAAGAAAGATTTCACTCCAGTTAGACAGCGGTAATCAGTTGTATTGTACATTAACTTTCCAGTAGCTGTCGAAATTGTGGAGACCCGCGCTCACGCATACACTCTTTCGCGTTGCTTTCATTCATTTGTGGTAAATTTGAGCAAAACAGTTTTTTTTATTTGCCAATAGTAACGAGCCAAAAAGTATATATTATGGAGATGTGTCGACATTTAATTATCTTTACCGTAATGTATGTATCTGCAGCTATGCCTTGATCCATTGTGAGCTCGAGAAAACTCGAATTACATGTGAATGATGCTAAACATTCGTATCAACAGCTATACCCGCCCTGAAAGAGCTGGTCCCAGATACCCAAAACCAAGAACAATTTATATGAGGGTATAACAAGTTTAAGAAGTCAGATACGAGTCCTTCCACCTAAATCTTCTGCATTTGCTGGGAAGGTCTTCGGATACGGATTCTTTGCTTTAAAGATCCTGTAGGACTAATGGCTATTTAATAAGTCCTCAATTATAAACCTTAAGATGAACAAGGAACGTGAGCATACATAATCGAATGATGTTTTTAACGGAAGCTAACTATAACCATCGGCGTGCGGGGTGTAGGAGCAGAACTACCGTTTAACAATATTTACCGGAACCCTATTTCACTATATGCTGAGATTTTCCAATTTTCTTTGCTAAATTGTAACTATAAGTCGTTAGGATAAGAATAGGAAGGATATACACATGAGAAGCGAGGGTGCAGACTGGGATGGGTAATGAAACCAACACAACACTGGAATCGGGAAAGTGTGGAGCAAGGCGTTCGAATGAGCAAATGTGAGCGAACGTTTGTTAGCTAAATAAACAAAGCATTTCAGTAAGACATAATTAAATAAAAGGCTTTAGTACCTCCTATAAAATTTACATTCATTTTTAGTTACGGTGCTGGGTACGGACCCTGGTGCAGTTGCCTGGGAAGAATTTGATAAGAATCTCAGTTGATAGTGTTAATGACAACATACATAAAGAAATGAGAACATCCTTGACGCCAATGTTGTTAGATTAGCAACGAATTTAATGCCCCAGTTCCGCACTATAAGGACACGTCTATGTCTACGGATTCGGTTTTATTACATGAAAAGGGTTTCGCAGTTTACTCCCTGTGTCGGAGACCCTCGTCCTTCGTAGACATGTTTCGGGTTAACAGAAAAGCCTACTCTAATGCTGTAAGAATGAGGAACGAACACATTCGAAACAATAAGAAAATCCAAAATTGCCTGCGATTTTGAAAGGGGTGAAAGGATTCTCTTTTCCAAGTTTCCCAGAACCCAGTTCTTCATTAAATTTAAATTAAAATCACAAGAGGTTTGTTTGTTTAACCCTTTCTTGTTAGATTAATAATCCGTTAATAATATTATCTGATCTCGTTGAATTCTTTCACTCGTGGAGTGGCTTGGAAGGGCGCGAGTTCTCCATTTTTATTGATTGCTGCAAATGTAAAGAGGATTTCGTGTTTTCGTGTGTGCTAATATTGTGAAAATCAATGAATTATTTCTGCCATTGGAGAGCAGAAGCTGATAGTAGTGCTCAATCTGGGGCCATATTATTATGAATCCCTCGCAATAGAGTGACATGCGATGACATCAAGGTGTAAAAAAAATTTTTTTCCTGGCCATTTTGATAAAACGAAACTGGGTATTTTTCCAAACTGTGTCTTATCCCATATAAATATGAAATAAGAAAAACAGTTCTTCCTCATTTCTGAAAAAGTAAGGAAAGTGGAAAAGACACGTTTTGGAACTATAGGACTCATTTGTTAAATTAACATAAACACATTTTGACAGAATGACGCTTGTATAAATTTTTATAGAAGCATCTCTATTGGCTCATGTTTTATTAACTGTATTATTTCAAGGTGCAGAGTTTTAAATAAACAAAACGAAGTCCTTTCCAACATCTTTTTGGGCACATTTGCATAGCCATTCCGCAAAGCGATTATTTCAGGAGTCCTCTGTTTCGAACATTTCCTCAGTGGCGTAGTATCGTATGTTATCATAAAATGTAAATAAATTCTGGCTAATCGAATTTAGTCACCAGTTCTTGACAGCTATGATGGATGATGTATTATGCTAATGATGAATTAAGTTTAAACAATTCGGCGAAACTAAGGGACTGATCCTTGAGGCCGAGTGCCATGTCTAAGTTATTCACGTGAAAATATCCGATGGTGTGTACTTAACTCATCCATTGACTACTTGAGGGAGCGAAGGGGTTGTGGTTGTTCTCTTATTTTATAGAAAAATAATACCGTTACCAATCCATCTTGACAGTTTTTGTTGCTTTTCATAATCGATGTCAGTTCTATTATCCTTTTAAAAATTCGAAACATCGCGAACCCCTTTAGCTGCAAAATTAATTAAAACCAAATAAGCAATGCGCCTGGCTTGAGTAGGATTTGCCTTGCTTGTGTATATACTAACCGTACATAGGTAGCTCAGCCTCGGCACAAAAGGAGAAAGAAACTGAAAATTTTCTAGAAAATAAAATTTCGAGAAAAGAAAATCCATAATTAATTTTCACCAGGAAAAGCTGAGGGGTGGCCGGCCTTAAGAATGTGAGGGCCGCCGCTCCCACACAGCCATTGGGCGCTCTTTATGTATCGAATTTCATTCTACTTCTGGAGTCCCTAGCCCGGCGAGATGGATGTGCTTTGAATGGACCAACTATGAATCAGCTACCGCAAAGCGCTCTTCCCATTTAAAGGATCCCAATTAAAAGTTTTTCCCATAATTTCTTCCCAACAAAAGAAACCAGCGCTAGAAGGAAATGAAAAGAATTAAAATAATAATTTTCCTATTTAGAAGCGTTTTTGAGTCACCGCAGTCTTTTCATGTTGGCCGCCTTTGTGAGGACATAATTACTTAATCTTTTTAAAACTTCATCACCCCTTTTCTCTGGGTCGTTCGGGGCTTGGCTTGGGGTTGGATCGGAACCCAGAGCTGGGTGTCGGCCTCTGATTATTGCCTGTTATACCAGCGATTCCCTTGTTTAAGATTTATCAGTTACGTTTGTAGCGCAGACAATAAGGGGAGCCTGGGGTTCGCCTAAAGCATTTCGCTCGTGATTTCCTGCATTGTTGTTCAGTGTGAATCCCCGTAAGTTGTTTGCTGTCCGTTTGAAATATGTTTTCTATTACCGAAGAACTGCTTTTATTTCAGACATCACATGTATGACCAACACCTACGTTAGAAAAGTGCCTCAATTCATCCTTAAATAGCATTAACTAATTCATTTTTTGGCACGTTACGGTATGTCTGGTGTTACTGTTTGTGCATATAGTTAAGTTACTACGTGTAGATGAAAGGCTTGAAAGGTTGAGTTGTGGCTAAATTGAATTTTGCACTCGCGTACATGAGGAAATGAGGTTGAAATATCGAGTTGAAGTAGGTCGGAACTACGTGAATCGATTGAATAGCAATTTTTGATGTTTCGTTCAAAATTGCGTCAAAGAAATGGGATTGTGAAGTTCCTTTAAAATACGTTTGGTACAACTCCTCTTTGTATCTTTGTCTCCAGACACCCTCTTCATTGACTGCGATTGCGACCCCGAGGGCAATTTTTCTTTCGCAACTTCCAAGATCTTTCCCGTTTACCTAGTAAGCGTCCATGCTTCCGATCCGTCCATAAGTACTGGTTTTATTATCTACGGTTTTGCTCAACTTAAATATAAAACTCCTGCTTATTCTTTTGGACGTATGTATTTCAACATACTGCAGTATGTTTTGTTCTCTAGCAGTATTCTTCTTTTAATCTCCGCCGTTATGTTGCTGTCTTCGTTAATTTGCTGCAGCCTTTCTCCTGGCTATGAAGACTATGCCACTATCTGAACAGATTTGTTTAGAATTGTCTCTCTGGTTTCAATACATGGCTCTCGGACCTCTAACACAAGGTTAAATAGTAAGCAGTAAAGTGAGTCTCCTTGTCTGAGGCCTCTGCTCGTTTCAAAGGACACCGATACGTTATTCTGAATGCTTACTATGTTTACCACTTGACTCAGTGAGGTTTTAGTGAGTTGGATTAATTGATCTAAGAAGTTCAGTTTCACAACTGCTTCGTAGATTGTGGGTCGTAGCGCAAGATATGCTGTTTTAAAGTCCATGAAGAAGACGTGCGGCTCTACATTAAATTCTTTCGTCTTCTCAATTCTTACCGGAATGAAAACATCTGATTGGAAGTGGACTTTTGTTTCCTGAATCCACAGTCTTTCAAACTCGTACCGTAAGCTAGGATACAGGATATGCGAGAACATTTTATACGCTATATTTCGTAGCTTCTGCAGTTTTAACCGTAAAGTGAGGCGCCTTTTTTGTGAAGAGGATGTTACATTCGTCAGGTATGGCATGCACTGTACCATCTTACTGGTATATATTGTCTATACCTGTTGACTTGTTATCTTTAAGTGTATTTATAGCTTCTTCTACTTCCTGTCCACGGTAGGTTCAGGTGCTGCTTCTGCATTCCTGGGTTCTTTCGTTATAATCAGATGTGTGTTCGCCAGGCCCGCCACATCACCTTGCAGGGCCCGGGGCTGAAATATGTTTTGGGGCCCTTTAAGGATTTTGAAATTACAAAAAATCTTTGACTAAAAAAAAAATTGTGGTAACGTAAGAATAAGTTCATTCAGGGCATTAAATATATGTAGATACCAAACGGTCGGTTCTTTATTCGCGGATGAACATAGTGCACATAGTGCAACATAGAATGGAACAGTTCTTGTGTAAACAGGCCCTTGTGCTTAGCACTGGGGCTCAGTACTCATCTTTCAATCAATCTATAAGCTAATCAATCTATAAGCTATACCGAAGCACTACTAAGGGAAGGGAATTGGAAGCGCTGGTTATATGCTCCAATTGATCCTTTGAGGAATTGTATGGAACGAAGAAAACCTCAAACTTAGATCGGTTCTCAATCCATGCGGTGGTCAACCGCGGACCGCTTGGTAAAACCGCTGTCGGCACTCGCGTTCGGAAGGACGAAAAGGCAATTGGACAAGGTGAACTTTCCGACATTGCAGTTGTTTCTCACATCCACTATAACATAAATTGGAGGGTTAGAAAGTTTTTTATACTTTTGTGACTGCTTCTAAAAAAGCAGCAGTAAAAGAAGCACTCCCAACTGCGATCATGCAATGTTAAAAAAGATATAGAACTGGGATGGGAAGGGAACGCGCCAAGCTATTTAGTAGAGGAGGTGGCACTTGAAAAAATCGTGTCGTCCCAACCTTCTGCCGTTTGGTATATAAGTTTTTCAAGTAATTTCAAGCATTTTTTATAATAAAACATTTTTGCGCGAAGTGGACCAATATCGAGTTAGGGGGTTTGGAGGGATAAACAAAGGGGTTAAAATTGAAAAAAAAAATTCTGCCGCTGTATATGTAGGTTCTTTTAGGGCTAAATAACCGCAAATTTTTTTGACCATTTGCACCCTCTCCAAGCCACTCCTAGCTGAAGTTGCCATTTAACCCCCTACATCCCAGCAAATGGCCAAAAATTTCGAACGCAGGAATATGGCGGTCTTGACTTTTTGGGTTTCAAGATAGTTTCGGGCCCCCTAGGCGATTAGTACGCAGGGATATGGGGTTTTCACTTATTGGGTTTCAATATATTCTCGGGGCCCCCTCTGGCCTGGAGCCCGGGGCAATTCGTCCCAGTTGCCCCTCCCCCTATGTGGCAGGCCTGGTGTTCGCTATGCCCTTCTTCATCTTGATCCAGGAGTTTACTGAAATGTTCCACCCATCGATTTCGTACTTCTCCGTCTCGCTTAGAATATTTCTCTGCATGTCTCTGTCAGCTGATGCCTTACGGTAAATGTCTTTCTACCCTCTCTTAATTTTTGTATAATGTACATTCATTTCGTTTTTTCATATTCCGAAACCGTACCTTTTTCCTTTTTGAAAGAACACACAAAATAATTAAAATAACAAAGCAGAAAGTAAAAATTGCGAGCTACCAAATTCGCGCTGTGTAACTAATTTCGCCTACGGAGCCTGCGTCTTTATGCATAATAATTGCAACTCAATCCAGTTAGCAGAGCTGAGTTGAGTTGGGTCAACCCTATGTAAGTCGACTCGTTCTTACATGTAGTTGAACTCGGTTTCAACTTTTAACTCTCCATGTATACGTAGCAATTTTCAATTCAATGCATAGTATTAAGGCAGTCGCTGAGCTCTGGTCGTGCTCAGCGACTACCGTCGCTGTACAAAATGTATGTGCATATAATTCTAGGGCGATTCTACGTAGTTGAGCCCAAAGCAGAAGTATTTCCACAAACAAGCGAGTCTGCCAATATCAATACTGCGGCTTCCTAAAATAGGCTCCATTCTTAGATGAACGTTAATTGGTGACTTTTGAACTTGAAACGAAATCTAATTTGGTAAATTTTCGCGCTTGAAAATGCGAGTCCAATAAAAATGCATTTCACGGCGACGAGTGCATCGAAACCTGCGCGAACCTCTTTCAAGATTGATAAAAAGATTCCTCTTCTGGGAATTCAGTTTCCATTACCGAAAGCCACACACTCGGGCCGAAAGACCCTCGAATTCACTCACTGATTGTATTTTTAGCGTGATAAACCGATATAAACCCGATTGGAGGGTATCAATAATAAAAGTTGATGTCCTTTCCCGTGTGTATGTGTGCGTTCCTCTTCGATTTATTTATTAATAAAAAACATTTTATCAAGACAATTCCCAGGAGTCGCATAAAAACAATATTCCCCAGCATTTTAGAAAAGCTCTCGGGCTTGCAAATCAGTGCCTTAAGTACTGGAATAGGCCAAGATAAGCAGAATTTTATGGGATTATTGTTTTTATGGGGCTCACCCTCATCCGTCGAGTTGTACTTGCCTTGCCGCCTTTACGTATTGAAAAGCGATTTATACTTGTCAGGACTACGTCATAGTGATTTTCTGTATAAATCTTTGCCAGTTTTTCCAGTTCCTTGCCCGGCGGTGGGTGGCTTGCTCCGATTTGGCCACTGGATTCAGGACTCGGGGTGTGCTAAATTGAAATCGACGAAACTTCCAGTGCTGACCATTTGTTATGCCGGGAGTGACCAAAGGGATATACATCTTAATTTATATCCTTCGTCAAATTATGTAAAAATGAGATATTACTGTCCTGATAAAGGCAACTTGATAAGCTATTTAGGAATTGATGGATTTCGACGTGCAAGGCAATTTTTCCTGAAACTGCTAAGGTGCACTTGTAGATAACAGTTCTGCTCTAATCAATGAAAGCATGTGAATTTTATTGAGACCATACCAAGTATCGTTATTATGTGAAATTTAATATTTCGAGATTTTACATTTCATTTGAGATTTACAAAGCCAAAGGGTCGCTTGTAGACCGGGAGGGCGAGCGGCAGATATTCCCCTGCCTGTAGGACGTCTAATAGCGGTGGTTCGTGCCATTATTGATTTATCAAATGATACCACTACTGAATGAGAGTACGATACCATCATCATCTTCTGAATCACCCTTTTGTGATGAATACGTGCTCGTATTCATATAAAATCGCGAAAATCATCTTTCAAGGAATATGTGTACATTCCCGAAACGTATAACCACCCCCAGCTAAAAAGGGGTTTTGTTATTATTACAGATATGCGAGGTCGATACAACCAAACTTGCACCATCGGTGAGCTGCCATCCCTGCGCCTCTTTTTCCCCCAAAAAGCACCTTTGCCTTTCAACAGTAAGAAGCGAACCGTGTTCAATGTTGAAAACATAACGTAGTACTTGGCTCGTTTCGGAGTTCATATGTTAGTGGTGTGTACGAATTTTTATCTAAAATGGATACGTGGAGATATAAATATGGTTCTTGGGCAATTTATTTTGGGATATGGCTAACTTATCACGGCCTCTTATTGAGAGTGAAGCCGGCTTTCCAAAGAAGGGAGTCATTTAAAAGTGCTGCTTATCTCGTATTATGACTTTGCGGTACACCGGCTCAACGGGAAAACGGAAAGTGCCGCTTTTTTGACTGTTTGAATTCCATTGTTGATTTATTTTTATGCGATTTTCGGGCAAATGCGTAAGGGCAAAAACCAAATGTCTTTTGTTACTCTACCCTTAATATTGTACATGGTTGTTTAGAGTTTGAATTGCGATATATCTCGCTCCTTTGTTGTTGTTCGGTGCGATGAAGTGCATATTTGGAAGGCGGGGGTTTCTGAAGGATATTAAGAATGACTGCTTATAAAAAAATAAACGCGAGACTCAGCTGCTTTTATTATTATGCTAGGTAGCTTCGATTTGGCAGATCTAATATCGGAAATCAAGCATAGGAAATAAAACATTAGCCTTAGCCGGATAACTAAAAAGAATATACACAGTTATTTGTTTAATTTCTTCATGCAACTTGTACTTCTGAGAACTAGCTAAGGCGCCACTCTGAGAGCTCGACTTCTGAGACCGTAAAAGGATATCTTTAGTTTTGTTATGACAACCCACTCACTATAAAAAATACTCAAGTAAATTCCACATTACATCATGAAGCAAGAAAATGTCGCCAGTCTAAAAGTTTCTCGATTAATTAAGATTTTGCTAGGAGAGAGTGTGAAACAGTTAATTTCCACCGCAGACTAGAGAATAAAGTGGACCACGAAACCAAACACTACCATGCATAGAATAATACGGCGGCGACCCTCTTGACCTGTGTGTAAGTGCCCAGATATCCTGGTTCCTGATGCGAACAGGAGCACAACGAGGCCACGTAAATCTGACCAGCCCTGAGGCTACGTAGACAAATAAAAGTCCGTTCGGCAGGGGTGACAGAGCTTTTACGGCAAATAAATAAATTGCAGACAATTACTCTGTTAACAAGTTTTATTGACTCTTAAATGCCGTTCCTCTATTTACGGTCTTCAGCCTTATCCGGAGCCCTTTCGCCTTTTGTCCTATTTTCCGCTAGATCAATCTCCTTTGGCGTGTGATACTGGCCACAATAATACTCGAAGTGGACGGATTGAAATTAATGTTGGAAAATATTTTTTAGTTCGAGCGAATGTTTAGGTTTGAAATTGGAAAATGTTTTCGGAAGGACTGAATTTCCCGCTGGCAATGGCGCAAACCCATCGTCGCATTGAGAACGTATGCAGTTCTAGGACCATTGGACCGAGATGATGGCACGTGGCTGGTCGACTCATAGGTCGTTCGGCCATTTGGACGGAAAACACTGTAACTGCAAGACCAGGTCAATATGGAGCAAGCAAGTGCTGATGCCGACATCAAGGGACGTTCAGTGTTACACGATTACATGCGCATTCATTTATCGAAACGGTGACCACGGCTATTTATATTGTGGGAAGCACAGAGTCCAAGCATCCGTCTAGTTCAGTCCTTTCGGTCCCTTATAAATGCGGCGGACTTAAATTGAAATATTTAAATGAACCTTCTGAACGATCCGGACAAGAGGTGATTTCGCAGCTGAAATGCCCAGGCGTCATGGGGATGAATCGATGTGCAAATGTCACACGGCATTCAAGTGGATGGAGATTAATTGCTATTACGAAGATTGGTCTTTTAAGCCCCATTGTCAGTTATTCAGCAGTTACAGTCTCAAAATAGGACAAAGATTGCCAAATGGCACCAGATCGAATTTGCTGTGGGACTTAGTCGCAGGTCCTTTTAGCGGGCCGGGTTTGATCCAGGAATTTGTGCGATTATAAATGCGCCCCTCTGCTCAGACCCCCACAATACTGTTCTAACTTCCAGTTGGGAAGCTTCGAGTACCAAATCATTTATCTAAATTAATGCCTGTCGTTCGTACATAGGAAAACAAATCAAAGATTAGAGAAACACACGAAAATTAAATTAAGAAACTGAAATGAATCTTTTCCCTTTCGTTAATCTTGGGAGGTACAAGGGAGGCCTTTAAGGGTTTCGCAGCGAATGTACCCACACCCAAGACCAATTTGCTTCCTGCAGGCAAGTCAAGGGCAAAAAGTACACTTTTCTCAATACAGAAGAACGATTAAAACTTTTAAGGGTTGGAGCGGTATTTGATGAACGATTTAATGGAAAACATTCGAGCTATCGTTGAGTGACGGCTGTACGAAAATAACTACTGTGTGCGTGTGTACCGATTTACAACTACAGATCTCTTCAAATGCAAACCCTGCTCATGGGAACAATGTTAAGGGAAGTGTTTGTCAGGAAAGAGCCATTGGACTGCAAATTTTATTTAATACTTAAACATTTTTTACGAAAGGAATTGGAAAACACAAAAAACCCCCGGGAATATGAACTACGTATAATTAATCACTTCTCAGGAGCAACTGAGACTGTGGTATATCTCGTTTTACGTTTTGCAGCGAATGACAATTTTTCATTTCGCTCCTTTCCTACCCGAGCAAACTTGATGCCTCCATGGCACTTACCGAAAAATTATCTTTCTAACTGACTAGATCAACTGCAAAGGCAAAAAACGCCTCCGTTTACATAAAATTTAATTCGCGGTATTTCTACCGGAAAGCAAAACATCAATTCCCAACTAGAAGGAAACTTTTTTCGTGGTATTTTAAATTGCGTAGCGAAAAACAAATATCAAAGTAAACAAGAACTCGGAAAAAGACAAGGAGTGACGACAACCTAAACGGGGTTCTTGCATTCAGCCACTTGTCCCGGCTGTTTCACCCTCCTTGTGGGACGGAGATTGACTTCTTAGACTCAGAGGGAGATTACTTTCGCATGAAATTGACTTTTGTTGGCCTTTTTCCTATTTGCCTGGAATCACTTTCCGTTTGTCAACAAGTGGCGGTGATAACTCCCAGACGCGGCAGCAGGCGGCACCTATTTTGTCAGAGATCCCAATTTGAATAGAGCCACTGTTTTGCAAGTTGTTGATTCGGTAGTGAGTGCACCTCAAAACAATTAAGCTCAGTTGATTTCCTGCATTTTACGCAATTTTTGGAATACGCTAACTCGCCTAAAGCTATAAGTTGGTCTAAATTCTGTGCGTTAAGGGAGAGCTAATTAAAAATGACTTATACATACAAACTAAGCGAATGGGGGCAAAAGAGTGTTGAGGGGGGATAAAACCAGGCTTTGCTTACACCTCCAAGGTCGACGCATTCTTTGATCCATCATGAAGTTAGTACCTTTATCCGTTATCGGAGAGGAAGATAACTCGGTAACCTCAAAACGAACGGCATGGATAAATCAATCGATGGAAGATACCACTTATATCTTCTTACTAAAGGTGCGTTTAAACTATACGAGTTTTTTACCAGTTATTGCACTGGCAGCCAGTGTAATGTAAACATCTTGTCAGTGCACTGGTTGGGGCACTGGCATAAGCACTGACACGATTTTTCTCGTGCAGTCTAAACAGGCAAAAACGTGCACTGACGTCTTTCTCGTAAGCACTGGCAACTTTACAAACTTGTTAGTAAAGTTGTACGAGTTTTTTATTCAGAATCGTTATTTTCCTTAAAGTATTTACGTTTTTAAATTGAAAAATGAGCGAACAAATGGAAACTTTTAAAAAAGCGGAGTTCTAGAACTATAGGCGGTTCTTGTACAAAAGAAGAGATTAAAATTTTAATATCTTTGTACGAGAATTGTCCAGAACTGTGGATGCTTCAATAGGGACATATCGAAGTAGAAATTTGAAAACAAAATGTATGTACATACATCTCTAAACAATGATAAAACAGTTGTTGTCAATAAATGGCAAAATATAAGATCACAATCGCCTTCTTTTTGGTTTCTTTTCTTCTTCATCATGAAATAATAAGTATACAACAATTGCTGCAGCAATTTTTACTTGTCGCCATTTAACCGAAAATTCACTTGTAAATAGCCACTACTGGGTTATTCCACATCAAATCCAGCAATGCTCTGGACTCCCCTCAGAGAGTTATATTTTTTTTTAATTTTTGTTAAGAAAAATATTCAGATTTTTTGGACTACTCATTTGGTAGTTATTAATTTTGAAAAAATCGAAAATCGCATAATTTTTAATATTTTTAAGTTGCTCTAATTCAAAAACAATTTAACATAGAAAGCTGAAAGCCAATTTGTTCTGCTTTGATACTACATAATTTAATTTGATATACAACATTTATTAGAAGAAAAAAAATTTCCAGTTTTAAAAATTTTTTTGAGAAAACTCAAGAACAGATTTTTTTATTGTTTTGAAAAAATTGTATTTTGTGCATACAATCTTAAGATACATATATGCCAAAATTTAAGATGGGACGACATTGGGATCATATTGAAATAAAACATTTTGTACATTTTTTACAGTTTGAAATTGCTTTTTTCTGAAATTCCGCACGAGATATATTTTCCAGTGAACTGGAGTCGCAGTGTAAACACCATTAATTTCTATTGCCAGTGCTCTGGAAGTGGAAGTTAAGCACTGGCAATCCTTCTGTCATTGAAATATTTGCCAGTATTCTCTGCTAATGTAAACAGTATGCCAGTGCACTGGTTGCGACTGCCAGCGAAAACTCGTTTAGTTTAAATGGCCCTTATGGAACATGCTAGTTGTGATAACCAGGCCTGGCCGTTTCGGAATTCCAATGCAGCTTCGCTTAATTCTTTTTTAATGCTATCAAGGACTAGCAATGATCGAAATACCTAAAATTAAAGCTATTATATAATTGTTAGTATACAATAAGCTCGTTTCATTTTCCTGGTGTAATTTGACGAGATTCTAAATACTCCAGGTCGCAGACTGGAGTAGATGGTCGGCGTGTTTATGAACTCAATTTGAAACAAATGCGTCTAACATTCCATTTGCTGCTAATAAATGGCTATTGAAATATTCAGGATATGTTAAATATAATTTGCTCGGTTATTGCAATCACTGTTTTGAATGAGACTTATTACTAAACTAAAAGAAATGCGGGCTATGGATATGGAGCTTCCAATATATTAAGATTTCCCGCACTATTCAAACTAACTATTTTCTCTGAACTTCATTTGTTCTGTCATTATATGCTTGCATATGGGGTTTTCGCTGCTTATATGAACAAGTTTTGTACGCATATACGCAGATATTACAAAATGAGTCGGTTGAGGCTCCGTCATTATGCTTACAATTTCGAATAAAACTATTCTAACTATCAAGGGCAATACTCCTTAATTTATTATGTTGAGGTTATGCCATATCGTCCTGCGATTATACCGCCCCTGTATAAACTACGCTTGAATTGAAAAATGTCGTTCCATTTTCTATCTAGACCAAAGTACACCAGAAACATGAAACACATTCAACGGCATTCAGTGAAATTAATATGAATACAATATGAAATTTTCTTTATTGAATTTTTATGGTATCCCACAAAGTTAGACTGTAAATTACTTCTTGGCCCTAGAAAGAAATCGGAAAAATAACGCCCATCTCCACTTGTCAAATAACATTAATACCCTTAAGTTTCATCCGCACAGAGCACTTGCTTCTGCTCGTTTTTCCCTTACATGTTTCAAGTTTCATTTTCATCAAAATTTTCCCCGAGACGTTGCGATTTTGCTCTTCCAACACATTCCAGCGGCATATTACATATGAAAACTTTAGGAGAGGAAAACGGGATGGAAAAGCTACACCAGAAGGGGAACCCAGGCCAGGAGTATTTCAGAAAGCAAACGACTAGATCCGGAAGGATGGGCAAAACTTTTCGCAAATTCAAGAAATAACCTGAACTTGGTGTACTCGGAAGTCTTAGATGAAAATCTCATGCAAGATTGATGGCGTTAAATTGTAGACTTTGTTTGTGAATAATAATCAGGGCGCAAGCTGATACCCTGTACTCATATAAGTGAAATAATAAATCCTACGGATTTTATATAGTCTTTGGAATGATAGAAGACGCTAGCGGTATAATTATATCGGAAAAGTCGCATACAAACGCATTTTGGTAGGCGAGCGTTGGGATTTATTATTCATTGCGGCAGTTCAACCCTGTTCAATTCGGGAAAACCAAGGTAAAGATACCGAGTTGTCGTGATAATGGCTCCGTAGCATGCATGCAATACAATCTTAATCTTAGCAAGCACGATTGGAAATATAATTTTCGGTGGATCGAATTTTAAACCAAAATAATATGTGTGGGGCAATGCGTACTACGAGCAAAGACTATCAAAACAGAAGCATTTCTTATTTAAAGTACAGAAAACAAAATACTTGGAACAAATTCAACTAGAAAGAATGAATCTACTCTTAGGTTCAGTGATTCCCTTGTATAGGTTTATCTAAACAAAATTATGATAAATTGCACCTCGGCACCCACCTTTCAACTCATAAAACAAATTCAGCCTCGCAGCTACTGTACACGCAGCAAGAGTGTTATTGGGGAAGCACAAGCGCCATCCTTTGTATTGATGTATCCGTCTTAGTATATAGAAAAGAAACTAACAAAAAAGCATTTATCTCTGCAGCTTACATCACTTGGGGAGTTTCGTAGTCAATTTCGACGCCTCAACACGAATAGCTGGGGTGGTGCGTATATCTTTAACTCAAAAAAGAACAAACCCCTAAAAAATTGGAAAAGTCTTCGACGAAAATGTTGTTTTGACATTCCACCCTTGTAACATGATGACAAACTTTTTTTGACAAATGATGTTCCAACAAACGATGCAAACACACTTTCGTATTTGGACTTTCTCTGGGAGGTGCGGTTAATTACTTTCTCTGCAATTCTTCGAGATTTTCAAAGCATACTTTCATTATTAGTGGAGCTAACTACAAATAGAACTTTTGCAGTCGGAGATGTGGAAAAGGACTTGGTTTTCCCCGAAGCTTTAATATTTTCGAAAAGATTCACCACTTATCGACCATGATGAAGGTGTCATGTGGAATGTGGTCTGTTTTTTTCTCCGATTCAATATAACGACATCCATTAATCATACGCTATCGAAAACACATTTCCAGTTGGAGTGTCAGAAATGTTTATTTCACACTTTGGAACTTAGCAAATGACATTTTGCCAGTCAAGGGCGCCTTTTACAGAATTGAACGAGAACCCTTGTGATAAAATTAAGGTTAATTTACCAACACACATTAATGGAATGTGCAATATATGGCACTGTACTCTAGTCAAAATCTTTGAGATGATAACCTCCAAAGACGAAGGAATCAAATTAATTCCGAGAAAATTAAAGCTCTGCAATAATTACAAACCAAATAACCCGTTTAGAATTAAACGTCACCAAGGGCCTAGCCAGGGGCTATTTCGCTACCTCAATAAGGGCCACTTTGCTTCGAAGATGAAATGGTTTAAAAAGACGCGGACTGGAAACGTTTAAGTCCACAAGGGTTGAACTTGACACGTGTTCTTGTTCCTTCGTGTTTTCCGCCTTTCGGCTGTTTCCTCTGAATTTTCGTGCGCATTCATGATTTGATGCAAAAACAAAACCGAACGCTACATTCAAATTGAATCAATTTATTGACAGAGAATGAGTTGTGTTTGCTGTTTGCAGAAGGCAAACAATTAAAGAGCAGAAGAACGAGGCGTTGCGGGCGGAGGTGGGTGTGCTGGCAGCCTTGTGTTTATTATTTAATCCAACAGTTACCGCGCCCTTGCGATGGAGCCAGCAGTGCTGTCACCCCCAATCGATTGAAGTGAATTACTTGGCAAATACTCGGTGAGTCAAAAAGGGCACCAGCCCACCAGAGCTGCCACTGCACGGAGACGGAATTGGGGATTCTTTGGGCACATCGTCTAGTGACTGCTATGGCACTAATATTCGCGAACAAAGCAAATTGATAACTCAGGCAAACGGCAGAAAACGGTGGAAAACCCATTTCACAGGTAGGCAGATCCACACAACAATAGGCCGTGACGGTTCGCCGCAAAGCGCTTCAAAAGAAATGATTGCGTTCGATTATTCCACCTGCCAGTGATTTTGATGAATTCAATTTTTGTCAAATGGTTGTAAACATAGACCAAATACCTCCATCGGAAACCCGTAATTTTCCCATAAAGGCAGGAACGGCCTTTGTCGTTCAAATTCATTTCTGTTTGCTTTCTGAGGGAGTTTTGATATGTTTGTTCGTTTTTAGTCATTCATTCTTCGACTGTAATATAGCGCGTTGTGGGTGGGGGTTAATGACTGCAAATATTACTGCTGAAATACTTCCGTGATTTGGAACATTTTCTAAAAAAACATTGAGTGGACGCATGCCTCGTGACGTTCACAAAAATGCTTACTCACTCGATACTAACACATTTCCGGATAAATCTCCGACGTCCTGATTCGTTTCGTTCCTTTGAATTTCGAATAAACAGAAGCTTCCACAAATTGATTCGATATTTTTATTGCAATTTAAAATAAAAACGAAAAAACCAAGCATACAAAAATGCGAAAAAATAAGCCTTGAGGCTGGCGTAGGATCAAACCAAGAAGGATAATGGCAAAAAATGACGACCTATAAATGTGCGGGAACAATCCCAAATATTTTCAGGGAAATTTTTTCATCTCATTGGTTCCCTTATTCACCCTAAACACAGGGAGAAGTCCCTAGATAGATTTGGGGGTAATGAAATCGGATAAATGTTTATTGAAAAAGCATAAAACCGTTCCAGCAGAGTAAAAATATGCTTTGATATGCGCCGAATACTTTTAGGGTAGAGGGTGGGTTGCATAGAGCACTTGATATGGTATAGAGCGATAAGAGCACACCATATTGCAATCAAAATGTAAATTTAAGTGGGGATAAATATACATATCTTTCTTGGTTTGCGCTGAATAAAGTTTTAGCTTTCGAAATGCAGTAACTACCAAAGCGAGCACACTTTTAAATAAAGGAAGTTAACATTTGTAGTTTATTTGAGCTTGAGTTTGGTTTGCGATTAATTTCCGAATATACGAAACCAATATTAACAATATTAAAAGGTGGCAAGGGAGAATGCTATTGAATTTAGTTTAGAAATTGCAAAACTCCATGAATAGCCCATGAATAACCATTGGAGAGCTGCAATAATAAAGGGCTTCTATCACGCGGTGATTTCAGTAAGAGAAAGAGCTGACATTACTGTCTTAAGTTAAGATGATTTACATTTATTTTGTAGTAGTTTCATTGTTTTATTTATTATTCTTACTTTATTTTACTTATATACTGCGTTAGCATTGTGTAATATCATTTTATAACTACCTATTACCTAATATTCGTTCTTAATTTCTGTGCTTTCTCAACATCTACCCAAGCAGCCCGCAGACGCCTGACCTATCCTTTTCTCTTCTATCCTGCAAATCTGGCTTACTACTAGACATTGCACTATGCCTTGGACGGCATTACAGACTGGTGGTTCAAAATGTAAGAAGCAATAAACAAACTCCCGCTCTAGCAAAGCACGACAAATTGCTATTTTTCTTCGCAGCTAATGTAGTTCACGAATGAAAAATTGGAAATCACAATTCCGACTTGTTAATCTATTTATCACATCGTCGAAATGCCTTTGAATTAATCCCAGAAGTAAATCACCAGCCCATTAAACTGGACATCCGAATGGACTCGCTCAAATTATTTTTCCATTTTTCACATGGACTACGCCAGAGCGAGGGTCTTCCGACGGCAGCACCCTTGCTGCGGCGTGGAGTTTTCACTCACACGGCCTGTATCCTGTGACCTGCCTAAGTTTGTGTAACAATAATGAAATACTCAATTTGATAAAATTCTAAATTGAAATGTAACTACATTACCTCGGGTTGATGGAGCTTACGATTTGACTTGCTTTTGAATTCCCGATGGGAGCTTTGGGGACGTTCTTTGGCATATGTCGGACAGTTGTCGTCTTCTGACAGTCGGTTTTCTGTCCCATACGATGAATCTCTTTTGGTATGGAATGTGAAGGTCCCGCGGGTCGAACAGAGACATCTTAGAGGTTAGGGCATGGGTATCAGGAGTAAAATAAATTAATTACAGCATTCCTTCCGTATGTGATACAAATAGCACGTTCTGCCCTTCTTCGTCAAGCAGGGCATGCGACTAATGAAAGGAATTCAGCATCCGGCAACCCCTTTAGATCCCAGGTCGTTCGATAAAAATCCTCCTTCAGCTGAAAGATCCGCTTTTCGTACTTGTATGGCACATAATTAATAAGACAGAGCACATGTAATTATGTTCTTGCCGCTAACAGGCGTTCCATTGGTTTTTATTAAATTCCTTGCGATCACTTCACTAAAACGGGCTCATGTGCCAGATATGTAATTAGGAATTGGGACGCAGCGCAAATATGCCCCAGGCGGGCTACCGGGGTAGCCAGGAAGAATCATGCATTGCTGGCCTTGTCGAATTCATTTATATAGTCGGTTGAACAGAGATTCGAATGACATATGTGGTCATTAGAATAAACCACATGTCCTCACACCTTTACTTCAACTGCGGCTTCGGCTGAAGGGGTCCTTCTAAGTCCTTGCTGCTGGACAAATTAGCCAATTTCCATTCCTGCCAAGGCTCTCGTCTCCAGAGTAAACAAATTAAGTTGCATTTAGTCTTGTGCTATATTTGTAACAGACGGTGGGACAGGCACAGCTTCTAGTCCTGTTTCACTCCGACTCCTGACTACAACTTTAGAATAAGCCAAAATACGGAATTACTTCTCCAAACTTGCAGCATAAGCCCGTCGCATGGTGTGGTGTCCAACGTCTTTATTTGAAGCAAGTCGTTGGGTCGTTTAAACTAACGCAGGTGTTGCAGTTGTTCAAAGCTTTGCATTAATTATTATATTGCAGGAGCTATAGAGATATGGGAACGAGATATTCTATTTGGTGGCGGTTATGGGGCTACGTACCGTTAGGATTATTTTTCATGCATACAGAAACGAACCCTTCATCTATCCCTCCACCCTATCTGTAGAAGCATACATCCGCCGTATCGAGAGAATTTCACTGCGAAAATGTCGATCCCTTAAAAACGAAAAAACTTTCTGCCATCTTCCGGGCGGAGGTATCATGTGTGGACATATTTCTTTTCTTTAACTGCTGTGTAATGGCTATCATCAGTCATGTTTCGTTCAATACTATGATTTTTATCAAACCACAAAATCACAACTTGAAAGCTGGCTTCCAGCAACATGATAGATGGCGAATGTGACACATGCTTGTCCCAGCTAGCTCACCCATGCACGATGTTGATGGTTCCAACGTTTTCCAATTTTCTTTCTGCAATCTTCGCACTGTCATCATAGAAACGAAGGATTCAGATTTACAATACTTCAAAGCAGGATAGTAGCACTCCTCGAAAGATTTTATTTTCAGTTATTTCAGTTAATTTTAGTCTGGGAGCAGCGTTATTGTCCTGACGACATTTTACGACGCCTTTCAAGATTTTCAGCCAAATAAAAAACCGGCAGTGGTTTTCTCTATGAGTTAATTAGTGTGCGTCATGAAATAATTACGACTTCAGTACTCAAAAATTCATGAAATTAGAACCCGGAGAAGAGCAATTTTAATTCAAATGCTGGGGAGTTCAGAAAAAAAGGGTTAAGTGTTTTTACTTTGCAGAGTTTTAGGGGCGAGCTCAAAATGGAAAAAATTGGCGTAAAATCTTTGCTTCTTTACTTTCCTTTTTATTAGTTATTATTTTCTTTTACTAATATAACTTTTTACTTTTGTGTACAAGGGAGTTTTAACCCAATTGCGCCAACACACGTATGGCTGCAAGCGTTATAGGTTGTGGAGTTGCTACAAATGCCGAAAGTTTCTTCTAGCAAATATGTGCATGTGCAATGCACTATTTAAAATACTACACCCTATTTAACAACAAATTGAACCTCGAAATCTATTTTATCAATTTCTTGAAAATAACTTGAAAAGCTCGCCCACGTTTAATTCTGTTTTAAATGCAATAATGCGCCCCTCACAAGGAGATTAAAATTTAATAATAATCAGAGGGAATCAAAGATGAAACCGGATCAAGGCTGGTTGAATGTTTAACCATAAAAGTAATAAAAAACTTTTTCCACATCAAACAAGGCTTTAATCGGACAACTCCTTTTGAAATCGAGAACATTTCTGCTCATGCAATTCTTGTGAACAAAGAGAACAAATTTCGTGGGTTGTTAATCTATTTGCGTTTTCCGACTTGTTGCAAGAGGGAGAGGCGCTTAATTCATTATTACATTTTCGATCCAAGATCTAAGCTAGCCGCGCGGGCTTTGTTGACACGTCCATTGAATAAAATCAAACGAGTTAGAGGGGAATGGTCATATGTGAGGTGGACCTATAATTAAGGACTTTCATTTATTCGGGCAATGGGTTTTGTGCTCCGGAAAAAGCTTCAGGTGTCGGGGATCCTCGAAAATAGAATGAAGCAAATTAGTCTGAATTCTATTTACCTGCCGCGATGCCTTCTGTTTGGCCGAAGTTGCAATACTCCGTGGGGAGTGTAAAGCGACTTCAACCAATTTTACATCGAGTGATTGGTAAAATGCCTCGCGGCTGTTTCACTAAGAAAATCCTTACTGAACGGTGCTATAAACTCAACACTTAGCGCATTAAGCAAGAAAAATGCCAGATTGTTTCCATATATTTTGTCCCCTGGCATGTTCCAGGAAGATAAGCTCCGTTAAACATAAGATCAAGAAGATGATATCTTCGCACCCCTCGCTTCCGACCAACTTGCACTTTTGGGCAATAAAAATTTATTATTGGAAATTATTACGATTGACGTCCGGCAAATACCGAGCGTCATTGAAACGTGAAAACGCAATTTAGGTTTATTGCGATTGACCTGGGGGCCTCCTTGCTGTAAGCGTCACTGGGGTGGGGTCCAGCATCACGACCTTGCACACATCCCCGTATCACCCTATGCAAATTACGATTGGAACTTAAATATTTGAGTTAAAAATTGAATTTTCATTTATGCAAAAATTTGTTGGAATCAGCAGAATTTGCGCAAAACAGTAGGAATATCGCCCATAGCCAGCGTCCAACTTGGGGTCCGTAGTCCTGCAAGCGAATCAACTCTCAGAGAATCCATAAAAATCTGCTTTGCATTTTACTCAGCTAAATGCCTCTCTCAAACAGCTTTTCAACAACCGTTAAATCCACGATTTTCTTTCAAAATTTCCTTTGCAAATAGTCCTGAGTTGAACTCTGGTCCCAATGGTATGGTGGACTTCTTGCCACGCTACCGGTGCTGTGGCGATACTTTGTTCTGGAGGGGTGTGCGACTTGGGTATTCTTTAGTGGTGCGCATTAAATATTAAACCAACTCCAGCGTACTATGCTGAATCATGTGACATAAATTATGCGTTAATTCCGTTTTATAGCTCCAAAAAGTTGAAACTTCTCGACAATTTGTAAATGACGGTGAAATTTTTCAAGACTTGTTGCTCCGTTGGGTCACGTTCATCATCCTCGCACGATTAGCAGCTAAGAAAATTGCGTTTTTCTTACGTTAATTGAAAAGAAATTGAAAAATATGTTTCTAGTTCCGACATTAATTATTTTAATGGGTTCCTAGTATGAGTTGCTCAAATTTCGGATTCAGCTGCTGTTGGAATTTATTGCCTGAGATCTGCGTAATTTTATTCAGTTCATTAAGCCATCGAGTGTTTTCCATGGCCGTAGCCACGGGGGCGCAAAAGGGCGCGCAGCGCCCTTTATGGTAAGGACTTTTAATTGCAATGAGAAAAAAATTATTTTGTCAAACCGTAAGAATTTCTAATCATTTGATTTAAACTTAGATTTAAATTTTCTTCCGAAATAAATATTTCTTCTACGTCAAGAGTTTATTTGTGGCTTAGCATTATTTTGTCAAATTCAAATATCATGAGAGTATGATTTGCAAGATGAACGTTATTACGTGACAGTACATGAAAACAAGTGGTCGCGCGTATTGTTTACTCGAGTGAAGTCTTTCGAAATGTTCTCATCACATCAAGGCAACTGTTTTCATTGCTCAAATGATTAATTTGATTTAATAAATATTCTCAAATTGACCTGAATTGTACTCATTATTTTCGTTCTCACTTTCAGAAAATGTTTAGTATAAAACCAGCCTCAAGGTAATAAAAACACTATATATTTGCATCTTTTATTTTTCCGAACTGTTATTATTTCGGGCGCCAATAATTGTGCGATGAGCGCCCTTAGATATTCGGAGCTGGCTACGGCCTTGGTGTTTTCCTTGGATTATTGTTGAGGAGAAGGGTGCAATTTGCGCTGATGGTTCGAGGTTTACTAAGTGTATTAATATTATTTTCCTAAATACGAGAAATCTTCCACATATTATTTTACAACTGAACATGTTACTCGATCTTCTTTTCCTTTTTATTTGTGTAAAAACCCAGCTTCCTATGGTTGAAAAACATATAGCAAGCAAAACCATAAAATGTCTGCCACTATCAATTCCAAATCTATTGAAGAACAGTAGACCCAGGATAGAAAACAAACCTAACTATTAATTTCAATAAACTAGTTGGTTGGCGGATTATAACGGTCAAGTAAAAATCTATTCGGGTCCAAGTGGAGATCTATTCGGAAATTTACTCATTGAATTAGACAATTTAAGTAGTTTTCATGATTTTAGTGCCTCGAACAAGAAGTTACGTAAAAAGCTCGAATAACGGTCAACTGTTAATAGTCCGACGGCACCCAACTGCACCCTTAAAACTTTGTTGTAGCGCACGGCAAAATCTTCGTACAACATTCTAGTTTAACAACCAATTGCTGACAATCGATGTTGATGCCTTCGCCTTTCGCCTAGAAAACGTGGGAGCGTACCACCGAGCTTTGTTTGGACTATTCCGTGCATCTTTTACTGACACTGGCCTGTAGCGGGCTGCTGGAAAAGTGGTATTTTTACTCATGCGTACCGTGGCTCATTTGGGTGCCATATAGGCATTTTGAAGCTGTGCGTTCCTGTTTCAGGCTAAGAACGGGGAGTCTTATTTTTACTCGGGGCTGCAGTTCAAAAAGATCATCTCCTTGACCTATTACTTACTTCTCATCCAACAAGGTACTCTGTCGAAGATTGCCTCTCGGCAATTCGGACCGCTGTCTACTCAGCGCTAACTTCCCATACAAATATCCCACGTCAACCAAACCAGCTAACAGAACTGTATGCCATTATGGGAAAGCTTTAGTCCTTATAACGCCTTCTGAGAATCGCCACGAGAATTACGATATTTTTCAAACATCTCCAATATACGGCAACTGCAACCGCATGTCCTCGCACATCTGACTTAGACAGCGCATTGAACTTCTGGTTAAGGCATGCTTAAAATACATCCTTTGCCGAAAAGGTCATTCGTTTATAATGATGATTTACAGGCCTGCATTACTTTTTAGCTTCATGCGAATTTTTTAAGGTTGAATGTCTATTTTTATTGGATTATATTATATACATACGTAGGCATAATTATACATTGTAAATGAAAAAATAATTATATGTAGAAAACTAAACCCTTCTTTCAACCCCTCTAAAAATACTCCGGGTGGAACTTAGGGTACTTTCTGAGGTTTTACCCCAATTTCGTGTGCTCCACTACTGCATCCAGATTAATTTCGAGATTAGATGTGGATTCTAAAAAACCTTTCCCAAAATTCCGCTCAGTATCTACCTTCATGCATAAAAACTTTGCTGTCGCCATGGTGCGATTACTTCACATCCTCTAGATGAAATTAAATTACTTCAGCTAATGTTACGGTCATATAAGGTGAGTTCTACTTCTCATTTACCCGTTGGTGTTATGAGCTCCAGACGAGATGCTGCGAGACCACAGAGGCACTTGGCCAATTGCCCCAACTCTGTGCGAATCTTTTTACTCAGAAACTGTGAGATTATCCCTTTGATGGAATCAATCAAATTAAAACTCGGTGAAAGAGACCTTTCGATTCCCGTCCCAGCAATCAATCTATTTGGAGGCCCCACAACCCCGACTCTGCCCGCCAAGGGGCAACGTATTTATGAAGTTGTTTAAAGCCTATAATTTGCCGCAGATTATATGAAATTTAGTTCCATATGCAACTTGGTCTTCGGACAAATATCGTTGCGGGCACTTTATTGTTGCAATGCGCGACTCCGATATACATATTAACATGGTTTCTGCTTCGTTTTTTAATCTTCGAATTAAATCAATAATTTACGTGACATGAATATCATAGAGTCAGCCAATTACTTGCCGACCAATGGGAAATGCCCGCCAAAATGCCGTTTGGGTTTGTAACCTTTGTAGGATTCTCTTTGGTGCATTTTGTGGCAGTCTTGAAGTTGTGTTTTTGTTTCTGGAAATTTGCATAAATCGGAAAATTGGATATTCATTTCTTGATTCATTTTTCCATTATTCACTATGGGCTACTCCATCAATATTCGCGATATTGCAGATAATAATTCTTTATGTCAATTATTGCTAAATATTAAAATTGCACTTGAAGAAAATACTCTACTATGTATATCGCAATTGGCATTCCACTTACACAGAGTGTCCTGCGGCCCTGAGGAACTGACAGACGTCAACCAAGGATATAACAGAGGACTTACAAGGCCACATGCTTCCGCTTTTACTAATCCAAGATTTTTCGAAGGAAATGGCTTTCTTAGAATCCGCTAAAGAGTAGTTGGGTGAATCAACGCATTGTAGGAAACCAGTTATATGCAGCCATAACAAAGAAGATTTCATTTTTACCTTTCTTAAATTAAGCTAAAATTAAAACTTACACGGTTTTTACCTAAATCACAACCTAAACAGAGGGAGGGCAGCTCTTATTTAATTTATCAAAAAGGCTGTTAGGGTCTACTAGTTAAGGTTATTATATTCTTTAAATAATATTTTTTTAATTTCATTTTCATATTTAAATTGACATTTGCGATCAAAAAGAGCATCTCCTCCAAGTGGAGACCCAATTCTCTGTGGCAAGAATATACTTCGTTCGAAAGAAACTACTCCACGTCATAGGGCTGCTGCGCTAGACGCAATCACAAATAGGAGCCACGGTAGCCTAGGGGTTGCGACGCCCAACTACCATGCCAGAGGATCGTGATTCGACACCGCCAAGATATTTTGTCTTATTCAGATTATCGTCAGATAATATTGCTTCTTTCGGGTCTTCCACAGTAATACCTTTCGCTCTATTCGCCGGTAAGTACAAAAAGTGGCCTATCTCCTGTACGATCGTCGAAGCCAGCGTTCTGTCGCGGTAGTACAGGATGATAGCCGTTGGCTTCCATGTTATGGCATTCGGAATTATTTCATTTTTCTCTCTACAATCTCTCCGACTAAAGCTTACAGTTCGACATTGCACTCTAGATAAATCAGGGGCTTATCTCCGAGCTTTTGTTTTTCAGATAAAAAATCAGACATGTGTTGACTGTCATCGAGTCGCCGACCATGCGGAAGTAAAACGTCTCCTCCTCTGCAAAAATTTGTTGCCGAAACGAAAAAGCGGAACAGGTATTCTCTACTCAGGATCTCAGGACCAAAATCTGTCCGATTTTTACCAAGCTCTAAAGATAATGTCAGAGAGTCACTCTGCTATTACGGACCTTTAAATTCTAGTATATCAGCAAATTAAATTGATGATGTGAGGAAGGTGTTGTCACGAAAAAGCTAATACGCATTAGACGCCAAGACGACATCGACGCCTTCGTTTCCATCGCTACAAAGTGCGCTTAACGGACTAATAACTTTATTCGTTCACCTTAGCCGAATATTGGCATAAAGGAAACCAAGCGGCTTCCCAAAACGATCGATGAATGAGTTTCCCAGTACCAGCCATCAAGACGCAACAGCCGGCTTTGGTAGCCTAGATGTTAAGGAGCCCGACTACTGTTCAACTGGTTCTAATCCGCTTTGTATGGATGATCCTTCGTCTCATTTTTCTCCTACCTAGATAAAATTCCTTCTTTCTTGTATTCCTTTCTTTGGACATCAGCTATAAGCGTCACGTCCTGCCGCGGTAGTAATTGGATGGGAGTCTGGTGTAATATAACTGTGTGTTGGGGCTTGACTGTTCTTTCAGCATTCTCTCTACTATTTTTCCGACTAGACCTTGGTCGACATTGCACTCAAAATAGCTGCGTTCCATTAGGCGATATTTTCTACTCCCGAGTACTCCGGAGTAAACCACCCCTGCACTTATTATGTTTTACTCGTATTTACTTCTGATTTCAAAAATCGCGTTTCATTGGCTACTCCATGTAAGAGCGCTAGTATTTCATAATTAAAATAAATACTCTTTCATGATTTGAAAAATGCCAAATAAGGACAAATTCATCATGTTTCTTAAATTTGTTATGTTTTCTTTTGGCTTGCTTGATTTATAAGGCTTAATATGTTAAAAAAAATTTCATGGAAACAATTTTGTTTCAAGATGGATTTAATTGTAAGGATCCACCATTTTAGAAGAAAACTCCAAATATATCGCGCTTAGAAAATTGATATCGGATGCACCTATGCACACTCCACACCATCTAGTGTTTCCGACGTGATGTGGAAAGAACAATATTACAAGACGTATTTTCACCTTCAACGGTGCAACCTGACAATGAGATTTGTACAGGAAGCAGCGCGGGTTTTTACAGGAATGCACAAACCTCTTTCAACAAAAAAAGTGCAAAACGTCTCATTTTCTTCCAGTATTACAGAATCCCTGTTGCTAAAAAAACTTTAGCTTTTGGAATTAAAATCGGCGCCTGAAAATATGCAAACTCTGCACCTTTCAAACATGCATACAAAAAACAATTGCTAGTGGTCTTTATTTTTTGACAACAAATATAACAAAAATCTTAATTGCAAGAAGTATAGTTATAGATTGCTACTGACGACCTTTTAGCTGGTCTGTAGAGCAGTTTGTTTGCTTTGAATATTTCCGCAGATTTTGAGAGGATGCAGCTAGTAGTGCTGGAAGGCGTCGAATCTAAACCTACACCATTTACCCGTGTCATCACTGTTTCTAACATTTATAAAAACCTTTTTTCTCACAAAACCAGGTATGTACCTACATACATTAAATTAAACAAAAGCATTATTTATAGCGATTGCCTACAACTAAAATATTAATCTTGAATATCATAGCCGCGAGAATATTCTAATTTCTACACTTGAAAGGTAATCTCCAGCGTGTATGTATTAGCAGCAATTACATCAAGATTCACTCTACTCAGAGTTATAAAAAAAGTCGGTGGATCTCTGAAAGTAACTTTAAACTTGCAAAGTTCCCATAATGTACCGCTCGTAGAAGCAACTTTTAATGAAACAAATTTTCGACCAAAGTGCCTATTAAAGTTGATACTTGCGCCATTACAGGTGGATTGCGGACAGCTGTTACACCATCTTAACGCTTTTTATGAAAAATTTTCCAGTATTGCTGTCCTCCTGCCGATGCCACTAAAAATGAAAGCAAAACGGAAAATTCGTTTCTCGTTTCTTGCTACAGGGACGCTAGTTGGGGGTCAGCTATTATCTGACGTCTGTTGTGAATTACCGAAAAAACAAGTGAAGCCTTCGGGGAGCCCCATTCGGTATTATCGGGCTCTTCCAGTCCTGCAATAAATTCTGTCCATGAATCCGTGCCGTGTGCTGTGATGCAGGGTGGAATTGCGTGGAAGTGCTGGAACAATAAATCTCCGTTGTCTGGTCTGATGTTATTGCCCAAATTCATTGTGACCAGTAGACTTAATAAGGGAACATGGCATTTCTCACACGTTACACCGAGGAAAACTGAATTTATTGGCTTTCTTCCTGGTGTCGTATCAACAAATAAGCATTCCCCTCTCCACGCCGAGCTGGAACTCACTTGAACAAACTACGAAACCACTTAGGTGTACCTTTTGTGTCTGACTTAGCTGTTATTACTTTTGTCTTGGGGGGCTCGATTAGAGAGCCAAAGTGGCGCGAAACGTGAGCTTATCATTTATTTAGAAATTTGACAAAGTTGCTCCTTTGAAAATCTGCGAATATAATCAAATGAAAGCGACCAGGACGAAGACGGAGTCTTATTAAAGATTCAAGTGCTCAAATTGCTCTGTTGAACAGCTAAAAATCGTACAGAGTGTAATCACAGATCTGAAAGGGGAAAATTCTTTGTGCGTTTCTACAACTCATGCATAATTTATTCGATGATGATTATGGCAACCTCCTTTTATACTTTCATAAAGTTGATACGCCAGAATCCCCTCCCGCCCGGTCGTCAAGCCACTCGACATCAACCTAACGTCATCACATTCACAAGTGGAAAATAAAATAAAATTTTCCAATTACATTAATTCTGCCAAGAGTTGTGCTCCTCATGGGTAACATCAAGGATAATGCTCTATTCGACAAGGGTATTCGCAAGTGGATCAAATGTGCACAAACCGTGGCTGCAGCGCAAGAAGTTCCCATTGGGGAAGGACTCCGTCGGTTTAGGAACGCAAATACTTTCTTTGTTTGTTGTTTAATTAGCTGCTGATCAATCATAATACATCACCGGCGAATTCAAATAAGTGCGAAGTCCCTGGCAGTTAGCCAGTTTGAATTGTAAAAAACAGGAGAGAAAATCCTGAAATCAATCAAATCCGTCGAGTAGTGCAGCTGAAACGTATCTGTATCGACTTCTGTGAAGGGAGTTGAGTGTAGGGTAGCATTTGACAAATTGATTTTGGCTCGAGTTTACGTGGCAGCATTTTATAATTTTGAAATACCTCAGAAGCTGGAGCGATAATTTTACCCTGTCGTGCAATTTCCATATACTGACGAAAGTTCATTATTAATTGAGAGTAGTTCGCAGCCAGCTCTTTTCAGAAAGTGATATCTACAGACAAAGTGTATTCACAAGTGGAAGGGACATTTTAATTTATAAAGTCTACAGTTACAAAGAGATCAGAGCAAAGGATTTCAAAGTGCCAACCTGATATCTTGGACTTGAAGGTTTGTCAACTTTGACTATTTTAAACGAAAATGTTCAAAGAGCCTGCGGTTTGGGCCAAAGTGTAGAAATGACTTGAAAATTACAGGTAGAACGCTTTTTGAAACCCAAAACTTTTTACCCCAACAAGTTGGGATTACAAGATCGATATCGTTGTAGTTTTTTCTTTGTTGCCAAATTAAATTATGATGGAACAAATTGTACGGACCCATAAGCTTATTAAAAGTACGCAGATTAGTTCGTCATTGAATTACGGTGAAATGCGCCTGAGCGTGAAACTAGTGTTAAAATAATCGGCTGCCCTCTTCTATTTATTATTTTCACCCCAGCTCGTGTTTATCCCTTAAAGTTCTACGTGGAAACTGATTTCAGAGCACCTTGCGTCAGGGTTAAAGAAGGATCTCGGCATCTGGCTATTCTGAGTGTTTTGTTTTTAGTGAAATACTTCCTTCTAGGTACGGGGAATCTATTCCTGTATAGCCGAATGTATTTAATTTTCAATTTTGCAGATAATCAAATTTCGTGCGCCACGTTTGCCCCGAAATAAAAGTTCCATCGGGGTTCGGATATGTACGTGGCAGATTAGTTTGATAAAACAATTGAATCTCATAAGACCGGGACTACCTATACATATTTACCGAAAGATTCAAAGACAACGAGCAGGTAATCTACTTTCCATGAGGGTAGAGCATGTTTCGGGATATCTTTGATTTGATTCCGTGATAAATCTTTCAAAATGATGTCCCCCAGTTGCGTTCGGTTTTCAATATCTCAGCAGTTCGGCAGCTTGAATATAAAAATAAATTGCCCAAAAGTCCATATACATTTTCGGTTGAGAAAAGTCTCCCCTGGCTAATATCAATTCAGGGTTGATATCAACAATGGCTGCCTCGCTCTTCACACCTAGAGTCGAATATTTTCCGATAGAAGCCCCGAAAAGTGAAAAGTTAAACCACGTTAAGAGTGACATTTGATTTTTTAGTGGTTTTATGATTGTGGAGCATGACTTTCGTTTTATTCCATTCAAATGCTCGGTAGGGCGGCAAACACTTCCGAAGGGGACATCACCATTTGGAACTTTCCGCTGTGTCCTGATGTGTACAACAACAACATGTGGAGCACACTCCCTGTCAGGGGTGAGAACGTGTGCGGAAACTGGATTTAATAGTTGCAGGGAATTATGCAAAGATGCTGTACTATACCACTATGTTTCAGTATAAGAAACAGTGTGAAACTTCATAAAAAAAGTCTTTATTAAGAAAATTTATTTAATTTTATGGAACTGACGCGTATTGTCTATATTTAATGAAATTTGGCTTTTAATGTCAAATATGTTTACATACAACGAATCTAGTCTAGTTACGAGCATTACCTAGGCTTTTAATTCTGCGCCGGCCCATATACAGGAAAATAATTAAGAATCGCGGTGGTGTAAAAATTGTTCATTACATTGCGTGTTTTGATACAGTTCCGCGTTAAGAACAGCTGAAATACATAAGAATTGTCCTTTGCAAGTCGGCGCAGGATTTCTTTATCAGTTCATTACTGCATATCTAAATAACCCATTCCCAAGTAGACACCTTCCCGCTGTGTTAGAACAGCTTTCGTGTCGTTATTTCACTTTGGCAACAATAACCTAACAAGTTACAAGCCAAAGAAGTCTTTTCAAAGCTTACGAAAACTTATTTTAATGTCGTGCAAGAGGGCCTGCAGCTCTGCATTGTCCTTAGTCCTAGAACTTTCTGACTAGTATTCGATATCAAATATTGCTGCTTATCTGAAAAGGAAATGTAATGGACAGTAGAACGACTAATGCGGAATACCGTATGCCTTTCAAGTTCTGCTTTATTGCAGTAGAATTGCAATCGTTCTACAACAACCACTGACACCCTCAAATTACGTGCCTCCCAAGTCCCAATTCAGGGCTCGTATTTCGATGACAATCGTTGGGTGTCGCTTTGCATAACATTATGTTTGCTTATTTCTAGTTTTCGTTTAACGTAAATTTGATGGGCGTCGGAACGAAGTAACTCAATCAAATTTTCATTAGCGTGGAGACGTCGAAATTGCCAGAAATCCAAAATAGAATTTTAATCGCGAGGCAGTTAGGCTTTTACCTCTGAGAAACATTAAAACAAGTCGAAACACCTCGGGGCGAAGAAGAAATTTGAAGTCAGAGTGACATAACGTTTCCCCAAATATCCCTCCGAGGGAGGTTCGGCGCGCGTTAAGACTAGGGAGTGTACAGAAAGACAAAGATTAAAGGTAAATGCTATAATCAAATCTTTTCTAATGGCTTTGTGCACACTTTTTATTGTCACCGAGGGCGCAAAGTAAAACATTTTCTTCTCGAATTTGCTTCAAACTCTATGCAAATTTCATTTCCAGTAACGCTCTAGTAAATAAGATTACTGTCTACGGAGCTGTGAACTCACTTTTCGGTATAAATTTCGACGACTGGGATTATTGTTTGTGCGTCGAGGACATGCACGATTTGCAGGCGATTTTTGACATTGTTTCAAGAGGGTATAAGAGCAGCAATGCTGTTTTTCATTTAGGTAAAGGCAAGCTTTCGACACCGGGCTGAGTCCATCCAAAACTTTGACCAATAATTCTGCAATAGCTACTCCCTCCAAACGTGGCCTTGTTGACACTATAGTGCGATTGCCGTGACTGTACGATAACTCCACGCTTAGCCTAAGTTAAGTGCAATCAAGCTACATAGCTGCTTATATAGCAACAGCAATTTGCACAAATTGACTTCCCTCTTATTCAGATATCCTCGTAGGCACAGACGTGGAGAGTTGTTCATTTCTATTCCGAGTCGTTTGTAATTCAACCCCTGTTATCGTAGCTAACTACCACTTGTTGAAATCATTCCGCCTGGGATTTGCCACCGTCGGCTTAGATCGCACTCTCTCACTCCTCCGGCGGAGCTCATGTTCATTTCGGTTTATTGGAATTGAGGCAATCTGGGAATGGCAAACTGTTGTGATTTAGCAAGCAAATATTTTGATGTGACTACATTATGTCGACTACTCGAGATAATCGTAGCGATAAGTACCAGTTAAGGAATTATTTGATTCACGAAATGCCAGACAAAAGAGTAATTATAAATTAATTGTTATATTTCACTGGTGTATGAGAGAGCAAAATAAAGCTCTCTGTGTTGGTGATGTGTTAATCAGGGTACAATTCCATTCCAGACCATACCTGGCAATTAAACACGTAAAATTCGTGTTCTAACTTCAGGCAGAAATATAAAATGTGAAAAAACTCTCGTGGATCTCACTGAGGCAGAGGTCAACCGACAACCACAATCATCAGCGCTTCAATTTGTCTTTTGTATTCTTTAAATCAGGTTTTTAATGAAGGATTATAATTGAGGTGTTGAGTTAATAAAAATTCGCTACAAAGGGAAACAAGTCTCAGGTAAAGTAATGGGTTTGGTTATTGGCGTTCCTTGTCCACTAGCACTGCACAAATAATTTCAAGTTTCTTATGGCAATCCAAAATATTGAATTCGTTATTTTTCAGTTTTTCTCAATACCGGGAATTTTATGAAATAAATCTCCAGATAAAACCTCGGTGTTTTGGAGTCTCTTACTAAGTCAAGGAAGTTGTGGAGACATGAAAGCTCTACATTTCTTCCTTTTTAATCAAAATTGAAATCCCTTCAGTCAAATACCTATGTATGAAGACAAACTTTTGTAAAAATGTGTATAATTTAAAATTTTAGTAAAAACGGGGTAAGCCCCTTAACACTGAATATTTTTAATAGTTTTCTATGCATACGTGCATTATGTTTTCCTTCGGTTGCTATAAAGCTTAATTACTAAGTAAAACCAGTTCAAGTACCCGCGGCTGGAAAAAACTAGTAAATTTCTCATAATGAGTACTTGATATGGCGTTAATTGTTTGACTTTTTTATTTACAAAACGCTTTCATTTCCATCAAATTTTGTACTAATTCAGTGGCCTATGATGGATAGTTTTTTCCCGCCCGGGATAGATGCTCGCCCAATATGTAAGTGAAATATATAATTATTGTAAAGTTAAAATCAACTTGTCACCACATTCGATAGGCGGAGATAAATTGTCTTCAGATCAATTCCTAGTAGTAGGTACAAACAAGAATCAACATCAATTACCCATTAATAGATCAATTCTATATGCACTACAAACTCAATATACCACCGGGGTCCTTTGGTGTGTCTGGCAGAACACCTCAATCAAAGTATGCACCGGTTTGGTGAGTCCGGTTCCGTTGCTCTAGATATCTCTAAGGCTTTTGTAGAGTTTGGCACCCTTCGCTTAGCTAAATTCCAAGTTATTGGCATTGACTCAGTTCTAAAGAAGTATCGAGAATTTTCTTTCCGCCCGTTTAATCAAGGTAGATTTGGGTGGCCTCAAATCTCAGCCCCATACTCTCTCTGCCGGTGCCCCCAGTGTTAAATTTTATTATCCGTTCTTTTTATAATCTTCATAAATGATTCATGTCTGTCCCTTCCAACCGACTTGACAGATTCGCTGATGATACTAGGTACTCTGCCTTACTCATTCGCCTTCGTTATTGAAAAATGCCAGATTCTTCACCATCGCGGACTTATGTGGAACTCAATCAAGAGGGATATTGACCTCATTATTGATTGGGGCTGCCAGAATAGTGCCGAATTCAATGTCTCCAAAACGAAGTAGGTACTGTCTTGTTTCCAATAAAATCATCTTTCCATCCGTGTCAGTGGATGGTGTAGAACCAATGGCAGACCCATCCCTTAACAGCTTAAACGTATCATTAGTCAAAGAACTACGATGGAATGACATATTCCAAGTCGCCAAACCAGCATCTCCGTGCCAGAAATTTCTTAATGGAAGCAAGTTTCTCATCTAGTTATCGACCCGTGCTGTAATATACAATTCCTACATTCGGGTTCTTCTCGAATACAACTCCTTTGTTTGTGGGGGCATCGAAAACCACCTAGGCCTGGTTAGATGTGCAAAAAGGGCCCTCAAACTTATCGCAGAAGACGTCGTTGCCCCCCCATCGACTCTTTGAGCCATCATATAAATGTGGCAACCCTAAAAATATTCTATCGCTCTCCTGACTCCGCCGCCACAGATTGGCACCCGCGGCCCCCCTTTTCGAGTACTCTACAAAGTAGGAATTCGTTCATAAATAAAACAACCCGACTCTAAAGACGGTTAGGAAGCAGACGTGGTCAGGACTAGAGCAGCTGTTCGGCCGAGAATATCGTTGCCAAACCTAATAATACCGTCGCACCCCATTAGCTATTGCCTGCGTGTAAATTGCAAACGAAGCCTCCTAAACCTCGACCGCAATAAGGCAGATTATCCTTTGAAACAGGCACACTAATGCGGATACTTGAATAAGCAAAATGGCTATTTCTGCGGCACCGAAAATCCGCAAGCATTACATCCTCTCAAAGTCATTTCTTGATGCGGCCAATGAAAGGTGTTGAGCGATTAGCACTAGCTGGCAATATTGTTCGATTTAGACGCTCCAGACTTCGTTTTGGGGAATAGCAGCCCAACCGGGAACAACCCCAGAATTTGTGAGTCCCTAAAGGCGCACATTCGTCAAGAACTGGGCAATATTGATGTAAAGACGCTTCTATTGGCATTCTAACGAAGTCGACAACATTTTCGGGGGTTTTCGTCCAAGACACAAATTAAAAGCGCCTACGCACGCACATATGTACAGAGTTCTTTCAAAAATGGTGTACATATACTCTAGTGACCTTTAAACATGAAACATGTTGAAAATTTTGATTTCGATTTCCGGACCCCAACACTATAACTTCCCTATAAGTTAACAAACTGAAGCAGGGGGATAAACAGTCCATCTTTCTGCAATACTGTTTGCTAGGCCTTCCCCTTCTTAACCCCGACCTTGGATCCAGAAATTTATGTTGTGCATTCGAGGGAGTCCTGTTTCAGGTGCACTTCATATTAATACCATTATATGCCAGTGGTCAATTCTCGAATCCTCCTGTTTTGTGCGATGGAAATGAAACGTTCATATTTATAATAGTTCACACAAAAACCATTTGGCTCAGGACCAGATCAACTCGTAGAAAATGCATGTATCGACTTCAAAAGAATTTAGAATGGGGTTTTGTGACGGGATTTCCAATCTAGCTTGTAATATTATTGCTCTCTTGTTCAAGTTCTTTTCGCCAAAAACGATTAAACCGCACCAATCCAGCTTGCAGTTCGTTCGGCTATCCTCCAATAGATTATTGATTGAAAGCTCATGAGTCATTATGCAATCGCACACTTTTACACCGCAAGAAGCCAATTTAATAAAAAATTGTATTATTCTAAAAAAGTCGCGATACAAGGCATGCAAAGCCAGAGGCTCATCATTTGTCAACAACAGCCGCTTTAAGCCGACATTCGTTGATTAATTGAAGGCAATTTTGAAATTTTAATTAAGTTGAGGTAATTGAAGACAAATATTTCAGCAATTTACTTCCTCTCGTCCATAATTAAATCAAAGAAATCGTACTTTCGTCATCAATTAATAAGAAATAATTTCGCTCAAGCGCTCCCAGCTCGCAATTCCCAATAGTGAGCACCGAGAACCGAATCACGAAATCCGATCCCCATTTTCTAGTCCTGGAGAAGGTAACCCCATCTTCATCTTCCGTGATGCGTTGCCTGAAAGTCGACTGTGGAGATTTGGAGATTACCCAGGGTGGAAAAACAGCAGAAATTCCCTGTGGAGTGGCGTCGAGGGTGAGGGGTATGTATGGTAATCGAAGGGTTAAGAATAGCCAGAAGTAATCCACAAATAACATTCAAAGTTAATGTAAGGCTACACATGCACATCAAATTTTAAGTCAAAGGCAACGCCTTAGACTAATAGAAAAAGGAAGTTGATGAAAACTCGCCCTGAGCAGAGTTAGAAAATCAATAAATTATTTGTGATGACTTGGCTTTCTACCCCTTCAAAGAACGCTCGTCCTGTTGCGAACAGTCCAGGATGCAATAATACATGGCATGACGATAAGTCCGCACTTTCGTCCCTGCTCCTCGGATTCCTAATAATGTTTTATTGCGTGAAAACTAACAGATAGCAAAAATCTTTCAATTTATTTTCCGTGCTATCGCCTCATCTCGTTCTTTTATTCAGGTTTTAACTTTCCTCGCAAAAGGATATCGTCGACGAAATGGTGAGGACATCTCTCTTTGCCAATGGGGCCGGAGACAGGCTTATTACCGACTATAAAAATATGGCATTAAGGACGATGGGTTCATCTCAGCCCTACTATTGCGATTGCCCATAAATGCGTTTGCCATATCTCGACAGGACTTGAATGCCTCCTGGACGAGGCTGGGGCATGTAATGATACAAATTCTCGTAAATGGAGACACATTTGAAGAAAATTGGTATTTGCACATCTTATTACGGAAATATGCCGTAAACGGAAGAAACACTCTTGTCCGAAACTTCGAGTCCTTGCCCTCGTATAAGGGAGCAGACATTTGTAATTGCTGCACGGATAATGTTCAATTACATTCTGAGTTGGATCGGGTTTTGTTGGGTTCAGAGTTAATCAAACTTTTCAAGTTTTATTTGGATAAATATGGATTGCACTCATTAGGGCTGCGTGCAAGGAGCAATATGTTTTGGGGATCAGATTGGAGAAAAGCTCGCATTTTTCCAGGAGGAGATTTAAAAACAATTTACAGGTTGCTTTAGGGGAAACTGCAAAGGTTTTGTGCAAGGCATTATGGTTGTAAATAAAGTAAAACTGTATCGTTCCGTATTGTATCGTTCTTAACACCGTGTTTTTCTCCTATAATTTAACAATTCTGATTAAGTCTAAATTAAAACTATACTCTACCTTGCTTTTTGTAATCTTCTTGTTACTGTAAGAACCATTTGAAATTGTTTATTCCCAGGGATTTGGATATCTTCTTGTTATCGGCCTGACTTCCTCAAACTCCACGCTCGGTTAGAATCTGAAAATTGATTTATTATTATTGTAATTATTGTTCAAATACTTTATTGGTGCCGTTGTCTCGGTCTTCCTAAGACTAAGGTGAATCTTAAAGTTTACTGTTTACCCTTCCTCAGAACCGGCAGTGTCTCGACTAGTTTGGCGGAATTTCTTTTTATGATTTTTGGATTAGTAAGACAAAGCCTTGCAACTATGAATCTTTACTTTCTGTAAACAATGTCGAAATTGCGGCAGGGTCCGAAAGGACCTTTTTCTAGACTAAGTTTTGAGTACAGCCCTAAACCTCATATTTGTATGCCCGATCGCTCGAACGGGCTCAGCAGTCTGCCTAATGGTTTGCCGCTTACCCTCAGAACACAATGAAGCCGACAACAACTTCTACGGCAAAACAACAATAATTTATATGAGAATTGTCGTTGACGGCCTCATTGTGTCCCGGCGGTTACTCCCTGGACACAATGAGGCCGACAACGACAATTTTCCTATAAATTGTTGTTGTTGTCCCATAGAAGTTGTCGTTGTCAGCCTCATTGTGTTCTGAGGGTAAGGCTTGAATGTTCGAGCAGGGTCTCGTCGAACAGCGAGGCCATGCTACTCGCTGTCGCGGGGTAGTTATAGAGAACATGAAGAGCAGCGTTCGGTTGGCCACATCGACAAGGGTCCTCTTCAGCGGGTGGGTGTCCAATAGCCGGTGGGTGCCAATCTGCCTTTTTATTGAAGCCCTAATGACGCGGGAGCGGGACCCAAAAACCAGAGAGAACGAGAAAATAGTCAATTCACCAAGGGTACTTTGGCAGTCGCAAACCAATTCAGACTTCGTCCTACGGGACCTTATCGCCCAGGTTGCCGCTTGACTATCAGAAAAGAAAAAAATCCATTTGTTTTTGAGGCTCTTCTTAAGTTCTCGGGAGTGCATGCCAGTATAGCGTACACCTCTGCTTGAAGGATAGTTGCTGGGGGCCATCCATCTACGACACTAGTGCACCCTGCAGTGCAAATCCATGAAAATCCATGTTAGCATATTTTCTTTATGCACAGAAGCTAGCTCAAATTTTGAGATCTTAAAGCGTATGCAGTCCGATAGCATTCCCGCTTCCGGAATCGCTTCTATAATGGAGACTATTTAGAATGTCCTCGCACAAGACCAGCGCCGAGGTAGCCATTTGCTTTCAGCCGCTGTGTCGCGTTTATGGCAGATTTCTCTTACTTTCTCTGGCGAAGTGGAACCACATTGAGGAGAGTCGGTATGGTCGGGGATGTGCGGATGGCATGTGTGATGGAAAGGTGGTCCTTCTTTGAATTTTGCTGGATTTTAAACTTGTAAGCCCCGATCTGCGCCACCACCCTAAAGCCCTGTTCGGAGACTAAAACCTCAGAAATACCGTTGTATAATTCCACTCAATAAAAAGTCCTTTTTTATTGTAAAGTGGATGAAAATCACCTGCAAGAAAGATCTGTAAAGTTATAACGTAATCCCTGAAGGACCCCACCTGAGCCTGTGAAAACGAGGTTCAAATGCTTTTCACATTTTCTATTGCACAGTGCTCCGCCACGTTCTTGTCTGCAGCTCGTTGACTTCTGTTTGCTTTAAATTTAAAATGCATTGCGTTTCCTACTTTTCTCACAACCTTTGAACAAATACCGGGGCAATGGGTCTCGTATTTTCTGTTATTTTTGCATCTCGCCTGCCACAGAATTCACTTTCCGGTGTATTCTGTGTGCATAAGTCAACTTTCAAAACAAATGGGGTGGCAAGTATCGAAGGGTTGAAAGAAGTGCCTGTTTGCTTGGAGAGTCAGCAAGATGTGATGATGTTTGCAAAGTATTTGTGTATTTCGTAGGCCTTCAAGTGCTTGTGACACCAACTGTATGTCATTTAATTATTTATTTTCTGCCGCTTAACTCGCAGCGGCAAAATAATGCTTTTGAATTGGAGGTGTGGTTTATTCCATCTCTTAACACTATAAAACCAACCGAGTGGTCTCGGATTCGATGTTAATTAAAATGAATAACGCTTAATCACAAGCTTTGCGCAACCAACACAATACACAAAACTGCGAAAACTGACACCAAATTAAAATGCACACACACTCCAGATGGACCAATGCGGAGTAATTAATACCCTTGGAGTAATTTGGCAGCGCGTCTCCTGAGGCTTAATTAAAATTTTGAGGAGAAACAACGGTAGACAATGCGACACCTCAAAATAAAATGAGCAATGCTATTGGATACTCTGTTTCAACCACTGTCAGTGTCCCCTTTTGCATTGAGCAGCTCTTCGAACTATTGTCTTTGCCATTTCTAACCTAAAACATTGTATTCGATCTGAATTATATTTATTCCCTTCGCACTTTCCTTTCATTATTTTCCCTGTGCTATTAAAGTCGACTCGGAAATTTACCTGCTTTTTATGCGGTGCAGCGATTTCCTAGCCCGCGCGAGACAGCAGTTGGAGCCGTCCTACCCTCTGAGGTCTAAGAACATCCCAAAGACGCTCCTAAAACATTATTTTAAAGCCAAAAAATGAAACAAACTGCCACACCCGTCCGCAGCGAGGGGGATAAAGCAGCAGAAAAAGTCGCTTCTTGAGCCGGCATAAGCCCCCAGCAATAATGACGCCTTATTACCTTACATTTGTACATCACAATCTTATTACGAAATTAAAAGTCTTATATCTTCGTTTTGGCTGCATGAATTATAAACCTGAAAGCCCAGCAGCCCCTATTCAGGCACGTTTTTTATGCAATATCGTTTGTTTGAATGCTTCCGTCCTGAGGGGTGGAAGCTGGGCAAGGAAAACCGCAGTTGATACAATTGGGGTTTCCTGAAAGACTCCGGAGCCGCGCAAGGCGTGCACCGGCACTAAAAGAAGTAAAGGGGATACTTTAATGGATTATTGCAATTAGCCGTAAGGGAAACAAACCTATTATCACGAAAAAACTCCTACTCTTGGCTGACTTGAATTTCCATTTCTCCAGGATTCGGTCCAGGACAAATGCAAACCAAGGTGGCAAATGTCATACAGAGTCCTGAAGGGTACGTCCGAGGTACGGATAAATGCGCTGCCATCCTTCTGTTCTGTTCGCGCTACCTCAGGGGAAGTGCAGGCAATTCATGTGCCATGCAGCTTTTGTTGATATTTTGGTCAACCCGGGTGTTTGAACAATAGAAGAGCTCTTCCAATATCTGCTGACTGTGTTCGAGCCTACAGCGCCATAACTATAGCCGACATCGCATCTGTCTTTCATCACTAGATCCGGTGCTGGATGGACTCGGGCCAGCATAAATATACGAGCGGCATTGATAAAGTTGCAAAACACGATTAAATTGGTTTTGCCTGCAACAATGCAAACACTCTGTTCATATTGTTGCATTGTGCATTTTATAATTAGGTGATTTTATCAAATTATTTATGTTGTCAGAGATATTTGCCGTTTTCAAATGCACGTCACTGCAATATAAATCAAGAGCAACAGACCAAAATCCTTTTTATAAATTAAAAGTGGACTAAGACCGCATGCTGCAATGAGGTCTCGATGCAATTCAGAAGACTGAGCTGCTTCCTAGCGTCGATTGCCGATTTCTTCCAAGCGACGAAGCCCTTTTCATTTGAGCTGGTGATGAGGTGCCTGTTGTTTGCAAGGATATCGTATTCAGGAGATTATGGAATAGCAAAAATCCCGTTAAAATGACACAAACTCTTCACAGGCACAAAGTCTCCGAATCACCCAAAATGATAATCTCCGCAGCCGCTAGTTGCGTTCCACTCCTTGCAGATAAGTGTATTAATAAGTCACGAGCATTACAGCCCAGGAAATGAATATTTGAAATGTTTATCCGTTTGTTCATTACACTTTGCCTGATGTGTAAAACAGACTCGTCCTTCAGGAACTTTCGCCCTAAATTCCTTAATCCTTTACTAGTAGACTAATCTTTGTGGTCAGGCATTGCCCTTATTAATATTGGGGAATGAGTTTATGGAAGCTGTTTAAAATTTAATAATTTCTCCTTGTGTAGGCAAATCAGAGAAGTAAACAACAAAACTCGGAGCGAATAAGACTGTGGGAAAATCCTTTGAACTGCCTCCGAGAGGGTCGGAGTCTGGAGTGACTGAAATGAGTTTTCATCTAATATCACGACTCTCATGTGTTTTATTCATGTATTCAGAAGTTAGTTACCCAGGTTTTAATTTCCGTTGAGAACATCCAATTTCAGTAACCGACAGAAAAGGGTGGAACACATGTACACACATTTTTAAAACATTTTTAAATTACTTTCTGAGAGGCAGTAATTATGAAGCCTTTGTGCGCCGTATATTGCAGCACCGCTCCCCACGTCCCTGCTCCTGGAATTCACACCTTTTAAACTAGGTATTAAACGCTTTGATATTGAAATCTTAGCGTTGTACCTGGCTGGAGTTTCATTGATTTGCAAATAAAACGGTCCCCACATTCGCCGGCTGACGGGACAAAGTGTGACCAATGGAACTTTTACAGTCAGGAGCCAGCCTGACGTGTGCTCACAAAGCAGGTCATGTGAGCCTTTGCTGGACGCCCGTGCCTGTGCTGGCGCCTTTTTCTGCGACAGGGAGTGTGGCTTAAGGTCAGAGCTCAGTCGTGAAACAATATAAACAAGGACCCAGCACCCAGGCATTTAATTAAAATTATTTATGCTTCTGTCACACTGAGGCTCCTTTTACGCTGTCGAGCTGTCGCTGACGAGGTGTGAATGCATCTTTTGCTGAACAATACAACTGCGAAGGAGTGCTTGACCGTTCTGGTGTCCGGCAAATTAAAATTTCTCCTAATCACCCACAAACTGCCCGAACGCGGCGTGACCCCCCTGGCCAGCAGCGCAAACCTTCGTTTCATCGCATCCAGATCCTGAAGACCCCAGAGAGCCCCGCAATTTCCCTTATGAATTCAAATTAAAGGAACTGGTCTATGTTTGTGTATCCCCTTTCTTTATTTAAATTAATCATCCATTAATAATTTAATCTGATATTCTGCTGGAGCTATTTATGTAACTTAACTCGGGGTCCGTAATGAGCTGGACATTTGCGTAGTCACTGAAAACGTATCGAATTTCCATTTATCAAAGTTTCGTAAGGAGTTGCGAAGCTGCTTTCGCCTAATTCGAATTTCATTTGAAATCGAATCAGAGACGACCCGGGGGATGTGCCCCTGTGCCTATGCCCGTACCCACTGTTATTTGTCCGATTTCCTCCTCCTATTGTCTTAGAAGTTGTGTCTATTCCTTTCAGGCAGGCCAAGAACCGGCCAGAATATAGCAGTGACAGCGTCTTCAGGTCGATGGTTATCGATTTTATTCCTGCTCGCTTGTAAGGTACAACAAGTCCCGATGGTGTTTATGGTGCGAGACTGTGTACTTTGTCGGAGAGACGTCTTCTTCATGAAATAATGAAGGGTTCATAATTATAAACAACTTCTGCCAGTTTTGAATGTAATTATATTTCTCTCGATGAACAGAGGGGAGGCCTCGTGTTTCAAGTTACGATTACCCTCTGCATAGGGCGCCCCGGCTCCCCGCCAGAGCCTTGCAAGTCTTCAATTTCACGGTTTATAACAAGATATGCTTGAACTGAAACTTTCGCAAGCGAGTGGGAAATCCAGAGTCAGTCGAAATATCGAAACGTGGAGCTTTTTTTGCCAGGGGCCTGTCCACGGCCATTTGAAATGTAAATTTAGATTAAAGGGCCAAGTAATCAACTCACTGAACGAACCCTTTGACATTGAAATTCGGTACATTTGATCTCCACTTCTCGGGCATTTGCATATAAATTGCTTCCCGAAAACTACTATTGACTTGCTCCAGCATTTTTCATTGATATGCCCCGCAAAGTATTTCTTAGATTGCGGCTTATGACAACTTTGCACAGGTTGCGAGGCCCAACTTCGGCCCAGGAAGCGGCGTAAATTTAAGTATTAATAAGCCGCTACTTGTCGATATTGATCCGAAGCCCAGGGATTCCTTGCACAAAGGGACTCCATCCTTGAAGTTCGAAGCTTAAAGTACTCGTTGGCAACTGTGCAGGGACCTTCTTGTCATTTGTACGGGTGCTGTTTGCTATTATATTTGGGCACATATGGGAGACTCCTTCCTGAAAGCTGTTCTTCTGGTGGACGTGTTCCAGAGTGCAGAGGTAAAAAGAATCTGGGTGTTTTGGAGAAAAGAGGTCATTAAAAACTCGTCAGTCTCTTTACATAAAGCGAAGGCAGCGCCGGCGATGATTTCTGGTAAAAATACTGCTCGGCGGTCGCCATCTGTTTCGGTTATTTGCTTCAACAAAGTGCTTGGTGCTCGCTATCGGATTTCTCAACAAAAACGTCGAAATCTTTGTGAACTTATTCGGCTATGGCTTGTGTGGTCACGGCCAGAAAACGTGTGATTGACGAAGATTTATGGGCTTTGAAAATATTAAATCGGAAAAGGTGTGAGCTACTGTCCTAATTACAAAACTAATTTAATTTCCTGTCATAATTGATTTGGTACGTGCATATTTTAGCTATTAAGGAAAATAGGAGTCATAATGGCCGTGTATTAACAAAGCTTGGGCCTATGGAAATTGCAGCCAAATCTGAAAGTTCTCCGCGGAAGTGACCATTGTTCGTTGGCTTACTAATCCCTTTTGGCCGTCACCAGTTGGTAGGAAGTCGGCTTTGAGAGCTACTGCCGATTAATGTAATTGAGAATCATTTTTTAAAAATAAATTATTGTGTGATAACGGAAAGTGAAAAACACGATTTCTATGAGTCCGAATTTAGCATAAAAAATTAATTAAGGATATCCCGTTTCTTCAACATCCAAAAGAGCCACCAGTAGTCATTTATTGACTGCCAAGATTTATTTTCTTCGTGCTTTTTATAAGACCATCAAGAATGATTAATGAGAATTAATTATATGTTTTTTTATCTAATAACATTAAGGGTGGCGGTTCGAAAATGGAGTACCAGAAACCTAAAGACATTTTCCGATTTTTAATTTAAGCTCCCCGTCATTCATTTACGGACTCTGTGTTTGAGTTTTGAGACAGGACCCTCCTTTCCAGCGGCGGCCTGATGTATACGAGTAAGGTCTAAGGTAAAACAATGAGGCTGAATTTAATTTAATACTAACTTTGAGTTTTTTTAATCCCATTCATTACTTTCATTTTATTTTGACAAATTTCCTGGAAAAGTGTGTCAGAAAAATGAATGACGATAATTGAACGAACATTGAGGAAAGGAAGGTGAGTTCCCTTTGCTCTGCGCCGTAGCCTTGTGAATTTGAAACATTTAAAGCCCGAAGGAGTCAATAGTACTTGCTTTTTCGCTCTGATAATTCAATTATTTTCAAAAAGGAAGCCTACGGGGTATTGGAGAATGAGCGGAGAACTTCTTTCGCCGGAAGCTGTTTTGCATTTTGCATTGGAAATTTTTATGCTCGGCCTAAGTATTCCCGCCGCTCAGAGTAAACACGGACCGATTAAAAGGTCACTAAAAGGGTGAATCAGTTCCAAATCAATTCCAAACCGCCCAAGGAATCGACAGGAACTTTACGTATATTAATTGGATGTACCAACTAGCACTCGTACTTTATCATTCCCTTCACCCCGCCGACGAATTTTGACATTACGTTTCGTTGTGTGCGTGTTCCCAAGGCTTGGATATGGAATCGATTTTCTTCGATTCAAATTTATGAAAATCGCCTGCTGGGGGTTAAAAGGGCATAGGTCTTCTTAAAAGGATCAAGGGGTCGTTTCCAATTAACAGCAAGAAACAAACAAGCGCAGTGCGGCGAAAGGCAAGCGCCTCTGGCATTCCTGGAATTATAATTGAATTATTGTTGCGAAAAGAAAATAATCTTGAAAACCCCAAAAATCGAGAGACTTAATGCTATTGTAACGGGTTTTATTTACATAGGATGATTTCGAAGGGAGGCCCGTAAGCGGTAAGCAGGTTATTTCCTTTTGAAAGGATCACAATCTCCGAATCGAGGAAAGAGGCCAAAAGGCGCAAAAGAAAGCAAAGTGGAAAAATTGATTCCGAGCCAAGAACAACATTTACATACGCCACAATGCTTACCATCACAATAAAGCAGAAGGCATCCTCCCCACCCACCGCCCGCCACGCTCAGCGCCATCCGCAAGTACAACCAACCCCCGGAAAAATTACATCACTTACAGAAAGATGAGACATCAGAATTAGAGAGGGCCCTAAAATTGCTTTTAAAAGGCAAACAGCAGATGTGGCAGAGCATTTGCATGAATTTCTTATTCACCATTTGAATTTGGGGCCAAATTTTTTTGACAGCCTCTTATTATGTAGACCGGTTGTAGAAACTGTCTCTGGTATTTTTATCAGTTCTCCGATGGATAGGTAGTACAGGAAAAGGCTGCTGCAAGTGCCGACATAATTCACGTCAACGAGCACCATTAAATCGTTCGTACTTGAAGTATAGCGCCTGAGGACTACAATTTCTAATCCTCAGGTGTGGACCTCCAGTGCATAACGAATCAGGAACTGACATCCAGATTGCAAATCATCTGAGTTGGAAATGTACCAATTTCCAGGATATCGTGTGTACTCCGCAGCTCCGTCAACCGACTGCAATTAACCTTTCTAATTTACCTTCAATTAGCCTAGAGACATTTCAGAGGGATGTTATGATTCTATTGCGAATTGCAAGAATGATTTTCGCTTGTAATTTAATAAAACCTCGAACACGATTGTGTTTTGGCATGAAAGACTAAGTAAGAGTAGCAACTAAAATTAATACATTATTAAAAACTATTCCTGGGAATCCTACTTAAATCACTGGAAGAGTTTTCTATTTGATTACAATATCAACAGAATTGTGTAATTGTATTTTTATTGTTACTAAGAAGCTTATTCCGACAATAGAAGAAGTTGCAAATGTTATAGCGAAAATCAAAAATCATAAGGCTCCAGGTCCGAATGGTGAAACCACAAAAATCTAAACAAATGGTGGGAGAAACTATACCGTGCCTTGTATAGTCTCATTTACAAATTATGGAGTAGAAAGGTGTCGGAAAAGAATGGCTTCTAGGCCCAATTATCCACAAAAAATGCGAATTGGTGAACTGCGAAATCTACAGACCAATCACGTTGTTGAACACAGCTTACAAAGTACGTTCACATATTTTGTTAAGTAGACTGAAGTCATATGTGGAATGCAAAGAACGAGATTACCAAGCAGGATTTAGAAAGAACCGATCGAGAACAGGCCTGATTTTCATAATGACACAAACACTTGAAAATGCTGGGAAGAGAGCATTGATGTAAATCTTCTTTTTGTAGACTACAGGATACTTATGACTCGCTTTATAAAAGACAGCGGTGGAGCAACTTGAGAGAAATGGATTTCCCGAAAAAAAATAATAGAACTCTGCCAAATCACGACTGAAGGGTGTAGGATGGATACAAAAGAGAATACTAGGTTGTAATTCAATAAACTTCGCTCAAGAATCAGGTCTGCGACAGTACTTTTTAACATTGCTTCGGAAGGGATATTGAGAAAAGCAAAACTTAACAGAGCAAAGCATGTTGGTAAGAAACAATCAGATACTGGCCTTCCCAGATGACATACTCAAATTGGACGTACGTTTGTTTCAAAAAGAGAACAACGATTAGGGCAAAGCATCACCATCGAAGATCGTAGAATGGAAATTGTAGACCACTTTGTATATTTAGGAACAATGCTTACCTCGGAAAATAAGATAAAAGACGGCATTCATAGACGCAAGAAATCTCAAGACAATGCAAAGTGAGAATATATAAAGCATTAATCCGCTCAGTTCTATGCTACGGGTGTAAGGCTTGGGCATTGACTAAGCAAACAGAATATCAGCTCATAATCTTCGAAAGGAAAATCTTAAGAAGAATATTTGGTCCTGTAAGGATTAACCAAAACGAATGATGCATTATAACGATCGAAGAGCTTGAAGAGAGTGTGACGAATACGTGCTAGAAGATATAGGTACCGACACTTCGTATAACAAACTGGGGAGAAGTAGCGAGACGTAGCGACTTCTGGAAGAAAAGACTTCAAGATAGAGGTGAGCCGGGCTTACATGAAGCAGTACATTTGTCCCTTACACAATTTTTTGAAATGTCCCGGTTCAAAAATAATTAGTAATAATTAATTTGCTTGTATTTGTCATTTTGCCATTACAATAGCACCTTGCCTCATTTGAAGTAAAACATTGTACTGGCTCAAAAGAAAAAAGAGGCACCTCTTACAAACTCATTTTATAATCTTGGTCTACCTTACACTTCTTCAAGAGTCCGACTGTAGTGGAAGTATGTAGTAGGGCAAACAGCTTTTCGTCCTGCGATTAATACAACATAAGAGCGTATAAATAATGAAAATACCAATGTCTTTTAGCTGTTATCCTTCAGTTTTTAAAGGAAATATTTACGTGTTTCATCTTGATTGCAAATGGCAATCTTATTCGAGACGACGGATGTGGAGGGTATTTTCTGATTATTATTTTATCACAGACATACGAAATATAAAACCGGTCCTATAATTATAATTATGTAAATTTCATTCCTGTAATTAAAATCGCTAAAACGTAAAGCGGTTATTTTTGATTTAAACTGCGACATGCCATACTAAAAAATTTGCGAGCTTTACACACAATGCGATGTTACACTTCAATTAATTGATGCAGACTACACCGTAAATTTAACAGCGCAAATTGGTTGCCCACACCCCGACGCCACCCCTTCACTCGTTTAAAGTAAAAAAAGTCAAATATTTGGCTTGGCATATGAGTGTATGACCCCCACGACGTTTTAATGAATTTTTCATACCGTTGAGCTCAGTGTAACATTTACAAAATAAATAAACGGAACACACAATTAAAAGTTTTTATCGCCCGAGTAAATGTTTTTCAAAAGGCAGTCCACAACCCCGGGCGACACTGGCAGGGGCGTCCAGTGCGCCGCGGTGCATTGCATGCACTGAGATAGGGCGGCGCTGGTCGCCTCCTCGGCAAAAGTATAATTGTGCGATTCCCACTTCTGCAACTCCAATCAGGGACACCGCAAAAATAAAATACGCCAATTATTAATAAAGGCCATAATTTGGGTGTTACAACTTTTAATTAATCATCAGTCGACCCGGAAACACTTGGACGTGATTCACTCGGCTGCCGGGCGCTTAAGCTTTGGAAATTTATTTGCAGGCTGCCTGGTCCAGCGGCCTATAAACCTCTCAGTCGCGCGCTAGCGCTAGAACCACAGCGGCAAGGAAGTGAAGAAGCTCCAATAAGTTCCACCGGGTCTTAGCCCTAATCCAGCCCGCAATAACTCTGAACGGCGGAGCTGAGTGTTATTGCGGTAATAGAAAGATATTTCGTTCGGCAGATCCACGGCACCGTGCAGCATCAACCCCACTCCCTGCCGAGTCGTAATTCGTGACGAATACGAGCACAATAAGAATAACAAAGCAACTTGGAAATATTTTCATTACTGTCAAAGGGAAGAATTTATGAACCCGTCGGGCGAGGGTGGCCAGGGTGGGAGTGCGCTGCGAGATGCTGCTGGATCCGGGCTTGCTCGAATCTGGCAGATCACTCAGTGGGGAGAGTGGACGCACTTCGGCCATTGACGAGGCGCAACTTTTTCATTTTAATTCTAACTTTTAATGCACGTTTAATTTTTTAATGGCGAAATGCTTTTAAGCTCGCGTGCTACCGCCGACGAGTGCTCAGCGCCGAAGGGTTGCGGAGAGAACTTTCCGGGAAGTCGGCGAATTCTTCATTTGCAATAAATAACTCTCGCTTTTGAACTGTTCCCACCGGCAGGAACAATTTAACTTGGGCTGACAAGCGAAAGACAATAATAAAATGATATCTTGCTGGTGTTCCCCACCTAGCTAGTTGGGTCGTACGAGTCGGGATAGAAACTTGCCCTGGCACCGCATACGAGGCATGTCCTACATACATAATTCACCAGTTTAACCAGGTGAAGACACTCTACTCCGAGGACGTACATATTTTAATTAACGTTTTAAATTACTGCCGTCCTTTATTACAGGAGATTACATCGTTTCTGACTGTGTATTTGCTGAGGCTTCAACCGTGCCAGAATGAATGTGGGCGAGTGGAGGAGGTGCTTCTATCCGACTAGAATAATTAAACGCCGTTTTCTGCGGATCATTGTGCGAGGCTGAGCGGCAAGCTACCTTTTCGAGCTCCAGAAAATAATAATCAAAGAAATATCCAAGAAATGTACACACAGGCAGTTACGCGGCCCAACGTCGTCTACTTAAATATTGGGGAATTCTCCGAGAGCGTTTCAAGATAGGTCCACGACGAAGGTGAGTTGATACACTAAATTTCCGATGTAGAACAAGTGTTCGGTTACGGATTTTGTATGCAAATTATAAATCGTGCACTTCTAGGGTCATGCCTTGCTGCATATGTCATAATAAATGGTTCCTCTATTTCCCACCATGGATCGCGATGGTTTGCTTTTGCTACAAAATGACATGCGCGCATTGCTGTCGCGATAGAAGTTTACACTCCACTTTGTATTCGATCTATTATCAACGAGAATCTGTAATCTCTTCACAAGAAGATTGGAGAGAAATACTAATCTCCTGATAAACCGCCAACAATTCAAAAAAATGCACGTCGTTGGTTATCCTAACTAAGCATGTAATACGCCTTATGCCAGTTTCGTTTCCTTTTCATCGAGAGCGGTGTCTCGTCGCCATGCTTATCCAATAAAAATATCCTTCCCGGCATAAAAAGAACAATTTGCATACAAAATCATATTTCTGCATGCTACACAGGAGTGAGTCTGCGAGCAATATTTCGTCGATACCCTTCGCCTGCCGTCCTGCAAATGTACATTAAGTATCCGGCATCAGTCTATCCAAATCTCGGGTATTTACTGTTTAATTTTACGCGTATTGATTTTTGAAAGCGCCTGAATAAATACTTGGTCGATAAGAAAAGGAGGGTGCTGGTACTTGCAGGCTTTCTTCCGATTCAAATGGGATGGATATCATCAATTTGACTTGGTATCCTGTCAGGACGGGGACAGCCGAGAAAAATGAAATGAAATGAAATGAAATTTGAACATCCAAAAAATTGTGCGCCGCCCCTTCTCTGGAAATGGCTCCCCCGAAAATTTGCTAATTTTTAACAAACAGCTTCTAGTTTGTATGGGGTGAAAAATATACGGCGACAAGCTAAATAAGCATTATAAAGTCATTTGTTTGGCGGCGAGAGATTGTGTTACAGATTAAGTTCATTTAGAGGAGTTTGATTTCATGATGAACTGACACAAAGGCCTGGACTGCGCCACACTGCCTGCCGAGCTCTGGCATCGCTATGGAGAATACCGGCACGCCAGTTCCGCACAATCCATGAGCAATGATTTCGTACTCCTTGCTTTCGATAATTGAAAATACTAAAGCAGAATTTCCCAGCTAATCACGTCTGTGCACATTTAGACCTTCCATCCATTGCGTCTATAAACGAGCGCTACTTTGTGCTTAATAAGACCCCTGGCGCTCGGACTTACTTCCCCAAGACATAGGGAATAAATATTTTCCTTAAGATGTAACAATTAAACCAGCGGGGGACTAAATTAAAATGTTTATTGCCGGCAAATGAAGAAACTGGAACATCTGTAACGTTCGTTTACGCTCCTTCTTGCGGGGGGCACCTTCTTCCTGGCGTTTAATTTACGTTTGCCGTAAATGAGCTCGGATGAGCCAAGACCTTATGTACTCGTGTTTACTTCTTGATGTGTCTTTTATTTCAGCTCAAATGACGATGTCATCGGCAATGGGCTAGATTTGGTTCTTTATTGATTTTTTCATCCCGACTGCGGCGCAATTTTTAAGGTTGACTCTTTAGCAGGTAATATAAGACTCGGTGAGCAATTAAGGCAAGATATTACTAGCGTACTTGCCAGATGCAATTGCGACTTTTAATACTTAATAAAGGAGTTATCGTTGCTTATTAGCACCAACAGTGCTATTAGTTCTATGAATTATAGTGATATGAATAATTTTTACAGCATTTAATGGTTCAGTCCTCCTTTATTGTAAAGGAAAATCATTTTATCCAAGCTATCCAATAAGCTTCTTCTTCTTAAATGGCGCTGCAGTCCCTATAAGACTCGCGCCTCTTGAAGTCGTTCAGTCGTCTCTACGTCTTGCTATATCTATCTCTTGCTTCTTGTAAGTACGAAGTTTTCGTATATCTTCTAGCACGTCGACCATCCTATTTCTTGGTCGCCCTACGCTTCTTTTTCCTAGCAATCTTTCTTCCGAAGCTCGTACAACGTGTCCAAGCCTTCTTAGTCTGCTCAATTTTATTTCCTCATACATTCCTTCAAGCTCTTCGTTCGTTCTACTGCGCCATTCGTTTTAGTTAACCCTTAAGGGCCAAGTGTTCTTCTTAGCGGTAAGCATTGTCCCTTAATATAAAAAAGTTGTCTACAAAAAGTCGTCCTTTTCTTGTTCTTGCTGTTCTTCTGTATGCGTGTGCACCGTGACGAACGTTACATTATGAAATCTGGATTTAATTCTTAAGGTCGCGATCCGATCGCTAATCCGGGCGAAGTCTATTTTGTTGTAGGACAATTTATGTACAAATGAAAGTTTGCTTGCAACTGCCTTCTTATGCCATAACGTACTACCTGTTACCTTAAAAACGCACTTAATTTTTTTATAATCATCAAGAATTGTAGCTTGAGGCGGTTTTTAGTGCTACTCTAGGAATACAAACACAGTTTTGAAATCGCGATTCTTTAATGAGCAAGAGCAATCACAACTAAAAGGACTTGTGCGTATTTTCTTATAATTTCATATGTTTTATAATTAAACCCGAAAGGGCAGAAAACCACTGCCAAACTATCCTTTAATCTTTCAGCCATTGTAGACTTGTTGGGGATGAAACCCAAGACTGCCATCATAATTCATCTGTACACAACTCATCAGTCTCTTTATTGTGGCATTTCCCTGGAGTTGTGCACAATGCGAACGATTTTCTGCTTTTTATTTATTTGTAGTGAAACATAATATTTTTCCGAGTTCGTTTGCCAAACAAAGGAATAACAGAATCAAAACACCATCGAGCCCCATTACCGCCGCCAGGAGGAAACAAAAGTGCGGCATTGTATTAGGGCCCATTCATATCACCGGTAGTCGGCACTGATGACTCGATTCGTTCTAACCCTTCGCTTAACAGCTGTACAGGGTGCAGTGTAACACATTTTGATAACCACGTCCACAATTTGTTTTGATTTAGGCTCTCCGGCCTCGGACCCAGCACTGAATGCGTTTCGTCTACTTGCACGTCTGTTTCCCCTTACAATAACGATAGGTATTACTGCGCGTAATAGCGCTGCAGAGTGCATCTCCTGTTATGATGTCATAACGGTAAAGTTTTATCTGGATGCAATTTAGCGGCCTATTCGTTGCCTCAAACCAGCCTTGCGAGGGGATGAAGTCCAAAACGATTTTCAATTGCAGTATAAGTGCACCAGTGTAGTGTCGTAACACGACCCTTTTCATCGAGCTACTTAATTAATTGCTCAATAAAATTAATATATACTCGAATAAAACACAGCACGCAGATGCAACTGTGTGTAGTACTTGACCGTATTTTCGCAACAAACTGCAGTCACAGCGATGCTCTGGGCTCACACCCACTATCTCGCCCGGGAGTCTCCAAGGCTTTATGCAAGGTTCAACTGGAATAAAACCAAACCGAACACGTGAAAATGTGTATAGTTATTAACAAACGAGCCATGCAAAGAGCATCGTTCTCAATTAAGCTGTTTAGTGCGCTTTATGTCCGCACAGTCCCCAAGCGAGGGCTTTGCCAACTGCTAAAAAGCCGCAAAATTATTATTGAGTACAAAAAGGATTCTCTTTCAACGACCATCGTCTACTTCCCAGTTAATAGATCTTTTTTTGATTTTTACCCATCCTCAGTCTGTATTTTGCTGGGCTCATATAAATAGTGTGCTGCTGCTTTTTTTACAAAGTTCACACATCCTACATGCAGAGCGTGTCTCTACATGATATCGAAGCATTAGACAAGATGGGATTGGCAGGCCTGGTAATAACCCTTCGACATTTCATCCCTTCTGTGTAGTGCCCAGGTTATCGTTGCCAGCTTTGTAGCTTCGCCAACGAGTACCAAGCGTCCGTCATGTTTTGAAAGGTATGAATACGCTCCAAAGCCACACATATGACAATAAATGGTCAGTTCGGTATCGTATCAGGAATCATATGTGATTGCAGTTTATGTTTGCTTAATAAATACGACAGGGACGTGGTAGCCTGGAAGGCAGAGGCTCAAGCCCGACTAGGAATGCTTGCGAAATTATACTGTACGACAACAGTGCAGCCGGCATATATCCAAATGCAATTCAATTAACGGTCGGAAAAGTTCACACAAGTGTTTGGAAATGCCTCTCGCTTTGAGGAGAAAGTGTTTATTCTTGGTTACAAATACAGATGGTAATGAGCAGTGGTTGTAATAGATGGAATGATGAATGTTGTGCAGAGAGTGTGGCCGATTTCAGTAATATTATTAGTAAATTTGTATGTGCAGATTTTAGATGTCTAAAGCTTTATTTACTTTAATTCGCTCGAAACATAAAACATTTTCTCTGTATCTAAGTTTATGTAACAACACTCGGTCGAAACTTATGTGAAAATTGCAGATGCTGCATCTGATATCTCGATAAAAAATGATTTCAATTATTTTGGGAAATTTTGATATAAATGTGTGCATTTTCACTAAATCAATTAAATAGTCATAAGCAAAATAAAACCAACAACACCCCCTTTACTAAAAGTAAATACCCCAAATGAGTACAGCGTAAATCCCTAGGTTCGGAACGTAATTGTTTAGCACTCACCCGCTCGAGCCCGCCGCTATTGGAACAACGCTAAGACAGAACACAGAAACACAAACTTTTCACTTAAAGTCTTAGAGAAATCCTCCCTCATATATTTAACTTTCGATTTCCTTGTGCTCCATTAGGACAGACAGTTATCCTTTAGCGCTAACTTAATTGCGTAATATCCATTTGATTTCATTTGCATTCAATTAACAATCCATCAACATCCAAAATTTGATTCCTTAATCTCTGCCTTCCTATTGAATGTACTCCGCTCAGGAATCTCCAAGTGCCAACCCTTTCGTAAGGACCCCATGCCAACGAACATCAATATGGCCCCACCCGCCGCAGCAGCCTCTGGAGTTTTTGCAGGATAAAAAGCCTCGACAACAGTAAACTTTGCCGGTTTAGTTTTAAGTAATACATGACAAGTCATAGAGCTTCCATCCATCTCCACCCCACGTACCCGGACTGTCAGCTGAGCAGGAGCAGTTCGACTGTTCGGCAACTAAACTCGAGCAGTTTTTGGAAATATAAATTAATTACCCGGAGCCGGGCCAAGCGCTGTGGTTCTTGGGATTCGGGTCTGAGTTGGATGATTAGATGAGATCGAAGCTCGGGAAATCTCCTCCGGGGCTGGTGCTTTCCGAACAGTTGCAGGGCACAGGACTTTCAAGATCCTTCTACTCGCACTCGCCGCATCCTGCCGCGTGCTCTGGCTGTGTATGTCAGTTACGCATATACCGCATAAATCAGCTTCGTACGAATGTGGTCACCAAAGGGTGAGAATCTTACTTTACCGCCCGGGCAATGCTGAGGTAAACACTAGGTACGATTAATTGTTGAAACTGTGACTACACATAATTTTCCTCCTTTGAATCGAGCTAAAAATTATCTTGAGTTGAAATGGAAACTGTCAGCCGTGAACTGCCGATTCGCTGGGGCGGCAAAATACGGCGGGGACGAAGCTCCACAATATGCAAATAGGGTCGGGATGGTGCGTCGGAAAGGAATGAAAAACGTGGCCACAAAGCCGTTGCGAGAGGCGTTAAATTGCGTTAAAATTGTAAAAAATGTCATATCAGCATTTGGCGAAACAATCTGAATATAATGGCGCAATTTACATAAATATACAATTCCTGTTTAGTATTCATTGGGGCTTTTATAGATGTTCTCCCAATAATAATCAGTCAACCCCTGCTTTTGATATTTGTCGTCAGATGACAGTGGCCGTAATCGATTTGTACTTCTCGTTGTCGAATTTCCATACCTTTCTGAAGTACGACAGGGCGGCGCAAGCGGCACGGCAGCGGAGTGGGTTGTTTTGGGCGTTTGATGTTCTACGCAAGCAATAACTTCGGTTGTTTTTTTGCGCTCATCCATGTGTGAGAGCGAGGGTATGACTACTGTACTTAATTTCGGGGACGTGTTAAATCGAATTAGGCTCCGAGCTGCTCCATAGGTAGCGGCGTGTCATTTAAAATCTTTTTCCAATAAAGTCACAGCTGTCACTACAAGGAGAATCGCAAAAACACAGCAAAGTTGTTTACCCTCTAGAACGAAAACAATTGCCAGAGAATTTATTTTGTATCGACACAGTTTGCAATTGAGGTGTCTTGAACGTTCATAAAGTAAGGACTCCCGCGAAAACACTGAACGACTTTATCATAAATACACCGACAACTTTATGTGCAACTGTCCGCAGGAATAATATTTGATTTAATGCCAACTTTATAGCTACCGTCAATTCAGGAGTATTACAACTATCACTAAGAGGAGGAGGAAGGTAATACAGATGCTGCTTGTGAGCAACAACAGGACTAAGATCCCTGAAATTGTCAGGATGCATGTTGTACGAACGACCTGCCAAACACTATTCAATCAATTTTATGGAGCTGCCCGCTTCTAGTTCTTCTGCAGAATTAATTTGTAGAAAACGCCAACGCAACAAGCCATGAAATCTTCCCCTTTCTGTCAAATAATGGAAATAAATAATTAAAAGAATTTTCCGACCCTAACGGGCTCAGGTGCTACTCTCCCTTTCTAATTAGATTTCATTTGGTTTTGTTTAGCGGTGAATTATAAATTTGATGCGCCATAATCGCGAGTATAAAATAAAGTAGACGCGAACTCAGGTAAGAGGATGAGGTGGAGCGAAATAAGATTCTCCAGAATTAAGTCAGAAATATTTTTTGTTCATTATTCCTTTCCCTTGGAGCCGGGCTCCTGGAACGCATTTAATGAGATGAGAAATTGTCTGAAGTAAAACGGAGTTTGCACAAACAATTTCCTGGTTTCCTTTGAAAATTAATTTCCCAACGCTGGCCTGGCGCGATGGAGTACGGCTGGTCTAGTCGCAGCAGCGTAATTATCAGAGAAATGTTTGCTTTAATTTGCTAAGAAAAATCTTGAAGCAAAGTTGACGAAAGAGAAAAATCAAAAGGAATTAAGGAGATCCTTTGCCAGCCCATCACAATCCGCGGACCGAGGCCTGAATTTCAAAGTCTGATTGCAGGAGAGCAAATATTGAAAAATCTACGGTGCCACTCGGGCAGGACTTGGTCTTGGGCGAGGCAACCAGTGCAGAGGAATTCTCCTACGAAAGGGATTTGTGACAATTTAATTGCGCCTGGATCTGTGTTTGACACCTAATTATTCGCCTCCCTGTGGATAATGCGGATCACAAACATCCGAAATTCTTTCTGAAAAGCCGATCGGTGGGCTGCTCTCCTGGCCCGGGAGTAGCAGTCGCCATCGGATTCAATAAAAAGTTAAATAGAAACTGAGCCGCTTTGACTTTCCGGCAGTATCTTCGCGATAATAATTGATTCACCACACAGTGAACTTGCTATAATTTAAGAACAAATTAAAAATTCCACCGCTCGGATTGCCCCCGTAATAGCTCTCTAGCCCGCTCGAAAATAATCGATATCAGGGGCGCGTACGGAACAGCTTCTTCAGCTCTGGCCGAGAGTGAAGAGCACAGTAGCTCGGGATAGTGATGTGTAAATTTAATACTTGCAAGTAATCATTGCGAGTATTTAATTCCTTTCCGGAAATGTGAAGCGATGTACGTGCGCGGTTCATTCAACTCGCCCCATTTGTTCTAGGATTCTGGGGTTGCAGTTCAGGCGTACATACGTAAATGCATTCGCTGAAAATATAATCTTTTTGTTGGTTTCAATATACTGCGAAAGTTGCAAAAACAAAGATTCGCCCGCGGCGACTCCAGGCTAGTCTAATTGTGTGTTTCTAACAGGTTTTCAGAATTTGCACCAATAATTCTTCCGCCTGCAGTGCAGGCTTCCTATTTTTATCATCTGCACCTTTTTCAACTTCATGTAATCTAGTTAAATATTTTTGTTGGCGCTTCGGAGGTGTGACGCAACCAACGTGAATAAAATGACCACCTACAGCAGGAGGGCCAAATGAAGCAGGAGTTCACATGGCGTCGGAGTCCACTAAAACAGTATCATTCATCGCGAGTGTTCACACCTTGGGATTGCGGGTTTTAGCTAGTTTTCCTCTCTAAATCTGGCGTGTTCCGTCAGATGAGAGACAAAGGCGAAGGTAGGTTAAGGGGAGTCGGGCATGGGGAGGAGGTAATGAACCCTGCGCGTGAGCTGTTAGATGAGTTCGGGATTACTGAATGTGAAAGGTTGTTCCACAGTCGAGTTGTTCTAAGTAAACGAATTCCTAGACTGAAGTGCGCGCGAAAATAAGGTATTCGTCTTTTCAAATCAGCTTTACAAGTTTTTGCTCAATGAACCCCTGTAGCACCCCGGTTTAACGCTTGCAACCAGAATAATATTTTAGGAATGCAAAGGAGAGTTTGATTTTAAATAGTGTTTCGCAAGTAACTTCAAATATTTTATTTTATTTCACCCACGGTGGGCTATGTAAAAACCAAAACACGCAGACAATAGTCGGGTCTTTCCGAGAGAAACCCATGAAGCCCGTAAATCAATACTCAGGTCCTTTCTTATAAGCATATGCGTAGCGGCCTGTGGTCAGCATTAACTCAACAATGACCTGGTTATATTCTCCCTATTACCGATTGAGTGTTTTGAAAAGGAGCAGAATTTTCAACCCCATTTAATCTGATATCGAACTCCATTTATATCCTGGCACATGGAACCATCCCGAGATTTAAAGCGATTGGAGCAACTTATCACGGTAGGAACATTCGTTGTCTCATTGCTTGCGAGTTCTGATTGATATTCGGGAAGGGGATGAGCAATTTCCATTGTTACTTTTCCAATTTGTACAGTGGAGCTTCAGCCAAATGGTTTAAAAGCCTTTGATAATTGAATGGGAGTACATCACAGACTACTGGCGTAATTCAATTGCCTCGTTGTTAATTGATTTATTTCATTCACCTTCATGTGAGTACACAACATGCACACGTCGTAATATTGGTATATTTCATTTCGAATCTTAAGCTGGATTTGATCTTTAAAGAGAGGTCGGTAACCAGAATGGATGCGTGTGTGCGGAGGAAGGACCCTCCCGTGTCCATAACGAAGTTTGGCTTTTTTATTGCTCCGTAAAAACATAGATTAATTAAATGAAATGAGAAAGAGCAAATGTGGAGATAGAAAATGCATTTCAAGATCCAGACTTAAGCCTGCCAGTTAGGGTGACCCTTTAAAGAGGCAATATTTGTATCATTATTTTAAACATCAACCTTTTGCCAAGAACTGTGTTTTGCAGGCAGTAATTGCATTACCGTTCTCCGAAATCTTGGATTTTGAACCACGTCAAATTTAATTTTTAAACAAAAGTTTCCCTTCTCTTTTTGGAATCAATCTGAGCCTTTTTATCACGTAGATCCGAGCAGTCTTCACAGACCTTCTTAAATTATGCCATTATCGAAATGGCTGCCAAGGTAATTCCCAAAAAGCTATAACGATTCTTCTAATTAATATTCAAATTTGTTTTTTTAACTTAAAACCAACAGTATTTTTCGCGATATCTCATCATGTGATCTCATACCGCTGACATGTAGCAGAAAATTGCATATCTCATCCTAGATGTCTAAACGGCAAACTTAATTCACAGTTTCTGTCAGATTTGATCAAATTCAATGATAAAGTTCATTGATCATTGCTCATTCAAGACATACGGAACTGATTAATATACACCGCGGTCGAACAGAGTACGCAAAGGATGAACCCTTTAACATATGTTGCATGACCTTCAAAAATACCAAATTTCGTATTTCTTGGTATTATTCCTCTATTTAAGTGATCCTTCTTTGGCAAATATACCTCTTCTTAAGTAGTATAGCAAAAGCCCTCCGAACGCAGTGCCGTCATCGGTTGCGGGCTCGGGTGTTAGCTGTATTCGGGGCAAGAACCTGTGCAGTGAGCTTTGGAAGTAAGCGCCACCTGTGTGAAACTTGTTGAGCTTCGCTGGATTGGTTAGTCTCTTGGGTGGAATTTTATGTAATGTTTCGCATACAAATTGAATTTTGAAGCTAATAAATGTAATTGTTTGTTTATAATAGTTTTACACACAAACAAAACACAGACCCACACACACACACTTGACCAGATAGACCAGGCAGAGCAGATAGGCTAGACAGATCAGACCAGAGTCTCCATGTCAGGATAATCCGTTTGCATAACTAGATGTGTTAGGTGCCCAGGGGTGATACTTTGCGACAGCCCCGCACATATTGACATTTCTAACTTGACTTGCCCACATATATATTCGTAAGTAAACAGCGATATTCATGCCATGATCATAGAATTGCCTGATCATATTAGGCTTGGTTAAGCGGCCACCGCGTGCAGGTCATGTTGAGTTCGAAATAGCCGCGGATAGTTGACTGCCGTGGACGCACTCGAAACACGTGTAACAGTTAATAGATTCCCAACTAGCGACTGTTGGTATAAAATTGGGAAATACTTTGTCCTAGTTCTAGGCTACGCGACGCACCACTAATTACGGAGATAAGTGCTTGTCAGAAACCGTTAAAGGCCTAACAAAGAATCACTTACAGCAAAGCCCTCTGAATACACACGCACATATAACAGCACAAGAGAAATCGAGAAATATTTATCTATGGTGTAACCCAAACCATGAAACGAAATGACTCAAACAGAGCGGGAAATGCCATCTTGAGGAAATACAACCCGCACATCCTACGCATTCCTTTGGAGTTAATGTGAAGTCTTGAGGCCACACATTAAGAGTTCCATTGCCACACGAAGGCTGGAAGAAGGCCTGGAAGAAGGCCAGAATTGTATACTAGTGTAATTACACACCGACGACATCATGTACGCACCCAATTGAAAGCTTACGGAGTCATGCTTCTGGGGCAATTAAACGTTTTGCCACCTTCGAACAAAGTCCTGTCTTGCAGCTGTAGATAAGATTTGAATCAGAGTTGGAAGCAATTACTCCATAAGTACGTCCTTAATAGTGCAAGGCCGACAATAAAGCAGAGGTTACAGCTTTAATTAAGGACGTTGTGGGGCGTAAGCAGGAATCGCAAATGAAAAATTCACAGTCATCCCGTTTAAACCCGGAACCCAGCAATTGCCCGGCTGGTATGCATTTTGGCCAAGCCATCCAATCTTTGATTACGGCGATCCGAAGGTGCACGCCTATGACGGGCGTAAAATGCTTTGTTCTCCTGTATTTAAACAAAAGGGCAGCTCTTTCTGCATATTTACAATGTTGGGTGCCTTGGCTTTTGGCCGGGTTTGCTTTGCATATTTGACTGTCCAGAAATTGCTATTTGCTTTGAGGACACTCTGTTTGCACACACGCCCGCCAGATAGAAAAGAGCATTCAGGCCGGGGTTTGTTTGCTGATGGAAATGCAAACGTGAATCCCGTTTAAAATAACAAAGTTTAATTGCTCCTCGGCGTTCAGTGTCGAGGCGAGGTCTCGATCCGAGGCTTTAATTCCCTATGAACTAAAATAAATCACTTAGGTTTCGACGTTTCGCAGCCCTGGTAAAGGGCCTCTAATAGAAGTAACATTGTCGGAGATAATATCGCGGGCTTATTTTCGATGCAGCTTCTTAAGTTGCCCGTTTGCAGCATAAGGCTCCTTCTTGCAATCAACAGCACCATTTTGATTTTGCCTTTTGGCAAAATGATGTGTCCGTCCGTCTTTCGCGGGGACGTCGGGTACGTGTTTAATGGCTCAAGATCTCCTTCCCTTGCTCTTGTTCCTTATCTTAATGTTTGTTGTTGCTGTTGATAACTCGGGGAGTTTTCTGCGGTAGAAATAAGGTGAGGACTGCAGCACAACCGGAACGACCGCGCCAGAATTCATTGGTGCTCTCTGGTCAATATGAAAAGTTATCTTCCATTTTGCCATGTACGTTCTTTGAATACTAAATTTCAGCCCTTCGCCCTGCAATTCAGGCATAATGTCATAAATTCAAGGCTTCGCCCGAGCTGCATAATTACTGAAAATTAAAGAAACGCCAGCACTGGTGAATGGGAAGAGGGGGCTGCGACGTCTCAAATTGATTGAGTTGAATCTGAACGGCGTTTCTTTCTAAAAGTGCATTAATTTTACAGCAACGACATTTGCTGCCTTATCCTTGGACAAAGGAACGCCCGTTTCCCGGCCAAAATGGTGGACAATTCTTACCCTCCGTCTGCATTGGCCAGTCAGCCTAATTTAAATATCATTCCTATCTAAATGCGAGCCGTAATTACTGGCATGCAGTAAAAAGTTAGTTCAGTGCACGTGAAACCATGTTGAAATATGGGCAGAATGGCTGCTCTCCATTTTGCTACTGCTGCACGGGACTAGCAATTACACCTGAGTGAAGGTACAGGGATCTAGAAAGACTGCAGTAGGTGCGTTGTTTCTCCAACTGATATCCTTGCCCACTGCCGCGAACCTCCCTGCATAATCCCCTCGAAGACGGCCATATCTGCGAATCTGCATAACTTTTGGCGGACATGGTGATGCGCCATATTTAATTCCTTTTGTCCATTACCAGCAACAGCAGTCGATAATTCAGTCGAAGGAATATAAATCGACGGGCTATTTCAACATATCATTATGCGTGATTATCGCCCATTCCTGTTCTCGGTTCTTGCTCATTTTCTCTCTCTTATGCAGGGCGCGCGGACTTGAATGAGTGATGTACAATTGCAGCTCATGATGTACTCCGGCCCTTCGGGACGCCGACCTGGCCGCTCCTGTGATCCTTGCAAATCATTATTGAACGAATTAATCTGCATCTACATTTGCACAACCAAGCGAGTTTGGCTGGGCGAGTGTGTGCGCGTCCGTGTCCGTGCCCATTGCCTACATGGTTCGGAACATTCTCACTGGCATGGCGCAACCGAAACCCATATATAATTATGGAAATAAAACTACTGAGGGAAAAAGTGTGGTGTTTAGACACAAGTTATTGGGAGAAAGGAGAATGTTGAGTGGGATGCGCCATGGAAAAGAAATTAATTGTGAAGGTAAGTTTCGGTATTCCAGTGTCATTCGTTGGTTTTGTAGTGCATGACAAATTGGAAGTAATTTTGAGGTTTCCAGACACTTTTTATTAATTTACTGGAAAGGTTTGGTGGCAGCATTAAGCCAGGAGTGGTGGAAAGATCCTTACGAGGTTGATTACATAGTAGTTTGCTCAACGAGTAGTATCCGAGCTTAAACGTATAATATATTCTGTCCACTGAGACAACACTTCACAATCTGGAACTTAGGCTGGAATGCGTAGCACTGAACCAAGGAGTTGCGCTATTGCTATCGATATCGAGGGTGCCTTCCACAATGTACCCTTTGACACTATTGCTGGGACTATAAGTAGACGAAGTTTAAGCAGCACTTTCTGCGGCTGGCTCGACTCTATGGTGAGAATTGGCAATAACAAATTGTCTCTCATCTGGAGGGCACTATAGAGCTACTCAATGGGCGAAACTTTTTCGCCCAAGGTTACGCAAACGATGTGTCATCATGGGGATGGGAACTGGCAAAACAGAAGGTACCATGCCAAGACGTCTGCAGCAGGCACTTGGTTTGGCCTCCAGCTGGTGCACCGGCATAAGACTAAACGTCAATCTCGGTAAAATGATTCTGGTTCCGTATTACAGAATTCGAACACTGCCCGGACTTGCAGAGCCCACCCTCGCAGGCAGGACATTAAGCCAAATACTTAAGAATGACGCTAACTGCCAAGCTCAACTGGAACCATCACATGGGTATTCTGATTAGCAGGTCACACAGATCTCTGTGGATCCACATGGGTCTACAGCCGAAAGCCATGTGCAGGATATACATTACTATCACAAGGCCCGTGGTAACTTACGGGCCTTTAGTGTGGTGGCGGGCCTTAAAAGGTCCATAACTAAATTAAGCAAAGTTCAAAGCATGCCCTCCCTTTCCATCAGCGGCGCCATGTACAGTTTCCCGGGAGCGCTGGTACCATGGCTCCGTAACCACCAAAAGGCGGGGCTGCGGCTGAAAGCGACTGGCTACCTGGACGCTAAACTTTTTTTTATGTTGCATGATCAAGCTCAGGAATCACCCCTTGTACCACTAGTCCGTCATGTCTTTCAAGTCATGGTGCAATATCTATTGTAAGCTTGATCTGAACGAAATTTATAATAGTCAACATTATAGAAGAGATTCCGGAAACGGGAATGCTATCGGACTGAATGCCCTTTAAGATCTCAAAATCTAAGCCACCTTCCGTGCACCTATACAAGGCAGGCTAATCTAGATTTTTCCTAAAGTAGCGCATGCGGGACTATTGTGGTACACGGATGACTCCAAAACAAAGACAGGTGTCACCCACGGAATTTGGAGTGAAAGACCCAGATTCAGTAGAGCCATAAGCCTAGGCACCCCTTTCAAGCAGAGGTGTACGCTATACTGGCATGCACTCATGAGAGGGGCCTACAAAAACAAGTGGATCTTTATCTTTTCTGAAAGCTAAGCGGCAATCAGGACGATAAGGCCTCGTAGGACCAAGTCTAAATTGCTTTGAGACTTCGTGAGCTGGGCGTTCTCAATCAAGCTACCATTGTTTGAGTCCCAGGTCATGAGGCTTTCAAAGGCAATGAAAAGGCGGATACCCTGGCTAAATAGAACTGACATTGCATTCAACGGTCCGGAGCCAACTATTGGGACACCCACCATCATGCTGAAAAGGGTCCTTGCCGGTCGGACTTTGATGGCCAAACTCTAAGCGGTTCCTTCCTGCACCCGGCCAAGGAATTGTTGGGCACAGTAAAAAGGATGCCAGGGCATTGTTGGCTTGATTACCGGACACTGTGTCCGGAATTACCACTTATGGAGGAAGAGGCGCTGGATTGTATTTACAAACTAAACTGTTTTCAAACCTGGAAAGCTGCACTGAATGGCGTTGGCCTATGCTGTTTCTATCGTATTGAGATATTCTTTTTTCCAAGACTGCGGGGAATACGTGGTTGTTACAACACGCTGCGATGGCTCCTGCTTAACATACACACAATCACAAAGTAACGCTTCATTAGTCAGCAGAAGTAACAGATACTTTGGGCTCATACTGTTTTCCCCAAATAAATAATCATCTTTGCTGTTATCGAACCGTAAGCAATAAAGTAACTTTGTAAGCTAGAAGTCAAGTTATTGGGAGGCGTGTTGGCTAGTCCTGAAAATGTTAGATAAATCCTTCTAATTCTAATGTTAATAAATTTGCTATACTACTATAAATGCACAACTCGCGTGTCTTCTCAAACATACATCAGAAAGGCAAATTTGGCCTTCACAATACTAAGAGCAAAATTTTCCAAGTGTGGAAATGTATTCTTCATTAATGCAATAAACATGCCAATAGTGTTGACATTGGAAACAAGTACTGAGGGCACATTGTGCCGATTTTCACGGGCCCTTGTTATCGTGTCGTCGGTATCACATCCCATTCAATCAAATCAAACAGATTAAATAAAAAACGGGAGGCGGTCTTTGGACGCAATCATCCATAACTCACGCAGCCATAAAATGCATACATCACACGAGACGCGCGCATTATTCAACGTGCCGTTATTAACCCATGCAATTGCAGTGGGCCTCAAACTTGCATTATTTGGTGTGCATTGCTCCCCACACAGCAGTGGGCTAAGCCCGTGTCAAATTTCAGACGGGCGAAATTATGGCCAAATACAAAGGACCAATCAGCAGAGGTCGCTTACGTCGTTGCTGCGCCAAACAGAACTATTTTTAAAGCACTGCCAAGCTTTCACAGCAACGAAACGGAGCTCTCAACAATAATTCAAGGATTGCACATGAAGTGCCTTCCAGCCCGCTCGCCTTTTCCGTGAAGAAGCCACGAGAAGGCACGCAGGCAAAGCGAATTGTGGAGATAAACTCTTACAAATCACGAATTTCATAGAAATAATATTTCGATTTCAGGGCCCGCTGAATAACTGCACCCAAACATATCATTACAAACATGATTTGTAATGACAACATAATCGCCAAATTGACTCGCGTTATTTATATTGGTCCGCTTCCATCTGCCGTAGATGACGGGAAAGATTCTTTCTTTGCTCTGCGGTGCAAGCCTGTGACTCTGAATGCAATTACGAAGTCGCTTTCAATTCCCGACGTTGCCGCCTTCTAAATAAATCCGACATTAGTGAAACAGGGAAAAGGAATTCCTCTGAACGGCGAGGATTGCACGGATCTCCTGTTGTGCGAACTTGGTTTACCGTTTACCTCATTAATAATTTGGAGGTAAGGCGAAGCTTTCGATTTCGAGGGCATGTAAGCTCCCGCTACAATTTGCCAACACCACTATCCACCAACACAGGCAAGGAGCGGACCGCATTTCGAGCGTGGTGCAAGAGGTCATTAAAAAACTGTGGAATCTCATCGCAGAGATAAAGAAATAATAAAATGTCTAGTTTTTATCCTTTTTACATGGCCATTAAGCCACGAACTGGAACTGCGCGAAACAGGGTGCACTTCTCTTAATTAAAGAGGCGACAATGCAATATACGCGGACACGACGCTCGGGCATTGTTTGGGTATTTCTTGCCGGTCTTTTGCTCTCTTAACAAGATCACGATTTGGATAACAAATTTACATGGCTTTATATCTCTACCTGATTTAAATCTGAATATCTGCTCCAAAACCACATGCAGCAGCGAGCATTGTACGCTTCTCCTAAACGATAACTTAATTTAGTCGTTAAGTTCTTCATCTGGAACGTGTACCACAAACCAACTATAGGAAGCATCTTTGCCGCAATCTGGATTTGCGACTGCGACTGCGACTGCAGCGGCGCTAAAGGTGATCCCGGGGCCAGTATACCACGACATTATGTCCAGAGGAGCCCTAAAAGACTTTCTGATTCCGATACTTCCGCGGCAAAACTCAAATTTAATCAGGCGAGCTTAAAAGTTCGGAGTGAATAGGAGGTTACGTGGACACGGCAGTGCATTCGGCTGCTGCAGAGCCGCGGCCCATCGCGCCGAGGCCGCAGTGCTCACTCGGCGCGCTATCGATAGCTATAGCAATAAATTGTAAAAATTCAATTTGAAGAAATAAGCACCGACAAACGCCGCTTATCTGCGCACGGTTCACGACTATCTGCTGAAACAATATGCCCGGCTCTCCGGTGCTCCAGAACAGCACAACTAAATGTTTTGTTGACCATTAATGAAACACATAACTCAATCACGGTAATCGGACGGGTTAATGTGAGTCGGTGAGCGCGAAAAGGCAAATACGACCGCGCGACCTGCTATACAAGTGCGATTGCTGCGGATATATGCTCTGCCGCAATTTATTACTCGATCATGTCGGGATTGATTTTCGGTGTAGCAATGCGCAATTTTTACGGATAGCCTTAGATAAAGCCAATCGGCTCGTGGATTACCATTGACGGTCGCTAAGGCCGCCCGGGACTCTTCTACTGCACTTCTGGTGATGCACATCTGCACACCTCAAGCAGCCATGCTCCAAATGGAAGATAGATGTCGAGATCCATCCAGGCGCTGCAGTTCTCGGTGAGAAATGCCTGGAATTTGAGGCCGCGATGGGAAATAAGACCTCACAGCATGTATTGCTGGAGGATTTTGAAATAAACAGTTTGCTACATTGCGGTCAGCATGGTGATCAACACGGAATCTGCGCCATCTACGACTAGACTCAACCAAACAAACATTTAATTAAGTCGTCGCTCTTGTTGCGCTTTACGACTACGTGGCAATCTAAGCTCGTGCTTTTCAATACTCTCGGTCGGTTTGTTTATAAATCAAACTATTCGGTAATAAACAGGAGACATTGCAAGCACTCTTGTGTTTTGCCCCTTCGCACCTCCGTTATGTCTGTTGGGTAATTAAAAAGAATAGAGCCGTTTTATGGCCCGGGACCTCGGGTGTTCTTGGCTGTTTGGTTTCAGACGAAATTTATTTGATTGATAGAACTGATGATTGTCTATCGTGAGGGAGAAGGCGTCTTGTGCGGAATACAATAAAATCCGGCGTTGCCTTGACAGAAATTTCAATGATTCAAAACTAACAATAAACGAGTAATAAACAAACAAAACAATAACTGAGATCTGAAGTGTGATATTCGCGATGAATAATTCGTAGAAATTTTGATACTGCGGGAGTTGAAGGAAATGGGTTAAAACTAATGCACAGTCTTCTCTATTAATAGAAAAGAGACAATATCACATATATTGCCTTGGCTTGTGTAAGCCTGGCGACGCTTGTGGACGATCCGGTCGAGTGTGGATGCTCGGCAAACCAAAGCAAACGTTTTCAATTTGTGAACGCTTGCCAAGCCTTGACAAACGTGTGGATCCGGCATAAAAATTTGTTGGCTAGAGGCATCCACTGGCACGAAAATCTAAAAATTCAGGCATGAACATTTATAAATACATCCGCATCGGCATAAACCATTCCAAACGCGAGTGTTGTTTTACCGAGCAGTCCCCCAGCTAAACACTAACCACTTCCAATGCTGCTTGACCTACGCAATCGAACGAGAACCTTTTTACTGAGTATGCTATTGGCACCCTTTATGGTCACCAAGATAGTTGCCCCTTTTCTTCGTCCTCTACAACTTTTTAAAGCAATACAGGTGATTTCGTACATCCCTGTGGCGGAAGCGTGGATCCCTGTGGCGGAGTGTGCGTGCTAGTTTTGTTCCCGAGTAAAAATAAAACTCGCCCGCCACAGGGTTGCACGCTCCCGCCACAGGGATGCACGAAATCGCCTGTATTGCTTTAAAAAATTGTAGAGGACGAAGAAAACCCTAGTAAAAATGTGCCGTGCGCATTTGTGTCGCTATGCGTGCTAGCTGTGGCGCCGTGCGTGCTAGTGCGGGAGGATTGCCTTCACAGATCCTCTTTTGTGTCAGCACATGGTACGCTCTATAAGCTATTTGAATTCGTCTATTTATATCCCTGTATATGTACCTTATTGTCGTTAGTTATCATCGATCCCAGATAAATGAACTCCTATATCTCAAAGTTACTCGTTCCTATTGTGATGTTTTCACCTACTCTTCTCTTCCCACTATATTACTATGTAGCCAGCATACCCAAGTATCTGATACCTTCTGTAAAATATGCTCCTTTCTGTATTAATGCCACTTTTTCGTATGGCTATCTCCAATGCTATATTAAATAGTATCGGTGCTAATGCATCTCCTTGTCCAAGTCCCTTTTCGAAGTTAATTTCCTCAGATGTGTTTTTGCCTACTCTGACTTGAGCTCCGCCATTTTCTTATAACATTTTGCATAATCATTAGTTTTTCTGGGATTTCTTGCATTGCAGCCCCGAGTTTTCCTTCTCTGTCTTTATTGCCGTAAGCGGCTTCAAAGTCAATAACAAGTGTATGTATAGGGATACTTTGTTCCCATCACACTTTTCCCATCATTTGTCTAACGGTAAATGTTTGATCGGTTGTCGACCTGTTGCTTCTAAAGCGTCATTGCTATTCGCGAAGAAGATTTTCTGTATGTAGTTTAAATCTGTCTAGCAGCAAGGATAAACATATTTTGTATGCAGTCATAGCTCTACAGTTTCCTATTTAAAGGATCTCCTTTTTTGCGCAAGAGTGTTTTTGGGGGATTCGTTTCTTCGGTCCACATTTTCGCTACTAATGAATGTACCTACTATATTTTGTAGCTTATCCGCCTTATGTGTAGATTTCGGCTTGGATATTATCTTCGCCAGTTGTTTTGTAGTTCCTCGTTTTCTTGATAGTTTTTTCTTTTACTTCGTCTAAAGTAGGTGTTCTGCCTTTCTATTCTTCTGTATTTCGTGCGTTCTAGTCTTTATTTCTGAGGCTTGTGTTTCCAGGTTTATACCCTTTCTAAATTTTGCTAACTTCTTTATAAACGAGCCTAGTTTCCTAATGGTTGTGATATGTGATAGTCTTGTGTTTAATTTTCTCTGGACGTACTCTCTTTTCTTTCTTCTCAGCAGATTTTTGGTTTCTCTTCTTGATTGTTCCGCGTTTAGGTTCGGTCTGGTGTTTATATCGATCATTCTTTTGTTTGACTATTTTTCCTCACAATCTCTATCAAACCATTCATGCTTTGCTGGTCTTCCTCATTGCATACTTGTTGGATTGTCATATTCTCATGCTGAAATCCTCTTAACTTATTGCCAAACCCTTCCCCAGTTGTGCTGTGGATCTCTGCGTTAGCTGGTTTTTTAACGTCCCATTTCAGCCTTTCACACACAATATTACCTCGTGAACTCCAAGTTACTTTATGAATACATATGCTTATGTTCAAACCAGGTTCCACCCATGGTTAGATCTTTAAATAGCGCAAAATCTACTAGTACAGTCCCATTATCGTTGCTGTGCTGTGTGCACTATGTTTTCCACATGCAGTGACAAATCTTAAGCAGTCTTAAACCATTTGATGAGAAGTGAGTTTTTGGAATCTACTTCTTAAAAATACACAAATAATGGTGGGATGGTGGCTGCCGCAAAATTCCCGTAAATCTTATTAATAAATTTAGATAAGTAATTTTAAAGGACAACAATTACGAACTATCGAACTACTGTGGCGAACCGCATGGGCAAGCCTACAGGAAACTAGAGTGATACACTTTTGACAGCAATTTTAGCCAGGTAGGTAACATTTTGTCCAGCGCACGCATCACTGGAAAAACATACTGGGAAAAAAATGCAATATGACAGAGTGGTCTATCCTCATAAATACCTATGCAGGAATAAACACGCATAACAACATTTTCAAGCACTAAATTGCCAGTCTGGGCAGTTAAGTCTACCAATGGTAGACCCGAGATTTGCAATTTTTAAAAGCAATAATAAAGCTAAACGGATAATTGGGATCAGTTTAGGGACGACTGAGGTTCTCGGATCGCACCTTAATTTGATAATCATTTTCCGTTTCCTCTTTCAAACACTTTATCTATTTCGATTGGAATTGATCACAGGAATCAGTTTTAAAGGCATTGCTTAAATATTTGTAATTATATAAAAAATAAGAAAATCTTTATTAATTTTTACAAATGCTCGCCTAAGAACTGCTGCTCCACTGTATGCGCATTTTCTATCTATAATTTAGGAAATTTGTTCTTTTCGAGATTCGGGGTCTTTATGGTTTCGCAGCGCCCGCGGCCTGATCTCTACAAAAAGATGTGCCTTTGTCTTCAACTCGTTGATCTAAAGTTGTGTGTGCATCAGTCCTCTTCTCCCTTTATCGAAAATTTTCGATTTTAATCTGTTGTGCCCACGAAATAAAAACGATTTTGTTCGCCTTCTCAAGATTCTCGTAACATTTCTCCCAAACAATTTAATTTGCCGATCGACCTGTGCAAAAACTCCTTAATGCCACACATCTGCCACATATTCAATAGAGCCCTGCCCAAGTTCAAGGTCCTGTATTCTTGTTCATGGATAAATGAGATCGTGTTTCGCATTGCTGCATAGTGCGACTTGGCGATTAGATCCTTTTCGAACTTTTTGATATCATTATCCGAGATAATAGCAAATTTGCGCCTTTCCAAATGAATTATGCAATGCAAGTGTTTTCTTGTCAAAATAGAAACCAAAAATCGTTTAATTGTTCAGCCAAATTCAAGCTAGCATGGGGGAAAAGAGGGTTCTTAAGAAATTGCAGCTTTCCGACGGCAAATAAATCGATGGAAATGTAAATAGATTTCAAAAAAATATATTACTATGCTTAAACCGTAGAAAAACTATGTTTTCTTATAAAGTGATCTCGCGAGAGGCAGACAAAGTTGCAAACCCTGGAATTGCTGAAATTTTAATTCAATTTTAGATTTACTTAATTTTTTATACTTGAACTCTGATGTCAAGGACTTAATTGCTTACAGCAATATTTGTAAATTTTAAAATTTAATACACAAAGCTATAGTTAGGTCGTTGCAGCTCCGACTTATTCTAATAACTCCTTGCTAGGTGCTAACGAATTGGTTTTACTCTTGAATAAAGCCGTTTTCTACAAAATAGAAAACTTCTGCTAAAAAAATGCCATTGTTGTTTCATCATATTCATGCTCCATTATCGAACTTACCTACTTACTGCAAATATCAGTCATTGGTGCATCGTAGGGCGGACAGACGATCGTCAGTACTCAAAATAGAAAAAACGCCATAATGAGTCAAATATTGATCTAAGTATGTATTATGTAGTTGCAGCCTTTATTGCATGTCACTTTGTTTCCCTTGTATCTGATAATTTTGTATAATTTTAGAGAGCTCAGCAAGTTCAATCTAAACTAAATGCCACGAAAACAACATGAATCACAAAGGGAACATCGATTAGCCGCAAAATCGCACTAGTGTCGATTCTAAGAACCAAGAAATCTCAAGACAATGCAAAGAGAGAATACATAAAACATTAATCCGGCCAGCTTGCTACGGGTCTGAGGGTTGGACATTGTCCAATCAAACAGAATATCATCTCAAATCTTCGAAAGGAAAATCCTAAGAAGGATATTTGGTTCTGTAACCAAAACGAATGACGCATTAGAACGAAGAATTGTCTGACGAAATAAATATAGTTACATACATAAAATTGACCAGACCACGAAGGCTTTACGAGCTTCAAAAGAAAGAATGCTAACCAGGATTTTCAATGGTAGATCATCAGGAAACAGAAGCGTAGGACGCGCAAGAAAGTAAGTAAACCTCAACCAGAATTTGCAATATCCTGAATTAAGGATTCAAAGACTTGAACATCAACATCTCCCCCCGAATCGTAGATCTTGCAATTTTTGGTCGAATGATAAACTTTTGATTGAATCTTAACGTTCCTTAAGTTTAGCAAATTCGCCTTTGTATATCAAATACGAAAATCGGGATTAAATTTCCACGCGCGAGAAACTTGAAAGGCATTTCGCACACCCCCCAGCGCAATATGAAAGACAGTATTCCGTGCTGCCTCATTTATCACAAACCACTCTTTTTAACAACACGAACATCCCATACAATTATTAGACCGTTTGCATGACTGCTCCTATTGGTTCGCCTAATGCCCACATAGAATTGGAGTATCCCGATGCTAATACTATTTGCTTTCAGTTTCAGTTCTATCTTCGACGGATATTTTGCATTCGAAAATATTCGAAATGTCTAGTGTTTCGAATTTTTACACATGGCGAATGCGGTGTAAAGTCATTGTCTGTATTTTATTTGGGATACTCTAAAATGTCCATCAAAAAACCGCACGAAAACGGATTATCTTTGGCTATGTTCACGGCTCTAAGAATTGTTGGGAGGAGCCATTCGTATATATAGTGGACTCTAAGATTCCCAAAACAAATCTTTGTACCGCCGCGAGCATGAATTGCGACTTCTCCAACACGTTGAAACTGGATATCGAAGGTGAAATTGACAAAGCTGTTTTAATTGATTGCCATCAAGACAAAGGAACAACTTTACTGAGTGCTCTACATTCGAAGATGCCACCAACGAGACCACCATATACGACTTAATATCGAGAAGTAAATCTCCACCAAGACTACTCTAATGAATCTGTTGAAAATACTGTCATTTTCGTCGAGTCACTGCTGTTTGGAACTCTTGCTCTTCACCTTCTGTATATCACCCTTGCAGCAGATATTACCGTAGTATGGCGTACATAGAATACGATAAAAGGTCCGTTCGCAACAAACCGCTTAAAAGGCGGTTGATGTGCTTTTCATTTTAAAAAAGACTGATTGTGGCGCCATGACTTGGCACATTGCAGGTTTTTGATAGCGTTAGAATCCAATTCCCTTTATTCGACATAATGTGGATTTACTTATTATTCAATATGCTAAGGGAGCTACTTTCGGCGTGAAAGGAAGAAGTCATCCATCCATCGCACCCGTGTGCAGGTCAAAGCGGGAGAGTCGGGAAAGAGCCCTGCCTTCTGCCGATCTGAAAGAATTTCGTACGCTCGTCTCGTTCCCTCCCATTCGCAGTTAAACTGATTTTATTTTAATAGAAACGTAATCAATTTTATTTTTTAGGTTTCTGGCCTGGGCTTAGGTTGGCCTGACAAAGGACCAGAGAGAAACGATTAAATTTGGTGGATTCAACAATCGAAACCAATTCGTCATCGTGATATCGGCACTCGTCGCTGGAAGACTGATGTAGTGATGTGTCATTTAAAAATCCCTTGAACAACGACGTAAGAAAGGGATCAATCTCCAACTGTTTGCAGAACTTTTTAGGTTCGGTTCAGGCGGGCCTAATGGCTGTAGTTGCAGCAGCGGGAACGGTTAACCCTACAGAGCCAGTGGAAAGTAATCTTCTTAATCACGTGAGTATGATCGTACTCGTATTCTTGTGGCCAGGTCCGCGTCTGTGCATTGCGGATATTGCAGATTTCTGCACGTTACTTTGGTCTATTCTGCTGCTTGGTAATTGTTCTATTGAAAATTGTCTTTATTAAGTTGATTGCAGCTGAACCCTACGTTCGCGGGGTCAATCTTATTAACTCTACATTCTAAAAAATAAAGGCTCAACTCCACGAGGAAGGCTCCTTAGAAGATGCACTTCGTTTTACTTTATGGACTATCGGGCAATTAGCCTCACTCGCGCTTGTCAATGAAACCTTTGGAAACATTTATCTGGTTTAGTAAAATTTCGGCTGACGAACCGCATATGGCCGCTCGACAGTAGTCGTTTTGGGTGCTTTGATACAGAAAAATCTCGTAATCTCCCATCTCACGCCGAGCAAATCCAGCAGTGCCACGTCCGCACCCTTCCACCGAGGGGTTATGAATTATCAAGTGATTATTGTAACGTTCTCAGGGAACACATAAAACTTTGCATGTTCAATTACATTTATATCTTTTCATAAACATAAAAGGAGAACCATATTCTTTCAAAATTGGCAATTGTTTTCGTTTCGTTTAATAAATCCTTTGTTGGCGTCGCATAAACGGGTGCCGTGCACATAAATAGATGTGGTTTGAGTGGATGTTGAAAAGTCTGCAAGTACTGGTGTAGGGCTGGGGTCGCACTGTTCCTTGGGCCCTGGAAGAAAGGAATTTACTGCTGAGGAAGAACGGCGAAGGAAAATTCTCATTGGTATTGTTCATGTTCAATTCATATACGAAAGGAAAACTTCTTTATTATTCTTGCATTTCTTATTACACACTCTGCGAGTCTTGTGCTCTTGTGTTATACAATATGTAGGTATGTCCCGTGTATACTTACATCGAGCTTTAAACAACCTTAGCATGTGGACGAGGATTTCTGAATAATATACGCTCGTTGTGCGGCTCATGTTTTATTTGAAGTTAAATTAAACCTCTGCTCCGAGTGTGGGTTACATTCCTTATGTGTTTATGTTCTTGGCGTTAAAGGAGGGCTTACAACAGAGGACTGATCAAAAAATGCTCTTGCAATTATTTTGAACATTCGCAATTAAATTTTTAAATAAATTAAACGTGAATTATTGCTTGCTCTTGGAAAATTAGTTGAAGGCGCGTACTTATTCGGAAAAATAATGTCATTAATAGCACGGTGATACCATTGATGAGCACGCATTTCCCGGGTTTTTGCCCACCGCTCCTACAATACCAACAAAGTCCTGCAAACACGATTTTCACTACGGGTGAGATCGAATGGCCATTGGCACCTTCAAGGCTGCTGGGGAGGATCAGATCTTACCGATTCTCCTTCAGAGGGGCTTGGAAGAGACCCTACCAATCCGGCTGTCTCTATTCCGGGGTAGCTTGGCGCTGGCCCATATTCCGAGGGGCTGGAAAGAGGCTAGGGTTATTGGCCGACCTCAATAACCGCGGCTTCAAAGCACAGGCTTATGCAGATGATATCGTTATAACGATCAGCGGCGGTCACGATGGCACCATCTTGGCCTCATGCAAGTCGCTCTATCATACGTGCCTCTCTGGTGTCGGAGCAAGAACTTGTGGATGAACCCACAAAAAACTGCCATCGTACCATTTACTAATAGAATTACATCTCTCCATATCTGCCGTCAATTTGGAGGAAAAACCTGGGGCCTGAAATCGAATGAATGTTTTGGCTATACCCGTCGGTCATAAGGCCCATAGTCACGTCACGTATACATCCATGGCTGGGTAGGTCAAGACCAAGCAAAAGGTTGCTGGTGGCCAAGACTCAAAGGTTGACCTGTGCCGCTATCACGACCCAAAAGCACTTGTTCTGAGTTGGACTGTTCCAAACCCGATACTGAGGTAGGCCTGGGCATTTATTTATAGTGCTCCAAACAGTTATTTTCTCGGACAGGCAAGCTTATTGCCCGTTAAATCCCACAGGGCGTCATCAGACTGTCCTGGATTGCCTCCTATTTCTGAAATCCCTCAGCATCAGGAACAACAATGGTACGCTGATGTGGATTCCAAGCCACGAATATTACATTGGTAATGAAATTGCACACTCATATCTTGTTGGTCCAGAACAGTCACGTAGGATCGGCCATCAGGAATTGGTCGACCAGGTGTTACATTTAAACAAGGAAAAGACAAACAACTTGACACGATGTCTGCGAGGCAAGTTTACAGCGCCACCAAGTTTGGTGAAACTAAACTATGTTACGCGATCGCCCAATCCCAAGTTTAAATTTCAATTACGTCCTTGTTTTTTGAATTCAAATTCACAAATGCTGAACTTGACAAACTTTGAGAGATTTTGAAGAAGTATCGTCATGTTCACTGAATTTTACACGCGATACTTCCCAATATGTATGAGCGGAGCGAGCCCGCGACGCGTACATTGTATACCAGACTCAACCCTTTCTCTCTGCACTAAGGCACGGAGCTCATAGTTTGGTTATCAGGACTACTTCTAAAGAGCAGCGAAATTTATTGCCAGGCAGATTGCACTTGCTGAAATCGTAATTGAGTTGGGCGTAGTATAAGCTCCGTGCAACGCATAGCATGTAATTCTTGGACTTTAACATAAAATCAATCACAAAAAACCGCAGAATCGTCTCCGCCAGAAATATAAACGATTTAAAATCCCAATAATTCACTGGGAATACGCTGAATTACAGATTTCACTTGGCATATTTACATAATCGAATACCAACTAACACGGCCACTCGCTGAAACACGCTGGGGATGTTTCATAGGGCTTGCGTGTGCCATCAGGAAGATCAGAACAAGAAACAAAAAAGGCCACGGATTTTCTGCATTTTATCAGAAATAATTTGCCGCGTTTAACGTCTACACAAGATTATCGTGTTGTCCAACTATCAACGGAGTTAATTTATTGATTCTGGCGGTTCCGAAATCACACGAAAGTGCACTGGGCTCACCCGTTTTTTGTTTAAGGTCTTCACTGCTGCTAAACAGGGTTAGAATTATCCTTAATGTCTTCAGATTAAGAGAAGATAAGCGCATTTTTTAAAAATAGAACAGACGAATGCGCTCACCTAAAATGCGTCTGCAGATTTCACTGCCAGTCTAAAATGCATGTGACCAATCTCGATTGTTTTTTAAAAGTATTTATCAGGATAAGTACCAACTAAGTGAAAGCATTCATTGCACCTATGCAGTGCAGGTTTTTTTGAGAATGGTTTCTTGGGTAACCCTCATATGGTTAACGAGTGAGATTTGTTTTCTGTTGCAGAAAAAGGTTCTAAGACTACAATGCATCCGAAAACAGGGTCACGCAGCGATTGTCAAAACAGCACAACAAGACCGCTGGATTAGAGTCCTTCTTCACAGCGAGAGCAACGGATTTGTCGCTTGAATAAATCGCCAAGAAACACACAAGTCGTCAACAAGCCCACAGATTCATGTCATTCCTTTATAAGAAAATCTCTGGATCTGGGCAAACAAAAAACATCCATTCGGTGTCAGTAATGCACCTCGGCTTCGAGTATTTTGGAAAGTCATTATAGGAGTATTTATTGATGCCGCATCCGTATGTGCATTTCGATTAACCTAGGTAGGCGCCGTGCCGCTGTTGCCTTTGAACCCGTAATGACTAATGGGCGCGCTTGCTCGTGGCCAAGGGAACTCATCAGGTCCGAACTTCATTAAGCCAACACTTTTCAAAGGCCCTAAAAATGAATTAATGAATGGCATCGTCGGATGGATTCCAGAGATCTGCGCCATTGCCACTGTTGTTGCAGAGCCGAAACCTGGAGATTTCCTTACTACTGCCTCCGTCTCAGGGATTGAATTTCGATTTACTCGACGCACAAAAGATTCCAGGGAACAAGTGTGCACTCCGCGGAGAGAAGGAGGACCTACAACAGCAGAGGTATTTAAGATTCCTTTTAATCCGTCAATCAATAGGCATAGAGGGAAATTCAAAAAAGAAAATATTGAACCAAGAAATACTTCGTTTTATCTTTTGCTGATGATAGGCATGGCTTGCCACTTGCGTGCTAAAACAATGAAGGGAGATGTAACCATACGTGCCAAGTGTTCCCTTCATCCGAGGACAATGAGAAGTATGATGGTGCCTCCATTTCAGTATTAATTTGTCTGGCTGGGCTCTCGGTCGAGTGTTATTTCCTTTCAAGGCTTCTTGTCATATCTACCAGGATATCGAGATATGCTCTTTGGATGTCCCTTGTTTTACGAATTTCAAATAAAATTTTGTTAGGATGCAACTTAACATATTCGTCCCCGTAGTTTCTTGAAGACGTTCTGTAATAAGATACTAAAATTCTCAATGGTCTTTCAAATCGAATGGTCCTTTTCATCCTTCTGTCGCGTCGACGACTAATTTTAAAGCATCAATAGTGCCAAACCATGTAGCAAATGTTTAAAAGAATGACTCTCGACAGCAACTTATCATTTCAGTCAACTTGAATCAATTGTATAGACATTAACCATGAAGAATGCTATTTAGACTTGCAATAGTGACTTAACGAATTAAAGCTTGAATGGCGACGAGGAAAAGATGATCTTGGTGCAAGTGCTTGAACAAATTGTCTGAATTGTAAAAACTTGTAAGAAACTTATTAACACCGATTTTTTTAACGGTGAAACGCCTCGGCGAAATGAAGGATGAGTTGGTAAAATGTGGTCGGAAAGGGTTGCTTAAGTGTGTTAAATATTCCTTCTACTTATCCAACCAATATTTGTGATTTTGTTTACTATTCGTGACGCACTTGCGGTTTGGCTTTTTATTATTTTAAGTGGGAGTGGGAATACTGGCAATTATTCAGAGATTTTATTTTCATTCAATATTGGATGTATTCCATAATTGTTGGCTGGAGGCTCCACATTGTGTTGTTGCAGTTCCGTGTGCGAAAGTGTGCTCGACCGCCCGTCAGGCCCACCCTCAAATAGGAGACACCGCCGGGGATACGCACTCGGTCGGTAGTGTCAGATTCCTATTAACCAGACCGGCACCAGCCATAAAGGCATTACATCGACTTGGCGTCAACAACGTGGCCCTTAAAAACGGGTGCTAACTAAAGCCGGAAAAGTGTAGCAGACAGATCAGCAACCTTTCGCCTCTGCTCTCTTTGTGAGAAACGTGGCTTCGACGAACCCATCTGCCATTCGTGCCCTTGTGTGTCCGAAGGTGACCAGCATTGGCCCGAGAAGATCCTGCCGGTTCTGTGGGCTTCTAACCCGGCCTGAATACCACCTCCTTCTTATCTTCCGTTCTCTCCGCTTGACTGGCTTACGGCATTGTGCGACGGGGCTGGATAAGCTATCTAGCTGCTATCTCTCCTGTCATTTCTTTGCCCCTCTTTGTCTCTTTGAGCTTGGTATTGCTTAAGCTTATGGCGGATGGCCTCACTGGGGTTACTTCCTCCTTTCTCCGCACATCCTTCGACCACATCATCTACTCCAGAATGTTCTCCGGTGTCAGCTGCACCTCGCGTCGTTGTTTCCGCAAACCTCGAGTATTCAAAGAGGACATGCTTGGCATCCTCTTTACCGTCCGGCCATTATTTGCAGAACGGTGAATCGTTCAACCCGAAGCGGTGAAGATTTCTCCTATAACGTCGATGCCCAATCAGGAACCGCATGAGGTAGTAACTTACTTCTCCAAGTTCCCTCATAACCCACAAATGGGGGCAACTGGGGCGAATTGCCCGGGCTCCAGCTTTATCAGCACCTCGACAATCTTACTCCACTTCGCGATGTTGAAAGCATTTTTCAGGTCAATGGTTATCATTGCCCAATCCTTATTCACATCCATTGCGGCCCTTGCTAGGCTAGTCACCAAATTGATAGATTTTGACCTTCAGCAAAAACTTAATTGCTTACCCATTTTCAACACGGGGTTTCCATATGCGTTTTTTACGGCAATAACAATGGCAATATTGATTGAAAAAGTTCTAGTTCAAGTAGGTAATTTCAATGCTTAGCAATTACATTTTTAAGAAAAATCCGCAGGAAATACTTGTTTGCATTTTGTATAGACTAATCTAATGAAAACATCTACAACAAAGGCATCTCGTGTTTATTCTCATTTGCGCCATTGTATTGGAAAAATTGCCGAATTTATTGTCCAGGATGTCATTGCCTGGCAACACTGTGGCGTGGTGGCTACACAATTTTTTCTCGGCAGTGCAATATTGCCGTACAAATTGCCTGGAAAGCACTAGGGAAAGCCATAAAAACGCAGCCAGGTGCTTAATTGTAATCGCCCCCGCTTGAAGGACAACCGCGTTCTACATATACTCTTCCAAGAAGTGCAGTTGCTCCCTTTAAAACTCACCCTAAACGTAGCTGAAATTCCCCGAATCGCACACGACAGAAGAAAAGGAATAGGAAAAAGCATTTAAGGTTGAAAGATCAAAAACTTGCACATATATCGTTTCTACTCTTGTTATCACAGGTTGAGTCTTTGGGAAAATATTTGTCGTCGAAAATTCTTTGAATTCCATTTACAGAAGGAAAATTCCTTTTGGAAATTTATGAAATTCGTGTATAACCTTCAGAGATGATTTACTTTTTTTAATTTCTGTACAACATGCATGCCTCTCTGCAGCCATGAAATGGGACGGAGGCCACAACAATTCCTACTATCCTTCCACAGAGTCCGCAAGATTTAAACTTATGTCGCAGTGGTCACATTGTGAGAATAAATTTGGAGCTTCGAGCGCCTCACCCCTTGAGAAATCTGTTAACTTGGCCCGGGCCCAGTCATTGTCAAAATTTATTACCAGCCCGAAAATATCAATTAGAACCCCCTGCAGTGGCTACTGTTTGAGTTCGCTCGTCTTGGATTTTTTCTGCTGGAGCGCTACAATTGGAATTATCGATCATCAATCAATCAGACAAAATAGAAACCGGAGATTAATCCTCCGCGGTGCAGCTAACCGGTCCACCAAATGTGACTTTAATGAGGCGGAGGTAGAAGGTAAAATGACTTTTGACGTAATTAGAATTAAATTTGTTACAGGCGAAGTGCTCCTCCTTGAGAAAACAAAAAGTTTTCAATAATAAATTAACATTCAAGCCCTTCAAGTTCCGAAGACCGTGGTCCGTTCTGGAGTGAGATATACGGGTTATCTGTTCATTCGTAGCAGGCCAAAACCACACTCGCGCAATGGTTTTCCACTCAATTACAGGTAAAACCTGGTCAGCGTTGCATTAAATCTCACTCGGCGCCTCGGTGCAAAAGACATCAAGTCGACCGACCACTGGCAAGTGTCGTGTCATGCTCAAGTGATGACGACCGAGGGGAGAGAGTCAAATTAAGTCTATCGAATTTCTGCCTGTGTTGGGAGGACAAAAGCTCGCAGTGCAAAGTAAAATCACCTGTTGCGACCATGGAATGAAAGAGTGCCTGAAAAGGGTTAGCCCTTCCACGTGCACTCATATGTTCGTAGAGACTGGGCCCATGTGCCATGGTCACGCATTTTGTTTTTTGCAGTCGCGAAATTTTTATGTTCTTTGTTAGAGATGAATGGTGTTACTGCAATTTTTGCATATATGCCAAACTTCGGATTTTTCAAACCCGCGAAAACATTGGACGCGACAACATAGCTCTAAATTAAAAAGAATAAACAGGTCAAATTAGGCTTTATTTAGACGGCAGCATTTCTTCCAGTTTCTACGATTAGTGAGAATGGAAGTTGGTGTTATCAGTTTTGCTTAGGTAAAACTAAGCGAAGATTGAGTCTATAAAAGTAGATTTGCATCAATAAAAGGTCAGAAATCTCAAATATCATCCAAGCAAAACAGTCACGGCCCATCATCCTGAATTGTGTTTGTGAGAGCATATTTTTTTCATGTGAAAGAGTCTAAGCTTAGATGTCACCCTTTATGCTACCACTCCGTGATGTGGTTCACGTCATGGTGCCATGTCTAGTAGAGGAAAAACCATAAAAACGAACTTTCCATTCGCTCTGGTGGTTTGAGTGAAAAAGCTGCGCTTCCAAACAACCAGAGCGAATGGGACACTTCTTCTTTTATGGTTTTTACTCGAGTAAGCTTTGCTCGAGGACAGAAAAGGGATATCTATAATAGGTAAAGGGTAGCCTGGAGGATGCATGAGGAGGACGCAGTGAGCCTCGCGTTCTTTTTTTATTTATTTGGAAGACTAGAGCTCAGGGAGAGCCCTTTGTACTGTCGACAATCTATTTTTTCGTATAGAGTGCAATGTCGAACAGCAAGCTCTAGTCGATAGATAGTGAAGGGAAAGGGAGAAGTGAAGGAAGGAACTGCCACAATCACCTACTCCCAACCATTTCTATTGCGACTCTGCTTGTCGGGGTTCGAACCCGGGACCTCTGGGATGGTAGCCAGGCGCCTTACTCCCTAGACTACCGAGGCCCCCTACCGTTTGAACTCTATTGAAGCCAGAAGCAATTCTGTCGAAGATTTACGTTTCACACTTTTATTTTTACAACTAGGGTGCTTTTTACTTAAATCGATGCTTCTAAAACTAACCTGCAGGACAGAAAACAGTTAAGCCATGAGATGCGAGCCTTGAGTCGATAACCATCTGCTCTGGCATGCTGCAGCTCAAGCTACACTTTAGCTAGCAATTTTTTGTGGATATCGGTAGCCTCGAAGAATCAGGTTCACACCTTCTAGATCTCTGGACTGGTACATAGACGGTTTAAAGATAGTTGGAGCGCGTGTTACGCCCCAGATGTGGAATTTCCAAAGCAATAAATCGGTCACCCCAACCAAGGTGATGCCAATAGAAGAAGGCGCCCAAGTCTGTACTCTTTCACGACTATACACTGTAGAGGCCGTTTGAAGCTTTCAACCCTAATAAAAAACTGCTTGGATTGTATTCATGTTACTAAAATCCTCGGGATATGAGAGGGAGATACCAAGGCTGCCTGGCCAAAATTAGTGCGGACCGACTTGTGGTCTCTAATGTATGGTCTTAACAAGGGAAAAGGTGCAATCTGCGGCTTCTGCTTAAAATCTCCCTTTGTACTGCCGGTCCATCGTCACATCATGGTGCAATGTCTAGTGGTAAGCTTAGTTCGAGGGATAGAATAGGTTTCAGGTTACGACGAGTCAGGAGGGTAGGGTGTGACCCTACGGTTAAACTCTTGGGTTTTGTGGGAGTTCCGAAATACAGACTGCGTGAGATTGTTCCACAGTCGCGTTGTTCTATTTATGAACGAAGCTTTTGTCTGTAGCGTGCGCAGAAGGGGTGTGAACAAAAGGAATGAGACATGCCAGCTTATTGCGGGTATAAGGCAACCGTGGATGCAGTGAAGCGACAGCAAGATGTAAACTTAAACAACTCGGACACATCTAATCGAAATCTTATTATATGGAACCTCCAAAGCCTTCAAGCGACAGCATTTAGTTTAGATTTAGAAAATTGGGAACAATGCGATTTTCGTAATCGTAATTGATAGTAACTTCGGAAATACCATTTCGGTTAAAAGAGCGTCCTTGAAGAACTTAATTGAATTGAGCGCAATATAAAAAGCAAAACTGGTCGTATCCAAGTAGTACCTACACGTTGCACTGAAAGCAGCTGCCCAATATGCAAAGCGTTGTATGGTTGCTTTCTTTTGCATTAGGCGAGTAAGGACACTAAAGTAGGATAAAGTTTATATGAAAACGAGTAATTTCATCTCAAACTAAGATTGGCGTTTTTCTAAGCAAGTTCCCAGGGAAATCTTGATTTTGCAAAAACAACCCATTGCTAAGAAATAAATCAATAGCATAAGCAAGACCGCCATACGATTGTTCTATGGGGTTTTATTAAAATATGGATTTCCACTTACTTCTTTCTTGCTTTTATCTCTCTGTTCACCATGTTCATGACTGTGTAACAAGCACTATATTTCAAATAAAGTCATGCAATCAGAGCTCAAGAGATCTTAAAATAATTGATATTTTCTGTAACTTATTGATGGGCTGTTTGGAACACTGCTTTCTTTTCACTTCCACGACTTTTGACTTCCACGTTCCAAAAAAATGATCACTCTTATTATGAAAAGTATTAGAAAGTCACACAGTGAGAAATCATGCTTGAAATGCGAACAAAGAGTTTTTATATGAAATCGAGGTCGCCTTCAGAAATATATAGATATAAAATTTGCGGCCGAGCTGTTTTGAAGAGGGCGCAGCATTGTAGCTTTATTTTGGTGGAGTGCGAAGTGTCATTTTTTCTTACTTGGTGTCCTTGATAAACTTAACCAGTGATCCACAGTCAGCGAAGACAACGATGAAACGTTAGACGTGCAAAGAAGAATAAACGGTGAAAACAGAACACACCTCTCACCTCACTGCTGACAGTAATGAAATCCAGAAACATCCACAAAAAAAACCAAATCAAGAATTTACAAAACCATCAAGCACAGCAGTTGCGTATGAATGTGAACCATGGATTATCTCCTAAAAGATAAGATGGATATATTTAAGAGGAAAATCCTCTGGACTGGATGATAGGTATACGGCCCAGTCAATGAAGATACTGCGCTGAGAATACCCTGTAATCACGAAGTGTGTAAGTTTTCCAAATCAACACATACCAAGCTAGGGCCTGTACGTTGCACAGTGGAGCCGGATTTTTCATATATATATTTTCAATTTTTTACAATTTGCAGTGGAAATTGAGTTTTTTTGACAAAAATATATTCTGCATTAGCAAAAATGCAGAGAAACGTGCCAAAAAGGTATAATTGAGCCTAATGTAGTTTAGAAAGGTTTATTAAATTTATCTCCCGGCACTTACATCACCGTTTTCTAGAAACTACCCCTCAGAGAGGGTGAATAAACCCCTAAATAGGGGAAAACAGGAATACGGTATGAAAATATATGAAAAATCCGGCTCGACAGATCGATAGAGAATTGCACAATGAACATTTTAAAAAAAAGCGAAGTTGATTCGGTGAAAATTGACGGCTCCACCGATTTTTACGATCGAAGAATGGGTGACTCCAGGATGCCGTAAAAGCCCTGAATCTACTAGCAGATGGGAAAAAGAGCAGTTACGGTCAAGCTTGTAAGGCTAATGCAGCAAAACTCCGCAACACAAGAAACTGGAGGCAAGCTGCGGAACAGAGAGACTTTGAAAGAAGAGCCAGAAGGAGGCCAAAGCCATGGAGCCATTGAAGAAGAAGAAGTTATCGAGAAGAGGGAAAAGTGAAAAGGTGAAGGTCCATGCCGAGCAGTAGTCTCAATCCACGGACCTTTGGAATGGTAGTCGGGCACATCTACGCCTAGGCTACCGAGGTTGTTACAAAACGTTACCAGAAAGCTGTAACAGATTTATTTTATACCTTTTGGCACTTGTTCCGTAACTAGGTTTACACTTTCTGGCACCTCTAGTGCATGTTCAGAACATTCTTAAAACCAATGAAATTAGACCAGAATGACTGAGGTAGTCCTAAGGTCAAATTAATATATTATTAAAACTTGTGTTATCTATTATTAAATTAAAGTATTTTATAACTAAACTAGAGATTCTAACTACTGATCTTGTAAATACTTAGGGCAAGAGGCATATGATTAAGTGCATAAACATATATTTCGAAATACATGATTCCATCCTTATAAGTTCGGATATATCAAAACAAAAATTTAGACCATCATAACTTACCTGTTGCACGTAAAATACATTTGTTAGAATAACAATATACAGTAATGCAGGGCACAAACTGCATGCTAAACGCTTCATGATATTTAGTAACAATAATGTTATTGTCAACCACTGCATTTACAAATAATTTCGTTGAACATTCACAAAACCCGTGCACGGTCATTTCAAAGGATTCCTGGTTTCGAACTCCCAAATTCCACTTTTATATTGTTAGTACCATTTGTCCTGGCTGGCAACAGATTTCTTGCTATATAAACAATCAAACTTAGTAAACTGCAAGGTGCTAGAGGGCTCAAAATAAATCTCATTAACGAATTGAACTGCCATCTTTAGGCTCTGCATACTCTTTTTATAACCACCGAATTTATCTGGCAATGTTATTTAACACTTTGTAAGTTATCAGTAACTACAATAAAAATCAATTGATTGGTGGTGCCTCCACTTTTCGCCCTTTGAAGCTTCCGGCAGGTACCAGTAAATTATTCTGGCAGTGTTACGTAACCATTTTTTGTGTCTTTTTTTATTAACCAGGAATATGTCACATGTCCAAAGCCCGCTAAAGCAGCGCCCTCTTTAAAATGACCCGGACGCAATATTTTTGAAGGCAAGGCTCGAATTAATTTAGAAAATTATTTCCAGCTAGATTTTACATTGTAGCTCTCGAACTACTCCACTATTAGGGTAGAAACGAACCTTAGTAGTGAGATTGGTCGAGCCCTTTCAAGTAAAACAAGGCAAACGTCGTTGGCTGTGGGAAATAAAAGTATTAATTTCTGCACATAGGTTAGCAATTTTCCTGTAATTTAGAGGAGACTGTACCGAGACTGCCATTGTATGTTATCGTTAACAATTAAGCTTCAATTCACAAAAACACGACGATTATCATTTCAACTGTCCGCCTTTTGTCAATTTCTGATAGGAATATAATCGCACTTGCTGCTGCCTCCGATTGCGAACGATTCTCAATAAGTTGCTCTACTGCGCAACATCCCCGCGGCCCAACTGTACACCATCAGCCGTCACCGTCTGTCTGCAACTGTGCAGTACTAGTCGGACGGGATTTATACCAGCGAAGGAGGGGCCAACAATTTAGCCGCAGATTGAAACTTGCGAGTACCACTGCGGAGTCGGTACCCTACCCGCGAGGAAAACCTCTCCTTACCCAGAGACTCGTTCCACTCTGACGGCTTCGCAATTCTAAGATGACATCCAGATCCAAGTCCCTGTGCTGCACGAACTGCGGGCACCTGGAAATTTTCTTGGGGTGTTTTCCCGGATTCAGAGTCTGCAACTCTCGATTTTTGCCGTCGTCGTCTCCACAAACGGAACTGGGACCCGTTTCTGATTGCGAATGGCAGCCCTGAGTGACTGCGAGCAACTTCGATGGTAGCAAAAGCTTTCGGCAGCTGAAAGCGAACACAATTGAGTCGATTCCCGGCTTCGCCATCAGGCTACATGCTCCATCTTAGGCCCCAAGCCCTCCAGAGAACTTAGTGGCTCCGCACCAACATGCTCCAACTGATAGCGATTCCAGTGCCTGCTTGGAGTCATGCTTCGGTGTTTCGGTATGTGTGGTGGGATGTTATTTTTTATACGAGTACTTTTTCAGAGTACAGTCGGAGTTGCTACTTACAGGAGAAGTTGTCTCTTATTCTGCGGTGTCTTCGAGTTCATTAGAACGACCAACTGGATGTGGGCGTAACCTGGAATTACAGCTATCGCTAGCCAAATGCCTAGTCTGCGACTGATTGTCAGTTGCCCCACAGAACTACCGCACAAGTGCCTCGGTGGTTAGGGGCGTAGTCTGAGCTCGAATTGCGATTTGTGATGTGCTACAATTTTTTAATTAGCACGAATAAACCCATTACGACAAAGCACGCCGCTCGAGGGCTCGCCTTACATGCATGCGCCTATTCCATGCTGCCTTGAGAATTCCTTGCCTGCTTGAGAATCTCACAGAAAGGCTCTTATCTGCTGAACATAATACTAATGACGTTCCAGTGCTTCCCTTGCACTTTTCCCACTGCAAGCAAATTCAAAGGATTCGTACTTACTAAAATACTTTTGTCCCGTCAACCGATCGAGTTAACAAAAATTAAACACAAATGAGACCGCACGCCACAAGAAGGACCTTCGGATGGAACTCTTTCGTATTTTCTTTATTTTAACAACCCTGATTACAGACGTTTATTACAGACGCCGGGGTGCATGTTTTAATTGTTGTGCCGGTACATGGGAAAATCTTTAACTTTTAAAATAATTTGCTTAATACAAAAACAATTTTCCATTTTCAGAGGGCTTCTGTATGTTGGGCAGATGGCTCCGGAAAACGTGGCGTTCTCGCTTCAAAAAGGCACATTAATATTTTTTCCGTTTGCAATTACACAATAGAATATGAAAACCGTAAATTCCTGTGAGAGCCTCGATATCGTCCATATGGTCGGAGCTGAACTATTCCATTAACACATGTTTGTTTATCGAGTACACATATCAGTAATATTGTTTTGCTTTGCAACAACAAGAAATCCTGGCTGTAAATCACATTTGCACTTACATACGATGTATTAGTAGACTTCGAGGCAATTATCAAGCCTCCGCGCTTAAGTGGGCTTACAAGGGAAGGGGCTTTTCAATCGGACCCTTTTATTGCAGCTTAGTCAAATATCAGGACTTTTATCTTATCGCGCTATTCATTATTAGCTTTCGTACTTGTCAATTATTTGGTGAAATAAAGCACATGTTCGCAAATAACTGTTAATAAACTGCTGAAAAAACAATTTCACTATGGCCTGGAAATAGCTGATGCCTGTGACTCTGCCTTTTCGAACAGGTATGGGTATGGGTCCACGGCCGGTTCGAAATTACCTGCAGCATTCACACAACGATCACCAAATGTTCAAAAAATAAGAATTGTCTATGATAAATAATTTATTTCATTTTGTTAATTTTAATTACACTATTTTTATAATGTAAGATGCAGCATTATTCTATAATTAAATACACACAGAAATAATTTCTAAGGTATATGTATACATAATTATTTACAGTCACATTCGCGCTTAGGGCAGCTATAAAATAACGTTTCTGCAGCGCCTCCTTGGGCGAGCGCCGAAGGGACCGCGGTAATAAATAAAAAATCGTGTTATAAACAACTATTTGCTTTCTTCCCTTTTTCATTTTTTAATTTATTTACTTCTGGCTGCGCCTTATTAGTTACGTCGCAACTATGAATCTATTTATACCTAAAATTATTGGAGGGGGTAATTTGTCGAAATACGGACCCTAGCGATTAGATGACATTACTTCGTAGAATAGTTACAGCTACGTATATTAATTTTGCAAGATTACATTTTCTTAAGCTAGTTTTTACACATGCGCGGAGGGATAACTTTTAATATAAAACGCATAACAGTGTACTTCTACACTAAGGGTTGTTCTTTTTGTATAACAAATGTAGTGAGACAGCTCGCGACCCGAACTGGGCTTTCCGTCTTTTGCTTTCTCGCCTGAAAAATCATAATGTTACAAATTTCAAAACTATTTAGTTCTAGGTATGATGCTCTGATGATTGGGTAATTTGCGTAACTTATCTGAATTTAGTAGTGCTTTGGCTACAAAGTGAATGGAGTTAAGTATGTTTAATATGGCAATTTTAAGGAAAAAACACGAGGGTTTACAACTCTTTGTTTTCTATCGCGATAACGGTGTTACCGCACTTAGCATGAAGTCATGCGGATTGCACTTATAAACAGTGAATATCAACTATTCTGCTTAAGTATCTATCGTATTAAGTTGCACTTCCGAATAACACCGAGTTCTTGTAATATGACGGCTGACGTTCCTGAAGTGGACTTTTCACATCGCGGTCCGTGGACTGCTGCCTGGCTTTACGTTCCATTTCGATTTCTTGTGCCAATGATTCTGTAATAGCGTGGAAATTATTTTCTTAAAAATACACTCTTGAAACTCACCTGAATAATTTTGCCAGAAAGCGCCTGTCGCCATCAAATCTATGCCTGGATAATTCCACGATTTACTTTCTACAGAGGCTGGTGGCGCAGGAACTGGATTGCCTATATCTCTATCACGGTCTCTTTCGCGATCACAGTCCCTGGAGAAGGACGGACTTACCGACCTACTATGCCGATCTGATGTCTGAAATTTTTCTGATTTTTCCGATATTTTGTTGTCCAGCTCTATAAATAATTCAAGCATATAGAAGAGAACAAGGTAGGCGCAGGTTCAAATCACCTTGGCTGGTCTTTGTTGAGTCTGAGAGAGTCGAGATTTTGGATTGGTCATCGGAATGGGGTTTCCTCTTTCCTTCAACTTGCTGCTGCAATCTGACCCGCATCTTCCTCTCTCTTCGATATCTTTTTTGATATAAAACTGTACAAAAGATAACAAGTTCGTGAACATTTCATATTTCAAATGTTGAATTTCTGATATATAATTGAAAAATCTAAAAGTCATCTGTCCTCGAGTTTTGTAACCGCCTTTGTTTTGCTATGGGACGAAACCCACCAAGATGGGCCGCTGTTTTTGTGAAAAAAGCGGTTTTACTTGAACTGAAACAATTTTTCTTGAAGAAACAAAACATCAAGTGCATATTTGTCCGGAACTATAACAGACATCTACCGATCGCAAATCTTATTTTATTATTTAAGCAAAAATTGGGTCTCGTGCATGGAATCAAAGCAATGCAGGTTTCGCAATCTGCCACTCAGTACCGGAGGTCCGAACGACGACTAGCTACTACATGACGATGGCAATTTTTTCCAACACACTAAATAAAGGACTATACGGCACTCGAGAAAACGTTTTCGCCGTCCCAATCGAAATTCAATACGTTTATGGCAAAAGGCACTTTTAAGAAGTGAATTCGGAATCATTGAAGTGAGGTTCCTTTGCTTGGGTGGCATTTTGGAGCATTTTTTATCCATTACTTCGGGCTCTGGGTCATGCAAAATAATTTTTTCCCGAATATGAAACAATAAGAGGTCGTAAGGGGAGAATAAGTCAGCCCTTTCGTAGCATCCGTTCTTCATCGAGCTGCCTGTCCAGCTGCTAGCTAATCGCTGACACTCGATACGATTTCTCGGACTAAATATGATACCTTCAACTTCTATGTCCACCAAAAGGTTTTGCTGTGTGCGAGCGGCGACCGCTCGCAGCAGAAAAACACAATTCGCATTTTGTAGGTGTGTGCACGCACGCTAATTTCTGGAGCTGAAATTTATGCCGGAGTGAATGTCATTTGAAATAAAAACTCCAATTTATTCCGCGCGAGTTCATTCCAGTAGATCGAGACTCATTCAATTATTTGTTCAGAGAGAAAAATGAAGTGGAACACGGCGCAGCAGCAGAAAAGCCAAGAAGCAAAAAAGAAAACAATCCGAGAGCCCGGGGCCAACTCGTTTTCTCCGCGATTTGCTAAGGTGCGTCAGGATGAATTACTGTTAACTTTCAGTTGTTTGTCTTCAGTAGTTATTTTGTAATGGGTTCGCGAAACCAAACAGATTTATTTTCCTTTCTTGATTATTGATTCCACATACCTCTTAATTTCCGCTCCTCCACCAACTGCCGCTCCAAAGAGTCTTTAACTTCCCTTTCACGCAAAACGTCCATTTTCAGCTCCGCTGCAAATTTAAACATTTTCTCTTGCGGTTTTAGTTTTGTATAAGATAAAGTTTTCTTACCTTTTTCGTAGCTTATCTGCCGCTCTTGTTGCCGCGCATTATCGGCGGCGACCTTCAGTAAACTTTGGATATTTCGCAAAAGCGTCTCTGTAGAGGAAGTGCTCTGTTGGTCCTGGCCCGGCTCTACAGCAGGAACACCTCCGACCGCCGCCGCTGCAACAGCCGAAGCCGCCAATGTTGAGTAGTTGAGTGCACGCTGATGGGTTTCATTGTTCGAAGCCGTTACCGAAGGTGGCTGGGATATATCCCGATCGGCATCGCTAAGTTCTAAGAGATTTCACGATCAAGATTTACTTTTAAAAGTTCTCATTTAACGCAGTTTGAATTGATACACTTACCTTCCTCCTTTTCGTTTCGTTCTTCCGACTCCGAAATATTATCTTCGCTAAGATTTTCCTCGTCTCTGACTGAAGGAGGAGTGGAATGAACCTCACTGCGTTCGCTACCGTCACAGTTACTACTACCTCGATCGCCAGCAGACTTAGATAAATTCAGTACAGGACTTTGCCTACCGGGAGAACCTGTCCCAACAAAAATTATGCCTTATTACAAAATAAAAGGAAACCAATACGCTCTCATACCATTCCTAGAACTTAAATCACGAGGCTTCTGGTCTATAATTGGCTGTCTTTCGTCAGTTCGTTCCTCTCTTAACCTAAAAGCAGACAGTTGTGAATTCTATTCGAGGCCAGCACACCCAAGTATTAACAAGTCCTACCTTTCCAAATGCTTAACGATATCTTCATAAGCTGCCCTACAGTTTTCCCAGATCCCGGACCTGGCAATGGCATCCATTCCTGACATTCCACCTTGAGCTTTCATCATCGGGCCGTCCGACCTATGAAGTCCATGTGGAGGGATCCCTGGACTCATTAGCGCAGACCCAGGATGGTGATTCATTTGCATAAAAGCCATGTGATTGATAGGTGGAGGGTTATAGCCATTCGCCAACAGAGGGGACTTCTCCAGCCTTGACATATCTAAACAATTTCAAAATAATTAGTGCAGTCGCCTGGTTAAGAAAAACAAGAAAAACTTAGAGGAGCAAATGGCAGTTATTTCTATGCTGTTGCCTAATTGTCAACGCATACGTTGAACAAACCAGACCAGCACCTATGCGCTGCGCACATGTCACCAACCCTTGCGTTTCGCTGCCAAGGAGCACAACATCGTGTTCATATGAAGCCTGGGAGGGCTGCAATTAGCTTGTGTCAGTTGCATAAAGAGTTGAATTGTAAAATTGCACTCGACTGGGTACAAGTGGTACAGTCGAAATTATAGACAGAGGCACAAGATAAGAACATTCGATTTGAACAATCCTCCCTGGACAGTAATTTAATTGACCGCAAACACGAATGCAGCCCCGTGCTTAAACATACTTTTGTATTGGGTGGTTTCTGAACTGTTTTGTGAAAGGACAACGCGACCAGAGAGGGAACATGTCACTCCAGGTAAGAGCCGGCTTTTCTCTCTACGTGCACCAAGGAAGCCTTAAAATTAATTTGAAGATAAAATTTCAAAATTACTCACCAGTCATGTGACCATTTTCATAAGCAAAGTCACCGTTATCAAGTCTATGCTTCTTGAGCTGCGGATGCTGTGATAGGTGCGTGGGAGGCAAGGAGAGCCCAACCGGTCCCCTTTTCGGGGGTCTTCCTGGCCTAGAGCTGGAAAATAGTAGAGAGTTACTGAGGTTAAAAACGGGTAATGCTAGTACAGGTCGGGGACAAAGAGACCTTTTCCGTCGTTGTCAGTAAATGTGTCAGAATCTTTCCTTCGTCCCGATACCATGCACTTGTAAAGTAATGAAGCAACATAAGAAATTTAAATGCACATAAAATTCCCACTTTAATTAAACAAAATAAAATTAAACTCGGTTTAGAAACGCCACTGGCGTGGCCAAATGTACAAAACAACACAAATATTTAATTGGGAAAACAGATATTAAGCTCCTGGTTCAGTGGATGATGCGATAAGAGCTCAGTGCGTAGATAAAAGATTCTCGGTTTATTTGCTCAAAAAATACCCAAAAAAACAGCCACGGATTAAGGTAAACGGCTACTGTAGGAGCCAGTCCGGAAGTCTGAATGCAGAGAATGTCAATTTTAGCAGACGTCTCCCACGGATCTAGGTTTTCTAGGCAGCAAAGTAGCGTTGTGATTGATTAGCGCAGCTTGTTCATTCCTACATTTTGGACTCTTTGTTTTTTCTTGTTTGCTGATATCTGCAATTTTAACTAGCATCAAAAAATCAGCGAGATAAGATTTACGACAACGGCGATTCTTGATATTGCGAAATGTAAACCTTATGTAAGTATAACGGTACTTCCGCAGTTAAATACAGAAAGCTCGTTGTTTCAGCTTCAACCAGGGTAAGGTAACTCGAATTATGTAAATACAATAAATAAAGTTTGGGAGTTAGGAAAGTTCAAAAGACAGCGAAGTAGTGCAATTCGCTAAGGAGCTGCTCCCTTAATTCTTAAGGTAGTGACCAACGATGTACAAGTATTTATTTCGAGTTTTTCGCAAGTTCGTTTAAAGATAGAAAGCGTGGGGCACTCCACGAAAAGTCAGTACTGGAAATCCCAAATCAATGTTAGGCTATACCAAAGGCCTTAATCTGGAAGGTTTGCTAACGACGCGGTTGGCATAATAGACCAACTAAAATAGGTCGAAAGACGCCCTTGAAGAAAGAATGAAGCAGGTACAGGAAAGATCGATCTTCCAAAATTGATAAGTTTTGAGTGCGCTCTCATAATAGCATCCACTTTTTATTTGGATTTCGTTTGCTTTTTAGCTCGGAATTTTTTCCAATATTAAAGTTGTTAGAATAGTGCGTTGTTCTTGCTTTTATTGACTTTGGCTTATATTCACTGCAGTTGTTTCGAGTTCACGTTAATCTTGTTTATCAAATAAAACCCATCATTTATTTGAAAAGGCTGCGATGCTGTGTTCAGGTCTCAAATTGGTAGTTTTCTCTATTATCTGCTTAATATAGGGTCACCTAAATTTACTTAAGCCCTGAGGCGTTCCGCACACTTGTCCATACCATCAAAACAAAAACCGGTTTTATAGGCAAGGGGTCGCAGGGAAGACAGTTTTTCTTCCATAATTTTCCATCATTTGTTCACCGAAACATTTTTTGGTTTCACCGTCCATTACACTAACACAAGCATGTTTTCGTTCTCGGCAAAGCTGCGCTCTGCTTGCACCCCACACTACTCCATAGGCATTACAATCGTTACACGAAAATGATGGAGAAAAGTGAGTTCCGAGTGTACTATTGAACTCATATTAAAACCGGTTTGAAATTATGGACAAGTCTGCGAAGGGCCTTATACATGTATAAAAAGACGAGTGTTTGAACATTACTGCATGTTACTGAAAATTATTCGTCCGATTTCACTAGTAGTAGGTAGTATGTAGATCGCAGTTCTGTGATTCATGTTCTGTAAGGTTACTGATGCAGATTTTATTAAGTAAACTGAAACCATATATGGAAGGGACAAAGTAGGAGATTACTAGGCGGGATTTAGAAAGAACGGATCGACAACAGACCAGGTTTTAACCTGAGAGACATACTTGCAAAATGCTGGGAAAGAAAACTGATTCACTGCACTTCGTTTTTGTAGACCACAGAAATGTTTTGATCTGCTTAACAAAAGAGAGCTGTGGAGCAACATGAGAGAAATGGGTTTCCCGGAAAAGTTAATAGAACTGTGTAAAATGAGGACAGAAGAGTGTAGGTTGTTATTAAATTGCAACTTCCCCAAAAGAATCAGGTCTGCGACAAGTAGATGCGATACTTTTTAATGTTGCTTTGGGAACATTAATGAGAAAAGCAGAACTTAATGAAGCACATAGTTTCTTCATAAGAAACATTCAGATACGCAGATGACATAGTCATAATCGGGCGCAAAGCGCAAGACGTAAAGGAAACCTTTTCAAGAATTTCAGAATGCTCAGCCAAGTTCAATCTAGGAGTAAATGACACAAAAACAAAGTACATGACTGTATCAAAAAGGCAACATCGATTAGGACGAAGCATCAGCCTTGATGATCATAGAATGAAAACTATAAACAACTTTATATATTTAGGGGCAATGTTTACCGCAGAAAATAACATAAGGTGCGTTTCATTTTTATTGGAGTACGTACGCCGGAGTAGTTGGGCCACTTCGGCGTAGATGCAGCTACACCACCCCATGCTAGGGAGTAGCACCAGGAAGTAATTACGTTTTTTTCCAATAGATGGCTTTTAGTTTTTTTTGAATTATGATAAAGTGTTACGGCTAAAAACAGTTCAATAATAATAAAAATATTATAAAATTTCGCTATATTATTGTACCATAAACACATAAATATAAAAGATAAAAATAAATAATGGTAAATATGAAAAATTTTATTAATTTGCAAGAAAAATTATTAAAATAATGGAATATTTATTAAATTAATATTGAATAAACACTTGTAATTCACTAAAGCTAAATATTCTCACTTTAAAGAATATTTTTAGGTTATGAAGTACGCCAGATGAGAAAAATACCGTTTCATTTTCCAACTACTCCAACTACGCCGACGTACCTACTCCAATGAAAATGAAATGCACCTATAATGGACGGCATTCATAGAAACATGTTAACTGTAAATAAACCCGATTTCTCCCCAGTCCCGATTTGAAAGGACCAAGAAATCTCAAGGCAATACAAAGCGGAAATATATAAAACATTATCCGCCCAGTTACATACTACGGCTCTGAGGCTTGGGCATGGACCAAATAAACAAAAAAATCCTGATAAGAATATTTGGTCCTGTAAGCGTTTGACAAAACGAGTGGCGCGAAGAACGAACGAAGAGCTCGAAGAAGCGTATTTTTTAACAAACTGGAGAGAACTAGCAAGCCGTAGAGACGACTGGAAGAAGAAGAGCCGTACAAAGGACTGTAGCGTTATTTAAAAAGAAGAAGACAATGGGTTTGAATCATAGTTTACTATAATTTACTGAAAGGAGTCAACGTTTGTAATTTATCTCTCGTAGATTTGAAAGCCAAAACTTGAGAGTCGATGAACAAAACTCTCCATTGTTGTAATTTAACACTACCCCAATTTAAGAATCTTATTGTCGGCATTGATAAACTTGATAATACAAATCCCAAAATACTTTATGCAAAAGTTCTGTTTTATTCTCATAGGTGGCTTACTTCAGGATTCCTACGATTAAGTTTTCTATTAATAACTTCGTTCAAATTCACTTCGAATTTATTTTTTGCGCCTTCAGCTAACAAACGGCTAATGCTCATTTTGCCTAAATGTTATAGAAGTCGTAACGTAGCTTTCAACATTTTCAAAAATCACAGAAGTCAAAATATAACAAAGTAATCAGAAAATGTGCAACATCAACTATTGCAAGGCTAGAGATTGCTTGACGGCGGTACGAACTTACACAACCAAAGACAACAAACTACTCTTAATTTTGGCCCCCATGGAAAGGCATTCCTCAGTCCACATGCAGAATACCTTCAAGCATTGCTCTGCTGCAGGTTTAAATACTGAACTGTTTCTTCTCCACAAAATGCAACCGTCCAGTAGCTGGAAGATGCCTTCACTGACATCCAGATGAAATATGATTCGGTGTTGTTTGAAGTGTCGGCGGCTCCTGCTCCTAACTCACCTTAACGTCTCCCTAGTGAATGCGAGGATTTTGTTCTTGAAGCAGAACACAATTCTGTGTAATGGAAATGCTTTGGCGCAATTTGCGGTCAGCGTGTTTATAGTGCAATTAAGCAACCTACATGTTATTCGCGGTGAAAATTTAATATTTTGTAATAATTCCATTCAGCGGCCACTGCGGGGCTCTCGCGCGTCTTGCGGATAACAAAGTCCTTTCTATTGCCATAAAGGAGTTTTGTTCTCTATTGGATTGTAAAATTTCTATGTACACGGTGATACCCTAGCGATTTTCTCCTTCATTTACCCGCCGCACCTGATGCGTATAGGCGTATCAATGTGACAATAATTTGGGGCGCGAGTGCAGAAGAGGATCAAAGCCCCCGAGAACACCGTCCACAGTAAATTTAACGCTTCGTTAATAACGCAAAGGCATTTGAATTCACACGCTCACGTATGCTCATCTCTTTTTGTTGTCCTTCTGATAAAAATACTCATAGGTTATCAAAGTAGACGAAAGCTCGAATAAAACCGTACGGAAGGCAGATTGCGAATTTTATTCCTCAAAGTACGTAATATTAGTAGGTGCGGCTCAGAGAGGTTAACCAAGAGTGAAATGGAATAATTTGTGGGTCCACTGCCCTTGGGCATCCATGTTTAAAAACAAGCCAAAAGTGTGACACGATTGGGTCTTCACGCGTCCAACCTGTCAAGTCAGCCGAAAGTTCAACCGTTCAAATGGCCCTAAATAGTTGAAATATTTCTGTACTGTTCTCTGTACACCTAGCAGACAGCCGCAACAAGTTCGTCGGGCGGCAATAACTTAATTAATTGAAGAAACGTACCCAGAAGTAAATTTGTTTATTTCATCTGAATCGTGCACAAGTAACTTTCAAAATACCTGCATAGTTGTCACCTGCCGCTCTTCACTTAATTATTTAATTACCGTGGAAGCTATTGCGAATTTATGTGGCGGTAAGTTCAGAATAACGCCCTAGCTTCTTTGCATAGTGAAGTAGTGTATTCTTGTTACTTGCACGAATATTAACTTCAAAAATTAATTAATAATATTTGTATTGACTTATTATTCATTTCCGTTTATTCCTCTCCGATTCCTGTTTAATTGTTTTTAGTTATGTTGTCTACTTGTGGCATCGCAACTACCCTGATTATGATGATGATAATTAACTAATAAGTGCAAGTAGCATCCGATATCTTTAGACAAACTTCGTAATTGCCCGGGAGCTGGTGACGAATTTTCTTCGACATACTGCTGAGTCAGCGTATTGTCATGGACTCGAAGAGAATATCTAGTACTTAACGAAAGTTTGGTCGGTTGGGCTACAGTGGTTGCGTTCTCTAGCTATTGAAGGTGTTGATTACTAACCCAACGGTCACAGCGGAAAAAGAAAATACGCAAAAGGAGCTGTCGTTGTTCCGTGTAAAGCAGGTAAATAAAATGAATGATAGTATTAACTAAGTCTATCTTGGCAAAACAATGAAAAAAATTAATATTAGTGGTTTTTTCTCGTTTTTACTTCTTACCACACCAACAAATATCGCCTGCGCGTTTTTTATAAATGAAATTGCCAAGCAATGCAATGCATAACAATAAAACTCGGACAATCAATATTGTCATTGCAAAAATTGCGTATGTTGCCCCAGGTAAAGCTTGGTAATGAGAATGAGCGCCAAAAAATAGAAATGTCGTGTTTTTGGAATAAAATGCCAGCAAACGAAAGCAGAAGTTGGTTTGTTCAAAGTAAGAAAGGCATTAATGTTTTGCCATGTACAAGAAATAAAAATTATTCGCAAAGTAAATATCAATTCAAATTATTTTAATTGTTAATTTTTTTAATATTAGGGCCTACGCCAAAAGTTACAGGTGACGACTGGCGGTGAAGTTTTATTAGAAGGAAAGCCTATATTTTCTTAAAAGTAAAATTTATACTAAAGGTACTGGTTTGCATTACGAGTGTCAATATTTTGATTTTATTAATCACTTGCTTTCAAGAGCTGCACCAAAGTTTAACATAAAAATTGAATGTGAAATTGAATTGTTATTTGTTTTTAGCTAAAATAAAAATCAACTCGGGCGATTTTCAAGGAGTTGTCAGATGGTTATGGCAACCAATTATATCTGGCAGAAGACCATTTTTGTGACTCGTTAAGCCCACATTTTCATATGTAATTTATTGTTTTACTCAGCAATATGACGAGAATGGTGAATTGAACACTTTTAATAAATCAATAGCTACGGAACGGGAGGACTTTGCTCAAAGGACCACACTTTCGCATGCACTCGATATTCTCGTGTAAATCATTTCAAAAGGGCGTGTCAGCAGTATAAAGCATATAGTACAATTGGGCTAAATTAAACTATCCATTACTCGGTTCTCACCTCAAAGAGGTTTGTGTATGATGCAAGTATTACACTAAGTACTTATTTTTGTGCGTCTTTTCCTTGTAACTATTGTAAGGCCCATGTAGTTGTACAATGAACGCGAATGAGAAGACAATGAGACCGAACATTTTTATTGAGGCACAAATAAGGAAAAAACACTTCCCTGCGACCCCTTGTCTATAAAACCGTACAAGAGGTGTAATCAACAAAAAAATGGATCATGTAATTTACCTCAATCATGCTCCCTTTAATTGAAAATGCAAACAAATAAGGATGCATGAATGTGCATTGGCCGTTATTATATTTATTATCGATCCAGATTCTGCAATAATTTTTTTTTCAAACTACGTTTAGTCATAACACTTCGTAATCTTTCAAATACCTTTTTGGTTATTGTAAAAATTATTGCCTTTCGAGAATTTTGAATATTAATGCCAGTTGGCGACTAGTCTGACTAAGAATCTTAATTCATATGCGGACATTCGATTCAAATATTAAGAATTCCCCCGAACAGTTCTTCTTATACCAGCTCTTCTTCCTTATATGAATGGAAAATAACGAATTAAGCCAAAGTTCAATACCTTGACTAAATGCAATTTCCATAAAACATTGAAGACTGGTTTATGGGATGCAAAATACTAATGGGTAAATTGTGTCACTTCTACTGTATTGTTTATCTATCTATTGAAGGATAATCTTACTTGTTGTTGTGTCAAACAATGTTACATTCTTTAAAATTCGACACATTTTTCGTTATCAAAAAACCTTGAGAGGCCTTGCAGACCAGCAGGAAAATCTAAACAGTCGGGTTATTTAAAATATGCGCGAGCGAACTCAGAATTTTTTTTCAAATTATCCTAAATATTGGGGCAACTTGAATCGAAGTAAGGTAGAAAGATGTCGCCTTTTATTTAGTATTCGGACCATCTACATTTTAAGATTGGAATAGGTTTCATTATTAAGATTTCAATAAACAGAAAGATCTGTCTGTGGGCACATAGGTATGCCAGAAATAAACTTTGATGCATCTTTTGCTTATGAATCTGCATCCATATGCAGAGGAAAAATAAGTTAACTGAAGCATAAGAATGCTTGCGGTAATAGTTTATATCAACACATTCTGAAAATTTACTACCGGAGTCCAAAATTTTGCAAAAATTCATATAAGTACTATAATTTTTTATAAATATCAGTGGCTCAAACGGAATAAGCAAAACACCATTTTACTCTTTGTTTCGTTCATAGCTCAAGTTCGGACTGTGGGAGATTGTTCCACAGCCGAATTGTTTTATTTATAAAATATGCGCGAAAAGGGGGTCTGCAGTACTGCAGAGTGTGATGGTGAGCCTAGCACTTGTGTTGCGGCGAAAAATATTGCCGGTTCTTGTCGCTAAAATGTACTTCCTGCATTTCTAGTGCTAAAATGTGCAACTTGTTTCGGCTCTTGACGCTAAAATATAAAAACCCCTGTGACTACATTTTCAATCAGTGTAGTTATTTGAATCAACACCAATGCAATCATGTCTTTCAGACTTCTCTCTTTGAGACTTTATAAAATTATTGCAAATTCTGCCCCAATGTATTTAGGCTAATGAATTTAATCTACTGATTATCGTTGGTACCACTACAAATCTGATCTTTTAAAAGTGTTTTATTTCAAAACGCTTAAAACGTTTTATTTTGACGTCACCCATTTGATTAACATTGTCGACACTTTTAAAACACTTAAAAGCGTTTAAAAAATGTCTACAATGTAAATCAAATGGGTGACGTCAGAATAAAACGTTTTAAGCGTTTTGAAATAAAACACTTTCAAAAGCTCAGATTTGCAGTGTACCCCACCCTAAGATATACGCCGAAAAAAGGAGATTCTTCATAAACTTTTCTGACCGAATGTAGATAAAAATCGATACTAAACGTTCCCAGATTCGTTAGTCGACCAATCACCCTTCTATTGCTTATTTAGTTGATTTCGTCTGAGAATAGATCTTGTTTGCAGTTAATAAATTTCATTTCCGAGTATGACTAAGTTACGGTTACGGGACCAGTGAAATTATAAAATCCTTGCCAAAATCCTGCTTCCATATTGCACTGATTGCAGGAAAACTAAGTTAAGGCCATAATTTTTCATTCTAATTCTAATATTTGCTTAAATTTACAGCTTTTTGATATTGCAATTGTTTTCTTGTAAGCTACATACTAATCTTGGTTCGATAACCAAATTTTGACGATCGTTTCTACGCAAAGTACGAGCATATAAGACTTTTAATGATCTTTGGGCAAAATAAGTAACAGTCTGCGATGCAACTTTCCCTGTCGAATTCTGCAAAATTTGCATGGTCCAATTGCCGAAAACTTACTGGTTTTAACGCAGGTATTAGATCTGTTGGGCAGTAGGTATTAGCAACATGATAAAACGCACTACAACAGTTACTCATAGAAAGATTAACGCTTAAACTATCACAGCACTAGCTCACAAATATTGTGCCTTACAAGAAAACCTTTTTTACCTAAAAAAGTATCTTAAATTATACTATGCTACTTTATATTATCATATTATATTATATTGAGTATTTACAAAAAACTTTGCCAATGTAAAATCTTCAGGCTGTAATGCGGTAGTAACTATATTATTAACGCCAGCTTAATATTTAGCTGAGTGCACTGGCCGCGAAATTATACTTATATTGAATATCAGTTGCCACTTGAAGAAGCACTTCAAAAACAATATTAGTAGCGACCAATTTTTAATTTGGATTAGATTCTGTGAAAAGAATGACGGTGCCATTATCTAAATCCAATTGTTTTGTAGGAATTGCTGACGGCTCCAGAAGTGTTGTAATTACAAAAAGATTGAAATGGTCATCAAGCAGTTTTGTATGACCAAGCTGTTGGGTCTAAAATAATTCGGCAGCGGTCACAGCGGTCAGATAATTATGGTTTTCAGCTAAAATAAAGAAAGGAACCATGATTGGGCAAATCGCAATGCAGATCTGAGCATTTCCAGGAATTTCAGATGGCACCAACTTATCTTTCACTTTCTTTTCATTAGCATAAAAAGGTTAGGTGCATGTGCACAGAAAAACTGTGGTTGCGTCAATGTTATGAAATAGCTTGCGTGTACCTTCTGAGCCGCCAAATTCATCGTTATCAACGAAACGCACTCTGATTTAGGGGAGGAGGGAACTTCGATAGCAATAAATCTATTCTTGGTGTTACGAATGAGGCGCTCCTGAAGATAGAATGAATTAATCCATGTAGGAATCTTTAAAGTCCATGTAGGCTTAAGTTAAGCTCGCTGGAGGTACTCAGAGAAATTCTGTAATTTGTTTTTTTTAATATCTTAAATCAGGGCTGGGCAATAGCAGTTCTTGAAGCCAAACTAGCACCTGAGCGTCCTAATCTATCGTTCAGCCTCACAAGTGCGATAAGAGGCTACTAAACAAAAGCTTTGCTGCTGATCTGCCAAGTCAATGTTGGCCAGCCCTGTCTTATATTAATCAGAGTTTTGGGCCCTTTTGGAAATGGGCTGCTTTTTGTGAAAACCGCTGCGCTTGTCGAATATTCTTTTAAGTTACCTTGGCAGGCATTCCAATAATTGGTTTAGGCAAAGCTGATGTCAGTATTCAGACTGCATTCAACAAACGAGCACTGGAAAACAATAGTACATTATAATAACTAGATATGAAGACAATGTGTGTTTCAGGAATATTTGACGTTTTTAAAGTTGAGCCTAGTTTGTTAGCTATTGTTACCCACTATGCGAACTCGACTCGATGGCAAACAAAAGCGAAAGCACCTGTAAAGAATTTTTGGACTAACAGATGCTTGCGAACTCAATCATAGCCGAAAAGAAATTGTTAGCTGAAAAGTTAGCAAAAATTAGGAAAAGAAACAAAATAATCGCTTGTGGGACTAAAAGAGCGTGTAAAGTTAAATAATAGCATGCAAATTTACAAGTAAGTCTCACGTCAAGTGGCACAGCATTCACTCATTACCATCGTCCGAAGTTCAGCACAGGGGTGTAGTCCGCTGGGACACCCCTTTTCAAAACAAATTAATTCTCAATTCACTAATATGAGTTAACAGTACAAAAAATACGAATTTTGCAAAAATCTTAACTTCGATTTAAAATTACTAAGATGTGCTTTTAAACAAATCTCACGGAAGTGTCCTAGTACGTTCAAGCGTTCGGTGCAACAAAGAATGATCCAGCGTCTGTTGCGTACATACCACACCCCTGGTCTGAAAGGTCTTCTGGACGAGTCTGACTCAAAATAGTTCTACAAAGCTCTACCGAGAAGAGGGAGGAAGCATTCATACCTCTCAGGTGGCTTGATTGATAAGCATCTGGAATAAAAAGAAAAATCGGCCGTTCGGTTGAATGAATTATTTTGGTGAAAAATAAAAAATTAAAAATCTAAGAACGAAAAATTACTACAAATAGAACAAGTACCAAGCTATTGGACAAACAAACAAGAATAGGGCATTTCGCAACTAACCGCCCTAGCAACCTCCTTAGCGCTCGCACGGGACTCTTGCTGGAGTGCGGGCGTACAAGGATATCACTAAGCAATGATATGAAGGATATTGATTCGCACGCGAGTTTCAACATCGCTGATTGACGTTTACTACCGGAAGAAATTGGTTATTGAAAGGCAATGCAATCGCAAAACTATGATTTCCGTTTGTCGAGACTTAGCATGGTTTCGAATGCGAGAGCAAGAGGGTACAGTGCAGTGCTTAACACCTAGGTGCAGAAGTGGCGGAAAACTTTGGAATATTACTGAGCAAGATTGTCGCAAGCTTTTATAAGAAAACGAATCAATTCTTCGATTTATTTGCTTGTCCTCCAAATATTATTGTAAAATAAGCAAAAAAGAACAAAATAGTGGGATTAATGAAATTAATAAATAAAATAAACAAGTACAAGCTAAAAACGGCATCAGGCACACGTACCTAGCAGTGGTGCAGTCCCGGTAAAGGATGTCGAAGTCCTTGCAGGAGAGCAGCTTGCAACGATTTACACCCGGCTGAATAGCCCCCAAACCACGAAGTATTCGAACTTGCTCTACATTGCACACCAGTGGTACGATGTCCAGTCTCTTGAGTTTTGTATAAACGGTGTGAAGTCCACCGACCAGATGCTTCAGGAACAATTCGAACGCTTGCGGTAAGCACAGCATCGTGTCCCCTGATATAATGAAAGCAGCCACTTTTTGCCCACGATACTCCACTAATTTGCACTCATTGGCACTAGGATCCGAGGTTGATATCGGCGGCGGACTATTGTATGAGCGAGGCGGGACATGGTGATGCGCTGCTGCCATTAGCTCCAAAGGCGATGCGTGGTGCATCATTTGCAAGGAATTCAAAAGTCCTAAACTGTGAGGAGGTAAATGTGGCATTCGCGGCGTCATGCTAGCTGTCAGACTATTGGGAGTTGAGACATGGGGAGGACTTAACTGGTGTTGCATTTGCATCATCTGATGATTTAGCGGACTAGACTGATGTCTATTCGGGGGACTGCTTGGTGTTGAGCTGCGATTTACAGGATTCACTCCCGAGTGATGCTGTAAGCTGGCGTTGTTATTGGCACCTCCCATCGTATACCCAGGGCTCAACGGCCGCTTGTTTGTGATCGCTGGAGACTCTACAGAAGATGCTACACTATGTTCACTGGTAGTTGACAATGAATCTATAGCAGAATCCATTGTTTTCTCATCAAAACACTAGATTATAATTCAAGTACTTGTTCACTTAATGGCACTTAGCAAACTCTGCAGCTCGCAAACTTAATTCCAGCACGAAACTACACGATCAGCACTGGCATTCATAAATAACAACAAAAATATTCACTATTACTATAATTCAACGTTAGCGATAAAAGAAGTTTACCTAAACTAGGGCATTATTACTACTGATAAATTTGAAGCAACCGATAACACACCAATTAGAACTTTCACTTTAGCTATTTGTCAGCACTACAGTTTCGTGTATCCGAAGGCGAGTCCCGCAAACGTCCGATGCAATCGCTGATCCTTAATTAAATATATAGGCACCACATCATTATATTTCAATTAATTTCTGATATATCGTGACACTAAGGTTCGAGTTTTTAAGGCTTTCAACGTCCTTTTGAGGTCGCTATGTTCGATTCCCACGCGCGCGTCTCACTACCAACGGTGCCAACCGCCCTGTCTCATTCTCAACTACAGAAAAATCCAAATCCACTAAAGACAATTCGATTCGCCTGAATATTATAATTTGATGCGAAATATCTCCACGCTATGAGGCTCCAGAGCGCGCAACACAGTCACAAAACTTGCTCATCGACCTCGTCCGTTCTAAACAAACACTCAACTGAAGGCGAGTCGCCAATTTTAGGTTAACGACGTACGGGAGCACAGGACAGAACCAGACACAGTGAGAAAGCAACTCAAACTCGCAGCTGAAAGCAAGCGACGAGGTGATCTCCCTGGCGGCTCCTAGATATTCTCAGGTTACCGCCCGACAAACGAATCAGCAGACACATAATAATGCATGTGAGTCCCATACATTCCTATTACATTGCATATAAACCAAACATTTGAAAATAGACAGAGCGAGAAAGTCGGGGACAAATACGAGTGCCGGAACTCGAAATGAAACTCAATTGGAATCAAAGAATGCGGGCTGCGCCTACATCTCTATGTGTTTGTGTCAGTTGAACGAATCAGAGATCGAAATGGAGCTGGGATGGAATAAAGACATTTGCCTTGCTTTTGTTGCATTCCAGTATTCCAGGAAAGGACAGTGCTCATTCATCGTTGGAAATTTCTCCTCTGGCAGGCGGAGTCACCAGTTCTACGCCTTGTCATTTTGCTATTGGACAAAAATTCTCCTCTGGCGAAGAATTAAGTAGGAGGTATTCACAATTGTATATAATGGTGCAAATACCGATATTTCTGATATGTGAACGACTTAATTGGACGCTTGATTCTTCTACTGGTTAATAGAGGGACTATGAAAACCAAAAAGGACTTTCGGAGATTTATCGCTCCAGGGCCGTGTGGTAACTCATCACTTGGCACTTCGAAATTCATACAACGGTCAAGTTGCATATTTTTCTTTCTAAACGTTTTATTTTTTTATACAATTTCCTTTTCTGTCAACGTTTTCCGATAGAGCTTAAACTGAAAATTAAAGTACATTTCCCTTATTTATAGTTAAAAGTGTCAAATGCTTATTTTAGTTTTCATTTGGCACGTTACTATAAATAACTAGGTCGTTACAGTTTAACGTGTCAAATGAAAATCAAAATATAAGTGCCCTTTTCCAAAGACGCAAACCTCCGAAAAATTAGATTAGCAATCCGAATTCCGAAGTGTCTCAGACAAATTTGTTTGAAATGGTGAGTTGGCACACAGCTTAAGTTGAATGTACAAATTTCTCGTTTGTGTTTACTCAACAACTCAGCAGGGATAATCGAAAGGACTTACTCTGGGAAGTAGTAGATTTGGAAGTAATTCCTTATTTAGTGTTTCTTAAATACCAAAGAAGTACTTCTATAATGGCTAATGCAGAGAAGGATGGATTTGGTGACAGGGCTTTTGATTTCGCTGCCGTGTGGGAAGAGTAAAAAAAACGCAATAAGCGTGTACAAAACCTTCGTAGCTTGTGTTTTCTTTGTTCTCCGTCATTCCTCGCATAGACCATCGCCGTGTTAATGTAATGTCTTTTTGTACTGGGGTAAGTACTTCATTTTCAAGTACTTCCATTACTGGGTAACAACTGAAATGTACATGTGTGCGTTGTGTCAATCTAATATTTAATCACAAATAGAATACCAATTAAAAGTTGGTGGCAAATCCTGTAAAAACGCTATTTGGACATTATGAAACGATTATTATGAGAATACGAAATTATCTGCATACACATGAAACACCTCCTATAGTATTCTCTAATTTTATTTAAAACACAATCATGGCATTGCTCACGTATTTAAAAAAACACTTCAACTGCCACATAAAAAAAAAGCAGCCCTTTCATAACTTTAACATTTATATATTTATCAAATAACACAATTTTTATAACAAATTTGCAAATATTTTATGCTTTTGGTAACAAATGATAAACAAACCAGTAAAAATAGTCTTAGAAAACTTTTGATCTTATTACCGTATGTTCTGTGAGCTAATAAATAATTTGATTATAAGTTCTTTGATCAGAAGGCAAATACAATTTTTTTTACTAGTGTTGGTGTGGGATGAATGGTAACTGTTATAAGTGTCCAGTAAATGAAGAGCTCAACCTTGATGTCCAGAAGAATGCGGGCAGTGATGCTTCGGGCTAGAAGTAAAGGTTTTCTAATATCTCCGGTTAAAATTTAGTTTACAGGCTCATGAGGAGCAGGGAGCTTATCCCAATTTGGCTCCATTCCCCAGATTTCTCTAGCATATTGGGCAATTGTACGATCGCTCGAAAACTTTCCACTTGAAGCGATGTTGTGAATAGCCATCTCTAACCATCTGGATTGATTCTAATAAATAAAAGTCACATGAAGTCAAGTTGACAACAAATTATTAAAAATTAATACCTGGTAGGTCTTTGATACCAAATCCTGCGCCTTAATATATGCCTCATAATCGGCTAGCAAATAGAAACGATCGTACTTTAAGAGATTATCGGCGATGCCTTTGAATTCATTGGGGTTTCCAGGGCTGAAGAAACCACCCTGGATTTGATCAATGCATTGCTTAATATCTGCATTACCGTTGTAGTAGTCGTAGGCATTGTAACCTTTCTTTTGAAGAGCTTCTACTTCATCTACAGTCATGCCGAAAATAAATATGTTATCGTTGCCCATTTCTTCTGCCATTTCTACATTGGCTCCATCTAGAGTCCCGATGGTCAAGGCTCCATTTAGCATGAATTTCATATTTCCTGTGCCAGATGCTTCCGTTCCAGCGGTAGAAATTTGCTCAGACAAATCTGCTGCAGGCATAATTTTTTCAGCCAGCGTTACTCGGTAATTCTCTAAGAAAATAACCTTAAGCTTGTCCCCTACAATTGGATCGTTATTTACAACATTCCCGACGGCGCACACTAGTTTTATAATCTGTTTGGCCATATAATATCCCGGTGCAGCCTTTCCACCAATCATTACGGTACGAGGTGTAAAATTGGCGGTGGGATCTTTTTTAATCCTGTTATAAAGAGTAATGATATGCAGACAATTCAAAAGTTGCCTTTTGTATTCATGAATACGCTTGACTTGAATATCAAACATGGAAGCTGGATTGACTTTAACCCCATAGTCTTTTTCAAGTATTTGCGAAAGTTTCAACTTGTTTTCTTGCTTTACTTTAGCAACAGCACGCTGGAAGTTAGGATCCTTAGCCCATTTCTTCAATGCTACCAGCTGATCTAGATGAACTGGCCATTCGTCCCCGATTTTTTCGCATATGAGATCAGCTAACCCAGGATTACAAAGAAGAAGCCATCTGCGGGGTGTAATGCCATTCGTCTTATTTTGGAATTTTTCTGGAGTCATCTCATAAAAATCTTTGAAGAGTGCGGCCTTTAGAATATCTGAATGGATTTGAGCTACACCATTAACTGCATGGGATCCTACAATAGATAAATGCGCCATATTTATTCGTTTTTCTCCTTCCTCCTCTACACAAGACATCCGTCGTAGCCGATCCATGTCTCCGGGGAACTTCTTTTTAACTGCTTCCAAATGAAGGAAATTGATATGATAAATTATTTGTAAGTGGCGTGGAAGAATGGAATCTAACATCGATACCGGCCAGCGTTCGAGCGCCTCTGGTAGGACGGTGTGATTGGTGTAAGCACAAGTGTTAACAGTAACATTCCAAGCTTCTTCCCACGAAAGTTTTTCAATGTCGACTAAAATACGCATTAGTTCTGGAATGGCCATGGATGGATGGGTGTCATTTAATTGAATCGCCACTTTTTTGGGGAACAATTTGAAATCAGTGCGTACTGCTTCCCGAGAACCAAATTTAGATGCTTTGAAACGACGAATGATATCTTGAAGTGTGGCAGCGCACATAAAATATTCTTGTTTCAAGCGGAGCTCTTTTCCCTCAAAGAAGTTATCATTAGGATACAATACACGTGAGATATTTTCAGCCAAATTTCTGTCAAGCACGGCTTGAATGTAATCGCCATCGTTGACTGTAAAATAATTTGTTTTTCATGTTATTATAGGAAAATTATAGAATTTACTTACAGAATTTTAAATTAAAATCAATAGGACTTTTTGCTGACCAGAGCCTTAAAGTATTGACGACGTTATTACCATATCCAGGTATTGGATTATCGTAAGGCATCGCATATACAATTTGTGTGTCGACCCATTTTTTTCCTTCAGGTGTGTCAATTACACGTCCATAAAAATGTACAGGTAGCATAAATTCGGGGCGAGCCTTTTCCCAAGGATTACCATATCGCAACCAATCATCTGGCTCCTCAATTTGTTCGCCGTTTTTAATCTTTTGAGCAAATATTCCATATTCATAGCGAATACCATAGCCATATGCCGCTAAACCCAGAGTTGCCATCGAATCCAAAAAGCAAGCAGCTAACCGTCCAAGACCACCGTTACCTAATCCAGCGTCTTCCTCTAATTCCTCCAATTCTTCAATATCCAAACCTAATTGGTACATTGCCTCGTCGCAAGCTCCTTGAATACCAAGATTAATCATGGTGTTCTGGAGGGAACGACCCATGTAGTATTCCAAAGAAAGGTAGTATACACGCTGAAAAATAAATAGAGAACTGTAAGGACATTAAAATTATATACTTAAAAGGAGGGAAACTAGATTGACTGAACTTTGAAAGGTGCAAGACATCAATCTCGTTTGGGATCGTATTATTACAGAAGGTTGGTATGTACTTCGTGTCATATGGCTAGCAAATCAAAATAATAACCTTAAAGCTTTCGTACTAAACTTTGCATTTTTTAAATGCTCCTTTCTCCCTTTGCTCTTGTGCAAAAAGCATCGATAGGGGCGAAATAACCTAGTTGTGAGCATCTTTGATATTATGCAAAAAGCAGATACTACGAACAACGAACAAATCAAACACCGTGAAAATGTGATTTGATAATAGCAAAGGTTAATATATATCAGTAAAATGATAGAAATCCAATTATCAACTAATAACTAGGCGCGGAGCAATCAATAGAGTACGAATCAATTATTTTAAATAGAACTAACTATCAAGAGGCCATGTACCATTTAAATAAGAAAATAAAAAGAAGCGAGGGCAACTGAAAACCATTGCTGGTATAGAGGCTGTTTGTAACTTTCGCTTTCGCATTTAAAACAAATCCATTTAACGAACGCGTGTTTTCAAGCTTTTCGCAGCTGACGTACCGCCGACGTTATCTTGCTCTACGCTATATTTTTAAAGCGAATATCACTTGAGGCCTCTTGGCATTTAAGTCATTGAATTAACTTTAATTGAGTCATGATCTGGAGCTGCTGAAGATAATTCTTTCAGACCGTAGAATAACCTCTAATGACCTTGGGAGATGGTGCATTTCGGTTCGGAGTTTGTGACATTCAGAGAGGGCAAATATGACACAACACGGCTCATCATAGGTTGTAAGAGTCGAAATTTTAGGAGAGGCGACGAAGTATCCCAAAAATAGAACATTCAGATTCATTTCCACTTTCCTCAAAATCATTTGTTATGTGGTGGCGGCTTGGGTGCCTGCGACTACGAAAGCTAGCGAGTTCTTTTTTTAATTTTTGCCCGAAGTCAAATGCATAATATCTAATCGGTAAAGCAGTAAAGTTAAAGCACTTCGTTCACTCATGCAATCTTGGCACCGGCAGTATAGAATTTATTAAAAACCAATTTACCTTTGGATCCTTCTCATACCAATGCTGTTGCGTGCGAATCCATCTTGAAACCAAATGGTCCTTAACGCAGTGCGCTAGAGCAAAGTAGTAATCCCTTGATGTTGAAACATTTCTGTCTTTAACCAGGGTGTAATGTAAGTGCCGATTGAAAGTTTTCTTCACTTCTGTCACATTTTCCACTCCAGCTATACCTCGAACACTAATCTGCTTTCTTTTATCGATGTCTGATTGCGGCTTGGACATTTTTGGTTCTTAAAGGAATTCACCGATTTCAAAATCCCCACACACACTGACACTTCGCGGCACTGACTTCCTACTCTTTGGGTAGATAACGTACGAGGTATATCAATGAGCGTTTTGATATTTCTGTTTCGGTAAGCGTCTGTAATTCCAGACGGAAATTTGTATACTGTACCAAACGAAAAGTACCTCTGTTTGCTACAAAAGACGAACCGCGAATATTCAGCGCACTGATGTCGGTCACCTTGTCCAGGTCAGACCAGCGTTGTCGTTCACAAAAAACTGATTTGTACTAAATCTAAGTAAAAACACCCCTAGAGTAGAAACCATATGCAGAAGCAAGATCTACAGAAGCAATTTTTCGAACATGGCAATTATCATTGTTTTGTACAAAACTAATCTGTCCTAGAACGATCTAAAAGAGAGTACAGGTGCGTATTAGTTTTAAAACTTGTTATTTTTTGTCCCAGTTTGTGTTCATTTGGGTTCTAAAGTGTTCTAAGTTTTACTTTTTGGTTCCTAGATTTTTTTCAGGCAGGACAAGTTTTTTGTTGTTGTTTTTTCTTAGTTTTGACAGAAAATGAACAAATTCTGTGGTTTCAAACTAAGGACAATTTAATTTTGCGCAGAGATGCAGCGCCGAGGAACTTCGCTAATATTTTTTATGTACCACCTAATAAATCCCCCCCCCCCCTTTAAAACTGATCCTAGAAGGAAATATGGAAAGTTCGCCATACTCGGTGGAGCCAGTATATTTTACCCCACCTAAACTCCGCCCACAAAAAAATAAGATGTTAAATCTTCACTTGAAAATATCGGAACTAGTTCTCTCGTTAGTAAGAACTACTAAATAAACTGTCAGATCGACATTTATTTTCCTCTTAATTTAGCCTTCTAAAGTCAATTTACGTGGTTAAATGTAATTAAAACAACAACTGAAGCAGCGAAATTTATTTTTTGTATTTTAACAATTTTCTTGTGTCGTTATGAAAAATTTAAATCAAACTAATGCACATACAAAACATTTCTTTATACAAATAACAGAAACAAGCATAATTTTACCCATAAGCCATTATAGAAGAATCTAAGGCGAATAGATCTCAAATTAAACGAATTTTATTCGTGTAAAACGCTTAACCTTATTAAATAACATTTATTTGTTTTAATTTCAACATTTTTGGACAAAATAATAACAGTAAAAAGTTCATATTAGTTTATGAAGAGACGGAATAGAAACAGAATATAATCTTCTGAACGGTTTGATTATTTTAATAATATGGCTCAGAGATTATTCGATTTTTAGTCAAACAGTGCAGCAATGCGGTTGTTTAATTGATTTAATTAATATGTCGTCTGTACGACAAAAAACTAAAAGTTGTGCAGTGTTTTTTGTTAGTTTTGTTTTTGGCCTCATGTTTAGAAAAACGCATATTTATGGGTCGGAAAATACATATTTATGCATTTGCCGAATTGATTTTGGTCCAGTATTACTAATACCACGCAAGAAAGTAATCTAGAAATCGGTATAAAAACTTATTATGCTGGGTTTTACCATTAACAACTTATATTTTCCTCATTAAAAGAGATATTGTGCTTCAATATCATTCTCACAGCACTAAAAGCTTAAATTGTTTAAGTATTTCAAACAGTCTGAGTAATAATTCCATAAACTCTGTATAGGAGCATCTTATTTAATAAAGAAAGAAGATAAATATATAAAATTGTCCAAATTCTAGTTATGGTTTACTTGCTCTCAGATACACCAAAGTTTAGAAACAAGTTTTTTTAATTGGCTTATCTAACGAGGTTTTATTACACTTTCTTACGTATTTATATTATAATACGTGATTTTAAATGTGGAAATCTACAAAAGACGAAAAATGGATACATAATTTAAAAAAATGACAACAATATCAAGAATTTCATCCTTTATTAAGCAAATTTTCATCTTACCAGGTTTTATATAGTCGGAGGAAATATTGAATTCTAGTTCGAGGAAACTGACTTATTCTATTTTTATAATTGATGCTTATTTTTTAAATATAATAAAGCTGTAAAAAATTGAACAAGCAAGACATTTCATAAATAAAAACATTTTTTTAAATTCTCCTTGCTCTTCTCATAAAGTGAATAGCTCAAAATATTAACACAAAATAACATTTATAATTTAAAAATAGCTTTTTTTCTATTTTTATACTTGGATTGCTCCACAGAGGAGCACGGAGCATAATTACTAACATTCATCGATTTTCAAAAATTTATCTTATATTTGTAATATGTTATTTATTTTTTCTCCTAGTTACCTACAAAATAAGTTAGTCCAGAAGGCAAAAAATGTGGTTAAAAATCTTGAGAATGCATGATTCAATATTTAGTAGTAACTATAAAATAAATTTTTGTAATCAAATAATTAAATAGTTTTATATTCAATTAATATAATAAAACTAAAATAATATACATAAAATAAACAAACAATTCCCCTGTGGGCAGAAAAAATATTTTCGTTTTAATTTCATCTATTTCCTTTTCTTGAATGGTCAAAATTGAATATAATTTTCTCGTTCCTAAATAATATATTGAAAGTCTAATTTTTGGATTAACTTAAATGTTTAAAAGAATTTAGATTTGAAAATGAAAGAACAATTAACTGTAGAAACTAAATAAATTAAATTTCTATTTCGCTAGGTTTTTTCACTTGTCCTTATCTGTCTCTGGTTTTTTACCAATGGGAACAGCTGCTTTAACTCTGAAAAAATATAAAAAAAATGCATAAAGGTATCTGCTCACATTTACTTGCTATGTAATTTTGTTTTCAGACAATGGCAATTTAAAAAAACAAATATATGACCAGTAATTATTATGGACCACCATGTGATTATTATAGCAAAAAGGTAACGAAATATGCAGTATACCTTCGCGTACATTAGTCATTGCTTAGTTAAATATGGTGTGAGACACCAAACAAGTTGCAATAAGAGTTTAGCTAAATATTTAGTATTGGAAAACATATCAAATACACTTTCAGTTGCGGCCACTCAAATCAAAGTTATATAGTTTAACACAAATATATTTTTGAAATTTTTATGTATACTTACTTTTCAGTAATTTCTAAGAATTTGCTTCTGACCAAGTCAAGATACGTGTCGATCGATTGTTTGTTGTTCTCATACACCTTGGGCAGGGTGAATAGAGACACAAAAGCTGCAAAAACAAAGATCATGTATACTTTTTGGATATATGTATTACTTTAAGTTAGTATACCCAAAATAACAAGGGTCATTCCGTTAAACCATGCTCCAATGTATGTCAAACTCCATAGTACAACACCAAATTTCAGTGAATCAACAAGATCTTCTACCAAGAAAAGCCTTCTTAGTTCTGCCAAAAACCCGTTAACATGTGCAACAGCGACAGTAACAATTTGCTGTACCTTATCCTGTGACAATGCGAGATCCAATTCAAGATATTCTCTAAAAAATTAAAAAAAAATTACTAACTCTTAGCTAAATGTAACGTTAATATTACTTGAAAGGGTGTCCTTCTGATGTTTTTTGCACTGCCCCAAGTACCGTTTTATAAATCCTGAATACGATAGTTCCAGTCAGTGCTAACAGCGACAAGTAAGCGAAAACACTGATCACAGAAAAGCATGAGATTGCCAATAGGACAACAAGTCCAGCACCGGACACAATACCAGATTTTTTAACATCGCGCCAGTAGATGAGAGACTCCACTAAAAATATACAAATATATATTAAAAATGCAATTAAAATTGGCTTTAAAGTTAGCTAAACGATAAATAAAATGCTATGTATAGCTAAAAACACTGTGATCAAATCAAGCATCAAATACATAATAGGTATACTATAAAATCATTTTGTTCCAAATAAAACTGAATCTTTGCATCAAATTAAGATTCTTTTCCTTCCGTAATGACCAAATTTGTTTGTTAATAATGCAATTTTCCATCTATATCGAAAACTATATAAACTAAAATAGCTTGGTCAGCAGCACGGTATACAGAGAAACGGTGTTTCTGTATACCGTGGGTCAACAGTAGAGAGTATCTCCCAATAAATTGTAGTAGGTGTAAGTAAGTTCTAAGCCTAAATATACTTCAATTTTATTAACAGTTAAATAGTGCACTTGTACGGTGCATTATAGCGGTAGATTACACTCTCCATCCCTCCATTGTAATTTGTGATTGTACTCCAATGTGTAATTGTAAACAGGAATGAGAGAAAAATTCGCCATAGCTTCGTAATTCACAGTCCGCCGAGGACGAAGTTATGTTTGTGTTAGTGTGATGGGCTAGTCCGAAAAAGGCTCAAACGAGGAAAAAATACTCTTCCTTGTCACCCCCGGTCTATGAAACCGGTTTATGTAGGATGAAATAAAAAAAATGATGAATCGTGTAATTTACCTGTTTTATGGAATATGTAGGAAGGTAGTTTGTGATTATATTTTATGTGTACGGGGGTGATGGACTTCAGCCGCCATTTTGTTTGGAAGATTGAAAACTGGTTTTTCTTAATCACAGAAACTGCAAGAGAATTTTTGAAAGGACATGTTTTTCACACTTTTTAGCAATACCAAAGGTGTTAGAAGAGTTTATTATATTTTTGGAGGCCATAAATTATTTCAAGCCATTTTAGGATATATTAAAGGAATTTTTGAATTTAAAGGTATTCAAGAGAGACCTACGAAAAAATCTAAATTAAAATATGTGTAACTTTGCATTGACGAAAATTGTGTCTTCAATTCAAATAGCATTCAAAAACGTATTTCAGTTTTTGCCATCACCCTACTTTAGATTTCGTACACACCGGAATCAAGCCTCCTCTCCTCCGTTTAGTTGAAATAAACTCCTGTCATTAATTTCGTTTCGTGTCAAGTTATTCTTTTGGTAATATTTTATTTTATGGTTTCGAGACATTTCTGTGTGACAAATAATAAATTAAATTTGTTATGCCACTTCAAAAATCTGGCTTTCGCTTTCGTTTGTTTTCTATCTTTCACTAACGTGTACGTACAGCGAATGAAGTTGTACTGTATAAGCTTGCATGTCCGCGGAATATAAATTTCTGGTCCGCGCAATTTGTTGTGCGACCAAGTTGCACCCTGTGTGACCCCATTATTAACTATGAATTAACAAATGACCCTAGACAGACGTCTTCAATGCCAATTTATTTTTTATAAAAAATTTAATCAAAAATTTATCAGTAAATAATACCTGTTTAAAATACTAATACCACTAATTAAAGCAAAATTTGTGATACATGTGGACCGAATTCGAAGATCAGTTTGGGATATACTATACAAATATTTGAAATAATGAAATTTGAACAACTGATTATTATCAAGTTTTTGAAAAACACGTAACTATTTATAAAAAAATGTTTTTGCTTTAATTAAAACGACTGCCGCAAATATATGTTGCAAAAAAATATAGTGAAAGTATTTATATAAAGAAACTGTTAGTTGACGTTGCAGCTTTTTAAATTTTGTATTCGTAAAATTATGCACAGACGTTTTTTTTGATTAAAAAATTAAAAGTTCACGAATGTCGATAACCCTAAATCTGTGCACTTCTGCATTTTAGGAAATGTTGCTGCCTAGCGAGTGCTTCAATTGTCACATGTCTGACACGCTGGCTTTGTCTTCACTTCAAATTTCAATCTACATACCCAAAAGAATGATCAACTTCTATTTACCTGGCCCTCTTTCAGGTAGTCGCACTGAATTGCCATTGCTTTGTCGTTGATTAATTTTCTTTCCGCCAGCCATTATTTGTGCACTGTATGAAAATTAAAAAGAGTGTAGAATAGAGCCCGATATTTAAATGCAGAATTTAACAAGATGTTTTTAGCACTTCTAGCAACTATAACACATGGCAAAATAAGAAATCAACCCAACCGTCACTGAGCTCCGTGGGGTTAAAAAGAGACGAGACTGAATGCGGGGTTGAGTTGTCACTCGCCTCACTTAAGTAAACCGGAAAAAGTATACGATCAGACAACTTTCTTAGTGTGGTGCGAGGAAACCATACAATTGAGAGTTCTACGATCCGGCCAAGAGTACGAGTGAGATAGGAGAAAACTGGATTTACTTAGGTGGTGGTGTCCACGTTGTGGGTAATTTTTTGAAAATTTTACGTGTTTCTGATTAAAACTCGTCGGTGGCGCACTTTTGAAGGCTGTTGGAAAAATTGAAATTTTATCGATTTTCATCCATTTGATATTCATATATTAACGATTTTAGTATGAAAGCTACTACTACAATCAGATTGGTACATAATGACGGTATTATTACGATAACAGAACATCGCGTACCTCCACGATCGAAGCTAAGGGTTCATTATGAGAAAGTACCATATTCAGAGCAAAGGTTTCGGTTCCAGTTGTTCCATGTTAATACCGACGAATAAAAGTATGCCGAGAGTGTGATCAGTTGAATTGAACTTTCGCATAGTTGAGTACACTTTTCGGCTTAAATGTTACGTAGCGACTGGAAGGTAAAGGTAATAAATGGGATTATGTAAATGCTTTGTGTGGTTCCCAATTACGCCTAGCAGTAAAACTTTGGCAAATAATATCACAATTGCCGCAAAAATTACCCATGTTGACTTCGCGGAAGAAATTGAATTTTATTCATACTATAAATATGCAGCAAATTTAGACTACGAAATCCCATTTTAATTTAGATACATATATGGATATCGTATATCTAGCTCTCTTCTGATAAATAACAATTTTATAATAAATTAATATAAATTTCGTTTATTTATGTAACAGATTATCCAGAGATAATGTTGATATTAAGTGGTAGTAGGCTTGTTTTAGAACTATTGAATTATAAATGGCATTGATAATTTGCATCGATATTATTTGTGCATAATAAACCTTAAAATCACTAATTAGGATACAAGAACATTTTTTTGTAGGAGGCAAGCATTCGCATAGCAAATATGAAATCTTATCACGCTGTTCAACTGGTGAAACGAGTAATTAATCCAAGAGTCTATAAATTATTTTTCCGTCTTTCTCTGATAAGATAATTTATATATGTATAAAAATTTATATCCACTAAATATTTGTTGAACAAATAGTTTGTCACGTTTAAATATTAAGAGCCCTAGTAATAGCAATACATAGAAAATTTAGCCATTTCCATCGCACAAATTAGTCTAATTGTTACTTGAAGACTCTCTACGAAATAGATATAATCTTTTTTGATCAAGCGAACAGATGAATCAGAATTGTCGTTCAAGCAATTCTAAAATCTTAATAAAAACGAATCTGGCAACCTTATTTTGTCGCTGCAATTTAAGAACTGAAGATTTCATGGCTTAAATTTATTTAGTATAGTCTTAATAAATTGTTAAAGTAAAAACTTTCAAAACTCCTAAAAAAAATGTGATTTTATTTTTATCAGTGCTACATTATATGAATAAACACACATTATACTATTTGGCAGCAATTTAGCATGACCTTTAAAATAAATATATTAATTATAATAGCAATCGCCTAGGGACTTACACTCTTCTTTATTTAATTTGATGCTGAGTACAGCTTGGAGATCGCCTAGTGTCAGAGACATACTTAATAAAAAAAATTTAACCACAAAAAAACTTTATATGTTGATCACGTGATTAATCCCAGCACTTTGGCTATTGCAAGCTAATGGATCGCACAAAAATGAAGTGTACACCACACTTAATTTTCGAAGTATTCTGGTGTCCGGCAGTTATCAGTCGTAATTTGCGCTAAAGTTTATCAGGCCGCTGCGTTGCGCACTGATATGGTGTAAATTGGACTTCGACAAACTTTTTATCTTTGGAACATACAAAAGAAAATGTTCACCTTCGTGAATACCTCGAGAAGCAGAAGCAGCGAGCCCGTTAAGTTAAAATTCGATTTTAGACTAAAAATCTGAGTGGACTAATAATATACGGGAAGGTGCCTTCGTGCCGCTCAGAGCAAGCTGTTCCATTTCATCAGAGTACATAGATCAGATTGTATTAGTTAAAAGCTAACAAGTGCGACAATCAGTTGCAGGCTTGTGCCACTCATTTGGAGATTTTCGAATACTGAAGCAGGCTATGGCGATGAAGTTTCTGAATAAGAAAATAATAAGAGACTATATTGTCCGGAAATATTATTAGTACCGCATTGTAATTTGTAAGTTATTGAATTAATTTAATCATTGTTTCGGAAAAATTCCCTTAGGCAATAAAAATTTCCACCACTTCGGTCAACGGAACTTTTGAGAATTTTTTATGTTACACTCATTAAAATTACACGAAAGGAATCTGGGATATATTAGCCAGCCGGCGAATCTAAATATAGTTCTAGTTTTTGTATGTATTTCGTTCACTATAAACGTTTCAATAGCAATGATTGGAAAAAGAAAAATTTAGAATCTATTGGGGTGCCAGATTAAAAATGAAACAACCATCTGTTTTTTTCTTGCTCTATTTTTTGAGAAACAAAGTACTTGATTAATATTGATAAAAATCTTTGAAATTTTGCACGTCAAATTGCTGCTAGTCATTGTCGACGGTGATGAATGGCAAAAACGAATCAATTTCGGACATTAGTTTAAAAGTTTATAGAGCGATTTATATGTACAACGGGCATATTTAGAAAGCGGATCCTCACAAAAACATAAATCGTAATGGGATTTTAACATATTTTATGTGTTTTCATACCCATATGTAACGGAAGCAGCAATTGTCTTTTCTAACAACTGACGATTCTTAGCGATAGGAATTTCTTGAATTATAAAGCTGTTTCATTATTAATATTTATATTAGTGTTAAAATATGTAATCGCGAAGGTTTGAAAGTGGATAAACGTTATAAATTTATGGAGGTTACATGACAAACAAAAGGCAAATCATTGGATTGAGCACCCTCGCCTGGCCAATAAACTGCCAATTAACAGTTGCGATTGATCAATGCTTTGACTCGTGCATCATGGGGCTAAGCAAAAATCTGTAAACTTAACTCACACTTCGGCATACTTTTTAATTAATCGATAGTTACGTGACACAACCAGAACCTAAAAGTGTACTCAGTTCGTGCTGAGTTTGTCATGTAACCTCAGTAACTATGTAGCGCAAATATCCTTTGAAAATTTACTCGAAACAATTTATAGTTAAATCTTGAAATCTTTGTTGAAATTGTTAGAACGAACACCACATTTTATTGCATTGGACAGACTAGTTCATGGTAAAGAGAAAAATAAGCACCCGGCAATGGATATATGTATGTATTTTTAATTATCACTGTTTTCAGGGTTTAGTGTTTTCTTAATAGAGGAAGCAACATTAATGTTATGTTCATAGAAGGAACCTAAAGTGTCCCCATAACTGCCTAACTTATAATTTCAATTTCATTAAACTAAAACGCATCCACAAGAAGCAGCACTATTCATAAATTAAAATTAATATTGACTTTCTATAACTTACCTTGTGGATGTAAGCGTTCCGGTTTAAACCATGCATCTGCAAAATAATTAAAAAGCAAGATGTTAGGCGAAAGCATGAAGTGTTAGTTAGATTCGAAAGAATATAGCAATAGGATTCTAGAAAATGTAAGTCTTATTTAAAGTAAACTTAAATCTTACTCGGGCATAACAAACAACAAATTAACGGAGCGATTTTGCAGTCTCCGTTCTGATTGAACTCGCTTTCAGCCACCATTTTGATTTTTACTCTGTGACTAAACCACCTATATGACGTTCTTGGTTCTTCGGGCAATAATGCGTTAATCAAAATGTTTAAAAACTACAAGTATATTCTTTTGTGCATTTATCACTTTTTGCAATTATTCTTTTAAACCACTACAAACTTATTCTCGTGAAAAGTCATGACTTATTATTTGTTCATATTCCATGAAAACGTACAAAGAGCACAGTTATCGATTGCATAGTCCCAAGTCTTCAAGGGTGGAATTTCCTTAGATCCCAACCTGATTACTGTAACGGGGAAGCGAGATTCGTCATGCGCAATGCTAGTGCACCCGGGGTAACATCACTGCACAATTATATTGTAAGAAAAAAAAGAAGCGCAGTTACTTCCTTTTGCGAATAAAACTTAGCCACTGCTTCTGAAATGCTGTAGGTGAACTTGAAGAGTGCGCTTTCTTAAAATCTGATATAATAAAACAAATTACGAAGAAAGTGCGACTAGCGGGTATGAGATAAGGCAGATCGTAGTAATTGTTTATGGGTCAACCTTCCAAAGGCCAAGTTTAGCAGTTCTTTTTAGAAATATTGATCATTATCGTTTTTATGAAATATCTTTTCGCTCTTCACTGTACTCACTTGCAAAAAAGTGGCACGATGATTTTATTAAGCACTACTTATCTACCTGCTAAAACAATTAACAACTGAAAACAAATGATCCAAGGCGCAAAATATTTCTGCGCATAATTTCACAAACATTGGATTACAATAGGAACTGCCTGCCGAGTAGTTTCCATCGCACATTCTCTGAGTCATTTTCGCGCTGAGGTTGACTGCGAAAAGGCCAGTCGAATGTAGTAGTATACAAAAATGGCTGGATTTTACTCGCAATTCGATAAAATCATTTCACACACGTAAATGCGCTAGTGTTTGGCAAGCTTTGAGCTTACACAATAGTACCAAAAAGGCGTGGAGGAAATCGTTTATGAATCACCGGCACTTGCAAAAAGGTGAGTTCTAGACCTTGAGCTCAAGCACTTCAATTACGTCATATTTAAAAGAAAAGATTACTAAGTTGCAAATGGCAGGTTGCGCTACTTACCCAAACCAAATCGGCAAAACATTTCCTCAGCTGAAATCATTTGTGGGGGCTCTGGAGACAATTTTTGATGTTTGGGTTTAGTCGCAGGCTTAATTTCCTCGGCTTTGGGAGATTCTTTTTGTTTCTCGGAAATCGTTTGCTTTGATGACACTGGATCCTCTTTTGCTATTGTTTTTACTTGTTCGACTTTTGGCTGAGCTGGTAGTTTAATCTCGGATGCTTTTGACCAATCTTCCTTAAAATCTCCAAGTAAATCCTCGGACGAAATAAATTTCTCATTATCTTCTTTTATCAATTTATTCACTTGGGTAGGCTTCTCAGGCCTTTCCTTGACTTGTTCAATAGGATTTTCTGTCGGTTTTGGATCTTTATCAGCTGGTTCTGGCTTTATTATATCCGCGAAGGGGTGTCGCTCCGCCTGCATGAAGTCCTTCGTCTGATTTATTTTTTCACTTAACTGGGACTCAAAACCTGACATTACTTGTGAAGTAGGAGGGTGACCGCCTGCTGCGAACTGAGTTAAATCACTTCCAAATCCTGCTTTAAAATTTTCAAAATGCTCTTTTGGCGTGTTGAAAAAGTCATCTAAATTCGAATTCGTGGTCTGTTTTTGATCTTTGTTTTTTGCCGGCTCCGCGAAAGACGAGCCTAAAAGGGGGTCATGGTCAAGATGCTCAAAGTCATCTGTAGAACCCAGAGATTTTCTTTGTAATTTTTCACTTTCCTCCATAAAATCTATTAATTTTGACGGGGAGTGGTCACCCGCGTCTTTGTCTCCAATATTTGTTGCTCCTGCAAGGACTCCAGTCTCTGTTTTGTTTTTGATCTCATTAATATCAAAATCCATTTTATTTACTTAAACTACAAAATTTCACTTTCACTGCAAAATAGAAGTTTTTCAGTTGTTTTTACACAATTCTATTAAAAATAGGAAAAAGTCCGACTCCCGATTTCTTTATCGATATTGCAGTTTTGGGTACTGGGCTACTTGTATTGACGGAATCGCTGACAAACTGAATTTGATAGAATTTACACTCAGCCTGAGGATTAAAAGTTCTAAAAGGTACTGAATAGCTGGAGAAGAGGTACGCATGACCAAAAACAAATGGAGTGGCTGTAGGTCGCATCATATCCAATTCAAATTCATCAGCAGCAAAACAGAATGGCCGGCAGCAATGCAGAAGCAGCGGCATAGAATTGTCTACTGCTCAAAAATAATTACAAAAGCGCCATCTACTGCTTTTCAATCAATTCTTATTTTGCTGCTCTGTTCTCCGGCAACAATTTAACCCGGGTTATCCTCGGGCAATGAATGAACAAGGCATTTACACGGGCAGTATGTTCCGAATTATTGCAATATGGATACGTAAAATTCCGTGAATGACTTTTTGGCTTGAAAAAAGAAGAAGATAAATGTCATAATTTAGCTTAGAATACAAAACTACAGGAAGGGCCCTCGGAGAATTTTAGCGTAGTGAAATTCAAACTGCACACTTCATTGCTCTTTTTTTCACTGAAAATTCACTCGTAACAACTTCTAATTGACAAAAACAAATTCTTTAAACTTTCTTTCTTCTTTTTAATTAATTTTTGCGAAAAACTGTAAATAAATTTTATAGAAAAACTCGTTTTAAAGAAAGTGCCGCGGGAAAATTTGACAGTTAACTAACAAGAAATTGTACCAATTTGACAGTTGTCTGATAGCGATTTCACTACGCTCCCATACACGGATTTTATACCCGAGGGCCTTTCCTGTAGTTCTCTATCCTAAGTAATTTAGGGTGGGTGCCAAGCTTAGAATATAGAACTACAGGAAGGGCCCTCGCAGAATTTTAGCGTAGTGAAATTCAAATTGCACACTTCATTGTTTTTTTTTAACAGAAAATTCACTCGTAACAACTTCAATTACACTAAAAACAAATTCTTAAAACTTTCTTTCTTTTTTGATATTAGTTTTTTAAAAAACTGTAAATAAATTTTATAGAAAAACTCGTTTTAAAGAAAGTGCCGCGGAAAATTTGACATTCAACTGACCCACAATTATACCAATTTGACAGTCGACTGACCCCAGATTTCACTACGCTCCCATACATGGATTTTATACGCGAGGGCCTTTCCTGTAGTTCTATATTCTAAGGTGCCAAGTTACTATTGCGAATTTGCTACTTTCACCACGGACACTTCGAGATTACAAAGTGAGCCAAAATACAATTCACACATTTCATTTGATCTTCTTCATGTAATCGTAATAGCTGCGTTCCATTGGACGAAATTTTCTACTCCCGAGTACTCCGAGCCAATGGAACACGATTATTGATATCAGAAGCAAATACGAGTAAAACATAACCTCAAAATCATTTATTGCCCTTAAAAGAAATGTGAAATAATTATTTCTTTTTATAATAAAAGGAAATTTTACATCTTACGGTTTTTGTAGATTTACTTTAAAAAACAACTTTAAAATAATTAATCGACAGTTTATTTAACCTTAAAAAACAAAAGGCCATCTGTTTTTAAGTAGTTAAAGCTTGCCAACCTGGCGTAAATTTTATGCGTTTCTACTAGGAGTAAACTACCCTAAAGCAAGCGCAGGGGTAGTTGAGTGCCCAATGGAACGCAGCTAATGCCTATTAACCCAGCGTCTACACTAGGAATTTCTCGGCATATAACCTTGTTTATGCGTAAGTCGAATTTCGGCTTAAGATAGAATCCGGCTCCGTATAAACAGTCTTAAGTCGGAATTCGTCTCAATGTATTTCAGCTTAAGACGAATTATTGTGTGGATGTGCGAAGGTCTATTACAATAGAGAATGCGGGATTTTGAAGGCGCAAATGATTTTTTGGTTATAGTCTTCTTGATTTGCACGAAACATCCCAGAAAGCGTTCCTTCACTTTTCGGGATTTCGACTAAATTTTCCCCCACCAATAAGTAAGTAACTTTTTGCAAGCTACGGCAGGCCAGGTTTTCTATTGGAACAGACCTATTAATGCATAATATAGAACGTAAATTTTCAATTGTGTGAAAGAGAATCCGAATCTGTTTATACAGGCAATTAGTCTTAAACCGATTTTAAGCTTAAAACCGTCTTACGCATAAACAGGATTTGGCTGGTGAAAGCTATGGCAATATTGCCAATGCATTGATTTCGGCAATTTATAAATCAAAGATGTAAGAAAGTGGAGACTCCGGGATAGAAATTGGTGAAATATCTTTTCAAATTTGAAAAATTTGGTTGCCCATTTTCTTTTTCTTCCTTTCACATTCTCTTTTCTATAATCCAAGTTTCCAATTGGTCCATAGTCCATTTATAGCCACAAGCGTCGCCACTGTGCATTTTTTCCAATTTTTGTTCGATATTTTTTCGATAATTTTATAATTAGTAAATTTCATATTTTTATAATTATTTCAATTTTTCTAATTGAGTAATTAATTATATATTTAGTTAAGTCTCGTTTCAGTAGCGGGGTATGTAGTCTCCATAATTTTTTATGCACATTTGACTGCAGCGCTGTTTTGGGTGCAACGGAATTTTACTGCATGGGGCCTGTTCTCTCGCTAGTCCAGTTTCAAATGTCAATGGCTGACAGAATGGTGGATGTTGCGGGTGCAGATGGAGAGTTTGAAAATAGTTTTCGTGGTAAAAGATTAATAATTTCACCAGAAAATCGTGACGAAATTGAAATAAAAAACCGGTTAAATGGATATAAGCTATATCATCAAAATGAACCAGCCAGGGTAAGAGTAAATTAAAGAAAAATTTCGTCCTCGGCACTGTTGTAAATTAGGTCACGCCTTATCACCGATTCTGACGTTTTGCATTTTAAATTTTCTACGAGCACAGGTTAACTTAATTTGTAAAAGTTGTATTGCCGTTTGATAGGAACTGCCGTGATAAATTTGCATAATAATCGAAATATAGGTCTTTGGGCCTTGTAAGAATAGGTTAACTGTTAAAATATAGTGAGTTACGTTATATTCTTCTATCTTTTATCTTGTGGAATTACAATTGTGAAGTGTTGGGCGCTTTTGTGGAGTTTTATTAATTGGCGTCGATTCATTATTAATGCAATGCTCCCATTTGTCTTATTTTAGTAAAAGAAAGTATAAGCACATTAATAGTCGCAATATTTCAGCCATATGCACTGCAAAATGGGTATTACTCGGATCGAGGGCATTCAAAAACCAAGGAATCTTTCGAAGAAGTTTCCCTTCATACCGCCTGCCTCACATATCTGGGGTTCTATCTACTTATGATATTAGGATATATAAATCAGCTTTTCTTTACACCAAAAGTAGCGAAAGAAGAAAACCGCGAAGTAAGTGTTATAAACTTGCTCTTTGTGTTTGTATCTAACAATTTATATATTTTCAGGGTTACGTTCCACTTTATGATAGTTTTGAAAGATTTTATCTTCGTTATGTTTACCGGAGAGTAAGAGATTGCTGGAATAGACCTATATGTAGTGTCCCTGGTGCTGAAGTCGTTCTAAAAGATCGAATAACCCGAGACTATGGATGGACTTTTGAATTTACTGGAACAACCACTAAATGTCTCAATTTGGGGTCTTATAACTATTTAGGATTTGCAGCTGCGGAAGGTTCTTGTGCAGATGAGTCCCTAAAAATGATTGAGGACCGTGGCTTAGCTTTGTGTAGTCCTCGCAGGGAACTGGGTACTATGGCGTTGCACGTAGAACTGGAAAAGTTGACCGCCAAGTTTTTAGGAGTAGAAGATGCAATTGTTTTCGGAATGGGCTTCGCTACGAATGCTCTCAATTTACCATCATTGCTATCACCTGGCTGTCTTGTTCTTAGCGACGAAAAGAATCACGCCTCAATAATACTTGGTCTTAGATTATCTGGAGCCACGATCAAAGTTTTTCAGCATAACAATGTAAAAAGCTTAGAAAAGGTTTTGCGGCACGCAGTACTTTGCGGCCAACCGAAAACCGGGAAACCGTGGAAAAAAATTATGATTATTGTAGAAGGTGTTTTTAGTATGGAGGGCTCAATAGTAAAACTTCCAGAGATAATAGCATTGAAGAAAAAATATAAAGCATATCTTTATCTTGATGAAGCGCACAGTATTGGTGCTATGGGTGAAAATGGACGGGGTGTTGTGGATTACTATGGGCTAGATCCGAACGATGTTGATATTTTGATGGGCACATTTACAAAAAGCTTCGGAAGCGCGGGAGGTTATATAGCTGGATCAAAGGTAATAATAGTAGAAACTATCAAATATCTCATACAAGAATGAAAATGTTGCAGAAATTAGTCGATTTCCTACGTGTTAATAGTCATGCTCATTGCTACGCTAGTAGCATGTCACCTCCTGTTGCACAACAGATCTTAACATCAATGAAAATTATAATGGGTCTAGATGGTACTAATGAAGGTCGCCGAAGAACCGATCAACTGGCAAGAAACACTCGCTATTTCCGTCGGCGTTTGGCCCAGATGGGAGTTATTATTTATGGCCATGAAGATTCGCCAGTTGTACCACTTCTGGTTTACTTATTTTCTAAAATTGGGTAAGTTTTGCTTTCATATTCACCAAGGGTATTAGCGACTTTTCATAAATAATAACATCTTTCCACATTTTTCTTCGTCTATTTTTTGAGAACGTTTAAATTTATATTTTCCTTTCATAAGCCATGTGGTGTAAAAGCTTCGACTTTATCAATCAATAATACCGATATAATTTTCCCTTGCAGAGCCGTTGTACGTACTCTCACTACCCGCCATATCGCTGTTGTTGGTGTTGGATTTCCGGCGACGCCTATAATGGAAGGTCGAATTCGTTTTTGTTTGTCAGCCGCTCATACAAAAGAGCAGTTAGATTACGCTTTAAATGTTATCGATGAAATAAGCGACAATCTAGGTCTTAAGTATTCCAAAAAACCTCGAGATCCCAATCCTATCGTGTATTGAATAAAAGTCAGTGATTGCCTAGTTGTATTTTTTATCCTAGTTTCCGCGGCCTCTGTAAAAACTGTAATAATCAAAGAAACAAACACTTAAGTATATAAGAAACTCGGAATAAAACGTTGAAATAATCGAAATAAAAATGCAAAAAGGATGGTTTTTCATGAGACGACAGCATTTTTAACTAACTTTTTTAACGGAAGTGTGTTTGTGCCTTTAGTATTCATAGTCCGGTCTTACAAGTTTCTTATGCTTTTCTGTTTAAATAATTAATAGTAATAAAATTTGTCGCTGTAAATTACGGGATATCGAAATGAGCTTTATTTTTAATTTTGTCACTGAAGTATTTTAAAATTTAGATATTTTAAATATTGCTTTGTATTTCAATTTATAGTGAAATTTAATTATTTTCGTTTAATATAGCAATAATCCTAGTTTTTTTTAAAAATTGAATTAAATAATATTCTTTATTTTGAAATTAAAAAAGTAGGCTTTTTTTAAAAAGCAACAGAGGCGAAAAGAAATAAAAGTTGAGTTATAAACTATAAAGTATGAGAACGAAATTTAACTGGAGAAAAATTAATATAAAGAACAAAAATGGGAAACCGAAAAAACACAAAAGCAAAATCCAAAGAGTATACTAAAGAAACAGTCTCCATAACCCTTTCAAAAAAATGCTTAGATTCTAAAATGACTTACAAATATTGTAATTGAATGTATTTGAAAAAAAAGTCTCTCCGATATATTTACCCATTCTTTTTTTCTATTTAAAAAAATTGCCTTAATGGCGAGTGGATATTACATTTACATTGTTTTTTTTATTTTATATTTAAAAACAGTACTTTCCTCGTATTTACGGTAAAAGTAAAAACAAAATAAAAGTAAAAATTTCTGGGGGAAAACTTAAGCTAAAGCAAAAAATGTGAATGATTTTTGTTATTATATGAACGCGAATGTTTGGTTAATTGGTTTTTCTTATTGTTCATTTTTTGCTCTTTATTTACCAGTGGCAGCCTCGGCTTCAACCGCTTCATCATTATTTTCCGTTTCCTCTTGCCTTTTGCGGCCCCTACCACCACCTGAGATCACCTTTTTAGCTCCTGCAGTTTTGATTGGTTTTTTTTCTTCTTTCTCAGCATCAGCCTTCCGACCTCTTCCTTGTTATGGAGAAGTTATTTAATGTGCCTTTGCTACGTTCGCCGCACAGGAAATGTGAAAAACATAAATACATATATGATTTAAATATCGAGCTACGAAATTATCTTATCAATATGAAGCGAAATAACATTCCTTCATGAATAATTCATGAAACTATCGTTGTATAAAATTGATATTTTTCGGCATCTGAAATTATATTTATCAATATACTCTTTTGCCACACAAAGCGTCTTATGAAGACAGCGGTTTTATACATATACTAATAATTGGTACACTCCTATATATTTTAACCAACTAATCTTAGATTTCTTTCCCACACTAGTGTATACCATTATTATTGTGACACAATGCGTTTTTACTATAAAATCTAGCAATTTTAGATATTCTGTAGTCCAGATCAAAATCAATAGAGTTCAAACTTCTTGAAGTTTTCAATTTTGGATAAATGTAGATTAATGTAGTAATAAAATATTTAAGCCAGTGTTTGATTATGTTGGAACATTATAATTCCATGAAAAAAGATGAAAAGACTTGTTTTTTTTAGCTTTCACAAATAAAAACCATTTATTGTTTTAATGAAACATTTTATTTTGGTTTTCCCTGATTCATAATATTGTTTGCCGACAAATGTAAATATTATTTGTTCGCATTTTGTAGGCGTGTATTTTTATGACCTGTTGGTCTTTTTATAGTGTTGCATCTTTTAGATTTTATATTCATATAAATTCATTTCTGCTCTTTCCGTAATATTTTGCGAAGTTGATTTAACTCAAATAGCATATTATATAAAAACTATGTGTTCTGTGAAGAAATATTAGGAGGCAACGCCCTAGGTACTGAAAATAAACAAATTTATTTTGTTGAGACAAAATCTATACAAGGTGAGATAAATTTCTTTTGAGTAAGGCAATTTATCGTTAACTGGAGCGGCGAAAGTCTTTAAACAGAAATGCGAGTTTTTTGCGCTTAACATAAACTAACTTAGACTCTCATATGAGAAAAATTGCCTTTATTACAGAATTTTTAATAGTATACCAAAAATAAACTATCATAGAGTTCTTTGGTAATCTTTGCCATCTTTTTACAATATTATAACGTATTACAATTTTTCTATTAATACCGCAGAGATATTTAACCATTGCCGTATTGGGTACTAAAATCTTACAGAGCTATTTTCAACTAGGGAACCTCAAAACGGTGCTGCTGTTACTCGAGAAGATATCTTATTCGTTATTGTCATACGATTTCGAGTACAACCGTTTAGCATAAAATTTTGCAGCTTGTCATTAAAATGATATTTCTTGAAAAGGGAACCTGAACACAGCAGATTTTTGTGTATTTCTAAATTATGCGAAGATCAATCAAAAAATGCTTTGCATTCCGAAAGAAGTGTAATATTCGGAAAACGGCTGGGAAACACAGGAAAAAAAGCTCCAAAAGGAAATTCCATAAATGCTGCTCGTTTAGAAAATTATGTCAACGACTAGAGATAAAAATGCCTCTGGGATGCGATGTTACAAGTGTTTACATTTAGGGGAAGACAGTTCCAAGATGAAGAAATAGAAGAAACTTGAAATATAAGGTGGAGGGGCGTAAAGTTGCTACGCCAACCCCTAAGGACTTTCGACAGATGTTGCACTCTGGAATACCCAAGAATATGAAACGATGGCACATTAACTATTGTCAAGGAAAGCAAGGTGATTTCAGCTCCATATGCGGCAAAGTATTGGGTGAATAGCTCAGCTCTAGATTTTACTCACCCCACCCCGAATCAGATGTTAACATCTGTTGAAGGGAAGCGAAGCATTTTAGAGGGAAATTGTTCCATCACTGAACATTACACTGAACGGAACGCTAATGTGCTCACAAAGTTGTAACGTGCTCTTTGCAGATCCTTGCGGGAATCTTGTTCGTTATAGCCTTCTGCAAAATTAATACATTTACACGCTAATGGAAATTTTAGGAGAGAGGCAAAAGTGTTCCATAAAAATTATGTCGTGTGCTTTAGTAAAGGCAAGAGTTTTAATTGTATCACATACCAGCCTTATTCGCACGCAGTCTTATTCAAGATATACAATGCCTAAATTAAAAATTTTGCAACTATCCGGGTACGGTAGAAAACCTCAATTTCCAAGAAATTATTCGCCATTAGTGGCTAATATCAACAAGTTCCAAACAAATTGTCTTTGGAAATCAAAACGTTGAATTATGTTTGGGGCCATTTCTTTAAAGTGCGATCGATGGACTAGCATTACTCTTACGGACTTTGTCTCGTAGTGTACATGGCCTCTGGACCATAATAATATTTTATACTTTTGAGGGGAGCAGCGACACCGCAAAAGTTCTCATAAGGACAGCTTGGGCAATTTTCCAATGCGCCAAATGCATAACAACTCAAGTAATGTTGCAGAATTTAGTTCTCTAGCCACTTTACTGTAAGGTCTCTATAGTAGCCCTCATTTCAGAGCTTCCCCTGGAATTGCTCTGTGGCTGGCCACTACACTACGTAGTAGGACAGTAGCCTTCATCATTTTCCTGGGCATAAAAGGCTGGAATAAAATTTATATGGAAATTCTTACCCTTCAACGGTTCCATAAATGGGGCTCGGGGAAAAAGGCACAGGAGACTTGAATTATGGAATTTAACAGGAATTTCTAGTAAAAATGTTCTTCAATGTGGGTGATATTACGGCTGTAAATAGTGTGAAAATATTTGCCCATGCGGGGTTATGAAGAAAAGCGTGGAAATATAAGGACATCTGTCGCTGAATGAGTTAATAAACCTCGTTATGGAGCCATGAATATCTTTATGCTGTTATCAAGAAAGCAACCAACGACCATAATATATGGGAAAGTTTTATGTAATAATGACCATTATTTGGCGAACAAAGTGACAAAATTCCCCAAATTCTTTCCCTGATGGTTGTTGAAAAACAGCTTTGTTATTCATGAAATTTAAAGGACACTTTTAGTTTATCAAAAGGAGAATATAAAATTACCCATTGCGGACGAGTTTTTGATTCGGCACCAAGGAGTACGCGCGTGGTGCATCTAAATATATTTCTTGCAACACTTCGATAGAATCTTAAAATTCGTCTTGCTTAAGAATATCGATTAAATGTCAAATTCAGTTCCATACACAAAGAATTTTCTCTCAGTCTATTTTTTGTGACTATTAATCATACGCATGCTAAATTTTGCAGAGTGATCAGATCCTTGGATATTTTTAGAAACCAAGGCTTTAATAGTCGGTATGGAAAGAAAAAGTTGATTCTGGAAAGAAGCCTACCTGAAACCATCTGGTCAATTGAGAAGCCTCATCTTGGCTGTGACAGGAGCTTCAAGCTTTCAATTTTTCAAAGTCAATAATGAATTCGACAAAGAATACCTAGAGACGAATTTTGTAATGAGCTCAGAACATCTCCATCTCATTACAGCAAGTTTCCTTTGTTTAATTCTGCCGAGGCATACCAACTTTTCTCTGGATATTTTTTGTAAGAATGCTTTAGATAAATTATGGAATTCCCTCAAGATTCCCGGCCAGAGATAATTATTTATTGTTCCCTTAGATCGATAGGCAGGGGTGAAAATCAGCTTATCGTGGAAATAGAATACTGAAATCACGCTGACTCGCTCTATTTAGTGTTCAAAGCGAATTAAATTCCTTCTTAAATTTATTAAAAAAATACAAGTGGGAGGAGGGCTTCTTCAATTGCTTCTGCGATTAAATCGATTGAGTTATTGAATTGTGTAAGTAAGAAATGTTGTTAAGTTCCTATAATTTCTGGGAATTATGGCCAATAAAAAAGGTCAATTTGCGCTCGTGTTCGCCTATTTGTGAAAGTAATTATGGAACTTTTATGCAAAGTGCATTTCGTTTCGAAGGAGCCTCCACCATCAATTTTTTGTAGAAACCAAATTCCAGTCAGCTTCGGTTAAAACTTTACCGTTGAGTGGAGGGTTGAATCTTCTATTATTGATGTCAATGTGCAGTCATCAGACGAAAAACGTAAAATTCTGAATTCTGGGAATTGGGTGGCAAAAAGTTTATTTAAACTTTCTCAATTGACTTTTTGCTTCTGAGTACTTACAGTTTGGTTTGGTTTGGATTTAAACTTGCAAAACAATCTGCGAGGTTTTTGTGATCTCTTTAATCCTGCTCGGCGTTGATGTCTGTAAGCACAAGTCATGAAAGCCAATGAATTTTATTCCAGAAATAATATGAAAATGTTTCCAGCGGAAAAGATACGCACTTTGTCGAGTATAAAAGACTTTGATATAATCCCAGTCGTCTGTTAATATTTTCCAGAAATATTCTTATTAGTGGGCGACTGTTAAAAGGTGCAGCGAAGCGTTCTGTCGAAGCAGTAGTGGCAATTGTGAGGTACTTCTTAATGCACATCTAAGGTAAGAAGTACAGTCTCTTTATTTAACGAGTCAACGGCAAACCATAACTGTGTTCCCGAAGATGTAATTGTCCCTGTATTGTCTTTTACTGTGCTCACTTCCAATCGAAGTCAAGATTTAGGCGGTGGGGGGGGGGGGGGGATATAGTATGCAGTTTCACGTAGTTCCATAGTAATTGAAATTCGCAGCACTTGTTGATTGGCAAAGGCATGCGTGACGCAAAATTTAGGTTTTAGCAAGAAGTAAAGGTGGTCCAACTAAAGAAACAGAGATGAGACTGCATTTTTGGAAGAAGCGGATGTCCTGCGGATAAAAGAAATGGCCTTCGACTCCGGTAGAGGAAATTGAGAAGGATGGTGGTGAAGATAGATACAGCCTCACGTAGTTTCTGAGTTGGCATGAAGGAAACTGGTCCAACCTCTATCGTTTCGGACATGACGATTTGCGTTCTACCCAAACGAAAAAGGGGACAGAACATGTCCTTTTCAGTGCCTGATTTTTTGGTAGGGTAGGGCCGAGCTGGAAAGGAAGATCGAGGTGTAACTAATATCGGAGAACATGCCGGGCTGCATGATGAAGCTATGGAAGAAAGTGTAACTGAAGATAGCAGTTATCCATAGGTGATTGAGACCACAGCAGTTACCATAAAGGAAATTGTAGTCCTATTAGGACTAACAGCTGAATGTTATGATCCCGCCCGCAATGCAGTATTGTGAAGCCCGTCCTGCCAGGCGAGTGGGATTGAAGGTGGTGATTTTTTATTGGGTGAAAGCCCCAGAGAAAGAGCTTTTGAGTACAGTTGGCGGTAACTTTTGAAGCGTTTTCCACATCTTCCTATACATGCCGTGGCGCAATTCAGAGCTGGAGTGTAGCTGTTTAAATAAAACAAATGTAATTGAATATTTACAAACTAGAAATTGAAAGTTTTAGCTCTGCTTTAATTTACAGACTAAATCAGTTTGAGCTAAGTAAACACTTGGGGATTATTCTTCGAAAATATATTTATTATATAATTATTTATAATTGATACGATAGGACTATCTCATTTGCTAATTTTGAAGTTACAAGTAATTCGAAAGAATTGGTTTAAAATAATTCTTAATAGATCCTTAAAATGGTAGATAATCCAACGCATTCTTAATATTAACGACAATATAAAAAATAAGAAATCTGCTTTTCAGCGTTTTTATGAAGAGGTGCATTTGATAGTACTTGATACGTACGTTAGACGGAAAAATTCAATTCCTTTAAGAATTCTAAAAATTAAAAATAAAATGAAATTACCAATAACATAGTTTTCTCGTTTCCATCTTCGAAATTTTAAATTACAAGAATCCTTCCAAATTCAGGCATGCGTGTCGAGGTGTTAATATTGCTCCATCACATTCCCCAACTGGGAAAGGAGCTTTTGGATTCGAGCATAAAAATTTCAGATTAGATTCGTGATTTGGTGATTCCCACCAGGAAGTTTACCGACAATGGTTTCATTTTACGTTGGCCGTGGCTAAGTTTTTTAGGACGCTGCTCTCCGGTAATTTCCGAGGAATTTGCAGTAAATTGAACGCTTCAGCAGAGGTTCTTTAAGGTACAATAAACAACATGGAAGTGTAATTTCCGTCTCCAGGCTACGTGCTCCTTCACATAAATGCACACCAAATATGAACATTATATTGGCGAAAACTCTGTACGCAAACTGGCATTCCGTTTGGATGTCAAATTGGCACAAAGGAGATTGCTTGTCTTTGAAGACAGAGGGAATTACGAGCAAGTTGGCAATCCAATGTTTATACAGCAAACCGAGCTATTGATCCCAGATCATGATCGAGGCTTTTGCGTGAATTTCATGTCCATACTATTACTGTATGAGCTTTTTTGTTAATCAAGGAAATTACAATAATGAAAACCACATAAAGCATCCAGAAGAAATGGAGGCGGAGAATCCCTACAATAAATTCATTATGAGAAAGCAGACTGGAGTTTATACCGTACATTCATGCTAGCTAAGGTGTATATATTACGAAACCTCTTTGGGTCTGTATGGGCCAATAAATCCCCCTTTCGCTCATTAACTAGTTAACTACTCGTGGAAACACCTGTTTCAGGTGTCACGCGATAGGTTTGTTTTCTTGTCGGCGTATAATGTAGGGTTGCCTATATATGTATTTTCTATTTTTTTATTATGCAGCCGGCGTTAGAGTTGATATGTCCTAAATAGATTTTATCACTTCGCCAGGTTGTTGCTGGCGAAATAGTGGGTGATAATGATAATCGCAATGTATAAGTTCAGGAGAAATTCAAAACGAAAACAGTGTGAGCAATAATCTTGGATTTAATTTGAAACTAGCAAGGAATTGATAGCAATTAGGGTCGTGCTAGATTGAAAATGATTTTCGTGATTATTTCCGACAAAAGGCAATTTCAAAGACTGGCACAATGGGAACCAGTAATAAGTTAATATAATTTACAAAAACTCGTAGGTGCCATCAGAAATTAATTTCGTGTTATCCAATTACTGCCAACGTTATTTTGACATTTATTCCTGCTGATCAACCCGTGCAATTTTTCGCATTCCGATTGTGAGGCAATTACCTGTAGTTCATATGCAATTCATTCTGATATGGAATCAGGCCAGTCCTGTAACATTTCAGAGACGTTTCTGGCATGAAAGTCCATGTATACATACATACATACATATATACACAGGATGTGTTGCAAAATTGAATTAAAAATTACAGCCATACAAACGTGCAATTGGGGATTTTGTTTTATAGACATGCATTCACAGTTGTAGGGAAATGCGAATTAAGCTAATGCAATGTAAATTAAAAATAAATACCGTTCTCACCAAGTAATTAAATTTTTAGCAGCACTTTAAGCTTGCAATTAAGATTATTTGTGACATAACAACATGTGATCATCCCGGCATTTAGCTTAAAGGCTTAAAAGCTGTCGTGCCCTCCTCATTACGATTAACTCGCCACACAGTTTCATCTCGATACGTGGAATTAAAGCTATTCAAATTTCATCTGACATAATAAAATATACATGGGTCAAATTTTAGCTACATATACACTTGTACGACCTGCAGGTATTTATTTAACTGTCTCAATCTAGGATTCTGAAAAATTCATAGAGGCAGAGCCTGAAAAGCGTTAACTCTTTTGTCCACCAAGTTTTTTCAAAATGTCTTACTATCAAAACTATAAAGAGTCTTGCCTACAAGACTGCAGACTATGTCCGACCAATGTAGTATGTTTTCGCGTTTCGCTTTTCGCACTTCAAATATGGAGTAAATTGAATAGAACGGCGAAATGAATATGGGGTCGGGTCGTTACTAAAACTCCATTGGGACTGAAGCGTATTCAGTCAGTGATTTAGGTGGTAGCACCACCTGCACCTCGCTTCCTCTAAATTTAACCTTTAACAACTTTAATTTTCGTTTCCATTTGAGTTTTTTTTGCTACGGTAGCAGCAGTTTTTAAAGTTGTTAAAACAAACGGCCCAAAGTTCAGTCTACTCAACCATAAATTTCAAAGAATTTTGAATTTAAGTCCTTATTAACAACAGAATTATGACCTTTTCAGTAAAGTCCTTCCTAGTCCTACGTTGATACTCTGAAATGCAAACAGAGGAAAAGTAGATGTAATCCGCTGCCTTTGCCCACCTTCCCATCCTGCACAGTGGCACCGCCGGTAGCAGAGAAATTTGTTTTATTCGGGGTGTTTTCATTTCCTATTGACCTACACATCCTCCCCGGGCGGGAATGCTCGGCATTTGCCATTGTGCTAGAATTTTATCGCAGATGTCATGCACTGCTCGCTTCTATGGCGGGGTAAATAAATATGTGGACGCTAGCCTTGAAAAGTATCTGAGTCCACGTCTGATACTGCACTGCTCTTCCATATACAAAGGTACGAAGATCTTAAGGATGCCGGCCTCCAATTTGACCTTCATTTACATAGAGTTCATCATCCTTAATGAGGAGCGTCTGTTGATTGCGCTGATTGTGGGCCCATACGTTATTCTCTGGCGTGACGTGTTTACCGCTCTCTGCACCAATGTTTGAATTGTTTACTAAAAGGATAGTGGGGAATTATAAACGACCAATTGTGGGTAATTTGTCAAAGTAATTACGTTCGATTAAACTCATAATTAATAAACAAATTGGCCCTAGACGGAGCTGGCTCGCACTCTGCGAGGAATTTGCGGCCTTGTGCAATGTGGCCTGCAGCCTTTCAAGCGAGTAAATAATACCTTTTTTTCGTGTAAATTTATTTAACGGTTATTTAATAATCACATTGTGTTTATTAATTGGGTTGCAGCAATAAGCTGCAATTTAAGAAGGAAATGAGAATTTGCCTAGAGAATTTCTTGTTTAGATGTAGGTAAATATAGAATAATAAATCCAGCGCTTTAAAAACAGCGAAAAGGGGAAAAAGAAGTATTTGTCACCGCACGAAAAATCAAGTTATTCAAATCAATCGACGTTCAAAAGGTCCTGAATGATTTGAGTATGTCGGAGCGAAAATTTAGATGAAATTCTGAAAGTTTTCAATTAGGAATTCGATTTTTTAAGTGTAACGGTATTGGAATTTAAAATATACGTATCATGAAGCAAATCCTTCTGCACAGGAAGGGCTCCACGTTGGTTAGTCAAATGGCCATTATATACCGTCCAGGGAATATTAAGAATTTCTATTAGATAGTCTTTGTTAACTCCGATAACACCAGACATGATTCCTGATGGCAACGAAGTAACTCTATTCATCCTGTAAAATATGGGGCCGTTTTACCTTGCAGCAAGAACCGACGACCCATCGCCAAAATCCTGACATTTTGTTTTACAAATTACCCGGTTCAAAAGCCACTTGTTATACGACATAATAGTTTTCATGATATACCAGAAACGTGTCCTTATTACAAATTGCCGTTTAATGGATTTTTAAGACTCCTGCGGGATTTCCCAGAGCAAGGAAACACTTCAGGTGTGTATGTAGGTGTACTCAGAATCACTAGTACAGAAAGCCACCTGACAACGTGGGCTCCCCTGAAGGCAATATCACATTGAAACTGCTTCGTCCTTCCTTGAATCTAAACTGGATTTGGAGTTGCCTCCTGGAAGCATGTGTAGAGGTAGAATACTACTTTCCATTCATCTGCATCTGAAAGCTACCCCATCCGAAAGGTAGAAGCTACCTGCCAGGCAGCCTGTAAAGAAAGAAAATAACTTGAATGAGCTTATTTGAAATAAATGAATCGAAATTCAAAGTGAGAAGGCCATTTTGCTGCAGTCCTGTGTGCAAAGTTTTGATCCCGTCCATCAAATAACCAACAATGGCGAAAAAGTACTTCTGAATGTCAATGGTTAAACTAATCCACAACTTGGTATAGTACTTGGACACTTTGATAAATTCCTCTTTCCTGACAAGTAAAAATTAATAAGCATTCAACTTTGTAATTCCATCTGGACGTGCCACATGTGATAGTCAGGATATAAAGTCCCTGGCATAACACTTCTGAGAGTTAGATAATGTGATAAGCGAAACAAGGGGGAGGAGTGAAGAATTCCTCAGTGTAAGGAGCGGTTTACTCGGTGATTTATTTGTTTGTTGTTCCTCTGATTTGTAACGCACGAAATTTAATAGCTGTCACTGAGCACCCTTTGTTATGCAATAACAATTCCAGGCAAGTATGTCCCAACACAGATGTTGAATTTCAATAGCTGCAAATGAAATCGTTGAAAACTCCCGTGTAATAATTCAACATGAAGGTCACGACATTCCCAATTATTAGTTTTACTAACCAAACGCCCGGATCTGTATGCACTTGTTATATTGTTAAAGTTTACGTAAATAAAAATTGCTGAACGTTGTAGAATTCGTAATTGGATGCACCTCGGCCGCTTCCCCATAACAGCGGAGCATTCTGGAATTTGCATCTCACTCTCGAATGGAATACGTAAATGCTCGCCGCGCAGTTTGCACTCTTCATGTCAATCTTGCGGGATGACGAGTTGAATATTCATTACACCAATTAGACCATAAAACTTGAGTTGCGTCAATCAATGGTCATATATGATTTATTTACGAACATTTTTAGTGAACCCAGTTTGCCCGGCTCCTGTGCAAAGACCATAAATTCACTCTGGAAGTAGGTCGATGTACAACCAATTATATGCTCCCATTGTCCTCAATCCGAATTGAAATGGATATGGCGTCGGGGATGAGATGATTTTGACGTTTGCATTTTTGGCTTCATAACAAACAGACTAGTGGGACACTCGTGGTGTGATTATGTCCTGTCATACAGATCCATTTATTTCCTCTACCATTCCACTTCACGCGAATGCCTGGCGAGCTGGTGTGGTGCTGTACGATCTCATCAAAAACGGGAATAAGAAATGAGTTCCGTCGGGCGTTTCTCTAAAAACTCATTTGATTTTAATGATTTCAACCTACCTATAATGCTTCAATAACATTCGTGATACGTGCACGAGCTTTAATGATAAGAAGTGAATAATAGGAAGTAAAGTTTTGAAAAATGTGTTAATGGGAACAGTGGAGGATTGGCTGTCAGTAATATCATATTCGTCGTTTAGTCTGGAGATTGTGAATATTTTTATGTGGTAGTTCCAAGCTCAAGAATCACTCTTTGTACCTTCATGTTGTTGGTCATGTGATGGTGCAATGTGTAGTAGTAAGCTTAGTTCGAAGGATAGAAGAGGTTTCAGGTTAATAGTCAGAGGGTGTCTTCCCAGGCACTGGGATGATTTTTTGGCAATTTGGAGTATGTGGTCATCCCATCGCAGGTCTCCCGTTATTGTCACGCCTAGGATGTAAAGGGATCCACTAACACGGATGAAAGATGTTGCAGAATTTAGTGCAAATGAAACTGTACTTCGTTTTGGAGTGAATTGAATTCCGTACGATTCTGGCGGCTCCAATAGAGAATGAATTCAGTGTCACTGTTGATTGAGCTGTGAAGTGGGTTGGAAGGGGCAGAGAGTAGGCAATTTATGAAGATTGGAAAAAGAGCGGGTGTTAGAAATTTACCATTGGGGACAGCGGCACAGATGGTATGTCGCCAAGGTTTGACGCTATCCAATACTACCTTGATTGAACGGGCGGAAAGAAAAGTCTCGACCAAGTTCTTCAGAACTGAGTTAATACCAATAACTTGAAGTTTAGTTAACAGAGCAGGGTGCTTTTGCTAATAATCGTCTCTATGGTGTTGGAGAGAATAGAAGTAATCTCTGAAGTCAGTCTCCTTAGCCTTCATTGCGTTCATGCATTCTTGATTAAACCATCTGCTCTGCCTAGGTTTCACAGATTTGACAGATTTGGTTGAACGGTGAACAAATGTATTCCTGCCTGTATGATCCTGGTGACACTGATAGCAGCAGAGTTGACGTTTTTGCTTCGGAAACACATGCCCCAGCCAGCGGACTGGAAAAAACGAGTAAACCCTGGTCGTTGGGAGCGTTAAGACAAGTCGATACAAAGTATTTCTTAAATAAGCTCAATTTCGAAATTTGCAACTATAATTTTCGATAAATGTGAAAGGCTTAACTTTATCTTTTTACCAGTGGAGCTACACCAATTGAACACTAGCTAACTGTTTCCTCAGTGTAAACTTAATAGGTCTTACATTACTACATTTTAAAGCTAAAGCAATGAAACTTCTCAGTAATCTCGTGTTTTTCTCATTTTGCACCAATTTAAACCAAGCTTAGCTTCTCGTGTAGAAGTAAATATCATCACGGGAGGATGCGAAACTAGGCCGTGGCTTCCATTCAGATAATTGCAGCAGAGGTGAACGACCACACGGGACTATTACGATTGGGCTCTTTTGGTGATGCAGGAGGAATGTAAACTTGACATCTTGCTTGCAGTTCCTGTGGCTAAGTGCCTCAGTTGCTGGTATCATTACGTCTCTCCAAGGACAGAAACTCATCCCGAACGTCACTTTTTAACCACTTTACACTCGGATTGGGGTTCGCTCACAGGGCTCGGGAGCAGTTGAACAAAGGGTTAGATGTCACAACCAGTGAGAAAAACGGAACAAATGGAGCCAAGGCATCCTGCACTCCTCAACGTTTAAAGCAATATAAACCCTCTTACTTGTTTCTTGTTGTAATTTTCCTCTTAACTTTTCCGTCGGTTATTCTGCCTCGGTGGATTGCGGTGTTCTATTTACAGCAATAGAGCAGTTTTGACATCAAGGATCAAGAGGAGGCATAAAAAGCGGCTAATTGTGCATAAGGAAATTATGTCACGATTGCACGTTATCCTTATTTCTAACTAGGACTCTCCGAGTTCATGTTTGCATCCTTAATTAATATATTTTCTGCAGCGATTTGCGACACTAAAAGAGATTCTGTTGAATAATTTCTGATTGCTTGTCTTTGCATAGGAATTGGAGCACGAAATCCTTGGGCCAAATTGAATTCCAACGACGCAATTTTAGGGAATTGGCGCCAATAAGATAATAGAACTATCAAGTATAATGGAATCCCTCCGGAACGAACCTTTGACAAATTTCAAATACACTAGAAGGGCCAGTGCTTTGATGTGCTTTGAAAACGAGAATGGCGGATTTCGGAGTTTCCCATGGCATTTCCGCCCGAATGAAATGTGGAAAACAACTTTGATAACTGAAAAGAAATAAACCTTCGCAGAAAGTGGATGTTCTTGAATAATCAGAATCAGACCCCGAGGAGCAACAGTTCTCGCATTTGAGTTTCTCGAAGTACCAGCGCTAATGAGAACTTGTTCGCTTTCTTTTATTATCACGTGGACCTGATCCTGACACCGTTTTGCATATTTAAAGAGATGCGACTGCTAGGATGTGTATTGCCCGGTTTCTAGGCAAATTACATCCCTTGACTTTCTGATTATTCAAAAGTGGAATATTATACAACCACCCCTGACAAAGCTTAATCGACGGACCTCTGCAGCGTTTTCGGAGGAGCTTGGTTGCCGTGTGGAAGGACTTGGGTTTGAGTTGTGCTCAATTTGTTGATTGAATATATTTTACCGAAATTTGTGCCGATTCGTTGCTGTGCGCATAGATCATTTTGCAGCCAATTTTTAGCGCGGTGTCTTTGGTGCAGTACTGTACTGCACGGGCGGCTGTTGCGTTTTATCATTGTCAAAGCAATCTGAATCATCTTCGTTCTCAACATAATTGTCTGCACGTGGGTTTTCATCATTATTGTTTGTTTTTTAAAACGGTAATAGTGTTTTGACATCTTTACAAAAAAATTAAAAATTACAAAGCACCAAATTATCTGACACGTTGATCTCCACAATACTACATTGCAGATTGATGTATTTAATCGTAATCGGTGCTTAATGCTACAGGAACTTTAAAGAACGCCTTGAAAAAGAATTCATACCCAACGTAGACTAGAACGTTTTGGATTGAAGTGGACAACTTTAAAAGAATGAATTTACCAAGAAATGTTCGATGGTAATGGTCTTCCAATTCTTGTGCAGTGGCAGCTGGTCAAACGGGGCAAGAGTGTAAAAGTTCGAATATGTATGTGTTTCTTGTTCTCAAATGGCGCTGTAGTCGGGCTCGGGTCTCTTGAGGTCTCTTGTTCTAGTAGTCTCTACGTCTTGCTAGCTCTCTCTCCAATTTGTTATACGAAGTTTTCGTATATCCTCTTGCACATCATCCATCCACCCATTCCTTGGTCGCCGTACGCTGCCTTTTCCTAACTGCAATCTAAACATCTACAGCTGTTCAACAACACGATCAACAGTTGCTCAGGCTAACTTGCCCCATAGAATAGGCACATTATACTTGTCCTTGTTCTTCTATCAAGTTATACTTTTACATTTTTATACCTTAGCACTTAATGTAACATTCAAAGTAAATAGATGTGTCGTACAAAGCAGTATTCATCCGTGGTCAAAGTCACTATTTATAAAAGTGATTAGGTTTCTAGCTGCTTCCAATTGCATAAATTAGCGTATGTTCAGCCTTTCTTTTTACTGTCGTTCCTTAACAACGCTTACTTCGCCAGTTTCACCCTCAACGTTTTTAAATTCTAAATAATCATGTACTAGTGATCACAGCCGCCCCCAATGGACCCCTATTAAAAATCCCAAGCACATCTGAAGGGCATCAGAATCTATTACTATAATTTTACATTAAACAATTTAAAACTGCTACAAAACTTGAGCTTCGACCCTTTTAATTAGATCACATTTTACTCAAGGATTCCGCACCCATTGGGCCTGTCTATCAAAGGCTTCAGATTTAATTAAAGGAAACTTTTAAATGGAAATTATAAATCAGTGACCTCATGGCTTCCAAACTATGTACTTAAACCGAGCTCTATTGTTTCATTGCTGCCGCCCGACTCGCTGAGATTTTCTCTTCGGGACCCTTTAGTTTGAATATTGAATAAAAATCACGGGGACGCAACCTTATAAGGGTCACGGGTACAAAATGCGATCCTTGAAGCGTTTTATGGCAATTGACGCCGGGAGAAGCAAAGTTTTTCGGGCAGAATTAGTGCCAAAATATTTGTGCTGATGCGATTACTTTGTTGCCGCCCTTTGTTTACACATATTTAAAATTGCTGAATGAATTTCTTGCTATTGCAGGTGCTTTGCCGCTGTTTTCACACAGTAAAAGAAGGTAGCCCAAACAGAGCAAGTGCCAACGGGATTCAAGGAATTCGACTATTGAATTATTACAGCAGGAAATTTCATGGCCGAATGGATAACGAAACTGTTCCATCATCGCCAGCCCCTCAGCCTTCACCTTCCGTCTTCACTTTGCCGATTTTTGTTATGTTGTAAAACAGGTGTTAAGAAATTTTCAGTTGTGCAGCTTCAGGACGAGTGCAGCTTTGTGGAGCGAAAAGTCGTTGAGCTCCATTTTGTGTTTGGTTACGTACGGAGATAGAAGCTGGGGACATATACAAGCGTACATGCATTGCATTCAGCGGCTCCCTGATATGCGGAGATTTTCCACTGACACATAATTGCATGATTGCGTTCCGTCCCGGCTCTCCCAGATAGCCCAAAAATCTGAGTAACGAGTCGCATGTGTTTGTTGTGTATGTTTGTGTGTCCTATGTCGAATGCGCCAATGCAGAAAAAGTTGAAAGTAGCCCGACATTTGCGTGGCATGCGGAACATTCACGGAATATTCCGTCAGGTCGCATTTGAATACACACCCTTCTATATTATCTGTCAACGAATGCAACGCATGTACGCTTGGATATGTCACCAGCTAGACTGCTTGCTGGTCTCCGTAACCAGGGCGTTTTAGTCAAACAACAAAGTCATTTACTAAGTATAATTTTCCGCTTAAAGGCCCGTCCTCACTACGCGGACTTAGAATCCACGCGCTTTTGGTCGTACGGCCAGCCAAAAGCGCGCGTGATCTTTTAATTTTCTGAGTCATGAGTGAGAAAAAATCAATTCTCATTTGAAACGGCGTACGCGCTTTTGAAAAGCTCATAGTGTGTGGACGCACAATGTTCCTTTTTAACCACAGCCTTTTGTCCGCGTTGTTTGGCCGCACGGCCTTTACCATGGACAAAGTCGTAAAAAAGTCGTAAAAAAGTCGTAAAAAAGTCATAAAACTCTATATGAAAAAAAAGGCAAAAGCGCGTACGACCCAAGACCGCGTAGTGTGGCCACACCATAAGGAATAAGAACTAATAACGGATAAGGACCAATTGCAGACTAGGCATTGAACATTTTAGGTAAAACCGACAATGCATCCTCATGGAGCAAATACCCATCAGCAGCAGTAACTACTCACGAAACTGGAAATCCTTTACAGAAAATTGCACCAACACCCAAGTTCATAATTTTAGAAAAGTCCTGGCTTACACATAAATTCTTGGAGCAGTGATAATCGCTGAAGGAAGGAGTCCTGCAAGAAATAAACGAGTACCGCATGGCCATAAAGATAATTGTGTGTTCTGCTTTAAATAATCCCTGGGTTTCATTTCTGCAAAATATTACCAGCGAGAAACGAACTTCCGCGGAGCAAAAATAAGGCACTGCAGCACCGAAAATGTGATCTATAAGGCAAGTCGTCCTGTTCGTTCGCGCTGTAGATGTTTAGATTACGGTAGGAAGTTTGTCATCTTCGCCGCGGGGCTGGCTTTGATTCGAGTTGGCAGGAAGTCGTGCCTCGCAGGGACCACGGCTTCTGTTCATGGCGAAATGCTAATCTACACGCCCGATAATACCGCCACTTATTACACTATTCGCAATATCTGCAGCGGCGGTCTATCAGCCGTGGAGAGTTCTCACAGGTTTAATTGATTAACTAATTAGGCTCAGTTTCGCCAGCAGTAATTAACAGCTTTGTTTCATGTTCACAATGGCCTGTTTATACAAGTCGAACACACCCTACGAATTAAGGGCAACAGATTGTCGTTAAAAATAAATAAGCTGTGGGCCCGAGTTCCACCTTGCCGAGTGAAATAATAGGAAACAATACGCACCGCGGCGGTGGCGATATCAGGGTGGGAGTCCTTGAATTGTTTTTAGTAAATTGCTAAGGATTAAAATCAATAGTAGTCGGTCAGAGGGAATTCCTGCCCGTGGCATATTTTAGCTCTTCCTTCCACGGAATGGCGTGCGAATGGGTCATTTTTCTACCTTGCCTCGCAGTGGCTACAATGGCCCGTGATATGTAGTGACTCAGGCTCCGTGGACATTTCACAAGCAACTATCATCGCATGATCATGAAAGCTTGCCGGCTTATTTGTGGCGAGTACGTACTGCAGGATAAACTCTTTTCTGTATCAGGCTCGAAATACCTAATATGGATCTTTATAATAAACTCCACAGTCCACGCCTCAGGATGCCTTTTACCGACGTCCTTCTGTTATTATTTATGAAGGCTGGTGGCATGTCCTGGGCGCTTCTTCTATGTTCCTTGTTCCTCCTTCACTTGTGAGTTGTGACCGTATGCTAGCGGCAAGTAAAATTTATTTTATAACTGTAAATGCCAAATTGTAGACTTTAGAGAACACTAAATATCTGCTACTGGCTTGCTTGGCTGTCCTGAATGGGTGTCTGTCTGCTCCATTATCCTTTTCCTGGTACATTATATGAGGCTCTCAGCCATTTCTTGCCAAGAATCCACTCAAGTGTTCATAAAACACCAAAAGTGTCTCCGCCAGGCGACAATGTATTTTTTAGCTATTGTGGGTGACGGGAGGGGCGCGGAGGGTATCATTTGAAGGGAATTAATGAGCCTCTGGCAGGGGTTGGTTTTAAAACTGCGCGAATTTAGAACTTTTCTGGAGAATCAAATTTTAATTACATTTGTGACTTGAAGGACTTCTTTGGTTTTCAGTCCGGCTATTTATCTTCCTAGCTAATTATCTCAGTTGACAAAGTATAGTTTTGCGCGAAGCTTCCTTGGTCATACCCACATAGTGAAGCAACAGTACAACTCTTTCCATTTAATCAAAACGTGCTTTTCGATTTGGACATCGATCAGGAGCATAATGATTATTACAGTTGCTTTAGTTAAGAAGTAATGCGACAATTTCTTTTCAAATCTTTCTAATTGCTTTCTTTGCAAGGCTGTTTGCTTGTAGCATGTTATTTTGAAAATAGGCTCTCTACAATAACTTCACTTCTCAAAGTGCGTGCATAAATATAAGAACGTTGTTTTAAAAAAATAGGTTAAGGGTTGGGCAATTCGATTAACTCCATCCCCAATCCCGTGAACATTTCTCTAAGGTATGGCAGTGACCTGGGAAGGCCATTTATGTCATCGGCATATCCTGCCAACCGTTTTGATTCGTTAAGCAGGGCTAAGTTCGGTCCATGTTTACTTTCGCATTACTCCTAGGCAACGAATAAATAGCATGACGCCAACCCATCGCTCTGCTTTAAGCCTTGCTTGACTAGGAAGGACTGCGTCAGTTCTGCTTGTATTCCGACTGCACGCCTTGTGCTTTCCATTGTGATTTCCGTTAGCTTGACTTACTTTAAGGGGACGTTTAGCTCCAGCATTATCGCATACAATTTTTCCCTGTCCATGCCGTCGTATGCTTGCTTGAAATCGACGAAAAGTTGATACACGTCGATCTTGTATTCCCAGCATTTTCGAAGGACTGCCTTACTGGAAATAGTTGGCCCATTGTTGACCTATTTCTTCTAAATCCAGCTTGGTACCTACTCACTAGTTGCTGCTTCTGCATAGGGTTCCAGTCCTGCTATTTAATGTTATATACTGCGCTTGAAAGAGATATGCCTCTATAGTTTGCGCAGTTGAATTCGTTCCTTTTCCTGTGTAATGGGCAGATACTGATTTGCTCCCAATCTTCGGGCATGTTTTTGTTTCTCCATAAGCGGCATAGTAGTCCGTATATAGCTGTGACAGGGGTTCACCTCCTTCCTTGATCATCTCTGCCGGTATGTTATCAATTCTAGGGTTGATACGTTTGTTTCTTTGGTGTCATCATTATTTTGTCGACGGGGTTCTGATAAATGTCTGGAACTTTGATTTGCGTTTGGCAGCTCGCTAAAAATCCCTTCTCATTTAGTTATTATCAACCAAACGTTTGCAGGTTAGAGCTAATGCATTGGAGATTGTTTTCGAGACTTGTCATTCTTATCTACTCACCACATAAAACTTTCAATGCTTCTGTCTGCTGGTAGTAATTAGAACAATATTGCACCATCGACAAGGATTAAAAATGAACATTGAGAACTGCGCTAGGTTTTCACATCTAAACTCTGAGTATAACAGGGAACTTCACAACCTGGCGCAAATCGAACCCTTTGATGTTAGTGATTTAGCAAGGACATCGTGCATTTAAACTGACAGGTTAAACAAGTTGCTTCGATGGGCATATCAGGGCCGTGCCCGGGACGTCACAGGGCCGTGTTCTGTCATGTGTGAATGAGCCCGTTCCCGGACACGAATTTGTGTGAAAGAGTAAAGTAGTATCCACACATATTAGTGTTCCGTCAGGGGTTCAAAAAATATCGGTGCGTATATTTTATATGAACTCGCTCACACATGTCCGTGTCAGAGCCGGACTAAAAATCTAACGTCCCGGGCACGTCCCTGATGTGTGTGGATACTCCTTTATTGTTCACATATCTTAACTCTACACCGATGCCGCAAGCCGAGCTGCGGCGCTACTAACGACTAACGATATCATCCAAGTGGGGAGTAATAACTATCTGAAGAGATTACTGGGGTGTAATCAAAGAACCAGGGCTGTTTTCCACGTATAAATCTTCAATTACGCAGGTCGTTAAGTTCTTATTCAGCGCGCGAATAATTAACAGCGCAGGATGAGGACATGGGAATAATTCATTCAGGAGGCAGACAGATAAACGACGGAAGATTCACAACGAGATCCCCGTTCACCCCATTCCTGCCACAAGCTCGCACGCTACAAGATACTCATCGCTGTGCCACTAGCTCCATAGAGGATAATGGTCGTCATCATCAGGACGAAGCACATTGCTCACAACAATGGCTGAAAGCTTTACATGATTGATTATAATTTGATCTGTCGCAATCAATTCGAGATGAAATTAATTCGTATCGCTCCGGTGTATGAGGATTATTGTAACAAAACAGCGCCAGGGGATGTGCGACGCCCGGCTTATTTCGCCTCCGCTAACGAGGTGAATGGCGAAAGTTGATTGCGCGTAACAATACTAAGGACCAAGTTAAATTTCGCAGAATCTATTAAAGAATTAGTTTAAGTCGTTGAAAACCACTACTATTAAATAAAAGCGACGAGAAGAAACTTTTAGCAGGTGCCAGCCCACCAGCCACGGCCCCACCTTGACGACGCCGGGACGGCAGGAGCAGCCAGCAGAGAATTTCAATAGCGCCCGACGAACACTGCAAATTACGGACTCTAATGAATGCCACCAAAAGGCACCCACAATGAATACATTACTAGCTAATAAAAGCCCGACAAAAGTTTTGCACTCGGGAAAAGTTTGTGTACTTTTAGGCTGGTTCCTAGGAAGTCTGCCAGCATGATTGCGCCACGGCTCTTGGCGTCCTGGCTCGGCTCGACTATGACTCCTGTTGAAGAACAAAGCCGTAATAATAAGTCGGGCCCCATTATTGCTAGGTAATTCCTTTTGGGACTATAATGCAAATTTAAAATAATTAACCGTACTTAGTCGTTGTGCTGGAAGCGCTGCTCAGGGCGGCCTGGATCGCACAGCTCATCTGCGGCTGGGACTTGGCCATCCCACGCTGTGCTACAATTCATGTCACATTACTTCTGCTTATTTGTTGTATGTTTTTTTGATTCTGGCACAAGCGGCAAATTCTGACTGCTCTCGGCGGGATTATCCTTGCATCTTTACCCTTGCTGCTGTTGCCATAAGACTGCTCCATTGTTTATCCCAACTACACTAGCGTATACGCTCCTTCCGGCTACGGAGGCGGTGGTCTTAGTGGTCGGAAGGGAATCTCTCTGAAGGGGTTTCAAGTAAAATGTTACATCCGCAACCTCTTGGCAATCCTCTTACATTTTCAGACCCGGAAACAGTGAATTAAGTGAACTCAACTAATTTAACTTCGGCTTTAAACAGAGATAACTGAAATTTCGCGACCCATGATTTATGCTTTTCCCGGCGGGGCATGTTCTGTCTGTGCCTTGTACTCCGCGCGAGCGAGGATTTCTTGCCTGAATACCATCGCAGTTAGATTCTGGCTAAACCGTCATCGAGTCATATTTCTTTGTGGGTTATGCAAAGTCTGCAGGGCGGAGTGTACACAAACTTACTTTCGATTGGAGCAAACCTTTGGGAGAACGGCTCAACTCACGAAGAATTTCTCAATCGAGGAGATTTAACTTAAGCAAATTCCGCGTGGGGTAAGGCTTATGCATCTTTAAGGATTCCGTAGATTCCAGTCTAAACTGTATATATCATGTCGCAAATAATCGTATCGCTGGTTTGAGGACATGAGATTAAACTTTTTAAATTGGAATATTTATGTTAAGCGAAGGCTTATTCCTTTCTTACATTAGGGCTTCCGAACAAGCCTGGGTGTAGTCAATTTTTTAGCATAAAAAACGATTTGCAGTAAATAAATGGAGCAAATCAATTGGGATAAAGGAATTTTATAAACGGAGTGAAGTACGAGCAACGACTCAAAAAAGCTTCTCCGTATGAATCGATAAGTGAAAGGTCTAGAGCAGCAGCAAACTACCCAAAATATAGTGATACGCCTTAGAGAAAGGCTTTTTAATACTTTCTAAAAATCTTATAAAACGTAGAAAAGCACATTTTTTAATTATTCGTGTTAACACCGTCAGTAAAGCTGCATAGATATGGAATAACAAGGGTTCAAGAAAGGGGCTATGAAATGGGATTGCGGAGAGTTAGCGAGATTGGGAGAAAAAGGCATGAGGGGAGAATTAGAAATTTACTTAGGGAAAGTGCGAAATTGTGATTAGACTGATGCCATAACGATTGAGTGCTCAGTTTTTTGAGAATATTCTGTAATTGCTAAAAGCTTTTAAGAACTTGTGTAAATATATAACATTGTAAGTGCCAAAGTAAATTTCTTTCGAATGTATGTAGATAAGTTTACGTTAGTGTCACAAACTTCGCCAAAGCCTTGGAAAGATTCCTTAAACTTTAGGGTCCGCAGCAGGTTAGCTTTTTTACCCCGTCTATTGAGCTGCCTCGATCTCGAACCGCGGAGAGAAGTTCACTGCTTGCCTAGGTAGTCTGCTTTCTCGTTTCCATCTATGTTCCTATGTGCGTGAATCCAGACGAGAGTCACGTTAAGTGCTGGAAAGATGCTAACGTGCGCAGGAAGGTGACAGGCCACTGAACTATTGTGGTGTTTAGATAGACATTGCCTTCTGACGTCTTGGTGAACATGATCAAACTTCTTCAGCATGTCTCCGTTTCTCCACTCTCTTCTTGAGGGTAGTTCGCCAGAGAAGTCCTTCTTGAAGGTCGGTCTGTCGTGGTGACGACCATACCCTCGGATAGCAATGATGTTGATATGATCGTAGGGTTTTGAGGCCCAGGCTCCGGATTTCCTCAGCCTAAGGGCATTGCACGGGGCCAGGTGTTGGATATGAAGGTCGGGACGGAAGGGTTCATGTGACAGACTAAGAAGTTCGTCAATAGACTTTTTTCAACTAGAGCTGTATTGATTGTAATCTAAGATTTGGACACGTTTTTGAAGGGAGAGAGAGAGTAATTTCTAGTGGTTGTTGTTGGAGTCGAGGTCACTCTTTTTTGGATATTAAAACTGAACATGAGCTCCTTTCCAATAGCATGTACAATCTCTGGAGAAGTAGGTCCAATGCGCGCCAAAACAATTGGAAAACTCAAAATCGCTATTTCCATGTGCAGTGAGAGTCTCAAATCCCCACCACGAAAGTAGATTCGAAAAGAAAAGCGCGCAGCGTCAAGGTAGAAACAGAATGGCACGGCGACCGTGGCGGTGGCCGCCGCTCAGAGAGTTTCCCATACATTTAATTTCTCCCCAGGCGGCGCGGACAAATTAAATGTATGGGAAACTCTCTGAGCGGCGGCCACCGCCACGGTCGCCGTGCCATTCTGTTTCTACCTTTACTCTGTTGGTTTAAAAACCCAAATCACCCGCTCATTAATATTCTCAATCGGCAAATAAGTTCCCGAGGTCTCAAGTCCCGGATTCTGTAGTGAAATTTGAATTGTCAAAAGCCACTTGTCATGTCAAACCAAAACGATTACGACGTGGTGAAAATAAGTTCTTGATTTGGTGCTTACTACAAGATTGAGAATAATTTCATAAATAATTTATTAGTTAATTTATAAATTAATAGTTTTATGTCATTATTTTGTGATTTTTAGGTTATGGTCTTCTTGATTTCCACGAAACATCCCAGAACATCCCAGAAAGCGTTTTCTTACTTTACCAATTTTATCCCCAATATTCAACTTTACTGTTAAAAATCTCGGGATCCCGTGTAGCGTAAACATACAGAGCTAATATGACATTTTTGCGGGAAGTGGACCCATCTCGAGTTAGGCGGTTGGGGGGTTAAAATTTCTGCCGCTGCGTATGTAGGTTCTTTTAGGGCTAAATAACTCTTAAATATTAGTGGCAGACATTTTTTACCATTTGCTGGGGTGTGGGGGGTGAAATGGAAACTTCAGCTAGGGGTGGCTTGGGGAGGGTCCAAATGATCAAAAATTTCTGCCACTAGTATTTAACGGTTATTTAGCCCTAATAGAACCTACATACGCAGCGGCAGACATTTTTTTCAATTTTAACCCCTTTTTACCCTCCTAACCCCCTAACTCGAAATGGGTCCACTTCCCGCAAAAATGTCATATTATAAAAAATGCTTAAAATTACTTCAAAAGCTTATATACCAAACGGCAGAAGGTTGGGACGACACGATTTTTTCAAGTGCCAGCTCCCCTACTACTAGTGTGGAAAAGAATAAAGCAAAATTGGCCTTCATGTGCTCTACACTTTAAAAAATGTTGGCAGTAATTTTACAAAAAGGCACTGGAAGTTTTATTCACAAGCAATTTTGTAAATTTGCAGAGTATATTATTAGGAATATTCCTATTCCACGCAAATTCTTCATGTGAAGTAGTTACAAAATTTATAGTAATATTACAAAACTTTATCGCTATATTGCAATAAGACACTTAGTGTGTTGTGTAGTAAATCAGTTTTCACATCGCGTGAATTTACATATTTTTTTACAGTGTAGCCTATTTGGTTCATGTATTGTGTAGCTAGGGGAGGAAGGATTTTAAGAAGTGTTATATTGGTTGCAAGAAACTGAAAGTGCCGACGTTAGTGTAATGGGGTAGTAACACATCTGAATGCTAAAAAGCGATATGCAAATGCCGATAGGCATGAATTATTCCCTCAATTACGGCTAAAAGCGCCGTTAGTTTCCAACTGAATGTCGCCAAATGATTTGGTTATTTTCGATATTTCGATTTTTCGACAATTAGTGGGCGACTCTCATTTGGAGCGTTGTCGTCATGGCCGGTAATGTACTGCTTCCCGCCGTTTATATAATTGCCAATAAAATAATCTTCTTCGAAAAAAGCAATATGTCTTGCGGATTCATAGGAAATGGCGGTCCTTTTTACCCTTGTCACAGGACATTTTAATTAGCGCAAGGAAAGGGTCCGATTTTTTTTAAAAATTTCCTCAAGGATATATAACAACGCTGGGACAACGGGCCTGGTGCAACTCATGTATAATAAAGCCAAGAATCTGCGATCCGAATGAAATTAAACTATTACATAGGAATTGATTACAATCGCTAAAATAAGGTATTGAGTGACTGCATTATTTTAAAATCATTCCCCCGTTGTCATAAAAATGATTTCCCGTTTCGGTTGCCCTTGAAAGCATTGTTCTCTTCGGTTGAGGGCGTTTTACGTCTTTGGATAATGGTTACGGGAGTCCTACGTCTTTGTAGGTGACGAACAGAATTATCAACAAAGCAATGGAACGTAACTCCGCAGAAATAAATTATCTATTTCCGCTTGAGCCGTCGGAGTGTATTTACGGGTAGATTCCATGGTGGAGTTCAAAGATTCTGTTCTCCAATTACAAAATGAAGTTCAGAAGAAAATTTTAATGCCTTAACAATGGAGTTGTTTTAAGCTGGGGATTTATTTGTGCCATGGTTTATCCGCTGGAACGTCGCGAGAGCGGATGATAAATCGTTTTCTTAAACTCGCACAAGCTTTGCCCTCCAACCCAGATTAGGCTGATATTGAAGACAATAGTAGATTAGGCTGATATTGGAAACGTTGTTGTTTATTCGGCTAGTTTGTCTTTATCGCTTTTCTACTGGTCTCCACTGGCATTAGACGATCCGCAATTTTACCGTGTTAAAAAGACCGTTTCTACTGCAATCATTACCTGGTGTGAGAATGTTGTCTTCACTTTCCACGTGTAGTCAATTTCGTCTATCTAAGCTCGACATTGTGTTTAGATGTGTCTTATTTGAGTAAGCTGAGGATTCAAAGGAACATCGCATGGTTGAAGGGTTGATTTAATAGCGGTTACAGCAACTTATTTATTATGAACTGAATTTGCGCAGGATCTTAAAAGTTATTCATCATAGGTACGCGCTAAGAGCGTTAAACCTTTTAAATTTTATTTACAGCTTTCACGGTCTTTATCCTGCCGTGGATATCACTTTTTCTTAAGATTTTATCACTTTATTTCCGCGGCGCGGTATTTGCGAGCGCCGAGAAGAGTTCCCACAACGAGAGCTGCTGTTATTTTATCTTTTAAATATGACGACATGTTTATCCGCCGAATGACAACTTTCGCTATCCTTACGGGCGCCCAATGTACAGTTATTAACGGCAGAAGAGAAACACTTAGCTTACCGCATGCTCATAATAACCCCCTCCAGCTCATGGTTTATGTACGACAGAGATTTTGCACCCTCACAAGTGTTTCTGTAAAAACGCCGGCAATAGCGTACCTTGGATAAAACAACACATAGAGCACCTGGAGACGTTTTTACAGGTAAAGGTAAATTTTGCGAGGCAGGAATAATCAGTGAAAGTTGGGATGGATACAGGTGTTATATGTCGTAAAACGGGCGTCGTTACACATTCCCGCCACGTAATGCAAATAAATCAGGCCATCACCGGTTTTTTTATTCGCTAAAAGGTAAAGCTTGGCTAGTGTCATCAGAACTCAAAATATCTAACATCTCCTTTCTGGCGGCTTCGACATTAGTCTCGTTTCTGGGGTCTGTTACAAGCCTGCCTTAGCTGCCAAGGCTGTAAGTGCAGGGGGCGACGTCAAATATACAGTTACACAATTTTGTTCTGCAGAAGTTTAGTAAATTCTTAAAAACCAGGGGCAGCGATGACAGTTTTCCGATAATTTAAGAAATACCTTTAAAAACACACTGAAGAGTTTGCATGCCCGCCGTTGCTGCTCTTTTTTCGGACGCATCAAGAACAAAATATTGCGGATACTGGCCAAAAGAAGCTACATCTACACTACATGCATGAAGTCCGATAAGTATGCTGTCTCGTCCTGCGCTTCCACAACACTTGCAAAGTGATACACTATTACGAATAGCCGACTGAAACCCGCGGTTCAAAGTTAACTCATGTTTAAAGTCCAGACCAGTGTCTTGCTAAGGGCTTAAGTGATTGGTGTGTGAACATAGCATGGCTTTACATCCCTAATCCCGAAGAGAGAGGATATTTAGGGGGATTTATGTGACAGCAACGAATTAAGTCCGTTGCAAATGGCAGTGGAACACCCTTCAGCCCTCCGCTCTTGGGACTACGAGTCATAATTGATTGCAGTCAAGTAATTAATGGAGGACCAGCGAGAAGATACTGAGTACAATTTTGTCCTCGGGATAGAGGTGTTCCTCATTTATTCTGCCATGCTTGCCTTGACTACTGGTCGCTGCTGGCCATTTTTATCTCCGCTCTAATGAGCACTACGCCACTGCCACCGACAACGGTCTGATCCTTCGAAATGTTTATAAGAAGAAAGCTTGAAGTGTTGTACTTTCCCATGCCCACAGATTTGGCAGTCTCGCTTCAATTTTTAGCTACACAAAAATTCAAATCTTGGAGTACAAAGGTCCCTAAGAAAACCAATTAAAAGTAGTATTAAGCGTAATGTGTCTGATTTTTAAATAACTATCTGCGCTTTAGGTCTTATGCGGAGTTAGTCTTTAGTCAAATTTTTCTGGCACACAAATTATCTAATGAGAGTACCAGAGTGCGATGGAGTTTGATTGAGATAATACACGTAAATTTGCTCTTCTGAGAGAGACACGGTGTTTTGGACAATTTGTATGTTATTTGGAGAGCTACATATACCTATATGTTAAATTATTTTGCAGATTTAAAAGAGCATAGAAACGTGGCGGTGAAGGACTTGGCATCTCGTGACTAATATAAACATTAAACATTTTGTGTGAAACTTGACTGCTTCAGAAATAGAATTAGTGCATTTAAACCAAGTTACAGTAATGAAGATGTTCGTAGTTTCTACAAAGAAGTGAACATGATAAAGAAAGGATACAAACCCACCTGCCCCATGATAAAAAGAAAGCATGATGCTATAGCTGGTCTGGTAGTAGTCTCGATGACATACTCGGGTGTGGGCAAAATAGTTAAGAGAATTCTTCAAAGAAACGTTACTTTCACACAGGGAGAAGCAGACAGCTCAAGTACAGATGACCCAGAAAAACAAGAATTTACAAACGCCATCATAAGGCTTCAGGTCCAGATTGTATATGCACAGAAATCTTAAAAAATGGTGGGGAGAAGTTATGCTATACCCCATAATTTGTCAACTGCGGAGAAGCAGAAATATGTCGGAAGGGTGGCTTCTAGGCACAATTGCCCAGTCCACAAAAAGAATTGATGAACTGCAAAAACTACAGACCAATCACGTTGTTGAACACAGCTTACAAAGTACTTTCACGTATTTTGTTGAGTAGGATCAACGATATATGAAGGCATAAGAGATTACCAAGAAATATAGATTTTAAGTAAGCTCTGGGTCAAAACGAAACGACTTTAAATGGTGTGCGACGTTTCGAGCGTGGATACCCTATTCATCAGGCTTTTATTAGTGATAATGTAACAACAATCGTCAATTACTATGCACAAATTTCATTGACAGTACAAATAAAGAATTCTAATTTTTACAGCACTATAAACACTGCGGTAAGACCTACGGGGTGCGACAGCGGGGAGACCCAACCTCCGCTGGAAGGATGGCGTAGACCAGGACGCTCAGAGCTTAGGGATACCAAACTGGATGACATCGGCTCAGAATCGGGACCGGTGGAGAGAACAGTTGCGAGAGGCCAGGACCGGATCGCGGTTGTAGAGCCGTTAAAGAAGAATAAACAAGGAAAAACTAGTTTCACAACCACAATGTCATCTTCTACTCCTGTTGCCACTGTTTGTCCCCCTACCAAACAGTTGTCTGTATGCTGTCGCAGTCAGATCGCCTATTAACCGGATTCGCTATACTATTGATATGCAGCATTCCTAGCAACAATTTCTTGTCGTAGTGGCGTGGTTGAGGTTAGGTTTATGTTTCTTCTCTATGCAATAGAGCAGTTCTTTTAGAACCCCTATTGTTAATATCCGAGCGTTGTCCTTAGAGACGTTTTCAAAGTTTTTGTTTGTAGGTACATACTAACATACACAGCTGAACAGGCCATCCCCTTCCCTCTAAACTAGAGTAACTAGAGGAGGACTAGAGGACTGGAAGAAGAGACTTCGAGATGGGCGAGTTCTACAAGGGCTGTAGCACCATTTAAAAAAAAGAAAAATGCGATGTAATCTTGAAACCTTTAGCCTATGCCATTTTGTTACAACACAATTTCACTTAAAAACAAAAGTTACTTCAGTACCTCTCTTTGCACAAAGCCCTCTACATTATACAATCTGTGCAGGAAATGATAAGCTTTAAAGCCTGAATGACAATCTTCAATCAAACGAAGACTGAAGCACTTGTGCTGTTGTTATTATACGGCATCAGGGTTATCTCCCTGTGCTTAAGCTTTCGCCCGAATATTTAGTGTTTAAAAATGGGTTAGTAAACGTACATGGAAAGTTTTCTGTTAAATTTAAGTCATTGTAACCGAAAACTTGATGAAAGTTTCCCAACACATGCCCAGAATAATATTACTACGCCCCCAGTCTCTTAATTGCTTTCTAATCTTCAGGGGATTGTTGCGTAATCATGCATATTTCAAATTAATCGATTATTTAGGAACAGCAATGGACAGTCGTTTGCATACCAGGATAGTCACACGAGTACGAATTTCATTGCTTACACTATACAAAAAAGTAAGCACACGTCAGCAGAACATGTGTAGTAACAATGTCTGCCAAGCTATTTGTACTTTCGGTATTGTTGTGCTCATACTAGGAAAGAAAGTTGAGGTCTTTTTTGATAAGCTCCCTTAGTTACAGATCTGCTCCTGAATTCAATTTCCCGTCAACTCTGTGAGACTCTTACACAGGGAAACTTCTGAAAATTGCTTCCGACTTTAAATTTGGGCAAACTGGGGCCCGTTTAGACAGTTGTGGATATCATATCTAAACGAACAGGCCTGAGGTAGAGCTAAATACATAAAAACAAGTTGTAATTGTGCAATTAAATTGCTTCCCAAAGTTTGTAGTTTTCGAGAGTCACAGGCAAACTTTGGAACCCTCCGCCCCGAAGGCCCGAACAGACTAAAAGTTACAAGAAGTGTGGTACAATTTTGTTTTCATTCGGCAACTTTCTAGTGGGGATTCAATTTGCATTGATTCAAGTCGTATGCTCGCTTCCCTGGACCCGAGTCCTCACCAAAGTTTGCCCTGAAAGTTACCCAATTAGGACACCACGCGGCGGGGAGCAACAACTTCGCTCTATGCCAAGGGTATCAACCAGAAAAATTGCTCCATGTACAAACGAGTCAGCTTGTGAGCATAGTAATCGAATTTACTAGAACCCACTTTAGAGGAGTTGAATGTGCTCAGAGAAAACTTTTCACACCAATCAAAAATCAAGGACATTATAACAAGGATGACAAACGGACGCTCCAGGGGAGTAATTCGTGCCTGTTCCCCTGCCAGATGTTGTTCCGATATAAAGTAATGAATTATGGACCCAGTAAGATAAATGTAGCCCACCATCCACTCTGAAGTCATTTATCAACTGGCATATGTCCTAACCCCTCTTATGACTTCATGTTTTTTCCATTTTCGTGTTCACCCTGATGCCGGGGCACCCCTTTGTCATGTCCTCAACTCACTGGAGCACCTCAATGGCAGGCGTCACAATTGGATGTTCAGGGTCTATACAATTTAAGTCATTTCGGAGTGCATTATTTATGCGTTGTGTTCCTTTTTTAATTCTTCACGGAGGCAGTCCTTGCGCACTGAATGAATCATTTTCAGACTCGTTCTACGTTTCGGGCACTCAAATACATTTTCTGGCGACGTTAAAGGTAATTATTTACTCTGTTTTGCTCGGTCTTGCGGCTTATAATTAACTACTCTCTCTACTAATTCCCGATTTCTTCACCCTGTTGTACTTTGGATATATAGTTTTACTCCGATTAGCTTATGGGATTTCTTAAGGGGTTATATCTATGTGAAAAAAATTTTTTTTCGATTTTTTTTTTATTGGCTAAAAGTATGCCAAAACATCCCTAGAATTGGAATAAAAAAAGTCCAAATACTAATATACTTCAGATAATTTTTGAGAATTAATTTTCTGAAGCAACTCCAACGCTCGAAAAACGTAAAATTTGCTCTTTTCAGCGGTTCTTGATTTTTTGAATTCGGCGGTCGTAAATTAAATTATTACTTATCGATCATAGATAATGGACTTCTAAATTGAAGTATAGATGTCACTGTATACTATATAGCACATATTATACACTCTTTAGGCCCCCATCCCCATGTAGGAAATAATTGAAATTTCACAGATCTACAACGTTTTAAAACTTCAAACGCGTTTTTCTCGAAACCATGTTTGTGAAATCGGCCGGACACCAAACTCCGTCAGTTTTCATCCGATTGACTTGAAATTTTAACTGTAGCTTCTTAATATGATTATCTAGTGAAGTACACACGATTTTTGCGATTGGTTAACAAGAAAAAAAATTATAAACAATTTAAATCGATTTTTTTCGTCAAAAAAACGATTTTTTTTTTAAACCGCCGCTATTTTGCGAAAAAAAATTCTAAAAATATAATCGTGGGTACTTCACTAGCAAAACTCATGAAGATAATGAAAGAAAATTTTTATTGTTCCAGATGCTAATGGGGCTGCGTAATGTGTCCGGCCGCGGAACACCTTTTGAAAATACTACATACGTTACCATGATCTACAGCCGCCATTTTGTTTTAAATTTCGTATAAAAATTTTTTTTTGTACTCTTGAAGAGTTGTCTTATCGATTGGTATATTATTTGTAACACCTTTTTCACAAAATCAATGCAAAAAAAAATCCTGAAAAAAGCTTTGATTTTTGACCGTCACATAGATATAACCCCTTAAACTGAACGCGGTATAACTTTATCCGAGGTTTTACTGACACTATTGACTTAGTTGACAAGCTGTCCCATCTTCTGTGTAACACGTAGATCGGTCCCCAAGTCTCGGTCTCAAAGCAATACCACCCGTGTCTGGTTTCATCAAGTTGTTTTAAATGCTAAATTATGCAATAGCCGTGTTCCTTTTCTACTTTTAAGTACTCCGGAGTAAAAAATTAAAGGAACGCAAAAATTGTCGATTTGAGTAAAACCTATGAATTCTCTGTGAGGGCAGGAGTAGTTCCAAGTAAATACGAGTAAAAAAGAGCAGAAAAGGAACGGCTAATATTTATAGTTGGAGAAGTTAATGGGAATTGCTAGGAGCTAGATAACACATCTGCACAAATACAGGGTCTTTCAACAAGAGTTGTCTTTTTAAATCAAGAGAAAAGCGCAATATTTTCGTAAAAAGGGATTGATATTTTTTTTAATCTAAAGTACTGAGGTTAACAATAGAACACAATATCTGTCAAATGTCCGCCTCTGCTCTTCCGGTTAATCCTCTGATGCATTTTTTTATCACGTTTTCGCAAAATAGCGGCTGTATTTTGTTAAAAGCAGCTTTAATATTGTCGTTGAGTGCTTGAATAGTTGCTAGAGCATTGGCGTAGACTTGATCTTTAACGTAGCCCCAAAGAAAAAGTCGAATGGTGCTAGGACGCACCATCTCCAATTTAGGCCAATTTAAGCCTCCATTTCGAAAAATCACACATACAGGAAATTTTTCAAGCAATAGAGCTATGGTTTCACGATCGGTGTGGCAGGTGGCCCCTTCTGCTGAAAATAAAAGTCGCCCACATCCATAGCAGCAATTTCAGTCTAAGAAAGTCAGTCTACATCGTTCGGTAGCGCAATCCGTTCACTGTAACGGTCGAGCCAGCAGCATAGTCAGCTCAAAAACGGCACCAGACTGTCCCAGCTGCGGCTGGTTTGGTTGTTTAGAGATGAAAATGAGCCTCATCACTCAAACTGATTTTGTTAAAAAATATGATCTTGTTCATGCGCACACTTACGCTTCTTGTTCGCGTTCAAGAAAGTTTAACAAAAAACCTACTCTCTCATTCTGCAACTGCTAAGTATCGATTTCTTAAGCTTAAAAATGAGAAATTCAAATTAATTGAACCTCCAATTCCCGCGTTTAGGCACTTAACCCTCTTGGTAAAACCTCAATATCTTTATCGCCTAAAAATTACCGAAATCAGCCATTTTCAATTTAGATTAATGAAAAATCGACAAAAATTTAGCCCTCACACCCCAGCCAAGTGTATCAGATTCGCGGAGCATCCCTCAAACCATCGCTGCAGGCTCAATTCGGTCCCGGTTGTTACTGGCAAAATTAAGTCTATATAGCTTATGAAATTATCCCCTCCCTCCCTTATTGCTCGCATAATGGATAGTAGTAATAACGCTTAGTAGGCCATAAAAATGATGGCTCGCCCGGTGCTGACTGGCAACCAAATTAGTTACTCTCGCAAGCACATAACCATAAGTGGGCGTCTGACTTGAATCGAAGAAAAGAGATAAAGGAGTGAAGGGCTTACGAGTAATAGATTCGCCTTCGTCCTTGCAGGGCTCTGCTTCGCACAGCGACGCTCCCCCGTTTCCAATCTCGTTGTGCCATGACCAGCAAAAGCGATTTGTGAGACGAATCGCATCCCAAAACAGGAACAGCACTGAATCGATTTGCAATATTGAATAAGCGTTTGAGTAGTTTCGATTGAGTTCGGCATCTAACCCAAGGGAACGTTTATTTCGAAGCTGTTATACTGTTATGTTACAGTGCTGCTCTGCTGTTATTCGACGCTCGTGTGTTTTACTGCTTCGAATTTCGTATGCATTCCCAATGTAGTTATTGGATACGCTCAAACATTCCTCGGCGGCTGCCATATTCGAACTCAGTTCAGCCACTTTAACACTTGACTAGTCGTAAGCCCACGTTATTATTCGCTGCAGGGAGCACTTAAGAGAGACTATTTTCCGTCTTTAAGGGTAGACTCTTTGATAAAATTTACTTAAGGCCCATGGCTGCCATGTTGAGCTTATAATGAAAAATTTATGGCAGCCGCTCCCTGTCGTGCCCAGTTCTGCTCAGCCCGGAGCTATCTAGGTGTCCATGGATGGCGGACGGATCCGAACTCGATACATACATATTTCAGCATAAATAAACGAAATGTATTGCTCAATGCAGAAGTTAGTTCATTCTGTGAGCTTCTCGCATTGACAAACGCAGTCCTTCAAACAGGCCCGGGGATGGTTGTTGTACGGAAACAAGATCAATAGCACGAGTTGCAACTCCTTTGATGACAGTGCGATGCGTGTCCAATCGAAGCTACGTATTGTGCTGCTTGATTTTATTAGCATTATTAATTTTGATTTGCGATGTTTACCATGTTTTATTTCTGGAGATTATAACGGATACAGAAAACACTAAGAAAGGAAGGAATTTTTAAGAGCTGTGTATTCATATCAGCAATGTTATTTGTTACACATGGGCCATATTTGATTGACACAAATGGAACAATATGTCGCACATTCAACCACCAATCCAATCGCATCTTCTGAAATAGAAAATTATTTTATTGCTCAAAATTTTAATGCCTGAATTCGGGAACGTCAAGTGTACGAATTCAATTTGCCGAATCTCCTGTATTTCCTCGTCCGCGGCAAAAACTACAACGGCGTAGTGTATATAATTTGACTTGTTTGTTTGTTTTTGTGCCTCCTTTTCGTCCTTTTTGTTTTTTGCCGAGCTCTCTGGAGAGGAAAGTTTGCAAATCATATTTTCATAGAGCATTCGCTAAGCCGCAGCAAGCGACAAAGTTTTTATTTATAACATGACTGGAAAAGAATTTTCAGGAGACGAAACCATGTCTTGGCGGCATCTTCCCTCCAGTTTCTGGCGAAATTTATCACGAGGGTGAAAATTGTTCCAGGGTGGTCTTCTTTTAATTTGATGAAACAGGAAACTTTTGAAGACGTTTATTAAATAAAATTGAAGAGACCGGCTTTCACCATCCATCATTTCAAGACGCCAATACTGGTGAAACATTACTCAACGCTTTAAAAGGCGCCCTTTTTGGCGGAATCCTGTCCCCGCAGTTTGCTTTCTCATCCCCTTACCCTTTATGCATTCGAGGAGTAGCACAGTGGATAGAAATATATAGGTCGTAGATCAATCTGTCAGGGGTGGTGGGGGAATCCTTTACGTTTTCCAATTGTTATTTAACACAACTCGCAAAATCTTACACACACTCGATGCCTCCTAAATGGTGGCGCCACACGTTGTCTAGATTTTAACTTCCCTTTCATCTGTTAGCAGCGGCAACGTTAAAATCACAACCTCCTTCGATCAACGCAAATAAAGGACGATGGCGAGTCGGCAAGGTGCAAATCTCGATGGTTAACTACTCGTTAATTGATTTTATGATTCATAGACAAAGTTTTCAAGGAAATTGCAGCTGGAAGGGTTGAGAGCAAGCAGCGATTTTAAAAGATGAAAAGTTTGTTGGCGAAGTTGAAAACTTTCCTTAAATTCGCAGATAAAAAGCGAGGGTGGGCGGACGTGCGGATTTATGGGAGCTTCTACTGTGCTGTGCTATTCGACATTAATTAAGAATAATAGTTCTAAATGCTGCCGTGGGGTAAAAATTACGGTTCCTTTTGGCTGCTTGTTTTGTCTGGTGCTACGTGGTGCAGAAGTACTGGCAGCAGACTACAAACGGTGGAATTATTTCCTTTTTCATTTTGCTGTGCAAATACAATAATTTCAGATATTCAAAGTTTTTCAAATTTTTCCTGTGTAATTAACAAGCTTATTTTCAGATTTTTCAACTTATGACACTTTCTGTTGTTGATATTTTAGATTTATAGGCTCATAAGTACGGATCAGGAAAACTCATTTCTTAAGATTTTTGTTCAGGGAGAGAGCGACTACGTCCTTTGGAGATGCAAGCCCGCATAAATATAATCAGCCTTATTATGGTTGTCACTTATGGTGACAAATGGGGGAGTGAGTCAAAAATGGTATTATGGTTCTCTAAAAAGTATCAATTCAGTGACAATTGCTCTCAGTTGATGTTTGTAAGTGAGATTTTTCTCTTTGGATTTTCAAGGTGACATTTCTCACTTTGGTGAAGTGACAACCATAATAAGGGCCAATAGTTCATGTTTTCATTTATCGTGTAGTATCTTCGAAGGCGCCACAACAGTTGAAAACGAGAAACCGTATTTTGCGGGGATGTTTCAACAAAATCTCAGGAAAAGCTGTAGAGCGACATTTAGCAGTAATCAAATGAGTTTGGTTATAGTTGCTGACTCTTTGAACAAGGCCATGGATTTTTTAATAGATAATTTTGCCTACTTAGTGGGCTTGAGTATGAAAGTATGTATACCGGAAACCTGCGTTGGAAATCAGGGTACTTGAGCGTTTAAACTTTTATGGAAAATTTTAAAAACTCCAACAAGCTGGCTTCCTCATCACGGTATAATTAGAAGCCATAAAAAAATCAATTTATAATTTTTTTGCTCCCACATAAATAAAACATTGAGGCCCTAGCACGAGAGACTCCTTAAAAGCAGCCCGTAAACGGACCTTCATTCAGAATAAGTAAATCGAATCAGACCCTTCACAGCTTTTTGCATAAATATCAACGGTTCCGTCAAGTAAAGTGCTTGATTGGTAATTTGCTCAGAATTTATGAGATTTCTCTGTTTGCTAGCGGAATTTCGGCTACTGCCTGACTTCCTAACACACTGAGCTTTTAATGAATGCGAATCTAATCTAATCAGTGTCATCGTAAGCCTCGAGGAACGCGTCTAATCTTTATAGTATCTTTTTCGTGGCAAGTTTTAATAAATGTTCCATTCTCATAGTTTTCCAGTTGCTTATTTCAGAAGAACTTCGCAAAATGGCTTTTACTGCAGCGTGTATGTGGAGGAGTTCCATTTTTCATTGGCAGTACGTCCAGCACATAATGGCAGAAAATCTTAACGCGGAACGTAATTAGTAAACAAGCGAGGTTCAGTCATAAACCGTAGAGTAGTCGCGTTGTTGAGCAATGGAGAGACAAACAGTTATAGCGGCAATATAGCTCAAAGGGTTGAATAAACTTTATGGATCCATTTGAAGACCTTAATTAAAGCAGGCTGCCTGGACACTGATTCAGTTTGTGGTTGGTAAATCGAGTTTTTGGGATTTTCTATATAAAAGTTTATGTTGATTCAAATACTTCACAGCTTCGTAAATGATAAGAACGGATGGCTTAACGAAATATGCGTTTCGGAATATGGATGCTCAACATTCCATAAGACTTCAGTCGATATCCACCGAGGATGCATTAGATGAGTCTACAGTTAAGGGATGAAACTGATTTGATCAAAGCCACGTTAAGGGACTACACATACAGACAGGTGCGGTGCGATATCGGGTTTGTGCCCCTTTTTATACGCTTTATATTAGCTTCACCTGTATGTTGTATGTAGAATGTAAACAAATCTTGCAACTTGATTTTGCCCATATGTATAGTTCGCGTGACAATGCAATCTGAACATTTTGTAAAAAAATCAAGATGGCAGTTCCAAGATGGCGGCCGAATTTTGCAATTGTGCTCCCCGACCACCGACATGTTATGACAAGTACAATACAATTAGCTTAGTGATTCAAAATTCAAAATGGCGGCCAACACAAAATGGCAGATTACCTTTTCCATTACATCCCACTCGGTATGGGTATCCAATGAAAGGATATGACAAGTAGAATACTATTAGCTGTGTGCCATCATTCCCAATTTAAAGTGACGGCCAAGACAAAATGGCGGTTTACCTTTTTCTTTACAACGCCCTCTGTATGGGTATCAAATGTAAGTCTATGACGAGTACCGTTACCGCTCACTACAAAATGGCGGAAGACATATAATAGACTAAAAAGTAGAAAATAAAAAATATAATTTAAAAAATCTAAAAAATACGCTTTTATTTTAAAATGAACTAAAAAGTAAAAAATAATTTTGAGTTTAAAGTTTTTATTGCTCCAGCCAGTATCTGGAAACAACCTACCTTTACCATCGTGCCAATAGTTTGGAGGCTTCAGGGATCTAGTTGCGGTATTACTTTTTTATTTTCACCTGCAACTTGCGTTCACACGATTAAGTAAAATTACACTCATACATAACCGGTAATTCAGATTTAGTCTGAATAAATGGCACTCGTTAAGACAGTTTTTCCCTAGCAGACCGAAGAGGTCGTGGGATTCTCGTGGAAGGTCCGAATGACTCCATTAAATCTCACCCTAGATCAGAGCATTAACCACCAATGGTCGGGCTTCTCATTTGCGGTAGAGTTGCTAGAACCTAGTTGCAGATGAGATTCTATTAAAACACAGTGTAAGAATTTCCCTCAAGCCATCAAGGGATTAGCAGATTGGCTTCTGAAGCCCAGAAACTGTTTGTTTGGTGTTGCATCACAGTCTCGTTTAGTGCAAGATATTAGTTGCTTTCATTAGGATAATTATAACGTATGGTAATGCAGCTGAGAGCTTACGCATTTTTCAATCAATTAATGGTTTTCTAATAAGCCATACAGAAGATGATGATGTCCATTCAGGTGGCTATAATTACGATAATCACTTGCTTGTAGAATTGGCCTGAGAACAATAAATCTGATATCGCACCGCACCTGGTTGTACAATCAAGTTGTGCTGTGTGCACAGAACTCAAGGCGAATCATTCGTGTTTCATTTTCCTGAAAAACTGCAGTAAACCAAACTTTACATTCCCCTTGAATTCGTGCAACAACAAACTGCAGTGCAGTGTTGAGCAACGCCACGAAGATACAAATTAAATAAGGAGGAAATTCGGTGCAACTTAATTTGGTGCATGCGGAGCACTATGCAAGTGCCCAGCCTCTGCTTTAGCGAAGTAATGGATCATCTCTCTGTTTCCTAACTGTTTTACAAATTATTATGACGTGTGAGTGGTGTGTGAAATGAAGAACGCTAATGGATACTAAACAGAGATAAACAGTTGCAGGGAAATGCAGCCTGTGAGGTGTTTGCTGTAAATTACCACTGATGAATTGTAAGAGTTATTCTAAATGTCAGAGCAAGAACTAGGTTGGTCAATATTTCCTAGAAGGCGCCTTTTAAATGGCAACGAAAGAGGACCTATTCAATGAACATTAATTAACCCTCATTTAATCAGTTACTAGTAGGTAAGGCAGGTTCTATTGGAATATTAAAGTATGCGTTTTTGGGGAAAACATGATACAAACCCGTTTTCAGATTTAAGTAGTGTTTGCAATGTTTACTAGTAAGCGTGGTTTAGAGGAAGCAATAGAGGAGGAGGATGCTGAAGGAGGAGGCAATGGACCTATAGATGCAACCGTCGTGGTTAGCGGAGGACAGCCTCTTCGGGTTGTCTGCCTCCTGAAACAAGTGAATTCCGCTAACTAACCGAAAAAGGCTGCCATGCCGACAGTACCAGACTACCATGTGAACAAGAAGGTGTAGTACCGTCCACTAGGGGAAGATCCGACCTGGGCGGACCTTTGGTACCCTATTATTAACCGATCAAACTGTACAGATGCCTTATTAGGGCTACTAGCAGAGACCAATCTCACTCCAACATTGTAAACGTGCCTTTAACATATTTTTGCACGTTAATTGCCAGAATTAGTGGTTAGCCCTGGAAATCTTGTGCAATGTGAATGGCAAATGTTCTTCATAAAGAAAATAAAAGTGTGCACCTAAGGCTTAGTGACTGCTTAGTGCAGGGTTAACTGCAGCTGAAGTTAATTGAAAATTGCGCGGGCCAATTGATAATTTTGAATGGCAGGAGTTTATCAAGTAAATGATTTTAACTGGATTTGGTACTCCGGGCGAGTTCGAAATTTCGGAAGAGCACACTCTTTAGAACGAGCAGTTGAATTCAGATCTCCCTTCGCCTGTGCTGAGGGCATGCGCTTCAAACGAGCAGTTCTCCATAAATGGTTTCGGAAGCTTTCATAACTACAGCACAGTCTTGGGATTTTTTGTTTAGTTACCTTGGGTTCGTGGCGATGGTGTTTTCTTCGGTGCAGGCTCCCTTGGCTGCTTTTGACGCCTTCCACTTTCGGAAAGACTGTGTTGCTCCTGATTCTTAAAGAGCTCTTCGTCCTCGTGAATTTTGTGAATTAGGATCAGTGTTTGAAAGGGTTGTTAGTGATTTTTTGCCCATGGAAGAGTGCTTTTGTCCGGTGCGGATAATATTGAATGTCCATAGCTGTTTTTAAGGATTTGTGGTGTTGAGTTGAGGTTAGTTACAGAAAAAAAATGTTTGCGTCATTCGGAAAACGTTAATTCACTCAAAGCTGTGCATATGTAATTAAACGCACTCTTCTTTGAAAAGATTCCATTTTATGTGTGCGAGGTGAAATCCCTGTGAATTATTGAACGTGTATCGGTGGAAAAGTGAGCACTTAGTGGAATACAAGAAAATTATTTTTTATTAGAAATTCGAGTCAAATTGGATTACAAATCGGATCATAATTTCAAGTTGTGGATTATAGAATACCAACCAACTCTACACAGGGCTACCTCTGGCAGTGGAACCGCGTATGAGGCATAAAACCCACGGAGCCAACGATTCAGCAGCGAGCGGATCCTAAAGAAAAAAACTGTTTAGGCCAGGTGAGTATTAAAATATATGTACATATTTGTAAATTTAGCACTACCTGCAGAAGGTATTTTCAAGTTGCATAAATGACGATCACATCCGTGCGCTGCTCGGGGATGGATATTGGTAAAATTTATAGTTACAGTGTGAGCATCATATCTATGAGGAATTTAGTAGGCAACGAAGTCATACAAATACCTTGCTTAACTCAGATGTGAAGAGTCTGAATGTGTTTACAATTAATTAAGGAAAGCTGTCGAAGGTTTGTCTAATTTTGTGTCGAGTCATTTTTTCTAGCTAAAACATTGATTAAAAGTGAACATTTATACAGGATTATAGGTCGATAATAAAATGTCTTGTCGTCATAATTTCTATTAATACATAATTGCCAGATAGTCTTCTTATTATTTTCTTTTTTGTTTTTTATACATTAGGGCTTTTGTCCAGAATTTGGCAAATTTGTTAAACATGGGTTCAATCTCTTAATTAGACCCTAAAAGGTGTTGAGGTGAAACGGCCTGAAATATTCTTTGTTGGCACACATAACATGATAATTTATATACCCATGTTACAAACATACATGCATAAATTCTACATGCCAGCTTAGTTTTGGAAAATACATTTCATTACAGAGCAACATTGGTAGTTCTTCTCGTATTTTGTGGGCAAGAGTAATATAATATTAATGTGCAAGAATTATATATGAAAAATTGTCAAAAAATGGGGTAATATATGTTTTAATCGCTCAAAAGTTTATCGTTTATTAATTTCAGAATCCATTTTCATTATTTTGGGGCGAAATAATAATTGTTTGGATTCAATCTGGCTAGTAAGTTAACCTGACAAATTTTAATTATTGTAAATAAGGCTTTACAAATATAATCAAGAGTCTCATATCTCCTATTCAGATCGTCTTTTATACTTTTAAATCTCCGCTCTTTCCAACGTAATCTTGCACCATAAACAAACGCAGCTTTTGAAGTGCTGACATTTGCCTCTTCGCCTTGTTATTTTGGCCAATACACAAGACTTGAATTTATGAATCTTCCCATTATTCCTTGTCCAGTGAAACATTTTGAGGTTATCCTCAGAACTAAACTTATCTTCGTCCAACTTGTTCTTCTTCCTTGGACGCTATAGTCCATTATGAACCTTGGCCTTCTCAACAGTATATCTCCAGTCAGATCTTTTTTTGGCTTGTGCGCTCTCATTATCTTCGGAAATCTAAAACATAGTCTTGGGATCTCATCCTCGGTTGGCCTTTGTTTCGTTTTACTTATTGGTTATTTTCAAATACTGTCTTTCAATGTGTCCACACTGAAAAAAAAAATTTCTTGGCTTACAGCGCTTTTTCTTGAACCAAGCAACTCATGTTTTGGATATAACGAAAACAAAATTGTCTCGGGATAAGCAATACTCATAGTCTTGGATGAAGACAAAAGTTGACTTGAAGTAAAAAAAATACGAAACCGATGATATTACAATTTAAAAAAATTCAAGTTCTAAAATCGGTCTTAATGGTTGTGATACATTTTTAGAACTTGAAAGTCCGGTAACCGAAAAAAGTCCGATAAATAAGAATTTTTCGAGAAAAATATATCTTGGTTGAAAAATATAAGTATTGAGCGAAGAAATACGATTGCTTGGCTCAAGAATTTCCAGTGTCTTACTCTGACACAGCATTCTCATATTAAGATTGAACATTTTTTCTACTCAAGCCAACGAAACGAAGACTATCGAATTGCTGGAATCAAGACAATTTTTTATCAGTGCAAGCAATCGTGTTCTTTGCAACTTTATAAATCTAACTATAAATCACCATATTTGAAGAGTTATCCTTTCCTGGAACTTTTCCGTTTTTCAGAATCTTCGTACTTCTTCAATGTTGGGTGTTCGTATTTCGGGTTCGGATCCATAATTCTCCGTTGTGCTTAATTACTGGAGGTCTAATAGTTCTTGCTAAAATTCCTGTCATCTTTTTAATATTAATTTTTCTTCTATTAGCATTTTTCCTTCTTTACCTCTAAAGGCGTTTAGTTTTGGTTGAAACCTCTTTGTGAAGTCATTCATTCTCTTGTAAAACTTCTTCGTCTGTTTACTTTCTCTTTGTTCCTCTTTTTCCTTTATCAAATTTTTCATCATTTCTCTTTTCTTTTTTCTGCAAATGTTTTTCGCCAGTCTTCTAAATTCTTTATATTTTTGTTTCTCTTTGCAGTGGTGTTTTTCTAGCTTAATTTTTTCGTCAATTATAAAATTTCAAACCTGTCTTCATTAGGCACACTTCTTTCTTACCAATGGTCTCCTCTGTAGCATTTGTAATGCATTCACTACCTCCAAAAAGCTTCAGTACAAAATCTGCCATCCTCAAGCACAAAAAATCGGCGGAAATAGTTACTACCGTAAAAGGCTAAGCTCGCCTTGATCAAAACGTCTAAGTAATTTAATTTGGTTATCACGACGCCTATCTTAAAAGACGCATCTCTCTTCTCAGCATATGTTTCCTTTCAGGAATATTGATCAGCGTCCGGAGAACAGCATCATCTCGGCACTAAGCAAACATTCTGCCTCATCAGGTGTTTTGAAAGAGCAATTCCTTTTCGCCGAGATGTTAATCGCTTTTTTAATGAGGCTAAGAAATTCATTATTCGAATTTTTACTCATCCTCGTCAGGACTGTTGTGGAGTAATCCCTGTAAGTCGACAGAGGTGAGAATGGTGCGGGCCCCTTGTAAATTAATTTTTAATAAACTTTTCCCTCTCGCGGCGCGTCGCGCAACAAACAGAACAAAATGATTGTAACGGGACTTGGAGAATTAATTTTCGAAATCTAATTCTAATCGCCTACCAAAGTAGAGCATAATTTCTTCGTCATATCGCCCGCGGCGCGAATTAATGGATTAGGCGTAATCACGGAATTGTTGCGAACTTAATTGCGAGTAACATGAGCCCCGAAAATTACTGTCAAAATGGTGAGGCCCGTGAAAATTTCTGGATGGGAGTTTTTATTTCCGAGATTTATGATGAGTTCTAATTGGGAAAGTAAACAAGGGGCGGGGTGGCGTCTTTAATCATAACGTATTTATTTAGCGAAGCGTAATATAGAATCAACGTCCGCCTATGTAATCTCTTTTCGAAATGCGAAGCACCTACAGGTCGGCCGTAGCTTATACCAACATCATCAGCACAAACTTGAGGTGCTTCTTTGTTTTAAATGTTTATTTATAAAATAGTTTTGCTGTATTCGACTATAGTTAGTTGTTCTGCGATTCGATGCAAGTCTCAGAACCTTAGAACTTGCTTACAGTAATAATTGCAGGTCGTCATTGTCCAATTAATCCATATTTAAATCGAAGACAAAAAACAGAAACGGCAAACTAATTTTAGCAGCAATAAGGCTGCACCCAAACTATTCGTATCCTACGATGTACCAATACTGGTGTGCTAGCTGCCGTTTCTTAAGCACTTTATTTTGAAACTGTCTATGCCAACCTCTTACACCAATTCGATTTTTTCCCAAGCATGAGCAGCTTTCCCTCGAAATCCTCTCATCACCCTTGCTAGCACAGCCATTCGAAAATTCTATTAAAATTATAGAAAAGCTAGCTTGTAGCGTTCCTATAGAGATCCATCGTTGATTCTTTTCACAACAGAATAACGCAGAAAAGTTGTTTATGTACGGAGGAAAGGTATATACCCGCTCATCCTTTTTATGAGGAGTTAATTATTTTGTTCAGTTAAGTGAAACATTTTGGCCCGGGGATATTTTTGTCCCCATTTTCACTCTTGTTGTTTTTTCTCTACTTTTGAGAGTTGCCCTGATGTCTTATTTGTGTCACGAAAACTTGAGCAGGGAAGTAGCTTTAACAATGACAAATATCTCAACCCAATTCCTTCAGCTCAAGGGGAGTACTTTCACTATGGCGTACCTGTTCTATGTGAAAGGATACAAAACAAGGGCACTAGTTAACAGATAACCTGTTCACAAGCGAACCTATAGAATTTTTTCAGCTTCCTCGAACTGTGTAGGGAATTTATAAAAAACAGGATTCTTAGTTAACAACAAATGCTGACCTAACAAAGTAAATGGTTCACTTCTTTCGACTTCGGAAAGTATCCTTCACAGCTCTGCAAATCAGGGTATCCTTTTGCAGCGCTAACCACTCCTAACGAATAGATCAGGTTCAGATATTTAAGACGTTAAGAGGGTCACAATTGCTTGAAAGAAACGAATAGCGTTGATTAACGAAACCGTAGCACTGCTAACAAGCAGGAGGGCTTTTGTCCTTTTTTCCTGGGGTCCTTTGGAGGTTAAATTGGCGAATGAAGAGGAAAAATATAAAATATATTTAAGTTCCGACTGCTGGAAATTTTGTAAGTTGTTTTCCGCCCGTACGGTTTTTAGTTGAAATATCTTATGTCGTGGGCATCTTTATGAAATTTGCGATACGTCCTCATTCTAACGGCACTAGTGAATTTTTTTTAGGAAATTCTAAAAAATCTGTCTTTAAATTGGGGCTTTACAAATGACGCAAATGTATGCAAAAAGCTGCCACTAAAAAACCAGTGAGCGTAAAAATCATTACCGAGATTGTTTCCTAATAAAATATGCTGCCTGGCTTTGGAAAGCGACCCTTCGCCATAAGCAAAAAGAGAAACCTTTTCACTTAAAATAACAAAGAAAATTACTTAATTATACCCTAGATGCGCACTGGAATGGTACTTCGGGAATTTATTTAAATTTCCCTAAACACCGTTAAACATCCCCATCTTGATGAACGTGGCTAATGTCGATGAGGATCTAGTGTTGAAAAAGGGACTGCTGGAGGACAGATTGTAAAGTGTTTGTTTAACCATATGACAAGCCCAATTTGGTGTTGAAAATTCAACGAAGAGGAAAAGGGTTCGAGGAGGCACCCATCGGCTTCGCTGTAAACTGACCTGCCTGCCGCGCCGTGCACGCACGTGCAGGTCCCAGGATGTGGAGGCTGTGCAGGAAGGAATAAACCGGACCCCGGAGCATGCGACCCCCGGTTTTTACTACAAGAATGCCCATTACCGGGCCTGGATTGTGCAGAAAAGAAGTAAATTGGCTACGACGGAAAGGTTTTCATTAAAGCAACACCCCCAAAGTCAACTAAAGAACTTACACACATACGTTATGCATGGCGCTTTGCTCTCGGTCTTGGGGCTTGAGTGCCCTGGCATGTGCGCTGCGCTACAGACTCCAAGGCCGGGCCATCCCGCAGAGCCCAGTCATAAAACGTTTGCTGTTCATTAAACTTTCCATTGAAACTCGGCAGCAGGCGAAGGGCAAATATTTTGCTGAGTTATCTCCGGCCGATTAAATTTTATGGTCGCCCCATGTGTGAGCCAGTGTAGCGCGATTTTTCCAATTTCCACGGCGTACTGGTCCCCCCGCCACTTCGCAGTCCCCCGATATCGGCGACGTAGAAATCACAGCTTATAATGCAGAGCATTCCAGCCATAAAATACGTCAGGCTTTATGACATGCAAAGTGCTTCTGTACCTGGGACTTGGGGGAGGGCTAATCTTTTTCCCAATTGAGCAAGAAGTGCAAGAAGATCGCAGCCGCACTCCAATATTGGTCGGACTCAACGAAACTGACAGGTGTTAAAAATTCGGGAGCTGATCCGCTGGGTAAGTTTGACAGCCAGGATTTGGTTTTGGGGTTTGCAATTTCCTGTAATTGTTCGGATTCACTTTTGATAAGAGATTAATTACCTGAACGCGATAAATTTGGAGAAAATGCTTATGTAAATTTGGTAGAATCATTTTTTGAAAAAGTTTGTTATTAAATTCTTGCCAATGGTTAATCTAATTCAATCTGCGTAGTTCTAATGCGCAGGGACCCTCAAGATTTCTAGTTTTAGTTTTTTTTATTAAAATACCGAGTCTTTAGCAAGAGGTGTCTTTTTGAATTCTTACGAAATAGAGCCACTTTTCACGAGGTGTGTGGGAGGTGGCGTCGTCGTCCTGTTGAAAATAAACGTGGTCCATTTGCGTCGTTCGGTAGCGCAAGTGGAGTAGAGTTTTTGAATAGGTAAGGCCGATTACATTGCCAGCCAAAAAACCGCACTAAAAGTCACTCGTCGTGGTTTGACTATTTCCCTTGGGGTTTTGGAGCCCCCAGATGTGACAGTTTTGCTTGTTTCCGTACCCATGCAGATGAGAATGAGTCTCATCACTAGAATAATTTTGTTTAAAATACATGATCTTGTTCTTGCATTCCCACCAGCGTTTTGCGAGTGCGTATCGATCCATATCTGAAAACCCTTGTCAAATGTCATCGCAATGATACTTGTATGTTGACAGTTTAAAAATGTCGCGAAATTTAAAATGACACCTCTTGTTGAAAGATCCTTCATATTGTTCTACATCGTGACAAACTTAACTTTTCGACAAATCGATACAGGTAAATACTTATACATATATATATTTACAGGTAATATATCTTATCCAAGACACTTCTGGGTAATTTGCTCATCTGCTTCATAGGAAGATTTGTGCTGCTTTGATTTGTGGGATTCGAAACTTTACGAAGAGATTTTTACACCTTCCGCAGCACACCATTATTAATAGCAGTGTCGAGATACGGTGAGGCCAAGAGGATGTGCACAAAGTATTTTTCTACGTGCCTGCAATTTATATGTAACACAATGCTGGTACCCTCTATGGGATGCTGAAATATTTGCATCTGCCTCGGGTGTGAGAGCTCAGGTAAACGTTATTCCAAAGGAAGAAGTATAAAGATTCTAAAGGCTCCTCTTTAAAATCGCATTTCTCCGTGACGCCATTGAAAATTTTGAAAGACAAAAAATCTTGAAGAGCAAACAGAGCTATAATAGTTTTCCAATAAATAGATTCAACCTGCCATGGAGAAGTACCAAAGCGCCCGTTTTCCGGGCTGAAAGAAACTTCTGTCACTGTCATAGGTGGCAGATTCCTTTTCAGCTGAACATGCTCCATTTTCATGTTATGGAGCTGATGATGGCATACATTTACAGGTGGAGAAGAACGAGCTGTCAAGGCATCAAGGAGGTTGTGCCACTATAATAAAGGTAACGTGCATGCCGTATGCCAAAGTCCCGACAATGCTCCTGATGCGAGGTGATACGATGACGTCACGAACATTTATGGACTGCAATAACTCCCGTTGTGGGATGCTGTAATTACAACCGCAAGTGACAGTTATTCTTCATCAAACAGAGAGCTGTGTCTCTAAGAACCAGTGCTCCCTCTACCTTGGAAATGATATGTACGGATGATAGATAGTAAGTGTATTTGTAGCTAATCGTGCAGAAGGGGATTCCGAAACCTGGCTGGCTCAAGCAGTGAGCAACACCAGGGCATTGTGGGCGCGACGGGCTTTTAAATCGAAATCAACAAAGCTCAAGACTCAGTGGCGCTTACCAAGTCTTTGGGACGTGGATAGGTTGCTGGGAATTGCCTTTGGAGCTGACATAAATCCTCATTTAATGAGAACAACTTTGTCAAAGGCCCAGAAGTGAGCTGAAGCTTGAAAAGTGCCACATAATAATCTTTGCCTCAGAAGATTTAAGCACTCCTCCAAAAAGTTTCCGCCTCTTGCGGTGGTTTTAGCAAATTATCTTGTTGTGCTGGAGTTACGCGCTCCTGCTGGCATCTGATAATCACTCGTACGACGCAACTTTAATTATTTAAGAGCTGAGCATAAATTTTCTGAAATACTGACATAAATTTCTGGGGTTTTGTGAAAACTTTACGAAATCATATGGGGTGAGGCCCTGGTGTTTCGCAGCCTTCGTGGCACTCTGTCGTTTACCGTTCTATAGAAGGGAACGACAGGTTTTAATTAACTCATTTGTAGCAGATTTATCTACGATTGTTTGTTGAGCAAATGTATGTACTTGACAAGATGCTTTTGTGGAACAATTTTATTCAAAGTCAAAGATATAGTGATAGTGTGAGGAGTTAGATTAATTCCTTTTAAATAACCTCATATATTGTTGTAAATTATTTTAAGAATTTGGGGACGTCGATTTAGAATAGTTCGTAATTATGATATTCATCCTGGACCAATTTATTAAAAAACACCAGCTGAAGAATTTTAATAAAGATATTTCGTACTTGAAGGATCCCATTTAATACTTTTTATAAAAAACCCATAAGTATGCGAACATTTCAGCAGGGAAAAATTGTATTTGGCACTCCACTGCAAATAGACGTGGAAATTAATCACATTTCAATTGCATTAACTCAAAGCGTGGGCTCCTAACCACAACTTATTAAGTTTGGCGGAAATTACAAGCCTGTTTCAGCATTTACGCCAGTAATGAGTTTCATACAAGTGCACAGATTGGACCGTAGAATTCCACCTCCGCAATTATATATAAATGCCTTGTAATTTCATGCAATAACTCGACTGACCTCATATCAGCGCGCCCTCAAGTTACAAATTCGCGTGTGTTCACATTTGCAGCGGTAAGTGTAGCACCGGCAGAACCCATTTCATTTGCGGTATTTCGATTAAGAAGTAGCATTCAAAATTCATTCACGCGTTGGCATCCAATCTTTGGCAGAATAGGCTTTTATCGCAACGTATGTATGTGTATGTGGACATACTAAAAACACTCCAATAAAAGTCACTTCCGAGTGATAATGGAGACTCGTTTTTGCATCATCCACTTCGATTCACTTTATTGATCGATGAAATATTTTGTCAAGATTGTGGCAACTCATCAATGAAGTGATAGAAACCGGAAGACACAAAAACCAGTTCTGAACCCACTGCTAATTTTGCATCTGTAGTACTCGTAATTTGATATTTTCTCAAAAAGAGGCTTACTCTGCACCGATTTAGATGCTAAAGAGAACTCCAATCCAACCTATCCGTAATCGATTAAAATGTGTGTTCGAGTATTTTTTATGCTTGGTAATTTTTGATTATGTCGCCGATTTACAGTCAGTCGCTTCAGTTTTTAGATTGATTTACTTCAGTTTGGGAATAAAAACCCTTCATTATTGTTTGTTTATTCTGTAGCGTTCCTGCAAGTTTTCAAATTCCTCTACACAGGCACACGGTCGTGGTCGTCATTCAGCACCAATAACTGCGAAGGCAGCTTTTGCATGTCATTAAGAGGATGAATACATTCATGCCATCAGCTATACCACGGGCACCCCCGTCTAAAATGACTGTATCCTTCGATAGTCCCTGCTTCCCTTCGTACCCTGGAAACAATAAAATTAGCATGAAAACTTTTCTTAATTTCACATTTTCGTCGGCGGCCCGGGCACCAGATGTTGATAAAAAATGCGACACTATTCGAAACTGCTAACTGATTCATCAATTCAGGGGCTCCCTAGCCCTTATCAAAAGATTAACTGGGAGCAGACATCGTCCCATTTCATGGTTAAGGAAACAACTTGATTGACAGCATATACCAAAGGAGAATGTGAAACTGGTGGGACTCTTTAGGTTTGCGGACCCTTTTCCGTAAATCTTACACTTCTTTGGGTATTAGATAGATTCTGTCGTCCGGTGATCATTGCTGAGCTAATAATGAGGACCAACCCTAATCTAACAGCAAATTCTGATTTTTTTCACAAGAGACTATGAAAAATCGATGAGTCATGCCAAGTCGAGTGAGGGACGAAAGCTTTATTGAACTGAAGAAATTGAGTATCTAAGGACGAACCATCTTGCCTTTATGTGGAGCCATCTGAAAGGACCAGATGGTCCTGGGTTGTCCCTGAATAAAAGAAATTTCTTGTATGAAGAAAGAGGTGCGTGTGTAACCTTTATGTTAATAGTGAACTGTAGCCGCCGAAATTGTGGCTTTATGGAGTGTAGACGATCGTAATTCCGTTCGGAGCCTGCATCTAACGTCTATACTTTTTCCAAATAGGCCCTGTCTGATATTACCCTGTAGTGCACACATATTTCCACAGAGGCGAAGCATTTTCTGCCTTCTCAAAAGTGTGCCAATTCCCTTTATTTACATCGTACCAAATTAAATGAGATTCTCGCATTTAAAATTCCCTAATCACTGTAATCTCATCATTTACTGAGGAAAACCGCTGTCAGTGGAGGAAGTGAATGGGGACACAGAATTCTACTTGCAATCCTCTCCGAATAAATTTCAATCGCACCTAGCTAGAAGGAAGCCGCCATTATGAAAAGCAATCAATTAATGTTTTTGGTAGGACGAGTTTTCTGTTTCTCTCGAAGGCACGTCTTAAGTAAAAACAAATAAAACACAATAGATAGAGGAAGATTATTGTAGCACTTCCAATACACGTATGCTTGTGTGTTTTCTGCCGCAATCCATGCGCGAACAGAATTGCCCACAATCAAAACGGCCGCGCCGCGATGGGGAAAATGAATTCGCAAAAATTTACGAAAAAGCATAAAAGCATATCCTTGTGTTATGACGTGTTTGTGACAGCTGAAGGGAAAACACGTTTCATCTTTTACACTGAGATGGCTTGACGTGTTAACAGCAGCAAGAAATCCTTTAAGAAGGATTGCCGAAATTTCCCTCACTTTGTCCCGACTGATCTCATTAGTCTAAGACAAAAAGCCGCCAAAAGCCACCCATCCGGCACATCGTTTACCTGCACGAGTATCGTTTAGCTGTTTCTTGGGTTTGGTCTAGCTACATCCGCAGAATTTAAATACAGCCGAACAGTCATCTACCCTGGTGGAGGCGTCCCACCTGCTACGAACTCGTCTCAATGAGGGGCAGTGCCGTGCCCAACCCGGCCTGGTACTTTTGTGTTTCCCCAGCATGTCAAATCGAACGTGCTCGGGATTTTTATCCTGAGCAGCTCTGAAAATAATCCGTCTATTTATGTCCTTGCAGCCTCGTGAACCTATCCTAACGAGGGGGAGGAGCCGGCTCGGCACGGTGCCTTAGAACAACTCTATGAGCCTAACGACAAGGAACTTATCATTCATGCGTAAAATTTAATTTCGAGGACAATAATCAGGATAATTCATTTCCAGGCTTTTTAGGATCCCTCCGTCCGCTGGAGCTGCGTGCGTCTTGGTCCGAAAGCGGTATCCGCCTACCGGTTTATATTATTTTCGCTGTGTTAGGTTAACGTGTCGCTACCAAAGCACATTACAATGATAATTACTGCAATGAAAGCTTAATTTCGCATACTTCACGGGGAAAAGGGATTACGCTCCTCAATCCAGGCACTTTGAATGGAGTTAAAAATTGTTTCCAAGACAGTGACCAGGCTTTCAGTTATGATGAAATTTCAGCAACTCCTGCCAGAGCTTTGTGCCGTTTATACATATATTATATGAGGCTAATTATAATATTCAGCCCGAAGTTGCTCTCTCTATCAAAGGTGCCGTGCTTCCTTGCGCTTAGACAAAAGACATTGCGCCCATCTGTGAAGAGCGTAACTGCGGTCGTTCCGAGATAGATGCCAAAACTTTTGCCATGTATGTTAAATTTCCTGTGTTTAGCTTTCTGTGGTGAATGGTTAGTACGATTTTATGTTAACGACAGTGCTTTGCTTCCTCGTTTAAGAACTTTGATAAAATTCTTCTGGTGAGGCCTAGTGCAAAAATCATTTGTCTTAGTGTTAAGAAAAATCGTTTCCGATCTTGTGGTTTCTCGCTTTTGTTGGTTTAATATAATCTGTTAATTTTTTATCTCTATTCTTATGCCAAGACAACTGGTACCTTCGTATGCTTCACGTAATTATTTAAGTAATGAGCCATGGTTTCTCGAGCGGTGTGCAGCCGTCCTGCTGAAAATAAACATCGTAAATGTCAGGCTAAAAAAGTCAGTCAACATTGTACCTTCGAAGCGGCAGCATCGCCAGTCCAAAAACCGCCCCAAACTGTCACTTGTTTTGTTTGGTGAGGTTGTTCAGAGCCCCAGACGCGATAGTTGTGCTTGATTACGTCCCTGCCAGATGAAACTGAGCTGTTAAAGTGTTTTATTTGAGCTTTTAAAAGTGTTTTATTTCAAAACGCTTAAAGTGTTTTATTGTGACGTCACCCATTTGATTAACATTGTTGACACTTTTAAAACACCTAAAACTGTTTAAAAAGTGTCTACAATGTTAATCAAATGCGTGACGTCAAAATAATACGTTTTAAGCCTTTTGAAATAAAACACTTTCAAAAGCTGAGATTTTCAGAATAATTTTTCATGATCTTGTTCATTGATTTCCACGGCGCTCTGCGTAATCTACTGGTCTCAGTTTTCGTGTTAACTGCAACTTATAAGAATGTAGGCCAAGATCTCGACTCAAAATGCGATGCAAAGCTTACGATATCCCCAATTCGTGTGATCATCTTGAAATGGACAAACCTCTATTTTCAGCCACAAAATTCACTATACCTGTGGGCGAAGGCGTTTAATGATGACAACAAGCAGTGCGAACTGTACGAACCATTGATCATTCCGATCATTTCGAGCTGTCAATTGTCAGTTTATAGGCCAAGGGAGTGGATAGGCGTGAAGTTTTCGAGATTGAGCACGTCCTCTGGCCTACCAACTGACAATTGACCTAGGAATTGAGTAAATGCATTGAGGTGTGTATCATCAGCCTTGTCAAAGGTCAGCGTGATGACCGTTGGATGAACAGTTCGAAAATGGCGTGGAATTTAAAGTGACACCTATTGTTGAAAGATCCTTTATTATATAGAAGTGAATTTGAAGTAATATTGGAACCTTTGTGACATAAATAACGTTCAGAACGCTTTTGGGGATTTATGTACAAAACCATACCTTCATTATAGACCCTTTGGGAAAGGTTTTGTGTTGAATAGCAATATTAAAATTTACAATTCCGAAATGCCGGGAATGAGAGAAATTGCTACATTATAACATTTCAAAAATATCTATTTCTTATCTAAAATGACTGCAACATAGATCTTAGTATCCAAACAGCAACTCAAGTGTACTTAAGGATGTATTTTTCACTCACTACGAAAGTTGATAGCACCTCTTACATGTTACAGTTATCTAGGACTTTATCAAGGTAGAGCTACAAAACTGTGTGAACTTTAGCATACGTAAACCCCTTTTATAACCGAAATAACTCGCCAATGGCTTTTAAAGTATGCACAACTCAGAGACGTGCAGGAATAAAAATGTATCCACCGACCACTCAAACCGAATCCTGTAAATCCAATTACAGCAAATGCAATCTACCCAACGAATCAAGTTCTGCCGGGGACCCCAGTTCCTGGTTCCCTTTTGCTGGTGCTTATTTCCCTGCTACCACGCCAAGACTGCTATCGCGATGCACAGGAACTTCTTCTGCTTGATAGTGTAGTAGTTGCTGTAGTTAAATTTCCAACTAGATTCCAAATATGTGTGCCCTTTATTACACGCCTTCTAGTTGGCTGCACTTCTTCATCTGGCGTTCTTCATGTTTTCGGGTTGAAATCACACGTCCACTTGAAATAATCCATATTTAAAAGATCCAAGCTGCTCGAGTGAATTGTTCCCGCTAGAAGGAAAGCCAACGCCGCGGAAGAAGCTCTGGATGCCGCTTACAGGGACGTACAATTTCTATAAATTATCCTTGCCTATCTGTACGTGAGTGCAATCCAGGGCTAAAAGAAATTGTTCCAACGGAAGCGGTCTATCATCAGGGAAGCTGCAGATTAATCGATGTGCGGTGTTGGAGTCCTTGAACACGATCCGCACTCAACTAAATTAAGCAAGAATGTGTGCCCTCATGTCTCGAGTTAAGCAGGCTAACAAATCGTTGCTCCGAAATTTTTTGGTAGAAAAATAGAGGACATTTGGGACGTGATGATGAAGGCTAAGGATAAGTCCACTGAGGACGAGATGTTTATGTTGGTCCTCCCAAGTCTCGGGTAAGCACAAAATTTTATGGTCAAATACAATGACGACAATATTATGGTTTTGTTCCGCACGCTCTAGATTCGCATGTTTATTGTTTTTTTGTTGAAGGGTGTCCACTTGGGTGTTCTTAAGTAGCACTACTGCAAAAAGGTGAAAGGATTTTAATAAGTTTTGTCTTCAAATATGAATCGGCTTTCCCTGGCAAAGTGTACCTTCATATGTATATGTATGTATGTATGTTAAAGCAAAATATGTGTAAGCAAATAATTTTGTAACTGAAAGTTTTATTATTACGTTATTTTCAAGACCAATATATTAATACGATTTGGTCGCCACGTAAGCAATTCCAGCTCTACAATAAATACAGCAGCACGGAGACTGGTTGTGGTTCTTAAAGATTGCAGCATTAATGTTTTTGGTCTCGTTTTAGGAAATCATTACATTCATTGAAAACTTTTCGTTTTTTTTGTAGAAGAGTTAAATTAAATTGAATTTGACCTCAATATATTATACAGTGTCATTAAGTCCCAAACTGATGTTCCCTTTTTTATGTCGAAACTCAATGCCCTACAGGCCTGGTGCACTACCAACAAATTGCAACTTAACACCAGCAAATGTCATGCAATTATCTTCTCCCGTAGGAAAACGCACATGTAATATTATCTCAACGGCGTCATATTGAATCAAGTTGATCATATCGAAGATCTAAGTGTTCGACGATAAACTAAATTTCGATCTGCACTGCACTGTAAAAAAGCATATGTAAATTCACAGTGCAAATGTGCAGTAAAATTACAAATCGCGATATGAAATACTAATTTTCTGCACAATTATTGTAATTTTACTATAAATTTTGTAATTTCACATAAAGAAATTGAGAATCTCCAATACTGCATGACGTAAATGTTGATTACATGAATGTGATCTATATTTTACACAATGTTGTGTATTTTTCTAAATCGTTTATGTAGGAAAACTACAATATTTCTTAGTATTATTTATCAATGTTATGTACTGAACTTTGTACTGTAATTTTACAGTAAGAGGCGTAATTTTAGAATTTATATTTTCAGTAAAATTACAAATTGTTCATTGGAATGTAAGGTTTAAATTTTCCCTCTCATAGATATAATTCACAGGTAACAACGGAATACTAAGCATATATACCCGGTTGTTCTTAAGTTAAGGTCAGACCTTTGGCTTTGGTCAGGGTCTGGGCAGTTCTTGTTAGGGCCGATGCACAATTAAAGCTTCAAGCTGCAAGCTTCAAGCTTCAAAAATTAGGATAAAACGGTTTGTACAATGATTCACATTCACAGCTTCAAGTTGCAGTGCTCAAATAAAGCAAAACTCAGCTGAAGCTTGTAGTTTGAAGCTTGCAGTTTGACGCTTTCATTGCGAATCGGTCCTTGCATGGTGAACAAAATGCTATTTTTATGTATAGGGAGAGGGAATACACAAATTTTAATTAGTTTTTTTTTTAATTAATTAATTAGTACGTCACCAATTTTTACGTTCTACGCCTCTTGCAACTTGATTTTGACCCACTTTTATGTAACCGATCAACCCCAAATTTTGCCCATATGAATAGTTCGCGTGAAAATACAATATGACATTTTTATAAAACAATCAAGATGGCGGTTCCAATATGGCGGCCGAATTTTGCAGTTGTGTTTCCCGATCCCCGATATTGGTATCAAATGAAAGGGTATTACGAGTACAATACAATTAGCTTGACGTCATTTCAAATTCAAAATAGCGGCCAACACAAAACGGGTGATTACCTTTCTCTTTACAACGCGGTCGGCATGAGTACCAGATGAAAGAGTGTGACAAGTAGAATACTATTATCTGTGTGGCGGATTATCTTTTTTTACAAGCCACTCGATATGGGTATCAAATGAAAGGGTATGACAAGTTGAATACTATTAGCTGTGTGGCGTCATTCCAAATTCAAAATGACGGCAAACAGACAGTGGCGGCCAACATAAAACGGGGGATTACATTTTTCTTTACAACGGCCTCGGTATGGGTATCAAATGAAAGGGCGTGACTAGTAGAATACTGTTATCTATGTGGTGTCTTTCCAAATTCAAAATGGCGGCCAACACATAATAGCGGTTTACATTTTTCCTTACGACGCCGTCGGTATGGGTATCAAATAAATGTGTATGACAAGTATAGTACAGTAAGCTGTGTGACGTCATTTTAAATCAAATATGGCGGTCCCCACAAAATGGCGGAAGACATTTAATAGACTAAAAAGTAGAAAATAAAATATATAGTTTAAAAAAATTAAAAAGTACGCTTTTATTTTAAAATGAACTAAAAAGTAAGAAATAATTTTGAATGTAAAATTTTGCCTGCTCTAGCCAGTTGATATATGGAAACAACCTACCTTTCGAAATGTAATAAAGCGTGGGGCGCTAACTAAAACTTCCAGTATTAATAAAATAAGATAGGTAAAGAGTACCACGCTTTTTTAAATTTCGAAAGGTAGGTTTTTCCCATATCTTGGCTGGAGCAATAAAAATTTACATTCAAAATAATTTTTTGCTTTTAAGCCATTTTAAAATAAAAGCGTATTTTTTAGTTTTTTTTATACTATATATTTTATTTTCTACTGCAGTCAAAATGACAATCAGTGAAAGTTGCTGGACTCGATCTGATAAAGCCATGCTTCTCCCGCGGACAGCTGTATGTGGGTTGTTGAAGAGTTGGTAAAGCCGAAAATTTTCACATCTTAGCTCCAAATGCCGGAACATTAAATATAGTTTATCCTGAAGCTCTTTGAAAAAATACCGTAACATCTGTTGCATGTCTGATTATATGCTTTGCATTTTTTTGCCCCTTCTGTTCGTCTTAAGACGAAATGAAAAAAACAGAGAGGAAATATGTGTGTAATGTATTTATTCGATTTTTTTAGAGCACCAAATTGTGCATTTTTGGGCTGTACAGTGGGTGCCATATTAGCAAAATTTATAATTTTTTTTGGCGCTTTTTTGGGAAAAACAATTTGGAGGGGAGGAGGGTGCCACGAGCGAAGTTCTGCACAGGGCGTCTAATCCGGCATAGTAAAATCGATGCGGACGATTCTGCATATGTTTGGCTAGATGTCTGTTGTGCACGTAAAGTTGTAACAGACTCTAAATTTTTTAAGTATCTACCCAAAATCAATTTTTGCAGATTTGTTATTTTTTCATTATACTTTTTCCTACCGCGGACTGTGCACACATAATCTTCTTTTATTGAAAGGCGTTGCAACGCACGCGGGTTTTTGCTAGTAATAAATAAAGGGTAAACAATTAAATAGTTTGATTTAAGGAAACAAATGAAGCGCGAAATTTTCACCATCTGAGCTAAGCAGCGTTTCTGTGTTCATATTTCATTGGCCAAGTAAATGCCACTGAAATCATTTCCAGTAATTCGATTTACGCATGAGGAATCCCTTTCCGGCTGCAGGTGCAGTACTTTTATTGTGTGCGTCCTCTACAGAAGAAGTCTTCAAAGCAAAGTTAGCGCCTGTTCAGTGCTTAGCTATTCCCGTAGAAAGGATGTGATTTCTTTCTTTCTTTCTTTTCCATAAATCCCACTGGCAGGCAGGTAAAGTTGGGAAAGTACCCAGAATCTTAAAATTGAGTTAGGCTACAACTAGTGAAAGTAGAGATAAAAAAGATACAAGGACGCTACAAATTGTGTGCGGTTTACTTTTCGAAACGAATTGACATTACAACAAGTTGAGAGAATGAACAAAATGATTTGTTTGCGGAGCACAAGTAGAATTCGTAATCGGATTCGAGCGGAGAATCAACGTGCGCCCCACGAAAGCACCTGAACTTTCCCCGCATTTCTCCCTACTTTTTGTGCTTTATTGAACGTGATTTGGTTTAACGAACTTAAGGGCTTTCTTTTTTGTAAAGCGTCTACATAAAGTAGACGCTTTTTGTTTATTCAGCTACAGAGCACCTGGTATCTTTCCGACGGGCCCTACTTATAGTCTCCCCAAGTTGTCATAAAACCGTGCATAAGCTCCTTTGAATCCGCCTCTCCTTAGATCTCGTTCTTCCGGTCTTTTGATAATGATATTAGTACTCCGTTTTGGATTCAGCGCTATTTCTGCTGCGAGTTATATGACCTTCTTCCTTTTGGCTGCTTATGCTTACTGTAGTTACATTCCAAATGTGGATGTGTCTCTGGTATCTCTGCTGTGTTCCGCCTTCATTTGGTATGTTTTACGATAAGCAAATGGCGGTAACAAGGATAAAAACCTTTGATGATTGCTTTCCGGAAACCGTATTGAATCTAATGCAACCCACTAGGTGTTTTTGTGCTCCTCTTCGTTGACACCCGGCAGACAAACTTTTGAAACGGAAGCAGAAGAATCGGATTCGTCCTAAACAGAATTTCCAGGAAATTGCTTTTTAATCGAACTCACATCTGTTCAAGTTTGGTCTGCTGGAAGCTTGTTAAAATCTTTTTACGATTCCGCGTGACTGTGTAGGACGAGCACAGACAGCAGTGCGACGACGACTTGGTTGCTAGTCAGAACTAACGCCATTGGGAACTTTATAATGATTGTTTTATTAACACAAGTGCTACGTTATTTATATATGAATGATGCTGATGCTCCTTGCAAGGCCACGCCATTCAATGAAGGACAGATAAATGCTTGTTTTTAAAAATTTGTATAATTAAAGTTTTTAATAACAAACAGAGTAAATATGTATAAATAAATGTTTATATGCGATCAATAAGATGTGTTTTTATTTTTGAATAATTATTATGCAATGTATTTACGTAAAAATGTGGAAAATCTTCCATGGTATGCAGAATCGCTTCTGGTAAAAAGTAATTTTGAAGCAAATCCTAAATTGCAAACAATACGGCTTTGGGCAAAAAGCCCACCTGCGACCTGTTAGTGAGTGTAACAAAACACCTCATCCAAGGTATGCATCCATTTGGTGAGTCTAGTTCGGCTGCTCTAAATATCTTCAAGGCTTTTGATAAAGTATGGCGTCCTACTCTGTGAGCTTCAAGCCGGAATTAAACTATTGCGTCGTGGTGTGTCGTGTTGGCAAGTGAATGAGCGAGATTTTGTTTCCCTCGCAGCCGTGCATACGTGTGTGGTGCGTTGTGTCGCACCATAACCCCATCCATCGCTCTAGCGCAATCAGAAACGCCAGATCGGGAACACAACAGAACGCGCCACACCACAACACACCATAATAATATAGTCACCCTGCAAACATTTCGCTTCGGAAACGATTCGAGAACGATTTGCCAAAAGCGAAAGCTTGCTTCGATCTCGGACTCGTTAACGACTCGTAAACGAATTCGAAGGCAATAAAAGCGGAGCAAGAGGTCGAATCGCTTTCTCGTGCTGATAACGAATCGCATGCTCGTATCGATAGCAAATCGCTTCTGCGCCGAAAATCACTCCGACAAGCAAAACAAGTCAAAAGCTCAAACTTTCCAAACAAATCTTTGAAGAGAAACCAAAAGCTCTCAATAGGACTTCAAATCGGTGAAATGACGTTCTGTTGTTAGTGTAATTTGGAGATTCGAAGTCCCATTCAGGGGAAATCGGCTCTCAATATTTTTCTACAGCATGAAGGAAAGCTTTCATTTTGCGTTTTGAATCTTTTTCTCGTACCCTCCGCAAGCATTTTTCGAATCGAGAATGGTCCGAGAAGGCGAGCCTCCGAGAAATTGTTTGCAAGGCAGCCCCATATAAAATATATGAATTAGATCACGACACAGAGCGCCACGACACACCACAACACAATAGTGTAATTCCGGCTTAACACCAAGCTATTAGTGTTGACCCAACCCAACAGAAATTCGTTCATAAATAGAACAACTCGACTATGGAACAATCTTTCGCGGCCAGTATTTCCAAACTCCTACAACATCCTTCTTCTACCTCATAAGAAAACCTCGATTGTGTGATTGCTGGTCTAATCTTATATACATAGAACAAATATAAAAAATCTAAATTATGGTCTCTGGAGAACATTTATATTCCGCTTGAAGGAGAGAAATAAAACGATACTTTGGTGCGTTTAGGGTCATTGAAAAGAGATATTAGTTTCTTAAAAGAGCGAATTTGTTTTTGTCACTTGTAATAATTCACCACCATTCCCGGGGGTGCACATCTTCCAGACGCTTTTCTGAGAACCTGAAGTGCTCCTTTAAACTTCCACTGAGGAGTGTGTGTACAGGTTTTCAGGCGAGCGAGCGGTAGCTGAAGACCAATGCAATGCCTCCTCAATACCTACACTTATTCCCATAAGTACCTAGTCTCAGTATCTACGGTGGGTTAATTTCGGCTGGTGTAATGTGATATCACAGCTCAGCAAACTCGCTCGAGTCGAATTACAGAAATCGCTTCATGTATCTTCTACGGAGTACACAGCCACGTTGTTGTTTCCTTAATCAGATTTAGCTGTCTGGGGCGTCCTCCAGCGCAGAGCGTTCGAATCATCAGGGAACGGATTCTTATAGCACAAATAAAATCCAATTGTCGTTAGTACTGGGAAGTAGCGCTCACTGACGGGTAAACGAACTATGTGACAAGTGACACGCAAGGGAAAATAAATATTTCAATATTTCCGACTGCTGTTGGAATCTTTGCCGCAAAGCCGGGTTCAAAATCCGTGCTATGAATACGAAACTTCCGGAGAATGGGAATTATTCTTTCAAATGATGTACGTCAACAGCTTCCCCAGTATGATTGTCACTTGTGACTTGCAATATGTGCCCAAAATGTTGTCTGCGCAATTCGTGTTGAACAGGTTGTCTAATTGCCTTGTTAGAAAAATTCAAGTGTCTTCATAAATTAATTTGCACTTTTTAAAGTAAAGCTTATGCACACGCACCTCGGGCATTTCGGGATTAAAATTAGTCTGGATATGTTCGATGAGGAATGAATGGGGTGTTGTGCCGCGCCGCGTAAAGGGTGAAGTCGGTTTAAAAGAGAAGAAACTCGACCCGAGTTCAGTTCCTTGGCTTTTTCTATTCTGCTTAATTTGTTTTTATGCCCTGATGTCCAAGTAGAAGAGACACGCCAAGGAATTACACAATTTAAGACCGATAAAGTGGACCTATCGGTAAATGAAATTTTTTCATTAATTTATCAGCTATCAGTAGATGTAATAAAAGGTTTCAAAAGTTATTCAATAAACATCATGCTAATTGCGTTACCATCATGTTTATTTAATGTAAAAAATTGTCAATTTATCGGCTTTTTTGTAAAAATAATTTGAATATCTAAACCGTTTTAAGACCATATTCTGCACCCTAAAATACGTAAGTTCAAAAATATCACTATTTTTAGCTAAAATTTCATCAGCAAGTACTGCAAGTCACTTCTGGAAGTAAGTAAAAAGTGTTCCAACATTTTTTTTTAATTTTTAGAAGTTATTTCTGCAGTCATCAAAATTTCTGGAAGTATACTTGCTTTTCCACTTGTGCAAGTCACTTGTGGAAGTGTTTTTCTAAGTATGCACTTTATATATTATAGCATTTGAAATTAATCAATTTCTAATCACAATAGGCTGTAATTGTCCGTATAAAACCTGAATACGAAAAGTTGGAGCTAATATTCAAGAAGCATTGTATATAAATAGATATTGAAAGCTCCAGGGCGGGGAGCCACACTTTCATACATCTGCAGATATATAATTTGTATAATAAGTGAAAGCCAAATGCTTGTGAGATGCTCTTAGTATTCGAGTATGTAATGGTAATTTCTTTTTAGCGCCAAGCAGCGATCCCACTGTCTAATATACAGAATGAGGATATTTATGCAAGTGTATTATGATATTAATAAGCTCTTTATCTTAATTTGTCAAAGCTTTGCTTCAGAATGCCTTGTCGGTGGGCGACATTTTCCTTCTGAACAAGGAGAGTTCCAGTTTTCTCAGATGTTATTAATGGCATCAATCACTTTCAGGGCAAAATTAATGAAATTTCCGAAAGTATCCGAGAATTAGAGATAACTGTTGTTAGTTACATAGTGGGAAGTCCATATCTAGACGAATTCATCAGTGTCCCTGAAATTTTGTAATTATGATAAGAACACTTCCACAAAGTTGGATTTATTAATTACGTCGTCGAAGCTTCCAGGAATTCGAAAACAAGAATGAAACAGAAGTGATAGTGTATACAAATGGCCAATCAAGGAGCCGATGATGGCAGGTCTTATTCAAATTTCATCGAACTCTGCTAGCTTATTTTCGGCATTCACACGAATTTTGGGGCCAATCCTAGCTTTTTCACATCAAATAATAATTTCAGGCCGCAATTCCCCCCATTATCTACGAAGTCGGCTTCTGTTTCGTTATCTGTCCATCGGCAATTTAAGCGTTTGCGGGAAATATTTTGCGTTAAAAGCGTTCTGGAGCCTTGTCATATATCGTCAGCAGTCCCGGCGAAGGCCCTGCCACAAAAAAGCTGCGAATAGAAACTGCTGCATATTAACAAATTTCCTTTCCTCATGTTACTCCGAGCAATTAACCGTGACCAGAATATTAATTGCAGCGATGTTATCGGGATCGTCACGATATGTCCTATCTACTTCTTTTTGCACTGACCGAAACAGGCAGTGGCAGGCGAGCTGATAAAGAACCCCACCTGAAAATGTCACTTGAACTCTCAATTAACGAGGCGACATACCTGGGCGGCAGGTGAGTTTGGTATCACCTCGTGTTCGTGTAAGCTTTTAACTTTCTACGGATTTTTTACTGGTTTAGTTTTTTTCAAGGGGCACCTAACTATTTATGACTGCGTCATGTTTCCTTTATTTATGAACTTTAAACGTCCGCCTAGCCCATTGGGCCTCCCGTGATAGGGTTAAGTTTCGTGTGAACCAGCCATAACTCAAGGAGCGAGGAGTCGGGTGTTGGTACTTATTGAATTACAACAACGCCAAAGGGACTGTATTATGAAATACTCCAATCCACAACTTTACAATTTACTCGTTGTGTTCGTTATGGCCCAGGGGACTGCTCACTGTAACTTTTCTTCCAAAACTTGGAGGTTTTATATTTTCGAGCAAGTCCCAATGGAGCCTCAGTAATGTGGTAGCAAGCGGACTCTCTCTTCTATTGACTAGACGACGTGTAATACAACTAAGAATAGCCAACAAATGTGTTTAAAATTTAAGTTGGACGTTGGAAGTGTAGCTGCAGAGTGATGCAGAGGCGGGATCTGGGCGGCAATTAGTTTCATTTATTAGAAAATGCGCAAATCCTTAAAAGGATGCAGAAACTGTTATCTCTTGTTTACGGGTGGAATTCTGTTTTAAGAGTACTAACTGTGCTTTTAAACACAACTCAGTGTTCGTGACAAGAGGGATTGGTTCTGTATAAAATTAAGGCGAGCTGGAAGTACTTTGTAAGTATTCAAACGACCATCTAATTATTGGTTTGCGGTGTAGTATGAGGCGATGCCCCCGTCTGCCCAAAATCCTTACAATAATTATTATTTTGCTCGTTGCTTGGTTTCCACTTCGACATTGGCCAATAGAAAATTAAAATTTCATTGAGGGTTTCGTCCTAAAAGATTCTGAGTCAAGCTTAACAAAGCGAAACTAAGACGTGATAAGTGCATGCCGTTCTCCCATGCAACCACTTCATAACCAGATCATCGCACAGAAATTAGTGTTCTGTGTCTTTAACATTGCAGGATTTCAAAATAATTTATGCTAGTCCTATCACAGCAAACCAGTCTCCACTGTGCGAAGCTTCCAAGGCTCAGCACCAAGGCTGGCTGCCGGCCAGTTTTAAACAATTATCGTCTATTCCCAAACTGGGATATTCATGTGCGTGTTTAATCTGGATGATAATTCGGAGTATTCAGACCGACTGGACCTAATTGAGAATCCACCCTGATGGCTGGGCTTGCGGGTAATCTCAGTTGTATACACAGAGGCAGTTGAGCGGAGAGCTCCGAGTTAATGAACAAATAGGGCAGTGAGCTCAACGAACAGAGTCCCTTGTTGTATAGGTATTTGTTATTGGATGGGGCTCTGATAGAAGAATCTGTGTCTCTCTGTATGAGTTTGAGGTGGTGGGGAGGAGCGCCCTAACAAGAACTCCAAACATCCCAGACGTTTGTAACAATTTCCTTCATAGTGTCACCGGGCTTATGTTAAGCTTAAATTTCTATATAAAATGTCTCTTAATAATATTCCACATTTCCTGGTAGTTGAGCTTTAGTAAATGAACACGGTAAGAAGTACAGGTTCTGAATTATGCAAATTTTTTCTTCCAATAATTAATTATGCAAAAGTAGTGCAGCTTAGACATATTAATAGGATTAATCCATCCATCCAATGGCGTTTGTCTCTGCGCCAGCCGTCACAGAGTCTATCATCTCCTCCTGGGTCTACCTACTGGTCTATTTCCCGAAATTTATGATACCATAAGCCGTTTTGGGATACGATTGTCCTCCATCCTAATTACGTGGCCGGCCAGTCTTAAGCCTGAACCAAATATGACGTGCCGTACCGTAACTGTTCGTACCCTAACGTAAGAACATGAGTGTTCATAAGGCACCGACCAAAATTGACTTAATGAGCTTGCATAGGTTCCTTCGTTACGGTACGTACGGTTACGGTTACGTCATATTTGGTTCAGGCTTATGTCTGTCAATTTTTATTAAAGTTGAGAGTTCTGGGTTGTCAAAAATTTCATACAACTCCCTGTTGTATCTCCTTCGCCTTCGCCACATTCTACCCTCTCTCGTTGGGCTTATTATGCGCCTGAGAACTTTTCTCTCAAACCTATTGACTCGTTCCTGTATGTCCTGGGCCATAGTCCAAGTCTCGCTACCATAGCACAGTACTGGTCGTATTACTGTTTTGTATAGTGAGAGTTTCGTTTTCTATGCACAAATCTTGCGTATTTGTTTTTTGCCATAAAAAGCTCTATTAGCCAGTAGTATTCGTCTAGTTATTTCTTCTTTTTCTTCGTTTATTTTTGCAATGTCAGTTTCAGGCTAAAAAAGGTCAGTCAACATCGTTCGGGAATGGTGGGTCCACACGACACAGGCGTTTGTCCGTCGTGGTTCCGTGTCGGCTCCTGTACAGACTGTGAAGTGTGAATGAAACAGCCGACGGAATGTGTTGGTATTTGACCATATGCCGTCATCTTTGAATGCATCAGAAATCTACCATAAAACATTTCACATAGTGTGTGTTCTGTTCAGTCATGACCCAATCTGCACGAATTTCTGTTACTATGTGTCCAATAGCACGATACAAAGTGCTTTTTTGGTACTCCTAAAACAATCCCACAAAGAAAGGTAATGTCGACAAATTTCTTCCACTTCAAAGCAAGTTTATAAAACTCCACTCGGTTACCCCAACTCCAGAGATGTATCCATCCATTTGTCTCTAACGGAATAGAATCCTGCAAAAAGACGATACAGGGTGATACAGTGGAGAAAAAATCAAGACAAGTTGATTTATTTCTGCAAAGAAAAGACAAAAGAAAGGAGGGCGTCCCTAAAGAACAAAAGTTTCTGTAAAAGTGTGTTTGTTTCTCGAAGATGGCCCACCTTAACCTGAGACCACATCTGTCCAAAGACCTCGGGAGCTCTCATTTTCTTGCACGTAAATATAACGGATGCGGCAGTTAACATACTCACGGAGGACGATGGCGAGGTAGCATGGACTGCGAGCAGAGCGCTAGAAACATAAAAGAATCACCAAGAGGTCCTAGGAGATATCTGAACAAGGAAACGTATTCCATATGAAGTTGGAGCTTTTTACATTTTGGCCACGACAAATTGAATGTTAAGCTCTTAAGCTTGACGTAGTGCGGATAAACACGTTGTTGACACAAGATTTGAGCTAAAAAGTGCCGGCGAATTTTTCTTTTTTGCTTATTGTAGTCAGAGGAAGCCTCACGTGAACGATAAATTGTTGACGATGGGAGATTTTTCTTTCACTTTCTGGAGGTAAATAAAGTAATAAGTCACGGTCTACATTCTGCCATTAGTGCAGCTAGTTCGAACCCTTTCACAGCAATATTGACGTATTCCGCTAAAATGATAAGCGCCTCTGCAGATATCAGCCACGTAGCTCTTAATGCCCAAAGTTGTTCTAAAATTCAAAATTTCATTATTGAGCTAATTCGACATTTTGTTGCAGCATCCACAGCACTACTTACATGTTCTTTCCCTTATTTTGCCACTAATAACGATATGTTAATTTTTCTTTCTAGGTTTGCTGCTCCTGGAATGTTATGACCTAGTCGTAAGCGGCCTTTTCTCAGCGTGTAGTTATGGCATGGAAGGGGTGTTATCATCAACCAAATGTGGAGAATCTGCTTAGTATGCCATGGCGCGAAATCTTCAATTAGCCCGAAGATTACCGGCGACTACAGCTATTATATTTATTATTATTTGCTCTCTGAATGGTCTTATGGGTGAATGTCCACGCCTCTGTGAATGCAAATGGAAGAACGGAAAGGAATCCGTACTGTGCCTTAACGCTAATTTATCAAATATCCCAGGTCGCCTGGATGGAGGAACACAGGTCCTCGATTTAACTGGTAACGATATAAGCAGTATTCCCCACGATGCATTTTCGAATGCGAATTTACTAAATCTGCAGAAGGTGTTTTTGTCTAAGTGCAGATTAAAAATTATAGAGAGGTACGCTTTTAGAAAACTAAGTAATTTAGTAGAACTGGATCTTAGTTATAATATGTTGACAATGGTGCCATCACATTCCTTTGATTCCATTCCGGAGTTGCGAGAAATAAAACTAAATGGAAACCCCATCCAAAGGATCTTAAATGAAGCCTTCATTAGGATACCGCAGCTGGTCAGACTGGAATTATCTGACTGCAAAATAGGTACTGTGGAAGCCAGAGCCTTTTCAGGACTTGAGGCTTCTTTAGAGTGGTTGAAGCTCGATGGCAACAAACTGACTGAGGTTCGCCCGGAAACGCTTACAACGCTTACGAATCTGCATGGGCTTGAACTGGCACGTAACTCCTGGAACTGCTCCTGCAAAATACGGCCCTTAAGGTCGTGGATGATGCGCGAGAACATTCCTTACGGTATCCCGCCCTTGTGCAAATACCCATCCAGGCTAACCGGCAAGGCTTGGGACAAAATTGATCTGGACGACTTTGCTTGTGTGCCACAGATAATAGCAACTGACTCAAAAGCGCACGGCGTAGAAGGCAAAAACATTACAATGAGCTGCCTGATTGAAGGTGTTCCCGACCCGCATGTTCGATGGATCGTCAAGAATCGTGTGATAGCAAACCTTTCTGGAGAAGCAGTTCTGCCAGCTTCCCAAGGCCGTAAGATGTACCTGGTAAATCTACTAAAAAATGCCAGCAATTTGACAATCTTAACCGCTGATATTCAAGATGCTGGCGTTTACACCTGTCTGGCGGAAAACAAGGCTGGGCGTGTTGAAGCAAGTGTTACTCTAGCTGTGTCCAGAAAACCACCGGAAGCCCCACTCGGAGCTAAAGTAATCCTTGTGTGTGTCCTTGTAGCAGTGCTTTTCGTAGTCGGATCTTCTTTTGCTGCCTTATGCTTCTGTTCATTGAAGAAGAGGCGAAAAATGGGCAGGTGGAACGCGCCCACCAGAAGCGACAGTTACGAAAAAATAGAAATGAACAGAAAGCCGGAATTGCGGCCCTTTCGAAACGAAGAAAATGGTTACATTCGACCTCATCCGGAAAGCGGAATCGCAATTGTCAATCCTACAAAGAAAAATGGCGACTACCGAAATGTTCCTACTGACGACGATGGGACAGGTTGCGAGGATAACGAAACAAGTGGATGCAGCGCAATAAGCCTTCAACGGAAAGATAATAGCCAGAGGTGGAAGGGAGCTAGTATCAAAAGCCCACCGGAAACGCGGCAAGCAAATTGTGATGAAACAGATCTTCATATTCCTCGCCTAGTAGATATAAGGTAAGCACTTCATGAGTAAAATATTCTATTAGTCACTAATATTGATATTTTAATACGTGTGTCATTGTTATTACAGTTTTTTTGGTTTCAGTTCCAACACGGACTCAGCTTCAAGTTCGCTTTCAAGTCAAGTAGATGCGTCATCTCGACAAAACGCAGCCGGATTTGTGCAAGCGAAGCCGTCGTGGTCGAGTCAACTTTTGAGCAAAAAGCAGTCAACATTAACAAATAATGAAAACCACTTGACGAATTCCTTTTTGCCTGTAGACAACAAAGGATTTTTCTGCCCGCCGAAAATCGTGGAAACTGAACTATGCGACAGCGAGAGGAAGTATCCAGACCTTTTGGAAGTTACGATGTTCGGCAACACTTCTACAAATAGCACCACGTCTAACTCCAGCGCGTTTTGCACTTTGCCAAGGAAGCTTAAGAGCTCTGGAAAATACTTCAAAAGTACATCGGACAGTCAATCACCACTCCTGCCCGAGAGTTCAAGCAAGTACGGAAGTAGCATAATAGGCGACATCAGTTTTTCGTGTGATTTTTCAAGCAGGCGATTTTCTGCCGAATCGTACACGAACTATCCTCTCTTACAACATGGTTGCATTCAAGGAGGCCAAAGTCAACGTTCCAGTAGTTTTTTAAATTTAGTATCAGCAAGCAATAAAGTGCATCGGCGCAATCCCAGTCTGCCGTCTTCGCCGGTAAGAGAATCTCAAAGGGCATTTAGCTCAGCTGCGACTCCTCTATTGGATTTCTCTTCACTGACGAGCAGAAGTGCTTTGGTGCCGTCAACGTCAACCGTCAATGCTTACGACTACCATGCAGCCCAACTGGAAAGATTTCTAGAGGAATACCGAAATCTCCAGGAGCAGCTTTGCAAAATGAAAGAAACCTGCGAGTCTATTCGAAAGAAGGAAGCGCCCTTACGCGGAGCCTTGGGCCACTCGGCACAGTTCGCAGATCCTCTGATGTTCAACGCGGCCATTTCAGGGAGCAAGCTGATGATCGATCACCCAAATCCCAAGACAATTCTCAAGAATAAGTCAATTCTGCCCGGACAACCGCCAGATCCACCACCATATTGGCTGCATCGGAATGCTATGCTGAAACGACTGAACGACTCGCAATCAGAGTTCTTCCAGAGCTAACTCTAAGAAATTAGCCTCATACTCCAACACATCTTCACGAAATAGCGAGAGACATTGCCACAAAAGAAGCCATTTATTAAATTAAAACACACTTTCTTGAACCTTTACTGAAACTGTGTTACTATATTGCAAATTAGCGACTAACTTACGACTATAGGTTATCTGTTCAAGACTATACTAAGGATTAGGTTTTCGTAAGTTCTAAGATTATACCACAATGATAAAATATCGTTTTTAAGAATTTTTTACCTACGTCCGACGGCTACCTTCCTCATGCTGGAAAGAACGATAAGGACACGTTTAGAAAATCATATCAGGACTCCATATAGAAATCTAAAAAGTGTGAAATTTGCGGTTGTGTGGATAACGGAAAATTGTAAGTTTCGATTTTCAATTGTTTTGTTAAATAAAACAAAGAAAAAATGTTTAGTAAAACTTTTAATAATTCAAGCTGAGTAATTAATTACCGAAGCGACTGTCGTCGATGGCGTCACGAGAGCGAACTCACGTAGGTACAAATTTTACAGCAGTCTGTAGGTGTGATAAGTCATTTATTTTTAAATCTTAATGGAATGTAGCATTACCTCCCCCCCAAGGCCGCCTCTAGCCGGCTCCTCCCCAACACTCACAATCTATTAAAACTAATTCTTAAATGAAAAATTTATGTGCCCCTTCCCGGTGCTCATCCTATTGAAATAAACCGTAAACACTCTTCACCCGATTACGATCTCAGGACTCAGGCCGGGTCCATTGTGCCACGTCACAAAACTTGGAAATTCGTGCCTCAACCTCCACTGCTAAGAAGCAGGCAGGCATTCGTAGGAATTTTTTGCAATTTTAGTGGAATAATGACAATCCTGAGAATGGGACTGCCTTGAATATTTAATTGGGCGACCTTTCTGGAGGCTGATAGGGCAGGGAGGCGCTAGTGACAAGCAGCGCAAATTAAGCGGTATGAGATTAAGGACACGGAGATCAGCGGCTCATTTTAATAATTAAAGACTACCGAGAATTTCGTGCCCCATTTTAAAAGGGATTTTCACGGCGAGGGACAGGAATAAAAGATTTTCAGAATAACAGTGATATTTGCATTCCTTTCTCTTGAAACTCATTTAACAAGTTGTAGATGGGCGAAATTCCTGCAGGGCCTTTGTGGTTCTTTTTTAAGAAAATCGGATTAGGGTAGTAAAAGAGGTTTACGCCATCGAAGGACTCCTTAAGACTTGTTTGTAAACTTTGAAACAAACACACTTACGTCATTTGTGTAATCGCCTGAATACGATTATGACAGTGCTTGTATGTAGAGCTCTCGTGCCTGAGAAAATATTCGCCCTACGTACGTACAAAGGTGGTGTGTGATAAACACATACATCTGCACAGATATAATCCTTGCCAAGAAGATAAAAGGATGAATTGAGAGGGAAACATGTAAGCATCCTTTGTACTACAGCAAGAATCTGGTTTTAAAGTATTCTAATTATTTAAGGGACACGATCCTGATGACGTTAAGCAACTAGATGAAAATAATTCTCTACAAATTGGCAATTAACTCTTGTTTTGGAAACTTATTACTATTTAACATTTTAACTACACATTTATAATCTCGTATAACAATGGTGCGAGAGAGGAGGTTCAGGTTCCTATGATCTTTTGCATCCAGAAAAACTTGCAATATGCAACAAGGTAAGTGAACTATTAAAGCCACACGCTGTACAGTATAGGCTGTGAAAAGACATAACATCACTCGAAAAACTTAAATTTTCCTGTTTGAAACTATATTTTTTGTGGTGAAAAAACTTTAGCTAATCCACGCCTTTGCTCTGCCGACAATTCTATCGTAGAATTCACAGAAAACTTGAGCACAAGGCCACTACGCGGTTTTACACCACGGGTTCCATCTTCCAAGTCATGGAACAATGTCAGAGCTTACTAAGCCAGACATGCATGGCTAGCGGGAGACGAATGTGTGCGTAACTACAAATTAAAAAAAACCTTTTGCTGAAACAGTTAGATGCGATCATTAATTAAATCTGTTCTTTACAATCTACAGTATTGGCTTGTTTGATGGATTAACCGATTTATTGGGATAATCGATCTTTGCGCTGTCATGTCGAGAATTCTTGAGACAGGAAAGGGAAATGTGGCCGCCAGGAACTTAATGCGATATAGAAGCATTCTCAACATTAGGCTTTTCACACTCTTTTTTATTTTAATAAAATCTAATATCAATTAAATATTTCAAATACATGCTATATTCTAATTAAAGAAGGAAAAGAGATTATTAAAAGGTAAAAACTTTTGCAAGTAGTATGTGTACTGATATGTGCATACACTTTATTGTAAACGTTATTTATTCTACGTTACTCAGCTGTGCTTGTGGCTTTGCTTCTCTGAAGCAGCAATAATGCCAAGATGTCATAATAACGCAATAATTGCAGCCTTACTGTAAGGCGCTTAGACGTAAGGCGCTAACAAGCTGCAGGTAAGTAGCAGTCTAAACTATGGCTACGATGCGATCCCTGCTATCGTAAGTAGAAAATCCTTTAATGATAAAGCGAAGAGAAAGGCAAAGCAGATAGTGCTTGGGGTTATTTTGAGGTTGCCTACCGGAGCTGAAATGGTTGCAGTCTTTGAAGAAGACACAGGAGCTTCACGAAAAGCATTAAAGGAAACAAAACCGTCAAGAACAGGTAACGAGGCTCCTTCGGTAAGCTTAATTTGAGCACGCTTGCATGCATAATTTACGATCCCTGCTAGAATGCTTCAAAAGTCCTGTCTTGGAACATGCTTTTGAAACGTCCTCCTTATTAGTGACATAAACTAGCTACGCGGTGGAGAAGGCGAACATAAAAGTGTTGATATAGTTACTAAGAGCTCACAAGAGTCCTTGTGCGGAACTCCGGGGTGGTAGCTCGCTACTTTTTATCGGCTGCAAACTCTATGGGTACGAAACTTGCATGAGCGACCTGGTATTTCCCGTTTCGGCATAAGATTCCTGTTGACCTCATTAATGCAGACTGCGAATATTCAATTTACGACAATTTAAAAGATTTTTAATTTTCAGTCAAGGAGAGTTAACTTCACTCTGCTGCACGTGAATTCCACCCCGGGCATGCTTGCCTCCACTGCGAATCTTGCAAGCTCCAAGAAACCAGAATCCTGCATTGGCGCTGCTATTTTAGGGAATTCTCGCAACGAAAAGAATTCTGCATAAGTTATTCTGAAAGCTTTCAAATTCTTAACATTAAAAGGGAGGCTTCTGGAGGATATAATTTACGACAGAAAAAGCTTCCTACCCTAGAGCCGTGTGCGAGCAGCCCGGATGCAACAAAAAGTTATGACCTGAACTTATGATTATGAGAAACAACAAACTCATTTGGGACAAGGAGTTGTAAGGCGTCTACACTATATCGCGGATGTTTCATTTTGCATAAAAATCCGGGACAGAAAATGGTGGTCGGATGTCGGATCCAACCTAGAACATCTATGATTCGCTATTCACCGCCACCACCACGATTCGCCATTCTGAATCGAAACTGATTTCTCGTGTTGTCATAAATCTGCGACCCAAGGAGAACACAAATTGAAGAGATTGGAAACCATGCAAGTATATTTAAAGGCGTTCTAGCGGCTCCCAGAAAGGACTTGTCCTGAATGCTGCTTTGTTAACGAGCAAACTTATAAACTGGAGATTGAAGCTAAATTACGAACGCAGAAGGATTGAGAAAGTTTTTATGCTGGTTCATGGGGTGCAATCATGAAGGTACTACGCACGTAAAACTTGAAGCCATTAACCTCACCCTTCTCCGTGTGTCCGCAACGTACTCACTTTTACCCGTACATATCGTGCTTTCATCCTCGAGTGGGTACCCAGTGTTTTCAATACAAAAATGTTTCCAGTTTGAAGCAAGTTGGCCATTTAAAGAAGATTAAGTAGGTCACATTGTTTGGGCCAGGCATTAATTCAAGCTGATAAGAAACACACACGCCCTTTAGTTTACACATTAAGGATGGTGTCGCATTCCAATCCCCAACTAATGCTCGAATAATGAACTTTGCAGAAGCAGACGAAAGGATCTGAAGGGTTCCGAAATCATTCGATACTATAAATTCTGGAGGTAAATTCTACTGGAAAATTGTGTTACGGAGAAGGTTCAAATTGTTAAGCCAGTTGCTGTTTGAGCAATCAGTACTAAATCTGAGAATAAAATTGTTGTATGTTGCCGTAACAAACTCAGGTACTACACCTTTGTGCGCAGCTCTCATAAATGAAACTAAACTCCGATTGAGACAAATTTAATAAATTCATTTAAAAGGCCTTTTATTTGCAATCATAGTATGGATACTAAACTTAAGATCTAAAACGCTGCATCCTCTTTCACCTGCAAGAGCCATCCCTACACCTTTATGACGTGAGTGCACTGAGCTGCAGTCTCACGATTCTCCTTGAAAGTTAAATTGAAATTGGATCCATCCGCAATGAATGAGCGGGTAAATTCCAGGTGTAATACAATTAAGCAGTTGATCAGACGTTAGCCGCTAATATCAAATAATTGTTTATGCGAAGCCTAAGCTTAAGTGTCACTCTTTATACCGCCAGTCGTCAGCTCCAAGGATAGAAAAAGGATATGATAGGTTAAGGGTAGTTTAGAGGATGCATGAAGAGAGAGGGGCAGTGATCCTCGCGTTTGAGCTGTTGGATATATTTTTTTAAGCAGCCGTAGAGGTTAGGGAGAGATATCCTCCTCTTCGGAGTGTTGTGTCATGAAAAAATAAAAAGGTAACCACAATATCTTCAGATAGCGAAGGGATTCTAGAGATTACTACAGAAATATTCATTTTTCAGTAAACTCAAACGTTTTATAGTAGCTGCGATCCATTGGGCGATATTTTCTACTCGCAAGTATACTTTCGGGTACATGACCAATGGAACACGATTTTTGACAATTACTAGTAAAATGTATCTGCCCAAAAACAAGAGCAAGGCTAGTTGCGAATAGCTAGCAGCAGTTTTGAGTAGTTTACCAGTCCCATTGGATCGCAGCTAGTGTATTAACCCGTACACCCTTCGTCATAAAGGACAAAAATCGAAGAGATCTAAAGATAACCACTCCACTCAAAATGGCCGAAATTGCCTGCTCTACTGTTATGTATGAGAGTAACTCAAGAGGCAAATTTGAAGGATGACAAGACCAAACTCCTGAAATAGGAACAACTTCATAAGCGAAATCGATAGCGACACCCATAAAAATAGTCACCGAACTCCGGATGCATTCATTGTAGCCTTGAAGCAATTCGTAGCCAGAAGAGCGCCGGTAGCTTATTTCTACAATGCGAGTAAAGCAGTCCAATAATCCTTCAGAAGATCCGCAGTTTGGAAGTTTGTAGGAGACTGCTGAATTAAACACCTGCTATGGACGCTTGCCTGAAGTCGCACTATACACTATCGGAATATCAAAAAAAATAAAGGTCCTCACGCCGGCCAACTCGTGTCTGGATTACCAGACCCCACTGTTCCTGATTGAAATCACTAGGATGACAAGCCAAACTTGTTAAATGAAGATCGTATCTACCGAATGCCCCAAGACTTTTGGGAAAAATGGTTTATTGAACACATTGGACGTCTTCAGCACAGGTCCAAGAGAACGGAGGGGTACCTATCTCCCTATATCAAAGGGGAGTCTTTCTCCATTAAGGACGTTCTGCTTTCACCATTCCGTTGCATGTTGGGTCGAGTGAGAGTCATATCCGTGTAGAAATGGCCGGACAAGAGTCGTAACGTGACAATAAACAATAACCAAAAGCAGGCGAAAGACAGCATCACCTACAGAGGAAGGCAATGCTCATGACAATGAGACCCACTTAGTGCTAGTAATATAAAACAACGAACGAGAGGGGAAGGCACACGAAAAGGATCGAACTAATACAATAAAACAAAAGCCGTCCAAATGTACGGTAGGGACGGTAGCATCAGCTACCACAAAGAGTGTCAAGGCAAATATGGGCCTAGGGGTAAACGCGCTCGACTACCATCTCAGAGGTCTGTGACTCGACGGTTTCAAAGATTCACAGGACCACATCGAGTATCAAGCGTCCAAGAACAGCCATGTCAAAAAAATCGCATCTAACCAAGGAAAACAACTTATCCTGCGATATATCGTCTCATTCCAGATTAACACAATTTATTGCACTCCTTTAAAAACTCTCAAAGATGTAAAACACGGACTCAGAAGCTATATCACCTGCAGGGGTCCATCCATTCACCACCGTAAGATGTCTGTACTAAGTAACAGCGTCAACGGTTCAAGCTGCGACAGGAAATATCCCTTGTTTTGCTAACTAATTTTTGATAAATTTGATATAAGAAAAATCAAAAGACTTCCATAGTTACAAAATTAGTGTAATCCTTGGTTTTCCTTCCCAAAGGGCGACAAAAATCATTGGAGTTGTGCAGTCTTTAACAAACCTTTCTGTACACTACTCGTCCTGAGTTATTCATCCTCTGCAGCAATAAATGCAATGCTCTGAAGTTATCAATTTGAACTCGTCCTTGAGGAGCCGTTCATTGTTAGCAGCACAATGGTTGATGCTCCACAATAAAATGAAATCAATTGTAAAGTCACGCCGATATATGGCAGCATAAGTCACACAATTGAGAGCGGGACAAATTCCTTTGTTAGTCGACGGCAGCTAAATAAATACCAATATTATCGAGATTTAGTGGACATGCAATTGCAAAACTCAGGTATTTGTGTACATAGATGGAAATCAAGGCGCCCGAACCAAAGTGGAATCATACCTTAACCTCCGCTCCAAGCGTGGAGCAGGCCCTTGCAAGCCTCGGATCTGGCGCTCCGTGCCCGCATGCAGAGGTAGATGAAATGTGGAATTAGGGAGATCTATTTGAGCCCATATTTTATACGACTACAACCTTCATCTGTGTCCCAATTTATCAGAGTGTTCGGGCATCCTGCAGGAGGGGCGGACCAGAGTGTGCGGGTGTCGGAGCGCTAGATTGTAAATTGAAAATGTAATTTCTGTCCAGAACTGAAATTGGGGTGGTTAATTGAGTTTTCGTCTCTGCCAGTTGACGAGAAACAGGAAAGCAGATGGGATTATGCCAATTCGACTTCGGTCCTCAGCCTGGAGGACAGGCAAATATGACTAGCTCAGCAGTTGTAGCTAATGAGTCGGGCTCCATTTCTCATGATTAATGATCCATACTTCAGCTTTCAGGACTGTCTTACAAACTGCGAAAAGGATCCTGTTGCGTTATCTTTCTGTATGAGAAACTTTTATTCCGACTTATTGTTTCCTTGGGATTCCCTAAATGTTCCTAAGGATAACAAATAGGAACATGCGATAAAATTTCGCCCCGCATAAATCATGCATTTTGCTGTCATAAATTTTCCTCACTCCGGAGCTTTTCTCGTGGTTTCACTGCTTACAAAGATGGTCGTCGCCTTTGTCTTGGTCATGCTAGGGAGACGTGCTCCTTTTTCTCATATTTATGTTGCCAGTGGTGGATGGAAACCACTCGTATTGAAGTCTCTATACGCATACTATTTCCCATATAAGTACGTTGACCATGACGTGCCATGCAAGATACTTCGTGTACCCGTCGCGTAACTCGTGCCTCGGCCCTAAAATATATTTAATTGTTTCAACCGCAGCTAGTAAGTTGAAATTGGGTCGGTAGCTGCGCTGGAGCTTAGTCCGTGGGCCTTTCAAGAGCCGGAAGGAGCGCCACCGACCACTCGCCGAACTTGCAATAAATTTAACTAAAGCGTCTGCATTTAATTTTGTGTAAATCAAAATTCCAAACTCACACCGAGAAGAAAAATGTTTAAAATCACTTCTGGAAATTGGCAGGGTTGAAATTGCTTCCGAGGAAAGTGACTGCGGTCGCTTGCCGGGGTGGAGTGCACCAGGGGAGAATGAATATCGCAACGTTGCGTAACAATTCATACATTTCGCCTGCTGGTTTGATAGTTCGCCTGCTGCTAAAATAAGGCTCTCCGGTGCTCCCCAAGACACTGCCGCACAAACAAAGTACGTCTCCAGCTACTGCGCCAATACACATTTCCCAATGCTCCCCTGAAAGGCGTTATGGGAGTTGGATGCCATTTTATCGGGTATGGCGGCCTCCCCTGCAAATCCCGTTTGATGTTATGCCGAGTCATTTTTCTTAGAAATTTGAATAAAAAGTCCATCGAGCCGAATCCTCTGAATGATGTTCACGCAACAATATGAGAGGCATCTCAGGGGCAACTTGGAGGTATCCTTAATTCCACCATTTCCCCCTAATGGCACCGTCTCCACTTTTCTAAGTAAATTAAGTTTTGATTAAAGTGGCGTGGGCCATCTTTAACAATAATGGACTGGCGTGTTAGATAAGGACTGAATTATTAAGAGAAACCCAGAAAAACACGGCAGCGATGTTATTGTCCTTCATGCTGAATTGCGGTACGGTATGTGTTCGGATTACGTATTCGAGATTCTGCCCTCGAGATTGTATTGTTCTGAATTTCAAATTTTAAATCCTCGCGGCTTTGGAGTTCAGGCCCAGGAAATTAAGTCTTTGATTTTATGAAATTCGCATTTTAAGTTAATAATAAAACTGGCAGTTACGGTATGCATCGTCGTGATTTATCAACAAAAGCCTCGTCCAGAAGAGTTACTCTTAGCTAATCAGTTGTTAGATTCCGTATAGAAAAATGGTAAAACCATCTTCTAATAAACACAGATGAAGATAATACGTAGGAACCGTCACAGAAGTAAGTCGCCCGTTTGTGGAAGAGGAATGCAATAAAACCAATTGATTGATATAGCAACAAAATTCCTACAATTAGCATCAAACGCTATATTTAGCATCAAACGCTATATTTTGTTGGTAGACTTTCGCAATGGCAGAGGATTAATATTTTTGGCTGGTGACAGGAAAAATTCGCTTGGCACCAAGGATATAAAAATCCCGGCCGCTCAAAGAAAGCCTCACATACCCTCAAATCTCTGGAGTTTAATTTACAACTCTGTAAACACTTGGATCTTCCTCCTTTTAAACTTATTACGGCCCTTTTTTGCAAACACAATTTTTATTACATATCGAGTGTCGATAACGAAGAGCAGCCACAAGTGCCCATAAATATTTATCGATTCCCTTCAGAGATATTACTGATGATTTCTATTAGGACATATGTCACACTTACGAAAGACGTTCATGTCGAAAAGTGGGTTCTAATAGATTTGTGGTGTCCCAATAAGATGCGTTGTGGTCAAGCACATTATTACACAATGTAGGAAAGTTCTGAAATCCTCTCGACTCCTGTTTATAGCTGATGAACTCTTCAGATGAGGGAACTTGACTTAAGAACTGCTTAGACAAAATCTTCCCTTGTCCATCAGATATCCAGACGAGAGGAGCATACCCAATCGGATGTGTAAACAAAAGCGTCTGACCATTTTGTTGAACTTGAAGGAAGAGGGAGGACAATAAATTCAAATTGGTATCGTTTTCTGGGTACATGCCTTCTATGACTTCTGCCCAGAAAGCAACTTCTGTGCTCTAAAGCGGCTTAAATCCGAAAGCAGTAAAACAGATACAGCAAGGACGCTCTGGAAGTGCTCCGGGCTAAACCAATGAAAGTTTTCGGATCCTTATAATAAACAAACATTGTGGAGACATACGGATAAGACGTCACGGCGAACGAGGGGCTCGAGAACAAGACCTCCCGCTGACCTGGATTCGGATCTACGAGCTCGATAAATATGGCAGGAATACGGCTGCAGGGAGTTTCTGAAAATTTTCATGAAAGCGAATTTCTCAAGCCTTGTTGATTTGATTGGAAAGAACTCGATCATAAGAAATTGTTTTCATATCACCTTCTGTCTCGAACAGAAGTCTTGGCCAGGCCGCCCAGCAACATTCCAGCGCAAAGTGCTGCCAAAACTGCCAAACCAAACCCAAGGGAGCATTCTGCTGATTATTCTCTTTTTGGCATTCCCGGTTTCCTCTGGTGTATTTCCGTAATAATTCTTGAGGCTTCTTTGTTAGACTGTTGGAGTCCCGAACAGGCAGACCGACAGACGTCAGCAACGGGGCCAATCGCAACTACCGCAGACCTTCGTTTCAGTCGATCGATTTCGTCAACTTTACTTTGATGCGATTGAAGAATTAGTCCTGAAGTGTTTTCCGCATCGTACCCCTTAAGACTCCATCCCCGTGTTGTGCCACTACGGCCTGCTTGCCGGTGCGGTTTTCGCCCAAGTCGACAGGATGAAGCCCGGCAGCACCTTGAGAATTTATCGCAATGTCAGAATTGATTTCTCCGGTATTTTAAGCAATTAAAGCTAAGTGAAAAGGTGACAAAAGTGGAGCATTTCGCTATAATTTTTTGCGAATTTACTCGACAGCTTGATTCGATTTGTCAAATTTTCGGCCAGGAACGAAGTTTATCAGAAATTCCCGTTTCGCCAGGGCTTGTATCGCAGAAAATCGCGCACCATCAGTTAGCCAGGGCCCTTGCGAGTATACAGAAATACTATGTAGATTTTTTCATGTGATGTGTAAGCTTAGGTGCACCGAGTCGTCAAACAGTGGGACCGGAGTTCAATTACTCTTGGCACTGGTTTTAATTTAATAAAACTGTAATTGCATGTCTGGGTTTAAATTTGTGCAGAACCTCTTGGCATTGGTGCTGCACTGTCCATGCTCAAGTTGTAAGGATAAGGGGATTTCAACCCCCCGGAGGACTAAGATTTTCACTGAACGCCCACCAAGTAATGTCCTGGTAGTCCGTTCAAATAAAATGGATGTCTCACTTTCTCGACGTGAATTACGGTGAACATAGTGAGAAATGTGATTCTCGAGAACCGTTTCATCGTTTCAACTTGGTGTCTCGATTTATATCCTGGGATATTTATCTTGTAACGGTAGGGAGAAGCGGAACCATCATCATATAAATTTTGTTTTGAAACATCCAAGAATTTAATTGAAATCGCTTTTCGCTCTGACAAATGTATTGGGAATCGGATGACAAACTGCTGCTATCTATTCACAGTTGGCATCCACTTGTTCGATACTTCTTAGGTTGAAACTTGTATGAAATGCACGTGTAGTTAACGGGGTATGGGCAAGTATAATTCGTGCCTAGTTGCTGTCAGCATAAATTGGTGGAATAAATTTGTGTGAAAGAATAATGACAATTAGCTCGTTTACATGCTCACTTGAAACCTGCTTGAAGTAGCTTTCAAGTCCTAAAGCCGGCTTTAGACATCCGACGCAGTCGACCAAACAGCCACCGGACTCTAGGAACACGGGCACGGGGTTGCGGCCAGCACTAATCGGGCTCCCTTCGCACCGGAGGCAGCCCTACACCTAACTCAAGTACGCATGTGAATTCATTTTGACTTGGAAAATGCCATGTAAACGCATCATGTGTGACTTGAAATAGATTTTTTACTTGGCAGTGAAAATTTCATACTCAATCCATCCAATTTCGAAAGAGAGAATGAACTTCAACAAATTAAACTTTCCTTTTCCTTCGATAAGGATACTAAAGCCAAGCTTGAAGAAAACAAGGATTTATTATAAAGCAGAAAACGTTAGTCGCAGATTTTTGTAACTTTTAGCTTGAAATCAGTTATTTACACTCAACAATTTAAATTCTACGTATTCTGCCGATTCCAGTAATTCCAAGGTAAATAAATCCCGTTATATAAAAGTGGCTTGCAGATAGGCCATCGTTCATCTTTAAAATCTAAAGAAGAAATTTCGTTCAATCACGATTCTCAAATATTATCGATTTTCACATTATTCGTCTCAATACTGCCAATGTCATTATTCGCAAGTAGTGAACACAATTTTAATCCCGCTATGAAAAAGCCGCTTCACATGCCCACAATTCGCAGTAATTATTATGATAAAAAGCTACGTAGCAACAGGATTGCACATGACCTACATTTTTTGCTGATTGAAAGCCAGGTGCTCAACGTATATTTTGCACCTTTGAAAGTGGTTCGCACTGAATGGAGCTGAAAGCTCATTTGTACTCATTTTATGTGTAAATATTGCATATTTATTAAAACCGAACGCATTTGAAGGTTCCCCATAGCCGGCCATGTACAGGACAGTATAAACAGTGGCATACAAATTAGATAAACAGAATTGCAGCTCGCTCTGTTACATTATTTATGGAGCCTTGGAGGGTCTGTAGATGTGTATTTAATGCGAAACTCAATAGCTCAATGGATGGCTCTCCCCAGTCATTAGTCCGTATAACAAATCCGAAAAGGACAATGCATACCTTAAATATCTGCACACTGGCCTAGGGGCACTCAATCAGTGTAGTGTAAAGTGGACTAATGCTCCTTTAAAACCAGGACTTTCGAATGTTGATAGCATGTAATATTAAATATATTTACTATTAATACATAACTTAGGTTATGTGCTACTAATGCTCAATCGAAGTAAAACAAAGAGTGCACGAGTTGATTGAGTAAGATCGCAAGTTATTGTAAAAACCCTGCCAGCGACAAGACCAGAACTTCCTTGGCACGTGTACTCGTATGTAACAAATTTGTATACGACCGACTTAACTTGCTACTACTAACAAATTCTGGTTTCTTCCCTGCTTGCCTCCAGAAGGATTATGCCTTTCATTTAGAATGAAGAGCCCAATTTTTTGGAATTACATTTCCATTCGAATCGAAGCTCGCTTTTAAATAATCCCTTGCGAAAATCTCATAAATACTGATTAACATACTTCACCCTTCGCAGCATACACCCACGTATATACCTAATTCTAGAAGAAATATAGTTTCTGGTGAATCTCTCTCGTTCTAACATAAATCCCTTTTTTGAGGGAATTTAAGAACCTGCGAATCAGGAAAAATTTGCTTCCAATCTGTTCGCAAGGAAAGTAACATCCAATCTACCTTTGGTTTGGCTAACATGGAAATATATAGGCATAAAAATGTTTAATCTCCACGTTCGGCCAGATAGTCGCTGTATTACTATTTCTAACGGATTACACGTACGGAGGCCTGAGCTGTGCTACTTGCTTGATTACAGAATTGATTAAACGAATAAAATAAAATGACTAAGGTACAGCCCTTCGCAGCCGTAGAATGTGTCTATCAAAACGTGTACCTGGTTGCCATTGAACCCTCCTTTTCGAATATGTCCTCTTTGTAAAGCCAGGCCTTGAATACGAAGCACGCAGCAACGAAAACTATAATCTTTGAGGAATGGAACAGAATTTAAATGGCACGATTTCATTTCCCGCTGCACTCCCGCCTGCCGGGCTGCTAAAAAATAAAAGCAAAATCTTTTCGTTTAAAATAGTAAATAGAAAAGGATCGCTCGGGTTATAAATAATCCCATGCGGTAGCAATCTCTTATACCTGACATATTACAGCCAATGCGAACGACATATGGGAGCTCCACGCAGAGAACTAGGATCCTGAAGCTGCCTGCAGATGGGAGGAAGGAAGCTGCTAGCTCAGAAAGTATTGATTTGCTTGAGGATTTATGACTCCTGAAGAAAATTTGTTTGTGCAAGGTACATAAGCCTACCCTATCCACACAACCTGCCCGAACTGGGGGCATCATATTCCAAGTATAATTTTATGAGCCTCTAGCCTAGCAGCACCGATCCAGTGTCTGTATATGTGCATGCGAGATGAGTGAAGCTGGTTTCAGCGCAAGCAAAAGGGGAAAATATTTTCGCCCGCGGAGGCTACACATACCTTTTCTTTATTCAATATATCCGAGCTCCTGTGTATCGTGAAAGGGCGACTTGCAGCATTAGATAGACTTTAACTCAATGGTGAAAGCGACCCTCACGAGCCGTGAATAAAGGTCGATAGATGAAAAAGAAATGAGGTGAGAGTCTCAATAAAGAGACCTGGTAGAGCTTTCGATCAGATTTAAGTTAATATATGCGAGTCCTTTATTCCTTGAGCTAACACAGCCATCAGGCTCTGCGAATCGGAGATTGCTTTAGATTCTATGTTAAACGAGGGTGCAATTAACGTGTAGAACCTCTTGCATTACCGTAATAGAAAAGTGGTCCTTCTGTATATGAAATCTATGTCAGATGTCAGCGGTCGTAAAGGGTGGATGATAATGGGCTTCTGTAGCTTTCCATGCCGCAAAGTAGGCCTGGGCTTAATGCATTTTAGAATTAACCATGCTAAATCAAAATACAATTTAATGCAAAACTGTTGGCCTGTAGTAGATTCGAGCGTTGATTGTCGAGCGTAGCTAGATTAGGCTAAATGGAGAAACCAAATTAATAACCATTGAAAAGTGGACTACCTATCACTGCTGAACGTTTTCTCAACTATGCCGTTAAGCAGAGATTGCAGTCCGGGTATCCTGATCCTCGATTATCCAGATAGTTCGACGAATTTTGGCTATTCGCTCTCCGGATAATCTAAAGAGATTATCCGGATATAAGTTAAAGAAAAAAAATTGTCGAAATATTTATAAAAAACTAGTTGGGACCAATGTTCCCTCTAAGCTGCGCAGCCGTTTTTGAATTCTGCGCACAATGGGCTTGCTCACCATTTTTTTATTTCTTTTTATAAAAGATTTACATCTAAAAATGACAAAAATCCTTTTTTCACAAAAAAAGTAAAGGGTAGTTCGCTGTTGTGTAAGTTTTGTATACAGCATAGCGTCCGTGCTTGCAGTCCAGCGTTACCATCTTAGTGGTTTTAACACTAGAACTGGTGGTTAAGACTTGCCTTTAGTGGGAAAAAATGGGTAAGAGGAAAGTATACTAGTGGGTAAGAGGAAAGTACACAGGAATACAAAATTAGTTTTGGCCATGCACTGACTAAGCCAAAACAAGACATCAATTCCTACTGACCTAATGATTCACTCAAATAACAATCAAGATCACGTGTCAAATCCATCTTCTGAAGTGGAATGAAACCACAAATACCAACAAATTTTCGTCTGAAGCGCTGCAGAGACGCATAAGGAGTACCTCGGTTTGAATAATTGGGCAGCCATTTTTGCTATTTCATTACTAATTTTGCCACATTTGCACACCGATGTTGAAAAACGATTAGTTTGCTTATTTCCGCTTAAATAGCGCCTTTCAAACATTAAGTTTGAAGAATTTTACATTTAGTGGAATATTCTAGTTACTTTTGGTGACGGGGAAAATATTTTAGTGGCTTTCTGGTGGTTTTAAAATTCGAACCTAGTGGTCTCTCGAGGAAAACTGTTGTAGTCACTTAGTTGGTAAAGTCACCGAGCGAAACATATGACTAGCCCCTGTTTTTATACTTCTCTTGTTTTATAGTTCGTCGTTCAATCATAGTAGTCCTGCTCTAATAAAGAAAGAATATAAACAAAGATATGAACAGTAATGTAAAAATCCATTTTTTATTTGTGGGCTATTAAAATGCTTTAAAATGTAACTTTCAAGAGTATTATTAAAAAAACATTTCACTTCAAACACAGGCACAGGACCTTCCCCCCACTTGCACTCTTTTACATACGTTTTGAATATTTTTTCTCGCATAAATTTTGTACCGCGCAGTAAGTGAAAAAATTAGAGGGAACATTGGTTGGGACCCGTCGCCCCTATGCTGCTCCCATAAGCCAATAGTAGTAATGAGGTGATATGAATTTTAATGTACAGTAGGAGAGTTTGAAAAAGGCAATTTTTTGGTATTTTTGATTCCAAATAACAAAATGTGAACTATTACTGATCTGACATAAAAACCATCCATTGACATGGCATTTTTCGAGATACGAATATCCATACACAAATCAAGTGTCTCCATGAACCGCTTATTTTCTGTATTTTGGATAGCTGGGACACGGTGCGCCTCGCTGCACCCAACGTTTAAACATTTAAAATCAATCCAAACCTTCAATATTCAACTCTTCTTAACCATTAACGAAAAACCAACTATTCCTATAAAAGTTGGAGTCATTACATTCAAAATACATTTATTTGAACTATGACCAAAATTGCCTTGTATTCTGTTTAAACCATGAACGTTAAAAGATTTAAAATTAATGCGAATAGCAGCATTCAGCACTTGAAATTCGAGGGCCATTTTCTATAGCTTTTTTTAATTTAAATCTAGAAGTCTTCAATAACAAAATTTTTCGAGAACAATAAAACAAAATCGAAAAATTAAACAAATATTTTATAGTTGGAAAAAGCAATGCCAAAAAACCAACTTTTATTTTCTCTTATATTGCGAAATTGTGTTCGTCAAAACATGTGAAATTAATGCAAATATTGAAAATCAAACTATTGGCAATATCTAGGGAAAGAACCAATACTTATTTCTGTTAAATTTGGAGACATTAGATTCAATATGCTTTCATATTAAGTGTGTCCAAAAGTACCTATGTCAAAAGTACCTGAGTACCTATCTTTTACAAAACTTGCTGGTAAACTATGTTTTTGGTTTTGTTTTCCGGCGTGTAAATAAACAAAGATGATAAGATAAGACATTTAAAATTAATCCAAATCTTCAAAATTCATATCTAACCATTAACGAAAAACCAATTATTCCCATAAAATTTCGAGAGTTTGGATATTGGTTTGTTTGTCTAATTCTGCGAAGTATGTCTTCAGTCATGCCGTTCTTGTATTTTCCCCACAAACCCGATGGTTCTGTTGGGTATCATGTCGTCAATATAACTGCGAACAGTTGACGAATGTTATTCGGCGTGGATGCAAATGCTGAATCAGTAAGTGGCAGATCCCAATGATTGTCGTCTACCAGCAATTGCAACTCGCGACATGCATCTTGAAATGTATTGAATATTTCACCATTGACTATTCGTAAAAATTCGAAAGACGTTGGTCCTGGAACATTCAGCAACAACAAACGCAAAAAGAAACATTCACGTTGTTTTGGATGTACTGTGTAAAGTCGTCCCAATGTCTTTGCTTTCAATACGCGTGCGATAGTTGGATGTGGTTCGCCTTGTCTACGTGGGTTCCATTTTTTACCTGATTTGTTACATGTATAATAGCGAGGGACGTCGGTGTATAACAATGTTGTTGCGAATTGTCCGAAAATATCAGGTTTTTGGCACAGTGTGAAAAATTCAGTAAGTGTAGTTTTTGGTGGCTGGAAAGCTCGGAGAGCATTTTCTTCAGTGAAATATACACGTTGACCGTTTTCAAGATGTACCGCAATCTGAGGCATAATGCAAAAACTCGACATTTATATATTTTCTTATTAACACTTTATTTAATCGCACCAATTAAAAGCTTTTACGCATTTTTCGGTGGAAGTATATAAAGAACAATGGATACTAATATTTTACAGGTTTCCCAATGTTCACAAGTATTTTTATTTTGTATATAAATTATATGTTTCTTAACTGGTGTGTTTTTGCGGGCTCCGGTAGTTATAGTATACAGTCCATAGTACATAGTATATAGTACACAGTACACTGTACATGCTGTACACACTGTACACTCAGTACACTCAATACACTAATTCATACGTTGTCACTCGTAAAAATCTGAGTGCTTTTTAAAGCTAACGGTTTTTATATGTAGATATACATGACAATTAAAATTAAATATTTTTTCGCCCCGCCAACTTAAATAAGATCAGTGAAACATTGAAATTCTCTATATTTCGACAACAGCTTCACTTATCTGGTCCAAAATTATCCTATCTTTCAATCTGGAACCAACCCTACACATTCCCAAATTTTGGCGGTTTCGGAGATTAGCGTGTACAAACATTGTGACACGTAGTTTTTATATATTAAGACTTTGGCAATTTATGGGCCAAAGCGTTTCTAACATTGTAATACTTGCGCTAAGATATTGGGATGTAAAGGATCCTCAGTGACGCCCCTTTCAAGAATGAAATGTGTGCCTAAAAACCCAAAAACTTCATCAAATATATCAAATTATGAAACGCGAGCTATCACGGGATATAGTATATGTTAGGAGCCAAGGGTTTGAAATGCCAAAGAGTGCAAATACTGTGATGTGACTAAACACAATTTTACTCTTACACAATTTTTGAACTAAGAAAATAACTAAGACTCAAGTACTTGGACCATACTAAACTAAAGCATCAACTAACTTTATCTAATCAAAGTGAAAATCTTAGGAAAAAGCGTTGAGTTAAAGATCATTGAAAGAAAGCAAACGAAAAAGTAATTAAGCCGCGCCGACCTAAGTAGAAAAATATTCTGTATTTCACAGAAGGACGGCGTTGGGCGCCGGCAACAGCCGCTTTTAATTCGCCTTAAGTACCTATATCAAAAACCAATTCTCGAACAGCTTTTGTGTAAGGAGCTCGATATCCTTGCAGAAGTCGCAACAGCGACCCACACCACAGATCCTATTAACGGTAGTCGGCTCCTATTTTTCCTGTGCAAAATTTAATGAGCCATAAATGATAATTGCCGGCGCCTTTTTCTGGTGCTTGAACTCAAAATGAATCGTTTAGCACAGCTAGCTTTCAGCTGGGCTCATTTTCATTGCCATTCCTTAAAAATGTTAATTTCCCGGCCAGGGCTGTGTGGGGAGAATCTGAAAGATGTTGGATTATTACCGCGATATCTGATCATTAATTGGAAGGAATTTATCTTTGGGCTCCTCCTGTTCACAGTGTGGCGTTGAGAAATGCATGGGTGTGAATTCAGGAGGAGTTCGATTGTTAATGCCAACAGCTAAGGCATAGGTGAAGTTTTCTGGGTCTTTCTTCTGTTGTTAAAAGCCTTAATGCCTATTCAGGGTTTTTGTTATTGAAGAGCTACGAATTTGTATTTTCCATTTAGCACTTTGTATATAATTACAAAAAGGACACAGACTCGCGAAATTCGATAAGTGAAAGAAAGTTGGCCGGGCTTGTTCTAAGTTTACTTTGTTTTGCTTTTCAGAAACTAATTTTCTCCTTCTTTGGGTCCTTGTTTCCGCGAGGTTCTTTTGTCTCTTATTCCTTTCTTCGCTTTATCCAGATTAATAAATCTTGGTATTGATTAAATTTTCCAACAACGCCGAACACGAACATAATTAAATGCATCCGGTTGCCATAGTAACGCGTGCAACAGTACTTCACACTGTGTAAATTACAATTCGAGAGTTTGTTAAGAAATTCGATGGAACAAATACCGAGCCTGATAACCTGAAAGACGATAATTGCACTGTTCGTAGAAATGGCGAAGTGAAAATGATAAGACTCACCACATTTGTACTTCTCCCTTCATCGTTCCTACGAACGTGCAATGATCATTAAAGACGTTTGATTATGACCCCCTGATCATTAATTGGAATTAATTGAGATTCTCCGGTTACTAGTGGCACTGAAACATACAGAAAGCGAATTCAGGAGAAACTCGATTGGTACCATTAACAGCTAAGAGACAGGTGAATAATATTCTTTTCTGTTATTTAAACAAGTAGTGTTTTTATTGTATTGTTATGAAATTCTCCATTTAGCATTTGTATAATATTTACCATACGGATATGGACTTAAGCAAGGCTTGCAGCAAGGTAGAATAACGTTGCTTTCATTTTTACATTTTATTTACAAAAGCCAAGGTCCAAAACTATACTAAATACATATAAAGTTTTGTCGAAACTGCGCAACCAGCTTAACATCAAAGTGGCATCCCTACAGAACTCGTGCAAAAAGCTACTAGACACACGGCCCACGACCAATGATCAATGAATGAACAGTGGGAAAGAAGACTACTGTGTTCGCAATAATCGATCACTGCAATTGAACTAAGGACCAAATAGGACCAACTTAGAGCATTTACTTAATTGTATTAACATCAATCATTCGGTTTAAAAACGAAATACTTATAGCACCCAAAGTTAAAACCAGTTTCCCCCACTTTATCTCCAATTTTCACAAGTTGACAAGAAAAAAACACAAATGCTCCTATAGTGTTTTCACATGTAAAAATGTGTCGAAAGTTATTATTATAAGAACATAGAAGAATTTTTTTAATAAAAGTTTAAACCTACAGGCTACAGGGTCTTCCGCCTACGTCGTCGTGGCAATCAACCTTGGCTATTTCAATGGATATTTTCCAGCATTTGAGAATTTTTTAAAGGTATTTTTCTAGTTATCGAAACTTCAATTTTTATTCACGCAATAAAAGTCCCCATGGGTTGGAGGAATTTCCATTTTAGGTCCATTCCGGGATATTCCAATCCTACCCGCAATTGGGGTAAACTACTGTGGTTGCTCAATATGTGAGGATTCTTGAAACTAGTCGAGTGAAAATGGATGTGAAGAATTCTTAAACGATTTCGGCCTAAGAGCAGGTGAACGTCTTGAAACCGTAATAATATATCCTAACACAACTTTCTTTTCAATTGCATACATTTCGAAAGCAATGATTTGTGTCCCTTAAAATGAAAAAGGGCGGTTCAACGGAGAATTTCAATGAGTTCTGATTGGCTGGTGTGGCGAACTATTCCACCCCTCCCCCCATAACGTTATAAATTAATTTAACAAATAGCCTCAAGTGAAATCCGATTAACTCCGGGTAACATGCAGTTGTCAGTAACTATTGGGCCATAGTGTCATTACGCGCTCCGTACGGTTGCATTGAACCTTTCGTCTCTTCCATGGGCGAACTCGAAAACAATCAGGACCATTCCCGCAAGCATTACGTCCTCTATTAAATCTAAATACTGAAAATCATTACCAACTGGTTTAGGGCCGAGCTAGGTGTCAGCAGTACACGACCACCGACATCCGGCAGAAAAACAACACTCCTCCACCACTAGTCCTATTTGAAACCCTTTTGTGAGGTGTAAATTGCAAATTGATTTGGTCGGGACTGTGCACTGTGTAACATACTACGGCTAGGCGGCACGTTCCCAAGGGAATTCGTGGAGTCGGGAAAGAGCCGTAAACTAGAAACAACTGTTGAGTTGATCACTTGTTGCTGTTTCTCCTTTTGTCCCGCATGAGCAGCCATAACAAAGAGCTTTCTGCGGACGCAGTTTCGCCGAAACTTACCCTTCCACGTCGACTGTTAAATTGATAAATAAAATTATGGCCAGATTTCCTCTGTTTTTATGAAATTGGGGAAGATTTATTGGAAGCAGGGTCACTCTTTCAGAATTATAGAGAGACTTTTTCCACAAAAATACAAATATCCAATAAAAGCATTTTCCGAGGTGAAGCGTGTTTTCTTCTTGGCCAAATTTTTTATTTGAACCTTATAAAACTATAAAAGTTTGATTAATTGCCAACAGTCCACCTGCAAACAAGAACTTCTAGGTGCATCACTCTTTACACGATCTTTCTGTTTAAGCCATCATTCAATTGCAAACAAAACAGCATACCGATTAAGTTAACAGATGGAAGCTGGTGCTATGCTGATGGGAGTAATGATGTGCACTTTATTTGCATAACACGTCAACAACATAAGAAAACGTATAACAACAATAGCAAAAGAGGATCATTAATATTACTCGTCTTTACTAACAACATCGACTGAAGCATATTGGTAAAACTGGTAAGATGGGGACCACTGGTAGAATCGGTATCGTTGGCAATCTTCCATCTACATTTTGAATGCTAGACATAGTTATAACCCATCCGGCCTTGTTAGCCTCGGTCGTTAGGCACCCCACTACCATCCCAAAGGTTCGAGGTTCGAATTCACCCATGCATGGTCCTTTGTATTTTCCATTTATCCCACATAGATAACTATCCTTCTTTCTTGTCTTGCCTGCCATCGGCTGTAAGCATAATAAGGGAGGAAGTCATCGTCATGCCAGGGCAGGGAGTCGGCGGAATACAACCGCGTGTTGGCGTTGTCTGTTCTTTCAAGCTTTTCTCTACTATGACTATCTTCCGGATAGAGCTTGCTGTCAGGCATTGCACTCAATAATAGAACCGTCGACAGTATAAAGGCGCTTTACTTCTAAACGCTAGACTTTTCCAAACCGAGTGACATACTTAACTGCTAAGTCTCGGCCACGATACGAGCGACGAGCGGCACTAGACAAATTTAAGCCCGGGTCACACCGAACGCGGTGCGGCGCGGGGCGGTGCGACACGGTGTAGCGCAAGAAGGCGCGGTAAGGCGTCTGATTCACATCGGACGCGGCGTGGCGCGACATATTCTCCATTACAGACCTTGTTTTCATTCAAGAAATAATTAATGAAATGCAATATTCACCGCTGGCGGCGACGGTAATATTTGGTTTTGAGTAACCATGAATTTTTCCGCGCGACGAAATTTATCCCCGCCGTCCCGCGCCGCTTCTGGTGTGAATCACAGATTCACTTTTCGTGTAGAAATCGCTTAAAGGCGTTCGATACAATGTAAAATACAATACAATACAATACAATATAAAACTCAGAATCACCGCTGCCGCTCACCACTAGCCGCTCGCCGCTCGTATCATGGCCGAGGCTTTACAGTTTATAGGAAGTTGCCTGCTTGAGCAACTCGCAGCATTCTGAGCAGCTCCCGATCGGATTTTCGGGAATCGAGGATCGAAAAAATATTTTCCGGCTCAGACATTTTTACTTCATTAATAATATAGAAATATTTGAAGGTCATTAGAAAATGTGCATATTTTAATTTATTAACTTCTTAAGAATCTGATTCCGGGAGGCGATTCTAGTCCTGCTCTATTTCCAGTTCTTTTCTAATATCAGCCGCCATTTTAGAAATTGACAAAGGACGACGCGCTCTTTCCATTAAATTCCCGAGTAAAAATAAATGATGGCCTTAGAACGGGCAAATGTCGACTGTGATTGAAACATAGTCCTCGGCCATCTGGCGGTTAACAGAAGGCTCGTTGCAGGACAGTACGGCCGTACAGGGGCGATTGACGGTGAAACAACGGCCTTACAGTTCCAATAACGGCCATACGACGGTGGTACGGCGGCCGTATGGTTGCTATTACGTGTATACGACGGTGGTACAGTGGCAGCAACGTGGATATTCGCCCTCCTATAAGAACATATATTTCACTGCAATTAAATGTTTGATTTCGTCGATTAAGCCGTTAAATAACAAAATTTCCCACTAAAATATAAATCAACACGCACCGCACACACTTCACGTACAAAAAACCGACGACTGGCGAGCTCGTTTCTCTTGTGCATCGATATCTTTAAGCAGGATTAATCTAAAGAACCATTGTACATAACGAAAATGATGAAGTTCCCATAAAACACATTCAACAATACATTTGGTGCAGATTCTGTTTTTGCTCGTTTCTACAGCTCAGTTCTTGGCCTTTTAAATCTTTTGGTCAAATTTGGCCGTCGTATTTTTACAACTCCATCGTCATTGGAAGTACGCTGTGCAGAGCGAGCACAATGGATACGTATTAAGTCCATGCCGACAACTAATACAATCAATTATTACACAATTACGACTGTTTTTTAACAACTTCACTGACACAATTAGCCGCACAATAAAATTAAAGCTGGGAGCTAGGACGTACCAGAGACAAGGACATCTCCCCTCATCTTAAGCCAGAAATCAGTTGTAAAATAGGGGATGGATTTAGCTGTGGGTTCCAAGATTTTATCTCGAATTCAACTTTTGTGTACCCTGAATAAATCAAATGATCAACAAAACACTCTCGGAGCCCCGGAGGCAGTAAATTTCTGTCCCTGCATCCTTTGCCTTTACGGTTGTTGCTCAGTCAAAAGAAGTCCTGAGCTCTGCTAGAAAAATCGAAAGAGCGCAGAGGACAAAGGAGGAGGCTCGTAAATCGTGCTCGTATTTGATTCAAATCACTGCGAATCCAGGCCAAATTCTAGCAATCAATTGGACATGTCCGGGCTGGTTGCTGGTAATTGATTAGAAATTAAAATTCGGTTATCTGAGGGTCCTGCAGGGTCCATAATTTGCCAGTGGGACGCAGCCCGACGTTCTTGAGCATCGACGACTGGAAAATAAATACTTTGCCACTTACCAAATCGCTTGCTTTGCATTTATGGGGCCAATTCAATTACGAGATACAACTACCGTAGCCGCTTTTACTGATTTTGAAATGTTCCTCGGATGCGAAATGCCGGAACGGCTCCCTATTTACGAGCAGCCCTAAGACCAAATTGGCGTCGTTGAAAGAGATTTTCCATAAAAGTGAAGCTTTCCCGTTGGGTCGTAAACGGGCGTTATATTACGAGGAATCGCGAACGATGGATAAGTCGTAATGGGCAGATTTTCACGTTTAAAGAACCCACTGTTCGCATCCAAGTGTATGACGAAAGAGATTCCGGCGCGAGTCGTCATACAGTGAATGGCAAACTGATAATTCTTCAACAACGCAACCCCGAAATTTATAACCCTCGCTTGATAAAGAGGATGCGAGGCCCGCAGAAGCCCCTCGCTGCTTAAAGCCCAGGAAATGTAATGGAACGCAATAAAATCAGATCAAACCAAATTAAATAAGAATTGAACCGTCGAATGCTGATCCTTGCTGGGGCGAATTCCAGCTTTATGGTAGCGGCCCGATCCCTTCATATAGTCACGAACCAACATTTTTTTACGAAAACTCCCGCGGGCCTGAGCTCTTCCCGCTAACCGACTTGTCAGAGCTCCAAAACACCCTGATGGGAAGCAATAGGATAAATCCTATCAGGAAAAATTTCCTTCCCCAAATTATCTCCGATTTAAATTTGCCAGCCCCGAGATTTGTCGTCGGCATGCAGAAAACAGGACACTCGGTCGATGAATTTGAGCCGAGTAATATCGAGTCGCGAAACCGTTCACTTCAGGATTTTGAGGAGGTGACTTCGAGCCAGCCGCCGTGCAGCGAGTGTGGGGATTCACTTACAGGGCAGATAAGGGATAAAGGTTAAGGGGATCTGTGCCCTGAAAGAAAGGGAATAAATTCCAACGAGAGAAGCGCTGTACAAATCTCCTGACTAAGCTTCTGTCTGGCGGGTTTTCCTGGATTTTATTTACTGTAATGAATTTGTTTAACCAGTTTTGCCCGTCTTTGAAGATTTTAATTTTATTATTTTCTGAAATGAGTCGAGGGCATTTCAAACGCGATTCTTCTAATGATTTCCCGAAGAATTTCTAGAGAGAATGGCAAATTTCCTTGTTTGTAAGGCATGGCATGAATTACTCTTGCATAGTTTAAGGATACATGTAACAGCGTGCAATTTGGGCGTAAAATATGCAAATCATAAGAAATGCATGGCAAAAATTAAAACTAAAAGCCAGTTAAATATCGTATTGCTTAGAATGTAATCGATAGGCACGTTTTTTGCGTTATAATGTTTAAAAGAAGAAAAACCGCCTCATACTAAAGTCGAATAATGAAGTGATAAACGCTCTCAAGGCTGAAATAAGGCAAGATTATTCCCAACATAAAAGGGAGTCCACCTATGGTTACAATTCGCATGAAATTAACAAACCTTTCCTTTAGGAGCGTCTCTTTAATAACGGAAACTTTTATTGCATCCGACCCAACCGTAGGGACCACTATAACGTCTCCCTCCGGATGACTGAAGTATTTCACAAAATCCCAAGAATCATAAACTTTTATTTATAACTTCTTTATGTCCGTTTAACTGGGCCACTACTGGTCAACATGTTTCTCATGACCATCAACGGCTGGGAATTTTTATTCTGATAGCCCCAGAGGCATCAAAAGTCTTGTCCTGCATAAAATATCCACCGATTTGGTCCTTTTTCTATTATTTCCTACCTTGTTCGCTTAAACAGGATGTAGCAAGAGCCTCACACATATGTGACCTCACACATATGGCCGCAGTTCACAAGCAAACGGACAAGTTTCCGTCGAGGACCGGGGGAGATTTAACTCGCCAAACCTGGAGCGTACATTGCTGGGGAGACTGATGGCATCCGAAAATGGAAAAAATGAAAAAATGTCAGAAGTGCGGAAAAAGCATAGAGTCATAAAATTTTCTGGTCGGTGTGTCCCCCTTTTGCCAGAAGTCCATGCTTTACCGATTACAGCTTATATGCAATCCTCGGGAACAGTTGGCTCGGCGTGTTGTAAAAATGCTCTCAACCGACAAGAATACATACGAATAGCACAATCCTCTATCCCCATTGTAAGTGCTGCAGAAAAACTACGGAAAACTTTTTGGTGCGATTCGTAAACGGGGATCCGCAAGACTCCGTTATAAGCCCACGAAAAAACTAAGCTGTAGTCCGGAGTGTTAAAAGCTATCAGTGCCAGATTCGGAAATGGCATGAGGTGGACAACGTTGTAGTTCTTCAGATGCTATCTTGGTTGGACGACTTTTGTGAAGTTGTAAGTTTGAAACATAAACCCCAGCTTGACGTACTACTCCAGCAAGAATCCGGAGAATGGCCGAACAGGAAGGAAGCTGCTTGTGACTGGTTAACTATCGGAAATCTCCTTAGGGAAGCGGGTTCGTCTGTGGTCTTAGACGGCCTTCAATGCTGAATACAGGATTATGGCTGAGGGTTTTATTCGTGGAACTGGAGCATCCATTTAAATAGACTTAGTTAATATCTTTAGTTGCCAAACTTTTGACTTAGTTACTTTAGAAATTGTATCAACGTGCGACCGAGTGCAAAATAGTTGTGTGCTTGTAAATTCACTACAAGGCCCAGACCAAATATACGTGCAATGGGTCTTCTGCAACATTGCACAAACCTAACATGAAACAAAAACAAATAAATACAGAGGTTTAATTAATTTATTGCAACATATTTATGTTGTGCTTATTATAGGTTGTAAAAGTGTAGTGAGTTTTGTTGTTAGATAAATCATATTTTCGTATTGTGTTGAGAACTTTGCGGTAGATTTCGAATACAAGTGACTGCAAAAGTGCATTTAATGAATAATCAAAATAAAAATTCGCCTTGTTCTTTAGTCTCAATTATTTTTGATAAGCCACACTCATTTGAACTCGTAACTTTCAGTTGGAAGAATCTTGGAATCAATGTTTATTAGTCAATTTTAGGTAAGACATTAAAACCCAGTATTTAAGAAAATTTTCGAGTTTTTATAGTGCACTCCAAGAAAGAACGGCCTTCAAAATCAAAAACACCTACACCACAACTATGAGATTGATCTTCATTATAAGCTTTTTTTGAAAATACGGTACGTTGGAAAATACGGTACTCTTCATATGGTGTTTACATGCTTTTTCGCCAGCTTCCAATAGTTCTCCGAAATGCGGAGAAGCTGGAGGTATGAGATGCCATTCAGTGTTGAGCAACATGTGAGCTAATTCAGGATCTAAGTTCAATTGTCTAAACTGATGAGCCAACTGCTTCTCCGCTTCTACAAAATGCGGTTGCATTATCGCTGTTCAATTTGGCTCATCGTCAGTGCCCGAAATGCAGCGAGGAATGCTTCTGTGGATAGGTCGCGGACTAGCTCTAGGTAGATGGCAAGTGTCGCCATACACAGGAAAACTGCAGCATAGCTTTTATTTGCAAATAAAACTTGTACTGTTAAGACTTGTACTGTTAATAAACTGTTTTTTATATCATAAAATCCGACTTAGGATTGACCCTTTGTACTATCAGTCTCTCATGTCGTTCAAGTCATGGTGCAATGTCTAGTCTAGTAGGCCCGATTTGAAGGATAAAAGAGAACAGGTTAGGTTATGGGTCTGAGGTGCTTGAAGATGTTGAGCTCACTGTATCTATGCTACCACTATTGATGACCAATTTTAGCTCCAAAAATTTGCTAATTTCAATTTGAGAATTCATTTTACAAAAGCATTAATACAATGCGATGGCGTGATTACAAAAGGAAATGTCAAAAGTGCAGCTCTGAAATGAAGTTGTAAATGCTCCTCCAGAGCCCAATCAATATGATGTTCGAAATCAAAACCATTAAATTTATAGAAATTTATCAAAGAGCTTTTAGATAAAAATAACAGCGATATCTATTGCAAAATCATAAAAAGCTTCTTAAGCTTCGCAGTTATCAAGCAAGTTGTCATCCTAGTCCTAGAGGACTTTCGTCTAGGCTCTCTGGTGTACATCTACATACATACATATATACATAGCTGTTTAAACTGCAAAATTTCAAAATATAACTGTTTATTTAGGGTAATTTCTAAGAAATAAACGTTTCGAATGGATGTTACAAACTGTGTTGTATAGGGTGCAACATATTATTTAGTTGCGAGTTTAAGAACATAAATTGTAACACTATTTTTAAACTAGATTTAGAACATTATTTGCAAGAAAATATATATGTAATAAAGTTTAAAATCAAAAAATATAACATAAACTTCCGGTAAATTCCATGATTCAAAATCAATTCAATGAATCTTAATTTAACTAAAAAGAGACTACTCCAATGTATTTAATAATTTCATATACTTGTATCGATTTAAATGATTCACAATAGTAGGGAAATTAGGTACACATAACTATTTGACTTAATTTAGTTAAGCTCGGGCCGGAAAGCCGTAACGATTAAAACTAGTAATAACAAATGCACATTTGTTCTAGCAACTACTCACAATCTCGCATAAACTGGTCTAATGAAACCAAGCCGGTCTAGAAAAACCTTAAAAGCGCAAGTAAGCTTTGTGTCACATTCGTTTTATGCTCCTAACGAGGGTTGTCCAGGTTAACCTGGAAGTTCGTTAAAAATTGAAAATAATTCTAGTAAATTTATAATAATAGTAAGTATTCAGCATTGTTTGAGATCGTCTCGTTTACAATTATTTCCACAGAGGAGATGCGTTCAATTAAAATGGCGCTGTAAATGTTTCGAAAAATATTCAACTAACCATTCCATAACCATGCAGTGAGCTTTTTAAGGCGCATGCTAGGAAAATTTTCCTCGTCAAGTTTTCCCGAATCGATTTTCCTATATCTCAAAGTTCGCCTTCATCCAGTGCGTTTCTAAAACAGAGCGTGTTCAAATTTCACAAAATCCAAACCGAGTAGAACATTTATCTTACAAAGTGGTTAATTAATTCTTAAACTAATAGTAGTGCGTAATAATGTTAAAGGTGCAAACAAATATAGTAAAGTGTTAAAATGCCTACTAAATCAGATTGAGGACAGATTGCTCTTTGCCAAGGTCTCTATCTCTTGGATTAAAACTTTTTTCGAAATTCGACTTCATTAGTTCGAGGTAAGTTTTCCTTATTTTGTGGGCTAAGATGCAATTTGTATTTGACTAACGAGAGAAACCCATACTGGTAATTGAATGCATTACGTGCTGTAAGTAGCCAATTTAAAGTAAAGATTTCTGTCTCGAAAATAAATCAATAGAAACATAAAATGGAGGGTGGAGATCTTGCCGCGGTATATTTTCTTAAAAGGCTATTCTGAATGGAGTGGATGTGTGGTAGTATAAGGGTTGCGGTTGTGTTTTCGCAATATTATGTCTTCAGAACGCGAAGGAAAGAAAGAAACGACACAAATAATAAAAAAAGGGAACTTGGCCAAGTACCCTCTCGAAATGAACAGATATTGCCAATTGTTACTCCTTTCATAAAAACCAAACGAAAATACCGTATAAAACAAGCCTTATATGTATGTGGATTCAAAGGTATTAAAGTTATATCAAGAAAATTAATTGCACAAATGAAATAAAGTATTGAGATCCATAGAAGCTTCGATAAGGGCCTAGTGTAGCTCCAGTAACTCTCGTCTTATTCATGTTTTCGTTCTGGTTTTCGAACGACATGAAAGTCAAAATAGATATTAAGAGTGCGCAGTGAATTGTAAAAAGCTCTCGAGTCCTGAAGCTGCGGAGTGTGTGGGTGGTTATGTGAAAGAGCCTGTCTGCGCAAATAATCAAGTAAGATTTCCCGGCTGACATTGAAATCAGATGTTTCAGATTGACGCACTCAGTTTTTATTTAAAATAATTTCATTCACTATTCTCATTCGAACGCCCCTAGAAATTATTGTAAGAGTTTTTAATCACATATAACTAAAATCTCAACTCAGAGCGAAAATACTTGGAGCTAGTGACCGTTTTGCAGTTGTGTAATGTTGTGAGTATGGGTTACGTTTTGATTAATCGATATGGCGCAGAACAATGTATTTTTTCCTAAAATATATGCTTGAATATTAATTTCGGGTTGTTATAATTTTCTTAAGCAAAAATATAAGTTTAATATAATATCTGAATTAATTAGAAAGCGAAAACTTAACAACTTAAGTTAACTTTTAAGACAAAATCAAGTTATTGTACGCAGAGCTACATTGTAGAGCCAGTCCGAAAATTTCATGAGCGTCGCTTGAATTGTATCGACCACAAGTGATATAATGTGCCTTCCGGATTTTTGCCAAATAAAATTTTTATGTCACTAAAAACGCATCACAGTCACATGTAAAAGCTTTCACCTACACTTTATTGTTCTATCAGAAGAAAGGTGCTCTAAAATCAGGGATAAATCCTTTTTAATAATAATGCTAATTTCTAGTTTCCATCCTACCAAAAATGGAATGATCTATTACTAAATTGAATACAAAAACTATTTTTTTTAAATGTGTGCATTTTTTTAACTTTTCGAAATGTGTTAATATATGAAAAACTTGCCACGGATTATAGATGCTTATCATAACTTGAAAATATTGTGGTGTAGTAAATAATAGTAAATAGTTGTTTGAGATGAAATGAAAACTGTGTTAAATATTTGCAAATATTCAAGGTATAATTACACCAGAACATTTCGAATGGGAATCTTCAAATTTATTAATTAGCGCTGACATATAACGCAGCAGCGCATTTTGAGTTAAGCTACCAATGCTTAAAGAACTGAGAATAGCGCAGTATAATCTGTTTCAGTTGTAAAAATGCCCTTTAAATCCGAATAATTGATTCTGTACATATTTAGAGGATTTTACATGAAAAGATACTGCCTTGTGTAAAGTTAAAGTTAATAATTTGAAGACAAAATATGTCACAGTGAATAAAGGCTAAGAGACAAAGTAAAAAATTGTATGCATACGAACGTTTGCAAAGGAATTCGCTTATTTAATTTGATTTAAATTTTCATACAATATCTATGACATAATACTGCTTTCTTAATCGTAATAATTTATTAAGTATAGCTGGAATTACATTCTCTTTCTATCAATGAAAGGAATTCTACCTCACTCTATTAAGTATGGCAATTAAAAATAAGAACACTCAACTCCGTCAATAGTGAATAAGCCCAAATGTTTTGGTAAGAATTGGGTCAGTCCATAAATACTGCGGTTGTTTTAAAGGCATGAACATCGACTTGTTATAAAAACAGATGGTAATTTTACCTTGTTCTTATTCGTAGTTACCTTGTTCTTAGTTTGAAATGCGTAGTACAGTTCTAACGGTAGTTTAGTAGTCTGGAATTGGCGATGTTTCCTTTGTCTACCCACTGTCTTCCGCGCTTAACATTTTTATACAGGATCCAGTTTTCATCGCCACTCACAACTCGATCCAAAAAGATGTTCATTCCTGAGACGTGACAGCAAGCAAGCTCACTGAATCTTTCCGCAACTTGACTCCAAAAGTTTTTAAGGAACCCACATTTCTAACTTCCCCGATGGCTTGAAGGTGAACGGTTGAATGACCAAATTGAACTTTTCCATTAGTTCGTCAATAATTACGAATAGGATTTGTTCAACCAGGGTTCGCAGGACCTCTTTGTCAAACTTCACACTTCTTCAATGACGAGACTCATCTTGTAAGCTATAGTTTCCGGCTCTGAATTTCTTGAGCCACCGCTGGCTTTTCCCTTCTTCATACACTGCATAACATTTCTAGCACTTTCGGTTGCATTGCCTGTACTGATTGCCTTTATTGAACTCGTAATGACGAATATGCTCTTTTGTCGGTTCCATAACTTTATTAAGAAAACTAAGAATAAGAACAAGGTACAATTGCTACATGTTTCTATAGCAAGCTAGTGCAGGTACAGGTACTTTAACCCCCTCGCGTCGAACTTGAGTTCATACATTTGAAACAACCGCATTATTTATGGACTGACGCAATACATCCGCTCCTCAGTATTCTCGCTTTTCCATTAGAGTCAATGTAGTGGTTCTGTTCGCAAGCATATATTTAATTTCTTCATTATTGTCCGCCAACTGATGAAGCTTGATAAATAGTAGATCGTATAGTGGGTAGGTATGCACGGTTTTACAGTGCCACAAGCTGAGTTTTACGAGGCTGGGTGTCACTAAAACATCACTAAACTCAGGAAACAAGTGAATTTTTTTTCTATTTCAGTGAGCTACACTAAAATTTAGATTTTGTTAGTTTTAAGTTTGGAATTTACGTCAAAAAGAGCATCAATTAGCGACAGATTCCATATATATTTATTTCCATAGAAACCAATATGGCGCCAAACGATAGATTATGGAAGCGAGAAGCTGAAGCTGAGCCTGAAGTTTCAAGTACACCAACACCATCACCCGTCGTCACTGCACCTTCACAAGTACAACAAAATGTCGCAACAAGTTCAACTCCACCAGAAGGTAAAATAACAATAACAATAAATAATCGAAATTTTATTTTAAATTGATCATGCCGCACTATCCTTTTTACCAGTTACGTCAGAAGACATGATGACCGCCGCTCCTACAAAAAGTGAGGCAGAAAAAATTGGTGAGAAGGCGGTAGAAATAACAGAGGATGTAGCGCATAAAATGGGTATTCCGACATGGGGGCTGGTAGCCATTATCATAGCGGTTTGCTTAGTGATTTTGGGGATATGCTTCTTTTGTATACGACGATGCTGTCGTAAACGGCGATCAAAAGATGGAAAGAAGGGAATGAAAGGTGTGGACCTGAAGTCAGTGCAGTTGCTGGGGTCAGCGTACAAAGAAAAGGTTCCGATAGTTGTGGTATCATACTCTCCTTGTGGATATTTACTTGACTTTCGTATAGGTACAGCCGGACATGGAAGAACTAACAGAGAACGCTGAAGAACCTGACGAAGGAGAAAGCAAACATAGTGAACAAAAACTAGGGAAGCTGCAATACAAGGTATAACTTACGACAAACTATGCCTGACTAAATATGGTCGTTTTAGCTGGAATATGACTTCAACTCGAACAGCTTAGCAGTGACGGTTATCCAAGCAGAAGAGCTACCAGCACTGGATATGGGCGGTACATCTGATCCCTATGTTAAAGTTTATCTTCTGCCTGATAAGAAAAAGAAATTTGAAACCAAAGTACACCGTAAGACCCTCAGCCCTGTCTTCAATGAGACTTTCACCTTCAAAGTATTACCCTCATCCCTGTGAAATGAACTGCCGATATAATATTTAAAATTTTCCTAGAATTTACCGTATGCTGACGCAATGAATAAAACACTAGTGTTCGCCATATTCGACTTTGATAGGTTCTCAAAACACGACCAAATCGGCGAAGTCAAAGTTCCGCTATGTACCGTTGATTTGGCGCAAACCATTGAGGAATGGCGAGAGCTTCAAAGTGTAGAAGGAGAAGGTGGTCAGGTATGGTCTTGTATAGATCTTATCCCATTCAGAAAACCCCCTTTCAATGTTTATATTACTTCTATTTATATACTATAATTCTAACAGTTAAACTTCATTTCTAACAAAAATTTAAAACTAGTAATTTTTAAGAAGTGAAACTCGAAAAGAAACAATTACAAGTCCAACTAATTTTAGAAAAAGGGAAAACTTAACACCCAGTTCAAAAGGCTAAGATTTTTATCACTTTTATAAATAAAATATATAAATTTTATAAATACCAAAATATAAAAGAATATTACAAAACTAAAGTAGTAGAAGCAGGTGGCGACGTAATTCTTATATTTACTTTGGGTAATTAATCAAAGAAAACACCAAGAATTTAATTAAGTAAAATCTTAATAATCTTTTTAAATATATACAAGAGTTTATCATTATTCATTAATTTAAATTTTAATGTTTTGTTCATGCGCACATTACTTTTAAACTTAAAAGAAAGTTTTTTCAATAATTAATTTTTTAGACGATATATATTTGCCAAGCATTTTCATAAATAATCATATATTAACGGAATGTGTTTGATTATTATTAAAAATTTTAAAAAATTGTATTTTTGATTACACAAAGAGAGTTTTTCATTTTCAAATTTTCATTAAAATTTTAATATTTTTCTGCTAAATCTTACATAAAACAGCTGAGTAGACACACACAACATGCACACAAACATGAATATATAGTTTTTAAATGCACACTACTTGATAAATTTAAAATTTCTTTTGTAATTACTAAAGATAATTATTTTGTAGGGTTTTACAGTTTTCACCGTGAAAGCGATCTTTTTGAGGAAATCAGTAGTCGTAAAGATTAATCCTAATTGCCCAAATCTGCCGCGCAAAGGGCAAAAGACCTATCTGCAAAAAGCTCGTTTCGAGAAAAACGCGATCAAAGTTTTTACAATACATGAAACCGAAGCAAATAAAGTAACTGTTCAAAGTGATAACTTTTAATTAAGAAATAAAATCATTCTGAAATTTCTTTTAAGGATAAATATGAATATTTTATATCAAAAAATGCATACAAAGCCATTTTGACCTATAATGCATATAGGTCATTTGTCCTTTGCACGGCAGAAATAATGTCTAAATTCAATAAACCATTTATTTCTGTAAGGGCCCTATGTATGCGCACAGTCGAATCGATTGATTCTTTCGATGCTGTTGCACCTCACGCGAATTGCTTTTAAGTAATTCTGGCTTTTGTTATAAAATAATCTTACAATTAAAGGATTGGCCAATACTAGAAAATCTATAGGATTCGATCTTGTGGAACTATTTAAAGATTATTGAATCATCATCACTGGCGCTACAGAGCTCTGGGAGGGTTGGTCTCCTCAAGAATCTTCTTCCATCGTTCTCAGTCTTGCGTCTTACTCTTCCACTTAGTAATCCCAATTGTGCGTAGGTCCATTTCTATGTGGTCTTTCTCTTCCTAGATCTTCCTTGTGGCCTTCATTTACTGCGCCTGTGATCCTGCGGAGAATGTATCTCTCGCAAGAATCTGCTCGATGAACCTAGTACGCGTCCAGGCTTCCGATCCGTACATGAGTATTGGTTTTAGTACAGTTTTGTATACCTTAAATTTCTATTTATTTCCTTTTTTTGACTTAAAATATTTCAACATACTGTAGTATATTTTGTTCCCTTGCAGTATTATTGAGGCTTTGTTAATTTGAGTTCCTAAGTAAGTGAACTCATTCACGGATCCTATATCTGTCGATTGTTATATTTTGTCTTGTTCTCCTTCTACTAATTCAATTAAGTTTCCTTTTCTGCAACCTTTGTGCTGCCTTTTCTGCATACAACATTAGCTGAACTGACTTGTGCCTCTGGTTTCAATACAAGCCTCTCGGACCGCTTTTTCTAACCCAATGCTAAATAGTAAGCAGGATGATGAGTCTCCTTGTCTGAGGCTCATTCAAAAGGGCACATACGTTGTTCTCTGTTTACCACTCGACTCAATGGGGTTTCAGTGAGTGGGATTAATTGATCTGGAAAGTCCAATTCCAGCATTTCTTCGTAGATTTTAGGTAGTAGCGTAATGCATTATGATCTTTTTTAAAGTCAATGAAAAAAAAGGTGAGTCTCCATATTGAATTCATTCGTCTTCCACCTATATAATCGTTCCAGCTTATTGGTAATGCCGAATTGTCTCATAGCTTTGTAGAGTTCCACTCTGGCTATGCTGTCATAGGCGGCTTTAAAGTCGATGAAAAGTTGTTGGATTTGGTTTTGAAACACCATACATTGGTGGGTTCTGGTATTGCTTCCTTCCCGCATACTAACACAATTAATTCATGAATCGGTTGGTGTAGTGTATGGGTGAAAACACAAAGAAAGCAGGTTGCCTGCATTCCTATTGCCAGCGTCTAGCGGCGCCAATCAGCATAAAGAATGGATATCCATTCTTTGTTCTGATTGGCGCCGCTAGACGCTGGCCATAGGAATGCAGGCAACCTGCTTTCTTTGTGTTTTCACCCTATGGTAGGGTAGGCCCTCCATATTTAACCGGCTCCGCGGGTATGCCGTCTACTCCCGTGACTTTGTTGTTGGGCCGATTTATGGCTCCGCTAACTTCTTCTAAACTTGGTGGCGGCAGCGTAGGATTTTCATCAGATATTGGTGGAGCCTCCAATTCCTCAGTTAGTTCGCATTTAGCAATTCACTTTCTTATTGCCTTTACATAAATACTTCCTGTTACGTACCTATATTAGTAATAATTTACGCGAAATATGTTTACGCAAAATAAAAAGAATAAAAAAGGTCTCTTTCATTTGGGAATTTTTTTAGATAATTTAATGATAAATTAAATCATGAATTTTATCACGTGTGAAATGGTGTTTTTGCAGTTTTCGACAATTCCCAAAAAGAAATTCAAACCCCAATAATATTTTACTCCATATTATTAACTTTTTTAAGTTCTCTGTAAATATTGTCTATATACAATGTGTATATACATATATAATTATATATAAGTATATATAAATTAAAACATAATATGGAGTAACGTATTGGTAGAAACCATTTGAAATTACATAAATACAACAAAAAAAACATTACATACGACATTAAAGCAATATGAAGAAAAAAACTTTAAAAAAATTCAATTTTGGAAATTTTGTTTTCAATTTTTCTTATTTGTGAAAAGGATATTTAAAAATACTATTTTACAATATACCAAAAAAACAGAAAAAAATAACATTTATTGACGTAAATTATTTTTCTCTTTTTTCCTCATATTTTCTCTGCTGTGCTTACGCCTGTGAATGGTTGTGTCTTCAACAAAAAAAATAATAAAAAACATTGAAAACAATAAAAAAAATTATAAAATTTTTTTAAAAAAAAATTCAAATTTGCATGCCTCGCTTCAATAAATCAAAAATCAATCAAAATATTGCAAATCAAAATCGAAATATCATTCACGTAAGTATTTTTAAAATATTTTTATCTCTACATTTTAATTTTTCATAACTGAAAACCGATAATGAACAATAATAATAAAAACTAATTATGTTGTAACTTGTACATATTTAAAATAATGATATTTGAAACTTATGATGTACTCGTAACTGATAATCTAAAAATTCCCACCGAGGTTGATGTTGTTAAGCAATTTTAAGTATTCTTCCCCCAAAAAACAGAATACGTGGGACAACACTGCAATATTTTTTGGTCAATTTTGTTGAAAAAATTGGATAATATCTAAAAAAGCCTTTACACTAAGATTGACTAAAAAATATGCGAGTACCCTCGAGAACCGAGAGATTTTGCGAGACTCTTTTAACTAAATTTAAAAGAAACAACCCGTTGCTAAAATCGCAATCTGTCTAAAACGCATGCTCCCGAAAGGCTTGAGTTAGTTAAGTAGTCTCAGTATGATTGATTGCTATCGCAAGAAAACGCTTACTACTTTATTTTTTTGTTAAATAGTATTGTACATTTACATAAGTTTGTTGTGTTGGTATTGCTAATTTGTATGTTTTATAAAGTTTCTTGATATTGCGCAATTAAACTCCAACTTACACAAGTGTAGTTAGTAAACTTTCTCAAAGTGCTATTAGCTGTATTCGTAAATAGTGTGTGGCATGTTTCAGACCGGACTTTTTAGAGCTTTGATGCTATTTAAACTTTGTAATTCCAAGTTTTACAACTATATGCATTTAAAAACTCCTTTTAGTTTTAAAAAAAAATATTCATCAGACTCAGTATGTACAACTATTTTCATTTTATTACGAATCTCGCTAAAAAAATGTGTGTGCTACATTTTGAAGTTTTCAAAATTTTTCTGTTTTTCCTTTTACATTAATTTGAACGTAATACAAGTTTTACTCCTATGGAAAAATATGTGAAATAACACTTAAAATAAGATTTTTTTAACAAATTTTTATCCATATACGATCTTACCACATTCCTTTCTTATTAATTATTGTAGCTAGATAGTTATATAGATTACTTTGAAAGCAACAATTTTAACTAAAATATTTCAATTTTTTATCTAAATACACCGCAGCAAAAGTTTTCAATTTGAATTTTCCGGACCAATTTGTCCTTTTTGATTTTTCGTTTATTGAAAAGCAACACTATTGAAAACCAGGCAATATATTTCATCGAAGTAGAATTCAGATACATATTTCAATTGTGGTAGACCCCGCCCCATAAAATAAGGGACACTCAAAATCGATGTTTCGATGCGAAGTGAGAGACGCAAGTCCCCACAAGCGCCCCGTACTATTTCGTTTTCTTAATAATATTCATGGCCTTCTTATACACATTTCAATTAACTTCATTATCTCCGATTTTATGATTAATTAACACTTTCGGCATCCGCTCCTGGCCTCTCGTAGCTGCTCTCTCCACCGGTCCCGATTATGAGCCGGGCTAATCAAGCTTGGCGTCCTTAAGCTCTGGGCGTCCTGATTAACGCCATATTTCTAGCGCGGGTTGAGTCTTCCTCGCAGATTAATTGTTTCATTGTTTTGCATTCTGTAGCGAAGCACGCACTATAGCATTTGGTCAATAACTGCAGAGGTATTTCAATCCTATCATACCCAAACTATTTAAAAAAAAAACTCGTCTACGACAAGATTTTCCCTTTAATCGACCCATACCTTCATGAACAACAATACGGTTTCAGAAAAGGATGTTCGACCTCTGCTTAGCTCATGATCCTAATCTCCGAACTGCTCAGTGGCATGGAGAACGCCCGTCAAATTGATGCTATCTATACTGACTTTAGCGACTCGACACATTTTAATTGCTATATCAGGCTCTGCCCTTGAATGGATAAGATTATATCTCAACGAAAGAACACAAGTTATCAGATTTCAAGGATTTCTGTCAAATGAAGTTGAAATAATTTTCAGTGTTCCTCCGGGTAGTCATCTAGGCCCTCTTCTATTCAATACTTTCATCTCCGGCGGTGTCAAAATATATAGTGTCATTAAGGCCCATTTATTCAGACGAAACTCAATGCATTACAAGACTGGTGCGTCACCAATAAATTAGAACTTAATGTCAAATACTTACCTTTTCTCGTAACAATAAAACACAGGTACAGCATTATTACCTCAACGACAAAGTGTTGAATCATGTCGATCCAGGTGGTGTCCTAGACAAAAATCTTAATTTCAATTTGCACTATTACAATTTGCAATATTACTGCCAGAGCCAAAAAACTTCTTGGTTTTATAAATACCCCGTTTATGACTAGGTTGAGCCCAGTCATAAACGGGGATCGAGTTGAAATTTCGCCTCATAAACACGTGTTGAGTTGAAATTGGGTTGAAGTGACATTTGTTTTGTTTGTTTACCATCCGTGAAGTCTGCCTTCGGCGTTAGTTTTGTGTTCGGTGTTTTTGTAGCGCGCTTATTTTACCTTAAAGTTCAGTTTCTGTCGAATATGATTAAGTTCAACGATAGTCCAAGAGCTAGTGACAGAATTGCAAAGTGATTTTGTAGAGGATGGGCCTTTGATATAAGGTAGATTAGGTAAAGCACAACCGATTAAAAATATTCGCCAGTTCGAGTCTACTTAAGTTTTAATTTTATGAATTTTTGAACTTGTCGATTTTTTGACCATGAAAAAAGTGATATTGCAGAGGATGGGACTTGGTATATAGGTTAATTGGGTTGCCCCCAACACATATTCCGATTCCCATCTCGTTTGGAGGTTAGGTTTGACTTTTGGGAATTTTTGAACATGTCGGTCTGATCAAGATGGACAAAGTGATATTGGAGAGGATGGGGTTTGGTATAATGGTGAGATAGGCCACCAAGAACCCTAATTCAGCTGCCCATCTCATATGCAATCACGGTTGCGATTTTGGCGGCTTTTAATTTTGTGGCCATTTTCGGTATGACCCAAGTGATTTTGTAGGAGATGGGATTTGAATATTAGGGTTCGTTACAACATCTACAATACATATCCACTTGCCCATCTCTTTCCCAGTTGTAGAAACCCTTGCCATCTCCAGTTGAAGTTGAAAAATCGTAAAATCTAATTTTATATAGCAAATTGAGTTAAAATGGATGTATATACCCCTCTAGTGGCATATTTATGTTATATATTTCAGATATTATGAGTAGTTGTGTATTGTATATACAAACATACATTATAACCCGGCCCGCTGGGTGCGGGCGTGCAGAGTGTGCACCGCACGCGGGCGGCACTTTCAGGGGGCGGCAAACACAACAATCTCGTGATCGAACTCATTTTCATCATTTGCACCTAGGTTCTTTTTAGAATGCCATAACAATTACATGTATTGATCTCCTTTAAAAATAAACCGATAAACCGAAAACGTTCAAACCACTTAAGAAGGATCGATCTCTGAAAATAGTATAATATAAGGACAGAGAATGTAAAATTAAATTCCCATGATAGAAGTCAAATTTATTCTGTAAATAAAAGTTGACATTCTAATCTGATTATAATTATTGACAAAATTTTAAAGCAGTTTGACGTCTAGTTATGGAGAATTATCCATTTTTATGTGCAATAAATTCCCACGTTTAATATCATTTTTACTCGACCTTTACTTGAATATTGAATACTAATTACTCGAATGCAAGACGTCCAATGTTTTTTAAAAAATTTTATTGAATGTATGAGATATCAATAAATAACGTATTCAAATTTCAGATTTTTAATTTGGAATATGCTCCTTCAATCGATCTTCCTTAAGATAATTTTAAAGAGAATTCCCCGTTGTTCCATGTAGAGGAAAAACCAAATAAAAAGAAAACGAGTTTCCCATTCGCTCTGGTTGTTTAAAAGCGCAGCTTTTTCACTCATGCTGCGGGCTCCGTTTGCTTCTTAAAGCCCGGGACACACATATCCGAACCGTGCCTGCACCGCATGACAGCCGTGTGTTGGACAACACACGGAGAGAAAATAAACAAGTAAAATTTGATGCGGTGCGGACATGGAGACGCGGAAATGTGGGGACTGACTGGTAAGATTTTACTTGTTTACTTTTTCTCCGTGTGTTTTCCAACACACGGCCGTCACGCTGTGCGCAAATGTGTGTCCCGGGCTTAAGCCGGCTCTTCACGATGCGGTGAACGTTTCATTCGAATATTGGCTTCCAACGTTGGACGATTTTCGGCGAAAGTAGACCTCCTATCGAAAAAAGTTAAATATAAAAGTTGTAGGTAATAAAAAGATCTACAACTTTTGTACAAACCATTTTTTCCACCTTACCAACTTCCAGAGCAATGAGTCATCAAAGTCAAATTTTGGGTTTTTTTTAACTAAAATTTCAACTAAAACCACCTTTTTCTCCAAAAAATACCTAGTTAACTAATATTTTTTTTTACAAAATTGGAAAGCTTGGACAATTTCTTATCAATAATGTCTGGACAATTTGTATCCTACGGCTTTTATTTTTGGAGTTATAAGCAATTTTAACGCTAAGATTGGCTCTTTTTTTGTGCCTTTTCACCTAAGCTTTGCCAAAAAGTACCAAATAAGCACCAAATAAGGCAAATTTTAACATCAAACTTGCTAATAACTTCAAAAGTAAAGGCCGTAGCGTAAAAATTGTCCAGACAATATTGATAGGAATTGTCCAAGCTTTCGAATTTTGCAAAAAAAATATCAGTTAACTAGGTATTTTTTGGAGAAAAAGTTGTTTTTAGTTGAAATTTTAGTTAAAAAAAACGAAATTTTGACTTTGACGACTCATTGCTCTGGAAGTTGGCTAGCTGGATCCTTGATTTTGACTGTTTTAGATAAGTGGGAGTATTCTACGTACACTGGTATCCTATTCATGAAAATAGCTCAAAGGGTTACATAAATACAGGGTGATATGTAAACCTCTACAAAAAAATTCAAAACGCCCTAGCAGCTAAGCCGTTAAGATTTACCCCCCCACCCATACGATTTTTTCTTCGTCTATCCAAAACCTATCTACAGCCGGCCGCTTTGTAAGCTTAAAAGTATACACCCTGTATAATCATCAAAATGTTTTTTTTTCCATCAACCAATTTCTCTCAATTAAACGGAAAATATTGATGGAACGGAGATGGGATTGAAAATGTAACATTTGGCAGATGCCACGAGCCTATGGTCCAAATCTTGGGTTCTACAAAATCACTTAGGTCATACCAAAAATGGCCACAAAATTAAAAGCCGCCAAAATCGCAACCGTGATTGCATATGAGATGGGCAGCTGAATTAGGGTTCTTGGTGGCCTATCTCACCATTATACCAAACCCCATCCTCTCCAATATCACTTTGTCCATCTTGATCAGACCGACATGTTCAAAAATTCCCAAAAGTCAAACCTAACCTCCAAACGAGATGGGAATCGGAATATGTGTTGGGGGCAACCCAATTAACCTATATACCAAGTCCCATCCTCTGCAATATCACTTTTTTCATGGTCAAAAAATCGACAAGTTCAAAAATTCATAAAATTAAAACTTAAGTAGACTCGAACTGGCGAATATTTTTAATCGGTTGTGCTTTACCTAATCTACCTTATATCAAAGGCCCATCCTCTACAAAATCACTTTGCAATTCTGTCACTAGCTCTTGGACTACGAAGATATACGAAATAAGAAATACCCGCATCGGGTCGAGTATGCAAGGTTCGAGACCCTCAACAGGTGCTGTATGGTCTTTAACAACAACAGATCAATTATATAGGTCTATTCCAACAATCTCTTACTCTAGGGTAAACATAACGAAGATAAAATCTTTCAAAGTAGTAAAAAACAAATTTCTGCCACTAATTCACATCGCGTTGCTTTTCAATAATAATCGCTGGTTTTAGTTAAATAAATCTTCTGAAATTCGTAAAAGCCTACATTTCAGTTTTACAAAAAGAATATATACCTCCTCTATTCTCCTTTCACAAAAATATAACTAATTACAAACATTTGCCTTTTGTACACAAATTTTAGAATCATTTTAAGAACCAAATTATGAAGACTTTGGGAGACTTGTGGTGGGTCCACACGATAAAGAATTTTGGTCGCATAAACTTTTGTCTAAATTATTTTATCTATGAAACAAAGGAAAGTCGTTGCTAAGTCGCGGGAAACCCCCCAGGGCCATGCCGTCGGCATGTACCCACAGATATTCCGTCGGTCGTTTCATTCAAGCTCCACACTCTTGTACAAAACACGCACAGAAAGTCGGACGGACAAAAGTCCTTGTCGTGTGGACCCCCATTAATTCAATTACAAAATAAGTATCGAAAAGAAATATACAGATATTTATTTATTATTGGTTAAAGGTCCCCAAGGTTTTAATTGATTATGGATTTTTAGAATTATAATTTTAAAAAAGCGCTTTTTTACTTATTCTTTTTTTTCAATCATCTCTTCACACATAATCAAGTAAATTTTGAATGCAGACAACTTAAATATGGATTTTTCCTCTTTTTAAAGATAAACATTTTTCATAAGTAATTATTTCTAGCTAACAAGAGATGAGGCTCTCCATTGGTTATGGATAAAGCCACGACTGTTTTAAACATAATACATACATAAGAGACATTAAAATGTTTAAAAACACGCTACAGATCTCATCTCCATCAAAATAACTAAATAACATTTATTTTAAATCACTCTTGCGAAAGAACTAACAATATTTCATGATATATTAACTAAAGCCATGCCAAGCACTCAATAAATCTCATACTACCCGCGGTCATCCTCACTTTGAAATCGCTTAAATTCCCTGAATAGAAAAACTGAACAAAACTACAAAAAATTAATAAAAATTGTCAAAAAAATGCTAAGGTTTAAAGTCAGTACATAATTTCATACATAGTACATATTTTGTTTAGATGAGAATTGAAAAATAATTAACAAAGGAAAAGTATTAATAAAATTTAAATAAAAATAATAATAAACGAAAAACTTCAACACAGGATTTGAATTTTTTTCGGAGCTGGTTTGAGCTGGGTGTACCTGCTACAAAATTTAACTATTCTGGTTTCATATTACATTATGGCAAGTTTCTTATTAAAATTTTAACTTTTATTACTAGTTTGTGTAAGAAGGTCGAAGAACAAATCAATCGGGGATGAATTAATTTAATTTTTTGAAATTTGAAAGAGTTGACATTTAGTTTGCAATATTTATTTCAGAAAGCGCCCAATGTTGTTGCTGTATTTTACGAGACTAGAATATTTATTTTTACTGCTTTCAAGATTCAATTATGTTTTCATTAGCGTATACTATAAATGTTTTTCTTTTATTATTTCCTTCCTAACATTTGAACAATTAGAAAGGCCGTCTTCGTATCCTAAACGTCTAGCTTGATCTACTGCTTTTACAAATAGTAGACAACAAATGGCCCTAGGTGTGATGTTTTAAGTACTGTATTCAAATTGTATACAAACAAAATCACCGAGTTTGTAAACTTTCTAATTTTTGCACCTAAACTAAACATTGCCCCTCTTGGGAGCTTGGGGTCCACAAAGCTTCTCCATCGGACTCAGTCTTGTGCTATTATCTTGGTTCAAAATTTTATTGTGTCAAAATTTTTAATTTCTTTCCTTACTGTTCTTCTCCAGGTATTTTCGGTTTACCAACACCTCTACTTCCTTACGGATTTCAGGTATGCCCGATTCTTGTCCATTTTCTTTTCTTTGTTTGTTTTAATAATCAATTATTTTTTGTCAAATTCCATAATTATTTGTTTGTTATTTTTCTAGGAGAAAAAAGTAAAGATTTGTTGACGAGAATTTGTATATTGATATATGGTTTATGAGCCAGTTTTCACTGCAATAGAGTAATAGGGCTTTCACACAGGAGTTGAAAATATTTCACTTTACATTTCTATATACGTAGTTGTGGCGATTTCCACATTTTCCATAATCTGTTGAAAGCCCCTCTAGCTTTTTTGCTCCTACTTATAATATACTTTCTGGGACCTTGTTCTTGTTTTTTGTATATTTATTCTTAAATGGAAGCAGTGCACATCTTTCTTAACTGTCTATTTTCGTTTACATATCTTCTTTTGAACGAACAAGAAGTGCGATATCATCCGCGTATAGAGATCTTCTAGCCGCTCTACCATTCGCCATCTAATTCTCCTGCTTTTTGACTTACTTCTTTATTTCGACAAGTACAGTAATACAAAGCAATGGTGAAAGGGCACAACTTCAGTTGTTTCACTCCAGTTGTCGTTCTAATTGAATCGCTTACCTAATTGTGCATTATAAAGTATGCTTAGCTCTGCTTCATCGTTCATTTCAATTAATTTTTTTTGTACTTTCTTCTTTTTCAAAGCTTCCCAAATAACTCCCCTATAGATTTTGTCGAATTCTCGCTCGAAATCTACGAAGGTAATGTGTAATGGTGACTGAGTTTTTGAGTTGTCTATAAATCCGGTCCTTTCCTAATTTCAGCTTGTTGTTCTCTTAGCTGGCAATCTATGTTATCTTCAATTCTACAAAGAATTATGGAGGCAGTAATTTTGCTTCTAGTCTTTTGTATGTTAATACCTCTCTAATGCCTTTCTTCGTTCCATTTCTGTTCTTTTATAGGATGCAATATCTCCGATATTACTTCAATGTTGCTTTAAGCAATTCAGCTGGAATTCCATTAGGGCCTTCTGTTTTCTTATTTTTCAGTTTCACCATTGCTTCTTTTATTTCTCTTAGCATTAGTGGATTTATATTAAGTGATATCCTGGTCCGTTGCTTTGGTTCTTTGGTCCATATTGATTGTCATTCACAGATATCTCTCTCTCTCTCTCTCTCTCTCTCTCTCTGTGTGTGTGCTGGTTTTGTTGTATATATTATTGCTGCCATCTTTGAATCTGATCCTTCGTAGATGTAAGTAAACGACCGTCTAAGTCGAACAAGCGGTGCCTTCGTCTCAATCCTTTATTTCATAATAAATACTTGAGATAATTGCGAGAACACAAATGCAATGCTTTACAAACATAAGACAACTTGAAGGCAAAAGAATTACATAATTCATACAATGTTACTAATTGTATTGGTCTACGCAGAATAACGTGTGAAACTACTACCTAGTTTATAGCTACTCCAAAAATAATTCGAATTATGGATCATCCAAAATTTTTTGTCGCATAAACGGGATAATTCGAATTATGGCTTAAACCGAAATTTTTCGGCTTAAGCCAAAGTTATAAGAATGTAAGTTGAAATCGATTGCGTATTAAATACCCGTTTATACGTTAATTCGAAAGTTTGGCGTAACTTTAAGTTAAATCGATTTAATTTTGCTGCTATAAACTTGGTATACGACTAATCCCCCAATTCCACTTAATATTGTTTACTCAGGACACAATAATATCGAGACATGATTACTACTTAGTCATATCCAAACAAATTGTATCCTATTATTTTATTTCATATTTTTTACAGCAACAACATTAAAAAAGTGCAATCGTAAAGTAACAATTTGTAATATTTTGATTTTTTTTAAAAAAGTTTTATTTTTGCGTGTTAATATTAAATTGAAGTAAAAATTAAAAATTTAGTGAAGTGTCAAAATACATAGTATAATTTTAATTAAACTAACAACTATCGCTAATTCGTTATTATTTAAGGATTGTTAATGCAAAGTAAATAAGAAAGAGTAGAATAAAAAATATAGTAGAGGAAATTTTGCCGTAAAAGAAAAAAAATAAAGAGAATTGAGAGTATAAGGTGCAATATCTATTATGTAAGCTTTGTTAACTGGTAGAAAACACTCAATTTTATTATTTTTAACAGTATTTGTAATCTGCAAACTAAAAATAATATTAAAAAACACCAAATTATAGTATTTACAAAAAAAATACAAAGAAGTTGAATCGGTATAAAAATTTCCAAATTCCTTTTATCCTTTTTTAGTTTTATATATTTTTTGTGTCTTCCACTTTAGAATAAATATTATTTATTTTTGTTGAAATTTTTGAAATTCGTATGTTTTTTGTACTTTTAATGAGGAAACAATTTCCCTTAGAAGACCTATAAATGTGGTATTTTAATGCAAAGCTCTAAATTGTCCAAAATTGCGTTTTTCGAAACATATGTTTTTATTAATTTATCTATTACGTTATATTTTTCTTATAATTTAATATATTCGTTTATGTCCTTTAAGTTATTTATTAAACAAAGTGCAAAAACAGTAGTTAATTTAGAACGTCATACGTAATTAATGCTTTGATTGATGACAAAAAATTGAGATCCCTTCCCCGAAACATATTGGGTTTTAATTGAATAAACCCGAACCGCCTTTCATAATATTATTATGTTGGTTATTATTACTTTTAACTTATGAGGCTCTTTTGTTATGCCAGAAAATTATTGAACGGATTTGAAATAAAATGCAAATGGCATTTTCCCTCAAAATGACTTTCTACTGCTATGCATATCGAATCTATGTAAAAACAAACCTACATAAATTCGTTCATAGATGCTTTCAATTAAACTTTTATAGCAAGTTCTAAGTAAAAACGTGTGACGGCGGCCATAGCATCTTTCTTATTTGGCATTAATTTCTAGCAATACTTTCAAAATATCGACAAAATAGCTTCATTTACATGTTTTCCTCTTACTGATGTATAAAAACCCTCTTTGCAGCACATTATTGGTTTGATATTTTACTTTTCGTGATATTCAAGAAAACCACAAAAACCACAAATAAACTGATCTTTTTCATGTTTTCTTTTTCATTTTGTAAAAAAGAGTACGTTACCTTTTTGAAATCCTAAATGCATCCCTACATTATACTGTTAGAACGAATTCCCAAATATATTAATTGTTGTGAAAAATTTATAATTAACCTTTTAACTTATCGTATCACAAACCCCAATTTTAACTGTAGTTTTTAGTCTTTCATCATTTGTTTAATAAGGATTTTCATTTTTTTCTTCATTCTAAAATAGGACAACAAGTTGGGAGATATCTGCTTCTCATTACGATACGTACCAACTGCAGGAAAATTAACTGTAGTCATCTTAGAAGCGAAGAACCTGAAGAAAATGGACGTCGGAGGATTGTCTGGTAAAAACAGTCACCGAGTCGACTCAAAAATAATCGATCCCGTTCAAAGAACGACATATAAATGGGTGCACAAAGGATCCATACTGGGCCCTTTGCAAAGATGGATCGTTATTTTTGAGTCGATAGTCAACCTCATCATGACAACACAAGATAGGTATTTTCCATTGGCAACACAATCCATTGGAGGATTGTCTGCATTTCATAACATCAAGATTCATCGTCAGCATCGATAACCAATCATTAGACACCTTCAACCCCTCCCTTTATTCGAAAAGGGACAAGTGTTGCCAATGGAAAATACCATAAGCTCTTCTAAGCTTTTACAAACAAATTTAAACAAAGAAACAACTACTTTTGAAATAAAAACAAAAACTTCACACTCTAGTAGAGATTTAAAAAAATTATTTAAAGTAAAACTAAAATAGTGAAAAACTGTTTTCATTTTATTTTCTTTTTATAGATCCATATGTGAAAATTGCAATCATGCAAAATGGAAAACGTTTGAAAAAGAAGAAGACAAGTATCAAAAAATGCACCCTCAACCCTTACTACAATGAGTCGTTCTCATTTGAAGTTCCATTTGAACAAATACAAGTATGCGAGAATGTATTATACTATCCTATGTAAAACCACCTTATTTAAAAAATGAAAGCAAACCAAATGAAAACATTATCAAGTTTACATAATATAAATGTTCTTCTGTGTTGTGTTTATATAAGCAAAATTTATGATATAATTGGATTCATATTCCTATTTTATATGCAAAATTACAATATGAACAAATTGAGATCCTATGGCTTCAAAGGCCACGTATTTATTTTGCGTTCGTTTTAATTTTGCGCCTTTCGTTTTTCCAGTTATTTTTTTTTAATTTTTTTATGTTTTGGTTTTTATTTACTATCGAAAAGCTCTATATATTTTGTGGATTTTTACGGGCTCAAATTTTGTTTTGTTTAAAGTCACGTTGGTTTCATATTATTACAAAAAAAACTCAATTTTTGTATGGCCCTTAAATAACAACCAAATTTTTAATGTTACACATTACGCTCCTCTTGAATAACACACACACCCACACTTTCCTAATTCAGGAATACGTCTTCCGTGTTTTATTTCGCATAAAATGTTTTAAGCATATCCAAATCAAACGTAATTAATTACAAAATGTAAAAGTTTGCTTTAATTGTCAACTGTAATTTAAATTAAATCTATTTACACGAACAACGAACAATTATCGTTGGCTTTAATTAAAATCCACGATCAGCAATTTTTTTATAGTTTGTCAAACCGTCACTGGCTGCTCGCTATATTATATACGCATCCTTTATTGAACGCACCCCGATGCTCTTAATTTACAAAAATATTGGTTTGCAAGTTGTTCGGTACTACCTGGTCCAAAGGAATTATCAACCTTGAAAATCACACTATTTAGACGTATTGAAGAATAAAAATTCACTATTACTAATTATTTTCACTAGAAATTAAAACAAATCCACAAAATATAGTTTTGGAAAATATATTTATTTTAATTTTGCATTCACATAGATAGACAAATATTGTGTACCCCATCTCTATTTTGTCTATAATTTTAAATTTTTCTATAAACATAAAACTGTAAATAAAGCCACAAGAAATTAGTTTCTTTTTACGTTAATTAAATCAAACCAAAACATAAAAAAACAAACGCCAAAAAAAAGAAAAGTAATAAGTGTTGCTTTCAAGTAGGATGTTTGTGTCAATGTTTTAGTTAAATGTCGATAAAATGCTTATTTCTTTTTCTATTATTTAAAACTATTTATCGAAAAAAAATGAAGCAAACAATTTTCTGAGCAGTACCTTAAATCTAGAGCCTTCTCTGATAAATTTTAGTCCTAAACTAAAAGCTGTCTGTATGTAGTCACAAATGATTCACCGAAACACAACACTGTTCGATTTTTTTTGAATGCTGTAGAGTAAATGAAAACTCCACTACTCAAAGTGCCAACAGACCACAAAAACCTGCCCTAATTTTTCTATTATTTCTAATAATTAAAAAAAACACCCTTTCTTAAATAATTAAAGACAGAAGTAGTCATACCAAAATAGAGGACGTTACGGAGCCAAAGTGTTGTAGAAGCTTGAAAATGTTGTTTGGCTGTACAGCTTTATTTTATTATAAAATGCTTTGAATCCGCAACGAAATCATTTGAGATGACTGCTCTATGTACAAATTCAATAGCCAATGTCGATTAAACTTCAAAGGAAACACTTTCCACTAGCGAGCACTTCAACAATGTTCGCATGCACCGTAAACATAACAAATCAAATAAATATATAAAAACAAAACATTTAAAGAAGAAAAGATCGCCACTGCAAAGGTGTCATCTGCTTATATTAATCGATATGCAAGCGCATCAAAACCCTGGGTTCATTCTTTTGACACTGTCTTCTGATTTGAAAAGAACAAAAACACATAGCCCAAAAATCTGTATCGATAAAACGAGTGTAATGGATCTTCAAAAAAAATCACGAATGAATCCGCAATTCCAAAATAACCCTTTGAACTGCTTGTGGGCAGTCTATGCTATCCATGCCACATCCTTATACTACTGGGCCCATAAGTCATCGAGCACTTGTGGGCCTAGTTCTTCCTTAATATCATTCCCAGTGATGACACCGAAAAATGTTAAAGAATAGGATTGAATATTATACATTTTCGTCTACCAGTATTTACTACATAAGGATACGAACACAACATCATTACTAGCATCGTAAAACTCACACCATTGCCACCTGACGATCACTGTTTACACCTCCTTCCATACCCTGTCACTGCATTTTAAACTGGATATCGAGAAACCATCTTGTTATCCAATAATAGCATTCTGCATGCACTCATTTTTCCCCATATCACATCACCACCCACTTAGTTATTAGTTTTAGCTAGTAGATACCTTCTGTTTAATTTAATGGATCACTATGTGTTTATTATTTGTGTTATATACATAGACACTTTAGTTCGATGCTTTGTATAGCGTCCCCGAGAAAGACTAGATTTTACTAAATTTTTAAAATCCTAGAAAATCCAACTAGTCATCACCGTTGTGGACTATGATCGTATCGGCACATCTGAGCCTATTGGACGAGTTATTCTTGGATACAATGCAACTGGCACTGAGCTTCGGCACTGGTCTGACATGTTAGCATCACCTAGACGGCCTATAGCTCAATGGCATACTTTGAAGGATCCTGAAGATGGAGATGGAAAGAAAGACTAGGCTGGTAAAGTAATATTGCTTAAATTTATGTGCATGAAAAGAAAGAGGCTTAGTTTCTAATGCAAAATAGCTCACATGTATGCATAAATATATGCCTAACTACCATCAGATTCTACTATCTGTAAATGGGAATTGTATGTCATGGTTAATGCAATTCAATTCTTAACCATGCCATACAATCAGTTTGTCTGGCGAGCCTGGATTGTAGTGATCAAAAGATATATAAAAAATCACTGCGACTTGAAGTTACCATATGAAAAACGTCTACCACAATGATATACCTACAGATAGAAATTTCAGCATAGTTTATTGCAAGAGACGTTTAGAACGAACTAAACATTAAAACAAAAGCATTCTTAATAATTTTCTACCGATTCAAATGCAATATTTCTAGCACAAAAGTAGACAACAATGGAATTTAAACATTTGGAGTAATTTACGAAAAATGATTATAAAAAATCTCTTTCTAGGGTACCCTTAATTTAGAGGCACGCTATTTACTGGATCTTAAAGAGAAGCAGAGCCGCAAACACGAGAAAACTTCTAGTTATTGAGAACATACTATTGATTAACTTGTTAATATTTAATGAATTCTTAATAAATTATGAATCCTTATGGCATAAAATATATTTAAAAAAAACAAAACTGAAAAGCATAAAATGGAACTGTTATGTAAATTGTATGTAAAAATCGTATAACTAATAATTATTTGTTATTGTTGATAAGAAATGATTTTTTTCTCTTTCAAAACTAATAAACAATATTCATAATATATGTGGATACTTACATATAGGTAAAAATATACATATATAAATAGATTATTATTTACAAAAAAATAACATATTATAATTGATATGTTAACTATAAATTATACGCGTATAAAATGTAATTTTGATTTTGCTTTCGTTTAAGAAAAAAACTCTAAAAATAGGTTCATTTATGATTAAAGACGAAAAGGTTTTAAAATGCGTATAATAAAAATTCTATCACAAAAAATATATAAAAAAATTATGGTAGTGATGTTTGAAATAGAAAAAAATTAAACAAAACATTCTTTGCAAACTTCAACAATCATTTGAAGGTATATATTTATTTTAAACATTACTAAAGACAAGTTAAAGATAAGATTCCTTTTTTGTCCTCTTTTACGTTTTTAATGAAAACAAACATTTTATCTAACGCTTTGCGTTTTAAATACTACCTCTTTGTAAAAATGCAGTTCGCAAATAATTAAAAAAGTTATACAACAATAACAAAGTGGATATATTTTAATAAAATTCAAATAATTTCAAAATTATTGTGAACAACAATATACAGGCCCTATAATATTAAACATCATGTATTATGTGAGTTTCTTTCAAATTATATTATCTTACACAAAAATGGAAAGAAAAAAAATATTAAGAACAATAATAGTTATATGACTTTATTAGATGTTTCCTGTAAATTTATATATAATGTAAAATAGATAACACAAAATATACAAAACCACAAGCCGGTTAAAATTGACTAGCTATCACACGATTTTCTTGATCTGACAGTCATTAATAATATCGCAATTATATAAAACAGTTTAAATACATTAAGTTGATTTTTGTCTTCCTTAAAATTGTATATTTTGGGCAAATAAAAATTAATAACGTCCATGGCTTGGTATCCGAAATTATTTGGGTTCGCACTTGGAAGAAATAAATTAATATTTTTTAACACAATATATTTGAGTATAAGTGCCAATAAGAACCCATCTGCTTAATATATCCAAAAAAATATTCCACAATCTGTTACAACTATTTTGAGTAGCCTTCATATATGGATTTTTGATTTATTTTCTCGCTCGTACCCTCGTTGCATTTCTATTTCTATCCAAAACGTTTAACATAAAAATTGCAGGTTTCTAAAATTTCGTTTCAAAAGAATATAAAAAAACGTACTATTTATTCTTATATTTACAATATTTGAAAATATTATTTAATTGTTTTAAAAGTGTGTATACGTAAAACACACGATAAGCTAAGGAACCAAAGAATAATTAATAATAGAAAGAAATGAAATATAAATAAGTGAAGAGCACATTAATCGCGAATAGTAACTTTTTTTGAATAAACAAGGAGAATATATATATTATTTCAAAGTACAAAAAGTGCGTATCAAGTTTTTCTAGATCATGTAAAGCCACATCTTAACAGCAAGATTGCCTTCAACTTCTCATACTTTTTCCATTTCTCCTCGATTACTAGTTTTCAATTCTTTTAGGTTTGTCATCTTATTGAGTTATGATAATAATGGTTTCATATGATCCTTTGCTTTTAAAACTTTTAATGAAACACGGAAAGTCTAGATCATATAACAGAACGAAACACAAAAGGATCTGTTAAGTGTTCTGCTTTATATTCCACATTGTAGCAAAATAATTATATTTACATTTATACAAATTTCAGAATCCTGCTTCAGAATATAATTTCGATAAAGATGGCATATGATTAAAGGTTCGCTCTTTTTTTAGTTAGATTACTCCAAAGCTCACGGGATGATTTCATTGGAAAGAAGCTGTACTTTCCCAAAATTGCACTGTTACACCATTTACCAGCAAGAAAATAGCTATTATTTAAAACCGAAAATCAAATAAACTTGTATATAATTATCCAATAACGACGAATAAAAATATTCTCTCTTTATTTTGACTAGTGACAAGCTACAAATGTAGGCTTCTTATGCAGAAATGCTTTTCAAAAATTTCGTTTAACGTTATTACATCAATAGGAGCACATTTTTATATTAAAGCATCCATATTTTCAGCTCAGTAAATTCAATAAAAAAATAATTTGTCAACTGAAGAATAGATTTTTTAGTAAGATCTAGAATAACTATAAGATTTTTTATCACAGATAAAAGCGAAAAGTACAGGATGCGCTAGGTTTGCTAAATAAGCACCATGCAAAATGCGAAATTACACCTTAGCAAGTAGAATCTAATATTTAAATCTTCATATATAAACAACTATCTTATCTACCAGGTAAAATTACATCACACTCATGTTATATTTATCATTAAACCGATCAGTTACATTATATATCGATCATTAAAGCGACTTGTTTACGTTGTTGCAAACCGTCAACGCTAACACGTTGGCTTAAATTTATAATAGCTTAATGGTGAAAATTCCAGAAATTATTGGATACACTAAATTTTGGAAATTATTCCAAACAATTCTGATTAAATTCGTATCATCAACTAGAATTTTCACATAAAAATAGTGACGAAAATCGTTTTGGATATTTTTTTTTAGATTGATTGATAGGGAATAATTTTAAGTTAAGGAAAAACCATCAGTATTCGGAAAAAAACATTTACAAATATAATGTATACTAATTAAATCTCCTTCAAATAAAACTATCTAGTTATATTCAATTTTGATTTTCCTAATTTTAAAAGCCATTTACTTTCGAACAAAAATGTAATTAATATTGTAAAAAGAAAAATTGAAAAAACACACTCTTCATATTATAATTAATATTGATGTAGAGGAAGTTAATTTCGATAAAAAAGTTATTACATAAACCAGAAATAATAATAATGAAGATTATTAACAAAAGATAGAAGCTATATTGTAATGATAATTAAGGATAAAAAGAAAAGAGAAAGACAAACGAAACTGACATTATAAATAAATAAATCTCTGTTATCGATTTACGCTTATAATTTTATGTAGAAAAGAGACACCACCACTCACTATCCCTTAAGGGCCCAATACACGAGCGGTCCATTTGGGCCCTTTACATTAAAAGAATTTTTTCAGAATCTTAACTGAAGACGAAGGCACCCATTCTACACATTATGAACTCTTGACGAAATTTGTACCCGTTAAAAAATTTTAAAATATATTACTCATTCATAAAAAATGTGTTTTATAAATCGAGAACATTTATATACATAAGATTTTCGGAATTCGCAGTAGGACTCCGTAAGTACTGTCTGCTGAAGGATGTACACCAACCGAGTTGTTTTATTAATCAAAGAATTTCTAGATTGTAGTTTAGTGGAAAAATGAACGTGTCGTATGTAAATTGTTTTTGGGAACCTAGCGGACCATCTCCTGGCGGTACCGACCGCACCCAGCTATATAATGTCTTATCCTGATCGGAACAAGTCGAAGGCAGGACGGCGATCATGAACTCGGCAGACCTCAAGAAACAAACCGCCGCCACAGCCGCCGCTCTGTCCGACTGAAGTGGACGAAAATATTGAAGGCGATTGCTCGCCACACTTTTTAGGTGTAAAGCTGGATGGTTGTGACCTCAAAATAATTGACGAAAACAATCTGGCGAAATTTAAGAGAATCAGCTCTTGATTGTCGATCATGGGCGTAGCAATGAATTTTTGCTGGGGTGGGCCAGATTTTAAACCACCGTTACCGACTGACCACAGGCAGATGATAAGCTAGATCAAATATTTTCTTTTTTCAACTATTTCTGTGTCATGTTGCCTCACAATTCTATCCTGTACGCTTCCTGAAACCATCGAGTGTTTAAAATAAACGTGCATTTTGGTGGACTGCTTATGTATCAAGGATTTTCGATGCTTTTGTAATGCTTCTCCTATTTTTTTCCAATTATCTTAGCCGCTTGTGACAACTTTTCGTTCTGAGCACGTAAGTTCTTTGTACAGAAGTTTCTGCAAACAAAACAGTAAACTTTGTCTTCATTGACACTATACTCAATCCAAGGACATTCTTCATAATATTTTGAAGTAAAGCATCTCTATCTGTCGGCGATTTTTTTTCTCGAAAAATCTAAAATTGGCCTCGATGGGCCAGTATGCTGCCTTACGCTGCCTGATCTTGCCACTAAAACCATACATCGTGTGTTAACACAAATTTTGAGGAAAATCAATTAAGGGTCTGATCATGTTGGAGCTGTGATCGGTGGTAACAGAGCTGTGAAAAAAGCTGTGAGTAGCGCGAATAAAGAAGTCTTACCAGTTTCTGACAGAAGCGCAAACAGAAGGTTAACAATGATTGAGGAATCAACATCCATCTTGATACTAACGATATTCGCAGAGAAAAGTAACCCAAGGTTTATCGCAGCTCTCCTCGTTGGTCGCGACGAAAGCCTGAGTCACCGCGTTGCTCCAATATAAACAACTCTATTGAAAACCTTGTATTATTTCCGCTCCGCTAGCATCGCGCTCTACTCGTTTATCGCAGCTCCAACATAATCAGACCCTAAATCGCGCAATTTGGTCGCGCGCTGTTCTAAAAGGGGCCTGTCGTGATTTTATTGCTTTTCTCGTTAAGTGACCCAATTTTCCGGGAAACAGATATTAAAATATTTTATAACTATTTTGTTAAATTCTCCTCAGAATTCAAATATTTCTCACTAACACATCCAATCGCTCAATTAGTTTTGATCGTCTAATTCATTTCATAGAACTTTTTTTTCTTTTCTCATATATCGGGCCTGTCATGAACTACACGGTGTCTTACTGAAGATGATAGGCCCATATAATTTATCTATGGTATGGTATGATCTATGGCCTCATCAAAATTTTTTTTTTCTTGTTTGAAGTACTGGGTCCAAAGGTACTGCGGCCATTTATTTGGCTTATTGTACTAAAACCCTATCTCATATTTTTAAGCCAGACCGCTTGAACAAGTTCAGCAGCCTGCCTAGTGGCTTGTCGCTTAGACTTGCATGCTCGAGCAGGGACTCCTCGAACAAGAAAACCCTGCTCCTCGCTATTGCGGGGCATTCACAGAGGACGTGGGGCAAAGCCTGAAGGAGTGGTCTTTCGTCTTTCCTATCCTCCATAAGTGGTAATTTAGGGGGCAGTGCCCGGCAATCAAGCCAACAAGGGTTCTGACATCATTTCTACTGCGTCCCAACAAATCCTTGGCCATGTTAGGAGGCGGCCCAGGAAGGAACCGGTTAGAGTTGACCAGTCCAAGCGTGGACCTCCAGCGTTCAGTATGTGTCATCAAAGTCCGATCGGCTAGGGCCCTACGCAGAAAGCTGGGAGCTGCTCCGATAGCCGGCTCTGGACCGATGAATGCAATGTAGAAGCCTTGTTTAGCTAGGGCATCCGCTTTTTCATTGCCTTTGAGGCCCCGATAACCCTGGACCCAAACAAGGGTAACTTAATTGAGAACTCCCAGCTCATCAAGAGCACGTTGGCAGTCCCAAACTAATTTAGACTTGGTCCTACGGCCCTATTTGCCGCTTGGCTATCAGAGAAGTAAAAATCCGTCCTTTTTGGTAGACCTTTCTTAAGTTCTCATGAGTGCATGCCAGTACATATAGCGTACACCTCTGCTTGGAAGACAGTTGCTAAGGTGCCTAAGCTTGTCGCTGTGCCGAATCTGGGGCTTTCGCTCCAGATTCTGGCGCCCACACCTATCTCTATTGTGAAGCCATCCGTGTACCATACTATATTTTGTAAAATTGTTTTAAGCCTTATGACACAATAAGGGGTTTTAATAAGTGATTCACTCTTATTCTGGGGTGGGCCAGAAGGATTCTGGGGTAGGCCTGGCCCACCTGGCCCCTCCCCTTGCTACGCCCATGTTGTCGATAGGTCGCTGATGCTGCTGCAAGAAAACGGCAGGTCCCTATTTTACGGCATCGGCCGAATCAGGGCCAAGGAGTTTGACATAAAAGAGGAGACTCCTTCTGGCTCACAGTATGGCCCATTGCAGGGTGCGTGCAACAGCCATGGGTAAGTAACTGCACTACACCGAGCTTGCGGGTAGCCAACTTCAGCTTTGCATGCGGTGATGTGGACTGCGACGTTCGGACCTGCGTCGTTTACAATAAAAACGCAACTGCTTTCCCCTCATAGATAAAACGTCGAGAGACCTGACAGTGGTGAAGATAAAGATTAGCAGGGGCAGCAAGAGTATGATTATTTTATGCTCACCATACCTCCCTACGGCTCCAAAGACGCATCACCATCCAAGCAACTCACTGATATCAAAGAACTCAAGGGGGACTCGGACTCGGGTAGAGGTAGAGAAATCCGCCAAAAGCGCGGCGCTGCTGCGGCTGCGGCTCCATTTCGTACCTTTTTAGTACTTTTTCACCTAAGCCTTGTCGAAAAGTACCAAATAAGCACGAAATTAGGCCAATTTTAACATAAACATTTGCTTATAACTTCAAAAGTAAAAGCCGTAGCATAAAAATTGTTCAGACATTGTTGAAGGAAAATTGTCCAAGCTTTCTAATTTTGTAAAAAAAGTTATGGGTTAACTACGTGTTTTTTGGAGAAAAAGGTGGTTTTAGTTGAAATTTTAGTTTAAAAAAACAAAATTTTGACTTTGAAGTAACATTTTTTCTAAAGGGGATGACATAGGTTTATGCTATTGATATCAAAATAAATAATGAACATTTCTCTAAAAATTGAGCCTAATTACATTGCTCTACAATAAATATTTGAGGAGTAATGAATGTTTAAGTAAATTGAAAAATTGTCCAACCGTCTTTTCTTAAACACCATGTATCTCAGTGGATAGGGCCGATAGCCCTATTCTCTAGAACAATTTTTTTCTCCAAATACATGCAGCCCCCTAACGGATTAGCCACTTAGTGCAAAACACCCTGTAGAAGAGATTCCGAAAACGGGAATGCTATCAGACCGCGTGCCCGTTAAAATTCTAAAATTTGCGTTGGCTTCCATACACACACAAGATTGATAACCTGGACTTTTCCTCAAGTATCGCAGGGTGGACTAGTATGGTTCACTGATGGCTACAAACAGACACAGGAGCGCCGGAATCTGGAGTGAAAACCAGATTTAGTAGAGCGATAAGTCCAGACGCGCTCGCAACTATCTTTCAAGCAGATACTGGTATGCACTCCTGAGAACTTAAGAAGAGCCTACAAAAATAAACGGATCTTTGTTTTTCTGACAGTTAAGCGACAATCAGTGCAAAAAAGTCCCGTAGAACAAAGTCTAAATTGGTTTGGGACTATCAGCGTGCCCTAGGTAAGCTGAGCGTTTTCAATCAAGTTATCCATCGGGGCTCCAAGGGCAATGAAAATGCAGATGCGGCTAGACGGGGCTCTGACATTGTATTCATCGGTCCGGAACCGGCTATTGCAGGACCCACCTTTTTGCTGAAGAAAGCCCTTGCCGATCGAACTTTGATGAAACATGCCGAACCCTGGAAGTCCGCGTCTGGACTGACCAAGTCCAAGCGATTCCTTCCTGTTTCGTCTATTAACGCTGCCAAGGAATTGTTGAGGTGCAGTAAAAAGATTGCCTGGTCACTTATTGGCTGTATTACCTCCCGGACACTGTGCCCCGAATTACCACTTATAGAGAATAGGAAAGGCTGGAGTTTCTCTGTGAATGGTCGTTTGACAAGACCCTGCTCGAACATTCAAATCTAAGCGATAAGCCATTAGTTCTACCGCAGAACCTGTTCAAGCGAGTGACCGTGGTACTTTTGGACCCAGTACCAACAGCAAAAAGAAAACAAAAGAAAAAGAGAGATACGAAAATACAGAAAATCCATCATTAATATCGACATTGAAAAAGTTTTCGGCGATAAGGATCTTAGAGTATTTTAACATATCGATACCCTCATTCTAATACCACGTACGAGAAAAATTCAAAATTTTTCAGAAGCAAAAAACTGCTTTTTATTTCTTCTGAAGTACTTACCGTTATTATATTTTATAGTACGACCATAGAATTTTGTTTTGTTGTGACTTTTTCTTTCATGGTTTTGTAACTGCTGTGTAGAGAATTGCAAAATACATAATAATCTTTCACAAAAAAAAATTCCATAAAATGCTCATACGTGGTATTAGAAAGAGGGTATCGATATGCAAAACTCACAAAAACTGTTTTTATTTTAATTAAAAATCGCAAAATTTTAACAAGTATGTAAATACAATTAGGTATATATATATTGTTTAAAATAAAACATCTGTTATATTACATACACTATTTATCGTAGTATCGATTCTTCATAGCGCGGTATTTTTTAAGCGCATAAAGAGCCTCCAATTCCTTTACCATATATCTCCCATACGCTAACAACTGCTTGATTCTCTTTGGATCAGTTTCGTGGGCGTTCTTCATAAAGGCTTCGTGGACTTTCAACCGAAATTTTTGAGGATCACCTGGATATTCCTTTCCCATATGTTGCAGCTGAAATGCCGTATACAAATTTCATAAATAAATTAACATAAGAAAGATCGTTCGGATTCCGCATATAGAGCCAGGCGGTGAAGTATATTTTTTGCCTAAAAGTTAAAAAAAATGCTGACCCTGATATATTTTTTTTAATTTGTTCATTGAATAGTGTTCTTTAACCTCATGAAAAGTTATCACTTGCCGGAGTGGAGGAACCCCAAAAAAACCACCCTCTAAAAAAAATTCCGTTTTTGACTAATACCTCTTAAACGTCTTAAACGGTAAGTTTTCTCATAAAATAGTATTTACAAAGTTTGTAGATTATGCGATTATCTACAAAAAACGATATACATTTCCCCGTACAAATTGCCATTCACGAGGTATCGCCGTTTTAAAGATTTAAAATACTTATTTGCGACTTGTATAGGTCATCAGACGTTCAATAAATCCTTTGTTGGACTACGTGGCTAATATTTTCAGGGGTGATTCATGGATGTATTGGAGAAAAAAATTGTTCCAAAAAGGGGGGCTATCCAAACTATCAACCAAACTACAGGGTGTTTACGAAAAAAAATTTATTTTTTTAAAATTTACTTAAACTTCAATTAATCCTCGACTAATTATCGTAAAGCAACAAAATTAGGCTCATCTTTTAGGTAAATGTGTATTCTATAATGTGATATAAAGATCGAAATGTTGAGTGACTCCGTTTTGAAAAGTTGAGGATTAATGTGTGAGCAAAATCCCAATATACTTCGTTTTTCAGCATATTGCCCATACTTTAAACCTACATATCTTCTAAACGGAGTCACTCAACTTTTTGATCTTTATGTCAAATTAAAGAATACACATTTACCTAAAAGATGAGCCTAATTTTGTTGCTTTACGATAATTAGTCTAGGATTAATTGAAGTTGAAGTAAATTTTAAAAAATTAAAATTTTTTTTCGTAAACACCCTGTATTTTAGTGGATAGTATGGATAGCCCCCCTCTCTAGAACAATGTTTTTCTCCAAATACATCCATGAATTAGCCACGTAGTCCAACAAAGGATTTATTGAACGTCTGATGACCTATACAAGTCGCAAATGAGTATTTTAGATCTTTAAAACGGCGATACCTCGTGAATGGCAATTTGTACGGGAAAATGTATGTATATCATTTTTGTAGATAATCGCACAATCTACAAACTTTGTAAATATTATTTTATGAGAACACTTACCGTTTAAGGTGAGAAACACTATTGGAGCTTTTCTGCCAGCTTGAGCTTTTGGCATATGGAAAACCACGCATCTGGTCACAAACAGCTTCAGATTTTCGGTCAGCCGAAATGCCAATTTTCGGTCAGCTCGAGCTTTAAAAATTTTTAAATTTTCAGCTGGCTGCTGTCATTATCTTTTATTGATCTGTGCTTCGCTAAATGGGGGAAAATTCAGTCTGCAAAATTTTATTTTATTTACAAGCCAGCAGAAATGCTCCAATTGTGTTTCTCGCTCAAGACGTTTAAGAGGTATTAGTCAAAACGGAATTTTTTTAGGGGGTGGATTTTTTGCCCCCCCCCCTCCTCCCAGCAAGTGATAACTAAATTAAAAAATATATATCAATGTCAGGATTTTTTTTGAACTAAATAGCTCAATTAACTGGCCTAATGATAAAAGCGTAGCTACTAGGTCTGTTCCAATAGAAAACCTGTCCTGTCGTAGCCTGCTAAAAGTTACTTGATTGGTGGGGGAAAATTTAGTCAAAATCCCGAAAAGTGAAGGAACGCTTTCTGGGATGTTTCGTGCTAATCAAGAAGACCATAACCTAAAAATCACTTGTGTCTTCAAAATAATGACATAAAACTATTGAAATTAATAAATTATTTATGAAATTATTCAAAATCTTGTAGTAAGGCACCAAATGAAGAAATTATTTTCAGCACATCGTAATCATTTTGGTTTGACATGACAAGTAACAGCTGTTTTGACATGTTGAAAACGTCGTAAGATTTCACTCCACCTAAAAATCTCCTGCGGTTTCTTGGTCGAGGGGAAGTAAAAATTTCCCCGCTTTTCCGAGCATGAGATTCTATTGGAACAGGAATTGGGTGATTTCTTGGTCCCGCGGGATCCCGCATTCTCTATTGGAACAGACGGATTGTTTACAAACTAATTATTTTATATTTAAAACCCTCATTCTGTACTAACAGTTTTATACAACTGAATTACTTTCGGCCTTAGCGACATTTTGAGAAATCAGCATCCACAATAATCATCTAAATTATAAATTCCAAATTGTTTTTATTCGTTTCGTCACATAAAGTTTACATAAACAGTCCAAATTATAAAGTTTATTAGACAAAAAACTAGTTGCTGACTTAAACCCACTGACATATTTCTATATGTCATGACAACCAGATGATAGCGCACTGACATACCGACTCTGCTGCCACTTAACAGGGATCCATACCGGCAATTTTTCTCTTCCTGCCGAAATTTTATTACTAGCCTTTAAACGGTTGGCAATTTCATTTTTAAAAAAATGCCTACGCGACTCGTATCAGAACAAAAATTTTGCAGCGTGCAGCAAAATCAGAACTTGAGATGAACATGCTTTGTTTGCACATTTTTTAGGTTCTGAGATGGCCTATGCAGCGTGCTGCAGTCCGTATCAGAATCAAGTTGCAGCAGCTGTGCATCAAACACTTGAAATCACAGCTAAAACTTAAATTAAAATTGTCCGCTTATTTATTTGTTTACATTAAGGTTTTTATGCGTTTATATTCGATACAATTAACTAAATTTAAATATATAACACATCAGTTATGAATTAAAGCACATGTGCTCTCTATTAGTACCTACCAGTTCCTTCTTTATTTACCACACACGAGCCAATGCATTGGTCAATTCGAACTGTCAATTGTCAGTTGGTTGGTCAAGGAAGGGGATCGGGGTGAAGTTTACGGAATTGCGCGCCCTACCTGGCAAAATGAACTACCAATTGACGTAGGAACTAAGCTTCATGGGACTAAGCGCGTTAAGCTCCACCCAAATAGAAAACACTTCTAGATTTCCTATGCTCCAATTTAATGGGTTTGCTATATACACCGTTAAACATTTAAACATAATTTTATCCAAAATTCTTTTACTGAAAAATTCAATTGTATTGTAAAAATACTATAAAACCATTGTTACCTAACTTATTAAGTAAGTTGTCGCTTAAAAATATATACATGTAAATATAATCACAAATTCAGGGATAAACAGGTTAAACTTAGCCTTCGGCATCAACCAAATTCAAATCCAAGAACATCCTCTAAGCTATAATCAAACAGCTTAAAATCATCTTGATAAATTTCATAAAGGCGACGAATAGCTCCGATGGGAATGGGATCAAAATACTTCCTTAGTTGACTGCGGGTTCCGGAAGATTTGTGCCCGCTTGGGAATGTTAAATTCTGAACACCAATTAAGTACAGTGCTAGGGCAGAATCATCTAGCATAGTCTCATATTTACCTTAAAGTAGGAGACATACATAAAAGCAAGCGTTAGTTAAGAGCATACCTATAACGTTGTACTTCATAACGCACGGATGACACAATTTGGCAGCCGGCTCCCAATGTTCATTAAATGAATGATTTGATTGGTAACTCATGCTAACTTCAGGTGTAAGAAGGTACTGTAGGAATTCTCCAAAAGTGACGTCATGGCCATTTTGAAGAGATTCATTTGTTGGATTTACCCGAAAGTTCTTTATTATAATCTTTCCTATTCTTGTCTGAAAATAACGAGAACTTGGGCTGTTTCCTTCTAATTTATTTCTATACGCAGACAAAAGGCGTTCAAAAGGATGTCGGACTAAAATAAATTTAGTGTATTCAGAGAGTACTGCTGTCCTGCTTTCTACTGGTAGAGTGCTGAGTCTTATAAAGCTTAAAGAATACTTTAAAAATTTTATCAAATGTCCTTTGCAAAAAATCCTTACCGTGCAGGTGAGTGAACTAAAGATGCTGGTATCTCTAAAGGGTCAGTTCCGTTTGTCCATTCTCCTGTCAGGATCATCAAGACTCTTTTCCAATTCGTACAAGCAACCTACAGAAAGTATATTAGAAATATTTCACAATCACGTCATATTTGATTTCCAGTAAGACGAAATAATGAGAACTCAAATAATCGATACATATATGTATATCACAATTTCTACATCATAAAAAGTGCATAAATAAATCGCTAAGTACACACCAGTTAAATAGTCTGATATACCGCAACTAATCTTAATAACATAAAAAATTTAGAAACTTGATAACCGATGCCACGAAACGCGATTTAAAAAATAGAAGTAATATATTTACATAAACCTGTAATGCTTAGTAAACTTAATGCGCGGTCGGAATGTAATCCGGCTTCCCAAAGTCAGCAAAAGCTTTATGGGTTTTTTGTAGAAAAACTGAATTTACGACTGACTAAAGATTACTACTGACCTTCGGAACGTAACAGTAAAGGAACTTATGCTTAGCGTCAATCAGCATGTGATCCAAGTGCTGTCCCCGTAAATCGTCAATGATTTCATTGGTGAAATTTAGGGTTTGACACATTTTCTGAAGGTATTCCTGCCGTTGGATGTTAATCGCTTGTGTGAGCTCTAGTCCATGTTGAGTGATCTTAACGTTATTGTTATTCTCTTCTTCAAGGCATAAGCCAGGCGTGAATAATACTAATAGCACGAATATTGAGTTTTTTTTGTTCCCGTTTCTTCTTTTCCAGCTAGTCATGTTCTTGAATAACGCTCCGAAATCTTGTCATCCGTGGAAGTGAATGCACGTATGCCAACATGGATTTAAAATTTATTTTTTGACCTAACGCCGTAAGGTAAGCGTTTCACTTTCGAACGCTTCACAAATTTTAAAATCGATTTGTTTACCACTCCGTATCTACTCAGCGACTGACGATCGTCTGTTAGAAGCTGATTTTCACAAGTCAGCAAATATGTTCGCCAAATATAACGAAACGAAACGTTCGTCTGAGTGAGGCCCGTTGAGCTTTTAGACGGATATCGCGCGCTGTTGAAGTATTTTTCTTTATCTTTCTTCTGCTGAAGCTCGAACGAATGTTTTATAGCTTTTTTAAGGTCTATCACTGTGGCTTTCGCCTCTGGAATCTGCAAAAAAACAACCAATTTTCAGCGTTTAAAGTTTCAAGTATTGAATTTGTGTGAGCGTACAATTACTCTTAACGTTGGGAAATTTTCACGCTCCACGAATACAGTAAAAACCTGTCCTTTTATTAATGAGACCTATAAAATATTTCTACCGTAAGTTCAGGATAGGGAAAACATATAACATCCATGGAAAATTAATTAAGAATCCCCAATGTGGTGTTCATTTTTTTTATTAGACTACCCATTGGAATTATTTACCTGTGCTTCTACTTCCTCTAACGACACAAAGCCCGAAAGATCACTAAGAACAGCGTCTTCATCTAATATTTTGTGGAGAACAGTGTCGGTGGCTTTGCAAAGTTCCGCATGGTCCTTAGTAGGTTCTTCGCAATCATTGAGCAAATACACCAAATTATTCAGTACTTTATTAGAGCCGTCACCTGTTTCTTTCCCCACAAAATTATCACACATGCTAAATTCAAAAGTTCACGGATTTTTATATCTTTTGCATTGCTAACAATATATATTCACCTCTTATGAGATAAACTGTCATTCCACAAATCAAAACAGTTTCTCTTTTGACACTAGCATCGATCGAGTCTCGAAATTTACCCCGGTGTTTTCGCTGGCAATTATTTTTGGCTCAATGGCAATAATGATTGTGAGAGTCTTATCCGGGGTCTCCACCGGCAATTGGTAATTCCGATTTAAATTTTTTTACCGTTGACACTGGCAGACATAAATTAGTAATATTAATTGTATTTATGTATTTGTAATTAGCAGAAACCGGTAAAGGCAGTTTTTAACAAAATAATATCTTTAATTTTATTTACCTGCGTTTCTTTTTGCTTCTTTTCATTTTCCGACATGTTGGTTTCAGTTGCCTAAGCAATCATTACCTTAGTAATATTTTCAACGATATTGCTAGAACAATTACCCCTGGAGTCCCCGCTTAAAAGTCAATACAAGAATTTTCTAATTGGTATAAAACACTATGAACAAAATAACATTGCGCTTCAAAAAATTGGTTTTCATATGGCCCATTTTACACGATGAAACACGAAACAAAAAGTTTCATGCAACTTTGCTCGGTTTGATGGGGAGAGGAGAGAGAGGGTTTGAGGAAACACGTGTTCATTCCAGCCCTCTCTCCTCTTCCCTTCAAACCGAGCAAAGTTGCATGAAACTTTTTGTTTCGTGTTTCATCGTGTAAAATGGGCCTATTTGAAACATATTTTTGGCGTTATAAAGTTAATCGTAAGTTGAAAAATTTATACAGAGTGTTCAAACTGCTAAAACGTTGTGTGTAAATAAAAATGGTAAAATTTCCTTAAAGATATTTGTATTTTGATTAAATTTTGCTATATAAAAATATTTAAATATGTATAGGTTATATAATTAAATAAATAATGCACTTATAGTGTATTTGTTTGGGCGATAAACGGATGCTGTATATTGTCCTCAGGTATAAAGGGAAAATAAACATTTTTTATAGCTTTAAACACTACTTCTTTATTATTATTAATTAATTTAAATTTCCTGTTAACATTTTAGCTTATTCAATTTCTTCTTTTTAATTTTCAAGAATTATGTACACACTTATGCGTTTTCCCGATTAATTTATACAAAAGAAAACTATCAGATAAAGAAAACCAGAAGCAATTGATAATTATATGTATCTTGCCGTTTTCAAATCAGTTAACCTTTTTAATTTGCTGTATACAATGTAATTCAGCAACCACGAAACTCATTTGGTAAAGGGAGCGGAGATTGGCTGGTCGAAGACTAATCTGCAGGTCCCAATATCAAGCTTGTGCAAAATTTGTTAATGAAGTATTTCCTCTGCGATGTGTTGATCACTTGAAAGTCTATTGCGCAAATTGAAGTTTTCTACACAAAGCAGGTCTCGTTAAAGGTTTGGTCATTCCCATAACGATTAATATTCCTCATCTTAGCGTGTTGAGTTTGCCTGGTGGGAATTACCTACAAAAAAAGTACAGTAATACTAAAAATAAATTTATATTGAAAAAAACATTTTATTTTTGGTTAATACCAAATTAAGTTAATACCTGTTAAATGAAAATATATCGTTTGCATTGCTTGCGAGTTTCCCCGCATCCTCATGCATCTATTTATTCCCGCCTCCTATTCTATCTATTTTATTTTTCGAGCTACGCTTATTACTGAGCATTGCACCATGATATGAACGAGATGACGGAGCGGTACTAAAGGGTGTGACACCTGGGGTCTTATTCTCTATTACAATACTCAAATGCTTTTTATTCGAAACCAAAATGTTTCCATATTCCCTATTACATTATTGTTTCCTCTAGTAGAAATGTCCCAGAAAAAAATACAAAATAAGTATAAGAGGTTTCAATTTTGTCCCCCATACCTAAAGAGGATAACCCAACCGTCCACTCCTCGTAAATTTTTTCCAATGGGGTTATGCCTTTTTGCAACGTCGGGTTGTTTTTCTTTAGAACCTACTAAGTTAATAACAAAGCGATTTCAGTTATTTTATTAATTGCTCGTTTGTCCTTGACCTTTCAAGGAAAATTCTAACAATATTGTTAGAGCTTCGAGTGGAATTTAATAAGTTTTGTAATAGAGAGTATTATTTTGGCAGTTTTGTTAGAAATTAAGGCCCCTGAGCTTAAACTTTCACATTAAAACTACTTATCATACTTAATATGAAAAAATATGAACACCTTTGAAACTATTGTGGCAGGTTGTCCCTCATATAAACTCGTCTAGACCCCATCAGAAAATAATTTTACCTCAACATAAAATACGGCAAAATCAAAACAAAAATCTTCCTTTCATATTAAAGTTGCATGAAATTATTTTCATATTTTAATAGCTAATATTTTTTGACAAAACAACAGTTTCATTTAATAAATTTTTCCGTCAATTTGTTTTTGGAGAACATGTTTTTAGTGAACCCCAACAGAGCTTCATATTAAAAAAATACGTTGTGCTTGACAAAGCAATTTTTATTTTATATTTCTTTACATTAAGAGAAAGAGATTTAAAAGCTTCGAATCTTGTTTTTACAGCAGAATGCTGAAATGGGAATACCTACTCAATCGGACAGGGTATAAGTATTTCGGAACGTCTCATTATGCAATGAAAGATTCGAAATTGAGTTCAAAAATAAAACATCCCGCCATTATGTGAGATTGTAGAAAACGTAAATCACAAAAATAGACTATGCCCTGGGTACCATTTAAAATTTCTCCCAGAGTTTGCGTGCTTATGTCTATTTTTGTTGCAAGGGACTTCATAGTTCTTCTTCTGTCATGTTATTCTCAATTACCTATCTTCGAGGGACAGTAAATTTGCCATTAACATCTTTTTCAAATGTCTAACCCCTAACATTGTGAGTTCCTTTTAACCAACCTGCCTCGCGGATAATTTCTCACTAATCATTTCAATATTCGTAGAACTGCGAAGGAATTCCCATGGCAGCATCCCACTTATTTGTTTACCGTTTCATCGCCAAGTTGGAAAAGGGGAATTCTTTGGAGATATGTCGCCAAGAAAAAGTTCCACTTGGCAGCGATGCTTAAGCGGACACCAATCAGACTAGCGTGGTTGTCAGATTATCTTAATTCATAAAAGGATAATCTGCTTTAATGTCTAAAAAAGCATAGCATGCGTATTTGGAATGCGATTCAAAACTATGATATAACCGGAAAGGGGATAACCCAAATTAAATCAGAAGAACAAGCGCCTTACAGTCTGAAACGCCGCCAATCGCTTCAGGAAATTGTTGGCCCCGGGTGGGACTTTACTTCGATCCAATGTATACCCCCGTTTTTTGGCACTAGTCACTGGAAACGAAGCGTGTTCAGTTGTTTCATAGTGGCGCATTCATAAAATTTTTGGCTGGGCACCATATACCGCGACATCTATCAAACGCACTTTGACTTATTATTGGCCGCCAACATAAACAAGGTTATCAGATGTTTCACCTGACAACAAGCTGATTGTTTTTGATTCCATAAAACGAGTGACTGGCAATATTATCGAAACATTTGTCTTTAAAAAATAAATGATGCTTGATTCACAGCAATAGCAAGGGATGCAGGATGTCAAGGGTACATACCGACATTACTTTCGGCTAGAGCATCGCCAAAAGTTTAACTTCCTTAACTTGGTAAACAACTTTCGGATATTTTATCCAGATTATGCTCAGCGAACTGTAAAGTACAAAGCGACAAGGATCCAGGCCGATAAGGCTGTTTTCTTACTAAATATAAATCACGCTGCATACCAACAGCAAACGCAAGTCCGAGCTCCCAGTCATATTTATAGGGCTCCAAGCGCAGAGGATATTTGTCATCGCTGAGGGTGGCTCCTTTTGAAGCGAAAATACTTATTTAATTTTTTTTTAAATCGATTGCAAATTCGTTTGAAGAAAACTTGGTTAGAGTACATGTGTTAGATATATTATTATGGTTGTTTTGAAGTGTGTTTGTTAAGATTAACATTTTAGTTTTACAGTGTGATATTAACAATACTTCTGTAAATCAACTAAAAGTTTAAAAAGAAAGCGAGTGAAAAATCGACTACCGTAAAAAATAGAGAATTTTACATTTAAACATATTCTTAAAACATCAACGGTTCGAATCTACGTCGAAGTTTCAATATAATTAATGCTTTTATACGCAAACTTGCAACAAACTTGAATTTCAACCTATAGTAAAAATTTACGAAATTGAAAAGATGAATGCACTGCAGTTTGCGTGTTTGCCATGCAATAAAAACAATCTAAAAGACCAATGTTATAGCATAGGAACCACTCGTACAGACACCTTAAAGAAGGTATTGGTAAACCCTTAAATACAATTAGTAGAAAAGGCAAAACATAGTTACAAATAGTTGCTCTGCCTGAAAATTATCTTTTAATTAAATCGCGAATCTAACAAACAGAACAGAATTAAAATATTTAATACTAATGAATCTAAGGTACTGCACATATTCAATGTAGCTATAAAATACCTTATCGGTCGTCTAAACTAAAGCATGTATATTATTGCATGTTTAATATATAAAAATATCGAACTTCTAGTTGCAATCTAAAAGTTTATCGCAAGCACTTCAATTACTTTTTCCGCATACATTGAATCTTAGTTCCCGTCTCTTCTTTAGATAGTCACCATATATAAATCACACTCTTGCTTGAAAAGTCGTGCTAGATCCCAATTTCTGTAAAATTTCAACCAATACATTTCTTTGTTGAAAACAAAGATATGTATGCGAATAGAAGAATCCCAATGGTCCAAAAATTTGTAAAATGTTTCAGCAATTTTTCTCATCCTCTAAATTCGGCAATATATTACCATTCATTCAGGGAGATGCGCAACCGGAGAGGGTGTTTGTTTTGTTCAAGTAAAAACTGGGGGCAGAAAGAGAGTTGAATTGCTGAAGTAAACGAGACTGCATACTGACCCCACTCCTGTATAATTCGAGCTGAAAATTTGTTTATTTCGTTTCCTACGGAACGGAGGCTTCCAACCATTTGAACCTAGTATAATGGGGAAGATGTAGTAGACTTCATTGGACTCGGAGAACGACATAAGTTAAAAAGTAATTTTTTTACAAATTAAAACTTGTTTTGGCAAATCACGAAACAAGTTTAAAATTCACAGTGAAAATTAAACGAGAATGTTAATTGCATTCGTTCAATTGTAATTAATTAATAGAAAATTTGTAGCATTACTTTTTGATATCAGGCTCCTTTAAAATTCGGATATCATGAAATCAATTAGGAGACAATTCCGTGGTTGGTCGAGATTCGAAAAATTTGGCTGCATAAAAGATCTTCCCACTAGACCAAGCCAAGGACTAGAGATAAAAACTTCCACGACCACTGTCTTTAGTGCCGAATTATGTAAATAAATCTTCAGATTACTGAAGGGCACAATTTTCTTTGTCCAAGAGCCGGGGTTTCTTCGCAGTCGTGAACAATAATTTCGCGGCAGGTTTTTATGTTTCGGACATTTCCTTTGAATTTATTCAAAATAATTGCATATCGTTAACTGAAATAAAGGAAATACTAAGATAGGAAAAAATATCTGGATCAAAAAATTATTTTTAATTCTTTTGCCATATGCAAACTATTTTTGGGTTTTGAAAGACCTTTGTTTATTTGTCAGGTATGATTTTAAGAAATTTTAATGATATAATATAAGAACGAAATTGGTCTTATATGCAACAAAAAAGTTGTCGTTGTTATACCTTAAGTGAGTTAACAAGAAAGTCTATTTTATGCTAAAAAAGTTATTGGGCAACACGAAATTTTTTCAATAAATTTTCTGTTCTTTGCAGGATTCAAAAAAACTGTCTGATAAAATCATGAGTTTTGAATTCTACCAAAATATACTATATTTTATTTAAATTTCATCAAATTTTCCTTCAAACGTAAAGGAAATTGTCATACTGTAATTAGTTGATTCCGCCTGTTGTAATGCTTGCCGTTTTTCCTAACTTATGCTTGAAATCATTTGCGTTATTAAAATTTAAGCTATATTATTACATAATAATTCAAAACACCAACTTCCAGACAGAAAATTACTGCTCTGAAATACCGCTTACCCAAACCTGTGTTAAGTGTACTTATACATCAGAAACTTGGTGATTAGGAATTTTCTTTAGTTAAGCTAATTCTGAGGGCAATTGAAGTCATGCATAAACTGGTTCTCTATTTCCATACTGAAAAATATACCGCAAATGTATAGTTTAATAACTACTAACAATGCTAACTTATCAAAATATTAAACAGTGTTACAGCCCTTTTCAATATAGTTTCAATAAGTTGAACAATTTATTTATTTCAGATATAATTCCATGAGTTAACACTATCACAAAAGGCTATGTTTTTTTTAATACACCCAAACGAAGAGATTGATAACAACGCGACGATATCCTTCTGTAGAAACGAAAGACTTCAAGTAGAGAACTCGAAAAAGGATTTTCGCCACAGTGAACTTACCTTGGAGCTTAATAATTTGAAGATGGTGTGATTTAACTACTTCTAGGCCAAAGAAGTAACAAAACACACTGAGTCGAGGCAGCTGCAACGGCAATTATTCCTATGAGCTAGCTCTGTATCTCTGATTACTCTACTGTTTATGGATTAATTTACTGGAGATATCTTCGTGAGTACTAATTAATTTAGATTAATATGTGATTAAGTAGTACGGCAGCTGAATTATTCCTTAAATTAACTTTAACTTGTATACACGAACTCACTACACTGCTACACTTCAACAAACTACGGAGCCTTATGAAATTGTCTTAGTTTTTCTTAGCACTACATTTAATTGAATTCAAACTTTTTTGTGTTTTAACCGGTTTCCTCTGAGTATCCGGAATCAGTGTTTCTTGTACGGATGATGAGCGCGTTTAGTCGAACGTCGCGTCGTTGGCTGTTACTCTTCCTTGCGGTAGTTACTAATGCCAAATAAATTTTTATCACTTGTGTCCATGTGGAAAGGTATCATGCGTTCCAGGTTCTTTTGAAAATTTCTGAGTTTGGCTACCACATCAGAATTCCTTCACTGCAGCCAACGGCGAATTGTGGAAGAAGTTATATTGGCGATGGTGACGAACAGCGGTGAAGATAGGTCCTCATCGTCTTTACTTTTCTTGCCTTTCTGGGAGTTCTTTTCCTGCCTTATGTCCAAGTTGGCTACGACTGGCCATAGAAAAAGGGCCGTTGCCAGTCAGCAGGAAGCCAAAATACCCAGACCGTAGCTCTGGCCAAGATTCCGAACGCTATGTCGTCGATGGTTAAGTATAGGAAAAAGAATTTTTTTGGGTGCGTCACAACCGTGCCCGAAGGCACGATTGTAGCGCACGCTGCCTGTGCCAGAAGCGGCACAACACTGCACTGGCAAACAATTTGCAAACAACTGGCTCAGCTCCAAAACCTCGGACGTCCCCAAATCGGACGCTATTTAGGTATTTGTGTTCGAAAGCGCTTCCAACAATCCACGATTACTTTAGGTGGTTCCCTTCCGCGAAAGCTTACGTTAGTGGCAGCTTTCGGGTCTTTACATTGAAGTTCTCGCGCGAATTCGCATGCACATGGGGAGCAAGATGAATGGGCACGAATTTTCCGAGGGCATGCACACTAGACACAAGCCGGAAAACCCAATTGCATTTGTTGGGAAATGGTGAAAGAGCAGTAAAGCGCGCGTCAAATGCGCTGATATGGGGACTCTCATCGGACATATAAACTTATGTTTCGACGAAGTCTTTGGATGACAGCGACTTCTTGGCCCTCTCTTGTAGGATTTCTGTCGACATTCGCCTTGCATGCGAAATTGGACTGCAGGAAAAACTTTATTTACGTAACGGCAGCCAAGAGGGCGTTTTTTTGGCTGCTTTCTATAAACTGGCCCAAGACAAAATTTTTAGAAACTAGAGACAACGTGACTTGGGCGCTCATTCTGTTTTATCTGATTTAATTTCTTTTGTTTACTTATTTTAGCGAAATGTGGCTTCATGTATCTCTCAAGAATTCACTGGATCTCGTAGCCCATCCCAAGAGAAAGAAAACCCACCGAATCCAGTTTGTGCCTCTCATTATGATAGGCGCATGTTTGTGGTTATATCCTCCACGTGCTTCCTGCCGAAGGATTTCCATACCATGCAGGCCTGCTTTTTCTATATACCATTAGTTCCTCGCCTTTGAATTACGGCTGCTTTTGGACGTAGATATCACCATTAGCTCCATGTAATGATTATGATATACGGCGACCGCATACACTGCACGGACATGTCGGTGTTTAAGTGGTAGCCACCCGTTTGCAGAGGATGTTTCTAACATTTTTGGGTGGTTTATTGTTAAATGATCTGAAGAATTATTAATTTGCAGAAAACCTGTATTTAAAGGTACACGAGTAAAATATATATATAAGCTAAAAAGTGTTTTTAAAAGTATCCAAACTATTGCAGTAAATTAACTAATTTTTACAATTTTGAATAACCTCTGTAAAAATAAATTAACCAGCATGAGTTTATACACAATTTTAGATTAAGGTTGATCTTATTTCTGTAGTGAACTGCTTTCTAGCGTGTAGGTCACTTTATCGCTTAGGTGGGCCAGTTATAGAAGACATCACACGCTACTAGTTTTACTGTAAAAGACTTCCGAGTAGAGAAAACATGGTTAAACAAAAAAACAAAATCGGTTGTGTCACGTTCAAGTAAAGTCGGGGTTTATTGTCAACACATAATCAGAACAATGGCTATGAGAAACGAATCACTAGTATATCATGGATTTTAATATAATAGCAGCTCCAGTAAATCGATTCAAACAAAGGAATTTGACTTACCAAAAATTCTATTCTGTTACAATGTCAGAATTGACACCTTGACATGTTTAGATATAGTACAAAAAGGGTTATCAAACTTATCGGAGACGACATCGTTTGCTTAACGATCGACACTCTGAGCCACCATAGGAATGTAGCAGCCCTGAAAAACTTCTATCGCTGCTATCATAGCGATTGTGTCACCGAAATAAAGGCTCTTCTGCCTCCACAGCAATTTGACTAACGACTACGAATGTCGTCCTTTATCTTATATTCTGCAGTAATCATTGTTCCTAAATATATAAAGTTATCTACAATTTCCATTTTATGATCGTCAAGTTAATAGAACTGTGCCAAATGACGACAGATTCAAATTCTAGCCTTCGCAGATGACATAGTCGTAAATCGTATCAAAAACAGACAACCATTAGGATTAAGCAGCAAGCTTGACGATCATATACTTACTACGTATACATGATGAGTTGAACTCAGATTGAACCCGAGTCCAACTACATGTAGACGCGAGTCGAGTGGAGTTAGGGTCGACTGAACTCGACTCAGCCCTACTACCTGTGTTGAGTTGAAATTATGCATATAGACGCGAGCTCAGTAGTTGAGTAGTTGGACTTAGTTGACAGCAGCATCTGTTTTGTTTGTGATTTTTGTCGAATTTTGTCGATTGTCCAAAATTCAACTCAACCTCAACTCAACTATTCAACTCATCATGTCTTCGTAGTAACTAAGGTTACATGCCGGACTGAGGCCTTGACTTGAACTTGAACTGACAGTTTAATCCGCGGCGACAGCTTACCTACTTGAGAGCTTGACTTCACTTGAAATATATTTGACACTTCGCATAAATTTGCCGAGAAATACGTGATGGAAGACATAATTTTTTTCATTTATGTGCAGCTTATATAAATAAAAGAGATTTATTAAGTGAATTGTACAGGAAGTGAATTGCACAATCAACGGAGGACTAATTTCAAAACTCAAGCGCTGAAGCAGGGGTTACATGGCTTTACTTCAAGTCGATCCGACAAATTTTTGGACCGAATTGAGTGAACTACACTTGAAGGCGATCAAGTATGCATGTAATCATAGTAATAGAATGGAAATTGTAGATAACTTTATATATTTAGGAACAATCGTTACGGCAGAAAATAAGATAAAGGACGAAATTCATTCATAATTCGCACTAGTCCTGATTCTAAAGAATCAAGAAATTTCAAGACAAACGAGAATATATAAAACCTTATTACCCAGTTCTATCCTACGGGTCTAATGCTTGGCCATTGACCTAACAAAAGAATATCAGCTCAAAAGTTTAGAAAGGAAAATCCTAAGAATATTTGTTTCTTGTAAGGGTTAACCAAAACGAATGGCGCATTAAAACTAATGAAGAGCTTGAAGAAATGTTTGATGAAATAAACACACATAAAATTGAGCAGACTGCGATAACCACGATGGACACGTTGTGCGAGCTTCAGAAGAAGGAATGCTACCATCAGGGAAAATAAGCTTAGGGCGACCAAGAAATAGGTGGATGGGTAACGGCTAGAAGATATACGAAAACTTCATATAACAAACTGTAGAGAAATACTGCTTCTAATGGGGCTGCCTTGCATAGCTTTCCTTGATTGAATTTTTCCCGACGGCAAATCTTTGGCAACGATGTTTATTTTAAGACATTTTTTTGTGTAATAATATAAAGTTACAAACGAGTATAAAGAAGGACGAATTTATAAGGTAACAAACTCACAGGATTAGTTTCGCCTATAGTTGCAGGGGAATATAGCAGTCGCGTCTTTTGCCCTTCACTTCAGTGGTATGAAAATTTTTATGATGATATGGGAATGGTGCTGAAGATGACTGGCAGATGACTGACGACTAATTGCGAGAAAGACTTGTAACCATAAGTATTAAGTTATAAGAAGTAAACTCTACATATACAGGTGGCTCTTGCGCCATCTATTGGCATGCGAACCCAGTAACTTATCATACCAACCTCGTATTCTATTTTTTCCAAATCAGGCTAATTATTTATTAAATAAGGATAAGATAATATAAAATGATTCCGTTGCTAAACAAGTTTTTTCGAACATTTGGGACAGTTAGTTTTTGCCTCGATCCAAAAAATCTCAAAGTCTCAAATCTCAAAAACGAGAAGGAACTGGAATTAATATCGCAACATCATGGAAACAATAATGTAAAACTACAAACATTAAAACAATCGCTTTATTGAGCACCAGAAATCATAATCCCTAAGGGTATGGCGGCTTCTCTATAAAAAGGAAACATTAAAATGACGTATGTCGTTACCCACCCTCTGCGCAGTGTTTGCAATAAAGAAATGAAGAGATTGTAGCCACAAAATTGCAAAAAGACTAGAAAAAATCTTAGTGGATATCGTAGCAATGGTTGGAACTGCAGAAGGCGACCATGAAGACTTGAAATGATCCATGAAAATGAAGCGTGTGTTGCTGTATGAGAAGTTTTTGTAGTTAGCATCGCGATTACTACATCTGATTACGAGGCTATCGAGCCAGAGCCTCAGTCTAATTTGGCAGCACCCGATTCATCTGTATGCATAGCTCTGTTTTTGCATACTTAGATGAGACCTCGGATGATAAAAGTTTGTATTCACCCTCTCACGAGTCCCTTAGTCAGGATTATTAGCCATTCCTAAAGGATTCTACCGTAATAGGGGTTTTAATGCGCTCAAAATTGGCTGCAATAAACGTGGTGATGCGGTTGTTACACAAATTCGTAATTAACGAACCTTTAACAGACTTCCTCCTCCGATAAAGAAATTAGCGAATAGCCGAGGCCCGCCCTTTCTTCGTTATCCCGAGACCTTTGAGAGTCGGGTAAGTGTAATATATCCTCTTTTGGCACCAGATAGTGCCCACAACTACATACGGGCTGCGATTAGAACTGTGAAAAGTACAAAAAGCAAAAATCCATGATCTGGGAAAATGCCTTCGTTTTGATATTTTATGGCCGTTGGTAGCCTGCGGAGGAAGGATTATCGAAATCCCCGCGTCGTTTTCTTGACTAACGGTGCATTTTACTTTAACCTCGGGTCGAAGGGCGCAACCCCGATCCATAAATACGCTCGAGTCATAGATTTAATTTTTAAGGGATGAATGAATATTTTCAGGGTGGCTTCCTTTTAGTTGTGGCCAAGTTTTCGTAGATGTATTCCATACTTCAGTTTAGTTTGAACATGCCACCAAAGCTCGTAGAATTTGTCTCAACTCTGCATCGCCGTGGATAATGTCAGGAGTGGGAGCATAGCCATTTTGGGTAATTTATGCATTTGAACATTTATCAAAAAAGAGCCCATGGAGACAAAGGGGAATGAAGAAGGAAGCGTATGCTAGCATCGACGCTAGTGCTTTCTTGATCGGATGCCAAACAATGTAATTAACCAAAAGGGATTCATTGCATAATTTCAACGTTAGATTTCTTCTCTGAATTGGTGCGCAGAATTTGTAAATAATTTTATTTTCAATAGTTTTAGGAAACCCTGACAAACGTGGCAAATTTATGATTTTGTTTCTATGCTCTCAGTTAAAATTTGATTCTATAGTTATTTAAATGTTCTAGTACCTATTTATTTAAGTTACATCCACTTTATTTGTTACTATGATTCACAAAACGTAAAAATGGAAAATGAGCAGTTTTAAGTTGAAACCTCTCTCAACATGTAAAGGAATGGACAAAAAATACATTCCCTGTACACATACAAAATTAATATACTTATTGTATAACAGGGGTGGCCAACCCGCGGGAAATTGTGCGGCCCGCGAGATTCAACAAGATTTAACGAAATATTTTGTAGGTATGTACTAAAAAGGTTTCAACATGTGAAAAAGAAAAAAAAGTGCCAGCTATGAGCAATGATTAAAATTCACAACCTGCCATAGAGAATTAGCTCTAGGGGTGCACCGGATGACCGGGTTGATGGATAAAAATCCAAGCAACTGGTTTTTCGGTAACAATTAAATATAAAGACCGCATCCGCAACAAAAATTGAGTGTCATGGAGCTAGCAGAGAAAACAAGCATATTTACAAGCAAGCACACTTCTTTGGTCAACATCGAGCTAGTGTTTCATGAGGGCAGGATTCTTTTTCTTCTGCTCTTTAATACCATGGGACATAGAGGACGGAAACAGTTGCCCTTCTTGTTGTGGCCTCTTTTGGTAGAGTTCTCCTCCACGTTGTTCTTGGTCTTTCAACTCGACGGGTTCCTTGCGAATTACATTCGAGGGCCTGCTTGGCTAGATTCTTGTTCGCACTTCACCAGGTGTGGCTATTCCATTTCCTTTGCATGATTAGGTCATCAATCCTTTCTTGGCCGGCACGGCGCAATAGTTCTTCATTTGTAATTCTATCTTGACAGCGGATTTTTAGGATCAAAACTTGTAGGCGCTTTGTGATGAATGTGAAAAACCCCTTTTCAGGCATCAGATTCAAAACTTGATTTTTATATTATAAAAGAAAAATTTTGTAATTTCAGATGTGTGAGACAAAAATTTGTGAAACTTGGTTAAATTTTCAACTGCGAATCGTTTCTTTTGGAAAATGGAATTAACGAAAAATGAATATCCCGCCAACTTGTCTGACGAAAACCTTACATTTCCTAGTTTCTTAAAAATTCTCATATCTCGTCTATTGCCTATTTTAACTCACATTCTCAACTCCTGCCTCACGCTAACAAAGTTTCCCTCGACTTGGAAGCACGCTTTAATCATAGCATTCCAAAGGCGCTCTTCTCCAACCAGCCCCTCCGATATTCGGCCTATCAGTACTCCTCCATTTCTGGCAAAGGTCCTTGAAAGGTTGATATCTACTCAAATAATTGCGTATTGTGAACGTCTCAAATTTATTAATATATGGCAATCTGGCTTTCTCAAACATCACAGCATCGCAACTGCTCTTCTTAAAGTCATGACCGATATTCGTAATTCCCTTGATAAACATAACGCTTGCTGTCTATTGCTGCTTGACTTCTCAAAAGCTTTCGATAGCGTCAATCACGCCGTGCTTTTGCGAAAACTGGCCTCACAAGTACATTTTCCTCTTTCCGCTCTTAAAATTTTGCAAAGTTTCTTATCTAATCGCTTTCAAAAGGTTACACTAGGTGGCTAAAGTACCTCAAGTGCCCTGCTCTACACTGGAGTCCCCAAGGCTCTATTCCTGGGTCACTATTCCGTATTTTTATTAACGATGTTCTAAGAATCATATGTATGCAGACTATGTGGAGCTTTATTTCCTGTGGAGAAGATTGCTGTTGACTTGCGTCATGTATCCTACTGGTCGACATTAAATTTACTGCAGCTAAATCCTTCGAAATCCTAGGATATTTTTATCTCTCTCTCAATCTGCTATTGTTCGTCCTGACTTTTCTGCTATCGCGTTAAACTCCGTTCCTCTAATAATAATAACCGTTCCGTTAATAAAGCAAGAAATCTTAGGGTGGTACTGTTACCAGCATGACCTGCTGCGATTACATTAGTTTCATTGTAAGCAAAACATACGGACTCCGGTCTAAACTTCGTTACCATTGTGCCTTGCTGAAAAGGCCTGAATTTGCTTAAAGCTTTACTACGACCTCTTCTAATACATGGCCTTTCCATCTATCCCTCTCTCGATTCTTCTTGCGCCCATAAACTTGAAGTAGCGTTTAACGATTGTGTACGTTTTGTTTATTTACGCCGTTTTGACCACAATTCACCTTACTCGAACTCCGTTTTGGGCTGCTCTCTAAGTGACTTTCGTGAGTATAGGCTTCTGCGACTGTGTCACGATATCCTACACGAGTGCAAACCTGTATACCTCAACCAGTTTGTGCAGTTTTCGCAATCCCTCCGCGTTTTCGCACGTTAATTTTGCTCAGGGTTCTTCCTATAGCCTGATCCAAATGTGACGTGCCGTACCGTAACCGTACGTACCCTAATGTACGAACATGAGTGTTTATAAGGCATTGACCTAAATTGACTTAATGAACGTGCATATGTTCGTTCGTTAGGGTACGTACGGTTACGGTACAGCACGTCATATTTGGTTCAGGCTTTTGCCTTCGCAGCACACCTTTGGAACGGTCTACCTGAATATTAAATTAAATTTGAATCACCCAATAATATATCACCCGGCCCCCGGGGTCATAATGCGTTTTCAAAGTGGCTCGCGATACCATTTGGGTTGGCCACCCATGTTGTATAATAAAGATAGAAAAATGAATTAATACGTAATTTTTAATCTCTCTGAACTTGTCAGTTTTATGCAAGATGAATTCCAGTCCAGTCAAAATAGATTTTTGACTGAAGATAATTCGGAAGTTACTGAAAATTGGTACACCCCTTAAAAAAATCATTATACATAAAATGTCGAGACTAACACGCGATCGGTCGCCGGGAAATATTTTTATTCAAGGTCAAAGGGTCAAAATATCAGTTTTTTTGCAAATATCTCTTAAACGGTAAGTCTTATCATAAAATAGTATTTACAAAGTTTGTAGATTATGCGATTATCTCCAAAAAAAGATATTATACATTTTCCCGTACGAATTGCCATTCATGAGATATCGCCGTTTTAAAGATTTAAAATACTCATGCACTCATAGAGGTCATCAGACGTTGTTGGAATACGTGGTTAATATTTTCAGGTGTGATTCCTGGATGTGTTTGGAGAAAAAAATTGTTGTAGAGAGGGCGGCTATGCCCACTATCCACTAAGAGACAGGGTGTTTACGAAAAAAAAATCTATTTTTTACAATTTACTTAAACTTGAATTACTCCTAGACTAATTATCGTTAAGTAACATAATAAGGCTCATCTTTTAGGTAAATGTGTATTCTTTTATTTGATTTAAAGGACAGAGACTTGAGTGACTCCGTTTAGAAGATACGATGCTTTGCGTCTTGACCTGGCAGATTTCTTCGTTTTTCTCAGAAAAATGCGTTATTATCAGTATATTTTTTTTGGCTTTTCTGATGCACCAACCTATTACCTAAAATATTTCTATACACAATAATGGTGTATTTCGGATAGTTTTCTAGGTAGTGAGTTTTATCGTGAACAGTTAAAAAGTTAGTCGTCATTCAACTTCTCCTCAATTCTCAATTCAATTCTGATTATAAAATCTGGCTTATCCAAAAAAAAATTATTCAATGTCAAAGGTAAAAAGCAGTTTTTTGCAACTATCTCATAAAAGGTGTCTTAACATACAATTTTTTTTTTTCAAAGTATGCAGTTTAAGCGATTATCTAGCAACAAATACCGTACTTTTGTTTCGTACTAATTACCATTCATTAACCCGTACAATAAAAAAAATCAATAAAGAAAAAAGTGCATTTGGTTCATCCACTGTGGCAAAAAATGCAAAGTACGGCATTTAAAATGTTTTCCCAAAAAATAATTAGTCTAGGAGCTAAGTAAACTTTAAAAAGATACAATCTATTTTTCGTAAACACCCTTTATCTTAGTGGATAGTGGGGATAGACCCTCTCTCTAGAACAATTTTTTCCCCAAATAGATCCAGGAATCACCCCCGAAAATATTATCCACGTAGTCCAATAACGGATTTATTGAACATACTATGCTAGTCGCGAATGAATGCATATGAGTATTTTAAATCTTTATAACGGCGATATCTCATGAATGGCGATTCGTACAGTAAAATGTATAATATCTCTTTTTGTAGATAATTGCATAATCTACAAACTTTGTAAACACTATTTTATAATAAGACTTACCGTTTAATATGTATTTGCAAAAAACTTTATTTTGACCCTAAAACCACCTAAAGAGTGGGTTTTAAGGGGTAGAGAATCTCAGTAGACGTTATAACCCCTTATTAAAAACCCTAAAAGGAAGCTCTCTGCCAAATTTCAACCTGTACCCAATCATTTCCGCTATTTCGCTTTTTTCGGCTTAATTTACTTGTACTACATACATATAATGAAGCTGTTTACGTCTAGTCGGTTGTAATGACAAGTTCCTTGAGTTTTTTATTTATAGCAATTTAATGTAACAATATTCACGAATATAAAACACCAAAAATTATTGGTGTACACTCAATTCGATAACTATGCAAAGGCCCATACAGAAATTGACCATGTCCTTTGTCTAAATAAACGAATGATAAAAAAACAGCACCTCAACAGACCAATATTGATGAATTCAAGCAATACTAGCGCAACGTCATTTGAACTATTTAATGTTTGTCAAAGTATTAAATAATCGTTCATATTTCGCGGATAATATTATTTTTAATAAAGAGATTCACGTATAACTATTCACTACTTTTTGAGAGCTTACAGAATGTTGTTAAGAAAGTATTTGAGGTTGCTTGCCACCTTTCGTTTAAAATGTGGACAAAGATTTCTTCTTGTCCTTGATATGAGCTGAAGTCAAATGCTCGACCATTTTGCGTACAAAACTCACGGAAAAGATTGCTTGTAAATCGACTGGCATTATCTATTGCCTACTATTACCTTTGGTAGTCCAAATTTTAAAATAACGTTTTTGGTGAATTTTGAAAGGTCTTTTGATGTGATGTAGGGCGAAGTATCAGCCTTGACTATTATAGAATCGAAATTGCAGACAACCTTATATATTTAAGGACAATGCCTTCCGCAGAAAATAAGGTATAGGGCGATATTCATAGACGTACCGTAGCAGCAAATAAAACCTATTTCGCGCTAGTACCGATTCTAAAGGACCAAGAAATCTCAAGACAAAAGCTAGAATATACATATAAAACATTAATCGGCACAGTTCTATGCTATGGATCTTTCGACATTGGGCAAACAAACAGAATATCATCTCAAAATCTAGAAAGGAAATCCGGAGAAAATTTGTTGGTCCGTGTAAGGGTTAACCAAAACGAATGGCGCATTAGAACGAACGCAGAATTTGAAGAAATGCATGACGAAATAAATTAGTTACATACATAAAATTGAGCAGACTACAATGGCTCGGCAATGGTTCTGGTTGTTTGAAAGCGCAGCCTTTTCACTCAAACAAGCAGAGCTAATGGAAAGCTTATGGTTTTTCCTCTACCTAGGATTTTCAATGGTAGAATAGCAGAAAAAGAAGCGTAGGACTACCAAGAAATAAGTGGATGGATGAAGGCTAGAAGATATACGAAAACTTCATATAACAAACTGTAGAGAACTAGCAAGACGTAGAGACGACTGGAAGAAAAGACTTCAAGAGCGCCGAGTCCTACAAGAACTGTAGCACTATTTAAGAAGAAGATTGATGCGACGTTTTTAGTAGTAAATATCTTTTAGGTGGACAGAGATCCACCACCGCATATATACTATAACCAAAAAATGATGAGAGCTTTCGCAATAGTATTTTATTCGTCTTATTCACCCAGTTATTTTTAACTGTTTCTATAATTTTCCTATATCTTGCAGGATATACAAATGAAATTCAAGTTAACTAGGTATTTTAGTTAAAAAAACGAAATTTTGACTTTGATGACTCATTGTTCTGAAAGTTGATAGGGTAGAACCTTAAGGCCCGTCCTCACTACGCGGACTTAGATCCCACGCGCTTTTGGCCGTACGGCCAGCCAAAAGCGCGCGTGATGTTTTGATTTTCTGAATCATGAGTGAGAAAAAATCAATTCTCATTTGAAACGGCGTACGCGCTTTTGAAAATCTCATAGTGTGTGGACGAACAATGTACCTTTTTAAGCACAGCCTTTTGTCCGCGTTGTTTTGCCGCACGGCCTTTACCATGGGCCAAGTCGTAAAAAAGTCATAAAACTCTATATGAAAAAAAGGCAAAAGCGCGTACGACCCAAGACCCCGTAGTGTGGTCCCACCATTATTCATGAAAATAGCTCACAGGGTTACAAAAATACAGGGTGATATGTAAACCTCTACCAAAAAAAACTTCAAAACGCCCTAGCTGCGGTATACCAAAGTGAGGCTCTTGAACTAACGCTTTATACCGAAAAGCATTCTTTCGTATTCCGCTAAGTATTTTAAAAATGATAATGCTTAAAGTGCTTCATCATGTACATTAAGTAAAAATGGAACTGCATGCTAGGAATTTTCTCCGAATGGCAATAAACGCGAAGTATATGTGACCGATCCATCTTCCTTAACCCCCAAATAATTTCGAGACTTATAAATCACTGCAGCATAAATGCGTAAGATACAAGGCGAGCAGCTTTAGTTTCCTTATTTATTCTGTTTGCAAAGCGCTCTTCTTGCGCATAAACAAAAAAGGAAAAACTTGCAAAGTGGAAAATCACTTTAACCCGGTTGTTCTGCTGCAGCCAAAATAATAAAACGCTTCCCACTGAATGCGCCCAACCCATCTAGACTTCATCTCGGAATAGAGACGATGTCTTTATATTATATGGTTACGATTGTATGTCTTACGATATGTCCCGATAAGCGGCGGCGGAGCAGAGAATGTAAAAATTTGTAAGTATAAAGACTTAAGGAGCTACAAAGATGTGTAGAAGCTGGCAACGGCTCTAAAGATGCAAAAAGCAGTCCTTCAGCCCCATTCCGACAGAACTGGGCACCTCTTGGCTGGCATCAGAGACAAAGTTTTTTTAACTTGGTAGGATTTACTGAAATATGCGAAAGGCGAACTTTAATATAATCTTAAGCGGCATAATCTGCAGGGGTGGTTAGTAATGACATATCCTTTCAACGCCTAGAAAATCTAAATCAATGAGCCATTCACAATTCTTCTCTCAGGCATATTGAGATATTAGTCTTTGGATGGCTAATGGCCTGGAAATTGTGCAGTCTGCTTGCCTCTCAAGTAGCCTCATGCTGTTCACAAGCCTTTGTCACTTAAGTAGTTCCTTGCTATATACTAAGAACCAAATACCCTCTCCAACTAACATCCCTATCAGGTAATTGAGAGGAGCTTTCGTGTTCTTAAATGCCAGATTAAAGGCAAACAAATGGCCCAACAACATTGCCACGAAAGCTAGTGTTAATCGCCTATTACTATTCAAAATGTCTTAGGCTACTCCAAAGGTGTTGCAAGACTTTATCGCAACTATTAGGGTAATGGATATACACTACTGACTACTCCAAGGCTCCCTCCATATGCAAATCTCTGCAACAATAACAATGCACCCAGTGCTGCTACCAAGAACTTTGATTTGACTTCAGGGGGATTTTCGCCTTTGTCCAGTCTTATCTCTATTTCATACCATTCTGTCCTAAATGTAAATTTGTTATAACAGGAAGCATATTCTTAGTCGCTTCCGAGTAAAGCGAAGTTTTCGCTTATTCTCGCAATTTTAATGGAAATGCTCGTAAATTTCGTAGAAGTATCGATGAAATCAAATGAAAACAGAAACAGAACGGGAAAAAACTTCCACTAACCAGGAGAAAAATCAGAATTTTCTCATCTTCGAGACCAATTACATTTGTCATTCGAGGGTCGTTCAAGTGGAAATGGACAGGAGCCCACAGAGTCGTTCAAATGAGATATTACTCCGCAGCTGGAGAGAAATAGACGATAGCAGGCACATGGAGGGCTCTTTACCCGTCTATAACCATATCAGATTTTTAGGGCCAGGTATTTATGTCAAACGCGGGAGCCATATCTGGGGACCATTAACCCCGTGGCTTTGCTGTTATTCCTGCAGAACGAGCGGCAATTTTTGTTTTATTGTTGTTGGGCAACAAGTCATTCGATTGCATTGTTTCTATTTCATATATTAGGAATGCACAAATGCAAGCCCGCGAGTTCATTAAATTTCATCTATCACTCAACGCTGTTAGAATTTAAATTACACGATTTCTAAAAATTACATTTTCTTTCGAGCAACTACTAATTCACATTCAGTGCAAGTTTTGCAAGATCTGATTTCTTTGCAGAGATAATTTGTCGTGACTTTCGGGGTTTTCACACAAAAAATGGAAAATGGGTTTTTAATACGATCATAAATCCCAGGAAATAAAAACTTCTGTTGTCTCCATATCGAAACTCGGATTTTTGCATCGCGAATTAAATCACTTTGTGTTCGCTGTTTCGAAATATCATAGAAGTATAAAACGATGAGAAAGTGGAAAATGTGGCCAAAGAGGACGGGGCGAGAAGCAATGCACTTTGAATAACTTTTGCAGGCTGGATACGTCCCCCCGGCAACGGAGGAAAGACATATCCCAACAGGTGTAGACGATCACTTGGCTGGCGTGCTCCTATTCTGGACAGGCCCATCTGACTCGGAGTAAACTCTGCGATGGCATATTATGACTGCTGTTGCTCTCGATGGCTTCAGTCAAGTGAACTAAAGTGAGTTATAAATATCTCAGCAAAGCAGAATCACCGTCTTAAGGCTATCCTTCTTAGATAACCCGAAATGTTTTTAAATGCATCAGAGCACAGCAAAAACTACTTCTTGCTGCCTTTTTTTACGTTCAGTTCGATGGTGAAAAAATACATTTTCCTAAAGTATTTTTCGTTTTCTTAAATAATTTCCCTGCTGAACTCTATCTACATATGTATTAATATTATTAAAAAAGTCAATCAAGTCTGTGAATGAAAACGTGAATAGGCCATTAGTGAGATAGCTATGACCTAACACAAAATAATAATATCGTGGACTGGTGTCGTTATAATTTGTTTTGTATAATCGAAGATCTCTAATTAAAACAAATAAAAACTTGTTCTTTGAAACTATTGTTTTCTAACTTACGAAATTCTATTTTGCTCGAGACTATGCATTTAGTTCAAGATTCAAAATTGAGTTCGTACAAATTTATTGTTCCATGTCGTTACTAAGTAATAAAGGGGGCATTTCAGAGATTACTATTTAACGATGCCCCTGATTTGAAACTGAATATGTTAGAGCAAAAGAAATTTCCATACTAAAACTTTCAATATATATCTGAGCTGTTACCTTTCTTATCCTAGTCCAGTCAAAATAGGATATGCCTGGATCTTTACATTGCTCAGAATTGTCTGCTGTGGTCAGGGCCGGCGGAAACGGGCATGCAACGCATGCGGAGCATGCGGGCGTCTCATCGAAGGGGGCGTCATCACGAGATTCGGATATATACTATAATTTTTTTAAAATATAGGATCTATAGAATACTTAATAAATTACAATAAATAATCTAACTTAACTATGAATACGGAGACATAAAAAACATATTTTGTACAACATGCGACTCTATTCAAATTATGAACCAGAATATTTTTTGTTTAAAGAAATAATACTTGAAATTCCCTACAAATAATTAAATTTCCAAAAATAGTCCCTACGCGAATTTTAGCGTCAAAATTCCCTACTGTAGGGAAAAATTGTTGTGTGCTTTCCGGGATATTTTTCAGAAGAATGATTTTAATATTCGAAAACCTTTTGATATTCTTAATTATATTGTATCCAATAATTTAGATTTCCCTAACTTTTCAATTGCCTTAAGAATACTGTTAACTTTACCTGTTAGTGTAGCAAGTGGCGACCGTAGTTTTTCTAAATTGAAATTGATTAAAACTTACTTAAGAACAAATATGTCACAAGATAGGCTAAATAGTTTGGCGTTAATTAGCATTGAAAATGATGTATGGGCAGAATTAGATGTTAAAAACATTATATCCAATTTTTTGTGTACTTAATCCAGATTTATTAAATAGTAATTAAAAAATTTAATGTAATTTTATATATAATTTTGATGATAAGAAACTGTTAAAAAAGTTTTAAAATAATAGGGAGCGCTAGATAAAAATTGCATGCGGGCGTTGAGGACCCTAGCGCCGGCCCTGGCTGTGGTTACCACAGAGGATGCGCCGTTTTCATTTAACTTAATGTTCGGTTTTAGGTGACTGCAGTTGCTACTTCCGGCCTTGGTAGTGTAGGGATTAAGGCGCCCGATTACTATTACAGGGGTCTGCGTTTGGAATCCACTCCGCGTTGCGTTCCTTCGCTTCTCCGTTTTTCGACATATAGATAACTTTCCTTCTTTTTGTCTTCCCTCTTCTCTGCCCTTTTGTCTGCCATGGCCTGTAAGCATACTAAGCGAGAAAGTCATCTCCTGTTCAGCGATCTACCGCGGTAGTATTGGATGGAATTCAAAATTTCATTCTTCTCTATATTATACTAGCTGGGACCCGGCGCGCCTATGCTGCACCCATAAACCAATAGTAGTAATCAGGTGATACTACTTGTCATACCCTTTCATTTAATACCCATACCGAATGGCTTGCAAAGAAAAAGGTAATCCACCATTTTGTGTTGGCCGCCATTTTAAATTTGGAACGATCGATCTGAAACTTTGGGAATCGTATTTTTTTCGGAAAAAACCAAAATAATATAGATCTGAGCTCTTTAGCAGTAATTCGAAGAGTACCTCCCATACAAAAGTTCGAATTTTACGGATATCGGTACACTACAGCCACCCGAAGTGTTCGAGATAGAGCAAAATAGACCTCGTAGGAACACCCGCCGTACCCGAAAACCCCTATATATAAAAATTCAGGCCAATCGGATGAGCGGTTTCGGAGTCTATTGAACATTTACAGACATACTTTCACTTTTATATATATAGAAGATTATTGAAAGCGCATCTTTTTCACTCAAACAACCAGAGCTAATGGAAAGCTCGTTGTCTTCTTTTATGGGTTTTCCTCTACATGGAGAAGTGAGTTACTATCTCACGAAGTTTCTGAGTAAATATGGAGGTTATATAGGATGTACCTTCATCGCTTCGTCTTGTACGATTCAATGTTATGCCTAGCATATGCTGACTATTGCCCGCAGTTTTCGGAGTACAGGGCTGTGCTGGAAACAGCGGCTGAGTTTCAGCTAACACCGGAGAACATCGTAGAAGATATGATGAGACCGGACAATAAGTATGTAGAATAAGGTCGAAGTGACGCTAAAATCCATCTGAAGCTCAACGAAAAGAAATGCCACGAGAGAGGGGCTCGCCCATAGAAGGTTCTGCTCAAAACTCAATTTTCAAAATGTGGAAGTTTGCAAAAAAAATTGTAGCAGCGTAGTTGTAATAAAGTATCAGATCACGTGTACAAATATTGAGTCGCTGACGATTATAAGTCATCGAACGGTTTCTTATACAGGACTTAAAACTTGTGGTTCCACATTTTGAAATTTGAGTTTTGAGCAGAACCTTCTATGGGCGAGCCCCACTGTGCGCCGTGACGCAATGGCGCAAGTCGGTCACGCGAAGAGAATGAAAGATAAGAAGTAAAGGTAGAAACAGAATGGCACGGAGACCGTGGCGGAGTCCGCCGCTCAAAGAGTTTCCCATACATTTAATTTCTCCCCAGGCGGCGCGGACAAATTAAATGTATGGGAAACTCTCTGAGCGGCGGACTCCGCCACGGTCTCCGTGCCATTCTGTTTCTACCTTAAGTGATTTTTCAGACCGTGTCAGGGACCCACAGAACCGATAGGCAGGAGCTTCTCGGTAGAATGCTACCCCCGTTCCGGTGCACCTACGGACATAAAGTTTGAACCCCAATGTACGCTTGACTTTGCTTTGCTTATCTACTGGGATTTCGTATCGATTTAGAGTTTAGACCTTAGAGGAACTCTAAATCGAAAGTGCTTCTCTAAGTTAGAGTAGTTGGTATTCTGTAATCAACTTAGAGCGAAGTACTAGATCTTCGTTGTAATTTATTACATTTTTACGAAAACACATTCGTTAACGATCTCAAGTGTCACCTGACATTGGAGGTTTGGAATATATCTTCAATTTTTTCCAAGTTAACAAAATTATGAATAGTGAAAATATAATTAGTATTAACGAATTGAGAAGGAGAATAATAAGAAGAAATAAGAAGCTTTTGAGTTCGCTAGAAAATTAGGAAAGAACCAAAGAAGCAATTTTTCGAATACTAAAAAACGAACATTGAATTATATCATCTATATTAAATAAAATGTTTCTATTAACATTTCTAATAATTTACCACCCTACACAGCTTCTAAGGAGCAGTTGTAACCTATTTTTAACTATTTTCCCGCTTTATTATTTTTCTTACATGAAATTTTCCGCTGTTTTAATTGGCTCACATGAGATTTCACTTGTGAGTAAAATCAAACTCTAAGTTGGAGGAAAAAAGCATTACAGAATCGCTTATCATAAAAAGATAAAATTTTAACTTACTGTGACAACATCAAGAAAGAGAAAATGTTTTCACGTAGAATTTAATTTGGGCTCTTTGAAAGGTTATCACAGAGTAATATAAAATCAAAATGGCCAAGCAAATGTTGTCTTTAAAATTTCCTCCGCGTTATTTAGATTGTTTTCTGTCGCTTTTTATATTCTAAAATACATTTATTGTAATTGGGCATATTCACACGTTGCCATAAGTGTGGTGAGTAAAACCGGTTTTATTCAACTCCTAGCAACTCACACGCGGCGTAAATTATGGATAGTAAATTTGAATGCTATACAGGAACATTTAAATGTATTGCAGATGAAATTTACTTGTTAGAGAAAAACAGAGCCAAGTAACTTTTTAAATGTGTGCTAGTTTTCACGCGTTTGGTTTTGCGTGAAAAATGTTTCGTTAAGTTCGCTCCCTTCCCTCTCTCATCTATAAAACCGGTTTTAGGCGCCATGAATATGCACTGTGTGAATAGGCCCATTTATTTATTTCTGATATTGATTCTAGAAGAAAGAATAGTCAATGTCACCAATAATAGCAACTTCTTTCAAAATTATTGTAGTCTACCATTTGGCATTGATTTAAGTAAACGAAACTGGCAAAGCTTTTAATATATTCCTGCCTACGGGGTTCGCATCTTTGATATATTTTTCAGAATGGTTTTTGTCTTTTTACTCCGAAATATATCAACGGAAAATATTTCGTGCTTTAAAGCTCTTGAGAATTCTTTATCATAAAAACGCTCGAGCAATAGCTCGAATGGAAAGAATCAATCTGCAGCGATTCTTAATTATAATAAAATTTATTTTGAAAAATGTATTACTGAGTTTTCTTTCTACTTGATAAGCCACGATAACGGCAAGTTAATTAGCAGAAGGAATAAACTCCGAAATAATTAATGTCTAGAAGTTAATATTATCATCGAATAAATCCAGTATTGGTTCTTGGATGTCAGAATCTGTTTGTTTAAATTATAATAGAAAATAAAAGTGGCGTAATCCCTCCAGTATCTTGCAGAAAACCGATGACGTCAAGACTGAAGCTAACAAGGTCTTCCATGATGACAACCTAAAGCTTAATATGTACAACCCATAAACCATGGAACAACTACAACATGAACTTACCATGCAAACTTTCTAGCGTGCCGGGGTAATCAATCGATAACGAATCTAAACGCAAAGTGTAGGGAGGGGCATAAAGAAGGATTTTTTATGTAGAGTTTGTTATCAGTAAATATCGTCTAGAAACGCAGTGGAGCTCACAGTCGCTAGATAGTTCAACGGAGCTAGAGGTCCGCTACGGTTTCAGTCAGTAGTGATTTGTGTGTAAGCGAAAGTCGTTGGCCTTCTTCTGATATGTCTTTAGCTGGTTATTTTATAGAATTGAAATAGTGGAAAAACACATCGCGGCGGCAATCAGTTTTAGAACTCTATCGGTTTTAGTTATGATAAGTTGAAAACTCGTCTTTCGTCTATTCGCTTTTAAGTATTTAAAAAAAATGAAAATGGTTTTCGCGGAGTTTGTTCTTTTTGACTATATTTGCTATTTGTTTACTCTAGTCGGAATTTACGTCACTGTGATATACTTAATACAAAATGTCAAATCAGTGATAATGATTATAAAGTCCCTTCTGTACCCATATTTTCAGCCACAGTTGAACGTGCCATTAAATGAGAAATTTGGAAGTTGGGCAGGTAAGGCTTTTATTTTAGTGCATCCAATTATAATAGAATCATTTGGTGAGTGAACACTTAATTTTTATGAAGAGCTAGTGCTTGAAATGCACTAGTCACTCCTATTGAGGATATGTAAATGAGTATGTATAGTAATCCCGAGTGCTAAAGTATTTCAGATTTTTTTGTGTAAAACGTGTTGCGCATTTTGCGAAACACAATCACAATTTGAAATACTAACGCGTCCGTTAGTTGTTATTTCAAAAATACAAGAATAATTCTAGATTTCTCAAACAACTTAATTTCCATTTTTTGAGTGGCAAAAAAGCGCTTTCTGGTTGGGACCTGGGGGTTGTAGCCGGTCAACAACAAACTAGTTTAAATTTCTCAATCAATTTGTAGTTTTAGTTTATTTCTGGAAGCACTGGCCATTCTGAGGAGTGGCGTCCACACACCTCCCCCACCAACTACGCCAATGATCATGTTAATTTAAAGGGGAAATATGGAGAAGGTAAAAACATTTACTTGTTGATTCGCTATTGGTAAATGGAAAATAGATAAAAAAACAATAAAAATATAATTATAAAATTAATAAAATTCATATTAGTTATAAACCGCAATAATGCTTTAAAAAATTTGCCCCCAACATATTTACTTATCTGATATGACAATTACAAAAATTATTCGTGCTTAAATTTTGATTATAACCATACTCAATTACTTTACTGTTTAATTATGAGTTCGTGCTATAAATAAACTAACACGCAAAGTAAGCTTATTAAGTCTAACCTAAATAACAGCTTTATAAATATGCGTTGGTTTTTAACGCCCGTACAAAAGCTGCAATAACATCTGTGCAACACCTCCATGGGAATAAAGTAGACGACGCAGGGCGACTTTATGAAATAAACTGCGGCTTATTGTGCAATTCAACTAACGTTGATAGTAATTGTAATTATCACGCGCTTTCGCAAACCATTTTAACCGCATTAAATTCTGCAATGACCTCGGCTCAAAACTCTTTAAGTTCAAGCGGCTAGTCGCTGCCAAACAGATTCAACAGATACCTACAAAATCTGAAACCTCTTTGATAGATGCGTAAACAGTCTTTCTCAGCGGTAATTTGTAAGCAACGACCATTATGCGATTACATAACTCACCTGAGAAACTGGTTTTTTTCACTTTCGCCGATTCTTAAACCCGTTCGATGCAACAATAAATACACATCCACCTATGCATATTGAGTTTTTTCTCTATACTATAAATTTACCTACAGATTTCTTTCCGAGTTCCATCGTGGTCCAATGAAAGTAACCCAAGGGAAATTTATGTACGAGTACTTTGTTCTTAGGTTTATTTTATTAATACGAGCAAATTAAAAAATATTAATACCCTAAAAATATGTGAAGTAAGTGATTTACTTTTGCAAATCAGAAAATATCTGAGGTCGAGCAGAATCGTTGTTTTTATGTCTTTTTAATAAAAGTACATAGTGTTTGTCCCTTACCTCTATCTCGATTTTTTTAGTTATCTGAAAAATATTGTGCAACGGGCAAGCAAGTTTTTTCACTCCTCGCACAACTACTTCATATTTTACTGCTGAGTCAATGATGCATCACATTTTACGGGTGGACTTTACAGTGCACCGAACATCGGTTATGTGATGAAAATATCAAAGTGCATTCAAAAGAGAAACCGTGGAAAATTGCAGCAATTGAATAAAAAACAGTATTGGCCCACTCAAGTGCAAGAATTTGTATACCTGCCTCGTAATTGTATATCATGGACGTTTCAATAGTGACTTTATATAAGAAGGCATCGGTCCATATTACATGCGGATCATCACTTATGTACAATTACAGTTACTAAGTATATTGTACCAAATGTTTCCTATTATCGAATTCTATGAAAAAATATTTAAATGAACCCATAAAAAAAATTTCCTGCGAGGAGTTTTACCTTTTCTCCATTTAGGCCAGTTAATTGAGGTATTTAGTTAAAAAAATCCTGACACTGATATTTTTTTTTTAATTTGTTCATTGAATAGTTATAACTTGCCGGGGTGGGGGAACACCCAAAAAAACCGTTTTTGACTAATACCTCTTAAACGTTAAGTGCTATCATAAAATAGTATTTACAAAGTTTGTAGATTATGCGATTATCTACAGAAAAAAATATTAAACATTTTCCCGTACGTTGGATTTAAAATACTCATTTGCGACTTGTATAGGTCATCAGCCGTTCAACAAGTCTTTTGTTGGACTACGTGGCTAATATTTTCAGGGGTGATTCCTGGATTTATTTGGAGAAAAAAATTGTTCTAGAGAGGGGGGCTATCCAAACTATCTACTAAAATACAGGGTGTTTACGAAAAAAAAATTTATTTTTTTAAAATTTACTTAAACTTCAATTACTCTTAGACTAATTATCGCACAGCAACAAAATTATTCTCATCTTTTAGGTAAATGTGTATTCTTTTATTTAGTAAAGATCAAAAGTTGAGTGACTCCGTTTAGAAGATATGTAGGTTTAAAGTGTGAGCAGAATCCCAATATTCTTCGTTTTTCAGTATTTTGCCCATACTTTAAACCTACATATCTTTTAAACGGAGTCACTTAACTATTTGATCTTTATATCAAATTAAAGAATACACATTTATCTAAAAGATGAGCCTAATTTTGTTGCTTTACGATAATTAGTCTAGGAGTAATTGAAGTTTTAGTGGTTTTTTCAAGTATTATGTATTATACAAGTCGCAAATGAGTATTTTAAATCTTTAAAACGGCGATATCTCATGAATGGCAATTCGTACGGGAAAATGTATAATATCTTTTTTTAGATAATCGCATAAGCTACAAACTGTGTAAATACAATTTTATGATAGCACTTACCGTTTAAGAGGTATTAGTCAAAAACGGAATTTTGTTTTAGGGCGTGGTTTTGTTGGGGGCTCCCCCACCGCGGCAAGTGATAACTTTTCATGAGGTTAAAGTACACTATGCCATGAACAAAATAAAAAAAATATTAGTGTCAGGATTTTTTTTCAACTTTTAGGAGAAAATATACTTTCTTCATCGCCTGGCCTAATTGCCATAATTACAAATTTCGTGGCGCAAAAAAGTAGTTACATAAAAAAAGGTTTTATGTGTCTTACCATTATCATTATAAAATGCGAAAATTATAATTTGGATTTTTCCACAGATAAATCAAGATGTTATTTTATTTTGCATTATGGTCACGCGACTTGTAAATTTTGCGAAACTTCCTAGTTTTCATTATTATTAAAAATGCAGATAAAGTCAAATAGTCGCCTTGACAATGATTTATTTGTGTTTGGATTAAGAAAAGCATGCTAAATAAGTTGCAGTTTTAATTGATATTCATATTCAAATATTTTTAACTTTAAATAGCCCTTTGCAAAAACATTGGTCGCTAGAATCACATTATAAGTTATATTATACTTTCATGTAATAGTTAAATGATATAAACTTCAACACTTAGTTAAACCTGTACCCTTTGGCAGGTTTTAGATGCTTTTATGTCTGTAAGTGATGAAATTATAATTGATTTTGGATCAGAAATTAATTGCTTGTTCTACTGCAAGATCTGACAAGGATTTACTAGGTGCTGGATTTATAACTATAAACAGGTTTATCGATAATGAGATTATGAAACAACAAATATTCCAAAGAATACTTGTTTAACGAAAACTAGCATTGAACGTTTTTTATATATTATGCAATTTCATGCAATATACATCTTTCTTAAAAAATACTTGCTTAGTTAGTTTCTTAATGAAAAAAATAAGGTTCTTCTAAAAACATTTTCGAAACTATAATATGCAAAAATATCTTGAATATTCAGTCGATGTCACATTATTTTATATTCAAATCTGGCATTGAAGGTTTTTCTGCTTTTACCACATTATTTCTCTTGCACGTGACTAGATGCCGCAGATTCTTCCCCATCTATAAAAATTTTAGAACAGCAATCAAGAATCTATCACCTTTAAAATGCCAAGAAACTTACGTGCCCAACCTCTACCTAGAAACTAATCGAAGAGCTTCCAGTATGCAAATCTGGCAAAAGTTGGACATAAGAGGCATTTTTCGTCGAGACATTGATTATAAAATCATCGTATTTACTATGACGAATATATTAATAATTTGGACTTTGTTAAGGAAATTAAATGCAATGGTTAGGGTTGCCCTTGCCAAGATCAAACTCTTTGGTCATGAAAATTTGTTGACCCAAATGAATTGTTATTGCTATAAATTTAGTTTTCTTTTTCTTGTATTATAGTTATAACCGGTTCCACTGATGGCATAGGGAGAGAATACGCCTTTGAACTGGCAAGAAAAGGAATCAGCATCGTTCTTATATCAAGATCTCAAGAAAAACTTGTAAAAACAGCCAACGAAATTGGTAAAATGATTTTGAACATCATTTCATTTATTTATAAAATATATGTTTTTTAAACAGAAAGTAATTTTAAAGTGAAAACAAAGTGGATAGTTGCTGACTTTAGTAAAGGCGCCGAGGTCTACAAACATATTGAAAGTGAGCTTACAGGGATTCCAGTGGGAATTTTAGGTAAGTAGTAGTACAAGTAGTGCAATCCAGACGCTCATTTAAATGAATTATTATATTTGCATACTCCACAAATTATGGCATTAACTTTCGGCCTTTACCAAATGTAGATAAAAAGCCTGTAATCTCATAGTTATTTCTAAATAACATTCTTGGTGCAATTTTAGCAACGAGAATTATTTCCCGAAATTTTTTCCAAATTGTATAACCAGCAATTATTGCTTTTAAAAATCAATTGCTCTCTTACTTTACAATCTTATAAAACTATAAATAAAAATGTGTAAATTTAATCGTTCATTACATCGCCGATCACCTTGACGATTTAAGAAGTTCTTGACCTATACCCGATCGCATTGTCTTGCTGTACAAGTTAGAAAACTATTACCGAAAATAAAGGTCAACACGCGATTTTCATCACATGAAAAAACAAAGCCCAAGATCAATCTCGAAAGCTTCTGCACCTGGAGTCACTTTCCATCTCTAAGATTCTCAAGATTTTAGTCTCAAGCAACGAACCCAATTGAGTACGATTGAAGACGAATTTCATGGTTTCTTTTTGCAACACTCACCTAACTCTCATTGCGTGCCATTGAAAGCAACCTACTGTAGTACTTTATAGCTGCAGCCACTTGAGATCACAAGGCCGTTGGTTTTTATTTAGAGCAATGCCTTCGTACTAAACTGATGAAATATACATTACCCCGCTCTACAAGATTTGTAGAGTTATTTCAATTTCTTGGTAGTTTTCTCTTTTAGCCAGAGCCATCACCTTGTTTCTACTAATGTTAAATTCATTATCGCAAAAATTACATAACTATATTTCATAATTCCTTAGTATTGAACTGACTTTTTTGTATATTTTTGCTTTAAGTAAACAATGTCGGCCGAATGTATGATTATCCAGAGGAACTTGCGGGCGTACCAGTGCAAGTACTTTGGGATATAATTAATATTAACATAGGTGCGACTACTATGATGTGTAGGTTGCTCATTAAAAAACTGAAAGACAACGGAAAAGGTGCTATAGTTAATATTTCTTCAGGAAGTGAAATGCAACCTTTACCATATATGGCTGTGTACGCTGCGAGCAAAGTAACAATTTTGACTATTCGATAATTTGCAATTTTGTACTGTTTTTTTAGGTTTACATAACAAGCTTAACGCTCGCTCTTCAATATGAACTTTCTCCCTTTGGAATTACAGTGCAGTTAGTTACGCCGATGTACGTCATAACAAAAATGAACGAATATTCTAGTGCGGTAATGAAAGGGGGGCTCCTTATACCTGATGCAAAATCATACGCTAAATTTGCAGTGTTTACATTAGGTAAAAGCAGCCAAACTACTGGATATTGGTGTCATGGCATTCAGGTATGTTTTAAATGGTCATACAAGACTAATGTGATTTTAATTTAATTTCTTTTCTTTTTTTTAGTACGCTGTCATGTCATTAGTTCCTACTTTTATCCGTACGGCGTTTGCCACTATAATGACTAAATCAATGCGACAGCAGTATTTTGCTGAAAAATGCAAAAAAGAAATGTTGCAAACGTGATTTCAGCACTTAATTATGTTAGTTAGCATAATTTGTTACCATTAATAAAATTATAGAAAGTAAACGTTAAATTACTTTGTTAAATACTTTAGTTGTAAGTATTTTTTCTTATAAATTATGGTATTATTTTGATTTTTAGGATTATTTAACATTGAGAAAAATTATAATTACTATTAATATAAGTAATAAGATTATAAATAAAACATATGTATATAGGTAAATCAAGAAAATCTTCTTCGGAACTAGTGGACGTAGTTAGTTGATTGATAATGAAGACTGCAATGTAGAATGTCATCAAAAAATTTAAATTTGGTTAGAGAAATCGTGCAAAACTTTTTGCTTGAAATAAAATGAATTAATAAAACTTAAGCTTTTCATAATTTTTCGTCATCTAAAATTCATTAATTCGTTTCATACTAGAGAGAGATACACAGAGTTAAAAAGAAACGTTGGATTGCTTCTACACTGTCGACGCAAATTGCAGCTAGTCCCATTGAATTTTAATCAAAGGACAATTTTCCTGGTTATTCGACTTCTAAAAGATCTTAGTTTTCCTGTTGCATCTCTTTGTATATCTAAATATTTGCGATACCATTTTGATCAAATAAGTAAACAAGAAGCAGTTAAAAGAACTTTAATTAACAAAACATGATAAATTGTTTGATATCATTGTAAAATTTGATTAGTTAGTAAGGATCCCTTCTTGTAGAATTGCATAACAAGGAAAAGCAAAAAGCTAAGTAAACCAAATCTTAAATAAATCATAAAATTAATATTACTAAAATTCAAAAGTGAAAAAAAATAAAAATAAATTAGGAAAATGTTCGAAACGGCTTAGACTAACTTAAAAACTATATCTTAAATATATGACGTAAGTCGCGAATTATTTGATTTGTTTACATCGGGTGGGTTTAGATGTATTTCGCTGATATAGAAAACAAACCATAGTAGCCTCAAGATGTTTCTGGTCTTTTCCTTAGATTTTCCAAGCTTACGTCATCTGTAAAATTAAAATGGAAACATTTTAAAATTCTATTTACAGCAACAAAAAAAACGTAGATGGATAATGATCCGTTGTGAGAATATTTCTCAAACGCTCCCAAAATACATATCAAATAAATGCTTTTACGTCATTAGCTGGGGATCAATCGAATTAGCCAAATGTACTGCAAGCATTGGATTGTTATGTTCGATATCGGCTGAACATCAACTCAAAATAGAAGCTAGAGAAGCTCGATATTCAACAATATTTACCCCACAGCAAAATCAATATCAACAATTTAATATGCTGAAAGTTGTTAAATTACTGGTGAAATTCAAACTACTAGTATGTATATGAGCACCTAACAATTTTTAAAAGTGATATTTAAAAAAAATAATCTTTAAAAGCAACGAAAGGTCGTGGTGGCGCACTGTATTTTCAGAACTGGTCAACATTAACTAAAAATAACAGATGGCGGCTTTGTGGGCGTTCTTCGATTGGATGATTGCCACTTGGAACAAGTCACATTTTTTTATTTATTTTTTTTCTGCACACGATACTCCATAAAAAAACATTAGAATAGCATTAATTCTAAAATGAAATTCACAATTTAATAAAAATTGTGGTAGAACTAAAACAGTTTCAAACATGAATGAAGTAGCGAAATAAAAAGCTATCAGCACGAATTGAATTAAGTAACATTGAAACACACTGATAGTAATTTTTCAAGTAAAATTTAGTGTCAATGACTTTTGAAGAATTCTCGCCTTTGCCAAGTGTGGATGATTCATGACCATACTCTTACTATAAAATATTAAATCTATATTGGAATGCTCTATTGGGGTTTAGGAATTGTTTTCCCATAACCAAAGCCGGCTCGGTAAACTAGTTTGTTTTAATGGAGAACCTTGGTAAGTAATGTATTGCAACACGATTCCAATTTTTAGATACGATTTAATAATTAATTTAAGTGAAAGCTCCTTTCTGGTGCTACATCTTTAAATAGTTAAGTCCTCTTAAAAAGGCGCATAAATATTCACAGTGAAATAGTGAAGAGAAAGTTTTCATGGCGCTAAGAAGCCTGTAATAGACATATTCTAGTATAAACTGGAATATATATGATTATCAACTCGATACCATCATATTTTGCGTAATACAACGTAGAATTTATTATAGAGTTTTTCTTTTTGCCTTCACAGAACAATATAAGAGTCTTTTATAAAGAAATGAACAAGGTATAAAATTGTGGGCATCATTACCACGAAACCTAGTTTATTTTAAAAGATCGAAGTATCTTTTAACTAGCTCTTTTAATTTCAAAACTCACATCGCCACTTAAGCATTGTTTACTATGTAATTACACCAAGGTAACATAAAATGCGTAAAGGATAAATAGTAGGAATGCAAGTATGCAGAATGTCGTCATTAAACTTTGTGCTTCACTCATTTTTTCACAACTTTTTTCGCTATATGAAAAAAGCAATTTATCCACCAAAAACTTGACTTTTATTGAAACGATATTTAAAAAAATAATTGACTTTCTCGATTTTTCGATCTCAAAATTCCTCCAGATTCTGTTCTTGTGTATTTCAAACGAAATCTAATTCATGACTGGATTTCCAATTTTCATTCAAAACAGCCTTCAATAGCTATTTTGAATCATTGAGAATTGCGTACGAACACAAATATCGAAGCCTAATCCCCTTCTCATAATTCTCCAGTGTATGGGGCTTGAGCTATTCAAGATGCTGTTCTTCATTCCTGTATAATGGACACAAATTCAAAAGGCATCCGCAATTAGAAATTGCAGTTTCATTTTGAAATGTTTTAAGTTAAATGGCCATATTCCAAATAAAAAATCGGACTATTCTATTATTATTAACAACAAACATTAACAACAATCTCGTTTTTATTTGTTTATCGTGAAATCTGGTTTTACCAAGTAATAAATTAAGAGAAAATAGACTGAGCTGACTCAATTGCTATTTTTTTTTGTGATCTTGAATATTTGCAAGGTCAGTCTGATTTGTTTATATTTTCATGTATTATTACATTAGTTAATAAAAGGGCATAAACCGCAACTGAACATTGATGATAATGGGAGGTATCAAAGACGTTTGAAAAATAATTAATATATTCATACTTATTGTTTGTTTCTTCAAAGCTATAATAAATGGCACTATTAATTAGTCACTTACCACGAGAATGTTGCATGGATCGACCAAAGTATGAAAAGGAGGAAAACAAGGATTAATACGGTAGTCGCCAAACTTTTCACTTCATTCATGATGGTGTTTCTTCAAAACTACTGTGGATAAAATGAAAATAATCTATTAATTCTGAATTATGCAATAAATAAATTAAACTTAATAGTATATAACTAAGGGTGTGAAATCTTGAAATTTTCATTATTTCCAGTCTTCATACTTCTTTCCAGAACACAGAAATAGTAATTTTAAGTTAATATACTTAAACAATTTACATCAACTCTAATGTTCCAATGTTATAAAAATGACATTAATTACCTTATTTAAAATGTGAAAACTAAAGTGGGATATCTACAATTATTAGACAAAAAATGTCGCGATTTAAAAAAGTTATTTATACTTTTCTATTCTTAGCTTAAATGTCTTGCACTTTTTATTAAGAATTTTCCTACTCTCCGTTATTTTCAATTTTAACTAATTTAATGTGTTTTTATGAAAATTATTATATCAGCGTTCAATCCTAAAAAATATCCCTAAAAATACCACTTCGCATGTGATATGTTGCTTTAAAAGTAACAATAAGATCTATTTTCGAAACAACGTATTTATCGTATTTACGTTAATTCATTTAATAATCAAATAAAAATCACCGACATAGAACGATTTATTTTAAAATTGAGCAGAAATCAATATTATTATCTCGATGAAGCCGTATTAATGCACACTTTGAAAACCAGAAAAGGCATAATCCTTATATCAGTCCACTTATTTCTGTAATTCCAATACGTCACAATAACAGATTTCCTACCTTTTCAACGAATGAAAGAATACCACAAAATTGTTTCACTGCAGTGCACTTTAAAAAAATACGAACCGTACTTAATGGAGATCGCTTCTTAACTAAATCCACTAATGAAAATCATCAGATCCTTCTGTGTTTCATTGTTGTTAAGGCGAGAGCTACCATCATGATTAAATACAATTTTAAATTTTTGTTTTTTATTCTTTCAGTTCTGTATTTTTCTACATTTAAAAATAAGAAAAAATGCGTGTCAACAGCAATAAGAAGATTCAAAATAAAAATGAAACGTGAAAATATTGTTGGAGTCGCTGAATTCCTGCCTCCATTTTTTATCTTCTACAAAATATTATTTTTGGACCAATATTTTGGTAGATGTTTTTCTAGCTATAATTACATGTCTATGGTGTCGGTTTATACACGAACTAATATCTACCATCTAGATTTTCTGGTGCAGTTTGCAGTAAAACATCAATTAATCAACAATACTTGACTTATTGGCTTTTCATAAATAGCTAGACCGAGCCTAAGTGAATTATGAAAGCTATTTATTAGAAAACAACCTGCTAAGAATGTCATCAAAGTCACATTGGCCGGCCTATATAGATGACTTCATTTTACCTATACATCTATTATTAAACAAGCATAATATAGCGCGATAAACCACTCAAGATTACAAATATTCGAGATCAGATATTATTTGTTATCCAAAAATGTTAATTTTATTTACAATGCAAAATTTCTGTATTAAAATATTCCAGCTTCAGCAGAACACTAATCGAAGAACGACGAGATCTAAAGAACTGAATGTGCGGCACGCAAGATACGGAACCAAAACTCTTTTGGAGCTCCGTATAGGTAATTGGCAAAGAAATTAAGAAAGCGCAGACGAGATTAAAGAACCCACGGAGGGACAAGTGACAACATCGGAAACAGCGGCAGAAAGAGGTGATCTCAAAACGGTGTTCCAAATTTAAAAAAAAGGGGCGGGCATTTCTAATGCAAGTCCGAAAATTATAGGAGTATTTTAAGAATGTCCTTGATCCAGATTGAATTTACCACCTGACTAGAAGTGCAGAAGTCGAAGGCCCCTAGTGAAGACAAGCAAAGCAATTAAATTGGGCCTCATATTATAAGTGAGATAAAAGAGTCAATTGAAGAGATGCCAAATAATAAGGATAAAATACCAGCTGAAAGCCTTAAAACTCATGTCCTTCACGTCATGGTAAGCTTAGCTTGAAGGATATAAAAAGGATAGGATAGGTTAAGAGGAGGCTAGGGGATGGATGACGGTTTTTGGCTCCGATTTAAAGTGAAATTTGGACAGTAAGTATGTAGAAGGTCCAAGCAAAAGTAATATAGTGTAGTGTGCTTTTGTCCTGGATGGGAATTATTGGCACACTCAAAATAACTGCAGAATTCGATAGAAGGATGGATTGAAAGCAAAAAATGTCATATAAATGTTTTTCTTTAAATGGATATTTTCCGAGTTATTCGCAATTGAAAATGTTGATTTTTCATCTAAGAAAAGCACGTTTTTGAGCGGTTTTTCACGAATAACTTAAAAACCTTACGTTTATTCAAAAAAAACTCAAAGCCAAAATGAAACTTTTAGAATCGAATCGATTGGTGCTTTATGTTATTTCTGTATATGGAGTACAACCCGAGTTATGAGTCGTTAAAGATTACCATGTGCTCGCCGAAAACTGAACTCGAACCATTCGACGTTAAATAAAGGAAAAACGACGAATTTTTGAAGAAAAGCTTATTAGGCCATAAGGTCTTTAAATAATTAAAGTACTTGAAAAGGCCTTAAAAAAGAACTTCGGTAAAATTCATCAAAACTTACGAAGTTATGATGAGAACAATTTGGTTGTCTCCATTTTTTGACAAAAAAAGCAACAATGAAACCAATTGCTTGACGCCAAGAGGCCAAGGCCAAGAAGGCATTGGATACAGTATGGATCGAAGGACTTCTTTACGAACTGGTCAGATTCGGCATGGCCGGACCTCAGTTATACACGATTTATAATATGATTTCCAAGAAGAAGTTCGTCGTCAAAAGTGGCAAGTTCACATCAAGCAGGGTCTTTGACATTAAAAATGGTCTGCAACAGGGAGCAGTAAACTCGTCGCTCTTGTTTAATATCTTTACGAATGATCTAACATGTTCACTCCGCTTTGCACTAGCGTTCGCGGATGACTTGATTGTGTACAGGACGGGGCCATAAATTGGGGTGATCCAGACGCTCCTGGACTTCGAGACAATCGAACGCTATAGTGATGATTGGAAGTTGAAAATCAATTTTAGCAAATGCGAATCGATCCTTTTCCGGACTCCTCTAAACAGAGCTTCTCGCGATGTGCGGAGGAACTGGAAAACCCTCAAAATTTCGAATAATGCTGGGCAAGCATTAGAAAAGAAATTGGAAGTGAAATATCTTGGGCTTTGGCTGGACCAATACTTGTATTTCAATAGAAATACAAGTGCTGCTGTGGCCAAGGCAAACAAGGCGTTTTACATGACCAAAACGCTTTTTTATAGCAGACACCTAAGCCCACGGGTGAAGGTGATCTGCTATCAAGCCTTGGTCAGACAGATTTTAACTTATGGTTGCCCATTATGGTTCAACATATCCCCTTTCTATATGGAAAACCTTCGGGTTTTCGAAAGACAATGCTTAAGAGCGTGCTTAAGCTTTTATCGAACACCCGAATCAGGCTTCACTAAGTATCACGCCAACAATGTTCTTTATGATAAGGCATTTGTTAATAGGATCGACAACTTCATAATCAAGTTGATTCGAAGCCATATTGCTAGAGCGATGGAGAGCGACAATCCTCTCATTCGGGGAGCGTTCTACCCGAACGCAAGATACCACAAAACAGCTTGTGAACGCGACTTTATTCCTCCAGAGGCATTTGCCTACCTGGATTCAAAAAGATTGGTCCAAGATAGATCGGGGGTGCCTCTCTTCTACCACATGTATCGCAAGGCATCTGACAAGCGATACCTTTTTAGCGAACAAGATATGAATGCTCAGGATCTCGAGGTTCAGTACAAGAATTTCAGAGAGAGAGATAAAAGAGATGCCTCCAAGGCCAACACTTTGTACTGGTGGTTGGAGGACGAATAACTGTTGCGTATTAGCCCTAAAAACTCTAGACATAGACTAGTTTAGCATGTAATTTAGTTTTAATAATTAGCTTAGGGCTTAAATAGGATCTAGTACTAGTTTTTACCTAGAATGTAATATGTACATTTAGATTTAAGTAAGCTTAGATTAAGGTTGCGAGCTTCCACGAACTTTTGTTATTTTTCGCAATTCGAGCTCGTGGAAGCTCGTCGCCTGGAGGGGGTAACCCGAGACGTTTTCTTCTCCGCTGCCCCCCGCCCAGATAGTATTTTTAGGGGTAAGTAGAATAAGATAGTTTTAAGATTTTTTTTAGTATAGTTTTTTTCAATTTTTCTTAGCGGTAACATTATAATGATTTTTTTATATTAAAATAAGATGCAAAATAGATAAGATTTAGCCGAAAGGCATAGGTTAATTTAAAATATAGATTAATTTAGAGCGCCTGCTGAGGGCCAGTAAGCTAGTTAGATTAGAATATGCTAGAATAATTAACTTTAAGCATTAGTTAAATTTATATTAAGATAGATGGTACGAAAATAAATGCTTTTTTAAAACTAAAACTAAAACTTGACGCCAAGAATTGAAAGTAAACGAAATCCATGTACAATTAACTTTGTTTAGGCATTAACAATATTTTCTTACTATTGGAGCACTCAAAAATCACCCTAAATACCTGAAAAATTTTTTGGAGCGTTTTTACTCTGGTGCCCCAATTCTAAACATTTACCGTACCAGGGTAGTTTTTACAGGTTCAGACGTTGCAATTAATTTGAAATAATCAGTGCTGTCCGAAAGAATTCGGAGGTAATAGGCTATTTTTCCCGTCATCCACTGGACTAAACTTTCAGCCTATGCTGCAACATTTTTCCCACAAGACTAGCCTGCTTGACTTACCCTCACGCCCTGCAGTCTCCCTTTTCGCGCACGCTTCGGGCTAGAAGTTCGTTTATAAATAGAACAACTCGGCTGTGGAACAATCTCCCGCAGTCAGTATTTCCGAACTCATATAACATCTCAGAGTTTAAATGTATGGTTCATCGACATCTACTCAAGCACCCTCCAAACCACTATCATATCCTTTTTCTTCTATCCTTCAAATCAAGCTTACTAGTAGCCTTGAAAGACATGTCCGACTACTAGTACAAAGAGTGATTGTAAGCCTGATTGCCTCATAAAAAATTCATATTTATAGAAATTTATTTTTGGTAACAGCAGAACCTTTAATCTTAACATTATATTTGAAAGTCCGGCACTGTTACAAGACCGAACATCCAACGAAACAACATGATGAAAACTTGGTTTACGAGAAGAGGGTGTAGGTACAATGAAATGAGCAGGTAATTTATGGTATAAAGGTAGTTGCGGATTAGTCGAACTGGTTTTACAACATACTCCTGGCACTCGCGGATATTACTTCACTGCTGCCTTTACTAGGAAATACCAATTTGAATGTGTGTTGATAGAGAAGTGCGTAATATAAGAGGCACATTTCGTATGTTCGTTTTCACGCAAAAAAATTTTTTTTACACTACCCTACTTTTCCCTTTCCTCCTCTCCAAAAAAACGATTCGATAACAGTTAAAGCAACAATTGTGTGTGCTCTCCAATAATCCTTTTTGCCGTTTGCGACGAAACTACGACGACTTCAGCAGCCACGGCCGTTTTTCGCGGCGAAATTCGCCGAATAAATACAGTTAGATTTACGACCATAGAAATAGCTTGATGTGCCCGCCGCGATCCAGTCCGTCTTTTATGGAACTTCATATGTTGGGCCTGGGTCAGTTACATTTACACCATTAAATGGTCATTTTTAGCGAAGTTTTTGCCATAAAGCAACATACTATATTTCTAAAACAAGAAAAAAGCCAATTGAATTTTGACGGTTGGAAAAGTTCGCCCGTGCAGAAGCTCTCCCGACTTTTCGTCGAACTTCAAAAAAAGAATTATGTAATGATTACAGCGAACATTTGTTCGTTTGGCAGTGTGTAAAAACACCCTTAGTAATTTCTACACCCGGTAGGAACTACCGGCAGTGATAACTCAGGAATAAAAGAAAGAAATAGACTTTCTACAGCCCGACTAAATTTCGTGTTCGGCGCTTCTGAAAAGTTTATGCAATAAATGTTCGATCATTTTACAGTAATTTGCTTTAAGCTCGATCTGAAAAGCAACGGTCCAATTTCTTAAACACCCAAAACGAAGGTAGTCTCACGGCCTCCACATCTCCAGTTCAGCATCAGAAACACATTTTAACATAAACTCGCCTTGGGGCTTGATTGCTACAAACTTGAAAGCACAGAAACGCTCATGTCATGCATAGACGTCAAAAAGCTGGCAGAAGAGGGCTGGTGCGTTGTTGTTGGTAGATTTTCTCAACCATTTTCTTCGCAATTATTTAAAAATAATAATTGAAAGAAAAGGGAATTTAGAACGTGTTAGTGGGGTAATTTATCCTCCTACATTTGTTAGAGGTATAATGGACTTTTAAGAAGATTTCTTTCGCCACTCAGTAATCTTTCTATTTTTTAGGTATCTGTACAAAAATGTCCAAAGGTCACTCAGGCTGAAACTGGATTTGTGTTTTATTGAGGTGGTCAAAAGTTTAACAAAAATTTACGCAGTGTTTTAAGTTATAAAATAAGCGATAGCGAAATGGCCACGATTGAAGATCGCTTTAATGCTGCTGTCAACGTAATTAAGGGATTGCCAAAAAACGGCTCCTACCAACCTAGCAGTGCCATGATGCTTACATTTTATGCATATTTTAAGCAGGCAACAGAGGGTCCGTGTAAACAGAAAAAGCCTAACTTTTGGGACATTATCAAAAAAGCTAAGTGGGATGCGTGGAACGCACTTGGTGACATGTCTCGAGAAAGGGCTATGCAACTTTACGTAGACGAACTAAAAAAAATTATTGAGACCATGTCTTACACGGAAAATGTCGCAAATTTTATGGGTAGCATTGGGGAACTTGATAACATTAGTTTCGACGACCTAGAGGCTATAGCACCTGAAATTATTAAAATGGCACGCTCACATCCTGATTCACCCTTTGCATCCAGAGGAGGTAGTCCACAACATCCGTCTGCACAGCACCTAAACGGATTTATAAACGGAGATACATCTAGTCCTGAACCAAATTATACACATCAAAATGGCCATACAGTAGATCAATCCGATGACGAATACATCGATACAGTAGAAGATGATCCAGACATTCCCCTTTACAAAAATCAAAAACTTTCCCATTTGAATAGAAGCGACATAAATCTTGACTTGACAAGAGAAAATTTGACTCCCGCTCCCCAACAAATCCTTGGGATTATGGAAAGAATGAATGCAGATATCAGCGCAATTAACCAACGAATACTCACATTGGAAAGACATGTAATCGAGATTAAAAATATGCAGGTTATCAGAAAATCAAATCGTAAATACCCGCCTTGGTGGCCTTTTGAAGAAATATCGCCAATGTGGTTTACATTCCTTATACTATGGCCATTCCTGGCTCGACGCTTAGGCCAGATACTCCGGCGAAAGAATTAGAAAGCAAATGTTGGCGGCAGATACACGAACGATAAATACTTTATTATTAGGTAAAAATTTTTACAATGTGATTGCTTTAGGGAACTTGTTTTAAACTTTTTATTCATATGCAAAACATTCTTAATTTAAAACCTTGAATGGCTTTGGGGTAATGTAATGGTGGTAAAGGTCACGTTATTTTATGGTTAAGTTAAAGCTATATTGTTATAAGCCAATTCTTACTGGTGAAATTTGACATAGATTCCTTTTACCTAAAACATATTTAAATTCTAAACAACCAACAAAATTGAAACATAATTAAATCGATTTTATGTATTTACTTATTTTAAACATTTACAACACATGTATATTTTGTCATTTTTGGTTTGAAGATACTTGGTCAAAAATAAAGGGTTTTGTTTTGAGAAAATAAAGTTTTTTGTAAGTTTGGAATGCTTAGTAGGCTGATTGTATTGTTTTAACACGAATTTTAAAATCGCGCTAGTTGACAAAAAAGCGGGAAAAATACTTGAAACCGTGAACCAAAAGTTTAACAAGTAAAAAATTGTAAATAAATTCAAAATAATTTTATTTGAAATTGTTTTCTCTTAAAAGTACTGTTAAAAGATGTTCTACTAATAAGAGTCAATAAAATAGCTTTCACCACGGAGGTAAACACAAACAGAGAGAAATGTTCCGACATTTTCAAAAAGTTTAACATAAATTGAAATAATTCCAATAACGAACTGTTCGCGCAACCACGACTTGAACAGAGCTAATGAATACTTTTAGTGAGATTAGCAGTCATTTTCATCATCTGAATACCACGCCAGCCTCTCCTCATAAAATTGAATTACAATTTGCGGGCACTTTACGTTGGCTTCTTTCGCTGGCACCAGTCCCGCCTGATCTGTACCTTTCCACTGCATAAGGAACATAAGTTCACCAGTTGCATCGGAAGCTCCGAGAATTTTAAGGGGTTCTAGACCGCGACTAAAGCCGTTTTCTGCGTCTGCTTTGGCATCGGCCTCCGATTCATTTTCTGAGCCTTCATCTGAATCGCTTTTGGAGCCCCTACGTTTCTTCTTAGTGGAATCATTTTCACCATCAGAATCGGTTTTTTTCCTTTTAGCCGAGGTTTTATCCTTGTCTTCATTTTTCCGCTTTTTATCATTTGTTGTGGAAGTTGTTGATTTCTTTTTTTCAGTTTTCGATTTATCTTTGTCTTTATCCTTGTCCGTCTGTTGCTAAAATACTTGATATAAAGAAAACATAAAGTTCATCTCGCAATGTCAAACCTCCTTTTCTTCATTTTTTGCCCGCTCAGTTTCAAATGCTTCAATTAAGTCCTGACAATCCAAGTTCTCTACGGGTTCCCACGTATTATCTTTATCGGCGTACCCCTTCCATTTTAACAAGTATTCAATCTACAAGAAAATATGCGAGACCGATAAACAAATTTTGCAGTAATTATAAAAATGTGACAAAAATATAAGCAAATTGCGTACACAATTTTTGAGGTTAGATAGAATACAAACCTTGCCTCGGCGTACCCGACGATTTACAACTTTTTCTACTGCATATTCCTCTTCGGAAGATTCATCAGAACTTCCCTTTTTTGATTCGTCTGAAGTTCCCTTTTTCGAGTCTTCTGGCTTTTTAGTTTTCATGTTCTTTGCTAAAATGTGTAATCCTTCGCGAGGAAGCGTTCACCGCTTGCCAAATTTCAGAAAGGGACGCCAAAGCTTATCCGCGCTTTTCGTAAAATCTTTGTCGTCAAAGAGACCGGCAAATTCTTATTACGAGAAACCGTAAAAGGGCAGATATTTTAATTATATCCTAAACGTTTACACTAATATATAGAATTATTTATTACAATTCAAGGTATAAAGGCTTTCCCACAAATAAAAATCCGCTTGGAGTTTCTGTTTTAAAAGAACTTTAATTTCACGGCGTTTCGCGTCGTCAAGATTGGGTTTCGTTAAAGAATTAGTACAATTTTGACAATTCAACTTAAGGCAAGTTCACAATATCTCAACATGTCTTAACAGTTTTCATGCAGCGGTCGGTACTCAAGAAAATTAATCCATAAAACTTTAAACAATTGTGTAATCATTTCTTCCATTCAAAATTATAATACGTAGTTTTTTTCAAAATTAAAATTTACTGTCACCTTAAGCCTAGTACTAAGTTCACGTGAAATGAAATTTAAATGGGCTACTCAATGTAAATTTTCACGAGTGAAAATTTCGCTTGTCAAAATTTCATTTGTGATACTAAGTTCACGTGAAGTGTTTGGTGAATAAATCACACTCTGCTGCTCTCTAACAGATGGCGCAGCATGTATTCACCACAAGATTTCATTTTCATTTCATTTAAAAGAATGCGCTTGGGCATTTTTTCCACGTGAAAAGTTGTGAGCTGTTAAATGTTCAAAAGGCGATAACTGGAAAAACGCGATAAGTGAATATTAAGAGGCGTTTTGTGAATAATTATCACTGACATATAGATATGGACTGCTATATAAGCAAAATCCCATACAAAAAAGTGGCACCAAAAACTATCGTTGTCTCGTTCCCCCTTCAAAATCCTATGAACTTTAATCGGTTTTAAAATAAAAAACAGTTCAGTGCATGTCAGCGATATAAACATAATTAGAAAAAACTAGACAGCTATAGAGTTTTTTCTTCTTTCTCTATTTTCTTTATTTTTAAAAGTTCGTTCAACAGAGGGAAAAAACCCTCACATATTTAAAAAAAATACATTTATTTAACAAAAACACTGCTACTAAATAAAAAATAATGATGGAAAATTATTTCTATCAATTATAACATACATCTTATTACTTATTTTCCTCTAAATTCGAAAAAAAAATTGTTGTTTACATAGAAAAGGTCTTCTTCTTCTGGAGAAAAATGGTGCCATTGAAAGTTGGCAATTAGCAGTCCATATCTATATGTCAGTGATAATTATGAAAAAGTACGTAATTAATATTTTATATTTAGACATATTTATTTGTTAATTGATGTATATATTTAGTTGGCGGGATTTATTCTATTTATTTCAACTTATTTTTTGTAGAATGGAAAACACTTTGCTACAAAGTTACGAACAGCTGATTAACTCACCACGGTTGCTTTTTCACTAGCCCAAAATGCCCAATTCCATTTCACGTGAACTTAGTACTAGGCTTTATCCAATACTGGCTTATAAAGATAATATGGTGAAAAAATTTAACTCTTATACTGGCCATTGGATGTCGCTTTTGTAGTGTTGAAATTGTTACTCGAAATAAAGAAGAGCCCCCAAAAATTTGTTTCGATTACAATAGCCTAAAAACTCCTTGACCCAAGTTCTACCCGAGCAATTTCTTTTCTGCAATCTCTTTCTAATAACTATATTTTCAGGGTGCTTAACATTGAGCGGTTAGTACTCCAATTCTATTAACCATATAACATTTATTATATACAATTTTGCCTTTGCATGGATACATACTGTCTGTTCAACGGTCAAGGAAAAGCCATCTATTGTTGAGAAATTAAATCTTCAAAACCTGGCGCTAATTTTAAAGCCCAACTATTACTGTGTTTCCATGCAGAGTTTATCCTGAGTTTACTCAGATTAGCGCCCATGGAAACGGGGATTGAGTAAAGTGTCGTTAAATCCAAGTAAACTCAACGAAGCCAGTCCGATTAAGCCGGGTTTTGTATATGTGTGTGTTTCAGTATCCTTTACTGCACATATACCAACGGCGACGCAATGTAAAATGAATTATCTGTCACTTTAACCCAGAACCGTCATGGAAACAGCAATGAGTGATCTTGAGAGAAAAAGCTTTCTGTTTACTTAACGAAAACTCTACCCTGGCTCATGGAAACACAGTATATAATGCACGTAAGAAACGCACGTCATCTGGGCGCTCTCATGGAAATTAATGGGGCGGCCATATTGGACGTACGTCGGTCTTATTTTGTTTCGTTAAGGCCCAACTATAATGCACGTAAGAAACGCACGTCGTCTGGGCGCTCTCATGTACTGTGTTTCCATGAGCGTAACTAGATTTAAGTAGAAGTTTTGGTAATGTTCGTTTGAGTAATTGTTGAAGTAAATATAAAATATTGCTGCATTAGCACGGCCAAATTTCATTCGGCAGGCGTAACAATTGGGCCCATTCACACGGTGCATTACTGTATTTCCATTCAGAGTTTATCCTGAGTTTACTCAGATTAAGCGCCCATGTACTGTCTTTCCATGAGCCAGGGTAGAGTTTTCGTTAAGTAAACAGAAAGCTTTTTCCCTCAAGATCACTCGATGCTGTTTCCATGACGGTTCTGGGTTAAAGTGACAGCTAATTAATTTTACATTGCGTCGCTCTTAGTATATGTGCAGTGATACTGAAACACACACATATGCAAAACCTGACAACCGGACTGGCTTCGTTAAGATTACTTGGATTTAACGATATTTTACTCAACCCCCGTTTCCATTACTGTGTTTCCATGAGCCAGGGTAGAGTTTTCGTTAAGTAAACAGAAAGCTTTTTCCCTCAAGATCACTCGATGCTGTTTCCATGACGGTTCTGGGTTAAAGTGACAGCTAATTAATTTTACATTGCGTCGCTCTTAGTATATGTGCAGTGATACTGAAACACACACATATGCAAAACCTGACAACCGGACTGGCTTCGTTAAGATTACTTGGATTTAACGATATTTTACTCAACCCCCGTTTCCATTACTGTGTTTCCATGAGCCAGGGTAGAGTTTTCGTTAAGTAAACAGAAAGCTTTTTCCCTCAAGATCACTCGATGCTGTTTCCATGACGGTTCTGGGTTAAAGTGACAGCTAATTAATTTTACATTGCGTCGCTCTTAGTATATGTGCAGTGATACTGAAACACACACATATGCAAAACCTGACAACCGGACTGGCTTCGTTAAGATTACTTGGATTTAACGATATTTTACTCAACCCCCGTTTCCATTACTGTGTTTCCATGAGCCAGGGTAGAGTTTTCGTTAAGTAAACAGAAAGCTTTTTCTCTCAAGATCACTCAATGCTGTTTCCATCACTTACTGTGTTTCCATGCAGAGTTTATCCTGAGTTTACTCAGATTAGCGCCCATGGAAACGGGGATTGAGTAAAGTGTCGTTAAATCCAAGTAAACTCAACGAAGCCAGTCCGATTAAGCCGGGTTTTGTATATGTGTGTGTTTCAGCATCCTTTACTGCACATATACCAACGGCGACGCAGTGTAAAATTAATTTTCTGTCACTTTAACCCAGAACCGTCATGGAAACAGCATCGAGTGATCTTGAGAGAAAAAGCTTTCTATTTACTTAACGAAAACTCTACCCTGGCACATGGAAACGCAGTAACTGTGTTTCCATGGGCCAGAGTAGAGTTTTCGTTAAGTAAACAGAAAGCTTTTTCTCTGAAGATCACTCGATGCTGTTTCCATGACGGTTCTGGGTTAAAGTGACAGATACTTAATTTTACATTGCGTCGTCGTTGGTATATGTGCAGTAAACGATACTGAAGCACACACATATGCAAAACCCGGTTTAATCGGACTGGCTTCGTTGAGTTTACTTGGATTTAACGACACTTTACTCAATCCCCGTTTCCATGGGCGCTTAATCTGAGTAAACTCAGGATAAACTCTGCATGGAAACACAGTACATGGGCGCTTAATCTGAGTAAACTAAGGGTAAACTCTGCATGGAAACTCAGTACATGGGCGCTTAATCTGAGTAAACTCAGGATAAACTCTGCATGGAAACACAGTAAAGTAGAGTGAAAATCAAGGCGCTTTAATTTTTTATGTCTATTTTGTAATTCAACCCAGTAGGAAAAATTACAAGTGCTTTGCTTCGGAGCAAATATAAAGCAGTAAAAGCTTCCTTCTGCTTCCTACTTCATACGTCACTGGTAAATCAAGGGAAGGATCAGTTAAATTTGCGGGGGAATTGAGTCAATTCAGTGTATCGTCGCACTTGTGATCTAGGTTGCGTTAGAGCAGCTGGTCGCAGAACAGACCTATTAGCATTACCATAAAAATTAACCCTGCATAGCTCCATGGAATAGTATAGCGGGTATTCGCCTCTGCAAGCAGTGCAGAAAGGAGTGAAAACCGAATTAACAGGGTAAAATAATGGGTATTTCAAAAATAAAATAGCTCTGGAATAACTTGTTTATCCGTTAACATCTAACATGTCCTAAATTAACTGAAGCTTCATCGAAGAGTTAACAAAACTGCTAGGTTTTGTAGAGGTTTTATTTTGAAAAAAAAGGAAATGAAGTACTTATGTTTATTTGGGTGTGGTTCAAGTTCCATCAATTATTGCAATCACTCCATCTTGTCAACATCACCTATGTCCCATATTTCAACATCAATTGTCCATCAATGATTAGGGTTAATGTCCATCACTGATTTTTGATTACCGATTGTAGTGAAACTTGAAACACACCCTTTGGTATAGAAGTTGCAAGATAAAGAAGTGACTTATTCCGTGTTTTTTGATGAGCGGACCAACCGTTCCACCGAGACCTCAATTGTCCTTAGGTTTAAATGTAGAATATGTTTAGGTTTAAAACGATATAAAGAGCGCAACTTTTAATCTCTAAAACACAAAGAAAAAGACTTTTTGCTTTTATTTCCTTCTCTTATTATTAATAAAATTTACAATTTTTTGGCTCTTTATGCTTTGGTAAAATAAAATTTATCCATTCTCAAAGTTAATTTTAAAAATTAATTCAAATTATCCTGCTTCTCGTAAATATATATAAATTGTATGTATAAGTGCATATATTTTATACAGTATTTAGAAATGATCTCATTTAAACTTCTAAGAACTTTACATGCAGATTTTATGCATTTTTTTGTCTTAATTTAATTTTAACCATTTATTATTAGTCATGTTTATTAATTCGTTACGGTTTTATAACATTAATTTGAAGAAACCATTTGCTTTGGGAGAGGTAGACGCTTTTCCTAATTAATTATGTGTATATTTCTTCTTCTCATTTAAATTGGAAGGTAGATCTTATTTAAATTCTAGTAAATTTTTAAATTAGTTTTGTCTATATTTTTTACACATCAAAAATTCCAATTCACAACTTATATCCTTTGACTATTTTATTATAATTAAAACTATTAATGAAACAAGATTTAGCTAATGGAAAAACCTTTTAGGCATTTTTAGCAATACTTAAGATATTCTAAATAACAATATTATTTATATAAAAAAATTTAAAATTATTTAACAATATTTCAACGATTTGTTTAAAACTTATTTTTGTTTATACTTTAAAACTGTTTTTGCAAAGCATTTTCTAATTATATTTAACTAAATATGACACAATGCTAACGGTAACATACATTACTTATGTATCGCCTTTCTGGAAAGGATATCGAGTTTCTTTAAAATATTAAATGTCCCTGATAATTAATTTTCCTACAATTATGATTTTTATTGCAACTGGAATTAAATGAAAAAATCAAAAGTAAATTTGTATAGAACTACTATGCTCTTCATCGATTGTCCGTTACCTGAATTTAAATATTTTATAGAAAAATACTGCAACCTCTTCTAACCAACCATCCAATGAATTATTTTTTATTTAAAACAATTTTTTTAGAGATCACTAATTGCAATAAACCATCTCGACATAACTTAAACATACAATAACATTCTTCATTGGTTAGTATCTAACTACACATCTAAAACCTACTCATAATCTTTGTAAATAGTTTTTTTTTGTTATTATTATTGACAAGTACTAAAAAATGATAATGGTAATTGTTAATTTTGGTTCTTTTCAGATTAGTATTTATGAAAAATGTTTCCGTTATCACTAAATTTAGTTGCTATAAATATGGCCCCGCTATTCCAAGTGTAAATAACTAACACGATTGACTTTTACATTTTATATTAACTATTATATAAGATTTTGGAAAAAATTGACTAAGAGAAAGACGCCGCAGGCTTTTTGCTGATTACCTCGCCAGAGTTAATATCCAGAATAATCTTTTGGCTTGAGGAATCTTCAGATGAACTGCTTCTTGACTCGTTACTATCACGTTTAAATAAAGTTTCTGTGTTCTTATTTCCATTACTTTCATATCTAACTCTTGTTAACTCGAGGTCTTGAAGAGATGTAAAGAACTCGATTTTCTTTGAATTATTGAGGAATTTGAAATGTATTTTCACGTGTTCTTGTAGTTGAGACTCTTCATTTATGGAGAAATCACAGTGGTCACATGTATATTGCTGGGGTTTTACAGAGACCGACAAATGTCTTTCATTGTGCCTTTTTAATTCTTCGCTGTCGCTCGACTCAAATGGGCAGTTGAAGCATCTTCCAATTCGCGGTTGTTCCTGTTCAGTAAGAGACGAATTGGGAGAGTTTGAGGATTTTGAATTTCTGTTATGTTCAATATCTTCCGTTCGAATAACGTTTTTTCGAATAGAATCTTCTACATCTTCTGCTTGAAATAAATTTCCTTCAACAACCCAAACGCTCTGGCTTTGGCCAACTGTTTTTCTTACCAAATTTGCTTTTGGATAATTTGAATCTTCTTTAAACTTTTTGCAAAGCTGTTCCGTTTTGTCTTGATATGAAGTTGAATGAGCCAATGCATGGGTTAAAAGATGTGGTTCCTGCTTAGCGGCAAAGTTGCAAGTTTTGCAATTAAAGGCAAACTCAGAGCCGTGAAGTTGTATGTGCAACCTAAGTTCCTTTCTACTAAGAAAGCGAGCTGGGCATTGTTGGCAGAAAGACACCATCTGCTCAGATTTATCCTGTTCTGATGACGCCTCTGATCTCAGGTTAATTGCGGCATCACTTTCCTTAATTGCACTTTCAGGGTGAAAATTTTTAGTGTGGCTAAAAAGTGATTGCTTTTTAGAACAAGTATAATTACATTTTTCACACTCAAACGGGTCGGGTTTGTACTTGTGAAGAGTAATGTGATAATTCATCTGTGACTTGCTTTCAGATATGTAGGGGCAAGTAGGGCATTTCTGCTTCTGCGGCTTATGAATATCATTTGTTTCTGATAAACATTTTGCTTGGTCCCGTTCTTCCTCACTATCTCTTTTTTGGTCCCCACTATTAGTTGTCGAGATGGCCGGCCCGTCAAATCCAATTGAAAGACTATTTTTATTATTTGTTTGTGTACTAAGTACATTTTGGCTATTATATGCAAATGGAGTAACTAAAGGAAGATATTTTGGTGAATTCTTATCGCTGGTACGATCAAGAGTTTCTATTTTAATGTCGCCATTGTGCTTCAAACGACAATGTCGCTGTAAAAATATAAAAGACAATTTAAGCAAATTTTATAAAAATGTTTTCTTTGATAATGTATAATAATTATTCCCGCATCCATTTATGACATTTATAAAAGCATTAACAGTATAAAATCCTACCCAGAAATAACATTTATATGGATTACTATGCATATATGAAATCGAGATGCAATATTTTAGAAAGTACATTTTATATTGCAATTTGCATGTAAACAAAAACGTCGAAATAATTCCACGCTAATCAAATATGTAGTTTTCTCGGATCATTAAATGAACGACTCATTATTGCTACATATTTTTTATAATAAGGAAATGATGAACTCGATATTACGAAAAATATTGCATTTTACAATTTTAATATATGCGTAACTATTAATATAAAGGATCAATGGAAACAAAGTGAAATGAGAAGCCCGCCATTAATGCTCAAATGAAAAAAATATATAAAAGCAAAATATTTCCCTTCAATGTAAGTAGGCACAAATTCAATAAAAGTAAAAAGAATATAACAAAATATTTACCATGGACAAATGGTTTTTTGCGGATATAATGCATGCTTGCCTTTGAATAGTTTAACGTCTATGACCAAAAAAGATTTCAAAGGCAAAGCAAGCAAAATATTTTATATGAAAAATGATTTCTGTTAGTAAAATACCTGAATGACATGCTTCCAATTTGAAACCTGATGGCAATGACCACACCGATAGGGCGCTGGGCCACGCCATCCGGTAACACCAGAACCAGTAGTAGTTACTACCCCAGAACTTGCCTCATCCATCTCACCGTGCTCAGTAGCCTTTACTGGTATTCCTAAATTAAGAGGAACTACAGATGTAGTAATTATATTTGGATTTTGTTGTTGTTGGGCAGGGCAAGTAGATTGCACGGGAGGCTGAGCAATTGAAATATGGCGCGTCGACATGTAAGAAGGCGGCTTCCCACTTTTATCGGTTAAGGATAACTGCTGCTGTTGAGAAAGGCACATCGCGGCAAGAACATTGTTCATATATATATTGGGTGTTACAGGAATTTGAGTTGGTCCTGCCAAATTTGGTTTTTGAGATAAGTCAATACCGGCTTCTTGGTAATGCCCTTTTACATGTGATAGCACCAAATCCCGATTAGGATTCCTGAAACATGTTGTGGTTAGAAAATTCGTGAAACCTTATAAATATCGTGACATACTTATAACTACATTTTCGACATTTATATAAGGTCCTCTTCTCTGATCCATCAGGTTTGATATCAATATTTTGTGTTAAGAGGTCATCTCCTGGTTTTATAAGTGGTGGAGGACTGCGTTTATTGCAATCGTTTTGCTCTGAGAGGTGTGGCGTCATTCCCATTACAGATGCCATAAATGGAATTCGCATCAAATTTTTAGGATCTGCTGATCCAATTGTACTTGCTTGCGAGTTAGATTCATTTGGGCAACTGCAGTCTCCGCTGCTTTCTCCAGAATTCTTAGTTTTTTGCATAGCATTGTTGTACTCGTTAATGAAAGCCAGGGAAGCTTCTTGATTTGGCGTCATTTCACCTGACTTAAGAAGTTTGGGATCTCCATCTTCCTCTGTGACTTTCATTAGAGTTATGTATTTATTATATTTGGTGTAGTTTCTCCTTCCTGTTTCATCATTCATTAACACTTTCGCAGTTTTATGAAGAGGATCTCGAATGGTCTTTAATCTTATATGTTTGGTAATATCCCATCGCCAGTTGGAACGGTATGCACAAAATGAACACTCGAATGGCTTTTTGTTAAGATGACCAACGATGTGCACATGAAAACGTGAGGCTGTCGATGCCCAAAACGAGCAATGTGGGCACTTGTATACTTTTTTTAAAGACGAACTAGCTGCTTCTTCCTCTGATGTCATCTTTTTAGTTACCTATGAAGTTTAGTTTCAAAATTGCTTGATTGAGAAACGATACATGATACATACCTCGCCATATCCTGGAGCTGTTTCAACGCCAAAATAACCATTTTCTAGATTGTGAGAATTATGTCTCTTATCATCTTCATTTTCATTTCCGCTGTCTTGATCCATTAATATCATACGATTCGCTTTCATCTCTGGCATTTTGTTCCAAACGAATATTTTATTCTCCATAGGATGTTTAATTTCAGTTGTTTCTAGATACTCGTTCTCCGTGGTGTCTTCTTCTTGTTTTTCATTCAAATCCGAAATTGAGTCGAGAGAATCATTTTGGCAATTCCCTGCATCTGCACAATTCCGTATGTGAAGGGCTAAGTCAGTGCTGGATTTACATCTATGCCGGCAGTATTGGCATCTTGTTGAACCACTATTCACCGATAAATTGATTGGAGAAACACTGGAATGCTTATCTTCAGCCTCATCATTAGGGCAGGCATTTCGGTGAATTATTGATTCTGACAGGCATTTAGACACGTAGCCACATTTGCAGACAAGGTTTTCGTTTTTAGCTGCATCATCAGCCAACGTCTCTTTAAGTTTGTCGAAGAATGTTGCGCTTTTTCTTTTACTAGTTGATGAATTGCTTGATGAAGGCGATAGCTGTGGCGGTTCAATTTTATCTAAACCAAGAATTTCGGGAATTTTCCCTTCACTGAAAAAAAGTGTTGCAAGATCTTTTAACGAATTCCTGCATGTGGCCAGCTCCTTTTGTGTGGTTGATAGATTCAGCGCATTTGCAGGATGTTGAATAGGAATCAAATTGGGGACAGGCCTAATTGCTTTCTTCGGTAGGTTTGAACTTTCTGGACAAGATTTTTGGGATAGATCCGTTGGCTGTTCATCATTTTCGTATTTAAATTTTTTATTGGCCGGCTCTTCAAAATCATCGACATTGTTATTGTTGTTAAACGGATCGTCTAAATCTCCGTTTTCACTTATAAAATCATCTGGCAAATCAGTTCCACCAACTTTGTTCTTCCGACGTGCCATACTCATACCAGCAGCATGTCCAACCGGTGGGACATGATGATTCATTTCATGAACAGTAAGGCTTTGCTTAATATCTGCTGTAAAATTGCACGCTGAACATTTAAATGGCCCAGTTCCACCATGATTTTTCATGTGGCGATCAAGATTCCACTTATAGGGGGTCCGAAAATCACAAGTGACACATTTTATCATGGGCATCGAATGATATTTGACGTGTTTGCTAAATCTTGCTTTAATATGAGTCACATAGCTGCATTTTTCGCAACGAAAGAATTTCGTTTTGCAATGTTCATCCTGTTCGTGTTCTACTAACTGAGCTCTGTAAAGAGTAGTGAATTCGCACAAACTGCACTTCAAAAGCCTGTTTTGAGGTGCTTCATCTTGGCTTGGCTCTTCCAACTTAATGGCGGGTAGAACAATGCGGGTATTAAAAGACAAAGCACTCATGTTATCCTCACTTTTTCGTTTTCTACTTTCTCTTCCTAATTGCCTTTTCCTAGCATGGATGTGGTCACCAATACCTTCTGTTGATCCATGCACCATTTTCATATGGCGCACCAGTTTTTGATAATGCCTAGATGCATAAAGGCAAAGCTTACATTCATTAATAACAATCTTCTCACCGTGTACATCTCTAAGATGTGTTAAAAAATATCTAGGGTTTTGCGTAAAAAACGTGCACGAATTGCAGGAATAGTTGCGTTTTATTTTACACTGAGGCAGCTCTTCATCCTTTGTTTCAATTTGGCTGCCATCATCCACCATTCCATCTGCCGATCTCTCCAAACTAATCGGGTGAAACTTATTGAATCTATCCAATGCAGAGGGTTTAATAATTTTTCCTGTTTCCTTATCTAAGTATATTTGGTCTCCACTCACAACACTACGGATGATAAGTGTATCACCGGAACGTTGGACCATGGATGGAACGTCCATGGCCAGTGTAATTTAGCCGGTTTATTTTCCCAATTCTTCTCTTATCAATCTGAAAAATAAAAAAAATAATTTTTTAAATTAAATTTACTGGTGAAAAAGTTAAAATACATTAAATGCTTAAGTGTTGGCTTCTAGCTAACAAATGAAAATGTGACTTTCATTTCCTAATCTTGCAGATGGCAAACTACGATTTTTACATTTCTTTTTATTTGAGGAATGACATCGCACAGTGTTAATTGAATTTAAATAACAGAATTTCAGTAGTTTTTCAAAGTATATTTAAATGATGAAATCGTTAAAACTACCAATTGTCTGCCATATGTATATTTATATATTCTATGACGAATGGAAGTTGTAAAGACGAAATTATGAATATGCAATTATGTTGCACTAAATCTGCAGAAAGGACCGATTGCTGCTCTTGCAAATTAGGACTTGATGTTCAAAATACTCTGTACAACAAATGAACTAAAAAAGTTTACAAATTTCACGCTTTAAGCGGTGAAGATTGAAATAAGCAGACTTTCTAATTTTAGCAATTACGAATTATTAAGTTTTTCTGGAGCAAACTACTTCTATTGTAATTTACACGAATTTGAATTAATCAATTGTTTTAGATTAATAATGTGGCCAGAAAAAAGTTAGTTCCAGTTATAGTAAAACTAGTTAAATTTCAGTGTTTTGTCTATTTGGTGCATGAACATTCATAAGTACCTAATTCATCTATAAACCACATTTTAAAGTAAAAACATTCCTTTTTATTATTTTTGCCATTCTAGGTACTGTCGCAACAAGTTCTTTTGAAGAAATTCATTTCTCATATTCTACTGTTATTTTGTAGTAATCAAAGTGCCCAAGCGGACATTAATTATTTTAAAGCTGAAGTTAAGTTATTGGATAAGTGGAGCTAGTTGCGTTTCTAGTGGCTGCCTTTGTCAACTATTAACATACGCAATGTTAGGCAATAAGATCTACCTACAAATAAAAGTAAATTGGTTTAATAAGGTGATTTCTAATGCGGAAACATGTGCATATCAAACAGATTCCGCGTTTCATGAGATTTTCACTAAAGTATTAAAGATAAATCCATCAACCATAAAACATTAGATTCCTTAGTATGTCACGACCAGTTCGTCTTAATTCCATTCTTGTTTGGACGTCTTGTTGGTCGTTTGGCCCACTACCAGTTTACTTTAGTAAATTCAATTTAAATGTGATTCGCATATTTTTAAAAATATGTTGTATGACTTCGGAAAATTGCTGCCGGTGTATTTGGATATTTTATTAAATCCTGCTCTAAAAAGAAACATTCCAATATTCACATACCATTTTGCCAATACACGGCCTCGGTATCCGAATACATCCTAGTTTCAAAATTCAAAACAAACGAAATCGAACAGATGTTTATGTCCTTGATCCCTCCGTTCTTGTATTTCCTTTGTCTGGTGAAGCTAGCTAAATTTATTTTAAATATTGAACAATCGAAGAGGCCTGTACATCTGTGCAATCCATATAAATAAAATTTTCGCACTTTTCTCTTTTATCTTGATTATTATTGACACAGTTTGGCTCACTTCAGCACACAGAAAGAAGTCCTATTTTGGTTGCACTGCTTGTAGTTCACAGTTGCAATATAATGAAGGTATTTCTTATCAGTACTAAAGAGTCGCGTTGATAACATTAATTGCATTTTACACTTAGCACACACAACATAGAGTTATAATTACCACGAATTCCACAAGGAAACCACTAAAGCAACCAGCACCCTATGGGAATGATTATGTGGGCATGTGTTGGCGATGCGAACGAAAACCGCCACCTAAACCTATCAAACCTCCCGTTTAACTAAACACCAAACAGCTAGAAAACCAAGGAGTAGCTGTACTGTATAATACTGTGTCGTTCCTTATACTCTTCGACGGTATAAACCAACCGACAAGTGGATCCAACCACTCTTTCTCTCTTTCAACCGGCCCCCTTAACAGAAGTTTCAACCCCAAAGTCTCCGACGTTTCTATATTGGAGCCAGAACCCTGCTCTACTTTTCTCTCTGCGAAATGCCAATCCATCCAAGTGTGTACGTGGCGACGAAAACCGGCAGCGCTCATGGATGTTTCCAGCTCCGTAGGCCGAATATTTGGCTCCAATAAAGCACGAAGAACCTGAGGACCGAGGGTGGTTATACCTTCACCCTCTGCCATTCTTTCTACATAGAATACACCACCATCGTTCGTCATACATATGTACTGAAATATATTTAAACCTGGAATAGTCTGAAATACGCGCATAAATGGTAGTGGTCCGAAGGTTAGAAAATTTTTTAAGAGAAATGCATGCAAGTGCTCATAGTTGCAGGTGAATATGTACTAAGACTTTGGAATATTTAACAATGTTTTATCCTCATAACGATAACAACTATGTCGTTGTTTAGGCACTAATTAACCATTACTAAGTTACCGCGTGGGACATCCTTGAACATGAAGTTGCAGGCGAGCTGCCATTTCTTACAAATAGAGCTATACCTATTAAATTCCCTAATAAAAAAAGTCGAATTATGCAAAAGCCAAGTGCAGTTGGCCCAAGGCTAGATATTGGTGGAATTGGCACTTTGCTCAGTAGTCCTAAGCAAATCAGACTAATAATATAATATGAGTAAAATGCTTTCCACATTCGCTTAAAGAAACGAGCAAATTATACGGAAAAACGTAGTTGTGAGATGACGACGTGTTTCTTTCTACAATATTGTCCTTTCTACCTCCGGTAGTATCACACATATTGACAATTTGAAAAACAAATTAAGAAAAGCAAAATTTTGAGGTCCATAAAACATGACTCACTTTTTCTTTTCAGCAGCCTTGAATTTTTCATTTTCTATTTTTCGCACGTTGGATCACAACTTTTTCCAGGGCCTAATGTGAGAAAATTTCCTTGTCTCTATTTTAAATCGTTGATCCCCTTGCTGGTAATTACCTCCAGTTATGGAAGCACTCTATTTGGGGCTACTAAAAGAAACGAGGAGGCACCAAGCAGAGAGTGAAATGCAGACTCGCCATAGTTGGATGGAAAACAACACAAGAATCCAGCAGCGTTCTGCACTCGTAGGATTTCTTCAACCCGTGGGGAAAAGGGTACTTAGTCATGCCCCTTGCCGCAGCCACGTCGCCCCAGCATGTCTCCATCCTCGCCCTACGGCCCAGAATCACTACACCATTCGCAAACTAGAAGGTCATGCAGACAGTTGACTCGCCCAGATTCGTTGGTGGTTGGTAGGTTGTTTGGTGGTAACAACAGCACTAACGTGTCATTACTTTTCTATTTTTGTTCTCGAGGATGGATAAGAAAGGCGGACAAGGGATTATCAGCGGAAAGGCAAAAGAAAGCTTCATCAGGATTTTCTGAACCGATTGCAGATGTATTCGCAACTTTTATATCGTATGCTACAAGGATGCTGCAGAATGAGGCTTCTTGATTTGAACATTATTTTCATTTTCGCGGCACTTATAATAACACTAACGTGCCCTGTTCCACCACGGATAATGTCTGGCCATCGCAAGGACACTTTTTCTACTTTTGTTTACAGTGACATGTGATTTGAGGAAAAGAAATGTGTGTGCTGTCTTTTATTTCGTATAAACATTAGTTCTATCATTGAATGCCTAAAATTTTGTTGACGGAGACTATTCTATTGAATGTTTTTGATTTTCACGTGGACCGCATGTTTTTATAGAAAAATATTTTTTAAACTAGTATGCAACAAATCTTCAAGAGTGCCGATCTTACATGGACTGTAGCGCCATTTAAGAAGAAGTAATAAATCTAAATGAGCGGCTAATAAATATTACGATACGATCAAAAATCCATTATTTTTGTTATTGCTATACTCAGTTTCAAAGCTCTAGAACTAAGAAAATTTATTGAGTAATCATTCCAGTCAACTTTTTGTAAAGTATAAACACCCTATAAGAAGAAAGATAACGAGCACGAGCTGCATTATCTCCTTTTAAAAATTTTGAGGCATCATAATAGTTCGAACGTCTTTACTACCAAAGCAACGAAACCAATTGCAAATGATAAGAGAGATTGGTTGTAATTTTGTCACCAAGTTTTGTTATTTCTTTTGAGACTGATCCTAAAGCCGCTAAGTTCAGCAGGAAAAACGCGGAACGAAATGATTGTGGCCATCGCTACGTGTTTTATCTCTCTGGGTCAAGATAAGATTCCAGCCCAATTGATTAGAGTATCTTTGATTGCAGTAAGTAGTTGGATCAACATCAGTATAAACCTATTAGGTTACTACAGCAAACCAGTGTTTGTCGACAGTTTCTGCAATAGGTATGACGTTATTGATGCGCGGCAGTCTCTCCACAAAAATTACAAACTTCTAACGAAGGTCTTATGTAACGACCGCCTAAGGTCACTATAGGCTTCGCGTATTAACTCAACTATAAGCACTATACAAAGTTCATATAAAAATCTTCTTAACCGCACACAAAGACCAAAACGGGTGTGGAACTCACTTCTTATATTGTTAGCCAATTGATGTGTATACTTGTAGCATGCCGCAGAGCACACGACCACACCGTTGCAAGCAGTGGTATCAGTCAGTTCATGAAAAAACTAACAAAATAATTATCCCGCACGATTCTAAAGAATATTTTGGCAGATAGCGTAAGTTCTGAGCCGTCACCAGTCCCATACCTGGGTATATTGGCATCGTTCTTTTAAGTTTCACATAAAAATTTCAAATGGATTGGGAATGGTGACTTGGCAAAATTTTCCAAGCTCGCAGAAAATTCGATTTGTTTTCTCAAACATGCGATTGCACGGGCGTCGACGTGAATAGGTACTAAATCGCGGTTAGTCATGTTAAACCTGCATATTCCTAGTTTGACAACCTATCAAGTGCGTTTCTTATTCTAATTACGTAACCACGAGAATGAAATTATCAATTTTTGTGTAATTAAACCATCTCATCTCTCGCTGCATCGTGTGACTATCTTGCTGCATGCATTGGAGTGCGCTCAAGGTCGGGCACGTGACATCACTGCAGTTGGAAAATTACACAAGGCTCGATTGCATATCGAACAAGCGGATTGGCGGGGCTACATTTATTTTGGGATAAGATATTCAAGGAAATCTGTATTCGCATATAAAATGGAGTTCAAAGGAGTTTGATATTGCATCAAGATCAACTCCTGTTAGAGGCAACGATACATCAGCAGCAACCGTAGGAAGCTAAAGTTACCTAACGCTTAAGGATGAATTACGAATTTATTGTAAGCCAGTCTTGAAAGATTGCTTCGTCCCATTGTTAGCATAAATAACCATTTAGAAACAAAATACTGACTACAAGTGAAGATACGTCATACTTTGTGGCCTGCTGCTGTTCTGATGATAGAAATCTTTAATGAACGATGCGGTCCGCATACACCTTAACCAATTAATGTTATTCAAGAAGCTTGCCTTGCATACTATGAATAATTAAAGGGAAACCAGGAATGTATTTTGCTTTACATTTGCATTATCAACGATTTTTGCTTTTTGTCACCACGATTGTCTCAAGACAATTTGTTGCTATTTTTCGTTTTGCAAAAATAAATTTAATTGGTAACGGCAGAATAATAATAAAGATTAGTATTCAAAACTCTGTGCGCTTTTTTAAGATGCTTAGACGGCAGCCAAACTAAAAATTGTCAATACTTCGACAAAGAAGCAATTTTTTAATCGTTTTGCAATTGGTTGTGTCCCTTGAATGCTATTTTGAAATTAAGTTCTTTTGTTGCCTCCTTTTGGAAAGTGGAGGCTTATACGATATATCAAACGAAAAACTTGTTGTTTCACATTCATGTATAAATACTCCCCTTCAACTGGGTTTTATTTTATTTTTTATTTGAGAGAAACTAACCGATTTTAAATACATTTTTATTAGCTACGTAAGTAAACAAATCTTGCATCTTGCTTTTCACTCACCTGCACATAATTTGTCAACTTCAAAATTTGGCAATGCGCACAGGTTACAGTAGTTTAACGAGAACTTAATGCCTGGCCCAGGTATGATGTAAAAATCATCTTGGGAGATGAGCCCCACAAATTGCATGAGCACACTAATGACAATGGGCAACGAATTATAGAGAGGCAGTAAGTAAGAGCTTGGTCGTTGCAAGCACCAGATACCTCCTGGAACCACGCGCAGCCAAATAGACCGGTATGAACCTACCGACGTGGCAACTTGGGTTAGATCACTATCTTGTTGGTATGGTGTTAGAGCGCATTACCAAGCAGAAAAGCGTTGTATCCGCGAATCAGGCTCGAATCAACACAACTGCAGTACGCACTGCCTCCATCTTAGGCAAAATTCGTAGAGGTCGGAAGGACTGGTTCGAAGATGAATGCAAGCTGGAAACTGAACGTAAGAATTCTGTGTACCGTGCAATGCAGCAGCCTCAAAGAACACAGACACGCGAAGAGAAATACAAAGAGCTCAGAAAAGAAGAAAGACGGTCACAGACGGAAAAGGAAACCTGAGAAGAGAATTCGTTTGTGAACTAGAGCAGTACACAGAGCGAAGGCCGCACCAGGCATTTCTTCTGATGCAAATCACACCACGTTGCACTTACTGCAAGAGAGGAATCTGATTACCGCGATCCGCTGATAATCCTACGCGACCGCCAGCAAGCTTAGAAGAAGTTAGCAGTGCCATAAATTAGCTCAAAAGGAACAAGGACTCGGGTGAAGACGGCAACCCCCGTGGGGCTGGTTAAATGTGGAGAGCCCAGACTACACCAAGCGATTCATGAATTAATTGTGCAAGTGGGAGCAGGAAGCGTTGCCAGAAGACTAAAAAAGGAGATATCACAGCGTGTTGCAGGATGGCTTCATATGGTAAAAACATCATAGGCCAATACCAATGTGGCGACAACTGATCAGATTTTCACCCTAAAGAAGGAAAAATGTCTAAAGTTTCAAAACTCAATCCAAAGCCTGTGATAACACGGCTAGAATAGAGGAAATTCGGCATCCCCAAACATACACGATTATGTAGGTTGACCATGACCAATGTTACAAGCCAAGTAAAGATCTCAACAACATTGTCCGAACCAATCAACATCTATAATAGACTCCGACAAGGGAACGATCTTCGACAAGGGGCGCAATCCTCCGCAAGTTCACCCAATTACTAACTTATGCGCACGACATTGACATCATGGGTAAAACATCACGAGCTGTGCAGGAAGCTTTCACCCAGATTGCTCGGGCGGCAGGAAAGCTGCGACTAGAGTTGAGCCGGACTTACATTCGTCCCTTATCCGATGGTAAATTGTACTGAGTCAATTTTTTGAAATGTCCCAGTTTAAAAATAATGTCACTGACGCTGTACTGGCTCAAAAGAAAAAAAGAGGCACCTCTTACAAACTAATTTTATAATCGTGTCCTACCCAACACTAGCTGGGACTGCACATCAATGAAAGAAAAACAAAGTACATCGTGGCCGCGTCTGCAACGACACCTAACATTGAAGCCGAGGCGCGAATTTGAAGCAGTAAAATTATTTGCCTACCTTGGGTAACAAAAAGCACTCTAACCTTTTAACCGTGTTCGAGAGGAAAATCCTTCGGAGAATTGATGACCCCTTATGTGAGAAAGGACGATTCCAGAGACTACAACGACGAGATCTACGAGCTCTATCGAGATATAGATGTTGTGAAGAAAATAAAGATTGGGCAGGACATATAGCTTGTATGTACGAAGAAGAACCTTCTCTGCGGTAAGATCTATCGAGTGCGAGAGAGAGGGAGACCCAATCTCCATTGGAAGGAAAGCATAGACCAGGATGACCAGAGCTTAGGGATGCATAACATCGGCTCAGAATCGGAACCTGTGCCTCACAATCGGAACAGTTGTGAGAAGCACTGAGCGCATATGCTACATATGGCAAACTATAGTAAATCCATTGTAAGATTTCAGTAACATATTACGTTTGAATTTTTGAACACTGTATAAATGCGCTAAATTCTAAAATATACACCAATAATATAAACTGAACATTTCTAGATACAACCCTTGCTTTTTCAATCACAATGTTTGGTATTATATTTATGTAAAAGGGTTGGATGTTCCACAAAAAACAATACGTTTGGAACTGCAGCGAGCTAAAGTTAAGCGGACGAATGATAGAAGCAAAGTAAAACTCGGATATTATAATTTCCAAATTAAAAGTCCCATCAAATGCTACCATGTGTATTGAGAACAATGCTACCACGGCTTTTGGATTCAATGACTGCGACCCTTTTTAGTCGCGGGTCGTAATGTCGTTTATGGCTTTCAAGATTGACAAGAACAACCTTCTCTGCTCACGCTGTTCTCCGGTTCAAGCAGTCTGGGGCTTCGAATTAGTACGCATAATTTAGCATTGTTTTTCCAACGACTCGAATCAAATTCAAATATTTCGTTATCAAGATCTAACCAGTTTGGATTTCTAGTTCTTTAAAATGGCATACATTGGCCTTTAGAGTTTAACGGAAGCGTAAATCGTACGAAATAAACCCTCCTGCCGTTTTAGACGATTGACAAAGAAACTGAAATGCTTTTCTAAATGTCTCTAAAAATTAGGTACGAACCGATCGTGCTTCATCACAGTTTGTGCATGGACGATTTGATTGTTATCGTTAAGTGTCGGGTCAGAATTTCAAATAATTGCTTAAAAGATTGTTGCAGGTCCTTCGAACCGCATGAAGGGCAAGTCGACCTTTCTGCAGTTAAATTGCATAAATAGTTTTAGTTACTGATGGTTTCTTTCAGAAACATCTAGCGTTAATTATAAAAGTATATGTCAGGAACTGCCACTTAACCACTGAAGATTGGAAACTCTTGGAAATGGTCTAAGCTTGCCCTTAACAATTTGGGTTCTACTCGTTAAGGCTAATCTTTTACTTAAGGAATTTTTAATATTTAAATATAGTACATTTAACTCTGATTTACAGTATTGTTTTCAAACAATATTTGAAGTAAATGTCAACGAATCTAATAACAAGCTTCCAGTGCCCCTGGAAGGACCAATATTTATTTTGCCGAAGAGATCAGAATCGACCAATTTTTCGTGATTAATAAGTCTGACGTTAGATGTGCGGATGATCGCATTACTGCTTGAGGTGCAGATGTAATTGCAGGGCCGATGCCTTATATTTTAATTGACCCCCGCCCGAGGTCACATATTTATATTTATTTAATTCTTTAAACAACTAAATTTTAAATGTTTCAAACGGATGCATTATAGGAAGAGTCTCACAACTTCTCTGCAGCTATATTAAAGTAATGTGGGCGGTGGCACCTCAAATGAAGCTAATTAAATAGTCGTGTTTGGTTTGATGGACGTAGACGATGAAGAATGCATCTATTGTTTGCGAGGAAACTTCCAGGTATGAGTTCACTTTTAATTAACTCGGCAAGATATTCTTGGCCACGGTACGTAGTAAATAAAATTCCAAATCTAAAAACGAAATTACAGATAACAATTCTCTCGACAACAGCCACTGCGAGGCTATCTGTATACCGATCTGAAAGGCAGAGGCAGATCGTTGCCAATCGCCTTTACCTCGTTGCACTGCTGCAATTTCCAAGTCAATTAGAAAATCTGGAGATGCAGCAAGTGTAGCCATAATACGTGGACGTGAAGCTTAGTTAGAATTATTTTCTGATGGAGCCGCCTTCAGCTGCTGAAGCTGATTCGAACTTCAAGGCTGGCGTTTGATCGCAATTGCCTCTAGCTTTGAATTTATTTGGAAACGCGCGTGACTTTTAGCGCAGTAGAAGTGCATCTTTGCATGCAATAAGGGGAGGGTGGGGTGTAGGTTGAGCTTTTTTGGTTCTAAAATGCTGGCGTATGCCTTGGCGAAGCTTTCGTATTTATTTTATAGTTATCAAAACAAAAATAAAAACTAATAACCAAGCGCATCGAAAGCTCTGCTGTGTATAGGAGGATCGGTACATGTAGTCATCGTTCGCCCTATTGTATGAAGCATTCTTAAAAGTTTTCTGTTGACAGCAATGCAAAAATCAACTGTCGATGTATGCAGAAATGTCAATTGTGTGCATCACCGTACGACGACGATACGAAAAACAAAAAGAAAATATTTAACAACGTACAAAAACGGGCCGAGGTCAAGCACAAAAAAGAGACTTCGCTCGCTGTTTAAGTACGCCGCGATGACAAGCGGTGATGCGAGGTACTCAAGTATGATCCACCGATGACATTTTCGTTATTTACGTTGGAACCAATGCCGACTTAAACTAAGTGCCGATTTCAAGCATTTAAACCTTTTTTGCTCTTTCAATGGCACAGGTACTCGTGACTAGGTGAAAACGAGCTTTTATCGCTTTTCTTTGAAAAAAATTACCCTGGCCGCCCTGTCGATCTAGTTGTGTGAATAAGAACTCTACAATAGATAAGATTTGATGTTTGAAGCACAATTAGATCGCGACCAAAACATTACAATTTTAAAATGAAATATTCAAGGTGAAAATGGTTAATCTTTTCTGTTGATTATATTTCCAGGAAATGTTCTTTTAATATTTTCTGAGAGAATTGCATCGAGTGAAACTAACGCACAGAATTCGTTCAAGTTAAAAGATTGAAATTTAATTTTGTTTTGTCCTAATTGTAGGGAATTTTCAAAAGTTTAACGCAGTGCTTTATTAAAATAAAAAGTGGTTCCTTTTTAATATTATTCGTAGTAAATAACATCCTATTTATTTATATTAAATGATTCTTTTATGATTTGCTTGAGTCTGAATTTATTAATACCTACTTGATGCGAACTGGGATGCCGTTAAAAGCAAGAGTTACAGAATTGGGACAAATCTAAATATGACCGTTTGCAAATAATTTTTCCTTCCTCATCCTCTGCATTCACGTACCTTATGTGTTTTAGTTTGTTTTTGGAAATATTTCCAGCTATGGAATTATCAGACGAAGAATTAGTCATAATAATCATAGTTTTTATCGAACGTATTAAAATATAACACAATGATATGATATAATATTATAATAATATAGATCGAAAGTTTCTAGGGCGTTTATATTAATGACTATTCTCCATGAATATCAGTTTAAAAAGTATATGATTTTTTATTCGTGTCTACAGCCTAATATTAGACGTAAATGTGGTTAGTTTTTCGGCGTCCTCTTTTTATTCACCGGCTCTAAAATTCCACACTTAACAATTTACTCCTTTCTATAAGACTTCCCAATTCATTATGGTGTGGCCACACTACGCGGTCTTGGGTCGTACGCGCTTTTGCCTTTTTTTTTCATATAGAGTTTTATGACTTTTTTACGACTTTTTTACGACTTTGTCCATGGTAAAGGCCATGCGGCCAAACAACGCGGACAAAAGGCTGTGGTTAAAAAGGTACATTGTGCGTCCACACACTATGAGCTTTTCAAAAGCGCGTACGCCGTTTCAAATGAGAATTGATTTTTTCTCACTCATGACTCAGAAAATTAAAAGATCACGCGCGCTTTTGGCTGGCCGTACGACCAAAAGCGCGTGGATTCTAAGTCCGCGTAGTGAGGACGGGCCTTTAAGAGAATTTCATTAAACATCACTAGCATGTATACTACTTATATTCCTTTATAATCCTTAAGATAAGAACATCGCCGCTAATCTTACAAAGATAATTTCTTTGGCCTAAAACGGACTGCAGGAAAAGCGGAATGGCCATTTGCCAACTGACCTCTTTCTCTATAGCCGTCCAGGTGATGTTCTTCGGGCGCAACAATGGCAATATTGAATTGCCACAAGAAAATTACCTGTGATTGCCTAAAATTTTAAAATGAAAATAACTTTTGTTAGTCTGCGTTAAAGAAAATAGAGAAAACGGTCTATCTGTGTTAAAGCACTTAGAAAACTTAAATTAGTGTTTTGCTTTTGCGTTTCGTTTAAAAATGAAATTACCAAACCCATAGCATTAAAACTTGGGAAATCAATATTGCCATTGCCTATGTAGCCCACGGGTTCGACTATGCAAAAAAGTTTCTGTTCCTTCCACATTAAAACATGAAATTCGAAATAATAGTTTTGTCCAACACTAAACCAAAGTCACCGATATCAGAAAAAGTATTTTTCTGGATGTTGTACTCGTCGAGGAGATTTCTTAGTTGGATTTGTGCCAATTTGGTAAGAATCGCTTAACTAAAAATTTCGCTAATCTTAATCAAGAATCACTGTTAGCTGCAAGACGCTCTTGATTAATTCCTTTTTTTTTTTGAAAGAAATATTAACATGGAAAAAATGTTTAATGTAAGTGTTGGTATAAAAATGAGAGTTCCACAGGTGAAAGTAGTTTCGAACCCTGCTCTCTGTGGGCTGGAATATATACGAGCTGAATTAATTTCGTTTCCTCAATCGTTCCGGTGCAGGGTACCAGTGCCAATCCACAAGTTTGGGTTTTTTCTCTCTCAGAATACTGCAGTGCGCAGAAGTCCAACTCCACGACTGCCAGGAATGAGAAGTGGTGGACTGGTCGCTTTAGGGTATGTAGAGCTTCGCGCAAGAATCTGACTTCTTTGTTTTTTCCAACACAACACAATAGCAAATCATTTTCTTGGAAGTGCCGAAGAACCCATTCTAGCAGATGAGTTCAACAGTGTTCATGTGCCCGAGTAAAAATAGAACAGGTCCCATGGCGCTGCCTGCTCTTGAAGCTTGTATAGAGAAGCGATGATCCGCTCGCCCCCGCAAATTTATAAAGTCCCCGGCATGACAGTTCGGAAGCTTAAATTGCAAATCTTGGCGCTAAATTGTGAGACGTACGACGGCATGGGACACGAATTCTAATGTGCAAAACTCCAGCTTACGAAATGTAATTCGTAACGATTTTCCTAATGCATTACGAATAGAAAGAACCCGACCATTTTCATGGCTAGTTTAGGAGTCAGAAACACTAAGCCGGCAAATTCAAGAACCAGGTCAAGGTGTATTTCATGGCCAACATTATCCACATCGAAATAAGATGCCTTCAAAACTACCTTCGCTGGTGTCAGGTGGAATGCAGTCAATTCAATTTGCGTGAGCCGAGCAATGACAGATAAAAGATTGTCTGCGTGAGGTTGGGTATATCCAGCATGTCGGCTTGTGACTAGAAAACTTTGGAAATATCACCAGCGTCTGCAATTCGCTGCTCCAAAATGAGAAAAATCTTAAACACTAGAGTTTACTTGTGGCCCAAGCTGAGCTGCACGTTATTCATTTGGCCTAAGACAAGCAACAATAAGTTGCAGCAATCCAACTGCATTGGCCTTTGATGCAGCTCACAGTCGAGGCGCAAGTTGAATGCAAAAATTTCAATCGGTCATGGTAATTGGGTCTCGCATTGCATGCACTCATACCGATTATAAAACGCAGTCAGAAATTGAAGTCAATGTCAGCTCTGACTTCTTCTTAAAATGGTCACGAATGACGCCGATTGCACTTGCTGCAGTAACGAGCAGTGCTGCTGAGCTACACTTACATATAACATCTGGGATTTACTTTTCTTGATTTTTATTGCGGTATGTGGTAATCACATCGAATCGCAAGACATTTTCTCATTTCAAGAATTAATGCGCAACTTGAAGAGTTGCCTGTAAGTATAAGCGGCGGGGAGCAGGGCTGCTGTTGCTGCATTCATTGTTCCAATTGTGAAAGTGATTTGAAGATCTTTGTTAAATTTCTTCTGGCGTTAATAAAAATTTGAACAAAGTAATCTCCTTGGTAGATTATCAGAAAACCACCTTTAGTTCAAAGAAAATTGGACATATACTATAGGTAGGGTAGAAAAAAAAGAAAATATTTGAACCACGGTAAAGTGCAACCTTCGTTTATTATGAAAGAAAAAAACTGTGATTAAGTCTATTGATTTTCACAAGTATCTTAATGATAGACGAAAATAAAAGAGATCGTTATTTTTGGTATACTAAAGTGGGATTGATTTAAACAATTCACTCTAGAGCAAAACAATGCCTGACACAAATTGGACACTACTATAAGGCTGTGGTCCAAACTTAATATTTCTAATTTTATAAGCTTCAAATAATTTCTACATTTTCAACGACGCAAACCTCTAAAAAGCCCTTATGATCTTAATATGAGTTTTTCGTACACATTTTTATTAGAAACTAGTGTTACAAAGTATGCTAGACCTATATTTTTGCGGAGGGCTACCTACAATGTAAGATCCAATTAATTTAACTTTAAGCGTTTTCCTGACACTTGTAAATTTGCTTGAAACCTTTTCCATATTATCAAAATTATAAATGCAACAGCCCCAATTTACTTACGCCTTGTGTTTTAAATTCGATTTCATTCTTCACGATTAAAAAAATATAAATTTAAAGATGGCCATAGAGCAGACAACCCCCCACCAGTATTTCTAGTGGCGACGGAGTATCTCCGATCTATAATCAGCATACTAACCCTCCCTTCCCTATTGCCGAGATTATTTGATATAGGACCGAACTGGTGCATGCCAAGCCTTTCCTATACCACAACTAAGATGGTGTTCTAGACACGTGCTAGCGTTTGCCTTGTTATAGAACATTAAAATTTTATATCGAAAATCAAATTACCTCGAGTGAGCGCGGGGCAACAGCAGTTCCGCTGATTCACCGTTTCCTTAATAACAGATCGCAAAATGGAACGAAGAGTTCATTATATCTTGTGGAAGTTGGTATTGATTCAGTTGATGATTATTTCTGCGAGCTTCTGCATTAACGGTGAAGTTTTTTGGGCGGCGTTGCGTTCGTTGTAGTGTATTTATCATTTTCCGTGAAAACACTATATATAAGCAACAACGCAGTATCTTATGATATGAAGGAAGAGAATTCGAGAAAAAAGTCTCCATATTTGCTCGCCATTGCATGGTAGATGCGAGCCTGGAAAAAATTGCGGCCCAAAGTAGATCCATAATGAAATCTTTTTCTTTATAGAAAGACTGCTGTTTGCTTCAAGCAGAGTCTAGAATTGATGCTATCACCTTTGCTGATATTTAGGTAACAGTGGATTTGTGCTTTCAATGTTTTTAAAACTCTCAGCAGGTGAAGCTATTTCGGAAAAGCTCATTCTGTGTCTGAGTTGTGGACTAATTGACTCTTTCTATACAATGTGAACAATTTTACTTCCATTCGTCTAATCAATGTGTCATCGTTCACGTTTAATGGTGCTTAACGGATGACGAAGGCCGATCCTAAAAATGTTTTACAATGAAGTGGAAGAAGCATTTTCTTCTTCAATCTTCATATCATGACAGTATCATGGCATAAGACCGCTGAAGAATGTTTCTGGCTAGATGAAAAATTCAACAGTTGGGTGCCTCGTTATATCTCGTTATCGAGCTGTGACCCTAAGTTAGCATTTGGAGTTGGGCAAATAAATACAGTAATGAACATAATTATGAGGTCTATGGAGCCCGTCTCGAGACTATCGCAAGTTGATTTAGGATAATACAAAATTATAAAATAATATCTCCGATAAAAATATTCCGGAACGTAATACACTTCCAGAAGGTGCTTCAACTACCACTTCGTCCTTTTACATTTACGAAAAAAGTTCTTAACATTTTATTTTTTTCTATTCATTTATAAATAAATTGTCTCTGGTTTTGATTAACTTACGTTTCAGTTGATAAGTTGGAACACTTACAAACTATTAGAAAGATGCCCACCTTTAAGTTAGCAGCTTGAAATTGACGTTTTCTCACAAATTGGCGTTTGAAATGATTAGTTGGCTCACGGCGTAAGTCTTATTTTTTTGGTCTATAGCTTGAAAATTACATTTCGTGTAATTGAAAAGGGTGTCGAATAAGCCATCTATTGTAGTAAAGTACCATAGAAACGAGTCTTTTATAAATAGGTCTGTTCCAATAGAAAACCTGTCCTGTCGTAGCCTGCGAAAAGTTACTTGATTGGTGGGGGAAAATTTAGTTAAAATCCCGAAAAGTGAAGGAACGCTTTCTGGGATGTTTCGTGCAAATCAAGAAGACCATAACCTAAAAATCACTTGTGTCTTCAAAATAATGACATAAAACTATTGAAATTAATAAATTATTTAGGAAATTATTCAAAATCTTGTAGTAAGGCACCAATCGAAGAAATTATTTTCAGCACATCGTAATTATTTTGGTTTGACATGACAAGTAACAGCTGTTTTGACATGTTGAAAACGTCGTAAGATTTCACTCCACCTAAAAATCTCCTGCGATTTCTTGGTCGAGGGGAAGTAAAAATTTCCCCGCTTTTCCGAGCATGAGATTCTATTGGAACAGGAATTGGGTGATTTCTTGGTCCCGCGGGATCCCGCATTCTCTATTGGAACAGACTTCTCGTGTACTATAAATTTATATATCGGTGCAAAACAGTTTCAGTTGGAGTGTTTGTGGCCATATTCTAAAAATAAACCATGTTATGTTTTTTGGTGGTTTATCCTTTCAGTGGCCGAGTTTATGCCGGGACCACTTTGTAATTGTTTGCAATGTTAGAGGCGGCATAAAAGGCAAACATTTGAGGCGCAACAACTACCCAAAGTGGCCCCTCCTTTTTGGCGTGATCAAATTAAGGAAATGCTGAAAAAATACTGTTGCTAGGCTGAAAACTCTCCAAAAAGGAGTAAAATGAAAAATAAACAAAGTCCGTTTTTAATGTATATCACTATGTACTATAATGTTTCATTGATTGAAAGACGTCAAAAATACTAAAAGCTCGTTTAATTAAAAAATAATTCAAAGAAATAAGAAACAAAAAAAAAATCAGCAAATTTTGGTTTAGTTTTAATATTAATTATGGTCTAACTAGTCAGTCATGTTTGCGTACAAATTGCTTAATCCATCTATAACACTAATAACTACTTAAACAAAATAGTCAGCCTTATTATGGTTGTCACTTATGGTGACAAATGGCGAAGTGAGACAAAAATGCTATTATGATTCTCTAAAAAAGTAACATTTCAGTGAGATAAGGCGAATAACAGTTGTCACTGATATCGAGAAATGGTGAATTCAGTGACAACTGTTTTCACTCGATGTTTGTAAGTAAGATTTTTCTCATTTGATTTTAAAGGTGACATTTCTCACTATGGTGAAGTGACAACCATAATAAGGGCCAGTAACTGCCAGACGACAAAGCCATTTCGAAAAGTTATAAAATTAACAAATAAGTCGACAGAAATCTGCTTTAGAAATCTTATTGGATGTATTGTTCAGAATTCAACCACTTTCGGAAGCTATACCCAGATCGTATATTAGTTATGCCTTTTTCGAATATCGTTCAATAACTTATAAATTTCCTAGTACTCATATTTTTGTAATGTTTTTTTTTCCACTCTTGTTAATTCTAAAGAACACGAAAAACGCTATCAAAATAATTGAGTGTCAATTGGCCATAGAATTTACATACATACATTTCATTCAGCCTAGATACGTGATTCTTTCTCTAATGAAGAACTAATTGGAAGTCGGAGGAAGATGGATACGGATGGCAGTGGAAAGTGAAACTCTACACATGGCCCCGTTAGTCTGTCTGCTAAAGACCTACAGTTTCTGGATTCATAATAGTGTTACGAGATACTGACAGCTCCAACAATTTCACTTTCAATGTTTGGTTGTCGCAAGTGTGTTCTCAAGCTTGGGCTGGCCTCGACTCGGGTTCTTCCACGTTACATTCCTCCTTTCTTAGGTCTTCCACTTTCCTCAGTTTAAATCATTAATTCAAAACCAACTGCGGAGGAATCTACGCCGACTTTCAGAAGTTTTTATGCTTTCGCGCATTAATACTAGCTAAAAATGGGACGTTTGCCAACATACATCAATCCCCCTTTAATATTTCGTGCCACCATCGTTTGCTTTGGGCACTTCATAACGTAGTTGTTTTATTCTGTTAAGGTACATATGTTGTGGTACTACTAAAAAATTACTGTTGTTCTGCTGTGTTGCGGGTACTTAATAACTGAAGTTAAGTTTAAAAATCACATTTCTACCGCAAGGTTGTTACTAAGTGATTAAGCTCGAATATTTTCTTTAGTACACATGCAAAGCAAATTTTTATTCCAGATTCAACATTTTTCCCATGGGTCCTCCTACATTATTTGATTGAAATTCACCGTTTTAACGACACAGCCAGAGACCAGGGTAAAAAACCAAGGAAAAAAACCTCCAACGCATCACCTTGAAAACTGAAAAGAAGCGGAATTGGTGAAGACATACCAAGAAGCGGCCCCAAAGGTCTACGCGAGGTAAATGTCAACCAGTCCAGCACCAATAGAGAAACACTAGACTGGCTGCTTCTCATCGGAGCAACATTTGTCGCAAATATTGACTTCATCGTAGTCCCCATCAGATCGACAGCACGGTTTTAAAAGGGGACAGCGGAAAAACGAACGTCGCTGTCCATGTCTACATGAGATTTTTGTGTATAGCAAACTGGCATTCGGGCTTCTTGGTTGCTTTTGCGCGGAATAACCTTCTCTTACGACCGATACTGTTATCTCAGTTATCTAAATCTTACCTGCCCCTGCGTGCGCCTGAAAGCTCTTCAAACTAGAGCTAACCTCCGAAGCTGAATTTGCCAACACCTAAGACGGAAGAATCCCATAACGTGGCTGTGATTCCGTTTGGCATGATAACGGCGACAGATTATGAGCTCCCAAGCCCGCAACTAATTGACCTTCATCCATCTATAGATCAACTGGAAGCCTCTTCACGCTTTTTGACCATTTTCGAGTAGTTTTTTCATGGCCTATTCCGCTCAACGTCACGTTGCCGCGCCACGCGTTGAAATGGCCCATGAAATCGTTCGCAGCTTGTCTTCGATGTCAACAATTCGTTTCAGATAGCAGATTCGATGGGATAATAAAAATCCAAAATGGATCCAGCACCATGGATGCAGAATTGGAGCTACTTGTTTTATAATTCGTAATCCATAAAAATAATTAACTTAAGAGGTGGGTAAAATGCAGCTGTGGCTTTTTATTGGTGTTTTTTTATAATTTTACAATAAAAACTTGTTCTCAGTCTGTGAATAATCACTGTGGATTCTGTGATTTAGAAAATTGAATAAAGCCACTAAAAAGTATAGTGCCACTGGCTTTTACCTTAATTCTATGTAAGTATAAAGATGTACATCAAAAGGGCAAGGGTGGAGGAGTTTCGGAATATTCTTGAAAGAGAAGTTGTACTGCTTTCCACTAACGAGTAAATACTGGTTCCACATAGGAAAGTTAATCCAGAAGTTGGTGCTATGGGATTTCAAAAATTGTCCAACTCCATCAGTTAGTAATTTTATTCTAAAATATTACTAACACACATTTTTAGTAATTATTAAATTATACTTATTTAGTGAATATTGAAATTGCAGTCTTCAGTTTCATCTGTTTATACTGAAATCTCTTAGAAGGTGAGGGTGAGCAAAACGAGTTTGATTGCGCAGAAGTAAACAAGAGCACGGGATTCCTAATCATGGGTAAAGGTTCACTATATTTCTTATACTATTAATAGGCCTAAATAGATTGGAGCAAAATATCTCGTAATGTCTAGCACTTTAGCCCAGCAACTTCCTTCTATTAATATTTTTCTGATGTTTATAAAATGTTTGCTTATAATTTTTCTAGAAATCCTAGCTCTAAGAGATTTTAGTAACTCGTTTTACAAACATGAACTTTGATTTCCAGTACTAAACAATCATAATATATAACGTTAAAACCTTACTTGCAAATGACGTAACTTTGGCTGAAATTATTTATTATACCACAAACGTTCAAGAAGTAAATAACAAGTCAAATTATCCCAGCTAAAAACTGTCATCAGCAGTAAATGTTAAACTGGCCGGAATCTGCTGCGTCACTTAACAACAAGAAGAGACCAAGTACAAACTCCATGATCACTTCCATCATCATTGATCATTACAGCTTCGGACCTTCAAACCCCTAAAATCGGCGCTCCTCCAACAACATCCATAACGACTGAATTCTTGCTCGTATAATATTGGAAAAACTTTTCTTACAATGGCGCAATAATTAAAGATAGAGAGAAAAAAGAGAAAATCTGCTGCACAAATTTGCACTATCTTCAGAACCTGAGCTGAAGATTTTTAATGAATCATGTTCTGATTATGTAACGAAGTTTCATGGCCGTTTGGTAATGATACACGGCAAGTGCGCAAAACTAGCTATACACGCTCGAAGAGTCCCAGAACAGGTCACATGGCCATTAGGTTGATTACGATGAGGGCAGACAATGTAAGGGGCTTTGAAACGATACTAAGAATGAGTAAGACGCAAGACTGTTGTAAATAAGTTTTAAATGGGGGAAACTTTTTACTTTGGTTTCCTTTGCGTTCAAAAAGTTCTATATTCGAACTTAAAGGTCAAAAGTAGCCCATAATTTGCGCCGATAGTGTCCACAAAAGGGCATGTTTGGGCTGGAGCTACGTTTGTGAAATTGAATAATTATCAACTAGGTAACGATTCGAAAGAAAATTTTCTTGACATTGATCAGTGAAAGCCTTGGCTACGTGCTACGGGCCCATTTCAGATTACCAGCGTCATTTTATTTGCTGATCTGCCATTGTCTGATCCCGCTGGAGTGTTGTGTTTTTGGATGAGCCTCACCATTGCAGGCTGTTTACTGTCTGGCTGGCTAACAAAACGCTTTTCAAGAAAACGATCTAGACAAGCATGGTGAGAGGTCTTGGCCGAATACAATGAGTGATCTGTGTTTGTATGGATTTTCGATCTTTTGAGTAAAATATTTCTGTAAGTTATGCAAGTTAAGAATTGATGTCATCCCGTCTTTGCGTGCGAAAATTTTCGGATAAGTGTAGGCGAATTGAAAGGGGCCGTCGTTGTTGTTTTACATTCGAGGCAGACATTTAGGGTTATGGCAGAGGACACCATTGTACGTAATTTGTTCTACGAATTATTATGCTACCTTCTTTAACATTGAGCGGCGCTTAATGACTTTTGCTGTTCGTTTTTAATTTATAATTTCTAGGCGATATTTTAAAAAATACGTAATAATAAAAAATTAAATTTAAAAATTACTTGCTTTAAGATATTCACAAAAGAAGTTTCCAAAATACTTTTCGATTCAGCATAAATGATTGTGAACTCATAATTCAATTTGGCGCTCTCGAAGAAGCACTAAGGGACAAAAGGGATTCCTAACTGTTGACAATTAACCAAATTGACATAAAATGATACCATTAATTAATTAAAGCTATTATTCTATTATTATTCTACCTTTACTAGATGTCTTCTAAAATACTGTATTTTATTTTGGACCTGCATCCAACTGTTTCTAAAAGAACAGGTTAAGTGATTACCTTGTTTTCAGAAATGTGTTTACCGTTACGTTTTATATTTTTTATTTTTCAATTAAATTAATTAAAATTAAATTTTTCCTTTTCTTTTTTTAAGAATATCAATAATATAACCTCACATAATACTACAAAGCGCGATGCCTGCATGTGATCCGTCAATCACCACCTTATCAAAATATCTAATATTTAAGCTTCGCTCGTTAATGTCTTCATAAAAGCTTAAAGCATAACACCATATGCTCCCAGAGTACTTAATTATCCACAAATGTTCGATACAAAGAGACATCCGCGAAGGCCGTCAAACATGAACCATAACTACAATGAGAATGGAGCACTTGCAAAAAATTAATAAATTCAAAATAAAATACTCTAACACCGTGTTACTAATTTGTGTTCGATGCTGTCGAAATGTGTTAAATTAACTGAAAAAATTACTGCTATTGCTCAGATATACCTGGAATATATCAAGTTCAGGGTTAAACGTTAAAAGCAGCATAAAAACCAGAATATCTCTCGGAGCTAATTACTTATAGCCATAAGTTGGGGAGTCACTAACAACCGAGTCGCCATCGATACCACCTGCCCGCCCGACGATCTCGAAAGCTATCACTACTGCTTTATGCATTAGAAGCAACTATGGCCTGAAAACATCGAGTCGCACTATTCAAAAGCTAACCAAAAATAAAAGCTTAGAAGAACATAAAGAACCAACACCACTTACCTCTAAAATCGGCTGCAATTCCAAGATTTGTCTATGATATAATACGTCGATGCCTCCTAGAACTTCGGAAGAAATTGAACATGCTCAACGCTACCAAAACCTATATCGCCCTCTTTTCTTAAAAAGTTGCTAACTCAACCAATTTGAACTATATAAATTGTTGTGTTGAGGAAACTTAAGTTTGCGCACTTTTTTAGTAGACTGTGTTTTTCACTTTTCTTTGAACTCCACCTACACACTCAGAGCACCGCCGTTCGATGCAGAACAGATCACTTGCGACGCAACTTCAATAACAGAAAAATGTCGGTCACTAGAAGCACGTAAATGAAAACGAAATCAAAAGTGACACAAAAGAAGAAGAAACGGAAAAGAAAAGTTAAGAAACCCGAAACACAGCAACAAGAGACCACGGTGCTTTCAGCTCAAAAAAGAATAATCATCTCAAATATGCGCAGATAAAAATTTCAGTTCTTAGGTTTACTATCATCTTCCATTATTTTTTATCAACGGTTATTTAACGAATTGTTGGCACTGAATCATGTTTATAAAACCTTACAAAATTAGAAATTAGTTATAGAATATCCACTTATCAAAATATCAACAGTTCACCCTAAATTTATATGAACGACACCAAGAAAGCACATGAAAAAAACAGCAGCGCTTCTACTTATCGACGAAGTAGATGACTTGGACTGATTCCGAGAGTGGTGAGCAAGACCCAAGACTCCTCTGGGTCTTATGGACTGCTCAGCAGCCAGCGCTATTTTTGATGTTGGCCTGCAAAGGCAGAGACATGTAATTTCCCTACATACGTGCCATTCACATATGTAACCTAAACAAGAAGCACTGCTGCTGATAACAACCACAAGCGACTTCTTTACCGAGTAAAAAAATTCTTTTTCAACACACTCACAACTGCAAATAATCTGTACACGACTCCACTCCACTTCACAGGCCACACCATTGAGTTCTTCAGAACACTTTACGCTGATTACGACTCATGTGAATTGCTTCATCCAAGAAATTTTAATCAACGCGAGCATGCGCAATGCAAGTTCGATCTTGATGGATATTTTAAAGAATGTTTTATCTTTAACTGATGCAACTTTTCGCTTTTCGTCTTCAGCAACGAAATCCACATATACAGGTAATGTAAATAATGGAGCAAACAGCACTATTTACTTGGAGCAACGACACAAATTCGAAAAAATATCAAAATTTAAGACCCGACGCTGACACTACCCGAATTAGAATTACCTTAATCGAACTCATCCGAAGGGCTGACCTCTAATTGTTAACTACCTACTCCGTGATTCATTTCTCGCAGCCGAGATCCGCATACAATGATATAAATGATCCGATGCAATGATATAAACTTTTTTTACTCGGTCAAAATCTCTAAGATCTCAGAGGGTGAGTCCCGATTGTGCCTCCCCTTTCCGATTAACATTCAACACTCTACGCCTAATCCAAAGGTGATTTTCGAAGTAACGCCTTCCCTCCACGCTCTTTGACGACTCTCAAACGACTGACTGAGTGCTTGAAGAATTTATTCACTGTGAAAATCAAGCAGCCAAGCTACCAACGATAGCGCTACGAAGACCAACATCAGACCAGGCGCTCAGGCTCTTATTGCAAAAGCAGAGAGGCAGACGGCACTAGCTCCATACCACAGCAGAACAGGGTATAGAATAGAGAATGGTATACATTGTTCAGAAAACAGAACAGAGATGACCCCTCCGCCTAATGAATCCAGTGGTGGGTCCGAGTTGCTGTTCTATTATCTCCACGAGTTATACACAGGGATAATTCAGCATCCAACGGCATGTTCACCGTGCTTTAAAGAGGTCTCGTACAGAGCTCCAAATGCCTGCATTCCATTTGCCAATCAGTCGTCTGCTGTTCGTTATAAATTTTTACTTCATTCAGTGTTAGAAAAGATCCCCGCAGGGAGGTAATCTTTAATCAGTTTATTCTTGCACAGCTCGCAAAGGTAACGAAAGCTCTCCTTAATCAGCTTCAAAGCTCGCTCAAGAATTACCAGTAACGCAAATACTAATAATTATCTCAAAAATCTTTGATGGCAGTTAATTCTTCGTTTACTCCACAGACACATTGTGCCTCCAATGATTGTAATTACAGTCACACTGATGGTGTCGGATGTTTGTTTGCTATCAGTTATGACGGCTATGAGTCAGGAATTTAACCAAGAAACGAAAACGAGTGGAATTCTTCTACTCTATCATTAACGGATACGTAATGTCGAATACTTTTTTAAAAGACACTAGATCCTCTTATCACCCTGCTCGCGTCTTCACTTCACCAGCCATGTTCAAGGTATCAGACTGCTCTGATGGAAAAAACAATTCTGGAACTGGTGCGCATATTGTCCACGTGTGGTATCAAAGACATACCCCCGAACCCAGCCGGGTAAGATTTTCTGATTATCAGATTTCATTGTGTACGTAAGCATACTGCCGATGACTGATTAAATTTACGTTTGGGAAAGATGCCCACCGTTTTTTATTGTTTTCTGTTTTTGTAGAAATCTATTATAAAGAACAACAACATACTTCATCCTAGCAAGTAACCAGTTACTTTCGAGTAGATACTCAAAACAAATTTGGCATAACTAAAACATCGCATTTCACAAAAATCGGTGTTCTCTACTAATTCCTTCGGCTAAGAAGACAAAATAACAGGTACAATGTTGCCTTCTGTTTGAACTTGGTTTTATTTGTTTATTTGTGAATATTTCATATAAAGAATTGCAACCTTTTTAGCACAAGTCTTCTGAAGCCAATAAATAGTTCCCATTCGATTATCTTCATAATAGAAAATGATTTTTACGCTTTCTAATATGCCTAACCGAACACTTGATCCACTCGTGGATATGGTCTGGTTGTTAAAAATATTTGCAAATCTTCTTTTGACGGAGTATGATATCAGGCTGCGGAAATAAGTAAGCCTAACAAGGATGAAGAGAGACAATATTTTCTTTGCTTGTATCCAGCACTGGCTATGATACACGTTGCCCTTCAGTCCAATTGTGTCTCCCCTTGGGCCCCTGGGTGGAATTACCATCTTTTCCTACCTACCATAGCGACTGCTCCACCGAAAAGTTCATCGTCATCTTAGAACTTACCGTACACTAAAGTGATAGACTAAAGGCCGTATCAGAACCTATGCAGCGCTGCAACGACAAGTGTTTCTATTGGCTGAGGCTGGTAAAATGACAAGCAAAGCAGCACCAGACCAGCGTGCTGCATTTTCATCTCAAATCCTAATTTTGCTGCATATATATGCAGCACTTTTGACACTTCGTAATGCGGCAAGTGATTTTAAACAAGGAGACGCGTGATTTTTTGTTTTAAATTATTTAAAAGGACATGGAGTAATAATTGGTAGAACTAGTGCAATTTTTAAATTTTTAATTTGAGGTTTAGCTATCAAATAAAAAGTGCGCTGCACAGCGGAAACAACTAGGATCTGATAGCGACTGCAGCATGTTGCTCTGGTGCTGGTGCTGCACGCTGCATATTTTTAGGTTCTGATACGGCCTTAGAACAGAGGGTTTGGACTTTACTACAAAAAGGCTTAGGGTTTCGTGGTCACAGAATTTTTTAATTTATTTATTTCTCTTAACAAAGTAAAGAGCTACATGTTATTGACAGACTCTGAACGAGTTCTTACAATTTAAAAAATTTATATTATATATATTTGTATAATTCATATAAAACTAAAGTATATCTCAAAAGTAATTTCGGCTGAGCAGGTATGCGTGAACATTTTGCAAAAAAAATCACATATCTATCGGAAATAATTGCACACTTATAATAAAATAAACTTTTGGGTTAAAACTACATAGATATAAGTATAAGTAAGTCGATCCGACGTTGTCTAGAATTTAACAAAACCATTATGTAACCATAAAAAATGCTCTTCATTATATTTTGCACAGTAGACATATTCATAAGCCAAGTTCGCATCACTTCCTAGACCATTGATGTAAGAAAAGAGCCTTTGTTGATCTCTGGCTCAGTGCAAAAGCTTTAAAACTGGGTTACTAGTGATGCGGCTGTACGTTGTCTGTTCCACTGCATGATGGTGTCAGTTGATTGTACCAAGATTGTAATTAAACAGAAGAAACGTATGACTGCATATGTTTTTTTTCTTATACTTTTAAAGCTTAAAAATTTAGCTAATATTCTATGAAATGGTAGTTTTTGTTTGAACAGCTTCTGTGCAGCAAGACGTTTTTACTGAATCCGCTTCGAGAGTTTCTAATTCCAACGAAATCTAAAGAAAATAGATGTACTATCTATACTATAAACGTCTACATTTGTATTTTTTTCTATAAAAACTTACGTAATAATATAGTATTGATTTGCAAATTATGTATGCACTTTTTTACCAACTGAATAAGACAAAATAACAATTTTTATTAATATGAATTAATAATTACGACGAGTGAGAATGGTAAAAAGAAAAAATGATTTTCCAACAATGGCAGCAGAAATATTTACAACTAATTGTGGACTCGCTGATTTCTGCAATAACAGAATTTTACCCGAAAAAGCCAACAGTAAAGCAAAAAAAATGGCGTGTTATGGAGACCACACACTTCAAAGCCTTCTAAGCCAAGATGTAAAGATATCATGTCTAGTAGTGTTGGGTAGGACACGATTATAAAATGAGTTTGTAAGAGGTGCCTCTTTTTTCTTTTGAGCCAGTACAAGGTCATACTTCAAATGAGGCGAGGTTCTATTGTAATGCCAAAATGACAAAAACAAGCAGATTAAAAAAAAAAAGAAAGAAAATAAATACCAATGAAGTGCATTTTTACAAGCTTAATTCTAATATTCATTAAACTGCCTTAGAGTAAGTAAGAAATCTATGCCTCCACAATGTACAGCCACGGACAACTAATTAGAAACAGTTTCATAAAAATTGCATTTATACATTTTTTATTTTTTATGTAGCAATCCTGTTAGGAATTCATTATGATATTGTTATTGATTTCCTTCAATCATTATATATTTAAAAAAAAATAAGAGAAGGTGGTGGGAATTCTTTAATTTGATTCTATTTCTAATTAGTTGTCCGTGGCCATATATTTATATTTTGCAATCCCACCTCGCCTAATTTCAAGTTGGAAATTCTGCTACTGCAAAAAAAGTAAGAAATCTCTCCAGCACAAAATTTCAATCCCTCAAAAAATGTAAGAAATGTCTCTTCATGACAAAACCTCACTCCCTCGAAAAATGTAAGAATTGTCTCTTTAGGACAAAACCTCACTCCCTCGAAAAATGTAAGAAATGTCTCTCCATCCAATTCGTATTTACAATCTCACCACGGCTCAGCTTAAAGTGGATATTTTACTGCCGCAAAAGAAGTGAGAAATGTCTCTCCAGTTCGTGTTTACAATCTCCCCTCGACGCAATTCACATTGGAAATTTTACTGTGGCAAAAGAAGTGAGAAATGTCTCTCCAGTTCGTGTTTACAATCTCACCTCGCCGCAATTCACATTGGAAATTTTACTGTGGCAAAAGAAGGAAGAAATGTCTTTCCACTAAGTAATTTACAATCACACCTCGCTTCATTTATCTTGATACACGCTCATATACCAGTAGGACATTATTTTTGAACCGGGACATTTAAAAAAACTGAGGCCTCAGTACAATTTACATCATGTAAGAGACAAATGTACTGCCTCGTGTAAGTCCGGCTCAACACTAATGTCTAGCGCCGCATGGCAGTGGGTAGTTTTTACACGTCGTTTAACGATCTCCTCTAGACACCCGGGCGCACCGAATTGTATAATTCCTTATCTTGATATGGAGACTCTGTCAGGACGGACTTAACATTTCGTACTATATTCATGGAACTTTTATGGACCAATTGCACTGCTTTCATCGGACCAGAAACGGCTACTGGAGCACCCACAAGTTTATTGAAGAGGGCCCTTGCCGATCGGACTTGGATAAAAGATAAAACACACCGAACGCTGGAGGGCCGCACCTGGATTGGCCAACTCTAAACGGTTCATTCTTGTGCCATCTCTTAACGCGGCTAAGGAATTGTTGGGATGCATTAGAAAGGATGCCAGGATACTCGTAGGCTTGATTATGAAGGATAGGAACGACGGAGGAGCCCACCTGCAGGCTTTGCCTGTGAGTGCCCCGCGACAGCTCCAGCAGCCAAAAGGCAACCTGCTGAACCTATTCAAGCGGGCTGACCTATACAAATTTGAGGTATGGGTCTGTAGAACAATAGGCCAAGTGAAGTTGCCGCGGTACTTTTGGACCCAAGACGAAGAAGAACAAAGCAAAATATGAAACCAATCACCAATATCAGCAACTAATTTATTAAAATATGATGGATCGTCGTATCGTTTAAATCTATTTCTTTTTGCTGCATAGTATGAGACAGATTTAACGAACAATATAATATCGTATTACATATGTAAATACAAGTTAATAAGAAGATTTATGCATATTGCACATCTAAATATACACAGCTACGCGACATTAGGTACTCTAACTACGTTCAGACATTTCGGGATCTAAGCAAAAAATAATTAAGCTCGATAAGTAGTGTTATATAACTTACATTGGTGGTGATCCTGGTTATCGGCTGTTTCGTTTTTAGTCAAACAAAATGCTAGGAATCCTAAATCAACGTGAATACACAAAGTGATACTGGACAACGAAAGCACAAGAAAAAGCTATTGGAATGGACGAATAAAGTTGAAAAAGAACGTCGTCCATATTGTGAATCACAGGAAAATGAAATATCGCCAATGAAAATATTTCATGTCCAATAAAACGTACAATCGTTTCATATTTTTGGATTATTGCAAATAACTTATCAGCCAACAACAATTGCACAAAATATGTAATTGTATTAAAGGTTATATTCGAGCAGCATGTTCTAAAATTGTCACACACATCGCAATAAATAAAATTGCAGATATCTATGAAGTTGACGAATCTCGATATACAAAATTCGAGTTTTTTCAAGAAGCAGAAAGTTCTATATGACCTAAGCGCTTTCAACGTTGCTGGAATTGTGGACTGGAATAAAGACATCAATGCAACTATTTAAAAAAAAGCACAAATTTACTAGGGGGAGCAAAAATTGTTGCAACTCCCTTATCATGACGCGAAATCAAGTTATTACTGTCACGTTTGTGTCCACGAAAGGACATTATTTAATCTGAATTTCTCCAAATAAATAAGAGTAGTAAAACGAGTAAAAATTTACATACGATCAACGTTCCATTAAATTGAATGATGAAAAACAAGACTGATTAAAAACTAATAGCAATATTATCATACCTAGTTCTATTTTTAAATTACTTGCACCACGAATGCTACACAAAATCGCATTCATTAAAATCCATTCTTCGTTGAAGCAACGGCGTCCATTCCTACATTAAATTACGAAATCAATAAAAGCAAAGACAATAAGAAGGGGTCATTCTTCCTTCAGCTCATGCACTACATTCGGATCTAGAAAGTGTTTACCCTATAAAAATGAAAACATGCTTTTTAAAGAATATCTTTGCCTCTGTACTATCACTTAATATTTTTATCAATGTTTCGAATTGAATAATGACAAAAGGCGAATAGAATAGAGAAACCAATAGCCAAAGCCCTAATCAATGATATTCCATTCTTCTCAAGTATTCCGCAGCAAACAAAAAATTGTTTGGTGGTTTTTGCGCTTCTAACTGTCCTTAGCGTGACTTACATTCATTTATGGCTGTCTTCAGAGAATCATGTAGATATACCTTGAGCTCTAGTGTCTGGCAGGAAGTCATCTGGTTCTCCTAGATGACCTTGGTTGCATTGTAAAGATTCACAGAAAAACTTTCCAAATAACGCCGCAAATGTTGAGTTTGAACTGTCCACATTCGAATACCTGATTTTGTTCGAGCAGATTGTGAACATGCGCTTATAAAGCCATACATCATTGCAAATATTTTATCTTAATGTTGATAACTTATAAAATTCACGAAAATTCATAATCCATTCGACATTACGATTTTGCATTAAGTTGTGCATTAATTACAGATCGTTTATAGAAAAAATCGAGAAATTTGCTGAGCTTTTCCAACTTGAATGCTGAAAGCCACCCTACATCTTCAAACATTTTGCCTTGCATCTGTTGTCCTTTGTGTTTCAAGCACGAAGTATAGCTGGTACTGAAAGCAGCAAATGGAGACATTTCGCTCAACGAGGTGACCAGGTATGCATGAAACCATCAGTAACAAGGTCCAAGCCATAATTATGAGCTTTGGACTCGACTGAGCTACTTACAAAGACTTCGCGAGTTACAGCGCATCACCGATTTGAGAAAAATCGGGACTTCGGGGAAACTTGTTACGGGACGAAGCATTTCGCAGTCGAGGCCAAGCAACAACTTGGGGAAAAGTCACGTTCTGCTTTATCTCCTCTAAGTTAAAAATGTAAACTTTGAGCCCAGCATGTCTTCCGCGAAAGCTCTTTACTTCAAACACACACTCGCCTTTGTGCTTTATAGTTTCTTTTCGACTATAAATGCGAGTCCAGTATTTGTCATTGTTGCAAGCACACAAATCATGAGCTCTTTACCAAGTTTAGTTTACTACGTGAACACTGATAAAGAAATGCAATGATGCGTTTTAGGTCACTATATCGTTAAATTGTATGCTGCTAAAATACGTCATTTCTGTAATTCTTCGTAAACATCATAAAACTCGGGCATTAATTCCTAAATAAAAATTAAAAACCATGAAAATGATTCGTCCAAGTGTCTTACTTCTTTCAACAACTACTCGAAATAAATTATTAAATGATCAAATATTCCCCCTTTTTGAAATAGTCACTGAAATATAAAAAGCGGCCAGTTACTGCTATTAAGAACAGTACAAAATAAATTGAAAAAAAGATTGTTCCATATTATAACGAAACCGCGCTGGAAACTTCGAATTACCTAACAAGAAAGAAGAATATTAATTACTAATTACAAAACCAGCTACAAAGACATCAAACGCAAATAGGAACACTTTCAAAAGACCTCTACCACAGCTAAATGTAGGTAATAATCGAATCGCGCTTTTGGTAAGAATGCTGAAGCTAAAGCAACGTAAATTGTGATATAAGGCAGCTCCCATTTCTCCAAAGAAAAATGTTCTCGTCGCTTTAAACTTCTTACTAGCAAGAACTTATCTTCGCAACTGGAATTACGTAATTTCTTTGTTATATAGTAAAACAACATCCGAAGTTGCAGCAAGCGGCTTTATATGTACATGCGAAAAAAATCGCCAAGTTCGATTGATTTATTCTAATTATGGTTTAGCAGCAACACTCTGGAAATAGTTATGTATAATTTTATTTCGAAATTTTAAATACTTTAATAGAAGACTTAAAATCTTTAACAACCAATACAAAGTCAAAACCCATTAAATATAAAAAATAATACAATTTAAACACATTATCAAATCAATCAATGTCTAGAAAAGTCACAAGGATAAAATGTAAAATGAATGAAAAAATTACAGCCTATCAATACCTCATATTAAAGCTTGCAACAGAATGCATCGATTCCCTAAACGCTCTCGCATTTATTAACAAAGTTGTCCGGAAGTGGATTCAGAGTAGCCCTAACAAGGCATCTCGCCGGCTCAACTGGTTAATAATAGGGTACTTAAACTCCGCTTAGGTTGGGCCTTCATTTAGCGGACGGTACTCCTTGTTCATTTAGTAGCCTGATACTGCCGACGTCACAGCCTTTGTTGGCTGGTTAGCGGGATTCACTTGTTTCAGGAAGCATAACACTCCGACGAGGCTTTCACCTGATAACCCCGTCTCTGGCTCAGCCGGCTGCTATTGAGGATATCGACTTTGCGAAATCCAAGCTCGTTACACACTTTTTTGAGCTGGTTTTTGTTACAGTGGGTTTCTTCTTTTTAGAGTGAACTCCTACATTCAGGAGCTCAAAAGCAATTCCATCGCCTCCTCCTTAGCGCCCTCCCGACATTTTATTAACTTATTCTATGCTTTATTCTTTCTTTCGATCTAAGCTTACTTCATACTAGACATTTCGCAATGAAGAGTACGACTGGTAGTACAAAGGCTGACTTCTCAGCATGGACTTTCACACAAAATCTACAACAAATAAATCGATGGAAATGAACAAGCAGATCTCCTAGCAAAAAAATGGCGCCTGCATCCCTGTTATCTATTCAGATCATTTCTGTGGGACCTCCAGTAGTCGGACGAAATAAACCCTTCTAATTTTGGGACAAAAGGACTTCTCACTTATGAGCTCATATACCAGGTATGAGACAAGCCAAGAACTGCATTACATCTGCTCGAGCAAACTTCGCAAGCTTACTATACCCGTACTCCGACTCTTCAGGCCTTCTCTCAAGACGTTTTCCTAACTAAAGAACATAGGTAAGATTGATACCAACATGGATACCGTCAGGTATAAACAGAAACCGCAGAACATATCCTAATTGTGTTACTCTGATGCTCAAGAATTATCTTAAGGCTGATCAGTAGCCTAAGTCCAGTTCTCGAATAAACAACGTTAGGAGATACACAAAAGATCATTTATTATACTTCAAAGTGAACGCTCCGAATACCAAATATATGATCTCTAAGGACCGTATTCACCGACCTGGATAATAAATATCGTGGATATTTCGTATTTTATTTTTTGAATTTGTGAATGAAAATTTTGTCCAATTTTGAAAAGTCGAATTTTCAGAGGCTAGAAATCAGCGGATTAACTTATTACCAGGTCGGAACTGGTATTAACTTTATCCGTGTACCGAAAATCGCGGTCAGAAAATACGAAATATCCACGATATTTATTATCCAGGTTGGTGAATACGGGCCTAACAGCACAAAATCATTTGTAACTTCTAATAAATATATTTTTTATGTAAAAACCAAGTTTAGGAATCACCCTTTGTACTACCATTCCATAATTCAGATCATGGGCAGTATCTACTAGTAAGCTTAGTTTGAAGGATAGAAGAATATTGGATAAGTGACCAGGGATCTGATTGATTTTCAAGGAGGTGGTAATGAACCACGTTTGAACTCGAGAATGTTGTAAGGTGCCTTTATTTTCCTCACTAAGTAGAGAGGTTCGGAATCTATTATTTTAGAGATTTTAGTTGGGTGTACTAAATCCCTTTGTTCTTTACAATACAAATCAGACAAACTAATTTTTGTTTCGTGTTATCCTGCAATCATTCTTCTGTGATCATTGATTAATAATTAAGTATACATACTCAAGAAAAGCCAAAACCTTTTATAATTACTGATGCAAATATTTTTCCCATATAATCATACCTCCAAGCAAAGCTGGTTTACATTCTTTCTAAATTCTAAAATTAAAAAAAAACCTTTCTATGGTGAACCTTCCAACAAAGGCAACTTTTTTGTTTTGGTTATTTTCTAAAGTAGAAGTTTAATCACTACATTTTATCTTCATTCAAGTACATGTAATACATTTTTTTTCAGTAAAAAATTTGATTAATTATAACATTGAGAAAACAAAACAGAAATCTACCGATATGCGATAAAATAAAAAAAAACTGTAGGTGAAAATCTTTTCATTGTTAGTCTGCCCCGGCCTTGGCGAGCAACTATAGAATAACCTCAGTCAAAATATATAAATTGGTTAACGACGGTATTTCTTGAATATCATCTTTAATCCCAAAATATTGAATTGGTTATTAGCGAAGAATGAGCTTTATTTCAAATAAATAATTTTCGTTATAATTAAAGATTTCGCATGTGATGATACATGTATTTGCCCAAGTGGTCCAAGAATTATTTTAGCTAAATCGCTATGCTTCAAATTTATGTTTAAAACGTTTATTTCAATATAGTTAATGTTTTTTTGTGATAAATAATTACTGAAAACGCGTGGACCTCATTTAACATTCTCTTGATCTTCATACCTTGCATAAACTCGCAGCACAATAATAAAAGTGATATACATAAGAAACTATATAGAGGAGGTATCCTTTCAACGTTTTTTAAATCTATTTTAATAATTAAATACCTTGTAAAATACAAAAGAAAATTAAAGGAATTTATATGTAGTATGTGAATGCCTATAGATCGCTTATTTATTTTACGAATATATATACTTTAAATTTCTGCTCATAGATATTTCAAAATAAATTGCTCCACTTAAATCTAACAATTTCTCCCATTTTCCCGCAAGCAGAAATTTGAAGCTGTTGGATGATTGTGAATGCGAGAGGACTAACTTATTATTTATGCTTGTTTAGTGCCTAATTGAAATCAAAATCACGAAGATATAGTAGATCAGAGCCAATTTTAAAAAATAAATGTTTTGAGAATATTTTGTCTTTATTGGGTGTGACATTGTACTCCAGTCGATCCGCCACCACCACCACGAAAATCGTCATCAAAATCAGTGTCATAGTAGTTTCCTCCGCTTCCGCTGTATGATTCTGAACGTGGTTCGATTTCAGTCATATCAACTTCTTCAACTTGATCCCCAATTGGCATAGTGAATGGTGCACGTGGAGGCAGAACAGTTTCCAGTTTTTCTAGCTGTTCTGGTGTTGCAAAATTATTTGATGGAAACTGTACGACAAATTCAATATAAAGATTTCCCTTTTGGAAGGAATTTTTATACACTGGCATGCCCTCGTCCGGAATTCCTTTAACTTCCCCAGTTTTTATTATTTGCCCAGGGCTACTTCTTACCACTACATTACGGCCATCTAAATGCTTAAATACATACACAAGCCCACATAATGCCTGTGTTAAATTTATTTCTACGTTCCTTATAATAAGGTCATCACGTCTTCGCTCAAATAATTCATGTTCCTCCTGAACTAAAATCACGACCAGGTCACCCCTATCTCCATTGACTGTCTGATTTCCTTCGCTTCTGAAGAGAATTTTTTGCAAATGATGCATACCCTTCTCAACGTGAACATCAATTGTTTTTTTCTGCTCATAGATCCTAGAACCTTTGCATTCTTGGCATAAATCCTTGTCTTTTACCAAAATCCCTCGACCATTGCAATTTGCACATGGTCTTTCAACCTAAAGAATGAAAATAAGGACTATCTGCAAAAAAAGTTGTTTCAAAGCAAAACTAACCTGGCCAACGATATTCAAAGCGATTTTCTGAAAAACAAGCAGAGACCCTTTGCCATTGCATGTTCTGCATTTGTCTGTGCAACCAGCTGCACCTCCACGCCCTTCACATTTAGCACAAAGTTGCGTTCTGGTGTATTCGGTCGGAATTGTTTTGTTGCCATTATAGAAATCTCCCAACGTCACTGGGATCTTTGTAACAATATCTCGAACACGCTTTTCACGTTCACGGGCTCCGCATCCCCCAAACAAATGAGTAAAAATATCCTCGGCTCCATTGTCAGCCCCTTCCTGTAGGCCCTTTAGACCATGACGGTCGTAAATTTGCCGCTTTTCAGGATCAGACAGTACTTCATAAGCAAAGGAAATCTCCTTAAATCTGTCTCCTTCCTCGGGATTCTTGTCGGGATGGAACTCTTTTGCTAATTTTCTATAATTCTAAAAATAAACATATACATCAAAAATGCGTCTTTTTATAAAGTCATGGCATGAAGCGGGCAAGCCAGCTGATGGCCACTTCAGTGTAATTAGTAGCTTATCGAAACATTTTTTGACATTTAACAAGTACGCCATTTTGGGGCAACGCTAGATATTTTTCAAATTGAAAAAAAACTTATGTAACTATATCGCATCGATTTGCAAACTATGTACACTTTTTACCAACAGAATTAGACAAAACAATACTTTTTTTTAATGGGGCTCAACTGAACAGGTGCCACGCAAAAATTTTTTTTTAATTTATTTCAATTTTTACCTTTTTAATTTCGGATTCGGTTGCATTTTTGCTTACACCCAACAAGTCGTATAATTTAGTATCCCCCATATTTTAAAAAAATGAAGGTTGAAAAGAACTTATGTACCGTCTTCTCTGCGGCTGAATGGAGAAGGGTCAGCAACAACCAACGATTTACTCGACTCTAACTGTATGGATTGTGTATTTGAATTTTAATGTGGATTTAACGAAAAATTATTGTATACAAACGCGAACGCGGGTCTCCTCGGGCAACTTTCCCGACAATAGCAATGGAAGATTGCTTGTTAAAGGTGCTGAGTATTTAAATGTTTGGCAATATCATTCTTAAAAGAAGGTCGTAGAGAACAAGTATATTAAAAAGAAAAAATAAAACGGCGAGAAAACACTACTAATTTTAATTAATAAAGTAATAATAGACTAGATTAATAACATCTTTCGTTATCTCCTTGATGATCATTGCCTTGGTAACATTTTAAGGGAATGTTGCCGAAAATATTGCTACCTTTTCCTGTGGAGACCCCGGGTTACAAATAAAATTAATAATTTTTTTTTCATAGTTTTTCCTTTTTAATAAACCAACAATAACACATACATTATATATTCTGTTAAAAACACATAAAATTCTACAATTGAAAGCGCCCCATCTGCCAGCAAAAATGAAACACTTTTGACAGCCAAAGAAACGCCATCGACTTATTTCATAAATCACCGTTGCTATTAAAAAAAGAGTAGAATATTAGACTATTAGATTTATCTGTTTTACAAATTGAAAGTTAGGGAAAAATGAAGGCATATGTATATTTGCTTTTGTATTTGGGTAATGTGAACTGTTTGAGTTACGACTCAAAAGGATTTGATGACACCGTTCTGTATAAAATTGATTGGCCTGGAAGTGTCGTGGCCCCATTTGTAAGTTCATACAAAATACATGCTAATATTCATTATCCAGAAGTAATTTTCTCAAGGATCAAGAAAAATTTGAGCCCATGGTAGTTACAACAAGTGATCAGGAAAAATATAGTTGTATGATTCCATACACTCAACGCAAAGAAGAGGCTAAAAAATCTGTGGAGACGGGATTGTGTATGATGGAGAAGATATCAAAATAATAAAATTGTTTAAACCGTGTCTTTATTATAGCTCCATTACATTTTCTAAGTCCAATATTTTCATCGTCTAGCTGCACTTATAGAATTGAGGCCTACTGGGCCTATGAAATTTGTCATGGCCACCACGTAAAACAGTATCATGAAGAACGTGATGGTGAGTTCCCTTGAGCCCGATATCTTCATTATATTTTAATGCATTTATTACTTCTTTAAGGTAAAAATATTAAAGTCCAGGAATATTATCTTGGTAAATGGAATAAAGAGAAAATGGCAAAATTGGTCGCGAAACTTAAAGAGGACCAAGAAAGTGGCCGTAAATTCAAGACTACAAAAATAGATAACGTAAAATATCCGTATTTGGAAATGGAAATGACAGACGGGACAATCTGTGATTTAAACAATGAGCCTCGGGTGACACGAGTCCGTTATGTTTGCTATCCGCATAGAAAAAACGAAATTTACTCTTTAAAAGAAACTTCAACTTGTAATTATGAAGCTATTATCTTGACTTCTGTTCTCTGTATGCACGCGGAATTTTTACCAGAGGACTCGACTGAAAATGTGATTAGTTGTTTGCCTGTTGGCAATGCACCCGAAAAGCCGCTAAGCTGGCTGCAAAACGAAGTAGATAATATTAAAATACGCTTTGAACAAATTTCGGTAAATATTTCCAAGATTACTGTTGCAGATTTTTGAACTTGTATGCTGTGTCTCAAACTGTGTGCTTTGCATGTTTGCAATTTCTTTTGAGTTTTTGAAAATGTTTCTTTTTATTTATTTTTGTATTTACTAGGATGTGTTCAGACCTAGGGAGAATATTGCTATCATTAAAGTAGATCCTAAGGTTTGTTTATTGTTATTTTTCTTACAAAATTCTTTATATTTTGTTTTAGTTGTGCAAGCTTTCTATTAAGTTAGGAAATCTATTATTGCTTTTATTTTGTTATTGTAGGATGGTAGTGTTCGAATGGATTTTATAAATGTTGATCAGGATGATACGATGACCAATTTTGAACAATTAAAAACATCTGAGGGAGCTCCCACAAGCTCTATTCCAAAGTCGACTCCTTCCGCCGTTAAAGATACATCTCCCGTAGATGAGTTCTTAGAAGGAAAAAATTGCTTAACTGGTGTAAAAAAAGCTGAAATTATTCACGTTCTATTTATTTTTATTTACATTTTAGGGTACTGGGTGGTGGAAATACGAGTTCTGTTATGGACGTTATGTTCGGCAATTTCATATTGATAAAACGGGGGAAACTTCATTGATATTAGGTTTCTTTAATGAAAAAATGCACAAAGAATGGCTGGAAAAAAATCCTGAGAAAAAACCAAAAAGCAAACAACGCACAGAAATTTCGCATTTATACCAAGGTGGTAGCATTTGCGATAAGACTGGCGAAAAAAGACAAGTAGAAGTAAAATTAAAGTGTTTATTAAATGTACCTAGTCCAGCCACAGTCCAAATGTATTTACTTGAGCCAAAGACTTGTCAATATATACTAGTTGTTGAATCGCCAATTATTTGTAATGTTTTGCAAATAGCTGACGACAATGGCCTCGTTCCTAGAAAGTTCGAGAAGCTGGATCATAGCAAAGATGCAGAAAGCGTTTTTATAGAAAATGTTGATGAATTAGAAGTAAGGTACGAGAATGATTGAATGTGCATTTATACTGGTAGTTTTCTATATTTTTAATTATTTTGTTAAAAATTAATTTTGAAATAAAATACATTTGAAAGTATAAAAACGAATTTATGTATTATATCTTAACATCTACGTTCTGTTAGTTATACTACGCTAACCCTACATTTCTTGTTTCGAGATATTTAATGGATTACATTTGAATAAGTTAAAAAATATTTTTATATTAAAATGTTGTTTTTAAAATTTGAATTGACTTAGACCATTTTCAAAATTAACTGAATTATCTTTAAATGACTTAAAGCAAATAAAAACTTCAGAGTTTTACTAGAAACAATAATTTTTATCAAATAATTCATGAACAATTCATGAAGTACATGCCATTGAGACTTCCTCTAGGCTAAACTTTGAGAAAGGTTTGAAAGGCGCCGAAATTAAAATCTTAAGCAGCCATCAAGGTGTTGTATACAAAAAATGCACGGGGCCGGTAAATGACCCGTGCAGAACATTAAAAATAAAAAGGTCCCAAGTGTAACCCGAAACCGCCAAGAAATTGGCAGAAGAAAACTTCGCGCAATTTGCCTTGCGAAATAAATAAAAATAACGTAAGGAAATTGCGCAAGTTCGGGGCACTTGGAGAAAAGCCGACGGATGCGTTTTTCCGGCCGGCGCCCTCAGCCTTGGGTGAAAGACCAGCAGCTGACTTTTGCCCCAAGGTTGATGGCCCGGAAGAAATTCGCAACGGCGGATTTTCTTGGCCAAAGTTTTCAAGCGGAGATCGATCGATGAATCGATCAAAGACAGAGTTAATTTAACTTTCACGTGCGGCGGGCGCTTCTTTTTGAGTTTCTTTTGCAAGGGTTGATTTTTTTAACCGTAGCGGGCGCGATGAATTGAGTGGTGATTCGAAAATAGTAAAGTCGTTCGTTTAGAATTTAATGTAAATCCAAGTGTTAGAAAACATTCGCTTAACTTAATGGTGTACTGCAAAAATGATTGTTTGAAAATAGATAATTAATTATATTTCCAAAGTGTTAGTATACCTTTGTTCATATTAAACTTAATTAAATGTATCGTGTTAGATAATTTGGATAATAATTAATAAATGCAATGTGTTAGAAAACATTCGCTTAACGTAATGGTGTACTGGAAAAATGTTTGTTTGAACATAGGTAATTAATAATAAAAAATAACAATAGTAACAATAATTCCAAACTTAATTAAATGTATCGCGTTAAAAAAATTAGATAATAATTAATAAGTCCAAAAAAAATTAGATAATAATTAATAAGTCCAAAGTAAATTAGATAATAATTAATAAATCCAAAGTGTAAGAAAACATTCGTTTAACTAAATGGTGTACTACAAAAATGATTGTTTGAAAATAGATAATTAATTATATTTCCAAAGTGTTAATATACCTTTGTTTCATATTAAACTTAACTAGTGCATCGCGCTAGAGAAGCGTTTGATAGGTATCGGTAAGTACCGAGTAGACAATTAAATAGAAAAATACACGTAACAATTGGCGCAGCCGGTAGGATCTGGGTGCGCTAATAATAAAAAATCGCTAACACTGCTGGTCAAGGCACACTAGACCTTTTGCCCAAGGTTGAGCCTAACTTGGGGGCAGCGTCCGCGGTTGCAAAAGTGCAGCAAATCCTAGATCCTACAAAGAACCATCGCTCGGGGGTGTTCAACAAAGTGCCTCTGTTCCAGGCGAACAAGCATACACCCCCCTAAGTAACTTCATCGAGGGAATTTTGTGGGCTTCATCCGTGCCCAGGAAACGCCCTATGTCAGAGGGCCAACCGGGGGACAACCACCACTCAGAAACCCCCACACCGAGGGATCATCAACCAACAGCAGGTCCTTCAACAGCGTCAGGGTCCAACGACACCAACTCACCATTCAACAAGGCAGGCGAAGCAGCAACCAACATCCTAGCCGCATCAGACCTCGCAGCAGTACAAGGATCCAGCAATACCCCATCAGAACGCCTGATAATCCAGCGAGGGAACACATCCACGCCGACGACTTCAACTCCAACAGAGACACCCCAGATCTCCCCCCGAATATTGAGAAGCGGAAAAGTAGTAGAAAAGGGAGTCAAGCAAGTAGGTCCTAGTTTAAGTTTAGATCAAATATTGCAGAGAGCGCTCGAGACAGGTGATATAAATATCTCCGTGTGTCAGGCAGTGGAACGAGAGACAAATAAAATTCGTAAACGCCGCCTGACACAAGTAGAGAAATTAAAACAAAGTACCCTCCAATTTAGGGAGGATTTAGCTAAATTTAAATCCCTCGAGCGCCCTCTTACTGGCGAAGGGACAAACGTAGAAAATTTTAATGATAAGTTAGAACATTTAAATAATAGTGAAGAAAATTGTAAGACCAACAACGACACCCGCTCGATCACTACCCCACCTGCGTTTACCGCCGACCTCGCCGAAGACCTACTAACTTGGATAAGTGTGTCCCTCACGGAATCTGAGAAGGACAACCTTACCCTAAATAAAACCGAAAGAAACGGTACCACGGAAGAGGAGAAGAAACCCCTGTTTAAATTAGCCATGGCAGACGCTTACATTAAAGTCGCCAAGCTAACCTCCCAGTTAGTACCAATATTCTCTGGTGGGCATAGCCCAACCCTAGCAAGCGAGCTCCAGATGTTCTTAGGGTGCTGTCGGAGGGTAATTCAATGTTTGACGGAAGCTGAGCAACCAGCATTCCTACAAATTTTCCCAACAAGGCTTCGAGGCGAAGCCTACCAGCTGATAGCCGCAAGCCAACCAGCTACTTTTGACGATGCTGAAAAGCTCCTTAATAGGACGTATCTCCCAAGGGAGACGTACCAGGAACTAGTGAACAAACTAATTACCCTACGCCAGCTCCCTCTCGAACCACTAATAGCCTACACCACAAGGGTAAAACAACAGTTATCCCTATGTGAGGAAGCGGCCACCAATAAATATGGCGCAACAGCGGATCCAGTAAAAATACAACTAGCGGATTTCGCTAAAACCGCTTTAAGAAGTGGGATTACAAATCCTCATTTGTGCCAGTACTTACTGGCAGCAGGGGACGATACATTGGATAGTCTGATCCAGAAGGCCCTAGACATGGAGAGACTTCAACAAACCTCCATGTACTTACAGGCCCCACATCAAGTATCATCCAACTTTCAGGCATATAACCCCTATATACAACCAGCTCAAATAACGCAAATCGAAAATATACAACAAGCACTCCCCGCCGCGATCACCCAATACTCAAATACACAACACACCGCCCCGCCCGTAATAACACCACCAACAACACTCCAAAACTCCAACAACCCGCAGGTGATGTACACTACATACGCCTCACTACCAAACACCAATCACACTACCCCACAGGCGCCAATACAAAACGCCCAACAAATAATAAATCCGAGCCCGCCTCCAAAACCTAACACCAAACCTGAAATCAGCATAACCTGCAACTACTGCCGAAATAAAGGGCACACATACGCTGATTGCCTGAAACGTAAAAATACCCCTTTCTGCTTAGTCTGTAGGTCCAATACACATGATGCTAGAGACTGTCGTCAACCAGTAGAACCGCCAAGGCATTTTAATAATAATGGTCGTTACCAAAATCAGGGACCCCCATTTAACAGCAATAATAATAATCTCTACCCAAATCGAAGATCCCAATACCAAGGTAACAACCGATACCAGAACCAGAGGTCCCAACAGGTAAGTCAGAATTATAATAATTACCCCAACAACCGACCACCTAACAATGAACCCCAACAACAAATTAACCGTCAACAACCAGCTAACAATATAAGAGCGGTGTTCAATATCAGATACAGGTGTGATTTCTGCCACAGACGTGGGCACCTGGTAGACGACTGCCACCAAAGGCAGCGATGGGAATCACAGCAGGCGGGAAACTCCCCGCAGTCGGACCAAGAAACCCCGGCCCGACACTAATTTCTAAAAATAATACTAAAGGGGGATCTCAAGCGCCCGAACCAAGTGTCCCACTCGTCACTCTTCCACTAGACATAAGCCTTAACGGCAAAGCCGACCTAGCAGTGGACACTGGCGCTGAGGTCAGTATATTAAAACACAAGAAACTAAAGGATCCCAACCTAATAGATTCCACAAAAAGGTGCACATTACAAACGCCATTCGGCCAAGGAAAAACACTAGGGAGCTGTCAGGGGAACTTCCTTTTCAATACCCCCCTCCCATGCACCTTCCAAATCGTGCAAAACATGCCAGAGATTCCTGACGATGGCCTATTAGGATACGATTTTGTTACCAAGCATTGTAACGTTGAGGGCCCAAACCAAACACTGCGATTTCCTCGCACGGAAATCAATCCAGAAGAAATTGCAATTCCACTACGCAGTAATACCACCAAATCGGAACCCAGAGAGCAGCAGGAGCAAACCCAAACCAGGGAGTATCAGTTCGCAGAAACTGAGATCATCCCCGGTGGTGTCTCCCAGGTAACCTCAGAGAGGAATATCAGCTGCCTATCTCAAGATGGGTCAAGGTTGGAAAACCACCCCGACGATTGTGAGACCACTTCAGGCATAAGTCATACGATAGCGTTGGAAGAACCCCTTCGCTTACCGAGCCGGTCTCAAATGGTGGCCTCAATCCCACTAAGGTTAGAAGAGGAAATGCTCTGTGAAGCATACGAGCCGAGCGAAGGAGTATTCCTCGCCAACGCCCTTTTGCCTTCCGGAAATCGAACAGTATCTGTTGGCCTCCTCAATGCCAACATCCATCCAGTAGCCCTGACAAGCCTAACTCTAACGCTCGTCCCAGCAAATGGCTACTCTACAATATCACTCAACCCCAGCCCTGCAAGTACCAGCCCAAGGCTCTTTGTCAAAAAAGACAACGGCGAGTGCGGGAACAAACGACCGGTAACTAAAGCCGGCACCCCACCGCTCAAAACAAGCCGCAAATGGCAGAAGAAACTAGGGGCCAAATCACCACGGGGTCACAAAAGCCAAGATCAGGAGACCACCAAGTTACAACAAGTCAGATATATATTCCCGGACCATGAAGATACGGACGAACAAGAGCGTGCACAACGCCTTCAAAAAGTTGACGAGGAACTCAGCCTCGATCACCCACTAACCCCCGAAGAGAAGAGGTCCATAAAGGAACTATGTCATGAATACGCAGACATATTCCACTTGAAAGGAGATAAGCTCACGTACACAGACGCTATCTCTCATGAAATCCCAATGGCCTATGACCAGATCGTTAACCAGAAAATGTATAGACTGCCCGAAACCCAAAGACAGATAATAAACGACCAATTAGAAGAGATGTTGGACAATGATATAGTCCAACCCAGTAAGAGCCCATGGAACTCACCCCTATTAGTGGTCCCCAAAAAGGCGGGTCCCAATGGCGAGAAAAAGTGGCGAGTAGTTGTCGACTTTCGGAAGGTCAACGAAAAAACTATAGGCGACGCATACCCCTTGCCAAGAATCGAGGACATTCTAGACCAGCTCGGTCACTCAAGGTATTTCACAACCCTCGACTTGGCCAGTGGCTACCACCAAGTGCTTGTGGAGCCACGCGATCGCCCTAAGACAGCCTTTAGTACGAACTACGGCCACTATGAGTTCAAACGTATGCCATTCGGGCTAAGAGGAGCCCCAGCAACGTTCCAACGGCTCATGAACTATGTCCTCACAGGCCTACAAGGCCTCGAATGTTTTGTATACCTAGATGATATCGTCATCTACGGAAAAAACCTTGAGGACCATAATAATAAACTGCGGAGAGTCTTCGACCGGTTGAGGGAAAACAACCTCAAACTACAACCAGAAAAGTGCCAATTCCTCCGTAAAGAAGTCGTGTACTTGGGTCACGTGTGCTCAGAGAAAGGAGCCCTACCAGACCCACGTAAAACAGAATGCGTCCAGAAGTTCCCTGCCCCACGGACTATCAGGCAAGTGCAATCGTTCTTAGGCCTTGCCAACTACTACAGGAAATTCGTCCCAGATTTCTCCAAGATAGTCCGCCCCTTAACCAACCTTCTACGCAAAGGCGTAAAATTTTCTTGGACACCAAAGTGTGAAGACGCATTCCAACAGATAAAACACAATCTAGTATCTCCTCCACTGCTAATCTACCCGGATTTCGACAAGCCATTTAACCTGACAACGGACGCAAGCAGTGAGGCACTCGGAGCAGTGCTCTCCCAGGGAGAAGTAGGAAAAGACCAGCCTATTGCCTACGCAAGCCGCACTTTGAACAAGGCAGAACGCAACTACTCCACCATCGAGAAAGAGTTGCTGGCAATAGTTTGGGCAGTGAAAAATTATAGGTGTTACTTATTGGGTCGGAAGTTTACGGTTTATACCGATCATAAACCCCTCAAAGGCGTATTCAACGTCAAAGACCCAACTACCCGACTAGTGAGATTTCATCACAAGCTATCGGAATACGACTACAACATCGAGTATAAACCGGGGAAGTACAACACAAATGCTGATGCCCTCAGCCGAATACCCCAACTCGTGGAAGAACCAAAAACCTTCACGGTAAAAGCTATAATCCACCAACCCGGAGATCACCTCCAAATGCAACAACAAAAAACGCTCAAACAATGCAACACTGTCACCAGGGCACAAGCGAAAAAGCAGGAAGACGCCGAGAGAAACAGACGAACTACGACGCCAGAAGTCCCCCACGCTGAGGAAGGTCCCAAAACGGCAGAAATCGTAGACAAGAACCCAGAAGACCACTCCGAACACGGCAACCTCGAAGGGAAAAGAAAAGTTGAGGTCATTACAAGCCAGGAGGAAATAAGCACCATTTTAAAGGATTACCACGACTCCCCTTTTGGTGGACACCAGGGAATCGTCAAAACCTACAATCGAATTCGTCAAAAATATTGGTGGAGACGGATGCTCCGCGACATAAGTCGGTATGTCCGGAAATGCAAAAAATGTCAAACCATGAAGGCCTCAAGGCAATTCAGAATGCCCATGGTTATAACGGACATTGCAGAAAAACCTTTTGACAAGGTTTATTTGGACATCGTGGGTCCACTGGAAGAAACCAATTCGGGAAACAAGTACATCCTAACCTTCCAGGACAATTTAACAAAATTTGTAGATTGGTATGCCATTCCCAATGGGGAGGCACAAACGGTAGCACAAATTTTCTTTGACGAAATCGTCACACGCTACCGCATACCAAAACAGATAGTAACCGATCAAGGTACAAACTTCTTAAGCGAACTGTTTAAAAGTGTGTGCAAACTCCTAAAGGTGAAGAAACTCCAAACTTCAGCTTACCACCCTCAGTCCAATGGTGCACTGGAACGCGCACACAGGCCACTAATAGAATACCTGCGTACCCTTGTAGATGAAAGCCCACAAGGCTGGGACCACTTTCTGCGAACAGCAGCATTCGTGTACAACAACAGTGTACACGAAGGAACTAAGCTAACCCCCATGGACTGCCTCTATGGCTTCGTAGCCGATGTCCCGTCCAACTTGAAGCGAGACCCGGAACCCCTCTATAACAATGAAAGTTACTTTCATCAGCTCCGGTATAAGTTGCAAAAATCGTATGCACTGGCACGCAAGAACCTGCTCGCCAGCAAAAACCGCTCCAAAGCATACTATGACGAAAAGGTACGGCCTCTAACACTCCACATAGGCGACAAAGTTCTTCTCCGCAACGAAGCGCGCAAGCACAAACTATCCCAAATATGGATGGGACCCTACACCGTAACCGCTGTCCCAAGCCCAGTAAACTCCACAATCAAAATAAATAAGAGATTAGTAACGGTCCACAATAACCGCCTAAAACCGTTCTATGACGAAACCATGCAAAAATAGGCGACGCAAGCGGACACTGCATACATGACCACCACTACTACCGTTTTACGATAGAATAGCGGAGTCATGTATAACAGGAGTCCAACCAACCTGATGGAAACCGAAACTAATCCAGTAATTTGCATTTTTTCGTTACAGCGCAAAATGAAGACGCTGATAACGTTCCTGCTAATACAAGTGACAGTGGCCGAACCAACAATACCCCCATATACCTTTATGCCCATCAACGCGACTGGGGTGATCTACGAATATTTAGGGGAGCTATGGTTATATCACGACGAATGGAACATTATCACCGAGGTCGACCTCCAAGAATTAGAGACACAAACAATTCTGGTGGAACAGGCGGGACAAACCGCCAAACAATTATGCAACGAAACGATACTCCCCCTATGCGGAGCTCAACAGGCACACATCCACTCGATCTTAGAACACATAAAAAAACGCACGCATACCATACAGGAAATGTTACCGAAGAGTCGAAACACTAGATCTATATTCGACGGCATTGGTCACGCCCTACACTACCTGATTGGTACCATGGACGTAAACAACGAGCAAGAGATATATAGTCGAGTAGGAGAACTAGAGTCGAACCAAAAGGCCCTCGCGGATTTAGAAAAATTACAGATAACAGTGGTCAACAATACACTCCGGAAGATCCAGACACCACTGACAACCCTCCTAGACCGACAGCATAGGATCACCGAGCAGATTAGGGCCTTGAACAACGCAATAGAAGGCAGGGAAAAGGACCAGCTACGACAGGGACTAGTAACCAACCTCCTATTCCAGTTAGTGGAGATCGAATCCAGGCAAAGGACTTTGCTGGATATAATACTAATCAGTCAAAATAACAGGATCCACCCCCTATTAGTATCGCCAGAAACCCTGAACAAAGCCTATCGGGAGACTCACCCCGAATGCGAAGATTGTATACCGATCCTCCAACAGACGACAAGGATCCATACCCATATGATCAGGGACAAATTAGTAGTAAAAATAACACTGCCCATCTTCAATATGCCAAAAATGTCATACTACCAAATAAGGTGCTTTCCAACGTTATCTAACACCGGACATCCAGTAATCCCAGTCATCAACTACTCACACATAGCGTCCGAAGTCAAATCGCAACAATTCGCGCTATTTACCGCAACAGACGTCAGGAACTTCCAAAAAGTTACAGGGGACCCTAGAACCCATTCATACGTAGGACTACTCAGGACTCCACTCATATACTACCCCGATACTCAGGAATGTGCAATCAAACTACTATACGATCCTGCAGAAGAGAAGGTACAGTGCCCAATAAAGGTCCTAGATGCATCCCCTAATGTCCTAATAGGCCTGGCAAGACCCAATACATGGCTATACGCCTTAAACACTCCGGTACCATTTCGCATTACATGCAATAGAATGACACACACGCTAAAGGTAGCCAAACAAGGGATCCTGACAATAAACGAACCCTGCCAGGTTCGAGTAAAAGACAAAACATTAATATACACAAATCAGGCGAAGGGAACATACCAACTAAATCAACGGCCCTACTTCTCAGGCATAGGGACCACAAATTACAGTCTAGAAATATCAAAGGCACAAACGGACACCAAAACAGATGACATTAAGTTAATAACCGGGGACGAAACAAATAAAGTACTACAAGAGGGCGCCAAATCCCTTGAATCAATAAGCGCCCAAATTGATCGGGTAACACAAAAGCACACCCACGTACTGTCGACCACCTCCTTCTCACTTAGTGGTATAACCATGTTAGCTGCCCTAGGATATCTAGTCTACCAAATAAGAGCCTGGCTAAGGAAAAAGGTTAGGACTCAAAACACTCAGGCACACGGCACACCAGAAAACAACACGCAAGTATATGCGGAAGTACAGGATAACGCAGAGGGAAGGCAACAGGGGGCCGCACCGAAACCACTAAACCGGTCTCAGACACTACCAAGGAGCGCCTCCCATCAATTAGTATAAGCCTAACCTCTCACACTAACCACCAGATAAAACATTACCTAATACCATACTGTAAATCTTCTTGTAATACCATACAATAAAATCCACCCTTGACATAATAAAGCACCCTAAATAAACATTTCATCCTTCCATGCGGGTTGAAAGTCACGATTCACAAACTTAACTCCACATAGCTTTCAAAAAGAATCAACCTACCAAATAGAAATCCCATCGTTCCGGTAAGCCTGAAAACCAGTATAAGATAATACCCCCCTGACCTCCACCGGAAACCAAGAGCTCCAACTTGAGATATCTAATCACCTCAAGTCGGAGCCAAAGCAAACGGATAACTAAACCAGGCCTGAAAAATAAAGAAACTCCACTCGGGGATATCTTATCACCCCCGAAGGAATTCGGGACCTGAAAAAATAAAGAAACTCCACTCGGGGATATCTTATCACCCCCGAAGGAATTTGGAACCTGAAAAATAGAGAATCAACCAAGCAATAGAACAGCCCCACGCAAAAAAAAAAGAGAGGAGAGAAAAGAAACCAAAAACCTGAAAAAGGACAAGGAAAAACAAATAAAAAACAGCAACGAATCAAATTTTCAAAGATTTATTGAAAAAAAAAAAAAACAAAAAAAAAGGGGAACACCATCGCGAATCACTCCACTGCAGTAACAAAGGAGGCAACGCTGCCCCGATCCTCTCCGCTAACCGCCGCCAAGGAGTCTTCACTAATTTCCCCCTGGGAGTCCTCGCTGGGATCGTCCAACGCCTCATCGGTGGGGTGCCCTGCTGGTTCCTGTGAGGGCCGGTTCCTGCGTTGCCGACGACGTCGCCGGGGTCCTCTGACAACGGGACACTGCTGGACCCGATGATCCCGGGAACGACAACGTAGGCAGGGCCCATATGACCTTCCGCAAATAGTTGAACCAGGCACCACTGGAGGCCTGGGCGCCGATAACAGTAGTCGTAGCGACGATAAATTGGCCGAGAGATCGCGTACCAATCTAATGCTCTCCTCTAACACCTCAGCTAACCGATCAAAACTAAAAAAGGAGAGAAGAAAAACAAAACAAACAAATTAATAATTAATAATATTGACAATAATAATAATTAATTAATAAAATTACAAGAACGCAATGATATAACTAATAAATCAAAATAAAAGTATGTGTATACTCACTCCATCCTTGTAACCTATTGCAACGAAACTACCGTAAGAATAAACTCACCAGACTTTAAAAGCACAAAAGTACCTAGACGGTACCCAATAAAAAAGGACAGATCAGCAATAAGAAAATCACCAACCGCTGAAACACACATATACAACCAGACGTAACACTGGATCAACAAAACAAAGAATATATATATATATCTATATTAGATGTACGACCCAAACAATTTTATCACTTGTTCCTGAACGAAGCAACAACCATAAAACATACATAAAAATTGCAGATGACATCTAACACCTAAACGCAAAAACAAAAACAAACAAAATCAAAACAAAACAGACCGATCACACAAAACTTTTTCTTCCAACCCCACAACTAACGCTGATAAGAGAATCGCCCACTCAACTTCGTATCACGGCGATTCTCTTGTTCCGGGGGGGAAGGAATGTTGTATACAAAAAATGCACGGGGCCGGTAAATGACCCGTGCAGAACATTAAAAATAAAAAGGTCCCAAGTGTAACCCGAAACCGCCAAGAAATTGGCAGAAGAAAACTTCGCGCAATTTGCCTTGCGAAATAAATAAAAATAACGTAAGGAAATTGCGCAAGTTCGGGGCACTTGGAGAAAAGCCGACGGATGCGTTTTTCCGGCCGGCGCCCTCAGCCTTGGGTGAAAGACCAGCAGCTGACTTTTGCCCCAAGGTTGATGGCCCGGAAGAAATTCGCAACGGCGGATTTTCTTGGCCAAAGTTTTCAAGCGGAGATCGATCGATGAATCGATCAAAGACAGAGTTAATTTAACTTTCACGTGCGGCGGGCGCTTCTTTTTGAGTTTCTTTTGCAAGGGTTGATTTTTTTAACCGTAGCGGGCGCGATGAATTGAGTGGTGATTCGAAAATAGTAAAGTCGTTCGTTTAGAATTTAATGTAAATCCAAGTGTTAGAAAACATTCGCTTAACTTAATGGTGTACTGCAAAAATGATTGTTTGAAAATAGATAATTAATTATATTTCCAAAGTGTTAGTATACCTTTGTTCATATTAAACTTAATTAAATGTATCGTGTTAGAGAATTTGGATAATAATTAATAAATGCAATGTGTTAGAAAACATTCGCTTAACGTAATGGTGTACTGGAAAAATGTTTGTTTGAACATAGGTAATTAATAATAAAAAATAACAATAGTAACAATAATTCCAAACTTAATTAAATGTATCGCGTTAAAAAAATTAGATAATAATTAATAAGTCCAAAGTAAATTAGATAATAATTAATAAATCCAAAGTGTAAGAAAACATTCGTTTAACTAAATGGTGTACTACAAAAATGATTGTTTGAAAATAGATAATTAATTATATTTCCAAAGTGTTAATATACCTTTGTTTCATATTAAACTTAACTAGTGCATCGCGCTAGAGAAGCGTTTGATAGGTATCGGTAAGTACCGAGTAGACAATTAAATAGAAAAATACACGTAACAAAGGCATTCTCAACGCGTAAATTTTCCTCCAAAATAGTTTCAGGGTGTTTTGACGTACTCCAGAGCCTGACCAGAAGAAGTAGGGTCTCGCTCCGCTGGGACTCCGGACACTGGGGTATCGAGCGCAATGAGGCTGCAGACATACTCGCGAGGGAGGGGTCTAACTAGTTGATCCGGGGCCCAGACCTCTTCTGTGGCATCTCATGGTCCACCCCCACGTCCCTGATAGCGGAGTGGGTTAAAGGACCGAGCTTAGCCTATTGGGAAGCAGTCCCAGGCCTTAGGCAACCTAAAGATATTATTAGACCCTTTGCCTTAAGGGGCATCATCACTTTCAACAGAGCGGACCTAAGGCTGTTGGTGGAATATCTGAGGTATCACCTCCACAACCTAGAACTGTCCCAAGGGACAGAATGCCGACTCTGCATGGAAGGCGACGAGGCTTCCACACATGTGAATGTCCTGCTCTGATCTGGCTTAGAATGTCCTGCTCTGATCTGGCTTATCAGAGAGCTTATGAGCCCCGCCCAAGTCCGGTCTTCTTCAACTAAAGACTTTCTTGCCTTCGCCGGAAGGCTGGTCGTTTGTTGCGTTAGTCGGGTAAGCACACAATAGGCCTAACTTGAACCTGAACCGCTATCTGTTGACATAGTCATTAAATATATAAATTATTTTTCCGCGATAATTACTTCGGAAGAGCACAACTGAATGGGGCTACGTAGACTAGTCATGATTACTATGTAGTAAAACCGATTTTTAAGAAGAGAGAGGTGAAGGGGCGTCATACACACCCCGCCCCTTCACCCCTCTCTTCTTAAAAGTCGGTTTTTACTACATAGTAATCATGACTAGTCTACGTAGCCCCAATTAATACACTTATGGCAGAAAAATGGCTAACACAACGTAACGGTTAGTTTTTCACAAATTCCCAAGAGTGAATTTGCGTTTCTCCTTCAAAGAATGTATTACCATCGTTATCACTATCGTCGTCAGCTGATTTGTAATAACTGATAGTAAATTTTTTTAAATTTTTCACTTAGACCACTTTCATAATTAACACAATGAATTCCATATAATGTTGAAATAACAACCACTATTTAGTGGTTCATTTTTGACAATACATATCGTGAAAATTACATTGAATTAATTTAGTTTAAAATAATGTGGTGTGAAATAACTGATACTCATTTTTTTTTAAATTTTGACTTAGACCACTTTCATAATTATGGGCATATATATTTTTAATTATCTTTCTAAATTTTGTAATACATATTTATAAATGGTAATACTATAGTAGTTATTACTGATTAAATCTCCGATAAATATAGATTCTTTATAATCGCATTACCAACTGTTACTTATATATGAGACAAACAGTACAAAAATGTATTATCGTATAATCACATATTCACGTAAAAGCGGCATTCACTAGGTAATATTCAGATCAATTGGTTAAACCACATAATATTTGTAGCTTTTTTAGCTAAAACTTTCCAAATAATGAGTTACAAAACTTGTTAGATGCGAATTATTTCTGGTGACATAACATGATAATATTGGGTTTTCATCATAAAAGAAATACTTTCATAGTTAACCACATGGTTGTTCAATTGATAATTAAAAACTTAAATTAATATTGACGAAAAATGCTGTCTTTAAAAACTGATATGTATCTAACACAGAATTTAAAAAAAAAATTGCACACTTGTTCAACAGATAAACTTGATGTAATCTCGCTTAAGTATCTATTTTAATCCATCCAAAGCATCATTTATTCTTTCATAACTCTTGTTTAAAAAAGTTAATCTACTATCAGCCATTATCAATAATATTGCAAAAGTAGAGCTTGTTAGCGTTGGGCCCTTTTATTGTAGAATTGTCTCAGCATGGTTCCACATGCTCACAAATAAACCAGAAGAATTGAATCTTGGCACAAAGCATTGGTTTACATGATGCTTTGGTGGGGCCCAATATACCAATTGCCTTAATCGAGTTACTCCAACTATTTCCAAGCAGATTACGTTTGAAAGCGTTAAGTAGAATTTATGTTCATACACATCTTCAGGCAGTCTCACTTTAAAGCAATTGAATGCTGGAAACCGTAGCGAGAGGTGGATTGGCAGTAGAGCAATTAAATCTGATGACTAGTCTATTCCGCCAAAAAGCTCGCTGAAGCGTCCCAATGATCTCAACTACGTTTGTATCGCATAGTGTCAGTTAATGGTGAAAAAATGCGATCGTCTCGCCGTAATGTTTACGCGTCGTGTAGTGTAACTTTCTTTGCCCAGCTGGACAAAATCTCCTCTACAAGAGCTTCAAAAGCTTATTAAAAATCAATGAAAAATACTTCGGTGCCGCGTAATTTGAAGAAGACCCCGACGTGGCGGAGAAATAATAATATAGTGGATTTATAAGTTTCTCAGTATATACATTAAAAACTGCCCGGAATCTCTTTGTGTGATAGCAAAAAGTGATAAAGTGACCTTGAAAGACACATAGTAAACATGATTCGGAGTATTTGTTTACTTTTGTCGTTTGAGATCTTTCTGCTCTGTGTAGCGATAGGTCATTCAGCCCAATTAGCGGACGTAAAGCTGTGGATTACTGTCAGCGCTCAAAGGAGACAAGTTGTGGTGTCGTGGATAAATGCACGGATAAATTTTGGAGATGAAATCCTGATAACAAACCAAGAACCCGGTACTTTTGAAAAAATTCAAGTAACTCATTCATTTGCAAGCAAGCAATTTAAGCGGAGTGTGAGTTTAAAAGAAGCTTTGAGTGTTGTACCTTTATCCAGTAATTCAAATTTACGCAAGGAGGTGGTAGATAGTTACTGGATATCGAATGGGGGAGCTGTTATCGTATTAGAGGCTCTTACACCAACCGAGTTATCGGATTGGTATGCAACATCAATTCCTTTCGATTTTCACCTATCTAGCAATGTGACAGTTAATACCAACTGTTATGGCTACTGGGCAAGCTACGTAGAAAAAAGTGGAAGAATCATATCGTCTAATTGCATTCGAGTGTTCCCCAAATGGATGAATAAAATGAGATCTACAGTGGGGGGATTTCGATTACGAGACCTTTTCATACCCGGAACTCACGATTCCGGCTCGTATCGACCTGGATTTGATCCTCTAATAAATGAAACTATTGTTACTAAGTATTCGCTTACTCAGGACGATGATATTCGTGGACAACTTATGCATGGTGCGAGGTACCTGGATATAAGAGTCGGCTACTACCGTGCTTCGGAAGAACAATTCTGGGCCAACCATGGTATATCGCGACAAAGACCTCTAAGAGAAGTTTTAGAACAAATTCGTGAATTCGTTTTAGAAACTGACGAAATCGTTATAGTTGATATTCAGGAATTCCCTGTTGGTAAAACCTGTTTGATTATTATATCAGATCAATAATAATCAAATATTTTCAGGATTCGGAAAAAACTTGGAAATCCATAGGCGGCTTGTGCATTTCATCCATTCCATCTTCGATCAGGTGCTTGTTGATCCAAGCCTAACTTGGCAGGCAACATTGAGAGACATATGGCAAAGAAAACAGAATGTGATTCTCTGTTATGATCATGTTGCAATTGTCAATGAGTTTCCAACAATTCTATTTCGATCAGTTGAACAAAAATGGGGAAATGTTCAAAGACTACAGGACCTCGACAAATTTTTGCGTCGTATGAATGAGCTCGATCCCATGTACGTGGAAACCCTTGGAATTAATTAAATTCAGACTTATTTTTATCTATTCTAGGCGACTTTCCAGTAGGCCTACAGCCGATATGGCAGAACTCACTCCGGATACCTGGGGTGTTATTACCGATAAATTCGGTGGACTCCGTAGACTCGCAGACTTAGTAAATCCACATGTAATGATGCTCTATAGAGATGAGTTGGGAGATACTGCTAACATAGTTGCTGTCGATTTTATTAGAAGCACTAATCTAGTAGAAATTGCTTTAGATTGGAATTTGCAAAAAGTTTTATGAGAGAAAGAAAGTAATTTTGTTGTAAAAACGGCACATAGTTGGTGCGACATGTTTGTTTTAAAACTTATTTATTTCTTTATTTTAATAAAAAAGCATTTAATAGCTGCATGTTGTAAAATTAATTTGGTTTCAATTTTATACTTGTATGTCTATGCCAGAATTACTTATTTTGGTAAAAGGTTATGCTCAGTGAGTATTAATAAATTTTTTGAAACGTGCATAAGAGCCGAGCCCTACATCACAAAAATGCGAACTTATCTCTCCAATATCATAATAGATTGCAGCACGATACACTGATCAATCCTTTACATAACGCTGAATCTAATTGTGAAAACTTACCTGATATTTTCTGCTAATAAGGTGTTGGCGAAGGCTATCAGTAGTTATGTTTTACTATTTATAAATCAACTAAACCAACATGGTCCCAAAATTCATTTATTTTATTATTACAATGCACTTACATTAAAAATAATAGGATAGAACCTCCCACTTAGAATGGGATAAATTATTATAAGTAATATCCATAAATACTGAAAAATTCATAAATATCGATTGATCACGCAAATAGATTGTCCGGGATGTAGTATCACTTTAAACCTTCTCTTTTTTAATATTTTCAGTACTTTCAATAAAAATTGTCTCGAATAAGATTTGGCAGAACTTTTCTATGCCTCTTGATAACCTCCCGTAAGACTTGGGTTTGTTTTTCCACTTGATGCAAATAAAATATACCGGTATACCCACAAGAGTTATTCCAATTCCAACGATTAAATTAATTGGCTGTTCCAAAGTAGGCAACAGGACAAGAATAACACAACAACAAATGAAGATAATCGGCAGAGCAAGATTAACTTTGATGGGACGCGGAAGATCAGGCCTGCAGAAATAAAAAGGATTATTTGAAATTAGAAATAAAATCGTTCAAACTTTGAATGGCGCATCCAAAGAAGTCCAGCGATACTTGCAGCAACCGAAAGCCATAACACTTGACTAAAGTAGTTAATAAGAATGTAGACATCGGCCGTTAATAACATAGCAAGTGAAATAAGACACTGGATAAAAATATTAAAGTGAATATTTCAATGATTTAATAAACACACACGAACAAATTACTTACCGAAAATATTAGTGACGGAATTGGTGTCTGCTGCTTCACATGGAAAAGGTTAAAAAATGAAGGCAAGTGTCCTTCAGAAGCTCCTGTTGCAAATAATCTAGCAGATGTAAATATCACACCGTTAACTCCACCGAATGTACTTAGCGCCACAAATATAGGTACAGTAAACGCAAATGGCCCAAACATTTTATTTCCAAATGTAACAGCAACGGCAAAGGAGCTAAGCATTTCGCTCCGAGAGACAACGACGAAGTAAGCCAAGTTAACAAGAACGTATATTCCTGTGACGAGCGGCAGAGCAATCCAAATTGCTCGAGGTAGGTTTCTGTAACGAAATGTAATAGGCTCTTATTTTTAATTAAATATGAATGTGTTTTACTATTAAATAAAATACTAAGCTTCAGGGTATATAAAACTATTTGTCAGCTTTGAAAACGGTTTTTAGCGTCATGCTAAAATAGCTCTAGGCAGCACATTTTCAGGTATTATTTATTAACAGCCGACTCCAGTGTCTTTCGTCGAATGTATTAAAACATTATTGACTAGTGGGGCCCCTCTTTAAACACAAAACGTAATAAAATAGCAAAAACTTCAAACACAAAACGAAATTCTCTTCTGTAAAAAATTTTCTTCCGATCAAACAAAGCAACAGAAAATAAAAAAAAATTATCTTGGAAAAATGTTGAAAGTGGCACAACTAGAATATTATTATAGATGACCAGGGCATGTTCAAATCTTAACATCTGTTATCTTTCTACACTATTTGACGCTGTTATCAACATAAAAAGTATCTTTGTAACTAAAAATGCATGAACCATCTAGCTTAGTAAATTTTCATCTAACTTGAAAAAAAATTTATCTAAAATATTAAAACTGATCGAAAGCAGTGTGATTATATACAAGTATATAGATGCATATATTCGCAAGTCACAATGCAAGCCTTGTAAGAAAAAAGCTTTCAATACCTTCAAGCACCCGAAGAACTCTTCAATCGTCCTTTTGTTCCGGAAAATGTTTTCTATTTAATCAACCCACTTTCCACCCACGCATTCTCTGACAGAGATTCATGGTGAAAAAACACTTGGAGAAATAAGATGGATAAGTGGCTCGGGGATTGGAATCGTGAGAAAAGCAACGAGCTGGAAATAAGTATTCTTCTTTTTCGATAGCACCAACTTAAGAAAAGGCGAAGCCCGTTTGTGGTTTTAGTTGTTAAGATTTTCAAATAAATTAATAAAACATGAGAACTAAATATATCTGACTCTCGTCTTACCGCCAGTGTCAGTAAATATTGAGCGCATTTTTCACCATAATTATAATTATACACGTTTGAGTTTTTGTTTACCTTATGTAAATATTATCTTTATTTGTTAATGTTGAAGTAAAATGTTTTACTCACTTGTATGGATCCTGAAGTTCTTCAGTTACAAAATTTAAATAGTTCCAACCTCCAAATGCGAAAAGTCCTGAGTAAAAGGCGAACCCGATATTTGGCAGATTGTATGATCCTTCCCACATATTATCTAGATTCTTAAGATTGCCAGTTGCTACTGAATAAATTCCAGCACAAATAATTAAGATCAGAGCAATTAACTTTGCTGCAGTGAAGATATCTTGGATTTTCATTGACCATTTCACTGACATACAGTTGATTGCAGTTAGAAAACCTTAAAAGTTAAGCACAAATTATAAGATAGCATAACCAGACTAAATAATATTTTTAGTTTTTCTTCTTGCTAAATTTAGTTGACAAATTTGAATACAAATAGTTCCGTTACAAAAATTGTATAAAAGTATTGAAAAGCAAAGTTCTATATACATACAACTTTTGTTTCTTAAAACTTACTCCAATTAACTCCTTTCAGTTCAGTAAAATATTGCGCTCAGAAACCAATTTCTATTAAACATTTATGCCAAAATCATGTACATAGTATGTTAAATTATTAATCTTTGAACTTCTATTCAGAAGACCTGATAAAGGTATACCCAAAACTTTGAATAATTTCGATACGAACTTTTTAAAATTATAGTAAAACTAAAATTTATTATCAATAATATATAAATACTTACACAGGCAGCTTGCTGCTAGAAGCTTTACAGCATTATCTGGTGGAGCACAGTCTTCAAAAAACGGCTTTGCCGCATACTGCGCGAAAGTAAGTGCAACAATTGTCTACAAATAAATATAATTTTTAGTAGAATCAATTTCGGAAAAATTTTCTTAATCAATTGAAGCCATTCTATTTTCATTATTGTTAGTCAACTTTCGCTACATATTTCTTTTCTTAAGAACTGCAGATGAAACTAAGCGAAAGTTATGTCTGCTCTATAATCATAATTAAATTGGACGAAAGAAGCCACTGGTTAATTGCTTCGCTGGAACAAGTCCATAAAATCCTTGATATATGTCGATTAAGTAGAAACGATGGGTTATAACGATATAATTCATGGAAATGTCATATATACATTAAAACACGAATACGACACACAAGCATGGAGCAAAATTTAGTTTCACGCTGTGCGGTTGCACCGATTAAATAAATTCTTTTAAGAACAGCTTAAGATTTATGTATGATTTCGAGTTACCTGTGTTGTAGGTCGAATGATAAGGAGAGCAATCCATAATCTGAGAAAAGCAACAAGTGGCCCAAATGCTATAAACAGATACGCATAATCTCCCCCCGATCTAGCGATGCAAGTGCCCAGCTCAGCATAGCATAGTGCTCCAATGGTAGATAAGATGCCGCAAGCAGCCCATATAAAAAGTGATGTTCCTACTGACCTTCAAAGTAAAAGAGGAAAAACATTCATATATCCATTTAATAAAATCCACACTCACTCAGTGTAAAGGAAAACTCCAGTTGGCGAAATAAAAATTCCAGATCCTATAATAGTTCCCACAATGATTGCCACTCCATTCATAAGCGTCAGTTTACGTTTAAGCACGACTTTGTCAGGGTTATTGGTGGCACCACTATCTTTTAAGTTTTCGCACACACTATCTTTACTGGTGGAGTTTAGTTGTTTATTATTTTTTTCAATGCCAGCCATTTTTAATTCGCTATTTAGTTACACTTTAAGATAATTTAGTGCCCGCTGTTTTAATTGCCACCACTGAAAACCCTTCTAATTAATACCGGCATAATGTCATGTTGCGGACTTGTTTTTGAGAAATTTGAGGTCAGTTAAATATTGGCAAAATTAAACATTGCTGACATTGCATACAATTCGTTAACATAAACTCACATGTACTACAAAAAGCCGAAAACATATAATTCTCAGCCGCAACGTCCGCACTTCACTTCCAAACTGACTACTATGACTGACTGACTGGCCAACTCCTTCGACCCGAGAGCTATGGTTAACTCGTTTCTAAATAAATCGAACCATGTGCGAGGCTAAATGCCAAAGCTACCATTGGGCGTGTATTAATGGCTGGAGAAGGTTAGATAACTTCCAAACGTGCATGAAGGAACTCCAAGGCTTCTTGTGTACTTGTAAGGGTCAACAACTTTCGAAAAGGGCCCGCCGTGCTCTTCAGTTTATAGTATGGTCTAGCGGCCTTTTATCTAAAAAATAGTATCTTCAACATCTTATTGATTAATCAAGCTTTTGTCTTGTATCCAAAGTGTCAGTATAGCTGTATAAACCAACAGCAAATGAGTTAACTTCAGGCTAAGTACACGCAAAAACACATATATGTTCTACTGTAAAATTCAGAGGCACTCTTCGTAGTCCTGTTACAATAAATAGCAATAATAAAGGCATTTAAATAGCAATAATAAAGGCATTAAAGGCAGAATTAAGACTTATGTAGTTAGCTGTGGTAAAAGAAGTGCAAAATCTTTACATGTGCAATTTAAGCCGATAATTTCGTAAGGCGATGATGAATCTGTAATGGCAAATTCGTAAAAACTTATATTTAGCATACAGGTGCTTTCAATAGTTCAATAAAGCTACAATAAGTAACTGAGCAGACGCGAAATATATAGGTTTGCGAAAGCTCAATATGATTCTATTTCATACATAGCCAAAGATATACGAGAACAACGCGTACATTTTATTAGAAGCTGCCTCAATTCTGTCGGAACTCCTGTCGTATTCAGAAAGTATGGAATGAATGCTCGAACGATTGCTTTCAATTATGGCAGAGCCAGAAAAATGACTTTCTATTAAAAACGGATGACCACTTTCCTCATTTTCTGGTTTCCCAATCAAAGGCTTCATTTTCGTGCTTTAGTTATAGCATTTGAACCTCGAACTGTGTATAATTAATTAATTTATTTGCGACATTTCTGTCTGAAAAAGAGAAATCCCACAAATTGGAGAACTGCGTCTGTGACGTAATCTTATATTTCGTTTTAGTTTTAAAAAGCGAGTCAGATAAAGCAGTCTATGCAAGCCTATTGAAAGTGGAGCTTACAACTTGACAGTTTCCCCTCTGAAAGTACCATAACAGCCAATATTAGTCTATGAAGATAAATGAATCTATGGCCTGGAGCTCAAAACTAGAGGTTAATTCCATTTATTGTTTATCCGAGTAAGAACTAACAGAAGTGTTTTCGAAAAATAAAATAATGTTACGCAGCTTGTTTTCCTATTGTTCACTCAATTAGTAATTTTTCATTATTAAGCAGCATTGCGACTCTGCGTTTTTTATGCGGAAAAATCAAGCTTGGGAGTCACCCAAGGACTACCAGTCTGTAGTAAATGGCGATGAACCTTACGTTTGAACTGAGATGTACGACTTCGGAAATACTGACTGCGGGAGATTGTTCCACAGCCGAATAATTCTATTTATAAACGGACTATGAGGGTAAGCCGATCGGGCTAGTCTTGTGTTTCGGGAAAAATATTGCCGTGCAGGCAAGAGAGCGATAATTTCAGGGGAACAATCGGTTCGTTATAGCGATACAATTTTGTCACGGCTGCTACATTCCTGCGTGGGCTCAAAGAGTCTATGGAGACGAAAAGGTGCCATCTCCTACAAGTTTCATGGCGCCCTTTGCCCCTTATCCAACCAGGCTAAGGCGGTTTGAAGGCGCCAGACCAGATAAATGAGTTGTATTCAAGGCGGGGTCGAATATAGAACTTAGAGATTATGGTGGAAGAAGAAATTTGCATCTGTTAAGGAATCCGAGGCACGGAGATGCTTGTTTGCGCTGCGGTTTAGACAATAAAATATTGTCAGTGTCAGTGGATTTATTAACTTCAAGCTCTTTGAGACATCTATATACTTTGTGATTCGTGAACAAAACTCCGTCCATAGAATGAGGGGACGCTCGAGGGCGGTTTCGGTTAAAGAAGAGTTAGAGGCGAACAGAGATGGCAATAAATCAGCCTTGCTATCACCTTATCACCTCCCCTTTATCAATGAAAGAACGTTGTTTAAGATGGAATTTACCAACGACCAGAAGTTTTTACTGCCTGCAGTGGTATTAAAAATCTTATTTCAAAACCTATCATAAAATAATGATTTGACTTTCCAGATGATGGGATTACAGGAGTTTCTTGATTTAATTTACTCACGACGAAGTGATTCTTTTAAGGAACGTCTTTACGCTCTGTGTCGTTGTGAATTTCAGATAATGCACAGAGAATTTTCAATAAAAATAATATTGTATCGACATGTTTAATGGAATCATTTTTACGATGATATATTTAAAATTATTAAGGTTTGAATGTATTAAGAGTCGCAAGCAATTAACAATAGTATTTCATAAGTAAGGCCCAACGAAATTATAATTCTTTTATAGTGCTCCGAGCTCTGATTAAAACTAAATAAAACGTATATTTCATCTATTTAATACAACATAATAAACATACAATGACTGGAAATATACATATATGTAATAAAAAGCAAAGTTTAGAATGTGATCTATTGAACTAATATAAATTTGAAAGTTAATTTTTCATATTTCATTATGTTTTATACTACCTAATTAAAATAGTAGATAGTCTGTAGTTTAGTTTAGACAGTCACATTTTTACTGGAACTTAGTAGACATATACATAATTGTAATTACAAATAAAATAAATTTTACAGCAATAAGATTAACTGGTAAAATGTAAGTTGAGTATATGACAAATGACCACAAAATAGCTTTTTAATTACCACCACCCACTTTTTAAAATTTATTTATAAAATATTTTTATTTTATGCTCTGCTTTAAATAGTTGTCTGCGGTGTTGGCCCAAATCTCGTCAACTTTATCTAAATTATCCTTCCACAGGGATTCTAAAAGTTCCCAGCCTGCTTTTTGCGTTATTAGAAGGTATTCATTTTTAGGATCCAACGAATGGCTATACGACCCTAGAACCAAGCTCTGACAAAGTCTTGCAGCAACACAATATTTTAAAACTTTTTTCTCATCTGCAAAAATCGGCCGTACGGAAGAATAGCCGGCTAACACTAATCCGCCTGTAGCAAAATCTTTAGACTGCAACATTAAATATGTCATAGCAATAGACAGTTCAAATATCAAAGGAGAATGGTTGGTATCGCCGAAATCCAATATGCCAGAAATTCTGTATTCATTACGATCCTTCAGTTTTTCCAGAAGAATATTCTGTTCATTGAAATCACCGTGTATTATTCCTTTTTCAAAAATATCTAGGGATGAAAGAACTTTCGTTTCAAATGCTTCTATGACTTGCTCTACCATCGCCTTTCGGTCGTGATCTTGAAGAACGTAAAGAAAATCCTTCAGCTTAGGGACCGAGTGAAGCATCCAGAGAGTTCTATGAGTTTTATAAACTTCATGATTGAAACTCTGTAAGTAAATTATAGTTTTTTTATTATTTAAATCCCACGGATGTAAAATTAGCTTAAACTTCTGCCGAATCAAATTTTTCTCAAATGTTAAATCGACTTTAAGGAATCTCTTTTATGCTGTACTATGTAATACGTTTGCACTTATTAAGAATGGTGAATAACTACATACTTCAAATCGTTCAATTAAGTAATGAATTGCACTTTCTAGTTGCAAACAAATGATTCTTATACTCAGAGTGGCGTACACAATTAGTGTACACAAATTATAATATCCTAGGCGTCTTTTCTGTAAGATATCATATCATCTTATGCATAATAATGAGAATAACGCTATGAAAAATTTTTTTTAATCCCTATAAACAAATTCAATAAATTCTGTTATGTAATGAACAATATTTTCTTAACTTCAGGGGTCTCCTTCGACTATTTGCAAGTATAGAAAAATTTGAAATTCGTTTGGCGTGTGTTATTTCGCCTTATTTTAATTTTCTACATTAATAGACTATTGAATGGATTAATATTAGTTAGTTCTCGCGATTTAATTTTAACCATTTGCAATTGTTGCGATGTTAAAAACTGAAGTAAAACTAGAAACATATGAGATATCAACAATACCTTAAGAGCTTTATCAAGCTTAGCGATATACTCTCCACACTGATAAAAAAGATGACTTGTAGGTGATATTTCGTGCAGTATCTGTCCAGGAAGGTACTCGAGTAGTCTTACAACGTGGTCAACTCCATTTAAATTCTCCACGGAGAAATATTTTCCGTAGACGTTTTTCACAGGGTTTGGGCATGTTATGTTTCTTCCCCCTAAAAGCACGTTCAATTTCTTTTTAAAATTATTTTTACTTTGAAGTTCATACTTAAAAAAAGTAACATTTCGGTCTGAGCATCCAAGAAATCCAACTTGCCCGTATCGAGGGCATTCAAAATTTTCAAGACGTATCCATGAGCCCAATTGTTGATAATCAGCGGATTTTTGATGTTCCTAAAAATTTTATTTATTTTCTTATTTATCAAGTAACATGATGAGATAAGCTTGGAAAATATTTGAACTGGCTGATGTTAGCTCATAGAAACTTTTATCTTTTATCTATTTATGTTATATCCTACCTATCCTCGTGAATTAAGAAATTCCTGTCGTCATATGATATTATTTCCTTTATTTCACTAGCGGAGATGCCGTACAACCTCTCTGCAAGTTTTTCCACAATGTCCAAAGAAACCTCAGGTTTAATTTTTAAACCGGGCTTTAAGATGTCATCATTACCAGTAGTGGAAATTGTTTCTGGCAAACGTTGCTCTAGGATATTTTCTTCAGAGGAAGAAACTGTTACCAACTCCATACTGAATTTATACTTCGAAATGTATTTAAAAATTATAAAAACAGAAAACTCGCCTTTTCGGCTACAATGCGTCTGGAGGCCAAGCGAGCGCTTTGATAACTGATTAGATTTGAGACTTGTGATTCAGTCCGGCGCTCTATAAATCCATGTTTACCTAACAATTGGCGTACTACTACGTACAGAGACCTGGTCGACGTACAAGCGACCTAAAAGATGCGCTGCATGCATGCGCAACCTTATATTCTTCGGCACGACCCCACTGCGGAATATTTTTTTCGTTTTAAAGTTTCGCTTTCTATTGTGCTTTTGAGCATTCTAGTAGATGTGATTTATATTTGGATATAGTGACCCTTGAGGGTTTATATTATTAAGGCTACCTGGCCCACCGCTTCTGCTGTGATTGTGGGTAAACATAAATAGATGGTCTTAGGCAATCAATTCCAAATGCGAGTAAATGTTTGACCTCCCTGGAGGTCATTTGAATTGACGCCTATTTATGCGAATTTTTGTCAATCATCAGAAATATCGTGATCAATTGATTATTGGTGGTAGTTGATTTCTTGTAAGTGATTTATTTACCATTTATACAGATACATGTTAAATTTAGAAAAACATCTCTCCAAATATTTTTCTGTTAGAGCGATATTTAAAATAAAAAACAATATTTATACATTTATGAATGAAAATAGGATGCGCAAATAATGCGCAAATAGGATAACAATTCAAAGACTGATTTATTCTCTCCTACTTTTATTGTAGCTACAAGTTTTTATAATTTTATATTGAAAAAAACTGCCATTTAATAAATGTGATGGAATACATTAAAGAGAAATGTAATAAATTTGGTATTTTAAAAGCAAATAAAGGAAATTATCACTTTAAATTTCTACGTATAAAAAATAAATTTTTTTTGTTTTCTTTCAACATTCTCAAAAACTTTTACAAGGATGTTTAAATGTCGTCTTTGCTCCCAATATCTAAATTTTATTTGAGTGCTACCTGCTTGCAGATTTCTGGTGTTGTACGCTTTTAATGTCGTCCCAGGTGTTGTCTCCTATTAGAGCGTTTTGCCGTCATCGATACGCTTTGCGAATACTGCCGCCGCCTTTTCTTCAAAAATGTCCATGAACTCTGTTGTGATTGTATTATTTCAGTGGAATTTGTGCCCGAAAATTGCCATGGAAGTGTGAATTCAAATGCCGGTAGAAGCGGGATGCTGTCACCGAATGCTTGAACTGGCAAATCTTCTGTAATTTGAATAAATTTTATGGAATCTGGAGTTGGGAAGAATGATGAGGGCTCATTGCTACCGTCCGAATCTTGAATTTCATCTTTGCAATGTCGCCGCTTCAACCTCTCGATTGTCCTTTGTTCACGAATCCTTTGTACATCCCACTTCTTACGCCTCTTTTCATCGTGCTCTAACTTAGCATGCCTCTTCATAAAAATATCGTCAGATAAATCCTCAGTTCCTTCAATACTGTAAAGACCCGTGAATTCTTTTATAGTCCATTTTGGAATTTCTAAATTCGGTGCTTCCGCTCTTAAAGCTTCTACCTCATCTTTATTAGTTTCCTCGTCAATCCCTTCATCTTCCCACTCTCTGGTAGGATAGCGTCTTTTGGTTGTTAAAACACCGAATTTTTTTATAGGCTTTCTTAAAGAATCGAGGTTTTGGATTGTTTGATCATTCTCTCCAGAGCCACAACTGAAACTGTCTTCATTATCATGATCCGATTTATCTTGGTCATTCTCCTTTTGTGGATCTAAGATACTACAAGTGTCACTAACATAGTTTGTATCCACTATGTCTAACTCTTCTTTTATACTTATTTCTTCAAGTGGTGGGACGCGCTGAAGAATGATTTTGTTAATAAATTTTCCATTACTCTCCCCGATAATGCTGTCGTTTGTGAAATTATCATCGCATATTTTATATTTACTGCTTTGATTTGCAGCATCCGTGGGCTGCACTGGTGTAGCGGGAATGTTAACAATAACGGGGGCAATTGTTTCTGCAACAACTGCATCCGATACATTTTCCTTCTTTATATCGATATTTGTGGTGCTTTGGATATCTGAATTAATTGTAGTTTTCAATTGATGTAAACGCCTCTCTGTTCTTTCATTGCGGACCTTTAAGGTCTCAATTTCTTCTCTTAAGGTGGCAATCATTTTATCTTTCGCCATTAGCTGATCACTCTGTTCTTGTATCAAATCTAAATGCAATAAGAGCATTGCTTTTAGTTGTTTATTTTCTTTCATGATACCTAAAATATCTGAGGAACCGGTGTTGGCTCTAATATAATTACTCTCGTTAGTATGACAGTAAACATGATCAAGGTTATATTTGTTTTTGCAATTTGCATCCATTCTCCTCGAATAAAATTGCAATGATTTCTCAGTACAGTTCACCACATAAACAAATACATCTGGCAGTAAAATTTTTTGACAGTCGTCACGGTGTGTGCGCCACAAATGAATTTCACCACGGAAAATGCTAATGGAAAAATATTTTACCTTTCGGTATGAACAAACCAACGAAATTCGTGCTGACGGTCAACGTTATAATTTGCCACAGTTTCTTTTCAGGCTAATGACGATAATTTTGAACTTTTACTTTAACCAATTAGTTAATTTTCCGAAAAATACTTGTCAACAAGAGACAGAAGCCGTGCTTCTTGACACTTTTAACCACAGCACGAATACATGCAAGTTGCGGGTACATATTTATTTGAAACTCCATTGCTGTCAGGGATGCCTATACCTATGCATAAAAATGGCGCAGTAAGAATGTATAAACAAACCAATTTGAAGAAACAAATGTGCAAATAGAATAGAAATGGTGAAATTATTACGGCATTTCTTTGCTATTTTTTAATATAATAATAGGAGTTTTCGTTTTCCGCCATATTGGTTTCCAAAATTGCAAAAAATTTGCCTAAGCAATCATTGCTTTGGGAATAATAGGTCTGTTCCCGTACCTGCAGAAAGTACAGAATCTGTCAGTTGCTTCGAATTACTTAACAGAATTCTGTTCCCGTACTTTTACTGCAGCCGCCATACTCATTTCCCCACTCTGCAGTAAGAAGCAGAAACCTGCAGTAGCTACGAGCTGCTGCAACCTGCTGCAGCTTAGATATTTGAAATATGGCAATGTCAGAACTGTCATTCCCGTATTAAAACTGCAGAAACCTGCAGAAACATGTTCCTGTACTTTCTGTACTTCATCCCCACCTCTCAATAAGCAACTTGCAGTAAGTGGCAGAATACAGAAAGTACGGGAACAAACCTATTGCCGGAAAAATTACCCTTGGGGAGAGAGCTTTTTTACAGGGGAAGTTTTTTTAAAGCGCCCATGTACTGGGCCTGCTCATGATTGGGCATATTCACACAGTGCACATTTACTGTGTTTCCATGCAGAGTTTATCCTGAGTTTACTCAGATTAAGCGCCCATGGAAACGGGGATTGAATAAAGTGTCGTTAAATCCAAGTAAACTCAACGAAGCCAGTCCGATTAAGCCGGGTTTTGCATATGTGTGTGTTTCAGTATCGTTTACTGCACATATGCCAACGGCGACGCAATGTAAAATTACGTATCTGTCACTTTAACCCAGAACCGTCATGGAAACAGCATCGAGTGATCTTGAGAGAAAAAGCTTTCTGTTTGCTTAACGAAAACTCTACCCTGGCTCATGGAAACACAGTAATTCATGGCGCCTAAAACCGGTTTTATAGATGAGATGGAGAAGGGAGCGGAAGAACTTAACGAAACATTTTTCACGCAAAAGCAAACGCGTGAAAACTGGCACACATATAAAAAGTTACTTCTATCTCTTGCATTCTTTAGCTCTGTTTTTCTCTAACCAGTAAATTTCATCTGCAATACATTTAAAGGTTCCTGTATACCATTCAAATTTACTACACTCATTTACGCTCCGTCTGAGTTGCTAGGAGTTTAATAAAACCGGTTTTACTCACCACAATTATGGCAGCGTGTGAATATGCCCATTGGCGCTTGAAGTGAGAAATGGCGCGACTCTAAAACGGAATCATAGTTCTCGAAAAAACTGACATTTGTCGGAAAAAACGCATTCAGGCGTATCACAGTTGGCGTTTTAAGAGACAAAGTTGCGTTTTTCACGACTGTCAAGTGAGTATTTCAGGCGCTTGGTTTTGGTACGTGACAAAAAGGCAGTCTGAGAAAACGTGTTTTTTTATATATGGTAAATTTTTTATATATTTATATATAAATATTTTTTAAATAGATTTTAAATTTTTTTAATTATCAGAAATGTTCAAATATTTTCAAGCGACAACCATGATAAGGTTTTGTCGAAAACTGTCATGTCGCTGCATTCGCCAACTATGATACGAAAAATGACAACGACAAAAGGCGCTGTGTATATGTGTGTGTTTCAGTATCCTTTACTACGTATACATGAGGAGTTGAATAGTTGAGTTGAGGTTGATTTGAATTTTCGACAATCGAAAAATTCGACAAAAATCACAAACAAAACAGAAATGCTACTGTCAAATAAATTCAACTACTCAACTACTGAGATCGCGTCTATATGCATAACCCTATCTCAACTCGACTCGCGTCTACATGCATTTGAACTCGGGTTCAACTCATCATGTATACGTAGTACTTTACTGCACATAGATGCAAGTCACACTATCCATCATTTCGTTTATTACCCCCATACACAAACCGATTTTTTAGGCAAGGGGTCGCAGGGAAGTATATGCCATGCGTGTAATTTGCATACTTCTCTGCGACCCCTTGCCTAAAAAGTCGTTTTGTGTAGGGGGTAATTAACGAAGTGATGGATAGTGTTAACTTGCATCGTTGTGTTGATATTTAGACGTCAAAAATCCGCGCTCTTTTTGGTTAACAATGTCGCTTTTTGGTGATGAAACGGAAAACATTCTTAACGATGATTTAAATGAAAATATTGATAAAAGTATCTTTCCAAGTGATGAAGAAAATGGTGGAGAAGAAACTCCGGAATCTAATGTGACCACGAAAGTTGAGCCGAAAAAACGCTCAATTAGGAACCCGAGGCCACGTTTATCAGTGGAAACACTTAAAAGCAAGAGAGGCCTGCACACGATTGAAAATTATTTCAAAGATATTAAATTTTTGGGAAAAGGCTATGAAAGACGAGACTTAAACGAAATACTTAAAAGACTTCAACATTGGGCACATAGGATGTATCCAAATTATAAATTTGATGATATTTTATTAAACCTCGAAAGGATAGGTAAGAAGAAGCAGCTACAACAACACATGACCAGATACAGGCAGGGCCTTCTAGAGGGCGAGATTAGGGAACATGGAAATGCAGACTGTGAGGAGCCGGCAATTACACAGGACGAGCCTTTCGATGAATTTGATGCCCTTCTTGGTGAGCAGATTGCAATTTCTACAATAGCAGGACCAAAAACTCCGAATTCAACTCACGGGAATGCCTCAATATCATTCAGTTCTATCGAGAGCACAAAACTAACCGAAAAGCAAACCAACGATCAGCCTCTCACTCAACAGTCGCAAAATGCAAAACTTTCTTCAGAACAAATAGCCAGGATTTCAGAAAATCGCAGATTAGCACTAGAGAGATTAAGAGCGAAACGAGAAGCAATAAATTAACATACTTAAATCTTTTTTTATTTAAAAATTGAAATTCTTAGCCATTTGCGTATCTGTAAATCAAATCTAAATCCTTGACTGAAGGTATTCCTTTAATATTTTTTGGAGAATCCACGTACTGTTCATAAATTTTCAAGCTTTTCTCACTTACAACTGGTGGAACTACGCTTACGTAAGTATCTGTTCCGTAATCACTCAAGGGTACCAAATAAACACCTCGGGTTATTTTATTGGATATCCTTCCGGATTCGTGAGCTTTAATTGAAGATAACTTGCCCATCTGCACATATTTCTTATATATTGCCATAGTTGTTTTGCTGGGATTCGATATTTTGAAGCCGTAGATATCTTCCATTGTTGGTAAGAGATTTTCAAAAGTAAACGCAATAGAATCGTTGTTTTCTATTTCCCTAACGCCTTTACGATCTTTTATTACTTTAAGTTCTTCATCAGAAGATGAATCCTCTTCTAAGCTTGAGCTGCGAACAAATCAAGACTTATTTTTAATAACTTCAAAGATTTGCTTACCTTGTGGAACTGGTCGTTGAACTGGTAGAGCTTTGTCCTGTTACAGAAGGATTTTTGCTGTTAATTCTCTCTTCCCGCCTTCTACCAGGTTGAAATGGACTAAAATTCGTTCGGAATGTGGGCATGAAGTTCCTCGCCATTTGACTAATTTGATATGCGATGTGCTCCGAAAATGAGGTAAGTTTGAATGAAAGGTGATAATTAGAATAAGAATCTATCATTTCCATATCTCGTGAATGCACTCGGAATAATTCCTTAACAACTTTGTGTGAGTCGCTGCAAGAGTTAGGTAAACTTTCTCTAATTGCAGGTCGAACCCAATCAGTAAGTCGCTCTGAAGAACTTCCCGAAATTGGTGACATATAGTTGTGCATGTAGTAATCAGTTTGCAAGTCCCAAATTGCAGTATTTTCTATAATTTGTTTAAAGTAGTGAAAAAATATTTTATATAAATAGCCTTACGTTTCTGAACACTTTTACTAGGAATGTAGTATCCCAAGAACAGATTGATACTGTGTTGCTTTTCAGTATCGCTAAAAGTATTACTGTAGTATCTGCTCAAAGTTTGCATGATATCGTTGCCCTGAGATGCCCAGGCTGCAGTTTTTCTGTAAGTCTTAATTCTGTGAACCAATTGGGATCCACCATACTGCAAGGCAAGGGTGTCTCCGTGCTCCTCGTATAAATTTTCAAGCATAGTTACACAATCTGAATCAAACTCTAGTTTAGGAGGTTTAATAAATCCAAATTTATATAATTGGTGGGCTAATACACATTTTCCAATTGCAAATTGGGCTGTGTTTGTTCTGTCCAGACAATCTACACAATTTACGCGAACAATTCCTCTTTGAAAACAAATATGTTCTCGATCCTTAAAAAACATACCGTTTTGTTGGACGACTTCTTCCGAAATATGAGCTAGACTTTCCATTACATTTCCTCCACCTCTACTTTTTCTTGCCATGTCGAAATGAATGTATTTCATTCTGAATTGAGGTGGTAAAAACTGATTCAAATAATTCACACTGCCTAACATTTCTTCGCTCAGAATTCCTTCATGCTTGCGTTTCTCCCGCTTTTTTACAAGGTTCAAATTAATTATGGGTGCGCCATAATGAAAAAGGAGTCGCTCAAAATGTTTAGCTGAAGTTTGGGCGAATGGATCTGATATATCAAGAGATATGGGCGGTTTCGGCACCATCTTGCTAACGTCTTGAGACCAATGCGATGGTATAGAACCTCTCATTTGTGTGAAGCTGCACATTCGATGGCCATCCATTACAATCTGCTCAGTTTCAACTTCATTTGCTACATCACCCATAAAATTAGCCCCTCTTTTTAGAAAACGTGTGCCAGCAAATCTCGTACTTCGTCTTGCGATCAAGCAAACGTAAACGGATCTACCAAAAATACTAAGATTAGACTGACTTATAAAGCCATGGGTCACCTCGAGCAACCAGTCTTTTAGCATAATTTTTTCCATCGGCTTCAAAAGAAATGCATTCCAGACAAATCTCTTCCTTGGATTACTTCTGAAAGCATAGTCAACCCTTTCGTTTTCATCTTCAACATTATTTGTTAAACTTCCCCAATCTGGAAGGGGCTCATCTCTCTCAATATCAACATTTGGACCTACGTAACGAGGAGCTGATAGATTGTACTGGAGAGTCCTCGTAAGATCATAACTATAACTAAAGTAAAAATTACTTCGAAGATCAATATTGGAAAACATCTTCAAATAGCGTTGCTCTAGAGGATGAGGTGTTTTTGAAGAACCTTCGTTTACTCGGACCATAACGGTATCTTTAATAGTATATATTAAATGCATCCCAACGAAAGCACATCGCGTCCGTTTCGTTATTAATATCAGGTAATAGCCTTCAAGAAACTTAACAAAGCCCACCACTCCATATGCACTGATACTTTTACTTGAACTAAGAGAGGATACTATACGTCTTATATCCTTGGCTAATATCTCGTTTGGATCCTCTTCAATTTTAAGCTCATCTTGGACTGTCCGGTCAATTACTAAGAGTCTGAAGCGATTCTCTCTATTGTTGCTTCCAATAAGATAAAGCTTCTAAAATACAGAACAAATACAAATTTCGCATTTTAATGTAGCAATACTTAATTACAGTTTTTGTCTCGTAAAGTTGAACTTTTTGGATTGAACTTATAATAGGATGGAACACCACATTGTTATTGCTGTTGTTCATGTTGGTTTTTTTCTATACCCGGCTCATTCCTAATTGTTTGTACTGTAATAGAATCTGCACTTTCGAGATTCTGCCGTTACCGTACAAATAAAATATTAAACGTCAAGACCGGGCGAATTCAGTTCTTATTTGTCAATCTAAATTCCCATTTGACATCTCCCCCTCAACTCAAGATTGGGTAAGTACCCCTCTACACCCACCCATGTCCCTTTATCGTTTCTTTGATTACTCATTTTCTTCAATTCTGCCATTCCAACAAAAGTGTGTAGACCGGCATCGATATGTTTTTGGGAGTAAAATAAAAGAGATCTTGTACTATATTGTTTTATTTGTCAACTTTCTTTTATTATTCAAAGCTTGCAATACGTTCGTCTTGACGGCCTGCGTTCTCGAAGGCAAACGACATATTTCCCGTATTTATCCTCTCAAGAAAAGATTTCAAAAGACGCCGATTCAATTGGTCTGTTTGCGTCGGTTCTCTTTCGGTTCCAGGGCCATTTTCTATAGGGTTCATCATATCTTCTTCTTCAGGCAGATTTGTTACTGCCGGAATTTCTTCTACACTAGGCATGTGGGCTTTTTGGTAATTATTTCTAGGATGAAAAATTGTGTGTTTTACAAAATTAAAGCATTACCTGTCAAAGTAGATATGGTATTTCGTATTTCAACATTGGCAATATCTTCGGTACTGCCATAGTATCAGTCATTTTGTAACCAAGGGAATCTTCAAAAACCCATCATTGCCGCATCCCTGCAGAATTCAGCAATTGGAAGTCTGAAGCTGAATTCTGCAGTGATGCGGGAGTGATGAGTTTTTGAAGGTACCCCAATTTATCATCCTCAGATTCGCCAGTTTTTCGAAAAAACAAAACGAATTGTAGATAAACCATTCCCACAGCAAGTGAATCTTGTACAGTTCACTTCGTTGGTGCAGGTAAAACTTGGCCACAAAAAGTAAGTGAGCAGCCTCTTTAGAAATGAAGCGACTATCGTCGACATCCGAAAAATGTTACATCTGTTAAACCTTCGCACAGCTTCCTGCACGAGAAGTAAAAGTTCTCCCGTTTTTAAGTAAACTTTATTAAATTTATTATTTGAGTAACTTCCTGTGCCCGCGGAATCACAATTCGTGTTCGGGAACAAATTCTAATGTCTAAAATAACAAACTTACAACATTTTTAAATTTATTTAAAAAATAGTTAACATTAAGTTATTTTGACTTATATCTAATATATTCGAAAAATGCTATTAAATTATTATTCCAAAATTGAGCAAAGTATTGTTTCAAATAAATTTCTTTGGTTTGGTTTTTTTTTTGGATTATCTAAATGACTATAAGTATCCGCTGCTAGATCTATACACCTTAGGGCAAAAATTCTTAGCGAGAACTGAATATGCCACGTCCGAGCCGGTTTTTACGGGTTCTTTGCTGCTATGTTTGTTCCATATATGGACTACTATTGATTTATTTGTTTGCTGAAGAGTATCATTTAGCGATCTTTGTGTAAAGAAATGCTTCCAATTCCACCATCTTACTGCATAAAATGCTTCTTTTGGAAAAACTTTGAATCCGAAACATCGTTCTCTTGTCATAAGTAATGGAGACCTAGTCTTACAAACTTCCTGAAGAACACGTGTTATCACACCGGGGCCGTTATTTCCCCAATCACTGCCATCGAAATGTAATTGGAAATTTCGTAGACAAAGATCTGCTATTTCGTGACCAAAATTATCATTATCAAGATTTATAACTCCAGCAGCTACAAAATTTTCTGATTCTGCCCCCGCATAATTTGGTGGTATATTTTCTAAGCTCTTCTTTACAATAACATCCAGATCTAGATAAGTGCCGCCCCACTTCCACAGAGTTAAATATCTGAGGAAATCAGAAGTATGTGAAAGAACATATTTTGATTCGAATAACTTTCCATCCTTGAGCCAGTCGTAAACAGGCGTAGAAGCGGCATATGTCCATAAGTTTAGGGTCCTAAAATTGATGTTTGGATAGGACAGAAGAGCCTCTATTATAGGAGCCCTAGATGTATTTGGAAGAAATGTTGGCGAAGCAAATAGAACAAATACATCAAGATTGGGATTAGCTAACGCTGCTGATTCTATAGCGCAGGCTTCTCTTGTCGTAAGATTTATCATTGCTTTAGTATTGCATGTTGTCTCGTGAAAAAATATACTTCTACTCAATTTAGGCTTTTTACTACTTAGCATAATATCCTCCAATTTGTAGATTTCATTCTCTCCCAAATTGCGTTCTGCGAAGCACTTTTTTACTAGTTTATTTGATTTCATCCAGTTTAACGTGCATGATAGCACGAAGAAAACAGCAACAGTTATCGCTACTTTCTTTTTCAATTGTTGTTTTAGAACTAGCTTTCTTGGCAAAAATTGCATCTAGAATAGTATTTCTTCCTTAAAAGACAAGCACTATTTAAGATTCAAAACAAACCTTGGAACATTCCACGGGAGAATTATTCCGTCATAGCTTAATAATGAGTTGATTAAATTTATTTTAAGATCCACAAAGGCAGGAATGAGGAGAACCATATAAAAAGATTAGAAAAAACTTCTCCAGCATCAATTTCATAGTTTTATCATCTTGCTGCTGCCATTTCTTTTACAATTCCCACTCCTTTTCTTCACTTCAAACCAATTATTATGATTTTTTAGATTTACAACTTTATTTATATATTACAAAATTGGTATTTATACATTGATAATTATTACTGAATTCGTCTATCAATTAATGACACAAAATAGCAAAAAAACACTAGAAGCGCAGAATGAAAACCTATCTTTTTAGGACTGTTTACATTGGGGGTGAAACCCCGCTTTGCAGGGCAAGTGTCCAGATTAGCATTTTCGGCAGAATTCCAGGTGGTTGCCCGGAACTTTGGAAATAAAACAAAAGTTATGGGTCATGCTACATGACCGACGAGATAATAGTCACAATCAGGTTTCGTTTTGTTATTTATTCGGCAGCAATATGCAAATAAAAAGAAGCTTGTAATTTAAAAAAAAAAACAAATTAAAAAATTATTTTAATGATGGACCACGGGGTTGTTTTCATAAATAAATACTTGTCTGCAGTTGTTGGACATAATTACAAATAATACCACATCATAAATAAATTTCGGCTAACTTCATACAAAGCCGGTGAAGTTTGACATTTTATATTTCATTTCGGTGGACGTCGGGTTAAACTTTTATGTTTCTGAATTTAACATTGCATCCTGTTGAAATCCGATTTTTCGGTATATTGTTGTTTATTTAAACTATTGTTTACCTAAGTTTTTAATTCTTCCGTATATATTGAGGTTATGATAAAGTGTTTGTGGCAATAATTCGTCGATAGAAATAAAATTTTAATTCAATGAAATGAATGTACCACCAGTTGGAGCCGTCGGTACAGTGCCACCAATAGCGGGAATTCCTCCCCCTTTGGCATATCCACCGATAGTCCCTCAATTTAACATACCACCTCCTGGATTTGGAGCACCACCCGAAATTTCTCCTTTTCCTAGCAGTTCAGAGTGGAGCGAACACAAAGCACCTGACGGACGAGTATACTATTACAACAGTATATCAAAACAGAGCTCATGGGAGAAACCTGATGAATTAAAAACGCCAGCTGAAAAGTTGATGTCAGCATGCCCTTGGAAAGAATATAGATCAGAAAATGGAAAAGTATATTACCACAATGTCAATACGAAGGAGTCACGTTGGGAAGCGCCCCCCGAATATATTGATATGCAAGCTAAAATTAAAGCTGAGGAGTAAGCCGAATAAAATATAATAATAAAATGATTAATATTTCTTTTATAGAGCAGCAAATGCAGCCAAGGCGGTCGCTGCAATGACGTCTTCATCTATGGCTGGTATGATTATATCATCATCGGCTGGAGCGGCACTTCCGGTAATAAATGCTGCAGCTATTGTAACAAAATCAGCTACGCCAGATCCTGTTGCATTAAACTCGACGGCGGTATCGCCTTCTAGAAATACACCTGGAAGTAATGAAAATTCCTCTTCAGCTTTAGATCAAGCAATGGCTGCCACGCTTGCAGCAATTGAAATGCCTGAACCTCTGACGAAAGAAGAAAAAGAAGGTAACAAATTCCGCGAAGCAAATATATAAAAATTGGTACACGTATATATTAAATCTTTTTCAGTGAAGCGCCAACCTAGTCCAGAGCCAATAAAGATTGAATTTAAAGATAAAAAAGAAGCTATTGAAGCATTTAAAGAACTACTTAAGGAAAAAAGTGTTCCCTCGAATTCGAACTGGGATCAATGTGTAAAGATAATTTCAAAAGATCCCCGGTACGGTGCTTTCAAGAATTTAAACGAGAAAAAGCAGGCTTTCAATGCTTACAAGACTCAGAAATTAAAGGACGAACGGGAAGAGTCCAGGCTACGGGCTAAAAAGGCCAAAGAAGATTTGGAAAAATTCCTAATGTCTTCAGAGAAAATGACGTCGCAGGTTAAGTATTATAAATGTGAAGAGCTTTTTGGATCACAAAAGATGTGGTCGTCAGTTCCAGAACCCGATAGAAGGGACATTTATGAAGACTGCATTTTTAACCTCGCAAAGCGAGAGAAAGAAGAAGCCAGGCTACTAAAGAAACGAAATATGAAAGTTCTCGGGGAATTGCTGGAAGCTATGACCTCCATTACTTATCAAACTACCTGGTCGGAGGCGCAAGTGATGTTGCTAGAAAACGCCGCTTTTAAAAATGACGTTAACTTGCTTGGAATGGATAAGGAAGATGCCTTAATAGTTTTCGAAGAGCATATTAGAACCTTAGAACGGGAAGAAGAAGAAGAAAAGGAGCGGGAGAAGAAACGGTTAAAGCGACAACAGCGAAAGAATCGCGACCACTTCCTAGCTCTTCTCGACTCATTGCATGAGCAAGGCAAACTTACATCAATGTCTTTATGGGTTGAGCTGTATCCAATTATTTCGGCTGATCTAAGATTTTCGGCTATGCTCGGACAGTCGGGATCAACACCTCTGGACTTATTCAAATTTTACGTGGAGGATTTAAAAGCCAGATTTCACGACGAGAAAAAAGTTATTAAAGAGATTCTCAAAGAAAAAGATTTTGCTATCAAAGCAAACACAAGTTTTGAGGATTTCGCTACTGTTGTTTGCGAAGATAAGCGATCGGCTTCATTGGATGCGGGGAATGTGAAGTTAACCTACAATTCTTTGCTGGAAAAGGTATTTCTGATTGTAAACTGGATTTTAATGTAGAATAAGATAATCTAACACATTTTATTCATTTCAGGCTGAAGCTGCGGAAAGAGAACGTTTAAAAGAAGAAAACCGAAGAATTAGGAAGCTGGAAAATGAAATTAAAGGGGTTTGGATCGAGTCTGGGATAGCTACAACGGAAACATATGAAGAAGCGAAGAAATTAGTTGAAAAATTGGAAGTTTTCGCGTTGTATGAGAAAGAAAGTTGTGTTGAAAAAGTGTGGGAAGATTATGTAAAAGAAACCGAAGATTCTTGCAGTCATCATCATTCGAGATCAAGAAAATCAAAAAAGAATAAAAAACACAAAAAAAGGTCCAGATCAAGCTCAAAATCCGTAAGAATTCGATTTATTTTAATTATTTAAAAATTGTTCAACGACCATTTTAGGATGTGGAGCCGGGTTCAGATATTGACCGTGAGAAATTTCGAAAGAAGAAGCACTCGAGATCTCAGTCTGTAATTTCGTTATAGTTTACTTTAATTAATTTATATCTTATAAAATTTTAATTATAGCGCTCCACGAGCACCGAAACTATAACGAGCGAGAAGGTGTCGAAAAGAAGAAAGAAGAAGAAGCACCGCAGAACATCAAGGACGGTAAGTACTGAATGAAGAGGAAATCGGTTATGATATTCGCATTAATTTTTAATTACGTTTGATTTTGTCTGTGATTTTTAAAAATAAATTTGGAACTAACAAGTTATAATCGCATTATGTTGCTATTTAATAAAGGTGCTTTTCTTGTGTTGGTAAAGCTACATATGCTAATTAAATTAGCGGAATTCGAAACCCTGCCTTTATATTGGACGTTACATTGCACTTTTTTTTATAATGAAATTCGGTTTATTAACAAAGGAGATAAAATTTAATTTGATTATTTTGGATTAAAAGGTTGACTCAACACATGAATAATTTTTAAAAGCAGAATAGGCTGAGGTCTTCGTTATAAATAAAAATACTAATAATTTCTCGCCCACAGCCCTCATATGAATCAGATCACCATTCATCAGTATCACCCCCACCAAGTCCAGATGTAGTCACCCATAAGAGAAAGAAGAAAGATAAAAAACGTAAGGAGAAGGAACGGCGCCGAACACCATCAGTTAGTCCAGGAAGTAATGCATCAGAAAAGGTGAATTCGGGAACATCTTCCAAAAACGGAGATGACCAGGCTTTAAGTGAAAGTGAATTAGAATCAAGACGTGCGCAACTACTGGCACAGTTAAACGAACAAATGGAAGATTAGAAGCAATTCTCAGGATATTTATTTGAAAGAATAAAGTTGATAAAAAAACGATAACAAAAAAATACAATTTACTCAAGAAATTATAAATAGTCGACAAGCAAATTTGCATCTAATAAATGCATTATTTTAGTTTTGCTTTTACTTTCTAGTTTTAATTAAGCTGCAGCCTTCGCTACTCCATCCTTCTGTTTCTTTGATTTTTTAGATCCTGCTTCAACCTCAATAGGTGCCGGCTTCACAAATGGTATTTCGTTTTTATATTCGTCTGGCATGTATTTGCTTAGGCATTCTGGTACAGCAACTCCCGTTTCTGTTTGATGTGTTTCAAGTATAGCACAAATTACTCTTGTAGCTGCACACATTGTGGCATTTAACATATGTACGTAATCAACGTTCGCATTCATTTTCTTTGTCTGGCCATAACGTACTAGTAGACGTCTAGCTTGGTAATCCAAGCAGTTCGAACATGACACTAATTCACGGAAAGCTCCACTGCCGGCAAACCAAGCTTCTAAATCTAGTTTCTTTGAAGCAGCGTGATTGAGCGCACCTGACACAATATTAACAATTCTGTAAGGAAGCCCGAGCGATTGACAAAACTGTTCTGCGTTATTAATCATCTCGTCCATCATTTCCCAAGATTTGTTGTCATGTGGAGAAGTTAATACGAATTGCTCTACCTTTTCAAATTGATGGACTCGAAAGATTCCTCTAGTGTCTCTTCCATGCGAACCGACTTCTTGGCGAAAACAAGTTGAGATCCCTGCATATTTAATAGGTAATGAAGTTTCCGGCAACCATTCATCCCTGTGGTAAGCTGCAATGGGTTGTTCTGATGTTGCTATAAGATATTTTTCATCGTTTCCCCCTTCTTCGCCCCTCTCACCTTTGCCAATTACTTTATACAATTCTTCATCGAACTGAGAAAGTTGAGCAACCTCTTGCATCACTTCCTTGCGCATGAAAAATGGGGTGTAAAGTGGAGTATAACCCTTAATAAACAACATATGTAGGGAATGTTGGATAAGTGCATGCTCTAGGAATACTGCAGGACCTGTTAAAAAATATCCTCTCCCTCCTGAAACAACGGCTCCTTTTTCCGCATTCATTCCCCCTATCATTACTATAAGGTCTACGTGTGAATATTTTCCTTTAGCAGAGCAATCTCCAAATGTTCTTTCAACCTTGTTCTCGTCTTCATCGTTACTTATTGGGACACTTTCATGTAAGTGATTCCCTACCTCCCTCAGAGCTTGATTTCGTTTATACTCAGCTTCCTGCAGTAGTTTCTCGTTCTCAGTTATGGCTTCGTCAATAAAGCATCGAACTTTCTGCGGTAGCTTCTTGTTAATAAATTGTTAACAATATGATTTTAATTACCTTTATTTGATTAACAGTTAAAGTCCTAAGTGACTCCGGAGTGACTTTAGTAAGATCCTCCTTAACTTCCCCAGGCACCTCTTCCGCCTCATCACCGATAGGCTCTTTCTTCTTCATTTTTTCTCCAATTTCTTTGCTGCAGACATTTTTCACTTTATTAAGATTGTCAGCGCGGTGTCTGCGTTGTCTCCATTCTGTATCTTCAGCAATTACAGCCTCCACTAGAGCAATATCTTTAAATCTCTTTTTTTGATTTTCTTTAACTAACTCAGGATTATGTCCTTTGTCTGTGCGGAATAAATCTAAATCCAAAACCATTTTAGTGGGTTTCTTGTTATAATTTTCTGATACTAGACAACGTGGCCCCTTCTATCCACCAAATGCGGTAGCTCAGTAATTTTCAGCTTACGAATGACACTTCTCTTGAAGGTTCGGTCACTGTTGAAAGAGAAGTGCTGCCATATTCAAAATAATGCAGATGCACTGCGATAAAAGGCTTACGTTTACACCATGTCTTAAATTCTTGACTTGAAATCCAAGTTGCGTTTATCGTTCCCTATCGGACTTCAAATTTTAATTATTTGAATGATTTGAATACTTGGACTGGCAGTAGCTTTCAAAAAGCCAAATATTAGCTCTGTACGCGTAACTTTTCTGGCTACGAGTTTTCTGGCTCAAAATTACGCCGAGTGGGGGAAATGGTATCAAAAATATGAAAAATGAGTAAAAAAAAGCTTCTCGGGCGATTTCTGGCCAACAAGAAGTTGAATTCTCGAAAATTTTCAAGAAGAGCAGGTTATTTTTAAATTAGCCTCTGCCATTTTCATGTTTTATTTCGAAAATTTACCGTTTATATTGCACCTTTTTAAATACACAACGGAATAATCTCGTACTCAACTTTGACAAATGACAACTGAAAATAGATTCTGACATATCGCCCTAGCTCACGGTATACAGAAACAAGGTAATGTAAAAGACACGGTATACAGAAACAAGGTAGTGTAAAAGAGACTGACATCTCGAATATCGTAGAAAAAGCCGACGTCACCCGGCAAGTTAATACAGAAAACAACAACAACAATTTCGATTTTGTATGGGGAAGACTTGCCGAGTGACGTCAGCATTCAAATGACATTTCTCTTTTACATTACCTTGTTTCTGTATACCGTGGTAAAAGATAAATGTCATTTGAATGCTGACGTCACTCAGCAAGTCTTCCCCATACAAAATCGAAATTGTTGTTGTTGTTTTCTGTATTAACTTGCCGGGTGACGTCGGCTTTTTCTACGATATTCGTACGATATTCGAGCTGTCAGTCTCTTTTACACTACCTTGTTTCTGTATACCACGGTATACAGAAACAAGGTAATGTAAAAGACGAAATATCGTATCGTAAGTGCGAATATCGTAGAAAAAGGCGACGTCACCCGGCAAGGTTAATACAGAAAACAACAACAATTTCGATTTTGTATGGGGAAGACTTGCCGAGTGACGTCGCACTAATACGATATTCTACGATATTCAGTCTTTTATGGCCTGTTTCGCACGGGACGACGGCCAACCAACAGAAATCGTACGATATTCATGTTTTTAGAGAAGAGGGTGAGAGAGAAAGATGGGGAGGGACGATTTTCCCATCCAACTTTCTCACACGATTTTCGATACGACTTTTTGACAGCGGTGTGGTTGTTGTTGCTTTTGCTGGGAGAAGAAAAGAAATAGAAATGACTTTTATTTCACTCGGAAAGTACGCAGAGAATTAAAATAAAAGCAACAACAATAAGCTAAAGCTTTTTGACGTACAGTTGGTTGGAAAAATTGGCCTGTGTGAAAGCCCGTACGACTTTTCGTCAAATTTCAAAAGGGAATGGACGATGACAGCAGATTTTGTTGGTTGGCCGTCGTCCCGTGTGAAACAGGCCATTACCTTGTTTCTGTATACCGTGTGTATACCGTGGCCCCCGTGGCCCTAGCTAGTTTCTGTATACCGTGGCCCTAGCTAAAAAAACCTCTGGCACTTTCTGGCTGTAGGCGTAAAAAAATCGATAAAAATGGTAAAAAGCTGTGAGACCCTCCATTTATGGTTTTTTGAAACTGTTGCTATGCCAACAATTTTATTATTTCAATTGTGGAAGGATGAATCTTGGTAGTCAAGTAAACTGAAACATGAACGAAAACGGCGACAAATTAAGAACAAAAGACACAAGATGGGACAGAATAAGGAAACGGCATATGAATGCAATCAATGTGAAAACTGAGACTGTCAAAAAATTCATTGAACGGGATTATATTGGCCAACACAATATGAAAATTCTAAATGGAGGCATGCCTGAAAAAAATATGAATCCTGCGCTTGTTATGAATTTGCGGCATGAAATGGCAAGTTTTTAGTTTCAAAATAATCTTAATGATTCAAAATTTTAATTGTTACATTTTTCTTAATATCTTTTAGAAATTTATTTATTTAAGCAAAATTAACGTTAGAACTTAATACATTCTGTTGTAACTCCCAGTAACGCCATTCTGTACGCTGAAATTTTTGAACGTTCAACTATTACATATTTGATTATTAATTTGTAAATTTTATATTACATACAATTTAACACAGCAAAATTTATGAAACTACGACCCAAAACATTTCTTTTTCGAAATATACAGTAGAAGCTTTTATAAGCCCTTAACGCTCGATTACTTGCCTACCGGTTATGCACCATTACCTTATGGGGTCTCATAAGCTGAACGGCTTTATATCTTGATCCGACGCATAATCCGGTGATTAAATGAGGCAAAAATCTCGAGTAAAGCTCGAAAAGGCAGTGTGGACTGAGATCATGGGGGTGCTAGTTCAATCGGTTAATTATTACAATTTCTAAATGTTTCCATCTATTTATTTCAATATTCTTTGATATTCATAGCGATTTTCTTTTAGATAGAACGAATAGCAAAAAAAAGACGAGATAATATTTTTCAAAAGCAGTTAGCAACAGAAAAGGTAAAGGAACATAATCAGATAGTGGAAGAGCACTACATAGAGAGTCAACTCGACAAATTTAGAACCGAGCTACAAAAGGCACGACCGAAAAAAATTTCGAGGCCAAAGCTGTCTTTAAATTTAGATAATCAATCAATTTTAAAAAGTTTGGAAAATTCTAAAAACCATATATCTGATTTTTACAAAACCCCCACCGAAGCAATTGACGTGCTGGCGAAGATATCAGATAATGTTAACATTGGTATTGACCACAATGTGCATATGGAAACTATATGTAATGGCAACCATGATTGCTCTGTAACTAATAGCAAAGCAAGTCAAGTCCATCAAGAACGTTGTGTACGTTTTGAAGAATCAGTAAAAGTAATAAGTTACTCGAGAGAAGGGTCTACTTGCTCTAATACTAGCGAAGATGTTGATTCTGTAATCTCTGAATTTGTCGATGATGTAGTAAATGGGGTAGAGCAAGAAAGTCCCCTAGAAATGGTTGGTAAGCAAGTTGAAACTATGCCTGCTTCCAAAAGTAAACATGACGATGAAAATCAAAGAAAAGAAACAATTTCTAAAAGCGATGATCAACACGAGTGTCAGAAATATGATGAGGAAGAAGAATTTCTTACAATTATTAAATTAGCACCCGAAACTCATGTTAGGCTTGTAGTAGAAATTCACACAGATGAGGAATCTTCCAAAAGATCTGAATCTGAATCAAACGAACAGAATGCTATTATTGCCGATCTCTTTCGGCCTAAATTTCAACAAAATGAAATAACATTGCGGAAGTATTTTTTAAAATGGATTCATTTTACTACAATAGAGAAAATTGAAAAACAAAATTTTTCTAATAAAACCGATCGCATTCATAAAATTAATGCGTTCTTAGATAAAATGCGTAGGGAGAAACAACGAATACCAAAAAATCCGACGAATGTACCTGAAAGAAAGGGAAATTCAGTTATAGCTGCTAAAAAGTATCAAAATAAGTAAAAATTTATAGAAAAGAAATAAAAAGTTATGTTACTACATTATTTTTAGGATAAAAATACAACAGGACATAATTGAGTTGCAGCGCTTAAAATTGGAGCGACAAGAAAGAATGATAATGGAATTAAAACTAACTAAACTATCTGAAGAAGCTAGACAGGCCAAACAGGACATGAAAGCGGAATTAAAATCTGTGATAAGGATTGGAGATAAGAAAAATCGCTCAAAAGCAAAATATTTACAGCTAGTTGCAAATCTACATGATGAAGACGATGATGAATTCGCACAACTGCAGGGCAAAGCCCTTATGATGCCAAAATTTTTAGCTAACATGCAAGAAAGGGCGCTACAACGTAGTATCAAGCACGAGCAAGCCAGGCAGAGGCGTTTGCAGTTGGAAGCAGAAAGGGAAGCAGCAAAAATTGCAGCAGAAGAAGCCAAGGTAAAAATAATTTTAATAATGAAAGATAATTTCTAGTATGTTATTACTTAGCGATTAGAGGATGAAGAAGCGAAAAAACTGAGGATAGAAGCTTTAAAAGAAAAAAGAAAGCAGGAAAAGTTAGCAAAAATACAAAAAGAACGAGAACGGGAAAGATATGTAGAAAATAATAAAAAATGTATTGAATTTTGTCGTCGGAGACTTCTAAAATGTGTTGGGATGAAAGGGTTTAGAAATCTAATAGCTCTTAAAAGGAAAAATTACAAAACTGCAGACATGTTTCGAAAGCATTTGTTAAAGAAGAAAGTATTTTTCGCTTGGAAAAGTTATTACTTTTTAACTTGGGAAAACAGAATAGCCAAGGCAAAAGAATGCTATAATAAAATTGTCAGTCGAATTGCCTACAGAGCCTGGATTCTTTATATATCAATGGAACGTAGCAAGCTAATGGTCGCTATAGATTGGCATGAACTTAAACTTTCAGAACTCGTTTTTAATCGATGGGTAGGCCTTATGAAATTAGCACAAATTATAGAAAACTCGAAAATAAAGCAGGCGCAATCGCATTTCCATTGGTAAGATATTTTAAATAATAGTTAAAGAGTTTTTAGTTTAAGTTTTTTATTAGGCACTTAAAATGGAAGATATTGGATCGATGGCAGAGGCTACCACAAATTCTTAAACTTCAAAAGGAGACAGAAGAACGTAGACAGAGGTGGAGGATGAAGATCTGGGAGTTATTACCGGATTATACGCCAAATTTAGACGAGGGCTTATAACTGTAATACATTTATCATAATCGTAAATATAAACATACAACCACTAAATCAGATTTCTTAATATGTGTACGTTTGACATCTTCCTCTTCTACACAATGAAGGGGGCAAATAAAGCAAAAAAGAATGTTTTATTTAGCTTAGTTCATAATTCACTAACAAATTAAGCGTTTTTTATTAACGGCATTAAAAACTGCCATAACTACAAAACAAATTCAAAATCTTTGGAAAGTACATTTTATATACTAAGTTTTTTCTAAGCAGAGTAAAATTAATTTAAAGTAACACCAAATATAATCATATCCGTGTAGCATTCATTAATTGAGCCAACATATGAAAACCTTCCAGTTCCAGCAAACGGATTTACGATTTCCGGCATGTCCACGACGCCATTCGGAAAGGGTGAGTCCTTTCGATATTAAATATGTCTGCATAATTAGTGCGATTAATATAAATACGGCTATAAGAAGTGAGTAGATGGATAGTATAAAAGAGAGCCCCATCCTAAAATTAAAAAGATGTTATCCAACATGTCAATTTAAACAAATTAAAATCTCACTCGTATTCGTCAAATACTTCGCTACAATCATCTGGTAATAATAATGGAACAGTAAACATTTTAAATACCAAGAAAGGATGGCAGACAGAAGTTAAAGTTAGATTTGCGCCCATTATTAGTGCAAGTAGTCCAAAACCGAGCCCGAAAATGTAATATCTGTGGTTTGATTCCCCTATGCAACAATCCAGCCAGAAACTGTGATGATCTTTCCGGAGGATGCACGCTTGGCATACGGAACAATGATACGTACGTGGGGGAACATACTTTCGACAGCTTTGACAAATGTTTGAATGACGATCAACATCATTTTCCTCGTTCTCGATTAAAACTGTTGTTGGCTCTTCCGTTATATCAGGTAAATCATCCTCTGAAGCCAAACCTTGCACAACGCAGTTTTTGTAAGCCTTTTGACGTGTTTTGAACAAACAAAACAGAGATATACATACAAGCACAATAAGGACAAAATTCTCTTCCGGCAGGAGCTCTAGTAGTGATACTGTTGACTCGAACAGAAAAAATAAGTAGAGGACCGAAAATACAGTCCACATAAAAAAGAATTTTGATCTGGGCAGAGCCCGTCGCAAATAATAGTAGCAATATCCTAGAAAAGCTGGAGTTGCAATACACATTACTAAAGAGCAGTAAATATTTATAGCAGCGATGCATATTACTAGTGGAATAACAAGCATAGGAATGATGGCGTCAAGAGAAACCTGTTTCGCACCACCCCGCCAAGGGATTCTCAATCTATCCTGAAAGGTGATCAGCATGCCGACTTTTAATTTTTCGTCAATAGGCTTACAACACAGTAGTCTTAAATAAACTTATTTAATAAAAATGTATAATGTATTTAGCTTCAAATTACCTTTCGCTTGCGCTATCAAAATTAGAGCAATTGCAACAACAGCCTAAAATGTGAAAGCGTTCATTATTTTGATCGAAATATTCACAACAGCAAAGTGAATTTTCGCTTCCAAAATCTGTCATTCTTTATCCAGTGAAAGATAGAAAAAAAGTTCTATTAGAAAATTATTACGAAAATAGATAATAAAAAGCAAACCGTAGTTCCCATTACTAAAAATTATTTATCAGAAGAGACGTAACTAGCAGAGAACTGTCAAAACAAAACTGCATTTTTGTATGACACTGCTGTATATTCGATTATTGAGGGCACTGACATATAGAATGGACTGCTCATCAGGAAATTTTCATGGCTCCAATTCGTTCCATAGCTGACAAACCTTTTTTCACTGACATGTAAACACTTTTGTAAATTAAACATTTTTATATTCGTTTTTGGACGATGGAAACAAAATAAATTTATTTTAAAAAAATTAGAAATGCAATTTTAATGTTATTCCCCTTTTAAAACGCTTTTTTTCATTAATTACAAATATTTATGTCAAACCATGCGAAGTTATTTACCCCTGTTTCATCTATATGTCAATGATTCCGAATCTTATGGCGAAAAGAGACAGAAAGAGAAAAAATCACTATAGCCATCTATTTTTTGTAAATATTCTGACAGATTTCAAAGGGAAAATACGAAATCAGGTAGGCCAACTTTAGGGTCGTAACTACCGTTATGGCGGTTTTTTTTTAAATTGCGCTTAAATTCATGTCAGAATTTTATTCGATCATTTTTGCGCAAAAGTTTGAAAAGTTTTTTTAAAAATTGATTTTAAGTGTTTTAAGTTTATAAAAATGTTGAAAAATAAAAAGTGTGCAGTGCTGGAATGTCCATCGCGGCTTGGACATTTAATTCTAGGGGAAGTAGCCCTATTTCAGTGAGTGATTATTGATTTATATAAATTGTTTTTCGATATATTTTTTTTAATATACGGGTTGTGCCACAGGCAATGTTTATTTAATTATGTGAGTGGTTTTTTCAGTGTTCAATTATTCAGTTGTTCTAAAAGCGTTATTTGTAAATAAAGTCCTGAAATGTAAAAGTCCTGAAATGATTTTTAACAATCTTCAAGACCTACATACATTCGACCTCGCCTCGAGTATAACTCACCTTTCCGCGCTGGCGCCTCGAAAAACGCCTTAAGGTACGATTCCGAACAAGGCGACAGACTGCAAACCGCAGGCGACACTACTGGTTTGTATGAAAAAATCATGTACGGTCGCCTGCGGTTTGCAGTCTTCCGCCTTGTTCGGAATCGTGCCTTGAGTGTAGCTGGACAAAGTGCAAAGCTGCGCCATCCAAATAATCGGAGATGACAGAATTTACACCTCCATTGATTACTCCCGCAGCACAACACTAGCCCACTCAGCTCATTCTCATACCCTGCAATCCCCCTTTTCGCGGACACTAACGTCTAGAAGTCCGTTTATAAATAGAACAATTTCGCTGAGGAATAATCTCCCAAAAGCAGTTGTCCCGAAGAAATAACGCTTTTTAAATAACTGTTATATTGAACATATTAAATAAAAGTCACCTCACTCATGTAATTGAAATGTTCTGAGTTATACAGTACTGTACACGTTATAAAGTTCAGTAAGGATATATATTATCAAAAAGTCCCCCAATCTCGAGGAAGGCCGCCAGCGCATTTCCTTTGTGTAACACGGCTCTTTCTACTTCGAGGATTATATTGTAAAGGTCCGTCTCAGTAGACTTTCCTTCCTACTTCCTACTTTCAATTAGAGGACAAGCTTTATATAAAATATAGTACTAAAAATCTCTTTTATTTAAACAACAACAATTAAATATACAATATTTAAACAGATAAAAAGATAATTAGTTATTCGAATTGGTTTTTTAGGTGCCACATTTCTACTACAGCTCCTCTTGCGTTTGTACTAGATCCTGGGGGCGAGCCCCACGATGTAGTAGCTAAAAATTGTTTTTAAAATGTTTTACAAATATTTAAATCATTCTAAATTTTATATGTTGTTGTGTTATATGATGAGCTGTTTGTTGATTGACTTGTGTTACTGTTAGCACCACTAGCTGATCTTTGATTTGATGAATGTGAGTTAAAATTTGGTCTTGAATTACTTCTTCTCTCCCATCCTGACCTTGTTTCATCGGCTGCATTATCTCTGTCGAACGAAGGAACAATATTTGAATTCCAGCTACAATTATTTCCACGATTGTTGTTGTCGTTTCCTCTCGATCGCGAATTTTGATTTGACCTATTTGAACTACGATCTTGGTTTGTATTATTTGATGTATTCCTACTTTCAGTTCTAACACTAATCGATTCATTCCTACTTCCCCAGGATATATTTTCCGAAGTAGAATTTGATCTTAGATTATCTGGTAACGGTTCATCTGCATCAAGCATAAGTTCATCAAACCCGTCATCTACTAAAAATTCTTCTGGAATAGTTTCCATCATTGAAATAATTATTAATAGAAGGTTGTGCAGCTCCACTTTCTGAACCTGTTAAGTTTCAGAGCTGTAGAGGTACTTCTTGAATTTGTAGTACTTATTCCTCTTGTATTTCGAGGAGGTGCTGTGTTATTTTTTTCATTTCGGCTAACAGCTATTACTACTACTACTATTAACAGTCCTGGGAGCTGCGCTGTTAGTATCAGATACTATAGCCCCAACATTTTTAATATTATCAATATTGATGTTAAATAATTCTCGAAATGCTGTATCACAATCCAAACAAGTAAAATACAGATTAGTTACAGTAGTTGTTAAATCCTTCGTGCTTAAAGAAAGACGTTCCCGACGTGGTTTACCAGCACCGGATAATTTCGACGTAGCAAGACTGTCGACTGATTGTGACCGTACATTAAAAATATGTTGATATTTTGGTTTGTTTTTAACCAGCTTTTTAAAATCCTAACAAATTAACGTTCATATTTCAAGTATTGCAAGAACGATTAATGATACATTTATGTATACCTGAAAATCAGATTTCTCGTCGATTGCAGACATATCATAATAAGCTGCGGATAACACTTCTATAGCTTTAGCGTACTGTTTCAGTTGTATTGCGATAAAATCCAGAAGAAGTCCCTTCATGTCTTTTAGTTTTGTTTTCTCAAAATTATCTATTATTTCATCAATTTCTTTGTTGGATTTATTAACTTCTAATTTAGCTTTCAAAAGTTCAGAATCTGTTGCGGTCTTATTTAAAGGAAATACATACATTTTATATTCGTTTTGTTAAATAAAAATATTCTACCGTATTTCCTGCAAATTTCGTCTTAATTTCTATCAGTTGTTTCTGTCGATGTACTTCTTTATCACGAGCCGAAACAGCGGTTCGAAGGACCTCTCGTGTATTTCGACATATTGTACCATACTGGGCTAATTCACTTACAATCTATTAAGAGAATTGTATAATAATACTTTTAAATTCATGAACAAAAATATTTTTACCTTCAATTGAATCCTATGCACTTCTAAATCCATATAATCCGCCAATATTGTTATTGCTTTCGAGAAACTTTCAATGCCGAAACCTAAAGTCCTATTAACCATTTCTTCCTCCGAAAATAACTGCAAAACCTTGGCCAATTCATCATGTTTATCTCGAAATCTAAACATATATTTTATTAAATATTTATTACAAAACACACAAGAATAAAATTCAATAAATGTGACCTTCCAAGTTTTCTAGTATAAGCAGCAATAACACTGCAAAGTTCACCAAAATGTTTTTCTGTTATGGTTATCCTTTCATTCATTATTTTCACTCTGGAATCTCTTTCCGGTAAAAAGGCAAGCTTTCCACATCTGAGAGTGCAATCTGAGAGAACAATTTAAAGATGGTTCATTTCTGGATTCCTCTTGGGAACTTGCATAGAGAATTTAACTGTTTTGATCAACCACATTATGTGAAAATTACTCTTAGGGCCTTCGAAATTGGTTAAATCACTTATTAAACATTTATTCTACTGCTTCATATGGCGGTGGAACACTAAAATCTGCTTTTACAGCCGAACACTCACAATTTAAAGATTGGTTCATTACTGGATTCCTCTTGGGCTTGGGAACTTGCATAGAGAATTTAACTGTTTTGATCAACCACATTATGTGAAAATTACTCTTAGGGCCTTCCAAATTTGTTAAATCACTTATTAAACATTTATTCTACTGCTTCATATGGCGGTGGAACACTAAAATCTGCTTTTACAGCCAAACACTCACCATTTCCTCTACACTTGATTGACATTGACATTTAGAAATGTCAAATTTCAAGTTTTCAGTTTTGGCACTACCTGATTTTATTTCTGCCAATGATGCACTGAACTCTAATATGAAATTTAACAAAATTTGAGTTCAGTGAAAAAGGGGTCTTATGGATGAGCGAGAGGACTATACTTTCTACACTTTTTGGAGCCATGAGTTTATATGGGAATAATGTCTGATGAGCAGTCCATTATTATATGTCAGTGATTGAGGGCCTTACAATTTAAAAGTCAAATGGGCATATTCACGGAAGTGTCTATTTGCACCACACGGAAGCACGCAAAGAGAGCCACGGAAACACGCAAATGTCAAAATGGGACATTTATTAAAAAAGAGAGCCACGGAAGCACGGAAATGTTAAAATGGGAAATTTCCCAACAAAGAGGGAAATTTGCCAATGCATGATTTTCACCTACACGGAAACACGCGACATGGAATTGATTTACCGATGTACGCATTTTCACCTTCACGGACCCACGCGACATGGAATGGGCATATTCACACAGTGCACATTCATGGCGCCTAAAACCGGTTTTATAGATGAGAGAGGGAAGGGAGCGGAAGAACTTAACGAAATATTTTTCACGCAAAAGCAAACGCGTGAAAACTGGCACACATATAAAAAGTTACTTCTATCTCTTGCATTCTTTAGCTCTGTTTTTCTCTAACAAGTAAATTTCATCTGCAATACATTTGAAGGTTCCTGTATAGGATTCAAATTTACTACACTCATTTACGCCCCGTCTGAGTTGCTAGGAGTTGAATAAAACCGGTTTTACTCACCACAATTATGGCAGCGTGTGAATATGCCCATAATTCATTTTCGTTAAAGTTTCGTCATGTGTGTCCTTCTTTCCCTCCTCTCCTTCGTTTCTTTCCTATAAAACCGGGATTTTCGTATGGCTTGAGTCTCCGTGTAGCACCCCACATTGGGCATATTCACACGCTGCCATAATTGTGGTGAGTAAAACCGGTTTTATTCAACTCCTAGCAACTCAGACGGGGCGTAAATGAGTGTAGTAAATTTGAATCCTATACAGGAACCTTTAAATGTATTGCAGATGAAATTTACTTGTTAGAGAAAAACAGAGCTAAAGAATGCAAGAGATAGAAGTAACTTTTTATATGTGTGCCAGTTTTCACGCGTTTGCTTTTGCGTGAAAAATGTTTCGTTAAGTTCTTCCGCTCCCTTCCCTCTCTCATCTATAAAACCGGTTTTAGACGCCATGAATGTGCACTGTGTGAATATGCCCATTGATAGCATACTGGTACGTTATTTAAACAAAATTTAATTCTTAGTGTATTTTGATATTGATTATTTTTTGATATTGATATATTGAAGAATTAGATTAATATAAGAATATTATACATTTACTTACCATGTTTTTTCAATACTTTAATCAATTCGTCTAGATTGTTGCCACTCTTATTTTTTAGTTTCGCCTTTTGATTTTGAATATCTTTCTGCTCAAGATATATGTTATGTTTTTCTGCTAACGAATTTTTTATTAGTGGAATCTTACATCCCATCTCCAGCATTTGTAAGACATCACCAAGTACTTCTGGTGGTAAATGTCGATTATGCGGTATTGCCAAAAACAATTCCTGAAATTCTTATATTAATATACTTCCAAAATATTGTAAAAGTAAGAATCTTACCTCGGCATGCTTCGGGTGGTTTTCGTGCATTTTATTTATATCGAAGATTTCCAATTTTTTCTTATTACGACTTAAATGTACTTTTATATAGGCCGGACAGCCGTAGCAATACGTACTGAAATAAAAGAAATGATTTTATAATGAAATCAATATAAAAGCTACAAATTAAATATTACTTGGAGCTCCTTTGGCCTGTCGATTGCGACTCTCTGTTACCTCCAAACTTACATCCATATTTGATGTTTCTATAAAAAAGAATATCGTTTGCCGGTTTCAATTTGGTATTGTGCGTTTTTGGATAATATATCCTAATCTGACGGCAATAACCGTCAATAAACTCGGTTAATTCGTTATATGAATTAAATAACATGCCCTTTTGAAGAGAAATTATATTCGTTTCCATACTGTAATAGAACTTTAACTAAACTTTAATATATATTTCGCTGTTATTACACGTTTGTTGAAAATATTTATTTCACTGTAACGAGTTTTACCCCGAATGAATGAAATTTAGATTATTGTTTTCTCGGTGTACCAATACCTTCACCAAAACTTTAACACTTTTGAAATTATTGTTAAATTTTAGTTTTTTAATGTCTAAAATTACTGGACTATAAATTCGAATAAACTTTAATATATATTTCGCTGTTACACGTTTGTTGAAAATATTTATTTCACTGTAACGAGTTTTACCCCGAATGAATGAAATTTAGATTATTGTTTTCTCGGTGTACCAATACCTCCACCAAAACTTTAACACTTTTGGAATTATTGTTAAATTTTAGTTTTTTAATGTCTAAAATTACTGGAATATAAATTCGAATAAACTTTAATATATATTTCGCTGTTACACGTTTGTTGAAAATATTTATTTCACTGTAACGAGTTTTACCCCGAATGAATGAAATTTAGATTATTGTTTTCTCGGTGTACCAATACCTTCACCAAAACTTTAACACTTTTGGAATTATTGTTAAATTTTAGTTTTTTAATGTCTAAAATTACTGAACTATAAATTCGAATAAACTTTAATATATATTTCGCTGTTACACGTTTGTTGAAAATATTTATTTCACTGTAACGAGTTTTACCCCGAATGAATGAAATTTAGATTATTGTTTTCTCGGTGTACCAATACCTTCACCAAAACTTTAACACTTTTGGAATTATTGTTAAATTTTAGTTTTTTAATGTCTAAAATTACTGGACTATAAATTCGAATAAACTTTAATATATATTTCGCTGTTACACGTTTGTTGAAAATATTTATTTCACTGTAACGAGTTTTACCCCGAATGAATGAAATTTAGATTATTGTTTTCTCGGTGTACCAATACCTTCACCAAAACTTTAACACTTTTGGAATTATTGTTAAATTTTAGTTTTTTAATGTCTAAAATTACTGGACTATAAATTCGAATAAACTTTAATATATATTTCGCTGTTACACGTTTGTTGAAAATATTTATTTCACTGTAACGAGTTTTACCCCGAATGAATGAAATTTAGATTATTGTTTTCTCGGTGTACCAATACCTCCACCAAAACTTTAACACTTTTGGAATTATTGTTAAATTTTAGTTTTTTAATGTCTAAAATTACTGGAATATAAATTCGAATAAACTTTAATATATATTTCGCTGTTACACGTTTGTTGAAAATATTTATTTCACTGTAACGAGTTTTACCCCGAATGAATGAAATTTAGATTATCGTTTTCTCGGTGTACCAATACCTCCACCAAAACTTTAACACTTTTGGAATTATTGTTAAATTTTAGTTTTTTAATGTCTAAAATTACTGGAATATAAATTCGAATAAACTTTAATATATATTTCGCTGTTACACGTTTGTTGAAAATATTTATTTCACTGTAACGAGTTTTACCCCGAATGAATGAAATTTAGATTATTGTTTTCTCGGTGTACCAATACCTTCACCAAAACTTTAACACTTTTGGAATTATTGTTAAATTTTAGTTTTTTAATGTCTAAAATTACTGGACTATAAATTCGAATAAACTTTAATATATATTTCGCTGTTACACGTTTGTTGAAAATATTTATTTCACTGTAACGAGTTTTACCCCGAATGAATGAAATTTAGATTATTGTTTTCTCGGTGTACCAATACCTTCACCAAAACTTTAACACTTTTGGAATTATTGTTAAATTTTAGTTTTTTAATGTCTAAAATTACTGGACTATAAATTCGAATAAACTTTAATATATATTTCGCTGTTACACGTTTGTTGAAAATATTTATTTCACTGTAACGAGTTTTACCCCGAATGAATGAAATTTAGATTATTGTTTTCTCGGTGTACCAATACCTTGTTAATTTATTTAGCTTTATCGACCCCCATTCCCTTTATATACATTACTTATATACTTCAGGTATATAAGGGAGCCCTTATGTACAAGGAAATGTAACAAAATTAATTTTATGAAACTGCGAAAATTGATTTTAAGGGCACTTCCGCTTATATATTTATTGGTCTGTTAATTTATTTAGCTTTATCGACCCCCATTCCCTTTATATACATTACTTATATACTTCAGGTATATAAGGGAGCCCTTATGTACAAGGAAATGTAACAAAATTAATTTTTTGAAACTGCCAAAATTGATTTTAAGGGCACTTCCGCTTATATATTTATTGGTCTGTTAATTTATTTAGCTTTATCGACCCCCATTCCCTTTATATACATTACTTATATACTTCAGGTATATAAGGGAGCCCTTATGTACATAGAAATGTAACAAAATTAATTTTTTGAAACTGCGAAAATTGATTTTAAGGGCACTTCCGCTTATATATTTATTGGTCTGTTAATTTATTTAGCTTTATCGACCCCCATTCCCTTTATATACATTACTTATATACTTCAGGTATATAAGGGAGCCCATATGTACAAGGAAATGTAACAAAATTAATTTTTTGAAACTGCCAAAATTGATTTTAAGGGCACTTCCGCTTATATATTTATTGGTCTGTTAATTTATTTAGCTTTATCGACCCCCATTCCCTTTATATACATTACTTATATACTTCAGGTATATAAGGGAGCCCTTATGTACAAGGAAATGTAACAAAATTAATTTTTTGAAGCTGCGAAAATTGATTTTAAGGGCACTTCCGCTTATATATTTATTGGTCTGTTAATTTATTTAGCTTTATCGACGCCCATTCCCTTTATATACATTACTTATATACTTCAGGTATATAAGGGAGCCCTTATGTACAAGGAAATGTAACAAAATTAATTTTTTGAAACTGCCAAAATTGATTTTAAGGGCACTTCCGCTTATATATTTATTGGTCTGTTAATTTATTTAGCTTTATCGACCCCCATTCCCTTTATATACATTACTTATATACTTCAGGTATATAAGGGAGCCCTTATGTACAAGGAAATGTAACAAAATTAATTTTTTGAAACTGCCAAAATTGATTTTAAGGGCACTTCCGCTTATATATTTATTGGTCTGTTAATTTATTTAGCTTTATCGACCCCCATTCCCTTTATATACATTACTTATATACTTCAGGTATATAAGGGAGCCCTTATGTACATAGAAATGTAACAAAATTAATTTTTTGAAACTGCCAAAATTGATTTTAAGGGCACTTCCGCTTATATATTTATTGGTCTGTTAATTTATTTAGCTTTATCGACCCCCATTCCCTTTATATACATTACTTATATACTTCAGGTATATAAGGGAGCCCTTATGTACATAGAAATGTAACAAAATTAATTTTTTGAAACTGCGAAAATTGATTTTAAGGGCACTTCCGCTTATATATTTATTGGTCTGTTAATTTATTTAGCTTTATCGACCCCCATTCCCTTTATATACATTACTTATATACTTCAGGTATATAAGGGAGCCCTTATGTACATAGAAATGTAACAAAATTAATTTTTTGAAACTGCCAAAATTGATTTTAAGGGCACTTCCGCTTATATATTTATTGGTCTGTTAATTTATTTAGCTTTATCGACCCCCATTCCCTTTATATACATTACTTATATACTTCAGGTATATAAGGGAGCCCTTATGTACAAGGAAATGTAACAAAATTAATTTTTTGAAACTGCCAAAATTGATTTTAAGGGCACTTCCGCTTATATATTTATTGGTCTGTTAATTTATTTAGCTTTATCGACCCCCATTCCCTTTATATACATTACTTATATACTTCAGGTATATAAGGGAGCCCTTATGTACATAGAAATGTAACAAAATTAATTTTTTGAAACTGCCAAAATTGATTTTAAGGGCACTTCCGCTTATATATTTATTGGTCTGTTAATTTATTTAGCTTTATCGACCCCCATTCCCTTTATATACATTACTTATATACTTCAGGTATATAAGGGAGCCCTTATGTACATAGAAATGTAACAAAATTAATTTTTTGAAACTGCGAAAATTGATTTTAAGGGCACTTCCGCTTATATATTTATTGGTCTGTTAATTTATTTAGCTTTATCGACCCCCATTCCCTTTATATACATTACTTATATACTTCAGGTATATAAGGGAGCCCTTATGTACATAGAAATGTAACAAAATTAATTTTTTGAAACTGCCAAAATTGATTTTAAGGGCACTTCCGCTTATATATTTATTGGTCTGTTAATTTATTTAGCTTTATCGACCCCCATTCCCTTTATATACATTACTTATATACTTCAGGTATATAAGGGAGCCCTTATGTACAAGGAAATGTAACAAAATTAATTTTTTGAAACTGCCAAAATTGATTTTAAGGGCACTTCCGCTTATATATTTATTGGTCTGTTAATTTATTTAGCTTTATCGACCCCCATTCCCTTTATATACATTACTTATATACTTCAGGTATATAAGGGAGCCCTTATGTACAAGGAAATGTAACAAAATTAATTTTTTGAAACTGCCAAAATTGATTTTAAGGGCACTTCCGCTTATATATTTATTGGTCTGTTAATTTATTTAGCTTTATCGACCCCCATTCCCTTTATATACATTACTTATATACTTCAGGTATATAAGGGAGCCCTTATGTACAAGGAAATGTAACAAAATTAATTTTTTGAAACTGCGAAAATTGATTTTAAGGGCACTTCCGCTTATATATTTATTGGTCTGTTAATTTATTTAGCTTTATCGACCCCCATTCCCTTTATATACATTACTTATATACTTCAGGTATATAAGGGAGCCCTTATGTACATAGAAATGTAACAAAATTAATTTTTTGAAACTGCGAAAATTGATTTTAAGGGCACTTCCGCTTATATATTTATTGGTCTGTTAATTTATTTAGCTTTATCGACCCCCATTCCCTTTATATACATTACTTATATACTTCAGGTATATAAGGGAGCCCTTATGTACAAGGAAATGTAACAAAATTAATTTTTTGAAACTGCCAAAATTGATTTTAAGGGCACTTCCGCTTATATATTTATTGGTCTGTTAATTTATTTAGCTTTATCGACCCCCATTCCCTTTATATACATTACTTATATACTTCAGGTATATAAGGGAGCCCTTATGTACAAGGAAATGTAACAAAATTAATTTTTTGAAACTGCGAAAATTGATTTTAAGGGCACTTCCGCTTATATATTTATTGGTCTGTTAATTTATTTAGCTTTATCGACCCCCATTCCCTTTATATACATTACTTATATACTTCAGGTATATAAGGGAGCCCTTATGTACAAGGAAATGTAACAAAATTAATTTTTTGAAACTGCCAAAATTAATTTTAAGGGCACTTCCGCTTATATATTTATTGGTCTGTTAATTTATTTAGCTTTATCGACCCCCATTCCCTTTATATACATTACTTATATACTTCAGGTATATAAGGGAGCCCTTATGTACATAGAAATGTAACAAAATTAATTTTTTGAAACTGCCAAAATTGATTTTAAGGGCACTTCCGCTTATATATTTATTGGTCTGTTAATTTATTTAGCTTTATCGACCCCCATTCCCTTTATATACATTACTTATATACTTCAGGTATATAAGGGAGCCCTTATGTACAAGGAAATGTAACAAAATTAATTTTTTGAAGCTGCGAAAATTGATTTTAAGGGCACTTCCGCTTATATATTTATTGGTCTGTTAATTTATTTAGCTTTATCGACCCCCATTCCCTTTATATACATTACTTATATACTTCAGGTATATAAGGGAGCCCTTATGTACATAGAAATGTAACAAAATTAATTTTTTGAAACTGCGAAAATTGATTTTAAGGGCACTTCCGCTTATATATTTATTGGTCTGTTAATTTATTTAGCTTTATCGACCCCCATTCCCTTTATATACATTACTTATATACTTCAGGTATATAAGGGAGCCCTTATGTACAAGGAAATGTAACAAAATTAATTTTTTGAAACTGCCAAAATTGATTTTAAGGGCACTTCCGCTTATATATTTATTGGTCTGTTAATTTATTTAGCTTTATCGACCCCCATTCCCTTTATATACATTACTTATATACTTCAGGTATATAAGGGAGCCCTTAGGTACAAGGAAATGTAACAAAATTAATTTTTTGAAGCTGCGAAAATTGATTTTAAGGGCACTTCCGCTTATATATTTATTGGTCTGTTAATTTATCTAGCTTTATCGACCCCCATTCCCTTTATATATATTACTTATATACTTCAGGTATATAAGGGAGAGCTTTTGTACATAGAAATGTAACAAAATTCATTAAAGTATGATTTTAAGGGCACTTCCGCTTATATATTTATTGGTCTGTTAATTTATTTAGCATTATCGACCCCCATTCCCTTTATATACATTACTTATATACTTCAGGTATATAAGGGAGCCCTTATGTACAAGGAAATGTAACAAAATTAATTTTATGAAACTGCGAAAATTGATTTTAAGGGCACTTCCGCTTATATATTTATTGGTCTGTTAATTTATTTAGCTTTATCGACCCCCATCTCCTTTATATAAATTTCTTATATACTTCAGGTATATAAGGGAGAGCTTTTGTACATAGAAATGTAACAAAATTCATTAAAGTATGATTTTAAGGGCACTTCCGCTTATATATTTATTGGTCTGTTAATTTATTTAGCTTTATCGACCCCCATTCCCTTTATATACATTACTTATATACTTCAGGTATATAAGGGAGCCCTTATGTACTAGGAAATGTAACAAAATTAATTTTATGAAACTGCGAAAATTGATTTTAAGGGCACTTCCGCTTATATATTTATTGGTCTGTTAATTTATTTAGCTTTATCGACCCCCATTCCCTTTATATACATTACTTATATACTTCAGGTATATAAGGGAGCCCTTATGTACAAGGAAATGTAACAAAATTAATTTTATGAAACTGCGAAAATTGATTTTAAGGGCACTTCCGCTTATATATTTATTGGTCTGTTAATTTATTTAGCTTTATCGACCCCCATTCCCTTTATATACATTACTTATATACTTCAGGTATATAAGGGAGCCCTTATGTACAAGGAAATGTAACAAAATTAATTTTATGAAACTGCGAAAATTGATTTTAAGGAAACTTCCGCTTATATATTTATTGGTATGTTAATTTATTTAGCTTTATCGACCCCCATTCCCTTTATATACATTACTTATATACTTCAGGTATATAAGGGAGCCCTTATGTACAAGGAAATGTAACAAAATTAATTTTTTGAAACTGCGAAAATTGATTTTAAGGGCACTTCCGCTTATATATTTATTGGTCTGTTAATTTATTTAGCTTTATCGACCCCCATTCCCTTTATATACATTACTTATATACTTCAGGTATATAAGGGAGCCCTTATGTACAAGGAAATGTAACAAAATTAATTTTATGAAACTGCGAAAATTGATTTTAAGGGCACTTCCGCTTATATATTTATTGGTCTGTTAATTTATTTAGCTTTATCGACCCCCATTCCCTTTATATACATTACTTATATACTTCAGGTATATAAGGGAGCCCTTATGTACAAGGAAATGTAACAAAATTAATTTTTTGAAACTGCGAAAATTGATTTTAAGGGCACTTCCGCTTATATATTTATTGGTCTGTTAATTTATTTAGCTTTATCGACCCCCATTCCCTTTATATACATTACTTATATACTTCAGGTATATAAGGGAGCCCTTATGTACAAGGAAATGTAACAAAATTAATTTTATGAAACTGCGAAAATTGATTTTAAGGGCACTTCCGCTTATATATTTATTGGTCTGTTAATTTATTTAGCTTTATCGACCCTCATTCCCTTTATATACATTACTTATATACTTCAGGTATATAAGGGAGCCCTTATGTACAAGGAAATGTAACAAAATTAATTTTACGAAACTGCGAAAATTGATTTTAAGGACACTTCCGCTTATATATTTATTGGTATGTTAATTTATTTAGCTTTATCGACCCCCATTCCCTTTATATACATTACTTATATACGTCAGGTATATAAGGGAGCCCTTATGTACATAGAAATGTAACAACATTAATTTTTTGATACTGCGAAAAGTGATTTTAAGGGCACTTCCGCTTATATATTTACTAATCTGTTAATTTAATTAGCTTTATCGACCCCCATTTCCTTTATATAAATTACTTATATACTTCAGGTATATAAGGGAGCCCTTATGTACAAGGAAATGTAACAAAATTAATTTTTTGAAACTGCGAAAATTGATTTTAAGGGCACTTCCGCTTATATATTTATTGGTCTGTTAATTTATTTAGCTTTATCGACCCCCATTCCCTTTATATACATTACTTATATACTTCAGGTATATAAGGGAGCCCTTATGTACAAGGAAATGTAACAAAATTAATTTTTTGAAACTGCGAAAATTGATTTTAAGGGCACTTCCGCTTATATATTTATTGGTCTGTTAATTTATTTAGCTTTATCGACCCCCATTCCCTTTATATACATTACTTATATACTTCAGGTATATAAGGAAGCCCTTATGTACAAAGAAATGTAACAAAATTAATTTTTTGAAACTGCGAAAATTGATTTTAAGGGCACTTCCGCTTATATATTTATTGGTCTGTTAATTTATTTAGCTTTATCGACCCCCATTCCCTTTATATACATTACTTATATACTTCAGGTATATAAGGGAGCCCTTATGTACAAGGAAATGTAACAAAATTAATTTTTTGAAACTGCGAAAATTGATTTTAAGGGCACTTCCGCTTATATATTTATTGGTCTGTTAATTTATTTAGCTTTATCGACCCCCATTCCCTTTATATACATTACTTATATACTTCAGGTATATAAGGGAGCCCTTATGTACAAGGAAATGTAACAAAATTAATTTTTTGAAACTGCGAAAATTGATTTTAAGGGCACTTCCGCTTATATATTTATTGGTCTGTTAATTTATTTAGCTTTATCGACCCCCATTCCCTTTATATACATTACTTATATACTTCAGGTATATAAGGGAGCCCTTATGTACAAGGAAATGTAACAAAATTAATTTTTTGAAACTGCGAAAATTGATTTTAAGGGCACTTCCGCTTATATATTTATTGGTCTGTTAATTTATTTAGCTTTATCGACCCCCATTCCCTTTATATACATTACTTATATACTTCAGGTATATAAGGGAGCCCTTATGTACAAGGAAATGTAACAAAATTAATTTTTTGAAACTGCGAAAATTGATTTTAAGGGCACTTCCGCTTATATATTTATTGGTCTGTTAATTTATTTAGCTTTATCGACCCCCATTCCCTTTATATACATTACTTATATACTTCAGGTATATAAGGGAGCCCTTATGTACAAGGAAATGTAACAAAATTAATTTTTTGAAACTGCGAAAATTGATTTTAAGGGCACTTCCGCTTATATATTTATTGGTCTGTTAATTTATTTAGCTTTATCGACCCCCATTCCCTTTATATACATTACTTATATACTTCAGGTATATAAGGGAGCCCTTATGTACAAGGAAATGTAACAAAATTAATTTTTTGAAACTGCGAAAATTGATTTTAAGGGCACTTCCGCTTATATATTTATTGGTCTGTTAATTTATTTAGCTTTATCGACCCCCATTCCCTTTATATACATTACTTATATACTTCAGATATATAAGGGAGCCCTTATGTACAAGGAAATGTGACAAAATTAATTTTATGAAACTGCGAAAATTGATTTTAAGGGCACTTCCGCTTATATATTTATTGGTCTGTTAATTTATTTAGCTTTATCGACCCCCATTCCCTTTATATACATTACTTATATACTTCAGGTATATAAGGGAGCCCTTATGTACAAGGAAATGTAACAAAATTAATTTTATGAAACTGCGAAAATTGATTTTAAGGGCACTTCCGCTTATATATTAATTGGTCTGTTAATTTATTTAGCTTTATCGACCCCCATTCCCTTTATATACATTACTTATATACTTTAGGTATATAAGGGAGCCCTTATGTACAAGGAAATGTAACAAAATTAATTTTTTGAAACTGCGAAAATTGATTTTAAGGGCACTTCCGCTTATATATTTATTGGTCTGTTAATTTATTTAGCTTTATCGACCCCCATTCCCTTTATATACATTACTTATATACTTCAGGTATATAAGGGAGCCCTTATGTACAAGGAAATGTAACAAAATTAATTTTATGAAACTGCGAAAATTGATTTTAAGGGCACTTCCGCTTATATATTTATTGGTCTGTTAATTTATTTAGCTTTATCGACCCCCATTCCCTTTATATACATTACTTATATACTTCAGGTATATAAGGGAGCCCTTATGTACAAGGAAATGTAACAAAATTAATTTTATGAAACTGCGAAAATTGATTTTAAGGGCACTTCCGCTTATATATTTATTGGTCTGTTAATTTATTTAGCTTTATCGACCCCCATTCCCTTTATATACATTACTTATATACTTCAGGTATATAAGGGAGCCCTTATGTACAAGGAAATGTAACAAAATTAATTTTTTGAAACTGCGAAAATTGATTTTAAGGGCACTTCCGCTTATATATTTATTGGTCTGTTAATTTATTTAGCTTTATCGACCCCCATTCCCTTTATATACATTACTTATATACTTCAGGTATATAAGGGAGCCCTTATGTACAAGGAAATGTAACAAAATTAATTTTATGAAACTGCGAAAATTGATTTTAAGGGCACTTCCGCTTATATATTTATTGGTCTGTTAATTTATTTAGCTTTATCGACCCCCATTCCCTTTATATACATTACTTATATACTTCAGGTATATAAGGGAGCCCTTATGTACAAGGAAATGTAACAAAATTAATTTTTTGAAACTGCGAAAATTGATTTTAAGGGCACTTCCGCTTATATATTTATTGGTCTGTTAATTTATTTAGCTTTATCGACCCCCATTCCCTTTATATACATTACTTATATACTTCAGGTATATAAGGGAGCCCTTATGTACAAGGAAATGTAACAAAATTAATTTTATGAAACTGCGAAAATTGATTTTAAGGGCACTTCCGCTTATATATTTATTGGTCTGTTAATTTATTTAGCTTTATCGACCCCCATTCCCTTTATATACATTACTTATATACTTCAGGTATATAAGGGAGCCCTTATGTACAAGGAAATGTAACAAAATTAATTTTTTGAAACTGCGAAAATTGATTTTAAGGGCACTTCCGCTTATATATTTATTGGTCTGTTAATTTATTTAGCTTTATCGACCCCCATTCCCTTTATATACATTACTTATATACTTCAGGTATATAAGGGAGCCCTTATGTACAAGGAAATGTAACAAAATTAATTTTTTGAAAATGCGAAAATTGATTTTAAGGGCACTTCCGCTTATATATTTATTGGTCTGTTAATTTATTTAGCTTTATCGACCCCCATTCCCTTTATATACATTACTTATATACTTCAGGTATATAAGGGAGCCCTTATGTACAAGGAAATGTAACAAAATTAATTTTATGAAACTGCGAAAATTGATTTTAAGGGCACTTCCGCTTATATATTTATTGGTCTGTTAATTTATTTAGCTTTATCGACCCCCATTCCCTTTATATACATTACTTATATACTTCAGGTATATAAGGGAGCCCTTATGTACAAGGAAATGTAACAAAATTAATTTTTTGAAACTGCGAAAATTGATTTTAAGGGCACTTCCGCTTATATATTTATTGGTCTGTTAATTTATTTAGCTTTATCGACCCCCATTCCCTTTATATACATTACTTATATACTTCAGGTATATAAGGGAGCCCTTATGTACAAGGAAATGTAACAAAATTAATTTTTTGAAACTGCGAAAATTGATTTTAAGGGCACTTCCGCTTATATATTTATTGGTCTGTTAATTTATTTAGCTTTATCGACCCCCATTCCCTTTATATACATTACTTATATACTTCAGGTATATAAGGGAGCCCTTATGTACAAGGAAATGTAACAAAATTAATTTTATGAAACTGCGAAAATTGATTTTAAGGGCACTTCCGCTTATATATTTATTGGTCTGTTAATTTATTTAGCTTTATCGACCCCCATTCCCTTTATATACATTACTTATATACTTCAGGTATATAAGGGAGCCCTTATGTACAAGGAAATGTAACAAAATTAATTTTTTGAAACTGCGAAAATTGATTTTAAGGGCACTTCCGCTTATATATTTATTGGTCTGTTAATTTATTTAGCTTTATCGACCCCCATTCCCTTTATATACATTACTTATATACTTCAGGTATATAAGGGAGCCCTTATGTACAAGGAAATGTAACAAAATTAATTTTTTGAAACTGCGAAAATTGATTTTAAGGGCACTTCCGCTTATATATTTATTGGTCTGTTAATTTATTTAGCTTTATCGACCCCCATTCCCTTTATATACATTACTTATATACTTCAGGTATATAAGGGAGCCCTTATGTACAAGGAAATGTAACAAAATTAATTTTATGAAACTGCGAAAATTGATTTTAAGGGCACTTCCGCTTATATATTTATTGGTCTGTTAATTTATTTAGCTTTATCGACCCCCATTCCCTTTATATACATTACTTATATACTTCAGGTATATAAGGGAGCCCTTATGTACAAGGAAATGTAACAAAATTAATTTTTTGAAACTGCGAAAATTGATTTTAAGGGCACTTCCGCTTATATATTTATTGGTCTGTTAATTTATTTAGCTTTATCGACCCCCATTCCCTTTATATACATTACTTATATACTTCAGGTATATAAGGGAGCCCTTATGTACAAGGAAATGTAACAAAATTAATTTTTTGAAACTGCGAAAATTGATTTTAAGGGCACTTCCGCTTATATATTTATTGGTCTGTTAATTTATTTAGCTTTATCGACCCCCATTCCCTTTATATACATTACTTATATACTTCAGGTATATAAGGGAGCCCTTATGTACAAGGAAATGTAACAAAATTAATTTTATGAAACTGCGAAAATTGATTTTAAGGGCACTTCCGCTTATATATTTATTGGTCTGTTAATTTATTTAGCTTTATCGACCCCCATTCCCTTTATATACATTACTTATATACTTCAGGTATATAAGGGAGCCCTTATGTACAAGGAAATGTAACAAAATTAATTTTTTGAAACTGCGAAAATTGATTTTAAGGGCACTTCCGCTTATATATTTATTGGTCTGTTAATTTATTTAGCTTTATCGACCCCCATTCCCTTTATATACATTACTTATATACTTCAGGTATATAAGGGAGCCCTTATGTACAAGAAAATGTAACAAAATTAATTTTTTGAAACTGCGAAAATTGATTTTAAGGGCACTTCCGCTTATATATTTATTGGTCTGTTAATTTATTTAGCTTTATCGACCCCCATTCCCTTTATATACATTACTTATATACTTCAGGTATATAAGGGAGCCCTTATGTACAAGGAAATGTAACAAAATTAATTTTTTGAAACTGCGAAAATTGATTTTAAGGGCACTTCCGCTTATATATTTATTGGTCTGTTAATTTATTTAGCTTTATCGACCCCCATTCCCTTTATATACATTACTTATATACTTCAGGTATATAAGGGAGCCCTTATGTACAAGGAAATGTAACAAAATTAATTTTATGAAACTGCGAAAATTGATTTTAAGGGCACTTCCGCTTATATATTTATTGGTCTGTTAATTTATTTAGCTTTATCGACCCCCATTCCCTTTATATACATTACTTATATACTTCAGGTATATAAGGGAGCCCTTATGTACAAGGAAATGTAACAAAATTAATTTTTTGAAACTGCGAAAATTGATTTTAAGGGCACTTCCGCTTATATATTTATTGGTCTGTTAATTTATTTAGCTTTATCGACCCCCATTCCCTTTATATACATTACTTATATACTTCAGGTATATAAGAGAGCCCTTATGTACAAGGAAATGTAACAAAATTAATTTTTTGAAACTGCGAAAATTGATTTTAAGGGCACTTCCGCTTATATATTTATTGGTCTGTTAATTTATTTAGCTTTATCGACCCCCATTCCCTTTATATACATTACTTATATACTTCAGGTATATAAGGGAGCCCTTATGTACAAGGAAATGTAACAAAATTAATTTTATGAAACTGCGAAAATTGATTTTAAGGGCACTTCCGCTTATATATTTATTGGTCTGTTAATTTATTTAGCTTTATCGACCCCCATTCCCTTTATATACATTACTTATATACTTCAGGTATATAAGGGAGCCCTTATGTACAAGGAAATGTAACAAAATTAATTTTTTGAAACTGCGAAAATTGATTTTAAGGGCACTTCCGCTTATATATTTATTGGTCTGTTAATTTATTTAGCTTTATCGACCCCCATTCCCTTTATATACATTACTTATATACTTCAGGTATATAAGGGAGCCCTTATGTACAAGGAAATGTAACAAAATTAATTTTTTGAAACTGCGAAAATTGATTTTAAGGGCACTTCCGCTTATATATTTATTGGTCTGTTAATTTATTTAGCTTTATCGACCCCCATTCCCTTTATATACATTACTTATATACTTCAGGTATATAAGGGAGCCCTTATGTACAAGGAAATGTAACAAAATTAATTTTATGAAACTGCGAAAATTTATTTTAAGGGCACTTCCGCTTATATATTTATTGGTCTGTTAATTTATTTAGCTTTATCGACCCCCATTCCCTTTATATACATTACTTATATACTTCAGGTATATAAGGGAGCCCTTATGTACAAGGAAATGTAACAAAATTAATTTTTTGAAACTGCGAAAATTGATTTTAAGGGCACTTCCGCTTATATATTTATTGGTCTGTTAATTTATTTAGCTTTATCGACCCCCATTCCCTTTATATACATTACTTATATACTTCAGGTATATAAGGGAGCCCATATGTACAAGGAAATGTAACAAAATTAATTTTATGAAACTGCGAAAATTGATTTTAAGGGCACTTCCGCTTATATATTTATTGGTCTGTTAATTTATTTAGCTTTATCGACCCCCATTCCCTTTATATACATTACTTATATACTTCAGGTATATAAGGGAGCCCTTATGTACAAGGAAATGTAACAAAATTAATTTTTTGAAACTGCGAAAATTGATTTTAAGGGCACTTCCGCTTATATATTTATTGATCTGTTAATTTATTTAGCTTTATCGACCCCCATTCCCTTTATATACATTACTTATATACTTCAGGTATATAAGGTAGCCCTTATGTACATAGAAATGTACATAGAAATGTAAGAAAATTAATTTTTTGAAAGTGCGCAAATTGATTTTAAGGGCACTTCCGCTTATATATTTACTGGTCTGATAATTTATTTAGCTTTATCGACCCCCATTCCCTTTATATACTTTACTTATATACTTCAGGTATATAAGGGAGCCCTTATGTACAAGGAAATGTAACAAAATTAATTTTATGAAACTGCGAAAATTGATTTTAAGGGCACTTCCGCTTATATATTTATTGGTCTGTTAATTTATTTAGCTTTATCGACCCCCGTTCCCTTTATATACATTACTTATATACTACAGGTATATAAGGGAGCCCTTATGTACAAGGAAATGTAACAAAATTAATTTTTTGAAACTGCGAAAATTGATTTTAAGGGCACTTCCGCTTATATATTTATTGGTCTGTTAATTTATTTAGCTTTATCGACCCCCATTCCCTTTATATACATTACTTATATACTTCAGGTATATAAGGGAGCCCTTATGTACAAGGAAATGTAACAAAATTAATTTTTTGAAACTGCGAAAATTGATTTTAAGGGCACTTCCGCTTATATATTTATTGGTCTGATAATTTATTTAGCTTTATCGACCCCCATTCCCTTTATATACTTTACTTATATACTTCAGGTATATAAGGTAGCCCTTATGTACATAGAAATGTACATAGAAATGTAAGAAAATTAATTTTTTGAAAGTGCGCAAATTGATTTTAAGGGCACTTCCGCTTATATATTTACTGGTCTGATAATTTATTTAGCTTTATCGACCCCCATTCCCTTTATATACTTTACTTATATACTTCAGGTATATAAGGGAGCCCTTATGTACAAGGAAATGTAACAAAATTATTTTTATGAAACTGCGAAAATTGATTTTAAGGGCACTTCCGCTTATATATTTATTGGTCTGTTAATTTATTTAGCTTTATCGACCCCCATTCCCTTTATATACTTTACTTATATACTTCAGGTATATAAGGTAGCCCTTATGTACATAGAAATGTACATAGAAATGTAAGAAAATTAATTTTTTGAAAGTGCGAAAATTGATTTTAAGGGCACTTCCGCTTATATATTTATTGGTCTGTTAATTTATTTAGCTTTATCGACCCCCATTCCCTTTATATACATTACTTATATACTTCAGGTATATAAGGGAGCCATTATGTACAAGGAAATGTAACAAAATTAATTTTTTGAAACTGCGAAAATTGATTTTAAGGGCACTTCCGCTTATATATTTATTGGTCTGTTAATTTATTTAGCTTTATCGACCCCCATTCCCTTTATATACATTACTTATATACTTCAGGTATATAAGGGAGCCCTTATGTACATAGAAATGTACATAGAAATGTAAGAAAATTAATTTTTTGAAAGTGCGAAAATTGATTTTAAGGGCACTTCCGCTTATATATTTATTGGTCTGTTAATTTATTTAGCTTTATCGACCCCCATTCCCTTTATATACATTACTTATATACTTCAGGTATATAAGGGAGCCCTTATGTACATAGAAATGTACATAGAAATGTAAGAAAATTAATTTTTTGAAAGTGCGAAAATTGATTTTAAGGGCACTTCCGCTTATATATTTATTGTTCTGATAATTTATTTAGCTTTATCGACCCCCATTCCCTTTATATACTTTACTTATATACTTCAGGTATATAAGGTAGCCCTTATGTACATAGAAATGTACATAGAAATGTAAGAAAATTAATTTTTTGAAAGTGCGAAAATTGATTTTAAGGGCACTTCCGCTTATATATTTATTGGTCTGTTAATTTATTTAGCTTTATCAACCCCCATTCCCTTTATATACTTTACTTATATACTTCAGGTATATAAGGGAGCCCTTATGTACAAGGAAATGTAACAAAATTAATTTTATGAAACTGCGAAAATTGATTTTAAGGGCACTTCCGCTTATATATTTATTGGTCTGTTAATTTATTTAGCTTTATCGACCCCCATTCCCTTTATATACATTACTTATATACTTCAGGTATATAAGGGAGCCCTTATGTACAAGGAAATGTAACAAAATTAATTTTTTGAAACTGCGAAAATTGATTTTAAGGGCACTTCCGCTTATATATTTATTGGTCTGTTAATTTATTTAGCTTTATCGACCCCCATTCCCTTTATATACATTACTTATATACTTCAGGTATATAAGGGAGCCCTTATGTACAAGGAAATGTAACAAAATTAATTTTATGAAACTGCGAAAATTGATTTTAAGGACACTTCCGCTTATATATTTATTGGTCTGTTAATTTATTTAGCTTTATCGACCCCCATTCCCTTTATATACATTACTTATATACTTCAGGTATATAAGGGAGCCCTTATGTACAAGGAAATGTAACAAAATTAATTTTATGAAACTGCGAAAATTGATTTTAAGGGCACTTCCGCTTATATATTTATTGGTCTGTTAATTTATTTAGCTTTATCGACCCCCATTCCCTTTATATACATTACTTATATACTTCAGGTATATAAGGGAGCCCTTATGTACAAGGAAATGTAACAAAATTAATTTTTTGAAACTGCGAAAATTGATTTTAAGGGCACTTCCGCTTATATATTTATTGGTCTGATAATTTATTTAGCTTTATCGACCCCCATTCCCTTTATATACTTTACTTATATACTTCAGGTATATAAGGTAGCCCTTATGTACATAGAAATGTACATAGAAATGTAAGAAAATTAATTTTTTGAAAGTGCGAAAATTGATTTTAAGGGCACTTCCGCTTATATATTTATTGGTCTGTTAATTTATTTAGCTTTATCGACCCCCATTCCCTTTATATACTTTACTTATATACTTCAGGTATATAAGGGAGCCCTTATGTACAAGGAAATGTAACAAAATTAATTTTATGAAACTGCGAAAATTGATTTTAAGGGCACTTCCGCTTATATATTTATTGGTCTGTTAATTTATTTAGCTTTATCGACCCCCATTCCCTTTATATACATTACTTATATACTTCAGGTATATAAGGGAGCCCTTATGTACAAGGAAATGTAACAAAATTAATTTTATGAAACTGCGAAAATTGATTTTAAGGGCACTTCCGCTTATATATTTATTGGTCTGTTAATTTATTTAGCTTTATCGACCCCCATTCCCTTTATATACATTACTTATATACTTCAGGTATATAAGGGAGCCCTTATGTACAAGGAAATGTAACAAAATTAATTTTATGAAACTGCGAAAATTGATTTTAGGGGCACTTCCGCTTATATATTTATTGGTCTGTTAATTTATTTAGCTTTATCGACCCCCATTCCCTTTATATACATTACTTATATACTTCAGGTATATAAGGGAGCCCTTATGTACAAGGAAATGTAACAAAATTAATTTTATGAAACTGCGAAAATTGATTTTAAGGGCACTTCCGCTTATATATTTATTGGTCTGTTAATTTATTTAGCTTTATCGACCCCCATTCCCTTTATATACATTACTTATATACTTCAGGTATATAAGGGAGCCCTTATGTACAAGGAAATGTAACAAAATTAATTTTTTGAAACTGCGAAAATTGATTTTAGGGGCACTTCCGCTTATATATTTATTGGTCTGTTAATTTATTTAGCTTTATCGACCCCCATTCCCTTTATATACATTACTTATATACTTCAGGTATATAAGGGAGCCCTTATGTACATAGAAATGTAACAAAATTAATTTAATTTAAGGACACTTCCGCTTATATATTTATTGGTCTGTTAATTTATTTAGCTTTATCGACCCCCATTCCCTTTATATACATTACTTATATACTTCAGGTATATAAGGGAGGCCTTATGTACATAGAAATGTAACAAAATTAATTTTTTGAAACTGCGAAAATTGATTTTAAGGACACTTCCGCTTATATATTTATTGGTCTGTTAATTTATTTAGCTTTATCGACCCCCATTCCCTTTATATACATTACTTATATACTTCAGGTATATAAGGGAGCCCTTATGTACATAGAAATGTAACAAAATTAATTTTTTGAATCTGCGAAAATTGATTTTAAGGACACTTCCGCTTATATATTTATTGGCCTGTTAATTTATTTAGCTTTATCGACCCCCATTCCCTTTATATACATTACTTATATACTTCAGGTATATAAGGGAGCCCTTATGTACATAGAAATGTAACAAAATTAATTTTTTGAAACTGCGAAAATTGATTTTAAGGACACTTCCGCTTATATATTTATTGGTCTGTTAATTTATTTAGCTTTATCGACCCCCATTCCCTTTATATACATTACTTATATACTTCAGGTATATAAGGGAGCCCTTATGTACAAGGAAATGTAACAAAATTAATTTTATGAAACTGCGAAAATTGATTTTAAGGGCACTTCCGCTTATATATTTATTGGTCTGTTAATTTATTTAGCTTTATCGACCCCCATTCCCTTTATATACATTACTTATATACTTCAGGTATATAAGGGAGCCCTTATGTACAAGGAAATGTAACAAAATTAATTTTATGAAACTGCGAAAATTGATTTTAAGGGCACTTCCGCTTATATATTTATTGGTCTGATAATTTATTTAGCTTTATCGACCCCCATTCCCTTTATATACTTTACTTATATACTTCAGGTATATAAGGTAGCCCTTATGTACATAGAAATGTACATAGAAATGTAAGAAAATTAATTTTTTGAAAGTGCGCAAATTGATTTTAAGGGCACTTCCGCTTATATATTTACTGGTCTGATAATTTATTTAGCTTTATCGACCCCCCTTCCCTTTATATACTTTACTTATATACTTCAGGTATATAAGGTAGCCCTTATGTACATAGAAATGTACATAGAAATGTAACAAAATTAATTTTTTGAAACTGCGAAAATTGATTTTAAGGGCACTTCCGCTTATATATTTATTGGTCTGTTAATTTATTTAGCTTTATCGACCCCCATTCCCTTTATATACATTACTTATATACTTCAGGTATATAAGGGAGCCCTTATGTACAAGGAAATGTAACAAAATTAATTTTTTGAATCTGCGAAAATTGATTTTAAGGACACTTCCGCTTATATATTTATTGGTCTATTAATTTATTTAGCTTTATCGACCCCCATTCCCTTTATATACATTACTTATATACTTCAGGTATATAAGGGAGCCCTTATGTACAAGGAAATGTAACAAAATTAATTTTTTGAAAGTGCGCAAATTGATTTTAAGGGCACTTCCGCTTATATATTTACTGGTCTGATAATTTATTTAGCTTTATCGACCCCCATTCCCTTTATATACATTACTTATATACTTCAGGTATATAAGGGAGCCCTTATGTACAAGGAAATGTAACAAAATTAATTTTTTGAAACTGCGAAAATTGATTTTAAGGGCACTTCCGCTTATATATTTATTGGTCTGTTAATTTATTAAGCTTTATCGACCCCCATTCCCTTTATATACATTACTTATATACTTCAGGTATATAAGGGAGCCCTTATGTACAAGGAAATGTAACAAAATTAATTTTATGAAACTGCGAAAATTGATTTTAAGGGCACTTCCGCTTATATATTTATTGGGCTGTTAATTTATTTAGCTTTATCGACCCCCATTCCCTTTATATACATTACTTATATACTTCAGGTATATAAGGGAGCCCTTATGTACAAGGAAATGTAACAAAATTAATTTTATGAAACTGCGAAAATTGATTTAAAGGGCACTTCCGCTTATATATTTATTGGTCTGTTAATTTATTTAGCTTTATCGACCCCCATTCCCTTTATATACATTACTTATATACTTCAGGTATATAAGGGAGCCCTTATGTACAAGGAAATGTAACAAAATTAATTTTATGAAACTGCGAAAATTGATTTTAAGGGCACTTCCGCTTATATATTTATTGGTCTGTTAATTTATTTAGCTTTATCGACCCCCATTCCCTTTATATACATTACTTATATACTTCAGGTATATAAGGGAGCCCTTATGTACAAGGAAATGTAACAAAATTAATTTTATGAAACTGCGAAAATTGATTTTAAGGGCACTTCCGCTTATATATTTATTGGTCTGTTAATTTATTTAGCTTTATCGACCCCCATTCCCTTTATATACATTACTTATATACTTCAGGTATATAAGGGAGCCCTTATGTACAAGGAAATGTAACAAAATTAATTTTATGAAACTGCGAAAATTGATTTTAAGGGCACTTCCGCTTATATATTTATTGGTCTGATAATTTATTTAGCTTTATCGACCCCCATTCCCTTTATATACTTTACTTATATACTTCAGGTATATAAGGTAGCCCTTATGTACATAGAAATGTACATAGAAATGTAAGAAAATTAATTTTTTGAAAGTGCGCAAATTGATTTTAAGGGCACTTCCGCTTATATATTTACTGGTCTGATAATTTATTTAGCTTTATCGACCCCCCTTCCCTTTATATACTTTACTTATATACTTCAGGTATATAAGGTAGCCCTTATGTACATAGAAATGTACATAGAAATGTAACAAAATTAATTTTTTGAAACTGCGAAAATTGATTTTAAGGGCACTTCCGCTTATATATTTATTGGTCTGTTAATTTATTTAGCTTTATCGACCCCCATTCCCTTTATATACATTACTTATATACTTCAGGTATATAAGGGAGCCCTTATGTACAAGGAAATGTAACAAAATTAATTTTTTGAATCTGCGAAAATTGATTTTAAGGACACTTCCGCTTATATATTTATTGGTCTATTAATTTATTTAGCTTTATCGACCCCCATTCCCTTTATATACATTACTTATATACTTCAGGTATATAAGGGAGCCCTTATGTACAAGGAAATGTAACAAAATTAATTTTTTGAAACTGCGAAAATTGATTTTAAGGGCACTTCCGCTTATATATTTATTGGTCTGTTAATTTATTAAGCTTTCTCGACCCCCATTCCCTTTATATACATTACTTATATACTTCAGGTATATAAGGGAGCCCTTATGTACAAGGAAATGTAACAAAATTAATTTTATGAAACTGCGAAAATTGATTTTAAGGGCACTTCCGCTTATATATTTATTGGTCTGTTAATTTATTTAGCTTTATCGACCCCCATTCCCTTTATATACATTACTTATATACTTCAGGTATATAAGGGAGCCCTTATGTACATAGAAATGTAAGAAAATTAATTTTTTGAAAGTGCGCAAATTGATTTTAAGGGCACTTCCGCTTATATATTTACTGGTCTGATAATTTATTTAGCTTTATCGACCCCCATTCCCTTTATATACTTTACTTATATACTTCAGGTATATAAGGGAGCCCTTATGTACAAGGAAATGTAACAAAATTAATTTTATGAAACTGCGAAAATTGATTTTAAGGGCACTTCCGCTTATATATTTATTGGTCTGTTAATTTATTTAGCTTTATCGACCCCCATTCCCTTTATATACATTACTTATATACTTTAGGTATATAAGGGAGCCCTTATGTACAAGGAAATGTAACAAAATTAATTTTATGAAACTGCGAAAATTGATTTTAAGGGCACTTCCGCTTATATATTTATTGGTCTGTTAATTTATTTAGCTTTATCGACCCCCATTCCCTTTATATACATTACTTATATACTTTAGGTATATAAGGGAGCCCTTATGTACAAGGAAATGTAAGAAAATTAATTTTTTGAAACTGCGAAAATTGATTTTAAGGGCACTTCCGCTTATATATTTACTGGTCTGATAATTTATTTAGCTTTATCGACCCCCATTCCCTTTATATACTTTACTTATATACTTCAGGTATATAAGGGAGCCCTTATGTACAAGGAAATGTAACAAAATTAATTTGATGAAACTGCGAAAATTGATTTTAAGGGCACTTCCGCTTATATATTTATTGGTCTGTTAATTTATTTAGCTTTATCGACCCCCATTCCCTTTATATACATTACTTATATACTTCAGGTATATAAGGGAGCCCTTATGTACAAGGAAATGTAACAAAATTAATTTTATGAAACTGCGAAAATTGATTTTAAGGGCACTTCCGCTTATATATTTATTGGTCTGTTAATTTATTTAGCTTTATCGACCCCCATTCCCTTTATATACATTACTTATATACTTCAGGTATATAAGGGAGCCCTTATGTACAAGGAAATGTAACAAAATTAATTTTATGAAACTGCGAAAATTGATTTTAAGGGCACTTCCGCTTATATATTTATTGGTCTGTTAATTTATTTAGCTTTATCGACCCCCATTCCCTTTATATACATTACTTATATACTTCAGGTATATAAGGGAGCCCTTATGTACAAGGAAATGTAACAAAATTAATTTTATGAAACTGCGAAAATTGATTTTAAGGGCACTTCCGCTTATATATTTATTGGTCTGTTAATTTATTTAGCTTTATCGACCCCCATTCCCTTTATATACATTACTTATATACTTCAGGTATATAAGGGAGCCCTTATGTACATAGAAATGTAAGAAAATTAATTTTTTGAAAGTGCGCAAATTGATTTTAAGGGCACTTCCGCTTATATATTTACTGGTCTGATAATTTATTTAGCTTTATCGACCCCCATTCCCTTTATATACTTTACTTATATACTTCAGGTATATAAGGGAGCCCTTATGTACAAGGAAATGTAACAAAATTAATTTTATGAAACTGCGAAAATTGATTTTAAGGGCACTTCCGCTTATATATTTATTGGTCTGTTAATTTATTTAGCTTTATCGACCCCCATTCCCTTTATATACATTACTTATATACTTTAGGTATATAAGGGAGCCCTTATGTACAAGGAAATGTAACAAAATTAATTTTATGAAACTGCGAAAATTGATTTTAAGGGCACTTCCGCTTATATATTTATTGGTCTGTTAATTTATTTAGCTTTATCGACCCCCATTCCCTTTATATACATTACTTATATACTTTAGGTATATAAGGGAGCCCTTATGTACAAGGAAATGTAAGAAAATTAATTTTTTGAAAGTGCGCAAATTGATTTTAAGGGCACTTCCGCTTATATATTTACTGGTCTGATAATTTATTTAGCTTTATCGACCCCCATTCCCTTTATATACTTTACTTATATACTTCAGGTATATAAGGTAGCCCTTATGTACATAGAAATGTACATAGAAATGTAAGAAAATTAATTTTTTGAAAGTGCGCAAATTGATTTTAAGGGCACTTCCGCTTATATATTTATTGGTCTGTTAATTTATTAAGCTTTATCGACCCCCATTCCCTTTATATACATTACTTATATACTTCAGGTATATAAGGGAGCCCTTATGTACATAGAAATGTACATAGAAATGTAAGAAAATTAATTTTTTGAAAGTGCGCAAATTGATTTTAAGGCCACTTCCGCTTATATATTTATTGGTCTGTTAATTTATTTAGCTTTATCGACCCCCATTCCCTTTATATACATTACTTATATACTTCAGGTATATAAGGGAGCCCTTATGTGCAAGGAAATGTAACAAAATTAATTTTATGAAACTGCGAAAATTGATTTTAAGGGCACTTCCGCTTATATATTTATTGGTCTGTTAATTTATTTAGCTTTATCGACCCCCATTCCCTTTATATACATTACTTATATACTTCAGGTATATAAGGGAGCCCTTATGTACATAGAAATGTAAGAAAATTAATTTTTTGAAAGTGCGCAAATTGATTTTAAGGGCACTTCCGCTTATATATTTACTGGTCTGATAATTTATTTAGCTTTATCGACCCCCATTCCCTTTATATACTTTACTTATATACTTCAGGTATATAAGGGAGCCCTTATGTACAAGGAAATGTAACAAAATTAATTTTATGAAACTGCGAAAATTGATTTTAAGGGCACTTCCGCTTATATATTTATTGGTCTGTTAATTTATTTAGCTTTATCGACCCCCATTCCCTTTATATACATTACTTATATACTTTAGGTATATAAGGGAGCCCTTATGTACAAGGAAATGTAACAAAATTAATTTTATGAAACTGCGAAAATTGATTTTAAGGGCACTTCCGCTTATATATTTATTGGTCTGTTAATTTATTTAGCTTTATCGACCCCCATTCCCTTTATATACATTACTTATATACTTTAGGTATATAAGGGAGCCCTTATGTACAAGGAAATGTAACAAAATTAATTTTATGAAACTGCGAAAATTGATTTTAAGGGCACTTCCGCTTATATATTTATTGGTCTGTTAATTTATTTAGCTTTATCGACCCCCATTCCCTTTATATACATTACTTATATACTTTAGGTATATAAGGGAGCCCTTATGTACAAGGAAATGTAAGAAAATTAATTTTTTGAAAGTGCGCAAATTGATTTTAAGGGCACTTCCGCTTATATATTTACTGGTCTGATAATTTATTTAGCTTTATCGACCCCCATTCCCTTTATATACTTTACTTATATACTTCAGGTATATAAGGTAGCCCTTATGTACATAGAAATGTACATAGAAATGTAAGAAAATTAATTTTTTGAAAGTGCGCAAATTGATTTTAAGGGCACTTCCGCTTATATATTTATTGGTCTGTTAATTTATTAAGCTTTATCGACCCCCATTCCCTTTATATACATTACTTATATACTTCAGGTATATAAGGGAGCCCTTATGTACATAGAAATGTACATAGAAATGTAAGAAAATTAATTTTTTGAAAGTGCGCAAATTGATTTTAAGGCCACTTCCGCTTATATATTTATTGGTCTGTTAATTTATTTAGCTTTATCGACCCCCATTCCCTTTATATACATTACTTATATACTTCAGGTATATAAGGGAGCCCTTATGTACAAGGAAATGTAACAAAATTAATTTTATGAAACTGCGAAAATTGATTTTAAGGGCACTTCCGCTTATATATTTATTGGTCTGTTAATTTATTTAGCTTTATCGACCCCCATTCCCTTTATATACATTACTTATATACTTCAGGTATATAAGGGAGCCCTTATGTACATAGAAATGTAAGAAAATTAATTTTTTGAAAGTGCGCAAATTGATTTTAAGGGCACTTCCGCTTATATATTTACTGGTCTGATAATTTATTTAGCTTTATCGACCCCCATTCCCTTTATATACTTTACTTATATACTTCAGGTATATAAGGGAGCCCTTATGTACAAGGAAATGTAACAAAATTAATTTTATGAAACTGCGAAAATTGATTTTAAGGGCACTTCCGCTTATATATTTATTGGTCTGTTAATTTATTTAGCTTTATCGACCCCCATTCCCTTTATATACATTACTTATATACTTTAGGTATATAAGGGAGCCCTTATGTACAAGGAAATGTAACAAAATTAATTTTATGAAACTGCGAAAATTGATTTTAAGGGCACTTCCGCTTATATATTTATTGGTCTGTTAATTTATTTAGCTTTATCGACCCCCATTCCCTTTATATACATTACTTATATACTTTAGGTATATAAGGGAGCCCTTATGTACAAGGAAATGTAAGAAAATTAATTTTTTGAAAGTGCGCAAATTGATTTTAAGGGCACTTCCGCTTATATATTTACTGGTCTGATAATTTATTTAGCTTTATCGACCCCCATTCCCTTTATATACTTTACTTATATACTTCAGGTATATAAGGGAGCCCTTATGTACAAGGAAATGTAACAAAATTAATTTTATGAAACTGCGAAAATTGATTTTAAGGGCACTTCCGCTTATATATTTATTGGTCTGTTAATTTATTTAGCTTTATCGACCCCCATTCCCTTTATATACATTACTTATATACTTTAGGTATATAAGGGAGCCCTTATGTACAAGGAAATGTAACAAAATTAATTTTATGAAACTGCGAAAATTGATTTTAAGGGCACTTCCGCTTATATATTTATTGGTCTGTTAATTTATTTAGCTTTATCGACCCCCATTCCCTTTATATACATTACTTATATACTTTAGGTATATAAGGGAGCCCTTATGTACAAGGAAATGTAACAAAATTAATTTTATGAAACTGCGAAAATTGATTTTAAGGGCACTTCCGCTTATATATTTATTGGTCTGTTAATTTATTTAGCTTTATCGACCCCCATTCCCTTTATATACATTACTTATATACTTTAGGTATATAAGGGAGCCCTTATGTACAAGGAAATGTAACAAAATTAATTTTATGAAACTGCGAAAATTGATTTTAAGGGCACTTCCGCTTATATATTTATTGGTCTGTTAATTTATTTAGCTTTATCGACCCCCATTCCCTTTATATACATTACTTATATACTTTAGGTATATAAGGGAGCCCTTATGTACAAGGAAATGTAACAAAATTAATTTTATGAAACTGCGAAAATTGATTTTAAGGGCACTTCCGCTTATATATTTATTGGTCTGTTAATTTATTTAGCTTTATCGACCCCCATTCCCTTTATATACATTACTTATATACTTTAGGTATATAAGGGAGCCCTTATGTACAAGGAAATGTAACAAAATTAATTTTATGAAACTGCGAAAATTGATTTTAAGGGCACTTCCGCTTATATATTTATTGGTCTGTTAATTTATTTAGCTTTATCGACCCCCATTCCCTTTATATACATTACTTATATACTTTAGGTATATAAGGGAGCCCTTATGTACAAGGAAATGTAACAAAATTAATTTTATGAAACTGCGAAAATTGATTTTAAGGGCACTTCCGCTTATATATTTATTGGTCTGTTAATTTATTTAGCTTTATCGACCCCCATTCCCTTTATATACATTACTTATATACTTTAGGTATATAAGGGAGCCCTTATGTACAAGGAAATGTAACAAAATTAATTTTATGAAACTGCGAAAATTGATTTTAAGGGCACTTCCGCTTATATATTTATTGGTCTGTTAATTTATTTAGCTTTATCGACCCCCATTCCCTTTATATACATTACTTATATACTTTAGGTATATAAGGGAGCCCTTATGTACAAGGAAATGTAACAAAATTAATTTTATGAAACTGCGAAAATTGATTTTAAGGGCACTTCCGCTTATATATTTATTGGTCTGTTAATTTATTTAGCTTTATCGACCCCCATTCCCTTTATATACATTACTTATATACTTTAGGTATATAAGGGAGCCCTTATGTACAAGGAAATGTAAGAAAATTAATTTTTTGAAACTGCGAAAATTGATTTTAAGGGCACTTCCGCTTATATATTTACTGGTCTGATAATTTATTTAGCTTTATCGACCCCCATTCCCTTTATATACTTTACTTATATACTTCAGGTATATAAGGGAGCCCTTATGTACAAGGAAATGTAACAAAATTAATTTGATGAAACTGCGAAAATTGATTTTAAGGGCACTTCCGCTTATATATTTATTGGTCTGTTAATTTATTTAGCTTTATCGACCCCCATTCCCTTTATATACATTACTTATATACTTCAGGTATATAAGGGAGCCCTTATGTACAAGGAAATGTAACAAAATTAATTTTATGAAACTGCGAAAATTGATTTTAAGGGCACTTCCGCTTATATATTTATTGGTCTGTTAATTTATTTAGCTTTATCGACCCCCATTCCCTTTATATACATTACTTATATACTTCAGGTATATAAGGGAGCCCTTATGTACAAGGAAATGTAACAAAATTAATTTTATGAAACTGCGAAAATTGATTTTAAGGGCACTTCCGCTTATATATTTATTGGTCTGTTAATTTATTTAGCTTTATCGACCCCCATTCCCTTTATATACATTACTTATATACTTTAGGTATATAAGGGAGCCCTTATGTACAAGGAAATGTAACAAAATTAATTTTTTGAAACTGCGAAAATTGATTTTAAGGGCACTTCCGCTTATATATTTATTGGTCTGTTAATTTATTTAGCTTTATCGACCCCCATTCCCTTTATATACATTACTTATATACTTCAGGTATATAAGGGAGCCCTTATGTACAAGGAAATGTAACAAAATTAATTTTATGAAACTGCGAAAATTGATTTTAAGGGCACTTCCGCTTATATATTTATTGGTCTGTTAATTTATTTAGCTTTATCGACCCCCATTCCCTTTATATACATTACTTATATACTTCAGGTATATAAGGGAGCCCTTATGTACATAGAAATGTAAGAAAATTAATTTTTTGAAAGTGCGCAAATTGATTTTAAGGGCACTTCCGCTTATATATTTACTGGTCTGATAATTTATTTAGCTTTATCGACCCCCATTCCCTTTATATACTTTACTTATATACTTCAGGTATATAAGGGAGCCCTTATGTACAAGGAAATGTAACAAAATTAATTTTATGAAACTGCGAAAATTGATTTTAAGGGCACTTCCGCTTATATATTTATTGGTCTGTTAATTTATTTAGCTTTATCGACCCCCATTCCCTTTATATACATTACTTATATACTTTAGGTATATAAGGGAGCCCTTATGTACAAGGAAATGTAACAAAATTAATTTTATGAAACTGCGAAAATTGATTTTAAGGGCACTTCCGCTTATATATTTATTGGTCTGTTAATTTATTTAGCTTTATCGACCCCCATTCCCTTTATATACTTTACTTATATACTTCAGGTATATAAGGTAGCCCTTATGTACATAGAAATGTACATAGAAATGTAAGAAAATTAATTTTTTGAAAGTGCGCAAATTGATTTTAAGGGCACTTCCGCTTATATATTTATTGGTCTGTTAATTTATTAAGCTTTATCGACCCCCATTCCCTTTATATACATTACTTATATACTTCAGGTATATAAGGGAGCCCTTATGTACATAGAAATGTACATAGAAATGTAAGAAAATTAATTTTATGAAACTGCGAAAATTGATTTTAAGGGCACTTCCGCTTATATATTTACTGGTCTGATAATTTATTTAGCTTTATCGACCCCCATTCCCTTTATATACTTTACTTATATACTTCAGGTATATAAGGGAGCCCTTATGTACAAGGAAATGTAACAAAATTAATTTTATGAAACTGCGAAAATTGATTTTAAGGGCACTTCCGCTTATATATTTATTGGTCTGTTAATTTATTTAGCTTTATCGACCCCCATTCCCTTTATATACATTACTTATATACTTTAGGTATATAAGGGAGCCCTTATGTACAAGGAAATGTAACAAAATTAATTTTATGAAACTGCGAAAATTGATTTTAAGGGCACTTCCGCTTATATATTTATTGGTCTGTTAATTTATTTAGCTTTATCGACCCCCATTCCCTTTATATACATTACTTATATACTTTAGGTATATAAGGGAGCCCTTATGTACAAGGAAATGTAACAAAATTAATTTTATGAAACTGCGAAAATTGATTTTAAGGGCACTTCCGCTTATATATTTATTGGTCTGTTAATTTATTTAGCTTTATCGACCCCCATTCCCTTTATATACATTACTTATATACTTTAGGTATATAAGGGAGCCCTTATGTACAAGGAAATGTAACAAAATTAATTTTATGAAACTGCGAAAATTGATTTTAAGGGCACTTCCGCTTATATATTTATTGGTCTGTTAATTTATTTAGCTTTATCGACCCCCATTCCCTTTATATACATTACTTATATACTTTAGGTATATAAGGGAGCCCTTATGTACAAGGAAATGTAACAAAATTAATTTTATGAAACTGCGAAAATTGATTTTAAGGGCACTTCCGCTTATATATTTATTGGTCTGTTAATTTATTTAGCTTTATCGACCCCCATTCCCTTTATATACATTACTTATATACTTTAGGTATATAAGGGAGCCCTTATGTACAAGGAAATGTAACAAAATTAATTTTATGAAACTGCGAAAATTGATTTTAAGGGCACTTCCGCTTATATATTTATTGGTCTGTTAATTTATTTAGCTTTATCGACCCCCATTCCCTTTATATACATTACTTATATACTTTAGGTATATAAGGGAGCCCTTATGTACAAGGAAATGTAACAAAATTAATTTTATGAAACTGCGAAAATTGATTTTAAGGGCACTTCCGCTTATATATTTATTGGTCTGTTAATTTATTTAGCTTTATCGACCCCCATTCCCTTTATATACATTACTTATATACTTTAGGTATATAAGGGAGCCCTTATGTACAAGGAAATGTAACAAAATTAATTTTATGAAACTGCGAAAATTGATTTTAAGGGCACTTCCGCTTATATATTTATTGGTCTGTTAATTTATTTAGCTTTATCGACCCCCATTCCCTTTATATACATTACTTATATACTTTAGGTATATAAGGGAGCCCTTATGTACAAGGAAATGTAACAAAATTAATTTTATGAAACTGCGAAAATTGATTTTAAGGGCACTTCCGCTTATATATTTATTGGTCTGTTAATTTATTTAGCTTTATCGACCCCCATTCCCTTTATATACATTACTTATATACTTTAGGTATATAAGGGAGCCCTTATGTACAAGGAAATGTAACAAAATTAATTTTATGAAACTGCGAAAATTGATTTTAAGGGCACTTCCGCTTATATATTTATTGGTCTGTTAATTTATTTAGCTTTATCGACCCCCATTCCCTTTATATACATTACTTATATACTTTAGGTATATAAGGGAGCCCTTATGTACAAGGAAATGTAACAAAATTAATTTTATGAAACTGCGAAAATTGATTTTAAGGGCACTTCCGCTTATATATTTATTGGTCTGTTAATTTATTTAGCTTTATCGACCCCCATTCCCTTTATATACATTACTTATATACTTTAGGTATATAAGGGAGCCCTTATGTACAAGGAAATGTAACAAAATTAATTTTATGAAACTGCGAAAATTGATTTTAAGGGCACTTCCGCTTATATATTTATTGGTCTGTTAATTTATTTAGCTTTATCGACCCCCATTCCCTTTATATACATTACTTATATACTTTAGGTATATAAGGGAGCCCTTATGTACAAGGAAATGTAACAAAATTAATTTTATGAAACTGCGAAAATTGATTTTAAGGGCACTTCCGCTTATATATTTATTGGTCTGTTAATTTATTTAGCTTTATCGACCCCCATTCCCTTTATATACATTACTTATATACTTTAGGTATATAAGGGAGCCCTTATGTACAAGGAAATGTAACAAAATTAATTTTATGAAACTGCGAAAATTGATTTTAAGGGCACTTCCGCTTATATATTTATTGGTCTGTTAATTTATTTAGCTTTATCGACCCCCATTCCCTTTATATACATTACTTATATACTTTAGGTATATAAGGGAGCCCTTATGTACAAGGAAATGTAACAAAATTAATTTTATGAAACTGCGAAAATTGATTTTAAGGGCACTTCCGCTTATATATTTATTGGTCTGTTAATTTATTTAGCTTTATCGACCCCCATTCCCTTTATATACATTACTTATATACTTTAGGTATATAAGGGAGCCCTTATGTACAAGGAAATGTAACAAAATTAATTTTATGAAACTGCGAAAATTGATTTTAAGGGCACTTCCGCTTATATATTTATTGGTCTGTTAATTTATTTAGCTTTATCGACCCCCATTCCCTTTATATACATTACTTATATACTTTAGGTATATAAGGGAGCCCTTATGTACAAGGAAATGTAACAAAATTAATTTTATGAAACTGCGAAAATTGATTTTAAGGGCACTTCCGCTTATATATTTATTGGTCTGTTAATTTATTTAGCTTTATCGACCCCCATTCCCTTTATATACATTACTTATATACTTTAGGTATATAAGGGAGCCCTTATGTACAAGGAAATGTAACAAAATTAATTTTATGAAACTGCGAAAATTGATTTTAAGGGCACTTCCGCTTATATATTTATTGGTCTGTTAATTTATTTAGCTTTATCGACCCCCATTCCCTTTATATACATTACTTATATACTTTAGGTATATAAGGGAGCCCTTATGTACAAGGAAATGTAACAAAATTAATTTTATGAAACTGCGAAAATTGATTTTAAGGGCACTTCCGCTTATATATTTATTGGTCTGTTAATTTATTTAGCTTTATCGACCCCCATTCCCTTTATATACATTACTTATATACTTCAGGTATATAAGGGAGCCCTTATGTACATAGAAATGTAAGAAAATTAATTTTTTGAAAGTGCGCAAATTGATTTTAAGGGCACTTCCGCTTATATATTTACTGGTCTGATAATTTATTTAGCTTTATCGACCCCCATTCCCTTTATATACTTTACTTATATACTTCAGGTATATAAGGGAGCCCTTATGTACAAGGAAATGTAACAAAATTAATTTTATGAAACTGCGAAAATTGATTTTAAGGGCACTTCCGCTTATATATTTATTGGTCTGTTAATTTATTTAGCCTTATCGACCCCCATTCCCTTTATATACATTACTTATATACTTTAGGTATATAAGGGAGCCCTTATGTACAAGGAAATGTAACAAAATTAATTTTATGAAACTGCGAAAATTGATTTTAAGGGCACTTCCGCTTATATATTTATTGGTCTGTTAATTTATTTAGCTTTATCGACCCCCATTCCCTTTATATACATTACTTATATACTTTAGGTATATAAGGGAGCCCTTATGTACAAGGAAATGTAAAAAAATTAATTTTTTGAAACTGCGAAAATTGATTTTAAGGGCACTTCCGCTTATATATTTACTGGTCTGATAATTTATTTAGCTTTATCGACCCCCATTCCCTTTATATACTTTACTTATATACTTCAGGTATATAAGGGAGCCCTTATGTACAAGGAAATGTAACAAAATTAATTTTATGAAACTGCGAAAATTGATTTTAAGGGCACTTCCGCTTATATATTTATTGGTCTGTTAATTTATTTAGCTTTATCGACGCCCATTCCCTTTATATACATTACTTATATACTTTAGGTATATAAGGGAGCCCTTATGTACAAGGAAATGTAACAAAATTAATTTTATGAAACTGCGAAAATTGATTTTAAGGGCACTTCCGCTTATATATTTATTGGTCTGTTAATTTATTTAGCTTTATCGACCCCCATTCCCTTTATATACATTACTTATATACTTTAGGTATATAAGTGAGCCCTTATGTACAAGGAAATGTAACAAAATTAATTTTATGAAACTGCGAAAATTGATTTTAAGGGCACTTCCGCTTATATATTTATTGGTCTGTTAATTTATTAAGCTTTATCGACCCCCATTCCCTTTATATACATTACTTATATACTTCAGGTATATAAGGGAGCCCTTATGTACATAGAAATGTACATAGAAATGTAAGAAAATTAATTTTTTGAAAGTGCGCAAATTGATTTTAAGGGCACTTCCGCTTATATATTTACTGGTCTGATAATTTATTTAGCTTTATCGACCCCCATTCCCTTTATATACTTTACTTATATACTTCAGGTATATAAGGTAGCCCTTATGTACATAGAAATGTACATAGAAATGTAAGAAAATTAATTTTTTGAAAGTGCGCAAATTGATTTTAAGGGCACTTCCGCTTATATATTTACTGGTCTGATAATTTATTTAGCTTTATCGACCCCCATTCCCTTTATATACTTTACTTATATACTTCAGGTATATAAGGTAGCCCTTATGTACATAGAAATGTACATAGAAATGTAAGAAAATTAATTTTTTGAAAGTGCGCAAATTGATTTTAAGGGCACTTCCGCTTATATATTTACTGGTCTGATAATTTATTTAGCTTTATCGACCCCCATTCCCTTGATATACTTTACTTATATACTTCAGGTATATAAGGTAGCCCTTATGTACATAGAAATGTACATAGAAATGTAAGAAAATTAATTTTTTGAAAGTGCGCAAATTGATTTTAAGGGCACTTCCGCTTATATATTTACTGGTCTGATAATTTATTTAGCTTTATCGACCCCCATTCCCTTTATATACTTTACTTATATACTTCAGGTATATAAGGTAGCCCTTATGTACATAGAAATGTACATAGAAATGTAAGAAAATTAATTTTTTGAAAGTGCGCAAATTGATTTTAAGGGCACTTCCGCTTATATATTTACTGGTCTGATAATTTATTAAGCTTTATCGACCCCCATTCCCTTTATATACATTACTTATATACTTCAGGTATATAAGGTAGCCCTTATGTACATAGAAATGTACATAGAAATGTAAGAAAATTAATTTTTTGAAAGTGCGCAAATTGATTTTAAGGGCACTTCCGCTTATATATTTACTGGTCTGATAATTTATTTAGCTTTATCGACCCCCATTCCCTTGATATACTTTACTTATATACTTCAGGTATATAAGGTAGCCCTTATGTACATAGAAATGTACATAGAAATGTAAGAAAATTAATTTTTTGAAAGTGCGCAAATTGATTTTAAGGGCACTTCCGCTTATATATTTACTGGTCTGATAATTTATTTAGCTTTATCGACCCCCATTCCCTTTATATACTTTACTTATATACTTCAGGTATATAAGGTAGCCCTTATGTACATAGAAATGTACATAGAAATGTAAGAAAATTAATTTTTTGAAAGTGCGCAAATTGATTTTAAGGGCACTTCCGCTTATATATTTACTGGTCTGATAATTTATTTAGCTTTATCGACCCCCATTCCCTTGATATACTTTACTTATATACTTCAGGTATATAAGGTAGCCCTTATGTACATAGAAATGTACATAGAAATGTAAGAAAATTAATTTTTTGAAAGTGCGCAAATTGATTTTAAGGGCACTTCCGCTTATATATTTACTGGTCTGATAATTTATTTAGCTTTATCGACCCCCATTCCCTTTATATACTTTACTTATATACTTCAGGTATATAAGGTAGCCCTTATGTACATAGAAATGTACATAGAAATGTAAGAAAATTAATTTTTTGAAAGTGCGCAAATTGATTTTAAGGGTACTTCCGCTTATATATTTACTGGTCTGATAATTTATTAAGCTTTATCGACCCCCATTCCCTTTATATACATTACTTATATACTTCAGGTATATAAGGGAGCCCTTATGTACATAGAAATGTACATAGAAATGTAAGAAAATTAATTTTTTGAAAGTGCGCAAATTGATTTTAAGGGCACTTCCGCTTATATATTTACTGGTCTGATAATTTATTTAGCTTTATCGACCCCCATTCCCTTGATATACTTTACTTATATACTTCAGGTATATAAGGGAGCCCTTATGTACAAGGAAATGTAACAAAATTAATTTTATGAAACTGCGAAAATTGATTTTAAGGGCACTTCCGCTTATATATTTATTGGTCTGTTAATTTATTTAGCTTTATCGACCCCCATTCCCTTTATATACATTACTTATATACTTTAGGTATATAAGGGAGCCCTTATGTACAAGGAAATGTAACAAAATTAATTTTATGAAACTGCGAAAATTGATTTTAAGGGCACTTCCGCTTATATATTTATTGGTCTGTTAATTTATTTAGCTTTATCGACCCCCATTCCCTTTATATACATTACTTATATACTTTAGGTATATAAGGGAGCCCTTATGTACAAGGAAATGTACATAGAAATGTAAGAAAATTAATTTTTTGAAAGTGCGCAAATTGATTTTAAGGGCACTTCCGCTTATATATTTACTGGTCTGATAATTTATTTAGCTTTATCGACCCCCATTCCCTTTATATACATTACTTATATACTTCAGGTATATAAGGGAGCCCTTATGTACATAGAAATGTACATAGAAATGTAAGAAAATTAATTTTTTGAAAGTGCGCAAATTGATTTTAAGGGCACTTCCGCTTATATATTTACTGGTCTGATAATTTATTTAGCTTTATCGACCCCCATTCCCTTGATATACTTTACTTATATACTTCAGGTATATAAGGGAGCCCTTATGTACAAGGAAATGTAACAAAATTAATTTTATGAAACTGCGAAAATTGATTTTAAGGGCACTTCCGCTTATATATTTATTGGTCTGTTAATTTATTTAGCTTTATCGACCCCCATTCCCTTTATATACATTACTTACATACTTTAGGTATATAAGGGAGCCCTTATGTACAAGGAAATGTAACAAAATTAATTTTATGAAACTGCGAAAATTGATTTTAAGGGCACTTCCGCTTATATATTTATTGGTCTGTTAATTTATTTAGCTTTATCGACCCCCATTCCCTTTATATACATTACTTATATACTTTAGGTATATAAGGGAGCCCTTATGTACAAGGAAATGTAAGAAAATTAATTTTTTGAAACTGCGAAAATTGATTTTAAGGGCACTTCCGCTTATATATTTACTGGTCTGATAATTTATTTAGCTTTATCGACCCCCATTCCCTTTATATACTTTACTTATATACTTCAGGTATATAAGGGAGCCCTTATGTACAAGGAAATGTAACAAAATTAATTTTATGAAACTGCGAAAATTGATTTTAAGGGCACTTCCGCTTATATATTTATTGGTCTGTTAATTTATTAAGCTTTATCGACCCCCATTCCCTTTATATACATTACTTATATACTTCAGGTATATAAGGGAGCCCTTATGTACAAGGAAATGTAACAAAATTAATTTTATGAAACTGCGAAAATTGATTTAAAGGGCACTTCCGCTTATATATTTATTGGTCTGTTAATTTATTTAGCTTTATCGACGCCCATTCCCTTTATATACATTACTTATATACTTCAGGTATATAAGGGAGCCCTTATGTACAAGGAAATGTAACAAAATTAATTTTATGAAACTGCGAAAATTGATTTTAAGGGCACTTCCGCTTATATATTTATTGGTCTGTTAATTTATTAAGCTTTATCGACCCCCATTCCCTTTATATACATTACTTATATACTTCAGGTATATAAGGGAGCCCTTATGTACAAGGAAATGTAACAAAATTAATTTTATGAAACTGCGAAAATTGATTTAAAGGGCACTTCCGCTTATATATTTATTGGTCTGTTAATTTATTTAGCTTTATCGACGCCCATTCCCTTTATATACATTACTTATATACTTCAGGTATATAAGGGAGCCCTTATGTACAAGGAAATGTAACAAAATTAATTTTATGAAACTGCGAAAATTGATTTTAAGGGCACTTCCGCTTATATATTTATTGGTCTGTTAATTTATTTAGCTTTATCGACCCCCATTCCCTTTATATACATTACTTATATACTTCAGGTATATAAGGGAGCCCTTATGTACAAGGAAATGTAACAAAATTAATTTTATGAAACTGCGAAAATTGATTTAAAGGGCACTTCCGCTTATATATTTATTGGTCTGTTAATTTATTTAGCTTTATCGACGCCCATTCCCTTTATATACATTACTTATATACTTCAGGTATATAAGGGAGCCCTTATGTACAAGGAAATGTAACAAAATTAATTTTATGAAACTGCGAAAATTGATTTTAAGGGCACTTCCGCTTATATATTTATTGGTCTGTTAATTTATTTAGCTTTATCGACCCCCATTCCCTTTATATACTTTACTTATATACTTCAGGTATATAAGGGAGCCCTTATGTACAAGGAAATGTAACAAAATTAATTTTATGAAACTGCGAAAATTGATTTTAAGGGCACTTCCGCTTATATATTTATTGGTCTGTTAATTTATTTAGCTTTATCGACCCCCATTCCCTTTATATACTTTACTTATATACTTCAGGTATATAAGGGAGCCCTTATGTACAAGGAAATGTAACAAAATTAATTTTATGAAACTGCGAAAATTGATTTTAAGGGCACTTCCGCTTATATATTTATTGGTCTGTTAATTTATTTAGCTTTATCGACGCCCATTCCCTTTATATACATTACTTATATACTTCAGGTATATAAGGGAGCCCTTATGTACAAGGAAATGTAACAAAATTAATTTTATGAAACTGCGAAAATTGATTTTAAGGGCACTTCCGCTTATATATTTATTGGTCTGTTAATTTATTTAGCTTTATCGACGCCCATTCCCTTTATATACATTACTTACATACTTTAGGTATATAAGGGAGCCCTTATGTACAAGGAAATGTAACAAAATTAATTTTATGAAACTGCGAAAATTGATTTTAAGGGCACTTCCGCTTATATATTTATTGGTCTGTTAATTTATTTAGCTTTATCGACCCCCATTCCCTTTATATACATTACTTATATACTTTAGGTATATAAGGGAGCCCTTATGTACAAGGAAATGTAAGAAAATTAATTTTTTGAAACTACGAAAATTGATTTTAAGGGCACTTCCGCTTATATATTTACTGGTCTGATAATTTATTTAGCTTTATCGACCCCCATTCCCTTTATATACTTTACTTATATACTTCAGGTATATAAGGGAGCCCTTATGTACAAGGAAATGTAACAAAATTAATTTTATGAAACTGCGAAAATTGATTTTAAGGGCACTTCCGCTTATATATTTATTGGTCTGTTAATTTATTAAGCTTTATCGACCCCCATTCCCTTTATATACATTACTTATATACTTCAGGTATATAAGGGAGCCCTTATGTACAAGGAAATGTAACAAAATTAATTTTATGAAACTGCGAAAATTGATTTAAAGGGCACTTCCGCTTATATATTTATTGGTCTGTTAATTTATTTAGCTTTATCGACGCCCATTCCCTTTATATACATTACTTATATACTTCAGGTATATAAGGGAGCCCTTATGTACAAGGAAATGTAACAAAATTAATTTTATGAAACTGCGAAAATTGA